>JAMRYC010000004.1:7500000-10000000 GCA_024447225.1 Panagrellus sp. LJ2284
AGTAGTTTGTCGGTCCACATGTAGCCGCTGTGCTGTGCGCGCCCGTGCAACAGTATTCTGGCTTCTTGAACTTCGTGCAAGCCGATTGGCATTCGACTGTATGTCCATTTTTGTTTTCCCTCAAATCGCCCGGGCAAGTGTTAAGCAAATTTTCTTTGCAATGTCCGCATTCCTTGCATGACCCGGAACCGCCAACGGCTTTGATTTGCACCTGAACATTGAAGCCATCGACGAGGGAGACGTCATAGAAGTCCATGTTGTCCCACTTTTTGAGGCCAAACTCCGCCAGGGTCACCCCATTAGCGCCCCAGGCGCCGTTGCAGTGTTCCGAGTTGCCACATCCGCCTGTTTCACACTCAAACTTGCTGTTACATCCTGTTCGGGCCCAGATGCGACCACCGGTCCAGTTGTCGGGCACGTTGAGGACGTGAGTCTTGCCAGCGCCGAGGGTCGTTCCGCCGCCATTCGGGGTCGCCGATTGTCCCTGCCAGCCAGGCCAGATCGTGTGACCGCAGTTGTTGATGAGCTTGATCTCACGACCTTAAAAACAGGAAAAGCTTTCAATAAAAACAGACAGCTAAAAATAAAGACTAGACCTACCAGCAACAAATAGCAAAAAGCTTGAAAGGACCAAAGTTTTGAACATTTTCGATGGCTGCTATGATTGTAAGCATTTCTGATGGGTCTATTTATACAATTGTCTTATCAAAAAGAGCTAATCAATGGCCGAAGATAAGCTAGTCAGTAAGCCGTTTTGGGTATCATTTCCGGATGACGGTCCAGGCAACCTTCGTTGTTGCGTTAGGTGAGGAACGCCTAAATGCAAAATAGCAGATAGTGTTCTATAAAAAACATGTGGAAGCCTGTGTTTTTTATTTTGACAAAACTGATTGAATTGAGTAATTTGATGTAAACACATAAATTTGATAGCTAAAGCTTGTAAACTAAGTAAGCTGCAAGTTTGTATTTTTGTACACCCACGTTTTTCCAAATGTAGACAGGTCAGGTGAGTTCGAGTCTGTGTGGGTGATAACTTTGCTTATGCCTTTGCACAGTCTTTCCGTATGCATCTGATCACGTTGTAAAAACGATCTTTGTTGTTCACAACGTTTTGCAATTCTATTTCATTCTATTTGAATTCTGCTGTACTGGTTTATTTTATAAAAGTCGTATACATGGTAAAATAAAACTGGCAACTCAATTGAGGGATTATTCACAGTCTACAATCGTCTTTCAAGTCTTCTTAACAAAAATGAACCTCATAGTTGGCATCTTTGCACGTAAACATCAGAGCTCGGTCTTCGTAGAAGTGGCTGTAAGAATCTTGGCAGCGGTCTCTAAAGAACTTCGTGAAGTTTGACGGTGCGCATGTCGTTTGACTGTCATAATAACCATTGCAACAGTATGCAGGACTGCCAAACTTGGTGCATGCTGATTCGCATTTGACCACTCTTCGGTTTCGATAAACTTTCAACTCATTGGGGCAGGAATACAACAGATTTCCCGAGCAGTGTCCAATCTCCTTGCAGTAACCATTGCAGCCATATGGCTTGATTCTGATTTGGACATTGAATCCATCGAGGTGGGAAACATAGTAAAAGTCGTTGCCATCGGTTTTCCGAAGATTGAATCCTGCCACGGTGACGCCACTCTCGCCAATTCTGCCATTGCATCGCTCAGAACTGCCACAACCACCGGTTTCACAATTGAACTTGGGGTCACAGCCGGTACGGGCCCAGATTTGGCCAGCACTCCAGTTGTTGGGGACGCGGATAGTTTTGGAAGCGCCGGCATTAAGGCTGACTCCACCGCCGTCGGGGATGCCGTTTTCGGCCCACCATCCGGGCCAAATTTTGTGACCGCAATGGTTGATGAGCTTGAACTCGCGCTCTGAGATTGTAGGCTTTATGTAGACAGAAAAAGAGAATGGAAAATCAACTTACTTTTACCGGACATCAAACTTTTGATTTTTGCCAATCCTTGTAAAATTTGAACAAAGTTCTTAGCCACATTGAAACCCGTTTTGGCCGTGCGTAGCTTAGACGTGTTGGACTTGGTCTTGGCCGGCCCGCCGGAGACCGCAACAAGAAGACTTAGCAGAAAAATCGCTTTAATCTTCATGATGAGAAAATGTGCCATCCACCTATTCTACCAATCCTTTTATACCCGTACAACTCAGAATGCGGCTGTTTTTGGAGGCTGATCTGTTCATGGCTTCTTTAAGTAAATCTTGAAGCGCAGCTGACATTTTTGGTGATTACCTGATAGGATCACTTGCCTTTTTGTCGTAAAGTTTAACTTATTTGCACGTAGTTTGCTCTCAGACTATACAAAGTGTCACATTTTTGGCCAGTTTGGATCACGAGCTGGTGTGCAACTGCTATTGTTAGCATCGTGGTGACTCATATGTAATATATCCCGTTCAGTGATAAGTGTATGTAGGTTGATCCAGGCCTCTTGGTAGTAAAATGATCAATGATCAACAATTGCCGGACGCAAAAGTATTCGGAACGACGGCATATGGAAACAATACTTGCCGTCGTTCTGAAGTTTTTTAGAAAACTGCTTTCACTGTTGAAATTTGCGAAAGAACTTTCAACTCGTGGGGACAGAAACAAAGCAAGTTTTTCGAGCATTCTCCAACCTCATTGCATTTATTGTAGCTGCCATGTGGCGTAGTTTTGATTTGAACAAAAAACTGAAATTTTTAGTGTGTTCCGATTTGCCATAATCACAAATGTTACAAATGAAGTTGATGTCACTGCCAGTAAAAGCGTCGTGGTGGATGCCATTCTGTCCCCACCATCCGTGCGTTAAGACAATACGGATGCTTTTAGGGCAAAGGCGGACCTACAGCTTCCGTCGACAAAAACATTCTATTTACAATAATCAGTTGACGTATTCATGACTTTTTGAAATAAACCTACACACCGTTTGTGAATACAACAGCAACATCATCAAATTCGTGACACGTTTACATGATCAGACACTTGCATGTAGTCTGCTCTCAAACTATACGAAGTGTCACATTCTTAGTTCTTATGAAACATTAGTTGATGTGCAACTGCTATTGTTTACTGCTTAGTGACTCATGTAATAATTCTAGTTAACTGATAAGTGTATGTAGGTTGATCCAAACTTTTTGGCATAAAAATGCTCAATGATCACGATGGCGAGACGTAGACGTCAACAACCACACCCCTTTTTCTTCGCTAGAAAATTTTACAGTAGTTTGTCTTTTCAATGTCATGCTTAGAATCATGTGTATTGCATGAACCTTTGTGACTCCTAGTGCCTCATCTGTTTTAAGGGAAATAGGTTTTCACGAATTTCATTCTTGTCTGTTTGACGTTTTGATTTGTCAAAATTGGATCACCCAGATTCTCATTTTTTCACTTTACCATCGGCATGGAAACTTTTTCCGTATCAATCAGTTCTCTCGTTTTCTGTTTCAATGCCAAATATATATACTGAATGCCTTGCTTTTTATTAAAAAAAGACTAACTAATCATGAATATAATCGTTCGTTTGGTGGTTATATGGATTAAACGCAAAGTTAAATCAGTTTCTTCGTCTTCTTAACAGAAGTGAACTTCGTAGTTCACATTTTCGCAAGTGAACAACGAAGAACCGTCATCATAGGCGTAGCTGTAGGAGTCGTGGCAGCGTTCTTTGAAGAAGCGCGAGAAGTGTGACGGACCACAAGTTTGTGGCTTATTGTGGTTTCCAGTGCAGCAGTACTCAGGATTGTGGAATTTAGTGCAGGCGGACTCACATTTGACGGTTCTTCCGTTGCGATGGACTTTCAGCTCGTTGGGGCAGGAATGAAGCAGGTTCTCCGTACAGTGTCCGACCTCTCGGCAATTGCCGCCCATTGGCTTGATTTTCATTTGGACATTGTATCCATCGACGAGGGAAATGTCATAGTGGTCTCGTGGCCCATTTTGTTTGAATGTGAATTCCGCCAAGGTGACACCACCTTCACCAGTTCTGCCATTGCAGTGTTCAGAGTTGCCACAGCCGCCAGTGTCACAGTTAAAGTTGCCATCACAGCCAGTACGAGCCCAGATGCGGCCAGCAATCCAGTCGTCGGGGACGTGGATAGAGCGGGAGAGGCCGGGGCGTAGAGTTGTTCCGCCGCCGTCAGGGATGCCGTTTCGGCCCCACCATCCGGGCCAGATTTCGTAGGGGCAGTAATTGATGAGCTTGATTTCGCGTCCTAAAGGTACTCATTATTGATAAAACTGGAGATTTTGAAACTCACCGTAAACGACGAGGAGGAAAGTAAGCAGTAGGATTGCTTTGATCGCCATGATTAGGAAGATACCCAATGCCATGTCCACGATGCCCTTTTATACCCCCAAAACTTATGGCGCGCCTGTTTCGGTTTCCGATCAGTTGACTCACACTAGGATTCTAGAAGCAAATTTTGCCGTGCAGCTGTCGATGTTGTTGAAAACTTGATAGAATCCTTGGTTTTTCTCACGTAAAGTTCAGGTATGTGCAAGTAGTTTGCTCAGGTATTCAACAAAAGTGACACGTTACTGGCGACTTCGGCACGCATTGCAGGCGGCAACTGTCTTTGTTTAAAGCTTGTTGGACTGCTGTAATAGTTGTGCCTTTTGGCAGCGAAATGTTCACTGATCACGATGCCGAGACGTAGACGTCAACAACGCCACCCTTCCCAATCAGCGGAAGATACCGTACTATAGCTCAATGTTAAAACCACGTTGAAAAAATTATAATTTTAAAGTTATGAGCTTGTCGAACTTTGTAATTGCCATCTGTGGCATTGCCTTAAAGAATCGTAAACTGTTGGAGTTTTTTACGTTCGCGTAACGTGTTTATTTTACCGCACATTTTTTGTATATTTTTCCAAAAAATCTGATCGATTTGGATTTTACTGTTTTATAAAACTGCTCAGACTTTTCAGGATTTAACTTTATCATGAACAAACAGTGTTCCACGATTATTTTTATTACAAAGTTATTTACACAATTTTGCAGTTTCACACAGTTTTCTTAACAAAAGTGAACTTCATAGTTGGCACCTTTGCAACTAAACGTCGAAGTTTTGTCGTCATATGCGTAGCTGTAGTCATCCGGGCATCGGTCTTTGAAGAAACGTGAGTAATCCGTTGGTCCGCATGTTTCCGCCGTGCTATGATCTCCTGTGCAACAGTACTCTGGGTTTCGAAACTTTGTGCACGCCGATTGGCATTCAACAGTCTTGCCATCTTTTTCGATCTTCAAGTCACCGGGACACGAATCAAGCAAGTTTTCCGAACAGTTTCCAATCTCTTTACAGTCACCTTCACCTCCGTTTGGTTTGATCTTGACTTGGACGTTGAAGCCATCAACAAGAGACACGTCATAGAAGTCCAGATTCTGCCATTTGATCAGTCCAAACTCAGCAAGCGAAGCACCTGCAGCGCCCCAGGCACCGTTGCACTGTTCAGAGTTGCCACAGCCCCCTGTGTCACAGTTGAAGTTGCCATCGCAGCCGGTACGTGCCCAGATGCGGCCACTGGTCCAGTCATCTGGAACGTTGATAGTTTTAGAAGCGCCGGCGTCAAGCGTTGCTCCGCCGCCATCGGGAGTGCTATTTTGGCCGTACCATCCGGGCCAGACTTTGTAACCACAATTGTTGATTATCTTGATGTCGCGTCCTGAATATAAATTATCATAAACTGTCTGTCTAGAAAATCTTACCAAAAACGGCAACAAAAAGAGTCACAAGATAAATCGCTTTGACAGTCATGTTGAAAACTGAAGGTCATGCTTTCCCCCTCAATCCTTACTAGCTTTTATACCCTCTCAATGTTGCTTAAAGTTCACCGATTAACGCATATCAGTGTTTAATCAATTTGCAGGTGTCAAAAATATTGATACTTTTTTAGGCGTTGTCTGCACGATTCGAACGGATGGAATTAAAAGCCTACGCATTATGTAATCAAATGTTGTTTTTCAACAACTATGCAAACACTTTTTTTACTAGATGTGCTTGTGATTGCTCTAAATGATCGCTTATGCTTACATTGCTTTCGATTATATAGATTTCAAAGATTAAACTGTTCGGACAGATTTTTTCAAAGCATAGCATCTACAGCTGTCTTCGTTATCTAAAACTCGACGGAATCTTAAAATTTCTTACTGTAAACGTAGTTTGTTTCTAGAACTTCAAATGTATTACATCTACGGCACTTTTGGAACATTTGTTGTGTACGTGTATTTGTTGGGTTAGATCTGAAGTTACGCATGCACTTTTTATAAAAAAAACCAAACAGGTTTATCCGTTTAATTTTCAAAACTGCGTTGGTTAGTTTATTATTACCGTAAATATGCAACGTTGCTCAAAATAATGTAATTACACGGTTACTTACATAGTTTTACAGAGTGAGAGGACGTTTCCTTAACAAAAGTGAATTTCGTAATTGGCACCCTTGCAAGTAAACGTCGATGTTTTGTCGTCATAGGCGTAGCTGTAGTCATCCGGACAACGATCCTTGAAAAAACGCGAATAATCCGTCGGGCCACAAGTTTCCGGGGTACTGTGATCTCCGGTGCAACAGTATTTGGGGTCATGTAGTTTTGTGCATGCCGATTGACATTCGACAGTTTTGCCGTTTTTCTCGACCTTCAACGCACCAGGACACGAATCAAGCAAGTTTTCTGAGCACTTTCCGACTTCTTTGCAATCGCCAGAACCACCATTTGGCTTGATTCTGACTTGAACATTGAAGCCATCAACGAGAGATACATCATAAAAGTCGTTGCCGTCGGCTTTGTTCAAACCGAATTCTGCCAATGAGACTCCGTTTGCGCCCCAGGCACCGTTGCACTGTTCAGAGTTGCCACAATTTCCAGTGTCACAGTTAAAATTGTCATCACAGCCGGTACGTGCCCAAACGCGACCACTGGTCCAATCATCCGGAACGCTAATGGTTTTGGAAGCGCCGGCATCCAGCGTGGCTCCTCCGCCATCGGGAGTGCCGTTTTGGCCGTACCATCCAGGCCAGACTTTGTAGCCGCAGTTGTTTATTATTTTGATGTCGCGTCCTAAATGCAAATTGATAAACTGGGCAATGCGTCGTTGAAAATCTTACCATAAACCGCGACAAAAAGAGTAATAAAGAAGATCACTTTGACAGCCATGTTGAAAACTGAGTGTCATGTCCTAACCTTAATCCTCATCTGTTTTTATACCCTCACAAAGTTGCTTAAAGTTCACCGATTAACACATTTCAGTGTTGAATCAATTTGCAGGTGTCAAAAATATTGATACTTTTTTAGGCGTGTCTGCTCGATTTGAACGGAAAAAGCAAAGAATCTATGCATTGTGTAATCAAATGTGTTTTTGAAAAACTATGCAAACAACTTTTTTTACCAAATGTGTCAGCTATTGCTCTAAATGATCGCTTATGCTTACACTGTTTTCGAAATTATAGATTTCAGAGATTAAACTGTCCAAAACTTGTGTTAGATGTTTTTACACACGATACTTATACCGAAATTTTTACACGCATGCCTTTTTTTTCTGACTTTTTACATATTGGGCAATTCTAAATAAAAACTGTCATCATCTGTTGTAACGATAATATCGTTACAACAGATGATCATATTATGTTCACGGCAATTTGGAGGTTTGCAACGATTAACATCATCAGTTTGCACAAAATTCGTGATTGAGGTGCGATTGCTTTCGTCCTTAGCTTCCATCTTGCTCAAACGGTTTCAAACTCAATTGCAATAGTGTTAACTTTAAACTGCATGGTTAATTATCCTTACTTTTATTCGCCATCTTTGTACATTAACTTATAAAATACTCAGAAATAATTGCACAAATTTTAATTTATCATTGACATTTGGCATCACCGTATTTGAGTTTTTGTCGGGCAATAATCTCGTTGGTGACCGACTTGCGGTCATACACCCAGCCGATTGCAGCAAAAACATCCAAGACCAGCCTCGTGATGTTGAGCATCCATGGCATCTCACTGGTACGGTAGTCCTGGGGGAATGTGTGGTGGTAGTTGTGGCCGCCTTCACCGAATGCTGTGATCGTGGTGATGATGGATTCGACAGGGGAAATGGAGGTGTCATAGGGTTTGTAGCCCCACATATGGGCGGCCGAGTTGATGAACCATGTGCCATGCAAGTTCATGCAGTACTTCCAGATGCCGGCCGTGTAGAAGGCAATGAAGGGGGATTCTCCCCAGAAGTAGACCGGGATGATAGAGGGGATCAGGAAGCAGAACAGAGCGACGAGGGGGAGATAGTATCTGGAAAGGAGAGACGTTAATTTTTGTAAAAACTGGCCAAACGGTCGCGTACTTCCGCTGGAAAGTCAAAACAGGATCGGAATAAAGGTCAGAAAGGTCCAATTTGGCGCCCATTTCCTTAATCTTAGGGTGCTTCTTTTGCAACAGCCATCCCATATGGGAGAAGAAGAATCCACGGTTGACATTATGCGGATCGGCATCAGTATCAGTCCACTTGTGATGGCACCGATGATCACGGGCCCATTCGATGATGTCATTCTGGAAGGCCATGCAGTCCAGAAGCATCAGAGCAACACGCAAGGGGAAATTGGCTTTGTAGCTGCGATGGGCCCACAGGCGATGGGCGCCGGCTGTGATGCTGAAGCCGGACAAGAACCAGCAGAAGAAGCCTGAAATTTTATTTTTAAGTAATTTATCAAAATTATTTTTTGAAATTGAAAAACTGTGTAACGAATTGCTTTGAAATTTTGTATTATCATAACAACATTTGACTTTTTAAGATAAAATTTAAACTGTGATCCCCCAGTTCTCATACTTAATAACAAAATTTTGTGTTTATATTGCAAAATTCGATGTTATTATTATGAAAAAATTGTTTTATGACGAAATTCCAACTTTTATAATGAAATTTCGTGTTTTTTAATATAAACTGCATTAAGAGAATCTAAGATGTAAACTCACTAAAAAATACGGTCGCCCATTTCGCCTCAAAAATCAGCTGATACGTGGCCACCAAAGCGCCAAAATGCAACGCTGCAAATAAGGCCACATTCCTCCAGACCCATTCCGGCTTGAAGTTGTCCTTCTTCGCGGCCTCGCGCAACTTGTCGACCTCATCGAATTCCTGGGCCAGGAATTGCGAATCGGCAACTTCGTTAATAATCGTCATCTTTGTCGGCACAGGCACCAGTTAGTCAGTACCTCAGTTCCGAACAACCGAACACAGCCATCCGCTCCCTCCGATGCCGACTTTTATACCCGTGGATCCACCTGCACCTTGAGCCCCTCCTGCACGTGTTTGTCCACACACATTGAAACGCACCACTTTTTTCGAAAAACTCTACTTGTTTTGCCCAAGGCCAACGCCAACCTCACCCCAGCACCCTCAATTGGGGGTACGTTGAACCTTGTTTCGCTCCTGATGGATCACACCACCTCGCATCATACCCATTACTTGGTCTTCCATCTGGGCGTGCGTTCACTTCTCCATCGAGGTCGAAGCAGATTGTAGTAAAATCTGCAAAAACAAATGCAAAACTGTGTTTTTATAACATGATCGAGTCCGTCCGGTTGGCCATGGTAAACCCCTATTTCCTGCTGGCCTGATCAGCTACACAAGAAAAGGGTTACATCCTGGAAAGTGGTTCATTGCTCGGTCGCTCGAGAGTACGGGAGGTACAGGATGGACTATGGTACACGTCGATGAACTTTGCGAAAAGTTGAACAGCCGCATTTAATGTGTTTGAATACAAGGGTTACTACAGTGAGCAAATTCCAAAGTATGAGGGTGGGCAAACTATGGACTTTGGAGTGTGACTAATGTTGACAAAGTTGCGCAGGGGAAGGGGGAAAGATTATGTAGACCTTTGGAACTTCCGGTTTAATTTTTTAAGGTGTATACTTTTGGATTAGAGAAAAACTGTTAGAATGAACGATAGTGCACGTGATCTTTGAAAAATTATGTTTGTTTGAAAAAAGTTGTAAAAACTGTCGTAACTTTTCATCAAGGTTTGAAGTGAAATGTGATCTATTTCGATCGGTTCCGGGTGTCTGACCTGTCTGGAGGTGTCAAATTTTACTTGGTGATTGAACATTTGAAAACTGTTGACATGAAATTTTAAGATTTTTTTATAATTTGCTTTAACAAATTTATTTTACAAACAAATTTTCTTACAATTAAACTGATAATAATCCAAGTAATCGCATTTTTAACAACCAAACCCCCACAACAAAAAACAACAACAATAATTACCCAATACAACTTTCTCCACATTCTGAGCCATTTACAGTAATTATGTTTCTATACGCCTGCAATAAGTTTTTCCATCTGCTTTCCAGCCAATCGAATGTTCAAACTTTCACTTTTCCCTGGCGTCCGTGTGTTTGTATTCGTATTCGGATTCGTCGATGTCTCACTTTTCATGAAGAATCGCGTCTGTAGCCGGTAACGGATACTCTCATTCAAGCACAGATAGATTATTGGGGGCATCCCATGGACACCAAAATACGTATAGCTGCTGATAACGGAAAGGATCTTCGGTGCAAAGGAGAAATTCATAAACACGTATGTTACAGATGCAATGCACGTGCAACAGCTTATTAGAAACACTTGGATAAACACCTGAAATTGATAAACTGCTTGTTTTTAGACCAGTTGTTTGTAAACTTACTCGTTTCTGGCTGACTGTAAACTTCTTCGAAGCATGCGACCAATTACGACACATCAAAATGCCAAAGATTGAGTAAATACTTATCGAACTTATGCCAATGAAAATGTTGTGATAGGCGTGCTGGTACGAGTGGTACTAAAAAACTTTTACAATTAGGTTTTTGGTTTCTGACGTCTAGACAGAGACTTACGTCACGAGCCATGTCTGGGATATACCCAAAGTGCGGATTGAAAAACCATGAGAATCCGAGTGCACTAAAGAGAGGCGTTTTTGTAAATAACACAAAGTACATTGCGTAAATGAATGCGGGAATGGCCCAGTAGTATGGTTTGTTGCCTCCAAAAAGTTTTATGGTCATGCGGGAGTGGAACACTGCCATGCAACGGGTAATTGCCAGGAGGACTGCTATTAATGAGTGGAAAATCCAGGTTCCTGGAAGTGGTTTTGGTTTAAAAAGTGAAATAAACTGGATGATGCAGTTACTATTGAATTAAAAGCACAAATCGTCTCAATTGTAACCTTCGCACCGGTACGACGTATTCATCGTACCCATCGTACCGGTGCAAAACACAAAATGTTAAGTTCTCAAAAACTGTAAATATTAAGTCTGTGACAAAAAGACTAACCCATAATAACATTCCCAAGCAAATAGATCAAAGTCGGCGAAGTACAGAACACAGCTCCCTGAGTCCCCAACATTCCCGTCGAAAACGCAACCACTGGCATTGCAGCAACATCTACCGTACCCAATATAGCCATCAGTTTATAACACGACCGTTTTCGCATTCTCCAGATAACAGCCAAGCACGGTATGTACGCAACCCACGTCAATACACCCAAAACAATCAAAATAATACCCAAAAGTGGCCTCTGCCGTTCAGAAAGTGGGATAACATTAACATCATAAGATGTACAATTGTACATCTGGTAATACATGTCTTTTTGGAATAGCCATAAATCCATAATAATAGATCGAAACTTCAATTCTTGAACAATATTGTTATCAAAACTGGACCTTGGTACACCTGTTTGGTCGTATTTGTAGGGCTATTATTCTACTTTTTCGGCAAGGTAGGCGTATAAGTAGCATTACAACTTTATGAAAGAAGAGATAATATAGGCAAGGTAAGCCCAGCCAAATTACAATGCGAGTGGGCGAGGCCTACATTAAACAAGCCTGTGACGTAGTATAAAAAGTGTGCTTTTATGGAGGTTGGGGTGGTATAACTATGCCAAGTAGACGAACTATATCAGTAAAATGTAGTATTAGTAGTCGTAGATGACAGGGCTAAATGGATTTTTGAAATACAGCCTTTGGATTTGGGGTTGGTTGGCTTCAGCAACATTCAGCGGCAAAGAGCAATGTTTCAAATACCGGAGGCGGGAAGCCCAGCATTACTGATGACATGTGGTCATAAGCTGATTGTTTTTCTTTGTGGGATTAGGATGCCTGGGCTACAAAAACTACGTAGTGACTAAAACTGGCACTTTGCTGAGACATCATTATGTGTCAAAAAGTTATGCTACATTTATAAAAATTAAACCATGCCAATTAAATGCAAAAAGTAAAACCCAGTGGGAATGGAATTAAACACTTCCGCCACAAAGATGGAACAGGAAAGCATAAACTTTGTTCATATTAGCGGCTTAAGTAAGTTACGATGGTTTAATTGCCACAATTTTCCGACTTAATCTACGATAAACACATGTTGAACACAAAACTTTGATGTTCTGCCAGCCAGACAATTGGCTAAAAATGTCATTTCATTTCTAGAATCCCCAGGACCCTTGGATCTCTGTTTTCCTTCATGCTAATCACAAAATTCAAAAATCTATCCAGAACCCCGCCCCTGTCGCCCCAGGGCATCATTTCGAAAACTCGCCCCGTCTGTCTGACCTACGCGATGGGTGATGCTGCCGGGAAGAAGCCGGGGCCACCCCTGGGTCCTGCAGCTACTGGTGGCCCCGAGGAGGATGACGAGGAGGACATTGACTTCAAGCAGGGCCATGTTATCAATAAGCGCTGGCAGGTCGAGCGCAAACTCGGCGCAGGCAATTGTGGCGCCGTGTATTTGGTGCGTGATTTACAAGCAAAAGCTGGTCGAGGAAAAAGTAGATTCGCACTGAAAATGGAACCAATAGTTGAGGGGAAGATGCTTGTATTGAAGAAAGAAGTCGATTTACTAAAAAATTTGATTGACCGTAAACATGTGCCACGATTGCATTATTCCGCACGGAGACCGAGATACACTTACATGGTGATGACGCTTTATGGGAAAAACATCTTTGAATTGAAAAAGGACTGTAAGCTTGAAGTTTTCACGCCAGGGTGTGTGTCGAGGATTGGGATTCATGCACTTTATGGAGTCAAACAGCTCCATGAAGTTGGATTTGTTCATCGAGATGTCAAACCGGGTTGGTTTTTCACAATTTTAAATTTAAACTGCGTTTTGTTTTTCAGCAAACATGGTAATCGGTCGCGGCAAAGAAGCCCGAGTCATTTACGTCGTCGATTTCGGCATGGCAAGACGATACGCTATTTGGGAAGGCGGCAAAGTCCATCATCGGGAAGCCCGTGAAACGGCCCTTTTCCGGGGATCCTTTCGGTAGGCTTTCCTCCGCCTGAGGCACTCAGTGGCAGTCACAACGAGCACACGTTGCAGTGTTTCAGGTACTGCTCGCCGCATGTCCATGATCGGCACGAACAGGGGAGGAGGGACGATCTGTGGTCGGTTATGTATTCGATGATATTTTTGCTGAATGGCACTTTGCCGTGGGTCGGGAAAAGTGTTGTGAGTTTTATTTGATTTAAAGTAAACTGGCTATTTTTTCACCACCTGCAATGAAGTTGCGTTTCGCACAGTAAACTCGCAACCAGCACGCAACTTGCGCACATTTTTGCGGACAAACTTTGGATTTGCTTTATTTAAAAACTGCCACTTCTCATTCTTCTAGGAAGCCGACATAAAAGCCTCCAAAAACGCCACAACCGACGAGCAACTCCTCGCCAAGGCCCCGCCCGAGTACCTCGTCATCCAAAAACACATCCGATCCCTCGGCTACAAGCAACGCCCCGACTATAAACTGATCTATGACCAATTACGAGCTACAATGGACCGCCTCAAAGTGACCTTCTTTGATCCCTATGATTGGGAGCGCGTCAACAAAAGCAATCGAACCCAGTCAATGTCCCTGGCTAACAGCTATGACGAGAAGAATAACTCCCAGAAAGACAAAGCTAAAGAGAAGCCGCTTGAGCCGGTGAAACATGGAGCCAAAACAGGAAAATCCTGTGAAAGAATCGCAACACCGACGAAAGGCACTTCCGCGGAGTCCAAATCGGCACCAAAACCGGGGAAATCGGAAGCGAAGAAGAAGGATAAAAGCAACAGTAAAGCTGTCAAGAAGGACGACAAGCTGGTGTCAAAAGAGGAGAAAACAGATCGCACTGATACGTATGAAGATACACAAAGTCCGAAGCCGTCGCATGAAGTCAAGTTTCCGACGACTGATCCGGCAGCATTTGCTCGGAATGATATTGGATTGTGATTTTTGTGATTTGATAGTTTCACTAACTCGTATTGTGAATATTTTTTGAATAAATCTAAAATAAAAACTGTTTTTCTTTACTTTTTTTTTTAAAAGATGTTTACGTTTTTTTCAATCGAACATTACATTATTTTAAATGCACTTTTTAGCTACCATTTTCAACCCCAAAAATTCCTTACCAACATTGCCAGTAACCAAAAAAACCCATAAAACATAAACGTCATCGTTATCAGTCTACCTCCTCCAGCTCCTGGACATTAACATGCATTCGATTTGATATCATCATTGCTCGCGGCAGCTTAGACTTACATTGGGCAGCTAGTAAGACGCTTATCTGCTATCTAATTACAGATTCCAGAGACTGTTGATCTTTTAATGGCGATCTGAGTTCTAAGTTTTTATTAGGAGCGGGAAAGCGGCTTATGTTCTGCGTTTTTGGGGTCTTTGTGTTGTGGACTCCCTTAAATTTTATTAAAACTGGCGAATTTTTGCAACTACTTTCAAATTTTTAACTTTTAAAATTTTTTTATTTTTATATGTTTCAGTCAACATGGCTTATCAAACTTGGTCAATCATCTGCCTCGCAGCACTTGTAGCCGTCGCGGCCGGCGCGGGCGAAGATGATCTCGTCAAAAAGGTCCCTGGTTTAATCTTTGAATCCCATTTCAAAGTGTATTCCGGATATCTGAATGCCAGCGGTGATCCTGGTAGCGATCGACTGATGCATTACATGTTGACGGAATCGAAGGGTGATCCAGCTAATGATCCGTTGCTTGTTTGGTTAGTGTAGATTTTTGTAAACTGTTTTTTGGAGATAATCGCTGAAATTTCAGGTTCAACGGCGGCCCAGGTTGCTCTAGCTTCTCCGGCGCTTTTGAGGAACTCGGCCCATTCTACATCAACAAAGATGGAGAGACGCTTTTTGAGAATGTTTATTCATGGAATGCGGTTGGTTTTTAAAAAAACTTAAACTGCTGGTTCTAAGGATTATCGATGTTTCAGCGCGCCAATGTCCTCTACCTCGAATCCCCAATCGGAGTCGGCTTCTCCTATTCGCAAAAAGACCCCAGCTATTACCAAGCCGATGACAATCAAACCCTCTACCAAAACTACTACGCCATTCAAGATTTCTTTAATCGTGTCCAGCCTCGGTTTGCCAATCAGACTTTCTACCTTTCTGGTGAATCTTATGCTGGTCTTTATTTGCCCATGTTGTCGGCATTGATTACCAATGATACTGACTTCCCGGCTACTCTTGGGGTATGTTTAAACTGGTGGACGTTACGATACCCTGTACCTTCAATTTAGGGCTTCGCGATCGGCAACGGATTCATGGACGTCAAAGGCCTCACCAACTCCCTCGTTCTGTGGTCCAACTACCACGGTCGTTTCAGTCTTAGCGATTGGGCTACCCTCAAATCAAGCGATTGCTGCAAAAAATCGGCTACCGATGACTTCGACTCCTGTGACTGGACAGGCAACCTAGATTCAAAGAACGGCATTGACTATTTTGGACTGAACTCGAAATGCGGAAAGATTCTGAACCCCATTGTGAATTCATCGGTCTACAACGTCGATCCTTACAACTTCTATGAAGACTGCTACAATGGTAGTTTAATCACTTACTTCGGAAAGCCGCGCCGTGCTGATTACGTTGCTCGTTCAACGGAGCCGAACACGGCCAAGTTGTTCAACCGTGATTCGACTGATCCCTTTTTGGGTTATCCGTGCTGGCAGGAGGATTATGTTGGTCTTTATTTCAATGATCCGGCTGTTCAGGATGCTTATAATATTAATCCGAAGTGGAGGGAGAATAATTTGACTTTCTCTGATTGCAAGTGAGTTTTTGAAAACTTAAACTGGATCTTTCAAATAATAGAATTTAGCATGAACACCTACAACAACTACCACCTAACCTACGACAACATGGCTCCCTTCTTCGACACCATCATCCAGAACGCCCCCAACTTCCGCATCCTTGTCTACAACGGCGACGTCGACACTGTCTGCAACTTCCTCGGTGACGCCAAATTCATCGATGGTGTAGCCAAAACACATGATTTCACCGCAGCCCCCTCGAGGGATGTCTGGTTCTTCCGCAACGCTGTAGCCGGCTTCAATCAACGATACACCAGCAATGATACGACCTTTTTGATCGATGTTTTGACGATCAAGGGCGCCGGACACATGGTCCCGCTCGATCGCCCCGGGCCAGCACTCCAGATGATCACCAATTTCGTCCACAATGTCAAGCCGGACTACACTGACCCGAGTCTGATCAATCCGGTGGCCCAGCCCGCTCCATTGGTGAACACTCAAGCGCCGGCTACTACTGTGGTCCCAGAAACTACCACAAAGGGCGCTCCTGCAACTTTGTCCGTTTCCATCTTGACTTTGTTGGGCGTTTTGGGCTATAACTTTTTGTAACTTAACTTTTGTCATCTTTAAAAATATAATTTCATTAATAAAATAGGCAAAAACAACAAAAAATACGTCAACCTTTGATAGCATGTGCCGCCTGATCGTGCATAATCCTATACATGGCAAAAAACGCTTGAACATCCTTAAGATGGATCTCTTTCTGCTTCGGAAACTTCTCCATGTGCCCTAACACAATTTGCAATTGTGTTTCAAACAACTTTTGAGCTGCTTCATACATTTGGTGCTTCATTTCGATGACTTCGGGCGATTTGGCGTTTTTCATTTCGTGTTTTGCGTAGTCCATGTCTTGTCGTCGGGTGTTTAGAACTAAAAAAAACTGTTTCCGGCTTGTAACATTTTTAAAAAAACCAACTTTTCTTTGCCTCCGACAACTCCTCATACTCGATACACAAAAAATACCGTATCCCTTTTAACGCCCTTCTCGCCCTTCGATGGAAATCCCGTTGCAATGGCCCCAATTTCGGTGCATATTCGATGCATTTTGTTACTTCTCCCAGTTTCAGCAAATCAGAAAACTTGTTTAAAGGTGGAACAATCAATTCCATGGGATTGCCGTTCTCCGGGTACTCGAATTCCATTCTTTCCATCGGTTTTGGATCGTATTTTGTGTTTCTTTGGGCAATTGCGAGTAAATTTGTCGTCAAATCTTCGATGGCAAGTCGATAATTATCAATGTCTTGGCAGGTTTCGATGAACTGCTGTGAATAATGCGTCTGTTCGACGTTGCCGATCTTTTCAGATAACTTTAGGAAGAATCGCTTGACCCCTCGAGGCGGGGGTGGGGCAGCGGAAGGGGAATGTTGGAGGTTTTTCTCGTGTTCTTGGCGGGAGCTTGATTGGAGTGATGCGGATTTTTGTTCGGTGCGTTGGCTCTTTTTTTGGTCGTTATCGTTGTTGGCAGGGCTGCTTTCTCGGGGGACGGAACCTGACTGGAGGGGATGGCGGTTATAAACTGGGGGAATTGTTGATAAGGCAAACCTGACGATGGGACATGGTTTGGAGGTGGTAGGGATGTTTGGCGCCTCGGGCAAGGGGCAGCTGGGACTGGCTTTTAGGGGATCAGAGGGGTCTTATTTGCATAATTGACACATGGAGTTTCACATTTTAGAAGGTGAAAAGTAAAAAAAAAACTGGATCATGCACGGTAGAGGTATGGTCGGTATTGATTATCACGTTTTCAAACACCCACCCACGCACCTGTCAGCAAAAGAAACATTCGTGGCAACCTGCAGCCAGCATTTGACCTGCACTTGTTCGGCTGTTTTGACTGGCTGCTGTCAATCGATCTTTGTCTCCGGCTGTCTTTGGTTTGGCTAAACTGGTTCTCGTCTAAGTTGTTGATTTACGTTTTTCCATGGCATATTCCAACTACACCTCGGCATCATCTTCGAGCAGCAAAACTGGCGTACGTCACCATCGTCAAAAACCCCCAAAGCCACCCTCCATCGACGATCTCTCCATTCCCCGCCCATCATCTCACCACCACAATCACCAAACGTTCTCCGATGAGGCCTCTTCCATCTACACGGAGATATCCCCAACCTACGACCACCACCCTCCCCAGAATCGGCCGCGTCTCCCACCCATTCCGCCGTCATCACACTGGCTTACATCCTTCTATTCCGCTTACACCGACCCATCCTTGAATATCAACATCATAACGGTGGCGTTCAACATTTCCTGCCCCTTGCCATTGGGAATCTACATTGAATTGAGGAGACGAAGCCCCTGCAATGGCATCTACATCAGCAAGATCACTCCAAACAGTTTGGCTGCGCGTGATCGTCGGATTCGGCCCGGAATGCTCGTTTTGAAAGTCAATGGCCATCCCTTGGACGGAATGCATCCGGAAAAAGCTGTCAACTTTTTCCGAGAAGCTGCACACCCCAAAAATGGCCGAATTGAGCTGACATGCTTTGATGGTGACGACAGTGGCAGACTCAGCGATTTCAATGAACATGCGGCTTTGGGAGGGATCGATAAGCTGTCTGATTGGCAGAAACGGTCAAAGGCACCATCCATTGTGGCAAAAAGAAGGTTGAATTCGATTGCTGAAGGTTGGTTTTGGTTGTTTTTGTTATTTTATATACCTAAACTGTGAAATCTAATGACCGAAACTTCAGAATACTGTAACCCCGTCTCCGCATCTCCATCCTCAACATTCACAACGACATACAAGACCGATAGTTCGATTGAGATCCGCCCACTCAAAAGATTCCAACCAACCGAAAAGAAGCTCATTACCGTCGCAATGGCCAACAAATCCGATGGCTTGCCTCGAAAACACTTCATTGCCGGTAAAAAGTGTTTTACCTCAGATGAGCTGATCGATTGGCTCCACAAGAACGTCGAAGGCTTTGACAAAATGAAGGAAATCGAACGTTTTGCGGCAGAAATGATCAAACATGGGTATATTTCCCAGGTTGTTGATAAATCTGTTTTTTCGAAATTGGCTTATTTTGCGTTTACTGATAAAATTAAAGGTTGGTGTTTTGTAATTGTTTAAACTGGATTTTTTGTTGACGGTGTCATTTTTAGCTCTCCAATCAGACCGCCTGACAGTAGCCCTCGCAACCGGCAAAACTCCCATGATGGACGACACCTTGCCAGCGGCGCCGACCCAGAAAGGCTTCGTTTCCCGCATCAAAAAGCTGTTATGTAGCCAGCCGCAGCACAATACCACCGAATGGCCTCCTGAAGTCCCTCGTGGAAGCAGTCATCGAAGCAAAAAGGCCAAATTCAGTCTTTCAATGCCGCAATTTCAACGGAGTTTGTCAATTTCGAGCTCTCGAACGCATGCGTGTGTTAGTGAGTCATCTGGTTCTGGTGGAAGCTCGATTGAGTTGTTGGAAACTGACACCGATACCCGAATTTCTTCAAAATTATTTGACATTTGAATCATTATATCGAACTAGAATTTAGATAGACTTATTTTGATTGTATTTCATTAGGCATTAACTCGATTTAACCCCGATATAAAGACAAATTAAAACTGAAAAAATGAGGTTGGCAACATACAGATGGCACAAAATCACAATATAAAGAGATTCGAAAAGTCAAACTATTACAATTTAGGTCGAAAAAAGTGCACAGCACCCGTTAACATTGTTTCGATGTGTTTGTTGGGCATTTTCAGCCAGGGCAGCTTTGAAAACGAGACCCGGATAAACCGTATTTTGGATCAATTTGATGAAGAACCGTGGCATCAGGGCTAAGATGACGGAAATGTAGAGCGCAGACCAGTAAGTCAGGTCGCAAATGCTGGAAAGGGCGACACCGGCGGGGGTGCTTTTGGTGCCGAAGATGGGCGATGTCACGCTGGTGTAGGCTATGAAGAAGCCGTAATGGAGGCAGGCGAAGAAGATGTTTAGGACGAGGAGGGGTTTGGTCTGGAATGAGAGGGGTGATAAACTGTCTCAATCCGTAGGCGAAAGTAAAAAAGTCTTACCCAACATCGCGTCATCAACGCTAGATGAAAACTATTACAAAAGTACATGGAAGACGCTAGAAGGAAGCCAAATTGCCAGGATTCACAGTCAGTATCCCAATATGCCTAAAAAAACTGTAAATGATAATTCGCCAGAGTCGTGGTAACTCACAGTCAACGCAACAAAATATACAACTGCACTCTGCCAGAGGGCATCCAACATGTGCACGAGGAAGTTCCAGGATGTGTAAATCTACAATGCGGATATAAAAACTGGGATACCCAAAATTTTATCTAACATACCGTTCCTTTCAACCCTTTCTTATACAATGACGGCTCTCGCATCAAAATTTCAGCGTCAATGTCCTGATCGAGGATACCGTATGCCAAGGGTTGGACACTTGTGAATACTATTGGATAGAGCATCATGTATAAACTGCAAAAACACCAATGTCAAATAAATCAAATTAAAAGCAATCAAACTCACGGATCCATAATGCCATTAGCGCTAAACCCAACATAGAACTGCGCCCAATACAAAATAAACACAAACATAGCATTTTTAAATAAGAAATACAGCAACACATTGGCTAGTCGATAATAGAACCAATGCCCATGAACTAGGAGCAATTTATGTAGGAATCGGAATCGCGACAGAGCGAAGTCAGAAGCCATGACAGCCTGCATGCCCTCCTGACCGGTCAAACCGATGCCAACATCGGCGGACAGAATCATGGGGACATCGTTGGCGCCATCACCGACGGCTAGGACTTTTCCTTGGAGTTGCTTTTTGACGGTTTTGACGACCTTGGCTTTCTCGCCTGGGGTCATACGGTAGCAGACGATAGCTTTAGCACGCTTTACTAGGGAGATGGCGTCGACGTTGCCTTCGTCAAGAAGTTTCACGACTTCTGATGATAAAAGTAGATTAAATTTCGGGTCTTTTGGATTAGCTGTTGCGACGTCCATTTCTGTTTTTAAACAGATAGTGGAGGTTTCATTATCGAATAGTTGGCAGCCTTTAGCGACGTTTAAAGCCGTTTCTTCTTTGTCGCCGGTGAGGACCCAAACTTGAATACCAGCGCGGCGAAGGGCGGAAATAGTTGTTTCCACGCCGTCTTGGAGTCGGTCTTCGATGGCGGTAAGTCCGAGGAATTCCATGTCCTGTTCGAGCCTTCTTGCTGATAGGCTTAGCTGGTGTTCGCGGTCTTCCAAGTCAGAGTATTCAATTTCGTCGTTTTCGCGTTCCCATTGATTGAATAATGCCGTCGGGATTTTACGCATTGACATGCAGAGTGTTCGAAGGCCATTGCTTGAGTATCGGTTTAACAAACGCTTCGAATTGTCGACAATTGTCTTGCCTCGAGGGCTTTCGGTAAACTGGTAGCTTAGATTCGATAAAATTTCATCATCAGCACCTTTGCATAAGAGTAAGTGATACTCGCCCATGTCAAGAACAATGCTCATCCGCTTCCGATCAGAGTCAAAATTCAATACTTTCGCGACCCTGAATATCGATTTCCGCTCACTATCATCCAATAACCGCTCTGTCGATCCTTCTGGGTATGGCAAGACGACCTCAACCAAATCGGCACTCCGATACCGTAATTCGTAGCCATAAGCTTTCGCAGCTTTGACGAGGCAAAGCTCATCAGGGCTTTCAGCTTCGTAGATTCCGGGTGTTTTCCGGCGACCGACGACGACTTTCTGCCCGCGGCGGAATAGCGACCCCAATGAACTAAGCCTTCTGACAATGTCGGTGGGTTTCATGAAGCTTGGAATTCTCGAATACGTGGGAGTAGGCAGTGGTGTCGTTCCGATAGAGCCAGGTGTGCCGGGTTCATTCAATACCGGTGGAGAAGCCGCGCCGACGTAAAAGGCTGAATTTGAAATGTAAAAAACGCCATCCTCAGTGTAGCCGTTGTCGATGTCGTCAATGTGTTTTCGACGATGGACCATGACCGTGTTGCAGACTGCCATGTTCAAGAAAAAGTAATAAGTTGACAACTCATTTGGGTCGGCATTGGGGTCACAGGAAATGCCTCGAAGTGCGTGTTTGAGGGTCTCGTTGATAGGAATGAAGTCATCAGAAACTGGTGGTTTTGCTGCTTCTGTGGCAAATGTGTTTTCCACTGAGCTTGGACTGGTGCCAGAGTGCTCAAAGGGGTTCCCGTTGATGGCACAACAACTGAAATTGTAATAAACTGCCAAAAGTTCTTAACGCTTAAAAAACCTCACTTAAAAATCATCTTATTCTCCGTCAAAGTCCCAGTTTTGTCAGACAAAACATACTGAATCTGCCCCAATTCTTCAGCAATTGTAAAAGACTTGCATTGGATCCGCGTATCTGTCGGTTCATAATACAAATCAGCGTCGAGCTGGAGGAATAGAATTTGCCCGAGTTTGATGCATTCTACTGTGATGTAGAGTGATAATGGGACCAGAATCTAAACAAATAAATCACTTAAAACTGCATGAAACAGCGGACTTTACCTGATAACTAATAATAAAGCTAGCCATATCGATAAATCCATCTCCTAAGGGCGTCGATGTGTACAAAACAATGTATGGAATGTTCAACTGATGAGCGCATTTAGTGACCAACCAAGCAATGGCAAGACCACCACCAGTGCAGCACATAATAACCAAAATAAGAACGCAGAAAAGGACAAAACGGTTGGTGATTCGTTCGAGGGAGGATCGTTTGTAACGAACTTTGCCGTTGTTCAGCATGGCTTTGGTTTCTTTGCCTAGAAAAAGCAATGTTTTAATGTTTTACATTTTCGGAAATTATAAAAAGGGTAAAAACTGTAAGATATGTGTCATGATAGAAATTCTCCAAAATTTCTTATTTTTCTGGGCAAAATAGGGGGTGATAAACTGGTCAGCTCCATTAGGGAAAGAAAATTCCAACCCACCTGCATAAAGAACAACGCCCTCCACAAACGTCGTGTTTCTCACTTGGCACCCACGCACAATCACATTCTGTGAACTTATCTTATCCTCGCTCCGATCACGATAGACCACATTTCCTTGGATAAAGTTCAATCTCGAATCCGGCGGGTTGCAATAAATCTCCAATTCGATATCGCTTGGATCAAAGTTTTCATGCCGCCGTTCACAGAAAAGTTCCCGACACTTCGGAAGGACTGATTTCTGCTTCAGATTGTTTTCACCGTCAAGGTTCGATGTTTCCACGAAGACGCTTCCCTGTGGATCTGACGATCTCAGCAACAAAATGTCAGCGGGAATAGTTTCATCCACGGATACGTGGACAAAATCACCGACAATAACGTATTCCCAGGGCATTTTCCGAAATCGTTTGTCCTTGTTGCTCCAAACATGGACAGTCTGAGCATTAATTCGTTTATCTGCACGATGTCGACGGTAGTCTTCAAATGCGTCTTTCAAGGCGGTTAATGATAGGATTACGGTGACTGGGACCATGCCAAGGTAGCGGGAGAAAGCTTGGAGTGCGGGGACCCAATTAAGAAGCATGATGACGATGAAGTAAATGTTTGCCCATCTGTGTAGCTGTTCGTAGAGGTTTTTAAATACAAAAGTGAGGATAGAATATTTTGTTGTTCGAATTTTGTTCCCGGAATAATTTGTACTGTTTGGGAGCTTGTAGCGGGGGACGTCGGAGGGGGTCCAATTGGGTTTGATGTAGCGGGTTCTGGAAGATTGAAAACTGTATCTGCTATGTTCGGAAAACATTTGCTTAACTATTACAAAAAAGTACCCAAATTTTAAGAATTCAGACACATGACATTCAAAAAAATCTGACTTTGATCTGCCACTTTTAAATTTATTATTAAAAACTGTTTTACTCATCACGAATTAGCATAAAATGCCTCAAACGAAGCAAATCACTAAAGAGGTTCTTCAAACATGAATCCGACCCCTGGCGTGCCGACTGTCATCTTCGTCAGTGGCAATGCTGACAAACGCGCCGATGCTGACTACATTCTCGGATCCGAGATGTCCCTCCAACTACGAAATGTCGAATTGAAAGAAATTCAAGGGACTGAGCCTCAGATAGCTTATGATAAGTGTGTTCGAGCTATGGAGGAGTTTCCTTCGAAGATTGTTGTCATCGAGGATACTTGTAAGTTTTGTTTGTAAACTGTGGGCAAAATTTTTGTCGTTTTCAGCTCTCCAACTCGACGCTTACTCCGGCATGCCTGGCCCCTACATCAAACACTTCAACAATGCCACCGGTGTCGACGGCATCTACAACATGGTCAAAGCCAGCGTCCATTGCGGGGCCTACGTTATGAGTACGGTGGCCGTTGGCTTGCCGACTACTTTGTCGGAATCGGGGAAGGAGAAGCAGGTTTTGCTTATTTCGGTGGGGTTTGGTGTTTTTTTGGTTTCATAAACTGGGTATACGGACGGTGTAAATTTCAGAACAAAGTTCGCGGCCAAATCGTCAAACCCCGAGGCACTGGCGGCGACGCCAAAGGCTGGGATGCCGTCTTTCAGCCCGAAAATTCCACGAAAACCTTGGCCGAGATGAGTGTCATGGAGCGGCGGGGATATAGTTCTCGGGTTCGGAATTTTGAAAAAGCGGTTTCTGTTTTGAAAAAGGTGCTAACTCGAGGGGGGTTGGCCTTTTGGTCGGCGCAGAAGCTTCAGGGGTCGGATGTTACTGGTGGACAGAAGGGATCTGT
Source organism: Panagrellus sp. LJ2284 (assembly GCA_024447225.1). Lineage (NCBI taxonomy): Eukaryota > Metazoa > Nematoda > Chromadorea > Rhabditida > Panagrolaimidae > Panagrellus > Panagrellus sp. LJ2284. The sequence goes on from JAMRYC010000004.1 coordinate 7,524,763, forward strand.
TGGAACTACTAATTGAGATTTTTGAATTGAAAACTGACAAGTCTTTGATTTGACTGATAAAATAATGTTTGTCGAAAAACTTGATACTTAATTTGCAATTTTTTGATGTTTACCGAAATTACTAATCGTTAATTTTTTAAACTGTCCGAACGACAATTGAAAGTTTAAAACTGCCAGAAATAACGAAATATTCAACTCACTGTGCATCATTCTTATTAAATCGCTGACGAATAGGGTCAATAATCCTCTGCGTAATCGGTGCATCCGGCGGAATCCATTTTGAGGACATGCGCCGATGAATCTGATGCGGCTTCCGGTCGCTATCGCATGTCGGTGTCATCGACGTTCCCTCAGGGTGCGTCCCGTTCCCGGGTTCCTCTTCAATCGAAATAGTGATCGGAGAGGACATCATAGACATAATCGTCGTCGTTCAATGTTCGGTCACATAGCCCTAGGGCAGGGAATGGAAAAACACAGCTGAAACATGCACTGCTTATGGATTGGAATGCGGCGGACCGGAGGGCTATGATGTCAGACACGCCACACTTCACGCTTTTTCTGTTTCGATGAGGGAGGAAAAACAGACCAAACATTGAGGGTCGAAAGGGGTCTACGTTGAAAAAGTTAAAGCATATAAGGGTGTATCGAGCTTTTTTCGAATAGAATTGTTTAAAGTTGCAATGCGTTGGAATGCTGTGGCGTGAACGCACCTTTTTAGTTGGGCAAGCATTCGATTTCCGATTGAATGACGCATCTACAGACAGGCGCCTTCACGTAAGGAGGGGGGTGCTAAGACTGTCAATATGAATGAGTATTGTACCTATTTTGGACGGGAAGTCTGTATTTGGATAAGCTTAAAATAGTAAATATGACTATATAACGGAAATAAACTGCGTCAGATCCATTAAGAAAAAAATCAATCAATAAACTTCCGAGTGATAATATAGCCACATAGTACCCATTGTAAAACAATCCCCATCAACAAAGACACCAGCACCAGACTTTCCGGGGTTAATCGAACATTTCGGAGACCCTTGGTCGACGTGGATTTCCACTGATAAGGGAACAACATGGACCAAACTGCCCCGTGCTTCATTTCGACTATCGAATTGTCGAAAAGTGAACATTGATCGGGCCTCCATCAGTTTAAAACATGTTTATTTGTTTAAATTCAATCAAATCAAATCAAAAACAATATCACGGCAAAACACTCGAAATCGTTTCATTAAGAATCTCTTTTCGAATGACCTCATAAAAGGTGTTCATAATGTTGGGGTCGATGGCACATGTGTCTCTGAAATTCATTTTTTATAAACTGGCCTACTGATGGCTTTTCAAACCTCGAATAACTGTTGATATCAGAGTGCTCACTCCTCAAATAATCGACAAACGGCTTCGAAGCCGCATTGATCATGACGTGTTCCCTGAATCGGCCTTTTTCCACGTACTTTTTTACTTCATCCTCCGATAGTCCCTGAATGTATTTGATATCGTCTCGACAGGCTGGATCAGCCATTTTTTCAAGGAATCTGTCCTTTTTGTTGAAGAATATGAGCAATCCACAATGACGAGTGTGGTCATTGTTAAGCAATAGGTGCATGAAGGCAGCGGCGTCATTAAGCATGGTTTCTTTTTCCAGGCTGGGGTGAGGAACGTTATAATCGGCTAAGGAGGCGACGAAAAGGATGAAGTTTCGTTTTGAGACGGCTCCGGTGTTCCATTTTGTGAGATGGTTAAAGATTTTTTGCTGAAAACTGACAATTAAACTTGAACTCAAAAAAAAAACAATAGCTTACAACTTCAGAAGCCTGTCCACCACTATCATAAATCTCGATTCGAATCCTGTTCAACATGAAGTAGTACCGATGAACGCCAGTGGTCGGCAGACGTCCATGGACACGGTCGGGTTCAGATGCAACATAGTCAGGGGCAAAGACTTCCTTCAACTTTTCTGGTTCGAGGAAATAGTTCAGTCCATCGAAAAGAGCAATGTTTCCGGAGAGCTTGTTTTTAAGATTCCGCGCTCCGACGATGGCAGGATCCTCGAGAAGTTCCAACAAATGGGTGGTAAAATCTTCTGTGAGGTCAAGATTCTCGATTTCGCCTTCATCTTCAGCCAGATTTTCGATGGTAGCGGCAAATTCTTTAAGCGATTCTGTGGTCAATTCGAGTTTTTCATTAGCGGCCTCCTTGATAAACACATCTAACGCTTTGATAATGGACGCTCTGATGGTCCTTTTCCAGAGATCATCATCAGAATCATTCGGATTCGCCTCGGTCCAGTCCTCGTTGCAGTATTTGTAGGAACTGTTCTTCGTGCAGAGATATTTCAAATGTCTGATGATAGTGGATTTGCCGGCGGACCCGCGGCCTGCCATGAAGAAGCGGACTACTTCATAGTTTTTTCGGGGTTTTCGCTAAAATGCATTTTATAGATTAAAAAACTGAACTCTATGTGTGTGCCATAAAATTTTAACATCCAAAACCCAAAATTAAGCCTACCTCACTGACACCATCGGGCGAATGATCCTTTTTCCCGCACAATTGGCCCATGATCCACCTGATCTCGATCTGGCCCAACCACAACCACTGTGGCTGGCCGTGTAGATAATTCCAGAACGAGTAAAAAAAGAACAAAAGTAGACGCACTAGAGTGGGGGCCCTGGATGTGTCAACTGATAACGGAGCCCCGGCAAGCCTTGAATTTTAGTTGTTGAGCTCTTATCGCTTAATGGAAATGGTTGAATTTTGCGTTAAATCGGTGCACTTATGCTTTGGTAACAAAAAACCATCTTATAAACAAACATAAGTACCGATTTTTTGCGTTTTGGTTTTAAATAAACTGCGAAGTGTTTTATGTGCATTTAAATGATTATCCAAACTTTGACCCGTTCATCTTTATTACCTATCTAACGCTGAACTTTCGATATGTACAACAATCTGACTCCGATTCCGTTACTCAAAGAACAGAAAATAATCATGTTTCAGTGATAACTGGTGTGAGATTCTATTATAGTCGCCAGTCAGGGCATCGATACGATGACCCCATTATGGCCTTTAGGTCGATTGTATAACAACCGGGGCGAAGCTTGTGTTAGTAGCCCTTATTTTGCTATTTGCCGGGATGACAGTGCTGCAGGTTCTTTGGTGGAGTTGTTTTGAGACTAGCATTAGGTTGAAACTACAGTTGACTATGCTAGAACAAACATTAGTTATTTTAAACTGCGAATCTGATTGAAGTAACGAACCCATCAACAGCACTACAAAGACCCCAAGCAAAAGTCGTCGTCAAAAAACTCGGCCAATGCGCTGACGATATCCGTGATAGCAGATGGAAAGAAACAAGCATTCCAACTTGGAGCATTGTCGTCGCACAGGATTGAGCAAAGAAAATGACATCGCGAGGGTTGAAGTGCTTGTCGCTATGGCCTATAAAAACTGTGGTTTTATTTTTTTGCGGAAATTTTTACGCACTACGATTTCGAAAAGTAATCAATAAAACCAATGTCGTTAAATCCAGCCCAATCACAATCATCATAATGAAGCATGAATAGATCAAATCAACATAAAATTCAAGAAAATGGCCGCAAACTGTATCAACAAAGTACCAATACATGTATTCTGGATCAAAGGCGAAGTAACAACCATCTAAAAGTTTTAATTTGTATCTTATCACGTTTCACACTTTTGCTAATCACTTTTCCATGAATTTGGAAGTTAAAAAAACTGAATTTTCTTTGGTTTGGGCAAAACTTACCAATAAATCCCACGCAAGAGTGCAGTACACAAACAGTCCAGAGTGCAATGATACCACACATCACGCTTTCGTGAGAAAACAGTTTTCGATATGCAAATGGCTTTGTAATTGCGACAAATCTGTTCAAAGCTTTGTAAAGGCACATATGACTGGTTAGAACACAGATTCCCATGGCAGCCTCGCCAATGACGTAAGTTACGGTCGAATCTGTTAGGGATTGATCGCTGAAATGGTTTAAACTGAGCGAATCATCTCGCTGTTCAAAAACTTACAATAAAGTTATAAAAATCGGACATCCACAAGCGATAAAAGTATTCAACGCCTCCGCTATTGAGTGTGAGACACAAATATAGCCATAACTGCATTGGATGGTTTTGCTGAGATGAATTAGATAAATATTGCCGATATTGGCGATAAACCCGATCACCCCTATCTAAATTGGATGTCATAAATTGTAGTTTTAATCTTTAAATTTAATGGAACAAACTTTAAAACTAAAAACTTACGAAAAGCAAAATACAAGAAGCATAGACATAAAACTTGGCGTCTTCCGTCATGAAAGCGGCGAATGAAAATGGGACCTCTGAGACTGTCTCAAGCGGCGGCGGGGTTGTCATATTTATACTTTTTGCACCATTAGGCTAGTCTATAAAGAACTCTAAAGTGCTTATATACGGAATGGTATCATTTTGGAATAACAAATTAAGGACACGAAAGCACAGAGAGACGGATTACTGTTTTGATGGGATCTTTAAAGGTGCAAATAAACTAGATGTCATTTCAGGTCCTCAAAACAGGAAGATCATAATTAAAAATTTTAAACTAAAGTACAATGATTGCTATTTGACAACATTCACGGTAGCGGTCAAAAATTACGCCACGCTGTAACAACCGCCTTCTCTTAAGCGTGCTCGGATGAAGAGATGGAACATAATTATATATCTGGAAGTCTACAAGCAACTGAAGAAAACTTCCTCGAAGTGTTCACGTTACAGATGAATTTAGGGTCGCTGTGTAATTTTTAAAAAACTGAGTTTTTACACGAACGTCTGCAAAGATTTGATAAAAAAAAAGACCTTATCATTATAACTATACAAATGCATGTTATTTTCATCTTTTCATGCTATTGAAAAGCTTGCTTGCATCCTTTGTAAAAATTTGAATTTAAAATCCGAGAAGCACGTAATCTCAAATTCAATGTCAAATGCCAAAACATTGACTATTTTTACTCGTTTGGCAAAAACACTAATTAACATCGCCTCATAATTTATTTATATTTCATAACCAATATTAGTTATATAAATTCACAACGCTTCCTTCCTTTTTGTCTGGCATGCTATCCGGACAAATAAAAAGGTCATCATCGAGTCAACCAAACACCTTTGGCACTACATTGGATGCTTATTATTTGAGGGTGTGACAACGAAAACACTGTAACTGAGTCTTGTTTCTGGATAAATAAACGTGGTTATTACTCGTTTTTGTTACCTTGTGATCCGACATAAAAACGTCATTACAACGTTTTCAAGGATTACAAAAAAAATTTCTCAGACCAACATAACACGCCTAATAATACAACTAAAACTGGTCTGGACATAATGGAAAAGTGACTCACGTCAACTTAAAGATAGTATCCGAGGCTAAAAAGTTTCACGGGATCAGACAGAACACTAGTGAGAACTTGTGAATTAAAGGGTCAATGTCTGTGTGAAACGTGTTTTGAAACTGTAACGCACGTTGCCGGTGGATAAGTAGCTTGTTTTCTATCCAAAACAGGTGCTTACCCAATAAAAAACGTACTACGAAGAAAAAGTATGTCAAAGAACACAAATCAAATGTCGTGAAAACAGACAGTAGTCTTAATCGACGCCATGCATGTGGACTAAAACACATTTATATACATTGCAAAGGTTTGTTTTCTTTACTAAAGGCCACGTGAGGGGTGGGGTTTGCGGGAACATGAAGTAACTAAATTATTCATGTTTTGGTGGTTTTTGGGCACGTTTTTGGAATTTCATTTATTGGTAAACTGGAAAAACGGCCTAAGAATATTATTACTACAAAGTGTGTCGAACGATCACAGGAAGAACTCATTTCCACGCCTTTTTAACAGCCATCTTAGACTTGACCGGATTGATGACATAGGCGCCATCGACCATCCACATGAACCCATATCCATCGCTATACTTGAGTGGGACGTATTCACCGTTAAGTGTCGCTGTCGTGCAATAACGGAGCCACCAACCTCCGAGATGGTAGTCCGTAACGCACTTTGACATGGGGTCATTGATGTGATCGACGGTGCTGAACTTGACCCCATTTGAGTCGACGATGTCATACCACGCTGATGAAGCATTGCCGGTACCGTCCCAATCGTTAGGGGATTGCATCCATGTTTGAACACTGAGAGGGTAGTCATCGGATTCAGCGCCGATGCTAAAGATGTATTCGCCCCAGTAGTAGTCGTCTTTGTGGGGTGAATTGGGTGCGCGATCGCCCCAGAGGTCGATTCGGAGGATTGTTTTAGGGTTTTTGGTTGTAAGGCGGTGGATTAGTTCGTTTCCGGCCCAGAAGTTTGATTGCTGTAATAAAAAACTGTAATACATTCGGCTTCCAGCTGTTAACTTACATCACCGTAAACACCAAAACCATCGCGATAATTTTGCCAGTTTTCGTTCCAGAACTCAAGATCGGCATTCAGGCGTCTGCAATGGCATTCAAAAAGATCAAAAAACAGCAAACTTTTTTCGACTCACTGTTGTATGACAGTCCAACCACCACTTTCAGTCGTCATATCGCAGTAAACTTGGAATTCATCGCCGCCAAGGGTCACTGTATACACACCAGAACTGAAGTTACGTCAATTTAAACTGTCGACTTCTTGCATTTCAAAAGTATCTATACTCTTTGATTCCAGCCTCCAAAATCTCGCCACAATCACCATATTTCGTCGCACTCTGCGTTCCCGCATCATTTTTTGCACAAACGAAGCAGTTATGCTTCTCGCAACCTTCTGTATGCCAATTGGAGCTAGCTGCCCTAATATCGACACAATTTAAACTGGCATTGTAATCTTTAGGCCCAAAATGCGTATAATCAAACGGCTTCCCATCGACCCACGTAAATTTGTCCTTTATCGTTGGTCGTGTGGCCCCTAACCAATAATAGTCGCAATGGCCGTGTCTATTGATTATGTCTGCAATCATATGGCTGTATCATCTTAAAACTGAGTACAAATTCCCTTGAAACTCACTAATAAGGTCATCCTCCTCGAACGCGCTGACCAGCGACACCAACTTTGCACCGTACTTGACGCAATCCGCTTCGGCGTCGGCAAAGTTTCTGAAAAAATTAAAACTGATACATATCGAATCCAGTTAAACTTACAATTTATCATCCTGGACACGTAGACATTGTTTAAACGTGGGTGACCAGTCCCAGCCCTTCTCACAGGACACGGTGCCATCGGCGATTACAAAGCCGACCAAAAATGCAAGAATACACAGAGAAAGTGTACCAAAAATGACCGCCATTATCGCGCTTCTGGAGATAACTTGCCGAGTTATATACCCTGGGTATGAGACATCACAGTCGAAGAGAACAGTTAAAAGATTAACCGTCGCTGACATCACCTTATCTGTGTTTCTGCAAGGAGGGATGGTGTGCGCCACACTTTTTGGAGGCCGGTGTGTTATCGTCGGAAGTATAGGTTTTTGATTAGGCCGATAGCCTTTGTACTTTTGATAACAATTGTGGGTTAGAAAACTGTCGTCACACTCGGAAAGAGTTTTATACTAGTAAAATTTAAACAGTTAGAACAAAAAAAACCAGAAATTAACAAAAATCGAACTTAAATGGAAAAACACAACAACGAAAACCAAAAAACCAATTACAGAACGCACTATTCAACAACGAAATCAGGAAACTTGGATCGCAACATCTCGGCACTGTTTAGGAAGACTTCACGATCAGCAGATGAAGCAAAAACGATTTGAAGCTTATGCGGTTTGCCATTAGCTGGGTCAACTTTTCCGAGACGGTAGAAAGCGGTGGGGAAGATGTTGATGGCCATTTCATCAAGCAATGTGCACATAAGATTCATCAATGAAACTGCTTCAGCCAGAGTGGTGCTGCCAGTCAGTTCAGATTGAAGTTGCGTCTCCGTGATGCCAGAAATGATGACACAGTGGTCTTCGGGATTCACGCTGCATGGCGGCACATCATTGGCGGCAGTATCTTCTGACTTGTTGGATTCAGTTTCTAGAAGCTTCGTCGTCTCTTCGGTTGGGGGAGCAACGTGATTAGCGGGTTCACAGGGTTTGTCAAGGTTGAAGTTAAACTGTGGTGACTTGGTGACTTGTGTCTGATCGTTCTGCTGTGCGGCAACATCGACCAATGAAGACACCAATTTCTCAATTTCCTCGGAATCAATCTTCTGAGCGACGGTATCGACCAACGTGGACAATAACTTTTCAATATCCTCGGAGTCAGAGGCCAAAGTAACAGCTTGACCGTTGCCATCTTTGTCATCGGAGCGTGAAGTCGGTGATGTTGAAGAAACTGACGCCCTGTTGTCCTTCACGGTTACCGTTTTCCGCGCAGCCAGCCACTTAGACGTTTCTTTCGCAATTTCAGCCGACGTCTTCTTGACCCGCGGATTTAGCTTCGATCTGCGGGTTCTGCCATCAGCTTTACGCGCCAGACGGTTCTCTTCTTCCTCCGTTTCAAGTTCTGACTTGATTTCATCCAGCGTCTTCGGGCCGACCAGTTTTCGTTTCGGGAACTTTTTCTTGGCTGACGATTCCAAATCCAAAATCTTGAATCTGACGCGTTTGGAAACGATTTCCTTGAAAGGCGCCAACTGTTTGACGAACTCGTAAGGGTCAAACTGCTTGGGCTCTGAACGATTCTTATGATATGGAGCAGTGGATGCAATCAGGACAACGCTGGCTTCGATCATGAGCTCGTTGATGTTGTCGGGACAAGAGGTGGCATCATTGTTGTTCTCGTCCTTCTGAAAAATTGAACTGGACATGTTGTGATTTAACATAAATAATTAAACTTACAGTAACGCAGTTTTCAATTAGATCATTACAGAAAGGGATCAAAGTCTGACAGTTCAGAAACTTGAAGCGGTAAAGTTGGGCGATGAATCGAACAGTGCCAATGGCAATGTTGCGGCGGTTTGTGCCTTCTTCGGAACCCTCTTTCAACGTCGGAGGCTTCTCAGCATCAGACGTTACTGAGATAAAGTTTTCGAATACCGTCTGGCACTTTTCAAACAGGGAAAATACGAAAACAGGGCATCGACGACCCTTCTCAACCTTGATTTCAGCATCGAAAACAGCGGCACACAGCTTTGAATACAGTGCGACGTAGAGGGGTTCATTGACTGCTTTGACGAAAATGAGGTCGACGACAGCTTGTAGATCCGTGGCGAGGTTCCAAAGCTCAAAGCTGATGAACTCTTCTGAGAGCTTTTGAAAGTTTGTCGGTGTCAGTTTGTTCAGAATGCCGCGGACTTTCTTGCAGATGGCTTCCTTCTTTGAAAGATCCTTGTTGCCGTTGAGATTGGGCACCCATGCGCCTTTGCCACGAACAAAGGCTGGCTTGCGGTAAACCTGTAAATAATATAACTGTATTTATGTACGACGAACAGCGTGACAAATACCCGTTGTTTTGGGCCTTTCTTGATATCAAAATCACTGAAATTGAAGCGAGGACGAGGGTTTTCCGGCGAATACTTTGGCACAGCAGGCATGGTGCCGCGGTCGATACCCAACTTGCGGAGTGCTGTTTCGGAAAGGGGGCATTCGGCGGTTTTGAAGTGCTGAAAACTGACATTAAAAATACATCTATCGAAAGGTGAAACAAAACCTTGAAAGAATCCCGAACAATTTGGACGAATTCCCGATCGTAGGTCTGATGCAACTTGACAGCTGCAACATTTTCAGCGACTTCGAAGAACTTTTTGAACTTGTTTTCGAGAGCGGTCAACATGTTAGCTTTGCTACTGTAAGAACAACAGTTTTTACAAATATCAGTGTGAAAAACTGTAAAAAGCCGCAACGGTCAAACAACTTACCCATACTTCTCGACCTCGAGGGCCAGCTGGTAGGCTTCACGTTGAACTCGCTTCTCGTTTATCTCGATAATGTAATCTTGTTCAACTTCTTTCAGCGTCTTCGGACCATTGTTGACCTTTTTCGGAAAGTTCTTGGCCGCGGCTTCCTCCAAATCGAGAATCAAAAACTGAATGCGTTTGTTAACGACTGGCTTGAACTGCATCAAAACTTCAACAAAATCGGTAATGGGCAACAGATCCGGTGAAACATGGTCGAAGTAGTGTGGTCCGATGGATTGAACCAAACCTGTGAAGCTTGCAACCAAGTCTTGATTGATGGTGTGTGACTTGTTGTAATTGCCGGCTTCCTAAATGCATAATGTTAAAAGTAAAACTGGTGGATGACAGTGAAAACTTACCGAAATGCACTTCTGTAACAATGCCGAACAAAACCGACTCATAATCCCATTGTCAAACAACTTGAAATGATACAGTTCGGAGACAAACCGAATAATGCCAAGTATGGACAGCTTCTGGGGACTACCGTACTCATCTTGAGATTGCTTCGCCTCGGTAGGCGGCTTCGTTTTCGAGGTTTGTAAAGAATTCTCGCGATTCTCGACGGGTTCAACAGAGATGCAATTGGTGAATTCCGACTGGCACTTGCCGAAGAGGGCTTTGTAGAAACTGAGACTCTGACCAACGTCGTGAACTTCAGCATCATGAACAACGGCACACAGCTTTGAATACACTTCGACGTAGAGCGGCTCATTGACAGCTTTGACAAAAACGAGGTCAATGACAGCCATTAGATTGTCACTGTCGTCCCAGAACTTCAAACCAGTCATCTCTTCCGAGAGTTTTCCGTAGTTTGTCGGCGTCAGTTTGTTCAGAAGACCCCGGACCTTCTTGCAGATGACATCCTTCTTCGAAAGATCCTTGTTGCCATTGAGATTGGGCACCCATGCGCCTTCGCCACGAACAAAGGGCTTGACCGGCGGTTTGTGAATTTGCCTGTTACGATGCGGAGTCTAAAAAGTAGAAAATAAAATATATAAAAAACTGAATTCGAAGAATAATACATTTTGTGAAGGACGAGTTTTGTTCTTCCATTTGGAAACCGGATAAATAATGGGAGGACGCCACGGAGTCATGGTACCACGGTCAATACCGATTTTCTGGAGTTGATCTTCAGAAAAGGGGCAGGTAGCGGTTTTGAAGTGCTGAAAATAAACTGTCCAGTTTTTCAATGCAACTAATGGAGGTAATCGAACCTTGATGGAATCCCGGATGATCCGAATAAGCTCAGGCCTGTAGATCTGCTCCTTGGCAGCCTCAACATTCTCGGCAACGTCAAAGTAAGCTTTATACCTGGCCTCCAGTTCAACCAGCAAGTCGGCTTTACTCCTAGAAACAAACTTAATAATACCGATCATGAGACGGATGTCGTAATTGACACTTACTTTGGTTCTGGTGCCGCTGGCTGTGGGTCTGTATCGGCTGGCTGAGGGCTTTCAGCAAGCATTATCAGTGTTGGATGAGCAAGACCTGTAGCTGAAGGTTGAACACGGTGGATTTGATAAAACAACACGGGTGAACCATAACGAAACGCAAAAACTGAGAAACTACTCGCGCGCCATTTTGTAATGGCACATTCTTTCGCAACACACAAGACAAACATGAAAACTGAGTTTTACCATCCGAAAAAATGCACTGCGATCAATTTCGTTTATCACAACTGATGTAATAAGGCTACTAGTATCTGAGAATTCCTAAGAGATAATCAGGGAATGAAAATTTATATATAAACTGTCCATCATTTTCGATGTTGCAACCGCTGCGGAAAACTCGACTGCGTTCGCGCGGCCAACCAACTTAGAATGCCGTTGACAACAGCGTTCGTGACAATTAGTAGTGAATGCAGTTGTCGTAAAGTAAGTTCAAACTGACACGTTGAGGTATTACGAAAGTTAGAAACTGAAAACTAGAGACTGATGAAAACAACGAAAAACCGCCGTTGAATGTGCACGCAACGACCCGTGTAAACTCTCTATCCCAGTGCAACTCCTCCCGCGCAACCCGGCAAAGGACCCCCTACAATTTTCAAAATTTTTGTGTCAGAGTCAAACTTTTTATAACAAAACAACGATCGTGAAGACAAAAGGAAATACAAACGAAATCTACACGGAACCGAGCTTGAGGCAGTGTTGGCAGTGTCTACATTCTGTGAACACTGATTTCAGGAAATTTTGACAGCAATTTGTCAGTATTTGCGAGGAAGATACCGCGATGAGCTGGAGAAGCAAACTTGACTTAGACCATCCGCGGCGTAAAAACGCCCGTTCTCATTTTTCCCAATCGATAACATACAACGGTACAAACGTCAACGTTCATTTCCTCGATCAAGGAATCGACGGTGGCTTGAAGTTCGGCGCGACGGCCGAGGGCTGATGGATTTGAACTTTCCTGGATGCCGGATATGAGGACGTAGCGACTGTCAGAGACCCCACTGGTTGACACTATTTTGTCGGTCACGGCTACTTCGGTTGGTACGGCTGATTCAATGGCACTGAGTAGGGAAGCAACGGAGCTCAAGGCGATGTTGAGTTGGTCTTTCGAGATCACTTTTCGCAAGATCGACACAAAGCTGTCGAAAAGCGGAAATGTAAGCTATACTGGTTTGATCAGGTTGGTTCTCATCGACAGTCTTGTTGAATGTTGACATCGTTCTTTCAATGCCATCAGAAGGCGGTGTTGAAGTGACTTTTGAGTTCTCGATACGAGTGGTATTCACCATTGACGAAGTTTGCTTGCTTTTTATCGTATACAATGTCTACTAATTCGGTTAGTAAATAAGTAATGAACTTTATTGCGCAAAACCTCGCGGTTTTATTATTTAATAACTGTAATGGTTTACCGACGTCGTTGAGTTATACGGTAATGGACACAAAGTCAAATGCTGCTTGCTTAATCACAAAAGAATTTTAGGTATATTCTTTATTTAAATTTTCGCAATATACAATTCTTAATTGAAACAAGCATATGTGCTCAAATATACATGGTAAAAGTAATTACTACATTTTTGAAGTTTTCGGCATGTGCCCTTTTGCGCCCTCAGAACAAAAGGGCACATGCGCCATTATTACTATTCGATTCAGCGTCAAAAGTTACATCTGCCATGACCCAATGAAGACCGCGAAAGACTGGAAAAATGTGCCATGATTTTCTAAGTGAAATGCCAAAAAATTTTTTTGCCGAAAATGGTGATTTTACCGACTGGACATCTACTATTAAACACGAACAATCGATTGGTGTTATTAGTTGTGCCCTTCAATACCTTCAAACAGCTCAAAATGGCATTTAAAGTTATTTTTTTTTTATAATATTTTTGTACCAAAGACATGTTTACTAGTTAAAAAACTTTGCAAAAAAAAGCTTTTAATGTTATTTTGTTACGTAATATACACATTACCACGGTTATGGCATTGGAACTGTTAATTTTTTTATTGAATAGGCATGCACTAATGACGGAGTTTGGTTCGCATGCACGTGCAAATAAATAAACTGCGTTCGTTAATGGGGATTGTGCGAATAAAGAAAACGCTTGCTTCAGGGGGCTTGGCAAAGCGTGCTCTGTGACAACGAGGGTTTTCGGAAACGAAACAGAAAAACGTTTTCGGATTTTTAAGCTCTTTCCTTGGCATTTTTATGCCTTTAGGATTTAAAAAAACTCCAATTTCTTTTCCAATCAAAATCTACGGTGATTTAGCGTCGAATAAGACCGATTGCACTGCCGAGGAGCTTGATTCTAGTTTTGAAACAATAATTACGCGGTTTTTCTCGTTTTCAAAGATTTTGATTTTGTCATATTCAATTTATTTATATATAATTTTCCAATTTCAGCCATGACGGGAAAGTACACCAAGCGACCACCACCTCCATCTTCACCACCTCGTCCAACTACACAACAATCAGATGTTTTGAAGATTCTGTTGCGGGTGTATGATCAAGAGAGCGAAAATGGGGCAAAGCATTTGATGCGGCTTTACAAACGGGTTAGTTTTGGCTTTTCTTCCGTTAAATTTACTGCCTAAAGCCATTGTTGTGATCAAGTTGCCGAATCGTGGTGTTTCAGGAAAAGAAAGACAAGTATCTCAAAGAAGAATTCTGCGCAGAGCTGGCCCACCGCACCGCCCTTTTTTTCTTTGCCGGTAAAGTCGATGAACGGCTCAAAGTCCATGATGCCATTGCCTGCTTCATCGTCGATTGCTACAATGAGCATAAAGATGGCGACGTTCTTGGATGTGTGCAGAAGGCTATTGAACAGGTTAGCTCTTTTTGGAGTTCGAATTGTCTGTATCGAAGAAATATGGTTCAGTACGACGAAGACCCCCGATCACCAGACCCCATCGCGACCTTACCATTCGTCAGCAAGGTTCTATCCCATTCTCTTCTAACTGACAACCCCGATGAAACCAAAATCCCGACCACCATCACCCAGGAAGTCTTCAAACAGCTGTACACCCACATTGCCAAGCATGGCCTGATCAAAAATGAAGACATCGCAGCCAAAGTGATCACTGCCGTGAAATCTTTCCAAGATGAAGCCATCAACAAGCACTTTGAAACAGACTTGCAAGCCAAGACCATCATTTACACCGGTTTTGCTCGTCCTAGCCCAGAAACTCGGCAAGTCAGTGTTGAAGCCCTCTGCCCTGCCGACAAAGTCGAGATTTTGATGGTTTTTCGGATGTTGGAGGATCCGGCACTCAATGTTAGACATGCTGCTGCCCAGAAGCTGATTGATGGAAAGTTTATTGGTGAAACTCCGCAAGATCTTATCATTGGTTTGCTCAAAAAGTCGGATTTGTTCATTTCTGGTGCGTTTTTACAGTACCTTTTTGCAATTTCTATTCATTTTCATCATTTTTCAGACGACCTCTCAAGCCCAATGTACACCCTTCTCTTCAAAATCGCCGAAGAAGCCTACTCCCTGCTCCACCCCTCATTGCGAGACTCCGACGACCCAGACGAACCCGAAACCTTCTCCAAACAGCTAAAATGCTTCCTCTACATGCAAATCACCTACCGCATCGCCAATGACATGCTCCCAGTGATGCCATTCGCCTTCGACTACCTTCTCGAAAAGTATAACATCGAAACGACGCGATTTCTTGACATTTACATTGCTTGTTGGCCGAATGCCATCCAGATGCCGTCCTACAAGTTTGTCCTGATTCGGCATGATCCATCACCGCGAGAGATTCACGAAATGATGCTACTTGTGACAACTTGGCTCAGTCTGATACAGTATGCGTGTGCGCCGGAGCAGCCAATGCGCAACTTGGCAAAAACGATGTTGATGCCGGATTTGCGGGATTTTGCTCGGTTTTTTGTCGACTTTTGGAAGCATCTGGGAAAATGGGCGAAACGATTGGCGGCTATGGCGGATATTGAGTTGCTTTTGAACGCTATGGCGTTTCATGTTTTTGAGATTTCCAAGTATTTGCCGAGGCATGAGAACGACGATACGTAAGTTTGAACATGTCTACTTTCTTTTTTAATGCTGTTTTTCAGTGCATTTTGGCGAAAGGCTATCGCAGTTGCGCTTGCTGACACATCTTTTTCCGCCGGCTTGAAGGTCATTGTTCCGATGGTTAGAGAGTGGATGGAGAAGCACTTGAATGTGACGAAGAAGCCATTGGTAGGTCTTGAAAGAATCTGAAACCTGCTTTAAAGTAGATTTCAGCTTGCTCTATTGACCATCGGCGCCTTTCTGCGAAGACTGATCGCAAGCCAGGAACAGCAACCTCGTGCCATCTTCGAAGTCTCTGACAACGAACTTCCCAATATTCCAAAGGAAAGACTATTCCGCATTGCCCACATTTTGACGGCTGTTTTGACTTCTGGATACTTCACAACCCATCCTCAATTGGTCGCCAAACCGTTTGAATTCATCGTAAGTAACACCCTTTCCAACTTTTGTATCACAATTTTACATGACTTTTTGCAGTTCAAAGTCCTCAACCATCTCCCATCAAGTGAAATCAGCCTAGATCTGGCCTCTGTTCTGACGTCAAGCCTTCAACTTTGTCCTCCAGAACGCTCCATCCATGCCATTCGAACAGTTCTCGACAAACCAGAACCCTTCGCGCCGTGTTTCTTGGACGGTGTTGCCTATGGCATCAGGATCCTCGGCCTCTCCAAAGTCAACCGAATCTACTTTTCCGACGGCTACCAACTTCCGAGTCAGTTGAGCATACCCGATTCGCCTCGCTGTGTCACATCAGTGCTGCTACGCCTATTCGACCACAATGACGACAAAATCGTGTTGAAAGCGTGTTCAATCATTATGGATCTTGTTCTGTTCGACATCAAACATGATCAATTTCGACATGCTGGTGCCAAACTCCTTTGCTACGCGTTCCAGAAGGCACAACCTTTCGAAAAGAAGCAGTTTGTTCGTCGTTTCTGGCTTCAATTTGCGACCATCTCAAAGGACAACCAGTGCCGACTTGCACAGTACTTTGTTGATGTCTTGCGGCAGGATAGTGTTAATGCTGATTTGGATTTCACTGGAATGGCGACTTTTGTGGTCAATTCGGCGGCCTTTGATGTTTTATCAAAAGATGCTCTGAATCGGTTTGGAACTGCACACTACACCCTCATTCAGGAGCTGTTCAACTTCATTTTGAGCGACCCCAAGAAGACGCAGCACTATTCACTTATCTCTAAAGTCCTGGATCGCTGCGAATACAGTAATGCCGTCAAGTTGGAGTTTATGGCTGATCTGACTGCGAAGTCGAAAAGGATTTCGGAGGTTTGTTTTGACAAATTTTACTTTTGTCAGTTATACTTTGTCGTCTTTCAGACCGTCAAACCTTTACAGCGGATTTCCACGATCATCTTCCATCGCATTAATCTTGTCAAACGGTACATCGAACTCAACGGCCAAGTCGATGTCGCCACCGAAGTCAACAACTTGGAAAACAGGCTGCATTTACTGCTTCTTTGCAACGCCATGAACCCTGGAGGACAGACTTTCGACCGTTCCGTGACTGATCAGTCGAACGACAACCTTGGGGCCACTTCAACCGCCCAAGAATCCAGCAACCCCTCAAATGGCGACGACAACACTTCAACGGACGATCAAAAGGTTCAAACGGCCAAGAAAGCTTACGTTCACACGAGACTCTTCAACAACCGTAACATCACCTTCACGGACCTCTGGACGAGCTGTATGAGGCCTTTTGGCGAAGTGACGGACGACGAATTCGGTGACGTTGAAGATAGTGAGAATGCTGATAAGCCGCAACACAAAGGAAAGAGTAAAAATCTGGTTGTTACATACGTCGAAGCCACTGCTTGCATGCGATCTGCTAAGACAAAAGGCAAGAATACGCCTAACGTCTAATGTTTTGTTATTAATTTTTGTTTAAGTTTCCAATTTGTTAATGTTGAACATTTTTGTTGTTGTTTCCTCAATTTGTCTCTCCTTTTGGAGGTACAAGCATTTGAAAAAAGAAAATATATGTTACGACGATGAAATTCGCACACAGATCAGCATACCGTCCAACGTGAAGAGGTTCTTTAATGCTTTTTTCATACAAAATATTTAAAATAGTCGGCAGCTCATGCAAGTCTTCCCAGATTCGAAGTTCGGTAATATCCTCAAAGACTTTCTCGAAATTAATAACTGTCAGCTTGTCAAGGATGCGTTGAAATTTTACATGAAGTCTTGCATTTTCGGTATCATCGTCTGCAGCAAGCATGCTAAGTACACTGAGATATATGTTGTGGAATAATGTTTATGAACGATCTGATCTAAAAAGTCGGTTTTAATCAAAACGTAAAACCAGTTGAACTAAGCGCGTTTGACACTTCACAACTATGGAAAGTACAACAATTTTAAAACCCAAAAAATTAGAAACAGCAACCAGCAAGTCAAAAAACCAATCAATGGTCAAACTGCGTGTCTGCGCTGGGAAGAAAACTGACCCTGGTGAAAACAAAAACGCCATTCGCGGTGTTTTTGTTTGAATAGGGCAGTTGAACGATCGTAAGCAGGGTAGACGGAAAAAATTTGCCGGGAAAACCAAATATTTTCGGTCATTAAGGTCGTTTAAGTGAGAAGAAACAAGAAATTTGAACCACTGGTTGAAAATTTCTGATAACGCAACGTACTGCGTTAGAAAAAAATCGATTATGAAAGTTAGGTTTGCAGATGCTTCTTATCAGAAAGTTTGTTGGTAATCGTTCTGACGCTTAAAGTGTTAGAAGTTTAACGAAGGCTTAAAAAACTGCATTTTTATTCAAATGGATTGATCATGAATGTTGGAGATCAGTTCAGTCAAAAAAATAACACTCACATCAACTGCATTATGAAAAATAAAATTGCTATGGTCAACTTCAAAAACAATTGAATTATCAAAATAATCAAAGTAAAAGCAATATTGCTACATTTTTGGCATTTACAATCTTCAAGCGTTTTGGTTCAAACGAACGGCTGTCACTCGCACCTTGGCACTGCGTTCCCAACACCTTTGCTCCTCCCGGCTCGCACAGGTTCATTTCAAACGGTCCCCCGACTTTTGTCATCCTTTTTATCCCCATGCTGGCCTTTTTTGCTTGAATTTTTGTTGTTTTTGTCTTTTTTAACGTGTTTTTCGATAAAAGTCAAAGAAAAACGATTTCAGGGTCCATCGGCGTTTTCGCTGATCAACTTCAACCCCAATCATGCCGTTCGACTTTTCAAGGCTGACCACCGCCCAACAACAACGCCTCTATGATCTTTCAACCCCAATCGAAGCTCAAGTAGGGCAAATTGCCGCTGGAAGCCGTCTTGCCGACGAAGTTCGCATCCAACCTGCATATCCGCCGATGAGCAGGGTCAGAATGAACGGTGATGACGCGACTTTCGTCGTCGGAGACTTAGAAACGCTGGGACAGACGATCGTCGATGCCGAAGAAAGGGCTATTGTGGAACCATTGGATATCAGATTCTACAACACCACCGCGGCCGTCTTCGAAAACCCCATGTTCGCTTATTTCAACTTCCAAAGTTGCACTCAGCTGGCAATCTTCCATGAACACATCCCGATCGAGCTGCTCCAGGCATTGGCCCCGAAAATGCCCAATGTTGAGGTCGTCAAACTCGAGAATCTTCAAAATATCATCAGATTGACCGAAATTCTGCCCCTGTTCCCAAAATTGAAGAAACTCTTCATCCCATATATCTACCAAGGCTGGGTGAGGGACTTGCTTGATTTGAATGCAACGGATTTCAATCTTCAAGGATCGCTGAGGAGTGGGTGTCGCTTTGAGGACGTCTTCAGCTTTCAGAAGCGTGATCTGCGTAAGCTTATTGAGGTAAGTTTTTGAAACTGTCGTTTCTTGATAATGAATTTTAATGTCAGCGCTTTTCAGAAAGGCTGCACCTTCATCATGCACCTCGAAAACAGCAACGCTGTAGCCATCGAAACCCAGATGTATCGAATCGTGCAGTTTATGATGCCAACCTTTAAACACGACATCCGTAATTCTGAGGAGAACCCGTCGCCGTTTCATGTGGCCCTGGACCGTCCACACAATCCACCGATGTCCCCGACTTCAGGAAACAGTGCTATGATGGCAGCCAACTCTACTTGGCTGTTCTTTCACATCAAAAAGCCATGGTACTACTGTTCGGACAAGTGTTGTATTGTTTGATCAGTTCAGATTACTGTAACATTGTATTTTAACTATTGTCCTATTCACTTTATCTTGCTTATACTGGTACCTATTTGAAAAGTTTACCAATAAATTGAAAACACAAAACTAGTTCAATCTGTTGTGAAGGTCCAGGCGAGTTACAAGGATAAGGTTGTTTCTGGGCCGTTTGTTTGGGTTGAACGGAGTAATGTCGATTTTGTTGATAGTGATAATGGGTGTTTGTAAATGAAGAAAACTGTTTCGCAGTGAAGACATCGCTCCCCCTCTAATCTCCTCAAAAATAGAAACAAGAAATGTCAGTTTTTGTAAGAGACCATCGAGTACCACTACCACCAACCGCCATTTGCATCCCGAGACAAAAGCCCGACGAAAGCAACAACTTGAAGAGGCCGGATAAAGGCTGTCTTGTCTTTTTATGTCTTGTCGTTGCCATTGAACACCCTCAAAACCTTGACACAAAGCCGGACGATCGCCGATGTCGACGGCAAGTGGGTCTGTAACAGACGTGTCTCTTTTTCCTTCCCTTTTTTGTGTCTATGGAATGGAAGGGCGGCCGTATCCGGATTCCGCGCGCCAATCAGACCCCCAGTTTTGGAGACATATAAGTATAAGAATAAGGGGGAAGGCTCTCAAGCGTCGGTGGCCCTTCACATTGGCAGACATCTGGCTTCAGAGATGGTGACGACTATGATGTGTAGAGTTGGAGTTTGTTGGATTTTTGGTTTTGTTTTGATTGTGAGTTTTTTGGGCTTTGAAAACTGCAGTCTTAATGTGGTGTCGATGGTTTAGAGCGTCGTGGAAGCAAAATTCCCAAATGAAATCGTCGAACAGC
Organism: Panagrellus sp. LJ2284; assembly: GCA_024447225.1. NCBI lineage: Eukaryota > Metazoa > Nematoda > Chromadorea > Rhabditida > Panagrolaimidae > Panagrellus > Panagrellus sp. LJ2284. The sequence continues at coordinate 7,545,127 of JAMRYC010000004.1, forward strand.
CGATCGTAAGCTGCGAAGCCGATGCCATTGAAATCAAAATCCGAACATCTGCATCAAATCCGTCACTTATCTATGCCGAAAACTATCGGGAAAGCACTGCATGTTCGGCAAGGCATATGAATAAGATTAATATTGGTCATGGTGAATGTGGGATGACTTCAGAGAAGCTTGTAAGTACAAAAAATTTCTTGTCTGTTTACTTTCAGTTCAATAAAACTGATAAACAGGTGATAACAATGGCTTTCAGTCCAAACCCGATGGCACCATGTACCGCATCTGCATCGCCGTCCAGATCCACCCTCTTTTCGTGACCGAATCCGACCGTTCCTACTGTGCCCAATGCGTCTACATGGAATCCAATGTCGTCGACGACCTCGAACAAGACATCGTCATCAGGTTATCAGATTCATACTTGAACAATGAGCTCGTCACTGGGCAGGCCGTGTCCGTTGGCTATTCTCTGGGCTTTTGCTTTAGCGCTTTTTATTTTTAAACTGTCTTTCGTTACCGCTGATGTTTCAGTGAAGCAACCCCGAGTGAACTGGAACCCCAATTCGACGAATCCAGCAACCCCAAGTGTTCATACAGTATCCGGAAGGGGTCTATCGATGGCCCGGAGGCGCATTTTGCGACCATTGGGGAGTCGGTAGTGCATGTTTGGAAGTGTGAGAACGGTAGGCTGATTTTTTTACAGAAAACTGCAGTGATGTATTTACGGTTTTAGAACACGTCGGCATTCTCGTTCAAAACTGCCACGTCGAAGACACAGACGGCAACAAAATCCTCATTATCGACCAAAATGGATGCGGAATTGACCAGTACGTCCTAAATACACCTCAATACAGCGAAGACTTGAAGACGGCCTGGCAGGAATCGCACGTTTTCAAATTTGCTGATAAGACTTTGACCAGGTTTACGTGCCAGATTCGGCTTTGCTTGAAGGATAAGAATGACGGGTGCAAGGATGTTTCGGTGGGTTTTAGAAAACTGACGACAGTACATTGCTATGAAAAGGGGCAATAAAACCATAATTTTAGCCCCCTAAGAACTGCCCAACCGAAGACGAGCCCGTAATATCACCTGGAGCCCGTCTAGATGAACCCATCCCGCCAGCTGAGATCACTTCCGACACAAAAACCACAAAGATCATCACAGAACAGGGTCCTCCGTCCATACGGCCACCATCGGCATCGGCTTCTTCGACGACGACACTCGCTCCCAACCCAGCCCTTGTCCACGGCATCCCCACAGCCGAACGCGGTCCGACCAAAGACGCCGTTGACCCGGCTCTCGCCAATGGCTATGGCTACCGATCCAAGCGCAGCCCAATCGAGCTCTACGGCACCGGCACACTCCTCCACCGCCGCCCACGCAATCAACCCAACTACCTAACTTCTGAATCCGTCCTCCTCCCCGAAATGGACGTCGTCGGTGTCATCCGCGTCCTCGAATCCGACGAAGACGTCGAATACTTTGAAACAAAACTCGATCTCCACGACCGTAAATGCATGTCGACCCATCTCTATTGGGTCCTCATATCCGCCGTCGCCGTCCTCGTTTCCATCCAAGTCGTCGCCCTCGGCGTCATCGCCATTGATCGCTACGTGTTTGAACGCACTTTAGGCGCCAAGTTCAGACCGTCTGCGTGATCGTGATCGTCATCCGATCGAAAAAGTATTCCTCCCTTAAGTTAAACTATTTGCGTATATCCATTTATAGCCGTAAAACATGTTCAAACAGTCCATTCACACCTAACTGTGAACCACTTGTGCAATCCATTTCGCATCCATCCGCTACACGCACTCTTTTGTTTGTTCTATTCTATTTATCCGATTCCAGTTTCAATTCATATTCGATGATGGCTCAAATCGTCTTTTTCATAGATGTTTTACGGATGAAGCACCATTAGTTCCTGTCAATAGACACTTCCAGTCAGACCAATAAGCTTTTCAATAGTCATTTATTGCGACGAGACAATAAAAAAACTGATTAAGTGTGCAAAACTTCAATTAATTGGAAAGAACCAGCCATAATCATACAAATGGCTGTGATTGAACGCTCGTAAAAAGTGAGCAAAAAGTTTAATGACACTCGCTTCGAGCCGCGTGTTATCAACTGTAACATGTTTGGCTACTTCCTATTTTTGCTGATTGAGGAAGTGTCCGAATGTTTGTGTCGAAAGACACAAGCTATGATCGATTTTGCCTATGTTTACGATGCGGAAGTGCACTTTTTCATCTAAAAGTACATTGCATCAAACACAAGACCTCCCAAGTTGTACAAAAGCCTTATCAAACAACTATCAATCAGGAAATAACTTTAAAGATAAATGATAAAAATCAAACATCATTGACGCCCAACGCCCTAAAGGTGGAAGAAAAACTTGAATGCCTTGAATCAGCCCAGACAAGGTTAGTCAACGTCATTCGATTTGCTCCTTTTTTTGTCGAAAAAAACAATCTTACAGACGTATCAGTGTGGAATGCGCTCAAAAGTGCAATTAGAAAACAATAAGGGCACTTTGATCAAGCACAAAACGGGCGAAACTATACTTAGTCTTTAGCCCAACCCACCGGCCTCAGCCACCGTAAACACATTAAAGCAGTGACAAAGTGATAGAAATGTGTGTTCGAAACAGACAGATACTTTCTCAAAGTGGTTATCACATGCAAAAAGTGCGAGTACGAGCGACCACCTCTATTGATATAACTTGTTGTCAGGGGCCGGCATACTGTTGATCGGGCTGTTGTTTGGTTGATTCGTGCGGGCATATAAATTGGAAGTTTGTGACGGAAAGTGGCTTGTTTTCAACAAAAATGTTGAAGGTAGCTATTTTGGCGGGATTGGTGTGTCATGTGTACTCGTTGAACATTTTGTTGTACCAAACAACTCCGGCTTCGAGTCATGTCGCTTTTTCGGGGACTATTGTTGATGCGTTGGTGGATGCGGGGCATACTGTAGTGAGTTTTTTTTAAAAACTGTTATTTAAGTTTCTTTAAATTTGTAAAATTTTATTTTTTTGAAAACTGTGAGGGTGTTTTTATTCTTGTAAACAAAAAAAACATCTTCAGGACAAGCTAATAGCCCTCTGGAACCCCTACATCCTCAGCAATGGCACAACAAAGGCCCGACGCATCCTCCGCTTTAACTTAAACAAAGAATCACCCTGGATGTCGATGCCGCATCTCCAAAAACCCTTCGAAACTAAATATTCCTACCCTGGCGATGCCGAACCCGTCGAATACCGAAAAACATTGACCCAATTCTGCGAACAGATGCTCGACAGTGGCATTGTCGACTGGATCAAAGAAGGCAATTACGACGTCGCTCTAACAGCCGCCTATGACGCCTGTGGCCACGGCATGTTCTACGTCGCCGGGATAAAATCGGTCCTCGTCTATAGTCCGACCACTCTAATCGACCACTGGACATTGCTTTACGGCCTACCGGCCATGGCCAGCTATCAGCCGAATCTCATCCGAAACAATGGCGAAGGCGATCGACCAAACTTCTTCCAACGATTGTCTATCTTAGCTGACAGGGTCTGGCAGCAGCAAATCGTACTTCCCAGCTATCATGAAGTTCAGACTAAAGTTTTTCGGGCTAAATATGGGCAAAACTTCCCGACAGCAACAGAATTGGCCCAAAAAAGCATTGGAATTTTTGTAAACTCTCACCCTATCTTGGAACTGCAAAGACCGTATTGCGCAAAAGTTAAGCAGATTGGCGGGATTACGCTGAGAAAGGCTGGAAAACTAGCTCCTGATTTTGAAAGAATTCTAAAGTCGTCGAAAAAGGGTGTAATTTTGTTTTCATTCGGGTCCCTGGCGAAAACCGACGACATACCGTACCCCGTTTTGCTGATGTTCGTCGAAGTCTTCAAAAAGTTCAAAGATTATAATGTTATTTGGAAGTTTGATCTCGATGATACCCATATTTTCGATAATGTGACTAATATTTATCCAGTCAAGTGGACGCAGCAGATTGAGCTTTTGAGTGGGTTTTTTTTTGATAAACTGAAGCTTTGATCGTAATCTGTCGAATTTTAGACGACCCACGAGTAAAACTCTTTATCTCCCATTCCGGCCAGAATTCCATGCTCGAATCCGCCCACACCGGAATCCCAGTCCTCTCAATTCCACTGTTTTTGGACCAAAATTACAATAGCCAGGTCCTGGAGCGACGCGGTAGTGCCATTCGGCTCAACAAACACGATCTCACTGCTGATGTGATGGAAACTGCCATGTGGAAACTTCTAAATGAGCCCAAATATCGTGAAAATGCGAAGGCGCTTCAAAAAATGTTGAAAAACTGGCCAATTAATCCGAGGGAAACACTGGTCGACTGGGTGGAGTATGCCGCTGGCAACCCGGCTCTCGCTGAACATTTGCAAATATCTTCGGCTAATATGGGTTTAATTCAATATTTTTGTATTGATGTTATTGTTTTTGTTGGGATTATTTTTGTTGGAATTCTTTTTGGAGCGTTTTTGTTTGTTCGAAAAGGTTTAGAAATGTTTAATGTCACTTTTAGTCATTTTAAAAGAAAGATTGAGTGAAATTGTTTTAGTGGATTATAGACGGTCGCAATAAATGTATTTTGAGAGAAAAATGTTCGGATTGGATGGGGGATAAGGGAGAAAGTAACAATTGAAAACTGTGGAACTGTGTAGAGCTTTCTTTGGCAAACCGTTAGAAGTTTTTAATGTCACTTTTAGTCGTTTTAAAAGAAAGATAAAGTAAAACGGTTTTGGTAGGCGAAAGAAAGTTGAAATTAGTGTGAATTGAGAGAAGGGCGGTTGTATTTGATGGGGGTTAAGGGAGAAAGTAACAATTGAAAACTGACATGAGATGTACGACTGTGTTGAAAGATCCTTGGCAAAACGTGTCCAACAAACACCTCACTCTTCGATTTTTCCTTTTCATCACAACTGTTTTTTGTTGGTGCGAAAGCGTTCGCTTGCAGCGAGCAGGCTTGCCTCAAGCGAGTGCATTGCGAGCGAGCGAGAGAAAAGCACAACATGGTGGTCGTCGTAGTCGCCAGCGGCAGTCGGGCAGCAACTTTTAAGAAATGCAAGCGCAGACGAACGGCTACGTAGTATTTCGTGTTGTCTGCCCGCCGGCTGCCACCACTGCTCGCTGCTGGCTTGCCGTGTCACACGATTTCCTGCCCTTTCTTGAGCTCTGCATTCAACCCAGCCATTGGTTCCAGACATGTCTGTCTTCCATTCCTCGACAACATGCCTATGCCCACGGCTATCCTGGTGGCACCATGTTGTGTCTCGCTGCTTCCGAAAACCCCCACCGCTGCTCGGCACATGTCTTTTGTAATGTTAGCATGTGTCTATCCCGCGCCGGTCGCGGTTCGTTTCCATGCTAACCCACCTTTCTGGGCCGGTTTTTATATATTTTTTCACAACCAAACCCGAGTCTACCCCGAAAAGACACGCGCGTATTGATCATCTCCCCTGTCACGTATCTTTTCCCTTTCCTTTTACGTAATTCACGTGGTGCTTTCGCTTTTCAGGTGGAGCGATCGATCCCCAAACTTCGGGAAAAGCGACCAACGGTTTCCCACCATGACTTCCAACGATAGTGGCGTCGGAACCGATTCCGCTGACTCGGCGTCGGCTGGTTCGTCGCCGATGCAATTGAGTGAGTTTTTGAAACACTTTTTATATATAATTTTTAACTAAAATCGGACAAACAAACTTTTAAAGTCTCTATTTCAGGCCCCACATCCTCCCCACCCTTCGCCGGCCTCACCCCCATCGAATCCCTCGAAGTTTTCGGCTCTACCATGACCGATTACGAGCGAGACGAGGTCCACCACTATGAAGCCGTCTATTTCACTGGTGTAAACGATATCAAAAAGCTGGACATTGCAACAACAAAGTCTTTCGATGACAGCAAGGGTAATTATCGTTTCGTGTTGCGGGATCACCTGTTTTACCGGTATGAAATCCTGCAGGCTGTTGGGAGTGGGAGTTTCGGAATGGTTGGTGTTTTTGATGCTTTTTTTCTAAACTGAGGCCATGATTGTATTCTTCAGGTGCTAAGATGCTATGATCACAAACGCCAGTACTACTGCGCCGTGAAGGTCGTCAGAAACTGGCCCAAAGTGTCCCGTTCTGCCGAGATTGAAGTCGAGATGTTGACGCATATCAAGCGTCGTCGGCAACACCCGGGTTTCGAGCGGATCGTCAAGTTGCACAACTTTTTCGACTTCCGTGGGCACCGGTGTATTGTGTTTGAGTTGTTGGGACCCAGTTTGTATGATGCTTTGAAGAAGAGGAAGTTTAAGGGGTTTTTGCCTTCGGTAAGGATTGGTTTTTTGAAAACTGTAATCTACATTGGGTGTTTCAGAACGTCAAAACCGCCGCCAAGCCCATCCTCCTCGCCCTGGACTACCTCGGATCCCGTGGTGTCATCCATTGCGACCTCAAGCCGGAGAACATCCTCTTTACAAACGACAATTTTGACAGTCTGAAACTGATTGATCTGGGCTCGGCATCGATGAACAATGGCACCTACTATTCCTACATCCAGTCCCGCTTCTATCGAGCCCCTGAAGTCTTGATGCAGCAAGGTTTTGGGCTTCCGATCGACATGTGGTCATTTGGGTGTATTCTGGTGGAGCTGATTACAGGCACGCCGATCTTCGCTGGTGAGAATCGCTTCGATCAAATGACAGTAATCCTGGAGGTGATGGGACTTCCGCCGATGGATCTCCGTCGCATCGGCAATGTCGCTGGCGACTACTTTAAGTACGACGGCACCCCGGTCTATTGCAAGAAGAAGAAGGACAAAGCCAACAACATCACGTACACGCCAGACCGATCCCCCAAGGGCAATGTTCGACAACCTCCGGGTGGAAAGACTTGGGATATGGTTTTCAATGGATGTGTAAGTTTTTTTTTATTTTTAACTTAAAACTGATAATTCATAATAGTCTTGTTTACAGCCCGATTCCGCTCTGATCAACATCCTAAACGGCTGCTTCAACTACAACCCCCACCACCGTTTCACCCCGTGCAAAGCTCTCTCCGAGCCATGGTTACTGATGCCGCCCGAAGTAATCACAATCGACTGAACCCCACCCCCTTTGCCATCCATCTTTAAACCCCCTTTTTAAATCGCATTGACGCGTAATTTTAATTTAACTTTAAAACCCTAAAAAAGTCTAAAACCTTACTATTAGATATAGCCACTTAGGAAACAGGCGTTTCTACGGTTGTTTTTTTTCTTCCCCGATGTACGTACCGCCGTTACGGTGGATATATTTTGTATATTATTTCGTCTTTTACTTCTTTACTTTATCGCATTACGGTCTCGACATTTATTAATGTATCTGTTTCGTCTCTCTTTTATTTGTTATTTTTGTGAGATTTTTTCCTTGCAACTGGTTTGTCGAAGGCGTTTTTGTTTTCGTATTCGCGAGTGATGATATAAAAATATAGTTTTTTATTGGAATTGGATTTTTTTAAACTGAATTCGTGTTTGAGTTAAAAATGCGCACGCGTTCGTTGTGGGAGTACGGGGTCATGCGTTTCGCGGACAGCAATCAAACACCCGCATGACAACTGCTTCCGGATCTCCGTAAACAGCTCTCCATGCTGCATCCTGATTAGCTCATCTTCGAGCTGGATAAGTGCCCTGATTGATAGGAAAGTGTAAAATGATTAAAGATGTCGGGAAGGTTGCGATTCGGCTCGGGAAAGAGGTTTGTTTTGTTTGTTGATCTTTGAAACTGGCGATTGCGTTCGGCGTGACTCATTGTTTCAAATAAACAATCAACTTTCCAGCTGGTCGCTCATGTTCGCGGTACATCAGTGTTCGGCAAGATCGCCAAGTCCTCCAAGCCGATATTGATCAAACAGGTCGTGAAACAGTCCGCACGGTTCCCGTTTGCGAGGAACTTGTTTCTACGCACGGTAAGCTGCTTTACCTGTCCCCCAGGGCCACAAACCTCAAACATCGATCCATTTGTAGTTTCAACGGACCATCCGCAGTAGTAGGCTGTTCATCCGGCCTCTGGCGACCCTCCATTACCAGCATCTGGCCCAATGGAACGATACTCGCAATCGACGATGGCACTGGAACACCCGATTTCGGGGTCTGTTGAAGCTCAATCGACGGAATCGGAATGCTGGGGTGGTTGAGCGAGTGAGGGTATGTCCTTTTTGAGTTTTTATATATAAATTTAAACTGTCAGTCATTGTAGGACGTTTTCAACACCAACATCCGCTACAACAACTCCCTCGCATCAGAAGCCTATCCAGAACGCCTTGACGGTTATGACATCGGGAATTACATTGACCAAGGCTGCAGTGCTGCCATCTACGAGCTTCAGCGGCGCAATCTGAATTCTACAAACGCGTTTGAAGAGCTTTCTTCAGCGTCGAAGCCCACCCATAAACCATTCCCTCTCGCTTTGAAGATCATGTTTAATTACGATTATAACATGAGTGAGAATAGGCTTTGGGAATATATGGGGCCGGAGACAGTGCCACTGGCAGCGAAAGTGCCAAAATCGATGTTGAAGGGCCGGATGGGAAAGTGGGTTTTGGTTTTTTGTAAACTGTCATCAGAAAAAAAATATTCAGCATCAAACTTCTCTCCAAACACCATCCAAACGTGATCAAGCTCCACACCGCTTTCATCGATGTCATGCCGATGCTTCCGGGGGCCGAAAACTATCCGGAAGTGATTCCGACCGCGGCGGATTACATCCCGTTGAATGGCGAACCAAAAACACTGTTTATTGTGATGAAGAGATACAACATGACACTGTATGATTACATGAGGACCTGTAAGCGGAATTACTATACTGGTAGGGTCATGTATGGTCAGCTGTTGGAAGCGATTGTGTTTCTGAATGCGCACAAGATCAGCCATCGGGATATGAAGAGCGATAATGTGTTGCTCGAGTTTGATGAAGAAGGTTTGTTTTAGGGTCTAAAACTGCAAGTTCTGTCATAGTATGTTTTTGTTAGGTGAAATCCCTCATCTCGTTCTCTCCGACTTCGGCAGTGCCCTCGCGACAGGATCCTGGGAAGTTCCCTACCCCGACGACTCCATCGATCTCGGCGGCAATGCGGCTCTTCGAGCTCCTGAAATTCGTCGAGCTAAAGCTGGTCCTGGGGTTGTTTTGGACTTTTCTATGGCTGATACCTGGTCAGCGGCGACTTTGGGGTATGAGATTTTTACGAGGTACGGTAGATTTTTGTCTTTTTTGTTTAAAAAACTGCATAGTACACTGTTACAGAAAGAACCCCTTCTACCGCGAGCTCAGCAGCGCCACCTACGCCGAATCCGATCTCCCCGATCTGCCTCGACGCCTCCACTACGCCGTCAAAGAAGTCACCCGTCGGATGCTCCTCCTCCGCCCTGAAGCCCGCGTTCGACCAGAAATCGCAGCCAATGTCGTCTCCATTTCGCTTTTTCGATTTGGACATGATGTTAGGAGTTTTTTGGAGCGTTGTGGTATCATGATGGGTTGGAATACTGATGAGTTGAAGGCTTCTTTCTCCAAAACGTTGAATTTTGTAAGCCTTTTTGTCTATTTTTTCAAAAACTGCTAATTTGACCAGACATTTCAGCTCGGAAACCACATCGAAACCCTGCTCGACAACGTGACCGAACTGTACGCGGCCGAAACGATCATCAGTAAAGCGATCAGTCGTCGACCGCTCAGTCCCGCCGAACTCCAGCTTCGCGCCACCTTCCTGGCCCGTCTCAATCGCGAAGACGTTTGGCCCGCCTTGGAATACTTTTTCGACGAAGAAGCGAGTCGTGTCGATGCCGCCGGCGGTGATTACTACTCCTCCGCGAGTTCGGGCGTGAGTATGTAGACGGAAGAGAGCAGAGCTTATCAACAGCGATGGTCTCGTCGGATGTGTTTGCGACCGGTGCTGGGTCTCACCGATAAGCCATGCATGCTGTTTTTACTTATTGGTCGCGTCATTTGTGTCTTTAAAATCGCCCATTGATCCCTCAAAACCCTTAGGAAGTTGTACATACCTATTTTTTGCTCATCTACTTAAAACTGGAGTCCTTTTTTTGTCAGTTACAGTATTCTCGCGTTTTACCATAGTCAGTTTGATACATGTACTGTAGTATTGATGTTTGCCGTTTGCAGTCGATAAAGCTCACGTTTAACATAGTAAATTAAAGTTTACGCCGGCACTGTCGCCGAATCCGAATTCCGTCAGTGTCAAAACTTTCTTCGATGACCACACGAGTTGCGAGACTCACGCGAGAGCGCTACCTTGATACTACCCGCGGCAGCCTACTCGTCCTGGGCTGCTTGCTCGTCGACCTAAACTATTATGTCGCACATTCGTAGTGGCAACATCCAGCGTCAAAGTAGGAAAGCTTCCAGGTACGGCAGCTTTGATCCAACACCAACTACTGCGACATCGACGGCATTCGGGTATTGGCTTGCCGACCAGCATCAGGGGAAGGAGCAGCAGGGCATTGAAGCCATCAAGGTGAGAGTGAGTTTTGAACTTTACAGCTGATAATGGGGTGGTTTTGGAGGGTCAATCGATGATGGGAGTATTCTAAACTGGGAAACTTGTCAAAATTCGGCTCTGAATCACACATTTAAAACCAAAAACCAATCCGATAGACTGTTTATGCCCGCTTTTCATAACTCTGTCATATCGTTTTTCACTTTCATTCCAAAAACTAAACCCTAGTAGACAGCTGATCAGACCGATCGCTTCCTATTGTTTAAAATGGCTGAAACTGTTGCCCCAATTCCGCCTACATCGATTTTATGCGACCCTGACGTCAAGCCAGCTTCTTTAAGCGCCAACAATGGCACGGATACTGTAACTTTTTTGAACATTTTTGCTTAAAACTGTGATTCTTTCATTTTTCATGCACCATCAGTTTAAAACCACTAATAACCGCCCGTCTCACGCCCACTCCCGTGATTAAATCAATTTTTATAGATGCATCGACGGGGCGGATACAACAACCTTGAAAACGCACCTCAAAGTCCGCTCGACGGAGCAAACGGGAGCGCATTTTTTGATGGGGCCGCTGGCATGATCAACTTCAACGCTCGTATCGAAGGTCTCGATGCCGGGGATAAGGACACCCTGGAGCGGTTACGACGGCATCTGCAGTTCTTTTTCCTGGATCCGAAGAAAAAGTTTCGAATTCGACGGCAGTTCCCGTTCAAATTGGCCTTCCAAATCTTGAAAATCATCTTCCTGACGGTTCAATTGATTTTGTTTGCCGAGTTGCGTGTGTCGCACGTCGACTTCCTGGACGAAACCGTCACGGTCATGCGTCATAAGTTTCTCAAGGAATGGGACGATGAACGGGATGCGGTGGTGTATCCGCCGGAGAGCGGAAGCTACGCGGTCTTTTCAAGTGATGGTTTGATTGAACATTTTTCGTTTATGGTCACGGCGGTGGGTCTTTGAAGTCTTTATTTGGAAATTAAACTGTCACTTTTCATTTATGCTTCTCACATTTTAAACAGTTTTATTGTATTTTTACACTTTAAACTGACAATTTGTTCTATTTTAGTACTACAACATCGAAAACGAATCCTTTGCCTCATTTTCATACGACACAGCCCAGCCTAAACCCCTCAGCGATGACGGCAACATCCTGGCTCATGAATTTAGTCATGTTCCGCCGCTAAAGCTTTGCATTGATCGCATTGCTGACGTCAGCATTCAGAATGATACCTACATTTTTGATATCAGTGAAATCAAAGGTAGTCTATTTTTGGTTTCTGCCCTTTGATGACCACTTTCACACACCTTGATCGTTTTCAGAATGCTTTTCGCTCGATTTCAACGCGACCGAAGTCAAAGCAATCCAAAAAGATCCCATGATAATTCGGGAATTCTTGAAAGCGAGGAATGTCACTTTCAAACAGGAGGACGCTCTCATCATTTCGAAGGCTACAGTGACATTCAACTTGAGAACGATCCACTTTTCACCAGCGTCGACGGATCAGAAGCCTGAATGCTATTTAATAGCGATCGAGATTGTGTTCGATAACTCAAGACACAGTGGACAGGTGTTTGTTAAGCTGAATACGGTGATTAGCTATGTTAACCTTTGTAATGGAAGGGTTTTGGAAGGTTGGTTTGAGGGGGTTTTAAAAACTGATAAGTGAATCCAAAATGTTGATCTTCAGGAGGCGTGGTCTCAAACATGTCAATAATCATCTCCGGCCTCGACATCTTTGTCCTCATCCTATGCGTAGCAAGTCTGATCCTCTGTAGCCGCGCCCTTTTCAAAGCGTACCTCCTCGAACGCGAAACTGAACGGTATTTCACCAGAATCCTCGGAATCCCGATTGAGTGGGCGGATCGGATGTACTTCCTGAATTTGTGGTATGTCATGATAGTGGTGAATGACATTTTCATCATCTTTGGCACTATTGCCAAGATTTCGATCGAGTTTCGGGTGTGTTTTTATTTTTTAATTTTTAAACTGTATTTCAACTTTACTACAGGACTTTGACAGTGACTTGTTCACGATAACAAGTCTCCTCCTGGGCGGTGGAGCTCTCATGGTCTACTTGGGTCTATTCCGGTATCTCGGCTTCTTCAACAAGTACAACATTCTTATTTTAACCATGAAGAAAGCCCTACCGAACATTATGCGCTTCATGGTCTGCGCGATCATCTTGTATTGTGGCTTTTTGCTCACTGGATGGGTCATTATTGGGCCTTATAGTATTAAGGTTTGTTTAAACTGCCTTGATGTATTGAATTTTTATTAACGTTTCAGTTCCGCACTCTCTCCCAATCCTCCGAAGCCCTATTCTCACTACTAAACGGTGATGACATGTTCGCGACATTCTACACCATTAACGATTCAAACACGACCATCAACATCTTTGGCAAGGTCTACATCTACACTTTTGTATGCCTGTTCATCTATATCGTGTTATCACTCTTCATTGCCATCATTATGGATGCCTATGAAGCTGTCAAGGTGGGTTTTTCGGGGTTTTCATCGTTAAAAAAACTGTTTCAAACGTATCATTTGTCTTCCAGGAATACGCAAACGAAGGCCTCAAAGTCGAACACTCCGCGTTGAGAGAATTCCTCGCCTCCTCGGCACCGCCCAATTTCGACGCCCCCGAAACACGAGAACAGTTCGCTGCCCACAACCTGCTTCACCTCGGTTTGTGAAAAGTTGGCCATTCGCACTCCCACATATCCATGCACATACATGCTGGTCTTTCTTTACATAACATGCGCTACTAATACGTCGATATTATCCTTTTCTTCTTCCCTTCAACATCGTATCGTCTGGTAGCAGTGCCGAATCTCAGTGTGATTCCTTATTTCCTTGTTTTTGCTTACAAAGTAGTATCCGTCTAGTGTCAAAATGGTGGTGGTAGTGGCTGTGTTAACCCTATCCTTGAAAGATACTCGTAAATTGTAAGCTTTTTGATTAACATTTGATTTGCTTTAACTGATGACGTTGATGGTTTTTCTTATAATGTATCTTTTCAGGAACAAGTTTCCTCGCGCGCTCTCGACAAGAAATCCACGACACAGTCAGAGAGTGGTGGGCCAATCTACGCTCTGGAAACAGCACTCCAGCTCCACCAGCCTTCGACAACCCCCTGCATCCGGATCACCGCTCCAACGCCACCAACAATGTCTCTATGAGTGCATTGCCCCCAGAATCCCCTTCAGTTTGAGTTTAATGTTTTGAGATTTTTATTATTGTTTAGTTTTTAATTTTGTGTACCTACTTACAGAAAACTGGGTATTATCATTTTGGCATTATGATTTTGCGAGAGATATAGCGCTTTTTAAAAAGCGGTTAAAATAATAAAAATTGTTTTTGTTATGGTGTAATTTGAATTTTTTGACGTCAGACGATGGGGGATTTGCATTATGGGGAGATTGGCAGATATTCGCGGGAATTGGAACGCGAATCATTCATCCTGGCAGTCGTTAGTCACAGCCGTCGCGATCGTTCACCCCGATCGCCCGCCTTGTCTACCATGACTTCCTCTTCTGAAGACTTTACGTAAGGGGTTACTGTAGGATGGGATGGACAAAACTGAACAGAATTACAGATCCTCAACTGAAAGTGGCAGCACCACCACGGCCCCCTCGACCTTCGGTGGCCGCTACCTCGCTGGCGCTGACTCCGACGGAGGCTCCCGTCGGCATCGGTCTCGGTCCCGCTCCAAGTCCAAGTCGCGTCGATCGACTTCCACCCGCAAAGCGCACTCCCAGCGCTCCAAGAAGCCGTCCTCCTCCAAGTCCCGGCGCTCTGGACATTCCTCGAAGTCTCGGCGTTCCGGCCATTCCTCCAAATCCCGGTCTCGTAAGCCATCCTCCGGCGGATCTCGTTCCCGCAAGGCTTCGAGCTCCCGTAGCCACAAATCGCGTCGCCATTCCTCGAAATCGGGCTCCCGCAAAAGCCGTCGCAGCCACTCCCGGAGCCGTAGCCAGTCGAAATCGCGCTCGGCTCGTCGTAACCAGTCGGAATGGCACAAGACCACCACGCCCCAGCAGAAGTCCCTGTCCTGCTGCGCGAGTTTCGGCATCGTCGTCCAGGCGGCCGTGCTGTTGCTGGCGTTCTTCTACACCATCTTTTCCTACTACAATGCCCACAGTTCCATACTCTACGTGCTAACCGTCTACACTGGCGTCCAGGGAGCCATGTGGATCGTCTTCATGCTTTCAAACTGCGTCGCGGCCCTTCACGGCGCCTGTATTCAATTTATGGTCGTCTGTTTTGTTGGCCTTGTCGAATTAGGCCTGTTTATGTATTTTATGATCACGGATTCGCGTCCGGCTTGTGATCGGTGGGTTTATTTGGTGTTTTTGGGTTGTTGAAATGTTGGGTTTTAGCTTCGGGTGCACCTTCATGCACGGCGCCTTCGAGCACCGTTTCGGCGCCGTCGCCCTGTTCGTCATCGGCTTCCTAGTCCACGCCGTCTACGCCATCGTCTTCATCTGCGAGGCTGTCAGCCAGTGGAAGCAATGGGAGGAGTATGACGCCGAGCAGAAGGCTGCCAAAGAGCGAATTGTCATCGCCCACGTCAGCCGTCGTCGTTCTCGCAAGTCTCGTCGCTCTTCCTCCAAGACGGAGACCAAGACCGATAAGCCGAAGAAGTCCCGCAGCTCCACCAAGTCCAAGTCCAAATCGGTCAAGAAGCCCTCTAAATCCCAGTCCCGTCGCTCCAAGCGCTCTACCCGTAGCCAAGCCACGGTGGCTACTGTCTCCTCGGTCCCATCCACGACCTCCATGGTCAGCTATGTCCCGCAACAGAAGCCTGTCTCCACCCAACCGCTCGCCCAGCTCCCGTCTCACAGCTCCGTCCAATCCGGCTACGGCCATCACTGCCCCGTCGATGCGCTCCAATGCAACGTCCCGAACTGTCCCTACTACCGCCAGAACCAGGAACTCGTGCGTCAGCTCAGTAGCTGCCATCAGAACCTCAGCAACTCGGCCTCGTTCCGTCAGCCCCAGCCGCAGCAGGCGCTCCAGCCAACGGTCCGCCAGGAGATTGGCCCCGATCAGAGCCGTAGCATCGTTATTGACCTGCCGCAGACGCAGTCGCAATCACAGACGGTCGCTAACTACAACAACAACTTGGGAGGCGGATATGGTGATAACACGGTCGACATTCAGCGCGTTGTTGTGAAGGTAAGCCAGAATCTCACTGTCTAGTCTATCAGGAATGGTTTCAGATCCCCCCGCCGGGCCATCAACAGCTCCAGCCCCAGCAAAGCGGCATCCGCGACGCCGAAGGCAACGCCTATTTGACGACGATCACGCCCGTTCAAAAAGCTCTTCGTTAAACTGTCGAAGCAAGGGCCTTTTTTAATTTTACTTATCGCAAGCAGCCATGTTTAGAATTGGCGTTGTAACTTAATTTTGGATTGATGAACTGGATTAGAGATAGATAAACGTCAATTTGGATTGCTTTTTGGAAAAAACTGCATGGTTTTCAGGAAAAAGCAGAAATATATACGAAAATTTTATATTACAAAAAGTTAACCAAATATAGATCTCAATAAACTCGCTTAAACTCATCAAAGAACCGAACGCATTTCAAATTTTAGCTCCACCGACGGTCAGTCACTGGGCAGGGGCAGCCAGAGCAATGACGCCGCAGGCAGCACGAGCGCCAGCATTGCCGGTCTTGGCGGATTCTTCGGCCTTCTCGCCGACGCCCTTGCCGAGATCGTCTTGACCAGCGTGGATGACCAGGGAACGGCCGACGACAGTGTTGGGACCGTTCAATGTGATGTGCTTGTCGGTGATTTCAAACTTGGCAACGCCATCGGAACCGGCTTCAACGTTTCCGAGATCGCCGACGTGACGGACTTCGGACTAAAGAAGGGAATTTATAAAAACTGCTCGAGGGGTAATGATGTCCTTACGTCAGGGCCACCATGAGTCTTGCCAAAGGGATTGAAATGGGGTCCGGCCGAGATGCATCCATTGGTGGAATCACCGTATTGATGGACATGGAAGCCGTGAAGGCCCGGGCTCAAGCCGGAGATTTCGCCCTTGATGGTTGTGGGCTCGCTTTCTTTGGGCTGGAGATATAATTTTTATGTTTAAACTTTTCAAAACTGGCGAAGATCGGTTACCTGGGTAAGCCAAACGGTACCGGTGACACTTTCACCACGGAGAACAGCAACAGCGCGACTGACCATGATTGTTTCACTCTAAAAAACTGAGATATTCTTTGTTCGTGTAAAAAATATATATAAAACACGAAAAACTGGAAGATATTTGTTTGCAGAAAGAACAACATGTGCAACGTTCAAAACTAAGAGACCACGTTGACGCAATGAGCGAGCAAAACAGTGTCAGAGCGGCGGTAAACATATTCCTTCTTTTTGGACGGCGTGCCTATTCTAGAACGTTGAAGGCGGACCCTCCGTCGTAGTTTACAACGCGAACTACAACGTACAAAGTAGAGTGGAATGTGGTTCATGGGATCAAACTGAGCGAGAATGCTTTTTAAAGTTGTTTTTGCCGTGAAAGTTAGTTAAAAATATATAAAATGATGGAAAACTGTTCTCTAGAAAGGCATTATATATTTTTTAACGTTTCAAGGCGATTTTGGATCATTTTTAAGCGTAAAAATTCGCGAAACAAGCGCCAAGAACATCAAAAAGAAGACGATAACGATGAAAGTGAAAGCACACAAACAAAATGCACACGCGACCTGCGCTGCTTCGCTACGCCGCAAAAAAAAGCAACTGGAAAAGGGTGACAACAAAGTCGAGGGAGCGCTTATCTATGAGCGAAAACGACGAGAGCGCAGATTGTCAAAGATTGGGCGTTACGTCATTTGGTCGGGGAAGGTGGATATATCATTATTGTTGAGTATTTTTTACAAGAATTGAGGGTTTTTAATGAAAAAACTGTGAGAACTGAAGCTCTGTATGGATAGAGATTTTGAAGTATATATAAACTGAGTAAAGTTGGAGAAGTGTTGCTGATAAAAACCAACCGTAAGTCCAAAGAGCGCCTTGAAGCTGTTGGTAATCGTCTCGAGCATGATTTACGACTGATACGCCTGTAATGTGATGCTCTTAGAAGGGCGAAAGATGCGCAATGTGAAATGACGACTGCACGGAAGGGAGGAAAACCTCGATGTAAACAAGGCTCGGGGTATTTCATCGCTCAAATGTTTGTCGAGCAGGAAAACAAGGACAACCGCCGCTGGCCAGTTGCCGTTGGGGTTATTTTGCAGAGGGGGCAGAGTTCAGAGATTGGTGGAAGCGATCTTTTTTGAGCGAAATGAAGTGAAAAAGAGATAAAACTGAGTGTTAGGATAGATTCCAGATGTTTCATTTAGTAATCAAAGTACAGAAACTTGATCATTACAAAAACTGTTTTCCGAATCTATTGTACAAACCGTTTGCGTTGATTACGTAAAATCATATAACAAAGACTGCATCGCAGACGACGTGAAGTTACAAATAATCCCATAAATTTCCAACTTTTGTCATCACCCTCTTGCCAACTCCCGCCACGAAAGATCTCCCGGGCACCGCGCACTTTCAAACTTGCTCGTACAAAATTGCAAAATTGTCATTCTTCTGTCTTTCTCCACGATTTTCGACATTTACCCGTATTTTTCGCCCTTTCTCATGTCTCCATTGCGTTCTCCTATTCATCAGTCCTATGTTTCATCGATGACGAAGCATCTGGTATGAATGAGCAGCCCCATTTCCAGCCCTTTGCCAGGTGTCCATCCTTCGTTCTCCGTGATTTCCGACGCCATTTCCCTCCTTTTATGGCCTTAACTGCGCCGTCAGGATCACCGCAGACGTCGGCGTCGGCAGTGTCGGTCAAACCAGTTTTATGACCTTCCCGGTTGAATGAGGGAAGGAAAGGCTTCGATGGCGCAAGTGCGCGATTCATCTTGTTCCAGCCGTCCGTGGACTGAATGGTTGCCTCCGGTTGGCGCCAAAAACCGTTAATGACTCTTTGTGCAACTGTTTGGAGGCTGTCCAGACTGAGGTCTATACAATGGGAGGGTTTTTTGAGGTTCGTGGGTTGGGATTTTTGTTGCGCAATTTTAGGCTGGGAAAATTTGTTTATTTTTTGGCATTTTTATATATAATTTTTTTTGTAACAACCTGTGGCATTGTTTAATTCACCTAGTAACATGGTCTTTGAGCTTTTCCAGCTCGCCTTTCTACTTTTTTCCTCCATTTTTCAGCAAGCCGAACGAATATCCATACCTCCAAGCCGCCTCCACGATGAACAGAAGCCAGACCCTGTAAACCTAGGCAGCATCAGTAAGCTCTTATTAGCTACCTCCCAGGGGAACGATGGTTAACTTAAGCGGCGTTTGCGAGAGTACACCTCTCGAGGCTGTCACCTGAGCCGTATTTCCGTTGTTGTAGTCGTCGAGGTAGCGAAGCGTAGCTTCCTTTCGCCTCAAACTCGACCCTTGCTTGCGGAAGTGCGCGAAAACTGTACTCTCGAATACGCCGAGGACTCCGTTGTCCCGCTCTTCTCTTTCGAACAAGAGTTAGACCACGACACCACCGTCGTTGATGTCTTTGTGGTTGAAAGTAAAGTCAAACCGGCTTTTTCAAGTTTATACGTTTTACATACACGTGTGGTGCGTTCGTTTGTTCGTCTTACTAATGTAATGTAATGTATTTTTTGTCGCTTTTTCTTGATGGCTGTGATGTGATGGGATGGGTGTTGATAACGGTTAGTCCTTCCCTGCACCTTGAACTAAGACGACAGAGAGACGTTTCTATCCATCCATCCCCATAGCTGCGGTGGCAAACAAAATGCATCACAAACGAGGAGCTGACCCACGCCGATTGATCAGGTGAGTTTTTTTCTCACGTTTCCAACTTTTTGCGTTATTATTTCAACCCGGGGCCCCGCGTGCGTGAGCTATCTTCATTATTCAAACATCAGTCCGTCCGGGACGTCGAGACCGATCACGGAAAACATTTTCTGCAAGCATTCCCTGCTTTTCCTCCCAGCCAGACAGCTGTGATTGGCATGCTTGCTTGTATCCGCGGGGGCATCTGCAACAGGTGCTATCATTTCTCACATGCCTTGCCCTTCGTTCCGGCATCATCTACCAAAGGACCCTCAGGTTGTTTCTTTTATGTTCACCGCGCCGCAGCTGCTAACAATGTTTATGCGATTCCGTATTGAGCTATTTTTAACGTCTGGTAATTCTAGACATCGAAAAACCTTTGAAACCTAAGAAGTCGCATAATAGTTTTTCTCCCCTTCCCAATGGTAGAGGGTTTCCGAAAAACAGCATCCATCAGCGTCGCAAAGGCGGAAGGAACACCACTTTCGCCCCTGCACAATTGCGATTCTGATTGATGCGCCCATCCGTCTGTTTTCTACCCTCTAGGGAATTGCATGTAGTCCGACGCCACTGTTTGCTACTACCTCTTTCTTTCGCGGAAAAGATGCTCATTTCGATTGCGTGTGCATATTCTTGGCTGAAAGGGTCATTTAATTTTCTCCCCTATGCTTCTAGCGTTGAGTCTTGCACTTTTTATTTGAAATCTATCCCATTCTTCTGAAATTGCGCTTTTTAACGAGTCTACGGCGAGGTGAAAACTTAATATTTGCCCAATAGCTGTTTTGATTACCCCGAAACTGCGGAGTCATTACTGTCTGATTGATGAAAAGTCTATCGCCATGTGGTTATTTTTATCTGTTTTAAGTTTAGTGATTTACGGTTTCTGTAACACATGGTTGGTTTCGTAACTTTCGCGTGAGATGGGGTATGATTTGATGGTGACTTAAATTAGAAGCATTAAAATTGAATAAACGGATTATTCAATTTTAAATAGAATGATCCAAGTTCATGTTCCAATTAAGCCGCTTGGTGTTGACTCGTTGATTTTCAAACAACTTGGTTAGGTTTGCGTGAGATGGGGGTGATTCGATGGTGTCTTAAATTGAATGCATTAAAATTGAATAAACGGATTATTCAATTTTAAAAAGATCCAACCAAGTTTATTATCCAATTAAGCCGCTTGGTGTTGACTTGTTGGTTCCCAAACAACTTAACCACCCACAAACCCACTCCTGTCAGGATGCCTTGCATCATTGTCTTCTTCACGGTGGGAGCTTGTCTTTCCTTGTTTTCGACTTTTCCGATGTGTTTCGACCCTTTCAAGGCCCGAAAAATGTTCGTTTAGCGCCTGATGGACCGGAGGGTCGGTCGGCACAGCTTGCGCCCGACTGCCTGCACTAGTTGTGCCAAGTGGCCGTCTTCCAGCAGGACTCTCGAGTCGCCGTCGGCCATTGCTGGGACGAGATCGATTCTTATTCTTAGCGCTGAAATGCTGGGAGGCCCAGCGGGTTTGTTCGGGTTTGCGGAGGTTTAAGGGGCGTGAGTAAGGTTTCTACTGTGGGAAAAGAAAATTGTGGGTGGAAAACTGCAGATACGTTACTTGACTGTTATCGGACTTTTTTGGTTGGAAAACTGCCCCTTTTTTTTCATGTTTTTGTAAAATTCTTGAACTTTAGGGTTGAAAACTTGATTTTTGTCGAGTATTTGACGACTTTTGGTTCAAATTGCAGTAAAAACTGTGGGGAACCACTCTAGTTCTAAAAACAACTATAATTAGGGCCATTTGAGCGGTCGACCAAATCCCCCTCTGGCGAGGTTATGTTATGACACGACCGCCAGAGGGGGCCGCCGCCACCGCTCACTGCGATACCCACACTTCCGGTCGTTGGTCTCCAATGATCACCCCCGGGCGGCAAATAACGACGGCAGCTGCCGAGAACAAAGACAAAGCCCTACCTCCTCGGCGGCACCGGCCAGGAGAGATCGTTTCCTCAAAGGCTGTCGTCGAGACCCGCATCAATACGAGCGCTGCAGCCCCGCCGCAAGCCTTCCTCAAACACAACTGCAACTCTTTTTCCTCCAACCAACCTAACCGTTGTGTGATATCACTGCGCTGTTCCTTCGTTTCGCTTCGTTCCTTCTCGTCGTACGTGTGTTTTATATTTTGCGTAACTTTTGGTCCGTGTCCCTCCCGTTCCGTGGGATTCCCCCTGATATACGTGTGTACACATGTGCGTCGCTCCACGGCGGTTCAGTCACGTTCAACTCGATTTGTTAACCTGCAGATTGGCCAGGGATGTGTCCTCGGCTCGGGATTTGATCTGATCTTTTTTGTGTCACCTCTATCTTACTTGATCCAAACCGCCTCAAGGCCTATCCCGATCCCAGCCATTTTCGAGTCCATCAACTATCTCGCAGTTGCGGGTTTGCCCCAATCCATCGACCAACCATTCCTTCGCCTTCGTGTTTCCCATTGCAATTTTGTTGCATTCCGCGAGATTCGTTCGTTCCATTCTGGATTGCGTGGCAGTCATCGCATGTGTTTTTTTTTCTCACTTCGCGCCGTGCGTGTGCATTTTGACAAGTTGCAATTTTTGACATTTTTCGACCACAGGACATGTTTTTCAGGCGCTCGGCCCGAATGCACCATCTGAATTCGAAACGAGCATCCGCGAAACACACGAAACATCACCTTCAATCATTTCTCGCCTTCTAGGATAGACACCGAAATTAATTTTGCATCAATTCTTTTTCTGCGTTGCCTCGATCCGCATCGCCCGATTCCGATGGTTGGATTCGAAGGGACCTTCCTGTGAACGTCATTCCTGATTCTCGCTTCCATCGGTGCTTCTCGCGATGGACGATCCGCATGGCGGCTTCGATGACGATCGCGAGGATGAGAAGCACCTCATCGGCAATTTGCTGATGGATGACGACACTAATTTCAGTCCTGTCAAAGGTTAGTTTGATCTTTTTCGACGAATTATATAACGAAGTTGCATTTCTAGAAGCGTTCAATCCTCGCTCTCTGTCATCATCGTCAACATCATTCACGAGAAGCACTGCGGATTTTGATTCGTCGCACAACGTGTGGGGCGAATTCAATCATTCGCCCTTCCCGGACTGGAACGGCCCTCTTCCATCGAGTCAAACGAACAACGGTTTCGACTACTTGTCATCGTCCTACATCCAACCGCGACGAACGACCGATTTCGATTGGTTTCTGAAGGCACCCCACGACCACCCTGTTATCGAGCCTCGTCCCGTCCTGCCGGCCATCTATCTGCCGCCGCCGCCGACGGCATCGCCCCAATTGTCGCCGTTGAATGCTGCTCTACCGCTCAACATTAATGTTCGACCTGCGCAGCCTCCGGCAGTATCCGTCCCGAAGCCCATGGCAACGGTATTTCCGTTTCAACCATCTGAAAACGTGCCTGTCGTACGTTTGACAGTTTACTAAACTTATTTATATATTTATTTTGATCTTTTAGGCCAATGGAACCGATTCGCCCGTCTTTTCGGACAGCCACACGTCGTCCTCTGACAGTGGCACTGTTTCGCCGTCGAGTCGCAGCAAGGGACCGATCAAGTGGACGAAAATCGATGTCGCCACCATCGCGGCTACGACTGGAACGCCTTCTGCCGCGCCCAAGACTTCCTACAAGTCGCCTGATCCCGCTTCCGTCAAGTCGTATTCTTCCGTCGCTCGTGATACTACTTCCCATCGTCGTGTGACGACAACATTGTCCAATGGGCCGCCGAAAAGCTCGACGACTAGCCACAAGTCGAATTCGCGTGGATCGAACAACTCGAAGGGCAAGAGCCGTGGATCGTCTTCCCAGCCGGTGTCCCCTGTCGAACTTCCGCCACCGAAGCCGACCAAGATTATTGGATTGAACCCGATTGAGACGACGAACAACAAGCCGGCGCCGGTTTCCAAGTCGCCCGTAACGTTGAATTCGACGCCTGCCTCGGTTCCGATTCTGCTTCCGCCTGCTGACTTCCACAAGGTCAAGCGCAAGAAGAAGGGCAAGGTTGTGCAGTTGAAGCAGGCTTCTGATACGAAGCAGCCTACGAAGTATTCGGCTTTGGTTCAGCATGAAAGTGAGTTTTTTAAACTGGTGGTTGTTCCAATAATGTTTGTTTTTGTTTCAGAGCGTACACCCAACTCCGTCGAACGCGGTCCCACCATCGATGGCGATTCTGACAACGAAGACGACTACGACGATGAAGACCTCGATGAACACGAATACGCTCGTCGCGTCGAAGAGGAAAAGGAGCAGATCCGCGAGAAGACCCGTCTTCAGCTCGCTGCTTCCGATTGCTCCGAAGTCGAGCGTGCTCGTCGCATGGGTGATCTCGAAGCCGAGATGACGGTGGCTTTTGAGAAGCGTAAGGCTGGCAAGGTTCGTCCCAACGGCCCTAACGCTACCAAAACACCGACAACTGGCATCGTTTCGCATTCACGTCGCAGTGCTAGCAGCATATATGCCCTACTACCGGCCCTCTACACCCTGTTCAGTGCTCTGCTCATTGGTGCCTCGCGTGCTGGCCTTTTCCTTGTCCATCTCGTCGCCAATGTCTTATTTTTGTCATGGCACGCTCTCGCTGATACGACTTCACACCTGTTTTCGGTCATCTTTGAAGCTACCAACTCGATGAGCGCGATTATGTCGCAAACATGTCGGCGCATGATTCATGATTTCATCGAACAGGGGAAGTCGATGCTTTCCCTCGGGCTTCCGATAGGAAATCTGACGATCGGCTTTCCGGAAACCCTGCAAATCCCGACCTATTGTGAAGACCTTTTGGAGCGATTGTACGACGTCAAGAATGCGGACGCTTACTCGGTGCTCGGCTTGAGTCGCGATTGCTCTTCTGACCAGATCAAGTGCGTCCACAAGCGCATCGGTGCTCTCATTCGACCGGATAAACGGTTCAACATGGGTTGCGAGGAGGCTTTGACGTTGATTGACCTCGCTTTCAACTGCATTAGCACCGAAGAAAAACGGACTAAATATGATGCTGAACTTGAAAAACTGCCGGTTGGTTTTTGATGATCTTTGTGCCGAGTAACTTTACTAATTTTGAGCTGTTGCAGCAAACCTACGCCCTGCAAACGCAACTCGACGAATTCCGTGAACTCATTGACAACAACAGTGCTGTTCTTCATTGCGAATGCGGTATAAACCATGCCGTTTCCCGTAGATCGTATGGTGAAGGTCGTTACTGCAAGAAGTGTGCTTTGTTTCATCCGATTAAGAATGTACGTTTTGGTTTTTTATAAACTGCGGTTAATAGCATGTTGTTTAGGGCGATATCTGGGCTGATCCGCGACTCTTTGGCTTCTCCATGGTCTACTACGCTATGATCAATGGCGTCGTCTACGACATAACTGAATGGGCCTCCTGTCAACCTGGCCGCCTGAAGCATCAAAAGTACTACTCGCATGCTACCTTCTATCGACTTTTCAATGCTACGTGCAATGCTAATGTCACAAATACAACTGAGAAACATCGCTGGTATGTTTTTTTCTTATTTTTATAAACTGGGCGTTTATGTATTTGCATTTTAGCAGCCAAAAGTTTGACCCGACCGATCGTCCGCGCTCCGTCCTGCTGCCCAATGACACCATCACGTTCAAGCATGATTGCTGCTGCACCGTCACGATTTGGCCTCCTGCCGACCTCGCCAGCGTCAACGTGCCTTGCTGTTTTGGAGGCGTCTTCGTTCCTGTAAGCACGACTGCCGTCGGTGGTTCAGCTGAGAATCGCCTCTTCGATACTGACCGTGCCAAACGTGCTGGGCGTCGTCGACGGATCCGGTAACTGACCGCTTCGAAGAATAGCTAGCGCAATTCTCTCTCGTCCTCCTGTAGCGCCGTGGTTTTCCTTTGCATTTAGGTTTTTACTGATTTCATTTGTTGATTGAAATACGGCGATTTTCTTACACTGATGTACCGTGACCCTGTTTTCCATCCTGGCATTACCAAAGTGAACCGTTGTATCTCGATCGTTAATTTTTTTGACTCTTTTTCTTGTATGGATTTTGTAGACTACGTGGTTTCTGTTTCATTTTTTTCATTGACTTGGACTCGCCTTTTGTTCCACACCAGTTCCTAGTGCTAGGTCTATGTTCAGCTTTACTGATTTATTCTGAGTTTTTGCATGTTTTTACCCGTTGTTTTTTATGACTTTAAATGAAGTTGCGTTTCAGTAAGAGTCGTTTTTTTCAAGGAGCAATACGTCGGATTTGGGTATGTACCAAGGCGATAAATCAGTGTACGGATATATGTCGAACGTTGGCCGTGAAATCGGTGACATAAAAGAGGGGTACGTGAAACCGGTTGCATTGCCCACGCAACATATGCGCAAAGCAACGGAACTTCGAACAATGAACGCCAGGAGCCTGCGGGCGCTCCAGGGCGTCTGTGGCCCAGCCTTTTGGGGGCGATCTTTGTGAACTGGAGGGGGAAACTGTTTGCAAATGTGAAGGGGCTCGTTTGGATGAGTGGGAAGTCATGTTTAACATTAGTCTTTGTAGATGGAGACTGTGTGACGTCTGACGAGTTCGACTTTTTGTAGATACACATGTGATGTGGTTTGTCAGATGTAATTAGGGTCTTATTTTGGGTGGACTCAAAACTGTTGGGTGACTTCCAGCCAAATAATGTCTACAATACTTTCGGGTTGTCTTTGTCTTACCTCGGTCTTGCGTGTGTCATCCAAAACCACCCATCTCGTCCATCATGTCCTTCTGTTTTCTGAAAAGTGCGAAAAAAGGGCGCCACCCTCGGAATATCAATCTCAAAATCAGCTGAGAATCACATAATGAAGGAGGAGACCAACCCAAAAACCATGTCATCATCATTTTTGTTTCACTTCGGACACCAACCCAGACCAGCCGGCTTCATCAGCTTCATCTTCCTCCCCCAATTGTTGCGCGTGCCTCGAAGAGCAGCTGTTTTGACGTCAGAACCGGTTCCGAAGCCTCGACGCCTGCCCTCAAATAAGTGCCATCTGCCCTCGAAATCTCTTGTTCTCCAACCATCTTTATTGAGTCCATCCTATAAACTGTATCTTTCATTCAACGTTTTCATCCTCAAACCCAAACGACCACACCCTGAGGGTGTCTCCGTCTCGCTTCCGGCGTCGTGACAGTGTGGCGCACTTTTTGTCACTACATTAACCGCGATAATTCGGAAAACCGACGACAAGAGAGGGAAGGGAGGTCACGGGACCCTTTTGTCTTCTGATTATTCTTGTTTTGCGTCGTTTTTTTACTTGAAACTTACAATTTGAAAGTTGCTATGGCATAATGATTTGGAAGGTGGTTGACTTTGTCTTTGACATTACGAATTTTTTTTGGTTTAACTTTTAAACTGGAAGATTTGATTCTTCAGATGGACTGCTTCGCCGATGCTCGCGAAGCCTTCAAAGGCTATGAACGCTTTTTCAAAAGTGACTATCTTAGCGATGTTACTTTGTGTGTTAGCGACAAAAAGTAGGTATTTTTAACATAAACTGTCGGCTATATTTCGCCTTTGTCAGATTTCCGGCTCATAAGCTAGTCCTTGCTCGAGGCAGTGATGTATTCGAACGAATGTTGGCCCATGAATGGAATGGGAAGGAGGAAGTAGGTTTAAAATGTCGATCTTTTGTTATTGACATTAAAACGTTCCAGGAGCTAACTCTCAACGAAGACCCCCAATGCGTCGACCACTTTGAAACCTTCCTCCGATTCTTCTACTTTAACCACGCTGTTCTCGACGATTCAAACGTACTTCCACTATTGATTTTGGCAGATAAGTACAATTTTGATGGTCTTAGACAGGTTTGTTTATGTTACAAGATAAACTGGGGGTAATTCCGAATTTTTCAGGTCTGCACGAACTATGCCATCAGTTACGTCCTCAAAGAGGCCCCATTAAAAGAGGTCGTAAACGTGTGGTTTAACTTGGCCTGCAAATCCAATCACGCCGTCCTCATAAAGGAGTGCGAGCGTATCGTCGCGCAGAATCTGACGCAGATCCTGTCGGAGGAGGACTGGCACGGGGACTGGATCAACTTGGATCGGGTCCAGTTGCTTGTTTTGTTGAAGTCTAATGATCTGGTTATTCCGAGTGCGTTTTGAGGGTTAAAAATTTTAAACTGAAGCGTTAACGGTTACTTTTTAGATGAAGACCTTCTATTTGAAGCAGTTCAACGCTGGATCAACGCAGAGGCCCACCCACAGCGGAAGGATAAGGAATTGGGGAAAATTTTGGAGTCGTTGATTCCATGGATTCGGTGAGAAAACTGCAAGCTGGTCAGAACAGAAGTATGACAAAGAAAGTTCTAGGTTCCCATTCATGTCATCCCAGCAACTTCTCGAAGTCGAATCCAGCGAACTCTATCAAAAACACTCAGCACTTATCGCTCCGTACATATTGGCAGCCTTTAAAAACAATGCCATTCCTTTAAACGCTGAAGTTCGACCGTAAGCCTATCTTTTGTCAAAACTGTACAGTACTTCTTCTTTACAGCCCCTTTACAAGCTCCCAATTCCTCCTCCGAAACTACACCGACACCCGATGGGACAAGCGCATCATAATCACTAACGAGAAGATCTATGTCCGCGGAGTCGAGCATGTTTTCAACTTCGCGACAAAATCGTCCACAGTCCCGGTCCAAACATGGAATTGGACCCTTAAATTCATCCTAACATTGCCCATTGGCAACAACAGGGACGAGGAGCTACGTCTGGTGTTACTGGCTAATGACATCGACACCCCTCGTTCCATCGAATACATCGTAGCCGTCGTTAGTGATGTCGAAGTCTTGAAACAAGTCAGTGGTCGGAAGAACTTTACAAAAACACGAACTAGTGCTGACTTGAGTTTGGACAGCGAAATCAATGTGGTTGAGCTTTTGAGCGAAAATTCGCCGCTTTTGGTCGATGATTGCTTGCATTTACAGATTTCTGTCAGGCCTGTGGTTTGAATAAACTGTCATTACACTCTATTTTGGGCTATTCAGTAAACCTTTATTCAAAACTGTCATAAAAAAATGGATTAAGATGGATATTCCGGCTTTTTCGGAGGTGCTTCATCACCATAGGGATCAGCTTCAGCCGGACTTGGCGGAACGGCCTCGTTATCGTAAGCCCCAGCGGCGGCAGCCTTCACTTCCGTCGCTGTGGGCTTGATGGCCGGAGCAGCATCATAAGGGATAGCAGCAGGAGCAGCGGCAGATGGTCCGGCGGCCGTCTTTTCACGGGCGGCACAATGGGCACATGAGCCTGGGTTTCCGGGGTCGCCATTAGGGCCAGGTGGGCCGGGAAGGCCTGGGTTACCGCTGCTACCACGGTCTCCAACGGTTCCACGGATGCCAGGCGGGCCACCGAGACCGGGCTTGCCGTCATGACCGCGACCTCCAGGAGGACCACGAGGGCCGATACGGCCAGATTTGCCGGGTGGGCCTTGAGGAGCACCGTTGAGGACGTTGCCGCGATCACCGAGAGGACCTTTCTCGCCAGGAGGTCCGGGCTCGCCACGAGTGCCTGGAGGGCCGGGTGGGCCAGGACGGTTGTTGGCGCCGGGCTTGCCTTTACGGCCAGGGGCACCAGGCGGGCCACGGGGACCCTTGGAGCCAGGAAGGCCAGGGGGTCCAGGCGGGGCAGGCTGACAATGTTGGCAGGCAGTTTCCTCGGCTGGCGGGGCTGGGAGGTACTTGCCAGGCTTGCCGGGATGGCCATTAGGACCTGGGTAACCGTCATTACCAGGGTTGCCGTCTTTGCCGGATGTGCCCCGAGGGCCAGGTGGACCCTGAGTACACGAGCAGCATGATCCGCTGGACGGGTTTGCCGAAGCGCCATAGGGGTTGGAATCATAGCCGGCTGCGCGCTTTTCAAGACGATCAGAAACACCTGCCGCGACGGACATTTGACGCCAGATGTCTCGGGATTCGAGCTGGAATTGTATAATTAAACTGCGACCCGCAATAACTTTATGAAATAAACAAACCTTGCAAGCTTCGACCTCATTTAAAATAAAACTCATTTTCTGTTGGAAGTGGACATGCACCAACGGCAAAACGATGACCAGCGTCATCACACATACCGTCGAAGCCACAGAGGCGACAAACGTCGCCTGCTTCGAGCCCGACATCGCAAAACTGACTGTTACCGATAAAAATGACTGTTCTCGATCGCCTTTTTGAAGGGTTGCGGATGACCTAGTTTGTGACCTTAATTTTTTGGTTTGATACAGGTGAGATGTCTTTTTTTGTGTGCAATAAACTGGCTGGTTACCTTTTCTCGAACAAATCTTTAAATTTCGAACTGTATACATTCGTTTTTTAAAACTGCTTTTTTTTATGATACATACTTTTAAAGACACATATGCTCTTACCGCTTCTACTAACTATACTCCATTAAACTGTCGACATTCTTAACCGAAGCAAGTCTCGACAAACAAAAAAGATCACATTGACTTTGAATGCGGAATACATTGATAAGAAATGTTGCAACTCGCAAGTTGGCTGATCTTTTGGTCAATCTGTACAGCGGGAAAAGACACTGGCGCGATACGTCATCAGTTACAGTGAACTAAAGATAGCAATTAGTCGCGGGCCCGGGGTGACTTTAAGTTTGGACATAAGCCTCTTATTGACGTTTGTCACGACGGGGCTTCGAGCAGACAGGCTGCATAATCATGATAAGCTGATAGCGGTTTCAAAGTTGCAACTACAGCTAAATTGTATATGAACTATCAATGATAAGTTTATTTTTACGACTTTTTGACTTTAATTGGTACGGTCATGAGTAAAGAAAAAGTGAATTGAACAACTTTGGAAATAGAGTAAGTTGAAATGCAAAATGAAATAAACAAAAATCCAATTACATCGAAATTATAAAACTGTGCGAAATGAAGTGTTCGCGTTTTAATATCCAAAAAGTCTCCAGTATCAGCAGTAGCTACAGCAAAGTCGACAAACCTGACGAAGCGCTCTTTCGGGGGTACTGGTTTGACAGCCAAAACGTGCGCTAACTGTTTTGCGTTGGTTTGGAACTCGGGTGATAAAACTGTAGAAAGCGATTGGATCAGCTTTGATGCTGCGATTTCCCGCTTTCGAACAAGCACAGAAGTCTTTCGATTGACCAACATTTGGATATTCCTATGTTGATCCGCAAACAAAGGGATACCGACGGAAGGCACACCGGCGTGGGCGGATTCGAGGACTGAATTCATGCCGCCATGGGTGATGATGCCGAGAACCTTTGGATGTTGGAGGAGTTCCTGTTGAGGTAGCCATTGAGCCGCATAGACATTGTTCAGATGAATCGCTGGATGAATTGGAGCTGTTTCGTGTTTCCAGATGAAAGTCACTTCCGGAAAAGCCTCAAACAGTGAAACAAAGGCACTCGATATGGCCTTTGGCATGGCTGATGACTTTCCCAGAGATCCGAATGAAATCATGACCACTTTTGTAGCGTTGTTCACAATAGCATCGACTTTGGCTGGTAGCTTTGAGTTTCCATCCATGTCTACAGTAATCCCACCAATGTAAATGACTTTATGGCTGATGGGTCGCGGAAAATCGATACTTTCATCGGTATTGACAAAGAAGAATCGTGCCTTATTGAAGATATCTTCCGGATTGAAGTTCTTATCCGCATATTTCACAACGGCAGGCAGGCTCAGACCCCTGCTCATGACAGCCTTGAACACCCAAGGACTAATGTAGTTTTCGACCCGTTCAAGGAAGCTCATATCAGTGTAATAGTCGCTATTAGCCGGTGAAACTGCTACAGATCGGCCAGGTAGACCCAATACACTCGCGGCGTGGTCTGTCATTGTCATCGGGGTGGCAATCACATAGTTCTTCAGGCCAATTAGTTTCAATAAACCGAATCCACAGTAATCCAGGGGCTCCAGAACTGCTAGTTCGAAGTTCTCGGATTTAATGTGTTCAATAAAGTCTTCATCTTGGAAAAGTCGCTCACAGACGCCGTTGTTATGTTCATGGTAGCCTTGACCAACTTCGGCAAACTTTAGAATTTCAAAATAAGAAGACCAGAATTTAGCCTGTATATCAGGACAGGCTAGTGAAAAGGTAGCAACTGGCTTAGATCGAATAAGGACGTTAGCTTTTTCTGCGGTTTTAATGCCTTTTGATGTGTCGAATTCGGGGATTAGTACTGTCTAAAATTTATTTCGTTCACCTTCGTCTCGAATGTATTGTTTAAAACTGTCTCAAGCTTTGACGGGTTAAAACTTACAACATTATGTCCAGCATCAACCAAAACATCCGCCAAAGTATTCAAAAAAGTATAATGGCTATAGCCATATAATGGATTCCATACAAGAATCTTTGCAGAATGTACAGTACCCAAAAGCAGAAAGAAAAAAGAAATGTTAAAGATCATGTTGAACTTCGAGGATGCGATGGTCCAAGAATTCAAAAGCTATTGTTTGATAATAGCTATGAAATTATGGTGCCGATGACGGGGGAAAGACCCTTTTATAGGAGGGGCTTATCATTGCCACGAGGTCGGGGTACTGTAGGTTTTTGCACGTTGAGTTCTCGGTTTTTTGTGCTCCAGGGTGGGGTATTTGTTAGAGAAAAAAGTTTTAAGTAAAAAAACTGTCGCACCGGTTGAAAAGTTATGTACATCAAATTTTCAATTTAAATTCAAACCTAAAACTAAAGTTTAAACGTTTTTAAATCTCGTGACAAAATTTTCAACATAAAACTGACAAGTAATAAGTTGTAACACACAATTAACCACTTTAAACATTCGCATTCTCGTTCAAACGTCCCTCCACCGCTAGAATTTAGCATCATTTTCCATCACCTGCGTCCGCGAGAACGATGTTTATGCAAACAAAGAATGCTCAAAGTATGTTTTAATTGGTGAATTTTGCGGTGATAACACACACCGTGGTGCAAGCAAGCTTAAGTTTTTATTGCTTGCACAGTTTTGTCACAAAGGTTTCTCTTTCTTCTGTCTTTCTTTTGTCCCGGATACTCACAGTATGACCCCCCGTGGTTCAAGATAGATAAAGTTCTGCAAAAATGGAGGTCAATCCTTATCAGTCCATTGTTCTGACTGCGTCGTTGAATTTAAGTCAGCACTGTGAACCCAA
This sequence comes from Panagrellus sp. LJ2284, assembly GCA_024447225.1. Classification (NCBI taxonomy): domain Eukaryota; kingdom Metazoa; phylum Nematoda; class Chromadorea; order Rhabditida; family Panagrolaimidae; genus Panagrellus; species Panagrellus sp. LJ2284. The sequence goes on from JAMRYC010000004.1 coordinate 7,577,585, forward strand.
TTGTTGCAAGTTGTTTGCTTTCATTCGCAGGGCCTTATCAGTAATACGGGCCGTGCTACACCTAAATTTTAACCGGAGCTAAAAGCACGTTGTTTCTGAAATGTAAACATTGGATGACGCCTGGAAACTGCAGTGATCATCGATTTTAGTCTTGAATTTATGGTTTTAATGAATTAGTTGAAAGGAATTTAAAAACTGTTGGATGATTCTGGCAGGAGACACTGAACACCAACCTAAAAACATCAATCATTGCAACATTTCTCAACTTCAAACATAATTGTTTGATGCTAATACACTTGACGTGTGTCACAGATATAAAATAATGTGTCCTTCAATGCGGAAGGAATTTCATCGGATATCCTTAACCGGTTTTTTGAATCCGACGACGACGACGACCACACTTAAAGGACACGCATTCGCCTGATTGAGCGGAGATCATTGAAGGCCGTTGGGGCGCCGCACTGGCAAGTAAATCCGCACCTCCTCGGTCAGTCACTGCAGACTATCCAAACTTGTCGGTTCTTCTTTTTAGAAGGATTCTGGCCGTTGGAAAGTAGCGTAGGCGCCGAAATATGCGTGCGCCTACGCTTTTTAGGAGATCGGTAATGGGTGGGTGGGTAGAAGCGGGGCTTTTCACGTGCAATTTGGAGAGGGATATGATTTGAGGACGATAAGATGAGGACAATTTTGACTGTTGCGATGCTTGGGTTAATCGGAGGTGCGAAAGAAGGCAAAAAATGAGTATACATAAATTTTAAGTGGAAGTACATGGATGAACAAAGCCGCGTTGCCCGGAAGACAATGACATGACCGGTTCGATCTGGAGGTTGGGTTGCTGATGGCTGGGTAGCTGGATGGAATCTGGCTAAGCTGAGATGCCCTTGAACACATACACTCATTGCTAGTCTTTAGACATGGCAGACGGGTAAATCGGTGCGACTTTGTTGGGGTTTTGATATATTTATTTTTAAACTGATACTTTGGTCTCGACGACACTTCATTTTGCATTAATTCAATATTAAATTCACTTTTCAAGTGGGTGTACAACTGAACGTAGCGCGTAGACATTGTATTCTGCCAAATTTGATCAAGCACACAAACCCCACAAGTCTAATTACCGATATTTATGACTTCGATTCCATCAAAACAGGTTCAACTTTTTGTTGCGTTGGCGTAGTATCAACGCGCCTCAGGGCAAAAAACTAGCTCCAATCTCTCGGGTTTGTTAAACATTGCGCGAGCAGTGTTGCGCTGTCGAAAAGAGGCGGATCGGACTCCAGATCCAACCAAGGCTTACGACACGAATTACCCGTAAAGATGACCATTGTCCACATTAAACAATAGGATTAGTCCACTCATTTTGTTTTTTGTTCCCTTGGACTACATATAGGTTGGATTTTTTGCGGTCGGCTTCGTCACTTCGTGCGTGGGGATCGGTTTTTGAAGGGTTTTTGGTGATAAACTGAGTTCTAGACGTTCAAATTTAGATATAATGAAATCGTTACTGCTGTTTTTGGCATTATTTGGCTATGTATATTCCCAAAATGTAAGATTTGAATAAACTAGTAGCCACGTTTTTGATAAAATGTTGATTTCAGACTGACCACTTCAGCCTACCCCCATCAAATCTGCCAGTAAAAAAGATCTATGTGCACGGTAGGCCAGTTTATGTCCGGCAAACATTCGTCAATCCGCTCCGTGATGGTGGTGCGTTGGAGATAAGGCTTGCCACGAGTTACTAAACCTCACTATTTTCGATTTTCATGGCACTTTTAACGCACTACACTTCACTTGACGTCTTTTTCTATACTTTTTATTGTTTTTTTGGCCATTTTTTTTTGACATTGTGGCGTTTACAGGCCTTCAAACCGCCGGTGGCTACTCCAATGGCGTGAATGCGTTCTTGCTCCAGGCGGCTCCGCAATCTCCTGCTTATCCGGTATGTTTATTTTGTTTTTAAACTGTGATGAGGCGTCTTGTTGTTTTAGGTCCCACCACAACAATTCGCTCGCCCTGCACAACCTCCATTGGCACCACCGCCACCTCCTCCTCCCCCACCCCCACCACCAGCATTCGTACCGGCACCGGCACCGGCCCCCGCACCAGCTGCCGCCCAAGTCCAACAAGTTCAACAAGTCGCCCCCTCCGGCTATTCTGAAAATGCTGAAGTCGAAAACAAGCAAGAGTCTATCTACCCACTTCCGGAATGCTACACGAATGACCATGGTTTTATGTGCTGCAATCCTGCCCTTGAAAAGGCCATCAACAAGGGTTATGATGACTTGAAAAAGAGCCGAAAGAACTTCTCTACGTGCAATATCCAACAGATCGCTTCCAAAGTTCAGGTAGGCTTGTAAAAACAGAAATATAAAGCTGGGTTTATGGTGGTACTGATAATAACAAAACGTTAATCTTTAATTCAAATTTATATAATTATTTTGCTTATATAAACAAAGCGGTAAAACTGAGATAAATTACCATCAAACAAACAAACAAAAACATAGTCTTAAATTATAATTTGGATTGTTTTGTTTTGTTTTTCAGGCCGAACTCGAAAAGACCTTCAACCAAAACTTCGAAACCGTCGCTGGCGTCGGTGATTACGCATCAAAGTCCCACTTCTACAGTAACTACATTTGCAAGATCGAACGCGACAATCGATTCATCTTGGCCTATGCCACGCCGCATAAGACTCCGACCGAGACTCAGGATTACACGCGGTTCCATTCGTATGCTTGGAGAAAGTAAAACTGTTCTGCATAATGGAGTATGATGCAATACTTTTGATGTACATTTTTGGTAAAAATTGCAATAAAGATGGTTTTTTTCTTGTTTATTGATTGAATTTTGTTTTAAACTGTCTCTACAACTGACGAAACTACTTATTTAAAATTTTAATAACTAAGTTTAACAGTGCCACATTCAAAATTTGTAGTGTTGCATGGTCATTGATTGCCCCAAATGCCAACCCAGCCTACTCATTGTCAAAGTATGACGGGGCGTCAACTGACTAACGCAAGTTTTTTCACCTGTTCTCCGCACTTTATTCGATTAATAAAGTCATGCTACGTGTTTTTAAAAAGGAAACGCTCAATAGAAATTCAGCTGGGGTTTAAAATTTTACACATACACGGAAGTCTGATTCAAAGGCTATTTTACGGTAAAATGGGGGTTTTTCAAACTGCGGCTGGTATATCCATGAACTTAATGTAATTAATTTCACGTCACAAAAAAAAAGAACATTTTATGTTTCAAAATTTCACCGCCGATATTCAGTAAGATCCACAACCGGTGAAAAGTTAAGCTCAGGCTTGCTTCGACAAAACAGAATCGCTGAACGGTAAACCGGAACCAGAAACAAGGTACAGAAGAAAAGGCTTATTGGTCTGGCTTCGTCGCTGATGGATGCCCAGAGAGTGACTTGAGAAAATACGTTTAGGAATCCAGCGTCATCCATGAGGCCTTTCGATGTGTAGACGCACAGATACATGATTGCTTCAACTGTAAAGTAAATAATTTTGTTGTGTTATTGCTTGAAAACTGAAACATCGTCGCTAGAAAACTTACTAAATTCCGGAATATTGATTAAATTCTGTATCGTCATGTAGATCGTAAACCAAATCAAACGTGACTTAGCCCGTCGAATGATCAGTCTGTCATCAATTTTGCTGTCTAGCATTGTTTTCTGCCAACTGAGGTGGAAAACTGTCCTTAAATAACATGGAATCATGATGATTCCAAGGACAATTGGCGAGACGTATTTAACATAAGTTCGGATGTCGACGAATACACCGCCCCAAGGCAAGAACATCAGGATTACGATGATAACTGGGACACAGGCGACGACGTTGAACATTATTCTGGAATACCGTAACACTTAAAGGTTGAAAAAACTGAGAAATTATGAAAAAAACTTGTGTCGAATTTGTATTTTTCCTGATTACAAACCAAAGGCCATAAGATCGGCACATCTGTGTACGCCCAAAGTCACACCTGCACTCTATTACTTATGTGAAGGTTCATATTTTCTATGAATAAAAACTGACGTGACAGAGTAGAGATTTTTTCTTACTGTAGTTGTTTATTCTTTTTTTTGAAAGAAGGAACCGTCTAGACACCGAATAGAATTCAAAAGTTACAAAAACCATGTAACTCACCCAATTTTGCATCGTTCAAAACTTTCTGGGTTCAAAAATGCTTTGAACAGGCCCCAGTATACAATTATGGAGGCACCGAGAAATGCGTAGTAGACAAATGTAGCGAAAACTACGTGTATTTTGTCTAGGACTGCTTCTGCCATTCTGGAATTTAAAAACTGAGGTGATGTCATCGTCATACAAATTATGAACTTACAGCATTTTCCCAGCAGCTTCTTCCGGCATATCAAAATGTTTGAAATAGTAAAGAAATTCCACAGCAACACGACATAATTCACCAAAAAATAGCGGGATGAATAAGTAAAGTGTAAAAGTTTTTAGGAAATCTCGGGGGATGATGGATGACAAGAAAAGTATGAATGAAAATAGGATTAAGCGTATGATAATGTAAATTAGGTAGGCCGAGTTTGACATTGTGAAAAAGTCGGCTGAAAGGTAGTTCAAATTGTTAAAACTGAAGACTAAACGGGTCTGGATAAGAAACTCACGGCAAAAAACAGTGTAGTTAGCGCACAGAGCAGCATTTGTCGCTTCATCTTCGTCGAAACCCTCGCCGGGGTAGATGCCATCGTATTCTGCTGCCATTATGTAAACTGCAGCCTCTGTCGAAGAGCGTTTGTCGACTGATACCTCGATAGAAAAACGCTACCAGTCAACCCAAACCCAACTTCCACTGCGTCCCACTTGATGCCGAAAGCCTTCGAACACCTGTTCGGCCCCCAAAGCACCACACTCCGGCACTAATATGTCAATCAGTATGCAAACCCATTACGGATAACGCCCCATTTGTCATTGTAGCGGTTAGAAACGTAATGGTAATCCAATTTTTAGCTGTTCTGTTGCCATAGCCCCGCTACCACAGCTATACCACAGCCATATAAGGCGGCACACATTCTCGAAGTTTTCCCATAATCAAAAAAGTCGCAAATTGTCTGCCATGTCGATACTCGGAAAGTGACAAAAAATATCTACATCTACAGTACAAATTGCGCTATGCGAAAGAGTACAACTTGTGCATGGAAAAAACAAAGAAAATGGCAATGTGAATGGAATGCTGTGGTTTTGTTGAGTTTTGTAAAAAGGTTAAAGTTTGGCCTTGTGGCAATTCGAGAGATTTAAAAAAAAAAAAAAAAGAATGAAATTGTTGCCTCAATAATGCGGAAATGAAAATGACTTTTGCTCAAGGTTGACCAAAAAACAACTTCCATCCTCTAAAAATAAAAAAAAAACTCATCACAATCATAATCTCCCTGCAAAATTTTCCAGAATAAGGCGTCTAACTCGAGAATAATATGAGCATAAGCGTCTTATGTCTGACGTCGTATCACTTTCCAATGTTGCAGAAACGTGCTATCATACTACAAAACACCTATCATTGCACCCGCCACCCAAGATAAGTACAACTTTTATAGTTTGACAGTCACAATGTGCACTCGATGATTCTATTTATCTATTAGGTGGTCCAATGTGATCAAGTTTGACGCCAGACACAACTCTATTGCGTCGATTTTTATAGATAGAGTTTGAAAAACACAGAATTACCGACGCCCAACAAAGTACAAAACTTTTTGGGTCGTCGGTAGACTTTCATGTGAAAGACCGCATCAAAAGATAGACTAAATTTTGCCTTTTCGACCGCCCTCTCTTAACTAACAATAAAAGACGGATTCAATTCGACAAATAAGGCAGGGTCGACCGCACCGGTGCTACTTATCTATAAATTAGGAGTCATTTCAAACATCACAGGGTCTGTTGTGATGCAAGGAAGGAGAGTCATGCTTATTCCGGTAGTGGCTACATTGTTATTGACCTTTGGTACTGGATGGACAGATACCGCTAAAATTGCTGTGTTTAACAATTTTTTCACGCATAGTCATAGTGCTTTTTTGACGAGTTTAGCTGATGTGTTGAGTGAACATGGACATGATGTGGTGAGTTTTTGGGGTTTGTAAAGTTTGGTGGTTGCGTGGGGGGTTTTTAAGTTTAAACTGCAAAGCATTTTTAAATTGCATGTTAAAACGTCATAAAACCCCTCAATTTGCGTCAAATCTATGATTTTATCAAATAAAAACTGGGAAAACCCACGTTTCCAGACAGTAATCACAGCCGAAGTCGACACAACAATCAACTTCCCCATCCCGAAAAAAGCCACCCACATGGTGCAAGTCTATACAAACACAACAGCCTATCAGAATGCGGAAATGATCAAAAATGCCCAGGGAAATCTATGGTCGACATCACATGACTATCTGCAAAAACAACGGACAATAGGCTTGTTCCGGAAGCGGATCGAAGGTCAATGCGAGCGTCTTTTGAGTAATAAGGATTTCGTCGCGAGAGTGACTGCTGAAAAGTTTGATTTTGGCTTGACAGAGCCCATGGACTTCTGTGGGTATGGTTTCATGAAGTTGGCTGGGATCCCGGCTTATGCAAATAGCATCCCTATGGCGATGGCAGGCGTGATTGGTCGAGGTCTTGGATTGGGTGGGCCGTTGTTTGAGCCGTTTCCGATTGCTAGTGGCAGCAACACTGAAATGTCGTTTATGGAGCGAGTTATTGATAAAGTCATGCCGGCGTATACAGTTTTGTTGGATGGGATGGATATCAGAGAGCTTAGTGTATCAGTGGTTCAGAAATTGGTCGATCCGAAATTCACGGCGGAGGAGGCCATCGCCAATGGACGATATTTGTTCTTCAATACGGAGGAACATGTGGATTTCCCGAGACCTATCAGCCATAAAGTGATCTATATTGGAGGTATTACAGTGGCCCAGAGCTCGGCGGACGCCTTACCTGATGATTATAAACAGATTTTCGACAGTTCCAAACACGGCGTCGTCTATGTATCCTTCGGCTCCATCGCGAGATCGAAATTCATGCCGGACCACATCAAAGCTGCTTTTTTGGAAACATTCAAAGCCTTTCCGGAGATAAACTTTATCTGGAAGTATGAAGACCCTGCAGATGACATCGCCAAAGACCTTCCAAACGTGTTCAAAAAGGCCTGGGTCCCACAAAAAGAAGTTCTCGCCCACCCGCGACTTCTCGCCTTCGTGACCCACGGCGGTATGAATTCAGTCCTCGAAGCTGCCCTGACCGGAGTGCCATTGCTCGGCGTCCCTCTTTTTGCTGACCAGTACCGCAATGTAAAAATGCTGGAATTCCGTGGCACTAGTGTTATCATCAAAAAAAACGACGTAACAGCGAAAAAACTCATCGCTGCCATCCACACTTTGACAGATACGGATGACCACCGTATTAGAGCACGTGAGATCGCTTCTTTGGCACGAACAAAACCGCTTAATGCCACACAGAGATTTATCAGCTACATCAATCATGCGATTGCTTTTTCCAATACCACTGATTTTCTTGATATTAACAATCGTCAGATGAGTACATTCAAGTATTTTGATTTAGATGTGTATGCATTCTTGATAGGTTTTGCCTTTTTTGTTATTAGTGTTTTTGTTTATGTTGTCTACAAAGTTGTTAGTTTGATTAGGAGAGCTGTTTTGCGTGTTGTTTCTGTGGATCAGAAGAAAACTTTATAAATTTTTTAAACTGATACCCGAAACTGAATTGTTAAACTTAAATAGCGTGATGTTACGTTAAAAATGTAATGAACGATGTCTGTTGTTACACATTTAATAAAACTGTTGTTGTGCCGTCGAAAACAAAAAAACTGATGCTCAACAAGATTTATGTCAAAACAACAATGCCCGAGTGATTCGCATTTAAACTAATCGATTTCAACTTATTGCTGCTTTCTTTCAAAAAGCTAACATAAAATTGCCAGTTCACAGAAATACCATAGACAACAAACAGGACTCGTAAAAAAGGGCCCAGGTAGACTTGGATGTCTAATCCAACCTGAAACATATCAGGTGTTGATTTAAAAAAACTGCGACATTTTCTTAAACTTGCCCAATACAATGAAACAGTGACAATCTGCGGAATAACATCAAACAGAAGGTCAATAATAATTGTAAACCTAATAATTTTATGCATGTTGGCTTTTTGTTGGTTTCTAGCTCCATTTTTGGTTTGTTCCATGGCAGTTTTACGGAACAAATATAGGCAATAAACACTTAGAAAGAAATTAGCAAATGAAATACCATTACTTATGTTATAGGTAACTGAATAGGTTTGTAACCCAACGATGCAGCTCATTGTCCAGCAAAGTAAGGCATGGGTGTCACGATTGACTTGGTTCATTGTTAAGTAAGCCCCAATGACAAACGTTAATACAAAACTGGTAACAACGCTTGTGAATACAATCACTTTTTGGATTAAAGAATACTTCGACGGCGGCAGTTTAATGATGCAAATACGCTCTAATGTTAGAAAAAATCGGGAGACATAAACTGCGTAGAGGGTGGCGTATGCTGGCATATTCAGCGCAAAGTAGATAAACAGATTGTACGCATTTCCTTTAAAATTTTAAGTTAAACTGAGGTCAATGTGAAAAAGTGTACCTGGTCTCCAAAAAACAATCAAATACAAATTTAAAGCGACCCCAAACAAAGAAGTCAACCACCAAAATGCTATATGAACCAGCAATATCGGCATGATTTGCTTCGATGAGTTGTTCCTTGGACAAAGCATAAATATCCATAGTAAACGTGTATTTATAACAGTAATGTAGCTGAATCCAATAAACAGCAAAACCGCATCGACAAGTAGTGTGTATTTTGTGAAGTCCATTGAAAGCTAAAACAATAAACTGGAACAAATGGTTGAAGTTCATAAAAGAGCGTGAAGCTGCTTTATACAACTTCAAAACGCGTAAGGAGCTGAACCGAATATTAATAAGACGCTTGCATTGTGTCTATACAAACAGCAAGGTACTAAAATTGGAATGAGATTTCATAAATTACTTTAAAACCGGCGTCATTCACAGCGCATAAAGCCAAAACAAGGAAATTACAATTTATGATTTGACCTGACAGCTAGAAACTGCACACGTAATAACTTCTGAACACTATGAACTGGTAGTAATGGCTTGCGTAAGGTAGGCAGACGCTTGTTTTTAAAAACAATAACAAAATAACTTTGACCTTTCGCCCCCTCTTGTCACAACTGATGTCAAAAGAACTCTAGTGTAAAAGGATTCCATGTGTTTGAAAAAACAGAAGCAAAACTGCAAAGCTTCCTATGCGAGCGTCTGAGTTACTGACTATTATTAGAACACTGGTAGTCGTTCAAGTATAATAAACGGTTTTACAATGCTTGAATTTTTTTATGCATCTCATCGACAGCGGCTTCCAGTTCCAATAAACATTTAGAAAGTATAATATGCCTTTTCAAAATTATATCTGCTTCAAAGCTACATACCACGCACATGGTACATTATTTTGGGAAGCGTCCAACACAAAAATAAAACTAATAAATGCGTGAATAAAAGCAAAACACACTTTCTGAATGAAAATTTAAAATTTCTTTACTTAAAACGGATGACTACGTGATAAAAATTATTGCACTTTTGTCGTGTGTAGCGTAGTAGTATACAGTAACCTGGTTTTTACCGCCGTGTTTTGATAAAGAACTTCTTGGAAATACGCCCATAGGCGCCACTGCTCGGATGCGGTTTCTGTATGTAGGACGTAACTTTATTAGCACAAATAAAGCCGCTCGATGCAACACAAAAGTTTATCAGCTATATAAACAACACGATTGTGTTCTCGAATACCACTGTTTTTCTCGACATTAACAGTTGTCAAATGATGAAAAGTTTAAGAAATATGCAACATAGTAATCTTCTTTACATTTTTTAAGCTGTTGTGTTAACAATTTGATCGGCAAAAATCATATCCGACAAAAGAAGGCCTTATTTATTTCAAAGTAGTGATTCCCGAAGGGCTGGACGATTTCAAAGTGTTAACACTTTCTTTTAAAAAGGAAAGGTAAAATTGTCGATTAACCAAAATACCATAAACGGCAAACAGGACTCGTATTAAAGGGCCAGTGTAAAGTTGGATGTCGAATCCGACCTGAAACGGATTCAATTTTAATAAAAAAACTGCAATGTTGTAATTATACCCAATAAAGCGAAACAGTAAGAATCTGCGGAATGACATCAAACAACAGATCAATAATGATGGTAAATCTTATAATTTTATGCATGTTGGATTTTTGTTGACTTCTTGCCCCATTTTTGATCTGTTCGATGGCTGTTTTACGGAACAGGTAGAGGCAGTAAACACTCAGAAAAAAGTTAGCGAATGAAATTCCAATGCTTATGTTGTACGTGACTGTAAAGGTTTCAATGCCGACAATGCAGCCCATTGTCCAACATAGCAAACTGGTAGTGTCTCGGAATATTTGTTTCCACGTTAAGTAAGTGCCGATGAAAAATGTTAATACAAAACTGACGCAAGTGCACGTGAAAACAATCACTTTTTGAGCAAAAGAATACTTTGATGGAGGCAGTTTAATGATGGAAATACGTTCCAAAGTTAAGAAGAATCGGGAGACATAGACAGCATAGAGGGTGGCGTATGCTGGCATGTTAAAGGCGTAGTAGGTCGTCAGGTTGTAAGCGTTTTCTTAAAAAAAATAGCTTGATTAAAACTGGAACGCAGTAATTCTCAAACCTGGTCTCCAAAAAATGATCAAATACGAGTTCAAAATAACTCCAAACAAAGAAGTCAACCACCAGAATCCTATATGCACCAGTAATATCGGCATGATTTGCTTTGATGAATTGTTTCTGGGACGGAGCACAAACACCCATAATAAACGTGTATTAATTACAACAATGTAACTAAATCCGACGACCAGCAGAGCCGCATCGACGAGTAGTGTGTATTTTGTAAAATCCATGTGTGCCTATATAGCTAAAACGATAAACTGTTATCTTGAATTTTTTGGCAGTAATGCTTTTTCAATTAAACATAAAACGGGAAGACGACAGCCAGAGATGTGTAAAGAATTATTAAGCAAAGCGGTTATTAATGCAGAACTAAATGTTCATAAACTACAGACACAATGAAAAAAGTACACTTTAAAACTGAAAACATTCAGCGACAGACAACAAATACAAAATTATGACGATTTTTGATTCCTCCCGTATACATAAGTGACAAAAAAGTTTAAATAGGTCATAAACTGGCACGAGTAATCATTGTTCAACGCTTTTTTATTAAGACAATGTCAAGAAAATGATGTCTGACAAACTGTTCGTGCACAGATTTCAAAAGAGTATACTATTTCGTCGAACGGCAAACTGAAGGGAAAATGGTTTTTGTGAGAACGTCGGTACCAAACTGTTAGAGCAAATGGTTTAACCAAGTTCAAATTATTGTATGCATTTCCTCGGAAACAGCTTAGAGTTCCCACATACGGTTGGAAAGTATAATTTTCGCTTTTCAAAATTAATTCCACTTTAAAGCTATGTACAATATACCACGCACATTGTACGGTTTTTTGAAAAGCATAAAGCATAGAATGACAACTGCTGGTATAGGGAAAAAACTGTTGTAAACGCTGACTATTTTTTTCGATTTATTACAACCAACTATGTAAAAAATTTAAACATCTGATTATGTATACATTTATGAAAAACCGTCAAAAATAAAATTATAGCGAAATTTTTATGAAACAAACAAAAATTTAAACCGTGCTAATCAAACACCAAGTCAGTGTTAGTCTTGTAATTGTAGCAGTAATTAAAATAAGTGGGGGAGTTGGGCTTCTTCAACGTGAGAAAGATCTCTTCCGCCTCCAACCTCGGCAATTCAATGTTGAACTCTTCTCGGGTTGTGTAAACATCCGCCGGTATGCTTTTATCCGTGTCGAGGTAGCACTTCCAGATGCCAGTATCCCTGTCTTTGGCGTAGTAGAAGAACTTCTTGGAAGTACGCCCATAAGCGCCGCTACCATGACGACGGATGCGGTTACGGTATATCGACCGGAGCTTGTTCAACTCTTCCCTGACAAGGGTTTTGGCTTGTTGGCGGCTATCGAGGGTCTGGCGGTTGTAGAAAAGGCAGAAGACATTGAAAGTTTCGTCGATGTATTCAGCTGGGATGTTGTTAGTCGACAAAAGCGGAGTGAATTCGCCGAGAATGCGCTTCAGGAAGGATGAAGCAAAGTTGGTCTCGCTGAAGGCGTTGTTTTTGATGTTCTTGACTTCGTCTTTGGGGACGATCCAGGTGGGTTCGACGAGGTCTGGAATGGGTTTGGATATATAAAAACTGATGAAAACAGTAAATGAAGTACCGAAAAGGCTCTCAGTCTCCGAACTAGCATCAGCATTGGACTGTGCCCGGCCAGTCTGCCTAACCAGCGGATAATTATTGTCGGCAACGCCTTGAATCGCATCCAAAACATCATCCAACTTTTTGTTCATCGACTTCTGCTCGTCCTGAATGGCCTGCAGATGGGGGTCTGTGGGGACTGCCGATTCGAAACCGCCGACAACTTCCGTTCGAATGACGCCAATGGTGGTCATGACGAGGTCGTTGTACATGAATTTGAAGGGGACTCGCTGAAATGGGACATTTAAACTGGGCCTATTATCATCCGAAGTTGCATTCAAAAACTCACAGTAAGCACAGTCATTGAAAAGATGTGATCCTGCGCATGATGAAGATCGGCACACTCCTGCAAGAACTTGACCGACCCGAAATGCTGATCAGCCCCTTCGGCCCCGTGCCGTCTAAACCCTCGGAATCGTTCAATCTTATTGAAAAAGTAGAACTGCCCGAGGCTGTCTCGGCCTTCACCGACGTAATAGGCTGGTTGGGGGGTCGTTGAGGTTTGGGGTTGGGTTGAAACCGTCGACGAAGTCGCCTGTTGCTGCTGTTGGACAGCGTTCTGATAGTTCTCAATATAGGACTTTCTCAACGGTGGTCTCACTATAATTGGAACAGGATTCGGGGCCCTAGTCGTCGATGAAACTGCTGTCGGACGAGCGGGAACAGTTTTCGGGGTTACATGGATCACATTGATAGTGTTTCCGGATGTCGTGGTGGTTGTGGTCCTCTTAATGGGGGTACTGTTCGGTTTGATAACCACATATGGCAGTGCATTGGTCCGAGCTGTTCGAGGCGCCGGTACGGCTTTGTTTGAGGGCTGGGACATTGCTGGGAAACTGTAAGGATATATAAAAAGTGTGTAAACTGATGGTCTTTTTGATTTTCTCGGAATGAATGGGTGTAAAACTGTACTTAAAACTGAGAGGAATGTTCAAAATGTAATATACAACATTACAAGATTCTAAATTTATCAAACGCGGCTCAAAACAAGGGCCAAAGTTGGCGGTAAAAGGAGGAAAAGCGCGAAGCAAGGGATGTTGTCAATAATTGTCCACAGCGTGCTCGTTCGGTCGAAAGAGCGCGAGTGCGACGAGAGAGTGTGCGTTTTTGAGAGAGCTAGCGTGTGCACTCTGCACGCGCTGCTCGGGCTTTGAGTGGTCCCATCGCGAATGGGGATGCACGCAATGGAATAGCTCGTCAGCGTTTGCATGCGGATTTGGGGAGATTCTGCCATTTTGAGGGTTTAAAAAACTGTAAGGAACCAATAATTCAGATCTGTTCTTGAAAACCTTTATCATAATATCACATAAATTATACAATAACCTTATAAAAGACTGTCAAGAAGCTTTTTCCGATTCTGATGGCGCATCCACGAACGAAACGAGCCCAACCCAGCTCGCAGCGACATCGAGGTCGTCATTAATGAAATCTTTGATGCGTCGCCACATGGTTACGTCGCTGTAGATGCCCTGAAAACTTTTTTTTATAAACTGCCGTTCAGGCAAATTTAAATTCACTCTGTGTGTGGCATTATCGACGTAAAAAGGCTCCGCCACATTCTTCAATCTCTGCCGAAGCGCTTCACTGTGATCGGTGCTTACAATGGCATCTGATTTGCCGTGACAGAGCAGAGTTCGGGTTAGGATACAGGCGGCTTTATCGTAGCTAAAAAGAAAAAACTGCATGATGATAGAGCGATTGATAGACGTACTTTGGAAACTGGTCCCAACAACAGGTGTATGGGTTATCCGCCTTCCCGACGATGCGCAAAAGTGATGTGAAGGGGGCAACGAGAATCATGCCACAAAGCTGGAATTGAAATTTTGAAACTGCATGCGTCGATATCGTCTCATACCTGATTCCGAATACTTGCCAAATGTATACTAGCAGCCGTACCCATGCTAAAACCAAATAAAATGATTTCAGCATCCGTGTAGCCTAGGGTTTCCGTCACAAATGTGTAGACGGCTTCGATGTCGGAGTAGATCGCTGACTTAAAATATTTTTTTTAAACTGCATCAGCCTTTACTTTTTCGTAAATTATACCTGCGACGGATACCCAGTCGAACACCCATACCCACTGTAATCGTACCCAATAAGATCACAATTCAGGGAGTTGGCAATCTCCACAAAAGTAGGATCAGCCAGACTACATCCGCCCAAATCGGACGAATTCGGCTGGGAGGAGATCATTACCCGCGGGGATTTGATATTGGCCACGAAGGAGGCGCGGCATTTGACGTGGATCAAGACCAGGTGGTTGCCGAGGTGGTTCTCGATTATGTGGGTCTGGAATTGGAACACTGTTTGAAATACAAGCGAAGATTGAACCAACTTTTATGTGGTATAAGCCCTCGGCAACATCCATCATCAAATAATTTCTAGATAGAACCATTCGAGGGCACATTACTGGGTTTCCTTTTTCTTTGGCTTCTTTGGCACAGAGGAGGGGTACACGGGCGTCTGGCTGGAATTTTGGGGTTGATTAACTATACATGCTTCTACAGAAAATTGGTTTTTTAGTCTATTTTTCGTGATAAACTGGCTTGTCGAAATTGTAAACGAACTTATTTTTAAACAAAGAAAAACCCACCGGTCCCGCAATCAAAAAGTAATGTTCCCCCTTCTTCGGTGGATGAAACGCCGCCTTCTGAATGACCCATCTCGGCACAGGTGGACAGAAAATATAAAAAGCTTTGTTGAACCAGTCAGCCACCTCCTCCACACTGTCCAAACCCGGCAATCTTCGCTTGATTTGTGGCCACAACGGCAAATCTGTCACTGGTACATGTATACCACTTGAAGCTGCTGCAACCATTTCCACTGGCACGTTGATTTGTTGCGTTTGTGAATCATGTAATGGGCACCCTACAGCAGTGGCACAGGATACACTAGTTGTCTGGGTGACGGAATTGTGGAGATTGATGAGGACACAAACTTGCTCATTGGAAGTGTTTTCTTCATTTAGTCGGGGTATCACTTCGTTGTCGAGGCCGCAGAGGCTGTAATTTGGTTGTTTAAAACTGATGATAGTTCCATATTATCTTACACTCGCGATTTGGAATCATTAATCGTTTCCGGAATTGGCACAATGTCAAAAGAATCGACTTCCTTCGACTTAAAGTTGCCCATTTCGAAAAAGAGCTGCAGTCTAGAGAGGTCCTCGAACCAGCCCTGGGCCAATTTGTCATTCTGAAGGCGGGTTTATGTTGCCAGAGGCATTCTAATTTTTGTTGAAGATGAAAGAATGTGTTTTTCGATGAAAATTACCACCTTTCAGACGTTAACTGGGTTCAAAACTGTCTGTTATTTCACGATTGGGAACAATGCATATTTGAAAATCAAAAATGTTCTCTGCATCTTTTTTCGTTGAAATTGTTAGATTTATATTAAAATGGTTAAAAAATGATGTGTTGAAAGTGGGCAAATAAACTCCCTAAATGGAAAGCGAAAGCCTATTCGACGCATTTTGCGACTACACTTCGATCAGTGGAATTAGATTCCTTCATTCACGCAATCAGAAATGGTTTCGGTAAGTATTGTAAAACTGTGAACTTCTTCAATAGATCAAGATAGTTAGCGCAATAAGTTCTAGAATCCTCTCCGCCGTCACACTTCTAGCCATTTTATCCGGCTTTCTCACGCATGCTTCCGCATTCGTTTTTCGATGGACTGGAAGCATGTCATCGACGTACATTCACACATTTCTCATGGACAAGGTTACATATCCGATAATAACCTTGTCGCCGGCTGTTGTTGTAGTTTCGTAAGTGTTTTTAATGTAAACTATTTTTTTATTGATATTAAAAAGTCAATAACTTCTAAGTTGCCTATTCCATGTCCATTTCTAGGTGCATAACGTTTAATGGTCGAAGCTGTGATGGCTACATCCGATACAATGAAACGAGTCACACAACTATAATTGAGATGAGGAAGGTACCGACTGATCTGGATGTCACGGGTATGTAAATACATAGTTCTGAAAGTTTAAACTGAAACGTTAACTCATCAGTATTTTAGCCGTTCAACGCCCTTTCTGGATCACATTCAACCGAACAGACCCTAATGACGTTGTCGGGTTATCAATTAGCTTGACAAACGACACCAGACATGTATCGCAAATTTCTCTTTACTCAAACTACAGAGTCATTATTTCTCCTATGGAAATCCGTGATACCTCATTAAGTCGAGTAATTTACGATGTTTCATTCGTCCCACGAATACCAGTTGCTGATTATTCGGTCCAGATCGCCCTTGGGTTTGGGGTTGTTACGACTACTTCGTCTTCTTCTTATAAATTGGTCAATTTTGCGAGTGAGTTTTACGATTTAAACTAATGTTTGATATAAACTTGTGATTAAGTCGACCTCGGAAGCACGCTATCCCTCTACTTCGGCATGACAGCTCTAACCCTCTTCGAATTGGTAGTTTTCTTCCTCTATGGCCGCTCCCACGAGATAATAAGGCTACAACCAGCTCCACCATTGGCAATTGTCTATGATATCCCGGCCCACATCCAAATCCGCCGACGTGATGCTGCGCGAAGACTGATGCTCGACAGGGTGCGGCAGCAAAAGCTAGCTGCAGTCCTGCCCCACATTGTTTGACGTTCCTTTTCAATGGAGCGGCGAAGCGGCGAGACTCTTGACTTGTTGACAGAACAGAGTCGATTGGCCTTCTCGCAGAGGCCTTTTTCTGTTCCGTTATTTGTGGTCGTTGGTAAAACTTAACTTAAACTTGATCCCGTGGCGGGGCAGCTAGACGCGCAGGTCACTCACTTCCGTCAACATCGCCGCCGTCGCGTTATTTCGGGCGTTATTGGCGGAAAGGCAAAAAAGTCTACATCAAGACACCCATCACGGACTGTCACAGAGGTGGTCGTTCGAGACTCTCGAGAAAGTCGGATCGGTCACTCGATTTTGATTCACTTGAGTTGCAAAAGTCGGTCCAGATAGCTCACTTCCGGAAATGTATCTGAAATTTGTATTTCTATGGCAGTTATTTTCAATTGCAAATGCCATAAATGTGTTATTCTTTCTACTTGGAACTAACCAATTTGAAAGGAATACGTTTGAATTCCTAGCTCAACAGTTGGCACTACGGCATCATAGCGTCGTCACTGTGAAGCCGGTTTTGATTCCAGAGGAGCCGAGATTGGTTAAGCCTAAGCTTCATCTTGTTAAGGAGAAACAGTTGAAGAATTTGTTGCCATCGTGAGTTTTTGAGATGCTAAAACTGCCACTAGAGTTTGAGATTCTTTATAGGACCCTCTATAAACCACTGGAAGAAGTCGGAGGCAATGTCCCATGGCGTCAAATCTATGAAATTGATGCGTTTGATGAGCCGTATTGGACCGGGCATAACCATTCTTGCTATAAGGTTTGTAAAAAAACTGTTTTTTGTTTTGAGTCGATAATTTCAGATGCTCAACAGCAACCTCATGGACACTCTCAAAAAAGACAAGCTCGATGTCGCCGTAGTCTACGCCGGAAACCCGTGCCAACTCGCTATTGTCCATATTTTGGGAATTCCGTTCATTTATTACGATGTTCAAGGTAACTATAAACTAAATAAACTGTGGGGCTTCTCTTTTTCACGTCAATTTTTCCAGGCTTTACCGACGAAACAATCATCGCCTCCGGCAACCCGTGGAACCTTGATTCCTACTCCAGCCGTCGCTCCCCCTCAAACTTACGGCCCAATTTTGCTTCGAGACTTCTGAATGGCTATCACCTTGTCAAGGAGGCCATTGCTCAGAATACCATCCCGGCTATTGCTCGAGTTATTTCGAAACGGTATCGCGGCCTTGATGAGCCGATTACAAAGCTGTTTGCTGAGGATTACGAGATTAAGAAGAAGTTCAAAGGGTTTCCGGATGTTAATAAGGTTGGTTTTGTTTAAAACCTGAATAGGGGGAGTTATTGGATTATTATTTATAGCTCAAACAATTGGCTGAAGCCTATTTCGTCAACACTGATCCATTGCTCGAAGATGGAACTGCCTTTGGTGCTAATGTTGTCCCGGTTGCTGGACTGCATATTGATCATGTGAAGCCTCTTTTTGCGGTTGGTTTTATTGAAAACTGTTACACCGGTTATCCTATTTTACCAAATTTTAGCCCTGGAACACCACAATCGCCGCCGCCGAAAACGGTGTTATCGTAGTTTCGCTCGGAACACAGGCCGATTCCAGCAAGATGACGGCTAACCAGGCTAAAGCCATTTTGGGGGCTTTGAGCAAGCTTACAAAGTACCGTATTTACTGGCGAATTGGATCTAACATGCAATTGCCGGGTATTAAATTGGAGGATGTACCGTCACACATTAACTTGACCACTTTTGTGCCTCAAAATGACCTTATCGGTAGGCCTTTTATCGATTTTAAATGTTTTTAAACTGACATAATTTTGTTGTAGCCCACAAACGCTGCAAGCTCCTCGTCACTAACGGCGGCATGTCCAGCGTTATGGAAGCCATTGCCCATGGCGTCCCGATTGTCGGTGTCCCTCTCTATGGCGTCAACCACGCCAATATGGTTAAAGCTCAAAACAAAGGCTTTGGTGTCATCGTCAACAAGGCCGTTCTCTCTGAATTGACGCTATTCGCTGCGATGAAGGAAGTCCTTGATAACAAACGGTAAGTTCGAACTTCCTTTGAGATACAAAATCAAAAACTGTAGCGATGCGTTGTAGGTTTGAAACAGCCACCAAAGACGCATCCAAAGAATACCGCGACCGCAATGAATCCCCCTTTGAACGCGCACTCCGAACCATTGAACACATTGGCCGCCATCGCGGTGCCAAATTCTTCAAGCCGAGTCGTCAAGCCTACGCATCGACCTGGACCCGGGCCGCTAATCTCGATTTCTGGCTAATCTGCGCCGGATTGGCATTCTTTGCTGGGCTGTTTGTTCAGAGCCTCATCGGACTCCTTTTCGGTTTCGTCAAGAATCACGGCCCTGCTCCAGGGTCCGCAGGTGTTGAAATCGCTTCAACGCCGAGGAAGGAATCTAAGAAAGTCAAATAAATGGATTGGATCAGGATAAAAAAAACTGGGATTTCATGAAACTATCAAGAGGTTCTCATGACGTCGGAGCATACGTGGTCTTTTTGTTTTGTTTGGAAACGTATTGAAAATAAAGTTAGTCGAATTTATAAGTTTTGAGTGTATATAAACTGTTGCAACAATAATGGGGATTATAAATAACAATTTAAGACAGTATCACAGTTACCTGTAAGTAAATGATTACCCGTTAGGCAATGGTTTACGTGACTGTCAAGTGGGCTCTGACCAACCGCACTTCAAAGGCTTGCGCAGCTTCAAATGCAGAAAAGTGGCTCTGTCGCTTTTGAAATCCTGGATTGGCGATTTCGTGGTCTACAATGAAAAACTGTCGTTTGCTGCAAATATCACTTGAGTTACGTAAAGGTAAAACAATAGGAAAAAGATCCCTTTGTTAGTCACTTATGTCCGAAGTGGCTTGATATAACTGTTGTTTTTTTTATGGGTGAAATTATCAGATCAACTTCTTGCACATTTTAACAAATTAATACAAAAGCTAACCTGTGTCGAGGATTTTTTTTATTTATACAATTATATACAATTGTGGCATAAACATCCGATAATTGACCCCCAATCACCCCCTTCACACCTGACTCCATACCCACGTGCCCCGAAAAACACCATCCAAAAGTTGCGACTGCATAAATGCCTACTACCCTCCGGTCCTCTTTTCCATCATATTATGCTATAAATGTTCGATCGACCACATAACACATACCTCCTACCTATCCATACCTTTGACGGAAGATCCGTGTATTTACGCATACATACGAGGCGAGCGATACGCGTCCTTGCACCCAGAGGCGTTGCGCAGTTCGCAAAAAAAGTTAGTCGTAATTCTTTTGGCGTTAGTTATTCGACTTTTTCGAACGACGCACCATTATGACGGATAGATTGGAACTGAGATTGGACTTTGAGATGTATGGTCAAATCTAAAGTCAAAGCTGCTGTCCTGTCTTGTCGGATGACTCAACAATGATGATGAACAAGGACTTCTGAAGAAGGCGATGCGATCGTGGTCTGGGCTGGGGGGACTAGCTGACTGTGTCATACAGTCATTTTTTACACATGGGTGGTAGTCCAAAGTGAGCGCGGCTTATCCTTTGGTGGATTAGGTTAGTCAGTGGTGAGGGTGGACTTGGAGCTTTTATATAAGGTATAAGTTTGAAAGGTTGTCATTTAACGCTTCTGGGGTTTGAAAACTGTTGTGAAATTGCATGAGTTGTGATTCAGTTTTGATCTTGTAACCCCAAGTCCATCCAAAATCCCATAATCAAACCACCTCCAAAAAACACAATTCCAAAATCGCTTAATCGCTTGTCAGATTTAGACGCCTGTCCATTGTATTCATCCTTTTGTCGACAACGCTAGCCAGGACCCAGATCAAACATGTGTTGCAAATTTGCGTCGCTGTTGTCGTCGTCCTTTTTTTGCTTTTCCATCAGACACCTCAGAAGGCGGCCCCCACAGTCAGCTAGCTTCCAATTGTTAGCGAATCAACAACAGCTCCCCCTTTTATTTTTAGCCCTTTTGGGCGGTCATCCCATCGCATAGCAGAGCCCGACTCAAATGTGCTGGCTTCATCTGTTTAGCCACTATCCATCCCATACCCTCAGGGGCTGTGTTCGGGAGGAGGGAGGGGGAGTCCATTGCTCTCGAGGATAGTACCAGCCTGAGGCAGTTAGCTAGTTGTCGACCATCCAGGATCAAGGACCATCGAATGCGGGCAGCTGGCGATTGCGCAGCCCCTCTCGAAAATGGGCCTTTCCATCCGAAAACGAAATCGGGGCGATGGCTGACTTGGGGCTATGCGACAGTTTCTGTTCACTGTTGGGTTTGGTTTTGATATGGTAAACTGTTAATTTTAACCGTTTCTTTCAAACGTCGTCTAAACCCAAATAAGTCGTATCCCTTCACCGCCAAACCGGAAACCCCACTCCAAAAACAGTCCTTGAACTCATTTTGGCGACATGTTTTGTTCACTTTTCATTACTATCGGACAGTGTTTTTGTGTGGAAGTATTCACTTTCGATTTTGAATTGATTTCGTTTCCGTTTGCGAGAAAGTGACTTTATAATGCGTCTAATCGCCTTTCATTTTCGGTCTATTTTAGGGTATTTTAAACTGTAAAGTAATTCTACCATGGTCAACTGCAAAATTCTTCTCTGCCTCCTGGCAACACTCACCACGATCCTCGCAGCTCCCCAGATGCCAGAAGTATCCGATGAGTGCCTGAAATTGAGTAAGCAGTGTGAAGATGATACCGACTGTATCCATAGATTGGCTGTTGTTCAATCTGCTTGGTGGGTTTTTTCACATTTTGTAAACTGTCCTTAAGATGGTGCATTAGAACCCTTTTTTTAACTATCATTATGTTTTGTATCGTCAAACCAAATCCCAAACCTCATCCATCCCTCCAATCCAACAGGTTTACATAATGTCTGTTAGTTAGCCGGTGGTGAGCGCGGACCCGCATCGACCCCGACCAGAATTCCGCCTCTTTTCATCGCCTTTCCTCACTCTTTTTCCTCACTCCGACAATGGATTGAGATCCAATTGCATCACAGCCAGAGGCGTTGGACGCCGAAGGGCCTTTGTGTTGTCATGATTGAAGGAGGACGGGGAAGGCGATGGATGTGTGCAAATCGGTGTGGTGCTACCACTTTTGAGGCCACTTCACACCCCTTGGGGGTCTGTGGATTCAATGGGCAGGCCGGTAACGGAGAGTTCTTCAAGGTGTTTCGGATGGAGGGCGCGGATATGGCTAGACTGGATTGGATTGAGGAGGGATGGGGGCTTGAAACTTTTATGGGCTAAAACTGTCCAAAGCTTTTGTATTACCGTAAAAAACAGTCCAAGCATTGCCATTTTACACTAAAAACAAAAATTTTCAATTAAAACTGCGCAAGAACGGTATTACCGAATGTTGACAATGTTGAACACAACCTCTATTTGCACACCAATGTCAACACCCATCAAAATTCGTAAACCCCTCAGGCTATAATCGACCCATTTTCAGCGTGACGAACACATGTCAGCCCCAATGCCGCATGGCCGCGATGAATCTCTACCAGAATCGCCAAGGCCGTAACCTCCTCCGCAGCGATGCCAGTTGCGTCCCCGGCAAATCCGAGCTCGAACAATGCGGCTTCCTGCCCAACAAGTCCCCGAAGCATTGCAACTTCGCTAAACTCATCTGCGAAGCCGGCCTTCAATGCAACTCCAAATGGGAGCTCTTCGTCAGTGAATGCGAAGCCGAAACCAGCATCGGTCAATGCAGCGACAAGTGCCGTCGCCACCTCAACGCCACTCTGGCCACGACCCAGGGGGCTGATTTCGCTACCTGTACCTGCACTGACAAGGATGATCAGCTTTGTACCAACTTGAAGGGTACTATTTTGAAGGCTTGCATGGATACGGTACGTTTTGAGGGTTTAAAACTGGCGATTACAATTGCGATGTTCATTTTCAGCCCGCACCACCGACCCCATCGGCCTCCAGCGCCGCCCCAGCCGCCGGTGCCCGTTCGACCACGCCCCGATCGCGCTTATCACCATCTTCGCCCGACCGTCCGGCATCCGCCCCCGCATCACCAGTATCCATCCTCCCAGTATGCATCGCCCTGCTCCTCGCAGCCTTTTTCCACTAAACTTACGGTCATTATTAAACCTACACGTTATCCCCGTGCAAATCTTATTTATTTCTCTGTTTCTTGTTGCCACTACGATGGTACCAAATCGTAGTTACGTGCCTTGTCTGTATGTATTTCGTCAAACTTCCCAGCTCACATTTCAATAAACACGAATTTCACTGATATCTTTATATATAACTGTTCAAACTTTCAAAACTCTTAACTTATACAAAACGTGAGCACTTACAAACTGTCAAACGGGATACATGAGAATTGGCATCAACCCAAAAAAGATCAACGCCAAAAGTACTCGATTCGGGTTTCCAATACCAAACGTATTGCACAGAGGGAGAAGAAACAAAGGCCTACATTTATACAATTACACTTTGAAGATACTTAGAGCTGCCTCGATCGGATATACCCCCTGCTAGCATAAGCTCACAACTATGGATAGAAAGATTGGTACGTACAAAAAGAACGTGATATAAATTTACAGACAAAGAGCCAACCCGCGTTTCAAGAGTTTGACCAAAGGCAACGGAGGGAAAGATATAAGTTAAATTATACATAAAGACCGAGATATAGTGGGTTTTCACGTGATGGAGTTTGGGGTGGTCGCGCAAAGTGAAACAGTCGTATGAGGATGGGTGATAAGAACATGTTCAAAATATGCAAAATTCACAAAGTTAACATAGTATACCGGCTTCGGGGGGAGGAGGTTGGTTAGTAGATGCCGCGATTGTCATTCAACGGATCGTGGCTGACACCGTAGGGCGGGGGGCCGCCGTGGCCGTTGGCAATGCCATTGCCATTGGCGGCGCCGTTGCCATTGGCACTGGGGGAAAGGACGAGTCGGGGCTCCTGATTGGCAGGGATGGCACCAACGCTGTTGTCGCCAAATATTTCCAACTCGCCTTCGACGTCCTCAACCGTACGACGGTAGATGGGGTTGTCGAATTGGAGGGCAGTGAAGCGGGAGAATCGGCGCTGACGGTAGATGTAGCCCTGAAATGGTGGAGTTTATAAACTGTACGACCATTTAACAAATTCACAACGTACCCCGATAAGCACAGCCGAAACAACCAAGCCAATAACAAAGAATCCGAACAAAAAGTTGTCCGAAGCCGTACCGGCACCAGTGACTTCCTGACGGATGACTTCACCGAGCAAGCCTTCCGGCGTGCACTGGGTGATATCCATCAACGAGGACCGGAAACCGATGTCGCAGCCACAGGTGTACGGCAATCCCTGGAGGACTCCCTCGACTTCAGCGGTAGCTTCACGGATATGCGCCTTCGGGAGACACAAATGCTGGCACTGATGCATCTGGCACTTGTTGGTCTGATCGGGCTGAGCCATTTGGTGGTAGATTCGGACGGTCATAGGTCCAGTCACGCCAGACATGACAGTTTTGACGTCTTCGCCGGTGAACTTGTTGGCCGTGAGGACGCCTTCGTGGTCCCAATCGGTCCAGTAGATACGTTCCTCGAAAACGGCGACACTGAAGGGATGACGGAGATGCTTATGCGAATGGAGCACGGTCCTGACGTTCTTGCCCCAGTAATCACAAGATGAGATAGCCTTGATCTTGGCATCGGCCCAGTAGACTCGCTGATCATAGATATCGACGGCAAGACCATTCGGCCAGCGAACTGTATCACCATTCAGAATTTCGATGCGGTTCTGTCCGTCCATACCCGCACGTTCAATGCGGCCACGAGCGCCCCAATCAGTCCAGAAGATCAAGCCAGCGGAGGGATCGACAGCAATGGCACGAGGCTCTTCCAAGCCGGTATCGAAGAGGACTTTGCGTTTTTGGGTGTTCAGATCGAAGACGTTGACCTATAAGTGAATAAACTGATACATATTTGAAACGATGGTTCAAAAACATACAGTATCAAGACCCGTATCCGTCCAAAACAACAATCCATGAACCCAATCAATAGCCAATCCATCGGGCGTGCTAACATTCTTGCTGATGAGCGTCAAATTGCCGCCCTCGATGCATCCGATAACATTGTCTGTGGACACGTTGATGTGACAGATCATGATTTGTTCCTTCGAGACATCAGACCAGATCAACGTCCTGTTTTGATGCCAATAGTCCATGGCGACAGCTGACTCGAGCTTGCTGACGAGGGGATGGTAGCGGTTGTTGACGATATCGAATCTGAAAGTAAACAAACAATAATAAATGAGAACATAAACAAAAACTGGTGTATTTGATCGGGTCTGCATGTCAATAAATAAACAAAAGTTCGAAACTCACTGTCGAATCATAGCTCGATTAGAAAGCAGCAACAGCGGATCGTTTCCAATAGCACGGCACTTGCTGGCATCCTTCGCGACAGATTCGCCATCGACAACAGTGCCTCCGGTCAGCTTGAAGCCGTGATAGCAATCGCATTTGAAGGATCCGACGAGATTGACGCACTTTTGATCGCAGACGCCGGGCTGTTGGCATTCATCGATGTCGACGCATTGCTCGCCGCGCCGCTCGAAGCCAGGGGGACAGTAGCAGACTTCGCCGCCGAGATGGGTGGTTCGGCATTTGCAGTGGGGGTTTTTGTTGTCGCAGCGGTCTGGAAAGGGGGTTTGGGTGGATAAATTGCAAGTATGATGGGGTAGTCGACTTACGGATTTTTTGCGCGCAAACAGACTTGATGCAATTGTTGGCAGACGAGTTATCTGAACACAATTTATCCAGATTGATGCAAGTGGAGTTGTCGCAGGCGTATTCGCGATCGTCGTCGCAGCCGAGATGGGCTAAAAATTATATGTTTAAAACTGTCATGAATGTAACAGGGTAGACTCACGCTTAACAGGAGCACAATCAACCCGACAAATGCCATCATCACAAAGGGTCTCATCAACGCCACAGGTCAGTTCCGAATTGCTGCAATCCTCCTCATCACTGCCATCCGTGCAATCGTTGTCGAGATCGCAGCGCCAGTTGGATCGGATGCACTCGGCCTTGTTTTTGCATTGCCATTCATCAGCGGCACACTTGATCTCATGCATGCGCTTCACTTCCGTGCAATTACGCTCATCGCTGTGATCAGGACAATCTGGCTGGGAGTCGCATCGCCAGGACATTGGCAAACAGAAGTGATTATCCGCGCATTGGAAGTGCGTCGCCGGATCACAGGTGTTGTTCGTTTTGCAGAGCTTCATGTCCTCATCAGAGTTGTCTTTGCAGTCGGATTCGCCATCGCACTTCCAGATGCCAAAGATACAGGTTCCATCGGCACATTGGAATTCATCAGCGCTGCAGTTGGGCTTCTTGGCTGACAGAATCCCGCCAAGGGTCAGGACAGTCTTATCAGTACAGTTCTTCTCATCGGCCATGTCGACGCAGTCAGATTCGCCATCACAGACCCACGAATTCGGGATGCAGGAAGTCTGATGGTGCTGATAACCGGGACATTTGAATTGGCCATCACCGCAATGGACTTCAGCGGGGGAGCAGCCGAGTTCGTCGTCCTTTTCGGGGCAATCGACCTCGCCATCACACTTCCAGGCATGCGGGATGCAGGATACCGGGAAGGTTTGAGCGAATAGACGGGCTCGAGGTTTGACAGTGCCTCCGGGCGATGGCTTACATTGGTAATGGGTCTCGGGATCGCATTGGACTGTCGGCGCGGCAGAGCAGGACTTTTCATCGGCGCCGTTGAGACAGTCGACGTCGCCGTCACAGCGCCATGACCTGAAACGCAGATGTTGTATAAACAAAACCAGAAAAAAGATGTTTTGGAAGTTGGGACGGAGTATGACTCACCTGGGGATACAGTTGTGGTGGCCACAATCGAACATGCCGATACCGCAGGCTGGAAAAGATGGGTTTTATTTGGGTTTTTATATATAAAACTGACAGAAAAGGGGTCTAAGGCGGGGTAACTTACTTGGTGCAGGCGTACTTTCAGTCTCGCCATATCCATACGCTATCAAGGAGCAAAGATAGATAAGGATGAATAAATTTTGAGTGGCTGATGGCATGGTTGTGGATGAAATCACTGAAATGGTAAAACTGCTTTGAGTTACAAGGATGACATCAACATTACAAAAGGTAAGTCAAAAACCACGACAAAATCGATCCACAGCCCGAACGGTCGGAAAGTAACTTCGAAATCGAATTGTCATCACGGCATCACGTGGAACGAATGCGAGTGAGGTACGCAGAGGGAAGACGTTCGAGCCTGGCGAATTGCGAAACAAAAAACACGCATATTCGACAAATAAATAGCCCCACCACAACCATACCAGCACCAGCTGTTCACGGCTTCTCGGGGATGCATGGCCACAGGGGAAAGGCGAAACCAGCTGAGGGGGAGGGGGCAAATGCGAGTCGCGACACGGACGCGAGGCGACAGCTTGCTGCTGGCGACAGGCAGCATGCGACTGACGCTTTCAATGGTCGCTTTCCCCCCGTCGATTGCGCGCTGTGGGATTTTCCTGACAGATGCACAACAAGCATGACGCATACAATGTGTGTGTATTGTTGACGAAATTTCAACCCCACTCATCGCCCCAGGTCAGCCGATGATCGGGTCGGAGGGTGACGCAACGAAATCGACCGACGGTTTTCAAAAGCCGACCTCGCTCTCGTCTCGTCTCTACCTTTTCGCCAACGAGACAGTCGAATTCGAGATCTCGAAAACCGACAACGAAGTGCGCGAATCGAGAGAAACAAAGGGGAAGTATAATACGTGTTGCACACTGTCGATTTGAGCAGCTTGCGCGAGTCTCGCTCGGACGGACTTCCGCCGTCAACTTGCGCGAATTTTGGTGCACAGGGAGCAAAAAACGGGTTAACCCTCCTATTCATAATCGACGCCGTACGAACCGTACGAACGTACGGACGCACGCCGTACGAAGACGCACAGGCCGTACGAAGACGCCGTACGAAGTCGCGCAGGCCGTACGAAGTCGCGCAGGCCGTACGAAGGTTACGAAATCGCGCGGAAAGCCTCGAGGATTTTAATTAGTTTAAAAAAGTGACACAAAGTTTAAAAAAGTGATATAAAATTAACATATTCGGATAGAGCTCGTCAAATGCTCTTTAATGAACACAAATTCAACAAGTTTTGCTCACGATCGCAACATTCTTTCACGAAAACAAATCAGGCTTCTTAAAATAAAATAAAAAAAACGTCAATTGTTTAAAAATTGAAATAAAATTAACATATTCGGATAGATCTCGTCAAATGCAATTTAATGAACATAATTTCAACGAATTTTGCTCACGATCGCAACATTCTTACACCAAAACATATCAGGCTTCTTTTTTTAAATTAAAAATTTAAAAAATCGTTAATTGAACTAATTTTAAACATTTCATTAAGTTTTGACAAGAGTTTCATTTACGTTATTTAAATAGCTGTGTTTATTTATCATTATTGCATACTGTTGGTAATAAAAATGTGATTGTAATATAATGCTCAAGTGTTTTTTTAATTTTTATACAGTTCAGCGAGGTTTATAACAGAATTCAACGAAAAGCCAACTGGAAATGCAAATTTCTAAAAGACTTCAGGGTATAATACGAAATAAAATGACAATTTGGCAATGTGTGCGCAATGATGATACGACCATTTGGCAATGCGTGTCCAATGACATTTCTTCAGTGCGCAATACGGTATCATGGCATGGTGTCCAATCAGTCATTGCTCACTTCCTCGGTCGGGGTAAGGTCGCTCTTCTTCTTTCGCTCTGGGGTTTTCATATTCATTTTGAACAGATTTCTTCGATCTTTTTGCTCCAGGGTTATCATTTTCAATTTCTCGGCGTGTATATAAACTATTTAAATCATCTTTTCAGCGCGTATATCAAATATTTCAACTGACTATTGCAATGTCATGCAACATACTGCTGTTTCTCGTCTTACTCAACACGGCTGATACTTATTTCACCATTTCTGAAGCATGGAGATCCTTGCGATACGGTTTTTCCATGTCTTTGTATCCATTTTTCTACTTTTTTAGTGATGTCACGCTTTTCACTGACTCACCGCGATGTTCTTGAGCTTGTTGATGCCTTTGTGCTCAAAAAGCAATACAGTTCCACCAGCCCTCCCTTCGACACTCGCAGAGTGCATAGCCTGAGGATTCTCGCCGATTCCATCTCCGCGATTCATCCCGATGCCAAGGCTGTCGTCAAGTCAACTGTTCAAAGCTGGGTGTTGAAACGCGAGAAGATGAAGAACGATCAGTCGGTGTCTGAAGACTATTGGTTGAACCTTGAAGCTGAACTCGTCCGCAAATGGCCTCGTACGACCCCTCTTCACGTTTCCAGCACTCAGCAGCCTGGATCGCCTGCTGACATCCCATCGCCTCTTCTGAATCCCCAAGTGTAAGTTGTTCTTTCGTGAATTCTAGTCTATATTCACTCGTTTCAGGACTTCCGAACCACCTCAGTGTGGCACTCGTATCACTCAACCGGTGACAGAAGATCTGGATGCTGACATTACACCGTCTCAGGAGCCTAATCGGTCGTGCTATGGACCATCTCTGGGTTTGCCCGTCCCCCAGATGACTTCCAAAGCTGCTCTCAGTGGCACGCCGATTCCAGTCTATCACTATGGATACACCGATAAGTGTGGAGACAAGAGCCTCTGCTACCATTATGACGACGCAGACAGTACCCGCGTCAAAGTATGGCATCAAAACCGCTCCGACAAGAAGGAAACGACCGGAGTCGTCTACTACGTCTGCAGTTCTGCCAATTGTGGAGCCCGAGCCCAAGTCAACAGCGCAGGATTGTACGTTTCCTGGGCCAAACCGCACGCTCCGGAATGTCGTGGTGAAGACAGACGCGAATTTGACTGCCAGCAATGTTTACGGTACGCGAAGCTGCTGATTCGACGTGGTGTGTCGAAGATGGACGCCCATGGCATTGCCCAAGATCGCGCGATAGCCCTCAAATGCTATGATGGCCTGTTTCCACCGTATGCAAGCATGTCGAAGACGTATTCAAAAGTTGAAGCAACCCGAGCCATCTCCGAACCTGAAGTTTTGAAAACTGGTAAGTTAAACTTGGATTTTTATATAAAAACTGTTTCAAACGTTACCGTTTCAGGCGAACAATGGCTTCGAATGTCAGAAGGCGGTATCCGAGTATACTCCACCGACTTAATGTTGCAAACCTTGGCCAACTGTGAGATTGCCGTTGTTGATGGAACCTTCTCAAAGTGCCCAAAAGACTTCTATCAAGTCCTGACGATCAATGGCCTCATCACATCTGCGAACGGCGGAGCAGAGTACCAACCGCTGGTGATGGCACTGCTGCCCAACAAACTCGAGAAAACTTACATGGAAGTCGTCTTGACGATCAAGGAAGCATGGGCCAAACTCAATATCACGTCTCACATCAAACGGATGCACGTCGACTACGAACCCGCATTGCAGAAGGCCATGAAGGTGTTAGTCGGCGACGATCAAGTTTACGGGTGCTTGTTCCACTACTCGCAAGCCTTGCTGAAAACTGCTCACGGATTTGGCCTGTATCATCATTACCACTCCCCTGATCATGCACTCTTTCAACCAGAGTATCAGCCAATCCGAGAATGGATCAGGGCGTTGATGGCACTCCCATGTTTGCCAAAGGCGCATGCCCAATGGCTCTGGTTCCATGTTCTATCGAAACCGCCGACGGCACCGCCCAACTCTGACGTCTCTTGGCCAACGGTGGAGCTACAAAAGCTCGCTGATTACATGGAGTCACAATGGATCTCGCTTACCGACAACACCTGGACATTCTGGAACCTTGGACGAACCCGCAATACGAACTCCATGGAAGCATATCATAACCGTATGCCTTGCAACGACAAGAAACCACGGTATGTTTTGTTTCTCTGTAAAATTTCATATATTATGGTTTGAATTTCAGGCTTGTCAAATACCTGATGATGAATCAAGCCTTCTTCACTGACGTGCAGAACCAGATCAAACGTCTTGCTGCCGGATGCCGTCCGAAGCGCCGAGCTTTGTTGTACGTTCGTCTGGAAAACACGACTTCAACACTCGAGGCAAAGTTTGAAAACCGAATGACGTGTGTGAGCAACGAAATCGAGGCCCTTCAAGAAGTCTACAAGTTCTGCCGTCAAATGTCTTACCTGCTCCACGACGTACGAAACAAGAGTTGCCATACGAAGAAGTCCGGAAAGTCACGTGCAGTGGTCAATCATCGGCTCATCGGCGTCATCCCGGAAGTTTCTCCAATTTCAATTCCTTCTAACGCCGGCCCTTACGAAGTCATGTTCGCCGTGTCGAAGTCCCTTGGCATCCCAGACGACGCGGATCCATGCATCATCCTTCCCGACGGAGACGTAGTGGCACCAGAATTCCGGCAATCGCAAGTGTCCTTTGAAGGTGACTTCGAGCCCGAACTGATCGACAACTTGGATGACGACGACGACGATCTTGTCTCAGATGCTGCAATTCCTGAAACAACATCAAAGGTCTTACCTCATGTGTTCCATCAAGTGTGTGCCCCCCATGCGATTCCCGATCCTCAACCCTTGGTCCCGTGCATCGTTGGAGCCGACTTCAACACTGGCCGTCCATCGCGATACCACTTCCGCGTCGAAGCCCCCTCGGATGCTGAAATCTTGTTTGACGGTGTGCATCCACCAGCAGTGCCGAAACCCCTCGAGTCGTACGTGTACTCACCGCCCAGCATCTACCAACTTGTGGACTTGTGCTACAAGTTGAAGATCGACTTCACCGAGCAGCAACAACTTGAACAACCGCCAATGGTTCTGCAGAAGTGGTCGTCGATGCAAACTTTACCGGTCCTGGGCGACGGTAATTGTGGATTCCGCGCCTTGTCCATGCTTTTATGCGGTTCCCAGGAGCACCACGTAACTGTCCGTCGAGTCGTCAACGAGTATCTGGCATATGGTAATTTGTCGACTGCTCATCTCAACTTCTCCGACAAGGATATTCGAACCAAAGCAGAGAAGAAGATCGCGCCTACTCTGAATGCTGCCACTCCCGAACAATGGTTCAATATGGATGACGCGCTCGGCTTCGCATTGCTCTACAAGGTCAACGTCATCATCTTCGAGCACAGTCAACATTCTTGGACGCTCTACAATAAAAACTTCTTCAATTTTGGTAATAAAACTTGTTTGATAAATGCTCCAATTTTTTTGTTGTCTTTACGTGATGATCATTATGAGCCAATTGTTTGTGTAGACTAATAATAACTTTTTGTTTAATAAATCATTTTTTTCTCACTGTTTGTACGTATTGGATCCTTAGTCGGTGGCAAAGAGACACGGTATTGCTTCACAGTGGACAAACCATTGCTTGAAATGTAAACATTCAAATTTGGGGATAAACCGGCGTGGCATGACTGGCCCCTAACAGTCAGAAGTTGAACAACGGATTCTTGAATCGCTGACAAATCTCGACCACTCACGGGTCTCCATCTGTCGGGACTGAATGCAATAATCTATGTACTGTCGTCGAACTTTTTGGCGAATTCCATCTCCTGAACTAGAGCGAATGCACGAAAAACCGGGTTAACCCTCCTATTCATAATCGACGCCGTACGAACCGTACGAACGTACGGACGCACGCCGTACGAAGACGCACAGGCCGTACGAAGACGCCGTACGAAGTCGCGCAGGCCGTACGAAGTCGCGCAGGCCGTACGAAGGTTACGAAATCGCGCGGAAAGCCTCGAGGATTTTAATTAGTTTAAAAAAGTGACACAAAGTTTAAAAAAGTGATATAAAATTAACATATTCGGATAGAGCTCGTCAAATGCTCTTTAATGAACACAAATTCAACAAGTTTTGCTCACGATCGCAACATTCTTTCACGAAAACAAATCAGGCTTCTTAAAATAAAATAAAAAAAACGTCAATTGTTTAAAAATTGAAATAAAATTAACATATTCGGATAGATCTCGTCAAATGCAATTTAATGAACATAATTTCAACGAATTTTGCTCACGATCGCAACATTCTTACACCAAAACATATCAGGCTTCTTTTTTTAAATTAAAAATTTAAAAAATCGTTAATTGAACTAATTTTAAACATTTCATTAAGTTTTGACAAGAGTTTCATTTACGTTATTTAAATAGCTGTGTTTATTTATCATTATTGCATACTGTTGGTAATAAAAATGTGATTGTAATATAATGCTCAAGTGTTTTTTTAATTTTTATACAGTTCAGCGAGGTTTATAACAGAATTCAACGAAAAGCCAACTGGAAATGCAAATTTCTAAAAGACTTCAGGGTATAATACGAAATAAAATGACAATTTGGCAATGTGTGCGCAATGATGATACGACCATTTGGCAATGCGTGTCCAATGACATTTCTTCAGTGCGCAATACGGTATCATGGCATGGTGTCCAATCAGTCATTGCTCACTTCCTCGGTCGGGGTAAGGTCGCTCTTCTTCTTTCGCTCTGGGGTTTTCATATTCATTTTGAACAGATTTCTTCGATCTTTTTGCTCCAGGGTTATCATTTTCAATTTCTCGGCGTGTATATAAACTATTTAAATCATCTTTTCAGCGCGTATATCAAATATTTCAACTGACTATTGCAATGTCATGCAACATACTGCTGTTTCTCGTCTTACTCAACACGGCTGATACTTATTTCACCATTTCTGAAGCATGGAGATCCTTGCGATACGGTTTTTCCATGTCTTTGTATCCATTTTTCTACTTTTTTAGTGATGTCACGCTTTTCACTGACTCACCGCGATGTTCTTGAGCTTGTTGATGCCTTTGTGCTCAAAAAGCAATACAGTTCCACCAGCCCTCCCTTCGACACTCGCAGAGTGCATAGCCTGAGGATTCTCGCCGATTCCATCTCCGCGATTCATCCCGATGCCAAGGCTGTCGTCAAGTCAACTGTTCAAAGCTGGGTGTTGAAACGCGAGAAGATGAAGAACGATCAGTCGGTGTCTGAAGACTATTGGTTGAACCTTGAAGCTGAACTCGTCCGCAAATGGCCTCGTACGACCCCTCTTCACGTTTCCAGCACTCAGCAGCCTGGATCGCCTGCTGACATCCCATCGCCTCTTCTGAATCCCCAAGTGTAAGTTGTTCTTTCGTGAATTCTAGTCTATATTCACTCGTTTCAGGACTTCCGAACCACCTCAGTGTGGCACTCGTATCACTCAACCGGTGACAGAAGATCTGGATGCTGACATTACACCGTCTCAGGAGCCTAATCGGTCGTGCTATGGACCATCTCTGGGTTTGCCCGTCCCCCAGATGACTTCCAAAGCTGCTCTCAGTGGCACGCCGATTCCAGTCTATCACTATGGATACACCGATAAGTGTGGAGACAAGAGCCTCTGCTACCATTATGACGACGCAGACAGTACCCGCGTCAAAGTATGGCATCAAAACCGCTCCGACAAGAAGGAAACGACCGGAGTCGTCTACTACGTCTGCAGTTCTGCCAATTGTGGAGCCCGAGCCCAAGTCAACAGCGCAGGATTGTACGTTTCCTGGGCCAAACCGCACGCTCCGGAATGTCGTGGTGAAGACAGACGCGAATTTGACTGCCAGCAATGTTTACGGTACGCGAAGCTGCTGATTCGACGTGGTGTGTCGAAGATGGACGCCCATGGCATTGCCCAAGATCGCGCGATAGCCCTCAAATGCTATGATGGCCTGTTTCCACCGTATGCAAGCATGTCGAAGACGTATTCAAAAGTTGAAGCAACCCGAGCCATCTCCGAACCTGAAGTTTTGAAAACTGGTAAGTTAAACTTGGATTTTTATATAAAAACTGTTTCAAACGTTACCGTTTCAGGCGAACAATGGCTTCGAATGTCAGAAGGCGGTATCCGAGTATACTCCACCGACTTAATGTTGCAAACCTTGGCCAACTGTGAGATTGCCGTTGTTGATGGAACCTTCTCAAAGTGCCCAAAAGACTTCTATCAAGTCCTGACGATCAATGGCCTCATCACATCTGCGAACGGCGGAGCAGAGTACCAACCGCTGGTGATGGCACTGCTGCCCAACAAACTCGAGAAAACTTACATGGAAGTCGTCTTGACGATCAAGGAAGCATGGGCCAAACTCAATATCACGTCTCACATCAAACGGATGCACGTCGACTACGAACCCGCATTGCAGAAGGCCATGAAGGTGTTAGTCGGCGACGATCAAGTTTACGGGTGCTTGTTCCACTACTCGCAAGCCTTGCTGAAAACTGCTCACGGATTTGGCCTGTATCATCATTACCACTCCCCTGATCATGCACTCTTTCAACCAGAGTATCAGCCAATCCGAGAATGGATCAGGGCGTTGATGGCACTCCCATGTTTGCCAAAGGCGCATGCCCAATGGCTCTGGTTCCATGTTCTATCGAAACCGCCGACGGCACCGCCCAACTCTGACGTCTCTTGGCCAACGGTGGAGCTACAAAAGCTCGCTGATTACATGGAGTCACAATGGATCTCGCTTACCGACAACACCTGGACATTCTGGAACCTTGGACGAACCCGCAATACGAACTCCATGGAAGCATATCATAACCGTATGCCTTGCAACGACAAGAAACCACGGTATGTTTTGTTTCTCTGTAAAATTTCATATATTATGGTTTGAATTTCAGGCTTGTCAAATACCTGATGATGAATCAAGCCTTCTTCACTGACGTGCAGAACCAGATCAAACGTCTTGCTGCCGGATGCCGTCCGAAGCGCCGAGCTTTGTTGTACGTTCGTCTGGAAAACACGACTTCAACACTCGAGGCAAAGTTTGAAAACCGAATGACGTGTGTGAGCAACGAAATCGAGGCCCTTCAAGAAGTCTACAAGTTCTGCCGTCAAATGTCTTACCTGCTCCACGACGTACGAAACAAGAGTTGCCATACGAAGAAGTCCGGAAAGTCACGTGCAGTGGTCAATCATCGGCTCATCGGCGTCATCCCGGAAGTTTCTCCAATTTCAATTCCTTCTAACGCCGGCCCTTACGAAGTCATGTTCGCCGTGTCGAAGTCCCTTGGCATCCCAGACGACGCGGATCCATGCATCATCCTTCCCGACGGAGACGTAGTGGCACCAGAATTCCGGCAATCGCAAGTGTCCTTTGAAGGTGACTTCGAGCCCGAACTGATCGACAACTTGGATGACGACGACGACGATCTTGTCTCAGATGCTGCAATTCCTGAAACAACATCAAAGGTCTTACCTCATGTGTTCCATCAAGTGTGTGCCCCCCATGCGATTCCCGATCCTCAACCCTTGGTCCCGTGCATCGTTGGAGCCGACTTCAACACTGGCCGTCCATCGCGATACCACTTCCGCGTCGAAGCCCCCTCGGATGCTGAAATCTTGTTTGACGGTGTGCATCCACCAGCAGTGCCGAAACCCCTCGAGTCGTACGTGTACTCACCGCCCAGCATCTACCAACTTGTGGACTTGTGCTACAAGTTGAAGATCGACTTCACCGAGCAGCAACAACTTGAACAACCGCCAATGGTTCTGCAGAAGTGGTCGTCGATGCAAACTTTACCGGTCCTGGGCGACGGTAATTGTGGATTCCGCGCCTTGTCCATGCTTTTATGCGGTTCCCAGGAGCACCACGTAACTGTCCGTCGAGTCGTCAACGAGTATCTGGCATATGGTAATTTGTCGACTGCTCATCTCAACTTCTCCGACAAGGATATTCGAACCAAAGCAGAGAAGAAGATCGCGCCTACTCTGAATGCTGCCACTCCCGAACAATGGTTCAATATGGATGACGCGCTCGGCTTCGCATTGCTCTACAAGGTCAACGTCATCATCTTCGAGCACAGTCAACATTCTTGGACGCTCTACAATAAAAACTTCTTCAATTTTGGTAATAAAACTTGTTTGATAAATGCTCCAATTTTTTTGTTGTCTTTACGTGATGATCATTATGAGCCAATTGTTTGTGTAGACTAATAATAACTTTTTGTTTAATAAATCATTTTTTTCTCACTGTTTGTACGTATTGGATCCTTAGTCGGTGGCAAAGAGACACGGTATTGCTTCACAGTGGACAAACCATTGCTTGAAATGTAAACATTCAAATTTGGGGATAAACCGGCGTGGCATGACTGGCCCCTAACAGTCAGAAGTTGAACAACGGATTCTTGAATCGCTGACAAATCTCGACCACTCACGGGTCTCCATCTGTCGGGACTGAATGCAATAATCTATGTACTGTCGTCGAACTTTTTGGCGAATTCCATCTCCTGAACTAGAGCGAATGCACGAAAAACCATTCGCACACTTTTCACGAACGTATCTGAACACATTTGCACTTTCTTTGCAAAGGTTTTTATAAAGTGCACTTTGCTACGTTCGTAGCTTCAAAATTTTGCAAAGGATTTGGATTCAGAAAACTGTGCGAATGAACAAACTTTGTTTTTTGAGTGAATTTCGTGCAAATGGTTAATTGGTGTATTTGCAGGCAATGTATGCGAACGATCAATCTGTGTACTTGCGTGCAATGTGTGTGAACAGTCAATCTGCGTACTTGCGTGCAATGTGTGAACGTCGAATCTGCGTACTTGCGTGCAATGTGTGAACGGCGAATCTGTGTACTGGCGTGCATTGTATGCTAACTGGAAGTTGTCCGATTCGATGCCACTTTTAAGGTTGGTTAAGCATGGCAATGACTGCAGAGAAGACATTCACATTGCCATCGAGGCCGGAAATCCGATGAATCTGTTCGAATTACCTGGTTCCGTCGGCTTCGACACGTTAAAGTTCATCATGATCGGTTGCTTTACGCCCTTTTGCGTTTTTTATGTCGATTTTGAATATTTAGATTCAAGCCTGGGTCGAAAACCACCTCAAGGACCCGAAATTCTGGGCATCGGAATCACTGAACACACTCAAAGAATGCAAGCTCGGCAGCAAAACTGGATTCAGCAAAACTGACCAAGTTTTAAAAGCTTCTTCAGAATCGACAAAAATTTCTGATCCACCTGTTTTGGCAAATCTGGAAATGAATTCGTCTTAAAAGTCTGCAACACCGCAATGTGGTATCTGGAAACGACAGTATTAGCATTGTGCCTAGAACCGTCGGTTCCAGACTGCCTAGTGTGACCCTAAACAACGAATTCAACGGTACAGATCTAGTACAGACGGTAATATTTTATCTGGAAAGGTGTAATTCTGATAATTTAACTTTAAAGCGTGTTTATGGCATCAAAACCCTCTGAAACATCGGAGCAATCTGAGTTCGGCTCAATGTTAAGTATTTTGGTAATAA
Source organism: Panagrellus sp. LJ2284 (assembly GCA_024447225.1). Classification (NCBI taxonomy): domain Eukaryota; kingdom Metazoa; phylum Nematoda; class Chromadorea; order Rhabditida; family Panagrolaimidae; genus Panagrellus; species Panagrellus sp. LJ2284. The sequence goes on from JAMRYC010000004.1 coordinate 7,615,924, forward strand.
CATTTTAAATCGGAATCAAAACTAAACGAAATGGTTTTAATTGAAAAGACATCAATGAGATCTATTGAAATATGTAAATTTCATTTCCCGATCAAAAACTTTAATAAAGCACAAAGGCGCCGCCGGCTACCGTTTTTGCTTCCGCGCGGCTACTGTTTTTGCTTCCGCGCGGCTACTGTTTCTGCTTCCGTGCGGCTACTGTTTCTGCTTCCGCGCGGCTACTGTTTCTACTTCCGCGCGGCCGCAAGCCCGAGTACCTGTTCGTTTGACAACTTTGTTCAAACGAAAGCAAAATTTAATAAAATTGTGTTCATTAAAGAGCATTTGACGAGCTCTATCCAAATATGTTAATTTTAATTCAATTTTTTAAACTTTGTGTCACGTTTTAAATTAGCTTAAATTCGCAGTGGAAAAGCATACGATGTGCGCACCCGTACCGACGTTTGTCCGTCTCGCGGCTTCGTACGATCGCTTCGTACGGCCTGCGCGACTTCGTACGGCCTTTTCGTACGGCCTGTGCGTCCTCGTACGATTTCGCCCAGACGCACAGGTTCGTACGATTCGGTATGAATAGGGGGGTTAAACCGAAAAACCATTCGCACACTTTTCACGAACGTATCTGAACACATTTGCACTTTCTTTGCAAAGGTTTTTATAAAGTGCACTTTGCTACGTTCGTAGCTTCAAAATTTTGCAAAGGATTTGGATTCAGAAAACTGTGCGAATGAACAAACTTTGTTTTTTGAGTGAATTTCGTGCAAATGGTTAATTGGTGTATTTGCAGGCAATGTATGCGAACGATCAATCTGTGTACTTGCGTGCAATGTGTGTGAACAGTCAATCTGCGTACTTGCGTGCAATGTGTGAACGTCGAATCTGCGTACTTGCGTGCAATGTGTGAACGGCGAATCTGTGTACTGGCGTGCATTGTATGCTAACTGGAAGTTGTCCGATTCGATGCCACTTTTAAGGTTGGTTAAGCATGGCAATGACTGCAGAGAAGACATTCACATTGCCATCGAGGCCGGAAATCCGATGAATCTGTTCGAATTACCTGGTTCCGTCGGCTTCGACACGTTAAAGTTCATCATGATCGGTTGCTTTACGCCCTTTTGCGTTTTTTATGTCGATTTTGAATATTTAGATTCAAGCCTGGGTCGAAAACCACCTCAAGGACCCGAAATTCTGGGCATCGGAATCACTGAACACACTCAAAGAATGCAAGCTCGGCAGCAAAACTGGATTCAGCAAAACTGACCAAGTTTTAAAAGCTTCTTCAGAATCGACAAAAATTTCTGATCCACCTGTTTTGGCAAATCTGGAAATGAATTCGTCTTAAAAGTCTGCAACACCGCAATGTGGTATCTGGAAACGACAGTATTAGCATTGTGCCTAGAACCGTCGGTTCCAGACTGCCTAGTGTGACCCTAAACAACGAATTCAACGGTACAGATCTAGTACAGACGGTAATATTTTATCTGGAAAGGTGTAATTCTGATAATTTAACTTTAAAGCGTGTTTATGGCATCAAAACCCTCTGAAACATCGGAGCAATCTGAGTTCGGCTCAATGTTAAGTATTTTGGTAATAACATTTTAAATCGGAATCAAAACTAAACGAAATGGTTTTAATTGAAAAGACATCAATGAGATCTATTGAAATATGTAAATTTCATTTCCCGATCAAAAACTTTAATAAAGCACAAAGGCGCCGCCGGCTACCGTTTTTGCTTCCGCGCGGCTACTGTTTTTGCTTCCGCGCGGCTACTGTTTCTGCTTCCGTGCGGCTACTGTTTCTGCTTCCGCGCGGCTACTGTTTCTACTTCCGCGCGGCCGCAAGCCCGAGTACCTGTTCGTTTGACAACTTTGTTCAAACGAAAGCAAAATTTAATAAAATTGTGTTCATTAAAGAGCATTTGACGAGCTCTATCCAAATATGTTAATTTTAATTCAATTTTTTAAACTTTGTGTCACGTTTTAAATTAGCTTAAATTCGCAGTGGAAAAGCATACGATGTGCGCACCCGTACCGACGTTTGTCCGTCTCGCGGCTTCGTACGATCGCTTCGTACGGCCTGCGCGACTTCGTACGGCCTTTTCGTACGGCCTGTGCGTCCTCGTACGATTTCGCCCAGACGCACAGGTTCGTACGATTCGGTATGAATAGGGGGGTTAAACCCAAAAAACGGCTTTGGATAGGGTTTGGGTAAATATAAGCTACTTTCTCCTTCGAGAATGGCGTTTACTTACAAGTTAGCGTCGCCCATTCACTAAATTCGAAAAAGGGACGGTCACTTCCGAAAACACTCAAAAATAACTAAAAATAAGCTGTCTTACTGACACCACAAGCTCTTACAATATGCCAAGGCTAGTTTAACAAAAATCCCAAGAAGCTTTTCATCATTTTTCAACCAAAACACCCAATAAATCACACAAATTTTAATGGCTGTTTACAAGCCATAAAATGTCGAAACAACACGCAATGACGGACAAACAAAACAAGTTTCCCCCTTAATTGGATGCCTTTGTGTGTGCGGGAATTGCGCAATTATTGCTCGCACTAGGCCGGTAAACAGCCATTGACAAATTTCTTAATAGTAAAAATAAATGCGTTAAAGTTGTAAAAAATAAAGCAAAACAACAATAAGTGCAAAGCTTTAGCATTCCGCTGCTATCACGCGCTTTCACGGGTGCAAAGATTGAAAACAATTACAAGCCTATGATCAATAGCAAGCCCTTTTTGTGTGGAATAGTATGCTTTTTGATTCCAACAACGACGTGCAGAAGACCATAAAAAGAGCAGAGCCAACTATGCACACAACAGGCTAGTACCGAAATTTTTATGTCATATCTGGTAAAACCTGGGAGCACGGACGACGGCCACAGGGCCACCGAGATAGATAGAAGGGAAGTATTTCGACACGGCTTTTTTTTAAATAGATGGATCCAGTAAACTGGGCAGTGGAAGGTCTTCGTGCTACCGAAGGACGACAATGTTTGCTGTTGCAGGCTTGAATTTTGCGTGAGGTTTGGCTCCAGCCGGGGAAACCGTTGGGACTTACCTGGTCGGAATTGCGGGGAGACTGACGCAGATCACGGTCTTATATTCGATAGATCAACATCAGAGATTGGGGTTTGCAGGAATATGGGATGTGACTCATTTGATTCGGATTTTTGACGTTTTATTTTTGTAATTGGGATGAATTGCTTGTTTGGAAGGGGTTTTTGGGGTGTAAGAGATAAGGGAATGTAATTATTTCAAAACTGATGGGTTTCAGGATAATTTTTTGATACAGTATACCAAAAAAGGTGATAAAACAAAAAAACTGTCACCTTTAACAAACAGGACAAATTAGTTGTCCAAAACTGACATGTGAATTGCCTAACTATAAAATCCACCAAAAACTTCCAAAAAACCCTATCGATAATCGCCGAATCAAAGGTGTGGTCCAACTCAACCCACCCAACGCCCGACAGAGCAAAGCTAACACAAACAACACTGCCCGACGGCCAACCTTTCACCGATCCATGCCCCATGGGCCCATCGGGAATAGGTCGAGACAAACGTTCGAATTATCATTGTTGACCAAGCATCAAGCGGTACGGAATTGATCTTTTGGTGGTAGGTTAGCTGTTCGTGCGCCTAATTTCAATGCAAAGTGCACGATCAATGCTTTCTACCGATATTGTTGATAGCCAAGGGTCAATGAATAAGCAGAGTCCATCCATTATCTTTTTGGTTTCATCATATTTGTTTTTTGTGTTCAGAAGGGACTGACTGATGCTATGTACGTAAAACTGTCCGTAGCAATTTTTCGCGAATACCAAAGTCAATGTCTACATTTTAATTGTCAAATTTATGTTATATTTTTTTTATATCAAAGCTACATTAACATGTTTTGTAAGCCAAGGGTCAATAAATAATTAAAGTCCGTCCAGCCATTAATTTCACATTTTTTATGTTCAGAAACGTTGATGAAAACGAAGACAAGAAATCATTAAGTTTTTATTTTCTAGTTTGTGTGTTTAAAAACTGATGACAATGAAATTTGAAGATGAATGTCAATTAGCCTACGTGACAATTACCACATTTACCACCACCCCAAAAGGGGTTTCAATGTCATTGACATGTACTTCGCAAACTGCACGTATCACGTCTCGATCGGTTTCACATATAAACTGCTGCTGATGTTGTCCTGCTTGACTTGTAAGAGGTTGTTAACGTTCTGTTTTTGAATTTCTCTTCCAAAAAAGCCAATTTTCCAATCGATTCCAACTTCGCGTTTTCATTGTTACTTTTAAACTGTATACACGTAGCCTTCTCTTAAAAGCCATTGCCATTTCCAGAAAATGCCTTCCTCGAAGATTGCCGTAGTCCAGGCAGGCTCTGTCTGTTACGACATCCCGGCAACCATAGTTAAATTGACGAAATTCGTTGAAGAAGCCGCTGCAAAGGGGGCTCAACTTGTACTTTTTCCAGGTTTGTAAACTGTTTTATGACTTTTGCTCTTGAACAGGGTAACAATTTTGCAGAAGCCTTTATCGGCGGATACCCCAAAGCGCTCACTTTCGGAATTTCACTTGGAAAACGCTCCGACGAGGGTCGAGACGAATTCAAACATTACTTTGAAAGTGCCATCGAGTATAATGGCCATGAAAGTGATCAAATTGCGGAAATTGCAAAGAAAAACGGTGTGATTCTGGTGGTTGGAGTCGTTGAGCGAGATGGTGGCACGCTTTATTGTTCGGTATGTTGAAAACTGCGAGATTTTGCAGAAAAGTTCAAGTTTTACAGGTGTTCTTCTACGACAAAGACGGCACAAAGCTCGGCAAACACCGAAAACTCATGCCGACAGCTTTGGAACGCTGTGTCTGGGGCTTCGGCGATGGAAGCACGCTGCCAGTCATCGAAACAAGCGTTGGCAAGATTGGGGCCGCCATTTGTTGGGAGAATTACATGCCTTTGTTGAGGACTACCTATTACAGTAAAGGTTTGTTTTTAAAAACTGGGAAGAGGTCAACCGTTCAGTTGTTTTAGGCATTCAAATCTACCTCGCCCCCACTGTCGACGATCGCCAAGTCTGGCTTTCCCTAATCCGAACCATAGCCCTCGAAGGCCGTTGCTTCGTCATTTCGGCTTGCCAATTCTTCACGTCAGCCGACTTTACCCCCGATCATCCCGCATATGACGCGAAAAAAGATGTTCTGATCAGTGGTGGGTCATGCGCTGTCGACCCACTTGGACGCATTTTGTTGGAGCCGGAATTCGACTGCGAGAAAATAGCTTACATTGATGTTGATCTCGGAGAGATTGTCCGTGGAAAGTTTGATCTTGATGTTGTCGGCCATTATGCCCGGCCCGACGTCTTCCAGCTTACTGTCAATGAGCGGGAGCAAAAGGCTGTTGTTGAATCGCCGCGTTTGGATTAAAAAACTTTACTTTGCGGACATCCGTTCAAACAGAAACTAGTTTCATTTTTTGAAACTTGTTCAGTTGGTATTTCTTTAAAAATTGTTCTAGATCTTTTTTTGAGTACGGTATTAACATAAAAGTAATTACTTTCAATATTTTTATATGTACAAAACCACAGTTTAAGAAGCTTTTAATTAATCTAAAAAACAATAACCAACAACAAAGCACAGATACCGTGAGTCAATGTAGTCGAAACAATCATCGGTAGTACACATTTTCCCACTCCAATTTCATCATCTCAAAATGATATTCCCCATCAGTCATATTAGTAGGTAAAACTCGGCACGTATGTTTCTTTTGGCTCCAAACAAATGCAAACGGTGCTAAAAATAAACAAGGCCCCTTCACACAATTTAAAATGGCATATGAAAGCACGGCAATGTTCCTCACATCATACTTTTCTCTTGCGTACGTCGAGAAGTAGATCAAAGTACACGTGAATATCACACTGGCTACGCTCGTTAGTAAGTTCAACATGGCAAAAACCATCATGCTTCGATTGGCTTTGAGATTTTCGAGGATTTGAAATTTTTGAGACAAGTTTAGACTTTGTTTGTTTTTTGATAAAATGGTTGAGGTGATGGCGTACACACAGAAAATGGTCCCTCACTTTTGATTCCCTCAACTGCTTTTTCCCTCCTGTCGAAAAAAAAGAACTCGTGCATGAGGGAATTTGGCCCTCGATATAGAAAACGACTTCCCTCCACCCTGTTTTCCCTCCTGCATGAGGGAAAAACACGCACTCTCCTACAGGAGGGACATCGTACTCAAAGATAAGGGAATCAAACCTCTTGAGTGTCTTCCCGCCAAAACGAGTAGCGCTGCCAGCTGTTCTCGACTTGCTTTGGTTTCAAAGTCCCAGACTTTGTCGATTTTCGAGTTTACGCTTATTTTATGTACTTTTTGTGCTTAATAAATAAATGTGATGTCATAACCTGTGTTGCGATTGTGTTCAAAGGGTTGTTGACCCCAACTTACTTAACGTTTTGCTTGTTTTTCCTTTGTGTTTTCAAATTACATAGGAAATTCGTTTTGAATTGTAAGTTTTATATATAATTTTGAGTCAGATCAACATTAATTGTCGCTTTTCAGATCTACCCTAACTATCGAGCTATCATTTCACCGTTTGACGTCTACATAGTGGTCCGAAGTTGTTCAGGTATGTGTTTTTGATGTCGATTGATAGTACAGTGATAAATTTCCAGTTTTCAGGATCGCAAGTTGAAACCTTACATCTCAACGTTCGCTGAATCGCAACACATTGGAATCCAGATCAATCAGAAGTACAAGCCTTATATTTACATTATGTGCCGCTATCGCTCTCCGTCACGCCAGATAACACCAACAGCAGCTGATTCCAACGTTTGTATTGTGCATGTATCATTCGATTGTCAATTGTAATTGTTATGTTAGATTATGTTTTTACAATGCAATTAATAAATATTGTTCACGTATTGATTACACCAGTAAACGACGGGGCGGGGCGATTCGGGAGTGAACGGCGATCACGGTACTCACATTTGATACCTCGACCCTCCTTCATGATGCCTGCACTCTCATGGTGGAGTTTCGTTTTCCCTCATGGGTGAGGGAAAAATTTTGCGTCTATGAGGGACAAAAAACTCAAGCGCAGTCATGCTGGTTTTTTTTCTCCAATATGAGGGAAAAATCCCTCCTATGCGAGGGTTCATTTTCTCTGTGTAGACGATGAAATAGGCTATCATAATAAGTGTCATGGTCAGGTAGAGGAACAATTGAAAGAAGTAGAGCTGTTTCATGTCATTGAGCAAGCTGTTCACTGTGACTAAGCTTGATAACGTAAGCTGAAGAATTTTGATGACGTATTGTGAAGGTTTCTAATGTAAAACTTACATGTATGCCGCACAAAATGACGAGAAGCAACTTATTGTAGTACCGCTCATACGTTTTTGCCTTGATTGCAGCAATTAGACGTTCAGTGAAAATAATAATAGGCATTATGAAAGGTGAAGTGTTGATTCCCAATCCAATTCCGTGGAACAATTTGTTTGTCCATGGCAAAAATGAGGGCGTACCGCTGCACAGTGATGAATCGTGCAGTATCCTAAAAAAGTTGAAAACTGACATATGGAACGAGATGTGCATTAATATACTCTTACATAAAAACAGCCTTAACGATCAGTGTACCAAAATAATACAAAATCAAAATCTTAAAGTGCACATGCAATCGAGATCTCGCAATCACACAACTACTGTATACAGTATTCCCAACCACTAGTAAAAGGATAAAAATGTCAATGGAAGCAACGATCCGAAGCACTGTCCACCAAGGAAAGGTTTCTAATGGAACGTAAAAGTCAGCAAATTTTGTTGTAATGTTGAGTACCGACATTATTAAAGCAATATTCTCCAACAACTGAATGGGTCTGTTCTGCGTTTACCAACAAGCAATTGTGTAATGTTAGATACAAACTTGATAGACTACATTTACATTGCACGCGTACCCTGGGGCGGCTCGGTATGCATTAGGCACAAATACTTCCCACAATGAGTAATGTATATGCGAAGGTTTACCGAAGAGGGAAATAGATAATGAGCATTGGTACCATTTTATAGTAAAAAAAAGTTACATTTGTAACATAAATGTGTAACAAACAAATGCTTTAGTTAACGATAGCGAGATTTTTTTGTGTATTGTTGGAGTTTTTGCTCGTTCGTTGTGTGTGCTTTATCGCTAATTGCTGTTTTTCCTTTGCTCAATTAAAAGTTTTTTCATGTAGCGTGGCGATAGAAAACAAAAAAAACTGCGAAAAGAAATACGAAATGTCCGGCAATGAACAGACCAAGTCAAATTATAGATGACTCAGTTTTGTAACTGCTGTTATGCTATCGGCCATGTTTACAAATTCAAGGCACAATACATGCAGAGAATCGAATAAATGGCCTTGCGGACGACAGCGGAAACGAACCAACTACGCGTGCGTGCTGGAAATGTGTTTTACTCCACTGCGCTATGGTTACGGGTTGGTTCGAATGCTCGGGAAAAGAGGTAGTTTACAACATCTTTGCTTTATTTAAATTGACATACTAAACAATTTTATTGATGAAGAATGGAAGTTTCACTTTCGTTGGAGTAATCGGGATCAGCGCTGAGTAAATCTGTAAAAAACTGGTCAAAACTTTGTCTCAAACGCTAAAAACTGACCTCCGTCCGGGTTTTCGGTGGGCGATTCAGTGGTGGTGGTCGTGGTAGTCGTAGTTGTGGTCGTAGGTTTCTGGGTAGTGGTAGTAGTAGTGGTAGTAGGCGCTTCTGTGGTGGTCGTCGTTGTAGTAGTTGGCGCTTCGGTGGTGGTCGTCGTTGTGGTAGTTGGCGCTTCGGTAGTGGTTGTCGTCGTTGTCGGTTCCTCAGTGGTCGTCGTCGTGGTAGGTGCTTTAGTAGTAGTAGTAGTGGTCGATGTCGTAGGGGGCTCAGTCGTCGATGTTGTCGTTGTAGGTGCTTCAGTAGTGGTAGTGGTAGTCGTGGGTTCTTCAGTGGTCGTCGTTGTGGTGGGTGCTTCAGTAGTGGAAGTGGTGGTCGACGTCGTGGGGGCCTCAGTCGTCGTAGTAGTCGTTGTTGGCGCTTCTGTCGTCGTTGTTGACGTTGTTGGAGCCTCAGTCGTCGACGTTATCGTAGTCGGTGCTTCAGTCGTTGTTGTCGTCGTAATCACCACTTCCGTGGTAGTCGTCGTGGTCTCATTATTCGCCAAAACCAAGGGCTTCAGATCAGTTACAAGTGATGCCGCCGGAAATGACCATCCCATTCTTGTCACAGTAACATTCCCAGCCAACTCCGTTTCATTACCACCCAATAAATCCTCTTCAATTTCTTCTGTACCCGCTCCAATCACCGAAATCATCTCCTCATCCGCCTCCACCGTAGTGTTAGAAGACACCGTCGTCGTTTCCACAGCCACCGTAGTCGTCAACGGAACCTGAGGCGCTGCTGTTGGCTGTCGTCGCGGAGGCAAAATGACTTCACCACCACCTTGTCGCTGCTGTTGACCCAAGTACTCACCGTACTGATTCGGATTTTGGCTCATCCATGGGTTTTGTGGGTACCGGTACGGGTACTGTTGAACTGCAATTTTTTTACTTACAAAACTGTACAATATACGACGTGATAATTACGTGGATAAGGTCGATATTGCTGATTGTAAACACCATTGTTGCTGAAAATACCGAAATTCTGGGCAACGGCAAGACCAATTCCAAAAGCCAACGACCAGATGACAGAGAGCCACATCGTCCGACCGATCATGATGATAGCGCCGATTCAAAATGACTGTCATGGTTGATCCGGCGGGCGGATAGGCAAAGCTTTGGATGCTTCCGGAAAATGGGGGTGTGATTCATTTTTTTGTATCTACATATAAAAATGACATCATTAATGTGTCTTTCTAGAAACTTACTTTGTGATCGAATTTGTTTAATTGTTTTGATTGGTAAACTGTAATGATTTGTCAGCGAACTAAAATAAACACGTTTTTTCTGACACAGTAACCACCAAATAAGTTAATTATTTTCTCTGTTGTAATTAGCTATAGTCATTAGTCCTTTAAACATGTTTAAAATAGGCAAAACTGGAACTACACATAGACACATGTGTAAAAAACAACCACAAAACAACTCCTACAACGAAAGTTGCACGCAACTTGCGCAAAGCTTTTCCATTTTTATTTTCGGTGCGTTGTGTTCCTTTTTTGCTAAACTGCCGCTTGCCGGTTTTCCTCGCCGTGATCTCGCATCCCCCGTCTTTCTATCAGCTTCTCAACCCTCTAAACCCCCATCATGGACAACGTAGTGCCTCCACGCTTCCGGATAAACTCGTCAGGGAAGATAGAAATCAGCGATTTCAACTCTTCCGCGTCGACCTCCGCCTCGACCGCTATCGGTGGTCTTCCTGTTCCGCCGCCCCAGGCATTCTACAATCGCCTCGGTTCGAGGTTTAAGCCTGTTGCTAATAGGGTGGGTTTGGTTTTTTGAACTTTTTAAACTGCTAAGCGTTCGTCGGTTGAAATAGTTCATCAAAATATATATAAATTCCAGGACGCCGAAGACGAAAATGCAGTCATGGACGGCCCTGGTCGCCGACTCCGGAAGAACGTCGCCAACGTCCGGAAACACATAGATTACACGGCGGCAGCGCTAAATGAAGTCGAGAAGGAGCGATATCTGCACCCGAAGGACGCCCGAAACTATCAACATCCACATTTGTTGTATGCCTATGGCGTCCTGCCCGTCCGGGACATGCTGGATACCCCGGCGGATTGTGTCTGTACGCGATTTGCGAGGGCGGCAACGAATAAAGTCAAATGTCCGGTTTATTGTCTTTGTGTGAGTTTTTTTATATATATAAACTGGGCATGAGTAATTGTACCATTTTTATTTTCAGTGGAACCCCGATGGCAAACGCCTCATAACAGGAGCCTCCTCCGGTGAATTCACTCTTTGGAATGGTGTGGCTTTTAATTTTGAGACTATTCTGCAGGTTTGTTTGACTTTTAAACTGACGTCCATAACTCTGAATACCTTCAGGCCCACGACGTTGCAATCCGCGCAATTCGCTGGTCCTCAGACGCCCAATTCATGGCCAGCGCCGATCACAACGGCTATGTCAAGTATTGGCAGCCGAATATGAACAATGTGAACATGTTTCAAGCCCACAAGGACGAGCCAGTTCGAGGATTGACGTTTTCGCCGACTAATTACAAGCTTTGCACGGCTTCGGATGATTCGACGGCGCGGATTTTCGATTTTGCAAACTGTACTGAGGAAATGGTCCTCCGAGGACACGGTTCTGATGTCCGTTGTGTCGAATGGCATCCGACGAAGGGATTGATCGTGACGGGGAGCCGCGATTCGCAGCAGCCGGTTAAGTTGTGGGATCCGAGGACCGGGAACTGTTTAGCTACTTTGTGAGTTTGGTTTTTGATTAAAACTGGTGACAATGTAGAATGATTTAGGCACGATCACAAAAATTCCGTCAGCGCAGTCCAATGGAACAAAAACGGCAATTGGCTGCTCACTGGGGCTCGAGATCATCTGATCAAGTTGTACGATATTCGAATGATGTCGGAGATGTTTACTTTCAAGGGGCATCGGAAGGAGGTTACTTGTAAGTTTTTGAAGTGGTAAACTGAAGGCCAACCCTCTTACGTTTGTTTTCAGCCCTCTCTTGGCACCCAATCCACGAAACCCTCTTTGCCAGCGGCGGCGGCGATGGCTCTGTCGGATTCTGGCAGACCGAACCCTGCTCCGATCTCGGCCTCTACGATGGCGCTCATGACCAAGCCATTTGGGCGCTTGATTGGCACCCATTGGGCCATGTTCTCGCCACTGGGTCAAACGATAACAACACGAAGTTCTGGGGCCGTAGCCGACCTGGTGATACGTTGGAAGAACTTGGTGGCATGGTCGCATCTGGGAAAGAGCTGCACTACCAGCCTGTGAATACGTTTAGCTATTTCAATTATGCTGTCAAGTATGCCGACGATGATGAAAAGAAGGAAAGGCCGTTGCTACCTGGCTTGGGTGTTGATGAAACTGTTTTGCGCGACATGCGAGATGTGACTTGTCTGCCGGAGTCGATTCCAGGCTTGCCTGTCGTTCCGGATGATTATGCGCCGAAGAATTTTGTATGTTTTGTGTTTTTAAACTGACCAAGTTGAAGAAAACAACAAATTTTCAGCCCCAACAACCCCCCGCTCGTCGAACCCTAATCAAACAAGCGCCCCCAAAAGCCAGCCAAAACCAATTCGAACGCAATTGGACCGCCGGAAAGCCGCCACTTGACAACATCAACATCGATGTCGAACCAGCCCACATGATGCCATCCGCCATTCCATCGCCGATGATGCATACGCCCCAGCCAATCGGAAATGGTTCACTTCTCGGATCCCGCCCACCACTTCTTCCCCATCCGGCCGCAGGGAACAACTTTCGATCCGGCTCGCTTCTCGGCCCGCCAAAGCCCCTATCCATGCCGCCGCCAGGAGCCATCCATTCCCCCGGATTTGACATATCCCCTGCCCCGACCGTCGGAGATAGCTGGCGATCAGGGCCATCTGCGCCGCCAACCACGCTTCCACCGACTGATTTGCCGTGGTCCCGTGCTGCTCCGCCACCAATATCCACATTCGACACTAATGGTCATGGCTTCTTTAACCCAAGCCCGACTTGCCTTGTTCCACCGACGCCGTTTCCGCCAAATGTCGAACTCGAATCAACGTCATGGAAGTTGCCGCCGCCTGAAGTATCCGTCACGTCCCATGGGCATGGAGCCGATCCGAGGAAGCGGGGCAGGAACGGAGATCACGAGGAGATCCCGACAAAGAAAGCTAACTTTTAGGGGGTTTCACTTTGTGTTTTGTTATTGTTGTGGTGTTGTGTGTAAATTTGGATTTGAAATAAATAACTGTTTAAACTGACATGTTTCGCGATTGTGTCTTATGCAAAAGGTGGGGAAAATACATGATTCACTTCGACAATGTTAACATTGAAGGGTAATAGAGTCATGTTTTTACGACCTTTTTGGTTGTAAAAGCTTATCAGAAACGACAATTATGGAGTGGTGGTGTTGTTTCCGCATTGTGTTCGATTCTAGGAAGTCGTGGAAGTGGCTTTTTGGGTTTTTTTAAACTGTCATGAGGATCACCAGCTTAATCCTCCTCGCCTCCCTGGCCACCGTAACCCTCGCGACCACCACCAACCAATCCGCCTCATCTGATGAGCTCCTTTTCGTCCAGGCTGTCTGGCGTCACGGTGACCGTTCCCCCACCAGAACCTTTAAAACTGATCCCTACAAAGAAGATTCCTGGCCCCAAGGCTGGGGCCAATTATCCGCCCTTGGTATGGCCCAGCATGTTGATCTCGGGCAGAATTTACGAAAACGCTACATCGATACCCTCAAATTCCTATCGTCGGAATACAAAAACCATGAAATCTATGTGCGATCGACCGATGTCAACCGTACTCTGATTTCTGCCATGTCGAATCTGATCGGAATGTATCCCGATGGCGACCAAGCCCAAGTCCCCCATATTCCTGAATGGCCAAGAAGCGCCTCTGGTCAGTTTTGGATTCCCATCCCGGTGCACACAATTGAGGATGACGTGGACTACACGCTGAATCCGGACCGGAATTGCCCTTATCAGGACGATCTGTGGTCGCTGATCGAGCAGAGTCCGCAATACAAACAACTTCAACATGACGAGGGCGATTTTTTCGCGTATCTTTCGAATCATACCGGATTGAGTGTGACGCCGGCCAATTTGTGGGTTGTTAACGATGCTATTTTTATTGAGGTGGGGTTTTAATTTAAATTGGAAGTTTTTCAAGAAAGTTTTGTTTTAGAAAACAAATAATTTGACCCTCCCCGACTGGGTAACGGCAGCCTGGAACAAAACGACCACTGTTGCTGAGCATATTGTTCAGGTTAATGATATTGCAGAGAAGTGGAATAATGGTTTGGGTGGGTTTTTCGAGTAATAAAAACTGCTATGAAGTATAATTTGATAAGTTTGTAGCCCTGTTCCCGGTAAATGGCATCAACATGGCCATTGAGCTACCGAAAATCCGCGGCGGTACCCTTCTCTGGTCGATTATCGGTCATTTGCAGCAGAAGTGGGTCTGTTATCAGGACCACACTACTGCTGGTTGCAGTTTCTTCAATCGACTGAAGTATTATGCTTATTCTGCAGTGGGTTTTTTTATTTTTTTAAATCAAACTGGTCCTTGATTTGCCCCCGTTAAATTAACTTATAATTTCAGCATGACACCACAATCGCTGCTCTCTTCGCCACCCTGGGCTTCAGCCGAACCAACTACAACGAAGACGGATATCCGCATTACAGCTCGGCTGTGACTGTGGAACTCTGGAAGAATGCGACGACTGGAAAGCCGTATGTCAAATTCTTGTATTTCCCGCTGGTTAATGACAAATATCATACCGAAATCGAAGACATAACAAAGGACATTACCGGCGGACCGATCACTGATATTGACAGTTTGGCAGCGAGGTCACAGATCTATAAACCTGTACCCAATGCACAGGAACTTTGCAAAACTAAAACTGCGAACTGATTTTTATGTTGTTGAAGACGTTTTATAAATGATTCATTTTATTGGATTTTTGTTTTTATACTTTTCAGAATTTAAAAACTGAAACTGAACGCGCGAATTGACAGAAAATTATCAGAAATTTATTAGGGTTTTGGTCGACAAAATTATAATTAAGTCTTAATCATGAAAAAATCATGTTAAAAAAAACTGCTGTGTTTTGGTAAACTGCAAATACGGGACGATGGAGTCGTTAAATGATAAAGTTGGAACCAGATTAACGGCCGACTGAAAAAAATCAATATTATTTTCTTGAATTTTGATACGAAAGAAAACTCGGGTTCATTACGGTTTGTAATTGTCAAAATAGACTTACATCCAAATCCACCACCTCGCTGACCACCAAATCCACCCTGTTGGCCGCCGAATCCACCGCGCTGACCGCCGAAACCGCCCTGCTGGCCTCCGAAACCGCCGCGTTGGCCTCCGAATCCGCCTTGTTGACCACCGAAGCCTCCTCGCTGGCCACCGAAGCCTCCTTGTTGGCCACCAAAACCACCACGCTGACCTCCGAATCCGCCACCGGGACCACCGAAGCCACCGCCGCCAAATTGGGCTGCAACGACGGCAACAAGAGCCAAGAACAGGGCAACGACGAAACCACGCATTATTTGTTTGTTGATTGGTGACCCTTTAGAAGAAGAACTTGGAAAAGGTTAACACTTCACCAAAAAGGGATTCCTTATATAAGGTTAAAAATGTTGCTGATGTTAGGAACGATGCGAGACGTTTTATTAAAAATAAACAGGTTCCTTGACGGTTGCGCAGGCGGGGGAAAGGTCTTTGTTGATTGCGGGTAACGTGAAGTTACGTCATTGACTCATTGTTTTAGAGGCGGGTGTTGATGTAGGTTTTGATTTGAATATCACGGAAACTGCGATGCTTGCGTGATGGTGTGCTTGGCGGAACCACGATGATACATTAGAAAGCGAAAATTACGCGCGTCATGTATGATGGCGGATGTGCTAGCCGGAAGTGGCGATGACCATGGTCAATTAGAGTGATTAACATTGGTTTGGCGAACGGCATTTACTTTTTATTAAACTAAACTGGGCTTACCGACAAGATAAAAACAAAAAAATTAAATAAAGAAATTTGACGAAAAACAATAGAAAAACCCTTAAAACCTTTAAAGTTCCTCTTTTCCCTTGCTCAATTTCAGCTTCTCTTGAGTTTTCTCAAAAGTCTTCACATCTTTTTCATCTCCCAGAGCAATAGTGGTCCACTTGTCGGATTCGCCGATTTGGATGCCGGCAACGACGGCATCGCCATGGGAAAGAGTTATAGAAGCTTTCCATTCTCCCTGTAAATCGAATATAAACTGCATGTCGTCTCGTTGATTAAAACTTACCGCAACAACAGACATATCCAAAGGCCCTAAAGGCACAAGTCCGCCAAAATCCGATGGCAGATCCGAAGTCGAAATGGAGTGAGCTTCTTCGAAGATCTTGCAGAGTGCTGGGGCTACGGCGCAAAGGTCGAGTTTGCTTAAAAGGGAAATTTTATGTTTGAAACTGAAGGTGATCTACTTTGTTCATACCACATTTCATTCGGAACAAATCTATTCTTGCTTATTCCGTTTTCACAAACTTGTCCGATCATGAACGAGTTCTGTTCGACGGTGAATGCCAATTGGATGTGACCATTGCTTGATGTCAGTGGCTCAGTCACGGTTATACTGCCTGTAAAATTCGTGATTAGTTTCGGCATTTTTAACTTACGGAAGCTCACCGCTGGCAACTTTGAGAAATCCAGGAAAGGTCAAAACAGGCTTGCAAAGAACCTTCCCATCAGGGCCGTAGGTGTAAATTTTCACATCATTAAAGGCAATTGATTTGTTTTCTGGAAGAATATAAACTGAAACATAGGATGGGGTTCAAAAAAACACGGACCATCAAGCACATCGTGAACAGAAATAACATTATCCTTTCCATCTGTACATTCTTTTGCTGCAACTACCATCGAAGCAGTGGCGAAAAGGAAAATCCATCCAAATGCATGAGAGGTTAATGTACCCATGATCTTAAAATATCAAAGTATGTAAACTGTTATGGTAGATTACATATACAACGCAAAAACAACAAGGAAACATAAAAACCAAAGAAATTCAATTCATAGACATGTATTTCCACCGCTTCCGCTTTCGAAAAACACATGGAACGATTTTTGTTTCGACAACGTGGCCGACATTCAATGATGGACAACACAATCAAAGCATACGTTTATCAATCCGTTCGAAGCAGAACTGATAACGCAATATTTGTTGGTCGAGGTTGAATAAAAGGCTTTAAGTGACTGGAGACATTTCAAAACTGGCGCTTCGAACGATGAGTGAAATAAATAAAGTCAGAAAAGATGTTCTAACCGCAGTATAAGTGACGGAAATACAAACACCTCTCTCTTGAGGATGACCTGGTCGTTACGAAATCGCGCCATAATTGATGCCACTTACATCAATTAGAGGTTAGTAAGTGAATAGTACGGTCTGACGCTGAGTCAATGAGGCACAAAACTGAACTGTCAGGGCCGTATGCAGCCCAAAATTTTGTAAGGGGGTGATGGTAAGGGGGGACCAAAGGGTGATTTTTTGGTTTCTGGATTTTAAAAAATCCAAAGGGGGGACCAAAGGGCCTTTTTTTGCCAAAATCTCAAAACTTCGTCAAATTCCTTTGGTCCCCCCTTGCCCCATTTTCGAAAAATTATCTCAAATTTCCATATGGGGGGCAATGCCCCCCCCCCCTATACCCCTCCCCTCTGAATACGGCCCTGTGAATCGTCCAAACGATTGGCAGTTTGCATCGGTCAGTTTAGTTTTGTTTATTGCAAAAGTATCGGATGCATTGAATAAATCATAGCAGCTGTTTTGTAGCAACATTCTATCGGATCAACATGTACTTTTGGACAACAGAAAACTGGATAAACGTCGTATTGTACTAAACTAAACTAAGTTGAAGTGTTGCGCAACAAAACCAGTTCTTACATTATTACAAAATTTTTTGTCGCACAAACAGTTCAAACTTCTTTCAGTCCATCATTTCTATTTATTATAAAACTGAAATACGTTTGTCTAATTGAAGTTTCATTGACTTACACTTTTTGATTGGCTTATATTTCAAATAAATACTTGATACATGCAAATGCACTGTGGACATGTAAAAACATAATCGTATCAAAACGGAATGTACATTAATAGTTTTAAACATCGATTTCCATAAATTTTTTAAATACGTTTTAAAAACTGAATGGATCTGGTATTGGTGTTTTCAAATGCACTTGAATGTCCCAAGTTTCGTTGCCAATGTACTGTTTTTACCTTTTTTAACTGTGATACATTTTACACATCACAAATAGAATCCTCAAATCGGCTTTTTTAGTTGCACTTGTTTCTGTCAACGTTCACTGCCATTTTTCATCCGCGCTCAACCCAAATCCGGTCGATGGGATGATGAGGGCAGTGCGAAGTGAGTACATTTTCAATGGAATGTCATGAATTTCCGAGAGATTTTATCGGTTGCCGCTGCCAGAGGGGAGAGCGAGTTAGAGTAACTGAATCACTCGGTTATCCTGTTTCTTTCGACATATGGGTTGGATGAAGTTTGTATCAAAACTGTTTTTTGTGCACCGTTCAAATACTTTTCGTTGTTATAATCGTATAAACTGTTTATGATCTATCTTCATTCCAACCAGACAACTCAAACGATATCCAAGTATAGCCGACCTCCGGGGTCAGACGGCTATACTTTATGACCGGAGCAACATCGGTCAATACGGCGATGGTCAACGAAAACGGATCGTCGTTGATGTTCGTGAAGAATCCGCTTACTTTTCCCTCGTTCGCCGCTGGCCGGTAGCCGCCTCAATCGACATAAGGCAAACAAATACGTAGGTGCACAAGCGACAATCCGAAGTGACATCCCTTTTCTTGCGCATCCTCCCTTAACAAACGTCTCTAAAAATGTACATGTAAAGACCCTTGTATTGCAAAAAGTTTAAAAGCATCCTCAACGGATACATTGAGATCCGTCTGGGCTTTGTTCCACCGGGACACGTATTTGTGTCCTTTTTTAAAGCGGATTTTGGTTTTTTAAACTGATCGGCTTTGTATATCGGATATGGACGGTCATCGAGTACAAATTGGGTGCTCTTGTCTGGCTTCCACTAATTTTTGTAAATTAAACTGGTGTTTTTGCTCTTGTTTTGCTTGTTTTCGTCTAGTATGTTCCATAATGTTTTTACGGCAGCACCAAAAGTTCATAGGCCACGTTCCTATGGAAAGCAATGGTAATACGAGTGGAACGAACACACTTTTGAAATGTTTATGTTTTTTGGTTGCATGTTTTTCTCGATGTTTTATCGGATAATGCACCGATTAAACGGGATAAATGTCGAATTTGTTGGGATCATCTGTTTTACTTCGGGGGTGGGGAGGGGAGGGGATTAAATAAAAAGTAGTTGCATGTATTAAAATATTTTGTAATTACGGTTTTATTCGTCATTTTAAACTGTTTTGTTTCGACAAACTCCTTTGATTGAAATTAGCAAATTTTGAACGGTTTATGTTGGCATGAGACTTTTCATAAGTTTATTGATCTCCAAACACTGATAAAACATGTATTCCTCAAAATTCGCACGCCAATCCAGAGTTATGATCGCGAAAATTTTACTACACGGCGTTCCAGTCAAAAACGTCCCCACGTCGTTGCGATAGTTTTGAATTTATACAATGACAAGAGGGTGGTGATGGTCGTTCGAGTGGAAGCACTTCTTTTCACAGCGGTCCTTTCGTTCGTAGTCAGGGTAGTAGTAGCGTCGCCTGCGGCAATGAAAATAGCGCGATCAATGCGGAGAGCCCCCTCTCTTTTTCACTCCTTTGAACATGTTCGTTGTTGCGTGTATTGATGTGCTGGAACATTATAGGAAGGCTTGTTAAGGAAGTTTTGAGACTTTTAACCTGAAAAGCGCTTTCTTTTCCGCGTTAAAGACATACTGTAATTTACAGGGGTACTGTACTTTTTGTAGATGTTGTCATTTCGCTTGATTGGTATGTTAAACTGTAAATTTGAGATGGCTTGGTTGCAGCAATCAAAAACGCCTATTTCGATTCCCAACAACCATCTTCCTTCTGTTTTTCCACCACATGTCTGTCAAAGGGCGTCGAAAACTCGCGCACAATGAATGTTAGACGCCTATCTCGTTTTTTTCCGCCGATTGTCGATTCTTGGTGGCGTCGGTGGGTCGTCGTCGTTGTCTTTTTCGCGCTGATCGGATGACATTCAAATAGGGGCCTAGAACTCGAAAGTCGAAAAGGTCGAGGTTAATCCGCACCCTCAATTTGGGGACTTTTTTGGTGCTTTTGGGGTGTTGGATTCGCAGATGTACGAATTTCGCGTATTCCATGTTGGAGCCATCCCAATCTCTTTTTCCTAAAAGAAAAGGACCCCATGGAACGTTTGATGGTTCAGTTTACTGAAGAACAGCTGAATACAGTCCAGTTGGCGACCATGTGCTGCCCGTTTTGGTTGCAGATGAGGGTGATCTGTTTGCAGCGTTGGCAAACATCCCATATCCAATTCGGTTTTGGTTTTTTCGCGGATTTTGATCAGATTTTGGGATTTTTTTGTTTAGCATTTAAATTTTGACAAAACTGTTAGTTGCTTGTATGTCTCAAAAATTATTACCGTATCTATCTGTCACTTTAAATGTCACCAAAAAACTGCCTGAACCCCAACCGTTGCCAAGCTACCCCCGCATCCATGGTCACCCCATTCAAACCTCTCAAAGCAGTCCCAATTCCAATTCAAACCACACAAGAAAACACCCCCATGGCCACGGGCAAAATGAGGATGACACATGTCTCCAGGCACCAGGAAACCACCAACCATTCCCGTGTTTGCTTGATTTTTGTTCGCATTTACACCTTTTTGTTGTAAACAATAGCGGCCCCCAAAAATCATGTTTTAAGGCGACCACTTTTCATATGTTTCTGACCAGCTCCCGAGCGTGTCGTCGACGCATCCTTCCAGCTGATGACATTTCCGAGACATGGAAATGGGTGTCTTGCAAATGTGCAAGTTGTAGGTATGAATAACGGGAGTGGTTCTATGGGAAGCGAGATCGCCTCAGGGTGGGTGTTTTCACGCTTTTCTGGTTGGATGATCCGGTTGGAATGGGCTTATTGGGTGGGAAATATGATTATGCGATTAGGGGCTGGTTAGGGGGAGTTGTTAAGTATGAATATGGATGTTGGAATTTTAAACGGATGTAATCAAAAGGTCGCTGGGTGTTTTGGCGGGTATTTCCGGGGTTTTGGAAGTTATTTTACAGTAAAAACTGTTTGTATGTATATCCAATGCCCAAAAAACACCCAAATTCACACGCTCCTGCTTGACTGCCTCCAGACTCGTCTTCTTCCCCTCCAAATTGGATCAATAGACAGTCGCTTGAGGGTGTATGCGCCCTTTCCGCCTTCTCCGGAACACATGCTTTTTGCCGGTTTTTTCTCCCTTGCTCTACATCCTTACATGTATGCGTGTTATTGGCAGATGCGCTGTGGATATTGACGTCTTTCTGCGCGTATTTTTTCAAAACTGTCAGTTTTATCTCATTTTTTCCAGCCTGAATTCCCCGGCCAAACGACAACCACCCCCAACGAACAGCTTTTTGCATCGCGCAGGATCCAAGAAGGCCAATGTTGTTAAGATCCTATTAATTTAACTGCTTTTTACACGCATTGTTCGCTATTAGCTAATTTTACTTATTTCGCAACTACTAATTGCCTGTCAGCTTTAAAATGCAGCTTGTTAACACTGCCATCAAGTTGGTTACTGGCAGTTTGTTGAACTGTAGCAATGAATTTGCTGCGATTCCGCCGGCTAAAGATTTTCTGACTCGTGAGTTTTGAGCTTTTTTAAACTGATTGGCATCGTTGACGTTTCAGATCTGACCCCCGCTTTTGTCCTCGCGATCATCATCGGCTCCATCCTATGCTTGATGACTTTAACTATCGGCATTACACATGCCCTGTACATCAGTATCTACGTTACCCACCCCTATCGGAGGGCTTTTGTATCGTATCTGGCTGGAACGGCACCATTTGTCTCGGCATTTGCTCTTGTTTCGTTGTTTATGCCGAGAGTTTGGTTTTTGGCGCATTTGATGAGCTTTTTGTAAGTTTTTTTAAAATTTAAAACTGGACCGCACGGTTTACGAGATATTTCAGCTACTTCTCCATCGGCCTGTATTTCGTCATCTGCCTTCTCATGAACCTCGTTGAAGGCCGACACACCATCGTCAAAAAGATGGGCTCAAAGTCGTCGCGGTTGTCTGTAGCAACGCCACCGTTTTGCTGCGTTTTTCCGTGCTTACCGACATTGGAGATTGAAACGTAAGCATTTTTAATTTTAAAACTGATGAGCTGTACTACGTCTATTTCAGAAGAAAGATCCAATTCTGCGAGATCATGGTAATGCAGACCCCGATTGTCCGTCTTTTTGCCACTCTGGTGTCACTGATCCTCTTTTTTGAGTACCAAGATGGCGCTATCTTAGCGTTGAAGATTCTGGACACCATCTGTGTGCCATCATTGTTAGCAGGGATCTATGGCTGCCATATTCTTGTGACTACAATTTCAAAACTGGATGAGCTGGTACCGTTTAGGTACATTGTGGTGTTCAGATTGTTGGATATTTTTCTCATGTTCTTCGGTATGCAGCAGCCAATATTCGACTTTTTGGCCCGAGCTGGTGTTTTCGGGTGTGGTACGATATTGCCACCATTGGAGACTGCGTTCTGTAAGTTTTATGGCTTTTTTAGTTCAAAAACTGGGAGTAGAAAGGTTATGTTTTTTTGTTGTTTTTTTTACAAAGCTGATCTTTTTTTAGTCTGGAAAAACTTCCTCGTCATCGTCGAATCCTTCATCGTGTCCCTCATTTCCACAGCCCTTCTGAAACCGAGCAGAAGCGCCCTTTTCGACAAGTACCCCGCATCGTCTGCATCCAGTGCCGCCAGTGTCACCAGCATGTCGACCCAGGAATCGACTGCTTGACCTCTTCCGACTTTCAACCTTCTATAATCAGCTAGTCTCCAGAACCGGTAAACTTCTTAATTTTAACATTTTTTTCATTTTCAACTGTGAAATACCTACTGTATGCCAAGCAAGTGTATTTCTACCACTTTCCTCAAAGCCATTCTCACCTTTAATATTGCATTTTAAATCACGCATATGTGCCTGTCTGTCTTGTTTTTTGCCAAGTCATCCGAAAACAACAAAATAGTCAAATAACTTCCGTCGTCAAAAAGGGGAATATTAATGGTCTCGTCGCGAATGTTTTGTTTTTGCTAGTGTTTGTGGTTTTTTATTTGTACAATGTGTATTGAAAATTTGAAAATTGGTATGAAATAAAATTTTACAACTGTCTAGGGTGAAAACTGTGACATTGACTGGACTGTATTAAGAGACAGTATTTGAGCCGATTTGGGTCGGCCGACACAGCAAATTTACACTTTCAAATGTTTTAAGTCAAAAGTGTAGGCATCTATGCCAAAGGTCTTGAGCCAAAAAAGTTCGGTCTGAAACCTCCGCATTCTGGAGATATGGCTTCTGAAAGCGTTATTTTCAAAAAATTCTAGCGATCGTGATTGACAAGTTACGATTCTGATATTTCGGTTCCAGTGTCAACTTTTGATGGCGAACACAATGACGTACTCAAAATTTTGATAAAAATTTTAAAATTATCGATTTTTGAAAAATTAATTTTTTAATTGGTCATAACTCAGTAACCTCTAGTCGTATTTGGCTCATTCATGTTTCAAAAGATAGCCTATTGTTTTCTCCATCGAATGGCACTCAAGAAGTTAGAAAAAAGTGTCGAACCAATTCCCTTCTATGGCACTGATTAGAATCGATTTCCATGAAAAAGGACTAAATCCTCTGGCAACATCACAATTCACCTCAGATTGTAATGAAATTAGTTTTACAGACTAAATAGGAGCCGTAGATCACGAATTTTTACTTTGTTTTTTTCGTTGTCGCCTTCAGAATCCGTTAGGCTCCAGAATCTGCTCATCGGAATCTGTAACATGTATCCTTACGTTAGTGATATCATTCGAATCCCTACAACAAGGCAAACATTTTAAGATCTAGTGGACATCAATTGCTTTACTTTGACAGAAGTTATGGGTATTAATACCAAAAAACGAAAATTTTGGAACTTGTTGGTGTAACTTCCGTGATAATCGATCGATTGACGTCGGCAAGGTCTTAAAATGATCACCGAAGTGCAGGCAGTCGAATGATATCACATACGTAGGGATTCGTGCCACTTTTTCTGACGGTCGGATTCTGGAGCTAAGAGGATTCTGAATCGAACAAAGTATCAATCTGTGTTCTACGCATCTATGTTAGTCGGTACAACATTTTTCAGTGTGAATTGGGCTGAATTGTGATGTTGCCAGAGGATTTAGTCCTTTTTCATGGAAATCGGTTCTAATCAATGCCATAAAAGGGAATTGGTTCGACACTTTTTTCTAACTTCTTGAGTGCCATTCGATGAAGAAAACAATAGGCTATCTTTTGAAACATGAGTGAGCCAAATACGACTAGAGGTTACTAAGTTATGACCAGTTAAAAAATTAATTTTTCAAAAATCGATAATCTTAGAATTTTAATAAAAATTTTAAGTACGTCATTGTGTTCCCCATCAAAAGTTGACACTGGAACCGAAATATCAGAATCGTAACTTGTCAATCACGCTCGCTAGAATTTTTTGAAAATAACGCTTTTAGAAGCCATATCTCCAGAATCCGGAGGTTTCAGACCAAACTTTTTTGGCTCAAGACCTTTGGCATAGATGCCTACACTTTTGACTCAAAACATTTGAAAGTGTGAATTTGGTGTGTCGGCCTTTTCACCTTGGTCCTAAATCCTGTCAAACACTCTCTCTTAATCAATCGGAACCGGTTTAAGTTGTTCATGGTCGCGTGGACGGCATTGAAGTAGGACAAACATGGCTAAGCCGAAACATGTGAAAATGCCGACGGTCATTGCGACGATGGCGAAGAAGAAAATAAAGGTGGCGGACCAGGAGGAGTTGATTTCACGGGTCCTGGAATGGGGATTTTTGAAAACTGATAAGGTTACGCGGTGTCGACTCACATAGATTTCTGAATTTGCTCATAAACATCCTTATCTTTACTAATATCGATATAATTAGGCTCTGGCGTCGGCGGTGGCACTGTAGGGAGCCCCAACTGATCTTGTTGATATTTTGGTTTCTTTATCATCTGCCGATATCGATCGATGGTGCTCTGTCGCTCGATGGCGGCGCGATATGTGGTGGCTCGCCTCTGGGCTAGTGATGCCATTGTCGATGTTTCGCGGATGTTAATACCATTTCGCTTCGTCGTTGGCACTTTGAAAGTCAGATATCCAACTTCAACCGGGCCCCGGTGAGACGGCAATGATGGCAACTTGTTTTCGCTTCGAGACCGGAATTCCCAAAATGCTGGCAATACACATGTTTTATCATTCTTAGCTTCCGGAACTGCGAAGAACAGTAGTCGAAAATGTTCATGAAGAATCAGTGAACTCGAAAGAGGGTACCGTTCTGCATTCTTTGAGCGCACTGTTATCGAGTCTGGTGATAACTCTATCTGGAAATGGAAAGTTTAAACTGGAAACTGTTGTAGTAGAAGCACTAACTTCAACATTCAAATGCAACCTCTTATTAACATTACTACATTGATGAGTCGCATTTCTCAATGATAAATCAACATCGGGAGCAGGTATATTCAAAACGGGCAAACTGGCCCCATGTGTTAGCTCGAAAATAATAGCCGAATCTTCGAGCTCAAACAAGCCGAACACTCTGAAATAGCTACTAATCAATCACCAGCGAACATGCTAGACTTTTTTTGAAAAAACAGCTTGCAAATAACTTTGAACTTTGAGATTTGAGCGTGCCGACAGCAGTTGTTGTTTCGTTAGTCACACTCACCTGGCTGTACTACCCGGATAAGAAATATTGACCCGTAAAAACCGCTGATCAGCTTCGTAAGAAAATTTGTTTAGAGTGTCCAGCGAGGTGTTTATCAGTGCGGAAATCTTCAAATTGTAACAGTAAATAATAAACTGAACTTTATAAAGCGGAATCTTACCTGTGTCGACCCAAAAATAATCAAAAACAAACACACAATCACCGTCCCAAACTCCATCGAACAGCTTTTCCAACTCTTTTCAAAGCCAATTCACACACCAAGCTAATAGTTCATCGCATTTTTGAATCCACCCATCCAGAAACTTATCCACCGATTTCGTGCTTGGTCACCTTTTCAATGTCAACTGCATTAATGTAATAGTTTTTTGGCCACCAGAATGCCAACAACTGTAAATAAACTAAATTTCTGTTTTAAGCTGTCAAATAGGTGTTTGGATGACTGAAAAAACCAAACAGATTAGAGCCACATTACACATGCATTTTTGAAGGCCATGAAGGTTTGAAGTAAAACGGCGCAAAAAGAGCGACAAAAGGCATTTCAATTAAACAGGAGAGCAAGCACGGACACGGGCTGGGGGTCCAAAGGGCTGAAGGCGTGTCATCCCGAAACTAGGATGGAAACAGTTGACTATTTTTGGATGAGGGGAATTTGGCCCACGCTATTCTGGAGTATGATGGCCGTATTGGGTGGGTGAAAACATGGCACATGGTTAAGGACAAGGAAGTATGGGTTGTAGGAGGGCAAGTTTGTAGCTTTCATTCATCAGTGTAAAAGTGAATGATGGAACGTGTTTTGAAGTTTGGGATGGGATTATGGCTTTTGATACAGGGTAACCTTTTTTACAATAATAGAAAAGAAAACTGCCAATAGTCCACACTAGTTCAAGCAAGACATGTGATAATTACGTTTTTGCAGCCTATTTAACAAGGTGGGAGGGCGTAAACGTCACAAATCTGTTGCCTGCTAGCCCCGAGGCAACTGTCGTCATCAGATTGGGTAACAAAGAACAACATGTTTTTTTTCGAAGGGCAGACATCAACTGGGCAACTGAAATTTGGGCATAGTGCAAGCTTACTTGAAGAATTACATATCAAAAATCAGAACTAGATTTTAACGATAAAACTGGAATTTCGCCATGTTGTCAAAAGTCAAACTAAAACCCCCAACAAAAACACGCCCATCCTCTTCCATCCGTCCATCCCATTCATTCAAACAACCTCAAACTTTGGCACAAAACCTCTTTCAATCGCCGCAATTCAAAGCACGCTCATTCCCGAGGGTTCCACAAAATCGGTGCCTCGAATGGCCCGTAACGCTTCGGTTTGGGCTTTTGCTATTTAAATTTCCTCCCTCTTTTTTCGAAGTGTGCCTACAAGCGTCCACTTTTTGGTCCCTTTTCGGAAAGTGGCAACGTAAAACGGTGTTTGGAACAATTGTGGCATCGATGAGAGAGCAGCAGGAGGTCACTGTTGGTCTTGCAATGGTTGGAGTGAAAATATTTACTGCACTTTTGCAGGGAATGGTGCTACGCTTAATTATCATGAGGTGAACGTTTTGTGGATTTGGTAGAAATAAACTGCCATCAAACTGAAAATTTTGATAATACAATGTCAAATATAATGCTTGAAGTTTTTTATATGATTTTAAGTAAAACATTAACAATTCTTTGAAGTACGAAACCTGCAAACTGATCTGTAATATTTGTGTACTTTTCCTAATCACATCCGGGTTTGGTCGATAAAAAAACCTGTAAAATACTATTTTTTTACACTCACTGTTTGCCAATAGGCTTGATACTTCATTCACATTGAGTAACCTTTTTATCCTCTGTCGATCAACAAAAAAACAGCGAAAAACAATCAGATTTGCAAATAGACCGAATGAACAACGGAAATAAATAGCGGAACAATCGCTTTACTTTGATCACTATAAACCAAAACTTGTCTGACCTATCTGAACAATGTCAATTCGGTTCCTTGCAAGTGTCTTTGTCCTTCTTCTGATTGATGTCAATAATCTTTCGACATGTGGGGCCGTGGCAGCCGCCAATCCTGCCATCAATGCACCTGTTAGCATGGGAAAAAATTCTGGTATGGTTTAAAACTGTGATTTTATTAGAACGAATTTAACATTTTCAGCATGTACAAGTTGCAAAACAAGTGATATCGCGTTTACTCCATCATCTGGGGCGGGTACCATCTCGGCAACATCTCGAGGACCCGCTAATGATGGTAGTGGTTGCCTGACTTTGACGGCTGTTTGTCCTGCTTCGGGTAATGGGGTTTTTATGCAGGTTTGTTTTTGGATTTTTAAACTGAGCAAGGTAATCATTTCTGTTTTAGTTCAATAGCAACCAAGGTGGCCCAATGGCACCAACCAATACCGAAATCACGGCTTTGCTGAACTGTATCAACGGACAATGGGTCTATGCTCCCACTGGACTTGAAAGTCGGGTCATTAAGGAAGTCAATTGTGTTGGGTAAAAACTGATGTATCGTTTGTGGTGAATAAATAATCTTAAACGACAAATTTGAAGCAATGAATAAACTGGACGACTCTGAACTACTTAGAAAATTCATTAAAACCCCATTACATGACGCAATCGCCAAACCAATTTTTAATTACCTCCCAAAATGGAACCACTAAATCCACTGCGCGAAAGTTGGTCCAGACGGCCAAGCTTCCCATGCAAGCGCACGGTTGCCATGGTGCATTGCGTGGCGCGGGCTCGTCGTGAAAGTGGAAGGTGGTTTATTGACCACACCAGCTGGCCGTAGCGGTCATTTCCTTCCATCTGTGCCACCGGAGGGACGATGCCGGTAAGACCACCCGTCGCTAGCTGGAACCGTGGCGAACTTGAGGATCAGTTTTATCGACAGTATGATCAGTTGTTGGCTGTTAAGAAGCGGAATAATGAGTTGGAAAAGAAGGGGCGATTGTGAGTTTTTTTTATTTTGAAACTGCTTTGGAAGTGAGTTCAGTCATTTTCAGATCGTCATATCGCATTCGAACCGCCCTAGAAAGTGGCACCAACGCCGAAACCGAAGCGAGATGTGAACAACTCGAACGCGAAAACAAGTTGCTAGCTCAAAAATTGAAAGCTCTTCGACATCAATTGATAGCGTACACGCGCCCGCGAGCTAATAATACAACTTTGATAGGATTGACGTCAAGATCGTCGGCGAGATTGCCAAGTCGAGGCGGTGATAGTGTCAAAGATGAGCGGATTCCACCGCCCGTGGAGCGTCTGGAGCATGTTGTCAGCGAGAAGAGGTTGTTTTATATCAATAAACTGGTCGTGTTCAATAGTGGGGTAATTTACAGACGCATCGACAGAATACACATATCCGAAGCCCTTCCAGAATCCAGCAAGACTATCACAGAGGACAAATCAACCATTATTCGTCTTCATAGGGAAAATGCCGACCTAGCTGATGAAATTAGCGAGCTTCAGCATCAGGATGAGCAGCGCGAAAAGGTTGGCTTTTTACTTTGTTGTTTTTATTGAGCTGTATGTACATCCTGTCGTCTAACTCAAAACTAATAATATTTCGTGTTTCAGAAATTCAATCAACTCCGAGACGAATACGACAAAACAGTCACCAAGCTCCACGAAACCCAAAAACAGCTAAAAGCCATGGAAAGCAGTACCGAAACTACGCAGGATGCCAATGTTGTGACTTTCTTGGAGCGTGAGATTGCTATTCTTAAAGATGAAAACAAGGTTTTGAAAACTGCTAATGATCGGCTGGTCAAAAAGTAGGGTTTTATAAAAATTAAAACTGTAGTCGTACAAGATGTCTTCATTTTTAGTTCACTGTCAGACACCGACAGTTCAAAAGAATCAGCAAGAGAGCTGCAAAACCTACAAAAACACGTCCATGACTTGGAAATGCGGAATGACGAACTTCAACGTGATCAGTCGTCACTTAAAAAGCAATTGAAAGCGTCTGAATCCGAAAGGAAGTCAACTTTGGTCAAATATAGAAGTTTGAAGGAAAAGGCTCTTGCAAAGCAGGCCCGTCTGACGGAAGCCCTCGCCAAACGGCATGTTGAAGTTCAGAGTGGAGAGTCTGATCGGGATGACATTTTAATGTCGCCGATCTCGATGGATTCGCCGGTGCCAACTGTTCAAAATAAAGTAAGAAAAAACTGAGTGTAACCCGCGGTATCTATTGTTTTCAGAATCCAAAACCATTCAAACACAAACACCACCATCACACACAGCCCAATGAATCGGTCCTCGATCGCCTTTTTACTGACGTCACAGCCATTATCAATTCCTATGTGGAACGTTCCGAATCTTCGATTTCTATAGACTCTCGGAATGAACCGGAATCTGCTACGAAGTGGCGACAACTTTATGAAGCTATCTATAGTGAATTGGAAAAACTACGGAATCTATTGATGTTGCAGCATAGAATTAATGATCGTCAGAAGCAAGAAATCGCCGTCATGAACGACATCAATGCTAACAATAAGCAGCAATATGAAAAGAAACTGGCGGAATTTGTGTTGGAATTAAACCGACGAGCAAAGAGGATTCAAATTTTGGAGAATCAATTGCATTCTATCGCTATTGGTGAAATTTCTGAAGTTGATCGGGCGCTTTTGCCAGATAAGTTTATCCCGCAGACATTGAGCGGTTTGACTAACATTTCGACGACAGAAATGAGCTTAAGATTGACGAAGCTGACAATGACTGGTGAAGCTAAATTTGAAACTGTGTTCTTGTCATTGGAGTTTTTCGACTTTGAACTGGAAACGACGCCGTTATTGGCTGGACCGGAGGCTGTTTTCGAGTATGTTGCGGTTTATGAAGTGGTTGTCAGCAGTCTGTTTGTGCATTATTTGGAAACTGAAGGACTAACGATAGAGATGTTTGAAGTTAATGGTGTCAACTATCATCGGAGGGCAGTTGGTGTTATTTCGTTGAAAAAGTTGCTTGAAACTGAAACGCCTGCTAGAATCAGCGGAAAACAACGACTAACCGACCCTGATTCAAAGGCTGTCATTGGAGTTTTGGAATACAACCTCGACGTGCCTGTAAATCTCGTCAAAGCACTTAAAGCTCAGAAACGACGTCTAACAGCATCGTCCTATTTGCCTGTAGGTGATAAGGACATCCCGAAGAGTGTGTACAATGAACTCGAAATCGCGATTCTACGAGCTTCTGGATTGGATAAACTGAACAATGTAAATGCTCCTTCGACCTATGTGGCTTACCAAATCTATGACCTCCAACCTCACATGACGACCACCCAAGTCGCAAATCCCAACCCTGAATACAACGATGTTAGGGGCTTCAATTTGCCGATGGGCGCGGCTTTGCATCGATACTTGAAAAGTGATGAGGTCCAAATTTTCATCGTCGAAGAAGATCGCGCTAATCCGACCAAACAGAAGGCTATTGGCAGTGTAACTTTGCCGTTGTTCGCCCTGGCAAGAAATCAAGTGATGAAGGGAAGCTTTCCTTTGATGGATTCTGATGGGCAGATGACTTCTGCAACTTTGGATGTTTCCTTGTCGTGGCGCGAGGCGTATACTTTCAATGATGAGAATTTGGAAGTCAGTGCGCCTGTTAGTGTTGATTATCCGAAGCAGAAAACTGGCGTTTCAAATGCGGTTGACTTTCAAAAAACTGGCTCACGAACTTCCAATGATTCAGAAACGAGGGCACTTCCCGATGTTAGTGGATTGCAAAAAACTGGTCATCCTGTCGTTAATGAATCTCAAAAAAATGTTCTGGTTGAAGATGTTCCTGTCAAAAAGTCCGAACCCCCCAAACGAACACCCACTCTGAGCTCCGTATCATCCGGCGATGATGGCACTGTCATCGAAATGCCTCAATCAACCCCAATTCCGAGTACACCAGTCAATCAGCCATCGGCACCGCCAGAATCACCAGAAAATGAAGATTCAAAAGGTTCAAAGTCTTCCAACTCATCTACTGATACATTCATGGTCGACGACAAAGACTTGAGCGACGAACTTCGGCTAAAAGTCCGTGAAACTTCTGCCGATGAAGACCTGGTTGAACCGAAGAAAGTAGAATCGCCCGAACCAGCGCCACCAGTGGTTACCGAAGATCATAAGAAGCGTTTGGAGCGCATTTTACGAAAAACAACCTCACGAAGGTCAGACGACTCATCAGAAGCATCAAGCGACTACATGAAGTCCCCAGACTCTGACATTGTTCTGCCCAATGAAGCGGAATTGAAAGCGGAATTGGAAAAACTGGAAAAATTGAGAGATGAAGAGGACGTTACGCCAACGGCATCACCGCCACCGATTCCGCCGCCAAGGAAAAGCCAAATTCGAGGGGTTGAGTTCAAGGAGCCGTTGCATTCATCGATTCCGCGTAAGTTTGGAGTTTTAAAACTGTGAGAAGTTATCCCATCAACACTTTACAGCCAGCGAAGAATCAAGCCAAGCCGGATCCCTCGATGGCACGCCACGCCCACCTCCTCGACAAAAGTCGAAGCCAGACTTTTCGGCGACGGCTGGCAGTTCTGCTATAAAAGATGTTCCGATTAAACTGGTCTGTATTTTGCTGTATGTTTATACAAAATGAAGGCTTTGTTGTTTTCAGCCAACATTCCCAACATCCCCCGAGGCACTCGGCTCAAAAATCACAATCAGACTCGGCAGACTGACCCTAACTGATCAATCCCCACTTCTCGATCCACATTTCAATGACGTCAATGTATTCATTGAATGGACATTGCTCGACTTTGCCGATGAAACATGCGAAACACCAGAAAGTGTGCCATTGCCGAGGAATACGTGGACTGTGGCTACTTTTGAGTGTGAACAGGGTTTGTTTAAACTGTACTACAGACCTGAGTAAATAGTGTAATTTAGTTTATGAATTGAATAGCCGTAGAGTGGCCCTGCTAAAACAATGGATCGAAAACAACAGCCGTCTCAACTTCGACCTCGTCACTGATCCTGACAACAATGGTCAGAGCTGCGACGATTTGGCTGTTGCGCAGCTCGACCTTCGGGATGTGATTTCATCAAGTATTCATAATATTACTTGTAAGTTTTTAAACTGATGGCTTCTGGTAAGATATAACTAATTTTAAAACAATTTCAGTCTATGACGAAGAAGGCGAAGGCATAGCTACCCTTGACCTTACGGTGCTCTATTCGGATGAACTGACAAGGCTACTCGTCGATGATAACACATGAAGCTTACTAATTTAAGGAAAACTGAGGATTTGGTCCAAAAATCTCTATATTTTTATCTAAATTTAACAAAATAAAAAATTTTGGCAAAATAATAATAAATAAATAAATAATAAATAAATAAATAAATAAATAAATAATCTCAATTTGTACCTGACAAATTTTAATAAATAACAACGCACCTAAAGATGCTCTAAAGCAAATTCAAAGAAGGCGCTGAGTATCGGCACTCTCAGTGACATGCTTCAGGAAGATCGGGTCGAGCCAACACGGGGACGGGTTTCGGAAGTGCTCAGTGAGACGCTGCTTCGACGTGTATGTGCGATCACAGGCATCACACGTGAAGCGTTGACCAGTGTGGCGCGGCATGTGGCGTTCAAGGTCCGAGTTGGACCAGAATCCGAGCTGACAGACGGGGCAGGTGAAGCGCTTCTGACGCATGTGCACACGGGTATAGTGGCCACGAAGGCCATGGCTGACTTTGAACTCCTTCTTGCAGACTGGACAGGCGCGTTTGCCGGCGAGGAATTTGGTGGCGGCTGGGATGGGGCGGCTTTGAGGGGTTTATCGATCGAATTGGGTGGAAAATACAAACCTTCAATATTTTCCGGGCTCAAATCGGCTTCAGAAAAGCTTGGCGGAGGGGTTTCGCTCGCGTGCTCAGAGCTGGTATCAGACGGCGGCGATGTGGGGGCCCAATCGGGAGGGGTAGATTCATTGGATGTTTGCTGTTCGACGACGTTCTGGAAGCTTTCGCCAAACTGCGTGATCGGCGGGGGCATCGGCATCGGGAAACTCAATGGCATCGCAGACGCTTGCTGGAGGTAGTAGTTGTATTCATAAAAGGATGGCGGGGGGTTCAAAATGGGGATAGGTTCTTGTTTGGACTGGGTATCGTCTAAAACTAACGAAAAATATATATAAACAAACATCAAAAACCGATATCGTCAAAAACCAACCCTCCTCCTCGCTCTCGCTTTCACTCTTCTCGCCATCATCATCCTTCGGTACATCCAACGTCAACCGCACCCCCTCCTCCGCTTTGACACTGTTCAAATCGGGATTGTAATCATGCATGTTGAACGTGTTGAGATTGCTGAATTCGAGGCGGGGCGAACTGAAATTGCAAAACTGTCACCAACCAATTTCGAAAAAAAACTGAAGCAAACACACCCAATAATCGACTCCGTCTCACCACTGTGATTGTGATAAGAACGCATGTAGCCATAGCCATCACCGTCATATTCGCTTCCCAGACTTCCCTCACAACTCTCGGAGTTCCTGAAACGGAAACAACCAGCGTGCGACACCCATTTCTGCCCTGGAATCATAGACTTACATGACTTGACAGTCTGGAGAGCTGATCAGCCTTCGGAGGAAGGCAACGGGGGCACGAGACAGGCGAGAGGATGACGTGAACTGCTGATAGCGATGATAAAGAGGCGAGCCGAAACGTGAAAAAAGGGGTTGGCTTTGCGTTCTGGGGCGAGTTTGGCGTTGTGTTCTTTTTCAATCAATAAACTGGAGTGAATTTTCGAGGCCAAGTTTAGTTTTAAATTTACAAATATCTTTCTTTAAATAGTGTTTTATCAAATTCTGTCTTCCAGTAATTAAGAAAAGGGTTCACTTTACAAAACTGCAAAAAATGATTCAAGAAAAACGCAAATTCAAAGAAGGGAAAACATTTGCACCAAGGAAAGCTAAACGAATGTTGTTTTCAAAATCGTTTAAAGTTTTACAAATATTTTTCTTTTGAACGTGTTTTATCAAATTCTGTCTTCCAGTAATAAATATAAACGTTCACTTTACAAAACTGCAGAAATTTATTCGAGAAAGCTGCAAATTCAAAGAACAGAAAACAATTGCATCAAAAAACTGAACAAGTTACAAAATTTAACTGACATCCATGCGCATCTGGTCCTTCCGCCACGTGACGTAATCATCGATGATAATCGGGAAGGCCATGGATTCGTCGTAGGTGTTGATGTCGCAGGTGGTGAGGAAGTCGTAGAATGACGTCCATTCGTCGCCGGTGATGGCGAGTTTGTTCTCACTTTCGAGGAAGGTGATCCACTGCTCCACTTCCGCATGAGCTCCATAGAGAAGGCGCCAATATGCGATGGCGTCATTGATGAGGAGTGATTTGTGGGCGACAGGTTTGGCATAGGTGTAGGTGAACTTATACAACTCCTTGAAGTCGGCGGGATGGGACAGTACCAGATGAGCTGTGGTGCACCATTGCTTCAGGGCTCGAATCCCGGTGCAATCGATCTTCTTCATGCCGACGGACCACTCTTCACGCGTGAATTCGCAGGGGACTTTGGCTTTGCAGCTCCAAGCGAGAACGAGCATGCATACATCCGTCGGCTCGACTTTGAGGTCCTTGCACAAGTGGAGAACGCCATGGGGGCCGATCTGTCCGGGCAGGGTGTCGCTTGGATCATCGGCATACTTCTGGAAGAAGGCGTCGATCTTCTTTTGCTGCTGCTTCTCGTTCGTGCTGGCCGCCCGCTTCGTCGCGATCGCTTCGCTGTCAGCTGCAGGGCGTTTCCGGCCGGTAACCATCGGCGCGTTTGTCATGATCGACCATCTCTCAGCCATATTGATGAATTGCAAATGTTGGACAAACTGTTGCTGCGATGAGAAAGCGAACTGAAACGGGGAAAAACGGTGATGACAATCCTCGGGATATATGAATACGTAAGCAGAATCGAAAACGGAACTAACCTGGGTGAACAGCGTCTGCTTCTGTGGGTAAAAGGGAAGATTTCACAAACAGCCGAACTCCAGCCTTTTTGACGAGTCAAGTGCGGCCAAGGTTGGCGCGCGAAAAGTGCTCACGTTTCGATAGTGCTGGCAATGTGCGCGCAGCCGGTCTCGGGGCAGATGGGTTTTTCAAAACTGGTTGATCGAACGCTTTTTTAACCGTATTTTTTTTCTGTTACCTTTACTTACGATAAATAAAAACTGAGAAAGATCAACTCGTAAACAACAAAAATTTTGAAAAAAATTTTTTTTCCAAAACATATAGAATTTGAATTAATCTAGTGGATTACGTTTTGGCAACGTCAACAACATCAGTTTTGTCGAAAAAACGCTTCAAACCGCGTCAAAAACGGCGAACATCAAAACAGTGTTGAAAATCCTACCAGTAGCAAAAACTTGCAACTGTCGCAGCAAAATCGTTCTGGTAGCTTTGTTCCTAGGCTTGTTTTAGCCGCATTTTGCTCGTTTCTTCGAGATTTTTTTGGTTAGAGACAACAAACTGGGATCGAGCAATCAGAGTATACCAATTTAAAGATCATTGAAAGAATTCTAAGGACTCTGAGACGCGGATTTCGGGCTTCAGCAAAATGCGTGTTTGTCTGTTGATGCCGTGCAGCGCGTGCGCATTTCACGCTCTTGGTTGGAAAACTGCTTGTAAAACTGCGCGCTTTTTCGTCCTTTTTAGGGTCGTTGACAGCTGTTTGACTTTGACCTTATTACAAACTTTAAACCCGTTTTTGCTCGATTTATTGTTTGTAAATGCTCTTTAGCTTCAAATAGAGCCCGTCAAGGACAATTATGAAGAATCTGTACGGTTTCCCAGCGCGTTTTATCGAAACCCTAAACTGTACAACGGTCGTCTCTCTTTATATTCCCGGATTTTCAGATCTCTGTCGCGAAGCCATGGCCGTTGCCACCCTGCAACCACACCTCGCGGGTGCAGTCTATGACGACATTTTTGAGAGACTCTTTGGGGTCAGCGACTTCATGAACTGTTTCGATGGCCGCTCCGCATCTGGACGCTATTACAACAACAGTTCCGATTCCGGTTCGGATTATCTCTATGATGTCGACAACTCACCTCGTGTTTACACCTATTATCGTGTTTCGGCTCGATACTTTCTCAGATTCGCTTTGCAAAACAAGTTTGCGTTTCGTCGGTTTTTGTATTTCATCAAAACCAACTTCACCCTTCGCTTCCGTAAAAAGCAAATCTATTTGGTATGCTTTTGCTGTCAATTTTTTTCATTCTTTTTAACGATTCTTGCAGCATCACAGCGACCCTTCGGCTACGAACTGCAAAGGCCAAGCACTTGGAGCCAAACATGATCACTATTTCAAAAAGTTTCTCAAATATGCCACCAAAGTTTCTTTTTATAAGGTGGACCTTGGAACCGAAGCCGCGATCAAGTGTTTCCTTCATCGTTTGAAGCGTCTCGTCGGTTTGTGGTTCTTATTAGGTGAGTTGCGTTTGGCTTTATTTTGAAATTTCAGGCCTGCGCCATATCGACATGACCGGCAAGCACGAAATCAGCCCTGAAGTCCTTTCAAAAATGGCCAATATTTTTGCGAAATTGACCGACTTCGACGTTGATCCCGATACGTTTGTTACCATTTTGGAGAAGACTACCGTCGCTTTCCCTAAACTGGAGTCTCTGAAGCTGACGGGGAACATGGAAAGTCTCAACGTGGGTTTGCAATTCCATGATTTAGATTATTTTTGGCATTTTTAGAAGGTTGTCACGACACCCGAGCGCTTCCCTGTTCTCAAAGCTGTTGAAATTGTGCCGGCGAACATGGCGCATGACGCCAACGAGTTGATGTATGTTTTTATCACAATTTTTTTAACATCGTATATATAACATCTTTCAGTTTCGCCGAAAATCCCTTCCCAACCATCAAAAACTTTACTTTCTCTATCAATGAAGACGCCGAAGATCCGTTTACTGAATCTGATTTCGCGCTGATCAAAAACTGGCTCAAAAAGCTTCCAACTCTGAAACAGGCTAAGATTTCCATCAGGAAGTGGATCAACGAGTATCCGCATGATGACCCTCAACGTGAAAAGCGTCTTCATGCTGCCTTCCAATCAATTGACTTTGGTGGCGCCTATTTGGATCTCACCTTCCACGTTGAAGGCGACACACCCTGGCCCCAGGAAGTAAGTTCAGATTTTCAAGATTCTTTGAAGTCACTTTTTTGCTTTTAGGGAGAACTTGAAGACAGATTCTTCTGCTTCGAGTACAATCATCACTACAAATACGCAACATTTATTCACGAGGATTGCATGGTGGGCAAGAAGTTTCAACACATCCTGAATCTGAGGTTGGACTATTAATATGTTGTTTATTTTTTGTTTTTATTGACTTTTACTGTTATGTTTTGTACTTGTAATAAATCTGTTTTTGTTTTCAAAAATGTTTTTTCCGTAAAACTGAATCTGGTCTCAGAATCCGTAGAATCGGCAAAACTAATACCTGATTAATCTGCAGTATCTACACACACCTGATATACTTTTAATTGTTGTTAAAATGGTCCAAACCGTCAAGAAAGCATCAAAAACGGCGAATAAAAAACCCTGTCAAAAAACCTACCAGAACCAAAAGTTGCAACAGTTGCAGAAAAACTGTTCTGGTAGGTTTTTCAACACCGTTTTGATCTTCGCTCGTTTTTGA
Source organism: Panagrellus sp. LJ2284 (assembly GCA_024447225.1). NCBI lineage: Eukaryota > Metazoa > Nematoda > Chromadorea > Rhabditida > Panagrolaimidae > Panagrellus > Panagrellus sp. LJ2284. The sequence goes on from JAMRYC010000004.1 coordinate 7,654,157, forward strand.
TAATTATTTTGGCTAAATGTTATCATTAGTGATTGCTCTACCAGTTTTCACAGATTTTACCATGTACAAATTAAAAGATACTGTAGATTTTGAGTAACGGATTTTGAGTTTCACAAATACAGTTCAAAGGATTCTTTTTTGAACAACTTTTCTAGATAAATCAAATATTTGTAATGACTACGAAGTCCTTATGTCATTCTGTATTAACAGTCTGCTAACCTTGAAATTAGTAATTTATTAGCGTGCCAAGTGCGTGCGCATTTCGCCCTCTCGACACGAAAGCGTTTCGAAAAGCTGCGTAATTTTCCATCATTTTTCCTTTCGCCGCTTTTCTTCGCTTTTGATAAATCGCTGTTATCCCATTTTCAGCTTCTTATCGCTAAAACCATGGCCACCGTCTCCTTGAAGCCGCACCTCGTGACTGAATTGTATGACGTCCTTTTCCCGAGAGCCTATCAAGTCAGTGTTATACATCTTGAATTCTTCGGCCCGTTTGACGAATTCTACGGAGACCGCTATCACAACAACAGTTCTGATTCCGGTCCATACAACAGTTATGATGACACATATCCTCCTCGTGTTTATACCTATCGACGGATCCCGACTCAGCGCCTTCTCAAGTTAGCTTTGCAAAACAAGTTTTCGTTCCGCCGGTTTTTGTCTTTCCTGAACGACAACTTTACGCTTCGCTTCCGTAAGCAGCTATCCTATTTGGTAAGCTTTTCATTGTGGTAACATTTTTTTAATCAGTTTTCCATTTTAGCACCACAGCGACCCTTCCATCACGTTTCATCGCGGTCAGGCTCTTGGTTCGAAGCGTGACAGATACATCAGGTTCTTCTACAAATACGCCGGCAAAGTTTCGTTTTATAAGGTCGAACTTGGAACCGAAGCTGCGATTAACTCGTTTGTTCGACGTTTGGGGAGTCTTATCGGTGTGTGTTTTTATCAGCACCTTGCATGTGGTTTTACTGTGCCATTTCAGACCTGCGCCACATCGACATGACCGGCAAGCACGAAATCAGCCCTGAAGTTCTTCCGAAACTGGCCAACGTTTTCGCGAAATTGACCGACTTTGACGTTGATGCCGACACGTTTGTTTTGATTTTGGAAAAGACAACGGCCTCATTCCCGCATCTGGAGCGTCTGAAGATCAATGGCGAAGGCGGAAATGTCAACGTGGGTCTGTGTTTTTACGATTAACGTTACTTTTTGGTCTTTTACAGAAGATTGTCGCGTCATCCGAGCGCTTCCCTGTTCTCAAAGATATTGAAATGATCCCAGAAAAGTTTACTCTCAAGGCTAAAGAACTTGCGTATGTTTGATCAAAGTGACTTCAACAATGTATATCGAAAATCTTCTAGATTCGCCGAAAATGCCTTCCCAACCGTCCAGAACTTCTCTTTCACCATCGAAGAGAACTCTATGAACACATTCACTGTATCCGATTTCGAGTTGATCAAAAACTGGTTCAAGAAGTTTCCATCTCTGAAAAAGGCCAAGATTGCCATTAAGAGATGGGTTGGTGACTATCCGCTTGAAGACCGTGAACATGAGAAGCGCCTTCACACTGCCTTCCGGTCGTTTGATTTTGGTGGCGCCTTTTTGGATATCAGTTTCCATGCTGAAAGCTCTACAGACTGGCCCGAAGAAGTAAGTTTACACTTTTAATGTCTTAAAAGAAAGTTTGAATTCATATTCCAGGGCGTATTGGAAGAACGGTTTGCCTGCTTTGAGTATGTTGATGTCTACAGATCCGCTTATTGCAATCACAAAGATAGCATGCCCGGAAAGAAGTTTGAACACCATGTTAATATTACGTTGGAGTATTGAGATCCTTTTTAGGCTCTGGTTGTTGCTTTATGTAATTGATTTTTATAAATTTTGTTTCTTAAGTTCTAATTTACGCATATTTCGGTTCAGTTAATAACAAAATTCTTAAAGTTTCAAATCAGTAGCTTCCGGAGCCCAGTTGCTGGTGCCACCATCAATAACCCAGATTGATCCGGTGATAAAGCTTGAGCTCTCATCAGCCAGCAACAAGAATGCTGGGACGAGTTCTTCGGGGCGGCCGAAACGGCCTGCTGGGATGATCTTGTTGACCATTGCTCCGAGCTTCAAAATTGTATTTTAAAATAACTTGTACGTCATTTTCAAAATCCAACTCACCCCAGCTTGAACTTGTTGCAATACCTCTGGGTTGCCTTCGTGAGCACGTCCAATGAAGTTGCTTTCGAAGGGTCCGGGGCTTATGGTGTTCAACCTGATGCCCTTCTTGGCTAAACCTTGATTAGCGTTGAGTGTGAAACGATCAAGTGCGGCTTTTGTCATAGCGTAAGAGACAAAGTTGTCGATTTCAATCTAAAATTTAAATTAAAAAGTCAGCAAAACGCAAGTAGAAGCTTACCATTTTGCCCTGACCAATAATGGCCGAAACGTTGATGATGTTTCCCTTTGTTTTCTCGAGATAGGGCGTGGCTAATTCGACGAGACGGAATGGGCTGAAATTGAAACCTATTTTCAAACATACACTTGTTTGATTGACTTACGCTCGAACGTTCAACGCAAAAACATAATCGAAGTTTTCCATGGCGGAAACATCTTTCTCGCCCTTTAAGTAGTTTCCGGCATTGTTGACAAGTACGTCGATTTTGCCAAAATGGGCGACAGTTTCGCTGATAATTTTATCGATTACGGCGTCCTCGATGAGCGAGCCCTGGATTTTTAGGATCCGTGAAGCCGGAATTCCTTCGGCGTGTAAGGCTTTTTCGGCATCATCCAAACGACCAGTGTTGGTGCCATGCAGGACGACGTTTGCGCCTTCTTTCGCGAATCCAATGATGACAGCCTTTCCGATACCAGCGGATGAACCGGTCACAATAACGACCTTGTTATCGAAGCGACCCATACTGTCGAGAAATGAAGCACAATGTTGACTTTGCAGGAGATGGAAGATGGGTCTGCAGTACCCTGTTGTGAGTTATATAGTCTTTTTCGATGTCTATTTTATGTTTGGGTTCAAAAGAGACACAAAATAAAACACAAACTTTGACTTTTGTCATCTCCGTTCACTAACCTGCAGAAAATATTATAGTTCAGTCAATGGGTGAAAGGCGGCTGTTAGAGAGGACGTGGTGTATTCACCGAGGTAGTTTTACCGGTCATACATAAAGATCTTGTTCATTTTTATCGAGATACCGATTGTAGTTTGGATTTTGAACGCGAAAAGTCGAGGTACGTTTTGACGCGCATAATAACTTTCATTTTGTTTATTTGCATTTTCAAGGGTTCTAATATGTTTTTGGCATGAGGTTCCCTTCCCAATCTTCAAAAACTTCACTTTGTTTGTCGATGAAAACTTCGAAGATGCGTTTACTGTATCCGATTTAAAGCTAATCAAAAACGGGTTCAAAAAACTGGCAACTCTGGAAAAAGTCAAGATTTCCGTTAATATATATAATTGTTTTATATGTTTTGTTTCTTTAAAGTTACACGTCACTTTATTTATCATTTGAGTTAAATTTATACTTCTCAAAGCTTCAAATCAGCAGCTTCCGGAGCCCAGTTGCTGGTGCCACCATCAATAACCCAGATTGATCCGGTGATAAAGCTTGAACTCTCATCAGCCAGCAACAAGAAAGCAGGGACGAGTTCTTCTGGGCGTCCAAAACGGCCAACGGGAACGATTGTGCTTGCTAGTGCACCGGCCTTTAAAATTTTGATTTAAATAATAACCTCTTTTTATTAAAAAAGTACAACTAACATACCCCCGCCTGAGCTTGTTGAGCTATTTCTTTGTTGCCCTCATGCGGCCGTCCGATGAAGTTACTTTCGAAAGGTCCGGGAGTAATACTGTTCATTCTGATGCCCTTCTTGGCCAAACCCTGATTCGCGTTGAGTGTCAAGCGGTCGAGAGCGGCTTTTGCCATGGCATAGGGAACAAAATTTTCGATCTCAAGCTGAAATTCACTTTGTGGTTTTAGTCAGAATAAAAGGGCTAACCTGTTTGCCTTGACCAATAATAGCCGAAACATTGATGATGTTCCCCTTTGTTTCTTCGAGATAGGGCGTAGCCAGCTCAATGAAACGGAATGGGCTAAAATTAAATATTGATTTTTTAAAGGGAAGTTTGATAAAAATGATTTACGCTCGAGTGTTCAATGCAAAAACGTAATCAAAGTTCTCGATAACGGTAACATCTTTGCCTCCTTTCAAATAGTTTCCGGCATTGTTGACAAGTACGTCGATTTTGCCAAAACGGGCGACAGTTTCGTTGATAATTTTATCGATTACGGCGTCCTCGATGAGCGAGCCCTGGATTTTTAGGATCCGTGAAGCCGGAATTCCTTCGGTGTGCAAGGCTTTTTCGGCATCATCCAATCGGCCAGTATTGGTGCCATGCAGGACGACGGACGCGCCTTCTTTAGCGAATCCAATGATGGCTGCTTTACCAATTCCGGAAGACGAACCGGTCACAATGACGACCTTGTTATCGAAGCGACCCATGTTGTCAAAAGAGTAAAACACAATACTGACTTTGTTGGAGATGGACAATGGGTCTGCAGCATCCTCATGTGCGTTAAATAGTCCTTTTCGATGTGTAGTTCATGCGTGATTTCGAAAAAGACAAAATGAATCACGATTTGGGCACAAACTTTGACTTTTGATATCTCCGTTCACTAACGTGCAGAAAAAAGTTCAGTCAATGGGGTAAAAGGGGTTAGAAAAGACGTAGTTTACTCGCCAGGGTAGGTTTACTTGTCCAAAAGTTCTTGCCTATTTTTACGGAGGTGTATTTTGTTTTGTGTCAAAGTTTAGTTTGAATTGTGAGCATAAAGGTCGAACTACGTTTTGACGTTCATCGCAACTTTATTTTTGTTTACATTTTCAAGCGTTCTATTTTAACTTTAACCAAGTTCATTCGTACTAAGCTTTCATAACTACATTTCTACATTATCTTGGTGCCGTAACAGATAACTTTGGACACACATTACTACTACTATTCGGTTTTTTCCCCGATATTGACGGTAGCAAACTCGGTTTTTTGCTTGAAGGCGTAATCACACCAGAGCTGACGGCAAATCTGGACAATCCAACCATTTGGCACAGTTGTCTACGGTATTGTGAAATGCACAACAGCGCAGTCAGCGGATTCACCACCGGTATCATGGCATATGGAGCGTACAAAAACATGAAAATGCCGCCAGAATAGTTAGGTGTAAAAATTATAATGAAAATAAGCACAAATGTCTGCATGCTGCAGATAGATGGTAACACTGATTGAATGTTGAGTTGCCATGTAATTTGTTGTTGTAATCGTATCGTTTTTTCATGCATGTGCGATTTGGCCGCTCTGAGATGTGCAGCGACACGGATGTTAAACCAAATCAAAATGCCGACGGAAAACATGGTGATCGAAGATACCGTTGAGAGGTAGATGAGGGTAGAAAAGTGGAGCTAAAGGGCCATAGTTTATTAAAAGTTATTAAAAAACAGTTAATATTGAGGGTCTAAAGTGCAAACGGCTGCAAATTTTTAATCTTTACTTTCTATTTCGTAAAAGTTCATAGAGGTCAATAACATTAGTCTAGCCTGTAATAAACTTTTTATAGAAAAACTTACTAAATGTCCCACACAAAACAAGTGTAAATGCTGTTGATGTTCAGCCCAAAATGGCAGGTGCGAAAGGACTGATAAGGCTTCTGGGTAGTCGTAAATATAGACAAAATTTAATGACAATACACACGTTCCAGCGAACATACCAAAGAATATGAACGCGTAAATACAGGCACTTAGTTTGGGTGTGAGAGTTCGATCTCTGAAAATTTAACTATAAATTATACAAGGCATCGATGACCAAGACTTACAAACAAAAACTTGAATATCGATAAAATGATTGAATCGTACTCGAAAAACTGGTCACCACTGGAAATATTGCGTGAGGGACCCACCAAACACATCGAAAATACCCTTGAAATTGAGAAAACCATGGCACACCATTGCCGATAAAAATATATCCTTTGACGGATTCGAAATGCTGAAACCTTTTTTTTGTTTAAAATCTGTCAAAAGTGGCACAAATCTCATCCGATTTGAAAACATTTGGTCAAAATCAACTCACAAACGGTACAAAAGCTAAAAAGACGCTCATAATAATGTCTAATATCACTCCCTGAAGAAGAATACGACTGTATGGTTTCAAGTTAGAATTAGTTCGATAAACAATCAAAACTATCAAAGTTGTATTCAATATCAAACTCAATCCAAACGTTGAATAATATAAAATATCAAGAACCGTAAAGACGTCCATCACTGTTATGGCATGTTTCGTATGGCAATGGCAGGTTGAACTGAAAACATAAACACTATGAAAAGCGATTCTTTAAACTGGACATTTTGCTCGATAACCTTAAAATTATACGATTCACCTGTTGCCACCTATGTAGCGTGGTGTAGCACACGTTCAGACGTTAAAAAGTATGAAATTTCCGGAAATACGACGTTTAAAGGGTATTTTTGATAAACGCTTTAATGAAACTAATCTAATATGTAATAAACCAAAGGTGTCAAAAGCGAATTATTAAAACTGATCAAAAAATGATTTGAAAAAAGCGTTCGACAGCAATGTACCAATTTAAACTACAGTTTAGTGATTTAGTGATCTCCATAACCTAAACTTACCTTTTTTACAATAATAGAGCACTGCAAAGATAAAAAAGTTTGTAGTGACAAGGTTATACTTAAACCATGAAACAACGTTTCGCTGTATTCTTTACAACAAAAGCTAAATTAATGGTTGAATTCAAACTACAACTTAAAATATATGTTATTTTAGCAAACGTAAATTGTTGGAGAAGTTAGTGTGATCTATGACGCGAAATAAGGCAAAGCATAAAATATCTTATATACTGATAGACATCATCTGCAAAGCATCTTAAAAAATTGCACCACTTTTTGGCTACGGATACAGAAGATATCATATTTGTTATCTTAGTGACTGGCTTTTGTTGTTTTAAAGAACAGTAGTTCACAAGAAGCACGGCCATAATAGCCCCCTTTGGATGACAAGTGTAAGTGAAAGTGATGACTGTGATACAAAAGTATTATATAAGTTTCAGTTCGGTTTTTTCGGGCAGTCTTATTACCAGCGGGGGTAGTCTACAAAATCAAATTTGTTAAACAGACGGCGTCACTAATGCATTATTTACGAAATGTATTGAAAACGACGTGAAACTGAATACAATTAACAAACTGTCTCACATTTTAATCGTTGGTTTTATAGTTTACTTATAAAACCACTCCTAGGTTTATGTAATGTTAAAAAAGTTCGTTGTTTTTTGACCCGATTCCCACGGGTGCGATTTGTCACATACGAAAAGCTTCGTATGTGCTCAAATAAAAATAAAACAGTCATCACCAATTTGTCAACGAAGTTTATGCATTAGTGTTTTGAACATTTGTTGCCACGTATTTAAAACAGAAACTTCAAAACGGAGTATAACGTTAGTATTTTGCGTTGACAAAGTTTCATTCGTGTTATTTCAAGCACAAATCACGCAATGATGAGCTACAACATAAAAAAAGTTCAGAAAATCAGTAACAAAACTTGTTCAAAATCAAAATATCAATCTGACGTTTCTTCATCACTTCGACGCTATAATTGATTTCTTTGTTCCAGACGCTATTAAACTTGGCGCCTTATTTGAAGGTGTAACGACGCCAGAGCTGACGGCAAACCTAGTGAGCCCGGCCATTTGACACAGTTGTCTACGGTATTGGGAAATACATAGCAAAGTTGTCAACGGATTCAACACTGGTAGCATGGCATAAGGTGCGTAAAAAAACATGAACATGCCGCCAGAATAATGGGGGGTAAAAACTATGATCAAAACAAATGCAAACGTCTGCGTGCTACAGAGAGCTGGAAAAACCGATTGCAGGCTAAGTTGCCATGTAATTTGTTGCTGTAATCGTATTGTTTTTTCATGCATGTGCGCTTTGGCTTCCCTGAGATGGGCCGCGACACGGATGTTGAACCAAGTCAGCATGCCAATTGAGGACGTGGTGATGGAAGATACTATTGCGAGGTAGGTTAACGTCGAAAAGTGGAACTAAAACACCAATATTATCAAAGTTTTTAGAAATACGTTAAAAATCGGGTGTTCAAAGTGCAAACGATCTGATGTTGCAAACACTTACCAATTTACCCACACAGAACAACTGCAACCGCTGTTGATGTTCAATCCAAAATGGCAGTTGTGTAATAGCTGACAACCCTTCTGGATAATCGTAAATATAAACAAACGTTAATGTTAGTACACATGTTATAGAGAACATAATGACGAATACAAAAGCGTAAATACAGGCACTTATTTTAGGAGTAAGTGTTCGAGTTCTGAAAAGCTTATCTATAAAAATGTCTATAGTACTTCAGTGATCTAGACTTACAGACAAAAATTAGAGTACCGATAAAAAGATCGAATAGTACCGGAAAAACTGGTTACAACGGGGAAGATCGCATGCGGCACCCACCAAACACAGCGAAAGTAACCTTGAAAATTAGATAACCATGGAACCACATTGCCCATGAATATGTATCCTTGGACGGATTCAAAATGCTGAAACCGTTTTTGTTGAAAACACGACTATTGGCTCAGAATGAACTTACAAATGGCACAAGCGCTAAAAAGGCGCTCATAATTATATCAACTATCACTCCCTGAAGAAGAATACGACTGTATGGTTTCAGATTGTTGTTAGTTCGATAAACAATCAGAAATAATAAAATTGTGTTCAAGATCAAACTCAATCCGAACGTTGAATAATACAAAATATCAAGAACCGTAAAAACATTCATGATTTTTGATGTGATGGCAGGTTTTACTGAAAAAAAAACAAGTCTGCAGAAAGCTAACTGATAAAATGAATTTTAATTTAAAAGTATTAGAACGCGTTCTTGGATACAACAAATTTTGGCAAGGCATTTAATTGAATTCATCATTTACAAGACTGATCACATAAGTATGCTTTGAGAAAAGGGTTTGACGGAAGTACAAATGTTACTATGGTATATACACTGAAGTTGAATGACTCTGAGTCACTATAGTGAGAGACAGCCAGCTACAGTAACTCAGAGACTAAGTATACAGAAAAACCTAAACTAATAAGAGGGAAGCAAGGAAACCAGTCGTTAGCATTGAAGGGATTACTGAAATCGTTAAAACCACGTTGTCGACAAATGCGGTATTGCAAACAACGTAAAATTAAATTTAGTTATGACTTTGTAAATGTGTATTATTGCAGCAGGAAACACAGTAAGGGAACCGGTATGACTAAATTTTTAATATGAGCCAAGGTATCATGAACAAGGTTTCAAAAACGTGTACACTACGCTACGATTAAGGAAGAAATTTGTTGTTTAATTGACTGCCTTTTTGTCTAAAAGAACGCTCGTTTATCATGAGCACGAGTTGTAATTGCCTTCATCCAGTGGTCATCGTAAATCGAAGCACTCACTAGAATACAAAAACTTATAAATTTCATTCCATTTTTTTGGGCATCATTACCACCGTGGGTAAGGTGTACTTTAAGGGTTGCTTGATAGACAGCGTCAGCTACGCATTTCTTTTTAATGAATCATTTCCGATTCTTCTCAAAAAACATCTTAAAGAATGCTGTTTAAAAACTGCCGCAAATTCTAATCGATGGTTTTATAGTATTGTAGTATGTATTATCGAAGTAGTGAGTCGTTCATTCTCTGATCCGGTTGAAACTTGTTAAAGAAAAGACGGCAGCTATCAGGGTTCTTATGGGTTATCGTCACCCCACCCTGTGCGCGGACCACCACCGGTTGCACGCGCCCGTGTTTGCGTCCGGGCGTACGGCCGCGATGCGCCCATGTTAATTTTGGCCGCCTCGCATGCGCCTGTTGCTGTCGCCTTTTGCATTTCTGTTTTTGCGGCCTCTTGATTTTAACATAACCGAGATGAACTTTAGCAAAGCTCGTGCATGGAGTATAACGTACTTCGCTGATGCTAGCGCCTTCTCAGACTTAGACTAACCCCCCACGTTTTGATGAACTTACCGGGGGGTGCGGGGGGCAGAGCCCCCCGCTTATTACTTAGACTTAGACTTCTCAGACTTAGACTTAGACTTCTTAGACTTAGACTTAGACCTCTTAGACTTAGACTTAGACTTTTAGACCTTTAGATTTTGGATTTACAGTAACTTTAGCTGAACTAAAAAGTTTATTTGTTCTATATTATCGACAGGACCCTTGTTGAAAAACAACTAAGATCCTGTAAAAATGCATGCAAATGTGTGAGAATTGAAATCTGCACACACGGAAAGTGATGTAAATGTATTTTTGACGGCAGTTATTGGAATTTACATGCGATTTTGGAATAGGCGCATTCCAAGCGTTCATTGCTCAGTCGATACCTTTCGAGTTCACGACGCATGTGGGGCTCCGTTGCGGCCTTTTCGTGACTTTGCGGGCGGTTGACCTGCCCTGGTCGCCAACTCACAACGGCAGCGGCCACGGTTTTCTCAACGGCCGCGGCCGTGGTCCCTGCCACGGTCGGCGCAACGCAAAGGCGAACGGCCGTGTACGCGGCCATTTGTGCGGGCGCGTGCGCAGCCGCGCGCACTGGGTGGGGTGACGATAACCCACAAGTACCGCTATCAGACGGAAACACCAACAATTAGCATACAAAACCCTGGGAGCTTTTCTAGGATCCCAGGTGACCTATAGAACCGCTAATGATTATCGTATTGAATAAGCTTGTTGTCCTTTGATCGTATTCATATATTTACGTGCGGTTCTGTCATTTTTAGAATAAATTTGTGTGAATGAAAATAAATTTAAAAATATTCAACACCTCCAATTTCAGACATTAGTGCTTTGAACACTTGGTCGCCATGTGTTGAAAATTGAATTCAAATTTAGTCATTGTTAAAACGGAAAGTAGGTATTTATAGAACAAACTAAAATTATAACAGACAACAAAGTTAAGTAAAAATAACAAGCTTGACCTTCAGCAAAGTGTCCAACTCTTGTCGAATCCCGTCCGAAACGGTCGAATCTACTGGCAGCTTAATGCCAAGGTCCTTCAGCGGCTCCTTGGAGTGTTGGCGAATCTCCGCGACCATGTACTTCAGGAGGTAGCCGAAAAGGGAGTAGATGCCAACGTACCCGAATCCGGCGTTGACCTTGACGTAGCCGTGTTCATCGCGCGATACCATAAACTTGGAGCTGGTGGCAGGCTCGTCGGTGTTGTAGTTCTTGTTGAGCATTTTGACAATGTCTGAAACCAAAAAATACTAAATCATGAAAGGGAATGGTCAAGTCAAACTAACCATAAACAACTTGGCTCTTTCCATTCTCAAAATCAGCAAAGGCCCTGTTTCCGATGCTGCACTGGGTCAATGAATCGAAACTGATGTAAGCCGGAAACCTGGGACAGCCGGAGTACGGTTTCTTGGACTTGATGAAAACGAAGTTGTCTTCGGTGAACTCCATGACGATCTTCGGAACTATGGCAGGTTTGCTGACCAACTTGACGTCCGGGATAAGGGTCTTATCGACTGTAATCGTCGCTACGGCATAACGGTCCTCATCGCTGGCAGAGAAGACAAATTTGGCGATGGTATCGAAGCGGGGGCGGTAGTTACCGATCATTTTGAACTAAAAACACACAAATAATGCTTCCAAAATGGAAGGAAAATCAACTTACGTTCAGATGAGGGCTTTTTCCAATGTTGATAACCACTTTCTTCATGAAAGGGACCGTCTCATACATCGTCATAAACTTCTGCGAACGTGTTTTCCATTCCGCGACAAAATGCACACCGACATGTTCAGCAAGGAGAGGGGCATCGGCACGGTCAATGTGATCGAAGCAGTTGGGAAACAACGGCGGAAGGAAAACGACATCGAAGTCCTCCAGGCCTGGGATGACTCGTTTCTCACCGACGACGAAGATACGACGAACACACGGGTAAGTGTCGCAGATTGACTTTGCGGCGACCTGAAATGACTTTTTACAGTTTTTACAGTATGCCAAAACTGTTTCAAAACTCACGAAACCAGATGTCAACATTTTGAAGACGCCAGAGACACGCCTAAACACGAAACTTTGAAAAAGTAGATCAGGATTGCCCAGTCGCTCGATTTCGGACGACAGGAACAACATTTCGCCGTCGACAATGAATTCCGAAGCGTTCAGGAGGCTGGTGTGGAGGATGTAAGTGTCGTCATTGGTGGCATTGACGCTGTCAAAGGTGAAAGACTTCGCGATTCCGAGGAAGTTAATCCGTTCAGCGAGACTGAGTTTGATCACTTTGATGAAGCAAGCCGTCATAAAGTGATTCGGCACAGTACGAAGAGCGACGCGGAGATTCTTGAAAATGCGAGCATCGACGGGTGTAGCAGTGCCGCGATAGTAGATCGTTCTGAGGAAGGCGTCGCCGTTCTTTTCAATCAACACGACTTGCATGGCATTGTGGGCGGGACGGGTTTCGTTGATCTCTTTGACGGCGAAGTTGATGTTGTACGCGTCCTCGATGGTGAAAGTGATGGACAGAAGGGTGGATTTGAACGGGCCGACGACTTTTGTGATGGGTTTTTTGTTGAGAAAGTAGCCATAGAGCGAGTAGGTGACCTGGAATCAATATTTTGGGATACTGTAGTCAAAATATGGAACTAACCTCGAGCGCGGATGGTTCAAAAGTGTCCATTTCGACCGTAAATTCATGCGGCATAGTAACCCAATCAAGGGCGAAGGTCATTCGCTGCTTTGTACAGGCAATAACAAACTTCAGACTGATAAAATCATGGACGTGAAAATTCCCGAAATTCCGATCCACAAGCGTCCAGGCGTACGGCACAAACTGCGTATTGACGCTCGGAAAGTCGACCACATAGACTTCCCGAGGCATCAGGTATTGTCTCGCCGCCCTGACCATGACCGGGTACTTGATCGGGAAATCGAGGCCGATGACCACTGTGTTGACATCGAATTCTTGGATGGCCCGCAAGACTTCCTGCAATGGCACCACAAAGGTAAAACTTGAAAAACAAAGCCAAAACCCACCCTCGCGCAACCAATAAGTTGAAAACCATCAATAAACTTCACAAAAATCCAACACTGCTTCAAGCTCCAAAACGCCAAAGTGTGTCCATTTGGAACTTCGATATCATTAGCCGTGAAAATCAGGGAAAAGATGAAGCATTGCCGGTTCATCGATCGCACTGGGATGTCTTTCACGAGCTTGAACATGATTCGCCGACTGTAGCGTTCATCCAGGCCTGTCGATTGGTCATAGAGGTCTACGAACCACTGAATACGGTCCATTGGGCACAGCTTGGCGGCGTTTTTGACAAAGTCGTTTCGATCTTTGAAGGCATGGCCACTGCAAGCGACGACTGTGCTGCGGAAGAGGGGTTGGAGGGAGTAGTCTTGGTGCCAGGCGAGGAGAGGTTCGTGCTGAAATGCCAATTTTATATCAAAAACTTTGTTTAAACGAAACTTACGATAAGATCCTTCGGTGCCGTCCGCTCAACGGGAAGACCTTCTTTCACCTCGCTGACATCTTCAAAGGTGACAGCATAATTCGGCTCCTGGTTATAAACAATAGTAACCCTAATAGTGCGGTCTTTCACCCCCTCAAAATCGCATCGATGGGTGATATTAACTGGATCGGAGAGGTCGCCATGGGTCATGGAAGTCGCGATGAAGCTGGCAGTTCCGATTTTGCAATCAACCGTCCGTTGGACGTCGATTGGCTCTTCCATGAGGTTGATTTCCTGGACCGAATCATTCCACCGGATTTGGAAGATGATCCCAGCCGTTTCCGAGACGAGCAGATCGTCAAAAGTGTCGTTGTAGTACTTGTTGAACGCGTATTTGCCCATGAATTCAGTGCCGAATCCTTCCACGCTCATGAGGATATGTTGTGGGAACATGTCGACATACGGAGAACGATAGCGCGGATCTGTATTCTTCTCATCTTTGACGACGATAATGTGGGTCATGTCTTTCAGCGGTGGACAGCGATACTGAAAGAAAAAAACAAAATTTTATATAAAAATTTTAAAAACCAACCTGTGTACTGACGACATTATATCCCTTGGGCGTCTTTGTCACAACAAATGACGTTCCAAAGACCTTGAAAGCCGGATTACTGTTGATAATGTGGATTGTATCGCACAATTCGACCTTCGGACAACGAAGCCGAGCCTTCGAAACAACATGGGTCAAGAAATACGAAACCGGGTTGATCACGCGAATCCCCGCGTATCCGATGATTTGCAACACGTCCCATAGCTGCTCCTGGGCAGCAAAACGGGTCAGAAACGGCAAAGTATAGGCGGCGACGACGGATTCCGGTGGCACGGCGTTCGAGACAGCGTCAACAATATCGGACTCTTCCATTGTGTCAAAGTTGATGTCGATCTTTGTGATGGGAACGTTACGGTGACGCTCGAAGACGTAAGCGGCATTATAGGCGAGGACGAGGATCCGTGGGGCTGGCATGATCACAGATAAGCTGGATTTAAAAAAAAACAGCTGTTGATCAAAGTCGAAATTGAGCGGCGCAATTTTCGACAAATGTGTGCGTTTTCGTGGTGGGAGTATTAAAAATGAGCGCGTGCGCACTTTCTGGCTGCGCGAATGTTTCTTATTTTCTTGAGGCAATTTTTGCCTTGCTATTTTTTATTAAATTAACAGCCTGGTCATTTTTTAATTTTCTGAAAAGAACGTTTCAACTCTAATGAATTTTTATTTGCTACAATTCTTAAAACAGAGTTTCGTTTAGTACATTAGTCGTACAAATCAGCAAATTCCGTACGATATTGCACTTTTTAGGCAATGGTCGTCGTAACCGATGTCGTGGTAGTGCCGTAACCGGTTCCACGTCCATAACGTGGTTGATTTGGATATCCGTTACCGTTGTAGGTGTTTTGGTCATACTGATACCCATTTGGTGAGTTTTGATTAGCATTGGGCGTTCCGGTGTAGCCGTAATCATTAAAAGAAGCACCGTTTTGCGAACCCTGATATCCAGCTCCACGCTGACCGCGATTACCATTTTGAATGTTGCCGGCCTGGTCATTCTGATATCCATTTGGTGAGTTTGGACCAGGCGTTGAACTACCGTAACCGGCTCCACGTCCATAGCGCTGGGGATTACCATTTCCATTGCCGTTGTAGCTGTTTTGGTCGTACTGGTAACCGTTAGGCGAGTTTTGGTTAGAATTAGGGGTTCCATTGCCGTAATCATTGTAGTTGGTGCCATTTTGCGACCGATATCCAGCTCCACGGCGACCACGGTTGCCATTTTGACCGTAATAGCACGGGCCAATAGCCATGGCTGCCATCGGGATAGCTTGCTTCAATTCACGAATGGCAGAACGGTCGGCATTGCTGATATCGGATCGGATTTGGTTGCATTGGTCGACGCCGGTGAGGGCATTGTTCGTGACGACGGCTCGGATCTGGTTGTAGAGGGCTTGGGCTCCAGATGACAAATTAGTGACTGTGTTGTCTGCCTGGGCGACTAGAGATGCAATTGTGGAGGTTGTGTTTTGTTGCCAAGCGTTGAAGGCCGTCTGAAACAATGACATTATTTAAGAAACGTTAACTTTGAACCAACCTGAACATCAGAACTCTGTCCATTCGCCCACTGCTGCAACTCTGAATTCTTCTGATCACGCGACAAACTTTGATTGAACGCGATCGCCTGGAAGCTCTGAACGGCACTCTGGTTCATGCCATTCAGAAAGGTCGGCTGCGGCAACAAATCATGTCCAGCGCCAGCAAACACGCCGACAACAGCAAAAATGCCGAAAACGATGAAAGAAGTTCCACGAATCATGATGCCAACGGTAATCATGCCTTTTCCCGGTTCCAACTCTCACTTTTATACCGTTTTCCAATTGTTTATCGAGGAATCTGCTGTACTCTACTTGATTTCTACTTTCACGGTACTCCCCGGTTCAAACAATACAACCAAAGGCTTTTTGTGACACATTTGTGCTTCTTGTCCAAATCCTTGCAACAGTACTTGTTGACGGATGAAAAAAATGACATGAGAATGCACAGAACACACACACATTGGCTACAAGTCAAATGTCAGTTAGACAAACATTGAATGACATTATGATGATGAGTTAAAAAAAATTGTTAAAATATTGAAAACAGTGTTTTGCGTGTTTTGCTGCCGAATACGTCATCAAGATCCGAAAAAAGTATGAAAAGACTCCTGAGAAGAAGCGGATGGAGCGAATGTTATTAATTGTAAATAAGTTCAAGTTGCAGTTTTCTTTGGAGCTTGCTTCTTATATAAAAACAGGGTGGTATTGTTAGTTTTTTAAAAGTTTTATTTGAAATTACAATGTGGAAACGAAAAGTTGTTGTTTTCTTTAATTACAGTGTTTTGACAGAGTTTTTTTGATGGTTTTTTACTTGCCATGTTTAGTTTTGCTATAAATAAAATGATTTATAACTAAAATATGTCTCATTTATGAGTTCTGTAGACAGGTAACTTATACCGAGACTAAAACAACATTTATTACGAAACTTCTTCAAAAAACAAAGTCCCATGACTCAATTACATTTGTTGTGCACTATGATTAACGGTGACAACTTACACAACCATTAGGCATAAACATACGTTTTTCCACTAGTGCACACCCACCATTTTCCTTCAAAACCTGCAATAAATGCACTTTGGCCTGAGGCAACCTCCATAGCGAGTCGGCCGGCCATGTTCGGCGCCGCCATAGCAACGGCTGCACACAAAGCATTTGCCTTGAGCATCTTGTGAGCGAGGCGACCCGAAAACCAGCTGTCAATTAAGGAATCCAATGTCAGCAGACGGCGTCAACTATGGCTTTGTATTTGATTCCGACGATCCGGTAGCAATGAGTGAATCCGTGACCAGCGAAGGGGTGTCTTTGAAGAGTGGCACCGCGTCTGTGGCGCCGAGTACGCGAAGCTTGCCGCATTCGAGTTCGTTTTTTTGGATTTGGTGTTGAAATTTGAATTAATTTGACATTGCAGGACAAGACCGACGGAACAGTAATTGTTTTTACTCGCGCTACAATGACGACGAGTTTATCAAACAATTCAGAAACACACCGTGTGTTTATGGTCCGAGAGGGGTGCCATTGCCGCATAGATCTGAATTATCGTCTCTGTTGAAAGATTCAAGTAGGATAAAAGTAATGTGCTTCACATGGAACATCAATTCAAGACCGCTAAGATCGGTAGAATCTGTGCATGAACTGTTTCATAAAATACCGCTAACTGGAAGGCCGGACGTTTTTGCCATTGCTTTGCAGGAGCTGCCATCGATGACACTGTTTGTTTTTTAACAATTTTTAAATTTAAATGTTGTATTTCTAGTCGATTTCACGCCAACATGGTCAACGGAATCGAAAGCGGCCTCGCAGACACCCACCAAACATTTTGCTGGGTCCGACAATGGTCACAATTATTGATTGTCTTCATGAAAAAGCATTTATGCCTATATTGCACGCGTATGACCTCTCCTTTATGTCTGCTAACTCTAAAATGACTCTCTTTCCAGGCCCGGAATACCAATTCGTCGCCTCGAGCAAGGTTGCCAAGCCGTTTCGAACCAAGGGTGCCATCGCTATCTGTTTTCGAATTTTGCAACGGTCTTTTGTTTTTATTTCTTGTCACTTTTCTCGTGAGTTTCATACAACCTTAAAGCTACCTTAATTTTTATAAATGAAAAGGTCATGTCTAATTCCAGATGAAAGCATCCGCCACCGAATAGTTGAATACCAAAAAGTGTGTGCCATGCTCAACTTTTCGACGACCCTATCGCCACAATCGCCAAAACGCGGCGAACATTCAATTCTAAATGCTGATTATGTTTTCTGGTTCGGGGATATGAACTTCCGATTAAGTGATCGACAAAATGCGGATGAGTTAGCAGAAACATACGGGGCACAGCTATTTGGACAGAGAAAAATGTTCGCAAAATTATTAGAAGACGACGAATTGAGGCGGGCACAGATGAATGGATGGGCGTTTGAGCGGTTTCAGGAAGCTGAGATTACGTTTCCGCCGACTTATAAGTATTTGATTGGAAGTCATAAGTATTCGAGGAAAAGAATACCTTCTTATACGGTTCGTTTTGACCAATAACGTTAAATTATAAAAAAGATAGTACATAAAACAATCAAAAAATTGTTTTAAAAAATTTGGTTGCCTTTTACTGTTTCTTCAAAAGCATAAAATTAATAACATTTTAGGACCGAATACTGTACCTCTCAAAACTCCAAACCGACATCGAGCCTATTCGTTACGACTGCGTATGGCCAATAAATATTTCCGACCATAAAGCTGTCTATGGCATTTATTTAGTAAAAGTTTTTCAGTCAAATATGGCTAATTGTAAAAGTCTGTCTGATAGCTGGATATCGGACACCTAAATTGGGTTTTCATGTTGAAAATTTGTTAAAATGCGAAATAAATGCTGTTTTTTTGTTAAAAATGCTAATTTCAACAATCGAAAACCTATCAAAAACGGAATCCACTGATCTCCAGGAAAGCCATCGGCTTCGAAACCGAAACGCCGCTTTTGCCTCGGCATGGGTCCTGTAGCTCTACGACCCGCGTCGATCCAATCCTCTTGTGGGTTGATGCTTCAGTGAAAGGTCCTATCCGAGCCAGCCATCGACTTCTTGGACTTAAGCTGTTCAATTTGACTGACCCCAATGTGTATCCGAAAAAAGAAGCAGACGCAAGTATCGAGCGACCCCAAGACGGTGCCATCCGCGTCGCTTCCCGTCAGTAATAGCAAGATGGTCGCTGTTGAGGTGTTGCCGGCGGGGGCGGGGGATAAGGCTGTTGAACCGCAGGTGGGGATTACTTTTTTCATAGTTTTTTATTGTTGTTAGTAAAAATTTGTCAACTACAGCCACCCTGCACGACACCCCACCCATCCGAACCCAAAACAAAAAGCATTGATGTCGGAAAAGGCGATAGAACCGGAGGTCAGACAAAATCCACCACATTACATACTGTGGATGACATCAAGACGACAGAACAAAAATCTAAACTGGTTTCGGCACAGAGCCATACGAAAGAGGCGCCTCAACCGAAATCTGCCATGTCTAAACCGTCACAAGTGGTAAGTTTTCAACTTTTTAAGTGTCAAAACTACAGTAGTTTTTGCAGCCACAATCAACCGTCAATAAATCTAAAAAAGGAAAACCCCGAAATCCAGCAAGTGGCGATCGTGCCGGCGGCGGCAGCAAACGACCAGACGGCGCTAATAAGGATGAAAGCGAAAAGTTTGAGGAGGGCGAAGATAAGTCTCGGGAAGATCCATCCATCGACGATACCCTCAAAGGTGTGGGTACTGAAATGCCACATTTTGAGGGGTGACCACCATCCATGTTTGCTGTTTGTGACTGTTTTGTGATAAATTTATTGACAGTACTTTGGCACGTGACAACTTTTTTCCAAGTATTCATTTCGAACACAAACAATGCCCACAAACTTCCCGAACACATCATGTTCCGAGAACGACACTATAGTAACTCTTTTCATGATGACCCGGCGTACTGTAACTAAACAACACATACCACAACAGTCAGACAACGTTTCTCAGAAAAAAGTTCTTGTTCATTTAAAAATAGTTTAGAGAACTTTTTTTTTCTAACAACGGGCCTACAATGACTACACAAGTTACATACTTCCGAAAAAAGTGAACAATAGAATAAATGGAACACCGTCCCGGCCCTCCCATCTTGAACAATGTGTTCAAGCAGACTATATAAGCACACTACGCTTGTAAAAAGTTGATCTGGCACGTTTTTTTGTTGCATCAGGCGTCTAAAAATGTCCTTGCAACTGCTATTATTCGACTTTGTTGACTGGTCGTCCGCCTCTGGCGTTCCTCAAATTGCCTACGCTATCAGTAAAATCTTTCGATTGGCATGGATTGTCATTTGTCTGGTCTTGCTTGGGGTCATGATCTTCCAAACTGTCAACATTTTCTTCAAGTTTTTTGCGTACCCTTCGGCTATCATAACAGCCTTGGATTACGGTAGCATACCGTTTCCGGAGGTTACTATTTGCAATAGTAATCCATTGCGCTTTGATTATGTGAGTTTTAGTTTCGAATAATATGGTTTTAGTTATAAAAGTTTAAGGTCACTGACGGCAAAAATGGCTTTTACAAAGACATTTACACGTGGGCAAATCAGTATTCTGCGATGTTATCATCCAATTGGGGCGACATTACACCTGATGATTATGGAATCAATGTCAGTCGATTACATGAACAAATTAAAATAAAATGCATGCTTTAGAAAGGCGTAGACCGTTATGACAAAACATTGCGCGGTCGAGAAACCATCGTTTTACTCATGGCCCAATTGACCGAAGCTCAACTTGCCAACGCTTCCTATACACCGTCTTCAATTGTTCGAAATTGCAATTTTAACAATGCTGAGTGCCATGCGTGGGTTTTTGTCAACTTTTGGTCTGTGTTATGTGACTTTGTGGTCCCGTTTGTGGTCCTTTTGTGTTTTCCGTTCATTCATGGAAACACGTGTGGCCCATGTGCTCCTTGCATTTTTGATTTCAAGCACAGTTACCGTAACCTTGACTATTTTGACACTATTTAAATTTAAAAACATTGCAGCAATGACTTTAAAACCTACTACGACGCAACCTACAGTGCATGTTTCACGTTCAACTATGACGGCAAATTCGAAACACAAAGAGCCGGCTCCAATTTTGGTTTACACTTCCTGATGCTCGTAAATCAAATGAATCCCAAAGGACAGAGGCTATTCTTGCCGACGACGGATGCGGCTGGGGCTTATATTGCGATCCAGCCACAGGGCGGTGATCCGGCAATGGAAACATTTGGGATTGGCGCACCGGTGGGGCAGAACACGCAAATTGGGATGACTTATGTTAGTTTTTTGCTTAGAAATATTGTCAGAAGAGTTGATAGAGATGTTTCAGACAAAAATATCTCGTCTGAAAGAGCCATATGGGTCCTGCGTTGACAATGACACCGAAGTCAGTGAATTCTATCCTGGCATAACGTATACTTATGACTTGTGTGTCCGAGTGTGTAGACAGAAATACATTTATTCGAAGATTGGTTGTGCCGATCCGAGGTACGGAATGTTGGGAAATATGAGCAAATGTGTTCTTTCGAATTGTAAGTCTGTCCTACTGTAGCTACCGTAATGGTGACCATGCAAAAAGTAACCTCTGCGTTTCAGTGGACGATCTCCTCTCCATC
Organism: Panagrellus sp. LJ2284; assembly: GCA_024447225.1. Taxonomy (NCBI): domain Eukaryota; kingdom Metazoa; phylum Nematoda; class Chromadorea; order Rhabditida; family Panagrolaimidae; genus Panagrellus; species Panagrellus sp. LJ2284. The sequence continues at coordinate 7,675,463 of JAMRYC010000004.1, forward strand.
CGCGACTACCAAAACCCCGCAAGCCCCGCCTATTGGAACCCAGAAACCGAGTGCGACTGCAAACTGCCCTGCTCGGAAACCACAATTTCCACAACTTTTACCCTTGCTCGAGCCCCGTCCAATCGTTACACCGTTATGAACAGCAAATACGTCCCAACAACCTACAATTGTTACACAACCTCAAACTTTCCAAACGCAAACGCCTGTATTACGTGGTATCAACAAAACAGTGTCGTCGTCAGTGTGTACTTTGAAACATTTGACTATTTGTCGCTTAAAGAAACGGCAACTTACACAACATCGATAATGTTGAACGAATTCGGCGGTCAACTTGGGCTGTGGCTCGGGTTTAGCATCATAACAATCTTTGAAATTCTTTGTTTCATTGTAATGATGTGTTTGTATGCTGTCGTTGGAAGTCGAATTGTGAGGAAAGTCAATCCAGAAAGCGCAGAAGATGATTGGAGGATTGTTGATGTGAAGGGATTGAGAGAAGAGCTGGATCATCATGAACATCTTGATCGGGAACAGGCAAAGTTCCACCAGATGCGGCTGCGGAATAATGCTACCTCTACACATTCATGATTAGAAAGTTTTTACATTGTACCTCAAAATTACAATGACGTAAAAAATCAATAAGAAGTAAAAAATTGTGCAAATGTTAATGTTTTTGGCCAAATTTGCATACAATGCCAACCCAAAATGAAAGTTTTTAAAGTTGAAGTGTGTATAGGACCCTAAACATGGGTCGAAAAGACAACCCACCGCTACCGACGCTAAGTCCAGCTGCTGCTGATGAGCTCACAGCCCAGGGAGATCCAGATCCACCCCCGGCTGCTGCTGGCAATGCTCTGCAAAAAGCGAGAAACTTTATTGGACTTGGTGAGTGATAGTTTTTAAACATATCAGATAATGTAGACTGATTGCAGGTCATGCTAAAAAGGCCAATGTCTCGATGGAACAGAAGCAAATGATGGCCCTGATGATGGCCGATACTGGTGCCATCGAAACGACCTACAAAGACACGGATTCCCAATTTGACAAGCTCGATGAACGTGAATTGGCCAAGACACTTGGCGAAGAGCATTTGGATATGAGTGTTGTCGCTACGATCGTTCAGGACAGAGATGTGAGCTTTTGACGCTTTTCTCAACATGAAAATAGAAACAAATTTCAGCGATTTGAAAAAATAGCGCCTCAAATCCGAGAGAAAATCATGATTTTTATATTGAAAGAACGCCTGAAAGGTCGATATTTCTTGCTGGTGGATACGGATCATCTGAGGGTTCCTGGAAGAGAGGGAGCATGTATGTTTGGAGGTCAATATTACAAAGTGTAGAGCTGATGGTGGTGTTACAGTGTTCTACAAAAGAATCCGTCGAAGCATCTTTTACGCGCTCTTGTTTTTGTTGCTCGGAATTGTGTGGCTACGGTGGCTGGATGGTGACATGGTGGACTTTGAGTATCGAGACAAACGGCCCGATATGCCGACGACGAAGTATTTGACGGATACGATCACGGCTAAATTGTTGAATGAAACTAGCGCTTATTTGAGGAATGTTTATATTTGGAAGTTGCATGAAGAAAGAAGTCATCCACAATGCAAATGTAGGTTATTGATTGCAATTCCCTTTATAAAAATGCCGAATTCCAGTGAAGTTTATGTCAACTTGGTCAAAATGGACAGAAGACCAACCCTACGTCCTTGGCGACGCTCTACCGACCAACTGTGGCCTCCGGCAATACATTCGCCATCGACTTGTGCTTATTGAGCGGAAAACTTCAAGGATAAATCCAAGAACGTCTAACTTTAAATGCCCGCATTCGCATGAAATTCAATTTAATGTTCAAACTTGTAAGACTGCATGCATTCCTAAATACAACTTGCAATCTGAATTTCAGGTTGTGCGCCGAAAATTACTCCATCTCTCATGAAAGACGGTACCTGCACCGTCCAGGTTGACGTTCCGATGGTTGGTACAGGGCCTCTGTTTACCAAGACTCTAGAAGACAAGTGTAATGGCAAAAATCAACTGAAAGTCAAAGATGCCGCTAGTATTCCCAACTTGACAGGCCAGCAAAACGGTGTTTTGATTTACTCTGGACATAAAGCGAAGCGTAACAGCGCAACTGGAAAGTATGACATGTTGGAAACTGGCTTTGATCCGAATAACTTTGAGTTACACCAGTCTAATGTTGCCACTCCTCCGTGTGAAGATGCGTTTCTCGTTTTTAAAATCTCTTCCGGTAAGGCAGCTATTGACTATCATCAGGTAATCGATGTAAGATTCAACGTTTAGGAATCCCGCCAAAACCGTATCTTCTCTGCGACAATAACAATGCTAACGTCAATGACGACAAAGTAATAAGTGTGATGTGTCAGTTTCCATTGCCAGACGCGCGGTCATTCAAGGAATTGGTTCTATCATCGATGATAACTTCAACTGAATACGACAGAGATTGGGGTTTGTTTGAAGAACAGAACAATTGTTTCAACAATTAACATGTAAAAGTAAATAATAAAAAAGTCCAAAAGCCTAAATAACGCTTTACCACCAATGGTTGATGATTTGAGATTTCAAAAGTGACACGAATCAAACAACTAATAGCGAAAAAGCGTTAAGTGACGAGACCCTTTCTCGTTTCATAAAAAGACGAAGTAAAAAACTTCATACTTTTTTAAGGTTAAACAAGAAAAGCGGTGGTGATGTACCCTACCGGGCGCCTGTCATCGAAGGACGGGTTGGGTGCCTTGGGGTCGCTGGGTCCTAAAACCAATTCTATGTTGTTCTTGACAGCATACCGCAGCTGGTATTTGCCGGACGCGTTCGACGTGACTTGCGGCGTCTGGTTTGCCGCCATTACGCTTTCGAAGTAGCGGAGGATCATCATTTGGGCTTTGTGCAGAACAGATCTTGCTGACAGAGAAACAAGTTAAGTACGGTATTCCAAACTTTAGTAAGTTTACCTTTCATGGCAGCCTGCATCTTTGCCGGTAGATTGGCACGGAGGGCTGATAAACTAGGGATCTGCGCTTCCAACTCCGGGTAATGCCGAATGTAGGCATGGAGAAGCCGGGCATAGACGTTGTTACCGACAACAGCACACGTAAAGTTAAAGTTGTGCGGCATACATATGTGATGGGATTCCTCTGACTTCACGTGCGTGTCTCTTTTCACCATTTTTGACAACTCTGAAAAAGAATAACTTGTAACAAGTAATACAGAGAAGTGAAAAATGTAAAGTATCGCGACGGTAAACGGAAATACAAAGAAACTCAGAGTATGAGTAAACGTTACATGAAAGAGTGGCATTCGTATAAAAAATTTGGATATAAAAGTTGCGTCACAAAAACAACGAAAGTAACTGAAAAAAAGTAGAAAGGAGTCAAAAATTATTTTGCCGGTTTTAGGGCGGTAAAGGAATAGAAATTGTAATTGGCAACCCATTTTTATACAAAATTGAAAACTGAATGTTGCAGTGGAAATACGACCTGCCTTATGCCAACACTAGCATAAACTGAAAACTGATGGCTACTCTCCTAAAGAAGCTAATCGGCTAGCGTTTGGGATGTGTCCGCCTTCTTTATTCCCTTTGCATATCTGTGGAGAGCGATGGCAGTCCGTCGTGCCATACTGCATCAGTATTGGGCGTAATCGATATTGATCCTTAGGGGGTCGTCTCATTCGCGCAACTTTGAGTGGGCCTAGCAATGAATTTATGCCGTGTCAGTGAGGAAAGACAAACGGAGACTTTCGGCAAAACTTGGTTGTCATTATGTTAATTCAATACGAAAATCAATAAGCAAAGCATAAGTATGCATTATCGACTACACAGAGCAAATGAAATGTAAAAAGAAATGCTAACAATAAAATTTTACATAAGTTAGGCAAAAAGAAGCCCGATAAAGAATTGCCGATGTTGTCTAATGATTAGAGATTTTACAACACATTCTAATCAATCAAACAACAACGAAAATGCCTTATCAGGTCAACAAAATAAAATAAAAAACCAAACATTTTCAGTCCAGATAGGCTGTGATCAATAACCTTACCGGGCGGGAGTCGCCGAAGGCATGCACAGGATTCTTGAAGTCGTCTGTGGGGCCAACAACCAGTTCCACATCGCTCGTGACGGCATACCGGAGTTGATAGCGGCCGAAGACGTTTGTCGTTTCCAAAGGTTGACGACTGCTGCACATGACAGACTGCAAGTACTGCAGCACAAGCTTCTGAGCATCATGCAAGATCATTTTTGCTGAAAAACGGCAAGTGAAACAAAGAAGGGAGGAAATTTTACAAATGGACTTACCTGGCCTGCTGCTTCTGAATTCATTAATGAAATCAGCGACGTCGGCAGTTGCATTCGCCATGTTGAACACCGATTCGATTCCGTTCAATGCGTCTTGAATCTTGGCGGGGGAGGGCTGCCAAATTGGTGATTCGCGGCTCCAGTTGCGTGCGGTGGCATGCGCAGCAAGCCGTTGAGTTGAACACGTTGTTGGTGTTGATTCCACTAGAAGCCGGCATACAGATGTGGTGCATCTCTTTCCTGAGCATGTCGCTGAATCCAATAACCTTGATGACATCATGACGGAATTTAGGCATTTGTCGTTTAAGGGGCTGAGGGCCCCTGCGCATTACAGTCCGCAAGTTCTGTAGTACTAGCATTTGTGCATCGTACAAGACCTTTTTTTCATAAAAACAGCAAGTGAAACAAATTGAAAAAAAAACGAAAGTTTGCAAATGGACTCACCCAGTTTGCTACTTCTGTATTCCTTGATAAAATCAGCGTCTAACGCATATTGGTCAGATGTCGGGTGTGAAAGGCTGCCAAATTAGGGATTTGGGGCTTCAATTGTGGACGGTGGCGTGCATAGATGTAAAACAATTGAATTGAACATTTCGTTTGTAAGCGTGGGTCCGGGCAAGCACATGTTATGCACACGTTTTCGATCGATGATGACTCTAAAATATGAACATATACTGTAAACGTGATAAAAATTGTGTCGATCAAAATCGTATGCAACTCGGAACATAAAGACAGAAAAGGGCGAAGTGCACAGAAGTGCAAGGAGGATCAAATCAGAAGCATACGTTATTGCGAAAACAAGTATTTAAAATGTTAATGAAGAAGTTATAACCAACTATTGTTCGAAAAAACAAAAGGGGTATGAATTCTAATTATTGCAATGGCAAAAAAAAGAAAATGACTAAAATAGATATCAAAAGGCTATAAATGCTAACAGAAAGGAAGTAATCGATTACTGCTATGCCATTTGGGTCAGAACACACGTCCATTTCAAAAGAAAGTGAAAAACATTTATCGGTATCTGTGTCATGATCTAAGCAGTGCGTCCGATCTCTAGCAATTATGAATACGTCTTTCACAAACTTTGTACCGTGTCAATAAGCTAAGATAAATTAGCCTATGCCGTCACAGACGCACGCACTTAGCACCTAAAGCGATCTCCCAAGATTGTAGGCGAAAAGTTCCCGAGGACGAAAAGTTCCCGCTCCATGGGGGTACCCCTAAAGAGGTCCCAGCGGAACTGAGGTCCCAAAGCGCGGGCTGTTCAAAAACGCACGAACCAGATGCCGCGGTGCGTATCGTGTCTAGTCGTGTGTCTGCGCTGTGTACGCACCAAAGCATCTGGTTTGTGCGTGTGTCGGCGTTTTTGAACAGCCCGCGTTTTGGGACCTCAGTTCCGCCGGGACCTCTTTAGGGGTACCCCTCCATGGATTGGCGCACATTGCATACGCTTGCTTGTGCGCCTGTGTGTCCAACTCACGGACAGACAAGCAAGTGTATGTGATGTGCGTTTTTTCATGGCGCGGGAACTTTTCGTCCTCGGGAACTTTTCGCCTACAATCATCTCCCAAGGTCTGTTCTTCTGTCCCCACCTCAGTTTGCTCAGCCTATAAATACTCTTTCCCTATCTTATTCCCTTAATCATTCCATTTATGATCAAGAATACTTCTCATTTCTGTTTTTTTTTAAGATCGTCGAAATGGTTGTCACCAGAGACTTCTTCCACATTGCTATGCCGCAGATGTTCAGTTTTACCTGTGCCATACAGACTAATAACGTCTATTTTGGGCTTCTGCACATCTACGCTCGCCATCACTTGGAGCTGGAACCGCGTATAGCTGGATTGATGGCCATTCGTGGGTGTCTTCCAGCTCAGGTGCAGACATCTCTGTCTAATATTGCTGCTGCCATGAACATTGCCGATGTGAAGTGGAACGTCGCAACGTTCATGAAGACGTTCTACAGCAGTAGAAACGGTATGCCACTTAAAAGTTATTGTTGAATCGTCTTACAATTTACTTTATTACAATAAGAACAATTCTATACAACGCTCAAATGATGATACTGAAGCAGTTAAAAACTGTAATGAATGGATTCCAGCTTCCGAAGACGACGACAAACTCCTCCGGCCGATATCAACTGCGATACCCGATCAACAACACCGACGAATTAGTGATTGGACCGACAGATGATCTGAAACCATCTATCGATGCATTAATAATAACCGCTTTTGTTCATTGACAAAAAGGTATGTTTTTTTTTCTTATTATTTGGTTTTCAGGATGGTCTGCTGAATTTCCTCAATTCCGATTTGCTCGATGCGTCAATATTTGGTTATATTATTCCAGTGGATTTAGTAAGTTTTTTTTGTTTTAAACAGCGAAAAAATCTTGCTTTTTACCGCTTTTTCGCTGTTATTTGGTTGATTTGTGTAAATTATACAATCTTAAACTATCAATTAACAGTGGTAAAGTGTTTTTTTTTGCTTATCTATGCTGTTTTCTTGACATTGTGCCAGCTGTCTATATTTTGATTTGTCAGACCCATACAAGGTTACTAGAAGTTGATTATTTGACATCCAATCGTTTATAAGTCGGTTTCGTCTGAAAAGTTCAGAACTACTTTCATCACGTTGGTTTTTGTGTGTGTGTTTTATTACTATTTTAAAACATTAGTTCCACTATGCCTTTCATCAAGAATAGTGTGAAGTCAAAAAAAATGGTTTCTTAAGTAACAGGAAGTCGCGCGCCAACGTGCAGCCTTATTTTGTACCTGATCTTTGCGGAAACCTTGAACTGATTGACTGATCGAACCAAACAAAGAAGACATGACCCACCTAACCAGAAGTATAAAACGGTCTACTTTTTGGTGTAGTCTTTGGAGTCAGTGTCTGTCTCACAGACTTTGAACAATGAAGCTGCTTTTAATTAGTTTTATTTTTGTATTGACGTTTACTGGTGCCTTTTCACAATGGGGAAGGTGTTGCGCGTAAGTTTTTATCCACACTTTTGCTTTATTACTCATTTTTTACCGTCATCGGTGTTTGATTATGCTTTTTGGACAAAAACGCCAAACAGCGTCAAAAAGACGTCATCAATAGCTCCTCTTTTACACAAAGTTGACTTTCTAGCGGCCCTTACTGTGGATGTCCACCTCCGCCACCGCCTCCTCCTCCACCGCCGCCGCCTCCAGAGCTCTGTTGTCCACCACCACCGTATCCATGCTGTCCACCACCGCCACCTCCCCCGCCGCCTCCACCACCGCCGCCGCCTCCACCAGGATGTTGCCCACCTCCTCCGCCACCCCCGCCGCCACCACCGCGACCTTGTGGTTGCTTCGGTTAATTGAATCTCAATAACGACGCCCTTTATTTTTTGCCTCATGGAATGCTCAATCTTTCGTCAAAATTAGTCACCATTGCCATGAAACCTTTACAGTTGCTATTCTGCATCAATTTGTACTGAAGTTCAAAGTCTGACAACACACTTCAAGTGTGAGTAATAAATATTTCTATTTCATTTAATGAACTTTATAAGTAATCACATAAAAGACATGGAAACACACTGCAACCCGTCAACACAATCATACTACAAATTTACAAATTTTAAAACGGGCAAATGCATCCGCAACCGAGGGGACAGGCACTTTGTTCCCTGAACCAGCGTCGAATGTGGTCCACGTGGCCTCCGTGACTCTGAAAATTTTTAACGATCATTCAAAACAGATAGAAGTTCAAACTTACACATCTCGGACAAGTCAACAGCAATCCAGTACATGGTCGTTGACACAAGGCACAGCTTATCGAAGGGCCTTTGCATCGTTGGCACTTGCCAAGATTGTCGCCAAATACCGGCTCCTGGCACTTATCACAGAAAACACGTTCGACGAAAGGTTCCGGCTGTTGCGTCGGACAAAATTTGTACACCTCAGCGGCTTGCTTGTACATGCCCCATCGGGAGAGGATTTCGCCGTAGGACACGCGGGCATCTTCGAATTCGTCAAAGGCTCGACCGACAACAAGGCTGAAATGGCATTTTGCGGTTTGAAATGATAATTGTGGTGGAAACTTACGGGTTATCGTCCTCAAAATCAGTGGATTTAGGCACTTCAGGAACTGCAACACGGCCTTCACTTGAATGAAAAATTAAACAAGGACTGTCGCCGCCAACAATCTGCAAGCCTAACAGTGCCGCGGTGGCATGAACGCCCGAATCGGCGGTCATCAAATGCCCCAGGGCAGCTTCATCGATGCTGCTGGAGCGAGGGCGGGACGTCTCGGATATTTTGCGCAGATAGGTTGGTTTTGTTTCGGAATCGCGGGACTGTTTTTCGTGGAGAGGGGCCTGAAATGTTGGATATAGACTTTACAAACAAAAATAAACTGACAGAGACAAAAGACAGACAAAAAATTGTAAGTAAATTGTAAGCTTGCTCCAAAAACACAAAATTAGTAAGTTATAAAAACGATCGACATTCAAACAACATCGAAAAACTCGATCGCTTACAAGAGTCGCAGAAAGCTTGAACCGGCGCGCGAAAGCTTTTACCATTTCGGCGGACTGGAAAGAAAGATTGCATTTGAGGAAGAGAAAAGGCGTAAAATGGAGTGATAAGCGTTGAAGCTGATTGAAAAAAGCAGTGGGAAGTGGTAAAGTAAACATAAACCTACCGGAGCTCCAGCAATGCTCGCACTTCGCTGAGTTTTACCGTCTCCAGTCAAGCCGACATCGCCAGTGTTGGCGGAACTGCTGCGCATTAGGCCAAAACCAGTTGGACCCTCGGGGCCGCGGTTAAGATCGTTACGTTTCTTGGGTAGTTTGCAGTATTGGCCGAGAGCACATGTGACAGCAGCGACTGTTTGGACGTCTTTGTGGTAAAGATGGGCTTTGAGGCTGGAAAGGGGTGGGTTACGGTATGAAAATGGCAAAAAATCGCAATTTAAAAGTCAAAATTGACTTCAAAGCGCCGTCAAGACAAGCTAATAAAAAAGCTCACCGTTCAATGAAAAACGCCGTATTCAACTGCCCTTCTTCCCAGCTACGCAAAATCACCCTCATTTCACGTTCACGTTTGTCACGAAGCTGACGACACTGCTTTTCGAAGTCGGTTTCACACTTTCCTTTGATGACGGCTGGGCAGAGTTTTGAGTTGCAGTGGCAAATTGGCTCGGGTTTACTGTAAGTGAACAACTAATCGACTATTTCCAAGTTTGTAAAAGATCAAAACTCACATCTTGGCAATCGCATTCGCGTACTTCTTCACATCGCCCCAAGTATCGATCAAATCACCACGCCTAGAATCCCATGCAACTTTGACATTGTGGCGAATGTGTTCAAGCCGTTTCGGCCCAGTTCGTCCCTGCATTTTGTAGAATTTTGCAAGTCGTTTCGAAACCGGCAAGTAGTACGAAATGTCGAACACTTCAACCGGGGTCGAAACAAGAGCATCACTAGAACTCGCTTTCATGTTGTTATCGGCATCGGTCAGGGTCAAACTGCCGCCGCGAATCCGAACGGAGGATGTCCGCCGGTTTGCTGGATATGAGCTCAATCGCGTTCGGGGATTGTTCCGCTGCAAAATAATGGCCGCAGGCGTCGGTGAAGATGAAAGTGAAAAGCTCTGAATTGGCGATGCGCAATGGAAGGCCTGTGGCACTCGACTTGTGTTGGCTTCATCGCCTCTGGGCAGGGAGGAGGGCGGAGAATCGCCGAAACCGCTATTGTTAAGCATTTTGGAGTTGTTCATCTTGGTGCCTATCTCGTGGAGGATGGGGCCCATGCGGTTGATGTATTCTTGGAAGGTTTTCGGCGTCGTTACAGAGTCCCCAAACGGGAAGAGAGACGATTTCGGGGCGGTCAGAAGGACGGAAGCGACCTTTTTTCGAACTTCTGGTTTGCGTTGACGCTTGGAGAAGCGAGTCTTTGAAAGGGTTTCGAGATCGGAGACGAAGGACGAATCTGAGTCGGATTCGCTCTCTTCGAAGACGACTTCCGGGGATCGGGGTTCATAGTAAGGCGGATAGTCGTAGTAGAATCCTTTCTCGGCGATTTCCTCGAGAGACAGGACTTCAATGGGCTCTAGATTGTCATCGTCGGCAAGAACTTTCACCTTTTCAGCTTCGTCCTCAGAATCCGACAGATATTCATGAAGCTCGTTGGTAACCTGCTCAACTGTTTCCGTAATCACACAGACATCAGACTCGGAATCGTAATCGTCCGGTGGGTAGGATTCCTTGGCATTTTCACTGCCTTCAAGTGGGACTTCAATATCGGCAAAGATGATTTCATCGTCTGAGGCGCCTCCAGATGGCCCTGCGGGTAGGCTTATCTGGTCCATCATATGCTCGGATTCAGAGCCAGAACTGGTGTTGGTGGACTCATTCTCAGAAGATTCATACCCGCTAACATTATCTTTGTGCGATTCAGAATGCGGCTCACTGCTCTCAGACGTCGTCGAAGTCGAATGTTGAGCCGACGCGCCGCTGTCATTATCGTTGAGATCGAACTCGGTCGAATTTTCGCCGTCTGGAAGGCACTCGGAGCGGACTATTTCCTCGTCGCTCAGACTGGAGCCACTGTTGATCTTCTGGGTGGGCACTTGGGAGAATATTGTCCCAGTCGGCTTGGTTTGGTTGGTTTTTGGCGTCGGATGGTCGTCATCGCTGTCAACATCGACGACGCCGGGGTAGTCCATGGGCTGAATGTACTGGCTGATGCTGCCATTGATAGACAACTTCGATTCACTTCTCGGCGGTTTTCGAACAGCTGTTCGGAAGTTGCCGAATCTAACCAGAAACCCGCTGGAGTCAAACTGCGCTCCACTGGTTCGTGGCGCCGGAACGAAATTATCCAAAACTGATGAGGTGAAGTTCAGGCTGAAGGATTGTCGCAGGCTGTTTTCGGACCCTTCAGATGGGAGCACTTCCTCGACGTGTTGGATCGGTATGGCAATTGGCTTCGTCGCGGTGGATACGGTATCGGGGACGTCGCCGCCAGGGAAGACATGGAGCTGATCGACGAGTTTCCGCAAGTCTCTGACAACTTTCGTCATGATGGTCGGCATGTTTCGGAAACTCGCGCTTACAGACGTCGTCGGCGTCGCTGCATTCTCATCTCCGACTAGCTTCAACGATAGATCCTGCATCAATCTTAACAATTCCCTCGCATCGGACCCAGACAACGGGCAGTCGTCTTTCTGGAGGATTTTGACAAGAATCTTGCCATTGTGGCGGAAGTCTTTGTGATACCGTAACTCGTATTCAATCTTCGGCGCGCCAGTGTGATGCTCATAAGTAAAGCCGATGGCAGCTCTTGGGAAGTTCGTCTCAGTCATGGTTATGCCGTCGATGACACATTCCGATAGCATTTCGAGTTCGTGGATGAGATCGCAGCCGTGGATGTTGGGGGCATACATGTAGCGTTCAAAATCGTTGATTGGAATGGCTATTGGGGATGATAGCGAGCCGACGGTTGGGCGGGTGGCGATTTCTTTAGCCATGGATTTCAGGGAGCTGGTAGAGGGTGACTGACGGAGACGAGAAACGAGGTTAGCAATGTGGGAAGTACCGGCATCATAGGAGCTGGGCAGGCTTCGCATAATGCACCTGTTGGAATTGTTGACATTCATATGCATATTGGCAGGGCTGAGGTCTTCTGGGGAGGATGGCACTGGGATGTTGACTGGATGGGGCGGTGATAGGACTTCTTTTGATGGTTCGGCTTCGACTTCGACGATTGGCACCGGCTCGACGGTCACTTCGGAATGATCTGGCTCGACGAGGCGATCATACTCCTCATCGGCAGCCGTCTGCGCTATCGGGGTCGACATTTCTTCCCGATTTTCGCTGTAATCGAAAACTATCGCGTGCCGCACGATGCCTTTCGACTGTCTTAACGCCCAGACGAATTTGCTATTCTTTTCTGGATGTTTGTTCCAGCAGAGATCAATGAAAATATCGCTATTATCATTCTTTAGTGGATTCGTATTCTCATGGAACGGGTACTGATAAACTTCTAGCTGCCCCTCAGGCTTCAGTGCCAACGGCGACTTGGCGACGGCATACTCCTCGCCATCGGGAGAGAACCAAAACCGCCAACACGGGCAATATCGACTGTATCCACTCGTATCTGGCATCAGCTCGCCTTCTGGATTGAAGAAATCCCAAGACCTCAGCATTTCATCCTTTGAAGAAGTCATGAAGGTGTGTCGATCTCTCGGATGCCAATTAACGCACGTGATGTGGGAAGCGACATCGAACTTCGCGACGACCGTATGGGGGTTCCGTTCATCCCAAATTGACAGCATTTCATTGTTCGCTGCGACGATAATGTGATCCATGATGGGCGAGTATTTCATCTGCGTCGCTCCAGTGCTGCAACCGACCTCCAGGACGACATCGTTCATGATTCGCGTGTCCCAGACTTTGATCATCTCATGCGGGGAACATGTAGCGAAGGCGAATGGGTCATGAGGATGCCAGACGAAGTCAGAAATGGCTTTCGGGCCGCCACTTGCTTGCAGCCACGGCTTTCGGGGCTTCATCGTGTCCAAACTGTACATTTCAATCTGCGCTCCGGCCACCATAGCCAGTTCTCCGGGGACTCGAGGGTGGCATGCTAGCTTCGAGATAAATTTATGCGGGATTTTGATGGTTCGAATGTCATCCGGAAATGCTGTATCGATGACGACAGTCTTGTAATAACCCGCGGCGATGATGAAGTTTGAGCATACTGTAGAATCGATGGCGGTGGCCTTGATGTTGAAGACGCGGGATTCTTCGAATAGGCTTCCCGGCATCCTGAAAGGCGACAATTAACATTTTAAATAAGTCATTTTTAAAAAAAGCTACAGTATGCTATGGCCATTTAACCATACAAAACCAAAATCTTCAACGTAAAAACCTGTTTTTATGTACTAATTTCTTTAACACATTGAAAATAACCGCAATTATAAGCAAAGTTCATCATAGATTTAGGGTTATGAGCATAATACGCAGGTGGATTGTCAGTCTCACTGACAGTTATTTTGAACCCGACTTTCTCAATGATCGAAAGCACCTGATCATAAGGCAGTTCCAGTGAATCGACATCATTCATGTCGGCGTAGTGATATGTTAATGGGCCGAAGTTGATCCAGACGCCGCCGGGCTTGAGTATGGCGTAGGTTCGTCGGATGTAGTCAATTGGGTTTTTGGCAGTGTCGAGAAAAAAGACGGACACGACGGCGTCGAACTGGTTCTGTTCGGGGAAGATTTCGAGGAAGTCGCCCATGGCGCAGCCGAAGGAGTTTGAACGCTGAAAAGACGATTTTTATATATCAAAAAGGTACAAAAATTACATTTGCGACACTTTGGGTAGCCATATCGACATCGGGAACGCTGATGGCTCGGAGTTGATCTTTGGCGGACCAGTTGTTGTTGGTTTCGGCTAGATAGGGGTAGATTTTGACTACGTTTTTCTAAAAATGGGACATTGTAAAGTTTTTATATATAAAATTTGTCAAAACCTACTGGAAGTTGGGCATTTAGCATAAAATTCGCCGCTGTTAACATCAAAAAGTCAAACTCATTCGCCATGGTCGAAAATCCGGCTTGACAAATGTCCCAGGCCAAGCGTCCGACACCACTTCCAGGCACGAGGACGGTGATCTTGTCGCGTGTGGCCACGTCCGGAAACACGTCCAATAGCCCTCGAAAAGCACGACCATAACAGCTTTCCCTTTCTTCGACGCCTTCAGCACTCCAGTCTCTCACAATCTGCTTTAGTAAAGTTCTAACTTTGGCTATTCTATCAGCTGGGCTTCGGCGCATTTGATGGATACGGATAGCCAAGGCTAGCGGGCTGTCTTCGCCCATTGATTGCTGCGAAAATTGCAAAATTTCATTGAGTAGATGCTGATTTTCACGGGCATTGTCTAGTAGAACGTCGGCATAATGGTTTTCATCGGTTAGTAGAGCTTGGTCGTCGGCGCTGAGGTTTCTGGAAACGATCACATGCAAAATACTGATGGACGAATCGAAACCTTACTTGATAACAGTTTGTCGGCGCTGAATCCGCCTTTTTATGTCGGGGAGATAGTTCTTGATGTCGTTGACGACTCGCTCTGCTGCGGCGACTTCTTCATCGTAAGCATCGTCAGCTTCGGGGGTCGACATTGGCACGGATTCGACGACGAAGCACGGGTTTCAGTCTTGGCTGAACTGCGATTTTTGTCAGTTGGCATTGGGACATATTGCCAAGCATGTGTGCGAACAGCTGGCGAATGGAACAATGTGTGGCCCATGTGCGTCATGGTTTTTGGTTTTTTATTTTTGATTGGTTGCTTTAAAGTGCACTCTATTGTTGCATATTTCTAATGACATAACGTTCGGACAATTTTATCGTAAATGCGAAAACGGAATCTGGTTAAGTTTAGGTATCGTAACATCATTTGTAAAGTAAGTGTGCTTTATCGTGTACTAATCCGTCGCAAATTTCAGCACAAACAAAATACCCCCTATTAAAATGCCATTCATCCTTTCCACCCCATTTCCTGCCACCCAACTTCCCCAAAACTAATTACCCGACTTTTCTTATCCTTCCATTCTTTAAGTAAATGAACCCACCACCAGAACATTCATGCACTTCCCGTTCTAATGCCACATTCTGAGTGCACTGAGAAAAAAAAACTTACACAGGGTAAGGCGCGCGCAT
This sequence comes from Panagrellus sp. LJ2284, assembly GCA_024447225.1. NCBI lineage: Eukaryota > Metazoa > Nematoda > Chromadorea > Rhabditida > Panagrolaimidae > Panagrellus > Panagrellus sp. LJ2284. The sequence goes on from JAMRYC010000004.1 coordinate 7,690,465, forward strand.
ACATACCGTCATCCACACACTTGCAAATGGCCCCGTAATCCAGGCCGCGCATACAAGCCGTAAGCCACGCATACACTCAGGTCCAGTATGTGCGCGCATACATTTTCGACCCGTCAGCGCAAATTACGAATACAGGCGTTAGTTTCCGCATACGTTCGAAATCTGTATGATATTTGCATACGTTATCAATGTTTTTTACTTTCAATTTTGTTTGGTTTACTGATAACATACATTTAGTCAGGACAATTTTATTATTTACAAACCGCGAACATAATACAAAACAAAATCACATTACACTTTGATTTTTCAATGGAGTCATCAAAATTCATCTTGCACTTTCGCGTCTTCCTTCTGTTGCTGCTTTCATCTCTCGTTTTGACGACGCATCGGGTATGGTAGAATCAACGACGGTTTGGAGGGTCGCAGTGGTTGCGTTGGAGGTTTGTGAGTCGGTATGGTTTGGCGGATGCGGGGGTGATGTTTTGGCGCTGGCTGACACTGTCTGCAAAACAAAAGTATATATAAAACAAGCAAAACATATATAAAGTGTAAAACTTACTCATTAGAATCGACTTTGAAACTCAACATCTTCCGGTTCATCCTTTGAAAACAGAAAAGGGACCATCGCGGCTCGACGTGCGACGTTCGAGCTCAAACGACGGACGTCCGACGTTCGTGAGACTGGCGACTGCAACGTAAATTTATATATATATATATCGAATGAAAAACTGCAAACGAACCTACCTGAATCCTTGTAGCACGACGACATGATGACGGTAGCTTCTGATGACGGCCATATTTTGTGGAAAGGGGAAGACATCGAGGATTCACAGCTAAAAGGGGAAAAGCTTCACACTTGCAAAAAAAGCGAGCTTGAAGGAGCGCGCGCTTTCCAAGGGGCAGCTTCCCGCCATTACCGTGAAACGCGCATTCGTTATGGGAGTGCTAAAACGGTTGCGTTTCGCGACATAACGCCAAGGCGACGATCGATGCACGACCGTACGCACATTTATCTTCTCTCAAGTGACCTAAACACTTTAATAAAACTCAAAAATTATCAAAACTTTAAATAAACATTACACATTTGTATAAAACTAAATTAAATCAGCAATTTTTGTAACACCATTTTGTTATGTTTTTTTAAGTGAGACGTGCGTTGCCGGTCAAGAAAAGTGAGTGTGTCGGATGTTTTTTTAAATGACATTATTTGACATGACATTAAATGCTGCTTAACATATTACGACAATTTACAATGCAGTATGTAGTGAAGAATCACTGTTCTGACCACATTAAGGGGTCCCTTTTTTTCCGTCCCGGAGACCCAACTGGATCAATTTTGGTCCAAATCTCGATCCGGAAATGAAAAATGATGGTCTTGCCCAGTTTCAAGCTGGATTTATGCGAATTTTAATTTTTTTCACCTTTTACTAAAATGTTGTTTAAAAACATAAGCCAGTGCGGCCCTTGAATGCATGTGTTGCTGTTTGCGTCAAAAACACTGACATTTGAGGCGCTGCGCTGGACTTACCCTTGCGCAATGTAAGCCAAAACTTACGGGGCCAAACTGTATGCGCGGAGTCCTGAGCGTAAGCTTGAAAAAGGATGTAAGCTTGTAAGGATGTATGCGCAAATGGATGTATGCGCGCGCCCCTGTATGCGTGTATGCGCATTTTTCTCAGTGTGAGCAAACTTTGTTCTTTTCTGGTACCATACGCCAGCCAATTCCATGCCATTGATGACATCAGTCAAACTTGGGGCTACTACAAGAAAATGAAGGAGAGGAAGGCTGCCAAAGATGGATCAAAATTTGTTCTAACTTTCATTTTTTTTCTGTAAAAAACGTAAAAGCTTTCCAAATTGCACGTTGGTCGTTCTTGGGTACACTGAACTGCATTACGGCACGGCATTCGAAGTTCCGAAAGACGTGGGGGACAAAATTTACTTAAACACCCTTCCTGAAAAACGTTTGGCATTTACATACCGGAATGCCACTTGCAGGGGAAAACGCAGGACCGCAATTACTTGTGAAACAGGCAATGTTTCGTGAACTTTGGGATGGATGGGGGTTCTGTACTTTCAAGGAGGCGGCAGTTGGTGGGGTGTGTTTTGTGGATGGATTTGAAGTGGTTTTAGACAGTTTGGTAGGTTTTTGATGGCTTGTTTTCCTAATTCAACTAATTTTTTGACTCCACTTTCTGTTTTGAATCGCTTTTGTTATTTTACAAGTTTTTAATTTGCAAAAAGGTCGTTTTCGGCTTTTTGAAGTACCTCTTCAATCCGTTCGAACACCTTTCGTCATTCCTAAAAACTGGTCCCAATCTTTGTGGTCTTGTTTATTGTTGATTCAAGTGCCATTGAGACAGGCGTTCTGGAGTGACTTACTAGTTAAATAAATATCGACATCGACCATACCAATGGCTGCCATTAAAACGGTGTCCTCGTATGGCAGTTTTTTTGCAAATAAATGAGGCTTATATTTTGGAACCAATGCCGTTTGCTTTATTGGAGCTAATTTTTTCAATTTTTTGAAACTTAAAGATGGTCTTGTTGAAACAATCTCTCCTTGCAAATTACATGTTTAAACAACCCCCTCTCTCCCCCAGGGCATTGAGTCCAACACCAAATTACCCCGACACCCCCATTTGACGGATGTACAGACATCCAGAGTCTACGGCTTCCACTAAGTGGCAATCATCTTTGCCAATTGGCTATCCTGTAGGATATTCCAAAGCCCCTACTTTTTAAACCCATTTTTGTCTGCACTTAAAGGGCCGACGTGCATAATTGAAAAGTCACTTTAACAAAACCCTAAAAACCCTCTTTTCACGTGTTTAGATGGATTTTGCGTTTCATTTTTGCACAGCCAAAGTACTTCCAACAATGAAATATAATAGAACTAGCCGCCATTTTTTAGCCGGCATTGCTTTGAAAATCGAATTTCTTACCCTGAGTCAATGTGGACATTGAAATTGTGTCTCGGCTGTGACTTCTTACACTTTTTGTTGTCAAAATGCCCGTCAAATCCCAACTCGTGTCCACTTTTTTTGCATCCTTTTACATGTGAATAAAAAATCTTGCAAGTTCTGTCGAAGCATACTCTTCTATCCCAAGTTGCTGACAGCCGCGACATCGAAAACAGTTGCATTTGGCCAAGTGTAAATGGAGGAGCGGATCTTTGCCGACGAGATAAATGGCAAAGTGCCTTCACATAAAAGTGCCACTCTCTAAACTTTTTTCGAAAGTTGCACGACATTTTCCATTCCAAAAGGAATACGTTTGAGTTTTCTTTGAGTTAGGCGCCTCCAAAAAGCCCTTAAGGGATTTTTCTCAAGTATGCTTTTGCCGGTTTTGTTATACATGTATCTACGTCGACAGAAAAACTGATACGGTATCCTAAATTTGGAACAGTTCGCTTTTGAACTTTATGCACCCCAGCCATAAAGTTTCAACAAAGACGTTATTCACACTTCTGTGCATTTTCCGGAGATCCTAAACGTCACAATTGTTCGCTTTGTTGTCTTGTCCTCAAAGCAAGTTGTCCAAAGAAGGTCTAAATTTGCAATTTTGGTTTACATTTCGGTTCAGATTTTGATTCGGCGGCTGTCATTTGCAAAATTTAGACAAAAAAAGTAAAAGACAGTTCGATTTCATGTCTGTGGTAAGCTTAAACCAGTCCCTGTCACTCACACGTTTTATTATCATCATGTTTAGCCGTTTTTAACGGATTTTGCGCTCATCAGTTGTCAGTGGAACGACCTGGGTATCGAATTCGTCGACCAAACATTAGTGAACTTTTGGACAGCTACAAAGTGGGTTGGATGGATAGGAACATGTGTTTTATCTTTATGTAGCTAATTTCCGGATTAGAATGCGTTTTTATTACAAATTTAAAATTTCTGAAATTTCTGTTTATAGTGCATTTATTTGGATTTGCTTATAAATAGCTTTCAAGCCAAAAGTGTACATAAAAATGGCTGTTTTGAGCTTTTTAAATCAGATTATCGGGGGGTATGTCCCGAAATTTGATGCCTAATGTGAGTCAATATAAAAAGTCTGTCGGATGGTATGATGAACTTTCGAGACGGAAGTCTATTTTTCCATATTTCAAAAGGGTGCCCATAAAGACATCTTTAATGTATCGATATTTCTGTCTGATGCTGTATCCAATGCCCATATTAAGGATCAAATATGTAGAAATGTTTCCTTCTTCCGCGCCCCCTCGACAGTGATACATAGCGTTTTGTTTGCACTTGCAAGGAAAACTCACCAAAAAAGACCGCCTTTGGCACTTTTCCCACGCCTGGAATCCATGAAAAACCTTAGGGGCATTAATTCGGTTTGGCCTGCCTGAAGAGGTCTCAACAGACGCCAGCGGTGAGAATTGTGCCCACGTTTTTAGTCTGGAAAATGGATCCAACTTTGGGATGCCAAAACAGGCTTTTTTCTCATCTGTTTGGTAATTGAGTTGTTTTTTCCATCTATTCATTTTTTTATGATTTACATAATAATTTAATAACCTTTAATTCGCAAACTCTGAACCCAATATTGAAATAGTGAATGTTCTCTAACCCCATATTGGTCATAAAAATCCATGGCCATTTTAGTGCCATCAATTATTTTGTTTTCATTCGCTTCTTGTTTATGCAGGCTCCGCGGCTTCTGAAATGACTAATGTAAGTCCGCGAGCACTCTAAAGGTGTCTAGAAATACAAATTTCTATCAAAAAAGCCGATCTCGGGTTGAAATGAGGGGGTGGCTCCGGGCAGACAGACAGTTTGACGCCTTTTAAATTTTAGCCCTTCAAGTCTGTGACATTGAACCATTTCCGTTTTTTGCTTCTTTACGTAGATGTGGCTGTCAATTACTTGTTTTTGCTTTGGATAGGAGAATCTTTGGGCTCTTTTTGGAGATATCTGACAGTTTGGCGTTTTTTCGCGAGATTTTTTGGTCTGATATGCGCTTTTACGCCAGAAATCTTGTTTACTAACATTAAAACGATAACACTTGTCCATGTTCAAGTTTACGACAAGCATTAGTTATGGTTTTATGTTGCCAATTCAATCTAAAGCAATTTCTGATTTATGTTTTAACCAAAAACCTACTTTATTACCCCATTTTTGACAAGTTTACAATTCCTCGTTTCACGTTTAGTCATTTTGTTTTTCTATTCAGTTTTTTTCCACTAACCCTTTATTTAAAGCCGCCCTATTATTTCTGAAAATTATTCCGACTCTGTTTACATTTACTTACTGGCAGTCGGCGGCGAGATCCATCCATCTAGTGAATCAAACACCCTCAAAACGCTGTTTTCCATACCCGATTTGACCCATCCGGTAACCAGAAAGAGCAAGCTATTCATAAATGTCTTATTTATGTTTCTGTTTTCGGTGAACCAAAACAACCCCACCATTTCGAGAACCCAAAATTTAAGTCCAGTGATCATCATATTTCTTGCAGTTGCACCAAATGTCTATTGTTGTTTCCGTCGTTTCTTATGTTAGTCATGTTAACCCTAGGCTTGCTTATTTTTCCGCTTTCCCGTCCATACATATTTAAAAATGACTTGTTGTTGCGTGTTTTCACGCTTCCGACGTGTGGCTCATCACGCTACCCATCAAGAAAAGCCAACATTATCGAACTGTGGGTTTTTTCTTTTTCTTTACATTAGTTACTTGGCAGATGTGTCAAGGCAAAAAAAGCTTAGTAAAATCCACTTTTTCTTGATACTAATTTGGGAATTCGTGGGTTTTCCGTTCCATACAATTACAATTCTTAGTTTTTTTATTTTGTGTTAATAATTGGTTTTTGTTTTGATTCTAGGAAGCCAGATGTTTGCAGTCTGCAAAAAATGAATGAGTCTATCTAAAATCCTCGAACTCCTACAGTAGTCTAGCAGATAGAAACTGGAACTGAATCAATTCGAAACAGTTGCCAGTTTCCTTCTAATTTAACTTTATTAGTCTATCCAAACTCAATTCCAATGCAATTCAACAAATGGCTTTGCTGGCTTTGGCTGAAGTGCATCAAAATAGTAGACGGAAATACTACTTTTTTCGCAGTGCAATTAGCCATAAAAGCGTAATTACGATAAAGTGCAGTTTTTGTACTTTGCTTTTGGGGTTACGAACTACGTGGGAATGTTACTACGACCCATTTTTTAATCGTTTTTGATACGTTTTTAAAAAAGAATTTGTTAGATGTTAGAATTTTAGAGTGTGTTTATCAAAATCGGTAATTCAATTCAGTTGACCAGCTGAAAACAGTATCGAAAAACACACTTAGTTGTCTTAGATTTTCTTTAGCTCAACTCAAAACAACACGTCTCAGTCTGTATTTCCAACTAATGACAATTCCGACAAGTGCCATGAAAACATGTCAGCCAGACTGCGCCATCTTTCCCTGACTTTGTTTTTCGCTGGAATGTGAAATGTAAATCGATAGCTATGATAATTCAAAAAACAGAACAGCCTTTTTGTTATATCTGATCGAGAAATTGCGTGCAATTGATCATCTAAAAAGTGCCCTGAAAAACAGCTGCCACCGTTATTTTACCCCTATTATTCAAAGACGTCAATCCCTAACGCGTTAGTCACATTCCGGGGTGGATCCTCGAGACCCTCTCTCGACCTGACTAATATCTTTGTCGGCGGATCCGCTCTTCCTCTTCACCTCAACAGGTTTTAGGTTACCGGCGGGACGCTTTTGTGCGTCGAAAATTGTTCATTTCTTATTTTCGACAACTTTCGATTCCTTGGACAAGCGTTCTGTCCCTTCCTTTGAGACCCTTTGTTGCCTCAATAACTTATAAGTAACAAAAAAAGGAAACAATGGCCACTGTTGGAAAGTCCTTCAACAACGGCCTTTTTGTCACCTTTGACATTCTTACATCATCCACGCCCAACAAGCTTGTTGTTACATGTGACTTTTTGATATTTCTTCAAAAAAGTTTCTAAAATTGCTGAAATTTGACTTTTGCACATTCATTAATCCCGAATTGACTTCCGTTTCAAGGCATTTTTCATTCACATTTTATTCTCATACGTTGCATAAGTGACTCATGATGATGAATGCCAGATATTCCCACGTGTCTGAAATCCGCCCTCATTCCGTGTCCTCGGAGCGTCGTTTCCACGTTTTAACAAATTCGTGCGTCAATGTTGTTAAAAAATGAAGTCTGAAATCACGTGAATGAACAACTTGTTACATTTTTAGAAGTTTGCCGCTCAACCTCAAACCGGGCATCAAAATGGTATCAGTCAGGTCGGCTACAGTATCCATAATTCTCATCGAACTGGTCCTATCATGTGCACTGTTTTTGTCGTCCTTGGCAGTGGCATCGGCACAGGCGCAATCAGTTTCGATTAAAGGGGAACAGTTGTCGCCGACGTGAGTTTTGATCATTTTGATTGATGAAATACTGTAAATTGTGTTTTAGGCCACCGGTTGTGGCGACCTGCGCAATTAGCTTCTTCTTGATCATTTCGTCAATCGGGGCTATGATTGGCATGTCGCAGCATAAATCGAGTTATTTGTTGCCGCATATGTTTTTCTCTGTGAGTTTTGAGACAGCTTTTTATGACATGTTTTGAATCAACTTTAACGATACCAATTAAAACTTGTTTTTCCTTGTTTTTTGTATTTTCGCAAATTGCATAATTGCCACTTATCATAATGCCCTTTTCAGGTAGTCGTCTGCATCTTCCACGCGACAATGACATCACTGTGGCTGTCAAATTGGTTCGAATATGGCGCCATCGATGGGGACTGGGTCATTTCCCTGCTCGGGACCTTGCTGTTCCAGGCCTGCTTGCTGACGTCCATCTACCTTGAAATTCGTTGCTATAGGTACATGACCTGAGGGGTGGCTACTGGCTGGTTACCAACCAGCTATGGACTAACAATTGACCACTGACCAGTTGAATCGAACACAACCGAAACCGTCAAAGTAGAAACGCAACAGTGCGAACGGAAGTTGCTTGCATGGTCGCCCATGGCAACCGCGCGGATTTGCGATGCCGCTGCATAATCGCCCGAAACTGCGCGAAGTGACCGCCTTTGGGCATGCAGTGAGGTAGCCGGGAGGGTTTTTCCTGCTTGTTGACAGCCCACAGGCAACGGTACAATTGAAAAGTGCCACAGGGCAGTCGGAAAGACCATTTTGAACGCGTTTTGGCTTTTACTATGCCGAACACGGAACCGCTCCCTTCAAGGGGTAGCACTGACTATCAGGTTCGTTCCATTTTATCAATTGTCCTAATTACTGTAATATAACCTTCCAGGTAGTCCTCGTCGCCGAGATGGTCCTCCTGGTCGCCGGCGAAACCGGACTCGGCCTCCTCCACGGTTGGACTGAAGGCGTAGGCTATGCCATGCAGCCGTATTACACCCCCATGTACGTGAACTTCCACTATGACATACCTTTTATTAAGTGTGTAACACTCACTTTGCACCAATTAACATCAAAAACAATCATAATGAACAAATTTCAGGTGGGCATGTGCCGTTCTCATGGTACTTCTCTTCCTGCTTATCTTCTCCCTTTTCCTTGTCTTCGTATTCCTGCATTTCAACCGTCCATGGATCATCAAACATCATACACTCGCATTGGTAAACCCTTTTTTCACTTTAACTTATCTAATGAAGTTATCTTTAGTGGATCAGCTGGCCCGTAGCCATCTGTCTGACCATCGGTGCCATGGCCGGTGGCGCGCCTTTCCTCGTCGGCTTCCTCATCTTCCTGTACTTCAGCTCTCTGCTGCCTTTCGCTTATATGTACGGCTCTGCCGAATGGAAATCGACCGAATTGCCAGAAGTCTGATGCGTGTTTTGTTGATTATCACTGCCGTTTTATGAGCTTTCGATTTTATGAAACCAGGTACGCATTTTGTTCGACATGTAATGTACTTATTATACTCAATATTTTTCACTGCTTTGTTAGTTGCACTACCTCGCTACATTAATGAGTTATAAATAAACGATGTACTGTAAAATTAAGCATTCGGAGAAAACTGTCACTAATAAGGGTATTGTTTTGATCTGAATCAACCCCAGTCAAACTAAAAAGCAAAAAAAACCATGAAATACATTGATCATGTTGAACTAGTAGCGACAAAATGAGCAGCGTCTTACCACACGCATCACATGTGATACCACTTACTGATAAGAGTGGTGAACCCGTTCCGTACCACCCAATGGCTATCAGGAAAATGTTGTTTTTTAGACGTTGTAGTCCAAAGTTTAGTTACCCCCGATTTTTAAAGGTATAACTGGTTTGCGTTAAAAAAAAAACTGGTAATAACGGCATCAAAATTGAATGCTGATTTGTAGGACCAATCGCCTCTGGATCAGCTGTGATGGTCATGTTTTCACGCAGTGAGGTCGAAAGACACCGTTTCGCGCCCCAAACAACCAGCCAAAACACGACGAAAGAGCCCAAACCAATTCGAACCATTTCGAACAGTGGCGTTTTCGCGCCGAAACTTCCAGCCAGCTCGAGTGCACGTACTCTGAAATGCGACTGCTCAATCATCGTTCCTAAAATGACGCATATTCTTCCCCATTTTCATGTATAAAGTCTCAAAACCTGCCTGTAGGTGACATAACTGATTACCCGTACCTCCCTCGTACCAAACAAACAATGATACCCAAGCTTATCACCCCCAAAGTTCAACGACAATCGACCACGACCCCTCAACTTTTGAGGGTTCAATTTGTCCGCGTTTCGCCCTTATTCGTGATTTTTTCAAAAACCGTCAACATTTGGCGGGAAGTTCATTTGCAGCATTTCGAAATGTGCTCATTAGGTTCGTCTGACCATCGCTACCGCCCTCTTTGCTTGACCTTATAAAAACCCTCCGGTAAACTGCTGAAAATAGCATCTTTCCAGCCGATTCGCGTGACCGCCCGAGGGTCAATGATGACCATGACTTCCGTGCTAGGTGCTGCCAATCCGGGAAAAGCGAAGGGTCGTTGCTATCAGCCGTTGAAAAGTGATTTTGTATTTTATTTTTCTGGACAGTGGTCATTTTTTTTTCCTTTTTCTTTGCTCGGCCGCCGGGGTCGTAAACAGAGACATAATCGGCTCCGACTGACCCTCCGTGACGTCACTGAAGCCACCTGTCGTGCGCGAGGTTGTTTTCGAGGGCGCGAAGCTAGGTTAACATGAATTTGGCGCCAAAGATGGAGGGCGTTGCCTTGAAAAGAAAACTGTTCAAAAAGATGTCTGCAAACTGCACCCATTTCGCGCTTATTTTTCTCCCAGAGAACGTTCTTTTTGCCAGTCCTCTTCCCCCACGCGATTGTCAACAAACATCCTAATGATCCAAAGCTAATATTGACGCCATTTTCAGCCTAATCACCCCACAACTAACCCCAATCACCAACCCAGCCATGGACGTCATCCCAGACAACTTCAAGGAAAACGAGGTTTGTCACGTTTTGCCAGGCTTTACCCTCCTTTTCATCATTCTCGAAATACTTGCAGCCGATGGCGAAGCCCACAAGCAATGAAGATGAGCCGCTTCTACGCGAAAATCCCGGCCGATTGGTCGTCTTCCCGATCCAGTATCCCGACATTTGGGCCTTCTACAAGAAGGCTGCGGCCAGCTTTTGGACTGTTGAGGAGGTTTGTTTGTTTTTTTCCTGTTTTGATGTTTTCGACCTTTTTTGAGAGATTTTATATATCCAATGCCTCCAGGTCGACCTCAGCAAGGACATGAAAGACTGGGTAAAGCTCTCCGACCAGGAACGCTTCTTCATCTCCCGCGTTTTGGCCTTCTTCGCGGCGTCTGACGGCATTGTGAATGAAAATCTGGTTGAACGCTTTTCCAAGGAGGTCCAAGTAACCGAGGCCAAGTGTTTCTATGGATTCCAGGTTGCTATCGAGAATATCCACAGCGAAATGTACTCCATGTTGATCCAGACGTACATCACCGACGAAAAGGAGCGCAATTTGTTGTTTAACGCCATCTACGAGTTTCCGTTCATCAAGAAGAAGGCCGATTGGGCGTTCGCGTGGATCAGCAACCAGGAGGCCTCCTTCGGCGAACGGGTCATCGCCTTCGCCGCTGTCGAGGGCATCTTCTTCAGCGGGTCCTTTGCCGCCATTTTCTGGCTCAAAGAACGCGGCCTCATGCCCGGTCTGACCCACTCCAATGAGCTCATTTCCCGTGATGAGGGCCTTCATCGCGATTTCGCTTGCCTCATGTTCAAGCATCTCAAAAACAAACCATCCGAAGCCCGTGTCTGTGAGATCATCCGTGAAGCCGTGACCATCGAGCAAGAGTACCTCACCGAAGCGCTCCCAGTGGATATGATCGGAATGAACTGTCGCCGAATGGCTGAATACATTGAATACGTTGCGGACCATCTTTTGGTTGAACTTGATCTTCAAAAGGTGCGTTTTTCCTCAAAACTTTAACTTTCCAAATCTAAACTTGTGCCATTCCAGATCTACAACACCAAAAACCCTTTCAAATTCATGAACAACATCTCAGTCAATAACAAGACCAACTTCTTTGAGCATCGCGTGTCCGAGTATCAGCGTATGGGTGTGGCGTCGGATACCGACAAGAACGTCTTCGATCTGGCCGTCGATTTTTAAACTTTTTTCAATGAGTTCTCCGTGCCTTGGGTTTGTGTCATCTAACTATTTTGTTGTGTTTTGTACATAACGGACTGATCTATGTTTCTATTTTGACAGTACTTTGTAAACACTTTTGTTTCCTATCACATTGCCACTTTGTTAATTTTGTCCAATAAAATGTTTGGAACATAGGAATGGAAGTTTGGAGGGATGGTAAACGGTCCAGATAAACCTAGTTTTTGCTTATCTTTGATTTTCGAGAAGGTTATGGCTTTGAAATCTGCGGGAAGGTGTACTGTATCGCAGCATGTCCTCAACATTCAAAAGCGTGAAGAGCGTTTTGTTTGTTGTGCCATTCTGAAAGCTAGGTCACGATGCCGATGGTCTGTGACGTCAGCGCGGAACCATTTGAACGCTTTTCAAAAAACGGGAGCCTCAAAACAAAGTCATTAATTGCGAGCGTTGGATTTCGTAACCTCATCTGCGCGAAAGGCTTCTATTTTTGTTCAAGGTCGCCATCGGCACAGCTGCAGCCGGCCGGCTTATTGCGTGGCATCGGCGATCTCTGGAGCTTCCGTTCATCGCGATTGAGGGTGAGGAAATGCAGCGCCTTGTGACGTCACAGACGGGGGCGGGCCTTGACCAGCCACTGTTTTGCTTTTGGCGGGAAAACAGGCTGTCTTTCGGGGGTTTGAATTGAGGTGGGCTGGGTCGTCATGACTTTCGACTGGCTGTAGGGGTCGGGACATGTTGCTTTTCAACGCCTATCCTTACAAAAACGATGGAAGTCGTCGCTTACTTCTTGATTGTAGCTTTATTTAGGCCTGTATCCATGCGTGTCGCGTTTGAATTCGGTGATTTATCCCTACTGGTACCACTTTCAGACTAATCTCCACTCACCCTTCACCACTATGGCTTCCAAGCCGTCATCCTCGACCACTATGACCCGCCAGCCGAGTCTTTTCATCGTTAAGAGAGGTTCGTTGACACTTTTTTTCAATCTTTTCGCATTCAAATTCCATCAATTTTGGTTTCAGATGGCCGCCAGGAAGGCGTTTTCTTCGACAAGATCACCTCCCGCATCGCCAAGCTTTGCCATAACCTCAATATGGACTTTGTTGATCCTGTAAGTTTTTTTTCTTTTCGATTTGACAGCTATCAAATCATCAAATGCCACTTTTCAGGTCGAAGTCGCCAAGGAAGTTATCGGAGGCATGTACAAAGGCATCACAACGGTCGAACTCGATGAACTGGCAGCTCGTACCGCCGCCAGCATGACGATGGACCACCCAGATTATGCCATTCTCGCCGCTCGGATCGCTGTTTCGAACCTTCACAAGCAGACGAAGGACGTCTTCAGTGAGGTCATGCAGGACTTGCACGCCTACATCGATGATAAGACGAACCGGCACGCGCCTCTCGTCAGCAAGGAAACCTTGGACATTGTTTTGAAGAATGCCAAAGTTCTCAACGCTGCCATCAAGTACGATCGGGACTATGATTACACCTATTTCGGGTTCAAGACCCTGGAGCGGTCGTACTTGTTGAAGACGGGTGGCAAGATTGCCGAACGGCCACAACATATGTTGATGCGGGTTGCTGTAGGGATTCATGGGGAAGATATCGATTCTGCTATCGAGGTTTGTGGATTCCAAAATGTCAAAATCGTAAAATAGGGGCTTTTCAGACCTACAATCTCATGTCCGAGCGCTGGTTCACCCATGCCACGCCCACTTTGTTCAATGCGGGTACCCCTCGGCCTCAGATGTCGTCCTGCTTCTTGCTGACCATGTCAGAGGACTCCGTTGAAGGCATCTTCGATACGCTGAAGCAGTGTGCCCGCATCAGCAAGTCCGCAGGTGGCATCGGCATCAACGTTCACAACATTCGTGCCGCTGGAACCCGCGTCGCTGGCACTGGTGGCATCTCGCACGGTCTCGTCCCGATGCTCCGGGTGTTCAACAACACGGCGAGATACATTAACCAAGGCGGAAAGCGGCCCGGAGCCTTTGCCGTCTATCTCGAACCCTGGCATGCCGACGTTTTCGAGGTTCTCGACCTCAAGAAGAACACCGGTGCCGATGAAGAGCGTGCCCGTGACCTCTTCTACGCCCTCTGGATCCCCGATCTCTTCATGAAGCGAGTTGAAACCGACGGTACCTGGTCCTTGATGTGTCCGCACGAGTGTCCTGGTCTCGAAGACTGCTGGGGCGAGAAGTTCGAGCAGCTCTACACCAAATATGAATCTGAAAAGCGCTACCGTCGCCAAGTTCTTGCTCGCGACCTCTGGAAGCACATTGTCGGCGCCCAAGTTGAAACCGGCACACCTTACATGGTCTACAAAGACGCCTGCAATCGTAAGAGCAACCAGCAGAACCTCGGAACGATCAAATGCAGCAACCTGTGCACCGAAATCGTCGAATATAGCGCCCCTGATGAAGTCGCCGTCTGCAATCTGGCGTCGATCGCGTTGAACCGCTTCGTCGGCCCCAACCGTGAATTCGATTTCGACAAGTTGAAGGCTGTCACGAAGACTGTCACCAAGAACTTGAACAAGATCATCGATATCAACTACTACCCCGTTCCGGAGGCTGAAAAGTCGAACAAGCGCCATCGCCCCATCGGTATCGGCGTCCAGGGTCTGGCCGATGCATTCCAGCTCATGCGACTTCCTTTCGCTTCGGAGGGCGCGAGGCGTCTGAATAAGCAGATCTTTGAAACCATCTACTACGGTGCTCTTGAAGCGTCGGCGGAGCTGGCCGGAATCCAGGGTGTTTACGAAACCTATGAAGGCTCCCCCGTGTCAAAGGGCATTCTCCAACACGACATGTGGAACGTCAAGCCGACTAACCTGTGGGACTGGGCCCCGCTTCGCGAACTCATCAAGAAGAACGGTGTCCGCAACTCGCTTCTCGTCGCTCCTATGCCGACGGCCTCCACGGCCCAGATTCTTGGAAACAATGAATCCATCGAGCCCTATGCCGACAATGTGTACACCCGTCGAGTCCTTTCCGGCACCTTCCAAATCGTGAATCCGCATCTGTTGAAGGACCTGGTCGAGTTGAACCTCTGGAATGAAGACATGAAGAACAGCCTGATCGCGGCCAGTGGCTCTGTGCAGAACATCCGAGGCATCCCAGATGACATCAAGGAACTGTACAAGACTGTCTGGGAGATCCGTCAGAAGGACATCATCGAGATGGCCGCCGATCGTGGCGCTTTCATTGATCAGTCGCAGTCGCTCAACTTGCATTTGCCGGTCCCTACCTATGCTCATTGTACCTCGATGCATTTCTATGCCTGGAAAAATGTAAGCATCTTTCGGTGATTTATTACATAACATTGCGTTGACTTTTCTATCATTTTCAGGGCCTCAAGACGGGTATGTACTATCTTCGCACGCGTCCGGCTGTCAACGCCGTCCAGTTCACCGTCGATAAGGAAGCGCTTCGTCAGGCCAAGACGGTGGCGCCAAAGGAAGAGGAGGTTGAAGAGGAATGCCTCATGTGCAGTGCTTAAATTTGTATTATTTTAATATTGTGAATGACCTCATTTGTGTATTTTGACCAGTTTCACTTAACTATAAATAAATATGTGTTACATTAAACAACAGTGCAATCGTCAAACAAAAAAATTTTTAACACCTGGTGGATGCAATGAAGCCACGATGATTGTCGGTTAAGCTTAGAACGGGGATGGATAGGTATTACAAAAAGGCAAACTTGTGCTTTAAACTCACACGTGTGCCCTTATCAATGTTGGTCGATGTACCGCGAAGTTCACTTACTTCGTGACGGATTTCATCAACTTTAGGGCCTTTGACCACTGTTGACCCTTATCTCCTCCCTCAAAAAGACAGTCAGATTTATTTGAACATAAACCCTTATCATGTTCGTAGAACTTTCAACATCTACGCCTATCAAAAATGGGTATAAAAGACGGCCATTGAACTCAAGGAAGTCATTCTACGGTTTTTTCGTCCGCGTCGAGTCGCTTCTCTCCCGTGTTTAACTTGATTTTTCTTTCAGGATCACTGGCAGCAACCCGCATCCAACGATGTTCCCAACTTATTTCGAATTCTATGATCTGCTCATGGCATTGAAGTCTTACTTGGAAAAGCTGAAGGACTTCAAAACACCCGAAGAGATGCAACATCTTTCTGTTGAAGAGGGACTTCAGCCGTTTGCCGAGTTGTTGACGGACGTAAACTTTGCATCTAACTGGACAGAGCTACAACGTGAATGTAAGTTCGTCAAACGGGCTTCATCAATGCGTGACGAAGTCAACAACTTGATCAAAAATTGCGAAACGTATGCTAGCTTCATCCGGCATTTTGAGGAATTTCCAAGACCACCTAAGGACAATCTGATAGACCTGCGCCGATTCAACTGCGAGCTGGACGAGGAGATACGTCGCCCGTCCCAATGCCCGGCCTGCTATACCAACAAGCACCGCAGTTACGTCCGCAAACGTTTAACGGCTACATCGAAAAAATTCAAGAACTCCAGGCCAAAGCTCGACGAACTTGAATGATCCCTTTGGTCTTTTTTCAGTAAAAGTTAAACCAACATCGTGATTATTTGTTTTTTTTTTCATGTTGTTTCCAATGTTTGAACTCTAAATAAATGGTAAAAATGATAATTTCGGCATAACATTGAAAGTGATTTATAGCTAGAATAGCAGATATTAACGTTTGACAAAACGTCCAACTTTAATGTAGAAAGGAAAAAAGATCGAGTTACAAACATAAACTTGCATGATCTGCCGAAAAAGAGCATTGTTTATACCATCAAAAAGGATGGTTTTGACGAAAACTTCATTCCACCAACGACTTTCGGTATCACTAAATTGGTGGATAATGTCGGTACCAGGGTCGAAATATCGTCACAACTCCGTAATCTATATCAGTGATACCCGTGACGTCAAAGACGATACCAATAGGACGGCGCCAGTCATCATACTTGTTCTACTCCAAGTTATCTTAGCAACAGCCGACCTTATAGAAAATTGTGTATTGTTATTGCTTGACGACGGTCGTTACATCGATCCTCATGCAAAGTTAGTTCAAAATTGAATTTAAATTTGAAGTTTAAATGAAACTTCAGAGTTGGAGTACTCCTCATGACAGCAATAACATCAATTTGGCTTCTAAGCTGCTATTTAGTGTTCGCTGGCATCTATTACAGAAAGTGCGCTCTTCTAATTCCCCATTTCATCGCTAGCGTGAGCGCCTTCTGACGTACGCAAAAATATCAAATAAACATTTCAGATAGTCCAAATACTGATACAACTGATCGTGTTTATCAGCATCGTGCAACTATCCAATACATGGTTGCATCTTTTCCGTCTAGTCTTCGCTATACTTGTCATTTTGATCACGTTATTCTACGAAATATCATGCTACTCCGCAATTAAACTTCATAACGTTTTATAAAAGTTTGAAACCTTCGAAAATGTTGATCTATGTACAAATGTAAGGTAGAAATACAAAATTACCAGTACGGCATCCATTGCGAGTCGTCGGCAGGCATGAGATTGCCGTTAATGACGAGGAAAATGTCGACGAGCCACCAAATACCGACGCCGCCGAGTGTCATGAGTTTGCCGACAGCGACGGCCGAATACCCGAGGCAGAAGCGATCGACGCCGACAATTCCAAGGAAGATGGAGTAGAGTAGGGTGGAGAGGAAGTAGTGGCCGGTGAATCTGGATGAGAGTGCCGTGAAATGGGAAAGTTTCACGGAAAATGGGAACTCACTTGACACACTTTGCTTCTCGCTTGAATCGTCGCGGACCACTACATTCAATGCATGGCAAAACTTCGCAAGTGACGTTGGTCATGGCGTAGACGCCGTTTCGGGGGCCGAAGTAGGGGCAAACTGCCTGAAACACAAAAGGTAAGCTGTAAAGTTTAATGGATATAAAATTGCCAAACACAACTCACAGAAGTGTCATTACCCACTGGTTGAACATCAGCAGCATCCTCACACGCAAGAAATTCGATTCCGACGTAATCACAGGGGATGAGAGGGGAATCTGGTCGGCGTTCGCTGAGCATGAGGACGGCACATTCTTGGAAGACAAAGTTCTGTTTTGTCGGTGAACCCGTGGAGATGTTGGCGGCGGTGACACAGCTGACGACGACGGCAAGAATAAGGGTGATGAAAAGGTGAAAGCGACGGAATCTGATCATTTTAAGCGCATTTTATGGATCGACGGCGCTGGAGATATCAGGCGACAAAGTGCTGGAGGCGAGCCAGAAAATCGACGAAAGAGAAGTGGTTGTTGGGGACAGTTTGCCAAACATCACTCAAACCAATGTTTCTTTTCCACAACAGTTACGTTGTAAATTTGGCATGCTATATTTCTATGATAGGCAGTAAAAGTAAATTAAACTGTAGAAATGTCTAAATGTGTGCAAAACAAACAATAACCGCCCAAAAGTGAGTATCGAAGTAAACAAAGAACACCCCGCACTAAACCAAGTGTCCCCCACAATTTCAAAGTTCCCTTCACCCAACCCCTCCGGCCTTTCCTCCCATTTCACCCCTAAAACCCCTCCAAAACTTCAACCATGGCGACCGCAGCAAATGTAGCCGATTACCCCTTCCTCAAGCTTCTCATCAAAATGCCGATCTCACGGATTACACTGGTCTACAAGTCGCCTCCGGCATGCCTCTTCACGTTGAACATGTTGGACGCTTCTGTGAGGGATGTTGTCAATTTCCTCCTCACTGCGCCACCAATGTGAGTTTCTTTTGCCATTTTACACTAATCTCATGCCTAAGAATGTCTTTTCAGCAAGCTCGAAGAAGTCTGTCTGCCCCAAGGTCGCCTCCAACTCCGGAAAGTTCTCGATTTGCTTACATCTTTGAAGATTGTCTACCTCCAAGATGGCGTCTACAGCGTTTGCGTTGGTTTTTATGAATTTGAGAACGTTTATAAGGATTTGTGTTACAGCCCAACTTCCGTCAAAGCGTGATCAGCGCCATGACAGTCCGCCAACGGAGCACAGCCAAATTCAACCGTTTGAAGGAAGGCAAAGATAAAGTCAAAAAGATGAACGTCACGGACCTGTTTCAAAGAGCGATCGAACGTTGGGATACGATCCTGAAGTATTTGATCAACTCTGGTGGTGAGGCGATCAGCATGGCGACGACAGACATGTTTCGAGAGCTGAAATATATGAATGTTCGAGGTTTGTGGTGTTTTTTAAGG
Organism: Panagrellus sp. LJ2284; assembly: GCA_024447225.1. Taxonomy (NCBI): domain Eukaryota; kingdom Metazoa; phylum Nematoda; class Chromadorea; order Rhabditida; family Panagrolaimidae; genus Panagrellus; species Panagrellus sp. LJ2284. Next base: position 7,709,267 of record JAMRYC010000004.1, read on the forward strand.
TTTTTATATATATTTTTGCTTTTTTTTTCAGAAAACGGCACCAAAGACATAACCTCAAAGGGCTTCCAGTTCCTCCTGCTTAGCCGTCACGCCCAATGTTGGCACTATTTGAGCGCTTATTTGAAACATGTGACGAAGGAGCACCCCGAACACTGTGCTGATCTCATTGACGTTTTTTGTTCGCTGATTATGTTGGCACCGACCTTGCCGAGTGAGTTTGAATTTATTCAGGGATAGTTTTGATGGGTTTTGTTTCAGCGACAGTCTCAAAGTCCTCCTTCTTCACGATGACCCACGAAGAGCCCCGCTACGAAGTCCCTTACCGTATCCCGACCTACCCCCACGACGTTGTGAACAACTTCTTTCTGCACATGCGTGAACTCGGCTTTGTCTACATCCGAAAACGGAAGGACGGATACTTCTACATCACCCCCATGTTGTCCATGCTGCGAATGACGGGCAGTGTCGGTATCAACGCCGGAATGCCGCTGGCCAAAGCCGATGGGTTCCTCGTTTCCGAATCAAATTACCGTGTCTATGCCTACACCAATGATCATTTGCAATTATCAATCTTGAACACCTTCACCGAAGCGGATGGCGCCTTCGCTGACATGGTCATGACGATTTTAACCCGTGGCAGCGTGAGAAGGGCTTTCGATCAGGGCATCACAGCGGCGCAGATCATCGCTTTCATGCGCTCGAATTCGCATCCGATCACGATTGAGAAGTTTGGACCGGTCGGGTGTGTGCCGCAGACTATTGTTGATCAGGTTGGGTTTGGATTTAACTTTTTCGATGACAACTTTGGCAATGGCTTTAATTTCAGATAGAGCTCTGGGAAAGCGAACGCTCCCGCTTCAGCCACACTTCCGGCGTTCTCATCACGAATTTCATCTATCCCAACGAGTTCAAAATGGCTGTCGACTTCGCCAAGGGTAATAACTTCCTCAAATGGAGCAACCCGTTGTCCAAGAAGATGATCATCGATGCCGATGCGCATGAAAAGTTCAAGCAGTGGTGGACGTCGAATCGTGCTCGACAGGCTTAATGGGTATTTTTACAACTGTTCTACTGTAATAATGCGTTCAACAGGATCCATTTGTTTCATTCTAATCTTTGGTGAACAGTTTCAGTAATATAAATTAATATACAAAAGTCAAGGAAAAAGAAAGATGCAAGGAAAACAGCAAATTGCACATTACTATTGTAATAAAATAGACAAGTTAATCAAATCAGAAAGATGGCTGGCGATGAGACTCGTAGAAAATATGAAAGTGATATTCAATTAGTCCGGAAATGGGTCAATCAATCTTCGGAGATTGTTTCGAGGTGGTCGTGGCCTAATGGCATGCCGCTGTTGGAAAAGGACGAAGTTGCCTGAGGTGGTGACCGGTAGGCAGAGGATCTTGACGGCGATGCCAATAGTTGTTCTTCTGATGGCGGCGGAGATGCTGGAATGAAGGACTCGGACAGACTTTCGCCGATGGGCGACATTGGAGGCAGGCCGAAGGAGTCGAAACTCAGCAATTCACCGACAACTTCAGTGCCGACGTCGCCGCGGAAGGAGATCTTGCTCTCTTGGATGGAAATGGGCGAAGTGGAGAAGGTGTGGTCCTCGATTTCAGCGACGAAGCAGTCGTTTCCGCCCTCGAAGGAGTAATCATCACCAAACAAGTTTCGCGGGCTGTGGTGGATGATGGAGGCGTCGGGGGAGTGGGGTTTCATGATGCGTTCTTCGGGGGTTTTCCTGCAAAATGGTCAATTATAAAGGTCAAAAACCACAGGAAAGCTCACTTTTGCGGGGTCGACGCCACTCGTCTCCGCTGCAGAGCCTGTTGAACGACAGCGGCAAAGTCAAAGTCGACATTGGCCGGGATGGAGATGTCAGTTTGACATTCACGTTCGCTCAGCTCAAGAAAAATGCTCTTGCTTCTGGATACTGGGGTGCCGCGCAGCTCACTGGTCATCATTGCCTTCATTGATGTCCGTCGAGTCATGACAAGGCTCGGTGTGGCCGGAGAGGGGGTGAAGCTGGGGCCTTTGACGTGGTTTGGGAGCATCTGAAGGACAAATGATATCGATATATCAAAATTGTCACCAAAAAAGCAAAAAAAACTCACAACCATCGGCGACGGAGCAATCTGCGAGCTATTGCGCCAAAATTTGTCCACTTCTTGTCGGAGTTGCAAGCTTTTATCATTATTGCTGCAAAAAAGGCTCCATCGTCATATAAAATAGCAAAAATATATATAACTTACACAGGAGAATCGTAATAGAAGCTCTCATCGATTCTAGCCGGAAATAACGTTGATTTGTGCTCGATCGACCAATCTATCTGGCTGGAACGAGCTTCTACGCGCTGAAACAGAACATATTCAATGACTTGGACTTAAAATAATGTTGAAAGCTCACTACTTTATTGGTCGGTGTCTTAAAAACAGCGGGACTGTACTCTGTGTTGCTGTTATCTTTTTTAATCGCAATATTCGATGATGAAGTATTTGTGATGCTGATAGAGGATCCTGGGTATCTGAAAAAATGAAAATATGCTCAACTTTGTCATCATTTTGGGGATTTGCCTGAGAAAAGCGTGAAAAGCCGGGTGGCTCCACGCAGTGCGCTTTTCTACCTCATTAATGAGGTCATGTGCGCGCTTTTTCGAACCCATTTTGATCTATTATTAACAAGCGCGTACTTCAAATAAAAAAATTTAAAAAACTTACGCATTAGACAAGTCAAAATCAGCCGAGGTCAAGCTGTCACCAGTGATAAAGCCCTGATCCGTGCTGATCGCAGACGGGTCCGATTGACGCGATGTATCACCATTCGTTGATGTGGTTTCATCCATGATGGGTTCGGGGAGAGGATTGCGGGATTCTGGGGAAGGGCAACACACCGGATCAGGGCCACAAGCGCCGAGGTTGGGCGATTTTGATGAGATTTGCAAGTGACGGAGCTGCGTTGAAGGAAGCATTTTACCGCGATGGCGTGCGCACTAAGGGTTCTCGCGACGAATGAATGTGAGGTCCGCTCGGACTTGCGAGTTGCAGGTTTGCGTGAACGGCGCGACTTCGTACACAAAAAACATCTAATTAGGTCTTAATAACTGTCTAATTACCTTATTCTCTGCCCAACACATAATCCGCAATGTCGCCCAGGCCTCATAAACGCGAATTAGCTTTGATTTATGGCTTAAAAGTGCATTTTGTTGTCCAACCTCGATGCTAACATGTTTTATATATATTTTTTATCGGCTTTTAGTTTATTTCGCTTAAATTTGTCCCAAACCTTTTTTTGCATCTATGTTTTTGAAATTATCAATTTTCAGTCTCCCAACCATGCCCGAAGCCGCCATAGATCAGGCCTATTTCGACAATGTCCGCGTAATAGCGGCTCGTATGGCCCATTCATTCGGCTACGAAAGCTTTGAAGGCGCTGTTCTCGACAGGCTTACTCACTATGTTATTTCTTGTAAGTTTTTGTAAACTTTCTACCACCTAGCTTTTATAATGTCAAAAATTTTAGATGGAATGGACTTAGCCAACCGATCTAAACATTGCGCCGAATTCTGTGGCCGCAACAATGTCAATGTCAAAGACGTCGAATCCAGCCTCCGTGACGATAATGTATCCCTTGACGATCTCGCCAATTACATTAAAAACGCTCCAAAGGTTGCACGAGTCAATCCACCGAAGATAGAACCGGCAAAGATCCCTGAAGTCACTTTGAAACTGGGCGAAGAACGGCCGATGCCATCGTATATACCGTCGTGGTGTCCAAAGTTTCCGGATGGGCATACTTATATGAAAACTGCGGTTTGTTTTGGTCTTTTGATGTTTTTGTGTTCGAATGGAAGTTTTCAGGTCGTCTCCGATGTCGAACTGTCCTTCGGCAAAGTCCGAACCCTCCAAGCCGAAAACAAAGAGAAAACCATCGATTCCTTGCTTCATTTCACCCTGGCGACCAATGAAAACTTCTGCTTATTCCGACAGAAACACAATGACGTCCTCGATCAAGCCAAGTCAGAATTGGAAAAGCAAGAAGCAGCATTGGAAGCCAAGCGGGCGAGATATTCCTCCGATGCGGCAGCGGTCGACATGTTTGAGCTGAAGGAGACTACGACGTCGATAGTGAGGAAGTCTGTTCCGGAAAAGTTTTTCTGTGAGTTTAACTTTGTTTTTGACAAGTTTAAAATAACAAATTACAGTTTTAAAACCATTCCGCGTCGCCGATCCCACCCAATTAGCCCTCTGTCAAGACGACGATGAAGAACCAGAATTACCCAACCCCGCCGAAAACGACGAATCCCTGCCATTAGACGTAACTGATACGAGCTATCATGCGGATGAATCGAAAATGGATCTCGATGATACCGATCTCATGGAAATGCTATCTCCGGATTCTGCGGATGGAAACTAAGTTAGTTTTGTTTGTATGTACATATTTGATGAGGCGTAAACGATGTATATAATTTATAAATAGTCGTCTTCTAAATGAAGTAAATCAACAAACAGTGTTACACGTTTATGTCTTCTTGAAGACGGCCCCAGTCGAAGTTGTGCCGGGCTTGCCACCGAAAACAAGCACAGTCGTGGCCGGGATTTCGCATTCGAATGCGAGATCGTCGCCTTCGAAAAGGTCGATGAGTTCGGCTTGGGTGAAGTTGCAGGAGAAGATGATGAAGTACAGGGCCGTCTTGTCGTCGCAGTCTTCACGGATCTCAAAGTAGTCCATGACGGATCGACGATAGTTTTTGAGGCGTTCGTTGCGGTCTCCGGCAAGGCTGATCGCGTCCCAGGTACCTTTGTCGAGGATTACCTGAAACAGCATTCCTAATTTGAAGGTAAAGTGATAAAGTCCCACCTGAAACCGCCCCTTCAAGGCCGGATCCGTCTCATTGGCGATCAAATCGGCCACCGCGAACTCGATCTTCGTCGAACCGACAGTTTCCTCCGCTCGGGCAGCCTTTCTGGATAGCTCGACGGCAGCTTCACAGTAATCGACACCAGTCAAGTTCGTGTAGCCTTTGAGACGGAGATTCCGAAGGACAGAGGCGTTCCCGGTGCCTAGGTCGAGAATGGCGGCTTCTTTGGCAACATTGTCCGTGATGTAGCGAAGCATGCGGTTTTCGGCGCTTTTTCCGAACCAAACTTCGCCCTCATCGCCGTTTTCATTGAAATTGGTCAGTTCATTGTTGTAGTGATTCTCCCAGCTGAAACCAACTTCCTATTATCCCTCAAAATAGCTTCCAAAGCCGAAAACAACCAAAACCCCGCCCATTTTTTCCTATCCAAATTAAAACCCCAATAAATCCCCGAAAAACTCACTATTCCTTCGTTCCCAGTGCCGAATCCACGCGCTCTTCCTCCAATGAAACCGAATCCAGCATTTCAATGCGCAGAATTGCGTCCTGTAGCAAATCACACGTGTCCATGATCCTATTATCCCGCCTTTAATCTTCTCAAAAGTACACTTTTCGCGAATAAATGACGCTGTTGTAGTCTCTAACTGCCACAATGTGACGTTTCAAATACGCCTTGAGGAGAGGCAGACGCGCATTTATTTTCGTGGTCAAAAAGAGAGCAAAAAACCAAGGAAGGAGGAAAAACATAACGAAGCAAGCGAGGGCGTGGACCCGTCCCGACACAAAAAGAGGGAGGATGGGTGCCTGTGGCAGGCGGCTGGTCTACGTCATTCACTCACGCAAGGCAACGGAATACGTTCTACGTTCTTTCTTTGCCCCCTCCATCCTTGGAGGTTTCAATGAAAGAAAAAGTAAAGTCATGGCCAAGACAAGTTGGCCTTGGCATACAAGACTTCCATTATGTACAATAGAATTAACAATTACAATACATTAACAAGGCATTATTAAGGATGAGGATGAGATTCATTATCTGCGGCCAAACATCTTCTTGGCCAGGCGCTGCTTCGCCGTTTCAACTTTCTTTTGCTTCGGAGGCGCTTTCGGAGCAGGCTTGGCAGCACCGGCCTTTGATGGCACTGGCCGACTTTTCTTTCTTCCCGCATTGGCAATGAGAGAGAGATCGTCGTCGTCGGATGCGTAGGCTGCGTCGCCGAGTCGGCGAGCTTCAAGTTCGCCTATACGGTCGGCCTGGGCCACATTCTTGCGTTGTTCCTCGTCGTAGTCGTCGAAAAAGCCTTTCGAGGTGCTGGGGCCTGCAAAACAACGACGCAATGCGTAAACAGATTAATGAAAGAACCTAAAATGTGACTCACTATCAGCATCATCAGTACTCCCGCTTATGCCCCGTTCCTGCAGCCAGGCGGAGGGCTTTATCTTTCGACCTGAGGAGGTTCGTTCGCTGAACATGTTGGCCAGGGATTGGGAGTCCTTCTTCGGCAGCTTCATGGCTTTGCGGATGGCTTTCTCGTCACGGTCCTTCTTTTGCTTCTTCGGAGGGGGTGACGATGTCGAAGGCGTCGCAGAATCAGCTTTGAGGTTGATTCGCAGCTTCAATGGAGGTAGATTGGGTTTGGCAGGGGACGAATCGGCAGATTTAGAGCCGGCGGAGGTGCGTTTCCGCTTCGGGGATGCCTTTTCGCGGAGTTTGGCGTACTTCTTCAGCCCGTTTTCAATCGTTCGGACGACGGACTTGAAGTGGGGATGACATGGGCTTCGACGATTCCAGCGAGGCAGAACTTTGGCATATGCTTTGAGGCCTTCGAGAATGTAGGGCGGAAGGATTTCAAAGTCTTCCGTGGCGTCTGAAAGGATTTCTTCATTGGATTTTAGTAAATTTGAAACCAACTTTTCAGGCGTTCTGTCAAGGCCTTGGCGCCGTACCAATTAGAAAGCTCGAATTGGGGAAACATAAAGTTTTCGTCGTAGTTGCAAGCTTGTTCCACTTCATAGACCCTTCAAAAACGCAATCAAAAATGTAAAAAGGAGTGAAAAAACTCACTTTAATTGACGAACAATGTTCAAATCGTGTATGAAATTGCCGCCAAAGACCATGGAATCAATCGGGGTATAGACGGCATGGATCCAGCCGCTTGGGATCATGACAGTCTTGCCGGGGTCTATCACGACCTGAAATTGAAATTAAGACATAAAAATGGTCAAAAAGGTTGAAAAAAACATACTCGATGAATTTCTTCCCTCGGGACACAGTCTCCAAACCATGTTTCTGATCGATTTTCGCTATTCGTCCACTTTACAAATCGTTCCAAATTCTCTTCCGTCGGCTCGACCACATAGAAAATTTTCTGGCCCTTGAAGACGTGGTACCAAACGCTCGAACCTCCGAAGTCAATGTGAAATTCCGTGTAGGATCCGCCCATCCCTAACAGACAAAACATAGCGACATCTGGCCGGCAATTGATGTGGTCCGGAACGACGGCGCCCTGATACGTCCCAGTGATGATATCGTCGTATTCGACCTGCTCTTCTGGCCAGAACTTGTGGACCCATGATAACCGATACATCAGCTCCGGAGCACGGACTATGTCCATCAATTTGGTGTGGCTGAACTCGAAACTGAGCATGTTGTACAACCTTGGCCTGGGGTTTTCGTTCCATCGGTCGTAGAAGGATTTGAAAGACATTTTCGAGGAAAGCTGCATGTAAACATCGATGGTGTCGATTATTTCGTCCGGGCCAACAAGGTCATAGAGTTTGTGCATATCGAAATCGGCCTCTGGGAGCTGCATTTTGAGACCGTCGACATCTGAGATCATGACGGGATTGCGCCATTCTTCGTCCTGGTTGAAGTATTGGTGGAAAGAGTGGCCGGAGGGGTATACAATCATGACATCGAGGGGGCTGGAAAGAGTTTTGACTTTAAAAAAGGAGAAATTATATATAAAAGACATACCAAGGCTGTATGGAGGCTTCAAAGGTGACAAAATGCTCAACCCAGGCTTTCGTTCCGACTTGGGGCTTTAGATCGGCTTCTTCTATCGCATCAAAGTTGTAGCGGTGGTTGAGGAGGACCTTTTTGTCTGGAAAACCATCATTTAACTTAAAAATTGAGACATTGGTCAAAACTTACAAACACTCGGCCCAGCAATCGGCTCACAAGCACTACAATGATACTTATCCACGAGATTCGCCGCATATTCCTCAATGTTTACGCACTCTTGATGGAACCATTTCTTACAATTGTCACAGAATATCCATGGGATTTCGCGTGGCGTTTTTGGTTTTGGTGGGGAACCGTCGCTGAAAATTTTAAAATATATTTCAAAACTCAAAAAAAAAACGAAACCAACTCTTTATTATCCTCTTCCCGGCACTTGAAACACACATGCTCGTCCGATGGCGCCTTCCTTCCGCGATTCTTGCTGTAATTCACGTGGGATAACGACCCCGAAGCCGATGCCGATGGCGGCACGAAGCTGCTGCTTGACGCCGCGGAAGTGGTCGAAGTCGACGGTCCAGCGAGACTTGTCATCGGTTGCAATGTCGGCATCGACGTTATCGACATGCCAGAATCCACTGTCGTCGTAGAGGCCACGGTCGTCAGCGACGGCATGCTTTCGAGTACAGGTGTCGGAGATGGAGGCCCTGTGGCGGCTTCTGACGGCGTTCGCGTCTCATCCCGTTGGATTTCGCTGGTAATGCTGGCCGGTGATGGCGCACCTTCTCTGTCCATAGCTGGAGCAATTTAGAAGGAAGATACAGCTAAGGTGGGCTGTAAAACGGCGATGAAGCGCAATGAAATCTGAGAATTTTGACGGACGACAAATCGCACGTTTTTTCCCACTTGGCACGCTGCCCAATCAATGGACGTTGAGGGCTGTGCGCCAAGGGTGGGGGAAGGGGCAGTGGTTGGGAACACTTTGCCAAGGCTTTCTTTTGGGGGTTGCGGGAAAAAGTTGGGCTTTCGTTGGATTTTGGTGATTTTGACGACTTTGGTGCTTTCACTTTTCTGATTTTGTTTTCCCATTGTCCTCAGACTGTCTCTAGGATCTGTTCATTACCAAAAACAGCTTAAATCTGCTTATATTTCGTTCCATAATTCACGATTTTCATTTCGCGTTTTTATGTTTTTCAATTTCGCGCTTCAATCAAATCCGCTCCGAGACACAGGAATTCCTCGCTCCTCCCCTTTTTTCTTTCATCGATTAGTTTCCCAATCCACTGCGCGTGACCATGTTTTTCTATTTTCCTCTATTTTGACCAATTTAAACCCATTTTAGCCCCCTGCCAAAATGTCTGGTATCGCCGCCGGTCGCTTAACCGAAGAACGCAAAGCCTGGCGCAAAGATCACCCCTTCGGCTTCATCGCGAAGCCCATGAAGAACAATGATGGCACGATGAATCTCTTCCTTTGGGATTGCGCCATCCCGGGTAAGAAGGACACCATCTGGGAAGGCGGCCTCTATCGGGTATGTCATTTTTCCTCGAAAATTCCAATTTTTATATATAAAAAATCATCTTCCAGCTCAAAATGACCTTCAAGGATGACTTCCCTTCAACACCGCCCAAGTGCCGCTTCGAGCCGGCCCTCTTCCATCCGAATGTGTATCCCAGTGGCACGGTTTGCCTCAGCTTACTCGACGAAAACAAGGATTGGAAGCCGTCGATCACGATCAAACAGCTTCTCATCGGCATCCAGGAGCTGCTCAACAATCCCAATGCTGATGATCCGGCCCAGGCAGAGGCGTACCAGGTTTTCATACAGAACAAGTATGTTTTTTGGATTCTTGCTTGAAATTTATATATAAAATACCCGTTTCAGGCCCGAATACGAGAAGCGAGTGCGGCGCCAAGCCATCCAATACTCCGGAGAAACCGTTCAGAAGCAAATGGGGCTCTGAGAGTTCAAAAGTAACCCTTACAAAATCTCCGATCTGAATTTAAATGAGTTCCATTTCACCAAATTTGATCTGTTTATGTCAATATTTTATTTAAAGACCCCTCTATCTTGTGTTTATCACCTGGCAAGTTTAGTTTTTTTCTCGCCAGCTGTATTCCCTCATGTGTTTGTGTTTGACTGTGAGTCGTTTTTTCTTTGATTTAATTTGATAAAGAGCTGATGCAATAGACTATCAGGATGAGTGTATGCGAAGAAACAGGTTTTTGAGGCCTGTGGTTTTAACTATACTTTTTCGAGTGAGTGATAGCCAACTGTCCCATGGAGATTCTATCTTTTATTGACCAGTGGTCGTGATATCAGTGGGTTTGACTGGTCAGCAGGCTAATTTTGTTGTTTTTTTGGCGGTTTTTTTAGTTTTAAATTGGATTTTTGTGAGTTTTGAGAACGTGGGATCGATTTTTTGGGTCGGTAGCGTTTCAAATCACTAATTACATGATGCAAAACGTAAAAAAATATATAAAAACCCGGTCTTTCGACAACTATGACGCCGGGCATCCCATGCATTGCCTCATGTCATCATCATCGCCGCTGCCAGCCAGTACGGACCGGCTCGGGGCTGTCGCTTGCAAGGAAAGGGGCTGTTTGCTCAATAATAAGGGCGGAGTTGTATCCGTGCCTCTCCCCGTCGAAGTCGACGTACTATAGTAAAATCGGACATGGTTGGAGTCATCGTTCTGGAGTCCACTCTCTCTGCTCGAGCGCATGCGCTGTTGGAATTCCAGAACTCGGAATTGCGCGCGCGATTTTTCTGCGCGCTCAAGCTTTCATTCAATCCAGCTTTTTTTGAACACTTCTATGTACGCTTTTTTGCTAGCCGACAACAAACCACTGAAACCAGAACAGCCAGAGGGGGTTTCCAAGCCCAACCAATCGGTCGCTACTTCCACCACCCGGCTGAGTGAGGTGACGCGTCATCCGACGAAATGGCTGTGGCTTGCTCCCCTTTTCGAAACAAACAACCTTTCAACCATTTTTTACTTTGAAAGTTTAGTTTTTTCCGTCGTCACGCTTTTGCGGGCTCCGGCCAGGAACAGTTTCACCTTTTGTCATTTCAATCTGAATCCTTCGCTGTCAGAACTTTTCCTCGTTTCCCATTTCGAATCCCCCAAAAGTTGCCACGTTTCTAAGCCCTCCCAAACTTTTAAAACCACATAAAAACTGTCAACAACCATACATATTGGGTTTTTATGTACAGGCAAATGTGTTTTGCAGTCTGCTTGAGGCGGTCCTTTGGGTCTTTTTCACTTTTCTCACGCAATCGATGTAAATTGGTTTCTATTTTAACGGGGACCCTGTTTCTGTTTCGGGTATCAACAGGTTTATCAATCGGTCTTTTTTTCGTTGACGAGCGTGATGGGGTTCCTTTTCTCGTGCGTTGATTTGATTTGTTTGTCAACAATTTTGAATGTTGAAGTTTAAAAGTCCATCTTTCAGCAAACCACAGCCAAAGCCAACCATGTCTCTCTGGGAAGGTGTCACCGTCGTCGATTCCGATGGCAACAAGCACAGCGCGCCTGAATACCTTAAGGATAAGGTTGTCGCGATCTACTTTTCGGCTGGATGGTGCCCTCCGTGCCGGGCTTTCACCCCTAAGTTGAAGGTTAGTCCAAATTCCACTCTTTTTGTCCATTTTTAACTTCACAAATGCCAATTTCAGAAGTTCTACGAAGCCCTCAAGGAAGCCAACCAAAACTTCGAAGTCGTCTTCATCTCCCGTGATCGCTCGGCCGAGGACCTCGTCGAGTACTACAAGGACCATCACGGCAAGTGGCTCTACGTCGAGTACAACCCCGAATTCGTCGATGCCTGGCGCGCCAAGTTCGACGTCAAGACGATCCCGTCCCTGAAGGTCGTCAAGCCCGATGGCACCGTCGTCGTCCAGGATGCCCGTACCGAGGTCGCTCAAAAGGGTGGTGATGCCGTTGCTCTCCTTGAAGAGTGGAAGGCTTTCTTGTAAGCTACTTTCCATCTAAATTAAATTAACTCTCGGCATTGGCGCCGTGCACTGATTCCATCTTTAAGTTCGTATCCGCTTTTACTGTATATTCTTTCTGTCTATACTGTCTTGTCGATTCATAAAGTTTTATTTTCGAAATTTGTACAAAAATTCAAAAACTTGGAATGCCTCAACATTGAAAGATCAAAATTGTTATCTTCGCCGCAGCAAAGTGAATATACTTGGTGAAACTGATGTGGGTCCCAAAGTTGCGGCCAACAATGACGTGCCAAGTATCATCTGAAAGATCAAAACCCATAAAAACGCATTCCAATCAACAACCTTACGTGTGATATCGTCCAATTTGGTCTTAATGGCCGTCGCAATTTCGTTCTCGATGCCTTGCGTGTCCAAAGCAATGTTTGCGATTTCAACGCATTGCTTCTGCTCGTCAACGGATAGGTTCGTTCCCCGAATGTGCACTGATAACGGCTCGCTGATGATGGTCTTTTGGGCTGTTAGATCGGGTTTGGCCGGTTCGGGTTGGTTTGCGTTGACTGCGGCACGCCATCTTTTTGAGGCGTTTCTGTAATAATTTTGTAATACTTTCTTGACTATATTCTTCAAATGCGAAAAATTTTTGTTGCAAAAATGTAGTTTCAAATTTGATGTATACCACATAAAATATGTGCTATACAGCCCCGACAGATGTTTTGTGACAAAAATAACGCACTTTTTCAGTTATTTTTTACAACGAGGCCTCTAAAGGTACGATTTCCGTGTCCGTATAGTCAGTCAAATGACGAACTTTCATCAAAGGGTTATAAGTCAAAAGGTACAAAATAGACTTGTGTTTTGGAGTGTGTTGATAAGAGGCTCTAGCTTGTATTACGTCTTTGCGAAAGTTCGTGCCGTTTTTCGACACCATTTTTCTCGGGTATTTTCCAGAAGTTTCTGGTCCCGTTTAGGTGTGCGACAGAGGGATACCTAAGTTATTTTATTAACACAAAAAGAGGCGCCAGCGGCACATGTGTCATTTGTATTTTTGCGCTGACCTAGACCACCCACGATGACTTAATTGGTCCATGTTCAGTACCGCCAGAAGGCGAGATATATTGTCACCTTCGTGGCAGCTTTGACCTTAACATCCCCTCTGCTGATTACCATTGAATCAGACATGGGTAGCTTCATTTGCAAAAGAAATGCTTCGAGAAGTGCAATGACCTCAAAAATTGGCTCGGACGGGTTTTTTCCAGAATCCTTCGTGAGGGACCGGATTTAAACCACACGGGTCGCCGGCGACCCCCAAAATGTGGTGCGCTTGTAATTTGCATGCACCCCTGGTGTTCGAGGCGAGTTGCGTCCTTTTTGCTTTTTTTAAAAAAAACCGCAACAGTTTTAAATTTGTAAAAAAATCAAGCAACAAGGTATCTCATTGAAACTCAAAATTTTGTATCTTGGCATATTGAGGCATCTCTCATAAAATTTTCTAAGCATCAGGTGCCGTGGCGGGCTCAGGCGAACCATTCTCGTCACTTTATCACGTTGAAAAGGCTGAATTTGAAGGTTTTTTTAACGGCATAACTTTAGTTGGCACTGAATCCGGCTAAAAGTCAGAATCTTACATCTAGGTACCTAGGGCCACGCCTCTTTAAAATATCAAGGCTCTACGTGTCCTTACGGCTTCAAGCGAACCATTCCCGGCAAAAAAGTGCAAAAAGTAGTAGTTTAAAGTTTATAAAAACTTTCAACGTCCGTGAATTCCTTTGAAACTCAGAATTTTGTATCTCGGTACCCATGAGCATGTCTCATAAAAATATCAAGGCTCTATGTGCCGTGCCGGCTTCAAGCGAACCATTCCCGCGTCCGCTTCACCTTAAAACTGCTGTTTTTGAAGGTTTTAAAATTGGCAAAAATTTAGATGGCCATGGATTCTTACAAAACTCAGAATCTTACATCTAGAGATATATGAGTACCTGCAAAAAAAATTTCAAGTCTCTAGGTGCCGTGCCGGCTTCAGGCGAACCATTCCCGGACATTTTGGCGGGTTTTGCAAGGGGCCGGCTACCCGTGACCATGATTGTTAACAGTTACTAATAAGTATGCTAATTATTAAGTTGAAACCCCGGTAGCAATCAGAGAAGTAAAAAATTTGAATGGGACGCGCCGAAATGTGGCACGAACTTTCGCAAAGACGTAATAGCTACAAAACCCGAAAAGCGCAAAACTACAACTAAAACCAACCTAAACATTTCGGCTGTCGAAAACATAACAATATTAGAGTTATAAATTCACCTTTGAGGCGCCAAAAATGAGGACAATATTTTGTGTTAAGCAATTTTTGTCAGTTTTGCTCACGTGAAAAGTGAAATTTGAAACGCTTTCCGACCCCCGTTTTCATGATCTTTCATAAACTGATGTGTTCAAGATGCCTGAGGGTGAACACAGTTGTTTTTGACGAACTTCAAAGTTATAACTTACTTATGCAATGCAAACTTCAAAGTGGTTAGAAAAGTCATAAAAAGTTATAAAAATATGACTTACCGTCGGATGCTAAACTTATTCCGGAGCTTGAACATGGCACTGCTTTCCTCCCAACGAATGCGATCAACTGAATTTCAATCGAAAGAAAAGCAAACTTTAAAGCCGATCAAGTTAAGTGTTTCATCAACCGAGTGGGATGACTGTTTTTTTCGCTGATTGCCTGAGGCCATTCGACCCGCCGACCTTTTGATCGAGCTTCTCGTGCATGCCGGGGGTACTTGGCAGTTGTCAATGTCAAAAGCTGGAATTACCTCTCGAGTGAGGGTTTTACATGCATGTTACTTGTGACTTGTTGCGAAGTTGTTAGCTTTTTGAAGTGCCGAAATTTGAACACAGCTGTTTGGAAGGTGGGAAACTTCCGGAATCTGCAAACTTTGAGGCATAATAAGCATATTTTGTTATGATAAGAAAATTGACAGATCGACAAAGGTAAAATCAACATTTTTTATTTTTTGTTATCCCGTAACAAACTTCGTAATTATAAAAAAAAAACAATAATTTCAGTCAGCTTTTTACTGGTTTGAGCTATGTATGAATGAAAAATGACTATCTCGTATTAAGCTTTCAATTTCCAGCTTTTTAAACGAAAAAATGGCTATTGTCGCCTTCGTCGAGGATCGGCAACTTCATCTTTTCCGATTTCTGCATCTAACTCTGGAGGCAATGTCTGAGTAGTCAGCGCCGTCGTTTCTCCGCTTCCATCTGGACTTGGCTGATTATTGTTCCCATTGGTTTTTGTCCCCTCCAGCATCATCAGCGCGTCGTACATCGTCTCCGGTAATGGCTGATCAATCGTTTCCGGAAGTCTCCAAACAAGTGCCGCAGCAAAGAATGAAAATACACAGAAAATAGCCATTGGCACGATAGGCAGTGTCACATCGGATAAAAATGCGATGTATCCAGAAGCACCGGCACCCATTCGGGCCACCATGGAACACGTTCCGACGGCACTGTTTCGGATTACTGTAGGATACAGTTCTGATGTGAAGATGTAGAGAATGTTAAAAGCGCCTTGGATGCAGACCTTTCCAGCCAGCATGAAGATGAGTGAAAATGTCATCTCCTTGGCCCAGGACGTGAACATGGCTACACAGATCAGCACCCCGGCACTGCATAGGGTTATGATTTGGGAGCGTTTCCGGCCGAATTGAAGCAAATAAACACAAGCCATCAGCGTCGGAAGTTCAATAGCCCCAGCAATGGCATTGTTGAGGAAGAAGTTTCCGATGAACATGGCCCTTCCGGGCGAAGATTGATCAGATAAGGCGATAACGAGCCCATAGTAGACCAACGCTGTCGCCATCCAGACAATAAAAATAATTGTGTTTCTTTTTGCCATGGCAGCAGATTTAAAAGAAAACAAAAAATGCGGCCTTTTGTTATGTTTGACCCATTTGGCCATTTCTGCATGCCTCACAAGCCCCAAATCAGATGGCAAGCTGGATTTGTTCCAATGACACGCCTTTCTGATAATCTTTGCAGCTTCATCGATCCTGTTCATGACGATCAGCCATCTCGGCGATTCTGGCAGAAAATGCAGCAAAATCAATGCACATAGATGTAAACATGATGTTATTAGCTGTATCTGTGTCCATGATTTGCAGAGATACGCAACTAAAGCCAGAAACGCGTATCCACAAGCCCATGGCGCTTGCAACAAACTTCCGACAATGGATCGATACTTGACACCTGTCCATTCCATGCACATAACATAAGCTGCAAGGTCACTCGCTTCATTGCAGGTGGCCAGCAGGAATCGAACGATGAGAAAAACTTCAAATTCCTTGCTGAAGGGCAGCAAGAAACCAAAGATTGTTGACAAGATGGAAAAGCCGTAAATAGCGGGTTTTCGGCCGTATCTAAAGATTGGAGTGCGATTAGAACGTGTAAAGATGGTTGAAAAATGTTCGAATCGAAGTCGGAAAATGGAAGAACACTTACCGGTCACTGATAAAACCACCTAAGAGGCAGCCGAAAAGGTATCCAAGCGAATAGGATCTAAAAAAAGCGTTCATGAAAATAGTTAGAACGCGAAATTGACAAAAAATCGCAAAAATCGTTCGAATACAAATTTGTCCAAAAAGTACCAGAACACAATTTTGATCAAAGTTGCAGAAAACAGTTCTGGTACCTTCTACAAAAAGTAATGGAACGTCAAACTGACAGAAAGTCGCAAAAATAGTGCTAATATCAACTCAACCAAAAAGTACCAGAACACATAATCGTCAAAACTCTGCAAATATGGTTCTGGTACAAAGTTGAGCAAAAAGTACCAGAACGGAAATCCGTCAAAAAGTCGCAAAAACGCTTCTGGTAGAAAATTAGCAAAACCTACAAATGAACATGAGCTCTGCTCCAATTATCATCGCAAACTCGATTCCACTGCGTTACAATAGTGTTCTTCATGACGTCATTCTCGTATTCCCATGCCGTACACCTCTTCAACTGCGGTTTCGGCACATTAGGGTCCTCATACTTCTTTTTGACTACATCGAATTTCTGATTCAACATGTCGGCATACTCTTCCGGGGGCCGATTAAAATATAAACATTGATCGTGCCAATCATTACCTCGACGTTGATTGTTTGGCAGTGTTCGATAGGCAATATTTGAATGAAGCACTTTGTCCCAAGTCCAACCATTTCGGGTAGCGTTCTCGTGGCGCTCGATGATGCTTCGGGAAAAGTTGTCGATTTTGCACCAGTGATCTGGTTGGTAGATGTAGTAGACGACCTTTAATGGGAGCAATTAGTGGGGGTCTTAATTAGGGAAGGGAAGTACCGATAAATTGAACATTGCGTGCGGGATTTGATGGGCCGATATCATCAAATAGATGAGTATTTGCCACATGTTGCAGCCACCGATGATTCTGAGGATGCCTTCGAAGTCGATATCGGTCAAGTTTGCTTGAAGTTCGGACGGTTTTTTTGTTCGTTTATGTCTTTTTTGCATTTCTATGTGAGTATGATGAATTTCCCATTCTGATTTGTCTGATTTTTGTTTCTGGCGTCTGAAATGACCCATATTAGACATTTTTTGTAAAGAAAAAGGTTACTTTGCTGTATTGGCCGACATTTTCCGCTTTGGCTTCGGATTCGGCTGATCCTCAATCGAAGCATGATGGCTCGAAGTTGGCATCGGATTTACAACAGAATCAACATGATCTGGTGCCAATGACGGCCCGGGGCCGATATCCGTGACCACCGGCTGCACGATGAACCGTTTCCGATGGGCATCGATGGCGCCCTCTGATAAGACTGACGGCAGAGGCGAGATCGTTGTCGAAGTTACCGGGCGCAGATCGAATTCACTTTGAATGTAAACAGGTTGCGAATACATCGGTAATAAAAGTGTAGATGGAGTTTCGTTTTCATTGTGAGTGATGGGGTACTCCGGCGGCACCGGCTCCGGTGGGGGTTGGTCCGGATCGTCGGCCATTAATATGATGCCATTTTGGGGCACTGAAACTGCCAAAAATTTACTACTTATTGCCAAAAAACAAACAAAAACACAAATCTCGACAAAAAAGCAAAAATCTGTTTACAAAAACAAAAAAACTTCTAAAAAGAAAAAAACTATTCCGTAATATCAACCCCAAATTCCGCACAATAATATAAGCTAGCCCACCAAAACGCGCAAACACTGGTCAATCCGCTTAAAGGCGCTCTTTTTGCTGTGCTTTCACGTCTGACGCTTCAAGCAACTGCATTTCACGTCTGTGCTTGTTTTCGGATGAAACTCTCCGGGCCCAACATATAAGATTGTCGGCAATGTCGACAAAGCGCAGTCGCAAACAAACTATTTTGATAACGATAAACGCGTCGCATTTCTTTTTATTCGCGTTAAATTGGCCAAAGAAAAGTATAATTTGCTTTCTATAGCCATTCGGCCATTTCCGGTTGTCTCCTTTTCTCACTTTTTTAATTCTATTACCGCCTCAAGGACATTCGAGACGGGTAAAAAGGGCAATTATAATGCTACAAACTTGTCGGTTAAAAAAAGTGTCAAAGAAAAAAGTAAGACCTAACATAAGTTAAGCTTGGAGGGTTCTCAATCGATAAGGAAACGTAAGTACGGCAATGAAAGAAAAAAGAGCGTGTTTTTAGGTCTGGAAGTATACTTATGTTAACAACAGCCCCCAACTGCCTACCGACTCGACTTTACGGGGTCTAAGGCCTCCGGGCATTTTTGAAGCGCCTCGGTTGAGTCGTTCTACGCGAACGAGGGGCGAACGACGATAGATAGATAGTAGACATGTAATTGATCGCCTTTGAATGCTTTCGGCAGGGTTGGCTATCATTGTTTTTGCGCCCCCTGGTTGACAGCCGGCTGGCTGGATGGCCATTCGACAATGGCGATAGAGACAACGGGCCGGTTCCAGCGCAAAGAATAGAAGACAGATCGATCAGTACTACTCGGACCTTTAGTGCCTGCGGTCTACGGCCGATGGTGGTGGTGCCCAAAGGGTAGGGTAAACTTTTCCAATCGGCGGGTCTGCGGGTGCTCCCCCGGAGTTGTGAGCAATCTCTGGTCTTTTAGGACTAATTTGTGACCTGTTTCTTGTCTGATGAGTGTGTGAAAGGGTTTGATGTGTCTTGGAAGTTGTCGCGAAACGAAAGCCAAAGAAACTGAATTATTGGCAAACTTGAATTTTGTTATCAGTAAATTTAAGCAATTGTGAACTGTGAACTTTATATTTTAAAATTGTAGTTTTTACGTTTATTTTGCATTACAAAAAAAATTACAAAAAATGTTGAAACAAGATTGATTTTGACTTAAATTTGTGCGACAGGTATACGGTAGATTCGATAATTATTATAAAAATTTGACAATGACAATATTATCAATGAATGTAAAGGCTGCTAATGCCAATTTTTGTGTTATAAAATGGATTAAATATGGTTTTCAGAACATTAAGCATACAATTTTTTCAATATAGTATACGGTAATACAGTATCCAGCCTTAAGATGAAATCTGTTCCTGAATAGGACGAACTGCCTTGAATTTGACCGTATCCTCGAACTCAAACTTGGCGGATTCATTATATTCCTTCACAGCCTCCTGCATGCGTTTTCCAATCAGTTGCAATTTGAAAAGCTTGTTCGTCGTGGCCATGGTTTGTTCGAATGTGCCAACGGCCTTCGCCGCTTTTAGAATCGTCTCGAAGCATTCAACCTGTTCTTTCCACTTCTTAAGCTCTGCTTCACATTCTTCAGCGGCATCGAAATCGCCATTGTTCTCCAAAACTTCAACCTGCCTCTGAAGGCGGACACTATGCCCGTTTGAAAGCGGCGCGACACAGTGACTTTTGAGGAATCCAGCCGGCTCGAGCAATGCCTTTAGAGCGGCAGTGATAACGTTGCGAACGGTTACATAGTTGTCTTTGATGATCATGGCAATGACTTGTTCGTCGGTTTTGCGAGCGGTTTCCTTGGGCATGTACTTTCGCATGCCACGAATCTGGGCCAATCGGACGGCGGGGTTGTCGAACTGAGATCGTAGCTCCACGGACTTTTGCATTTCACCCAACAGTTGAACGGTGACGATCTCTATGATTGTCCTTGCGAAATTGATGGAAGCAATGTCTGTTGCAGGAATTCCAGGAAGCTCCAACACTTTACGCGTCATCGCGTAAAAGGCTTCCGTAGTCCTTTGCCAGCATTGATGAGCACGTGCGAGAAGTTCTGGAGTAGTCAGTTTTCGATATTTTTCAGATTTACAGTGACTGAGCTGAAAAATGATTTGCAAATTATATAATTCTTTAAATTATTGCACATTGTTTGAGTGCGCGTGTGCGCCTTTGTGCATCGTTTTTTCTTACTCATAGTTAAAAACTTACAAAATACAAAAACCCGAAATAATCCACGTAAAAAATGTTGTTCCTGGTGGAAAGATTGACGCCATACTTCGTGTTGACATCGCCCAGATAGCTTTCCAACGACGCCGTAATTCCGCTAGTCTGGAATCCCGAAGACCACGAATGAGTGACGAAGAACATGAGGTTTGCCGCAGCTGCTTTTGGAACCATCGACAAAATGTCGTTCAGTGAACCGACAAAGTTTGGTGACAGCTTCGTATCAGTGGCTTTTACAACAGTAACGATCGCATGGATTTGAGGGATCTGCTCCAAAAAGGCATAGCGCCTCTTTTTGTGGAGCTCATCCTCATTATCACCAGAAGTGTCACCAAAGCCAGGCATGTCAATGAAGTTAAAAGTGGTGTCGCCGCTGTGGAATGAATACATGCGTGGATTCTGCGTGCATGAAAGTCCTTTGTTGCCATTCCGCTCGTTACCGGCGTCGGCAATATTGGAACCCATGTATGAAATCTGTACGCTACTGCCATCTTCAAAGTATTCTGTGTACGAGAGGGGCACCAGGATGATCGGTTCGTTGCTATCAAGGGCCGTGTTCAGTGAAGAGTACGTCAGGATTTGGGCGAAGCTGTTGATGGTGCTCGTTTTGCCATGGCCCGACTGTCCGAGCAGCAGAATGTACCTCTGCTTGCGTTCGGTTTTTGGCGTTTTTGACATCCTGAAAAGGTTGCATAAAGTTAAATAAAATGATCAAAAAAAACCGAAAACAAGCGCGCCCTGACTGTCGTAACGCGGTTTAGAGACACAAGTTATATACCAGCAAAGCACCCAGAGGCGTACCTCTGTCCATTTTGTAATGGAATAAGCACGTGAAAATGCATATTTGTAATAAAAGGTTCGAGATCAACCTAATGATCGTCATGATGATCACAATGATCGTTGTAAGTTAAGAACTGTTTGTTATTCTAAATTTTACGATCCTGAAAGTAAATGGCACAAATTCTCACGCGGCGCGCAAAGTTACTAATAATACAACTTACAGAAGTGTTATTTTATTGAACAAAAGTTTTACAAAGCAATAAAACGTTGAACGAGAGAGCGAAAGGCAAATTGAAACTGCAAAATAGGGGGTTGGGAGACTCTTATTTATGCAGTCCTTGATTTTGTAATAAACTGTTTTGAAATATATAAAAAGCTGTTTTTCCTACTTAACGCGGACGTTGCAGATAATAATGCGTTGTTCAGAGTTATTTAGTGACCCTACAAATTTCAAAAACATAAATTACAAAATTGCAAAACCAAAGCAGTCCTGACTTTAAGTTAGATTTATTTGAGCAATAGTATGATTAAATGTAAGTACATGTTAGTATTAAAAAACGAACAAAAACAGTATAAATGTAGTTACCATGAATGTCTACATATTGGCAAGTTTGTGATATCAAATGTGTTTCAACATGAGTTGGACATTGTGTTAGTAAAGTGCCATCTTGTGAAGTTTCTTGTATTTATGATGAAACAACGTTGTTGATCTGATCCTGGATGGGATGAACAGCCTTGAAGTTGACAACATCCTCAAACTAGAACATGGCAGATTCGTTGTATTCTTCCAACTTCTTCTGGATGTTTTTTCCAATCAATGACAGCTTGTACAGCTTACGGACATTGACTAGGGTTTGGTCGAAAGTTCCAACTTTCTTGACTACAATATTTATTATACATCGAGACGAATACAAGTTAAAAACGTGTTATGACACAAATCAGTCATCATTTTGGATCGGATATGTCGCCGTGAAAAAAACTGTGTCCTTAAATTCAAATTTGACAGTCTTTTGATAAGCTTCGAAAGACTTCTTGACGTCTGTTCCAATGATTTGAAGCTTGAGAATTCCCTCTGGAGCCTTGAAAGCTTCCTCAAACGTGCTGATTTTGGTTGCATTGTTCAGGATAAGCTCGAAGCATCTGTACTGTTGGTCTCTCGCGTCAAGTTCGGCTTGAACCTCGGCAGCACCATCATAATCGGCATCAGATTCCAACTGGATGATCTTGTTTTGAAGTCGAACACGGTAGCCATTGGACATGGGAGCGATGCAGTGATGTTTCAGAAATCCAGCGGGTTTCAAAAGCTCTTGCGAAGCTTTTTTATAAACGTTGAAAAGGGCCTGTTTGAACTCCTTTTCACCATTGGTCAGCCTAGCATTGATTTGTTTGGGTGTCAGAGAAGGGTTTTTCGCTCGAATTTGTTGAGCTTGTTCCGCACGAAATTCGGGATCACTGAGTTTTAGAGCTTCATCCGAAAATTTGATAAGGTTCTCGACGACGATCTCAATAAGAGTTCGAGCAAAGTTAATGGCAGCAATTTCCGTTGAAGGGATTCCAGGGAGCGTGAGCACCCTGCGCGTCATGGCCTTGATGGCTTCCTTCGTTTTCTGCCAGCATAAAGTGGCATCTTCGCGCTGCTTGGCGTTGGTGAACTTTCGATACCTTTCGGAGCGGTTGTAACATAGCTAAAAATGAATTACAAATTATATAAAGTTTACTAAAATATAAAAAATACACGCAACTTTTATGGGGTGCGCGGGTGCATTTTTGGTATGCGTGCACTCGCGCACTCAAAAAATTTATTTTACTTGAAAAAACTTACAAAGTAGAGTAACCCAAAATTGTCGATATAATAAACATTGTCCTTCAAAGACAGCTGTACCTTGTACTTTTCATTCACATCGGCCAGATAGCGTTGTAACACTGGCGCAATCAAGTTCCCTTCGAACGACGAACCCAGTGAAAATGTGGCAAAAAAGATGAGATTCGCAGCAGCTGACTTCGGCACCATCGACAAAAGATCATCTAACGACCCGATAAACGACTGAGACAGCATGTTTTCGGTCGCTTTGACGACCGTCACGATGGCATGAATCTGCGGGACCGTCTCCAAGAACGCGTAACGCTTCTTCTTGTTGATCTCATCCTCGCTGTTCCAACTGGAGTCTCCAAATCCTGGCATGTCGATGAAGTTGAAAATTTTTTTCCCGTTTTTGAAGCTATACATACGCGGCGACTTAGTGAACGAACTTCCAGCATTGCCAAAACGCTCATTAGCGACATCTTCGCCCCGGAAACCTCTGTACAGAATATCTTCCGAAGAACCATCGGGATAGATTTCAGTTCGTTTAGTCGGGACCGGAATCATGGGTTCCTGGGCTTCAATTGCGTCGTCCAAAGATTTGTAAGCCATCAATTGGGCGATCATGTTCATGAGGGATGTTTTACCAGAGCCGGATGGACCGAGGAGCAGGATATAGATGTTCTCCTCGAGGGTTGACATGGTTGAAGGAGCTAAAAATGGAGATGAAGTCAAAAAACAGTTATATGCGGGAAATCAAATAACGAACACTGCTCTGGGTAGGCAAACGTTGACTATTTATGGGAAGACCAGTCGAGTTGACACGGCCGACGGCTGATTTTGTAATGGAGATGTCAGGTGGACGCATTTTGTAATAAAGTTGTTGTTGAAATGTTTGAAATAAAATACAAATCTAATGAAAATCATCATCAAATGGGTTTCTTACAAAATAAAGTATTGCATGTTTTGTAAATAAAATAATAACTTTTGAATGTGACAGAGACATCGAACTTGGTTTAACACTTAATTATATGAGGATTTTGGACTTCAAAGACAACGCGATAGAACGTTTTTTTGATCATTTGTTCAACTTTTTGACTTATTGCTTACAAAATTTCCAAAAATTGGGTTTGACACTGCCATTTAGTGCATAAAAATTTTTTGTACCGATCTACGCACTTGTGTGTACCAACGAAAAAGTCGATTTTCATCTTGATAATTCGGAAAAGTGCACATCTTCATAGTCGATAACTTCCATTGCACTTTCATGAGCGCATAATTGCATACTTCAATGTGCCCATGAATGGTCATTTTAATGATCATAATATTTCGAGCATCAAGTCTTCTTCCTACGTGGCCAAATCCAGTGGCGTTCTATCATTGGCTCGTATTTTGTCAATACTTATACATAAATGTGTTGAAATGACTTCTACGTGGAAAACCAACACCTCGATCTTCAGTCAAATAGTTAAATGTCTTATACACCGGCGCCGCGATTATGAGACATTCAGATATTTGAGTGAAATTCACAGTCTTGGAATGTCTTTCGTCTGAGTTTGTCGCTGAAAGTTTTTAAAAGCGTATAAAAGTAAGCTGAAAGGCACTTCAAAACCGATTGTATTCAAATGGCTGAAGGTCACACCATACAATCGTGGTTTATACCCAAAAATAGTTTTTTACTCCACCAAAACCCAACCTGTGCGTTCATTGATCACAGTTCCCTTGCAATAGCCTCTCAATATTTCCCTTTTCCAAATTACAGTTTTTATTCCCATCTCTTGTCCTAATTAAAATCCTGACCCTTAGTCAAGTCCTGTCCCAGATGCATCCTGTTTTTAATCAGCTGGGACACACTACACCCGTTTTTACTGAAAAAGGACATTTCGAGATTGATAACGATGACTAAAAATTGTTTGACCATGTCCTGCATTTGGAGGTTTCCCGGCCCTTGTCCAAAGTGGCTTATCTCCTCTGTTTAAACAATATAGAATAGTACAGCTTCAGCATTTCTGGAGTGGGCCCTACCGTGGTGATAAGCGAAGCCACGCTGCTGACCACAAAAATTGCATCACTCCACGGTTTTAGATAAAAGGCGGATTCCGAAGGGTTGGAGGCTTCAGTCTGCATCTTCTCCGGCTGTGAGCGATGTTTGGTTTCGCCTTATTGGCCCTCGGGCTTGTTGGTTGCAGCTTCGGCGCCCCGGCTGAGGATTTGGTCGTCGATTTGCCTGGATTGAACTTCAAGCCACCGTTTGAACACTACTCTGGCTATTTGAATGTTTCAAAGACCAAATATCTGCATTATTGGTTCACGAAGGCTTACAAGAACCCTGAAAGCGCTCCAGTGCTGTTGTGGCTGAACGGTGGCCCGGGATGCAGCTCTGTTGGCGGTTTGATCGAAGAATTGGGGCCTTTCCACGTTAAGGACAATGGTCAGACTGTCTACGAGAATCCGTACTCTTGGAATCACGTCGGAAATGTCATCTTCCTCGAATCTCCCGCCGGTGTTGGCTTCTCCTACGCTTCTGATGGCGATGTCACGGCTTCCGATGAAACAGCCGCCGAAGACAACTACCAAGCTTTGCTAGCCTTCTTCAGTACCAAGTTCCCCGAATTCAAGGGACACGACTTCTACATCACTGGCGAATCCTATGGCGGCATCTACATCCCGACATTGGCCGTCAAAGTCGCCGCTGACAAGACCAACTTCCCAGCGTTCAAGGGCGTCGCTATCGGCAACGGCATCTACAGTTTCCCTCTGAACTACAACACTATGGTCCCTCTCTTCTACTACCATGGCCTCATCCGGAACAAGCTCTATGCCGATGTCGTCACGAACTGCTGCAAGGGCAACTCGTACAACTGCGACTACTACACGCTTCTCGATAGCGAAGACGAATGCTCGTCAAAGATCAACCGCCTTCTCGAACAGGGCGGCGATCTCGACCCGTACAACCTCTATTCCACTTGTTATCTCGACAATGGAGCGACTTCCAAGCGTAACTTCATCCGAAATGCACTGTTCAAAAAGTCGAACCTCAAGGGCTTGACGACGCAAAACAAGAACATCGGCGCTGGTCTGCCCCTTTGCGCCCAATCCAACAACACCGAAGGCTACCTTAACCGTGCCGATGTCCGCAAAGCCCTCCACATCCCGGATAGCGTCGGCCACTGGACAGATTGCAGCAATGAAGTCGGATGGCTTTACCAGATCACCCATACCGATGTCTCGAAGGAATTCCAAACGCTTCTTGGCAACATTCGCATCTTGACGTACAATGGTGATGTCGACACTGTCTGCAACTTTGCGCTTAACACTGAATTTGTTGCGTCGCTTGGATTGAGCGTAAGTTTTCTTTATCTCAAAATTATAGATTGCTAATTGGCAAAATTCCAGCTCAAAGACGGCTCTGAAGACTCGGCCGAATGGTACTACAACAACGAAACCCCACGAGTGGCCGGTTTCGTTACCAAGTACACAAAGAACCTTGACTTTGTAACAATCCGTGGCTCTGGACATTTCGTGCCTCAGGACAAGCCACGCGAGGCCCTGCAGCTTATCTATAACTTCATCCATAAGCGTGATTATTCGCTTCCGATTCCGACATAAATTGGATGTATGACCATAATATTTACTTTTGTATAAAGGATAATGTAATCAAGAACAATAAAAATGATAAATATGAGTACTTTTTTGACTGATTTGGTGTACGGTATAGAGTAGCACGCATGCGACATTTGAATTGGAACAACTGTTGTAAAGTTTGGCGTTATGATGGTTTTGGTGAAACTCTATTTTTGTAGATTGAGAGGATCATAATTTTGCATCAGATTGCAGAATGTAATTCTAAAAGACGAAAATACGATAAAAGTAATAAGAATTAAATTACCAATGCGTGTGTTGCTTTTTGGCAAAAAGCGCGCAACGACCATTGAACGGAAGCGGTTTTCAAATTTTTGCGCGTTTTTTCCAAAGTGTGTGCTGGCTGCCACTTTCGCGCGCTTTTCGTGGACTGCGCAGTTCCTCCACCTCCTCTAAACTTAAATATATTCCAACTTCCTAGAGTTCGCCCAAAATGGACTCCCTCATGCCGACATCGATGAATTCCCTGGTGCTACATGGGCCGAAACCGTTCAGTGTCTGCAAATGGGCCAAGCACCGACCAAAGCCGCCGAAACCCATCCAATGCAACTACTTCACGGCCAGCGGCAATGCAGCTACCGACTGTCTCGATTATCAGTCCCGGCAATGGAAGCTCAGTGCTGTAAAGACGCGGATGGAGCAAGGCGAGATCCATGTCAGCCGGCTTGAATTCAATCCACGACGGCCATTCGAGAGCTTCCTCCGCCGGAATGTGCATGCTGGCCGGGCTAACGTCAAGACGGATCGATTGAAGTTGAAGCAGTTTATAAGTCGATTAGAAGCAGAGCCAGCGATGGTGTCGACGGAGAAGTTTGCGAGAGATGCGACATTTCGGCGGCATTTGATCATGTATCATGGACATGGTGCGTTTTTGTGGGGTTTTTATATATTTTTATCTTTCAATTTCCAGCCGAACCGGATGAAAACCAACTCGAAGTGTCTCCACTACGTCAGCGACCTGCAGCAATTCCGGAAAAGCAGTTACAAAGCTATCAAAATGGCCCTGGGCAAGGTTATGGAAGGAATGATAGCCAATTCGACGAAATGCCCTGCTCATCGAAGGATGCCTACGCTAATCGACCAAGTTTGTTTTCCCTTCCATTGTTTCAAAGCAAAGTTTAAATTTTAGGGTCATTCGAAAGGCTCCCCCACCACCCAATCAAGGAAAACCGCAGAGAAGTCTCAACCTACCGATCCAATGAAACTGCCCCGATTGATCGAGCTCAAACGCTTCCATTCACCCATGAAAGCCGTTTAGAAGTCTCTCCACTACGTCAACGATCTAATGCACTTCCCGAGAGACACATTATAGGCCTTCAATCTGGTTTTGATCGACGTCATGGGCGGAATGATACCCAATTGGCTGAATTGCCGGCTTCATCTCGGGATGCGTATTCAAATCGACAAAGTTTGTTGTGTTGAACCTTTTTGAAAGTTGAAAGGAAATTTACATTTTAAGGATCCTATGAACGCATGTCAAGGCCATCTCCCAATGAAACCCGCCAAGAAGTCGCGATTTGCCGAGTTGATGGTACTGGGCCGATTGTGAGGAGTCAAAAAGGTAAACATTTTTTCGCTTTTGATGGTTTTTTGACAATTTCACTCAATTTTAGCCCCACTCCGAAATGACGACACCACCCGTTCGATAAAATTTGCCGAAGCTACGCGTTTGTTTGACATGGGCGACGATTCTGGTTTGTTTTTCCGTTTTACAGTAATCTTAATAGCTTATTTATCCTTTTTAGCTATTGATGAAGCCCTCAACAACTCAACCCACGCCGACTACGCCGATATCCGCACTCGTGATGGTCTCATGCGGTCCTTCTATGTCATTTTCCTCCACCATCAAGCCCCTCCCGACCCTGAAGGCCGCCCAAAACAACAAAACACCGCAGCTCGACGGAAGTTCGCCCATTCAGCCCTTGTTACCGCCAATATTGCTCATCCACCCATCAATGGCATCGAGTTTCGCGAATACGATGAAGACGAATACGAAGCGCTGGACCCATATGCGAAAGAATGCCTCCGGGATTGGAGCAGATTCTTGAATCCCGTCCTCCTGCCTCCTGGAAGCAACGATGAATCTGGATTTGAAGACAGTGTACCACTTCGGAATTGGAATTGGTGCGTCCGCCAAGCCAAACGGAAAGGTCATCGAAGCCGTCTTCACACTGCCGGTTCAAGTGTCAACAGTGCCATTGTCGAACACCCGGAAGATGGAATCGCCAATCGGAGCCATGAACGAAGACAGACTGTCTACGCGGAATCCAATGGTGATGTCGTAATGGAGGAGGTCACCGAGCGAGTCATTGAACGTCGGACGCGGCGGATAACCTCAAAAAGGCCGCATAATGACTACGGCAATGTCGTCATCGAGCCCGTCGACGAAGAAGTTGAAGAATCACCGTCGAAACGGTCAAAAATGGCGACTGGTGCTGCACCAGATATGGATAAGACCAAGTCAACCCCAAGCGGACCAGCTTCAAAACGGCCCAATCCATTCGTAACCCCGACCCCGAAGAGAAGAGGCCGTCCGCCGAAGGTCAAACCCACCGATTCAGAAGTCACTGAATTCTTCAAATCGCCACCAATGAAAGCTACCCCGAAGTCGAAAGGAACTCCAAAAACGCCTAAAATGGTCACTCCCCGTACCATTCCAAATGGGAATTCACCGTCGCCACTTCGAAGGACACCACGGTCAGTTAAGGCGATATGTTACAAAGAATAATACGGCTTTTTATTTTGTATGTTTAGTATTTTTCTTTGGTAACTTTTTTGGCTTCGGTAAGGAATTTGATACGCATTAATGTTTCGAAAATAAAAATGTTTGCCTATGATTTTCTTTATTGTGCTTTGATCTCGGTTCTGGGATGCCAAAGGCGCCTCCACTGAAAAATGGCCCGGGATGAAACCTGCGACGTAGGATGACCAGATTTGGGGACCGATTGTTCATCCATGGTGCCTTTGCAGATGACTATGTAAACCATGCTTGTAATCGTGAACGTGTATAAAGAATGCTTGCAATAAACGTGAGCTGTTCCACTTATCCAACTGCTCTTGTCCTAGCCAAGTTGTGAAACTGACACTTGACTACCAAAATATAATATTTATAGATTTCGGTTCTCTGTTCCGTTACTCATTTCGTTGTACATTGCTACTACAAAACTACAAAATATATATCCAAAACTTTTGCATCAAATTTCCAACTGTACCACCACCGCATTTGAAAGTCAATTACAACGGTAATTGAATAAGAAATTTATAGAAACCGAACCGTCCAGTTGCGTCAAATGTCACCCACCACATGTAACTACAGTTTGTCGAACGACGTTTAGGCGGGGTCAGTATAACTGCCTTTGTTGATACCAATTTTATAATGGCATTGGTAAGAGTAAGCTTTCTACGTAACATGGACACGGGTAGTAAACTACCAATTTATTAAACATTCAATCAAATTGACTTGTCCGACCCTTTTCTGAGCCCTCACAGGTCGGCTTGAACCATTTTGGTATCAGTTGGCCATTTGGAATTGTACAATGAAGGTGCTAGGCCGTTCTCTTCAAGACCGCACCCTCAAATATCACAATGCTACGGCAGCTTTTTTGGTTTCAATTGTGTTGAATATTATTTTGGTGTACACTGTATTAAAGAAAACCCCGAAATGGCTACATCCGTATGCCAAAATCTTTCTAATTGATTCTTTTATCAATGTTTGTTTTATTACAATGTGCTTTTTGAGCAATGTTGTGCTGATTAATGTTAATGAGTAAGTTTTTTTGATAAAAAATAGCAAAACAAAAAATGATTATTGATTTTTTAGCAAAGACAGCTCATATTTCATCCACATCACTGCTGGAGTTTTGAACGACCTTCCACAGCCATGGACGACAATTACCACTGGTTTTTACGTGTTTTTTCTCAATTGGACTATTACCATTGTTCCGGTTAACTTTTTCTATCGGTATCTGAGCGTCTGTCACGATTACGAAATATCAACTTGTGGTTTTATTTTTATAACGCTGATCAGTACTATTGCTCCTGGCATTTATGCTGTTAGTACTGTGGTTTTCGAGTTCCAAGGCGAAACCTTCAAATCCAAATTGACAAATCTTTTCAATGAAACTGACTGGCTCAGCCCCGACGGCACTCCTCCACATTTCGCCGTCATGAAAGCCGATTCCAACAACATCCACAACTACATCATCCCAATCGCAGCCGTCATCGCCTACATCATCGTAGTCTTCTGTGCCATCCAAATATGGCGGAAGTTCTACCGACTTCGCGAACTACAAGACAAATACGTCCGTAAAAGCTACTCCCTCAACGTCGTTCTTATCACCAATGCCGTCGTGCCACTGCTTGTCCAAGTCGTCCCCTCAGGCGGTGCCGCGATGGCTCGACTCTTCGGATTCAACATGCCACCAGCCTTGGTTTATATTTCGATGGTTTCGCCTTGGAGCGCCGCCATTAGTCCATTGATGGATTTGATCGTGGTCCAACCATATCGGCGCTTCGTTTTTTGTCGCTGGAAAGGAGTTGCTCCAAAAGGGCAGGCTACGAGCCGTTTTGCTGAACCAATTCATAATCCAAAAAAGTAAATTTGTCTGGCTTGCTACGCTTTTCAAAAAGGAATTAGAAACGTGCAATCGTCAAAGATTACGTGTACCGTTTTATGGTTTTAATGGTTTCAATGAATGATAAATTAAATAAAGTGCTTTTTGCAATACATTACTGGGTGGAAGTAAGGAGTTTTTTGAATGTCTGGCACCTGTAGGGGTGCTTTTAAGGAAGGAACACAGCTTGGGTACCGTAAGTACACAGCTGTTTGCATTCATTAGAACCACAAAACCAAAATTTCAAATGTTCATTCAAAAGCGTTTCTAAACTAAACTCAACATTTTATTGAAAGGAGCAAAGAAAACTAATCAACCAAAACTAATTCCACGCCAGCTTTGTCAACAACACTCCTCAAATCACTGTCACTGATGACAGAACCCGCCGGTAATCGAATGCCAAGTGCAGTGACAGAGGATTTTGAATGTTTCTGGATGTACAAGTGTGTGCTTCGGACCACCAACCCGAAAAGTACAATAGGAAATGTTGTAATGCCGCCTTTCGTAGTGATGATTATTTTGCCATCGGTATCTTTTGATGTTTGAAAGCGCCAAGAAGGATCGGGTTCGTCAGGGTTGAAGTCGCTGGCGAGAAGACGTGTAATGTCTGAAAACTACCCTCTTTTAAACATAGTGTAGTTTAAAGTGATGACAGACCATAGAAAACCGAATGCGGATTCCGTTTCAAAGCGTCAAAAGCGCATTTCCCAACTTCTGGAGCCATTCCTCTTCGAAGGCGCACATATGCAAGAATCGATTTTTCTCCAGTGTAGGTTTTGCCGGTTTCTATCAGAACTCGATTGTCGTTTGTGAATGTCAAAACAGTTTCCGGAAAAGGATCCAAGTCCGGTTTCGACACTTTGAGGGGCGTTGTTTTCACATCGGTGTCTGCTGATGCGCTTAAATTCGACTCCGGGACTTCATCTTCTTCGATCGATTTTGGCGCATCGACTTTCGGTTTAACAAATCCCTCTGGCCATTTAACATGCTCCATCTTAACCGCAATATCAAATGCCGATTCAACAGTAAAAGTGAATCTGACAACAGTGCCAGGTGGAGCATGGTAGACTTTGAACAAATCCCAGTTTTTGCAACGTGCAATGTAAACGCGTAACCTCCCAGAATCCATTTCGAATTCTTCTGTCACCTCGTATGGCATCGTTATGAAGCACGTCTCTACCCGTTTGTGAGTATCTTTGCATTCGATGATGAATTCAAAATCGCCGAAATTGTTGAAAATATTGCCTCCAAAGTCGGTTCCGTTGACAAGGCTCCAATAATACTTCGGCATAGGCGCCTTAAGCTGCTCCATTCCGGACACAATGTGGATACTGCATTGAGAAAACCGATCACGGAAGTAATCCAAGTCCGTTTTGGTGTAGCTTTTAATTGAATTTTCAATGATGACAGTGTCGACTTTAGACTTTTTCGGGTCGAAATCGCATGTTTTGCCCTGAAAAGCACCAAGGTATCAACTTTGTTAAAGCAATAAAACTCACTTTTTCAAGAATTTGAAGGCACTTTCCGTCTCGGCCAAATATACAATAATCGAAGGTACACACTACTGCCATCAACTGATCTTCGTGGACAGAAACTTTGGCGCGTTCAAGAAGAAATGAAAGATTCATCGACTCGTTTGGAATGAACTTCACATTCGCATATCCTGATTTGAAACATTCTTCGTGGAACTCTTGAAGTTCGCTAAGTATACATTCAATTGTGTAAACAAAGTAAACAGCTGCGGTAGTTGAAACGGCAAACTTGTTGACCATGTGTGTCAGTAACTCAGGTAAAGTGTTGAAAAAGCCCTCCTCGGATACGCGATTGGATAAGATTGCTTCCAGATAGTAGGTGGCACCGACGTATTTCACCAAATAAATGACGGGAGTGTTGTGGTCTGGCTTAAATCAACGATAAAAATGTATATCAAGTAAGATAAACCTTCTTACAGGTTTGTGCGTTGCGACCGTTTTCATCGTCACTTCCGGAAAAAGCGTTTTGTCAACGTTGACAGTCATTGAAACTGTCCGCAGGGCTTTTGTTTTGAAATTAAATTTTTTGAGTATTGATTTTGATTCGTGTGGATCTTGTACTCTGACCTGTAAATTTATTATAGTTAGAAGTGGGTGTGGCGAAGAAAAAAGTCAAGTCTCATGAAACATACCGTAATATCGGAAGCATCTCCAATATCAATCACTTTCGTAACAGTGAAAGGCGGCACACGATCGGTCAGCTTGATCTCGTCATACTTGTTTCCAAATTTCAGAAACAAGTCATTACAGCAGTATGGTAAGACTTCGTAACCCTTCAGTAGTCCTGGTTTCAATCGATTACCAACAAAATTCAGCCGAAAATCGCTAGACATGTCTTCCGAGAAATGGAGTTCTCGACCGGGGAATATCTTTTTGACTGCTTCTATGACATCCGTCGAAACGCCTTTGGAAATGACAACATTGCGCACCGACGGATGTTGGGCAGCGGCAAAGTGGGCCAGGAGGTGCTTAATGTTGTTAAAGTAACATAAAAAAGTGCAACTTAACATGAACTTACGTCGCTCCAAATTTGCCAACCTTCTTGACATTTTTTGATCACTGCCACAGCACTTTTGAAAATTTTTTCATCTTCTCCGTAAGTGAAAACAACAACGGGTTCACCAATGGCACAATTTGATAAGGGAAGATTGGAAATTCTTGCTGATAAGTAGAGGCTGCTAATATCGATGGATTCAATGCTGGTGTAGCCGGCTTTTTTCAAGATTTGGGTATAGTTTTGGAGAGTTTGGAGATTCGGAAGCGTCACGAAGAAGACGGTATGCACGGTAGTCGGTGGAGCGGCTTTGGATAAGATGGCGACGGCTTCTTCGGGGGTTTGGTCCTTCGAGATGACGTGGAGACTCTTTTTGGGGGTGGTGAGATACACAGTTGGGCCATCGATGATGGGGATTGCTTGGATTTTAGGGGGCATCGAGATTGGAAAATGACTTACTTTGATGTCAAATTGATTAAAAAGGCTATCACTGATTTGGCATAACCTTTTTGGTCATGCAAATCACTTCTGTGGTTGAATTATGCAAAACAAAATTATGTTTTGAAAGTTTTATCTACATTTTGTCAATGTTTCTACTATTTAAATCAATATTTTTAGTAAAATTTACTATAATCTAAAAAATTAATTAACAAAAAAATAGTCCCAATACAAATAAGAACCATTGTAAACAATTTAAGTATGCATGTCTTGGAGCAAACCCCTCAGGTCAAGCCCTTTAAGCAATTTGTGTTTTGAACGTCAGTCAGTCACATTGTATGAGTCCCTGCAACTCGTGGCCCACATTAAACACAACGTGTCCGACGTGCGCTTTTGTCGCAAACATTTTGATTGTTCAAACTTATTTCGCAGGCCGTCGACGCCGCACAGATGCTACAAACAGGAGGACGACATCAAGGAACATCGATTGATGGTGGTGGGCTGAGGCCCTGCGGCTGAAGGTTCGTTGGAGCACCGACTGGGAGCAGAAAACATGCAATATCGATGGAGGGGGACAGAATCCATAAGATGATCAGTCAATGCGTTGAATGAATTGATGACTGATTGGCGTTATCATACAGTTTTTGAGCGGTCGTATCACCTGTGTTTTCGGCGGTTGTTTTGTGGTGATAGGGGTGACAAAATGATGCAAAATGTGATTTTTAGGTGTTTTTAAAAATGAAAAAAACAGTAAAAATGAAAAGCTGAAAAAAGTTGGAATTCAAAGGAATTTTGTAAAAGTGCGCACGCGCTCAAACTACGAACTCCCGAAACGTAAACAAACAAAGGTCTGGCAAAGTGATCTCGTCGCCAGTGTGCAAAAAGTGTCAGCCGATTGCACGTTGCTTTTTGCACGTCCTCCGAGTGGTCGCATCGGTCTCCTTCCTTCTTCCCGTCGTTTTGAACGATTCCCACTTTATTTCCGTTCCATTTTCGCACCCATTGCCTTCCGTGCCGGCCCATGTTTACAGGGAACCCCTTTTCGGATGCTTTCGCAGGCTATTTCGTCTGCCCAGCCCGGTTGATTGTTTGTTACTACGTAGTTGTTGCACTTTTTTCGGCTTTCATTGCCGCGGGAAAAGCTAAGACACACTCGCTTCATGTCCATGTCCACTGGCTATGGACATGGGTCCAGCTAGCTTCCATTTAGGCCGTGTGGCACTCGTCTCGCGGGCTCATCTATCCATACTGGGCATCCTTGCCGGGCCGTGGGCTTGCTTTGAGAATAAGGAACAAACGTAGTTTTCGTTTTGTTCCGCGGAGAACGCTTTTACTTTTGCTTTGCGTTTTTTCGAGTTTCTAGTCAAATGCGAAAGCGCTTATCCGCATTGCTTGGTTTTGAAAGTTAAGTTGAGTTCACAGTGTCCTCAGCCAGGCATTGTCCGTCGGGTTCACGTTGTTTCCACCTGACACGCGTGTATCCGACAAACTGCGTAGTCAGCCCTGGCGTTGAATAACCTGAACAGCCGAAAAAACGCAGCAGCAAAAATCTCACATTCAACCAAGTGCTGTCGTCGGTCGATCAACGGCTGCCGGCAATCAACTAACGCAAGCCCTGGGTTCTTTGCGATGCGGGCAGTTTTCTTGGCTGCTTCTCTCCGTCGGATGGTTGTTGTCTTCCGTCTTTAACTGATTATTTTTCTATTTTTCAACCGATTGACTGCCTGACAACATGTATTTATTTGACCTTCCAAATCACTTAGTCAAATTGATTTCCATTATATTTAACGCGATTCTATTTTTCCTTTTTCCCACCAAAAAGCATTCAAATTCAAACCACGTGTATTTTTCAGACTTGCATTTGGCCGCCTGTCGATTGAGCACAGCGAATGGAGGGCGGCGCCTACCATCATGATCATCCGCTACGACGAGGCAATGATGTCGTGAGTCTTTTTTGCACCTTTGAGTTACACTCTTGACTAAAAATTTCCAGTTCAACGAGTCTCAGCTCCGCTCCTCCATCTTGGGCAAGGTAGTCCCCTTCGCTGCGATGGCCAAATGCGAGGAATCGCTTCGGGCAGCCATTCCACGGGCTAATAGCGATGTGTTGCACAGCGTCTTTGAGAAGTATGCTTCGGTCGATAAGGATGGCCGGAAGTTTATGACGGATGTCGATTTTGTGCGACGGTAACTCTCAAAACTTTTAACTTTTGTCATAATGAAGTCGGTTTCAGATTCCTTGGTCTCTTCCCTGAAGAAAACTACAACCGCGAATCCGTGCGCCTTCTCGCCAGTGCTGCCGACACCTCAAAAGATGGCCTAATCTCCTTCGAGGAATTCCAAGCCTTTGAAGCGTCTCTCTGCGCTCCAGATGCCCTGTATCTCACTGCCTTTGAAATCTTCGACAACAACGCCTCGGAATCGATCACCGCCGATGAATTCGAGGCTGTCATCCGCTACACGACGCCGGTCATTGAATCTGGTTTCGATTTCAATTGCGAGTTTATTAAGAAGTATTTTGGAGCGTAAGTCGGCCAATTAACCCTTTTAAACAGTTTAGAATGCTAAAATTACAGAAAGAAGAACCGCCAAATCGGCTACCACGCCTTCTGCCAACTGCTCCACGACTTCTACGAGGAACAGGGCCTCCAGGCCTTCAAGAAGTTCGACAAGGACGGCGATGGCTCCATCACCGCCGAGGACTTCCGCACCATCATGACCACGATCAAGGGCCATTTGCTGACCAAATTCGTCCGGGACAACATCATCGCGGTTTCCGGCGGCAGCAGCAGCTCCCACAATGTGCGATTCCCGTTCTATCAGGCTTTCAACAGCATGATCTCGAAGATTGAGCTGTTCAAACGTGTCTACACAACGCTCGCTCGCGGAAGCGTGGATTACACGGTCACGAAGGAGGAATTCTTGCATGCCGTCCAGGCTTATGCCCAGATTACACCGTATGAGGTTTGTTTTTGAACTTTTTCTTGATGTTTTTAACATTTTTTATTTGAAACTACTAACATTTTGTGTTTGTGTTGATGTTCTGTGCAGTTGAATCCTTATGAGGTTTGATTTCGGTTCTCGAAATGATAGTATTTTGCGGTTTCAGGTCGAAATCTTCTTCCATCTCGCCGAACTCGGCCATCCTGGGCAGCGGTCCATCAGCCTTAAAGATATCGAGGCCATTGATCCCGACCGTCTCAAGCGAACGTCCTACATCACCCGTTTGACCGAATTCAACGTGGTCGCGAGCAAGGAAGAGCGTGGTGCCGGCACGGCGCTGCTGGAATCGGCTTATCGCTTCACTCTTGGCAGTGTGGCTGGTGCTTGTGGTGCTACGGCTGTTTATCCCATCGATCTTGTCAAGTAAGGCATCTTTTTTGAACTTTTTACTGTCTGTTTTTGCCCGAAACTGGTCAAATTACAGCCTATCATGCCATGTTTTGGTCAAATTACCGTCTAATTTTGCCATTTCAGGACCCGCATGCAGAACCAACGTACCGGTTCCTACGTAGGCGAAGTCGCGTACAAGAACTCCTTCGATTGCTTCAAGAAGGTCATCCGATTCGAAGGCTTCCGTGGTCTCTACCGAGGCCTGCCCCCACAGATTGTCGGTGTCGCCCCAGAAAAGGCCATCAAGCTCACAATGAATGATCTCGTCCGTGACAAGCTGACCTACGACGGCCGCATCTCGCTGATCAGTGAAATCATTGCGGGTGGTTGTGCTGGTGGCAGTCAGGTCGTCTTCACGAACCCCCTTGAAATCGTCAAAATCCGTCTCCAAGTCGCGGGTGAAATTACTCAGGGCCCCAAGATTAACGTTTTCACCGTTCTCAAGGAGCTGGGCTTCTTCGGTTTGTACAAGGGTGCGCAAGCCTGCTTCCTCCGTGATGTGCCCTTCTCGATGATTTATTTCCCGGCCTATGCCCACGCGAAGAAGCTCACCACCGACGAACAAGGCATCAACAGCCCGGGCTCGCTCTTCTGTAGCGCTTTCATCGCTGGTGTCCCGGCGGCTGCCCTGGTTACTCCTGCCGATGTCATCAAGACCCGTCTCCAGGTCGCTGCTCGTGCTGGCCAGACGACCTACCACGGCGTTTTTGATTGCACCCGGAAGATCATGGCCGAAGAAGGCCCGAAAGCCTTTTGGAAGGGCACCGGCGCTCGTGTCTGCCGTTCGTCGCCCCAGTTCGCCGTCACTCTCCTGACTTACGAATTGCTCCAGCGTCTCTTCTACGTCGACTTCGGTGGCACACGACCATCCGGCTCCGAAACATCCGTCCCGTCGACCCTCGTCGATCAAACATCCGACAACGCGGATCACGTTGGTGGTTACAAGCTGGCCGCGGCCACCTTCAGCGGCATCGAACACAAGTTTGGCTTGTTCCTGCCCAAGTTCGAGGCTGCCGGCAAGCGATGATAACCTTATCCACCGAGTTTTTGCTAGCTGCTGTATTGTATTAGCCTTCTCAAAAATGACCGTTGTGCCTCTTGCGCTCTTTTTTCAAACTTCTTCCCCCATTTTTTGTATGTGTTTCTGGCATGCCGTGTCTGTAAGCGTCGAATCGCCGCTACTTATGGGTCTTTTCCGTCGACAGCCGACGTTGCCGGCGGCCATTGTTAGGAAAGTACCGCGGTCGCAGCGCATCACAGCATTTGTGATTCTGCTCGTCGTGTTTTGATCAGTGTTTTTTTGATAGTTTTTTTTTATTTTAAGTTGACAATTTATTTACCAATTGGTTAAATTTAATGAAAAAGTAATAAAATTATGCGAGTAAACGACTCTTATCGATAAAACAAACCGTTGCATAACGTTTTTTTGAATTAAAGGTGTTTTATTTAATGGCTCAA
The DNA here is from genome assembly GCA_024447225.1 of Panagrellus sp. LJ2284. Lineage (NCBI taxonomy): Eukaryota > Metazoa > Nematoda > Chromadorea > Rhabditida > Panagrolaimidae > Panagrellus > Panagrellus sp. LJ2284. The sequence goes on from JAMRYC010000004.1 coordinate 7,748,095, forward strand.
AAACAGTCAGTCAATCAATAGTCAATCAATAGTCAGTCAATGGTTGTTCGATAAAGTCAAAAGCTAGTCAGGTCAGACAAAATTACGCGGTCTTGAAGTCCCATTTTATCAGCACAATCCACAGCTGCTCGCACAATACTGCCTCTTTTGGGCCGTCGTGTAGAAACTGCTGTTACAGAAGCCATTCGCCACCCAAGAAGCACAATTAGCATTGGCATTGACACAACTTGTCGAGGAACTGCAGCGTCCACAAGTAGCCGCACAGTTTGTCGTCATCAAGCTGTAGTAGACGCTGTTATTGCACAGAGCAACGTTGGCAGCACAGTTGGAAGCAATGTTCGAGCAAGTCGTCGTCGTCGTCGTCGTCACCGATGAGGTCACCGAGCAATAGCTACACGTTCGAGCACAATTCGTTGTCATGTACGAATACCAATAGATGTTCTCGCACAATGCTGCCATCGACGTGCATCCGGTGATGGCATCGGCACAGGTGGCATTGGCGCAGAGGCCGCAAGTAGCCGGACAATAGGTCGCCATGACAGCCGTCCAATTGGCGTTTGTACAATACCGGGTATTGAGTGTACAATTAATTGGTGAAACGGCTGAATCCAGACAGCCGTAAGCTGCCGTTTCACAACAGATTCCACACGTTTTGGCGCATTTGACAGCAATGTCCTGCATTTCCTCCAAGTCACAGTTCGCTGGTCGTGTCGTGCTGGTCGTCGTGACAGCGGTGCCGAAAATAGCGACACAGGATGACAACTGATCGGAACAGACGGTCGCTGATGGCATCATGGTGCCATTGCTGTACTGACAGCGCAATTGGGCTTCAGCACCAGCGAAGAAAGCGATGAAGACGACAGCGGTGATTGACTGGAACATTTTTTACCTGAAATGTTAAATATTATGTTATAATAACCATAAACAAATGTTGCATTTTCTGAGGTTAACATGTTTACTTATATAGTAGGTGCACATGCACTTGCTTACACAAAGTCCATCACATATCTCATCAGCTCACCGTTGAACTGTAGTTTTGGGGCCATGTGTATAAACAGACATTTTGGGTGCACAGTGTTCCGAGGCACCAAATTTGCGGAATTTGACCGTTTTCTTTGTTCCAAATTGGATTCTAATGTAAAATAGACAGGTGCATTGTCATGATAGTATTACGCCTACTAGACATCTAGGACATAATGAATGTAGTCTAATGTGATCTGATGCTAATAACAAAGCATCAGAATTTTTTGGCGCCTGTGTCTGCCGTTCAACTTTTAATTTGCCGTCACTCTCCTGACTTACGAGTTGTCCAGCGTCTCTTCCACGTCGATTTCGATGGAACGCGACCATTCGTCATCCGCACCTTCAGCGGCATCAAACACAAGTTTGGCTTGTTCCTGCCCAAGTTCTAGGCTGCCGTCAAGCGATGATTACTCTAAGACAGTTGACATAAATCGTTGGAAAGTTTCTGACAGGGATTCAAAATGTGCAACCGCGGCATGGTGTTTGGCTTATCAGGCTCCACATTCTGTCGATGACTCACGTTAACATTGCCTTATCCGTTTATCTTGAACAAACATTCCAATTAGACAGTCAGATTCTTAATCAACAAACACCGTTGATAAATTGGATATAAAAGCCTGTATCATCTGCAATTCAATCATCTCTAAACTCAGTAGAGATGAAGCCAAGTTACGTATTGTCACTTTTGCTGGTTTTGACTTTTCCTACACTGCAATATGGAGAGGTTGCTACTATTATGACAGGCATACTTACAGCTGTTGCGGTAGCCGGAGATATTGCAACCGTGTCATTGTTTATCTTTGATTTGTTCACACTTAAAAGAGAAGATGCCAATTCAAAGTTGGCAAGCGAAACTCTCTATACCTTAGGCAAAGCTTTTGAGGAATACGAAGTCTACTTTGAATCCATAATGAATGAAAACCATATTACTGATGAGTTGCAGTTATTTGAAACGGTTTGTTTAACTTTGAAGGTGCATTGTAAGTGTGTACTTTGTAATACCCCTGTTTCAGACAGTCGGCTTCCCTGCGCATAACTTACTTATGACTGCAGACAAATATCTTAAAAGTCAAACCAACTTTATGGAACAGCTTTTAATAAGTGAATGCTTGAAGAATGAACCGTATACTAATCTAAATGTTTGCTTCAGCTTTTACTTAGTCACAGTGATTTACAATTTTTTTCAGAATTTGCACACGCTGATAGCTACCAAATGGTTTTTAACACAAGCGGAGAACGAAAACTACCGATTGCCTGATATAAAAAACATTCGAATCCGTATTTTCCATGCAATGAAAGAGCTTGTTTTGAGTCATTTTATAACGCATTTTCTGGATAAACCAAACACTTTCGCCCCTTTCGGGACACTTTTAAAATCAAAGTCCATTTAAATCGTTCAAACTTGGTAAACGGACTAATTTGATGCCGTAGAAAACGAATTTGCACATGAAAACCGGATTCGGCGTCTTCAGAATCCTGTAGGATTCAGACGCCCCCTTAAAAAAATTTAACTTAAAATGCCGTCATGCGTTACGCCAATCGATAGGCCGCATCAAGACGCGCATTTTCTTTTTTTGAAGACAACAATTGGAGCGTTTTGAAAGAAGTTATGACGTTTTAAAGTTAAAAGTTTTGGCCATTTAGTGTTTTGCCAAAAAACGCGTTAGGAAGTACGAATTTTTTATTCTTGATTATGATATGGCATCATAAAAGAAAGACTTTTGCGCATGGGTTTGAAATTTGATAGTGTGGAACATGCTCATTATACGCTTTGAAGTTGAAAAAATGACGAAAAAAGTGCTAAGCAGCGTTTTGCCAAAAAATTAGCTTGGAAGTACGAGTTTTTTATTCTTGCTAGTGATAGAACATCATAAAAGAAAGATTTTGGTGCACGCATTTAAAGTTTGATGCTGTGGAACATGTTCAAATGTGGTAAAAACTGTTTTCGATCAATTTCTAATGGTTCCTCTTTACAGGTTTCACATTCAAGTCACTTTGGTGCAGAGGTGCAATTCTTGCGCCAAACGCCGCCGCCGTTGGTTCGAATTCTTTTTGAAAAAACTTTTTTTTCAAACAAGATACCGTATCACACACAGTTTTCTTCTATTTTAGGAAATTAGTTCTGAAATTCACAAAGAGATTCTCGCCGCTCAAAAACAAAGCTGGGTTTTGTTCGCGGCCAGACCGGCGCACGGCGGCGCCCTAGCGTAGCGTTTTATCCCTAAGTCGAATCAGGGCCGATCCCAGTTCTAGGACTCGGATCGGGGAATACCGTATCACACGATTTGAAAAAAAAAGTTTTTACAAAAAGAATTCGAACCGACAGCGGCGGCGTTTGGCGCAAGAATTGCACCTCTGCACCAAAGTGACTTGAATGTGAAACCTGTAAAGAGGAACCATTAGAAATTGATCGAAAACAGTTTTTACCACATTTGAACATGTTCCACAGCATCAAACTTTAAATGCGTGCAACAAAACCTTTCTTTTATGATGTTCTATTACTAGCAAGAATAAAAAACTCGTACTTCCAAGCTAATTTTTTGGCAAAACGCTGCTTAGCACTTTTTTCGTCATTTTTTCAACTTCAAAGCGTATAATGAGCATGTTCCACACTATCAAATTTCAAACCCATGCGCAAAAGTCTTTCTTTTATGATGCCATATCATAATCAAGAATAAAAAATTTGTACTTCCTAACGCGTTTTTTGGCAAAACACCAAATGGCCAAAACTTTTAACTTTAAAACGTCATAACTTACTTCAAAACGCTCCAATTGTTGTCTTCAAAAAAAGAAAATGCGCGTCTTAATGCGGCCTGTCGATTGGCGTAACGCATGACGGCATTTTAAGTTTAATTTTTTTAAGGCGGCGTCTGAATCCTACAGGATTCTGAAGGCGCCGAATCCGGTTTTCATGTGCGAATTCGGTTTCTACGGCATCAAATTAGTCCGTTTACCAAGTTTGAACGATTTAAATGGACTTTGATTTTAAAAGTGTCCTGGGGTCTTTTGGTTTATCCAGAAAATGCGTTTTATCTGCATGGCTGTTCAAGGCGAACCTGTGGAAGAAACTGTGCTTACAGATGTTATTCGGTCAGCGGTATCCAACATCACGAATACCATTGACAAGGAGCTAAAGATAATCGAGGTTTGTTGCGGGATAACATGCATGTCATAATCGATGTCGCTTTTAAAAATTATATTTAAAGAATTCATTTTTTCCAAAATATGTGGTCAAAGAAATCTACAAACTTATCGCAGAAACAGCTTTTCCGGATGACGAATTAGAGCGAAGGACCAAAGTGGCAAAAATCACATTACAAATGCTTAAAAATGTATTTGGCAAAGGGTAAAGAAAACCAACCCTGTTTAATCATAAGTACTTTTATTGTTTAAATAAAGGTTTTTTTTCTTTCAAGCATCATCGTGAATTCACAAGATCAGCCACTTTTCACTAGAGATTATGAAGTTCAAGTTAGCAAGTCGCCGACTTTTGGAAAGATGCATGAAAATGCAATCGTTGACATTAAAATAAACGCTGACTTTATTTTGATTACCAGGTAAAACTTAAATACTTTCTGAATGTTCTTTTTATTATTCGGTTTCAGGGCAAATGCATTTGGTCTGAACGCTAACTTTAATGGTGGGAAAACAGCAATCAGTAGTTGTGAAGTACACAACTATACTTCTAAATATTTTGACGACTATGATGTTTTTGCATTGACTCCATTCACGGATTACTCTTCACATCCGGTTCGAATTCCAGGAAAAAGGGATCGTCTTTTACACTTTAAATGTTGTAGCTGCTTATCTTTTTGTTGCAAAGTGCAAGCGGCTGTTATCACAAGTGTGCCGAAGGGGTCATTGATTGACGCAGTGCCGCAACATTCTGTATCAATTGCGTTAGAAAACGAGCGACAGATGCAAAATATTCGGAAATTAAGAATGGCTGTACGAGCTGAAATAGCGGCAATCAGAGAAAGCAAAAAAACAACAACTACAACAACAATCCTGGCTACAACTATTACACCAACTACGGATGTATTGTTAAATGAAATTAATGACACCACACCACAGCCGATTATTGTATTAGAAAACGAGAAGCAGTTGAAGTTCCTACAGGATATCAGAGAGGTTTTGAAACTAGAACTAAATGCCGCTGCAGTCAAAAATTCCGGTTCATCAAGCGTTTCGGAATTGATTTCTTTTGTGATTTTGATTAATTTTTGGATAACAGTTTTTTCAAACACTTTGTAATAGCTTTTTTTTTATTTATTTATAAATATATTAATGAAGTTAATAATAAATAACTAAATTTGTGATTAAATGAGGAATGTTGATAAAATAAAGTTGGAGATGCACGATCAAACAAACGTAAAATCAAGTTTTCATGCAAAAGTTGTTAGTGTAAATATTATTTGACCATGTGCCATTGTTCAAGCATTGATAGACATTGATAGGCTGTCCAGTCGAAAAGGTGTAATCCATTACACAGACGTGTGTGAGCTGTGTTCCGATGGTAGCATTTGACTTTGTTGCCGATGATGAGGGCGAAACCGCGTGGGTTAGATTCAGGGATGGGGCGCTGCAGTATTTTGCCGTTTCTGAAATATCATTTTACTTTCAAAAATTCATGGATAAAGAACAAACCATTGCAAGCAACATTGGTCGGATCATCAACCCAAGTACCATTGGTGCACGTGAAGATTCGAAGACTAGACAAATCAGAGAACATGTAGCCACTCTTACAGGTTACGGTTACTGTCGATCCGGCAGAGATTGTGGATGGATAATTCGTTGCAAATTTAGCGGTGTTGTTATTGATTGCAAACAGTTTGCATGTTTTGATGGGTGTCGAAGTCGTTGATGTTGTCGTGGCTCCAGGGACAACACCGCCTCCACCGCCGCCAGCAGCATTTGTCGTCGATTTTTTGGTTGTTGCAGTTGTGGCACCTGTTTTTGACGATGTTTTAACAGTTGTTGTCGTTGCTGTCGCCTTATTAGTAGAGGTTGGCTTCGCTGTTGTTGTATTCATTGAATGCGTTGTTGCTTTCGTGGTAGTGGTGGTTGAATTGGTTGACGTCACCGTACTTGGTTTAGTAGTGGTGCCATTGGCCGATTTTGTTGATGTTGAAGACATTGGTTTAGTCGTTGTCGTAGTCGATATCGGTTTAGTCGTCGCCGAAGACGCCGGCTTCGTAGTCGTCGATGTGACATTGATATTACTGCCACCCCCGCCTCCGCCAATTCCACCACCACCGCTTCCAGAACCAACACCACTCGTCGTTTTGACGGTTTCCGCCGCATGAGTAACATCACCACTCACGGTTGTAGTCTTTTTCGGCATCAATATCGACGTCAAAGTTGTCAAACCATCTTCGGAACTCGCAACTGTCGTAGCTTCTGAAGCCGGACAATCGACGCATTCAGGAGTTGAAGGGTCAAATGACGGCGATGTAAGCGTTGTAAACCTCACATTCGGGCTTATGGATGTGTCGTCAGAAGTCTCTCCGTCAGTAGCCGCAGTCGTCTTCAAGAAATCGTCATTTGTTGTCCGTATGAAGCCGTCCGAGGTCAACTCTATAATTCCGATTGTTGTTTTTTCATCTTCAAATGTTGCTTTCGTCGAAGTTACAGCGTTTTTAGTAGTAGTTTTAGTTCCACCACTGCCAGCTCCAGTTTTCGTCGTCGATGATGATTTAGCTGTGTCCGTAATTGCGGCCTTTTCTGTTGTTGTTCCAGTTTCCGAAGCCTTTTTCGTTGTTTTCACGTCATCAACATTGCTACTCGTCTGTCCGGAACTCACAGTGATTACCTTGTAATCAGACTCTGTCGCCAAGTTTGCCGCTTTTGTGGTTTTTGCCAGGTCACTATAATATTCTTCCATCGTTATCTCATGTGCATCTGTGACCGCAGCTTTCGTGGTCGCAGACTTTTCCGTTACTGTATCATCCTTTTTCGTCGTCTGTGATCCTCCAGCAGCTTCTGTAGCTGTTCCATCTCCGCCTTTAGTGGTCATTTTCTTCACTGTAGTTGCGGCATTACCTTCTTTCGTCGTCGCACTTCCACCTCCACTTCCAGATACTCCACCAGCTTTCGTAGTGGCCTCAGCACTCCCAGCCACTGTTGTTTTGAAAGTAACTTTCCCAGCACTATCAGCTTTCGTTGTAGCGTCTGCATTTTCATCATTTTTGACCGTCGTTTTGGATTCCACTGTATCTGCATGTAAAGTGGTTATCGCGATGTTTGAGTTTACTGTCGTTATTTTAAATGGAACTGTAGCCCCAGCTTTTGTCGTTTCAGCCTTGTCCGTCGCCGAGTCACTTTTTTTGGTTGTTGCAGCTTCTCCAGATGCTTCTGTAGCTGATCCTGCGCTGCTTTTAGTCGTAGCTTTTGTCGCTGTTGTTGCTGCATTACCTTCTTTCGTCGTAGCACTTCCACTTCCTGCTCCGCCACCACTGCCACTACCGGCTTTAGTTGTAGCATCGGCATTTCCAACCGCGGATGTAGCAGAAGCCACCGTTGCCACATTGCCAGCCTTTGTTGTAGCTTCTTCATTGCCCGCCGCAGTTGCCGCATTTCCGGCTTTAGTTGTAGCGCCAGCACTTCCTGCTACCGTAGTCTTTGCGGCTGCCGTCGCTCCAGTTTCGCCATTTGACGCTTTCGTCGTCGCCGCAGCATCAGAATTCCCTTTAATAGTCGTTTCCGCCGCTTTGGCCGCTGTTTCACTCTTTACAGTGGTTATTGAATCCGCATTTGCAGCCGTTGCACCTTTTACTGTAGTTTTGGCATCCGCATTTGGAGTCGTTTTAGCTATCACCGTACTTTTTGCATCCAGCGCAAGCGTCGTCAGCATTTCAGGGTCCGCATCTGGTGATACGAGATTTGTAATGCTGACTGTTGTAATCCGTTGTTTACGCGTCGTCTCCTTGGCCGTGTCATCCGTGGATGCCTTTGTCGTGGCAGCTCCACCGCCAAGTTGTGGTAGGGTTACTACGGGTATGTCAATGCCACTCTTTTTGGTTGTTGCTTCATCATTCTGTGATAACAACTTTTACGTACTAAAATGGTAATTACAAACCTACCTTATTTGTTGTCGCACTTTTTGAAGTCACTTCACTGACTACAATCGTCGTTGCCTCATCTTTTTTGCTGTCTGTAGCCGAACCTGTCGCACTCTCCTTTTTGGCTGTTGTCGCTCCCGCATCTTTAACACTTTTCGTTGTAGCCTTTCCATCTGTCGCTGCTTTGACTGTTGTTACCTCATCTTTCGCAATCGTCGTAGCTTTGTCAGCTACATCATCACTTTTCTTCGTTGCAGCCTTAACAGTAGTTTCCGCTTCCGATTTCGTGGTAGTTGTTTCATCGTCTTTTTCCGTCGTCGTCTTACCCTTATTCAACAAATCATCCAACATTTGTTGTATGGCACTCTTGGTCGTAGCCTTAACAGCAGTATTCGCCGCGGTCACAGCTTTTTCCGTCGTTGTGACATCTTTTTCGGTTGTCGTTTCACTTTTAACAGTAGTTGTAGCCTCCGTTGTCACACCAGAATCCGTCGAATCTTTTGTCGTTGCACCATTGTTACCGCCAAGCCCAGGTATATCAATCGCCAGCGACGTTGATAACACAAAAACAAGAATAAAGAGAACAGTCACACAGTCTCGAAGCATCACAATGTTTGCGTAAAATGAAATGCCGCTCCAAAATGCCGAGCTTCACCCGTTACCATGGACAACGCGCCCATCAATGGGACGTCAACACACTGCCTAGGAACCGCAACCGTCGTTTAGGTGATGGTTTCATTTTGTTATTTTACTGTTTTTTATGTTTCAAATTCTTCCAGACCTTTCACAAAACAGATAAATCTACATCTATATATTTATAGTATATACTTTGTGCACTTTGTTTTCGACAATACAATAATATAATTCGAATAAAAAAGTAAATACAGTTAAGGGTAAAAATAGAAACATCATTACAAGGATTGGTTGGCAAAGGTCGGTTATTCTCGCAATTAGTCGAGCGTAATTCGCCTCAGGGGATGGGGGGGGGATTAAAGGTTAAGATATTGGTGCTTCCTTGATGGCAGGAAAGCGACCCACAAGTTACCATCAATATCGATTTAGATTAGACAGAAGTAATTAATTAACATTACACAGTTGCGCAGACGTCTGGTGGAGAAAGGCTGAAGTTGTGACGACGAATTGGAGGCGGGCGACGCCCCCGTCGACGGCACACCTCGTCCACGGGAGGCGCGCCGCTCACTTTGTCGACAGCTTCGAGATTACCCGGATGAGAGCACCATTTTCGTCCTTTAGGCGTTTGTAGTCAGATTGTAGTTGTTTGGTTTTCTGAAAGGAGGCCAATTAGTCATGTTTGGAAAGAGCTTTACAGTAATCACAACACACAGGTTGAATGAATAGAAAAAACGATAAAAGGGGACGTTACAGAAGCAAAGAATGGACAAAGCACAAAGCAGACGGACAGAGAATCACAGCACGTCGTTACCTAGGCGGTGGTGGCCGATCCTGGCGACTCAGCTTCGTCAGCACGCGAATCAGGGCTTCATTTTCGGTCTTGATGCGAGCAGTTTCACCGATTTGACGGTTGGCATGCTAGACAAAAGGTAAAGCGGTTGGTTTTGATTCAGAATTGGCAGGGGAAGAAAAAGGGCAAGGAGGGCAGCCATTTAGCTGATTAGCATTCGCGTTTTCGGGGATAGGAAAGATAAAAGGGAGGACAAAGTTTGGCAAAAGAGACTCACCTCGAGCTCGTACTCGAGTTGCGCGATTCTGCGCTCCAGGGCTCGCTTCTCTGCGTCTTCCGAGATGCTTTGGGACCGTGAAGGCGCGATCGTTGATCGGGTTGAGCCATTTTGATGAGCCTGAAAATCAAATTTCTTACTTCCATCAAAATAGAAGTCGATAACTCACGTCATGATGGCCAGATTCCTCCAACTTCCTGCGAAGCCGTTCATTCTCCTCACGTTCTTTCTCATACAGCATCTTGTACCGATCAGGACCAGAAGCCGTGCCATTTTGGCCATTGTGCGTCGAAATCGTGGCAACACCGCTGGAGAAGGTCCGCGTGCTAGCGGAGACCGGGCCGAACGGGCCATTTTGGTATTGGGTTTCTTGGTACTGAAAAAAATTCAAAATTCAAAATACGAAATTAACTAAAAACCAAAACTTTAGCAACTTATTAAAAATTTCAAGCATCTAAACCTCCTACTTTTTGAATAAGCTCCGTAACAAGCCGAAAAGCCTTCGCATCTTCGGGGTCCGAGAATTCTTCCTCCTCCTCGTCTTCCCATTCCTCATCCTCCCAATCCGATTCATCGTCTAATAAATCATCCGTCTCATCAGCGGTTAACGATGAACCCATCGGAGGTGTCATATTTCTCGCCGAATAAACCGGCGATGGAGTAGGTTTCGGAGGCACTGGTGGAGCTACAGGTCTTGAGAATGTCAATGGCGCCGGTGTCTGTTCGCGATCATGAAGACTACGTGCAGTGACAAACGGTGGAGGCTTGTTATACAGATTCCGTTCAGGTGTGCTTGACGCTGACGGAATCTGATCAATGTAGATACGAGGTGGTGGGATAACTCTATCAGGTGACTGGGTGGATGCCTTATCCGGTGGTAGCTTCAGCACAAAAGCCGCAGAAACACTGTTGGATGAAATTGGCTCATCATCCTCGGCAATGTCGTCCGTTTCGTCGGCTTCATAGTTCTCATCGTAGTCTTCGTCGGGTTCGATGTCAAAGTCTTCTTCATCGGCAAATTCGTCCTCTTCTTCGTCTTCATCTTCGTATTCCTCGTCTTCGGGCTCTTCTTCGACGGATTGAGACACCCAATATGGCTTCTTAGAAGCTGCGGGCGCCGACACTGTTGGCAGTGGTTCAGCAGTGTCAGCTTCTTCCTCCTCATCCTCGTATTCGTCCTCATCTTCGTAGTCTTCCTCTAGCTCAGATTCAACAGTTATCGCCGGCCCAATATCACTAGCTCGTCGGGCGGCAGTGACATTTTGGCCATTGTGCGTCGAAATCGCAGCAACAGCAGCATTTTTAGCTGGCAATTCGCTTAAATAACGCTCCCTATCCTTCTCGCCGAGGGTTTTTATCGGTTCCACCGGTGGTAGATGTCGTAAAACTTCCGAATGAGCTACTCTAGATGTGATCCTATTCACCAGGCTTCGCGTCCTTGATGGAGGCTGATAATAAGGAGTGCTTAAATAGCTTCGTGCTGTGGAAGACAGGCAACCGGGGCTTGCTGGTGGTGATCGTCGTCCAAATCCATGTCGTTCGAGGGGGGATGGCGAAACTGATTTCAGAAAGGAATACGCCGCCCCAGCGGCTGAAGATGTCGAAGGTCCCATTAATGTTAGCCTATGAGAGAGGCCTGGAGATCGTCGATTTGATGCCATGATAGTGCCACCCGTCGGAAATACAATAGGCAAGCCAGGGAAGACCAGATCACAGAAAAGTTATGTTGATACAATAAAATAGAAATAATTCGCATCAAACTTCGGCAAATCTCGAGAGGCTTTCAGACGATGCGGCCTCGCCTACTTTGTTCGAGTCCCCGGTGCTGACGCATGAACCACGTAGAAGCGAGACTCCAAACCCGTTTATCTTCGATCCGAGACTATGCTCACTGTTGCTCGAGCAAAACCACCACCAACGCAAGGAGGGAACAGGTACGTGGGTGGACGAACGACGACAGGGGGGATCTAGGTGATGAGCAGGGGGTTAGCCACAACCTCTATTCACACCTGATGCCACAAGACTAATCGATGGAAGGCTCGACTCGACAGACGACAACAATTTCGACGTCGGTAATCGGCCGGAATAACACGGGTTCTTCCGGCGGATGTTAGCTAATCAGCGCGTCGCCGAACAAAATGACTATGGTGCTGATCGATCTCCGCAGGTGTCTTCTCCTCCTCATCTCCGCCAGTGACGGCCGCCGTCAAAAGGCTCACATAAAACAAGGGGCTGGAGGGGGGACCCCGAACAACAAAGCCCGTACGTGAAGTTTCATCGGCTAAAGCTAAGCTAGCCGCATCCAGCCAGGCCCGAAAAAACGTCGATCCCAAGCCAAGGGGCGTCCTCGCTACTCACCGGCGTTTATCCGGGCCTCCATTTTTTAAAAGCTCACTTGTCATTCCGCGCCTGCTTGATGCTTTTTCATTCATCTCTTGCGTATTCCGAGCTACTAGCTATCCAACCCTACCCTTGCCACGCTTACACACATGTTTTTGTTGCAAAACGGGCCTAAAGCTAAGAGATCAAGTTCAACTTACGTAAAAACAATACCTATTTTTTGTCAAAACGACTTACTACTACTTTTTTTGACTTCTATTCATAAAGCTAGCATCGCTTAACGCATTTTTTCTATTACAGTCACGCAGGCGCGTGTCTTCTGATTGTATTTGCGACTCCTCAAGATTGCGTGCTTCTCAGACTATTGTCAGCGTCAAATCGATCCCATTCAAGATATACAAAGCTAAACAATGCGCTGACGGAGAGAAAAAACATGCACTTTAACAAATTGGTCTTTTTTCAAGTTTTAACTCGCTGCAAATGCGCAAACTGAGATCGAGAGGTACCTAATTTGCAGGATGAGTGCTTCTTCGGAGGATAGGTTGCTCTTAAAAAGTTGCAGAAAAACTTGCAGGCATTCGAGTTAACTAAGTAGGAGGTAAAGAGCTATCACATTTCAAAAATGTCAAAGACAGAAAAAGAAAACTGACCTTGGTTGGTGTCGGCCTCGGTCGAACAGTCACATTGGCAAAACGACTCGCCAGATTCTCAGGACCATCAGTATTGGCGTGAGAGGCATCAGATGCCGCGGATAGCGCTTCATAGTCGACTGGGCCGGTGCCGCGGCGGTTGGCGCGGACAATCTGAAACACATTTGTAAAAATTGAAACAAAAACAACAGAAACCAAATCCCAAAGATAAGAAAACCTAGGAAAAGGGGATTATCCACGGCAAAAGAGGGTCAGTATTACTCACTTGGGACCTTCGAACTCGATTCGCCGATGGTGTGGCGTGCGGGGGTGTCGGCTGACCTACGGCAGCGGCATGGAGGCCTCCGTGATGGTGGTGGTGTTCATCGTCATTGTCGGAGAAGCCAACGTCGACGATGGAGGGAGGCTGAAATGGGCACACCGAAAAGTTAGTCGGGGTTCGTCAATCGGGGGTTTTTGTTAATGTTAGTCTTCCACACTGTGCTCTCCCCGTTGCTCGTTACCGTAACCCAAGGCTTGGACCACCCCGTGCATGAACACATAACGCATTGAAGTATCAGATAAGGCCATCTGACTGCCCAAACACCTGACAAACACCGTTTCGACTGTCAACGTGAACAACAACAACATCCATGAACACTATACAGTTCACATGCCACAAAACTCCAACTTAATAAAGCACATTTATGGCGACAAAACAACATTCGTCTTTCCAGTTATGTAAAAATGGCCAATTAAAAACATTAAATGATTAAAACTGAACTGACGACAGTGAACAGAGACCATGGCAGTCAAAACCGTTTTTAGTAGTTTGAAATAAAAGATTTTATTAAAGGTTAGAAAAAGGAGAGAAAGAGAGGAAACAGCAACGGGGAAGGGGGCGAAAGCACAGTGGTACGTGGATGTGAGAAGGCGGTGGTGGAAGTGGTGGCCGGTTAGGAGATGGTGCAGCACTGAGGCTTGCACCCACGTCTTTTCGATCGCGCATCCGGACTCACCGATCTTTTGCTGGTCGCGGTGGTGGTGATGGCAGAAGGCTTATCGCTATGGGTGATCGATGAAGGCGGCAGTGTTCTCAGATCATGGTTCAATGTCACGGTTGTCGAGGTGGGAGTTGCCGTTGCGGATTGGAGGGTCGTGCTTCGCCATTTTGTTTGGCCGAGAAGGTCCTCGGAAGCGGCTCGGGCTTCATTCAACTGATCCGCAGTCACGTGTTGCGTTGATCGGCGATTCGCGCGTTGTTGCCGCGATTTGGCCTTGCGTTCGGCTTCGCTTTCCTTCTGGGGAATCGGCTGGGTTGGGGGCGTTTGCCAGGATCTAAAATCACAAAGTTACGTTTTGTACAAATGGAAATAGGTTCAAAACAGTTGGTTTCCGGGAGCTTGCTTCGACAAATACAAAGTATAAACCAAAGCCATGGAAAGGTATTACAAAATTAAACCGGACAGAAAGCGAAAAAGGACAGGACCTGATCGTAGCAGTATACTTTTGTTGATGCGCCGGCGAGGTGAGCAACGGCTTCGGGGCAGTCACCGGCGGCGGACGAACGCCAGCGGGGGCCGGGGTCGGAGCAGTGGCACCGTTGACGTTGAAGGCTTGCACGCGATCGCCGACATTGGACAAGATGCTCGTCTTCAGATGCGGCACCCACGGCGTACTTGATGGCGCGGAAGCCGAGTTCGACACAACACTGAAACGACACTGCGACTGCACAAGAAAAAAGGAGGGAAAATGGCACAGATATGCATCGACAAAGGGTATGTTGAAACCAAAACTGAAGCTATTACGAACATAGCACAGTTGAAACTTGTAAAAGAGCAAAGTTAAAGAAGCGGATTGCTGTTAGAAGGGTAGAATGGGGTGGAAAGAAGGCCTCAAACTCACGGCTTGCGTTGGGTGGTCGTTGGCGACACGAGCGGCGATCCACTGGCTTCACTCGTCGGGGATGGCGAAGTTCGAGATGTAGCAGCCGCGGTAGATGCCGTGACATGGGGGAAGGTCGGCCTCGAAACAGCAGCCGAAGTCGGAGGCCATTGCGGCCGAGGCGTTGTGCCAGGAGAAGAGGTCGAGCCCATCGATGCCGACGGCACTTTGACAATGCACTCAACGCTTTGATCGCTCGAGTAAAGGTTTGAAGAGCTCTAAAAACCAACCAATAATAAATTAAACTCTCCACAAAATATCGTTCACCAAAAAATACATGAAAAACCAAAAAGCCAACACAAAAAAAGCCGTCAGAACAATGTTTTTTTTATTTTTCTAAACAAACAAAAGAACGGCTGGGGGTGCTTTCCAGAAACGCGCATAACTAGGAAGAAACAAAAAATAAATTTGAAGAGCACGTCAAAATTTCTTGCTCTCTAAGAGAAGCAATCGCAATGATTGCAGCTTCGTATGAATCAGGTGGTCGCTGTTCAACGCCAGCGGCATCGGATGGCCAAGACCAGGGTCGCTGATTCATCGCAAATCGAAAAAGAAAGCAGCGGCTCGAAAGAAATGGCTCCTCCAAAAAAGCAACATTTTGTGTTTTTCAAAATCACGCCGATCGTAAAGACCACGGTGCTTCCGGTTTTTTGAATTCAATGGGAAAGGTTCGGGCGTTGAAGCGAGCAAAACAAAAAAAGGTGTCAAAACATTTGCGGGGAAGCTTGAATGTGATTCAAAGATGACGACTTACATCTTTCGTCGAAACTGAGCGTGACGTCGTTCGGATGGAGCTGACTCCGGAACCCGTGTTGTCCTCCAGAAGTGGCTGTTCCTCGTCCATGGCTTCATCTTCGAGATCTTCGCTTTCCGAAAGAGGCGCCGATCGGGACGACGTCGAGGCACTGGTTCCATGGGCCATTCTCACACTGCGGATCGGAGCTGGAGGCGGCTTCTGGGTAGCCAAGATGGCCGAAGTCATCGAAGGAGACGCTGGCTGGGAAGCGGAATATCGTGAAGGGTTGGAGGCCGTCGAGGAAGCTGAACCCGATTTCGCTAAACTCGATGCCGAAGAAGCCGCATCGCCACCAGGGCCAAATCGTGGAGCAGGTAGGACCGCTGCGACTGAGGGGGTACCCACAGAGGATGCCGATTCCGACTTTTCGGCCTTGAAGCCACGGAAGACGGCATTCGTCGGTTCTGGGGTGGCCGAATTGGCAGCAACACGTTTTGCTGGAGGCGCATCGACATCGGGACTACCAGATTTGGGGTTTTTGACGGCGGTAGCGACGCGAGGAGGTGAAGTTGACGATGCTTGAGCGAGGACAGTCAACGATACTGGCGTATGAGGCGGCGGAGCTTCGGTAGTCGGTGAACTCGGAGCACTGCCAAGGACAAGGGAGACGTTTTCGTCGTGTTCGTCCTTCTTAGTAAGGAAGACCTTTTCATCCGTAGACAACTTTCTGGGCACAGATGCCCTCTTCGGGGTCGTAGTTGACACAGAAGGCGCATTCGTCGTCGATTGGAGGACATTGTTGGCACTGGCAGACGGCTGCACTGGGCCGACTTTGGAAGCAGCGATTTTGGCAGCGATTTCTTCGAGGTAGGGGACGATGGACTTGTCGGCGACTCGCAACACGTCTTGGTCCTACAAAACCGCAATTAACCTCAAAACTGAACAGTAAAAAACTTACAGCTGCGTTCAAATCGGTCAGTTTAGCCCCATTCTCCAGCAATATCCTACACGCATCTTTCTCGCCCCAATGCGCGGCTGCGTGCAACGGCGTCCAGCCTTCAGAATCCTGAGCATTGACATCAGCTCCGGCACGGATCAGCATCCCTATCAGCTGGTTATACCCCTTCGAAGCGGCCACATGTAAAGCCGTAGCTCCGGTCCTCGGATGCGGTTTATCCAAATACCGTCCATTTCGAATCCAATCAGTACAATCCCGCATCATCGTGTTGAATTCCCGCTCACGGCATTCTTCCGTATCAATTTCCCGGGCATTCAACTCGTTTTCAAGGTATTCCCGAATCTCCGGATCATCCGTCAGATCGATGGCGAGTTCCTTGTCCGAGTTGACATACGACAGATCGGCACCATTCTCGCACAGAATTTTAATAATATCGAGATTTCCGCAACATACAGCCGCATGCAGCGGGGTCCAGCCTTCATTATCCTGGGCATTGATGTCGGCGCCATACTTTAACAGGAATTTTATCGTGTCAATCTGAAGGTCGATGACGGCCTGATGGAGCGGGGTTACGCCGTCGATCGTCGTGACATTGATGTCGGCGCCCTTGTCGAGAAGATCCACGACTTCTTCCTCATCGCCAGATACACAGGCTGACATGAAGACATCGCTGTCCTGTAAAAATTCAATTAAACAATGTCAAATCAAGACAAAAGCTAAAATTCACCTGAAAGCTGACTTTCGTGCGATCTGGGGCACGGCGAACAGGAGGCAGGGCATTCATGGCGCTTGATTCCCACTCTTTGAGTTGTTCCTGAAAGGATAGTGATTCAATAAGCAAGAATCAAAACTTAAGGGGATCAATCTTTGCCAAAATTTGCATAATCGCGCTTTAAAAGTTCTAAAATAGTCAGAAAAGTGGAATAACGACGTGAGAATGCAAAAATTACGCGCTACAGTTGTATTGTTAATGGAATAATGCAACAAATTACATGTCGAAAAAAGTCAATGCAATTATTTTAGAAAAAACAATTGAATGCTACTGATTGTCGATGGCCACGTCATGGACCCCAAAACATCAAGCGTAAACCAAAAGTACATGCAAAACGGCTGTGTATGCGGCTGATCTATCGCAGGCTGGCCGTCAAAAAAGCTGATTCAATAAATCAAAAAATCGTACTATAAAATGTGGAAGACGGCGAGCGGGCCGGGACGGTGGCTGATGCGCTGTCGAACACTTGTCGTACCACCACTTAAGGCTTTTTACACTTTTTTGTGCGGGGATTCTATGAAAAAGATGGGATGGATGGCGACAAAGGCGTTTTCGAAACAGCTGGAATGACGCGATGCGATGCGGCGCCTACTATGGGATGGACACGGCAAAAAGTTGCGATGGGCTACAGCTGGGGAAGTGGTTGGTGGTCAAGACAGAGTTGATTGAGACCAGCTGGATCGGAATTTGGAGGGTAGTGGACAGCGATAAGGAAAGTTGCGGGAGATTATAGTGTGAAAAACGGAAGGAAGGAATGCACTGACTAAGTATTGCGATTGTCGGAAACTTTTTAGCGTTAAACGATGTTTGCGATGCGAATTAAAGGATTCTGGCTGGCCAATGGACTGCGACTACCGGTAGTTAACTTTGAATGGAGTGAAAGGAAGACTTTTAGAGGCAGTTCGCAAGGCCAACGATCAATCAATCGATTTCGACCGAACAATGTTCTAATCCGTGAAAAAAAGGGGGCGACGATGTCGACACCTCGCTTCGACAATGACGTTCTTTCATTTTTTCGTAAAGTGCACCAAACAGCCGAGCTAGTTGCACTGTACGGTTACGCAGAAAGGGAAACAAGCTGCGGATGGGTTCCTCCTCGCTTCTGGAGGCCGACATCGATGGCTACGGCCGTTGCCGTGACTCAGCGAACGATGCCTTCTCATTTGGAAGGCTCGAAGGCAGTCCCGACAACAAAAAATGAAAGAAAAGAGAAAAAGGATTGAAAAAATGATAAAATAAACCGACAAAAAGAGGAAATACAACGAAAACTTGTACCGAAATGGGTTTAGGAAATTCAAAAATATCAAAACCGATGAAAAAACGGAAAAAATATATCAAAACATGGGTCTAATTTCGATGAAAACAGGTGGAAGTTGCTTCAAACATCCAAAAATAGACGGAAAACGGTTACAACTATTGGCGTGGGATAATTGCATCGACTGGCCAGAGCAATTATGGTTACTAGCGGCCAGCGGGGAAAAGCCAATGCAATGGCAAATCGAAAAACAGATTGCAAGAACAGAAAACGGGGCAAAATATACTATTTTTACAACAAACATGACAGCATTGTCGGAAATACTGATGAAAGCAATCTTCGGGGAAGTATTTTGAGAGTCAAAAAGGCAAAATATAAACATTTGGGGTGAAAAATATATATAAAATGTTGCTAAAAGGACGTACCTTCCGCTTCTTTAATACATTATTAGCAATAGCCATTTTGGATTGAAGCATTTGGTGATCCATGGCGTCGATGCCATCCTCAGCATTGTGGACCATCTTAATGAAATCCAAGGTGTGCAGGTAGCTGATGGCTTGTTTCTCCGTGGTGGTTGGATGGGAAACCGAAACGACGGGGTCGTTTTCGGCTGCCGACGGGTTGGTGGATCGTCAAATATGGATTGATCCGGGCCACGAAACGCGTGGGGTCGAGGTTGACGCCTGAAAGTTGTGGGGTTGGGGGAATGAGTCAGGAAGCTTTGATAGGAACTGATAAGATGGGTAATGACGACAACACGAGAAAGTTGCCAAGTGCGCGCGGCGCGCGCGTGTGCGGGTTGAATTTATATATACCGATGGCGAGGTCGATGTCGATGGCGGTTGAAAAGCAAAATGGAAAAGCAACATCGCCAGTGGCGTCCAACGTGAAACAGAATAAAGTGATGTCTATGCATTCAGAATGTTTTTGCGCGCTATAATCCAGTCCATGATGGCTGTCGTCATAGTGTGAATCCACGCAGAGAGGGGGTCCGTTGTGTCGGAAACACAGCGGCGGCGGCGATCAATCGGGTGGGGGGCAAGCGAGAAAAACGAAAAACGAGCGAAACAGCCGGCGGCGACGTTTAGATCGCGTTTTGCGGCGGCGTTCGACTGCTGTGATAGCGGAGATGTGCACTCGCAGTCAGTCCATGTGTGGAAGAAGTGTTCACTGTTCGTGTTCGTGTTCGCGTTCAGTGTTCGGAAATAGGGGGGATGAGCAAGCGCCACTGTACTGTACGCAGTGGATCGACCCGGATCACGTCAAGGAAACATCCCTGATAAATGGGTGCGCTGCAGCCAGCGCCAGCGGCGGCTAGGTCTCGGGGGAAGATGCTCGCTCTCCTCCCGCAATCAGTCGATCGCGCCTCGCTCTGTGGTGCGTCGGTGGTCTCGAATCCAGTCCAGTCCACTCGAGACAACTGAGCTGCGCAAGAGAAAATTATGATGAGCAACACGTTGGACGAGAGCCTGCGCACGCAAAACTTTAGGGATCGGGGTGGGATGAGTCAGCGTCCTCACCTACGGGCCGCCCGCCGACGTTCTTTTCTTATTCGTTTTGAACGATATATATCGAACGAAACCACGACGCAGGCTGGATCAACCACAATAGTAGGAGCGCCGTCGTCGCCGGCGGCGATATCCGAAGTCTCGAAATATAATCGCCTTGCCCTTCCCCGCGACGACGACCGGCAATATAGTTAATCGAACGGCAAAAGCGCCCTTCCTTCGTCACTCTCTCTAGGCACAGCCAATATCGGGTTTGGTTCGTTCGTTCCTTCTTCGCGCAGGCAGCCAACACAGCAACGACGACGGATATCGGCCGCGCTGTACAGACAGCGTTTTTGCACAGCCTCAACACGTGCGACGTCGTCAGCGGCGAATGGATGATGCGCTTTCGGTCGCTTTGGCCCGCGGCTGTTATCCGTTTGTCCGTTTTGCGCCGATTTGTGTCAAAGGGGGACATTAGTTCCGATCTGAAGGTACGCACGTTAGCAAAAACGTCGAAAATCAACGTGTTTGTCCGTGTATCCATTAGCTGGACACTTTGCACAACGGGACATGATGTCCGCGATTTGTACACACCATGTCAAACATTAGCTTTGAGCTGGCGGATTGACATTTCGCTTCTTCATCCTGAAATGCGAATGCGAAAGGCAATGTGCTTTACGATCGGTGCAGTTTTGGATGGGTGTGCGTACGCACGTTTTTTGTCAAAATTTAATTTTGAAACTTTCTTTTTTGGCTTTTTTTGACGACTTTTCTATTTCTAATCAATTCCCAATCGTCTAAATAACATTATGAGAAAGCAGTTTCCCAATTAATCAATTCGTATAGCTGTAGCTTGTAAATTATCCCAATAGCCGCCCAAATCCACCCGCCTCGCCCCAGGGCCTAAAGATTGATCACCGACAACATGGATGCACTAGTATTAGTACGACGACAATCTGTTGACAGATATCTCACGAGTGTTTTTTCGACATTTTCAAGCCGACAAAAAATCCGTGGGCGCTTCTTCATCTCCCCCAGCTGTCCTCGATCTTCTTCCATCCAGCTTCGAGTGCCCGGGATGTTTGACTAACCGTTCGCCTTTCGAACTCGACAACGTCGGGTACGTGTTTCTAGGACTATAGCTACTAGCTTGTGCAGTGCACTCGGGTCGAGAACAAGCGTGACGAGTGACAAATTTGTGAAATACAGTTTCAACGAGGGGCGAGGTTGAGCACAACATCTGGAGAGGGGCGCTTCCTGACGGGCTGGTGAGGTGGAGGAACTAGTTAGGCGGCTTAAACAGGTAATCTTGGGGGGTACTTTTGAGTTTTGCGACTTTGAAAGGTTGCGATTATGCACTTAAACTTTTGAAAGTTGCATTTGGAATGAGTTTTATGTTTTGAAAATGACAAATAAACAAGCTCAAATACAGTATCTTGAACCAAATTACTGAACCCTCGAAGCAGTTACACTGTTATCAGCATGTAAATCGACCAATAATGGAATCATTCCCTCCCCGGCGTCCACCAAGCTGCATCGAAACCGTTGAACCGATGGTGAAAGTCGCCTCTGACCGCCACCGGCACTTCGTCGGAATACTGTAGTCAATGAAGCTGACCGGTCTGATGTCGACCTTCGTCGAAGTAAACTCGAATGCGTCGGCGGTAGTGCCAGTACACGTGGACTTGTCCTTCGCCTTACTGATGGCATTCTGGGTGCATTTGAACTCGAATGCGAAGATTCACCGATCGAACAAGTCCCGCAAGCGCCACCACAACGATCTTCGGCCTCGCGGCAACGGTCGCAAAGGATCCGCGGCGCTGTGTAGGGACCGCCCGACGGAGAGGCTGTCTTCGGACGACGTACAGGATTTGGCATCATCGTGGTGGTTGCTTCGGGCGGTGGCAAGGTAGCCGTTTGAGGGGAGGCAATTGCCGTTGGTGGCGGGCTTAACGGGCTGCGACCGCCGTTGGCCATGCTGTCGCGGGACGCCGACAGTGGGATCGAGTAGATCCACTCCGCTGCCCTTCGACTTGATGACACCGTTCGGCTGTCGTAGGCACTCTGAGTCAGCGCTACGGGACCGCCTAAAAGTTAAGGGGAATTAGTAACGTTTTTTAGAAACGTAACGCTCCAAAATGCGATTGTGTTACGCAAGCGTTACTTCGCGTTACGTTTCCAAAACTCAAATATCGGGTTCAAAACTTAAACTATCTTTGAAAACTTTTAAAATCTGTCTGAATGCGTAACGAAGAGAAAATGCGGTACACAGTGTGTTACGAAAACATAACACTGTGTAACGTTTTCAAAAAAGACGTAAAACGCAAAAACTTGAACTTTCAAATTAAAATTGCAATAAAACAAACCTAAAAAAGAGCTCTCCGACAACTTCCGCCGGTTTTGCCCCTCAACAGCCACGGCCAAACTGCCGATGGCATCCGCCGCGTCGAATGTGACTTTTTTCGAATTTCTGCCTCCGTCGGAATCGGTTTCGCCGGCTACAATGTCCAGCGCTGCCATCGCGGCCGCAACTTCTGTGGTACTTTTGCTGCTGGCTTCCTGTTTGAAGTTTTGGCTGTTTGAACCGACTACAGTAGGCCTAGAGTTGAAAACACAGATATAATACAGTTCCAGTGCTCAATGAAACTCACTTCGGAAGCAGCCTGTAATCACCAACATCCTGGGTCGACGCCAGCGAGTGCCGCCTCAGCTTGCCCGACTTTCCACGTCCGCCCACGCACTCCTTGCCATGACCGTGTCCATGGTGGCCCTTTTCGGCTTGCCGGAGCTCCTGATTAGCGTTGGACACGTTGAATAGGGCGAAATAAAAGGCCATCATAAAATTATCTGTCTTTATACAGCTAACAAAAACACGTTTCACAATGTTTGTCTTCAGAATTCGACCAGTAAGTGAGACGTCGAAAATCAGCCCCGGGACGCTGTGCCAGGGCAGCCGACAACGACTCCCCCGAGGCGGGGAGGCGATTCGGAAGGCGGGGTGTTGTGTCATTGGTGTCGGCAGAGGGCCTATTTCAACAAAGCCGTCGGAGACCGTCTCGAGGGACCTGCCAATGGGTCGCGGTAATCAGTTAACGCGCTTCCCATCGGACTGCCGCTTTTGTTCAACGGTCGCGGGACATACGCCTCCACAAGGCGGCGAAAGTTGGAAAGTGAGCTTCAGAAGTTTCGGAAAGGACGTATTGGGGAGACAAAAAACAGAGCAGCTAAAATAGATGGGGCTGATGGCTGGGGGCTATAAATGGTCGAAGGTTGCGTCACGTTGTTGAACTTTAATCTAAGAGACGGATAATTTGTGTTTCGTTGCACTTTGCAACTGTTTGGATGTTGTGAAATACTGTAATTTAACTTTTACGAGTATGAATTTGCAAAACGACACGTAATTTGTCTAAATTACTAACACTATTACAAACAAGTTAAAAATGGCAAACTTAAAAACAATTCCATTTTTAAAAATAAATTTTGTACACATAAAGATTTAATATGGAAATTTGTTTAAGCATACTACCATGCAGTAACGGATTCTTTGTAAATTCAAATATGTCCAAATGTCGCACCCGGCCACCCTTCTCCAACCCCTTGGCATTGTGTTCCTTTGCACTTCTTCATTTCTTGCTCCCGATTATGACTGTTCGAGGATCCTTCTTTCCAGCCTAGTTTACCATTACAAAACCTGTCTATTTTCTTGTCAATCTCCATTAGAATCACGCCCCAACCCCTGAATGTTGTTCACATTATCGCTCACATAGCATTGACGCAATGACCGGTGTTCCAAAGGGCTATCTAAACCAACTCCTTCAGTAAGTTCTGTGTTTCCACACCGTAGCTTACAATAGTAGCACCCATAGTAATAGTTAGCTATGCAGTCTGCAAGGTTAGATAGTTTCTTTAGTCGGTTTTAATCCTAATTATATGAAACTCAATTGCAGAAATCGACCGAGAATCAAGATATTCAAGGAAATCTCGCTGACACCAAACAAGCCCACGAATCTCTGCGCTTTCAACAATAGTGGCGGCGTTTCTCGACCGAAAACAGTCACCAAGAAGGAGGATGAAACCAAGGCGGAGGTCATCAGCAATGCTTGTGACATGTACAATGAAATGTATGCGCATCCGTCATCCAGGGCGGACAATGGTTACCAAGAAATCGCGGATTCAGTGCAAGAACCGAGGGATGAAGTCGAAGTCAGTGTCGAGGAGCAGCGTGATGACGACGAGCAGATAGTCGATGATGAACTCATTGAAGTTCTGGAGAGCAAAACCCGTGGGGACGACGAAATAGCCGAGCGGAAGCGGATCGATGAGCAGCTCTTCAGCCCGAAAAACAAGTCGCCGTTAGCGATTCGGGATTTCGGTGCGACGCCTTCCACTGCTAAAACGAAGATCATTCGACCTGGAGAATCACCTCCTGATGAGTACATTGTCCCGATTCGGCGGATATCCCCGAAACGCGACGAAGACGATTCCGATATCGAGGCCATTGTCCATGTTTTGCCGGCAACGCCACCAAAGGAATTGCGACGATCGAAACGGAGAGCGAATATCGACATGAATCGTGCGCAATATGTCGATTGGCCTCCGCCGCCGAGGAAGCAGCGCCCCAGGGCACCAGCTAAGCCAATTATTTTGCCACGTAAGCTATTTGACTTGAAATTTATATATAAAAATGCCATTTCAGCGATACCGGAAGATCTTAAACAACTCTACGAGTCCCTCGGCTTTGAAAACCATTCCGGCAAACAGCGCACCGACAAATTTGGGCCTTTGAAGATTACCGGTGCAGATATACATACTCTTCGTCGCAATGTTTTTACTAATGACACTATTATTGATGAATATTTGAAGCTGATTTGTGAGAGGAGTCAGCAGGACGAGATAACTTTTCGGAAGGTTGGTTTGATGTTTCTTTTCATTTGAAATGGTATTTGAAAGCGTATTTTTAGTCCTTTGCTCTGTGCTCCTACTTCCACACAAGTCTCCGTGCCAATGGCAGTCAAACTGTCCGATCCTGGATCAAGGAGAATCTGACCGACTATGAGCTTGTCTTCGTCCCGTTAAACACCGAAGAACACTGGTACTTGTTCGTTATTGATATGATTAACAGGACTACATTCATTTATGACTCGATTTATGGTGATCGGGAGTTTGAATGCGAAGAATTAAGGTCAGTTCTGCTTTTTTAAACTTACTTTTTAATTGTTAGGGCTTGTTTTGTAGAAAATTCTTCAAATCCTTCATCGGCGACGCTGTAGAATGGGACGATTGGGCCACGATTCCAACCGACAATCAGCAGGGCCCGACTCAAACTAACAGTACTGATTGCGGTATTTTCCTGTGCCAATACGCCGAATGCCTTTCCCGCGGTGTGGAGCCCGACTTTTGTCAATCCATGATGACCAACTTCCGGATCCGCATGCGCTACGAACTTCTCACGGGTAAATTGCTGCCACCGCCGCCGCGTCAGCCGACAGACGAAACAAATTAGCGGGTTTTATGCTGCTGATGACTGGTGACATCTTTGACTTTACTTATCACATGTTTTAATCAAGCTTATCCGTTTACGGGCTTACGATGAATAGATTTGTTTAATTTAGTTTATAACTTTGAAAATTGACTTTTTGTTTAATTAGTTTGATAAAGTTTGATTTTAATGGTAAATTGGGGCAGTTAGTTAAGAGGTTGAACTTAACCTGTGTGTATTTTATCGGTGTTTTACGAGTTTTGAAATGAAGATCGATGCTTGTTGGTTGGCTTGGCTATTGATAGGTCAGCAAAGCAAAAGGGCAAAGGCTGTCTGGAGACACAGCATACCTCAAGACATAGACACAAACCACGTGTAATGTGCACATGGCGTGATATTGGAGAGGTGTGGACAGGCGTTTGGGCTGTCACCAAGGACTACCACGTCGACTGGCTGGCTGTCTATAGCTAGAGGCGATTTATGCGTGATTATATCCATTGTGTTTTGTTTGGATGGATCTCCGGGTCAATTGGGTCTTTTGAATGGTCTAAATTTGCGAGATATAAGATTAAAAGATTGCGCTATTGTATTGTACATCCGATAGAATCAAGTTGTGGTTGGTTGGTCGGCGCGTCGGTCAAGGCCTGTCCCTTCCCTTTTTTGGTCTGTTTTCATGCTGGGTGCCGGCGCTCGCTTGCGCGATGGGCGGTAGACGTGGCCGTTCCTGTCCATCCCGCCGATAGAACATGCGATGCGGCGTCAGGTCGCGCGATCTGGCGCGTCCTTAAGGCTGTCCAACGTCCGTATGATCGCTTTTTGGCCCCATAAACTTACCTAAACTATCTTCCATCCATTACACTGCTTGACAAGTGCCCAGCTATACTCCCCAAATGACCTTTTACAATGCATTTCGCCTCAGGCCATCTATCCTTTGTTATTTTAAAGTCATCATTGTCCTTTTTTATATATATTTTTTGCCTATTTTTAACGTCCCGCTTTGTAATATCGTCACATTTCACGTTCAATAACCCGCACTTTGTACCCGACTAACTTCCCCGCCAGTCAGTTAGATAGATACTTTGCCCCTGCAGTTCATGTGAATAGAACTACCAACCCTGACGCAACTACGTCTAGTCTCGCAAATTGCGTGTACTGCTCCGTGTTCCGCGTGTCGCCATTCATAACTGCGTCTTCGCTTCGAGAATTCAACACTTTTTACCATCTTTTTTCCAATATTTCCAATACATTATATATATTTTTGTGTTTTTCAGCCCCGCTGCCAATGACAGTCATAGCATCACTGTCAGAAGCCACCAACATCCGTGAAGATGGTCTCAGACTATTCTTGACGATACTCGCCGGCTACCCGCTGGCCGCCTTGCATCGAACCTTCACGTATCGACAGGCGCCGCAGGTTCAGCATGCCATTTTTGTCATCATTGGCATTGCGTTGTATTGGTTCAACTATGGTAGGTTTTATAAACTTTCAAATGACCTTTTTAAAAGTGGGCTTTCAGGGTATCAGATCTATCACAGCTTGTTCAGCATCTTTGCCGCGTACCTCATCACGAACCACATCCCCGGTACGACTGTCTCCGTGACATTGGCTCATGTTGTCTTTTTGGTTTGTTGAAAATACTTCTTTTTGGCATTTCAAATGATTGTTTTGTAGGGCCACTTGCTAGTAGGCTACTGGTTCGCCGAATCCTCCCAATATGACATCACCTGGACGACACCCTTCTGCATTATGACTTTACGATTCATCGGCCTTGTCATGGACGTCTATGATGGCCAACAGTCGAAGGATAAGCTCAAGGGCGATCAGCTGAAGACGGCTATCTCTGATCCGCCGGGAATTCTCGAAATTGCGGCGTATGGCTACTTCTTTGCTGGCTCATTTGTTGGTCCTCAATTCACATTGTCGCGGTTTCGGTCTTTCGTGAATGGCGAGTATTTGGAGGATGGAGAAGTTCGGCAATCTAGGTAAGATTTGCTTTTACATGCTTCGTTTCAACTTCAATCTTTCCAGCTTGATGGTATCCGTCCGCCGCTTCGTTGCCGGCGTCACCTACGTCGTCCTGAACCAATGGGGAGCTGTCTGGATCCCTGATTCCTTCTTCAACTCCCCCGAATTCCTCAACTTGCCGTTCATCTGGAAGGTCATTTGGAACACGATCTGGTTCAAGACCACCATGTGGCGCTACACCTCGGCCTGGTGTCTCACCGAAGGCGCTGCCATCCTCGCCGGTCTCGGCTACAATGGCAAATCTGCTGATGGAAAAGACAAGTGGGATGGTGTCCGTGATCTCCACATCATGAAGTTCGAATTCGGCTCCAACTACACTTCCGTCGTCGAATCCTTCAACGTCGGCACGAACACCTTCGCCAAGAACCACATCTTCAAGCGTCTCAAGTGGCTCGGAAACAAGTACTACAGCCAGGGCATCACATTGGTGTATCTCGCTGTCTGGCATGGCTACCATCTTGGCTACTTCCTGCTTTTCTTGTTCGAATTCGGCACTGTCGTCGCCCAGGAACAACTTTTCGGTCTGATCCGACGTACGCCTGGTGGCACTGAATTGTTTGAAAACCCGATCGTTAAGGTTGTGTCCTGGGTTTTCGGCAAGATCAACATCACAGTGTCGATGGCTTTTGCCTTCCTGACATTTGGCCTCATCAAGAAGGAGATCTGGTGGACGCCAATGAAGGCTATGTACTTCTGGGGATACTTAGCATACTTTGTCGTGTGGCCAATCACCTACCAGATCTTGCTGCGAGTGCTACCGCGTAAGCCGACGACAGAACCCGAAAAGAAGTCTGAATGAAGAAGAGCAAAATACAACTGTTATTGGTCTCGGAGTAAAGCTTCACGGCTCGATTTGCATGCATGGAGCTTTTATGTTTGAATTCGTTTTTTTATATCTTTATAATTATTTTGACGCGTAGAAGCGGTTTAATAAAGAAAAACTTGAATTGAAAATATTAATTAGATGGCACCGGCTTCGGCGAGGAGCTTCTCGAGACGGCCATCGGCAGCTGCCTTGGCGGTGTCGTCACCGCCACCGAAGAACTTGCCGCCGATGAAGACACGGGGAACGGAGCTGAAACAAGTAAGCGTTAAATTGGAACTAAAACGGTCGAAAAGGTGCAAACTGACCGGCCACCGGTGATGCTGAGCAGGTAATCCTGGATCTCCTGGCAATCGGGACGGTTCTCAATCTCGAGCCAACCGAAGGCATCCGGCTTGTAAGTGAACTTCTCCAGGGCGGTCTTGGCCTTCTGGCAGTACGGGCAATAGGTCTTGGAGAAGCCGGCAACCTTGTGCTTGGCGATGAATTCGTCGACGAGGGTCTTGACGGCGGACATTTTTGGAATCTGGAGGGTTGAAGGTTCTGAAATCACGGACTTTGAGAAATCTATGTTAATTTTAGATTAGAAAAGCTCAAGTTAGAAGACGCGACGGATTTTTAGTGTAGGAATGACAGTTTCAATCGCGTTAAGTACGCTTAGCAAAAACAAAAACAGTGACAAATAATGCATGATGCAGGGTTGAAAGGGAGCACCATCATGCTCCACCTATCGCAACATTGGTTGGGAAAGAGGGTTGGGTGAACAAACATCAGAGAAGCCTGGGGTGAAATTTGACAGTTGAAAGAGGGGTCGTGGAAGTAGAGTTATACTTTGGAGTTTCTGCGTCGAGGAAGCATGTGATGCCGACGAAAGTTGGGTGGATCTTTAAAAGTGGTCCTTTGAAAGTGATATTTTTGATCTGGTCACCAAAAATTTACATTTTACTCAAAAAAGTTGTTTCGTTAAAATTGGACAAAACTTTAAAAGCGTTTTTACGAATTTCTGTGTGAGTCAGAATCTAAGCAAAACCAAAATCTCGAAAACAAAAGCATTGAAAAACGCGACTAAAGTTAAAAAGCACCGAAAAACAATTCCAACATTCACGATTGAACCAATTTCGCCTTTTTACGTCAACAAACGACAACCCGACTGACTATGCATGTCGAGAAATCAATCAATATGCGCACGCTGTCAACATTGATAAGGCAACGCGTTATTTGCGTTTTTTCCACACTCAAAAAGTATATACTGAATCATGCACGGTCAACATGTTGACAAACACCGTTAATTCTGCCATTTATAAAACCGTTTATGATTAAAAATTATATTATATTACAAAAATTTAATTTGTTACGGGTGAGAAAGATAGATACAGATGATACCGAAGCAAAAAACTCGGAAACCATTGAAAATGAATAGACAGAAGCGTACGAGACCGTTTTGAGCATTGCGCTGGAGTGAAAGAAGTCGCCGAGAATGGATCAAGCGGCAGCCGCTGGAGGGAATAGGGCACGGAACTCGTCGTTTTTGCCGATGATGGGATGGTCGGGGAAAGTCATGGCGAGGCGCAAGC
Organism: Panagrellus sp. LJ2284; assembly: GCA_024447225.1. Classification (NCBI taxonomy): domain Eukaryota; kingdom Metazoa; phylum Nematoda; class Chromadorea; order Rhabditida; family Panagrolaimidae; genus Panagrellus; species Panagrellus sp. LJ2284. Next base: position 7,777,905 of record JAMRYC010000004.1, read on the forward strand.
GTTCCTCGGGGGTCGCCATCACGAGCATTCGTTCAAGGAAGCGGGTTGGAAGTGTGGCAATACGGGCCATCAGGGGATCCATCTTGATGCCACTGGAAGGGGAACAATTAGTTGGAGGTTTTGAAGAGTATTGATTTGCACGTTGGTCGCAAACACGTGCAATTGAAGAAGGGCGAGAGCGCGTGGACGTGGCGGCGAAAGTGGGGCAAAAGATAGCGCAGAAAGGGCTTTTGGTCGTTGCGGAGACGATGGGGATAAGCTACTTGACGTGTAGCAAGATATAAATTAGAAAAAGAGCGGATAACATGGTCGAAAATGCGATTACTGAACAGGAAAGAAGACAGCAAAACAGATGACTGGTGAAATTGTTGCACGCGAAATTGTACCCGAAGACGGTCCCACCACGAAAGAAGAGGTTCATTGCTCCTTTTCGTTTTTCATTGAAAATTTCTTTTCACTTATTTTATCCGTTTTTTCACCCATTGAAATCCCTTTTTCTGCTTTCTTTTTACTTACCAACCCTAATACTACCCCAGATGCAGCTTTTACATTCAAAAAACCAACAAAAATAAACCGATTTTCGCGATAACCGACGCGTTTACCTTTTCCAAACTTTGAAACCTTATATACCCCCATTTCAGATCCAAAACCATGTCAATCCGCGTCACTTCAGAGGATGTTGACGCCGAATTGGCGTCCAGCCTTACAATGAAGCGGAAACTCGACAAAACAGCCAAGAGTGAACGCGGAAAGTTGCTCCGAAAGCAGAAAAATGATGTGCGTTTTCAACCATTTCCTTTATATATATTTTTTCATCCCAAACCCATTCCAGGCCAAACGAAAGCGTCGTGATGACCGCAAAGAACTTCGTGAGAAGCATGGTGAAGAAGCCGTCCCGAAACAAGAGCCAAAAACCATCGAAAATATGCGTGAGCTCGATGAAACCATGGTCATCGGCGAGGACGAGGAAATCGTGCACGATCAGAATTACGATGAAATGGCAGGCTACTTCAATCGTGAAACGACCCCGAAGATCGTCATGACAACATCGCCACGGGCTAGGAACGCAACTGTGAGATTTACACGCGAATTGTGTCGGATTATCCCGGGCGCTGAAGTCTTTTCCCGCAAAAACATCCCCGTCAAAAAGATCGTCAAGCAAGCGATTGAAGCCGGCTTCACTGATATGATTATCCTCCACGAGGACCGGAACAACGACAAACCTGATGGATTTTTGCTTTGCCATTTGCCGGAGGGACCGACGGCTTATTTCAAGATCAACAGCCTCAAATACACTCGGCAAATCAAGGGCGTCGGCGAATCGACCAGCCATTATCCCGAAGTCATTTTGAACAACTTCAATACGCGCTTGGGTTTGCTGATTTCTCGGATGTTGGTTTGCTTGTTCCCGCAGGACCCCAACTTTACCGGTCGTCGCGTCGTGACGTTCCACAATCAGCGAGATTACATCTTCTTCCGGCACCATCGATATGAGTTCAAACGCGAAGGCGAGAAGGCGGCATTGCATGAATTGGGGCCGCGATTCACGTTGAAACTGAAATGGATCCAGAAGGGGACTTTCAATCCGACGGAGGGCGAGTATGAATGGGTTCTCAAGGTTCGTTTTTTTTTTCAGTTTTTTATTCTTTGATCGAGGTTAAAATGATCAATTTCAGCGCCACGAAATGGAAGCCAGCCGACGTCGTTTCGTTCTTTAATTGTGTTATCGTTTTTTTGTTGAGTTTTGGTTTGTTTATTGGTTTATTTTTTCATAATAAAAAGTATAATTTCAAAATGACGTGTTTTCGTCAAAATCGGTGAAAAAACATTTCATACGAGTTGACATTGATGACCTTTGGTGCGACTTTACCGGAACAAACTTATCACTGACACGTCTTTTCAACCTGTAGGGGTTTGTGTTTCATGTTTCGTGTCTGATTCGAATCGAGACACAGTTGTGTTCGGATTCGAGACAGACACGATCTTCACCTATAAAATGGTGATCGGGTGTCTAAAAAGTCAACAATTTGTATTAAAATGAGTCTGTTTTTGGTTGCCTTTGGACTGATCGTCCTTTATTTGATCCATTTCTATTTCATCCGCCGTCGGCAATTGCCACCAGGCCCATTTCCCCTGCCATTTCTTGGTAATACATATTCATTTACGCATACACCGATAGACGAATGTATTCGGAACTGGAAAAACCATTATGGCGACATTATGACGTTATGGCTTGGGGACATGCCTGTCGTTACACTTCACGATTCTAAACTTATCTACGATACTTTTGTCAAAGATGGCGATGCCTATGCCGGGCGAGCCCTTCAACGGTGGAATGAACTCCTTCGACCTGGCTACACTGGCTTGGTCTTTTCTGAAGGACCTCTTTGGCGAGAGAATCGGCGTTTTGCTCTTCACGTATTTCGGAATCTCGGTCTCGGCAGGAATATTATGCAGGAACGTGTCCTCGATGATGTTATTGGCTTAATCGACTTCACTAAAAGCGAGATCAAATCTGGTGTGAAAGAGTTTGACTTCTTCAAGGAACTCGACATCAGTGTCGGCAGTATTATTAACTCGATCATGTTCGGCTACCGTTTTTCAAGAGACAACCGTACGGAGTTTCTCACTGCCAAAAAAGTCGCCACAGATGGAATTCAATTCGGGAGATTTGTGTTATTCCGGATCATGGAGCAGCATTATGACCGTTTCCGGTATTTGCCGTTCTTCAAAGACATTTATCAAATGGTTGTTGACCACAAAGTTGAATACAAAGCCTTTCTCGGTGGGCAGATTGAAAACCATCGAAAACATATTGATTTGGAATCTGATGAAGAACCGACTGATTATGTTGAAGCGTTTTTACGACAGCAGCATAAACTGGACAAAGAAGGCATCGAGAATCATGCGTTTTCGTAAGTTTTATTTTAATGTTTGACTAAATTGTGAACTGTTTTTCAGCGAAACGCAGCTATATTCCGCTCTATTAGATCTGTGGGTCGCCGGTCAAGAAACAACCGCCACAACCTTAGCCTGGATGGTCATCTACATCATTCAGAACCCAGAAGTCCAGAAAAAGTGTCAAACGGAATTGGACGAATTTATCGGTGACAGAATTGCCACCCTCGATGACAAAGTTAACTTGAATTACATCAATGCCACCGTTGCCGAGGTTCAACGAATGTCCAACTTGCTTGCTATCAATATTCCTCACAAAACAACGCGTGATGTTGAGATTCTGGGGTACAGTTTCCCAAAAGGCACTGTCATTATCAATCAGATTTCGACGGTGATGCAGGATGAGAGATACTTCCCTGATCCAACTGCCTTCAAACCTGAGCGCTTCTTGGATGCGAACGGCAAGTTCTTCGCGCCTCCGGAGCTGATGCCATTCAGCGTTGGCAAGCGGGCGTGTCTCGGTGAAGGTCTCGCGCGGTTAGAGCTGTTTTTGTTCACGGCAAATCTGTTGAACCAATTCAAGTTTGGTGAAGTTCCTGGAAAACCGATTACCGGTGAACGGGTTATCGCTAGCACGACTGCACCGGCGCCATGGGTTTGCAGTATTACTACGCGACATTAACTAAATATTATTTTGTTGTTACTTGTATTAAGTTTTGTACAACTTGATAAACATGATAAAAATATGAATAACCTTATAAAATTTTATAAAAACCAAAATTCAAGTCAAAAAGATCAAAGTGTCATCAATTGTTAAAAGGACTGCCAGTTTTGGCAGTTCTTTAGGGCTTTATACCAACTTTCTGGAGTCAGAACGCAACGTTGGCCATGGGATCTTAATGAAACCTGTCACAAGCACCGATTAACGTGTGTAGCAAAAGATCGATTAACCCTTACAATTTTGAAACTACACATGTGTTTAGATGCGAACTACCCCAGTTCCTACTTGTATAAAAGAAAACAGTTTTCTTATCGCTATGACCAGTCGGTTTCTGTTGTCAAAATGGGATTGCTTTTGGTTGTCCTCGGGCTGATTGCCATTTATTTGTTTCACTTCTACTTCATCCGCCGTCGGCAATTGCCTCCAGGCCCAGTGCCGTTGCCGTTCATCGGTAATACGTTATCATTCATCAACACCCCTATGGACATCTGTTTCCAAAAATGGAAGGATGAATATGGCGACGTTATGACGATTTGGATGGGTCATACGCCAATGGTCACTGTTCATGATTCAAAGGTCATCTACGATACTTTCGTCAAGGATGGCGATGCTTACGCTGGACGAGCTCAACAACGATGGAACGAAATCTTCCGCCCTGGGCATACTGGTTTGATTTTCTCCGAAGGGCCTCTTTGGCGCGATAATCGCCGATTCGCGTTGCAAGTGTTCCGGAATCTCGGTCTCGGCCGAAATATCATGCAGGAACGGGTCCTCGATGACGTCATTGGCTTAATCGACTTCACAAAGAAAGAACTCCAAGCCGGCACGACTGAGTTCAACTTTTTCGACGAACTCGACATCAGCGTTGGTAGCATCATCAACTCGATTACGTTTGGTTACCGATTTTCTAGAGACGATCGGACTGAATTCATCAAAGCTAAGAAAGTAGCTACTGAACAAGTTTTATTTGGAGGTTCTATCCTGTATCGAACAATGGAAGAGCATAGGGAATTGTTCCGGTATTTGCCGCTCTTTAGAGACACGTATCAAAAGATTATTGAACACACTGCAGAATTCACTGAATTTCTTGGTGGTCAAATTACAGTTCATAGAAAACACGTTGATTTAGAGTCAGATGAAGAACCGACTGATTATGTGGAAGCATACTTGAAGCATCAGCATAAATTGGACAAGGAAGGCGTTAAGGATCATCCGTTTTCGTAAGTTTTGTGCTAGTTGTATATTTAAACATGTGCTCCGTTCCAGTGAAACGCAGCTATACTCCGCTCTATTAGATCTCTGGGTCGCCGGCCAAGAAACCACCGCCACAACCTTAGCTTGGTTGTTCATCTACATCATTCAGAACCCGGAAGTCCAGAAAAAATGTCAAGCGGAGTTGGACGAGTTCATCGGCGACCGAATTGCCACCCTCGATGATAAAGTCAACTTAAACTACATCAACGCTACCGTCGCCGAAGCCCAACGAATGTGTAACTTGGTCCCACTCAACGTGCCGCATCGAACACTTCGCGATGTTGAAATCATGGGACACAAAATACCGAAGCATACCGTAATTATGAACCAGATCTCGACTGTCATGCACGATGAACGATACTTCAAGGATCCAAAGGACTTCAAACCCGAACGCTTTTTGGATAATAAAGGGAAGTTCTTCGCCCCACCGGAACTAATGCCATTCAGCGTTGGCAAGCGGGCGTGTCTCGGTGAAGGCCTTGCGCGGTTGGAATTGTTTTTGTTCACAGCTAATGTGCTGAACCAATTCAAGTTTGGCGAAGTTCCTGGAAAACCGGTTAGTGGTAAGCGGATCGTATCATCTACAACAGCACCGGAACCATGGGTTTGCAGTATTACGGCGCGGCATTAATTTAGTGCTGTTATGACATAAATGTTGCTATTTAGATCAAACTTTGCACCGTTTTATAAATTTGTCATAGTTGTAAATATAATAAAAACCATAAGACCAAAGTTTCTGTCACTATTAGAAGCACTTTCAAATTTGTTGAATCTTGACGGCTATGTTGTTCTGGGGTCAACATAGCTACATTGTCTATGGAGTCTTGATGACACCCGTCTCTAACACCGATTAACGTTAATCTTTTCGTAGTGAAGAACCTATTGAACTCTTACGATTTTGAAACTACATGTGTGTTTAGATGCGAACTACTCTGTTTCCCACGTGTATAAAAGAAAACAGCTCTCTTATCGATATGATCAGTCACTTTTTGGTGTCAAGATGGGTCTGTTTTTGGTTGTCCTTGGGCTGCTTGCAGTTTATTTGTTCCATTTCTACTTTATCCGCCGCCGACAACTGCCCCCAGGCCCTTTTCCTTTGCCATTCATCGGTAACACGTATTCTTTCGCTCATACACCAATTGATACATGTGTTCAAAAATGGAAAGACGAGTACGGCGATATTATGACCATTTGGTTGGGTCATACTCCAATGGTCACTGTTCACGATTCCAAAGTTATCTACGAAACTTTTGTAAAGGATGGTGACGCGTATGCTGGACGAGCTCAACAACGATGGAATGAAATCTTCCGTCCTGGCCATACTGGCCTGATCTTCTCCGAAGGGCCTCTGTGGCGTGATAATCGCCGATTCGCTTTGCAAGTTTTCCGGAATCTCGGTCTCGGCAGAAATATCATGCAAGAACGCGTCCTCGATGATGCTATTGCATTGATCGATTACACGAAAAAAGAAATTAAAACCGGCACCACCGAGTTCAACTTTTTCGATGAACTCGACATTAGCATAGGCAGTATCATCAATTCGATAACTTTCGGTTACCGTTTTTCAAGGGACGATCGTGCGGAGTTCGTCAAAGCTAAGCAAATTGCCACAGACCAAGTGAGATTTGGAGCATCTATTTTGTATCGAACGATGGAAGAACATTATGAGTATTTCCGGTATTTGCCGTTCTTCAAAGACACGTATCAAAAGATTGTTGACCACAAGGCAGAATTTACGGAATTTCTTGGTGGTCAGGTTGCAACTCATCGGAAAAACATTGATTTGGAATCGGATGAGGAACCAACTGACTACGTTGAAGCGTATTTGAAGCATCAGCATAAGTTGAACAAGGAAGGCGTTAAGGATCATCCGTTTTCGTAAGTGATTGGCAGCTTTGTTGTTTAAAGGAAAAAATCGGTAAATGTTACAGTGAAACCCAGTTGTACTCCGGCCTTCTTGACCTCTGGGTAGCCGGACAAGAAACAACAGCAACAACTTTGGCCTGGATGATTATCTACATCATTCAGAACCCCGAAGTTCAAAAAAGGTGCCAAGCCGAGTTGGATGAATATGTTGGAGACCGAATTGTGACCCTTGATGACAAGGTCAACTTGAACTACATCAATGCCACCGTCGCCGAGACCCAACGTCTCTGCAACTTGGTCCCGATCAACGTGCCGCATCGAACACTTCGCGATGTTAAATCATGGGACACAAAATTCCCAAGCATACGGTGATCTTGAACCAGATTTCAACGGTATTATACGACGAACGCTACTTCCCAGGTGCCAAGAAATTTAAGACGGACTCCGCGAGAAAATAACGGGACCCCAACAGGTCGATGGTGACTCTTTTTTCGATTTTTTGATATTTGGTAGGATCCCATTAGAGAAAGTTGCACGCCAAATATGAGGGCATGGGGCGGCCTTCTGAAGGAGTTATGATTTTTCGAAAATTGGCTTCAGAAACCACCTTAAAAATACAAAGTCGGTCAGTTTTGCAGATATCGGCACGAAAATGGTTTTCCAGGGTCAACTTTCGATGCTGAATCCGATGGTGATATGCAAATTTCGTTATCACTGATAAGAAAAACTGATAAGATTTTTTCAAAAAATCGAAATTTGACGTTTTGCCCGGGGAGATCGTTTTATTGCAGAAAATCATACTACATGAATAGGAAACATGAAAAAAATTTTTGCCTCCGAGAACGGAGATATAGAAAGTCATCATTATCGCCACCAAAGATGCCCCGAACCAAAAAAGTTGCTCGAATCCAAGAACCATTTACATTTTTGGAATCAGCGCAAAAAATGAGTTCGGACAAAGTATTATAATTACTGACACTTGATAGTTTGAATTTTATGGTTTTTATCATAAAAAAGAAAAAAGTGCGATCGGGGGTCGAACCCGCGCGCGCGGCGCAGTGGTTCCGGTCGTTCGCCACCGCGCGCGCGGGGTTTGACACCCGGGCGCGTTTATTTCTTTTTTTACGATAAAACAAAATAATTTGAATATTATCATTAAACGTTTTTCTTATCACGAAAAATCATGATTTTTTACGCTGATTCCAAAAATGTAAATGGTTCTTGGATTCGAGCAACTTTTTTGGTTCGGGTCATCTTTGGTGGCTATAATGGTGGCTTTCTATATCTCCATTCCCGGAGGCAAAAATTTTTTTCATGTTTCCTATCAATAAAGTATCATTTTCTGCAATAAAATGAGCTCCCCGGGCAAAACGTCAAATTTCGATTTTTTGAAAAAATCTTATCAGTTTTTCTTATCAGTGATAACAAAATTTGCATATCACCATCGGATTCAGCATCGAAAGTTGACCCTAGAAAGCCATTTTCGTGCCAATATCTGCAAAACTGACCGACTTTATATTTTTAAGGTGGTTTCAGAAGCCAATTTTTGAAAAATCATAACTCCTTCAGAAGGCCGCCCCAGACCCTCATGTTTGGCATGCAACACTCTCTGATGGGTCCCTACCAAATATCAAAAAATCGAAAAAAGAGTCACCATCGACCTGTTTTTTTCTCACGGAGTCCGTCTTAAACCGGAACGCTTTTTGGACGATAAAGGCAAATTCTTCGCGCCTCCGGAACTGATGCCATTCAGCGTTGGAAAGCGAGCGTGTCTCGGTGAAGGTCTCGCGCGGTTGGAGCTGTTTTTGTTCACCGCTAATTTGTTGAATCAATTCAAATTTGGTGAAGTTCCTGGAAAACCGATTACTGGTGAACGCATGGTTGCGGGTACAACGGCACCGGCTCCATGGGTTTGCAGCATTACGACCCGGCATTAAATAATTTTTTTTCCGTTGTTTTTTAGTTAGTTTTATGACATGTACTTTTATAAACTTGTCGATACTTTGCAAAATGTCATTAACAAAGTTCAGGTACAAATTGATTTTCAAACAAGAACGTTGAAGTCAAAATTTAACGCCCTACAAAGTGCAGACACCCAAGTCGTCTTCATAAAATTCTACTCTGATCACGCAAAACAACAACTACGTCATGATTGTTCCTAATGTAAATTGACTCTAGAACTGATTGATGGTTGATCGTTTTGTGATCAACAGCGTAAAAAAGCTTTTCTTTTGAAACTACAATCGTCTTTCGATTCGAACTACACAAATTTACCCGTATAAAGGAAAACAGCTCTCTTTTCGGTATGTCCAGTCACTTTTTGTCGTCAAGATGGGTCTGTTTTTGGTTGCTCTCGGGCTGCTTGCAGTTTATTTGATTCATTTCTACTTCATCCGCCGTCGGCAACTGCCCTCAGGCCCCATCCCGCTGCCGTTTATCGGTAATGCTTATTCATTTATTAGCACCCCTATGGACACCTGTTTCCAAAAATGGAAAGACGAATATGGCGATATTATGACATTTTGGCTCGGTGACATTCCAATTGTGTCTATTCACGATTCTAAAGTCATCTACGATACTTTTGTTAAAGATGCCGATGCCTATGTTGGTCGACAACAACAAAGGTGGAACGAACTTCTGCGTCCTGGACATACTGGCTTGATCTTCTCCGAAGGGCCTCTTTGGCGTGATAATCGCCGATTCGCGTTACAAGTGTTCCGGAATCTCGGTCTTGGCAGGAATATCATGCAGGAACGCGTCCTTGACGATGTCATTGCGTTGATTGACTACACCAAAAGTGAGATCAAAGCCGGCACGACGGAGTTCAACTTTTTTGACGAAATCGACATTTCCATCGGCAGTATCATCAATTCGATCGAGTTTGGCTACCGCTTTTCGAGAGACAATCGTACGGAATTCGTCAGAGCAAAAAAGATGGCTACGGAACAGGTCAAACTGTCGGGCTCTGTAATGTTTCGAACCATTTTGATTTGGAATCGGATGAAGAGCCGACTGATTATGTTGAAGCTTATTTGAAGCATCAGCATAAATTGGACAAGGAAGGCGTTGTTGGGCATTCGTTTAGGTAAGTGACTATTTTAAAAGTATCAAGCTTTTAGTAAATTTAACTTTTAGTGAAACTCAGTTGTATTCCGCCCTTCTCGACCTCTGGCTTGCCGGGCAAGAAACGACAGCAACAACTTTAGCTTGGTTGTTCATCTACATCATTCAGAACCCGGAAGCCCAGAAAAAGTGCCAAGCAGAATTGGACGAGTTCGTCGGTGACCGGATTGCCACTCTAGATGACAAGGTCAACTTGAACTACATCAACGCTACCGTCGCCGAAGCCCAACGACTATGTAATTTGGTCCCGATCAACGTGCCGCATCGGACAACTCGCGATGTCGAAATTATGGGGCATAAAATCCCTAAACATACAGTAATTATGAACCAGATTTCGACTGTCATGCACGATGAACGGTACTTCAAGAATCCAAAAGACTTCAAACCCGAACGCTTTTTGGACGATAAAGGCAAATTCTTCGCGCCGTCAGAGCTGATGCCATTCAGCGTTGGCAAGCGGGCGTGTCTTGGTGAAGGCCTTGCGCGGTTGGAACTGTTTTTGTTCACAGCTAATGTGCTGAACCAATTCAAGTTTGGTGAAGTTCCTGGAAAGCCAATTACCGTTGAGCGGATTGTTGGGGGTACAACTGCACCGGCGCCGTGGGTTTGTGGTATTTCGACGCGGTATTGATGTTTTAAATAATTTTTTGTGAATGAAGAATAAAGTTAATATAAAGAGCAGTCTCAATTTTTATTGGTTTTTTTTTATATTTTTAATTATGTGAAAAGTGCGCACGCACCCGCGAAAAATGCACTCTCACCACGACAGTACCTACGCGCGAAAACGTGCCCTCACCCAACGTTTGAAAAGAAAAGAACAACTTCCGTGCTGCTGGCTGCGCTGCGTTCACTTGACGACTTTTCATTTTGACTGTTGCTTGACCCTCCTTACATGTCGCGTTCCATTTTGCCTGTAAATCTTGATCCTCCCATCGATCATTTTTTACTCGTAGCTGGCTATCGGATTAGGACGTTCCTATAGGAAGCCAGTCAGTCAGTCTATCGGCGGCAGACAGCAGACGGCCCCTCCCGTTTTTTTAGGAACAAGCAAACCCCGCTTTTCATTCCGTCATTGTCCCCGGCGATCGCGCGCACCCCATCTTGGCCCAAAGCCAGGTGTCCCCGAGGGGCTCTGCTTGACAGGGGGTGTGCCATGTTGACACTTATTATGCGCAGTCGGGCGGTGGCATGCACGCCGTCGCCATCGGCGGTCTCGTCGAATCCTATCCCCATTCCTGCGAGGACGCGCCTCGGGGATGCGGTTTTTTCGCTCGATCTTGCCAGTTTCCCGCCAAAAACGCGCGATCGAGCGTTGCTTGCTTTCTCGGGGCGGGCGTTCATATCGTGTTGCGTGACCGGTGGCGTTTGGTCGTGTGTGCTTATGCGGGTGTTTTCTATTTCTTCAATTAGACTTTACAGCGGTTCTTTCAAGCATTCGCGTGAGCCTATCCACCGGCTAAAACCGTCCAATGGCTCCCCCTTCGCCGAGAAAAGCGACAACGCCGCGGAAGCGCAATCCGAAGGACCCTTGGGGTGTCGGGACAAAGTCGCCTATTTCGAAGCCCGTTGCCAAGCATGTGGGTTTTGTTTTTCCTTGAAAAGTTTGTTGAAAAAGTATTTTTTAGCCTGGATCGCCAAAGAAAGTCAGAAAGCTCGACTTCAGCATCCTTGAAAAGACGAAGGATCGATCCTGGGTCGAGTTGGACGAAGACAGCAATGACGTTCCCTCATCCTCGGGCACTGTCCCCACCACTGACGATCTCCTCGTCACTGAACAGACTACCCCGGCCAATGGCGAATCTTCAAATGCCTGGATGTCGATCGAAGAGGCGAATGAAGCTGAAAAGTCGACCAAACGCAAGCCCGTGACGCCGAAACGCATCGTTGAGACGAAGCCCAAATTTGCAAAGAGCGTGGATGCCACGAGCCTTTTATTGAACCGTCGTAGTGAGCGTCTGAAGAAGCAGAACACCGCTGTTGACCATTCTTCCCCAGCCAAAGCCCCTGCAGAGGCTACTCGTTCCCGCAAGCGCCGTATGAGCAATGATTCCACGATTTCGACCCCGAATGGCACCCGTACCAAGCAGATCCCCAACAAAGCCGCCCGTCACCACACTCCTTCCCGTTGTGAAAGCCGTGGTAGCTTTGCCGGTTCGATGACGTCTACCCCGAGCCGTTTTACTGAATCTATGACGAATTCGCCTAACCCTCGTGAAGATTGGGAGCGACCGAAGCACGGTTGGTGTACTGATGAGGCTGTTTTGGCGCGACGTGATAAGGTTAGTTAGCTTTTTCTATTCACTTTCTGATCCATTTTTAACCCCGTCCCATCTTCCAGGAGATCAACAAAGCCAAGGAAAAGGACATCTACGTCGACTACATCAACCAAGTTCCCAAGCATGAGCGCAAGCGCGGCGTCCATCCCAAGACCCCCAACAAGTACATTGACTTTAGCCGTCGCTCCTGGGATTGTCAGGTGCGCGCATGGAAGCGTGCCCTCTACGTCTGGGCCGACCAGTCCCCATCGCCATCGGTCGCAAACTCGCTCAACAGCTCCGTCGCCGATCTGAGCGACCTCGAGGAACGCAACCGCATGGAGGTCGAAAACGACGAACCCAATACCTTGATTGAAAAGCCGACCATCGGCGGTGCGCCCATGTTTAACCCCGACCAGATGGCTTCGATGCTTGGCCATTTCGATATGCATACCCGTGGTGGCGGAGATGAATCTACGCTCAAGGCGCCTACGACCGGTAATGAAGCTGGACCCGTCGATTTCCGTCATTTGGATCAATGATTTTTTAACTTTGAATTTAACCTTTACTGGAACTTACATTTTGTGGACTTTCATACTTTCTATTGTTTTCTTTTTTGTTTTTATATCAATGTTTTTGAGTAAATTGGCTTCTTATTCTATGTTGAAGTGATAAAGTACAATAATAGTAGTGATACCGAACAAATCGCAAAACTGGAAATAGTAACTGCAAAAACAGCAAAAAAGGTCTTTCGGTTGAGTGCTCTATCCATTTCAATAAAGAAAACTCTGAAATTTAACAATTTTTGCACTTACCAGAACACAAAATTGCCAAAAGTCGCACAATTATCGTTCTGGTAGCATTTTCAACACTGTTTTGACCTTCATCCGTTTTAGTCGCATTTCGCGCATTCGATGGCTTCTTCACCTGAACGTAATCAGTAAAAGTTACTCTATTAGATCACATAAACTTTGTCGTGAGTCAGAAGATTCTACGGATTCTGGGGGACGGATTCTGAGATTCACCTTTACGTTTCAGAAATTTTAGGTTTTCAAGTTTTTATGACCCCAATGATGCGCGTTTGACATAATCAAGTTTAAAGCATTTTTAATAATAAAAAACAAGTTAATGGTTCAACAACGTGCTAAACATAATCTTCCCATTTTGGGCAGCGTTTAGAAGAATCTTTTGAATACCGCGTATTTAAATAATTTACAAATTTTGGCATTATTAGTTTGGTTTGAGAGTTTGAGTCGGAGTTTTCCGTTTCCGGAACATTAATACTGACACTTGGTTGAACACTGAACACGTGGGTGAGCATGTGAAACGTATAACCTGCTCGACAAAGTTCATAACACTGAAAGTTAACAAAAAGTTTAAAAAAGGGATTCTGCGGCTTACCAAAAACTGCTGATCAAAATGTTTTGAAAGAGCATGTTCAAAATGATATGGCGCGTCGTGTCGCATGATTAACTGTGGTTCCAGTCTGTAGTCACTGAAAAGCGTTACACTTGTTGTTGTTGTTTGAATTGACAATGGTGTAAATAACATACTTATAGTTAAATAGAGCAAGTTCTGCGTTTTCACGCGTGAGAGATGCAGTCATCCATTCTTTTAGACCAGAAGTAAAATTACCAGCAAGTCTTTGGTGATACGGAACGATCCTAAAATGTTTACCTTAGTGTGAAAACAATTATCGTAAACCTTTACTTCTTTTCGTCAATTAATTCAGATAACCCATTTAAATTTGTCGGAAATTCCGCGTTTTTATTTATCTCAAAGCGCCGATAAGCAAATACCGCTTTTCCGTAGTTACCATTGACTAGCTTTTGTGTCAAATGTCTCACATTCATTTCATAATCGTAGGAATATTGCGTTTCAATGTCCCCGATAACGTGAAGTTTTGAAGTTGCTCCACGGCGAGCTTCATTTCGCATGATATTGATTGGATAAGCGCCCGATCGGGTTGTTACGTTTTTCAACGTAGCCAGAGCTGTAATCAATTATTTAATGTTACCAATTATGTTTCTTCCTTACTTTCTGTCAGATTAAAAGTCTCGCATGCAGCGTTTTGGTGAGCCAACATGTCGATCTTCTCGAAAGCGCTTCCATCGTCGCATTCTTTTTGCAAGAACCCTCGATGCCAAACAAGGTGGATCGACACTTTTTCGTTTACGAACTTATTACATCGATGAAGCCTTAAAAGTGGCAATAAATGATCGCCATCCGCTGGGTAGAAAAACACGGCGTAGGAAATGAGATCGTTCCAAGTTTTTGCCTGAAAAGATATGTTAAAACTTTATAATTTTGAAGTGGTTTTACGTGTTTAACAATGTGATGGGCACTGTTTATGGAGGAATGTAAAGCAAGAGATAAAGGTTCGTAATTGAGTGAATCGTACCTAAACAGACAATTACAGTGATCTCGAACGACATAAACGCATTAATAAAACTTACTCTTTTGTCCGCGTCAAAAAGTTAAAATAAACACAATGATCAGCAGTATTTACATCATCACGAACATGAACAAGATTCCGCCGATTTTCAATGTGCTCAATCGATAGACTGATGTTTGTCACATAATCGGATAAACCATAATTTTTTACTTTTTTTGGAAAAATAAAGTTCACAGTTCCAACAAGGCAAAATATAAAAAATACCGCAGCAATGAACAGCGTTATCATCTTCAATACCCATGCATGTAAACTATTTTGACGTTTAGAAAAATAGTACATTTTACAAAATTTGCTGATACAAATTGATGGCCGAAATCTAACGCGTGAACGTCGTATTTTAAAAAAGGTCTGCTTCACTGAAAAAAGCATTCCGTTTCCTTCGTTTTTCATTGTTTTTCGTTTATGGGCTATTAAATGTGGTCAAAAGGCTAGCGTATCGAGAGGGGAACACACGGCAACGTCCACAGGTATGCAAACTGTCTCGAGAAAATTGTATTTGCTTTTCTCGGTCTCAATTGCAACGTGCTTTCTTGATACACTGATAAGGCAATGTAGGCGCGACGCGATAGGGTTCGTGTGTTTTCCTTTGGGAAAAGTTGACCATTGGAGGTGCGCCAATGTTTAATTCGACCAGATGGCTTCGATGCTTGCACGCATGTGATCGATAATGAAACTAAATACATATACTTGTTGCTTTCCGCCGTTTGGATCACTGATTTTTTTTACAACAATTCACGGCAGAATACAAATGAAAAAAAAACTATAATATTGGTTCTACGCGAAAGCATTTTTTGCATTCATTGGCCTGTCTCCCTCTAATACAAATCATGATGCATTGTTTTGCTAATAAAAAATAATTGTTTGTTTGATACAACTAAACGATGAATCATTTGTATTGAGAAACAGTAATAAAACCGCTCTATCCATTTCGAATGAAAAAACTGTCAAGATCGACAATTTTTGCTTTTACCAAAAAAATTGCCGGAAATTGGACAAAGAGCTTTTTGGTATTCGTGAAAAAAAACACTTTTGGAGACAAAAATTGAAATAATTTTGGTTCAATAGCCGTTCACCGATACTTTACTTTAATAAAGTGCCGAAATAATCGCAGTGCAGCAATAAAAAATGATCAATACGATTCAAAGTCACTGTTAATTCTACTTTCCACCAAGTCACACTTTGTCTGTGATGTGCGTGGGTGTTTTTCAATATGATTTGTTCCAAACTCTGATTCAACCAATTCAGCTAATTGATTACTTAAAGTTCAAGTCACAGACAAGCAGTTCTCTCTGATTCAAGGAACAAAAATGTTGAATGTTGACGTAGTTATGGATGAAATTAATAAACACGTCATAACATTCTGTTGAACAGTTTCTAATATAAGTTTTCAATTTAACGGCAAAAATGACGATACGACTTTCAAACTACTACTACAATGTTACTGCTTCAGGTTGTTTTTATAGTTTTTACTTATTGTTATTATTCGGTTGCAGTTTCGATTTTTGATGAAATTGATACTAAATGTAAGTCATAAAGAGTGTCATGAAAACCTCCAATACATAATTTTTAGACCCAGGATTAACACGTGCAGAAGCTCGTTGCCCAGAAGAACCGTCTGACACAGATTGGTGGTATCTCACTGAAACTTACAACAAAATTCCAGTTTGTTTCGGGCGTCGAAATTTACCGGCTAATTTGAATAGTTTCTCGGATATCGAAGCAGCTTGTCGCGAGAAACATGAAGATGCTTTTCCTGCTCGGCTGTACACGAATAAAAATCTGAAGTTTCTTCAACTGCAAAAACTAGCTAGCTATGCCGTCATTGGAGCATATTTCAAGGACAACTTGACGATTGAGGAAACAGAAGCCATCGGAATCAATTCGAGTGATCAGTATGCCGTATATTTGCATGGTTATCGTGTACACGCGATCAACATCACAGCGTTTTCGGCAAATCCGAGTGGTAAATACATACTTTGTGAGACCGTGGCATACCCACGCGTCATGGATTCATACCTCAATAAAAGAACTCAACCGCAGCCGAATTTGACAGAATACACATGCGAAGGCGATGGCTGGGACCTTCAAGCGCCTTGTTATGGCGCCCCTTTCTGCTACAAACAAATTTATCAAAATAGTGTCCCGAATAAGCTTCTGTCACAACTCACAGAAATCAATGCATGTGGCATGATAGAGCCAAACAGTTTTCCGGCATCCATCCATTGTCAAGATGAGTACGGCTACATACACTTTAAATACTATTCTCAAACAGTATTAGGATGGTATATACCAAATCGAGGACCGTGGAACAGATTCGACTCATGGCAAAATATTGATGGTACACCGGTTGATTTTATTCCCTGGGCTAATTCTGAACCTAACAATTGTTACAACTTGAATGAGAAAAACGTTTATATGAGGGAGAATGGGGATATTGATGACTGTAATCCAAGGCAACACGCGCGTCCTATTTTGTGTAAGAAACCGGCTGTGAAGAAACAAGTGCCATTAGATGTCATAAAATATGACACATTTGAAGTTGACGGGGAAAAGTGCCGAAAAGGTGTTCAGAGCCATGGTAATAATAAATAAACAAGTCAAGTTTTCAGAACCAGTAACGCGTTGGAACCATCAATGTCCGACAAACTCGAATCTCTGGCAATTAGTACAATCTGAAGCCGGCGTTCATTGTTATGGACTTGTTGATGCGCCTGTGGCGTTTTCGAGTGACAATTTTACTCATGAATTGTGCCATGATTTGCATCCTGAAGCGAAACTGGCGTCGTTCCATTCTGACGCACAGCTTGGCTTTCTCTGTAGGTTGAAATATGTGTAATTTAAAACAGCAAATGAGTAAATTTGGTTTCAGACCCGTTAACTGATCGAGCCAACAATGTAATAGTCGGGTTGGTTCCAGATAACGACACTTTAGTTTGGGCTGATGGCACTTCCATGAACAAATCATTTTGGGCTTTTGAACCACCAGAAAATGTTTCTGACGTCGTTGTCCGAATACAAACTACGAGACAAATATTGACAACTTCTTGTGGCCAAGCGTCTACGTATCGACCATTGTTTCAAACGATGAAAACAGAAGACGTCAAAGCCGGCATGAAGATTGCCTGCAAAATAGAAGCTGAGCCACTGCTTCCGTGTGCTCCAGTGCCCGATGCAGATGGAATGGAATCACTGAACAACACTTTTTGTCCAGATGGATGGATTAAACAGCGCTTCTGCGACAAAGTCTATTGCTACAAGCGCATGGACGTTGAAAACGCATTCAAAAACTTTACCCAAGCAGTTGAACGTGACTATTGCCACATCATAGAACCGAAGTCCCATCTGGCATCTATACACTGCATGGAAGAACACTTTTATGTTCAAAGTTTTCCGGTACAAACACTTATTGGACTACACATTCCAACAAAGTTACATAGTGACACTTTCGACGTTAAGAACTTTATTTGGACCGATGGGACTCCTGTTGATTTCATCGGATGGAATCGATTTTCAAATGTTGAAACCAACGACTTGCAGTACGCACCGCTGTTTCCAACTGAAATTAAAGAAAATGTCAAATTTTCACAAGTTTACAACAGAAAACATGGTTTGTTGCAACTTCCCGTTCTATCAATCAATAAGTTTATTTTTAGAAGAAAAAAGCGGTTGGAGCAACGAGCACTTTGGGTTTCAACATGTTCTGTGCAAAATGAAGGCCACTGTAACTAATTTGTAGTTTTACACATTCGGTGATTACAACGTATTCAGTTTCAATAAAGTGTTCTGCGGATTTTAATATTAAGACTTAAAACATTTCGACACGAGTCTAAAAGAGATCGTATTTCGGTTAAATACGGGCCTGTTTAACATTTGTTAAGAGGTATTTAATTTGAAAGCTGTGCCGCGCACAGGGTAGAAAGGCCTAATGCGTGCGTAATGATGTGTTAGGCGCAGGTTTGACTGATTACTAGTTTAAAAGCAACATTTTTAAGCTGTGTTTAGCGTCGTGTATCTATTAATTTCAGAATATACTTATGTTTGTAACAGCAGTGACTAGGTGATTTGGACGGAAAAGACAACTACCAAGGCCGCTAAAAACTACCCTTAATTATGTTTTACAGTTTAATGATGCATGTTTAAGTGTATTTTTATGTTCTTCCTACGAAGGTATGCTTTACGGCCATAACAACGACAGAAATTTGGTTGTGCCATTTGGTCGACTTATAATTATGGAAACTGGTACTCTACAGAAAACGCCAGAAGTCGATTCAATTTTTTACAATCAACAATTCAGTTTACTTCCTATTTTGGTGATAAACGTTGTTTTAGGCGTTTTTGTTAATTATGTAATTTGGATGCAGTCAAAAACTTTAGGCACATTCAAGTACTTTTTGCTGAATCAAATGGTTGCGGCCCAGTTGTTGGAAATATTTACAATTGTTTTTCGTCCTGTGTTTTTGTGTCCATATTTGAGCGGGTTTCTCGTAAGTAAATAGTTTTATTGATTTTAGTAACACAGGTCAGCTTATTTTAGGGAAGTTTCTTCCGTGACATTGCCACACCACAAGTAACCAGTGTTTGCGCCTTCATAGGCTGTTGTTTGCTCATCTACACAGCATCAGCAGTGTTTGTATCACTATTCAACAGATACATATTCACCTTTGAGACAAGTTTTAAAAACTATTTCTACAACAGGTACACAGTAACCACAATAGTTGTGTTGCATTTACTCATGTACCTGGCTATAGCATTTATAACTTTCCACGCATTTGACAACCCTGAAAATCTAAGAAAAATTATTCTAAATGAGACTGGTGACGCGTTACGACCATACTTTAACAAAAAAAGTTTAATTTACGTTGGTGAAATTGGAGAAGTGTCTCGAAAAATTTGTATGGGTTTCTTTGTTTTTTATTTTTTGCTGTCCTTGATTTTAATTTTTACAGTGTTATGGTTCATTGTAAACATAATTTTTTACAAACAACATTCACGGGTATTATCCCAAACGGCTTTGTCATTGATTGTTTCGTCGGTTGTTCAGAGTTTGTTATGTCTTACTTTTTTGTTTATCCCAACGGGAGGTCTCGTTTTTGTTATTGCCTTTCGAATTGAAAACAGTGCTAATGTCATAAATTTCTTGTTTGTGCTTGTAAATTTGCACGGTATAGTCGATATGCTTTGTACATTGTATTTTGTAAAACCATACCGACGTTACTGCAGACGCTTGCTAGGACAATCTTACACAAACTCTAAGTGTAAAGAAATTGAATTAGATTTCTATCCGTTGACTGAGTTAAATAAATGATTGGTAGTGTTGATGATTGACGACAAATTTTGGAGGGGCAATTATAGTATAGTAAAAAATTGTATTTCACCGACTGAGAATGACCTCCTACGCGGGGCCCCCTCGCATTTTTCTAATTGGTCCAACTTTTTTAACGAAAAAAAAAACTTAAAGCTAACTATCTTTTAAATTTAGGACAAAATTGAGTACACCCTAACGTTAGGTGCGTCAGAAAAGATAAAGAATGCTCAAACTCTTCTATTTTGAAAGCAAGATAAAAATTTAAGCCGTTGAAAGCAATGTTCTTTATATAAACGACAACACAAGACTCTAACCTTTGCATTTGAACAAAGTTGATTGCACTGTTTGTCGTTTTAACAATGCTAAATTTAATCAAAAACGTAACATTGATCTTTTTATTAATGGTATTCACCTGTTCCGTCACTACCACTAAACTAAATTCGTCTACCAGCTGCAATTTGACCCTTTCAAATCTCAACTTAAACCTGGTCGTCGTTGTTGAATTTTCCGAAGTAACTGCTAAACAAGCAAACGCAGTCATTTCAAATTTAGAAACATCTGTCAACTTTTATTCCATCTCTGAGTAATGATACTCACTTTGGCTCGCAATTGGCACTAATAACGTACAATGCAGAAGCAACATTTCGATTTTCATTTACTGATAAACAATCTTTAAAACGGTTTTTTAAAATACTAAAAGACTATTTGGTGTTTACTGATACATGGCTGAACAGCGTTAACATCGCAAAGCATGTCATGATTTGTAGCATCTTTACTTTATCTGAGAGTCAATAGAAGCAAACGTGTATTTTTAGCGCCCTTCGGATGGCTAGTAAAGAAATCGATGAATACAACAGCAGACTTCACCATGTTCCGGTTATCTTATTGTACGCAGCAACTTATGATGCATATGGTGTTATGGACCCCACTACGGCAGCAAAGATGATCAAGGCGGATAATATTCAAATTGTAACCGTTACGTACGAGGTGCAAAACGGTGTGACCACTCCATATATTGCGAAGTTGGCATCTCCCGGACTGGCATTGAGTTCACGGACGACGACTATGAAACAGTTTGGAGAAGCAATGATAAAAGGTATGTTTTTCTCCTAATGGATTTTGAAACACGTTCCTAATTTTACAGCAAATTGCGCCTACCATAACTAATAATTAAAGAAAAAATTGCAAATGTTAAACACAGACGTGGGCTTTATTGGAGGTTGAACAAAGTTTGGATGATGGTAGTTAAACGCAAATGAAACATGTACTTATACATTGTATGTAGCTTGATTTTTGTCGTTTTTGTTTCGTGTTGCCCGATGCATCATAAATAGTATTCTAGAAAGATCCTGCAAACCGTTACGTTAAAAAATAACCGAATTTTGCACGGCATTAGAGTGAGAATTTTCATTTTCTTACTTGTGAATTGTAGGTTTTGCAGACTATGCTGAACGCTTTACGCTATTTTTATAAAATTGCTACTTCCAAAAAGGGTTCATCTAAAGAACATTTAATTTTACAGACAAACAAAAGAGTTTCATAATGCTTACCACCTTTTAAGATAGTTTTTGCACACGCTAGTTTAATATAAACGGAATAACTACAAATTCCGACAACTTTAGACCGCAACTAGGAACTGCGCGACTGACATTGATTCGATGAACCAAGGTCAACGGGTCAATGCAGAACAATTGGTTTTGTTTACTTAGTTTAAAGCTTGTTTTGTTTACTAAGCTATCGATTTGCAGCATTGAGATGCAGTTTTATGTGGCACTTAAATGTAGCTATAACATTTTTTAA
This sequence comes from Panagrellus sp. LJ2284, assembly GCA_024447225.1. NCBI lineage: Eukaryota > Metazoa > Nematoda > Chromadorea > Rhabditida > Panagrolaimidae > Panagrellus > Panagrellus sp. LJ2284. Next base: position 7,799,582 of record JAMRYC010000004.1, read on the forward strand.
ACACAGAACATTTTCGACAAAAACAACACTTTGTTGTCGAAAACAGACATTACATTTTACCCCTTTAGTTGGAACGTTTAATCAAAAGTAACAACAAAAACAACCTACTTGATTGAATAGTTGCCAAAATTCAGCCAGACGTTACTCAAAAATAAATGGTTTTGCTCGAGAAATGACGTATTTCCCGTCGAGTGTGACCCCTCTTCCGACCACCATGCGTATTTTTGCTGCAGTGGCAGCGGCAGTGTTCTTTTCTTCAGCGGTTAGACTGCTGCACTATTGATTCACCCACGATGCAATAGTCTGGTTTTTGAACAAGCTCATTCACCTTTGGTTCATCAACTTCATCCAGCTTGTTGTAAGCCATCATGAGTGCCGATGCAAATGTGCCGCGGGGGGCTGTTCGATTTTTGTATGGAGTTGGGGCTTTGGTGTCGCTTACGTCCATCTTTCAGGTGAGTTTAAAAAATTGTTATTTTGAAATGTTTATAAAAATTGAAAAGATAATTTACATTTCCAGATGGGCTACAGCAACGCCTATGTAAACACTGCCATCGATGAATTCAAAATCTACCTCAACAGAAGCCTCGAAACTCGTGACGTCACAATGACTGAGGACACTTACACATGGTTGTGGTCAGCGATTTTGAATGTTTGGTTTATCGGTTTTGCTGGAGGCAGTTTGATTGCTGTGCCGATTACTGACACAATTGGACGGAAGCGTGAGTTCCAATGTTTAACAACTCTTTTTTAACTTCAATTCAAAGTGAAATTTCAGAAGGCCTCCTCATTGGCAATGTGTTGACACTTGTATCGGTCATCTTGTTGACCGTTTCAATCATCTATGACGTTTTCGAAATGCTTCTCGTCGGTCGAACCATCGCGGCCGTCGCCAGTGGCATAGCAATGTGTGCCCTTGTTCTATTCTTACAAGAAATCTCCCCAAAACACATTCGTGGTAGCATGAGCTTCTATGCCGAGTTATCATTTGTCGTCATGAATGCCGTCGGAGCCGTTTTAGGCATGTCTTTGTTTTTGGGTAAACATTTGGCTGTCCTTGTTGGGGCTGCTGCTATTCCGGCGATTATTTCGATTATTGCGATGATTCCGCTTCATGAATCGCCGAAATTCTTGCTTCTGAAGAAGGGGGATAATTTGAGTGCAAAGGCTGCTGTCAAGTTTTACATGCAATTGGGTGAGATTACCATTTTAGGCAGGCTACAGTAATCAGGATTTTTCAGACGATGAAAACTGCGACCGCCTGCTCGAATCCATGGCAACAGAATCCGACGAAACCCACGGCAGCATCCGAACTCTTCTCCGTGTACCTCACCTCCGTAGCGGCCTTCTGCTTGGTGTTCTTGCCCTCCAGGTGACAGCGTCCATCTGGCCAGTCATCTACTACTCGACTGAATTCCTCCGCCGAGCCAACATCGAATACGACCTCGCCGAAACTGTCTCTAGCGTGATGCTCGTCATCAGCACTATCGCGACTGTTTTTGGCATGCTTCTAATGGAACGTTTCTCCCGTCGAAAGCTCTTCATCTTCGTCAGTGCCATTAACATCAGCGCCCTAGCTCTCTTCGTTCTCGGTGCCGAGCTCGGGAAACACGTCGCCGACGGGTTCAAATACATCTGTATTATAGCTGTCATCATTCACGGTGTTTCGTACAGTTTCGCCACAGGGCCGATCGCCTGGTTCTTGACATCGGAACTGGTACCCATCGATCACAGAGCACTGGCGCAGGCGATTGCGCTGACTGTCAACCAGCTGATTGCAATGTGTCTGACCTTTGTGACACTACCCTTGTATAATATTATCGGTTCATTTACGCTTTTTGTTTTGTATGTTATTCCTGGGGTTGGAGTTTTGATAATTTTGTGGTTCCGGCTTCCGGAAACGAAAAACAGGGATATTTCGGAGGTCGTTGCCGATTTGAAGCGTGTACGGACACGGGTTGCGCTGCAGATGCAGACTGAGGAGAGCATTTCGATGCCGACAAAGGTGCAGATTTGAGATTGATGCTTTGTAAAATTTGTTGGTTTTTTCCTGTCATGAAAAAAATTACGTTTTTTACGGTTTTAAATGTGATAAAGTTGATTTCTCTGACCAAATTTGACAACTTAGAGCAAGTATCACAGAGCATCGTTAAGTTTTACGGCTCTGATTCGCATTTAAAAGAAGATCGTTCATCAGTGAATGTCTAAAAGTGTATTTCCACACCCCGGCCACGTTGCCATAGACCCCAAAGGTCAAAAAATTAGCATCCCACTGCCGAAATCCGCACCTAGCCAGCGGCCAAGTCCCTCAAGGCCCCTCGATCCCGCCTTCGTTCACCAGTCTGCGCCGTCACGAGGGTTCAGTGGCAGCTGCTTCCTTGCCGATCGTCCTTCGCCCTCTCGTCAGTTGTCTGCTCCCATCCCATCGGTTCGTGTTCTTTGGTTTTTACTAGGGTCAGGGGTTGCGATCAGTGTCCTCAGGGCAAGAGTAGCAAAGAGACACCTTTCTATCAATACATTTTATGGGTTTTGCGTACGTGAGCTTCGTGGTGATCAAAAAGTAGCTTAAGAGTGGTTTATTTTGGTTGTTTGTTGGCCATGGGTGATAGTGGTGAACTCTTTTCAGCAATGGCTGCACCCCCAAATGGCTTCAGCGCTGGCTTGCCTGCCGAGCCCCAGGCGCCTCAGCATGAAGGCCTCGAAGCCGTTCTGAACAGTGGAGCGTTGAATGAGGGCGATTTGGAGGAGGCAGTGCGGCTTCTCTATGGGCGCAGACTTCCGTGAGTTCTACTTTTTGCAATTTTTGTACTCAAAATAGACTTGCAGTGGCTACGCTGTCGACACGTCCGTCCTACAGATCGCCAACGACAACAACTTCCAGCTCCAAGGCTACGTCATCAAAGCCGCTCCGGAACAGCTTCGTCGTCCCCGACATGTCCGAATTGCCGCGATTCAGAACAAGATCGTCCTGCCCACCACTGCCCCGGTTGCTCATCAACGCGATGCCATCTTCGACCGCGTTGGACTCTTCATCGAGACGGCAGCCCTGGCTGGTGCCAATATCGTCTGTCTCCAGGAAGCGTGGACGATGCCGTTCGCCTTCTGTACCCGTGAACGCTTGCCATGGACGGAGTTTGCCGAGCCTGCTGAAACTGGTCCTAGCACGAACTTCTTGAAGAAACTCGCCGCGAAGCACGGCATTGTTATCATTTCGCCGATTTTGGAGCGGGATGATTCCAAGGATGGCGTTTTGTGGAACACGGCGGTCGTGATCTCGCATACGGGCAATGTTATTGGCAAGAGCCGAAAGAACCATATCCCGAGGGTGGGAGATTTCAATGAGGTGAGCTTTGACGTTTTTGAGTTTTTCAATGGCTAAGTTGGTGTTTACAGTCCACCTACTACATGGAATCTGAGCTCGGCCACCCTGTCTTCGAAACCGCCTTTGGCCGCATCGGCATCAACATCTGCTATGGCCGCCATCACCCCCAGAACTGGATGGTCTACGCCCTCAACGGCGCCGAAATCATCTTTAACCCCAGTGCCACCGTCAATGGCCTCAGTGAAGCCCTCTGGAGCATCGAGGCCCGCAATGCTGCCATCGCTAACCACGTCTACACCGTCGCGATCAACCGTGTCGGCAGCGAGGTCTTTGAACATCCCTTCACGTCTGGCGATAAGAAACCCCCGCATCACACTTTCGGCCACTTCTATGGCAGCTCGTACGTCGCCGCCCCCGATGGATCGCGCACGCCCGGCCTCTCGCGTACCCGTGAAGGCGTCCTCATCGCTGATGTCGATCTCAACCTGTGCCGCCAGACGAAGGACAGCTGGGGCTTCAAGATGACCCAGCGTTTGGCCCTTTACGGCAAGGTGTTGACCGAAGCAGCCAAGCCTGACTACAAACCCAAGATGATTCGTGAAATCTGACACCTAAATATGTGTATAATGTGATGGCAAAATGTCTAGATAAAGTTAGATTTAAAAAATCAATAGTTTATTATTACAGTTAACCCATCATTTGGAATGTCATAGATGCGCATCTAAACCACCTAATATTGCGTAAATACCGGCCCACTAATTGCACTTTTTGTAAATAACACAAACAAACAAAAATATATAACTTTAACGAGGTTAGACTTCTCTTGTCAAAGACATTGCACTGGTTACAAGGCTTCCTGACCCGTCGTCATTGGCGACACTGTCTAGCGGTTTCGAATCGACTTTTGGTGTCTGGGCCAACAGTTTGTTGGCCAGGGCACCGTCTTCGTCGCAGGAATTGTCCCATTCGGCACCAAGGTTTTCATGTTTGAACAGAGGGATATCATTTGGATCCACTCCGGCGCCGATTAGCTGTGTCATGCGACATAACTGACAAAAGCCCCAGGGACGCTCCAGAGCATCGTGAGCGACGCCATTTAGAAAAATGACGATGTAATCGCGGCGCCAGTCAAAATATTTGCTAAAAATGTCAAAAATAGCAAAATTTTGGCAAAACGTGACCAACGCCAACTTTCTTTGGTGAAACGTCCTAAACGTCAAAACGCCAAAAACTCACCTATACGCCACTTTATCCTTCATCAACTCATTCAAATGCTTCCCCATCGCTTCCAAGTTCTCATAATCATCAAAAGCGATGAAAGATCCGGGTGGTGCGTATGGTTCTACCAGTTTCCGTTTCAATACAATCGGAATTACAGTGTTTTCATAGCCTTGATGCCACAACTTCTCGGTAATATAATCTTCACAGATGGAATTCTCCACGGATAGATAGAAATGATAATCCGTGTCGATCTTCTCACAACTGGAACCTTTTTGACAGTTTAACGGACCACAAGAACCATAAATATCGACTTGAATGTGCTTCTGGAGCTCTTTGACCAGCACTTCACGATGGCTTTGCGTGTTGCAATGGCTGACAAACCAGGCTACGCTTTTCGTTTTGCCATTGATAAGAGCGTCATCAACGACGGGAGCGTGAGGGGGTTTACGAGACTGTGGGGCCAACTTCGCCGTATAGCCGTACGGGGATGCTGCGGGGGAGTCATGGCGATAGCCTAGGGTCATGTTGAAGAGGTTTGTTCGTTTGAGGGAGGGCGAATTTCGGGTGGATTCCTATAAAAACCTTGTTTTGATAAAGTTGTTGCGTTTTTGAAATGTTTACCTGGCTGTAAAACGCATATATAGTGTTTTTCTTGGGGTTAGGGTAGCTTGGCCGTGGCGACTGTAGAATGACAGCATCAGCAGGGCCAGAACCGGTAGAAAGTTCGCAATTCCAGTCGGGACAGCCTCCGAGGTTGTCTTGGCCAAAGGGGGTGTCGACGGCTTTGATGATTCGGCGAGTTTCTGCAAAATTGACAATTTTGGCTTGCATTTGCAAAATTTCATACAATTTTTGTATTCTGCTCAAAAATTCAACTTACTGGTCAATTTCGGATCCAGATTAACCCTTGTCTGAAGCGAATCAGCCTTGGAATGCGTCAAGACAGATTCGATGTACACGTCTTTCCCACGATAATGTAGTTTGAAAGAAAAGCCATTATCGATTTCGGTTTCTGGCTTTTTCGGTTTTAATATTTTTGGATTTGGTCGTATTTGTTGTTCTGAAATGACACTTTTCATCAAATAAAACATAAAAGCCAAGTCAAATCTTACCAACAAGCTCAGCCTTCACAATCCCGTCATCCTGAATAGGGTCTTTCACGTCTTCTACAACCCTGCTGTTCACAGGGTCCACAAATAAAGCACTATCTGGCGCAATGAGCAAGTCCTTGTGGTTGTCTGGCACGTAGGAAGGAAGTAAAATGAAGAAAAAGAAATACCCGGTTAGCAGAAGAACGAGTGCTGGTCGCCATCGAAATGGTACGGATCGCCAGCGAATCTGCATCGGCGACCCAAGAGTTGAAGTTTCTGAAAAAATTGACTATCATTAAGTTGTATAGAATTAAACGTCGCGATTTAAAACTGACAAACTCCTTCAATGAGTTTGTAAATGGCCAAAAAGTGTTTCTATGCAAAATTGTATTCAAATTTTCAGACATCCATGCTAAACATCAAACAATGTAAAACACAGTTTTTACATTGAACAAATACAAAACCCCATTTGTCTTTATAAATCGCCAAATCCAGTCCCAAAGTCACCACGCGCGTTGGCATGTGTGGGTTTTCCTAAGCTACCATGACAGCGTTTTGTTGCGAAGGCTGTTCGGAGTACTTTTTGCGTAGCAACCGAGAAAGGCACTGGCTAAGACGTCTTACGTTAGGTAAGATTGGCACTTGGGTTTTATAATTTTCATTTACTGGTATGCGGCATACACATAACGAAAACTTAGGACATTCAATTTAGGTTAAGCTAATTCGAAAAAGTAAAGTCAAGTGTATCAAAAACATCGCACGAAACACTTTACATTATTGGCCACGTTGAATTCATGGACGACGGTTAGGGGAAAGACACGTTCGTTCAACGGGACATTATGAGATTGCTTCGTGGTATTTTATCAGCGGCTTGCTTGCACCAGCGAGCGCACTACACGCATTTAATGGCCAAATCATTTCAGTTGTTCCGTATTGTACTTTTGTTTCGGAAAAGAATTATACAAAATGTTGACAATGAAAATTTTTTCAATACAATCATGGCCAATATAATCGACAAGGCCAATTCGTTTTGTACAATAGGACGTATGACGTGTGCGGATTTTGACGGATCAACGGAAACATGAAAAATTTGTTTTATCCAGTCAGTTGGAATAATTGCCTGGCCGAAATATGGAAGCCCTCTTTTAATTGGGTTATCAAAAGAGCCCGAAATGTAAAGCTATTTAATTAAGGCAAGTGTGTCCTTATCGGCAAAGGGAACCACCCTAAAAGTGTATGTTGACATCAGTTTGTTAGGACATACATCTTAATAAAATAGGAATTTAGGATTGGACATTAGTTAAAAACAGGTTTTTTTGGTTGCAAAGTTGCAAATTATGGGTGGTCGATGTACTTTCAAGGGTGCTTTGATACTTTGCGCGGAATCGGTAGATGGTCTGAACAACATTTCATTTAGCTTGGTCAGTTTGCTCGCATTTCCAAACCCTATGCTATCAAATTGTTTGACGCGAGCGGCGAAACATAAACATACGCAATATAGGAAGGGTTACGCATGCAAACAGTCACATTTCTGTCATGATTCCGCGAGAGGCCGTGATGTGGGTCGATTTGATCAGCACAGGTGTGGCCAATATCAAAAGGCAATGCTTTGAAGGTGAATCACGGTCGCTCTCATGGCTTGTGTGCTTCCAAATAGGGGGCTGGGTTGGATTTGTGTAACGACTGTCGTTCTGATCAGGGACAAATACGCGTCCTTTAGCGCTCTTGTGGCCAAATAGCCGTAGCAACAGACATAATGACAAAACAGAAAGTATGCACTTTTTGTCGATTCGATAATAGCTTCAACCTTTTACCTCAAACCAACGTTTTGCTTAACATTAGACTACAAATTGCCCGCGCAAACCAAACCCAAAAGACACCCATTCAATGGTGGCCCCCCAAATGTGGCGACGCCAATTTCCTCAAACAGCTTTAGGCGCTGGCTCCTTTAATATGTGCTTTTCATTTTGAAACATTGACTTCCGTTTATGTCACCATTGGCGACGCTAATTGTTGGTGACTTTAGCGCCGCTTATTCAGTTTGTGGTCTTTTCGAATACCTTAAAGCACCGTTTTTACATGTGTTTTTTATAATTTTCTTCAATCCAAAAAACAGCCTAACCCAACGGATTAGAAACCGCATAAGACGTAATAACAACACTTTTGCTAACTTTAAATCTGTTAATGCTGCCGAGAAACAGCCCAATACAATATTTTCTATATGGCGTAACAAAATACAAAATGCAAATCATGTCAATTGTGCCGTGGAAAGTCGCAAATACAAAAAGTAAATTAACCGTATTTGCACTATTTTTAACTCTATAACCCCAAGTATAGGCTTGATAAGTAAATGGTACAAATAAAAAAGTGACACATAAAACACCTTGAACTAATGACGAGTTAATTAATGACTTTGCATGTTGTGATAAGATTTTTGACGAACTTTTTCGGACAAATACACTAATGGCGAACCAAACGACCCCGCCCAATAATAGACATGAAATAACAGTGAAAAAGTAAAAGAATGCGGAATTTATTTTACGTGTGAATCCGTCAAGTTCGGCGACGTACATCAGACTGCTTTCATTGAAAAAAGGTTGTAAGGCACCGTGGGTTTCGTTGGCGGCTATTATTCTGAGGGTTTTGTTGTCGTACATTGTGTAGAGCATTACTGACGCAATCGAGAAATGCATAATGAAGTGAAGCGCGATTGTCATTATTAAAACTGTTTTACTGTGTATTTTTGATTTAAGATTGTCGTGAAAAGTCAAAATAAAACGATTCCCAAGTGACATGAAGACACTGTTACACATGTTGACAAGTAAACATAAGCCAATAATAGCGAGAATTGTAGTGACTTCAGATGTTGCAGATGTTCGGAAGAAGCCGCCCTGGAAAGGGAACTTTTGTTTTTCTTGAAACGTAAACAGAGGCCATAACATTAGCTCACCATGAAACCAGACATGTAGGGACAAAGAAAAACAGGACATAACGTAATGAACAAAATTTCAAACAATTGCGCCCAGATTGTTTGATTCAGTAAGTAATATTTGAATGAACCAAGTGTTTTCGATTGCGTCCAAATTATTATATATAGTTAACAAAAGCGCCCAATACCAAGTTAATGATTAACAATGGAAGTAATTCAGCTGATCGATTAAGAAAAAATGGGTGGATTTCGGGGATTTCATAAGTGTACCCGTCAACCGTAACCATAATTTACCAAAACCGCTATGAAAGAAAACGTAGAATGCGTAGAAAAAGTCATCAAAACCAAAAAATGGCAAGATTATCAGCTGCTTTCAAAACAGATAGCTTAGAAATCAATTTTTACACATTTTTTTTAAATTAAAGCTTGGCTACTATACCTTATGTTATGAACACTTTTGCATTTTTGAGTAAACAAGTTTATTGTAAATTAACTTCCACCGAAGTATCATAAGACTTAATAACAACATCATCCTTCTTTCTCACAAAACGAAAAACTATCACCCACAAGTTTCTACAGTATCGCCGATACGGTGCAACAAAATAAAGTATGCAAACCATGTCGACTATTCCATGAAAATTTACGAAAATAAAAAGAAAGTTAGATCTCAGTTGGGTCGCTTTGCACACATCTTAAAGTCCGAGCCCAGCTCACCTCGACCAGAAGTCTAATTCTTGAAAGCTGAATCAGCTTGAAGTTTGAGAATCAAAAGTCTGCACGGTTTATAACTAAGTTCAGAAGACGTCCTTAATGGGGCTTCAGACGAATTACAGTTTCCAAGACCCCAGATTGGTTTGGGGATTAAACAGGTATTGGGGAAAATTTCAGTTTATTTTGGGGACGAAAAGTTATTGGGGAACTTTTCAGTTTTGGGATTGGGGACAAAAATTATTGGGGAAGATTTCTGTGTTGGGGTTTGGGGACAAAATGAATTGGGGACAATTTCAGTTGTCAGATTGGGGAATTTTTTGATTGGGGATAGTTTCAGTTTTGGGATTGGGGAAAAAACCGATTGGGGACAATTTCAGTTTTTTTTGGGGAACCAATAAATCGCGTCCATAAAACACCTTGCAACAGTGATGAAATAATTAATGACTTTGCATGCTGTGATATGATTTTTGAAGTACTTTTGCGGAGGAACACAAATACCGCGAACCATACCACACCACACAGTAACAAACAAGAAATGAAAGTAAAAAAATAGAAAAAGGTAATGTTTGTTGTCTGTGTTACGCCGTCGAGTTCGGCAACATACATCAAACTGACTTCATTAAAATACTTGTTTAGAGCGCCGTGAGTTTCTTTCGCCGCTAATAGTCTGACATTATCATTGTCTTCCATGCCGTAGAGCATTACAAATGCTGTCACAAAGTTTAAAAGTACGTGAAGAATGGTGACAATAAAATAGACAGTTTTTGTGTGGAGCCGTGATTTTATGTTCGGATGAAATGTGAAAACGTAGCGATTGACCAGTGACATGAATGTTCCCAAACATGTGTTTGTCAAGAAGCATAAGCCAATTGTGGATAGAATTGTTGTGACTTCTGATGTTGCGGAGTTCCGGAAGAAACCAACCTAAAACAACGCTTTAAAAACTTCAAACAAGTGAAACATTGTTCAACCTACCGTAAACCCTGCTCCATATGGACACAGAAACACTGGGCAAAATATTAAAAACAAAACTTGAAACATTTGAGCCCAGATAGTCTGATTCAGCAAATAATACTTATAGGATCCGAGAGATTCTGACTGTGTCAAAATGGTGTAATTTACGAAGGCGCCCAATGTAAGGTTTACACTTATTAACGGTATCAGTTGATTGGAACGATCCAGGAAGAATGGATGAATCTTTGGGATTTCATAGTCATCAATTGTGGTCATGGTGGCAAAGTCTGATAAAAATGAACACGGGAGCACTTATCAACTACATACCATGGTTTTTATCATCAAAACTCAATTATTTCACACTTCTATTAAACCTTGCTCTGAAATAATGTGCCTTTTTTAATTCCTACATAAATCATTCATAGCATTTTTACTTTTATTATTGCTTTAGTTTAACACACAGCAGGTTACGAACCTCTTCATAGTTTTTTAAAAGTGAATACTCAAAATTTTGCAATGAAAAATTGTAAGCCCAAAATGCAAAATTGTAACAAAAACAAGTCTTTAAAAGTGTAGGATCAAAAAAAGTAATATAATTTGCGTGAGTCACAGTCTGAAAGTATGTTTTGCAACAAAAAAATCAGCCTTAGTTTTCTTATGTCATTTTGTCATGATTGAAACCATCGAGCTGAACCCATTCTTTACAAACCGCGTGTATGATACAATATTTTTGCTAGTCATTAACTTGATACTAGGTGCATTGGTCAACTATGTTATTTTAACACAGTCGAAGAGTCTTGGTTCATTTAAATACTACTTGATAAACCAAACTATTTGGGCGCAGTTGTTGGACTTTTTGTTCACGGTCTTCTGTCCAGTGTTTCTGGTTCCGTATGTGAGCGGGTTTCAGGTTGATTAAAAGTTGCTTCAATTTACGCATTTTGACATCTTGGTTTTAGAGTGGCGTTCTTCGTAAAGTCGCGTCACCCGAACTAACATGCGTAATCGGCATTCTCGGGATCTGCATTTTCATCAACACGGCCCTAGGGGTGTTTTTATCACTGGTCAACAGACAGATATTCACATTTAATCCAAGTTTGAAATGCTATCTTCATAACAAGTTTACTTTCGCTGGAATCGTATTCGTTCATTTGGCCATGCATTTCCTTGTCGCGTTTTTTGTTTTTGCATCGATGGAAAGTGCCCAAGATCTTCGAAGAACAATCCAAAAAGATGAAAATGCAGCGCTTTATCTATTTTTCAATGAAAGTAGCCTCATTTATGTTTCGGATTTTGGCGGCACAACCAGAATTGCATGCGCCGGATTGTTTGTTTTTTGTATTTTCTTCAGTACCGTTCTTTTTGCAGGCATAATAGTATTCATTATCAACGTTTCTGTGCATAAGAAAACATCAAAAACAGTTTCAAATCACTCTTCGTCACTCATTTTATCATCGCTTGTTCAGACTTTTTTATGTATCACTCTTCTTTTTGTTCCTGCAGGTTGTCTTACTTTTGCATGGGGATTCAGAGTTCAAAAAAGCGCCAACATTGTAAATGCGCTTTGTTTTGCTGTTAGTTTTCACGATACAATTGACATGGTCTGTATTTTAGGTTTTATCAAACCTTATCGAGCGTTCTGTTTACAGTTGCTGGGAAAGTTTGGTTACAAAATGAAGACGGACAATGTTGTTTATATTCCGTCTATTAATAAATAAACTGTGTGAATTAATGAAATCATTGAAACGTACTACAAACTAAACATCAAGTTAAAAAATGTAGGAAGTAATGGCATAGCAAACTGGATCCGACCAGAAAACGCTCAATGTTTTTTGTGAATCATCGTTTTGTATGCTGGCTTAACGTTTCTGTCTGGTGTTTTGTCGTTACGGTTAGCAGGATCAAAATAACCCAAAATGTACTGTTCTGACGCATTGAAACGGCTTGAAAGCACAAACACAAAGAGCGTAAAATTTAGTTTTACAAACTTTGACTTTATGAAAAAGCATGTCATGAAAACCGCTCCTGACGTTTATCCATTTTTTATGGACAGAACAGCGGAATCATTGCCTATTTTGATCATCAACCCGATATTGGGTATCTTTGTTAACTATGTCATCATTATGCATTCAAAAAGTCTTGGCACATTCAAGTATTACCTCCTTAATCAAACTATTTGGGCACAGTTTTTCGAAGCTGTGATAACCGTTTACAGCCCGGTGTTTTTGTGTCCTTACATTAGTGGATTCCAGGTTTGTGTAACTACAAAAAAACGCATTTTTACTTAAGCTGTTTTAGAGCGGGTTACTCCGAAATGTGGCATCACCCCAAATGACAAACATACTTTCCATCTTTGGATATGTCTTCTTCATCAACACCGTTTTAGGGGTGTTTTTATCATTGGTCAACAGACTGATTTTCACCTTTCATCCATACTTGAAACGTTATCTCCACAATAAGTACACATTTGTCGGTATTATCATTCTACATTTAACAATGCACATTCTCGTCGCCGTTTTAATGCTAAACACAATGGAAGACGCCATCGGCGAAAGAAAAATCATAATCGCGGAGACACAAAACGCTCTAAAACAGTTTTTCAATGAGCCCAGTTTAATTTATGTTTCTGAATACGGAGGTCTTACACGACTTGCCCTTTCTGGGCTCTTTTTCCTCATTGTTATTTTCAACTGTATCCTCCTATTCTGTGTGACATTATTTGTCTTCAACGTTGTTCGACACAGAAAAAATTCAAGAGCAATATCAAAAAGCGCTTCGTCACTAATTGTATCATCACTTGTCCAGTCGTTTTTATGTGTCACGCTACTTTTTTTACCCGCTGGATGTCTTACTTTTGTTTGGGGCTTTAAAATTGAAAACAGTGTCAATGTAGTCAATACCATGTTTTTCCTAGCTAATATGCATGGTACCGTAGACATGTTCTGCATCTTAATCTTTGTTAAACCGTATCGATCATACTGTTACAAGCTGTTTTCAAGGGTTAGAAGAAGGGTTACTTTTCAAAGTAGTCTCGAGAGCTCAGGGGCTCCGATGACCATGATTTCTCAAGTTAAGGTCAAAACTGTTACTATCCGTTAATTTCTTTAGCAATTCGTCATTACTTAAAAATTACCAGGAGCAAAATAAACAAAGTTGTATGATGTAACATGAGATATTAGAAACAGGGGAAGAAGAATGATACAATAATAGCAGCGTTAAAAGATGTAATTAATAAACACTTGCATTACTCATCTCTCAGTCTCACAAACTTGGAAATTTATTTCATGCTAAATAGATTGTAGTGACCACAGTGTGCTAATTAAGTACAACCTTTGACTAGAAGTTTTCGACTGCGACCAAATGAGAATTGTTTTCACAACTACAAATGTTTCGTTTTCACGCTTCAGTAACCCTATCTTACCTAAACTATGCATATTTGTGAATTAACACATTTGATGTGAGTGTTAAGTCCAAGTTTCAGTCTACCAGTTGCCCAACATGACTGACGCTAACAACACTATTTATATTTATCCGTTTTTTATGAATCGAACGACTAACACGTTGCCAATTTTGATCATCAATCCGATTCTTGGCATTTTTGTCAATTACGTTATTTTAACGCAATCAAAAACTCTTGGACCTTTCAAGTATTATTTGCTGAACCAAACCTTGTGGGCGCAACTGTTTGAAGCCCTGTATACAGTATACAATCCTGTGCTAGTGTGCCCTGTTATAGGTGCATTTCAGGTAGGAAAAACACACAGATTACGGTAATAATGAAAAAAGGTTTCAGAGCGGATTGCTTCGCTATGTGGCTTCACCTCAACTGACCACCATAGTTTCGATTTTTGTCTACATCTTTTTCATAAACACTAATTTTGGAGTGTTTTTATCATTGTTCAACCGCCTCATCTTTACGTTTCATCCAAACCTTAAACCGTATCTTCACAACAAATTCACTTTTGTTGGCATTGTCATTTTTCATTTGATGATGTATTCAGTAGTTTGTATCTTTCTATCAGTCGCATTGAATGACGCTGAAGGTATGCGAAAACTGAGTCTAGCAGAAAGTGGTAATGTTTTGCGGCCATTTTTCAATGAAAGCAGTTTGATCCAAGTTTCCGAATTCGGAGGATGGACTCGACGCGCTATTGCCACATTCTTCTTCCTCATTTGCCTTTTCAACAGTATCCTCATCGGATGCGTCATCGTATTTATTGTTAACGTTCGTACTCACAAACAAACTTCAAAGACGGTTTCACAACACTCGTTTTCATTAATTGTCAGTTCCCTCGTCCAATCCTTATTGTGTGTTTTTCTTCTTTTTGTTCCTGCTGGAGCTCTCACATTTTGTTGGGGATTTGAAATTCAAAACAGTGCAAACGTTGTTAATGCATTATTCCTGTTAGCCAACATTCACGGAACTATAGACATGGTTTGTTTGCTAATTTTCATTAAACCGTACCGAATGTACTGCTACAAACTTTTCACAAAGATTGGGTTTGCCCGTAATCATCAAAATAGTGTTGATAATTCGTTATTTATGCATTCGTTATTTACGACACAGTTGGCAATGAGACAGAATGTATCTGTAGCGACACAATAGAAGTTATTACCAATAGGGTTTTCAGGGGCGTATTTAGAAAAAATTTTTATGGGGGGGCATCCCGAAAAAAAGGTAAGGGGGGACCAAAGGGATTTTTTCGGGAAAATTTTTTGAGCGATTTTTGGAAAATCCAAAGGGGGTACCAGAGGAAAAATTTTTGCCAAAACCGTGAAAAACCACAAAATTCCCTTGGTCCCCCCTTACCCCACTTTTGGCGGATCCGAGATATGGGGGGGCGCTGCCCCCCCTTACCCCCCCCTAAATACGTCCCTGAGGGTTTTGTTGTTGCATGTTAGTGTTTTTGCTTTTTGTGGTTTTGCCGAAAAATAAAGCTCTTTTCATTGCAAAACTCGCTGTCATGACAGGAGAATGTAGAGACACACAATTAAGCAGAATGCTGATCACGGCATGTTTGTTGTTTCTAATAATGGGACTGATGACAAACCATGAGATGAGAAAACACTTGATGCTTATGTCAGGACTTCCGTTTTGTAGAGCAGCCCCAGGAGAGCAACCCAATGACGTTTATTTTTGCTGTTAACAGATGCGGAACAAAATAAATTTATGATGTAACTTAATAGAAGTTTTCGATGCTGGAAACGGGTGCTTAACGGTCTAGACAAAAAGTAAAACAATTGCTACGTTTATTCTATCAAGGCTGTGACACAATAGGTTTACTTTATTATTTATTAATAAACGAACATAAAACCACCTTGACTCATTTAAATGTAATACGTAGACCAAAATGCTTGACATTAAAAGATGTAGTAAATTTACACATGCCATTACTTCTAACCCTTCCGTAACCTGAAATCCATTAGTGACTGCGGTGTTATATTTGTACACAACCTTTGACTAGAACTAGTTGAACAAGGCCGGATGAACCATTTGGTGTTGATATTTTGTTCAAGTCTACTCGCTACCCGTTTCGGATTATGTCGGAAGTCAATATTCTCCCGTATTTTACGAATAGGATAACGTTGCCCATTTTGATTATTAATCCGATTCTTGGAATTTTTGTCAACTACGTTATTTGGACGCAATCGAAAACTCTCGGATCTTTCAAGTATTATTTGCTGAATCGGACTCTCTGGGCGCAACTATTTGAAGCCTGTATACAGTATACAATCCAGTGCTAATGTGCCCTGTTATAGCCGCATTTCAGGTAGTCGATTAAAAAACTACTGTAATGATATGATGAAAAAAGTTTCAGAGCGGATTGCTCCGCAACGTCGCTTCACCACAATTGACGACAATAATTTCAATTATTGTGTACTTCTTTTTTATAAACCTAAATTTTGGAGTGTTTTTATCGTTGTTTAACCGCCTCATCTTTACGTTTCATCCAAACCTAAAGCCGTATCTACACAACAAATTCACTTTTGCCGGTATTATAATTTTTCATTTGATTATGTATTCCGTCGTCTGTGTTTTATTTTCATACGCATTGAACGATGTCGAAGGTATGCGAAAAATAAGTCTAGCTGAAAGTGGCAATGCCCTACGGCCCTTTTTCAATGAAAGCAGTTTAGTCCAAGTGTCAGAATTCGGAGGATGGACTCGACGCGCTATCGCCACATTCTTTTTCATCATTTGTTTTTTGAATAGTATCCTCATCGGATGTGTTATTGTATTCATTAGGAATGTTCGCAAATACAAACAAAATTCAGAAACAGTTTCACGAAACTCTTTTTCATTAATTATCAGCTCTCTCGTCCAATCCTTGTTGTGTGTTGTTTTTCTTTTCATTCCTGCTGGAGCTCTTACATTTTGTTGGGGATTTGAAATTCAAAACAGTGCAAACGTTGTTAATGCATTATTCCTATTAGTCAACATTCACGGGACTGTAGACATGGTTTGTTTGCTAGTTTTCATCAAACCCTACCGAATGTATTGCTACAAACTTTTGACTAGAATTGGATTTGACCTTAATCAACAAAACAACGTTGATAATTCGTTCTTTATGCATTCATTATTTACGACAAATCTGGTCAGGCAAAATGTGTCGGTAACGACACAATAGAATCCCTGGACGGCACTACTATAGATGTGGCTGTACCATCCAACCCCGAACCCTGAACTTAGTGGGGCGGTGCGGGGGGGCGAAGCCCCCCTGCTTATTCGGGGTCTCAGACTTAGTCTTAGACGTCTCAGACTCAGTGGGGGGTGTGGGGGGCGAAGCCCCCCACTTAGACACTGGCAGGTACAGCCACATCTATAGGAGTTCCCCATGGACAATAGTTTACTTGTTGTTACTACTTTGTGGTTTTACAAAAATAATAAAGCTGTTTTTACTGCAAAACTTGCTATCATGTCATAAGAATTTAGAGATTGAGCATAATGGTAATTTGTATGTCTCTAACGTTGCCCTACTTCCATGGCCATGTTTGTTGTTACTAAATGCAACCGATGACAAACCATGAGATGAGAAAACACTCAACGCTTATGTCAGAACTTCCATTTTAGTCCCAATGAGCAAGCCGTTGACGTTTGTCTGTGCAGTTACCAAGAGTAAATTTTAACATTTTATGATGTAACTAACAGAAACAGAGCTACATTGATATTTTTGCAAACTGCTTTTATTTCTATACAAATAGTGATAAAATATTATTTTCACTTCAAATTTTTGACTGTTTTTAACCAATGGCCGTGTCACAAACGGTTCAAATTATTATCTTAAGGAACATCAAGACCGCCTTGACTCATTTAAATGCAAATACATAGACCAAAATTGCTGACATTGTGTAAAAGATGTAGTTAATTTACACATGTCATTGCCGTAACCTGAATTAGTGTCATGAATGTAGTGACCGCGGTGTTATATTTGTACACAACCTTTGACTAGAAGTAGTCGAATGCGACCGGATGAGAATTGTTTTCGTAACTACAAATGTTGCCGAACACAGTGGATATTCTTACATTAGCTATAAACGTTTGTGAATTCAACCATTTAGTGTTGATATTTAGTTCAAGTCTACTGGCTAGACCTTATTGGTACCTGTTTCTGATTATGTCGGAGATAAACGTTCTCCCGTTTTTCCAGAACAGGAAAACTTTGCCCATTTTGATTATTAATCCGATTCTTGGCATTTTTGTCAACTACGTTATTTTGACGCAATCTAAAACTCTCGGATCTTTCAAGTATTATTTGCTCAATCAGACTCTCTGGGCGCAACTATTTGAAACTTTGATTACGGTATACAATCCGGTGTTTATGTGTCCTGTTATAGCAGCTTATCAGGTATGTAAAACCCACATAAAGAAAATAAATAATTCAATAAATAATGCCACGGTTTCAGAGCGGGTTGCTCCGTGACGTCGCATCGCCGCAACTGACAACGATAATCTCCATTTTCGCGTACGTTTTTTTCATAAACACGGCCATCGGAGTCTTCTTATCATTATGCAATCGCCTCATCTTCACATTTCATCCAAATCTAAAACCGTATCTTCACAACAAATACACTTTTGCCGGTATCGTAGCTCTGCATTTTATGATGTATTCCGTAGTTTCTGTACTTCTCTCATATACAATGAACGACGCTGACGGCATGAGAGCCCTCAGTCTAGCAGAAAGCGGTGATGCTTTGCGGCCTTTTTTCAATGAAACCAGCTTGATCCAAGTTTCCGAATTCGGAGGATGGACTCGACGCGCTATAATAGCCTTCTTTGCAATCATTTGCATTTTCAACAGTATCCTCATTGGATGTGTCACCCTGTTCATTTACAATGTTTGCGTCTACAAACAAACTTCGAAGACAGTTTCCCAAAACTCATTTTCATTAATTATCAGTTCACTTGTCCAATCTTTGCTGTGCGTAGTCCTTCTTTTCATTCCTGCCGGTGCTCTTACGTTTTGTTGGGGATTCAAAATACAAAATAGTGCCAACGTAATTAACGCAGTGTTCCTGTTAGCGAATGCGCACGGCACTATAGACATGGTTTGTTTGCTAATTTTTGTCAAACCGTATCGAATGTACTGCTACAAACTTTTGACAAAGGTTGGCTTTCCTCGTATTCAACAAAACAGTGTTAACAATTCGTTGTATATGCATTCGTTGTTTACGACACATTTGGCAATGAGACAAAATGTGTCATAGTTTTTGTTGGATTTTTGTTGTTGAATGTTAGTAGTTTTGTTGGTTTGTAGTCTTGCAAAAATAAAGCTTTTTGTCTAAAATATATCTTATGATTGCAAGATAAAGATTATTATAGCAAAATGAACAAAAAACCGGATATGAACTTAAAATTTAAAACAACAAGTTTTAAAAAGTGGTTCCGGTGAACATTCTCCCCCATTTCGAACCTGTCGAAACGACTAATTGCAATATGGAACGACCGCACGTCGCACATTGTAACTGTTTATGTCGGTTTGATCTGTTTGAGCGCTCGTGATTCACGAGTCATGAATGATCAGAGAGGTGTTACATTTGTACCTAACAACGATGACCACAATAGCAGGAGCCGTTGCGTCTATATATGAATAAAAACTGAAAAAAGTGTACATAATGAAAGTCGTTGTTCAAGATTATTTACTTTTTGACACCTTGTTGATACCCAAAACCGTTTTTTCCTACCATTTGTACGCATACAAATCGCCAAGGGGTCATCCAGAAATTACGTCATTGGTGGTAAGGGGGAGGTGGGTAAGCCAATCAATGACGAAAAATGATGGAGGGTAGAGGTGGTCAAGACTCAAAATGACGTAATTTAAAAATCAGGTAAAACCACGGATTCCGTGGTCAAAGTTACCGTAAACCACGTCCGTGAAAATGCATTTCTTAATTTTTTATGCATTCGGGCGCGATTGATGCTGTAGATTGGCTATTTACGAGAACAATGGTTCAATTTTGCGGTTTTACAAGTTTTGAAATCAAATTTTCAAGTTCGAAAAATTACGTCATTAAGGGTGAGGTGTTTTGCTTCCAATGACGGTTTATGATGGAAGGGGTAGGACCCTCAAAATCTTCGATTTTTCAATGACGTAATTTCTGGATGACCCCCAAGGCCACCCGCACCGGCTAAAATGTAAAATGTGAAAATAATCTTTGAACATTAAACAAAAATGTAAATGTTGTAACTCGGGTCGCGAGTCATCATCGCTGAGCAGTGCTCTTGATAAATCATAAATCAACACTTTTAGACGATGTACCCATGTATGTGTCGAATGTACCCGATTTGTTTGATGTTATTAAAAGGCCGCTGGGTCGTGGCAATCATGACATGTTTTTTTGCAAAGTAGTATTTCCTGCTCCTGGCAGTGACATGGGTGCGCGGAGGGAAGAATAAGACCTCGGAAATCAAGTATTGTGATGACCCGCCTCAAAAAT
The DNA here is from genome assembly GCA_024447225.1 of Panagrellus sp. LJ2284. NCBI lineage: Eukaryota > Metazoa > Nematoda > Chromadorea > Rhabditida > Panagrolaimidae > Panagrellus > Panagrellus sp. LJ2284. The sequence continues at coordinate 7,819,746 of JAMRYC010000004.1, forward strand.
TGAGGAAATTTTTACCTTTTAAACATGTGCGCAATCAAAGTTTACTCCAATAAGTGGCATCTCGTCTGCGGTGACAGCTGTCATCTGATTCAAAGATGGAAAAACTAAAACACGCCGTAGATGGTGACGCTGATCACGCTCCAGGTGTCCGTATCGGTATGCATGCTGATGAAGTCGATGTTGATAAAACATTGTTGCCAGATGCCCCGGCCGGTAGGAGGACGTCAGTTTTGGGCGTGGAAGTCATTGATAGAGGGCAATGGTCTGGACCGTTAGACTTTTTGATGTCTATGATTGCTTATGCTGTTGGATTAGGTATCTAAATTCAATGATGCCGTAGTTTGTATTCCGTTATTTTAGGAAATGTCTGGCGCTTCCCCTATTTATGCTTCAAAAATGGCGGAGGCTCCTTCCTCCTTGTCTATGCCATCTTTTTCGTAACAGCCGCCGTGCCGATTTTCGTCATGGAAGTCACAATCGGTCAATATCTGCAACGTGGAGCCATGGAAATGTGGAGCATGTGCCCCCTTTTTAAAGGGGTCGGTATAGGCAATGTGGTTATTTCGTTTATGTGTATTGCATATTTTTGTGTTATTGTGGCGTGGGCGTTGTTTTACATGATCGCCAGCTTTTCGGCTACCTTTCCATGGGAGACTTGTGACAATTACTGGTAGGTACAGTACCCCTATAAGTACTTGGTAAATTTACATGTTAAGGAACACCCAAGCGTGCATCACCGGAAAAGAAAACGCCACAGCCCTGGCCAACATTACGAGATACCTCAAATCCGGCATCTCAACAGAAACCTCCGTCGAGCAATTCTGGGAACGTCGGGTCCTCCAACAAACCGACAACATTCACGAATTTGGTGGAATTCAATGGGAACTTCTTGCCCTAATGTTCGTCGCCTGGGTCATCGTCTACTTTGCCCTGTGGAAAGGCATCACCCAAGCGCGCAAATTCGTTTATTTCTGTGCCCTGTTCCCATATCTACTGATAGCCGTCCTCCTCGTCCGCGGTCTAACGCTCCCAGGTGCTATTAACGGCCTCCATTTTTATCTGACTCCGAATATGACAAAACTATCCGAAACAACTGTATGGAAAGACGCTGGGACCCAAGTCTTTTATTCTTACGGTGTCGGCTTTGGCACTTTGATGGCCTTGGGATCGCATAACAAGTTCAATCACAACTCCTTCCGGGACGCGATTATTATGTGTTTCATCAATGGTTCAACGTCAATTTTGGCCGGGACTGCTATTTTCTCCATTTTGGGATACATGTCGTTGGTCGCCAACAAACCAATCGCTGATATCGTTAAACCCGGAGTCGGATTAGCTTTCTTGGCGTATCCGGAAGTCGCGAGTAATTTGCCACTGAAACAAGTTTGGTCGTTTTTGTTTTTCCTGATGATTACCATTTTGGGCCTGGATAGCCAGGTCTGTATGGTGGAAGGTCTTTTCACAGCTTTGGAGGATACTTTTCCGACATTATTGAGAAAGCATAAGAAGGTGTCATTATTGGTAACTTGTGTGTTCTTCTTTTTACTCGGAATTCCGATGGTGACCCATGCTGGAGCGCATTGGCTTACACTTGTCGATGCATACGGCGCCAGTGGAATTGCGTTACTGTTTGTTGTGTTTTTTGAGGTCGTTGGATTGAGCTGGGGATTCGGTGAGCAAATTTTTTCAAAGAAAAGCTAATGAAAAGCGATTTTTGCAGGAGCCCACAGAATCCGCGACGCAATCCATGAAATGGTTGGCTTTAAAGTGTCTACAATTTGACCCTCATCTGGAAATACATATCACCGCTAGTGACAGCAGTTCTTTTCATTTTCTGTATTGTCATGTATGCTCCATTGAAGTATCCAGATGGACGTGACTTCCCTATGTGGGCTGAAATTGTTGGATTTGGATTGAGTTTGTGCTCGATCTTGTCTATTCCGGGATATGCTTTGTATTACTTGTTGTGCAAACGAAATGCTTTATCGTTCAATGAGGTAACATTTCGTGGCGTAACCAATATATATTATACTTTATTTAAGCGTCTTCACAAAGGTTTACATCCACCAAAGAATCTCCGACCGTCGACCCAACCTTACACTGTTGAGGAGGAACTTGAGTTCATAGATACAGCAATTAACAATAATGATAAATAAATAAACATCGATGGCACTATGTCCAAGAAAGTAATTGATTTGTTAGTAATTAAAAAAACATTTTGTTAGTATTATTACGAAAGAGTGTTAGGATTGTTTACAGTACAATACAGTATGCCAGGTTGAAAAAATATGCCAAATTAGCCGTTCCACTAGTCCATTTTTAGCCGTTCCACTTATCCAATTATCCTTCACTTCTTAAGCCAGCAAGCCTCGAAAGACTCGTTCAACAGTTTCTCGCAAGCGTTCCGGTCATTAGCGAGGGGGTGAGCGCGGGCCTCTTTCATCTCCCTGAAATATGCCCAAATCAAATCATGGTCGATTATCGAATAACTCACTTAAAGTATTTTCCCGAGACTCCTTCAACCTCTTTGGATAAAGCCAAATAAAGAATGGTCTGAGCGCCGTCTTCTTCGGTCTTCAGGAAGAACTGGCGGATTTTCGACAAAACGGTGGACATATTGGAGCAAAATGGCAAGGTACGGACCAAATCGGTCTCAACACAACCGGGGTGGCACGAGTTGAAGGTAATACGAGTGTTGGGATCGAGGTCACGGACGTAGTCGGTCATGGCGACGGCATGCATAACTTGGGCGAGCTTGCTGCGGCAGTAAGTTTTCCAGTTGGGATCATACTTCATAATCGAGCTTACAGTGTCCTTATCAACATTGTCAGCCCACTCGTTGCAGATACTGGAAACATTGATGCCCCGGGCGGCGTCAGCGTACTGTAGCAGAGGCATAAGCAATTCAGTCAGCAGAAAATGGCCCAAGTAGTTCGACTGCCACAAGAGTTCGTTGCCGTCAACAGTGAAGTCGCAATAGGGACCACCGGACCAAATTCCGGCGTTGTTGATCAAAACATCGACTTTCTTTTCGCGTGATTGGATGATTGCCACAGCCGCTCGGATGGATTTCATATCCGACAAATCACAATGGACTACGATTAAACGCGAAGCAACACATCCATCCTCCAGCACGAGCCTTTTGTTAACACTTTTCGCCTTCTCCACGTTCCGGCATAACTGATACACTTTGGCGCCACGTTTATTTAGACCACAAGCAACCCGACTGCCAATACCACCGTTGCCACCCGTAATAATCACGACCTTCTTTTTCGCAGAAACGAGTTCCGTAAATTGAGCACCACGGAAGTACCGTCGGATCTGAACCCGAAACAGGTAGAGAATCATCACGAAGAAACATATGCCAATAATCATCGTTTCCGTTGACTTGCAGAGCTCAGGAAAACCGACCGTCCAAGAAGTGGCACCCGCACCTCAACTGCGGCAACCGTGTGGTACAACAGAGTGGTACATGTAAAACTCCGCCCCGTATATTGACCACTTAGCAAAAATTAGCAAGACTAGAAAATACAAAATACGATCAAGACAGTTTGTGTTCGTTCTAATCGAACATAACAAGCAAATCGCATTATTCAATATACCATCTTGTTTTGCACTCCTGAGCTTATGTTAGTCTAATTGTTTTGACACTTTAAAAGTGCATGTAAACTTTTGATCTGTCTATAATTAAACAAACTAACTAATCACGTTTTCGGAAAACACATTGAATCCAAAAGGTTCAACAGTGATAGCATGATTGCAGCACAGAACCTTTTTCCATTTCACGAACAGCCTGGTACAGTACCGTCGATAAGGTTTCACAAAATAGAGAGTGCAAATCATGTCAATTGTACCGTGAGAGGTGGCCAAAAGGAACAATCCATTGATGACATTTGCACTGTTTTCAATCTTGAATGTCCACACAAAAGTTATAGCACCAATAGGGATAAACAGTAACGTAAATAACAACAATCCCTGCACAAGCGAAGAAACTATCAACGAAACGGCGGTTTTTGATAAAAGAACCGAAGTCTCTTTGCGGATGAATACATGGACAGCGAACCAGAACAACATTCCAAATAAAATAAAAGATAGCAAAATGTAAAATATGAAGAATCCTGCGCATACTTTCCGAGTAATACCACCTCTTTCGCCGACGTACATCAAACTAACCTCATTGAAAAAGGGTTTTAGAGCAGTTCCACTTTCAGCAATTATAATTTTTCTAAGACTGTTGCCATCTTCCATTGCGTAAAGAATAAAATAGGTAACCAAGAAATAAGTTATCAAATGTATTAAAATTATGCAAGCGTACGTGTACTTGTTATGTAAATAACTTTTTAGATGAATTTTAAAACTCACTATATAGCGGTTCATAAGAGTTATAAACACTCCTAAGCAAATATTTTTGTACAAACAAATGCCAATGATAGCGAATATACTTGACATTTGTGATGGCGCAATTTGGCGGAACAAACCACCCTACAAATTACGCAATTTTCAGGTTAGAAAAAAGCACTAACTTACGGTGAATCCACTTAAGTAAGGAGATAATATTATCGGACAAAATAATGTGACTAACAGTTCAAACAGCTGAGCCCAAACTATCTGATTTAACAAATAATACTTGAATGTACCCAAAGTTTTTGATTGAGTTACGATTACATAAATGACAAATGTGCCCAAGACAATGTTGATACACAACAAAGGTAACAAAGTGTACCAACGGTTCAAGAAAATAGAATTCAGAACGACGACGCGAGCGTCCATTATGGTATTCATGCTAACCTAACTTAAAATTAGGAATTTTACAATCTGACACAATATGGGGTATGTGTATAATCATTGAACTACTAATCTGCATTTGAGGAAGTTGTGGTCATTATAGCGATAACAAATCAAAATATGCACAAAAATGTACATGCACTTTTCTCATTATGAATCTAATGAGTGGCGTAGTGTTGTTACGTGTCAGAGGTAAGTCAATGAAATTGGTTGTCTGACCGACGCGCCATTGTTCGTCGAAACGGGCGAAAAAATTGTCGTTTTTTGAATGGAAAGTGAACATGACTGCAAACGAAGCTAAATCCGCCAAAAAAATTGACGAAAAAAGCTTATGAGAAGTGAACCAGACAGAGGACGGCACGCAACGACAAGAAAAAACAGAAAATTCGTTGATAAAAGGTCGAAAATAGCAGTCAAAATAATCGAAACCGAAGGAAGGTCGACAAAATGAAGTAAAAGCAGATCTGGAAAGGTGGAAAAAGTGCGAAATCGCAAAGCTCGGTGACAGTATGGCTGCGCGCGACATTCAAACGTCCGAGAAAGTCGTCGCGCGGTTCAATTTCGGTTCGGAGGTTTCTCGCGTGCGTGCAACCTGCACAAACACCCGACGGCAGACCGATGAAAAACTCAAACTTTGCTGCACCGCCAAAATCGACTTTGTATTCAAATCCGCGCGGTTCAGCTTTTCCACAGCCAATTTCCCCCCTGTGCCACGTTCACCACGTCGAATACATCGTCGGCAACGTTCTTCTGTTCCCAGAATGCCGAGAGAATGTCCGAAACGATTGTGTGAATGGAAAAAGCTCGCTTGCAAACGAAAGCGAGTTATTGGCAGTGAACTTTGCGAAGTTCATTTGAATTCTAAGCCAATTGTCTGCCCTTACGTCGATTTCTCGACCAAAACTCCTTGTCGGAACTTAATTTCCAATCCAAATGCAGCTTATTGCTATCATGTAAGTTTAAAACGTGTTTTCAACAGTTTTTTTGAAAGTTTATATATATTTTCAGCATAACGTGCTGATCAAGCGTCAACTACTCGAGCACAAAGAGTTTGTCGAGCTACGAAGCAAACAAAAACGCGTCAAGGATGCCCTGGAAACCAAGTAAGTTCCTTAAACAATCTGAATTTTCGCAAAGTTCAAATTTTCAGATCGTTTACCCTAGAAAACAGCCTGTTCCACCAACGCCAACGCTACGTCGATCAGTTTCTGGTCAGAGAGCCGTCTGGAGATATCGGTCCATCCATAGTATCATCCAAAGAACTCCGGCTATTCAGCGTGCAAGCCAAAGCTGAGTTTATTCAACATGCAAATCAATTGTCGGAAAACGTGAATCTACGGCACAGGGCTGTCGCTAAAAGGATCCTAAAGCTTGCTGCCAATATCAAACGTGGGTTACGCTTATAAAAAATATATAAAAGTCAGCTAATTTGCTCGTTTTCAGAGCCCTACCAACTCGCGAACCCTGAAAGTGTCAACTCAGCTGTAAACGCCGCTGTTGGATTGCATCTGGCAAAGGACGTCAAGCCGATTCCTAAAATCAGCAGAGATCAAGCATTGGAAGTATTGAAGCCGATTGAGATCCCCTCTTTGAAGGAATGGCGATCCGGCGATCCTGGCGAGCCATGCTGCTTCCGATATTTGACACGATTGACGCCGAGTTGCGTCGTCAATGTCGACTATGACAAGAAAGAATCAGACAGTGAAGCAGTTGATTTCGTCGTAGACTACATGCTGTTTATGGTCGAAAATGATGGTGTTCCGGAACAGGCTTACAGGTGGAATTTGTGCGGTAACAGTCGCGTTTTTTCACGATCTTTCTGTTGGAATCGTAAGTCCCCTTAAAATACAGTACTTTATTGATGGAATGTCGTCTTTTCAGACCTGTACAACGACAAAACAACGTGCCTCCAAAAATGCCTTTATTGCCGACAAACTGCGAGACCGGATGTCCAAATGTGCCGAAATTGCTTCAACAAAAAACTCCGACTAAAGATGGATGGCTGCCTTCGAGACCCGAGCTGGATTCCTGGCACCAAGCGGATTGCCATTGGCGAACACGATGACGACGCGAAGAAATTGTTTAATGCGAGGAAGAAGTTGGAGGCTGACAGTTCGGCATCGGAGAGTAGTGATTCCGAGGAAGAGGAAAGCAGTTCTGAATCCGAGGCGGAAGTTGGGAAGAAAGATGCTGGTTTGGATCACATCAATGGGATCGCCAATGACAGAGATAGACCGGTTCCGGGCGACAGTCCTAGTCGGTATATATTTGCGAATAGCAATAGACGGTATCTGGAAAGCCTGGCACAGATGTCGGACACGGAAAGTTCTGATGATGACGATTCTGACGACGATGGTGACAGTGGCAAGAGTGATAAGACCAAAAGTGGAGATAGTGTCAAGGATGGTGACAAGAATAAGGTCGATGGCAGTGCCGAACTGGATGTCGAGATGCCGGATTCTGACAAGAGTAAAGACGCTTCTAAGCCGGACAAAACTCAAGAAGAAGCCGCTCCACCTCCACCCATCATCAAACCTGATCCCTGGGATAAAACAACCTGGAGATACTGTCCCATTCCGAAAGCCCACTCTCGAATTAGAGGCACAAAACCGGCAAAGATCGCCGCTTCGACGACAGTCACAACCGAGCCACCTCGAAAGATCCCCTTCAACGTCCTCCTACCTCGAATCAGCCTGGAAGAGCATGAACTCGCCATCCGAGAAGAAGAGGACGATACCCAGCGCTCTAAAAAGGCTTTCAACCCGCTTCCTGATCGTTGTGGTGAGCTAATTTTCTTTTTCAGTACCCAATACCACCATCCATTTCAGGCCTCCTCAAACCCACCGACAAGACCCTCCAATTCGTCGACGTCGCCAAGGATTCCACCTTTAAAAACGCGCCTCAACCGCCCATCACCTACCTCATCGCAGCCCGTGACACGACCCAACTTCCGACGCCAAATGTCCGACAACAGGCTCGTCCTCGCCGATTACTGCCTCTCAATCAACCATACGCCATCTACAGACCCGTATACCAGGGCAATGCGAATCCTCAATCCTCAAGGTATCCAGTTTCACGTTTCCGTGCTTCAATTCCAGCTGATCAGAATCCAAATCGGCCAGTTTTTATTGATTCGACTGGACAAGTACGGCATCGATATCGTATGGTAACGATGAGCCCTCAGATAATTCCACAGGGACAGTTTTCAATGTCAGGGATCTCATTAGGTAACAATGGATTACAGAATCTGCCAAAATGACGAATTATTTTGCCAACTTTTGCATTGTTTGAACATTTGCCACTTTTTGCATCTTCCCGAACAGAAGTTCGTCCAATTACGGGTTCGAGTGGAAATTTACCACTGTTTTGTGTTTTGTGAACATATTTTTGTAAATCGTAAATTTTTTTATAAATTAGAGCGTTACTACGAATAGACTATTGGAATTCAAAACCGATGGTGAAAAATAGGCGAAGGTCCAATCGATACTTTTGAAACAGCTTTTGATGAAGTGTCAATGCTGCGAATGATGGTCGTTGCTATGGTGATAGTTGTGTCTGCGTTTGGACGGATTGAAAAGGCTGATAAAAAGGCGTCTCGGACTGATTTACTCATAAACAGCAACATGAATGGGCGGATGAACCTGCCCAAATCGGAGACCCACGGTATTTGGAGGTACATGAAGTCATAAAGGGGATCGTAATAGAGGCCGCGGACACCGAGGTAGAACAATGTCATCTAAATCATGTCTTGTTATTACCTTTTTGAAAGTCTATTTTTGTAAAACAAACTTGAATGATAATCATACAGATCATGGCAACTAAGTCGCCAAAGCACACCAGAATCAGACCGACTTCTGTCCGTTGAATTGTTTGCCAAACACTTTTTTGTTGTTGGAAGTTGGTCTGGTTTTTCTGTTTAATAAAAGTCAAGGATAAGCAGGATGATACATTGAGTAATATGGTGACTATGCCGATGAGTATGTAAAATATGCCGAAGAAGAGGGCGTTCATGCCGTTCTAAAACAATGACAACATACATTTGATTGGCTGGAAGTAAAAGTGAAAGGCATACCGGATACCAACTAATATCAACAGATTGCATCACAAAAGAGTTAGAACAGTTAATAGTAAATGGAATGGTGTAAGTCGGAACAAGTAGTCGATGAAAACATGGAGAAAGCGGAAAAACAAAAGACAATACAAGCACCGGAACCATTAATCGCTTCCAAATTTTGCCGTGTTTTACCGGTAAACACAATGCGGTGAATCGGTTCAATGCTGTCACCATGACGAGCATAATGTGCACAAATTCTAGGTAGTAGACGGAAAAGTACGGTATACTCCACAGGTAGGTCGGTTCCTCGATTTCGTAATACGATGCGAATAACGGTGTTAATGGCATTCTGAATACAATTAAAAACATTATGTGCCAGCTTAGATCCTAAAAACGAGTTGATTAAAATGCATGTTAAAAATTTGTCTAAATTTAATCGTAAAACTTACGACAACGGCCAATATTTTGGCTAAAGTAAAGAAAGAAGAAACAAAATTATTAAATGACCTTGGCCGTATCATTTGAATAAGAATCGTAACATATATCATCCAACAAATGAACCCATAGACAAAATAAACCGAAAAAAGAGCATTCGAAATCATGGCCACCCTGCACTTGGCTCCGAGAAGGTGTCGACTCACTATGTAAAGTTCGGCATCAAACAGAACATTTTGTTGCCTTTTTTGCCATACATAAATCAACTTCAACTTTATAATTAGCTTAAAAGCATTAAAAAGCAGGGTTAAAGCAGGTGTCGGCGCGAGAGTTCCGTTGTGCAAAAACTGAGAACATGTTTTACACACTGAAAACCCAAGGAATATGTTACAGTACAAAAGTATAATCAGGTAAAATGAATAATAGGGACATAAAGCATAAGTGTTCCGATACTTAGGATTGCATAAAGCCAGTCAATAAGTCATAGGTTACATGTTAAGAAATAAAAAGTCAAACGACAGTTCCTATGTCTTTGTACAGGTCAGGTTCTGAGAAACAGATCACAGAAAAAAGCGACACATGTTTTTTCCCAGATTATGACGTTTTTAAGAGCAATATAAAGACTTTTGTCACACTAAATGCAATTTTAAATTCCAACGCAACAATTTTGTTTTATTTAAAGATTTTAACATGGTTATTAAATGTTCGAATTTTATGTTCCACTTTTAACTGTAAATAGTAATTATTGCCTTGATGAATTTCATAAACTTCACATTTTAACAGTTTCTACAGTTTCTAGGCTATGAATATTAAAAAAGTGTTGTCACATTATACCAAAATGTCATTACTTTTGCACACTTTTTTTCATAAAACAGACTACACAGTATTGCATTACTTCCTTTTTCTTCCTTACAGTTGTTTTATCCACAATGAGTCGTTATCACATTGAAGCATAACATTAAAACACTTACTTTTTGCACATTCTAATGTCAAAAACCATGTACGTAAAAAATAAACCCATTAGCCTTGTTATAATGGTCACGTTTTTATTGATACCAATATCAATTCGAAGCTGGTTGTTTTCGGAAAAGCCTTGCTATACTATGCCAAACATTCCGTGAAATGCCGAAATATTTGTTTCAAAAATCTGTTTTTTGGTACCTGATGGTCTAGCCTGTTGAAAAAGCTATTGTTGTTTTGCGTGCGTGTCACTTTGTATCCGCGTAAAAATATCCCTTGACGAAAACTGTAAAATTAGATGAATTAACTGACGGTAGAATGTTTTTATAACTTTGAAACGTTCAGCTTGATACTGAGTATATTGGTGTCAGTTTGGTCAGTCAATTAGTAGTACCCGTCACATGGTGCTTTTTCGGTTTGTGACAAACATTATAAATCCATTCATCGGTACTACAACGTCACTTTTTATGTTTTGTCAGTGAGTGATGCATTAGTCTATAAGCAAGCGTTAGTAATATAATCGTAATAATATTTATATCCGATTGGCGTGGGCTACTGATAACCACTTAAAAATATGTTAGACATTTGTTAATTGTCTTCCGCGTGTATAGGTATGCGGAAACGGTTTAAAGCTTACTAATTGTGGCTTCAATTCGTGCGTTCTTGTCAAAAGAAACCAGCAATTATACCCCTTCACGTTTTTCAGGCTATTTTAAGCATTTCAAATGATCTTAATTACAAGTTAGCTCACTTTTTGCGATTTTGCGATGACAACACATGCCATTTACCATGTGACAGATGAAGACGTAGCAGAATACACCCCAAGTATCTTGATTTATGAGATAAACTTGCTCGTTGGAGCTGTTTGTTTTACGCTGACTTTTACGAACTCGGTTGTTTTGGTGACGACTTACAAGTTTCGGAAGCAGTTTTCGGTTAGTTTTCTTTTTAACTGCAAAATTAATATTTTCACTTCAGGTTTTGATTTTGCTATCTTTTTCTGAAATGATCTCGCTAATGGGCATCATGTTAGAAGCCACAATGCGTCGCCAGCTCTTCATCGAAGCCACACGAACTCGTGTAGCCGAAGTCCGTTCTTCCCGAAGTTGCCTTCTACCATGGACATTGCTCCAAGTCGCCGGAGACTTCTGGTCTCCGTCCCTTGTCGTTTTAATGGGTATTGAACGTGTCTGTGCCGTCATAGCGCCATCTTTTTTCCACAACGCTTTTGTCGGAAATCTGCATTTTATTCTCATTTTCGTCACTTTGTACTCCTACAGCTTCGTCATAGTGCCAACCTTGCTCAACCTCTTCCATCCAACCCCAAACGTCAGATGGAGCTGTGGCCGAAAAGCTGCTTTCGGAACAACATTTGGTTTTATCGATTACGGCTATAATGTATCCCTTTACACCATCGCATTTATGCTTAATTTGATAGCCATAACCAATGCCCTCAAAGTACACCACAGTCGCCGAAATATGGCAAAACTCAAGTGTTATACGGTCATTTCATTACTTTCAACCTTGCTAATATCCGTTCCAAATGCCGTTTCAATAGTTAATGTTTTCGTCAAAGTACCGGATGTAATCATAACCCCGGCGCCTATACTGGCTTGTTTTAATAGTGCCTTTCAATGTGTTGTTTACTTTTTTTTCAACCCGGAATATCGGGCACAATTGTATCACTTAATTAGGCTGATTTTGGTTCGAAGGTCAGTCCCGACTATACCGGCTATCAGTGTGCGATTGCATTAGTTTTATCTAATTTTATAATACAAAATGAGTAATGTAATTGTATATATGCGTCATAAGGTTCAAGTAGTTGCATATCCGGGTTGTGTTGAAGTTATAAATACTGTACAAGTGTGTTTTGACTAGTATTAGAGGGCTTTTTTCTCTAAAAAAGTTTGTTAAAATCGATAAGTGAAGCCAAATTTATAAAATTACCGTCTAAATCATACTCCGGAGCACTATCAAACCGACTTCCACTCCCAACAGCATAGTCATATGAAGGCGGTGCATCGGTAAAGAGATAGTTACTGTCAAAGTCTGGCGGAGCCGATGGATCAACGCCCTCCAGCCCGCTTGTAGACGTTCCAATAGTCAAAGGAGCTGACAATGTGATGACAACCTGATAAGGATGCTTTCGTTCAAGCCCAACAGTGAGCTTAAGCTCGTAGGACACACTTAAACATGAATCAATCTCGAAGTCTGGCGTCAGCGCCGGGATATGGTAGTCCAATTCGTATTTATATTGGGTGTTGGCCGTGATTTTGTGCATTGGCATTGCTGTACTCGCGATTTCATTCACTGTTTTTGAAATCTCCACGTGGGGGAGATTGGTGTAGGCGGTAATTTTCTGGACGATAGTGGCACAGCAGTATTTGACCGACTTTTTCGAATTGTTGATGATTTCGACGGTGCCGGAAAGTGGCTCTCCAGGGGTGTAGCCGCGTTTGTGAAGGCTTAGTTTAGCTGTTATGTCATGTCCAGTGTTGGCTCTGCCTTCGATGTCGACGGGCATAAAAGCGTTTGGAACGAGATCCAATGGGCGATCGATAACGATAGGGAAGAGCTCCTTCTTCCGAAGGACACTACTTCCATTGTTCAATGCCATGGCCGTCACGGAGTACTTGATGGAGCACCCACTATGCTTAGCCTGGAAGGATGTTGCCAATCCAGTAGCAGGAAGTTCAAACTTGAAGGGGTAATCGTATTCACCGGCTTCAAGACCGGGGTAATGGGTCGGTTTGGCGAGTTTTCTTGTGATGATGGTGGTTGATCTAGACATTCGGACCAGCTCATCCGTCTAAAAAAGCATTTTTTTTCATCGGTTTGATCAGATAAAACTGTCAGAAATTAAAAAATGACTGAAAACGGCGAAGAAAAAGCAGTGTTAAAAAAGCTACCAGAATGATTTTTATGCGACTTTTGGCAGTTTTGTGTTCTGGTAAGTGCAAAAAATGTCGAATTTCAGAGTCTTTTGTATGAAATAGATAGATCTTTTTTTAAGACTCACAGAAACGTATGTCTTCGGATCATTGACATACGGACTCTGCCAAAGTGTTTCATACTCGTCGAGAATGCGATGCCATTGGGAGGACGATGTGTTTTTTGTCAGTGAACCTGGTGTGTGTGACATCTAAAATAGTTTAAATCAATTTTGTTCTTTAAAAATCGTGTCAATCGAACCCCTGTTTTTGTTATCAGCACTTTCGCCTCGCCATACAATTGCACCTGGATGATGTCACATGTCAGCTTTTTTCTCAAGCTTAGATGCACATTACCCGTGACCGTATCACCAGGTTTGTAGATTCGTTCATGGAATTCGACATAAATATCATAGGGTTTTGGTAGCGGCTTCGCTTGAGGGATGTTTAGGTTGGTTGTTCGTGGATTGAAGTGGTTTGTGTTCATCCCATGGCCATGGCGTCTACACTGGTTATTCATCAGGGACAGCATAAATATCAGTAGAAGCCACTAAAATTCGCAAAATCAATATGAAAAAACGTGATAAATTTGTCAGAATTCGCGTTATAAACGAAAAACAATAGGAAAACGTTCAGGTTCGCGAGAGACCAAAAAGTAAACACCAAAAAATAACCCTCTTTTCGAAGCGCACAAAATACAAGAAACGTGACTGACACCCCGACACTAGTGATCGATCCAAAAGCCCCAGGACATAAATGCATGAGTGCGAGGACAAGGCAGCCGATGTTCGTTGGCTGACAGGTTTTATAGTCGAAAAAGCTCAGAGAACCGTTTTAACTTGGTTGATTGAGTGTTATCAGCTCGTTGAAGCTTTTGGGGATGTGATAGGGGTTCATTTTGATGATTTTACAGAAATAGAGATAATTTTTGTGCCGGCTATACGACCGGATTCAACTTTTTACATTAATGTTGTGTCAATGTTGCACCAAAAACTCGTTGGCATCGGTTTTACGAAGCTGCTTTTAAGGAAGTTTAGATACTTTAACTTTATGACGTCGATCTGTTACAACAATCATTGCTATCATGTAGTCTTATGAAACTTTCTAAGATGTTTGACGTCAAACGATGCAGGGAACATGGTGCATTGTTTGCGCAATTACGCATTCGGTGCAAAGGTGCATCCTTACAATTAATTCATGACGTTTTTTTCTTCCATTTAAAGAAAATAGCTTATGAATCACTGTTTTTTGATACAATTCGGAAGACATTGCCATAAATGTGTTCACAACAAGTCAATATTCGACATCAGAGCCCCACTGTTATCTCCAAGTCGGATCTCAAATATCCCTATTCCACTTTCAACTCGATACCTTCCACCTGCCAACCCAGCGCTCATTTTTAATAACCCACCCCAGCACCTTCGGAGTTGACCCAAATCCCGACATCGCAACCCAGTTATGATTCCCAGGGCCGAATCGACTGTTATGCATAAACGCCAGTCTCGTGATTTCATCCACTTCAAAGATGGACGGTCGCCAGGCGATCTACGCCTCGACGGCTTTATCAACCTTGGCCCTGATGGTTGTCATCGTGGGCCTGCCGCTGATGCATGAACACATCCAGTTCCGAAAATCCGTCCTAATGGGCATGGTTGAGGAGTGCGAGATCGACACTAAGAACATCTGGCGAGAATTGGCCAAGTATGATGTCGCTTTGGCCGGTAGCAAGGTGCTTCCGCGTGAACGGCGTCAATACGCGGCTGGACGGAACCTGGCTGGTGCCCCGAGGGTTGGCAATACTTGTAAGTTTACTGTAGTTTGGAGTCGTTGAAAATGTTTTGTTGTTATAGGCTGCTCGTGCCAACAAGGCGCCCCTGGCCCTGCCGGTCCCCAAGGCCGACCCGGTGTCGACGGCAAGAACGGCTTCCCTGGCGCGCCCGGTCGCGATGGCCGTGAAGGCCGCTACATCATCCCAGTTTCCGCAACGGAAGAGCCCTGCCAGAAGTGCCCCACAGCCCCCGTCGGCCCGCCTGGTCTTGCCGGCAACAAGGGCGACCGTGGCCAGCCCGGCACCCCTGGCACTCCGGGTACCCCAGGCCTGCCAGGTCGAAAAGGCCCGCCCGGCCCTATTGGCCCCACCGGTCCCCCTGGTCTCGAAGGCGCTAAAGGTGTCCCCGGCGATTACGGCAATGTCCTCAACGGCGCCCCTCAAGGTCCTCCTGGCAAGCCCGGTGCCACTGGCCCTCGTGGTCGCCCTGGCAGTGCTGCCGCTGATGGCCACCAAGGCGAGGAAGGCCCCGAAGGTCCGCGTGGTGTCATGGGCCCGCGAGGCAGTCCTGGCATTCCGGGCGCTATGGGCCCGCCGGGCACTCTCGGAATCCCTGGGCCGAAGGGATCATGCGCCCATTGCAGCACTAAAGGTGCCCCGGCAGTGGCCAAGGACTACTTCAAGCCGGCCGGAACTACCGTATACCCAGATTTCATCGAAAGCGAAACATCGGCGCCTTCTCACCTGGAAGAAGTCCAAGAAGAAGTTCAAGCCGCCGCCACGACTAATGAAGAAAGTGCCTACGCCCCCGCAGATGTCCCGCCATTGAAGGTTTACGCTTCAAAGACCTTCGCCAACCGTGGCCCGTTCTTCCGGACCCGCAAACAGGGCAACCACTACCGCTTCCGTCAACGCGCTTGAGCCTTTTTTGCAAGATTATGCATTTATATCGACAGCTGGATAAATAATAATAAAAAACATGTTACAAAGTTGTCCAAATTGTTCAAAATCACACTCGAGAGTCGCGTCAGAGATCCAAAATCTTGTAAAAGCCTTTACTTAGCTTTCTGTCCCTTCGGTTGGACGTACAGGTGGTTCCATTCGGTTGTCGTCAGATTGTCCAGCGGGGTCATGAAGAACTTGCAGCGGGCAGTGCTTTTTAAGTCGGAGATGAATTGACGGTCATAGACACGGGCTGGGATCTGTCTCGTGGGCTTGGGGATGCCGAGGGTTTCGTTGAGGATGCTTTTGCCGTCTGAAACTGATGGAGATACACCTTTTTGAGAACGAAATAGTTGATAAAAGTCAAAACTTACTCTTGAAGGCATCGACCATGTTGAAAGACCCTCGATATCCCATCTTCCTCAATTCCGCGCTCGCATCAGCCTTAATCTGCGTGAAAAAGTCAGGCAGCTTCTCGATTTCGACCTTTTCCCGAAGTGCCAGCTTGCACGGGACAGCCAGGAAGGGCAGTTCCATCAACGACCGATTGACGGAAGTCAACGAGGAATCCGGGAATTCTGCAGAGATACCGTAATCGACGAGGAAGATATTCGCGAAATTCAATCTCCGGGAGTAGATGACCCCCCTGGCGGCTTTGTATTTATCCGTTTTGACGGTGACACAGGAGCCCATGCAGGGCCGTTCGACATTGGGGGGCGTGTTGTCATCAAGAAGGGCCGCTTCGATGGCATCGCGCTTGGCCTTGTCGACGAAGACGAAGAAGTGGGGGCCGCCGTGGGTGAAGAACCAGGAATCTTTGGTGACGGGGGTGATTTCCTGGAAATTTATATATAACATCATCAAATTTCAACAAAATTCGACTTACAAAATTCTTAATATCCCCATACGGCACATCAGCAAAGCACGAATTGATCTGATGGAACAACGGATACGGGGACTTGTCCGGGAAGGTGAAACGCTTGATCGGAAGCGTCCACGAGCTCTGGCCAAAGTTTTCCAGCGCGCTGACTTGGACTTCGGGGAAGGTTTTCGAATATTTCTCTTCCCAGTCTTTGAGGAACTTGGCCCGACTCTCGGGACACGCGAAGTAGATCCGTCCCTCGGAGTAGGCCGGGGTTTCTTTCATGCTGGAGTAGGCAATGTTGTACAGTCCGGGTAGGGACTCCATGTTGAGACTTTTCGGGCATTTGGTGACGGACACGGCCGGGTATCTCCGAGTGTTGGTCTCATCACGGGCTTCAAGGTACTCCGACATCCTTGTCGAGTTGATGGTGCGGAGGCAGTTGGCATTTTTGCTTTCGATGGAGTCTGGAAAGGATGATTTTGAAGATGGAAGTGTGAAAGGGATGAGAATTCATGTTACCTTGCGATCCATAGATGGGGTCGTTTTCCTTGAAGTCGTCGACGAGATAGGACATGGTTGTTGTGGGTTAACTAAAAATGAAGGCTTTGAAAAGGGTTTGAAGGGGTTGGGGATTCGAAAATGAGGGTTGAGATTTGAAGAATCATCGAATTTTACCGCGCAAAAGAAAGAAAGCGATTTCGAACTCTCGGCTTTCGCGCTTGTTCACGTTTCGACTTTTCGTAGTGAGAGTTCACTACTGCCAGCCAGCCTATTAACTGACAGCTGCCTCATGGATCGAAGCTAACACACTTTTTCCCCCTTTGTACGCACTTTTATATCCATTTGTAGCACTGTGCGTCTATCGTTCCACTGCACACGGGTACCCCTAAAGAGGTCCCGGCGGAACTGAGGTCCCAAAGCGCGGGCGTTCAAAAAAGCCGACACACGCACAAACCAGATGCTTTGGTGCGTACACAGCGCCGACACACGACCTGACACGATACGCACCGCGGCATCTGGCTCGTGCGGGTTTGAACAGCCCGCGCTTTGGGACCTCAGTTCCGCCGGGACCTCTTTAGGGGTACCCCTGCACACGTTTTCCTTTCCATCGTCGCAAAAGCCGACGCTACGCTTCCATGTTGAGGACGCAAGCATCGTCATTAACGTTGTTCCACATTTTAAAATCCGCTCTATTACAAATTTCCTCTCTTCAGAATTCCTAATTAACAATTCTATTCTTTCCAGATCAACCCCAACTATGCATGGAATGCAAAAGCTCGAAGAAAGCGCTCGTAAAGCGCGCGAGAAGAAGCGTCAAAAGAAGATGGCCGAATTCAGCGGTGCTCGGAGCCTCGTCTTCAAACTGTTCAGCAAAATCGACGGAAATGAACGTCCATTCCTCGATACGACAGGGCAGCTGCTTACGGCGATTCCTGACTTGTATTCTTTCTGGGTGATGCGGAGACAGACGTTGGAGTTGGTCAAGAAGGTTCGTTGGAAGTTTATATATATATAATGAACAAATTTGAAGGGAATGCATTTCAGAAGATGGAAGCCGATCCTGAGTTCACATTATCAACTCCGGATGAGCTGGAACGTGCTTGGAAACAGGCCGAGGGAAGGCGTGAAGCGGAGTTGAAGAAGGACGCGAAATCGGAGGAAAATGGTGGCGGCGATGCTGTTCCGGAGGTTGAATCTGAGAAAATAGAGGTTGACAGTGTCTCGGAAGAGCCACCAGTTGACCCGAAGCCTTCCGAAGAAGAACAAAAGCAGTCCGAACCCACCGAAGACCCTGCCAAAGAAGAACCAGCCCCAAAATCCTACCCCCGCCCAACCTTCGATGAAGTCATCGACGCCGAAATCGCCCTCTCCGAAGCCGCTCTCCTCAGCAATCACAAGTCCTACAGTGCCTGGAACCATCGTCGCTGGTGCATGGAGATCCATACGAATCCGCCGTTGGACAGGGAGCTGAAATTATGCGAGAAGGCGCTCACCATTGATTGCCGCAACTTCCATGTTTGGGATTATCGTCGATTTGTCGTGAGATCTTTGAAGCGGACCCTTCAACAGGAGCTCAAATACGCCGAACACATGGTCAAACACAATCCGAGCAACTACTCAGCTTGGCATTACCGGATCAACTTGCTGATGGAAGCCGGTGGGACGATTTCGGATGAGATGTTTGACAAGGAAATTCGGGTTTGTTGCTTTATTTTTAAAAGAAAAAGTTTTAAAAAACGGTTTTTAGCAAATCACAGAAGTCTGCGTCGTCAACAGCGAAGACCAAACAGCCTGGACGTATGTTCACTGGCTGATTGAGCACTTCTTCGACAAAGCTTTCGCTTCTTTGGATGGTTTGAGCAACATTGTGTCTTTCACAGATCTTCCTGGCCTTGAAACTGGTGAAAAGCGTTCGACGATTGTGTTCTACAATGCTGTAAGCTTGAAAGGTGTTCAGGGTTTTGTTAACGGCGAGAAATATGTTGCTGTAAGTCGATTTTTTGAAAATTTTTTGTTGAAATTTGAAAAAAATGTTGCCATTTCAGCGTGGTCAACGAAGCCCCGTCACCACCGCCACTTCCGCCCACATCTGGGACGTCTACAGTACCTCCAGCATCGATTTCCTCCCCTCTGAAGACCAAATCAACCAACATTTCTCCGTCAAAACCTCATCTCCCCGCCGAATCGTCAATGAAACCCTCATCAAAAGCGTCTTTTCGACAGATCCAGCGCCCATGTCGGATCTCGTCAAAGACGCCCTTCAATTCTTCCTCGAAACATGCAACGAGCTAATGAAAGAAAACGAGGAATCAAATCCCTGGGAAATCTGTGCCTACGCCCATCTCCTGCCCTTCGTCAATGGCATTTCCGATGAAACCGAGAAAATCGTCAACGAATACGTCGCAAAAGCCAAGAAAGCCGATCCCCAGCGAACCGAGATGTACGATACAATGCTGGATCGGGTCCACCTCATCAACGGGTTGAATCAAAACGCCTTACTTCAATCCATCTTCGAAAAAGAAGTCGAACTCAATTTCCAGCTAAATGAGTGAGTTTTCTTAATCTTAACATTACTTACTTCCAAGTTTTGCTGCATTCTGCAGTCTGCAAATGGCGTAAACAAAACTTCGCACATTTTACTTTCACGTCAATTTGAACAGCTGTTGCTGACTTTCTTGTTTTGTCTGTCAAAAGGGTTTATTTCTGTTGTATCTGCAGGCCGGATATGACCCGCAGATATTGATGGTCCCGCGTGAGTAGCCGACGGTTGAAGAAGAGAAGGTTTATTGAGGACGAAGTGTAAAAGCCGCAATACAATGGGAAAAGTGAACTCTCGGTCAGTGGGACCGATGGGCTTATATAGGGGTCCTCGTGGCGTTCGCGAATGTTCGAACGCCCGGTTACAATAACAACAGGGGTGGCACACACAACAACAACAAAACACAACTGGCAGTCCCGAACGGGGGTCAAGAACTGTTGAATAGACATTTTAGAATAACAATCATTGTATGGATCTGGGGATCCAACATCTCCCCGCGAAGTGTGAAAGTTCCTGATGAGAGAGCTTCTTGATTGGGCTGGCTTCGAGGAAGGCGCAAGCGTTGATGATCGGATGAAGCAGTCGGATGTGGAATCGGTGATGGCGCTTCGGATGGTTCCGATGAGTGACGAGCGAATTGGTCGCGATATCAGGCGTGGTGCCGCTGATGTGTCGATGGATGATTCCTGGATCCCCAGTCTGCTTGCTGGGGATGGCTTCGCGGTGGTCGTTGACATCGTCAGCGTTGCTGTGACGGAATGGTGTGCCGTGAAGTTGATCAGTGATGGACTGATGCAGAAAGTGCTGATGAGCAAGGCGGTCATCAGTGGTGGACGGTGGTCGCAAGTGTCGACGTGGATCAGTCTCGCAGGGACTTCGGTGTCGCAGAAGTGCTTCGGCTGGAGAGCATTGACCATTGGCGTGACGACTTGGCAGTGTACGGTAGCGAAGGAATGGCTGAAACAAAATGACGGGAGTTCCCTCTCCCCCAAGTTTCTTCCTTGTGCGCTTGAAGTAGTTGTCGTTCCATTGAGGGTGACGGACTGCTGACGGCGGAGGGTCGGGCAGAGTGGCAGAATGAACATCTGCTGCGGTGACGGTGGCGTCGTTGAGCAATGTCGCCAGCGAAGGCTCTGGGTGACCGATGTTAGCGTTGACGACGTGGACCTTCTTGCGTGGCGGGGCAGCGATGAAGCGAGGCACGTCATCGGCTAAATCGGCATTGGCGCGGCCAGCGGTGGTGGTGTCGACGATGTTGAGGGCTGCAATGGAGCAATCGTGACGGACGGTAGCTGTGGTACCCTGAAAAGTAGCTGGCGCGGTTGTGGTTCCAGATGGAAGGCGATCAGAGCAGTGAAGACCGCTGCTGGTGGTGGTGTCGACGACCAGGTGCTCGGTGGGCGAGAACATCTTCGATCCTGCTAGCTTGGAGATGATGTCTGGTGGCACGCTGGGGTGGTTGTCGTCGTGAAGATTGGTGTTGAAACCAGTTGAAACGTCAACACGCATGTTGAGTTTGGGCTCATGGGAGTCGATGATGGAATTAGTCCATGCGGGAGCCGTGTCGGGAGGAATCAGTGTCGTGATGTCCTCGACGATTTGGAGTCGTTCCAGTTGGTTGGAGACGGCGTCGTGATGTGGAAGTGCGCATGGTTGGCATTCCTTGAAGACGAGCTTGGCGTCGTTGTCAAGTCGCGCGGGGGCGGCGTCGGTGTTGCATCGGCCTGTGGCGATGGCGTTGTTGAGATGTCGTGTGACGGCATCAGTGTCGAGTCGCGCGTGGGCGGCGTCGGTGATGAGATGCGTTGTGGTGGCATCGTTGATGGATCGCGCAGGGGCGAAGGCAGAGTCGAGATGCGCTGGGGTGGCATCTGCGTGGAGTCGCGCTGGGGCGGCCTGGTTGTCGAGTCGCACGTGGGCGGCGTCGGTGTTGCATCGGACTGTGGCGATGGCTGACAAGTGATGCGCTGTGGTGGCATCTGTGATGAGTTGCGCTGGGGCAACGTCGTTGACGGGATGCGCTGTGGTGGCATCGGCGTCGTTTCGCGCTGGGGCGATGGCCGAGTCGAGTCGCTGTGGGGCGGCGTCGTGGTCGGGATGCGTTGTGGCGGCATCAAAGTCGAGCATGTTCCAGCGTCCCATTTCACCGAACATGTCGAAGAACCCTTGGAGGTCCTGTGAGGCGGAAGCAGCTTGCTTGTCCGCGCGTGGCGTTGTTGAGTTCACGGTAGCATCGCGCTTCTTCGTCTTGTCACAAAATCCGGCTTTGTGACCGAGGAGTCTGCAGTCGTAGCAACGCTTCTGGTTGAACGGGCAGGTGCGCACAAAGTGCATGTCGCCGCATTTCCAGCATGGTGATGGAGGGCGGTTGGAACGCTTCTGCTTCTGGCATTGGGCCTTTGAAGACTGCGGCTGTGGCTCGGGGATGGGGCTGATCTGCGTCGCCGGTCGTTGCGTCTGCTTCATGTCGATGAGCGCTCGTTGGAGAAGGCTGACCAACTGTTGGACGAGTTCGCTTGGGATCTGCGTGGAAGGAATCTCATCGACATCGCCAGTTGTTGTATCTGCAGGCCGGATATGACCCGCAGATATTGATGGTCCCGCGTGAGTAGCCGACGGTTGAAGAAGAGAAGGTTTATTGAGGACGAAGTGTAAAAGCCGCAATACAATGGGAAAAGTGAACTCTCGGTCAGTGGGACCGATGGGCTTATATAGGGGTCCTCGTGGCGTTCGCGAATGTTCGAACGCCCGGTTACAATAACAACAGGGGTGGCACACACAACAACAACAAAACACAACTGGCAGTCCCGAACGGGGGTCAAGAACTGTTGAATAGACATTTTAGAATAACAATCATTGTATGGATCTGGGGATCCAACAATTTCCTCCTGCACGTCGACCTTTTTTTATGATAGGATGTAAAATGTAAAACAGTTTTGTACTTTTAATTGTTCATTTTTCAGCTACTCACTGCTCCGACTTCTTGGTGGCCTTGTTCGATTGGATTCAGCTGTAAAGACTTCTCAGAGGGCGTGGTTTGTATAATGCATGTTCACTTTTTTCCATTTTAACTTATTGCCAAGTATTTTTGACCAAATTAACTAATTTTTATTTTTTACAAATTTTAATTACAGTAAACAGTTTACAAAAGTGACCAATTTTGGCATTACAACGTACATACTTACAAGCGACAGATGATTTTTGGCTAAGTTTAGTCGATAGAGCAGAGAAGGTTCGGCATGGTTGGGCTTTGCTTTGTAAAATGTCTAACTGCACTGACATTAGACGTATTGCGAGTGTCGTGCAAGGGGACTAAAATTTCGCAGTGGCATTGACGATTTTGAAGTTAGGTCAGTCAATCAAAGCAAAAGCAACTAGCGTGAGAAAACAGATTAAAATTAAAGCAATAGACTAGAAATTGAAATAAATAGCAAAAAGCAAAAGCAAACAAAATCAATCAATTTTAAAATGAAGCAAAAAGCGGAGTCAATGTTAAACAGCTGTACTGCTGTGGGATCAAGCGATGCCTTGAGGGTTACAGATTTGTTAGCCCGTTGACAACCTGTTTGTCACATTTTTAGTTTCTTTTTACATTAGTCAAAGAAGCAAAATCTAACGCAATTATTAGTAAAAATCGAAAAACTCACTTGATTTCTGACATTCGTCGGAGGTATTTCGTCTCTTCGATGGACCGTACTTGCACTTCAGTCGTTTCCGCTACTGTACTTCGACGCTTGTTTTGATACCGACTTACGGCAGCTCTGTATTTTGATGGCCGGAAATCGACGGCCATCCAGATGAATCCAACTAATAAGGCAGCGATGAAGACGCCGACGGCGAATAGGAGCATCATGAAGCGCTGGTGATAACTGGCACAACAATTGGGCGCATGGCATTCAAAGGTGAAAGATTGCAGGCACTGATAGGGGTCTTCCGAGGGAGAGGGTGCCATTTTGGATGAAAGCTGAAGGATGGGTGTATGTAAAGGGTGGCATTAAGGACAACAACAACGGAAAAAGGCAAAAAATGCATGGAAAAGCAGGGGTTAGGGTTCGGGCGATCCGGAAAGTCAATAACGGAATACTAATGGTGGGAATGGCGTGGTGGAAGGGCATTGCTTCAGGGGATGGGGAAGTTTTTGGATTAAAAAAGTTAAACAAAATTTTAAGGTAGCAATTTTATGACTATAGACAGTACCCATGATCATATAAAGCAGTATCAATGAAACTTGAATGGTTCTGGTGGCGTCTAAACACGCCCATTAATCACTGAAGCGTGTTCGATCGCACCTTTGAGCGAGCCCATTACGAGCTCATACACGAATTGGGGGTGTTTCGACGTGACAAAATAGGTTCTTTTGTCTTGAGTTGAGTTAAACGATGAACTTTCGTTGAGCCGTAATGAGCCGTGACAAAAGACGCTTTCTTGTTTCCATTTTTCTTGTCTTAAAAATGACAACTTTCTTAAAAACGACAAACATCTTATATAAACACGACCACCAATACCCCCATCTAATTGTAAACCGTAAAAACACAAGTTAGAATATTTCCGCTCCAGACAGATGCCACGAAACCCGTGTCTTCCTTCCCCTCCAAATAACCAAAACCCAACAAAATGAAGAAAAAACAAATTGTCTTGTCGCCAAAGCTGCGGAAAAAACTAAACCGGCATTCGTTCAGGGCCGGCGATATGAATCCGGTTCGTCAAGGCGAAAGAATTGACGGCGTCTTTGGACTTGGACTGGGCTGGCTTCAAGACGGGAGCTAAATAAGAAAGAGCGGATAGATAGATGGATATTTTGACATGGACGACGCAACAAACACACAAATAACCGAACCAGCGGAGCTTCTTCGATGGTTGTTGTTCTGTGGCGTGGCCCACCCCCTGCGGCTATATCGTGACGAACGGGAAGGAGGGATGGCATGGCTTGTTTGGCTGCTGCTCATCCCGAAGTTGTGAGGCGTTTAGCTTACTTAAGCTGGGGGCTTTGGGGAAAGGGTTTGGGTGGGGTTGTCGGATGGAAATGATGGCCAATTTATGGAAATTTAACTTTGTTTGGGTCAAGTAACAGTTTTCAGGGTCAGTTTACGTGAAAATTGTCAGAAAAAGTGATGAAAACTGAACTTTTTTAACTGCTAAAACACATTTGAGGAATCTACGTACTCAATTTTAACTTCGAAAGTTCAAAAAACACAAATAAAATTATGCGTGGGTTCGCAACACCCTTTTTAGAGTTGGAAAAACTGTCAAAAAGTAAACCTAATTTCCGAAGTTTAGCCCTTCTTTCTATTTTCAACCCTAGTCCCAACAAAGTAAGCCCTCACAAGTGAAGCGCCATCTCATGCACCCCCTTCCGACATGTTTGAACCCCCCTCAGGCCATCGAAATGGTTAACTTCTCCCTTCATGGAGACATTGTTTCCAGCAACTATAGGGGGCAGCTGTCCGGCCCCAAATTGAGCGGCGTGGACCGCATTTCCGGCAGTTTGGAAATGGGTTTATCCATCGGCCCCGTTTCTTTGCAGATGCCGGCATAGCAGTAATGGGAAAAATGCCGACAGGGACAGACTCGATGTAACCGATGACCGACATCATGTTGACGCAAAAAATGAATGTCTTTACATCGGTTTTTTTGGGATACATGTTTACCGAGAACAGTTATACCCTTACAAAATGCAATGTCAGGATAGATCCAAACATACTTTATCTTGGTTGGCGGACAAGGTTTTCGGGCGGACAAGGTTTTCCATTTGGCGCCAGTTTGAAAAAACAAAGACAAACGGCCAAACAAATGCCGTGTTCATATCACCTGTGCCGCACGACGCATCTTTTTTCAAACGCGCGCGGAATGGAAAACCTTGTCCGCCCGAAAACCTTGTCCGCCAACCTTTATCTTCACAAAGTAACATGGAAGAAGGTCATGAGGGGCACAGCGCCAAGGGCAATAATTCATGGGCCACTTTGGGGGTCCAAGCAAAACAAATAACACTTGAGAATGCTATAAATTTTAACAGATATTTACGACTGTAGTTTTTCAAAGTGGGTAGTTTAGCACGGGCGGCCGCGACCCGCCAAAATTTGGTTTGTCTGTTATTTGCGTAAGACCCTCGTTGGTTCGAAGCGAGTCGCGTCCATTTGGGATTTTTTTCGACAAAAAGCAGTGGTTTTAAGCACGTAGCGAACTCAAGAGTAAAGCAATCATGATGAATTTCAGAATTGTACGTCTAGGTACCCTTAAGCATGTCTCACTAAAATATTAGGACTCTAGGTGCCGTGCCGGCCGAAAGCGAACCCTCCCCAGCATGTTTTCACCTTATGAAACCAGTTTTTTGGGTGCCAAAAGGTCAGATGGCACTGAATTCTTCTAAATTTCAGAATTGTACGTCTAGATGCCTATGGCCACCTGTAAAAAAATTGGCGAGTGCTTACGTGCCGTGCCAGCCGAAAGCAAACCCTCCCCGTGACTCGCCCACCTTATGATTTCAGTTTTTCGGGTGCCAAAAATCGAAAAGACATGGAATCCTTATAATTCTCAGAATTGTACATCTACATGCCCATAGCCATTTGGAAAAAAATTTCAAGCTTCTAGGTGCCGTGCCGGCTGAAAGCGAACCCTCCCCGTGATTTTTCCACCTTATGAAATCAGTTTTTGGAGTGCCATAAGCCTAAATGGCACGGAATTCGCATAATTTTCAGAATTGTGCATCTATGTACCCATAGTCATGCCTCATGAAAATATGAAGGCTCTATGTGTCGTGCCGGCTGAAAGCGAACCCTCCCAAAAATGTGTGGACGGACTTTTTTCCACCTGGTTCGAACGCAAATTTTGTCGCTTTTTACAAGGGGCCGGCCGCCCGTGTTAGGGATAAAAATAGAAACAAACATTAAACAAAGCTTGTGGAAGATGTTTTTGAGATCAACAAAGTTTTTTGCATTTATGAATAAGTAATCGTGTGAAGTGAATTGTCAGTCGAAAGAAGGGCGTTTATACGTTTATAAATGCATTGCCAAAACTAAATTAGCGCATCTTTTGGGTGTAAACAGATAGTATCTTCTGTAGATGGATGAACTTTAGACTGTTGTATATGGACAAGAGATAATTGTATACGATTTTTTACACTCATTCTTGAAAATCTGTCGATTTCAAATTCCGTTACTGACTAGTTTTTTAATCAAATTGTGGCAGCAACACTTCCGGACCTTTTTTTAACTTCTACGCATTAACTTAATTTAATTGTCCTTGAACGTTGAAAGGTCAATTAATTAACTCGTGTTTCGTCATGTGTTTTCTTGCAACATGCTCTTTGTGTGTCAGATTTCTCAAACTTTTCAATGCTCGAACAAAGAAATCTATAACAACTTTATAACTTTTACACGAATTGCAAATCTGAGAGTTCTAATCAAATTTACATCACATCTTGCCAATAAAAGAAGGCACTTCCGGCTGAATATCGATCGATCTTATTCTGCCCAATCGAGGTGGTCTCCGTGTTGCAACCGAAGAATGTAATCCTGAAGATTCTGCAGCGTATTCAAGCGCAACCCGCTCTTTATCAGCGTTGCAGTTGGTGCGCCATAGGTATTGGATGAAAATGCGCTTTTTGAAGCCGACAATTTCTTCTCCTTCTGCAAATTTGTGGTTTTTCACGGTTTTTAGAAGTTAAAGCAAACCTTCGGTAACCGGTTGAACTAAACTCAGAATCCGATGATACTTCGGACAACTCCGCCAAAAACTAAAATGTCTCATCACTCGGTATACTTTGTCCAATGGGATTCGTTCCATTCCGCCTCCTTTTGATTTTGCCTTATAGGCACTTCGCAGGGTGCCTTTGGTTGCGAGCATTGTCACCTGGAACAACAAATTTCATTTTGATATCATGGTTAAAACTAATCAAACCTGATGAAAAGCCTTCATACAATCAGTCATGTAATACCGTGTAGCTTTACTTGTGTCTCTCCACCACGATCGGGACTCCCGTAAAATGTCATCAATGTCAACAATATCGCCATTGATCATGAAGCAAAAGTTTTCAGTGACCAAAGTTGGGGGCGCTTGTGATAAGTATCGAACCGGGCATTTGATGCTGTTGATCAGAACCCGTTTAACATCGAAAGGGTTTTTATCGACGCAAAACACGGGAATTGGAACTTGGCGATGGCCTGTTTCGTATTGGATTATTTCAGTTGCCGGGGCTTCGATATCTGAAAAAGATTAAAACTTAGGTTTTCAAACAGTTTTTGAAACGAAAAAAGCACGAATACTACGACATGGACACTTTTACTGACCTCTTTCAACCTCAAAAGCCACTGTGTCCAATTCAATCGGAAGATGGATCATCGACTCAGCATGTTGGAAACTAAAAAACAAAAATATTGATTAAAATAACGATCATTTAATAAACTCCAAGAAACAAGTCAAGTAAAAGTAAAGTTTATTCAACATTTTTATAAAAATTTCTCACAAAAAACAACAGTTGTTTTCAAAACATGGCAAATTGGCATTGATAAATGATAAATTTAAATTTCAACGTGGAGATCGCTTAGAACTGCTCCCAGAAGCTGTTCGATAGTTTCGCAAAGAACTTCCACTCCTACTCGCTGGTGGGTCATCACTGGCTACTGTCGAAGCTCGGCTCAAATGGCCTCTGCCGCGGGCGCTTGATGTTGAAGGTCCAGCTCCAGATGGCGTTGGCGTTCGTCTTTTCGGAGCTGCCAATGCTGCGGCTACTGTCGCTTTTGCTGCTATTGATTTGAAGGTCTAAAGTAGAGATATTTGAAGTCTGAAAACAAAAGCAAAATGAAACTGGCTTACCTTTTTCTTCTGATCGCCATCGGCAAGTGCCCTGAGAAGCCTCTGTCTTCGCGGATCGAACTCCTTTTGGACCCGCGCTTTTTCGTATGGTTTTGCGTTTCGCCAGAGATACTGAACGAAAAGCCGTTTTTTGAAGGTGGCATCGTTCCGATTGTCATCTGGTGTGACAGTGTCTATCATGGTCACGATTCGATGGAAAGATGTACACGTCTTCCAGAAACTGTAAACTCTGATGACCTTGTAGACATGAGCAAGGGCGACTTTTTCACCCCGATGGCCCTTGCTGGAAGTGCTCGTCGTCGAACCGGCACAGATGGAAGCCCGTGGAGTGGCAGCAACGCTATGGGCTGCAGTTCCCGGATAACTGGCCGCAGCATTATGCGCTGATAACAGCGTCCCTGCCCGCGACGTTGACGGCATATTGTACGCCGAAGCCGATGAAACACTCATCTCCGAAGTAGATGGCCCTGCAGTCGACGGTGACGGATTCCCTGCGCCCGTTCCAGCCGTCCCGGAAGCTAATTTCGCCGAAATAATCTTCCCTTTTGCTGTTATCACAGTTACTCTATAAAACTTCTTCAAATCGTCGGAATAGAAATACTTCGTCGGTCTAGAAGTGTGTCTCCACCACTGATCATCGCCCATGATATCGCCCATGCGAATCTTATCACCATCAACGACGAAACAATAGTTGTCAGCAACCATCGTCGGGGGTACTGTATTGGACAACATGCTTGATGGGGCATTCATAAGATTTTCTAATGCCGCCTCAGTCTGTACCGTATCGTGATGGACTGAATGAACCGGCATGTCTTTATGATAGATGACCGGATCATCGTGTGATAAGAGCGCTTCTGCCGAGACACCACTGTCGACTAATTCGAATGCTCCGAGGTCAATGTCAAACATCGGGGACATGGTGTCGCTGCCGCTTGAGGATTCAGGGAAGACGGGACTGAAAAAAACCAATGTTATTTTGACTTTGATGATAAGTCAATCACGCAGTCGAAGAAGAACACAAAAAACAAAACAAAGCAAAACAGTGCAAAGAAAAAAAAAGAAGAAAAAACACGTCACTCAACGGCACACAGTGTGGTGAGAAGGAAAAAGTGCAAACAAAGTTCAAAGTGCCGGAGGTAAAGTATACCTGACAAAGTCGTCGTCATCGTTGTTGTCAGGGATCATGATGCTTAGGAAGTCGGCGGTGGCTGTGACGGGAGGCGGAATTTCGATGGTTTCGGCATACATAGGTTGCTCGACGTCGAGTTGGATCTCTACGTCGGGGATCATTTGCTGCATTGGAGGGACTTCCATGGGTGGTGGCGCTATTCTGATGAAGGGTTCTGTTTCGAATTCTGGGACACGGTGGAAGTCGTGCACCGGGATGGGTGGTGGTGGGGGTGAAGGTGAGGGGATTGGAGAAGGTGAAGGTTCCGGTTCAGGCTCGGGTTCTGGTTCTGGTGATGGGGTCGGTGGAAGTGGTTCTGGCTCAGGTTCCACTATTGGCTCGGGTTCTGGCTCAGGTTCCGGTTCTGGTATCGGCTCAGGCTCAGGTATCGGTTCTGGCTCAGGCGCAGGCTCCGGACTCGGCGTCACCACCACCGGCTCAGGCACCGGTTCCTCCTCCAGCTCAGCCTCCGCATCTAATAACAACTCCAACTCAGGCTCCGAGGGCACATTGGGTGGGGAAGGTGAAGACGAGACCTCAAACACAGGGGACAGTTCACGCAGCAGACGCGATGCAACAGGGGATGGCGCCTTCACAACAGGTAGTGGAGGCGACTCTGGCGATGGTGGTGACATTTCGTCTGAAGTGTCGCTCAAAGATGGGGTTGGAGGGGTTCTGAAAGATGGGTAATAGTTTTTGAACTTAAGATTTGGGGGAAGTCACACAGGGAAACCAATTTAAATCAGAACAGTTTATACCCGAACAAAAACACACCTCGATCTGTTGGCTTCTTCGACCATCTGAATATACGAATCCCACTGTTCCATGCAGGCAATACCAGTCGTCTGAAAATAACTCTGTTAAAAATGAAATGGAAAAGTTAAATTTGCGAAAATAAAAGCACAATCACAACCATGAAGGAAAAAGCTTACAGTAACAACATTGAAAAGGCTGTTTTATTAAATTGAAGCACGACCATAACACCGAAATTATCAATAGTTACAAGGAAATGGAAAAAAGTTTAAGTTGTAAAAATGGAAAGTACCACAACACAGATAGCTGAGTTTAAAATGCAATTTGTGGAAGTTCGAAGAAAGTGCACAGTGCTCTGTGATTATCGACGTGTGGTTGTGGTGCGACCAGTTTTGCCCCGCAATGGCATTGGTGATTTGGCTCGTTTAATCGCCTCTGGCACGTTTGACGTACTCACGTTTCGAGGCGACACTAGCACGACCGATGACGAGTTTGAATTCGCTGCCGAGGGCCGTCGGGAGCGCACTTCGGCGAATAGTGTTGATAGATCGTTCTGCATGGCATCCATCAGGGCTGGCGAACGTGGGCTTACGTTAAGCCAGTCCATTTTAGCCAGAGGGTCGCGTTTTCGGACTTGGCGTTCCATCTTTTTTCGTTTTAGGATGGGCTGTGCCGTTGGCTGATCGGTGGTTAGTTGCGGTTGAAGCAGGGCACGGCGCTCTGGGGGCTGCCAGCGATAGTACCATAGCGGTTTCGAGTAGAATTGGGTCTTTCGGCGATTGTTCGGCGCCGGATTCACCGGAGGCAGGCCCTGCGTCAAAACAGGCGGTGGTGTAGTCAAATTTAACCTAGGCACATGGTGTTGGATGATCGGCGGCTCCAAGTGATGCACCGCCGAACGTGGCGATTCGTAATCACTGGGCGGCACAGATGTCGGGGTTACAAAGGGAAGGGGAGCGTTAGCGAAGCGGACAGGCACATCAGGACCGAAAGCGTTAGTATCGTAACATTGGGCAGCAAGCTTGGACAACATAAAGGGAGGGGAAATCTCGAGTTTGAGCGGACCCGAGGACATCGATACGGGAAGGAAAAGCACCGGCGGACTAGCGTACTGTACACGCAGAGGGACAGGTAAGCGACACGAAGTTTTGCGTCTTACGCTTGACGAAGCTATGCTCGCGAGATCTGTGTCGGATTTGCTGAGGGAGCCGCCAAGGGAGGCAGGGGCACTGTAGATGCGTGGGCGGTAGATGTCGAATTCTGAAAACACATCTTAAAGCTCAAAAACAAAAGAAAAGTGCTTCAAACCGATGAAAGAATCCACAGAAGGCTGCGGCGACCTAAAGTTCGCATACATGCGCTCCCGTTCGGTCACTGATGGCGACGTCGAAAGCGAACAGTGGAAAGATAAAGATGGGCCTGATTCGAGTGAAGAGCCACCGCGTTCATTGTTAAACCAGTTTCGGTACATTCTAAAAATATTGAACTTCCTATGTGTCACAAAAAAATCAAAATTTCTTTTCAAAAGTACAGTACTCTACCAATTAATTTTAATTGGTACTCATACCGTAACCCAAACCCTAAACTTACACAGAACGTGCACTAGCCGAAGAATTGCTGAGCGGAGTAGATATGATTGAGCTTCGTTTAGATAAGGGTCCTGAAAGCAGTGTGGGTGGTGAAGCCTTGTCGACTTCAAAGAGCGAAAGTTCGTCCACGACGGTCTCGTCGACGTTCCATGGAGTAATTTTGGATCGATCAGACCGTAAGGAGTATTTTTCTTCCTCCATCGAGGGTACCCAGTATTGTGAGGCGGATTTGAGGGTGGGCAGAGTGAATTCCCGCACGGGGGCGGGTATGTTTTCCCGGTTTTCACTAAATTTGAACTTTTAAAGGGTCATTTTATATAGGAGGGTTACCGTTTTTGTTCTTCTTCGACCATTTTCTGAATGATATGTGCAATCTCGCCGCCCTGGCCGAGAGCGAGGCGACGTTCGATGAGTCTTTTTCGTTTGAGCAATTGGAGGAGGTCTGTGTTTTGGAACTTTCGACCGAAATAATGGATCTTCTGGATGTACTGTATACCGACTAAATCAATACACATGGTGGTCACTGCGAGACCTACGCCGAGATAGATCAGCATTATCACTATGTATCTGAAAATGTGACATTTTACATTAATAAGTTGTAAAAACCGCCTACTCGTGTCGATCCGGGACCAAATCCCCGAACCCAATAGTTGTCAAAGACACAAAAGAGTAGTAAAACGCGTCAATGTATGTCCATGATTCCAAAACTGCGAACAATACCCCTCCAAAGGCAATATACAGCAGCAGAATTGCGAAAACGAGCAGCACTGGGACGTCTTCTTTCTCAAGTTCGTCTTCCCAGTTCCGCTCCTCGTCATTAGAGTCCTCAGTTTCGTCATCCTCTGAGAATTCCATGATGACCCCGGCCTTTCGCATTCTCCAGATCTTCCAACTCTTTTTTAATCGCTTTGAAAACTTTTGCAGTGTTGTGTAGAACCAGATAGTGCATTCAGAAAGGAATTTACCCAAATCACCGATGGTTATGATGGCTAATGGTGCGCCGATTAAAGCGAAGATTACGCAGGCTATTTTACCGGAGACTGTGACGGGGACGATGTTTCCGTATCCTACAAGGTCTCAAATCAACAAAATTAAGAAAAAGCAATGCCAAACCTATAGTAGCCATAGTCGTAGCAGCAAAGAACAGTGCACTGGACCATGTCCACATCTTCCCGCCCTTTTCCGTCCACGTTTTTGAGGATCGATGCCGTTTTAATCTGGGGTCGAGTAGGTGTTCACGTGATGTCATTCTTACATCGCCATAACGGACATATTCCTCCTTATAGGCTTTGTAAAGATGTTCATTGAACTGTTGGAGATGGTCCGCGACTTTGACTACCCAATCATCGCGTATTCGCATCATTTCCGGGGAATTGGGATCGTGGTGGGTGAGGGCCAATTCCTCGCGTTGCTGCCACATCATATCGACGAGTTCTTTGCGCATTTTGTTGATGCGGTCGACGCCGTTGGCTTTGAGCTAAAAATAATGTTTTTTTAAAACTTCTATTTGTCAACAGCATTTGAACGTCCCGAGATCAATCAGTTTTGCAAAACAAGCTTACCGCATCTTCATTCGGCGATTCGATGCTATGAAAGATGACAGCACCGACGGACGCATAGCCACAAACAGCTGCGACCAGCAGTAAATGGGGTAATACCATGCGAACATACTGTAATTTAACTTTATTTAAAAATTGTTGGCCCCTAACTTTAACTTGGATCCTATTTTCCATGCCCCTTTTACCCAATTTGATCCTAACTTTGCATTTTTCTCACTTTTGTGTAAAAGCCGCTTATTTTTTGCATTTTTACCATTACCACATTTGCGCCAAGTACTTAACGTCACCACTTTTTTGCAAACCCCGTTAAAATTAAAACAAACGCCCTGCCATTCCCATGTTTTTTCATCCTTTAGTTTTTCACCCGCTTGCCATTTATGCACTCTTGACTCTGAATAGGCCCGGAGGCCATTGTCGACGACTCAAACCATCAATCACACCCGTTTCCGCAAGTTATGGCGGGCCTTTTTTTGGAGGCGAACATGCTCGTGGAATGCTTTGCAGTTTTGCTCAATGGCAAATAGGATGTTGTGATGCCCGCCCCTTTTTGAGTCAGATGGGTAAAATAAAGTAATGTAAGCAAAGCGGCTTACTGCGCAGTTTTTTTAATTAAAGTTGCGAATGGCCCGCCATTCGCGCCCAACTTCAAAGGTCTTTTCGGAACGGATGGGTCGGAAAAAATCGCAGAAGCCACTGGCAAGCTTGAAATAGATGACCCTCGGAAAAGGGTTCGTGTATGTAGCAACATGTGCATGTATGTAGTGGTCCCCAAAGTAGCACTACTATAAAAGTTCAGTTTTACAAGCGCTCCGACTTGGCCTCCTCGAAACAGGGGCCGAAATAGATAGAAAACATACTAGTTGTCGCCCTTTTTCGTGTTGCAAATGCCATGTATCCCATCCCCGGGCAAGAGGGAAAGCATGGCCCCTCTCACGGGGATTGCCTTTTTGGGCTGAGCTGATTAGTACGTTTTTGTTGTGTTCTGTGTTCCTTGAGAAGAAATGGATACACAACTGACGGAAAAGCATTCAAAACGCTGTTTTGATTGATAAATTGGCAAAAACACACGCCGAAGCTCGCTTATATTGAGAATAAATCTCCCGAATATAACTTCCAAATAGATACAGTAACCCACCTTGCGCAAACCCTTCGGACTATCATCGGTTTCAACTTGCTCGAGGAGCCCTAGACCTTCGAATTCCTTGATGGGATCAGTCATAGGGACTACCGTCTAAACCCGCGCCGTTCGTTGAATCCACCAACGTCCGATGCGCGTGAAGTCGGTGGGTGGCGTGGCGGTATCAGATCGAGCCGAAAGTAAATAGAATCAGATTTGCAGTGTGGTGAGTTTTGCGTTTAACGGTCGGCCGCATCGAAAGAAACACGACGCCACAGCTGACTCCAACGTGAAAATTAACGCGTTCCTATCTGCTGAACGACAGTGATGTAGCCATTGAATGATCTTCGCGTTCGCTTACTGCCTTCTGAAGTGACACGCCAAAAAGTGCCAATGCGCGAAGTGAACGCCGCTCGCCAGATGACAGGCGAAGGGAGGACACACACCACAGTGACGTCGAAGCCGTAAAAAACTGAAAAAAAACCTTCGTTTCGATGATGACAACCAATGGCAGCGGTTTTTGTTAATTCAAAACGTAAGTTCGAAGAGAAAAGAAAGTTTTTCACAGACGCCAATAGAAAACTTTTTTGGCGCCGTCGGGCATCGTCAACAGACAAGAACAGGAAGTGCCAACAGGAGACACTGTTGTCACCACCGCCGAACCGAATGGATTTCGGCGGCGATGTGGAGTATATTTCCCGAAATATACATTAAGATTGACTTACTGAGCAACTTGTTGTTCAGTAAAAAAGGCATTCGTGGATAGGCAAAAGTATGTATAAAAAACTGTTCACTTTTTTGCGGGAGAGAAAAAATGGGTCGAGATGTGTTTCATAAAAGGCATCAGAATGGGGAATGTGGAGTCTCACGGCTACAGAAACATGATAAGTGAAACAGGTCGTTGGCAACGGCTGCAAATGGGGGTTTTGCAGGTTTCACGGGGGTCTTTAACGTTTTTGTGAATGAAAAGTGACAGTTTTTATGACAGTTTGAATCCGATATCGACTTTTTGTTCAAATCTGTCCCACGCAGAAAACGTGCATGATATGCAGCTACATGACAGTGACAACATCCAAGTCTTCTTCAAAAACCAGTTTCCTGAACCCCAAAACGGCCTTCCAAGTTTAAACTCGGCACAGCACGCAGGCACAGCGCACATGACAAGGTGAGGGTGGGGGACATCGACAGTTTTTTGAGTGCGCTTCAGGTTTTAAATTATTTCTCCACTTTTGCACATTGTGCTAATACTTTTTTTTGCTTTAATGGAAACTAGAGATATTGTTTTATATACTCCCAGATAAAAATCACAAGTTTGGGCCCTGGGGGCCCTACAATCAAGCGGTCATTTATGGTAAAATCTTTTTAGTTGTTTCTCGAAAATTGCATGCTAACTTTTGTTTTTTTTGTCGTATTTCTTACTTGTACGACCTAAAGGACCATTTCCTTTGACGCATTTTTTGATTCAGGTCCATTAAATTTTTGGTCATTTTTTCGGTTTTTTAGTAAATTTTTTTTTGATTTTAGCATTAAAATAATTTCTTTTTTAAAAAACATTGCTTTAAGCTAGCTTAACCAATTTAGAAAATTTGAACTATGTCACGTAATTCAAAAATAAAAAAGTTGAAATTACAGTAAATTTTTTATGTAAAAAAATAAAAAAAAAGTTTGGACCTAGATTCAAAAAGTTGTCAAAGCTTATGATACTTTAGGCCTTATAGATTAAACGTACTGAAAATAATAAAAAGTTAGCATCAGGTTTTCGAGAAACAACCAAAAAGGTAAACGAGTTTATGCTACTTGAAAACTCCCTAACTTTAGTACTTTTTAGCTCCTAAACCTCGACTTTATCCGCCCCAGCATCACCACAGACATCTATTGTTCTTAAAAAGTTAAAAAAACACCTAACTTAACGGTGGGGTAGCGCAAAAATTAATTTCAAAAAACGCAAAAACCTGGTCAAAAAAAGACGCACAGCGGCTGAATGTCCCCCGATATGTGCGCTGTGCGCAGGTCTATCCCGCGATTCATCGCAAATGCATACACGACGACGTTGCCGACGAGGACCAAAGACTCCACAGGCCATCCCATGCCCTGAGGTCGTCGAGTTTACGTCAGAACGAAGGGTCAATGACCTTCTGTTTACCCGGGTCTATCCATCTACGCCCAAAGAGTTATGATGATGACCACCCATGCCGAGATGGTTTGTGAATTTAGATAGATGGTGCCAGTTGGATGTTATCTGGCATCCAAATTGTCACAAAATAACAAGCCCCACCCGTATGAATCCGCCTCTCCTATCTGTTGTCGACTTGCATGTCAGTGCATTCTGAACACAGCGCGTTTTTAACCTCCCTCGAGGGCTGGCGTCACGCCGGAAGCGATTGAGAAGCCTTCGCCTGTGCCTTCGGAAAAGTTGGCGTCATGTCTTTGTGTTGTTGGGCTTGGATTGGAACAAGGTCCCAGGCCCTTCCTTCAAAATTGATTCTAGTAGCTAGTCAGTAAGTCTGTGTTTCATGAAGGCCCACTTCCACGGCACAAAAACCGGGAGCTACTAAAAAGGTTGGTGCTCTCTCCTGGCAATTTGCCAGGGGTAACAGGGTATATGTAACGCTGAGATGGAGCTGCACGGCCTTTTTCGGCGGTGAGTGGACCACGGACCCGTGAACTAATCGAATTCCGTCCATCGAGAGGAAGGGTTGCGGGATGGCGGTGAAGGGCATCTGCCTTTTTTAGATGCTGGCATGAAAAAGAAATGAATGCCTGCAGACAACCTGGCAATCATCACCTGACACGGATGATGACTGCTGGCACGTTTTTCCCAGGCATTGGTGGGCTTCGGCATAATCGGGAAAACACAGTCGAAGGGTCCGGTTACAGAGTGTGGGAAAATTATAATTGTACGTGGGATGTCAATGAACTTTGGGTTAGATCGTAGAATGTTGATTTCTGTGATCTTTTGACTTTCAACGTCATGTTAAAAATGGAAAAAAAGTTCTGGATGGTATCGGGCTCGAACCTGAGAAATGAGCGCACAAAAATTACACCTTCCTTCTCTGCGCCACGCACACAAACCGTAGACAACGGCAAATCAGTATGACTTTGGCAGTAAAAATGACTTAACAAAGTTGGCAAACTTAAGTTGAAACACAAAATCATAACCGTCTACCCCTAAAACTACGTCACATTGCTAAAAATCAAATCCTAAAGCAACTCGAAAAACTTCCGAAAACAGACGCATGCCTTCATCACAACGCTTCTGTGCGTTTAGTCTCGGCATCCGACAAAGAAATAGACGAGTCAGAAGGAGGGGGTTCGCAGCTGGACGCCATCCACCATAAAAGTGCGATGTCGCGCTTACGGCACTTTTTACAAGCCATTTCGGAACACTGGCAACTTCCGGACGAGCGCCCTTCGGCCCTGACCATCGGACAGCTAATTCAACGATGAAAAAGGCTCCAAACGACACCTGGGCCCCTTCCTTACAATACTTTCGCCGGGTCCGGGAGGAGCAGTCGTCGACGTCGTGAAAAACGGAGCAAGGCACAGGCAGGGCATCGAAGCGTGCACTGCCGGACGCCGGGCACTACAAACAGCCTCAGGGCATTGAAGGAGGGGAGCGCCAAGTAGGTAGGTAGGCTACCATCGAAAAATAGAAGGGCAATCCGATGGGCGACGGACGCCGTCGGTCGACGATGCTGCCGACGGCAGACGTGGTGGTCGGTCGCTTTAAAATAATTGCCCTCCTCAAAAAGTTGCCTTCGGAAGGGCCAACCTCTCCTGCTCCTCCCGGACCATTCTGTCGGCAATGTAATAGGGACTGCCGAAAAGCGTTGACGACTGTGAGTACATTGATTAAAAAACTCAAAAAATTAAAGCATTCTGACAGTTGACTTTAAACTTTTTCACTTTCCCGTCACTTTGAACTGATGAAACGTCGATCTTTGAAACTGCAACCAAAAAACACACCACTTCTCATAGAAGTCAATGAAACTGTCAACGACAGTTCCACGAACCTACATCCAGCTTTGTTTGTGGTCAATGTCTGGAGGTATGCATTTACAATGACCCATCTGATGCATCTGTTTCGACGTAAACCGTTATTCTAACGTTGTCGCCATAGAATAGCAAACTATGTATGAATTGGTGCGTAGTTCATTACAAACACGTGTATTGTGGTTTCGGGTGATGTGTTGGCATTTCAGGTGCATTTGTGTAGCTTGTGAACTTTGGAAAAGAAGCCCGACATGTAATATGAGCTTCTGATAACCGACAAAAACAATGTTAGAGACCAAAACCTATAACACAAGTTGTTCAAACTCACGTCTCACCTTGTTCTAGAAGTAGATCACATTAATACGTCAATAAAACATTCACATGCCTTTCAATCTTTTTGATGTCGTTGAAAAACTTATTACAAAAACTAAATGACAGATTAATATTTCAAAAATGTCAACAAAATTGGAAGTAGGCGGTTTTTGAATTGTTTTAACCGTGAATCAGTTTTGTCCGTCTAATCTGTACTTTAATTTATCTTCCTAAACCTTTTAAAACCTTAAAAGTCGAAAAATCCTGGTTTGATATGATCGAAGGAAATTTTTTTCGTAGTATTAGCGAAATTTGGCTGTGTATCTTTGTGTTTTTTCTATAAAAGGAACAGGCGTTAATTCAAACGAGTTTCAGTTCGTTTTTCACAAGTTTTCCAGAAACCTGAAACTCAATAATCTGAGCCCAATGGCGCTAAACTTTCAATCTCTTCTCAACAAGCTTACTTCTTCAAACCTTGAGCAACTGTCTGATATGATCATTGAAAAGCAGGTGTGGAACGATCACAAAAATCTTCCAGCCATCGTCGATCTCATTTTCACAAAGGCCGTTGATGAGCCTACTTTTGTCAGCATTTACGCTGATTTATGTAAAACAATCCACCGGGCCGAAATCAATGTCGCTGGAAATCAAAGACGGTTTTACAACATGGTTGTCAAAAAATGTCAAACCACCGTTGAACAGTCTCTCACGGCGCCGACTATAGATACATCTGCCAAAACTGAAGAATTACTTGAAGCTGAAAAGGCAACTCAAAAACGAACTATGATTGGAATCATTTGCTTCATTGTCGAACTTTATCGTATCAAGTTTCTGAATAATCAGGTTGTAAACCACTGTGTTGTGATTTTGTTGTACAATTGTAACCGGGTATGTTAACTTCT
The DNA here is from genome assembly GCA_024447225.1 of Panagrellus sp. LJ2284. Classification (NCBI taxonomy): domain Eukaryota; kingdom Metazoa; phylum Nematoda; class Chromadorea; order Rhabditida; family Panagrolaimidae; genus Panagrellus; species Panagrellus sp. LJ2284. The sequence goes on from JAMRYC010000004.1 coordinate 7,859,729, forward strand.
TACATTACCCAGTAGAAATAATTAATGGCATTTTTAGACAGGCAATATTGACGCAGAATTAAATAGCGTAAACGAGCTAATGATCGAATATAGCGTTGTTTTGGTCAAATCCGTCATGCCTTATTGCTCGGCCCATCTTGAACCAGAAATGCCATTGGCCATCGATACATACATCAGATACTTGGCCATGTTCAAGTTAATCGTCTGCAATCGAATTCGATTCATGATTCAAGATTTAGTTGAAGGCAATCAAGGTTAAAACCCTCAATCTTCAATGTTCGTTAAAACCTAATATTTGTATTTAAACTCATTAATGTCGGATAAAACTATAATAACTTGATTGATTTTAAATCGAGGTAATTATAAATGAAACATTAATTTACAAAACTGTTGTCAGAAATTGCTGCTTGAAAAAAAGTTTAATTTCAACACAATAAAAAACACAACTTCCATCAAGTATCAAAACAGTACGTGCACAGTGATAGCTGATAACAGTTGCTGTAAACAGACGCCCTCACAGTGTGGGTGATTTCCGGATCACGTTGTTTTTGATCCATTATAACATGCTTTTCGACCTTTTCAATTTTTTACAACTATTGAAAACATGTTTTCAACATTTTTTATTACAAAAACTAGATGACACATTGTTACAAAAATGTCAACAAAATAACGGAAATAGGCGGTTTTGGAATGGTTTTGATCATCAATCACTTTTTTCTGAACTTTCTTATCAGTCGCTGGAAAGCCTATATAAGCTGTCTTTGCAGATCACATTGATGTTTCAATCTGTTGAAAACAGCGTTCGATTGAATAATGTTGATGAAAACTTTTATCTTCGTCGCCGTGACCTCAATGGTTCTGGCAGTTCCGCTGAATCAGCCATTCACCGGTCACTTCACGTATTACAATGACGCCGGTGTCGGTGCCTGTGGCGCTCAAATCGATGCCAGCTCGCAACAACTGGTCGCGGCCAGCCATGAATGGTTCACATCGCCGAATCCTAACAACGATCCTATTTGCCAGTATTGCTTGAAGGTCGATTACAAGGGTAAAAGGTGTGTTCGAGTTTTTTTAAAGTTGAACAGATAAATTAAAAATGTGTGATGTTACAGCATCACTGTGCCAGTCAAGGACAAGTGCCCATCATGTGCTCGCGACCACATGGATTTGTCCCTTCCGGCTTTCAGTGCCCTCGAGAATCCTGATGTTGGCAATGCTTATGGCGCTACTTTTACTTTTGTTTCGTGTTAAATTGAATCTTTTCATGATAAAGCTTAATAAAATTCACTTTTATACAACAGAAATAAACAAATTCATACCAATGTTGGTCAGAGTTTTTGATTTGGCTATCGATGATTCACCGATTATGCAACACATCTGAATAAGTCGTAAAACCCAGACAGCGCAGTCAAAAGGACATTCCATTCAAAACTCTCTGACATTCATTAAACTTTCCATTTTACTTGTCACATTCGAAACCTAGTGGTCATCCCATTCGAACTGTACACTTTTATGGCCCAGACGCGCAAGCCCTCAAGCATTGAAACATGTTTGTACTTTTTTCACTTTTAAATTTCAATGCTTCAAAAAAAGTAAAACGCACTTTAAACTTTTCAATGTTGACCTTTCTTTTGACCAATGAAGCGCATATATAAGATTGGCAATGCTTCTGGAAATTGCTATTCGCAAGCATTTGCAACTTTTTGGCATTCAAGATGGGTCAGAAGTCTTACGTCTCGGTGTTGGTAGTGTTGCTGCTTGTTAAGGATGGTTTGGCTTGTAGTGGCGTTGGTAGGTTGTTGTCTTTTGTTTGGTTTTGGTGAATTTTGTTATTTCAATATTTAGGATCCAACCAAATCATCACCAATCCCACAATGACCCTCAAGTTCTACCCACCAACCGGCTGGACCTACCCAAACTCCGGCGCTGAAACCTCTGTCTCTTACTTCCCTGGTCAGTCAATGACCCTGTCACAGGCGAATCTCCTTGCCAGTGGCGACATGACTTCGGCGACACTCAACGCATTGAACGATATGGGCTTCATCACGACGGATGTTACCATCACCCCGACGTACACCCCACCAAATGTGAATGATTGCGGAAAGTCGACCGATAACTCGGCTACAGCCACTCCGGCTGGCGTTCAGTTCGGCGTCGAAGAAAATGGAGCCATCACGAAATTGGCTTCGGCATCGGCACAGATTACAGTTCAAAACTGTATCATCCGAGCTTTTGCGGGTTCCGGAACTACCATCACTTACACCGATTTCCCGCAAAGTGCAACCATCAAAATCGACAATTTGGTTGCCAGTGAGTACCAAATGAACCTTGTTGCTAGTAAGATAATGAGTATTCTGATGCTCAACAACAAGGTGCAGTTCATTGAGGAAATTCTTGTGCAGTAAATTATTTTTTTGCGTTTGCAAGTAATAAATATTTGACATTCATAAATGTTTTGTATTGGCAGGCTTGACATACACCGAAATTAGAGGTTATTTACACTCAAAATTGCGTCCGAACAACTTTTGAGGTTAAAATAGTGCGAATCTAAAATTCTGAAGCCCAAACTGAAGCTGGCAATCGCAAACTACACCAAAAAGTTATTAGAGAAGTGTTTTATCTTTTTCACCAGTAAAAACCCTGAATTTCGACAATTTTTGCACTTATTAGAAGGAAAAATAGCCAAAAGTTGCACAAAAGTCGTTCTGGTAGCTTTTTTGACGATTTTTTCCTCTCGCCGTTTTTGATTATTTTGCATCCTATGACAGTTTATGGGTTTTGTTAATGTTTAAAACTGTCGGAGAAATCCACCACAACCTCTACTTTAAAGTTCTAATCAAGACTCAGATGACTTTCCAGTTGTGACGTGCAAAATGGCATTTGATGCAGACGATCATAGTGAATCCACTCATAGACACACTTGTGTTGTTCACGCATTTTAATTTGTTGTTTAAGCATTTCAAAACCACTTGACATCATAACCCTTGCCTGCGGCATGTTCCCATGGCAACTCGCCTCGGGACAGCCCCGCTTGCACCCGCTGCTATAGTGCCGTTCACTTTTGCTGTCTTCTATTATTGCGTCTACATACTACTCATGGCTGTCTGTCTACGTGAAAATATCAAACCTCCTTCAAAATTTTAATACACTCTCAAAACAATGCTTTTTTCCATTCCCCTCTCTTCTGCTTTTTGTTTGTTCAAATTTCTGACACTTCTTCTTTGCCTTTCATCCTTCATGATTCCCATGTAGAACAAAACAGTGAAACAAAAACCCATCAGGTAATCCTCCATCCACGTCGACATCAACCAAGCCTCCTGTTGATGCACCTGCGACTTGCGTTGGTTTTTGTTTGAACATTTTTTGTAATACTTAATTTTTTAATCACACCTGCCTTTTTCCATCATATTTCGCACACCAATGGCCATGTGACCGTTTTGATCGCAAAACCTTCGGCTATTCATGCCTCTATTTGCCCAATGACCATGAAACTATCAAACATTGTGAATCGGCTCTAGTGTCATCTGTTTTTCGTTCAATGTCAAATACATATTTGCGAAATGGAGTGAAACTTTTTCTTTCAGCATGCAATATGACCATGACCAAGTTCAAAGTTTCCATTATGCTCGAACGCTTTCAAACTTTTCAAAATTCAAGCGCGTCTGTTTTTAAATCTGATTCATTCCGTCTATCGTAAAAGGCTAATTCAGCCTTTATTTACAATTTTCATGAGTGCGTTTTTCGGATGTTACATTACGTTGTTCAGACTCTCTCTGCGTACACTTTTATTGCAGTTTTATGGAAGTAATATGCGGTTTTTTACGTACACAGGCCATAGATGATATACGTGGTTGTCCGGTCGGATTGAGTACGTTTTTTATTGTTTTGCGCGGGCGGATGACTGTTTTTCCACGTTTTTCTCTCATTTTGCCCAAATGGGACCTCATTTTGCATCGTATCCAAGCCCATTTTCCCCAAAACCATGGATAAGCGTCAGTCCGACGCACTTTTGAATAGATTTTCCATAGTTACGTCGGTGCATGTATGCTTTTGTCGACAGGAGGCCCTCTTTTTCGATCGAAAGTCAGTGAAGCAGCGAACTCAACAGCCTTTTATGTAAAAACGAAAATATTGATGTTTCATTTCCAAATATACTGCTGGTAATGGTGTTTGTAACCTTTTATGATATCATATTTTTGTATTTAATCGTTTCCACGGATGAATGAGTTTTTCAAAACATACCCCCAACCCATAATCGCGTTCTTTGTTCCGCAGGCACCAGATTTTATGGTGTTCACAGAAATATGTACAAGTACCCAATCCCAATAATAGGGGTCCCAGGTGAAAAGCGTTCACACCCCAGTCTGAACATAATAGAATTTTGCTCACTATATTTATGAGTCGTGATACACCTGCCCCCTCACAAAGTACAAACCTTTCATTACCGGTTAATTGTATTTTTCATAATTTGAACGACCATTTTTTTTGTTGACGTCTGTAAAATGTGTAGTTTAAGACGGAGTCCAGGAGAGGTTTTGAAGTCGCATGACACTCATTTTTTTTTATTTCAAAAATCGATAGGGTTATGTGAGCAACTGCTAAAACCAAAATATCGCGGTCTGAAACCGCTTCTGAACGGAGCTACGATTTTTTGAAAATTTGGCCCCAAAATCGATAAAATTAACATAACTCGGACCGTTCTTCCTATAGAAGGCTGAAACTGCGGTTCCAGCGTCAACTTTTGATGCTGAATCCAATGGTGATATCAAAATTTTGTTATCAGTAACTCTTATCACTGATAAGAATTTTTTGAAAAATCAACTTTTTCAGTTTGGCCGCGGGGCGCTGTTTTATTGTAAAAAATCAATCTTCTATTAATGCCAAACAATAAAAAATTTTTGTATTGCAAGATATCGTAGCCGTTTGGGCGGATTCTGGCCTCAAACATAGTCATCAAAAACTTTTTGGCTCAAACCTTTATGAAAGTCACATATTTGGAATCAGCGTAAAAAATGGAGTCGATTCATGTATAAAAAGTGGTACTTTTGATAAGATTGGAAAAACACATATTTATTGGTAAAAACGAAAAAGTACGCGCCGAGGTCGAACCTGCCCGCGCGCGCAAACCCAGCGCTGTACACCATCACACTAGGAAAGAAAACGGGGCAGGTTCGACTCCTGTGTTCATTTTTTTCTTTTTACCAATAAATATGTGTTTTTCGAAACTTATTAAAAGTATCACTTTTTATACATGAATCGACTCCATTTTTTATGCTGATTTCAAATATGTGACTTTCATAAAGGTTTGAGCCAAAAAGTTTTTGATGACTATGTTTGAGGCCAGAATCCGCCCAAACGGCTACGATATCTTGCAATACAAAAATTTTTTATTGTTTAGCATTAATAAGAGATTGATCTTTTACAATAAAACAGCGCCCCACGGCCAAACTGAAAAAGTTGATTTTTCAAAAAATTCTTATCAGTGATAAGAGTTACTGATAACAAAATTTCGATATCACCATTGGATTCAGCATCAAAAGTTGACGCTGGAACCGCAGTTTCAACCTTCTATAGGAAGAACGGACCGAGTTATGTTAATTTTATCCATTTTGGGGCCAAATTTTCAAAAAATCGTAGCTCCGCTCAGAAGCGGTTTCAGACCGCGATATTTTGGTTTTAGCAGTTGCTCACATAGCCCTATCGATTTTTGAAATAAAAAAAAATGAGTGTCATACGACTAGGTGACGGTCAAAATTTTCTCCTGGACTCCGTCTTAATGTAAATTTTAACTATTTACCATGTTTAAGGTAGTATTCCGAATTGATAGACCCCTACAATAGGCACTCTTGTTGCAATTAGGCCCCTCAACAAACCCCAAATCCATAATCATGGACATATTCATCAACATGGTCAAAAGCAACAAGCTCAATATAAGTCTACTTGATATTCCTCCCACAATGGATGTATGGATGAATAATATTGATGCACATTATGTCGTTTGCATCGGCATAGGATTATTTCTGACTCTAATGACGTTGATGATATCGTTCGTACATTTCTATTTCGTTTATCACTATGTAAGTAGTTTATTGATACAGGCTGATTTGTACTGGTTGATATTTATGTGTCCGGTGAGTCATTTTGACACGTTTTTTTGGTTTTACAGTTATGAAACCATTTGAACTTCAAATTTGCTTATTTTGAACTTTAGATAATCGGAGCCTGTGGGTGTGTTGGGATGCTCGTCCCTCGGGCTGCTACATTTATGTATGCGGTGGCGTTGGTCTACTTCATGTTATGCATTTTCATCTCCGTGACCTTAATGACGTCATTGCTTGGAGGCAGAGAAGCACTTTGTGAAAGGTTGTTAAAACACGATAGAAAGATCAATATGCGGATTATGCCACTTGGATGTTTCCTATTCTGTGTACCGAAATTGGCACCGACTAACAAGACTTTTCGACGGATAGAATGGCTCGTGTTTCAATCGCCTGTTCTGCGTATCGGGATGGAGGTGCTTAATGTGGCTGTTTATATGGAAAAGGGCAATCGGGGTAGCATGTGAGTCCATCACACTTTGAAAGTTACTGATTTTTGATGATTTTGCTTTAGATTCTTCACAATAACGAATGTCTGTGGCATTATTTCGCTTTTTGTAGCCTCTTGGGGGAGTTATATGATAATCCCGCTGGGCAGTGTAAGGTTTATTTGTTCCGGAACCGAAAAAAATCGAGTTTATTATAGGCATTTTTGAAAAATTACCGCTACTTGCTACTCTTCCGAATCATTGACCTGTCACAGCTGCTCTATTCCGTCCAAAAGATTGTTTTTGAGTTTCTGGCTGGGATTGATGTCATTTCGAGTGATAATAATCTGCCAGCGGCCTCGAAAGCTACATGTAAGCTTTACTTTTATCGAGAAACTCCAACTTTGCGGTTAAAAATCAGCTTAATGTTTTTATTTCAGACTGGATCAGTTTCCTCCTGACAATAGAAATGTTTATAATCAGCCTTATCTACACCGTCTGCTTCCGCCCCTCGAAAACAGCCTTCTTCGACAAATTTGGCGACAGACGCAACACCCTTTCCAACCGACCCCACACCTCTGCCGAGACAGTCAACATTGAAGAGTTGGCCACAGGGGAGTTCATTAATGAAAGTGGGGATGACGGTAATTCATCCAAGTATTCGTCGAGTCAACAAGACCCCTCAATTGAGCCAAATTCGAATCGGAGTTCAATTCGAGAGCGACGGCAGTCCGACGCTGAATCGAAGGCTTCATCAGTTGTGGCTGATACAGGTTTTGCTAAAGATTTTGAAAAATATTAAAGCTTTCACATTGTGTCTTGAACAAAAACATATAATACTAGTAGTGAAATTGTATTTAATCTATGGGTTTGGGAAAGTTATTTTGTATGGCCAGTCAATTGCATTATCAAATTTATTTATTTTTTATTATGTTTTGCCAGTGAAGCCGTTTCTCTATTATTGTTATGTGTGCATAAAATCGGGTTTTTTTTGCGCTGGTTGGCCTCTAATTGATCATGAACTCACGAAGCATCAAAAAATAAGCCAAGTCAAAGCTACATAGACAGGGCAAGGTACACCAGAACCGATTCACCGACTTTGACATTCCACGAAAAGTCAGCGTTGCGTTGATTGCGTATACCCTGAGTGCATGGCTGCTTGTTCCTTGCCTTCCGTCTTAGCAGTTAATTTTATTTTATGGGATGGGATCAACGGAAAAAAGAAAGGGAAAGTGTCAACACACGGCTAACATTAGGCGAAAGGAAACATCCCAACGTCTGGGCTGGCTTGACATTGGCCTGGAGGCAGTTCCACAGCCATTGGGCTAAGACAGACTTTTTAAATCAGCGTATTTTGGTAGCTAGTAAGTAGCTAGTCTCATCTGGGTTGAAAAAAAGGGCCGAAGTAGTCTGTCTGCAATATCGGACTTGGCTATCTTTCGGCGATTTGTGCTTTCACAATGGTCAATTTTCTCGTCACTGCCGTTTTTGTATCACTATTTTCACTTGCTTTGGCCAATAAGCCGACTTCTGATGGCAATATTATTCACTGCACTGTCTACATCGAATCCAAATGCCGAGATACAAACAATTTCATGGAAGATAATTTGGTTCCGACATTCGACATGCTCAAAAATACTGGTAGATTTAATTTGACTGTGATCCCATTTGGTAAAGCGCGATGTTTACCGAAGAGAAATGGCGATTTTGCGTAAGTATTTTTATCATTCAACTTCAAAAAACCGTAATCCACTTCCAGATGCAGCTGCCAACACGGCGCAGACGAATGCGAGTTGAATTCCCTTCAAAACTGCGCGATTCACTTCCACAAAACACCCAATTCTTTCATGCCAATCATCAGCTGCATCCAAGGCGAAATCAACCTCGATTCCGCCATCGAAAAGTGCAAACTTGAATACCTCCGTGAATGTGCTGCAGGCCCTCAGGGTCGTGCTCTGCTTGCTGAAGCTGGGCTCAAAACGAGGGAGTTAGATCCGAAGATGACATTCGTTCCGTGGGTCGTTTTGGACGGAAAACGCTCCTATCACCATCGAAACATTGATAAGGAAGTTTGTGGACGCTTGGAGCCAATGCCGGAGGAATGCCGAGACATTTTCAAAAGACGGATTTAAAGATTTTCTAATTTTGATAGTTTTGAGGTTGCAATGAAAACGATTTGACTGGTGATAAAGCTGTTTTTTGAAACTTGACGTTAACATTTTGTGGATTCAACAAATAGCAACATTGTAGCATTACACCGACAAAAAACAACAAACTACAACCGAAATAAAGTGCCATACTTCACACGCATGTTTTTTCTATTCCGAAAACAAAATAAACCACAATTTCCCCACGCATCAGTTTCGGTGCCAAAACAAACAACAAAAACATCATTTTCGCTGGATTCGACCAATATCTGAAACCAAAATCGAAATCGCAGACAAAAACAGCTTGCACTTTCGTATTTTCGCCTTATCAATGCGTGTAAGTCTTTTAAACAACGCTCATATTTGTGTATTTTTATTCTTTTCAAAAACAATTACATCATCAAATGAATTATTAAACGTTAAAAACATACAAAGTAGACCTTGATCCGAAGGATGAAGATTTGGCACGCGTATCTCGAGGGTCAATAGAAAAATTGTTGACCATATTTTACATAAATCTAATTCTGACGTATATAAATGCCACATTTTGATGCTGTTGGGGGGAACAACACCGGAATGAACGCAGTTTACCCAGAAGTTGAGTTGAAAAAGGGAAATGTTGGTATGAAGTTTCAAATTTATACAAACATGGTTGAGGCAGTTTAGGCTGGAGGCAGTGTTTATGATGGCGGCGGTGTCACTGGGCCGATTTCCTCTTTCCAGGCGGTCCAATTTGGCGATTGGAGTTGGTCACAGTTGACCAGGTCGGAAGCCGCTTTGGTTTGATCAAAGGCGTGTCTCGGGACTTGTCTGATGGATTCACCGGCGTCGCAAAGGACCCTTGCGAGGGTGGCTTTTTTAATTTCTTTGATTTGGGCGGGGGTGAGGACTTCGTCGTTTTCGTAGAAAAAGCTAAAAACTTTTTTTAGAAAAGTAAAAGTTTGAAAATGACATACCGATCGCCGTCCCTCAAATGACGGAATTGACGCCCAATAATGCAAGCCAAAGTAGGCCCAACAAGAGCGCCTTCAATAGGGTCTTCCAACAAACTTCCGACATACATGTCAATGTTTTCGACGTGCTTGTAAAGTAGTTTAAGATTACTCCTAACAATAGCATTGCTAATAGTCGAGTTGAGATCATCGAATTCAGTGACTTTAGGCAAGTTACACATTTCTCTCCACGCAGTGTAGCCCGGAATGCCGTGATCACGCCCTCTCTGAATGTTGATTGAACCCAGATCACTGTTTCCGAAGATCTTCTCAGTGACTGCATTGGTCAATCTCTGCGGCATCTTGGCCGGGAGTGTCATCAAACCACGAAGAAGAGGGTCAATACCGTTATTGATGATGTGAACCGATTTGAACATGCCTTCATTGAACGGAATTCCGCCAACTTGGTCGAACTTTTCATTCAAGAAGGGGTAGAATTCTTGAATCATGCCATGACCGAAGCGGAAAGCGCATCCCGTAAATTCATTAGCGATGGATGGGTCGATTTGGTCGTTGTAGCCATGGTATTTGCCGAGCAAATGCTTATGATCACGGCCCAGCAGTCTGGGGAGATATTCATCATAGGTGATTCGCTGCAGAACGGCTCCAACAATGCGTCGAGTTTCGTGGAAAACGCGATCCTGATCCCAGTGTTCGTTCAATTTTTGAATAATCAGAGCGATTCTGTTATGTTCACGGACGAAAAGGGTGTGAAGTGCGGCGAGACCGACGAAAATGTTAGCCCGATCATCACCGGCGATGATATTGGAGCTGGCATCGACTGGCGGGAAGACACGGTTTCGAAGGATGTTCGTTTTGAGGAAGCCGCCTTGGCGGAAGAGGAATTGGTCGCGGCTGGAGCTACCGTAGATCTGGAATTTCAATGTTTAAAAAATTATTGTTCTGGGGAAATTTTCTCACCATAGACCCATCAATAAAAGCAGTATTCTCATTATACTGCTCCCGGAATCCGCCCTGTCCAGTACCACAGACCGGCGCCGATCGCGCTACGGGCAAGCATTGGAATCGGCCAAAAGTAGGATCCAAACGAGACAGAAACACGCTGAAACACTTTCCACGAGCTGCGGTACAGGCGGCACATTCTTGATTGTTGAGCATAGTCGTTTTGGCCATGTCGTGTGCGAGAAACTGGCCCCATTGCATGAGCAATGCGTTGGCTTTTGCCGTGATTTCAGCGCTTGATGCCAGGAGCAATCTCGATGCTTCACGCGCCGATGGTCGGAAGTTGTTCAATGAAGCTGTCGGGGCAGAGAAGACATCGTCATACACAGGGTTCTTCAGTCGAATGAGCGGCTGGAAAGCGGCACCGGCTAAGGGCTGTTCTAAATTGTTGCATGAGCCGTCGAAAGATCTGAATCTCAAATGATAGCACAAGTTCTTTCTGCAATTATGTGGAGGGAGGGTAGTCACACAGCCGAAGTTTGCATTTGATTTTCTAACATCATTGATTGAAACGGTTTTTCGGGGGACGAGATCCTCGATGGTGGTTACGAAAGTGCAGTCTTTCTTGCGGAATTCACCGGTGTGAGGCAAAGTGTGACCATTGATTGTCATTCCTGAAACCCCCAATGCTTACAAAACCAAATTTAACAAAATTTCAACCAACCCTTGCAACTTTTACAACTCCTAGCACAGTTACTCAACATCCAGACGCCATTGGTCTCACATTCGTTGATGCTGGCCCAGAAGGGGCACAGTCTATGCCGATCGATGCACACCGAAGTGCCATTGCAGCGTTCACAACTGATAGGGCAGTGATCAAACATCCAGTCTTTGTTGCTTTCACATTCACCGATGCTTTGCCAGAATTTACAGAGATCGTGTTTGTCGAAACAGTTTTCCTTGTCGTCATCGTGGAGGGATTTGGAATCATCGATCGGATTGGTACCGGGAGCGTGGTTTTCTTCCTCTCCGGAGGCTTCGAGATCTGTTTCGACTTCATTTTCGGTGGCGGCACGGGCTTCTGAAAATTGTTACATACATTTTTTGAGATTGCGACATGTTCAAGAGTGGCTTATAATAGTATCTCAAAGCAAAAAAATTGCTTTGAGATACCAAAAAAGTTGCTAACTCAATTTAAACCATCTCCCTGTCCCATGATAACATAATAAACCCCCAATCTAGACTATGTGGTCAGTGACGGAACTCGTTTTTGCCTTCGAAAAGTTCCGCCAGCTACCCATCTGTTTTCGGCCTATTGATAAACAAGTTTTTTATTGCTTGACTTTGATCACTTCTGGCCACATATCTCTAATTATGCACAATCTACTTGGACAATCAGGAACCCATACCAAAACAGCTCTCCCAATCTGTTTTTATCACCCCAATTTGCACCTAATCTCTGATATCTTGTATAACGACGCCCAAACAATAGCCCACATCAATCATTTTAACTACTGTTAATCCGGAAAGTTGTCACAATCAGTATAAAAAGTGAGATATCAAAAAAAACGTTCATGAAAATCCCGTTTAGGTTTGGGTTTGACATTCGTATGAAAAGTGAAAGGACAAGAGTAACGTATTTTTTTCTATCAAAAGCCAGTTTCTGATAAGCCTTGGGCGTGTTAACACCGCACCCGGTTAATCGTATCTTGACTTTGTGATGTTTTGATATCCGTTTATTGCTTGCTTTAGATGGCGATTTGTGTTCAGTCATAAAAAAGCGCAACATTTGAATTTATTGACGATTCAAACATGACCCCGCTCAATCCAAAATTAGATGGATGTAAAAGTAGACGTTGGATTCAAAGTCGACGGTCAGAAAAAAGTCGTGGCAGAGGATCAGTTTAATTGCCCCGAGACGATGACATGACCACACAAAACCCCTGTCATCTTCCAAAAGCACGGATAAAGGGGGATGACAGACGGACCGAACCCATATATGCTCGGTATCGGTGTGAATCGTGTGAGATTGGATTGGATTCGAAAAAAGAAAGGAAAGATTTTTCGAATGTGCTGTTGTGATTTCATTTGACCCAAAAAATTGAAACACTATTTGACATAATGTGCGAGCGACGAAAACTTTCAATTTCAATGGTTGACCATAAAAGGGAAAAGGGTGAAACAAAGACTTTTTGGGGATTTATTTAATTTGATTGGCGGATGGGGGTTGTAAAAACAGGTGACCGACCGGGGATTGATGGAAGTTTGAAAAACTTAAAAGTCTATGTTTAAGTCTATGCGTAAAAACATACCTGAAACCAGCAGAAGCACGGCAAGTGCCACCCAAGCTGAAAAGGCGGTCGCGCGCATCGGAAGCGCGGGGAGGAAACTGAAAAAAAAAGTTGTTATGTCATGGGAGGGAAAATTGATGGCATCGGAATCGGAAGAAGCGTGTCACAGATGCGGGATAAGATTATAAAAACAAAATGTGGATTACGGGAGGGAGAAAACTGTTTAATGGTGCACATTTGAAACAATGCGACAGTTAAAGCATTAAAAAACTGCAATCTGTCACTGTTATCCGTCATCTCAGCCCTTCAGAATACCAAAACAACATCCAAAGTCGACCACCCATCACCTACCACCCAACTGGCTTCATATGACCAGTGGCCCATGTCTAGGCCCCCCTTCGAAGCAGGCAGATACCCAGGTTATCTAGGCTCCAACCCCGTAATAAAAGCGGATATCACTCCCTCCTCGGACATAGCAAGTGTCGTTGCCGACGGCCGTCAGCCAGTCGACGCTGAACGCCCCCACAGGGCTTGCTCCACCTCCGCCATCGAAAAGACGTGTTTGGAAGGGAAGCGGGTTGCGGCTTTCCTTTTCGTTCGCTTTCATCCGGTGGACCTTCTCTTCCGTCTTCGTCTTCTGGAAGAGCTCGTCGGCGTGATTGCGATATCGGATCCGATCCCAACTTGGACGGGAGCGAACACCACGCAATTTGTCAGGATTTGAAAAGTGAAAGTGGAAGTCGAACGGCTGACATTACCCGAATCGGATGTCGGTTCAAACTTGCTCCGCGTGACCGATGGCGACGAAGATTGAGTGAGCGAGAAGTGACAAGAGAAAGTGAGAACGGCAATGCATTTCGGGATTGATGGGGTTGTTTTACATGTTTGGAAGCGGCTTTTGTCAACAAAAAGGGTAAAATGACTGTAAAAAACAAAAGTTATACGGTAGGTGTCATGTTTTTTATACAATAGTAACTCTAAAAGAGTTCCGCCTTAGCATAAAATTTTGTCAATCACGAAAAAAGTTCAATTTTTTCTTTCTAATTTTCACTTTTTAGCATAAAGCCAATAAAAGTGTCCACATTCCTTCCCTAATCTGATCAACGCCAACCCTCATCAGCTTCCAAACATCTCCAATTCTTCTAATTCCACCATTTATGAGCTTTGATGCAGATGTTTTGGCCTCTCCAACCCTGGTGTAGTCCATACCGATCGGAATTCATGTCCTCGTAGTTGCAAATTGCCACCACCAAAGCCCGAAACCTGTCTCCGATCACGGTTTTGCCGTGCTTACCCCTCTAAACAGATTTCCGAGGTTGCAACGAGCCGCACCCGTTTTTTCCGTAGATTAAACCCAACAAAACAGGAACATGTTGATCGGAATTCCTGCAAAAATGATGTTACATAGCACTTTCTTTTTTATAGAGAGCTCAGTTTTTAGATATAATTGTTGTTTACCGTTTTCATCTAGTCTAATCATGTCAAAAATGGAAAGTACCCCAGGCAATTTATAATCACAGAAGTCACAGAAGTTGTTTATGCCTGATTAATGGACTTCAAGAAGATAGGCTAAAGATGGTATCCCCCACACCCAATTTCCAGACATGCATGATCGTTTTTACCTGTTTTTAACAGCCAACGATCACTGATAGCCCTGCCCAGACAAGGGGGGACAGCTTTGGTCGAGTCGAGTTTTGGCCGGCGCCAGTAGAAAATGTCAAAATAGCTACCGGCTATTAGAATCAAGTCCTCCTTCGCGCCACTCCAAATTCCATGGGATCAATCAGCGCTGTTTGCGGAGGCAGACGTCATCAATTGCGCAATGTTAACTTTAACTTAACAGGCTTTGGGCTTCCGTGGTGGACGTCGGACGGATGGCTGGATGGATAAAATCAAAATTTAAAACTATGGTGGTCATATGGCGGGTCTTGTCGGATTAAATTAGGCAACAATGGTGGACATTAATGTGAAAGCAGGCACGGAGGCTTTCATTATCACACGTTTCGATGATGAAAAAGGAAGAAAGTGAAACCTGAAAAAAGCAAGGAACTGTGAAATTTGGGTTGATTCGATTTGTTTCAGTTTGTTTTTGATGCAAATTCAATTCAACCAAAACAGAAAACGTAAAACGGACTTCCGGGAGATCCGGATCCTGTCAGTTAATGCCACGACGATGTTATTGGTTTTCATTTTGATTTGTTGCATAACCTCAACAAATGGAGCAACATTTGGCAAACTGCTACCAGATCCGTTTAAACTCGAAGACAGACTCATCCAAGAAGGCGATACTTACGATCTAATTGGTCCAACAGGTCACATTCCGAAAAACCACTCCAAATATCTGTCCTTCGACCATGAAAACAAACTGATGGTGGATTCAGCGGGGACGAGTGTGCAGTTTTTGGTAGCTGTGAAGAGTGATAGTAATAATAGCATTACTTTCGAGATTCCGTATACTCGGAAAATGCGAAATTGTGAAGGGTTGTAAGTTTTGGACAACTTTAAGCTATATCAAAGCGCTGACTGTTTCCAGAATCACAATTCACTCTGAAACCGACATCTTCAACGCCCAAGGTAGCGATTTCACCTCGTCCCTTCTCTGGTTCTACACTTCAAGCTTCCATACCCGACTTCGTGGCTGGATCCAAATGAACGGCCGATGGTGTACCTTCTCAGTTCCGACGATTTTCCGTGAATTTGACATTGGCTGGAAGCTCGTTTGCACGCTGAGAAACGCATATAAAGGTCGTGATATAAGTTGCAAGATCATGGCTGATAGATACGTTCAAAGCGAAGTCTACCATTCAACTGAAATCGCGAATTTATTGGTCAAACCGCTGCCTGGATCTAACCTCAAACAAGCCCTTTTACGGGTCACTGGAAGGCTCTGCGATGCGCCGTTGATGATTCATAATGCTCATGTTTTGATTAGGAAGAAAGAAGAAGAAGAAGAAACTTAATTTTGCTTTTGATATTGTTACATAAATTTGTCAGTTTAATCAAACCGTCTTTTTGAAACTCTAAAAACCCGATAGCCAAATTCCATCCGATAAATATCAATGTCAAAAGCCTTGCCACACCTTAATTCCAAACAGCTACCAGGTAAAGTTAACTGATAACAGCAAGCAGTAGCGCTCGACAATCGGCTTCCTTATTTTTGATAAGGAAAAAGTCAGCTACTGTTTGAAATCGTCATCGAGGCTATCATCGATTCTTTCATTCTTTTCATTGCTAACTGAAAATCGCAGTGGAAATGAAGTTACTGTTGATTTTTGCCGCTGTCTTGGCGGTTTTGCCGGTGGTAAATGCCGTTCGTCGGCGTCTTATCGGTGAGAAGTTTAGAAAAAAACGATAATAATGTTATGAAAAGTTTGTTTTAGTCCGTCAGAATGGCAAAGTTGTCAACGAAATCGATCATGCTAGTAAGTTTTTATCAATTAAAACTCACCTAAATTGCTGTTTTCAGACTTTGGTCGTACCTGCGAGGTCGGTGGCATCTGCACGTATGAACTGACGGCACCTGCTTTTACCAAAACAAGTTTTGATGCCGTTCAAAGCGAGGTTAACGCAGTAGGAACTAATGAAACTGACGTTGAGGTAAGACTTACGCCATTAAAATGTTTTTAAAACGACATTTAGGAAAAATTTGACAAAATTGTCGATGATTTTACTGTGGAGTTGGCAACCAATTATACTAATCAAAGAAAAGATATTCGTGAAAAGTTAGACATTGTCAATCAACAGATTAATAACATTCGCGCTATAATTGCCAACATTACGAACACTCAAGCGTCGATTAATCAGACCAATGCCCAGATTTTGAGTGCTCTTGGAGGACTTCCTCAATGTTATAAGAATGCGTTGGTTAGCTGCGGTATGATACGTAAATTAAGTTTTAATATGAGTAAAAGTATGGGTTTTTAGCTACGACGACGACAGTTGGACCGGGAAGCGTCACGACAGCCGGCCCGGGAAGTGTCACCACAGTAGAGACATCGCCGAGTGGTGATGACAACTCAACGACACCATCGCCAGGTCCAACACAATCGGTCGGAACGACCGAGGCAAGTAACTCAACGGCGACATCGGAGGAGCCTGCTTCACCTGGAACAACCGTAACTGGGGCAACTGATAGTTCCGACAGCCCTGCATCTGAAGGACCAACAGTTGTTCCTGTTACTGATGACTCAACAGCTACCGTACCGCCGACTGTTGAGGCTACAAGTGGATCGCCGTCTTCTTCCATTGAGCCATCTACAAACACTACTGGAGATGGCGAGAGTTTCTACTGAACTTTGTAACATTTCCAATGTATGTTACAGATTGAAGTTATTATGATGTAAAAATAAAACTTAAAAGTAACAACGTTTGAAAATTTGCGTGTCTCACTAAGATCCTAAACCAAAACCCAAATCCAGAACAGTCAGATGGCCCCTAAACTTTCCACTAACCAGATCCCTGCACCCTCTTTTCACCTGACCAATGGCCGACCATATGCTTCATGATGACAAACCATCGAGGTCACTCTTCAGCAATGTCCTGATCGTCATGATCCTTATACTCGTACTAATACTAGCATGTTTGGTCATTGTCGGCACTGTCATCCGTCAAATCCGAGAAAACAAGCGAAGAAGAATCGCCGAAACGGAAATGCGTGTTTGGGAGGCCGTTTTAGCTGCGGCCGCGGCTCATGCTGAGCACAATGAAGAAAATGAAAGGCCTCGATATATTGTAATACCTCAGATTTGTACTTGGTGGGTTTTCACGTTTTTAGGTCTCTTGCTTTAGAAGTTGTTGAATTAAAAGGAAATTGCACGCAAAACATTTTTCAACTGTTGCACATCCGAAATTAACCCCCCTGCTTCAATTCAAGCATGCCTAATTCACTTTGTCACCCAACATGTGAAGCCAGATGCCACCACCAAGCACAAATCATCCTCGAATAGGTCATAAACTATATGCCTCTGTGCCCCCGCGGCGAATGTGGACTCATTCAACCAGGGTTGTGATCCGCATCAATTAATCAGTACACGCACAACGCCCATGTTAACACATGTGTTTCCGACATATTGGTTCCGTGCGTCGGCCATTGAGGCTTTGATGAAATTGGTCCCTAGGCCTAGGATATGGCTAACATTACCTTAGGGCTCAAATTAACGAAAAAAAAGCGGTGCAAGGTGAACGGATGTTTATAAATGTTTTTGCAGCGAGGCCCGTCTCGACCCGTGATCGTCGATCGTTTGAAAAGCAATCCGGCAAGCATCATTGTTATGGTTTTTTCTTGGGTTATGGCTTGTCGATGGGTTTGAAACTTGAAAATAAAGTGTAAGTGTATCAGGTTGTTTGACATTGCTTAGATCAAGTTGCTATTGCGACATTGTGACATTTAACTTGTTACAACATTTGTTTTTCTTGGACTTTGATACAGCCTTGACAGATGTACATGACAACTTTTTGACGAACATGTTTTTTTAAGAAATTTGTTGATGGGTCGATTTTTTGTTAATTTCAAAAAAGTAAAGCCGATTTTGAGTTTTGTTTTTGATCATTGCAAAAATTAGTGGCTAAATGATCAATTAATGTTTTCGTTTGGCAATATTGAGTTTGTCTCTCAAACCTTTCAAATCGCCAGCGCTTCCTCGTTTATCACATCTCTTTTTTTGCTTTGATCTGTGCTCAATGAGCTCAATATACACCTCTCAGCCTTGTTAACCATGTATGATTTCTCGAAGCCATCGAGATTGACGGGTTCAATCGTGCTTTGAAATTCATTCATGTTTTTTGTTCCGTCTTATTTTATGCATAGATGTTATATCATAATACCTAGCTATTCATAGGCTACAAGCTTACTTATTTTGGTTTCTTGACTACAGCACTTTTTATTTACCTTTAAAATTTTAGAAATTTATTTCCTGCAGGTTTTAAGTTTTTACTTTGTCGTTTGCAAAGCCACAAAATTTTCAAAACCCCCAACAAAGCGTTTCTTCCGGTGCTTTCCTACGCTCTGCCATTCATTGTTCCCCATTGCGCGAACTTCAGACAAACCTCAAAAATCAACACAGTAGGAGGTGGGCGACGACCGTTTTGTGCCGTCGTTCTTTGCATCCGAAGCGCCATCCCAGGTACCAATGAATACATAAGTAGTTCAAGCCTTGAGGCTGTTCCGCCAACTGCAGCGCCCATGTTCGTTCAGGCCAAAGGTAATCTCAATGTGCAAGGCACCACCATTTTACGGCCTGATGACAAACTGTCACACATTTGCGGCCAAAACTAAAACAATGCATTTGTCCCAAAAAAAGATGTAAATTCTAAAGGGGGCGTTGCTGGTTGCAGCCGTTTTTTGAGGCTTAAACTGGGTTAAAAATGGCATAAAAGGCGATTCAGAGAACGGCATTTCGGCTTCTACTCATTTTTAGTTACTGTAACAACATTGTAGTGCAAGTTGCGTTGAAATAGAATCATCTTGCCAGATCTTTGACCACATTAGCCTCCATAAAATTGAAACTAACCAAATTTTGTACGAGTTGACCCTCCTTTTTTCATTAAGTACCATCATAAGAAGTGTTTTTCCATGCCCTTGGACCACTCGAGGGGCCAGTTAATCTTTAATTTAAAACATTGGCCCCCTCGCCTTGTTCTTTTCTTATCTTAGTTTTTGTCCTTTTCCTTTGTTTTTGGTAGCAAACTTCCTGCAAAACAACCTTGTTGTGCCCGGTTTGACCGCAGGGTCCCTACGTCTCGACAGTCGTGCCAAGTTTTTATAAACCGTATTATTTATGCAAGAGTAGCTGTCACTTTTGACGTTGTATTTTTGGTTTGGAATATAGTAGTTTAGTTTTGGTAAAATTTGAAATGTTAATTTAAAATTATACAAATTTGGAAGTACTCGTGATACAATTCGACTTTTTGGTCAGATCAATCCTATTTCTAACAGATAATGCGGGCCAGAACAACATTAGTCACGGCTTTTGTTTACACTTGTCACGTATGAATATTGCTATTGTTTTCCGTGACCTGTCATGCATTGGCCATCGCACACCTTGAAGTTGACTATATCCGGGGCCGCTTTTTGCATCTGTTGACGAGCTTTTTAATGCATTTATATTTTGAATCTAATTTTGGTCTCGGTTTGGATCGGAAAACACCATTTGAACGCATTCTTTGTTGCATTTGCCGATTAATTGCCAGTTTTGAACCTCAAATATATAAAATTGCATTTCATTGTTATCAATTTGAAAGCCATCCCTTTTCAATATTGCCAAATGTTTTTCCATCAGCTGGTTTTTGCCACGTAACCTCCATTTTCATTCAATTCCCAAACATTCGGAAATTGCCTGCCGATGTCCCGTTGCGAATCGCATCGCACTTTTGTCACCGTCGTCGGTGTCTCCGTCGATGGCATTGCAAGCCGTCGTCAAATAGTATAAGCATTTTGCCCTGGGACGCTCCAAGTGCTTCACTGACCAACGAACCGCCTTCTTTTTATGTCTGTCTTCCGAAAGCCGGGTTTTTCCTTGTCATTTTTTGCGTCCTGTATGTATGTATCTCATTTCATTGATGTTGTAGAAGAGGGGTTCCTCAAATCAAAACGGAAGAAGCAAACCTTCAAAACCGTTCCCCCCGTACTCCCTCGACAGTTGTAACCTGTGAAGCGTGCTGGACTTGGCTTGAATTGAAGTGAAGTGGCTGCAAAAAGTCACATCACAGTCATTTCATTTGCATTCAACATTTTGTTGTCGACCGAGAGGTTTTCGAAAAGGTTGGAATCAGAATCCATAAACCCGGTGTGCCACTTCACGGATGGCAAATCACCCGGCACACGGGAACGGTGGTCGTCGGCTGTGACCAACGCCAACATACTCCAGGGACGCCCTCGGGTACAGCCAATCTGCCTAATTGCTTCGGTGTCGCTGCTCTTTTTGAACGGCCTGGCCCCCGACGGCATCGCATCAAAGGTTGCAAACTTTGTTGGTCAAGTTGCAATTGGTCGTTTATCAGAAACGGTTTAAAAGTTGGAAACGTCAGAAACAACTGCAAACCTGATCAAAATGGCCGCAATTTTGAGGTTTTTCCTCTGTTTTGAAGGTAAGCTTTTTCTTCAAAGTTCACTAAACTTTTCCTATTATTATCCCCCGGTTTAAATGTCCTCCAAAAAAAGTGAACCGTGCCACCAACGGGAAAGCATTGTCCATCTAAGTTGTTCAACTTCCGCCAAGATGGGTTCACTCAGGCATGCCACAATGAGCTTTTCTGGCCCTTTTGGCCCCGATAGACTTATTTCACGCTTTTTTTTCAACCAAAATAGATTGTTTTTTCTTAACTGTAGGCATGAATGAAGATTATAACTTTATTTTTGTTAGTTTTTGTTTGCAAAAAAGGTAGATAGATACTAACTTGTCTTTGTAAGAAGCTAACATTGTAAAAATCTGCAAATTTCCAGGCATTGTTACGGTTTTGGCTGCAGGAGCCCAGCTGAGACTCATCCAGGTTTGTTTTTTTTAGTAGAAAAAGGGGTTTAGCTTTATTGTCAGGCTGCCATGACCCTGAAATTGCTTCCCTGTCTGGGAAAAATAACTTTTTGGTGGATGTGGATGCCCCTGTTAATGGATGCCGCCTTGCAGGACATGCTGGATTCCTACGACCGCAAAGCCAAACCAACCTGGGACAACAACAAGGCCGTCAATGTCACTTTTTCTATGGATTTGTATCAAATTCTCGAACTTGTGAGTTCTTTTTGACCTCAATTTTTTATTTTTTTAGTATTAGAATGCTCAGAGTTTGCGTCGAATTACATTTTTCCTACAAAAAAGTGCACGATCGTATCATAAAACAATTTTTTCCACCCAAAAAAACGAACGCGATGACGTACTTTTTACAAACACGATAATCCCGTCTAAGACGCAATGCCCGCTGATCTTTTATTTATGGCATTTTACTCTCCTTGTTAACGTTCTATTTTAACCGGACCAACTTGGGTCCTAAAAGTTTATCGGCGACAAAAGACCAACTTTTTTGTAGAATACTCGCATTAGCGAGTTTTATGACGCTTTTAAGTACACTCAAATGACACTTTTTGTTGAATCAAATATCAACTAACAACGGTTTAGTTAATTTTTTGTTCTTTGCTTTCAGAATGAGCCCCAGCAATACATTCTTCTCAATGCATGGATCATCGAGGTTAGTTTGGGCGCTTTGACATGGTGCTTCTATGTAGGGTTAGAGAATGATTTCTGGGCTGACTAGCGGCTTTGGTTTCGGAAGTAAGCCTTTTGGACGGTCTTACGGTCACTTTTTGTGCGGGAATAAAAAAGTGACAATCGTGACATGGTTTTCTGGGAAACGTTTTAGGGGATCAGGATGATTGGTGGGGGTTGAATTGTAGATTTTTTTACAAAAAGTCAAAAATACTGTATGAAAATTGCCAGTCTGAGATACTGTATATGAGATTAAATAAAATTTGCTGTGTTTAGCGATGGAACGACGAATTTTTGTACTGGATACCCGAGGAATACAACAATATCACAGGTTTGTTTTGCTTTATCACTTAAAAACGGTAAAAACGTAGCGATTTTGCAGAAATCAGGTTGCCTCACGACTCTATTTGGATTCCGGACACTACATTATACGAAAAGTAAGCTTTCACCCACTATTTTTGCCATATTTTCTAAAGTATCTTCAAATTTGTATAGTGCAAACTGGAAACATCCCAAAACATGCCCTCATGTTGCCAAAACTCGCTAATGTTGCGAAAAACTATTACAAAGGCTCATTAACTTCGTTTTTCATAGAGACCTCCAGCTCGAGGTCCTCCATGCCATTGTCTTTTGACTTCATGACACGGCTACGAAGTGCTTCCCCGATGCCCTGCGGCACGAGGGATGGATAGTAGCCGTGAGCGGGGGCTTAACATGGGTTATTTTTAGACAAAAATGAAAAAAAGTTACAAACTGTATTCAAATTTGGACTATATCTAATTTTAACAAATTTCAGCCTTGTCATGAAAGACGATGACACCCGACGCCTCCTAAATGCCAAATTAACCACCAATCTGACGCGTAAAGCCGCTTTGGTTGACTTGCTTTATCCAGGTATCTTCAAGTTTAGCTGCTTACTCAATCTACGGTACTTTCCATTTGATATACAGGTAACTTCAATGATTTTAAGAATCGTTAATCAGGCATTTTTATCTCAGATCTGTAAAATGACCTTTTCCTCCTGGACCTATGACCAAAAAGGCATCGATTACTACCAACACAGCAATACTGTTGGCACCACGAATTACCTTGAAAACGAAGGCTGGTACTTGTTAAAAACTTCGATTGAACGGAAAGAAGTCAACTATTCATGTTGTCCCAATAATTACACACTTTTGCGAATCACACTTTACTTGCGGAGAAAACCGTTATTCTACTTGGTTAATTTGATCATTCCAACTGCTATCATTACGCTTATTGCTATTGTTGGGTTCTTTACGACGAGTTCGGCTAGTGGCATGCGCGAGGAGAAGGTTTCTCTTGGTATTACGACCTTGCTTTCTATGAGTATTTTGATGTTGATGTGGGTTTTGAGAAATTTTAAGAGTTTTTGAAACGTTTGAAAAGTGTGTTTCAGGGTGTCAGATGAAATGCCAACAACATCAACTTTCATCCCATTAATAGGATGGTTTATCCTTGGGATGATTTTGATCATCAGTTTAGGCACATTGATGTCAAGTGTTGTTATTGGTGTGCAAAAGCGTGGGCGTTTGGGTGAAAGGTTGTCCTATCGAGCCGTAGCTTGGACGAAGGCGTTTGGGGTTATCTCATTTACGGAATTGCCGCTGCATCTCAGAAAAGGAACAAAAGTAAGCCGTATCTTATCAGAAAAATATTAACAATCGTAACTCAGGAGTATGATGAGTGCCCTCCCCCGCAAGACGCATTCCGCCGAAGCGCCCGTCACCTTTCCCGCCGTCTGGAGCAGGCTGCCAAGGTCGGAATGCTTGAACACGACGCTATTAACGATAAAGAAGGCTCAACAAAGCGCACCTGGTTCAGTTTTCGACAACGCCACCGAAATGGGATTGTCAATGATAAATCGACGGATCCGTTGGTTATTTCGTCTCCGACTTATGGTTGGTTTCCCACACTTTTCAAAGATTTTAGTTATAAAATGCGTGAACTTTGCTCATTACCCCCGAGTGCCCCTCTGTTAACCCTTAATTTTAGCATCAGATGACAAGATTTCTACAAAACAGCTTGATCCTGGTGCATTGCCGCCACTTCCGCCACCTCCAGCATCAGCTTTGAGATTGACGCTGACTGATATGGACGATATAAGCTGCGCGAGTGATGGTCCAGAGTCGTCTCGACCGATGACGGGACGGTCGTTTAGGTTCCCGCAAAGCAAGATTCAGCAACATGCTGCTGTTTTCAATGGTATAGCTTTGACCTTTGTTCAATTAGGCTTATAAACTTCCCTCGAGTGATTGAAGTTTTTGGTTGCGTGCACTTGCGCACCGGGTGTGCAACTCGCGCACTCGACGGTGTGCGCGTGTGTGAAACTGACGCAACCTTACAAAATTATCCAAAAAGAGTTAAATTACATTTTTAATGCCATACTTGATCCGTCGAACTTTAAAACAGATTTTAGTTTTAGTTTTTTTCTCAACAAACCTACCTGAAACAACTGTCCATCCTACCTAACCCTTCCAAACTCCCTTTTGTTTTCGGCTAATTGCGTCCCCCAAACAACATATGACCTTCTTCCACTTATCCCAATTGATATTTACCTTTTCCAACACCCTCTTTCCAGAAAATGTTCGTCACAACCGCCAACTCGCCCAAAAAGAGTACGAATGGCTGGCCACCGTCATGGAGCGTTGCAACTTCATCATCTTCGTGATCCTATTCTTCATCGTCACCGTCGGCATCAATATGCTCGGTTTCTACCACTGGTCCGACGTTGATTACATCCTCAATCAAGAACCTTTCAACCTTACCACCCCTGAAATGGAGGCAGAAAAAGACCGCCTCGCACAACAGTAACGGTAGACAGCACTCTATGCATGCTTTATCTGCCCTTTGACAGAAACGTTAAAATTCGAAATCGCTTATTTCGCATTCATTGTTTCAATTTTGGATTCCTGAATGCCAAAAAACTGCTCTGCTACTGTTTAAGCCCGCAAGAGCAGCGCTTATTTATTGCAAACTAAAAAACCAAAAAGGCATTACAGTACCACACACACCAAAAACCACTTATTCTTGCTTTTTTCGCGATCCCAATGACCAGATTGATACAGCACACCACACTTAAGAATTTAAAGATATTTTTTGAACCTTGCTACCTTCAGACTGTCAGGTGGCCCGATGTGAAAAAAAATGCTTGCCAAATAGAGCTTTGATGGTGACAATCTTGTCACTCACACTTGAATGAGTTCCCTTTTTATTGAAATTCGTAGTATACATGTATGACATTTTCTGTTCCTTCCGTTTGCATAAACTTATTTGGGATTGAGGGCGGAGATTTGTGAGAACGAAACGGTTCAAACGAGCCTGGCTGGATAGCTTATCTTATTGTGGTGTAGGTGGTTTCTGGTATAGTTTAGTGAGTGGTTTACAGTATGCGACGACGTTGTGCTGATTTCGATTCAAGATGACTCTAGTGTCGTCGGTATTTGCCACTTTGTTGGCGACAGTGGTGGCTATTAGTGATACGGAGCAGCGGGGTGGTGAGTTTTGGATCACTTTATTTTTAGACGCACAAGAATCAAAATTTGAGGTTGCGTGCATCCGCGCACCCGGTGTGCAACTCGCGCAGCGGGTGCGCGCGTGCGTGAAAATAATCCAAATTACAAAAAGTTTTCAAAATAGTTATAAGACATTTTTCAAGCTAAATATTGTTTTTTCAGAACCCAAGCCACGAGTCTTCCCCGGCACAACCTCAAAACACGATGATGTGCCCCTGGTTCGCCTTACCCGAGACATTCTCGCTCCCACAAAATACGACAAACGGGTCCGGCCTGTGGTCGACCATGAACAATCACTTAAAATTAATGTTAGCATGTCCCTATACCAAATAGTCGATGTCAATGAGCCTGCTCAAAACATCAAATTGAATGTTTGGATGATCCAAAAATGGGTCGATGAGGCTCTCGATTGGAATCCCGACGAATACAACGGTATCAACACTACAATCCTACCACACGATGTCCTCTGGTTACCTGACACAGTCGTCTACAACAGTGTCGTCATGAATCCCGATGAAACAGAGCGATACATGAACATTCGAGCAGATTCGCTCCACCATCAGGGCAGACGTGGGTCACAAATGTCGTTCCTCTATCCGGCATTGTATACAGTCACATGCCGACTAAACATACGATATTTCCCGTATGATCAACAAAATTGCACGCTAACTATATCAAGTTGGACCAACAGCAAGTCAGCTCTGGATTATTATGCCGATCCACACGTCAATTTAGCGTCCTACATAACCAATGAAGAATGGGAGGTCATATCATTCAAAATTTATCGCCACGAATACAAGTATGCCTGTTGCGCCGAGCCTTGGGTCATTTTGGAAGCGTCTATCGTGATTCGTCGAAAACCGCTGTACTACGTCATTAATTTGATCCTACCAACCAGTATCATTACAATTGTTGCCATCACTGGCTTCTTTACACCGGCATCGACGAGTGACGATCGAACGGAGAAGATTAATTTGGGTATTACGACACTGTTGGCCATGAGTATCTTGATGTTGATGGTTTCGGATCAGATGCCGACAACTTCCGAGTTTGTGCCATTGATAGCGTGGTTCTACTTAGCCATCATTATCATTATTTCAATCGGAACATTCTTGACTTCGGTCATTTTGAGCATCCAGGGTCGGCGCCAATACGGTAAGATGCCGCCGCTGACAATTCGGTACTTATTCTTCCATAAATGGATCATGTTTGTTTGGATGAGAGCGCCGCCGCAGTTGCAATTACTCTGGGATGAGTTGGATGTATGTTTTAAACTTTTTTGGAGAAATGGTTACGGTAATCGTTTTAGGACCACCCGCAAACAGCATACTTGCGGTCTTGCGAGGAAAAAGACGCACTCAAGAAAAAGAAAAAGAAGAGAATCCCATCTGAAAATGGAAAGGAAGTCTTCGCAGCCGAGTTGGAATCAATGAGAGCACCGTCAGGAACGGCTACACCGACAACTGCTGTGCCAATGCCGGTGATCGCAGAACCGGCGCCGACGCCACCGAGCGCACCTCTTCCAGGCACAGCTGCACGGTCGAATTGGCTGAAGGTTGGCAAAGCTGCAATTCGGACAAAGTCGACTGATGGAGCTAATTTGCCTATGATTGATTTGGGTTCAATGCCGCCATCGCCGTCGGCCAGTGGGCATCATTCGGCACGGTCATCGATTTGGGAAAATGCGATCAGTATTGTGGCCACGCCCAGCAAGCGACGTGAGTTTCAACTTTTCTGATAAAAATCTGTTCAATTAGTTCAATTTTAAATACAATTTGTCAAAATTTTAGCAAGCGCCGATGGCACTCACAGCGCCAAACGCCCAACGGCCCCCGGCGGAGAAGTCAACATCATGAAGTCCCGGCGTCAATGCAGTCTCGAATGGGAGCTCCTCGCGACCATCCTAGATCGCATCCTTCTAGTCGTCTTCATCGGGAGCGTCGTCATCGTGACGGCGGGCATCATGTGCACCGGGTACGCCGCGCAGATGCACTACGATGCCGTTGCGCGTGAACTTATTTCAGCCTAAAAGACCTGTCTTTTTTGTTACAAGTTATTAGTGAACATTGGCTTTACACTTTATTACCCAGAAAGCGTTTTGCGTTTTGTCAACGGTACCTTTTTGTAAGAAACCCAAATCAAAGCCTAGCATTTTTGGCTCCGTCCACGCACATGCGCACACCCCATTGATAAAACTACCACTGATCCACCCGTTTTTGACTCCTTCAGGTGCTTTACACTCCTATTTTGATTTCAACAAATTTCAACTTAACGCAATATTATTAAGCGTCATTTCTTTTTGTTACTCGCTTTGACCCAAGTTTGCAAAACATGACATTTGTAAATGGAACCATAACGTATTGCTTTTGCCAAAGAATAAATACTTCTTGCCAGTTTTTTGCTTCATTATTATCAATGCTTTAAAAATTGAGATCAAAGATGTCAAAAATATCAAATTATTAGGTTAAAAGCATTTTCAGCTTCTTGGCTTCATTAGCTTCACTGTTTCGATTCGGTCTTTGCCGCCGTTTCCGTGGACTGCTTTTGAAAATGTTCTCGAAATAAGGATTGCTTTTAAAGAATGATTCTGGCTTGTCTTCGTTGTCACGGTCTGAGGGTGGTTTTGATTCGGGGCTCTTCTAAAACGGTATCATTGAAGCTTTTTTGTTTGAAAACAGGGAAATTTCAACAAACCTTCCGAACATTTTCTTTCATTGTCAATGATAAGCTAGGTTTTGAACCAAAGTGGTCATCCTGAAAGTCGTTTTTTGTAAAAAAATAGCATTAATAGCAAACGTCAAAATTAAAATTTACATCAGAATCTTGCGCACTCAAATCACTCCTATGCATTTTGTTATGAGCAGCGAGGGTCTTCCGGTCGGGAAAGCAGCGGCCACAGTCCTTGCAATCATAACTGTATCCAGAATGTGTTCCCATATGAAGGTTCAGGTCGAAAGTTGTCATGAGAGTTTTGCCGCAGAGACCACAGATTCGGCTGTGAATCTTCTTGTGTTCAGTTAGAAGATATTCGTTGCTGAATCGAAGGTCGCAATATTCGCATTTTAGCGGGTTGTCGTGGCTTGATGTTGGGCCGAGGCTGATTACCTGCAACTTTACAATGTAGAAGACACTTGTTTGGCTAATTCGAAGTTTTAAATGTTTTGAAGAAAAAATGATACTTTTGCGCACTCACGCAAGGTGTTGGTGCGCAGGTGCATGCGTGCGTGTGCAGTTACACACAGTCACGCAGACAAATTTTTTTACAAAATACGAAAAAAATAAGTCGAAAAGTTTTGAAATTGCAATTGTGTTTTATACAAAAATATTAGATTAATTACTACGGATTGCAAATTGCCAAACTCACCGGTGTTTCATGCGACTTCAAATGATCAACAAAAACAGAATGGTCCGCAAAAGTCTGGCAACAGTGTGGACACATGTCGTACCCAAGATCGCTGCTGCTTTTTGTAAAATCAGTGAAGCGGCTATTACCGTTGTTTGGACGCTCTTCACCACCATTGCCGTTTACTTTATTGCTTTTCGGCGACAATGAAGGCTGTTTCGCGCTAGCAGGCTTCTGTTTCAACTTGTGATGCACCTGTTCCGTCGGTTTAGCCTGTCCAGTTTCACCATTAACTACAGGCTTAACTGCAGGAGGCAACATTGCCGGCGGAAACAACATCATAGGCATGGCCGTTGACTGATTATGGGCTTCGAAACTGTAGAAAATGTTTGGAAAATGGTCCACAAAGTGATGAATCAGAGATAACCGATCCGGAAAGGTTCGCAAACATCGCCGACAACCACCGACGGCATTGAAGCCTTTTGACGCAGTATCAACTGGCAGTGGCAGCATTGAATCCACATTTTGAACGCATTTTACAGTCGGATTCGACGTAATAACGGAAGTTGACGACGATGAGGACGGCCTGGGTGGACTTGCTTCACCATCCGAAGCTACAGTATCCTCATTCTGTTCGCCGCTGGCATTTAAATACAATCGGTTCACGATGGCAATCAAATTTGATCTCTTCGACATAGAGAAGTCTAAAACATGAAATAACTGACTAGAAGTGTCAAAAATCGCGTCCACACAAATGTTATGAAAAAGCCCGACTAATGTAAAAGGCATATTCGCTTGAGGCTATGGCCCAAAGCCGTCCACCTCCCCTCCCAGCCGAGCCCTCAGGGCTTCGTCGCGGCCGTTCACTCAATTAGGCATTCAAACGCCCTGAGGGCGTTTAGATGAATCTGCCGAGCCTTGGTTGGATTAGTGCGAACGCTTGCTGTCGACCGACCCGAGGCTGTAGCCTCAGGCTATCCGATGCAAATTTGGACAAATCGAGAGCCAACGGCAATGTATTAGCGAGCGTGTCATCGGCTGATGTGAGAAACGGGACAGATTGAACCTGACAAAAACGCCGCTGGCAACGAAGTAAGTTGTTCGGAACAAAGAAGCCAGGCGCAGTAATAATGCGGCAAAAAAAGGGGGGAAGACGACGGGGTTGTAGGGTTGAAGACAAACGAACCCTGGAGCGTCGGTGGCGTGGCTTCACGCTCAGGGTCAAACCACGGGTAGGGTGGGACAGACCGGTTCGACGATGCCCCGAGGGCATGGGGACCTTGCGGAACTGTTCCGATCTTGATGAGAGTGGGTGGAATGAGACAAAGGCGCAAACAATGTTTTCATGGAAATGGCAAACTTAATGTAAACAAAGGGTAAATTGGAATCCTTGAATTGACTTACAAGGGAATGCTTTAAAGTCACCCGCGCCAATCGGCTCGAGACCTATACCATTCGAAAGAGCACAAAATTCTAAGGCGAAATGTCGAGTCCGTTTTTGCCAATCGATAATTTGAATATTTTTTTCGATTTTTTAAAGTTTTTACGGGGGCAAAGTCATGGTTGTCCTGACTTTTGGAACCATGGTCTGCCGAGCTGGAATGGTCTAGTGGTTAGCGCAAGCCACTGGAACACTCTGGGTCACAGGTTCGGGTCCTCACTGCCTGCATTGGGACTCTGGTCTTGTGACCTGGAGCTGCGATTCCTCAAACTGCTAAAGTTTGATTTCTATTTTTGAAATTTAAATTCTTTTATTTTTTCCAAGTCTCGAAGCTGTTACTTGAAGACAAGCTGGTCGTCGAGATTTTAAATTCGCATCCCGCTGTTTTCCAGCCCTCGTACTTCAAAGTGCATTCGCAACCCAAACTTAACCGTGCATTCGAAGCCCAGACTTTTTTGTTTCAAAGCTAACCTGGCCCAGACTTGAACGGTTAACTTTGACATTCAAGAGGTATTCAAAACCCGGATTTGAACAGATTTTTGAAATTTGCGGTTATAATGCTAACGCGGATTAATGGCCGGGCTTCTATTACGCTTCAGAGACAAAGTTTTGCCATCTCGGCATAAAGTCAAAATTTAAAATGAACCGTGAAAGCTAGTTCGAATTAAAGCATGAATCTCTTCAACCGAACATTGCGCTTCAAAGTTCAAGTCTGAGTTTCACATCGAAATCTAAAAAGCATTTTCTTTTAATGAAACATGCATGAGTAACAGCTTCGAGACTTGGAAAAAATAAAAGAATTTAAATTTCAAAAATAAAAATCAAACTTTAGCAGTTTGAGGAATCGCAGCTCCAGGTCACAAGAACAGAGTCCCAATGCAGGCAGTGAGGACCCGAACCTGTGACCCAGAGTGTTCCAGTGGCTTGCGCTAACCACTAGACCATTCCAGCTCGGCAGACCATGGTTCCAAAAGTCAGGACAACCATGACTTTGCCCCCGTAAAAACTTTAAAAAATCGAAAAAAATATTCAAATTATCGATTGGCAAAAACGGACTCGACATTTCGCCTTAGAATTTTGTGCTCTTTCGAATGGTATAGGTCTCGAGCCGATTGGCGCGGGTGACTTTAAAGCATTCCCTTGTTAAGAAACTTAGAAAAGTTACAAACAGGTACCGTACTACAAAAGCATTGCAGTTTGTAAACATAGGAATGTCTTCAAATATCAGTTATGCCAAACGTCATGTTTAAAAAATCAAATGTCAGTTTAAATTATGTCATTTGTTTTTTTCAATGTTCAAAGTGAAAGCCGCATATCATGCTGCATTGTGTCAACTGATTTAAAATACCACAATTTTTATAATTTTTAAAACTTTCTCTTTTCTTTGCTTCGTCTTTTTTGAAAACATGCTTTTTTTGTTGCGCCACGAATGTCGCCCTCGATCGGCACCATGTCTGCGCTTTCAGGACAAGCCAAATCCAAAAAACAATCTAATTAACGCTGTTCCGCAATTGGTAGCCTTCTTCGCGCAACAGTTAGCGCTGTTGCAATGTTGACTTCGCTTTCTCCCGTCGGTGCCACCTGCTGTGTGCCGTCGCGATGCGGTCATGACGTCACGGCTTTTTAGTGCCGCGCAGAAAAATGAATCGCCATGGGCGGCGCGGTGCGAATAGTGGACGGTAGTTCCCGCTGGCCATTATGTCCAGCTGCGCACATAGCATCTTTAGCAAGGAAAAAGTCCGTCCAAATGTCCACGATCGTGCGGGAAACAGTGTCCGCTGTTTCCTTCGGTTCTTTTGGAATGAATTGAACTGGCGAACGAACGCTGAACGAACGAAAATTGCGCGCGCAGTTCATCGTTTGGTACGTTTTGGCGGGAAGCTGAGGACGTCCTGCGTTTTAGGGACAGTCGATCCTCGATGAGACTTGTCTGCAGCTTTAGGTGCTTCCAATGGCAGAGCCGGAGGCTTGATTTTCGGCAAAATTGTCACGCAGCGTGTCGGCTGGCTTTAATTAGCTTGGCTTCTAATCTGACTTGATTATTTGCGTGTTATCACCCCTTTCCAGGGTTCCTCTAGCTTCATGTCTGAACCGTCTGCATTTTCGCGCCAACATTGACCCCCTGACGCTTCCGACGGAGGCGATACTCCGCCCTCGGCGGGGAAAGCCAAATAAATAGGGACATGAACCACAGATTGGCGCATTTTTTGTTCAACCATCACGTTATGGTGCTAGCAAATGGCCAGAGACATCGGTTTCCCGCCAATGTCCCTTAAAAATGTCACCTAAAGTTCATCTCTGCCTCGCAACAGCGAGCTTTGACTTACTTTTGCTAATGCAAACCAAAATCCGCTCGCGTGAACGTGCCTTTTTGCCCCTTTGCGTGCTTTTATTCGATGTTTCTATCGGAAATCTAAAGTTTGTTTTTAGACTGATTTCTACTAACCCTCTCAACATGACTACCGCATCGGGTTCGACCTCCATGGCTCGCCAGCCGAGCATCTTCATCATCAAGCGAGGTTTGTTTACCACTTTTCCAAGTTCGGCTGTTTTTATATATATTTTTCTTCCAGATGGCCGCCAGGAAGGTGTTTTCTTCGACAAGATCACCTCTCGCATTACCAAGCTTTGCTATAACCTTAATATGGACTTTGTTGACCCTGTAAGTTGCTCTCTTATCATTTTTTGAACACAATTTGACCGTTTTTGTGTTTCAGATCCAAGTCACAATGAAAGTGATCCGCGGAATGTACAAGGGCATCACGACTGTCGAGCTCGATGAGCTTGCTGCTCGCAAGGCCGCTAGCATGACGACCCTGCATCCAGATTACGCCCTCCTCGCTGCTCGGATTGCTGTTTCGAATCTGCACAAGCAGACGAAGCGCGTCTTCAGCGAAGTCATGCAGGACTTGTATGACTACACCCACCCCAAAACTGGGCTCCATTCGCCGCTCGTCAGCAAGGAGACCTTGGACATTGTCTTGAAGAATGCCGATCGGCTAAACAGCAGCATAATCTACGATCGCGATTATGCTTACAGCTACTTTGGATTCAAGACCCTTGAGCGGTCTTATTTGATCAAGATGAATGGAAAGACCGTCGAACGGCCTCAGCATTTGTTGATGAGGGTTGCTGTGGGCATTCACGGGGAAGATATCGATTCTGCTATTGAGGTTTGTGAATTCCAAAATGTCAAAATCGCTAAATGAGGGCTTTTCAGACCTACAATCTCATGTCGGAGCGTTGGTTCACCCACGCCACGCCCACTCTGTTCAATGCGGGTACCCCTCGGCCTCAGATGTCCTCTTGCTTCTTGTTGACCATGACCGACGACAGTATCGACGGCATTTTCGACACCCTTAAGCAATGCGCGAAGATCTCCAAGTCAGCCGGCGGCATCGGCCTCAATGTGCACAACATCCGTGCCACTGGATCCCACATTGCTGGTACCGGCGGAGTCTCGAATGGCCTCGTCCCGATGCTCCGTGTCTTTAACAACACGGCTCGTTACGTCGATCAGGGCGGCAACAAGCGTCCTGGCGCTTTCGCCATCTACCTCGAGCCGTGGCACGCTGACATCTTTGAGGTCATGGATATGAAGAAGAACCGTGGAGCTGAAGAAGAGCGTGCCCGGGACCTGTTCTACGCCCTCTGGATCCCCGATCTCTTCATGAAGCGTGTCGAAACTGACGCCACCTGGTCTCTCATGTGCCCGCACGAGTGTCCTGGCCTCGAAGACTGTTGGGGAGAGAAGTTCGAAGAGCTCTACACGAAATACGAATCGGAGAAGCGTTTCCGAAAGCAGATCAAGGCTCGTGATCTCTGGAAGCACATTATCAGCGCTCAAGTTGAAACTGGTACCCCCTACATGCTTTACAAGGACGCCTGCAACCGTAAGAGCAACCAGCAGAACCTCGGAACGATCAAATGCAGCAACCTGTGCACCGAAATCGTCGAATACAGCGCCCCTGATGAGGTCGCCGTCTGCAATCTGGCGTCGATCGCGTTGAACCGCTTTGTCGGTCCCAACCGTGAATTCGATTTCGACAAGTTGAAGGCTGTCACAAAGACTGTCACCAAGAACTTGAACAAGATCATCGACATCAACTATTACCCCGTCCCGGAGGCTGAGAAATCGAACAAGCGCCATCGTCCCATCGGTATCGGCGTCCAGGGCTTGGCCGATGCCTTCCAGCTCATGCGATTGCCGTTTGCTTCCGAAGGCGCGCGATTGTTGAACAAGCAGATCTTTGAAACGATCTACTACGGTGCCCTCGAAGCGTCGGCTGAATTGGCCGGTACCCTCGGCCCTTACGAAACCTATGAAGGCTCCCCAGTGTCGAAGGGCATTCTCCAACACGACATGTGGAATGTGACCCCGACCAACCTCTGGGACTGGGCCCCGCTTCGGGAACTTATCAAAAAGAACGGTGTCCGCAACTCGCTCCTTGTCGCTCCCATGCCGACGGCTTCCACTGCCCAGATCCTCGGAAACAATGAATCCATCGAGCCCTACCGCACTAATGTCTACACTCGTGGTGTCCTCTCCGGCACCTTCCAAATCGTGAATCCGCATTTGTTGAACGATCTCGTCGAGCGTAATCTCTGGAACGACGATGTCAAGAACCACCTTCTAGCCGGTAGTGGCTCGGTCCAAAACATCCCCGGTATCCCGGATGACGTCAAAGAGATTTACAAGACCGTATGGGAAATCAGTCAGAAGGACATCATCCAGATGGCTGCCGATCGTGGAGCTTTCATTGATCAGTCGCAATCGCTCAACTTGCATCTGCCGGAGCCGAGTTACGCTCATTGCACTTCGATGCACTTTTTCGCATGGAAGAATGTAAGTTCATCTTGTCAACGCTTGATCAGATACCAACATCTCTATTTTCAGGGCCTCAAGACGGGTATGTACTATCTTCGCACTCGCCCCGCCGTCAAAGCCGTCCAATTCACGGTTGATAAGGAAGCGCTGCGTGAATCCAACGCCAAGCATCAGGAGAACAAGGAAAATGCGGAAAACTTGAAGCCTAGCGTTGTTGTCGAAGAAGAGGAGGAAGAATGCCTCATGTGCGGTTCTTAATCTGTGATGAGCTTTGAATTTTAACACTTTGTATTTGACCATTTTGACATGATTTTTACTTTCTGTACATCAGGCATAATTTGACTTATTTGAAATGAATAAACTGTAACATTAACTTAAAGTGGAACGTTTGTGGTTTGACAGTAATGAAGTCTGTATTCAAAGTATCTGAAACTTAGTAGTCGGGCCCCTGTATGAGCACAGTGCAAATAAAGTGGTTCAAAAGTCAACTTTAACGTTTTCTCAAAACAAAACTGATTTTTGTTCCTCGTAAGCTAGAACCATTTATGGCATAATTTTTGACATTGTCCGCATATCGTTGACATTCGTCATTTTTCAAAAAGCGTCAACGTTTAGGCCAATGATTTGAAGCAACGATGCAAAAAAGCAGCATTTTCCGAACCGAAGTGCGAGTCAAAGTCGTGACGAGCCAGCCCGAACCGATTCGAACCCCTCCGCTTCGCGCCGAAAGTGTTAGTCAACTGCACCCCAAAAACGCGACTGCACGATCATCAAAAATGACACTAATCGCGGTTTATTATCACGTGTATAGCAATCAAAACGTGCTAATGTGCTATAACTGATTACCCGCGCCTCCCTCGTACCAACCGAACAATGATACAGAAGCTTATCTCTTTCAAAGTTCATTGACAATTGACCACGATCATCGTTTTTGAGGGTTCAATTTGTCTGCGTATTGCCCGCATTCGTGTTTTTTTGAAAAGCGCAAACGTTTGGCGGGAACTTTGCAGCTTGCAGCGTTGCGAAATGTGCTCATTACGTTCGACTGACCCTCCCAAAATTTGCCCTATAAAAAGCAGCGATAGACAGTTGAAAATCTTACTTTTGACGCCGATTAGCTGGTCATTGTCATCGTGACTTCCGTGCTAGGTGCTACCGATCCGTCTTTGTTGTTATCAGCGCACAAACTGATTGTGAATTGGTTTTTCAAATGGACAATGACCATCAAAAGCTGCCTTTTTTGAATGCTGGGTACATAATTGAAACGATGGGGCGTCGCCGATGTCCTCTCCCCAAATGACCAAACGCCATCGTGACGTCACTGAAGCCACCTGCTGTGCGCGACAGACAAGCTTGGGTTCCGTCGGTTTCGCGCCAAATCGGGAGGCGTTTCCTTTAAAGGTCGTACCAAAGATGTCTGGCCAAAAGCCTCAGTTTCGCGCTATTTCCTTCCACGAGAACGTTCTTTTTGCCAATCCTTTTCCTTCGCGACTGTCATCACCTCTGTCAAAGATTCAAAGCTGATATTGGCCTTATTTTCAGTCTAATCATCTCTTAACTAACCCCTCCAGCCATGGACGCCATCGAGAACAAGGAAAACCAGCCAGGAAAGCCATTCAACGATCAGGACGAGCCGCTACTACGCGAGAACCCCGGCCGACTAGTCATCTTCCCGATCGAATACCCCGATATCTGGGCCTTCTATGAAAAGGCTGTTGCCAGCTTCTGGACTGTCAATGAGGTTTGTTGCTTTTTCACTTCTCTTTGAGTGTTTTCATATATCCAAACCTTCCAGGTCGACCTCAGCAAGGACATGAAGGACTGGCAGAGCCTCAACGATCCGGAACGCTTCTTCATCTCTCGCGTGTTGGCCTTCTTCGCGGCGTCTGACGGCATTGTCAACGAAAACCTGGTCGAACGCTTCTCCAAGGAGGTCCAAGTCACCGAGGCCAAGTTCTTCTACGGCTTCCAAGTCGCCATCGAAAACATTCACAGTCAAATGTACTCCATGCTGATCCAGACGTACATCACCGACGAAAAGGAGCGTAATTTGTTGTTCAACGCCATTTACGAGTTCCCGTTCATCAAGAAGAAGGCCGATTGGGCCTTTGCCTGGATCAGCAACCAAGAAGCGTCCTTCGGCGAACGGGTCATCGCCTTCGCCGCCGTCGAGGGCATCTTCTTCAGCGGGTCCTTCGCCGCCATCTTCTGGCTCAAAGAGCGCGGCCTCATGCCCGG
This sequence comes from Panagrellus sp. LJ2284, assembly GCA_024447225.1. Lineage (NCBI taxonomy): Eukaryota > Metazoa > Nematoda > Chromadorea > Rhabditida > Panagrolaimidae > Panagrellus > Panagrellus sp. LJ2284. Next base: position 7,897,165 of record JAMRYC010000004.1, read on the forward strand.
TCTGACCCACTCCAATGAGCTCATTTCCCGTGATGAGGGCCTTCATCGCGACTTTGCTTGCCTCATGTTCAAGCATCTCAAGAACAAGCCGTCCGAGGGCCGCATCTGTGACATTATCCGTGATGCCGTCAAGATCGAGCAAGAGTTCCTCACAGAGGCCCTTCCCGTCGACATGATCGGTATGAACTGCCGTCTCATGGCTGAATACATCGAATACGTCGCTGATCATTTGCTTGTTGAACTCGGCGTTCCCAAGGTTTGTTTTTCTTCAAAACATTACCATTTCAAGTCTTACATTGTGCCATTACAGATCTACAACCGCAAAAATCCGCTCGAATTCATGGACAACATCTCCGTCGAAACCAAGACCAACTTCTTCGAAAAGCGCGACTCAAACTACCAGCTTTTCGGTGTCGCCACGGCTGCCGACAAGGACAACTTCGACATGAACGTCGACTTCTAAAAAGCTTTATCCATAACCATGGTCTCACACCTCTTGTCACTCTGAAATCTGAATACTTTGTTTATTTTTGCACTTTTTGACCCTTTTCCAAATGCGTTTGAATACATCTGTTTCCAAAACAAAACACGTTCACTTTTATCACAACAGTAAGCAAAAACGGAACACACCTTTCAACAAACAATGAATACCAGAATGCTTCACTTTCCTTGCAGTTCAGCAGCCGATTTTCCCGCTTTTCGGGCCGTCTTCTTCGTCGTGGCATCCTCGAGTTCGTTGCTCTTGTAATAATGGGGCGCGATCTTGCTGAGCCATCTGGGATCGACGTCAATGACTTCACGCATAAACTCTTTCGTCGTCATGACGAGCTCGTAGTACATGACCCATCGCGGAGGATCCTCGAAAAGGGACGAATTTGGATGGATTTGGGTGGTATGGCGGTGTTTGACAGTTTTGAAAGAGCCCTTGTCTAGTTTGGCAAGGTTGTAGAAATAGCCGGCGGCGATGGCTTTCCGAATGGCCTCGGTGTCGGTTGTTGATTTCTGGAAAAGAAGCGATTAAAAATAAGTTAAACAAGAAAAAGTAAACTTACGGCTTCAATTTCAACTCGCTCCAGCAGCGCTTCCAGCTGTTCCCGGATATCGCGAGCCCGCTTCATCGTCCGGTGCTGGACAAAGCTTTCCATGCACCATTGCGTCGAGAAGTTGGTTTCCTTCCAGCGATTGAACACGTTTAACAGGGTCAAATGATCGCCCACAGGCGACCAGAAGCCCTTTCTCGCCGCATCAGCATGCACAGCCATGGCCTTGGGGCGGTAGAAGATGGACGCATTCACTGACAACATGGCGGCGATGGTAATGATTTCTTCGGAGCAGCCGTATTCATCAGACGCCAGGATCATCTTCGACATGGCTGGATCAGTGGGAAATTCTGCCATCTTCCGGCCAAGGGTCGTTAGTTCGCCTTTGTGATTCAAAGCTCCCAGCGCGTAGAGATGTTCCAAGGCTGCGATAAGAGTCTCCTTCGGCGGGGGATCCAGGAAATCAAAATGCACCAAATCGTTGATGCCGATGGATAGCAGGAGAAGGACGACATTGCCCAGGTTTGTTCTTTGAATCTCAGGGGTCGGTTGATCCTCCAATTCATGCTTGTAACACCAAGCCGTGTACAGCCTGAAGCACTTCCCAGGCCCCGTACGACCTGCACGTCCAGCTCGTTGATTCGCAGCCGCCTTCGCGATCGGGACAACATTCAACTGCTCGATTCCGCTTCTCGCATCGTAGGAATTCTGCTTCACAAAGCCGGGATCAATCACGTAGGTAATGCCATCAATAGTGACCGACGTTTCCGCAATGTTGGTAGCAAGGACGACTTTCCGTGCCGTCGGAGGCGTCGGTTCGAAGATCTTGACCTGCATATCGCTCGGAAGATTGGCATAGATCGGCAGGACGATGAGTTCTTTGATGCGGGAACCCAAGAATTTGATGCGTTCGTTGAGGGCTTCTTGAATGTTTTCAATCTCCTCCTGACCAGTCAAAAACACCAAAATATCGCCAGGCAATGGCTGAGTCATGTGAATCTGCAGAATCGAAATGACAGCGGCATCGACGTAATCGGTTTCGGGCGCTTTCGTGTAGTAGATGTCCACGGGGAAGCGACGGCCAGGAATTCGGAAGATCGGGGCGTTGTCGAAGAACTTGGAGAATTTATCAGCGTCAAGAGTAGCGGAGGAGATCAGCAGCTTCAGATCAGGACGGAAACGGGCAATATCCTTGACGAGACCGAATAAGATATCGGTGTGGAGAGTACGTTCGTGGGCTTCGTCGATCATCATGACGCTGGAAAGTCGTTTTAAGAAGAATTTTTGATATAAAAAAGGGTAAACAAACCTGTAGGAAGCTAAATCCGGCTCATTCATAAACTCTCGCAGCAACATACCATCAGTCATGTACTTGATGGCTGTCCGTTCACTGGTGCAATCTTCGAAACGGATGGAATACCCGACGACAGCACCGAGTTTGGTTCCGACTTCTTCGGCGACACGGGAAGCGACTGACATGGCAGCAACACGGCGAGGCTGGGTGCAACCGATTCGCTTTTTATCGGCACAGAAGCCCTGGAATTTGAAAAATTTAGGTTTAAAAGGGATTCAGAAGTGACTTACAGCTTCATACAAATACTGAGGTAGCTGGGTAGTCTTACCAGAGCCAGTTTCGCCCTCAATGATAAGTACTTGATGGTCTTTGACAGCTTGGATGAATTCTTCCCGAAAAGCGAACACTGGGAGAGATTTCCGGGTTTCATCGATGGTCATCTTCTTCTTTTGGGCCGCGGAAATCGGTGGCTCTTTTTGCTCTTCATTAGCGCCGGGGATGAGACTTGTCTGGATGAAGTCGATCTGTTCGTCGAGAAGGAGCTCATCGGAGTAGTCGTCTTTCTGCAAGTCAAAATTTAAGGGCTTTGTAACTTTAAAGGGCAAACTTACGATCCTATCCTTTGCACCGGCTCTGAACGTCGCCGTTTTCATCCGTTCCTGTTCCCATCGCCGTCCATCACCGCCAGGAATGTCCTCCTCTTCGATGTATGCCGTTGGGACATCCTTCGCCGCATCAGGAAGGTGATATCTGTCCTGTTTGAGGATGTTGCCGGCTTGATCGTACTTCTTTACGTTCTCGAGAATCTTTTGACGGTAGTCGAAGTCGAGTTTTTCCTTTTCGGTCAATCTGAAACCCAAATTAGGCAAAATTAAAATTAAACATTGAAAAACTCACTCATCGTAATCAAATATCTGCTTATCAATTGTAACCTGCTGTTCCAGCTCATAGATCTTGTCCTCCTTCCGCTTTTCTAAGTACTGCTTTCGACTTTCATATCGCAACGGCTTCGCCAAAGCGTGCAAATCCTTCTCATCGCCTTCGGCCATTTTCAGCCTCTTCCGAGCATCAGCAGCCGCCTTGGCTTCATGCTTTGACATGACAACTCTCGTGTTAGCCTTATCCTTCTCCCGAAGCCGTTTCGCAAAGGCATCACGCTCCCGTGCATCACGGCCATCCTCGGCTTCGATCTTGTCCATATCGCCGTCTGAATCGTCATTGAATTTGGATGGCTTAACGGTCCGGGATGGGATAACTACCTCGTCCTCGCTCGAGCTGTCAGCGTTCCGCTTCCGGAGGGACTTTGACGACTTTTTGTCGGATGAGGTTTTCGATTTTGAGGGTTTTGAACTGGACGGGGCGGGCGTGTCGTCATAGCCCATTGGCAAGGTTTGAAGTTGACGATTCATTCGCTCCAATTCGGCGGTTCGCAGTTGGGCTTTGGTTGGCGCTGGAGGGGCTTTGGAAGCTGATGCATTCTTGCCTGAAATTAACTTGTTTATTTGGGAAAATATATATAAAAAAGGACCTTTATTTAAAAAACCAATCAACTGCGTCGCAAATGCCTTTGTTGTCACATTGATCGGAAATTTCGGATCTAAATCATGGATGGCACGAAGAAGTTGATCTGGGGACTTTGAGCGAGCCAGACTGATAATGCAGATGACGAGTTCGGTCTCCGAGAAGCCGAGGATGCTGTGAAGTTCGTCGTTGACCCATGTTTGCAGCTGTTTTCCGTCCATTTGAACCGATCAAACTGTATATAATGCAAGAATGGAGTTTCAGCAGATGGACGAGAGGTAGATCATGCAGGAAATACAGACAGAGGGAGTGGAAAATATATAATCGACGGGTTTTCAGAGGATTCAAAGGCCGGACCGAGTGTCCGCAGCTTGCGAAATCGGTCCTCCTCGGGCGCGTGCGCATTTTCACCCGGTCCTGCCACGATTGATTGATTCGAGAGCGAGTGAATGGAGAACGCGCACACGCGTCAAGCGAGCGAACACTCGGCTTCTTTTCGCGCAGTTGTATGTTCACACATTGCATCACGTTCCGCAATCGACTGTCGGAGACTTATCTGATAATGTTGTGCAACATTTATAGTATATGCCAAGCATTTTGCTTGCTGTTTCCGTGCACTTTTTGGGTGTTTTTCCTGTGTCCAATTTGACCCAGTTCCTATTCCTCCATTTTCTAAACAGCCGCTGGCGATTGCGACCTTTTTTTCGCTCAATAGTCAAGCTATGCATTTAGAGGAACCCTATGCAACTTGTCAAACAACAGTTGGACGCTTTCTTCACTTTTTTAATACACTATTTTTCGGTTTTTTGCACCATTTGAACCAGTTTCCATTCCGCCATTACCCATCAACAAAAATCGAGTTCAACGTTCCCAGCTACTTTCGCAGTGCGCGTGAACGTACGTGGCTGCCAGCGGTCACGCGATCCCCTCCTTTTTCCTTGATTTGGAGCATGTTGTCACGGACATTGATTGTTTCCATCCAGGGGCAGCCTGCTCGTGCTTCGTTCACTTCCTTTCACCATTTATTGCTCCAATCAAGTTGCTTTTACATTTTTAGCTTTCCAACTCCAACTTACATCAAGCAACTTTCCTGCTTTTCTCGTTTTCGCAGCTGCTACCCGAACTACCTTCGCTTCGATCAACATGGGAGTCCTCAAAACGCCGGAACCGAAAAAAGCCATCTTCATCGAGGATTTTGTGCCTGTCGTCGACTACCGAGAGTGAGTTTAACCCTTTTTTGTTTATAACATCTTTAAACTTCTTTTTTGTCCCTTTAGCTATGTCTTCTCCGACTCCGAGTTCTCCACGGACGTCGAATCCGACAACAACACTCCCATTGTCGCCACCAGAATCCCGGCCATCTCGCCAAAGTCCAAGAAGAACCGCAAGGAACGCACCATGATGCGTTATCTCCGAGCTGCTGGCCAGCCTGGAAACGATGGGTTATCCGTCAAGCGTAACATGGGTGCCCGTAAGCGGCGACGTGTTGAAAACGGTTGGTTTTTATCAAAATTTTTACTTTTTTGTTGCGTATTCTGCTAAAAGTTAGCAAATTGCCTATGTCCTTGCTCAGCCAAAGCAGCGATGTTTGCAAAAGGGTTGGTGAAACCCCGTAACCCATGCAATTGCAGCACAAATGGTCCTGAGCCAGGCTGACAGGGACGACATTTGCGAGGACTTCTCGGACATGGTCCCCGATACCATTACTGCGTTCTCGCGACTCTTTTTGGACAACAAGTCCATGGAGGTGCTTTTTGAGTTTTATATCCGCATAGGTTCAGTTTTTGAAAGTAGCGTTATAGACGTACCAGAAGCTTGTCGGCAAAACTGAGGAAGAGACCAACAAGATCCTCGCCCGTCTCGAGAAGCACGGTGAAGCCAGCACGGCTGCGACTGCTGAAGACGAAGATGCCGACGGCTTTGTCCACGTTTTGGGCGGCAAGGCTATCAAGTTGCCGAAGGGCTTCCACGCCATGACCAAGGAGGAAAAGCGAGCGCGTAAGTTTGAACTAGCGTGGAAGCCGTGAGTCGCTAACTTTTCTTATCACCGACCTCCTATAGATCACCCAGTGTTATCGGCGCGTGCCAACTTTGAGCGTCTTGAGGGCAAGCATAAGTCGGCTTTGACGAAGAAGCGCGGCGTAAATTACAACTTTATCGACGAATTGGAGCATCGGCTGAGGGAGTACTTCACCGAGAATCCGAACGGTGTCTGGGTCGATGTGATCGCAGGCCCTAATACACGGTTATACGTTCATGCGGTGGCGAACTTCTTGTCGCTGACCTCTGCAAGTGAGTTTCAACTTTTGATAAAAACGTAAATCAAAACAAAGCGTTTACTTTCCAGGTCTCCCCGGCGACGGAAGCGGCAAAATGGTTGAAATACGCAACCGCCGACGCGTGTTCATGCCGCCCTATGGCTTCATCGTCCCCTACCTCCACGAACGCGACGGCAAGTCGCTCTGCTTCGACTTCGATTATTGAGGCCAATCAAAAGTGACGTGCCTGGCGCACGATAGTCATTTGTACAGGGGAACTACGTCGTTCTTTCTTGATTCAACTGCTTCGTATTTGCCAAAATAAAGTGATAAAATAGTGACTTATCGCTAGCCAGCTAGGTAGACTAGTGGTGTTCCAGCTGATCAATTGATCACCGAGAAGGTAGACTGATCAGTTAGAACAACAAGGACGTGAAATGAACGTAAACAATGTGAACGGTCTTTTCACGAAGCTGTGATCATTGTGCGTAATGGTAAACATCTTTGAAATAGTTTTTTGGGTTGGTATTGCCTGGGGCTGTTTTCGTAAACTTGCAAAAGGAAAAGGGCTTGTAGTTTTTTGGGGGCGAACACGTAGCTATCACCACGTGGGTGCATTTTTCGCATTTCCGTCGACAGCGCATGGCTTGCTTGCTTTCTTCGTTCCGATGGGTGGATGCAACAAGTAAAGAGACCATTCCATTGAACAGCCCCTCGACAGCGCCATGCTTCCGTCTTCCTGAACCGAAGTGGCTGCCCGCAGGATAAACAAGCACGCACGTTGTTGGTTCGCCATGAGGGTTTCTGTACTTTGTCCTCTCTCGTGGTCGTTTCTTTACGTCAGTCGGCTGCCAGCAGGGTGGCAGCCGACTTTGTTAAGTTCGACGCCGGGTTGGTGGTGTTTGTGTTAGAGCCCGCCGAGATCAACAGCACCGACGACGTCTTTCCCGTTCCGACTTGCATGGTGGAAGGGCGGTGCCATCGGGCAACATCGTGATGCGTCCGGGGGATGCGGGAAACGGACTTTGATCGACCTCGTGGTGTCCGTCTCCGTCTTGTTCGCGCTAGCCTCTCCTCCTCGATGGGTGGGTATTTAGTGCGCCGTTCGCGGACATGTGGATTGGATTGAGTGGCGAAGGGCGATTGAGCGCGCTACTTTGTAGCCTATAGCCTGTCCAATGCCCGCGGCGGTTGCAAGCCATGGTCAGTCGTGACGCACAAGGCATGCTTTAACGTGTGCTCGTAAAAAGTGGACTTTGTCCTGTGCGTCCGTCATTCTTTTGGCCACCCCATAAGTACGCGCTTTTCGCCTAGTTGTTTTTATTCCACTAGCAGTTTCGCCTTCCCATCCTTCATCAATCCAATCCAGCAATCTAGGGTTCCAGTATAGCTACATTGCTTACCTTGTGTTCAGTCTGGGTTCTCTTTTTGCTATCAGTATTCACATTCTTTGAAAAAGATACCTATTTTCGGCTCACTTTATATATAAAAACACGCCCTTCCTCGCCGCTCTTATTTTTCCGCTTTTCCATTCGCGTTTCCTCCCCAATTCCCCCCAATTACCATTCAAATCTTTTCAGGATTGCCCCCGCATTCCCCAATCTAACCAACTAGGATCTTTTCTCTCTTCACTGTCGAGCCCATCGGCTCCGAACAATCTCACTGAGCGCCAGAATCCTCCCCATCCACCGCCATGGCTGAGGCCCACAGCATCTCGGCACTGAGCCTGTCACTCACCCATGACGGCATCAGCGTTTCCTATGACCAGGAGCTCCTGCGTGACATCTGGCATGCCTTTTCTCGAGGGTACAAGCGGCGAATCGCTCATTTTAAGGTAAGCTTTAACTTTATATATAATTTTGCTCAATCTAAATGTGAAACCCTTTCAGAATGATTTCACCGCCGGTATCTTCCCAGCAAATCTCCAATCCCTACTTTTCGTCAACATTGTGTCGATAATTATGGCATTTTTGAACCTCGACAATACCCTCGGTATTGCGGCATTCTTCCGGAATTATGTTTTCTATTATTTCTTTGGGTAAGTCTTATTTGTATTTTTATCGCTGCTAGACAGCTTTACGGGGCGCCGATAACGTCTAAATGTGATCAATTCGAACGGACTTGGTGGTCAACAAGCATGGGTGTAACGTGCGCCGCCGGCGGTTCGCTCTGACCTGATTTATGACGCAAAGTGTTCGTTGATCAATCACATTAGACGAGGTCCTTCGGCATGTGACTTTTCTCGTCTGTTTTTTTATGGATGCACGTATTAGTGCGGACGGGGAGGACAAAGTACAACTTTAGTGGACAGAGATGTTACACTTGGGGGTACAAAGATTGTGTATTGATCAGAGATTGGACTACGGACACGGGGCTAAAAATAGATCTTTATGACTGTTTATGGAAAAGTGGTTAATTATATTTCGATTTCAGAGTCGGATTGACATCGAAATACCTGGGTGTTATCGTTGCTGGCGTGCTATTATGGCTGTTGTTGATCCAGATCCTCAGACTAAGCTTGAAGACCCTCTTGACTTACAAGGGATGGATGTATGAAAGCGCTCATCAGAAGAATGTCTCCCTCGCTACGAAGGTTTGGTTTGCGATTCTGCACTTCATCTCGAAATGTGGACCGATTCTGCACTCGTATCAAGGCGCTTTGCCCCATCTCCCCCTGCCAAGCCTCGACGACACTCTCAAACGCCACCTCGAATCGATGAAACCCATCACTTCTGAAGCTGAATACAATGAACTTGTCGAATTGACTGAAAAATTCCGCAAAGGTCTTGGTCGTCGGCTTCAGCGCTACCTCGTCATCAAGTCCTGGCTGTCCGTCAACTACGTCACCGACTGGTGGGAGGAATTCGTCTACCTTCGCCAACGCTCGCCCATCATGATCAACAGCAACTACTACGGATTTGATACTTTGAACCTCCATCCGACTCGGAACCAAGCCGCTCGTGCCGCCAATGTCACATGGGCTGCGTGCTGTTTCCGACGATTGATTGAGCGTCAAGAGGTTTCGCCGTTCTCGATTGCCCCGAAGACGAAGGTGCCGTTCTGTAACCTGCAGTACACCCGAATGTTCAATTCTTGCCGTGTTCCTGGCGAAGAGACCGATTCCTTCCGTCACTGGGACGATATCAAGCATGTTGCTGTCTACTGCCGAGGCTGCTGGTTCAAGGTCCTCATCCACAATGGCAAGCGTCTTCTCGAACCCGCTGAGCTGCAAGCTGCCTATGAACAGATTCTGAACGGCGATCTCACCCCGGCTCCCGGCGAGGAACAATTGGCCATCTTCACCGCTGGCGAACGTACCCACTGGGCCGTCGCGCGTCGGAAGTACTTCAGCAATGGCGTCAACAAGTCGAGTCTCCATGTCATTGAACGTGCCGCTTTTGTCGTGATTCTGGATGATGAGGAACAGCACTTTGACGTCCAGGACTCCTCTAAGTTGGATCATTTCGCCGAATCGCTTCTCCATGGCAAGGGCAATGACCGCTGGTTCGACAAGTCCATCAACTTCATCATCACCAAGAACGGCCGCGTCGGTGTCAACGCCGAGCACTCCTGGGCTGATGCCGCTGTTACTGCTCATGCCGTCGAATACGTCTTGTTGAACGATCTCATCCGTCAGGGCTACGATGCCGAAGGCAACACCATCGGAACGAAGGAAACCGTGTTAGCTCCGGAACGTCTGAAGTGGAACCTCGACAGTGAAGTCCAGGAACAGATGGCTGTGTCTCGGAAGGTCGCCCAAGCGTTGATCGACGATGTTGAGATGGCTCTGCTCGTTTGGACCGAATTTGGCAAGGGTTTCATCAAGAAGTTGCGCATCTCCCCGGATGCTTTCCTTCAAGCCTGCTTGCAATTGACCTACTTCCGGAACCAAAACAAGTTCAGCCTCACCTACGAAGCTTCGATGACCCGTCTCTTCCGTGAAGGCCGCACCGAAACCGTCCGTTCCTGCTCCGACAAGTCCTGCGATTTCGTCCGTGCCATGCTCGACCCCAACTCGAACCGTGAAGAACGTCTCAAGCTCCTCCGCATCTCGGCAGAGAAGCATCAATCCCTGTATCGTGATGCCATGACCGGCCGAGGCGTCGATCGCCATCTTTTCGCGCTCTACGTCGTTCAACGCTACCTCGAAGAAGAATCGCCGTTCTTCAACAAGATCTTCCCGCCTACCTACCTGCTGTCCACCTCGCAGACCCCTCTGAATCAATGCGAAGAAGACGCCAAGGACCTGTCCTCGGCCCAGCGTAACACCCTCGTCAGTGCTGGTGGCGGTTTCGGCCCTGTCGCTGATCGCGGCTACGGTGTTTCGTACATTGTCGCCGGTGAGGATACCATTTCCTTCCACATTTCGTCCAAGAAGTCGGCTGATAACACTGTAAGTTTCTTTTTATATCTATTTTTTAACAGAAAATATATAAAAACTATTTCAGAGCTCAGCCAAGTTCCGCCAGGACCTCATTCAATCGTTGCGTGACATGCGTGCGCTCTTCGCCGCGCCTGAGGCTGCCCCTGCCAAGGAGACCAAGAAGGTCGCGTAACCCGGACCAGAAGCTTGTTCTTGAAGCATCTCACCATCTCGCATTGCTTGTTAATATACTTTTTACGAGATTTTAACGCATTTTTACCTCTCTCAGAACAATAATATTGTCTTGCTCAGAGTTTTTGTTTGATATTATCTCTCTTCTTTGTCTCTTGTTGTCGTGATATTACTTTCTCAACGTCTTTTCTTTAACCTTTTTTATCCAATCCAGAGTTCTTTGTATATCGGGCCCCCTTTTTTGTACAGATTCGATGCGTGTACGGATAATAGTGACGGCCATTCTGATAACTGATTGCGTCGTTTTTAATTGTTAAATAAATTCATAGGATTTTTGTTAAGTTTAAGTTGGTTTGATTGAGATGGGGATTCGTTTTTGTCGGTGATATTTGTTTGAATTAGACTTCAAAGTTGAAAATTTGTGTATCAGATGCGGCTCTCGGTGATCAGACGCGCGACTTCTGACCTCCTTTACATCCACAATGCTTCCAAATGGCCAAAAGCCCTTCTAGATGATGTCGCTTCACAGTGCACGGTTCAGCCTGATTTCATCACAGAATCTGAAGAGGCTACTCTGTTGAAGGAGATTGAACCGCACATGAAGCGGTTGCGATATGAGAAGGCTCATTGGGATGATGTGAGTCGAACTTGAGGGGTGTTAGTGATGGCTGAAATGTGGTTATAGGCGATTTATTTGTACCGTGAACGCGAACAACGTCGATGGAAGCCTGAAAATGAGGTTGTTTTGGACCGGATTCGGAAGGCTTCCTTCAAGCCAGGAGCCACTCACCTAAGTTACATCCATGTGCTTGATCTGCATCCTGAGGGGCATATCAAGCCGCATATTGACTCTGTTCGGGTTGGTTTCTGTTCAAATTTGGCACATTTTACTTGAAAGTTGTGTTTTTACCGTAACCCTGTTTACAGTACTGCGGCGACGTGATTACCGGCGTGTCAATTCTGTCCGACTGTGTCATGCGACTTCGGCACAAAGATGACAAGGACGTCCTTATCGCTGACTTGCTGCTAAATCGGAGGAGTTTGTACAAGCTAACGTGAGTCAATCACATCATATTGTGTCAAAATGCTAACACTATTGGTTTCAGTGGCCTGGGCCGATATGAATTCATGCACGAAATCCTAGCCGATAAAGTTTCCTTCTTCCGTGATACTCACATTCCAAAAGGTCGACGCATCTCCATCATCTGCCGCGACATCCCTCAACGCGAAACAGCTCCGAATGAGTTGCAATACAAACCGTTGGAAAATGTTGAAGCATAGGACTTTTGTTAGCTAACTATTAGGTTTTTGTCATCGGGTTACGGTTAGGTTGATGAGTTCCCAGTAGTTGTTTAATAAATAAAAAATTCATGTATATATGCAAATGTGTCAATCTAGTTTGTTTTTAATATTTTCTGGATTCCCGTTTATCACTTATGGTGTGCTGGACTGGTATTTGACCATTTCCATCAGTAAAGGAACCGTTATCACAAAAACAGTAATAAATGGGTATGTAGCAGTGGCAATAAAGGCTGACTCACTCAATTTTTGTTGATAAGCCGTGTTAAAACATCATAAATAGTAGTAAAACTGCATTGGCGCCAGTTGTACACTACCATTGAACTGCCTACTTTGCTTTGGCTTTGAAAACTACAAAAATTCAACTGTTTTGTTCCGACTCGCATTTTAACTGCATTTCTATTTTTGAAACTGCTTGCTTACCTTACAGATCACTATTTTGGTGTTTTCAGTTTGTGACAAAAATGACAATCGTTGAAGTACCCCCTATTGACGCGGATTGGCCATCGCAAGTCTTTCGTAATCACGTTGCGAATAGACTGTATGTAAAACTACAAAATTTACATAATCAATAATGTTTTAGAAATGACGAAATAGTGCAACATGAAGACAATTATCAAGGTCCGCCACTTCCCGGCGATGGGAAAGCAGTAGAGGAATACATTTTCCAAAAGTGCACAAGCAAAGACGAATACATGAGCACTATCGCTAAATTCATCAATGCAATCAGATGTTCATCTGGATATGATTCGAGTGAAGGTAGCGAAGGTGAAGAGTTGACAGAAGACGAAGAAGTTGGTCCAGAATACGGATTCTGACGCATTTGGTTATGTTTTTTGGTAGTGTTTTTGCAAAAGTAGAGAAAAAAGTTCATTTTAATTAATCAATACAATAAATAGTGGCCAGTATTATCAATTATCAGCAATGCGGACTCGGCGGCAGTCGCTTCAACGGTGTTTCACTGATAGGCGGAATGTACGCCGGAACAGGATTATTTTCGGGGTCCAATTTGAAGAACACATGACCGAAATCGACTGAATAAGCATAGCAAAAGACCGCTATATAGTCGACGTCGTAGATTGTTTGGTCATCGGCGAGACGGACGATTAGGTCTTTTGTGCCATCGTAGTCTTCGTGGAGGGCGCAGTGTCTATAATTTTCGAATAATGGCACTTAAAAAGCGAGATAGTAAAGTAAAAGCTTACTTTTCCGGTCGATCCCGTCCAAGCACCAGCCCCTTCTTCCCGGTGTGCTGATTAATTTGATACCCTTTTCCGGCATAGATCCATCCATCCGGGGGTGATGTCCCCTTGAAATTGAAAGCTGGCAAAAGCACAGTTTTATGGTCCAAAACGACCAATGGATCGGTGGCAGCTTCATAGTGCTTCGGGGCAATGCCACGCCAGGGGGAGTCTGTATTCGTCAGGCAGCAGAAAGGCTCGGCGGCTGTTTTGTTGAGCTTGATGGCAGCAAAGTAGTTCTAAATTAACAAAATTTACCATTCTAAAGGTTCAAAATGGAAATGCATACCCAATACCGCTGCGAAGCGATTCCAAAGAATTGCCACTTGACCTCCGACGGAATTTCAACAACTAGACGGACTTTTTCCATTCCAGATGACAGACTTCCCAATGGGCTGTAATATTGGGGTGTCAAAATGTTGATATTGTGTAAAAATAGCTTACATTCGACGCAAATAATCACCTCCAGGCGACGGGAAAACTTGATAAATGGTCGAAACTGGATTGGAAGCGTCATCTGTCGAGAAAAAGAAGCGTGGACTAATATCTGGAATTGATCAAATTCCATCAAATGCTTATTTTCGGACATAAAAATAACAACAAACCATCAGTTTCATCAATACTAAAGTCCACAATCTGCAAAATGGTGGCATTGGCGAGGTATACAGTACCCTGGATGCCGATTGAAGAATTTTTTAGTTGTCCTAGGCGGATACCGTAATAATCTAATGCTGTTACACTGTTTAAAAGTGCTGAAAATGGATAAAGTCAAAGTTAATGTCAAAGAATTTACGCTAAAACTTGCCAAAAAGCCCCAAAACGACGCCTCTCCAAGATAACACCATCGTCACACCAAAAGCGGAACGAAAACTGATTGCCCTACACATCATTGATATCCCCTTTTACACGGATTTGGGATGGGATGTGCTGATCGTAATCGGTCTGTCATCTTTGAAGACAAGTTTTCCACCGTTACAAGCGACTCCCGAAAAATCTCGCCCGACTGTCACGATTGCCACTTATGCTGGTATCTGTCAGATCAAACAGGGTGTCAATTAGATGTTGATGCGCGAAAAACCAATTTATTACCAAAAAACAACGCGCAGAAACTTCCGGAAAGGGTGTCACACTTTTACTGTGTGAACGCAACCAATCTATCAGATCTTGCAACGGGAAAATTTACACTTTTATTAGCCAGTTAACAATAAATCACGTAAACTATAAGTTGGAATCAGCTTAATCACGGTAAATGGACATAAAAACAATCAGCTAAAACGCAGATCCGCGGTTTCTAATCTGATAAATCACATGCTTTCTACTTCTTCAATGACTGCACATAGCCCAAAAGCTTCTGAAAAACGGCGCATCCAGCAAGTTCTGGCGGTGGTGGCTTTTTGTCGATGCAGTAGTAAAAGAGGTCCCATTCGACGTAGCCGCCATTGATGATCTTGTCATAGGCTTCGAGTTCAGTCTGGGTCAGGGTAGGCAGGTATTGACGCGCGAATCCGCTGAAATTGGGTCAATTGTTGCGATTTGTGTTGTGAGAAAAATAAATACGTAAAAAAGGGATGAAAACGTAAAAACTGACCCCAAAATAATGTCATTTTCAAGAATGCCGCGCTTGATGCTTTGATAGAGAAGTTGCGATCGGTACTTTTCAATGCCGGTCTTCGGGGCGTCGGGCGAGACACCTGAAGTAGCGGCTGCGGCGCTGGAAGCGTACAGACGGCGAGTGGCGATCGTGGCAAGTGGGCGAAGGATGGATGACAGCATTTTTTTGACTGGAATGAACACTTTTGAGGGGACTTTTAAAGACATGTTGACGTCAACAGATAGACAACAACCACATGGCCCACACGTGGTTTTTAACCATAAATAGACGCTCCACCTCCATGAATCACGCAGTCCAACTGATCAATGATAACAAAAAGTACCTATGGAAACGATCGACCATCTCCATCTTTAAAAGCGACATAAAGTCTTACGCATTTATCAAAAAAGCTCAACAAAAGTGGAAAAAACAATAATTTAAAACTCATCAATACTCGCAAATAGGTTAAAATCGAATCAATAAGATATGTTTAAGTTATAATAATAAAAACGTGATCCAAATGCTAATAGAAGTAAGCTTGGGTCTTAGTTTAAATTTAAATAAGGCAGCATTGGAGAATCCATTGTGAATGGCAGGTACTTTTGACTTTTGATATGTTAGGTGTAGATAGGCAGGTGGTTGTGGTTAACGGCAGACGAACGGAAGGTAGAAGCAGAAGGTTCCGGCAAGCATGAAGATGAGGACGAAGGCTAATATGACGCCGCAGATGCAGCCAAAGATTTTGAGCTGAAATGGCCAAACTTTGATTTGATAAAATTGTGAAAGAAAGCCAAAAACTAACCTTGATATTTCTCTGCCTAGCTGCCCTGGCTTGGACCACATTCCGATTCGCTTGATGCGCATACTCCGCGGCATTGCTAATGTTCGTTTCAATGTTGTTCAAGACCTCGCCCTGGGAATCGACCAACATGTAGAGGTCTTGGAACATTTCATGCAGCTCCGTGATGCTGGCTTCGAGTTTTTGGAGTTCTTTGTGCCGGTTTTGGACGTCGTCGTAGAGTAGGCGACGATCGCGATCACCCATCATCAGGCTTTTCGTGCTGAATATCTGGCCATTGTCGATGGCTTCGTCCATTTCTTCCTCGGTTAACTTGACACTGGCTGAAAGGGATCAGTTTTACATGATGTAAAGATAAATAAGCAGGGTTAGTATTGTCTAAATCTCAAAATCCACTCACTATCCGACGTTTCGTTGCTCACTGTGAAAAGGAAAAAGTTAATATAACCTTTGAAAAAGATAAAAACATACCAATTCTGTTGTAACGACGCATGCTCTCCTTGCATTTGTCTCGGTACCAATCGCGTTCGGTATGGAAGCGAAAGAGGACACTGCGAATTGAACGCTTTAGGATCATTAGCTGAAATGTCACCATTTTGCAGTTTCAATTTTTTTCAATGATAAAATGACAAAAAACCTACGTGATTTTCCTTAATTCTCTTATGCGCCGGTGACTCATCCAACCCCTCGGCGATTTCAGTGAGCCCCTTGATTCTGTTGTTTACGCTCTTCGAGGTTGCCAGGAAATCATCAATCATGCCGGCCCATCTTTTGGTGACATCAGGATGGATGCCTGGAGATATCAGCATTTCCCGGTGGATCCTCTGAATCTGCTCCAGGAGCGCCGTCAGGGTGGTAATTTGGTTCTCGATTTCGCGGCAGGGTCGGAGGAACTGGAAAAATATATATAGAACATCCGAATTTTCTAAGTTTTATATAAAAAGTGAAATTTACCGTCTCAATCTCGCTCCAATCCGCAGCCGGGTCAACCAACAACGCATCCCGATCAGCATAGGAAGGGCCAGCATCGCTGTCATCGGTGTATCGACGGTTTGAACCGGCTTCTTCGGCACGGAGCTGAAAAAGGGTGTTAAATTTGATGATATTGCAAAAACGCGATAAAAAAAGATAAAACCAACCTGAAACTCTTCCAATCTATCCTTCATGATGGCCAGAAGTGATGACTGAACCGGATGCGGGGAGCTGGCCGACGACGCGCTGATGATTCAGCGGAGAATGAATGGCAAGAGCGAGCCGAGCCGACCGCGATCGCAGGGACTCGAACCAACCGGCTTAGCATCTTTCGTGGTGGGAGTGGACCCACCTGGCTGGAAACCAAAAACTTGATGTTGCATTTGTCCTTGGATTGTGATTATCTTTGACATACCTTTGGTACTGATAAAGACCAGCGACAAATAAGGACTTCCGGAAGGAGACCGCCGCCGGCGACGCCCCGATAAAGTGTTTCTCCGTTCGGCACACTTTGCCACAAACGTCTTGGCTTGTTTTTTTCTTGACCAAACGCGCGAGCTTTTCCTAATTCCGTCGATTTCGGCGCTTTTTCTCACTTCTCCTCTTGCCTTTCCATCTCTAAATCACAATGCTCCCTTCCTTCGTGCCCCCAGGCTATGATGAAGCCGAGGTTGACAGTTTATATTCGTATTTGAAGGTTTGTTGTTTTCCTTATATTTTTCCTTCTAATTTGTTCCCCTCCAGCCAAAAGAAGTCGACTCCACTCAATACGAGCGAAAAATTGAGTTCTTCTCCAAATGCATCGATCATTACCTCCAGTCAGCCAAATCTGTGATGGTCAGCTACTACGATTTGGAGGTCAAGCTTCAAAATGGGGATCGCGTGCCGGCGCCGTTGTATGGCACTCTTACTGAGCTTTATCGGTGAGTTTTATATATACTTTTACATCGAAACCGCTTTATTGAGCGCCTATTTGCAGGAAAGGGACCATCAAATCCCCAGGTGAACTCGAAAAGGGGTCCGGCTGGCTTGCCTGGGGCGCTAGCTGGCTGAATCCGTTCGGGGGTGCGAAAGAGGTTCAAAAGAATGATCAGTTTGTTCATATCCCGACTTTGAAAGTTTGTTGTATCTTTTTACGGCTTTTAAATATATAAAAGCTTTTCCAGATCCTCGGAAAAGACCTCGTCAAGCTCCACCAGTCCCTCATCAACGACGACGACGATCATCCCGAAGTGATTGGCTTCAATGACTTCCAACAGGCTGCCAGATCCGTCGTCGCTGATGCTGCTTCTTTCAAATACGCGATTGAGGATCTGGAACGGGAAGGAATCCTGACTACGGGTACGTCGCAGACTGGCGAACGTGTCATCAAGTTCAGGACGGATGCGAAGGCACCGGTACAGTTCACCTCTGTGGATGCTTCTGTTCACGAATTGCGACGTCAGATGAAAAAGTTGAAGTTTGAGATTTCCAAGATGGAGCAGAAAGAGGAAGCGTAAGTGCATTTTAAGGTGTAGAGTGATTAATATTGTAATTTTCTAGCCTCAAAGCCAGCGCCAAGGCAGCCGTCCAACAAAACAACAAGTCCCTGGCTCTGCAACATCTCCGTCGCAAGAAGCAGATCGACAAGGAGCTCGAAATGCGTGAGAACGCTTACGACAAGCTCCGTGCCATGCTGGACAACCTGTACCAGATGAAGCAGTCCAAGGAGGTCGTGGACGCCTACAAGCTCGGCAACAAGGCCTTCAAAGCCACTCTGGAAGAGCACGGTCTCAATCCCGACGATGTTGATCAAACCATCGAGGATGTCCGTTCTACAATGGACGATTTCAACGAGATCAACGACCTTCTCGGCGCCCGTGACGGTCCCAGCTCTGTCGATGAAGCCGACCTCGAGGCCGAATTCAGTGCCATTGTCGCGGAGGAGAAGCTCGCTGAACGAAACAACCGCGTCATAGTCAACAAGAACATCATAGATCTCGGCGGATTGCCCGAAATTCCCTCGGATAATCTGCCCATTGCCACGCCTTCCAAGACATCTGATTCGTTGGAGGAGCGGATGCGTCGCCTTCGTGAAGCTGCTTGAAGTAAAGTTCAAATGTGTGTTTTTTTCTTTCATTGAATGTTTCAAGGTTACACTTTATGCCTTTTATCTTTTTTATTGATCCAATTTGTGCAACTGTTTTGCGTGTACTTTTTTCCATAAAGACTCCCATGTTCAAACCACAACTATTTCATTTCATCGACGACCTTTCACGATCCATTTATAAGGTTAACCAACTAACTGGGACGGGTTTAAAAACACGTCCTTGCACGCGTTGTGGAACGCTCACCATTATCAAAATTCCATTGGAAAGTTTAACCCACGTCAATGAATGACAGTCATTTGGCCTCATGGTGGTGTGCATCTACTTGACTTTGATTTATAGACGCCTAATCAGCACACTACTGATTCATTTAGTGCAAGTAGTAGTTGCGCAAGGGTAGCTTCCGACCAATTCTGCCCTCCGGCGGTCGTGATAAGTTTCGCTTTTTTTGTTCACTGCGATCATGTTACCACAAAAGTGCTATTTTGATCCAAGATTATGTAAGGCTAACCTAACCGGATTGGATAACCATTAAAAAGGTCGTTAAATCCTCAATAGGGCGTGTGATCGGGCAATCTGTAGAGCTTGACTATCAGGGGAAGGTTATCAGTCACGTAATCCGTGTGATTTGTGTTTTTACTTCCGTTTACGTCGATTATTTAAGTAAAGAAAGTGCTTTTAAGAATGTTGCAAAGGCTTAGAAATGTGATTTTTTCTACATTTTTGGTGGTTGCCTTTTGTCATACTGTAGCTGGGATAAGTTCGAAGGACCATTTGATAGCGACAGCGTGCACACGGAATCCGACGTTGGCTTTTTGTGATTCGAATTCGAATAGTGAGCCTGCTAAGTCATCAGGGTCACATCATGATCGGACGACACGACCGGATTCTGGAAGTCGGTCTAATAACGTGGTCGAAAATCGAGGTTAATGTTTGCATTTTCAATTTAGAAATGATTCATGTTGAATTGTAGATTTTGTTGAACAGAGCGGCCCACTTCCACGTCGGCACAGACCGAGCTTTCATGGCCCTTCAAGGCGGAGTCACCATCGGCACCATGAGGAGGACGGTCCGGTTGGTCTTTTTTGACTTTTCAATCACACTTTATGAGCAATTTTTCGATCAAAAGTGGTTAAAAATTCAAAATATTGCTTGCAGTTGAGTAACATCCACGACAAAGAGCAACTGCGCGAACTGTGTACCCGTTTCTACCCTTTGGCAGTGCAACATTGTGGTCGGCAACAGCTCACTAAGGACTTTGTCGACAAATGTGCCGGATATTTCCGGGATTGTCAGCCCTATATCCCTCAAGGGGACCCCTTACAGGCTATTAGCGATTCGTTCAGCTCCGCTGTGGCCCTGAATCTTGGAAGTTGGGACGTGAAGGGTCTGCCGTTCTACCCTATTAACGAAGAAGGTGGCATTGGATCTGGTTACTACGTTGATATTCCGTTTGGAGCATGGGGCGGTGGTTATGCGCAGAATATCGGTGTACGGTAGGTGCCGTTAAAATTTTTTTGAATACTTTTGGCAAACATTTGTATTTTGAGGCTATGCAAGCCGACAAATTTTTTATTTTGACATAAAATTTTTTATTTTGACATAAAATTTTAATTTTGATAAAATTTTGATGTCAAAAAGTATTCATTTTTTTTGGCGAAAAGTTAAATTTTGTCGGTTTCAGCGACTACTGGTCCCAAACCTTCGAAGTCGGTGCCAACTGGATCGACGGCAAGTACGGCTACCGTACCGGATGGTCCGTGCCTCTCGTCCAGTCCCTCGGCGTTGAAGGCGGTGGCGGCACTGACGTTTCCGTGCCATTAACCGCCGACAAGCTCGGTACTGTCGACGTGGACAACCATTACGGTGTCGGCGGCTACTACAAGCACAACCAGCACACGGGCGTCGATTGGCGTCGCGGCGAAGTCAAATCCATGTTCGGTGTCGGGGTCCCCTTCGCCGGGGTCGGTGTCAACACGGGCGTTGGAGTCGCATTCCCAGGGCTCGATACCTGGCAGTCCGCGCTGGGTTGATGATAATTGATAGATGATGACTGATTGGGATCTCCGTGTTAGTGTTTCCTTTTTGTAAATAGCGTTATGTTTTGAAACTACAATACAAACTACACGTTTGATAAAAGTGTACTTTATAACTTTGACTACAGGTACATACATATTACGATAACCACTTTCAAATCACATTGCACAAGGTTTTCAAATGACAAACTTCCAAATTAATGACGTCGTCCCCAACCCTTGAAAAGATCAGCCAAGCCACCGATGAAGCTGGATTCCTTTCCGAGGCCGCCCTTGACAGTTTTGTTGCCGACATTGAGGTCCGAATCCGCGACGATGCCCTTGTTACTGCCGCCGATGGTCGAGTTGGTGCCTGTAAAAGACAACCATCTCATGAAAAAGTCCAAAAATGGAAAAAAACGGCTAAAACCTACCGTATTTCGTGCCATTGGCCAAGATACCCCCCTCACTTTCAGTCATAAAAGTGCCATTACCAGCCGTGATGTTGAATCCGCGCGAGCCACCGTACCCCAGGATGTCGACATCTTGCTGGGTTTGGATTTCGATTTGGCCATTGGGCTTCTTGTTGAACGTGAGGCCACCAAAGGGCAGAGGGATGTTGAATTGGGCTGAAAACACACCCATTTCTTCGATTTTCAGAGATAAATATCGATCAAACCTTCGACAAGAACCGCCAAAACGACGATGACAATGAAGAAAAAGCCAAATACACGGTTCAGCATTGTTAACTGAACGAAATCATGAAATTTTAAAAGTGAAAAACGTGTAAAAGATAAGAATTCCCGGTCAAAACAGGCAAAAAACACGATTAAAATGTTAAAAGAAGCATTTATTTACAAGATGGATCGAGTAAACACACATCGAAAACTGATAAAACATCGACACGAAGGATTATGGCAGGTCAGTTGAGGTTGATTAGGTTGGAATCGCCCTTTTTGGATTGCTTGGCAGCGCGGGGGCTCGGCTGGACTTGGAGGATTTGAAACGTCTGTTGACGCATTTGCAGATATGCCGGCGGGATCGGCTCGAGGAACTGACCCAAAGGGACGCGGAGGTAGAGATGGCGGGTCAACTGAAAGGGATGGAGATGATATTTGAAACTACATGTCACAATGCGTGGGCGGGTATGATGATATCGGGATATGGGATGAGATGAGATATGGGCAAGGTTATGATGATATGGGCGAAAATCAGGAGATAAAACTTACGTCATTTGCGAATTGGATACGGCCTGCATCAGTTTCGTGATTGTGGGGACAGCCAACGGAGGAGGGCACATCGTCGGCGTCATCGGTTACAGGGTTCGACATTTTGGGGGGAGTCCGGCTTCGGGGCGGGCAAAGCAAGGGTGATCCGGTCGAATGGAGGAGGATGGAGGATCGGGGCAGACTGGAGAAGGCCAAGGACCGCGAGTGACGGCAGATCGCGATCGGATCCGCGCAACTGTCTGGCAAAGCGGTTCGAACCAGAACACAGTCGCACAGCTTGGCAAAGTGTGTCGAACGGGCACGCAGAAAGTTTGCGCAAAAATTGTTTCTTTACAAAATCACTTCACCGATCCCCCTCTTATCACCGCTTTGATTCAGTTTCCGCTTTAGAATCCCCCTCCGTGGAATGCACAAAGCTTTCACCTATACATCTAGAGCACTTCGAGCAGGATTATCGCGCAGGTTTGCAGGCACTTTAGCAGCAACGAAGACAACCATGGCAGCGCCCGTTCAGAAGGACCTCTACATCCTCGCTAACGACACCCCTGTCGTTCAGCTCGACTGTGAAACTGCCTTTAAAAGTAAGCCTAAGCTTTTTATATATACTCCTCCAACTTTATGACCACCGTCGGCACCCTTCAGATCTCACTGATAAGGAGAAAAAGTACGCCCATGGGATCGCCCGCGCCTCGGCCGAGGGTACTTTGATCGTTTTCGTCCAAGTGTCCCCCGAAGCCCCGGCCATCTTCGCCGTGTTGCACCAGCTTTTCGCGCATGAATCGGTCGAGAGTGTTCGAGCTCGGGCTGAGACGTCTGGCTGGACGGATGACGAGTACAATGCGTTGCTGGTGTATGCCTCTGGGTTCTATGCCAACGGCGGCAATTACAAGGGTTTCGGCGACACGAAGTTCATCCCGAATGTGGAGAAGTCGAAGTTGACAAAGTTGTTGAAGGAATCGGCGGCCTTCCAGAAGAATGCTGGCTTGAACAAGGCCTGGGATGCCGTTGTGGATCGGGTTTACTCGTTGGATCAGAAGCATCTTTCGCTTGGGTTTGCTAATGAGGTTTGTTTTTACTTTGAAGTCTTTTGGAAGCAATTTTATATATATTTTCAGGGCGTAACGACCTACCACTCAAGCGAAGTCACCAAAGCCGATGCCGAGCTCATCGACCGTTTCTTCAAGAAGAAGAACATCGAATCCTGGAACACCAGACTCGTGAAATCGACCGAATCCAAGGATGGCAAACAACTAACCAAGTTTACCATCCGTTTAGCCGCCGGAAACCCGTCAACAGTTAGCGAGGAAACTTTTGAAGACGTTTTTGTGACAGTGCAAGGCGGTGATTACGGTAACTTGCTAAACCGGGTCAATGAAGCCCTCAAGTTAGCCATCGTAAGCCTGATCTTTCCATTGGTTTGTTTTAAGTGCGTATTTCCAGCCCCACGCCGCCAACGACCACCAAAAATCCATGATCGAGCTGTACATCAAGTCCTTCAAAGACGGCATCATCACCGACCACAAGGAAGCTTCTCGCCACTGGATCAAAGACAAAGGTCCCGCCGTCGAATCCTACATCGGTTTCATCGAGAATTACCGTGACCCTGCGGGTACTCGATCCGAGTTTGAAGGCTTTGTCAGCGCTGTGAACAAAGAAACGTCGCGCAAGTTCCAAACTTTAGTTGATAACGCTGAGACGTATTTGGCTCGATTGCCGTGGGGCCCTGCCTACGAGAAGGACACTTTCCTCAAGCCTGATTTCACTGCTTTGGATGTTATCTTCTTCGGTTCTAGCGGAATTCCGGCCGGGATCAACATCCCTAACTGTGAGTTTTTTGAAGTCTTTGATTTGAGTTTTGACATCAAAAATGCCTTCAGACGACGACATCCGCCAAAACGAAGGCTTCAAAAACGTCTCTCTCGGCAATGTCATCTCAGCCGTCCCCAACCAACGCATTGAATTCCTTTCCGCCGAGGATGAGGCCCTCTACAAGAAGTACTTCAAGGACTCCTTCGAAGTCCAAGTCGGTCTGCACGAACTTCTCGGCCATGGCTCCGGCAAGCTGTTCCAAGTTGAGGGCGATAAGCTCAACTTTGACAAGGAAAAGGTCAAGGATCTCATCACCGGCAAGCCGATCTCAACCTGGTACGCGGCTGGCGAGACCTGGAGCTCCAAGTTCGGTGCCATCAGCGGTGCCTATGAGGAGTGCCGTGCCGAAGCCGTTGGATACTTCCTTTGCTGCTATCCGGACATCATGAAGGTCTTCGGCTACGAGGGCGAACTCGGTGAAACCGTCAAATACGTCAACTGGCTCAACGAGATCCGCTCTGGCCTCATCTCCCTCGAATTCTACCAGCCCGATGCCAAAAAGTGGGGTCAAGCCCATTGCTTTGCTCGCTACGTGCTCCTTCGCGTCGTCCAGGCTGCTGGGCAAGGCTTTGTCACCATCGAGGAGACCACCGGCGCTGACGGCCAACCTGACTTGAAGTTCTCTTTGGACCGAAGCAAGATCGACTCCGTCGGAAAGCCGGCCATTGAGTCCTTCTTGAAGCTCCTCCAAGCCTACAAGTCGACCGGTGATGCTGCTGGTGGCACGAAGATGTTCAACGAGTGGGGCGCCGTCGGCGAGGAGCAGATCCGCTGGCGTAACGTCGTCGTTGCTCGTCGCAAGCCGCGTCGTGTCTTCGTCCAGCCCAACACGACCGTCGAGGGCGATTCCATCAAGTTGAAGACGTACCCCTCCACCTTCGCTGGCGTCATCAACTCTTTCGTTGAACGCCACTCTCAGGAATCAGTTTTGGAGCTTCTCAATGTCTGGGAGAAGGATGCCAAGATTTTTGGCCTCTAAACACATATCTACCCAAAGTAATTCATACCTGTTATTTATTTTGTGTCTATCTTTTGAACTTATAATAATAAAATAAACAGTTTCGACTATACAAACCGTTTCTGGGATACGATAAGAGCAAAGGCCAAACTCGCAAAGCATGCTTGAGCTTCC
The DNA here is from genome assembly GCA_024447225.1 of Panagrellus sp. LJ2284. NCBI lineage: Eukaryota > Metazoa > Nematoda > Chromadorea > Rhabditida > Panagrolaimidae > Panagrellus > Panagrellus sp. LJ2284. The sequence goes on from JAMRYC010000004.1 coordinate 7,922,067, forward strand.
AAGGTACTTAAATAGAACTCGTAATCAGCGGCGGCTATACAGGGCAGTGCAGTAGCGAAGACAAGTGCCAACCATCGAAGCGGTTGTCGAAGACGGAGCCGCATGCCGAAGCAACATGTAGTGTTGTACAGGAGCGTTGAAATGGCGAACAAATCGGCCGTGGGCGTCCAAGCGAGGCGGCGCTTGACCAGATCAACGAAGAAAACCCCGCTTGGAAGGGTGATAAGTCCGAGGAAGAGGGCCGCAAAGGAGCGACTCGAGGCAGGCGCCGATGGGCGGTGAATCAGTCCGGCGACACTGCCGATGATGGCACCGAGAAGAGGGGTCACTAGGACTGTCAAAAGGGCAGCTGTGATCCAGAAGAGCGTTGGAATGATGATGGACTGAGGGGCGGCAAATCCGGTGAGCAGGTTCCCGGCGGTGTGACTGACTTGATGCACGAGGAATGACATCAAAAGGGTCAAAATCACGGCGAAGGCGGGCGGATCGGTGGACCACATGCCGACGGCGATGGAAGCCAGGCAGCCGAGGATAAGGAACGGCCAGGACATGCCGGTGAGGGAGGAAGTTGTTTCGAAAAGGGCGAGGCTGAGGAGCAGGCCGAGGGGGAGGTAGTTGATCCATTCCAAAATGGCCTGAAAGCATTAAATTTCAATAAAAATTCTTCAAAAATGATGGCAACTCACAGTTTTGACGCTCAATTTCCAATCAAACTCAATTCTCAAAGCGTACGAACAAATCTGATCATCGACAAAAGTCAACAGTCCAGCGTTTGAGGTCGTTTTGTAAACGCGAATAGTCCTCAAGTTCTTCGCATTACTGGGAGACCGTTCATCGAGTCTTCGTGTATTTCCGGATTCAAAGATGACCCGATAGATGTTTCCCTGACACTGGCGTTCGATGGATACAGCGAAGATGGCGCTTCGGGATACATCGCCCAGATGGATCGGTAACCTTCTCAAGCCTCGAGCCACTTTGAAGCGTCTGGCTGGGATCTGGGACGTCGGAAGCAGGGAATAGATCAAGTTTAGCGGTTTGAGATCGATCTGGTTTTGATTTGCGAGCTGGAAGTTACAATTAGAAAGGCAAAACAAGCTCAATGGCTTACCCAGAGGGCCGATTTGTTCGTGTCTACGACAAGGCCGCCGTCAACGCAATCATGTTTAGAAATAATGACGTAATAGGCGAGTTCATTCATGTGTCGAGTGACGGCACGGCATCGCGGATCGGCACCTACGCGGAGTGAAGCAAGCTTTTTGTAGCTGACGGGGCCGATGAGAAGGGCAACGTCGGTGGACATGTCGAGAACGAAGACGCCTTGACGAACACAAGGACCGATGGCATCATTAGGGCAACGCGCTGAGCTGGCAGCTAACTCGGTTGGAGCGACACCAGGCGGGAGAGGGACCGGATTCAGGACACGGGCGGGGCCTTGGTAGAAGAGTTCGATGATGGAATCGACCTTTTCGCGGAAGGTTGGAAGGTTTTCGGCGTAGTGGAACAGAAATCTCGATGTATGCCTAAATAACTATAGTAATATGTTGTCTACAGTAAGAATGCACTTACCGAACAAGCTGATTACACCAAACAATGCAAAGATGGTCAGCTTCAACCCAAACCCTGTCAATTTCAGTCGTCGAAAAGGTGTACACCGTGGGATTCAGAGAGCTGGTAGTCGCTTCATGGATGAGTTCATCTTTGAGACCACCGTTGATACTGACTACACGGACGTGGGAATCGACGAGACGGGGCTTATTCCAGTCGGCTTCGATGGAGCGCCAGAGATCGAGCATCTTTTTGTTGACGATGAGTGCTAAACATAATAATTGGAATACAAAAGTTGAAAAAATCAGGCTTACGTGGCCGATGATGCGAAGAAGAAAACGTCAAAACAACCGAAATCCTATCCAAATCCACCGTAGGCCGTCGAAGAGTGTCCCGAATCACGACGCCACCCATCGAATGGCCGATAAGAACGATGCCTGGAGGAGGCTTTTTGTACATATTCCAGATGTAGTCGATAGCTTTTTCGAGGTAATTTGCTTGACGTGGGATGTAGTCGGCGCTGAGACCCGAAAATTCCTGAAAATATCAATTTTTAAAAAACTCGACTGTACGAATGGCAAGCGCACTGTTCGCACACTCATGGTAACGCCAAACTGTCATTTGCACACTTATGCTAACGCATTTTTTACGTTCAGCAAAAAATGCAAATGCAAAACTTTCATAAATTTCAAAATGTTGTAAATACATAAATAAAAAACTTACATGATTAAAATGCAACGTAAACACATTGAAATGAAATGGTGAGTGCCACATTTCCGTCTTATTTTGCAGCAGCGACCCGATAGAGCGAGATTGTTGACTTGATCCAGCATTGCCCGGAACAAAAATCACCGGCAAGCCTGTCACTTTTTGATCGTCCCTGCAATTCAATCAATTGATGCAATAACAACATAAAAAATATATAAAAGACTCACATAAACCGTCGAGCATAATGACCCTCTCCGTACAGAAACAGTTGATATCCCTCTGGGCTTTTTGGCAAGTTTACCGGCTGAAAGCACACGTTTATATATCAAAAATGTAAATACTTTAATGGACTCACCATATATTTGATATATCTCCACATGCTGGTCATTTTGCAATCATTATAATCGAAAGCAAAGGGATTCCATTTTACCGCGGCTTCGACCGAATACCCAAGCAAGGAAATCGCAATAAATACAGACAAGGAGATCATGGTTGGTGTATGCTTTTGACTAGAATATAATAAGGCACAGGGGAGACTGATAAATGCGTCAGAAAAGCATGCTTGAGGACACGGAAAGGCAAATAGACAGCCGGCGGCGATGAAGCGGCTTTTCAGATAAGCGTTTTCTTCCCGAGAGTTGAGGGGTTCATTGGATGTTTGGTGGCTCGAGAGGTGATGGGGACATTTGTAAACAACTAAACACGGACAGAGATTGTGTGTAAAAAGATAGCGTGTGCGTGTGAAAGAATAAAAATGAATTGAAAGGAAACGCAAAACGGCTCGAGACCGTCCATTGAAGTGTTTGTGTTTTGGTCATGACCGAAAACGATGGAAAAAACCATCAATCACAAGCAGCTGTTCCGTGTTCAAAAACAATCTCCACGTCTTGGTGTCAACTTGAATTGCTTCCCACATCGATCTACACGTGACCCAAAATGGCTGCGATGAAGCCTAATCTTTTGAAAGCGAAATTGTGGTCAATAACTGCATCGAGCTGTCGCGAATTCCATGTCAAGGATTACTTGCCTCAAGGAGCTCGAGCTTTCATCAATGGTACGCATTTTCTCCCTTTTTTCTTTGTTTATGCTTAACATTCCAGGAAAATGGCTAAAGTCCATCAGCAAGCAGACTTTCGAGGTCACAAATCCCTACACAAATGAGGTTATTGCCGATGTTGCGAATTGTGATGGCACTGATGCGCAAATTGTGGGTTTTTTTATATTTTTTTACTCCTTTATGTATTAAAAGCGTCTAATGTAGGCCGTCCAAGCCGCCCGGGAAGCCTTCTACAAATGGAGCCTCGAAACAACCGCCAAGGAACGCAGCAATGTCCTCCGGCGGTGGTACGACATTATCGCTCAACGCGAAACCCAGCTCGCTGAATTGTTGACTTTGGAGCAGGGTAAACCGCTTGCTGAAGCTAAGGGCGAGATTCAGTATGCTGCTAGCTTTTTGGATTACTATTCTGGCGAGGCTCGACGGATCCACGGCCAAGTTGTGCAGCCACCAGTGCTGGGACGGCAACACTTCCATACTCGGGAGCCAATTGGAGTTGTGGCTGTTATTACGCCGGTTGGTTATTCTTTTTTGAGGGGTTGTAATGTTGATGATGTTGCAGTGGAACTTCCCCATCGCCATGATCGCCCGTAAAGCCGGGGCAGCTCTCGCTGCTGGCTGTAGTTTGGTTATCAAACCCGCCGAAGACACGCCTTTATCGGCATTGGCTCTCGCCGAAACCTCCCAGGAAGCCGGAATCCCCAACGGTGTCTTCAATGTCCTTCCCGCCGATCGTCTGCGCACTGCCGAGATCTCGCGCTACCTCTGCGAATCCCCCGAAGTCGATTGCATCTCCTTCACCGGCTCCACTGCCGTCGGCAAGCTGCTCCTCGTCCAATCCGCTTCCACCGTCAAGCGAGTCTGTCTCGAGCTCGGTGGCAATGCTCCCTTCATCGTCTTCGAATCCGCCGACCTTGATGTCGCCGTCCAGGGCGCCATCGCCAGCAAGTTCCGCTGCTCCGGTCAAACCTGCGTCTCGGCCAACAGATTTTTCGTCCAGGAATCCATCCACGACCAATTCGTCGAAAAGCTCGCCGCCGCCATGAGCAAGCTCGTCTGCGGCAATGGTCTGGAGCCAAAAACCACCCAAGGACCCCTCATCAACGAAAAGGCCATCAAAAAGGTTCACCATCTCGTCGATGAAGCCCTCGCGAAAGGCGCCACCCTCATCGCCGGCGGCAAAGTCTTCGGCGACAAACACATCTATGAACCGACCCTTCTCACCGGCGTCACAACCGAGATGCAGATCGCGCACGAGGAAATCTTCGGCCCCGTCGTGGCTGTCCAGAAGTTCACCGATGAAGAAGACGCCATCACACGAGCGAACCATTCACGTCATGGCTTGGCCGGATACTTCTTTTCTACAAACCTGTCCCAAGTCTTCCGTGTTGGCCGACGCATCCAGACCGGTATGCTCGGCATCAACGAGGGCGCTATCAGCTGTGCCGAAGCTGCCTTTGGCGGTGTCAAAGAAAGCGGAATGGGTCGTGAAGGCGCTGAACAGGGAATTGACGAGTTTACTCAGTGGAAGTACACTTGTTTGAGGACGCAGTAGACTTTCGAAAAATTAATAATTGTATTTTGGTTTTTAAGTGGCTTTGTAAGGAAATAAATTAGGATTTTCATAGTTTTGAGGTTTTTATTGGTTTAAACATTTGACTTTTTTGTTTAATGAGTTCAACGAATACTACTTTTACTCATTCCGTTTCTTGCCACCACGAGCACCCACTGTTTAACTTCAAAAATTGTACAAAATTAAGTGTTTGAACATAGTTATTATGTTTCAAAAACGCCACTCAGACACAAGGCACACGTTTAGTGTAACACTCAAGGGTATCAAGACATTCGCTGTCTTTGCGTTTTCACAACTACTCAAAATGTACTACGCCGATTTGTTCCAAAACAAAACCCTTGATTCCATTTACCATCCATCTATTGTGAAAGTTGAAACCATTATACTTAACGTAACCTTTATTATCAGTCTTCCATTAACTGTATTTACAATCTATGTTGTAAAATCACAAAGCGCGTACTGTATGCGCATCTACAAACACGTTCTCCTGTTTGAAATTGTTGGCAGTTTCATATTCGCTCTCATGATTGTACTTTTTCGCCCAGTAGTTTTGTGGCCGATGCGGGCAGCGATAACGACCGGAATTCTTGGAGGATCGTCCTATTCGGTGTTTATAGTGTTTGGAGCAGGTCTCAGTGCCGGGGCCTTGCTCGGTACCGGTCAGAGTATTCAGTTTGTGTACAGAGTATCCGCGACTTTTCATCATACACATTGGATGCGACTTATGTTTACAAAAAGGGTGTCGTACGTTTATTATTGCTATTTTACCATGTTTTTAGTGTTTTTCTGTATACATCTGGGTGAGTTTGCACTGTTTTGTATGACGTATATGCATAATTTAAGTTTTAGCACCAGTGTTAACAAATATTGACAATCCTATGAAATCACAGGCATTGTTTCTTGCTGATTTTCCACCACTGGAACCATTAGTTAGCAAATACCCCTTTTTGACAGGCTATCACCCAGAGGTGTCAAACTTTATGATCGACGCCCTTCTTTACTACGGAATGGTGATGATATCCGGCATTCCCATTGTTTTTATCATAGCCATGCTGTTTTTTGTTTGGCGTATGCAATTGATGGAAACAAAAGCGACTCCAAAGACCTATGCCGTGCATTTGATGTTGTTTAAGTAAGTTTTGTGTTATTTGGATTTATCAATATTCATAAAATACTATTTTTAGAGCACTGCTCGTTCAGTATGTATTCATGTTTATTTTTCTTGCCGTTCCTTTATGGTTTTTTGTGAACTGCTTGTATTTTGAAGTGATTTGGGGAAGTTATGTCGCAACTTCATCATTGGTAGCTATTTCTTTTCACATTATTCCGTGTTGTTTGAGTATATTGTGGTTCATTGGGCCGTATCGATCGTTTGTTAAACAATGTCTTCGCATGAGATACTTCAAATTGAAAGCCCGAGTACGCAACTACATGAGCAAAGTTGCACCGTCTGGTTAACAGTTTTTTGTAGTGAAACTGCAATAAATATGCAAATATAATTATTGAATACAAATTAAAAGAAAACGGCGCAGCCCGAGGCCTTCGTCCGCCCTTGAAATTTTTAGCATTTATTTACAAATGCTATTGTTTGAACGTACATTTTAGCAAAACTATCTGCAACATAATAAAATTTTATGTTCGTTTGCGCATAATTATAACATGGTCGTGATTACTCGATTATTTTTTGCACGTTTATCCTCACACGCATTCGTTGTTCTTAAGTAGCATAAGAACTCAGAAGCGATATTTAGTCACAGTTAATTAGTGTCATAGGCTTCTTTTTTAATGACATTAGAGATGTTTATCACAATTTTGAAATGTCATTATGTAATTAAGTGTGTCTCATGTTCTCTTCCTCCGCATTATTTTATCGTTTACAAGGGAAGTACTTATACTAGTTGAAACGGATTTGGATGGGACAAAAAACTTAGATAGTACTCCCATATCTAAGACTTTTCCCAAAATATTAGCTGCTATTGCGCCCTGAGGGCCGAGAAAAATGCCGTCAAAGTTCGAAAATTTGAATTTTTGGAGGGCCATAACTTTTTTTAAAATCAGCCGATTGCTACGCCGTTTGGAGGGTAGTTAGACCCTATTAGGGTCTACAAATCCTGAAAAAATTGAATTGATCCGAGGATACAGGTTGGAGTTATGAGACTTTGAAATTCATGAATTTTTGAACGACCATAACTCAAAGGTGTAACGTCCGATCGATTTAAATTTTTCAGGATTTGTAGACCCTAATAGGGTCTAACTACCCTCCAAACGGCGTAGCAATCGGCTGATTTTAAAAAAAGTTATGGCCCTCCAAAAATTCAAATTTTCAAACTTTGACGGCATTTTTCTCGGCCCTCAGGGCGCAATAGCAGCTAATATTTTGGGAAAAGTCTTAGATATGGGAGTACTATCTAAGTTTTTCGTCCCATCCAAATCCGTTTCAACTAGTATAAACACTTCCCTTGTTAGTTTCAAGAAAATGATATTTACATTTTTAGCCACGCCAACAAAATGTTGTAAACAAAAAATTGTACGACGCGTCGGTGAGAGTGTTCGTAATCCCCTATTTGCTTCAAATGTTGTTCGCAGCACTGTAGTCTTGTGAAGCCAAAGACTGGTTCAGACCAAAATTATCCAGTAGGCGGGCTTAAGATTGCAGTGCTTCTTTTAAAAAAAGCGCTTATGTGACTACGCCTCCGAAACTGTGGACGAGCAAATAAATAGACTTGTCAGGGTTCAATCTTGTTGTTTGCAGACGCTTTTCAGTTTGAAGCGTCTGTGCAAACGGTACAACGTGTAAACTGCAACCATGTTGTACACACAGGTTGCAGTGTCTGCGTTATTGACGTTAGCTATGTCGCAAACCTATATGGACGTCGGCGATGACATGATAGATTGTTATGTTCGAAACAGTTTTATAGTTGAGGAAGTGTGTGGCGACACACATATTTTCTGCCGTTTGAAAACCTCTGCAGAAAAGTAAGTTTATTTGTTGTTGTAAAAGTTACTTTTTTGACTGTTTTTGTTTGCAGAAACGTAAATAAGGTTATACATGATCTTACGATAGACGCGTGTAGAAATGGTTACCACGCAGTTCAAATGAGGTGGCTTTATTGCTGTCAGAAACCCCCAAGTCCAAAGCACCTCGACCTACCTCCTGAAACACCTCGAAGGGTTCAATTTCGTCCACGGAAATTTAGGGTTACATGAAACAGTACTTTATCTAAAGCGTAATTATACTCAAGGAAACATACACTTTTTTGTTATGCAGACCTCTAAAACTAAAAACGACGCAAATGCTAACGCTTTACCTCCCGATAACTATGCTTCCCTATTTTTTTCATTTCTTGTTTTTTACATGAAGTCAAAGTTAAACCTCGCAAATGTTGATAAATAAAGTTACGTTTTAGTTGATCGCATTGTTTATTTTTCCACCAACAAAATTCACTAAGATTGGACTTTGTTATTTGCCTTAGTTTAATGAGAAATTTGATTACTATGAGAAATGCAGTCAAATTCCAAAAAAGTGACGATATCATTTTCCAAATATTTGATGGCGTGAACGACTGCCCTGACGTCTTTTTGAATGTAAAGAAATATCCTTGAGACAGTAAAATGAGCTGCATCTTTTTTTTGTTTCGGGCTTCTTTAACGTCAATCGTATCTCAAAAGATTTTGTTGGCTTCGTAAAAAAAAAACCAACAAAATCCTTCAAACATCTGCGTTTCTTACGTGCGCAGGTGCAGTTGAAAAGTCGTCGAAAGAATGTAGACAAAAAGACACTTGACTAAATTGTTTATTCGGTTCAAAAATTCAAAATGTTTATTTTTACGTTAACTGCAGGAAAACAACGAAAAATGTCACAAACGTTTTTCTCTACTGTCTACGTTTTGTTTACATTTCGACTTTACGTCGAACTTGTTTGACGCAATGGAACGACCGAAACTAGTATCCTTTTTTTGCACATAAAACGGCTTTCTATGTTACGAAATACCACTGTTGCAAAGGCTCTATACGGTTTAATAAACCACAGTATGCATAGGCAGTTGGCTGATCCATGAAAGGTGAATAAAACAATGGCAGATGTGCCTAGATAACTGCCCCAAGTCAGTTCCAGTTTCGCGGAAAAGCAGAAAATGCTTAACGGGAAGATTAAAAAAATGAAGAAACAGGCATACTGTGCCAATAATGCCCTGAAAAAGGATGGCTTATCGGATTATGGTTGTTTATGCGACTTGGCTTTGAAAACTAAAACTGTTTAATCTTTTCTGCAACATCCAAGTCGCATTCCTATTTTAAGTATGTCCGAGAAATGAGTCACAACATATACTTACTTATATAACATGTAATGCATGTCATAAGTCTTCTTCGATTCTGTAGCTTTCAGCACTTTCATACGTCTGACGAAGAACGCAACTGCCACGGCACCAGTTAATGGCAATAAGAAACTTAGTGATATCCCGAGGTTAAGTAGGAATTCAATAGTAAAGTTTACAAGTTCCGGATGATAGCCCGTCATGCTCGGGTATTTCTGAGCAAGTGCCAATAAAGCCGGGAAGTCTTTAATGTAGAGTCGCTGAGCTTCGAGAGGGTCAATAATGTTGAGAAAAACCGGTCCTGAAAGAATTTTTGTAAATTTTATAATGCAAATTGCCGCTTAAAACTAACCCATTATCAAAACACCCAAGCATAAATTGAAACCAAAATTAAAAAAATATAAATTTCGAATCTTCCCAGCCATAAAATCCCGAAACCGATGCCCCGGAGTATACGTCACAGCTAAGCGGTACCAAAATTGCGTAATTTGAATTGAAAAGATCATGACAGCGCTGGCCATAAACAATCCAAACATAACGAAAAATGTGTATGGAGATGCGTTTCCCAATGGGCCAGTACACGCGGCACCCAACATTGGCCAAATAAGAATCGGTCGCCACAGGGCATAAATCAAATCAAACGAATAACTGCTAATCAGCTCTTGTAAAAGTAGATGCTTGTAACTACGCATTGATGCAGTGCTCCTCAATTGAATTGCAAAAACTGTCAACACAAAAACAATAATACCCGGAGGAAACAACAAATTGAAAATAAGGTTTTCGATGTTGTTAAAAGTAGGATGATAGACAAGGTCAAGTGACTCATTTTTCAACACGGACGCGTTGAACATTTTTTTTAGTAGAGACGTTGTTGACATGACAGTAGTATGTTAAATTTCAAATACGAGACATTTCGAACCATTTTTGCACACGGATGGCAAATTTAAAATGAACCTTTTGCGTCGAATGGTAGACAGCTGGTACCGGGTTCCGATGATAGCGCTTTGAGGTTAGAATACTTTACAAATATGGTTTTGCGAACGGGAATTATGCTTCCTCTTTTTTATTTGGCGGTTTGATGCCGTGATGTAGCGTAATATGAAACTATATTTTAGCTAACTGACAAGAGATAAAAACACCTTTCACCTAATAAGTAATGTTTATTATTTTTAGTTAGTTCAAAGTGCATTGACAGCTCAACTGTGCAAATTTTTAGTTCAAAGTGCATAGGTAGCTCAACGGTGCAAATTAATGAACTTGACGAAATTAAGCATTAATCTATTTTTAGTTAAAACGCGTTTGCTGGGAAAATCGAGCGTTTTCAAACCCCCTGGGACAAAAAAAAAATTAATCTCAATATTTTTGGCTGAAACTCGGTATACAGACTAAAACGAGGGTGGAGAAGACAAATTCACCGCTTATTTTGTGTGTGCGCGCCTTCTGAATCCGCTAGGCTTCAGAATCCGCCATGGTCCCTTAAAACAACGGAATCTGGTCTTGCTGTATACCAATCGATTGCCCACATCAAGACGGTCATTTTGACCTATACATCGACGGTAATTAGTCTACGTTCAAAAAAGTTATGACACGTCAAAGTCGAAAAAAATGACGAGATAGCCTTTGATCCACCGTATCTCGGCGGTATACCTATTTTCCCCAAGTTTTCTTTTCAGATGTTGATAACGCTTCTAATAATGAAGAATTCTGAGGGGGTAGCGATAGTCTTTGTGGGTGGGGAAAGGTGTCAAACATAGCAAAAACGGTTTACTGATAACGGTAATTTTGTAATAACTTAATTATTTGGCTAAGTTATCAAATTCTGTGTTGCCAAAGTTTGATAAATGCTATTAGCTGCTTTTCTAAAAAGACTTAACTTTGTATTTTAAAAACTAAGCTTTAAAGTTGAAAATAAAAAAGTTTTTTACAAAATTTAAAAAAAAATTTTTTTCTTTACAATTTTACATAACTCTTAATTGAATTAACCGTGCATAAACGTGACATTAAATGTAACATGCGGAAAAAAGAATTAGCCCCATGGGACTCGAACCCGTCCTTATTGAGGTGTCGCGCTGGATCGGAGGTGGTTTACCGCGCGTGCAGCTGTTTTTAAGGTGAAACGGATAATTACAACTAACTTTGGAGTTTAATTAGATACAAAGTTAAATCTTTTCAGAAAGGCAGCTAATAGCATTTATCAAATTTTGGCAACACAGAATTTGATAACTTAGCCAAATAACCAAGTTATTACAAAATTACCGTTATCAGTAAACCGTTTTTGCCATGTTTGACACCTTTCCCCACCCACAAAGACTATCGCTACCCCCTCAGAATTCTTCATTATTAGAAGCGTTATCAACATCTGAAAAGAAAACTTGGGGAAAATAGGTATACCGCCGAGATACGGTGGATCAAAGGCTATCTCGTCATTTTTTTCGACTTTGACGTGTCATAACTTTTTTGAACGTAAACTAATTACCGTCGATGTATAGGTCAAAATGATCGTCTTGATGTGGGCAATCGATTGGTATACAGCAAGACCAGATTCCGTTGTTTTAAGGGACCATGGCGGTTTCTGGAGCCTAGCGGATTCAGAAGGCGCGCACAGACAAAATAAGCGGTGAATTTGTCTTCTCCACCCTCGTTTTAGTCTGTATACCGAGTTTCAGCCAAAAATATTGAGATTAATTTTTTTTTTGTCCCAAGGGTCCTCGATTTTCCCAGCAAACGCGTTTTAAACATCAAGTTCCTAAAACTTAAAAGGTACAATACCTAAGTTCATTATGAAAGTAAATCTGAAATGCCAAGAGCATACTACGCAATTAAATGCAAACTTATGGAAAAGACAAATACAAAACAGGTGTAATTTCAACTGGTTTTTGTAAAAGTTCACGCGTAGGCAAAAACTGATTCGGGTAAGTAGTTTTAGTTTTGGGTACGGTTTGTCTGACGTTGACGTCATTGCTTTTGTAATCTTTTGCTTTTTACTTACACTGTCTAACGTTTGTTTTGCGGAATCATTAAAATGTGGTCGTATTTATATGATTTATGGTAGTTCATAAAACTCGCAGCCTTGAATCTTCTTCTTTACATTGTTTATATGATTTTGTAAAAACAAAAACAGTTTTATTGGGTCAATTTTGACGAAATATATCAACTGTCAACATTCCAAAAGTGAAAGCATCAGATAACTTGAAGCGGAACCACCCTTCTCTCTTCACGTAACACCATCAGCTGTGGTGATATCCCCTTAAAAATCGCAAACGAAAATAAGAGCGACACGCTTGATAACATCGAAATTGCGTTGAAATTACACGCCACCACCCGGATCGTGCAACAATAACGGATGCGCACCGATGGCGTCAATGCATCCTTTCTTCCGTTTTTGAGGTATACTAACCAGTCAACTCCCGACACCATTCCGGATTGCTGTGATGTCTATGTATGGGATTGGCTTTTCCCGAAACCCGAAAAGAGCATCTCCGTCGCAAGAAGGCTGCCTTCTGATACGACCGGGTGTTGCATGTTGTGCCCCCAGGCGCCGTGACGCCGCCCGGTGTCTGTCGGTGGCGGCTTTTTAGGTCAGTGCTTCTCCTCGTGTGACAATTTCTCTCGGGAAAATTGCGCCATCGACAAAAAGGAAAGGTGAAATCGGTTTGGTTGTGCTCGACAGACTGACTGACTAACGGACTGCGCAAAACGGACACCATTTGACAGTCGTCTTTTTTCAAATTCCGAAATGCTACGGAATCCGCTTCTCCTCGTCGGATTGGCATTCTTCTGCGTGGTTAGCGGCAGTGTTGATCCGGATCGTAAGCTTTCACTTTCTAATCGCAGTTTTTGTGATTAGTACGGTTATTTTACAGGTTTGAAGCCGTGTTTCGAAAAGTATGGCTATCACAAACTGGCAGAAGCTACGCCATTCCACAGCGAAGGAAACATGCTGTCAGTCGATGGGTGTCTGGTTTTCTGTGCCAAAACTACAGTAAGGCTTTCTTTATTCCGATTTTAAAATCAATAAAAAGTAATTTCAGTCCCGATGCCGATCGATAGTCTATGACCGAATGACCCAAACATGCCACTACTTCATGGTTGACGGTGTTGAACTTCATAGAGTCATCCCCTCAGGCAGGATGGACTATTTCCAACTGGCTGATGTTGATTGCGCAGGTTTGTCATTCGACCACATCAAAACACAGTTAAAGTTTCTTTTCTATTTTAAGCCAACGTCATTGCATCCTCTCCCGCGGATTTAACTGAAATTGTTGACGCTGAAGCCATCCCTCTGACCAGTGTCGAAGAAAATGGTGAAAAAATTCCAATTATGTTTGCTCCGGAAAAGTTCCCACAGCCTCCCGAGGCTACGGCCAATCCCGCAACAACGACGATAAACATTCCAATTGATGATTCCTACACTGCCGTCGATATTGACGTTGATCCCGACCTACCGGGGATTGACGATGAACCGGCGGAAACTGAAACTGTTGGCATTCACCCAGCTGGCCGTAAGGCGTCCCCGAAATTCGACGTTAAATTGGATAAGAATGCGCGTAATGGTGTGGATGAAACTATCATCTATGACGATGCTGGTGATGTCGCGAGGTATGTGACCCATCGGCCGAAGGTTGTCGAAGAGGAGAAATTGACCGATGTTCGGGTGCCTACTGATGGCGAGGATGACGGTGGAGCGGATGATGATGATGATAAGGACATGTTGGGAGAAGGGGAAACTGATGGAGATACAAAGATCGTTGAAGAAGTCAAGAAGGTTGAAGTTGAGGGCGATGATTATAAGGAGATCCCGCAAAGTGCCGCTGGTCAGGAATATGACGCGCCGGAAGTCATTGAAAGCCCGACGACTGTGGCTGCCGAGACTGTTGAAGTGACTGAAGCTACTGAATTGGCTACAGAAAGCGTGACTGAAGCTGTGGAAGAAACAGAAGCCACGCCCGACCCTAGAGATGATGAGCTGAAGAAGCTTCAAGAACAGCTTGAGTTGTTGGAAAAGCAAATGCGCGAAGTTCAAAGTTTGTCAACTTTTTTCTTAAACTTGCCATAAAAACCCTCATTTCAGAAACCACTCTCCCCCCAACGCCCCAAACCGTCCTCCCAACCATCACTCGTCCGGCATCCGCCTTCAAACCCAACTTCCCGAAACTTCCCCCCACCCCCGCCGAGCTCATGGATCGCATGGCCCTCCCCGGCATGGTCCCTGAAATGAAGGCCTTCAAACTCGCTAAAAAGCCCCTCCCATCCTCAGACATTTCCATTTCCGACGAAATCCGTCGAGCCCCTCAAGTCAAGCCTACTCTTGCCGCCGCCAAACAGGATTTCCTCAACACCGTCAACAATGGCCCCATCGACAACGCCGTCGAAGACGAATCATGCCCCGCTGGGTCGAGCTATATCTGGATCGCGGTCGAGAATTCAGATCTTCCGAGAATAGGTCGTTTCCTGATCCGACGCGCCGACACTCCGGCAGCGTGCATCGAACAGTGCGAACGGATGAGTGTAAGTTTTTCATTGCTCCGTAATGGCGCCGGGCTCATCAATGGCCTCGTTCCAAAATAGTTTGACGATTTTTAATGCACCGGTAGTGCACTTGACTGCCTTTAATCGGTTTTCGTCTTCAGATTGATGGTCATCGATGCAACCAATTCGTTTTCTACGAAACTTCAAAGCAGTGCGCTTTCGGTCACGAGGATGACATCTTCGGCGTCAAAGCGGCACGAGTTGCTGATTTTAGTACGAGGGCTTATAAAAAGTTGTGCTATCCGGGTCGGTTTTTGTTTTTTGATGGTTTTGATTGATTTTTAAAAATTTAAAATGTTAATTATCTCCGAACGACAATAGTGCATTCGCACACATTTGAATTTGAATTGTGTAATGTCATTCGCACAACATGACAAACGTTCAAATTACGCAAATATGTTGTGCGAATAACGTTAACATTGTTCAAAGTACAACGTGTGCGAATATAAAAATCACGTTCATAGAAAGAAAAATTTTAATTTTAGACACAATCTCCTCCTTCAACGACTGCTCCGACTTCATGGCCTTCCGTGACTACAAACTCAACATCGAACCTAAAGAAGTCTTCGATGGCCTCCCAACAGGCCGTGAAGGTGTCTCCAGTTGCGTCGAGCTCTGCGTCCTCTCCAATGGCTTCAAATGCCGAAGTGCCAGCTTCGACTTCGCAGATGGCCGCTGCTCCATTTACAGCGAGCACTCTCTAAGTGCTCCGTCCGACTTCAAGGAACACAATTCCGACAGTTTGTTGTTCTTCGAAAATGGGTGTATCGCGGATAGCGAAGAAGAGGAAGCGGCGATTACCGAAGCAGCTCAAAACGCCAATGTTCATTTCGGTTAGTCATGCTTGACTTCCTTTAACTTTGGAATTTTAAACAATGACCAAATTCCAGGAACATTGCGCGTTCAAAGAGTAAACTCCGCTCCATCATCCGAACAGCTATCACAAATCGGTGGCGGCTCAGAACCAAGGATTATCGATTTCCGGAAGCTCAAGTACTAATTTATTAGATCTTTGAAGTCATTAATAATGTTATTTGTGTAATAAGCGTATTAATTTGATGCAAAATATGTTTAAATTCCATGATTTCACACATAAAATAAACAAAGATAGAAAAAATAGCGAATTAACCTTTGTGTTTTCATTTTTCATTCATTTTTTGCAAATGCAAAAAGGAACCTTGGTTCTAGCAATTCGATTCAAACTTCTACTAAACAGACAGACAAAAAAAAGCGAAAGGTTCGTCTCGAGGCAATGATGGTCATTTTTGACTTCTTAAGTCTTAACCGCGGGGCCTCGAGTAATCGGCTAATCGCGGAGGACCTAAAACGGGACCAACGGATAGATTCTAGAGTCTTGTGATCGGTAAAAAATTCATGGGAGGTCGGAAGCTGCAGACAGAGGCGGAGGGAATCTTCTTCGAGCCGGGCTTCACGATGAAGATGGAACAATGAAGGCTCTAGGCCTCGGGGATTTGAGAATAGTGATTCAGTGTGGTCATGGTGTGGAATGGGGGTGGTTGGGGTTTGAATTGGGGTACTGTAGTTGACATTTTACAGCTGTTTGGTACATTTTTCGTACTTCTATCTTTGCAAAACTAACATTTTTACTGTTTTTAGCTTTGAAACTTTCACAATTATTCAATTGTTGTGTGAACAACAAAACTAGTATTGTCAAGGGAGGCCCCATATACATTAATGGTGCACCCATTCACACATTTGTCATCTGTCTAGCAGTTCTGCTTCCGAACGCCTACATAAAAACTAACAAAATCCAATCCAACAAGCCCACCTGATGTTAAAACAGTGTTTACCCATCCAATTAAAGTGGTTTCATTCCCGAACTTCTCGAAACTTACTTTCATGATACCCAAGTCCGCTAATTAAGGTCGAAATCACACTTTTTCGCACATTAGATTAATGTAAGTAATCAATGGTTGCCTCCATTTCTATCCATGGGATACGGGATGTGGTCGGATCCATCCCTAAACGCGTTTGTTACTCTCTAGCCCTGCGATATGCGATATCGATATCCGTGAATTTTATTTATGGGTGTGATATTATGCCTATCGCTAAAACTTTCCCTTCACGTGATTTGTAGTTTGCAGCTACTCGCCAATGGTCGAAAAGTCGGCATCGCACTCGTCGCACTCTTCTTTGACGGATGAATCGTTGCACGATGAATCGCCTCCGGCATCACCACTGCCGCCGCCGATGCCGACCGACGTCATGAAGGCGATCAAAGTCGTCCCGGTCGGTGGACAGGATTGTCTGCAAATGCCGGAAAGCAAGGGTATGGGCGAACCTAATGAGAAGACTGTAAGTTGGAGTTTTGAAATTTTGGTCTCGCAACGATAATTAAAATTGGTATTAAAAAGGGTGTTGGTCGTTTAAAATAGGTTTTCTGAGTGTTTTGTAGTTTTACTGGGTGAAAATAGGCTCGAAAGTGCAGAGTAGCGCCGTTTTATGGGTCTTTTTATGGCTAATGGTTGAGCCCCTGCGCGGAAAGGCGGCAAACTACGAAATATATATGGTCAGTGAGAGGGGTTCATTGGACGTTTTCGAGCCGTGGCTGTGCGCGTTTTTTGAAACTGTGCGGACACGCGGACAAACAATAGCGCAAGTTTCTTCTAAAAAGTGGCCAGCTGTGCGTACGTGGAGAAAAGAGAGATGAAAACACCAATCCATGAACGTCCATTGAAGGACGCGTGTGACCTCCGGTGGTGTCGTCCAAACACGCTGTCAGTTTTTGTGCAACGTGTTCGTTGTCTCTTCCCGAGATGTGAAGCGCATTGTTGCCGTTGGCTACATCCAGCTATGTTCACCCCAGACGAGTCGATTGACCATGACGACCATGAGGTCCTGCTGCCGAGATGGAAGCGGAGACGGGGCCGCCGTGTATGTTTTTGATTTGATTCGATTCAAATTTGCGTTATCTTTGAAGATTGTTTCATTTTTGGTCTTTGAGAGAGACTGTCTGGGCGGGTATCTTTCAAGAGCTATAGGAACTTAGCGCTGATAATGTTTAGTTTTACCGTTTTTTGTTGTTTTGTCCGCGTCGGAGTCCATATATCCTCGCCGTTGTCTCCGTATTGGCGCCTTTGTAATCACCGCGTGAACCCCAAACAAGGTAGTAATCTTCACTCATCATGTAGATAACCCCCAGCGGCGCCATCAGTCCGTCGTCTGTTCAAATTCAAACGGGTTGTTTAAAGCCTTGCTCGCTGTAGGCAGGCTTCACGCCCACGTGAGAGCGACACCCCTCACCTAAGTAACCCTTGGGGTTCCTCGCGAATCAGTCACGATCACGACTTCCGGCAGCAGTGAAGTAACGACCGACCAACCGCCGCCGCCGACGCACACTTATCACACCCTCATGAAGGGTCGAACGCACATGGAGCCCGGCCCGGGCAGAAGCGGCAGCAGACGTCGCCGCGTCGTCGGGAGCGATGTCGTCGTCAAACCGCCGAAGCCGCCACCGCCACGATCGCAGGCGTACTCGGAGCGCCCCGCCTCGTTGAGTAGCCGAGTGACGGCCACGCTCGGACGCGTTCTCATGCGAGGCCTCTTCGATTCTGATTCCAGCGATGATGATCGGGATGCCGCTGAGACGGCGCGAAGCAGCAAGCCGACCTCTTCTGACGGTTATGAATTCCTCGATAATCCGCATACCAGTGAAGATGTCTTGGCGCATGAGGCCGGCAGTGGCCAGGGGACGCCCTTCATCTTCCCGACCCATCCGAAGCACCCCCGAAGTTCGAGCAAAGACGCGCATAAGAAGCGACCAGGAAGTTTCGCCCGTCTGGAGATTGGCAGTGAGGAGAATGCAGTCAGTAAAACGGTATAATCATAAACAATTAGGGATAAATTATGCCTTTTTGAGAAAACTGTTATATAGTAATGTGATTCTCTTTCAGTTCATCCTGCTCAGACCCTTCAAAGCCATGTCAGCCATGCGGAACAACCTCAAAGAGGACTTTGGAAGCATACTGTTGCTCCTGTTCCTGTACCTCCTCCAAGGCATCCCCCTCGGCCTCATCTCTGCCGTGCCGATTCTTCTTCAATCGAAGCACGTAACGTACACCCAGCAAGCCTTGTTCAGTTTCGCCTTCTGGCCGTTCTCTCTGAAGCTGCTCTGGGCCCCTATTGTCGACTCCCTCTACTTCCAACGAATCGGCCGCCGAAAGTCCTGGATGGTCCCGTGCCAATACCTCATCGGCGCAGGGTTACTGTACATTTCGTATTTCTCGCCCTATGCCGTCGGTGATGGCGCTGCAAAGGTCGAAGGCGCGGAAGAGAAGGCCCCCAATGTTTTGATGTTGATGTTGGTATTTTTGCCGTTGAACTTTTTGGCAGCCACGCAGGATATTGCTGTCGATGGGTGGGCGTTGACCATGCTTTCGAGGTTTGTTTTGGCCTATTTTTCGACTTTTTTGATTTAAAATGAAACTTTTAGGAAAAATGTTGGCTACGCTTCAACCTGCAACGTCGTCGGTCAAACTATCGGCTACTTCTGGGGCAATGTCGGCCTTCTGACGCTGGAGTCGAAGGACTTTTGCAACCGTTTCCGATCGGTCCCACAAGAATATGGCTTCGTGGATCTGTCTAGTAAGTTTAAGTCGACATTTTTGATGTTTTGCCAAAAATTAGAATCCAAAAAAGTCTATCTGACAATTTCATTCCTCGAACAAAGTCTACTCTAGCCATCATGAAGTGTGTTAATCGTGATCTCTGCGCATTAAATCATTACAACTTTGGACTGTTCTTGTCTTTTCTTTTTCTCACGAGGGCCCAAAAGCGGTGGGGGCAAGTACGTAAATGATAGTGATAGTGGTACACCGGGTCAGCAGGTCCTGCCGAGCCAGTAGAACGCGTCGAAGATCATGAGTTCACAGCTGAAACCAATTTTATACCTTTTAAACCGACTTAAAACGCGTTTAGTTACCTCGTATTTTGGAACTGATCATAAATCGCACTCATACCGTAGCCTCCCTTTTCATTAATGATCACAGCACTCCACCAATTCCCGAATCGCGCCTCAGCTGCCTGTTTCATGTGTTTTGCTTGGAAGCTAAATTGATGGGGATAGTTGCCCACACTCTCCAGGATGATTTCACGCAGTTTTTCTGATTTGCAATTGTCTTCTGCAAAAAACGCGCAGTCAAATTTACTGTACCTTTTAAAACCTTCAAACGGAAAGGTCATTGCGAAACCTGCGAAACCACCGGAAGTCCGCTTTAATGTGTTTAGTTTCTCCACGTTACTTAATGTCATCTTTTGGAAAAACCGTGGTGCCAGTCCACAAACTTTGCAAAACGAAAACTTCCGGTGGTCTAATTTGGCAAAATGCAGGGTAAATGCAATTACGCGAAGGTGATTTGATTAACGCATTTTACGATAAACATTTTGCGTGATTCATTGGTTCCGAAAGGAGTAAAAGACTTACTGATGGTCCTTGAGAGCGTGTACACCGGCAAATCCATGATCAGGATAGTTACAAAAAGTAGGAAAATGGGCCCATATTTGGAGACTTGGCGGTTTTGACGACTGACCATTTTGAATGATGGAATTGCTACAAGTTTGACTGGTCACGGAAGACACACGATGTCGATGTGGACTGACACGGCCAGAGGGATCTGCAATTTTTGGAATTGAGTTGACGGGAAAATTGGGCATCATTATTGACTGGTATTTGTTACATGTGCGCGTAGGGTTGGACATGGGGGTTTCTTGTATCATTGCGAATTGTAAAAAGACAATAGATGGGGTGACTGGCGACATGGAGACACTGACAAGTGGTAATAATGATTGAATTTGAGACTTATGCGGTTCCTGGTGTTAATTTACGACTATTTTTTGAAGAAAAGCGATAGGCAAAGCAAAACAAAGACAAAAGTCGTTCGATAAGTGAAACTGTGAAAGCAATTCAACCTTTCAGGTTTCGCCTTCTTCAATGGCTGGGTGTTCATCATCTCGACAACCCTGGTGTTCATCTTCAAGCGCGAAGTCGACCACAGCGTCGAGGAGACGACACCACAACTGCCTCAGGCTAATGCTGAAGGGTAAGTAAGGTTTTGCTTTTGGGGCTTGGCGCTTAAAGATAGACGTTTTTTGCGTAAATTTTGCCTTTTTTGGGGTTGTCTTGTCAGCAGGATGGCCCTGCCGATGACAAATAGGGATGACGAGATTCCCAGCGGAGTCGACGCGCGCCGAAAATAAGAGATTTTCGAGGGGGTGCCGGGTCAATGGAGACGAATTTGAACGAATTTATTACGGGAATGCCGGCTTTAAAGAAGAAAGACAAAAGTGAAAACAGACTGACTTACCCACGCCCACGCTTTTTCTAAAACTGCTAAATTTGGGGTTCTTTCTATTTCGCGACTAAATAATAGCTCGAAACTGCAATGCAAGTTCCTAAATGTGTGGAATGGATACAGCTGGCTTATCGGCGAGGATGTATGCCATTTTAAAAGTGGCTAATGGCCTGAGGACAGTCGCGCGACAGTCTCAGGAGGGTCGTTATGCATGGAAAGCTTGAAAGTGGCACTACATTTCGGGGTTGATGGCCGGCGCTTTGGGAAGATTTGCAAAGTGAAATTGCATCATTAACGACTTACAGCTAATTGGAATTGTTTTTACAGACAAGGTCAACTGGCGGCAGCCGAGGGCGAAGGCGATGGTGAAATGACGCTTGGAATCGGGCAAACTTATGTCCTTTTGTACAAGATCATGCGTTTGAAGCCAGTTATGTACATGGCTGTGGTTTTGTTGACTGCGAAGATCTCCTTTGCGGCTACCGATGGCATGACTGATTTGAAGTTGATCAATCTTGGCTTCAAAAAGAGTACCATCGCGTCGAGATCGATCTTTTTGACGCCGCTTCAGATCATTTTGCCTTGGTTGTTGGGGAAATACACGGCTGGAAAACGTGAGTTGAAAGATTATTATTTTTGAAAACGGTTAAGAATGTTGTTGCAGGACCATTGTCAATCTTCCTCTTCGCCTATCCCTACAGAATCATCATGGGTGTCATTTTCGCTGGCTTGCTCTACGTAACCCCGAACTTCCGCCTCGAAGACGGCGAATTCACGTACACTGTGTACGGTCTCTGGATCCTCGCCTACTACTTCCAGCAAACTTCGGCTTACTGTATCTTCTTGTCGATGATGGCCTTCAATGCGCAGGTTTCTGACCCCAAAATTGGTGGCACCTACATGACATTGCTGAATACGTTGAACAATCTGGGCGGCAATTGGCCGATTACGATGTTCTTGGGGATTACGGATCGGTTTACGTTTAAGAATTGTATCGCAAAGGGGACTCAGACGTAAGAAATTCTTTTCATTACACTCTTTTATTGTTGTCTTTCAGCATCCTCAACACCTGCAACACCAAACACGACGAAGAGCTCTGCCACTCCAGCGGCGATGTCTGCGAAACGTCCATCGACGGCTACTACGTCAGTGTGGCCATCTGCACCGTGTTCGGCTTCATCTGGTACCGCGTCTTCTACAATCGCATCCAATACTTCCAACGCATTCCCCGCGAGGAATGGCGTGTCATCAAAAACAAGTAGATCGCCGGCGATAGTTTTGTGAATGGCATCCCAGAGAACGTGCGTCCTACTGTACTGTACGAACCCAAACTTGTCTATTTATTCTGTCGTTTGTTGTGTTGTCCCTAATAACTATTGTAATCTATTGTTTCATAATATGGGAACGTTTTTTGATTCGTCTTTCCGCGTGTCGTCCACTTTTCCAGTCTCTCCACTTTTCGATTCCATTGTGCAAGCAAGTTCAGTTCTCTTTCATCAAAGTGTGTCGACAATGGCGATTGAAACTGATGGAGTTTGACCCGGTTTTCTGTAATATGCTTTTAAAAACACATTAATTTATGTTAGTCGTCAATTAAAAGTGCAAAATGTTGCACGCCAAAGCGGTTGTGATCATACTGATTGTGATATGGTGCGGAGAGGAATTGAATAAATTAAGCTCAAAATGTTTCACGTTTATTGGAAATGAAAATTTAAAGACTACAAACAAAGTTAGAGAAAGTATTGAAACACTCGGCCTTAACCCATGTTCCGGTTTTCAAGCTAACTGTCGTGCACTGGTAACCGTTGTTGGTGTTATCAACAAAGTCTGTATAGTCCACGGTAGTTCCGTCTTGCCATGTGTAGTTGGGACTTTCTAGACTTGTCAATCCAATGTAGAATTGGTTATCGGCGCCGAAGGTACTGCGTGCATGGTCTGAAAGTGGTATAATCAATCCAGATTTGGCAAATGTTCAACATACCTGCGACGTACAAGTTGTCGAAAGCACTGTGAATGGAAGCCAAATGGCCGTTATAGAAGTTTCCGCAGAACGTTTCAGCTTGAATAAACGTTATATTCGACTTGACAAAAAGGAAGCACTGCCCTGTTGAATGCGATTTTATTCCCTTCATTTTGGCACAATCTACGGCTGAAATGGTCGGTGATGGAGTTGGAATTGCAGGCGTGGAGGCTTCATCACTGCAACGAAGGCTGGCAGCATTGGTTAGTGCAATTATGCCGATGACAGCGAGAAAGAGAAGAAAAATGTTAGCCATCTTGCTTATGAACAACAATTGCGGTTGTTTAGATTTTGACGGAGCGTTTATGTACTCAGGCTACAGAATAAAACGATCCGCTTATCAGAATCATAAACCATATTTGACCTGACTCATCGCCTCAATGCGGTACGATCAAAAAGGTTTTTTGCTGTTAGCATTTATCAGTGACGTTGGTACTTACGCAGTGCTCCCAACTAGGTTAAACAAGGTGTGGTTTTTGCTGTGAGAGTAAAACACAATTTTTCAGGCCGTAGATGCGGACAATCAGAGTCCGGAACCGAAAGAAGCGTCGAATCTGATTCCCGCTCGATTACCTAGTTCGAAACGCAAAATCGTTCACAATTTGCACCTTGTCTCGCAACGATTGATGAATCATTAAATGCGTAATTGAGGTACGATTGCTTGCGACCATAGTACCGGACTTTAATTATAGAACTGAAATATAAGAATGCAGAAAGAAGAACAACAAAACCCACACATGTATGTGAAAATATAGGTTTTTATCCGCTAGTTTTTGTTTGCTAGCCACTAGAATTGAATAAGTACGTACAAGTTCTTCATTCCTAATGGTTATCAAGGCGTAAATATTGACAACTGATATAACAATAACAAAAAACCGGCTGATAATTTGCGACTTTTATGACGACGTTCGACATAAATTTAATATTTTTTCTTTTGCATTTGTACCTCGTTCCTACCTATACGTTGTACCTTCTGTTATTACACGTACTGTTTATAAGTAAAAAAAGATACTTATTTTGTTCAGTATTCTATAAACTATGCGGCATTCAATTTTTGGCTTCTGCCATCGGCTGCGTTTCTATGTATTTTCTGATGCGGTTGTCAATGGCACCTATTACGCTACCATTTATTTTATCGCTACCACGAACTGGTCTGTTTCCATCCATGTTTGTATTTTTTAACATCGCATCCATTTCAACCGTGCAGATATGTGAAGCTGTAATCAGCTTCAACCGCGCTTCTGTGATACTGTTTGGTACTAAGTATAAACAAATCTGGGCATCGTTGATGAAAGTTTTTTATGGTTTAATTGCTTTGGTTTCATTCGGTTTAACATAGAACCTTTGGCTTTTAAATGTTACTATTGATTATTTTGACCCGGTTCATACAGAACTTGGTATTGATTGGCGTGAAAGAGAGCCAAACCACATTACCTGGATGAACCCCACGCTCAACTTTTATGTTCTCTGTTCACTCACCACGATTACAAGCTTCTTCTGGAATGTATTTACATTTTTTAAAATCATTAAAGGAAACTATTTTTCTGATGCAACGAACGCAACAATCAATAGTACGATTAAACAAAAATTTTTGTTTTCGTTTTTTACATCGTTGGTACAAACGGGACTACTAACCTATTTTGTGAGTAAACATTAAACAATTAAAATAAACTAACTTTGAAACCATTTTAGTTCATCGCCAAGCTTACAAACAAATTACATCCATCGCCTTTTAACTATTTTGGTAGTGACGTTTTTCATTTTGTGGTCCCATGGATTTTCCTATGTACGCAGAAAGCAGTTAGATTCGCTGTTCGGGACACTTTAAGTCAAGTGTTTCGAAAGAAAAGCTATCATGTGACTGTTGTTTCTAATAATCGACAGTTAATTGTTAGTTAATTTGTTATAAAGCTCATTGTTTTTTTTCTTTGATCGTATGAACACAAAGTTCATACGCAGTACCGACAATTATTTACCTATAAGCATGTTACCTCGAATGTATCTAAATCCACCGTTTATGCGTAATACTTTACATATTTTTAAAGTCGTTACTTTACAAAAACTTTTAAAAACACACGTAGTTAAAGTGAAACGAGTGTTTTACCACAGTGGAGTCATTGCTTATTCAACGCGAGCGTTCTGTAATACTCGGTACTTTAACAGTAATTGAAGGCACATTGGAAACTGTGGAAGCTGTGGACATTTTAGACGGAATGTAACGATTGATTTTGTTGAAGCAATATTCTCTGTATGGTCGAACAAAGTAAAGAGTACTGAAAATGTCGACCATGCCATGGAAAAATATAAAAGTCAACGCAACATTGACGGCAGTTGTGCTTCCTTCGATTGCAAATGTCCAACATGTCAATATAAACAACGCCGGGCCGAACAAAAACACCAGAAAAGAGCCGGTTTGAAACAGTACTGTAGTTAGCAAATATGTCGAATGTGAAGATAAAGTTCGGGAAGTTTTTTTCAACATGGCGACATGAGCAATGAACCAAATTATAATACCGGCAAGACCAAAGAATAGGACCACACCTATACAAAGTGCAACGAGACAATAAAAGTTTTTCCGTCCACCATGCTGTCCCATGTAGATTATGCTTTTTTCAACAACCCAAGTGTCCAATAAGTGACCAGTTTCATTATGCATTGCAATAGCTGTGTCTTCGTGGGTCATATAGGCATTGTCGTAGAGCCAAATTAAATACGCGTCTAGAATAAGGTGAAGCACGGCTACAGTTCCAAGCGTAAACTTGTTGTGAATCACCCTTTTTAGTCCGGGTTGAAATATAAACACAAATCTGTTAAACAATGAGTAAAATAAACCGAATAAAGTATGGACGAACAATATCAAACCCAAAAATGCAATAAAATACGTCAGTTCGGTGGGTATAACGTTGCGCAAGAGGCCAGCCTAAATTTTAACAAATAACAAAACCTATTTCTTTAAAATTGCGAGGCTTACCGTATAACCACCCAAAAAAGGACCCATAAACACCGGAGATGCCAAAAAGATTCCAATTTCCAAAATCTGAGCAAAACATGTTTGATTCAATAGGTAATATTTGAATGAACCCAAGCTTGACGACTGCGTCAAAATAACGTAGTTTAAAAATATGCCAGAAGTGAAATTAATAACAAACATAATTAGACATTCGATGGTTCTATTGGTGAAAAAGTGAGCGGCAATAATAGGGGGCCCATCTTTATCAACAGTATATATAAATTTTGCAAAGAAGTCATCCCACATAGCAAATAGCTCAGTCGCTAGAACGTCACGCTGATTTTAAAAACACATAAGCACGTTTGGAACTTTCGTTAGTTAAACTGACTAGAAGCAGACGAAATTACACCTGTATTTTTAGTAAAGGAAGTGCACCTGGAATTTAAACTTCTAATCTTTTTGAATCGGGGGTGTTCGCGTTCAGAGAATGCAGTTTTAATTAGATTAGCACTTTCAAGATGTTTTCGCTTTAAAATGAATTTATCCTTCAGACTGGTAAATTAAACTAAACTTAGATTTCATTGAATCTGTCATATTCAATCATACAATACTGCATTTTAGTTTAAACCTCATTAGTTTTCCTTGGTTCTAGTTCCTAGCGCACGTGAACGTAAAAATTGTAATGTAGACAACAACCTAGCAGGTGATTGCTCTACACTGAAAAAAAAAGTGTGACGTAAAAACGCAAAAGTGTGTCGCATTCGTTTTACAAATGGCAACGAAAAGTCGCGCCGCCATATAGTATAACAAACGCGTCACCATTTAAAAGTATAACGTTTGCGACACACTTTTGGCAACGCAAACGAAAATTAGTGTGTCGCGTCCGTTCCAAAAAGTATAACGTTTGCGTTTTAAAAAGTATAACGTTCTCGTTTTAAAAAATGCAACGATTGGTTAATTTAAAAAAACTTAATTAATTTGTTTGTCAGATCGTAATTAGCCAAAAGCCAATTAAATTCAAAAATTACTACTTTTACATTCAGTAATGAATGCAGGTGCTTCATGTTTCAGAAGTCAGAAAACACACTCATGTGCCAAAACCTAATGAACTGAGCGTCGGGTTATTGTGCGCGAGAGCGCGAAGGGCGAGGCAACGAAAGAGAGCACCTCTCCCTTAAGGGATGAAATCGTTATACTTTTTTGGCAACGACTTCTTTAGCGTTGCACTTTTGGTGACGTTTGCGTCATACATTTGGCAACAAATTTCGTTCGTTCCACAAAGTGAAACGCCTTCGTTGCCACAAAAAGTAGAACGCGCAGTTGTGACGCATCTTTTTTTTCAGTGTACTAATTGTCATGCAGAACACTAATAATAGTTATACGATGTAATTCATTTTTTGAAACGTTGTAAAAATAAACTTATGTCGTCAGTAATAAAGAACGTGAATGAATTCTAAATGTCTCCACATTTTTCTACGAATAGTAGCCAAAATGTGGTTTGGTTTCGATTACTTTTTGTCAAAATTTTGATTGAAATAAGAGAAAAAGAATGGTTTTTTTATTCATGTTTGAAATGGCAATATTAGTGGAGTTAACGTGTAAGCAAGGGTTGCAAATTTACAACGCTTCATTTAGCATAGTTTAGATTCAGCACATCGGCCAGAAGCATCTTTGACTTTTCGGTAAACAGTCCTGGATCGGTGCAATAAATTCTGTCTACTGGCTTGTTTTGCGATTTGAACCACTTGATGACGATTATCACGGTGATTAGCAAGGATGTCGTTAACGTGGCAGAAACTATAACCACAATCCAAACTGTTGGCCATGCGGCACAACCGTGATTTTCGGGTGCACGAGGTTTGGGACCATTATTATTATTCAAAACTGGCGGAACAGTCTTTGAAGCATAAGTTCGTTTGACACCGTAAGCATAACGCGACACTGGCTTGGCAGTCTCTGCAGAACACTGGGGTCTTGTCGCTTTGAAACCGTAGGCACTGTGCGAAACTGCCGAAGCTGTAAAGTAAAGATGTCAACATCCGTCGTCGGAACCCTTCTGGGACACACTCAAAAATATTTTTTATCATAATTCCATTCTAATTTGTTGCAAACATGCTCGAAAGGTCGACTTTAGTATGTTGTCGTCTTTGTTTCTATCATTTTGCCTCGTGGCATGTCATTTCCATCACATCTGGTGACGCATCCAAACAATTTAAACTATTAATTCAACCATAGATGGTAAACACAAAGTGTCATCTTGGCGAATCGCGGTTATCCCTCAACGTGTCCTGTCGACCCACCACCTCGCGCCAGTGGTTGCCCCCAGAGGTGCAAAACCGCGCGCGAATCGACCGCACTCGTCGCTCGCCACTCGCGCCAGCCGTCGAACGACCGGTCAGCCAGTCTGCCATTCTCGAATTCCGCCGTGCGGCTGCCCCTGTCTGGCTCTGTCGAGCCCGTTTTGATGACTTCGTACGGTTGCTGTTTTTTGCATCCCTTTTGTTTTGGTCGAGGGCGTCATTATCCTTCATTTGATTTGATCCCCGTTTATTCAAATGAATCTGTTGCACAGTTTTGTCATGATTTTTTATCTACGCTTTGGTCCCAATTGAGAACTTTCGGTTTTTTTATAACAAAGTTTGATTTTTTCGTGATAGCGTGATTGTTTGAATCCTCTTTCGTGCCGCACTGCCATGTTTATCTATTCAATTTTTTGTAGCCGTTTTTCGATCACCGGATGAGTGCACTTTTCGCTACATTTGTTCAAAAACGATGACTTTACAAATTTTTGCTGAAGATGATCGCAATAGTTGACTTTTAGTTGAAAATGGTGCTATTCTTTAAATATTTTGAAGTGCGCAACAACACGGGGTGTTTTTTTTTGTTTATTTTTGAATCTAAACTTCTATCTTATTATTTTCAAATCTAGATTACTCTTTTTGACCCAAAATGATGACTATCAAATTTTTGTTTCAAAAATGACTTAGTCTCACAACATCTTTATCATTCGCAGCACTGCTGAATGGTAGTGTTTCTACGCTCAATCTAATATGGCATTACTTGTCATTTCAATATTTTCCTGGGGGAACCCGGTTATCCATGCTGAATGCGCCGCGCTTTTGAGCTGCAGCTGTTTTTTTATTCTTTTTATAACTTTTCTTTGCATGAAAATGTTAGTTTAGCCTTCATGACCAGGAGTTGAATTTAGCTAAATACCATCATAAAAACCTTACAATTGCTTATGTTATTTTGTTTGCAGGTTTCACTTCATGTCCTATGCCATCCACTCTCGGCATAAAAAAAACTGTTCATTTCAAGCCGCAGTAGCATGCATGTGTAGCAGTTGTATCACGCGAAGACACGATGATTGGACCGCATCCGGGATGTTTTCAGCCTGGGCCGACTTTCACCGTGCTTCGACTACCATCTTCTGAAATGACTGTCCTACATGATGCCGCCGGAGTCTGCCGCTGTTCCATCTGCGATTTCGAAGCTGGCACTTGCTGTTTTGACTGCAAACGAAATGAAATCGATGGTGCATCATCCGGGATCTCCTTTGACGAATGTTAAAAGTGAAAAATGTAAAAAAAAAATTTGTTTTGAGGCCGTCCTCTCTTGGGGCATGAAGCTGCAATACCATGGCACCAGCGAAGCATATCACAGATGATACACCAAATTTCGTTGGGGATTTTTTATAATCCGCTATCGATTAGGTATGTTTTTTACGCATACTGTTGACAACTTAGCTCCTGGTCATGTAAACAAACTGTAACCATCCAAAAACGGACACCGGCAAACTTCAAAGTTGCTTTTGCTGACGTTCAAAAAGTGGTGCATTCAGCATGAATATATGGGTTTATCTGCATATTGAAAAAATGCTTGTGTCTCTTACAAGCAGCACTTTTTTTTAAATACCCTTGCGTGTCGTGTTGCGTTTCCCATATCTATAAGCGTAAATTTACTTTCAAAATTAGTAATCCAAATGCCATTTTTAATCTCTTCAAAGTGAACTTGCTTCCTTGCAAATCACGAGTGAGGATTTAGCAAACTGATGCACATTCGATCCGATAAACTTCATATTCAGTGTCGAACTGGTCAAAATGCGATTAGAAGCAACTTAAAACGAACGCGTAGCACCAGTGTTGAAAATCCTAGAGTGGTATGCTGTAACTGTTGCAGATAAATCGCTCTAGTTGGTTTTTCTACACCGTGATCCTAGGCCTGTTTGACAACGTTTTTCTGACAATCATATATTTCCAACGATTAAAATGCGGTTAAAATGATTTAATAAAAACCCTGCAAGAACGCTATTTGTGGTAACTTTGACAGAAATAAGAGGGGAAAAATAATTTTTTTATTTATGTTTGAAATGACAATATTAGTGGAGTTAACGTGTAAGCAAGGGTTGCAACTTTACAACGCTTCAGTTAGCATAGTTTAGATTCAGCACATCGGCCAGAAGCATCTTTGACTTTTCGGTAAACAGTCCTGGATCGGTGTAATAAATTCTGTCCACTGGTTTGTTTTGCGATTTCAACCACTTGATGACGATTATCACAGTGATTAGCAAAAATGTTGTTGTCGTGGCAGTAACTATAACCACAATCCAAACTGTTGGCCATGCGGCACAACCTTGGTTTTGAATTGCGGGCGGAGCAGTCTTCCAATCAGAAGGTTGATATTCGGTTGGTTTGACGTGGTAGGCTTTACGCGACACTGGCAGGGCAGACCATGAACCTTGGGGTGCTGTCGGTTTGACACTGTAGGCGTAGGGCGTCGTTGGCAGGGTAGTCTTCCCAGCAAATTGGTGCATGTACGGTTCGTAGATGTCATCCAAAAATGGAAGCAAAACTTCTGAAGACGAAACGTGAGCCCTTACTGTTTCCATTGTTTCAGGCTTCAGTTGGCGGAGATGTAAAAGTATTGTCAGCACAATTTCGCGTGTTTCTAAATTCAATTGCGGCATGCTTTGAAAATAGGTACTGCTCCGTTGCTCAATGTGTTGCTGGTAGGCATCCATCGCTTCTGCTCGAAGTCGTTTCAGCACTTTTTTCGACTCTATCAAAACGCTACGGCGCGTAGCTTCTTTCCGGACGTAGTGTGGAAGTCTGTCATAAACGGCACTCGTATCACTAGTATTAGTCACTTCAAAGACATTGTCGGCTCCAGCAGCATCCACGTTTTTAGTGAAGGAGTCATTATAATGAATATAACGACTCTTAAGCCCGAGATAGCGTTTCAATGGCTGACCTTGCCAAGGGTCGAAAACAGGTATTGCTCCCACACTATCCGCTTCGATTCTGTCGATCAGCGTCTCAACCATATCCAAAACTGTTTCAACGTTAAGCATAGTCGCACTATCATTGACTTTGACCACTCCTGTCAAGGCGTTGTTGACTTCATTCAAATAGTAAAGCAAAAAGTAATCAACAAATCGTTTTTCATTTGTTTCACGATCCAACTGATGCTGCCCTGTCCATCCATCATTCTGCTGCGTCGACAATGGCCGTTTTTTCAACACTATAGCGCTTTCTCGAGACTCACGATAGTATTGCCACCGCTTTTCACGTTCTGTTTCGGCGACTTTCAACCATTTTGCACGCCGCTGCTCAGTGCGATTCTTTGCTTCATTGGCTCTTGCATCTTTCTCGACTTTTCCAAGACTGTCAAACCAATATGACATTATCTCAGGGAAATAAGGCTTTCTGATTGGTACCGGGTCAAGAGTTTTGCCATGCATTGTGAGAAGTTTGTAAAATTTGCCATTTTCGAAAGGTGTAAGATCTAAAAAGGGAGACACAGGGAAATTCAAATTAAATAGGAATGCGTAAAAACCTACAAGCCCGAACGTAGTTATCTGTGATAAAGCTTCTCAACATTGCTGGAAAATACTTCATCATCAGCGTCTCTTGCGCATTCAACTCTCTTGAAAGTGGAGGCAAGCCGATGGCAAAAGTGAGATCTTGCCCATGACTATCGTAGTTTTCCAGCTCGAAAGAGTAGATGTACGCAGCTTTTTTGAGGTTTGCAACAGTGGAAGCCAATCGAAAAAGGAATGTCTTCACACCGTCGCCAGAAACGGGATTGTGCGTATTGTTATCTGAAAGCAGTTTATCAACTTTCTTGTTGAAAACAACCGCTGACTTACAGTACACGTCGTTGCTGTATCGTTTTGTGCACGCATCAATTGCATCATCACTCTGATAATCGAGCAAGCGTGCGTACAGTTCGCAGTATTTCAACACAGTATCATTATCGCCAACTTTGAACTCCCATTTAGTGGACCCAAATAGGGTTGGTACTGCCTAAAAACGTATTTTGTACTGAATACATTGCCAAAAATCAGCTTACCTTCCAATTATCAAGTAATTCGATAAACGTTTTGTTGTCAAACATAATTGAATCTGAGCTTATTCCTTTCCATTGATAAACTCCATCATTTTCAACAGCCTTCTGAGCACTTGACAAATTTTTATATGACGGCTCTCTACGCACTATATTAAAGAAATCATTTGGTATTCTGCCCTGTAATATTACTTTACATTTGACTAAATGCCATAATTTTGTATTTAAACCTACCCCTTTTTCTTCTTTTTCATCGATTGCGGCAGAAATATCGTAGTTAGCATTCCTCAAAAGTGGAAGAGATGGTGAAATAATGATGGCACGTGACCATAGTTTTTCCACGTTTTGTGCCACCGACAAGTACGTAATAGCCGATGCACCATGGCCATGCCCGAATACTGTAACGCGCTCAGGATCTCCTCCAAAAACTTTAATTTCATTTTGGACCCACTCCAGAGCGCGGACAATATCGTGTAAGCCGGCATTCCTTCTAATAGATTCATCAGTACCGTAATCAGCAAAGCCAAAAAACCCAAGACGAAACGACGGAACGACAACAATAATGTCTTTAGAAGCGTAGTTGTCGATGAGAAAGTCGTCATTAGACATGTAGGTCGGATCGTAGGAGAAGAAGTTGTCATGAATTATGAAAAGGACTGGACAACTATCTTTCTAAACAAAATTTTGTAGTTTTTTTTAAAACCACATTAAAACCTCTACCTCTTGACAGCCTTCCTTCGCAAAAACGTTCACATGCAAACAGTCTTCATTTTGTTCATACAAATGGTCGTTGTTCAGGCACCCGTGACGGTAGTAAGTCGCATTCTTGATCCAACGCCATGGTTCCAATGGCTTAGGAAAATCGAAGCGTAGCCAACGGACCGGTGGCTCGGCATACTCAATTCCTTTGAAGATCTTTATAGACTTGCCTTGATTCGTTAAAACATTGTATCCTTGAACGCGACCACCAGTGAGCTTTACAATATTATCTTTCGGTGTGCCATACTTTTTGTGTGCATCGGATCCAAAATCGTATTTTCGATGAGATCCGTCGGCCTGTGTTTCAGTTGATCCGAACTTTAGAGCGTAAACAAAAATGATGCAACTAAACAGTAGCAGTCTCATGGTTGAAATATCATTGATGCCTAAAACCATTATAAAACCAATAATTAGGGTTTTAATTATTCTACAACTTGTAAAAAATACGGTCTCGAAAATACGTCGAAAGAGCTAAACAACGCCAATCAGCGCCATTTGGTTTGAAAAGAGTGACGGTGCATAGGCCGTTCAATAGGAAGAGAACTTACATGCTTATCAGTTTAAGCTATGTTGTTCAAATGTTCAATACAAACAACTGCTTTAGATCATAACAGAGACTACACAAAAATGACATGTTTTGTGTTAGCAATGTCTTCGCCTACTTTGTCCATGCAAATTGGGTCGTTTGTCCATGACGATGATATAGCAGTTGGTTAAAGTTAAAAAGGTGGTAATCTATGTTTGTTTTCATCTTTGTCATTTTTAGCTATTTCTTGACCTAAGGTTCGAGAATGGTTACAAAACAGACGCTTTCATGAGGTGTAATAATTTAACAACAACTCATACAGGTAACAATTTTAAGATCCTTCTAATCCAACAATTTATTCCATCAATTCACAATCAGTAAAGTCTACCTCACAAAAGTCAATAAATTTCCCAACTATCAACAATTCCTTTTTGGCTCGTACCATAGCTTCAGCAGCGGGTGTAAGTTGCACTATTGAAGCCAATCTAGCAGCATAATTAGGAAGTTTCATCTCATAGATGTAATAACTATGCATTTCCGCGGCATTTCGTTCCAATAACTTTTCCGCTTGTTGAAGTGTTTTTGGTGTTACACCATGAATATCTGAAAAGCAAACTTTCTTTTCTTCTAAATTATGTTATACACAATCTGCTCACCAATCACATTCCATAACAAATTGGACGTAATGAACGCCATTTCAAAATGCGTCGGCTTTAGTCTTTTCAATGGATTGATCAAATGTCTAAACGTAAGGTTAACGAAAGGTTGAAACATTTTTATTTGTTCAGTTATTTCACATTGTCGTGGCACACCGAAGACGGGACCGAGATCGATAGCCGTGGTGTTAGAAAGCAAATATCGCATATCGTCTTCTTCGGTTCCAAAAATGGCAAGTGATTGATAAATGCGTTCGACGAAATGGAATGTTGCCCAAAAATGGCGGAATACGTTGTACTGCAATTCGCTTTTTGATTTAATATTACTATTTATAATGAAAAACCGTACCTTCTGATCGGTATCAATCGATACAAACTCGTCCAATGTTGTTACTAAACGAGCCAATCTGAGCAAATACTCCTCATGGAATCTTACATTGTTTTTTACATCGATGTCATAGGAAACTATGATTTTAGTCGGATCCGGGGCATTGAGGGATAGAAATTTTTTTAATTCGTGACTCGTTTTTTGCATCGGCGTCAAGACAACCCCAGGCGCACTTTTAATAGTTGCAGTGTTGTTTTTCAATAGATTTTCTTTAATAATGTTGAGCAAAGGTGTGGCGTCGTAGTCAACCTTTTTACCATTCATGCTTACCGGACTTCCAGTAAAAGTATCACTAATAACATCTTTCGCCGGTTCGTCGACCACCGTTTCAGGCTGACTGTCAAGTTCTATACGCATTCCAATTTCGGTGCATTTTTTAAACCGGCAATATCGACAAATAGGCTTGTTTTTGTTTCGTGTTGTTAAATCGCACTTTCCGGTGCCACGTTGACAATGATAGACAAGCTTTGCTTTGACCGAGCGACGGAAAAATGATGCACACGCACGGCAACAATTTACCTTTAATGAATTTGTTAAAAGCGTGAAACTGACAAAAAAGGGACGAAATAAACCAAAACTTACTTGAAAGTGCAAGCTTTTTGTAGGGTGTTTGCATATTAAACAAGGTTCATGATCGGCCGTCATATTGAGTGCGGAAAGAAATCACAAAGAGGGAAAAGAGACCACGTTGTGGACGACTTTCGACTATTATTCACGTCGATAAATATTCTGCGACCAAGGTTTTATCAATGCCCACTTGCAACAAGGTACACACGATGACAAAATTTGGACAGCCCAATGCACGTATAAGCTGAAGACGGTCCAAAAAGACCAAACTAGGCGTCGTTGCTATGGCCTGTGCTTGAGTCACGCGTAACCTAGGTAACACTGTAAAAAACAAAACCGTTAAATGTATTAAAATGTATGTTTACAGCTTAAAATCCCGTTCATAATAAACTTGATGCAACATATAATCCAAAACAACAACACAACAAATCATTATTCCAGTATAAACTAAAACCAAAACAACGCTAAAGCAATTGTATATGCAGTTACACGCGTATTTGAATTGTTTTATTCAAACTTACATTACAGTTTGTTTGTACGTGACACAGAATAACAACAAATTTCATTATTCCCTCTTTGCTTTGACTAATTTTTCTCTAACAAATCGGACGGCTTTGCCGACTGCCCATATCAGCAGCAAAACAAAGACAGTGATCACAGTAATCAAAAATCCGATGACATCTAGCGAGTGGAACATAAAAGCGTTCTGATTGGCACCCTCGGCCGACAACGTGCCGGTGTCGCCAAACTCTGCCGCAAATTCAACATGTTTGATAAAAGATTCTTTAGTCGAAAGTGGTCGGGCATGGATCATCCGGCTAATCAGTTGAGCCTTCTCTTTGTACTTTTTGTTGTTCAGAATCTCGCGCAGAGCTTCAACAACTTTCTCTTTGGTGAGGGTTTTGTGATCAAGACCAAATCCAAGTCCACGATAAGTCAGAAGCACCGTATTTGCTGGCTGATCAGCAAAAATAGGAATGCTTAGCAATGGCACTCCAGTAGCAGCAGCTTCATTGACAAGGGAATGCTTTAAAGTCACCCGCGCCAATCGGCTCGAGACCTATACCATTCGAAAGAGCACAAAATTCTAAGGCGAAATGTCGAGTCCGTTTTTGCCAATCGATAATTTGAATATTTTTTTCGATTTTTTGAAGTTTTTACGGGGCTAAAGTCATGGTTGTCCTGACTTTTGGAACCATGTTCTGCCGAGCTGGAATGGTCTAGTGGTTAGCGCAAGCCACTGGCACGACGAGACCGCGCTTGGAATAGGAATTTGAAAACCAAGTGTGTCAAAATGCAAATAACTCGAACCAAAGACGTCCAATTGACTTCAAATTTTTTTTAAAAGATGTCAAATATACAGGACAACAAATTGTCACAAAAAAGCGCGGCATTTTGAGTGCGGTTTTGGCGCAATTTCAAAAATGACACAGAGGGCGTGGCTTATTTTAGTCTGCGCGCAAGGTGAAAGTGGTCCCGTCGTGCTGGAACACTCTGGGTCACAGGTTCGAGTCCTCACTGCCTGCATTGAGACTCTGTTCCTGTGATCTGGAGCTGCGATTCCTCATACCGTTAAAATTTGATTTTTATTTTTCAAATTAAAATTTTTTTATTTTTTTCCAAGTCTCGAAGCTGTTACTCATGCACGTTTCATTTAAAGAAACTGCTTTTTAGATTTCGATGTGGAATTCAGACTTGAACTTTGAAGCGCAATGTTCAGTTGGACTTCGGGGTAGAGATTAATGCTTTAATTCGAACTAGCTTTCACGGTTCATTTTAAATTTTGACTTTATGCCGAGATGGCAAAACTTTGTCTTTGAAGCGCAATAGAAGCCCGGCCATTAATTCGCGTTAGCATTTAAACCGCAAATTTCAAAAATCTGTTCAAAGCCGGGTTTTCAATACCTCTTGAATGTCAAAGTTAACCGTTCAAGTCTGGGCCAGGTTAACTTTAAAACAAAATAGTCTGGGCTTCAAATGCACGGTTAAGTTTGGGTTGCGAATGCACTTTGAAAAACGAGGGGTGGAAGTCAGCTGGATGCGAATTTAACATCTCGACGACCAGCTTGTCTTCAAGTAACAGCTTTGAGACTTGGAAAAAAATAAAAAATTTTTAATTTGAAAATTAAAAATCAAATTTTAACGGTATGATCAATCGCAGCTCCAGATCACAGGAACAGAGTCTCAATGCAGGCAGTGAGGACTCGAACCTGTGACCCAGAGTGTTCCAGTGGCTTGCGCTAACCACTAGACCATTCCAGCTCGGCAGAACATGGTTCCAAAAGTCAGGACAACCATGACTTTAGCCCCGTAAAAACTTCAAAAAATCGAAAAAAATATTCAAATTATCGATTGGCAAAAACGGACTCGACATTTCGCCTTAGAATTTTGTGCTCTTTCGAATGGTATAGGTCTCGAGCCGATTGGCGCGGGTGACTTTAAAGCATTCCCTTGTGAGACTGTTTTGACCGCCATGAGTGATGAAAGCCAGCATTTTTGGGTGGTGAAGCAGGTCGCGTTGAGGTAGCCATTTATCGATGAAAACATTCGGGATGCCGGCAGCGGTGCCGTCTTCCGTACTTCCAGAAGAATGTAATGTCTGGGAATTCTTCGGACGCTTCCAAAAAAGCTGTTTTGATGTGTATTGGCATTGTGTAAGCTGACACAACTGATCCAAATGAGAATAGCACAATTCCACGCGTTTTCGGCGAATCAACAATCTTAGCATATTCATCAGTCAACGGCTTCGGCTTATCATTGTCCATGTTCGGGATTGTAATAATTTTTGGTGTTCGCGGCATCATGTAGGAAACATGGTCCTCAGCATTGACAAATACAAGAGCGGCTTTAGAAACTTTTGCTTTCAGATCAAAGTTAGGATAATGTCTTTCAATGGCCATTTTGATCGGACTCACAAATGGGTCTTTTCAAACGACATTAAAGAACATATACCTGACAAACGCTTGCACGCGTTCTCAGAAGTCCATTTTCTCAGTCATGCTTGAAAGTGCCGCGGGCGTGTAACTGTGATGCGGTTTGATGCCAAAAATGGCCAATTGACTCGACAGCAGGTTACCACTTGTCGTAATTACAAACTTCTTGGCACCAATGGCTTCAATTACGGCAAATCCACAGGGCTCAAACCATTCAGTAACGACGAGGTCAAAATTTTCCGCCTTGAGATCTGCGAGGTTTGCAGCATCATTCATGATGGCTTCACAAAACTTGCCGCGAGCTTCGGGTGAACTTTTCATTATCTGTAAAAATGGGTTTTAACTTTTGTTAGTTGAGTAAGTCAAATTACTAACATTCATAACATCTCTGCTCCAAATGCCCTTTTCAAAATCAGAAAAACTAAAACCGTAATCCGTAGCCGACAGTGTGAAGTATTTT
The DNA here is from genome assembly GCA_024447225.1 of Panagrellus sp. LJ2284. Taxonomy (NCBI): domain Eukaryota; kingdom Metazoa; phylum Nematoda; class Chromadorea; order Rhabditida; family Panagrolaimidae; genus Panagrellus; species Panagrellus sp. LJ2284. The sequence goes on from JAMRYC010000004.1 coordinate 7,960,707, forward strand.
GTAATGTTCGGGGATTTGAATCCTTTTGACTTGATGTTATCGTCCATTATCGGTTGATAAATGGCCTTAACTTTGTAATATTTTGTCGTATTGTTATGGTAAACAAAAACTCACAACTTCGTGACCTGCTTGCGCAATAATATCCGCCAATCTTCCAGAGAAGTTTACATGGCTGATGCCAAAACAGGGAATGTAAAACAAAATCTTAAAAGCAGTACCACTCACGGCAAGTAAGGTTAGCAGCACGAAGGTGGCAAATTGCATCTTTAACGTTCTGGGTCAAAAATCTACTGTTAAGACGTGCCCAAATGTAACATGGAAAATGGGTCTTTTATATGAGGCGTTAATTTGATTAAACTTTGAGTGCTTATTTCGACTCATTAGACCCCTGAAGGCATAACCGGTTGCAAAGTACGAGAGAATATCAACAAACAGGTAGACTACAATGTCACAAAAGAGAAACCCAGCAGAAAAATGAACCTTAAGGTAGCGGCCAAACGTTTAAAACTACAGATCACGCACGGAAAAGTATGTCCTGTCACAGACTCTTTTTTTAAATCAGAGTAATCAAACACAAATAAGGTTACAGATGCATGCAAAAAAGGGCATGAATTTTTCAAAACAACTTTTTGGGTAAATGAAATGATTGATGTGTCGCAAGATAATGAATCTATTTTTAGTAGTTTTAAGCCATGACCAAAGTGCATTAAATTATGTATAAAACTAAACCACCATCAATTAATCGTATTTCAGAACTCTTTGTAGGTTACTTACGTTAGTAGCCTACAAAGAGTAAGATCTGGGGCTGCCTCAGGTATGCCTATCGAATTCTGCAAACAAATTTTATTGAACGGCCGCACCCATGTTAACTTCTCGTCGAGTTCGTCTTAACATCTAATTCTGGCATTGCTTGCCGGATATTTCTGATTGCTCTTGTTTTTTCTTAATCATCGCTTTACTAACTTTGTGTAAAATTAGCTTTAACGGTTTTTGACCATTGGACATATTTAATTAAACTGAACGGGAATAGTATCATTTTTTGTCTAAACTTTACAATTTTGTCAAACATCAGTATTTCTCGTAATGTTAAGGTTTTTTTTTTTAAAATGAAAAGTATAGTAAGTGCATTTTCATGACGAAGGTACAGAAATTTACCCCCTCATGTCTAATTCTATCAAGGATGAGTAACGTGTATGAACTCATGACTCGCATGGTGTAATGAGCTTTATCACGTTTAATGGCAAAACGCATTACAACGGCAAAAAGTGCTCATTCCGTATCAGTACAAGGTTTTTGGTATCATGAGTTAAAAGTGAGCTTTCTTTTTCATTTGTCTCGTGTTACGTGTGACGATGTCAGGCCATTCTTCTTTGTTGTTGGAATTTCGCAACATTAAGGAACATTTAACGTTGTATGCATCACCGGCTGGTTTTATACTAAATTTACTATTGTTATTTCTGATTATAAAGAAGTCAACTCCTAGTATGCGTAGCTTTAAAAAGGTATTATTGCTGACGTGTATATCGGAGATGATGTTTAGCGTTGTGAATTTTGTTTTTATTTTGGTAAAGTATAAAAAGTTTTGTAATTTCATTCAAACGATAAGGTTTCAGACTCTGACAGTTCAAGATGCAACGTACTTCATTGTCGTTGACGGTGCACTTGGTCATCTGTCACCATTTTGGACGCGTGTCGGATACTTCTGTTTTGTAACGATGATCTATGTGAGTGTGTACAACACGGCGGTTGTTTTCTTTTTTCGATATTTGATGGTTTGCCGGTAGGTTATAACACTATAGTGTCATCGAAATGATATCATGTTCTGCATTTACAGATCAAAGACCCTTAATGCTTGGTTGTTTGGACTTTGTGTCGCTTTTGGTTGGATAATAGTCATACTGTATACTGTAACCATTCTGTATAACTGTCACGAGCCACTAAGGAATGCTGAAATAGACAGATCGTTAACAGCGGGAGGGTTTCCATCTGAGGCAGGCTCGTTTCAAGATTACTTGGGTTGTGACTTGGTAAGTATTGATGTACTAAATATACATCTCAAAACCATCATAGAACTTTATATTTAGGTAAACGCTTCCCCTTTTTCCTTATATGGAGCTTTTGCCTTTACTACACTCGTCTACGGTGCTATTATTATAATGTCATTCGCGATCCAATGTAGTTTTAAACGACTGAGATCGTTACTTTCAAACGAAGAAAAACGCTTCCACAAAGAAGTCACATTTATCCTTTGGATTGAAGCGATTACACCTTTCATTACCGTTGTTCTTCCGATTTACTACGACATTAGTGCGTTCCTTCTTCCTAAACGACCATTCGACTGGTATGCTGAGTTCCAGTTTTTCCTCACAATTATCGGGCCATCTTTCACGGCTATTCTTAAAATGCTTTCAATGAATGCGTATCGACAAACTATCATTTTAATGTTGAGACAAATTGGTTGCGGAAGAACCAACGAAGTTCAACTGTTCACCCAATCCAGAGTGAACTCATCAGCACCCCATTCGAAAGTTAGCCCTTCTCCGAACTTGCAAATTTAAACTTTCTTTAAACATTTTTTTATGTTTTGGTTTACTATTAAATCGATATTAACAAGTCTAGACATGCGACTAGAATTTCCAGCGTTCTCTTTCTGTTTTATTTTTGGTCAAAAGTAATCTAAACGAAACCACATTTTGACTACCATTCATAACATTTAGAATTCATTCACGTTCTTTATTACTGACGGCAGACGTTTATTTCCCTCGGTAACGGAATTGTAACTATTTTTTTCTCACTGCAGTGCACCCACCTGCTAGCTTGTTGTCTACATTAAAACTTTTGCGTGCGATTCAAATCCAAAACAAGGAACTATTATACTTATTTGAACTGTACGATAGAATATGATTTATTTCGAGTTTTGTTTATGCAGTGTCAAGTTTTAAATATAAACACCGTAACAATGTTATGCATACTGTATTCTTTGAACACAAACACCCCCGGTTCAAAAAGATTAGATGTTTTATTTACAGGTGTACTTCCCTTACCTAAAAACCAGGTGTAAACTAGTCTACTTCAAGACTGTATAACTAACACATGTTCCAAGCGTTTTGCTGAATCAGTGCGACGTCCTTCAGCTTTGGCTACTTTGATATGTGGGATGACTTCTTTGCCAAGTTTATATATATTGTCGATAAAGACGAACCACCAATCATTGCTGCATACTTTTTTAGAAACAAAACTATCGAGTTAATGATTATGCTAGGTATTAATTTAACTTTGGGAATGTTTTTGAATTACGTAATTTTTACACAATCATCAAGTTTGGGTTCATTCAAATATTATTTGTTCAATCAAACATTTTTTGCTCAAATTTTGGAATTAGCGGCATGCATAGCATCCCCAGTGTTTATGGGTCCTTTCATGGGTGGATATGTGGTAGGCATTGTGTTTGTTTTTAATGGTTTGAGTAAATTTGGTCATTTCAGGGCGGACTTTTGCGTAATGTGATTACAACAGAACTCACATATCTCGTTGCATTTGTGAGTCTCATTATATTCGTCCACATGTTGTTTGGCCTATTTTTCTCACTTTTTAACAGATTTGTATTTATATTTCAACCTAAATTGAAAAAAATGATGCACAATAAGTTTACCCTGGGAACTGTAGCAATGGTTCACTTTATTTTGGACGCTTATTTGATATGGCTTTACGATAATGCCAAGATGACCCACGATGAAACGGCTATCGCCATTCATAATGAAACTGGTAGCATATTGGATACATGGGTGGTTGAAAAAAGTATTGTCTACATGGGACAGCATGGCGGACGCAAAAACTTTTATTGTCTTGTAGCTCTTTGCTGTGGTGTGGTCTTATTCTTCGGCCTTGTAGGTATTATAATATGGTTTATTGCTCATGTTTTCATGTTGAAAAAGACTAGCGTTACGTTATCTTCACATTCAACATATTTATTAATTACAGTATTGGTTCAAACTGGAGCGTTTCTTGTGTTTTTGTTTGGTCCATCACTATTCGTTTTGAGTTGTTGGACACTTGCGATCCCTGGCAGCACAACTGCTGTCAACATTGCTGCGACTATTATCTTTTTCCATGGCATGGTCGACATTTTATGTACTTTGTATTTTGTCAAACCTTACAGGGAGTACTGCCTCAGTAAGGTTAGCCGTTTTATTCCAGCAAGAATATCCGCCGAAACGTCCCTTGTGCATTCAATCACTGTGCAAGTGCAAAGTGTCTCCGAGCGTTAACCGATCATTTGGAATTTATTCTTATACTTTTGACACTTTCACTACGTGTTTTTCATAACTTTTGTAAAAGAATTTGACATTGTAAATAAAGTATGTAAAACTTGAGTGCGCGCAATGCATGCTATTTGACGCTGTTCCAAAGAAACCAGATGTTTATAGTTACAATATTCATTTGTGGTTTTGCGGGTTTTGATAACAGGTGTCGATATGACTTTTGGCAGGAAGTTGAAACGCTTTATGAAGTTGATACCCTTTTTTGTGTAATTCAGAAAGAAAATTGAAATCACGTGTGTCTCCCTTTGTCCAAGTCATGGTAGACGTTTGAATTTTTAGTGCATTTGTTTGATAATGCCTTTACGTTCACAGTTTGTCCTCACCAAGCGAATATGCTGAATAAAGTCAATAGATAACAACAGCTGATGCACACGTAATCAATAACACGTACGAAAGGCGGCCTCTCAGTTCGAATGCGCATTTTGTAATAAAAACGGACTTTTAAACTGTTTTGCAAAGCTGAGTATTAATGCAGTTTTTTCCCCAATAAAACTCAAGAAGATGAGTTTTGTTGACTGCCGTGAAATCTTCAACTTCAAAAATCATGTCAAGGACGTTATGGGTCACCAGTTCAGAGGCTTTGAAGTTAAACGAATTTATGGGACCACGTCCGACGGGAAGCGATACGTGTTTATTATTACAAAGGTAGACTTTTTGACTTGTTCCTAATGTTTTGCATATTTCATAATTCAATTTAATTCAGATTGTTTGGTTCGCCAGCCGTCTAATTATTGAACCCTTTTGCTATGACACTTTCAAGAAATTGGAGCCGGCGACACCAGTTGAGCGAGTGGCCTTCTATTTTGAAGATCAGCTGGATGCTTATGTAAAAAAGCGCGTTGCTGAACTTGAGGGAACGGCTGGTTTAGTTGATGGGCAAGGGTAGGTTCGATTTTGTAATAAAAGTGTGCGAATAGCGGAATCGTGCAAATAGTGTGTGCAAATGCGACGTTGTTGTTCAAGTCAATGTGTGTGCATTCAAGGTTTCCCTATTCCAGAGACACTTGTTGATTTTTTTCAGTGTATCTGGCCGTGCTACCCGACGACTTTCCAATCCATTATAAACGCGTTGTTTTCAAAGTTCAGCATTACAATTAACGTTACAAAAAAATAATTATTTATTTACAAATTAATAAATAAGCGCAATAAAATAATCTCAAAAAACTTCCAAATTGGCACGTGAATGTCATGTAACAAGATCAAAAAGTCGGAAAAGAGTACCACTCTTCACACACTTGTGTTCATGCCGAGGAAGGCAGGCCTGGGTGATAGCTGTGAGTTTTGAACTGAATGTTGTCCCCGAGATCGAAGTCCGACAGAAGGACTGTCCAACTGCGGCGAACTTATCGATGTGACTTTGTTGTCGGGTTCGAAGGCCTGTAAGATATAACTTTAAGTTACAGTTTTGAGGTAATTAAGGTAATAATTGACTTACATCATTATCAATCTCAATTTCTGGCGACTTCGGCCGCTCCGTATCATCGTCGATGGTGTAAACCTTCTTCGGTGACCGTTGCATGCCGTCCAGACGCTTCCGTTTAACGCACCAACAAGTCAAAAAGACAAGGATAAACGCCAAGATGATGGCCAGAGTCGAAGCCAAGGCTGTCAACCAGGTTAAGTAATTTTCAATTTCCTTGGCACGGCACCATGGCTGGAAACCCTTGTTCCATTCCCAACCAACTCGGTACGGATTGTGCCGATCGACTTTGAGGCTGCATTTGTATTCGTATTCACCGTGGATCCAGTGGGTCTGGAAACAGCCAAATCGGACGACATCGCCTTGAAGGTAGCCGGAACCGAAAGCAGGTGTTTTTGTCATGTATTCGGGGTATTCAATGTTGATCATACCACAGCTATTGTCTAAAAATTGTCAAATTATGACAACATTTTTTCAAGAAAAGTGCTTACATTGTCTCATAGCCTGATTCCTGTCATTTTGATACGAGTTCCAAGCATCCTGGACTTGTGTTCCCAAAACCTCAGAGTTGAAAAGAGTGTAATCATTCAAGCAAGGCACAGAATCACCACACACGGAGATTATCATACCCGGGTTATCTGGGCAGTATCGGGAGCCGATTTGGAAGGCGAGATTGCCTTGAAGGGGCTGCATTCCAACTAAAAAACGATGAATCGTAATTCATTTTGTCTCAAAAATCAAAAATTTAGCTTACTGTTAGCATTCTCTTGCAGTCCACGACACATCTGAAGCAGCTGAACAATATCGGCACCAGTTTGCGGCACAAATCGGTACCGACCAGTCATGTATTTCGGCGCAACGGTGTAAATCGGTTCATTCTTCATAGACACTTCCGGGAACACGCTGAAAGCCTTATCAGAATCTGTGTTTGACGTGAACATGTTTTCGTCGGCACGATTGTTGGAGTACTGTTGGTTGGAGTAGGAGGCTGATCCGTCGCTTTGGATGAGGTCTAAAAACATTGCCACTTATCGACTTTGACAGTTTTAAAAATCCAAAACTTACAGTTAGAAATGATCTGCTGCCGAATCTGCTCATTATTAACATCATTCAAATTCAAAGGCTCATTCATAACACCATAGGTACTGTCAGGGAAGGGTCGCAACAAGCCGCTGACACGTGGCCGATTCATTTGATTTTGATCAAGATTGAGATTTTGTTGGGCGCTGTTTTCAAGGGCGGGGTTGTTGATGATGTTGATATTTCCATCGGATCTGACACCATAAGCTGGTGGCACACTGAGTCTGATATCCAATAGACCCATACTTTCTTGATAGTTGAACAGACGGTCGATATCAAGTGCGTATGATTCAGTGATTTTGAGCCCAATTTCTTGTTCATCCATAGTGACATAGATTTCAGGCTGTCCACGCTGGACATTGTTCACGTAAACCATGAATCCGTTGTATTTCTGGATTCGGAGGGTGTCGAAATAGCGAAGAATGTTGCCAATGATGATGTTTGTACGGTAGCGAAATCGGCGCGTATCGCCTCGAGCTGTGACGACCACGCGATCTGTACCTGTGGATTCGATGGCAACACCAGTAACAACGGTGACATTCGTCGGTTGGACGAGATCCTGTTGACTCATGTAATGGCCCAACAGAGAGAAATCGACTTTGCGGTTGGGGTACCGTTCTAAACGGACTTGGATTCGCACCTCCGGGCTGTAAGTCGAAGCTGGGATGTGGAGCAGGGTAAAGACACCAGGCTGGTCGAAGATGAATCTTTGATTGTCGAGGGTTTCAATGACACCACCGCCCATAATTGTACCGACCGCGGGTGGGATGTAGTTTTGGCAACTTGAACTGGGTCGACGCCAGTAGAACATTTGGCAACGGAATTTGGAGAACTTGCAGCACAAGAAGTACGGCATGTAATCGCTGTGGTAGGAACTCATGCCAGGAACTTCGAATTGGCCTAGATATGGTGATGATCCGAATTCGTAGGCACGCATTGGGTAGCCGGGATTGTAGAACATGTTTTCAATGACCTTGATTACAGGTTGGTAGCTAGTTTGTTGGAGGTATCCTTCTTTACTGTAGCAGCAGACTTGACCGTAATGGGTTTGCATGCGTCTAAAACGGTTTTCATATAAAAAGGTTTTTTGAAAAAAAAAGTTGCAACACATCGGGCTCGAAACAGAAAGCTTTTGAGCTCATCGAGGTGCTACGAAGCGCCTTACACCACTATACCACACTTGCTGCAAGCATAGCTTAGTGGTGTAAGGCACTCGGTTCGCAACCGATAGGTTACTGGTTCGATTCCGATAAGCCCTATTTTCTTTTCCGTTTTCTCTATCAATCAAAAAAACTTACTGTGATTCCAAATTCAAATTCCTATCATGATGCCTTCCAGATTCTCTTGAGTAAACATTTTGTGCCGACAAGTAGCAGTTTTCGGCACCGATCATTTCCGGACAAGTGATATCACGGAATTCTTGTGAGCAACGTGGATGTGGCATAAATCTACCCAAATCAAGTTGCGCCTGTGTCATCGTACAGGGGCAAGAGTTGCCCATTTCAGTGTCTCGGATGAAGTTTTGCAAGGCACCGTCCTCATCGTACCAATCATTGCACATTTGTGTGGCTTTCTTGACGACGAATGCCGTTTTAGCCGCAATGTTGCCAATGCCGAGTGGATCGTTACTACTTTGTTGGAATTCGGGGTTCTGGACGGTCCACAAAAAGTGGAGCGAGATCGGGGAGGACACGAGACCAGACAGCAGCTGGGGTGCTTCTTGATTGATGGCATTGGCACGGATGGGCGCCAGTTTCAGGAAACCAACACGATACTCGTAGAGTTCTGTTCTTCTTTCATATGGGCTCATGTACCATTGTTCGACGACGTTTAGATTGATCCATTCTTCTTGAGGACGGAAACGGTACTCATCCTGGTTACGGTTGGCATAAGTAGCTAAGCGGCAGATAACACGGTATTTTGGTGTGAATTTTTTGAGCTCATTGTCTTTAGCTTCATTGTATCCGATGACGTAGAGGCCGAGTTGGACGTTGTAAAGTGCAGGGTCCCAGAGAGGGACACGGAATTCGCCAGGGGCGATGTCGGGGTTTGTGAAATTTCGAGGGTACCAGGTTAGAGGCATCGTCTGGAAGGCAATTTTAGGCATAGTTGAAAATATCTAATGGAAAACTCACAGTTGAAGGTAACGGATTTTTAAACCACTCGAAAACATTACCAATTTCAAGTCTCATCGGATCCAAAGTAGGCGGAACGAAGTACACATATCCAACAAACGTTCGATCATCGTCGGCAAATCCAGCTTGAGGCTGGAAGTACACCGTCTTCGTACCCCAATCGTAGATTCTCGGAATGAAGCATCTCGCAATTGACGGATTTAGAATGACACAACTTGCTGATTGACGCTGTTCTATCATGAGAATGTAGGTTTTTGTGTAGTCGAGACAGATGGCATTGATATCGATTGTAAGTTCGCCGAGGGTGTTGACAATGTTGGGATAGATTAGCATGGGGTCTAAATTTTTGCATTTTGTAATCCCCAGTTTCGAAATTTTATATATTTGCCCATCTGAGGATTACAGTATCCCAAACACAACCCTTAAACCTACATGTTCCACCAGTTTTGTTTGAACAGCCACCAGGTCTGACGACATCGTCCACCCTGAACATGTATCTCCCGCGCACCATACTCGGAACACCTGATCGCTGCGCCAGAATTTTCGGTGTTTCTTTGAAGGGCTGTGTTGGATCGACATCGACGAGACCGGTGTGGTTTCCACCGTTGAAGACAGCGCGACAACGACCGCTTCGGGAGTTCTGACGGAAATCGGCGGCATCGAAACCAAGCTTTTCATAATTCAAAATAACATAACTCAAACGGGCCGCTTGATCGGTCATCCAGATGACCTGATAAGTCGCAAGTTCGTTGTTCGTAATGTCGGAACGGCCAGACACGGCAGAAGCGGTGTTCAGCCAGGTCACGACGACGGCGGCATCGGCACGGAACATGCTGGCGCCGGCGACACCCTCTTGGAGCCAGCGCATCATTTCCTCCAGGAAGTAATCGCTTTGGGCATTGCAGCGAATGTAACTGCCAGATGTGCCGGGACAAGCCTGATCGATTGATTGGCCGAAGAAACCAGCTTGCGGGTTGTTGGCATTGCCGGAGCCAAAGAGGGATTGTCTCAGGGCAAGTCGGAAGAAGACGCCGGTTTGGAGGCCGGGGATACTGTCTTGGTTAATCTAAAGGTTATTAGAAGTTAAGTAATGATCTGGGGCTGCTTTTTGGCATTTGTTGCCTCAGGCACGGAATATCGTCGTGGGTGGTCCACAACATCGTGGGTAGTCTCACACAAAAAAAGCGTAAAAATTACCTGTTGTTTACACAAATACGGTGCAATCATAGCCGGATCCTGGACCCTGGGCCAATCAGTTTCCAAACCAATATTAATAGTTGGACCCTGATCCAAGACCGTCGCAAAGGCCATGTATCCATTGACAGAAATGGTTGTGTAATTGTACAAACCGCCATAAAAGGGGAAATGTTGATGCAAGTCAATAGTTTGACCACTGGTCAAGAAACCTGGAGCAACTTCCAGATCGCCGTTTTCCGGCCCAAATGGCACCAAGTTAACGCCATAGAAGGCATTATTCGTCGCAGCATTGTAGAGTCCAGTACCAGTCAGAGTCGTACCACCGGCGATAGGATTCTGGCCTTGGGCAATATTCTGCCCACCCTGAATGTTCTGACCACCAACTCCGACGCCGCCAATATTCTGATTAATTCCCTGACCTTGTGCCAAAACTAGCGGCGAGCATAACCATATTAATAAACCGATTTTTATCGGTGGTGAACAAAAGTCGCGCATGTTGTCGCCATAAATTCGTCGTCAGTCGTGTATATTCGTTGAAGTCGAAGAGAGGGTAGAATTTTTCGATCGCCAAGAGCGACGAAGCAAAGCAAAAGAAGTCCTCCTTCAAAAAAACGGACACCTTAAAGTAAGAGTGTTCGTCGGGGAATCCCGCCAGGTAGTTTCAACAGCGACGAACGAGGGTAAAGTTGACCCAAGACATTAATGGAACATCTCTCTCTTGAGGCCCTGAGGCTATGCTGACCAGTCGGAGCGAGACAGGATAAGAGTAAAATGTAACTCGGACACAAAAAAGGGTCGACAAAGCTCCCGACGGAGGGATGGGAGGCCATGCTGACCATTGCATGTTGACATAGCTGAACAATGTGAAATTCAGGTAGGTACCTTTTTAGCTTTTTCTTCTTGAGTGTCAGAGCATGTAAAAGCGGATTGTAGTAACATGCGCAAGGGGAAAAGTGTGAAGCTACTTTATTGTTTTCGACGAAGCGAAGGGAAAAAATGAGTACTTGAAGGGATCGACGCTGGAATGCTTATGCGATTTGACCAAAAGACAAAGCTCTCAGGGTCTCAGGGGACTGTAAATGGGTAGGGACGTCGACGCGTAGCATGTGATTGTTGATGAGTAAGTAAGTCGGAATTTGGAGGGGGTTAAGTTGAGCTTGATCACGGAGTTACTGAAAGTTGCAAGTTGGAATGAAGCGTTTCAGGAATGCGGTAAATACATTCGCACACACTACAAAATAACAAAAAAACTGACGTTCGCACAGGGTAGTTGCATGAAACACCAATTAGCACACTTTTTAACTGTTAACCAAGAAATTCAAAACTTTCAGCAGCCTTGCCATTTCCTTCTAATTGAAGAACTCGCTTCTTGATGTAAGCCTCCAGATCAGCTTTAAGATAAAAAGCTACACGTTCAGCAGATTGACTTGGCTTTACGTATTGGCAAGTTTCGTAGCAGTACGGTTCAATAATTAGACGACAAGCGTACCATAAAATCTTAAAAAATCACAATTAAAAACTGAAAAGAATGAAGTCTGCCAAAACTTACTCGCGTAATCACAAAAACATATCGCTTCCCTTCAGATGTCGTTCCGTAAATTCGTTCAGCTTCAAAGCCAGTCTTTTTATGGGAAATAACCTTTTTCAAGTATTTATTAAAGTCAAAATCTTCAGTACAATCAACAAATTCCATCGTCATAAGTGGAAAAAATAACAACTAAGAACTCTAAGTTGTAGGTAGAAAAAGGGGTATCGACGTTTTCATTACAAAATACCCATGCTACGTGAAACAGCGCCGCCTTTGATGACGCATATGTAGTTTTGGTGGTCTGCTGGTATTAACTGATGGGTTTCAAATCAATCAAATGTATTCATGACTTCACTACTGCGAACACTGACAGGAAGAAACATGATAGTCGTGGTCAAATAAAGGTTCTCGGAACATTCCGTTCGCCTGCTTGGACTAGGTAAACAATTCCATGAGTATCAAAATGTGTTCGAATTCATCGATTGCGAGGTCAAAACATGGCAAAACGGACGAGAAACGTCAAGTAGGAAAAAACTGTGTAAAAAAAAGCACGGATTCAGCAAATTTTTTAAACTGAAAATGTATTACATTGTCTAGAAACGAATTATTTAATGTCAGTGTGGTGTTTCTTTTTTTCAGCAAACGCGTTATAATTATTGTACGATGCCATGTATTCGTGAGATGATTAATCAGCGCCATCTAGTGTGAACTTGAACCCACTACAACCAATTATGAGGCACGTAACGCACCCAACTTATCACAAAAAAGGACTTGATCAACCTCATCTGACATGTTGAACTCACGTGGACGAGGCCATAAAATGAGAGAATGAACCGAAAATTTACCCAAAAATTGACATTTCGAAATGGTGTCGAATCTGATCCGTACTATCGTGGTGCTGCTTGTCTGCTCTGTTGTAATTAGCGAGGGCTTCAACTTAACGACCTATGCAGTGAAAAATAGCGTCGCGCTGACTAAGAAGCTGCAGACTTTAAACACGACATTGAAAAACTTCGTCAGTCAGGCGTTTTTGGTCAAAGCTACGAAGGCATTTGCTTCGCGTGAGTTTTAAATGCGTTTAAACAAGTTTAAAATCGATATTTTAGAGGATGTCACAATTCGCAACCTCATAGTGACAGCTTACAATGTGCCATTGGACGGCTACATGTGCATCGCTAACAACGCCCAAAATATCAGCGATCTTGTAGTCGCCGGCAAAATTCCAGCCGAAAACGTGACAGCTGCTTATATCACCGCTTGCCCAACATACGGTAAAAGCATCAATGCGGTTCTGACTGCATCTGATGCTATCGCAAAAAAGTACAACTCGACAACGCCGGCATATTTTGCGAAATACCCGTTGAGCGTCCGCAATTTGGCTACCAACATTTCAGCCGTTGTGTCTCGCTACTCCTCAGATTCCGCCTTCGCTAACAACAAAAATGCTCTTTCGCAAGCTTTTTCCGGCATTGTTAAACAGTATAAAGCTATCTCTAACGCTGATCGAAACAAGATCGTCACATTGGTCGGCTGGTCGAAGCCTTTCGTCGCAGTCAATGGCACAATGAAAAAGGTCATTGACGCCACCCTGCCGTTGGTGAACAATACCATTGTTAAGGGCGTTGTTGATTCTGGCTTGGCTAAGAAGGCTACTACGCTGGCTACCGCTGCTGGCAAGATTCTTCCTAAGATCCTTACATGGGTCTACAACCAAATCAATGGCTTGACCGTATCGACAGCTATCAAAAACGACGCTAATGTTACCGAAGTTGCTAATACTGTCTACCAGTATGGCACATCTTTCGGGCCCATGGTGATCGCAATGCCCAAAGTTCAAAAATACTTGAAAATTGTCACCGCCGGAATGTTTGCTCTGTTCTTTTAGTTATGAAGATTGAATGGAGTGGACTTGGTTTTTGTAGCGTCATTGGATTAATAAATGTTGACATGAACTTTTTTGATCGCGTCGGTAAATGTGACCTTGTTTTTGTAAACGTAAAAATAATTGGAACCGAAACTGCATCTTTTGACTGTGAAAACTGACTGTAACAAGTGAAACTGATCGACTTGTGAAGAATATATTTACGGAAAAATGCGGTCCCGATCGACCAGACTGCTTTTCGTTCTGTTCGAGCGCGAGCGAAAAGTCGCGAGAGTGCATTCGACGAGATACTGGTAAAAAGTAAGAAAGACAACGTATCTTTTCTTTAAATGGGACTTCATGTCCAACAAGCGATAAAACACTGGCAATCGATGCATTGTGCGTATGTTTGTCGGTGTATTTTCACACTGGGCGTTGTGTCTGCGCGGAGGTAATGTCCCCTAATACAACTGCGTGCACAGTGCAGACTGCTTGGCCGGCGTATGCTTTTTCGTCCTTGTTGTGTGGTCCTTTCCGTTTATTAAAAACAGACGTAAATCTGTAAATTGTGACGATATTACGCTTATTTCATATCCAAAACCCTGTCCGCACAATAGGTCACCACCCTAGCTTCGTTTAGAACGTGAAACATCTGTATTTTAACCTCAAATTTCCCTTTTCAGCCATGGTTGTCGAAACGATAGATTGGACCGATCTCAGCTTCCAAGAAGCCCGTCAAACCCTCAAGAAATGGCGTGACGACCACGCTCGTCGTTCGGAAGAGATTGTCGAGATCTGGGAGCACGTCCTGAGCCGGTACACGAGCAGCCTCCATGACGAACTCTGGGCCGTTCTCGAGCAAGTTACCATCGCGGCCATCGATTCGGCGCGCCACGATGTCGCCCTTCAGTGTCTGCAGAAGCTCATGACCCAATTCCCATCGAGTAGCCGTGTTGCCAAGCTCCAGGCGATGCGTCTAGAGGCGCTGAAGAACTATAACGACGCGGAAGCGTTGTACAACAAGCTCATCAAGGCCGATGAGACGAATCCGGTGGGTTTTGTGTCCTTTTTGAAAGTTTTTATATAAAATTTTTGTTCAGGGCTTCCGCAAACGCAAGGTGGCCATACTAATTGCCAAAGGAGAGAAGTTGGAAGCGATCCGCGAGCTGAATGAGTATCTGGAGATCTTTATCAACGACACGGAGGCGTGGATTGAGTTGTCGGAGTTGTACTTGAAAGAAGCCGATTATGCGAGGGCTGCGTTCGCTTTTGAGGATGTTTTGCTGTCTACTGTAAGTCAATTTTAATCCTTGGCCCTTTAAAAGTAAAATTCCAGCCCCACAGCAGCCTAAACCTCCGCCGAATCGCCGAAATCCGCTACGCTCAAGGCGGTCAAGACAATCTCGAGCTCGCGAAAGCCTACTACGACAAAGCCATCCAACTGAACCCTGATGATACACGGTCTCTTTTTGGTGTTGTTTTGGTGGGTTTTTTTAAACTTAAAATTTATTTTATATAGTCAAATTCATTTTTAGGTTGTCAATCAACTCGCTAACAAAGCCTCCCCGGCCAAAAAGAAGGAGCTAATTCAAACCGGGACCCGTGCTCTCGACAAACTCGCTTCCATCTACAAGAAAGCCGGCGACAATCCGAAACAGGACATTCACCAACGAACTGTCAATGCCCTCCGTACTCAACTCAGCCAAGCTTAATTTTTCAACCTTCAAAACGGATGCCCTTTGCGATTTCGTTAAGTTTATTTATTTTTTATCACTTAATTTGTATTGAAATTTTTGTTAGTTTAACTTTACTAATTTAAACGTCAAACGTGATAAAAGTGACATCGTATCACCCACCGAAATGCTATCATCACCAGTAGAAGCCTCAGTCTACCAAAAGGAGTTCATCCGGACTCATCGTTGCCTTTTCCGGACAGGCTGCGATCGTCAACAAAGCGTCTCCGGCCAAGTAAATAATAGTACTTCCCAAATTCAGTTTCTTTAATTTAGACAGAACAAACGTTGCTTTTTTTTACGAGCTAACGTCTAACTTTTATGTGCGCATATTCACCGTGTCGTTATAACGATAAGACAGCACAGAGCATTCGAAACTTCACCTTTCTTGACTACTAAAGGTATTCATCGAACTTTTGGTACCAATGGTGTCCACGTTTTCTTCACTTTTTATCAGTAAACATACATTAGTTGCTTTTAGCTTTGAGTCAACGGAGTGCGTTGTAGCATTGATGGTCAGCTTATGGCAACCACTTTGTATGTAGGTGGGTTCTATTTGTTTAATGCAATCCCTACCCTCGATGGCCTTAAACTTTTTCTCCTTTAGATACGTTTAAAAATTGTTGCGATTCGTTTTAGTTTTGAAATGGGTACACCACCGCGACAGAGATCAAACCTATTTAAAGTAGTTTTAGTTATTATAACGTATGTTGTGATTACCGCCTCGTATAATTATTATGCAAGCAGTTATTTAAAAAACTATCTCAATTTGCCTACAGTCGTCCGCTTTTTGCCATCCTTTTCAACTGAAAATCAGAATCAGTGTGAGCTTCCCAAACTTGACCCTTGGGATCCGACTATTTTGGACTTTGTTAAACCGGACAATGTCTATAAGACTGATCCTAACTTTAAAGTTTTGACTAAACTAAAAAATGGTATTTTAACTAAAACATTCAATGATTCAAAAAGAGAATGCTCATATCGCTGCATGTTCCCGGTCAATGACAGAAAATTGCGTTATGGTAGTTGGATTGACATTGGAAATGACACAATGCCTGAGTGTGATGTTATTGAAACTAAATGTTTTTCGGCAAAAACAAAGAAGAAACCAGATTTTGAATACATGCACGCCCAGGTTTATCGAAATTACACGTAGGTTTTAAACCGTTTTCTGATAAGTTTTAACTATTCAACATTTCAGCAAGTCTGAAGACGTTAATAATGAAATTCCAAACGTGCACATTATAGTCATCGATTCGATGTCCCACAGTGCATTACTTCGAACAATGCCAAAAACAGTGGAGACACTAAAATCAGAATTTGGTGCGATTCCGTTTTCACACTTGAACAAGATCGGTGCAAACAGTCGTCCGAATGCGTATGGATTTTTGCTTGGTGGGTGTTAAGACGGAGTCTGGGAGAAGTTCACAAGTCGATTACCCATCAAATTTTTTTATTTTAAGAATCGATAGGGGACCCTTAGTGGATCTCAGAACCAAAATATTAAGACCTGGCGTCGCCTTCTGGCTGCGCTACGATCGATTGAATACGGGATTCTAAAATCGAAAAATCATTACCATTCGATCAGTTTTTGGCATAGAGGCATAAAAAAGTTTTTCCCTTGTCAACTTTTGATGCTGAATATTATGGTAATAACGGTTTTTACATACCAGTAATATTTTTTTACATATTAATTTTTTAAGAAAAAAACTTTTTTATCTTTGCTTTGGATTGATGTTTCTCTGCAGAAAATGATAAACCGAAGTGCGTTAACAATAAAAAAATTTTGAAATCGGCCCTAAACCCCGCCATCCGTGACCATCTGACCCTTCAAAGGTGACCCTCAAAAATCACAAGTTTTTGATCGGGAAACTAATGGCATATTTGAAACCAGCGTAAAAAATGATGTCGAATGCCATATCAAAAATAATTTTAGCGTTCCGTTGAAAAAAACGACTTTATAAGAAAAAAGGCGCATACACAGAGAAAACAAACCCTCATTTTTGAATCCCTCAACTGTTTTGTCCCTCCTGTTTAAAAGAAGACATCAAGCATGAGGGACATTTGTCCCTCAACAATGAGAATGAATTCCCTCATGCCTGTTTTCCCTCGCATATGAGGGAAAACAAGCTCCATGGTACTGGAGGGAAATAGTATTCTGAGATGAGGGAATTCAACCTCTTAGCAAGTTTCGCGCCAAGACAAGATGCGCAGTCAGCTTGCTGCGCTCTCAACTCGCTTTGGTTGCAAAGTTTCAGACTTGGTCGATTTCTGAGCTTTTGCCCCTGTTGTTTTTATGTTTCTAGTAATAAATAAATAAGATATCTTAACCTGTGTTGAGAATGTGTTCAAAGGGTTGTTAACCCGAGTTTACTTGATGTTTTGCAGCTTTTTGTTTTGTGTCTCCGAACAACATGAGAAACCCACATAAAAGTGTACGTTTGATATATTTTTTTGAGTCAGGTCATTATTAATCGTCGTTTTTCAGATTTATCTTTACCATCGAGTTGCCGTCATACAGTTTGACGTAAACGTAGTGGTCCGAAACTATTCAGGTAAGCGTTTCCCTATCTGTTGATAGCACGTTGAAAATTTCCACTTTTCAGGATTCCAAGTGCAATTCAGTCGTCTAAACGTATGCTGTGTCGCAGCTCGTTGAAATCCAGAATAATCTGACGTACAAGTCATACACTTACATTGCCGCCATCAATCTCCACCGAATCAGACAACGCCGAAAAGAATGATTTCAACGTTTACATTGTGCATTTATGTTATGTTTGTTAACTTGTTAACTGTTATTATATGTATTATATTGAATGTTGGTTAATATACAATGTAATAAATAAATATTGTTCACATATTGATTACAACTGTAAACAATGGGGCGGGGCGTTTCGGGAGTGAAAGCGAGTCGCGGCACTCACATTTGATAACTCCACCCTCCATCATGATGCTATGAGCTCTCACACTGGAGTTTCGAGTCCCTCATGGGTGAGGGAAAAATTTTTCCTACACGAGGGACGAAAACATCAAGCGCAGTCATAAGGGACTTTTTCCTCCAAAAGGAGGCCAAATTCCCTCACATGTGAGGGTTCGTTTTCTCTGTGTAGGGTGCTCGGGAACCGAACCTCGCGCGATCGCAGGCGAGCGCCCCTCCCTCTACACCAAGGTTGCAGCGTGCGCCGATTTCGAAATTTCGTACAGCCTTGGGTGAAAAATTGTCTATTTTGATCACTTTTGAATGACGCATCTTAATTTCACTGACCACATCATTGGTCATCATTTTTTACGCTGGTTTCAAATATGTCATCCGTTTTCCGATTGAAACCTTGTGAATTTTTTGGATTACCTTTGAAGGGTCAGATGGTCACGGATGGCGGCGTTTTAAGGCGATTTTAAAATTTTTTTATAGTTTACTAGTTTTGGTTTATGATTTAATGCAGAGAAACATCACTACATCGTAAAGACAAAAAAGTTTTTTTCTCAAAAAATTAATATGTAAAAAAACATTACTGGTAAGTACAAACCGTTATTACCATAAGATTCAGCATCGAAAGTTGACTGTAGAAAAACTTTTTTAAGCCTCTATGCCAAAAACTGATCGAAGGGTGATGATTTTTCGATTTCAGAATCCCGTTTTCAGTCGATCGTAGCGCAGCCAGAAGGCGACGTCAGGTCTTAATATTTTGGTTCTGAGTTGTACTAAAGGTCCTCTATCGATTTTTGAAATAAAAAAATTTGATGGGTAATCGACCTGGTGAAGGTCAGGATTTTCTCCGAGACTCCGTCTTAATTTTTAAAAGATAAGGCGAAATTGAATTGTTTTTTCAACACCATTTTTAAAATAGTTTTGTCTACTATAGGAAAACAGGTACGCAACATTTCAAAATCACCAATTTCGGTGGGTTATCGTTCCGACTACAAGAATCACGAGGAATCTTGCCACAAGCCAATAGACGACGATCAACACGTTTTTTCGATTTTTAAATCATCCGGATATACAACTGCTCACATGGATGACTGGGCCGGAACTGCTTTCAACTCGTTGTACTGTGTCGGATTTGCCAGAAGTGAAAAGATAGATCACACGTTGAAGTATGTTTTTTTAAAGAATAGGTATGTATGTATTACTTTGACGAACTTGCAGACCGTTCCTTCTACGACTTGGCGTCGGTCTTAAGGGATACAAATCTGAAACAATTAGTAAAAACGTGCAAAAAGGCTACAAAATGGATGAAATATTGTTTCCCCAGTTGGAAAGATTTCTTGACGCGTATTCCGATCGTCCAAAGTTTTCGTTGACATGGAATACGTATTTGGCACACGACAACAACAATAATTTGTTTCAAGCTGATGCATTCTTTAATGATTTCTTTACGAGAAACAAGAAAAAGGTATGATTCATGTTAACATTTAATGTAAACAGAAAGTTTTTAGTTCGACAACTCATTTATCTTTTTTATGGGCGACCATGGCATAAGATGGGGTGATGTTAGAAGAACAAAAATTGGTGAAATAGAAGATTCAAATCCGGCACTTATGGTCGTTTTACCGGAATCCGTACGTCAGAATTCAGAGCTGATGGACACTGTAGTTCAAAATTCGGAACAACTTATTTCCCACTACGATCTGTTTGCCACGTTTGTCGATATTGCTCGCGCAAAACACAACCACGGAAAAGAAATTGTTCTACATGGATCTTCGATTCTTCGACCGCTTCCTCAACCACGAACATGCGACCGCCTTCAAATCCCGATTGAATTCTGCACTTGCTTGTATCCAAAATCGGAAAAACGAAAAACGTCAGATGCCCAATCTGAATTAATCGCATCAAGGTTGGTTGAAAATATCAATGATGCCATACGAGCCGACAAGCATTTGCGACGTGTATGTGCTCCCCTGACGCTCAACCTTAACACGTCGATTCTCATAGACGAATTTGAAGCAGACAACGAATATGTCGTCTACTTTGTGACTTTCAACGTCAATCCAGGCAATGGATCTTTCAGAGCTTATGCTGGACAACAAAAAGACGGTGATATTAATGTTTTAAGTTCGGAATACACTCGTCTGGACTTATTTGGGAAAACGGCATATTGTGCTTCGGGGCATTTTTATATGAACTTTTGTTATTGTAAAGAATTGCTGCAAAAAAAGTCAAATTAACAAAAGTGATGTTTAATTTAAATGTCATAACACTGACATTCAATAAGGTTTTAAACTGTCACAATTTAATCTTGCACATGTGCATTAATGTTACGGTATTTTTTTGAACATTAC
Organism: Panagrellus sp. LJ2284; assembly: GCA_024447225.1. Lineage (NCBI taxonomy): Eukaryota > Metazoa > Nematoda > Chromadorea > Rhabditida > Panagrolaimidae > Panagrellus > Panagrellus sp. LJ2284. The sequence goes on from JAMRYC010000004.1 coordinate 7,981,263, forward strand.
ATGCAAATTTCAGTTCAGTTGTACTTGTGATTATGTGACTTTTGCTACTAAATCAGAAAATGTTAAATAAAAGTTCTGGCTTGTGTCGCCGTTACCGTTGTGGAAGTTCTTTGCTAATAGAAGCCTTCGTTTTTTAGGTTTTGTAAACTCCCGATGGGACTAATTAAACAAATCTCTCCAGTGTGTCAAATGTACATCTGACTTATGACTAATGGGACTGCAACTTGTCAACTTTTTAAACACTCCCGGGATTTTCATCAGAGAGGCATTGCCATAAAATAGACCCTTTTTACTCCTCTGTTGAAAATACAACCCTACCGTCACTAACTGGCACTTTATTTGTACCTTTTGTTTTTCGTGGGCTGAAGAATAGGTATGTAGTTCATGGTCGCCAGAAGAATGCTCTTCAGTTGCGCTTTTGTTTCCTAATACGATTTTATTGTTGTGGCTTTTTTCCTTGAACTAACTTATTTTACGTTTTTTATGATAAACAATTGTTTAAAAATAGCATAAAACCAGTTTGTGTGTGTTCTGTTTTCTTCCTGGACTATTTAAAGATTTTTAAGCTTTTATAAACTTAAATTTGCAGACATGGATGACAACTTGCGAGTATTGTGTAGTACTATCCTAGTTTTAACATCATGCCTATTCATTGTTTTGCAAAGTAGACTGATTTGGGTAAACTCCAACGTTTAAAATGAATTGTGTTAACGGGTTTCGTTTAGATAATTGCAAGCAATAAAGAGTTCAGCTCGAACCTGTCCTACATTATTATCGCTGTGTGTACTTTACCTGATTTTCCTCAAAACTTAGCTCACCTCACTTCAGGGATTTATTCGTTTTTTCCTCAATTTCATGGATTGGACTCTTTTACTACGGTATTAACACTTTTATCTTTTAAAATAATAATGGGAGTTAATAAAGGTCGCTTGTAGATTATCGGCAGCTGTGCCACTGGTGGTTTCAATGCAATGGTCATCTCCCAATTCGCTCTGGCCTTGAACCGATTAGACGTCTTCAAACCTAAAAACTGGGACTTCCGCCATCGAATCATGAGCTCAATTAGCACGCTCGCCATGAAGTTAACTCTATTTTTATCTCCTACTTATGGCATCTGTTACGCAATTTGTGTCATTATTTTTGGACACTTTACATTTGACGATGCCACAATGTCATGGTTTTATGATGTAACCTATCCATCGGCCGCTTTTTGCAGTACTTTCGAATTTTGGTTGACTATGAGCGTTTCGGCACTAACTTTGATAACGTATTTTGGTGTTCTTTACTGCATGGTTATTATGGTAATTTCCACCTTTAAAAATGACAAAAAACATTGTTTTCTTCAGAAAAACGTCACAACAATTAACAAGCCACAGCGAATATCTGGAGCGGAAGTGCGTTTGTTGGCAAGTGCACTCGTTCAATTTTCTATAATTGTTATCTCTAACGTAAGCTGGTACGTTCCATACATCCCACCTTTTGTAAATAACTTTATATGGGCATGGACTGGGGGGATCGGAACGATTATGCATCTTGCCTTTAATCAGTGAGTGATTTTTTATGATTCTTAATACTGTAACTAAAGTTTTAGGCGAATCCGGTTACATTTCTTTAAAGAAACGTTTCTTTACGTAACGTTCTGTCCATTCAAATTAGCCGTTATAAGGTTTGTGAAAAAATGTAGTTAAAAGTTCAAACTGTTTATCATTTGCAGCAAATCTCAGGTGCAATCAATTCAATCTACGTCCGTGATGATGAACTCAACATTAACGCCTTCTTTGAAATTGCCCCGTTAGGAATTGATGCTTTCTTGTTTGGTTATGATAGCAATAAAGGATTATAGATAACAAAGATTGTAAAGCAAAAAATAGTACCATGATGAAGAAAAATATTGGATGAAAATGACATTCACTGTCAGGCGACGACATTCAAATATTCGCACCGAGAGACGTTTTGGGGGCACGCGCCCCCCCGTTTTTCCACTTGTGTACACGCGTGCACCCCGGACTCGCTGTTTTCTTCACGTTTCCAATCCTTTCTTTTCTGCCGTTTTCCTGCCTTATTTTTTTTTCAAAATCGTTGCTGGTGGCATCATTTTGAAAAAAATTTGCTCATTTTTATGATGATCTAAAAATAAGCAAATTTCAGATCATCATAACTCAAAATTTTGTGGATCGATTGATTTGAATCTCAAAAGATTTGAAGATCACAATAGGATCTCGTGCACGCGAAAACGGCATAGCAATCGGTTCAGTAAAAAAAAGCTACGATGCCCTAAAAACGCAAATTTTCGAACTCTGACGGCACATTTCTCGGCCCTCAGGGCCCATCAGCAGCTAATATTTTGGGAAAAGTCTTAGATATGGGAGTACTGTCTAAGTTTTTTGTCCCATCCAAATCCGTTTCAACGACCTCAGACACTTCCCTTGTGAGTTTATCGTTAAATTTTCGTCGTTCATAGACGTTGAATGATTGACAGGTGGACGTTTCCGTGTCAATAATGATAAAATTAGCGCGAAAGCGTGTAACTCGTCAAAGTAAAACAGTTTTGTCCGTTCAGATGATGCTCTTCTGGTCTCTTGCTCTTTCAACTCCGTCTATTTGTCTACGACGTTTTTCCTCAACTGTGCCAAAAGCTATATACCGAATCGACAGTCGTAAAATTGGAGAACGCAAACAATACGGCGATGTTCATGTATTAAGAGATGGCAGGAAAATCCGCTTTGAAATCGCTGACGAAAAAGATGCCGATTTGATCACAGAGCAGTTTGTTGATGGGTTTGTGAAGCACACTAATATTGTGCGCGCGATGAGTAAGTATGATTGGGCATCTCAAAAGACCACTCAGTTTAAAAAACAAAATTTAAGGTGCGACCCCTGATGACCTCCGAGAACACACCTATGAACTGACTCGCGGAATCCTTCCATCTCGAGGTACTCTGCTAGGTTTCCATGAAAACAAGCTGGCCTGTTTTCGGCTTGTCATTCAAAAGCTAGCTTTTCTGATAATGCCGAAATATGGGTACCCAGATCATGTCTAAATGAAGTTTGATATAATTTTTTAGGATAAAAAAATTGTGATTACTTTTGAAATGCTTCGTGAACGTTAACAGCTTCGCCAAAAAAATTACACACTTGCGCGATACAGACTTGGCGTGATACAGACTTGCGTCATACAGACAATTCGGACTACCTTTCTTTCACGTTTCCAATCCGGCTTTTCTGCCGTTTTCCTGCCTATTTTTTCCTTCCAAATCGTTGCTAGTGGCATCAGGGTCATGTTTGAGTAGATTTGGATCAGTTTTATAGAACGCTGGTGGAAATTGAGCAGATCAAAATTACGCACCTTTGTCATCGTTTTCCTCCGGCTTTCGACCGATTAAATTTGCCAAATTCTATTCCAAAGTTATCCTAATGCCCCTGGTTACGATTCGAAAGGAAAAATAAGGCAGGAAAACGGCAGAAAAGAAAGGATTGGAAACGTGAAGAAAAAAGCGAGTCCGGGGTGCACGCGTGTACACAAGTGGAAAAACGGGGGGGCGCGTGCCCCCAAAACGTCTCTCGGTGCGAATATTTGAATGTCGTCGCCTGACAGTGAATGTCATTTTCATTCAATATTTTTCTTCATCATGGTATCTAACTAAGTAAATAAAATTTGGTTTTTTACAATTATCGTAGGGCGACAGGATTATTAGAATGGTAATGGTGTTTAGCCATTTGCATTAGAAATAAAAATAAGTATGGGTAAAACTTCATTCAAAAGCATAGTAAATACATTTAAACAACTTTAATTGCCACACAAACACATTTAAACATGCATGTAAATACAAAATGTAGGTTTAAGTTAATTTGCCTAAGTATAAGTTTGCCGCAGTTGCACCATCATTCAAATTTTGGAAAATAAGTTTGCCGTGCACGTAGAATTTGTTGTATGGCATACTGTAGAGGACTTTGAAGCCTTTCTAAAAAAAAGTATTTAAAAACTAAAATAGTTTTCGTCGTAAATACATACTTTGGCAGCAATTTGATTACTAGCTGTCGCAACTGTAATGTTTGCAATGTGAAAAACCGAGTCCGAGGTGCACGCGTAAACACAAGTGGAAAAACGGGGACGCGCGTGCCCCCAGAACGTCTCTCGGTGCGAATTTTTGAATGTCGTCGGCTGACAATGAATGCCATTTTCATCCGATCTTTTTCTTCATCATGGTATGGTGCTTCTGTATCTTATGCAAAAAGCAAGCTTACTTTAAAATTCAAAAGTGCAAACGTTGCTAGAGGGTAATTTGGCATTTGATTGTTTGATGCTCTAACGCAATGACATCCAAAAGTCGTTCTGGTAATTTCATCCTTTTTCAACAAGTTTTTAAGTTGTTGATACCATGCTCTGTGTAAAACGGAGGTTCTGGCATCATCGTAACATGACATTATGAAACCATTTCCCAATGGAACTAATTATTATTCGTTAACACACTGTTTACGTGCAATATACATAATGTTCCAGTAGAAGTGCAATCAAACTCTTTGGTTTTGTTCGTGTCGATAGTGGCATCCAGAGATGACGATTGAAATGAATGATAGCTTCCTAGTATTGTGTGCTGTGACTTTGATGGTAACGTCTATACTTTTTGTTGTATTGCAGATATGGTTAATATGGGTAAATTTTTGTTTAGCAATATGAATGTGATTATACCATGTTTAGATCCTCGTTAAAAATAAAGAATTCAGATTGAATTTATCGTACAAACTTATAACTGTTGCCACCATCTTGAATTTGCCCCAAAGCGCCGGACACTTTCTTTCAGGTGTTTATTGTTTGTTTCCGTATGTTAGCCAGTTGGAAACATTGCTGACGGTAATATCGACTGTTGTATTTTGTTTGTTTAAGTAAAACACACTTTAGGTTTTTGGAAGCGCTGCGAGTGGCGGATTTAACGCCATGGTCATCTGCCAGTTTGCTTTGGCACTGAACCGATTAGACGTGTTTAAACCCAAACATTGGGACTCGGATTACAAAATTTTCACTTCTTTTGGTTCACACTTCATCAAATTTAACTTATTACTATCACCTGTTTACGCCATCTGCTTTGCACTTTGTTGCTTGTTCTTCGGACACTTTACATTTGACCGCAAAACTTTGTCCTGGTCCTACGACGATAATTATCTGTCTGCGGTTATATGCCGTAATATAGACTTTTGGCTTACTATGAGTATGAACATTTTGACACTGATAACGTATTTTGTCGTGTTTTACTGCATGGTGATTATGGTATGGTAGTCTGATGTTTCGAACCTTGTACCCCCAACGGCAAAAACTAAAACAAAAACTTTTTAGAAAAAAATGACTGCGTCAAACAATACGCAATCCATGTCTGGTGCCGAAGTGCGGTTACTCGTGGCTGCACTTTTGCAGTTTCTGCTTATCGTGGTCACAAATACCAGTTGGTTCATTCCAAATCTTCCACTTTTTATTGCAAATTTTATATGGGCATGGACTGGTGGCATTGGCACGATTCTCAATATTGCATTGAATCAGTACGTTACTTGGTTTTTCTTACAACAATCCTATCAAAAATAAGTTTTAGGAAAATGCGAACATACTTTTTAAAAGGAATGCCGTTTCATTTTCAGTTGTATCCTTGCCAAATCTCGTTCAACAGGTAAAAATTCTAAAAATAAGTAAAACTTGATATGTTCACATAATTTTTTTATTTGCAGCAAACATTCTGTTCACCCAATTTATTCAGCAACTACTGTTACGGTAGCACCTTCTTCTAGGGTATTTGCATAGACTGTTTGTCGATGAAACAACACAGTTGCTTTGTTTTTAAACGCTAGGAACTGACTCTTATAACGTCTCTGAGGTCTAAATAACACATAAATAAAGTATTATACATCATTCCCACACCAACTCACTCTCGAGCTATATCACAACAATTGGCGACGTCTATGAGATCACAACGCGGGAAAATACCGGGTTATGTCGTCGCTAGGTTGGTAATTGCTGTGTGAAAGACGTAGTTTGGTCACGCCTCGGGGGTTCAAATACTATACAGTCTACATTTGTGTACACAAAAAAATGTCTGTAAAAAACGTATTTTGCTTTTACATTACAGATTCAAGGAATTTGTTGAACCATATTTTAAACTGTCCAGGTTTTATGTTTACTCCAGGTGCTTTTATTTGACGTTTCAAAAGGTGTGTTGCACCTAATGTAGTGTCTAATTACACATTAACGGAGTTTTGACCTTTTAATCCAGAAAGTTTTTGGTCTTAAAATATTTCACAGAAAAAAACTGTGGAATGGCACTACTCTTTTTTAAGAAAACGGTGTTTGACGTTATTCTTGGAGGTGGTACTTTACTCTCAAAGGGTAAAGTAGCGATTTTACTTTTTCTTTAAAGCTCACTCTCATTATTTTTCCTTTAATATTGTTTGATATTTGTAAAACTAATCGATAATGGCGATATATGGAACTTTGATTTATATAAATGATGTAGTCGCTTCGCTACTTTCACTATTTCTAAACTCTTGTTTGTTTTATTGTGTTATACACAACTGGACTCTTGAATTGAGGCAGCTAAATGTGATTGTCGTTCAAAACATAGCGCTTGATGTCATCTTTACGTTTTTCCCTATTACGATAAGCATTGTAAGTTTAACTAACATTGTTGTCATTGATTTAGTAAGCAATATTTCAGTGGCTTACGTTCATCGATGGTCACCTTTATGTATTCCTGTTAGGCCCGATATCCTATTTACCTTATCGAATAGGTTGCATAGCGTATTGTTTTTTCTGTATGATGCTTGTTCTTATTGTCTATGCATTCGCGATACAATTTTATTTTCGCTATAAAACGCTGTGCTGGTAGGTTTAGACACACAATATTTGTTGTTAAAGTCACGTACATTTTCAGCAATGTAAAAGTATCATTCAGACTTCAATTAATACTATGGTCGTGTGCAATTTTGTTTTCTTTAGCCATAGCAGTAGCATTTATGTTTGTTTACGAATTTCACAACGATTTGAAAACGTATAATCCGGAAGCGTACGATGTTGCTTCGTATTATTTTGATCCCGACAGTCGAATACCTTTCGTTGTCGCGCCTACGGTATTGTTTTTAGAAGTTTTCAAGCAACCAGGCAGTTATTGTTTTAGAATTCACCCTATCTGGCAAGCATCTTTGGTATTGGTGGCCCCACACTGCTCCTATCACTAGGCCTATCGATCCATTACGGCAAACGAATTAGCGAGTTTGTTAATCATTCTGCTTCTATGACAAACAGGTTTAAAAACGTTTATATTACGTTTCATAGATCTCTTAAGATCCAAGTACGTTTTAACGGTGTAGTTTGGTATTTCATTCAGCTTTATTGTAAAATTACAGGCCATAACTTTCTACACTTCCGCCATCGTTCCACTCATTTTAGTATGTACCTGTGTGCTTTTTCAAATCTCAGATTTACACAACGTGTTTGGAATTTGCTCAGCAATCGTTGCTTGGATTCCTGTCATTAATCCTGCCGTGTTTCTTTATTTGACGAAACCGTATAGACGGTTTTTGTTGTCGAAAGTAGGCATTCGAAATAACAGTGTTGGAATAGGTTTAAGTTTATCAGAAAATGTGTTAACATAAAGTTTTCTCTTATACTACATCAACAAAAAGCGATCAACTCAATTTTTGATGCAAAAACCCTTAATATATACTTATTGTCCGTAGAACGAACTTGTAGAAAACGATAACAACCTTGCCTTTAAGGCAGGTGTTGCTTCAATTTGACGTGACAAACAACTGTTTTAGACAACGTGGCTGGTAATTTTAAAGTGTATTAGATTTGACCTTTCTTAGTTAGCGTTTTGGTGTTATACTTTACCAATCTCGATATAGTGTATTTTAAATAGTAATTATTTGATGGCGGTATATGGAACACTCCTCTATGTGAACGATGTATGCGCATCATTGCTATCACTGTTTCTTAATTGTTGCTTATTATATTGCGTCATACATAATTGGACTTTAGAGCTGAGACAACTTAATGTGATAATTATCCAAAACATAATACTCGATGTCATATTTGCGTTGTTTCCAATCACAATAAGCATTGTAAGTTAAATGATAAGTGTAACAAGCGTTGATCTCACTTTTACAGTGGTTGTCATTCATCGATGGCAAAATTTACGTATTCATGTTAGGTCCCATTTCATATTTACCTCATCAGATCGGGTGTGTGATGTACTGCTTTTTCTGTATGATGCTTGTTCTCATTGTCTATGCATTTGCCATACAGTTCTATTTTCGGTATAAAACGCTGTGCTGGTAGGGTTATAAATGTAAGAATTCGATTTAGTTTAACTTATTCACTTTTAGTAATGTCAAGGTATCGCTCAGACTACAATTAGCACTTTGGACATGTGCAATTTTATTTGCTTTAGGAATCGCCGTTGCGTTTATAATTGTTTACGACTTCCAAAAAAATTTAAAAGCATATAATCCCAAAGCTTACGAGGTCGCTTTACGTTATTTTGATGTCCATCGTCGTATTCCTTTTGTAGTAGCCCCCACGGTATAATTTTAATGAATTCAAAACCCGATAAGTACATTGACGTTTACAGAGTTCACTATTTCTGGCAAGTATATTTGGCATCGGTGCACTTTCACTACTTTTGTCGTTTGCGTTGTCTGTTCATTACGCCCGCCAAATCAGCAAATTTGTTTACTACAGTGTTTCTTTGACAAATCGGTTCAAAAAAGTGTATATCACTTTTCACAGATCGCTGAGGATACAAGTTAGTTTTTGAAAGTTCTACTGTTTGTGTTCTGACTTGTGATTTTTAGGCCTTGATTTTCTATGCCTCAGCAGTTACTCCGCTGATCATGTTGTGTGCCACAGTGCTACTTCAGATTCAAGACTTACATTATTTGTTTGGAATAGGGGCGGCAATAATAGCCTGGATTCCTGTCATTAACCCTGCCGTGTTTCTTTATTTGACTCGGCCGTATAGACGGTTTCTTTTGTCGAAAATACGACGTGGAAGTAATAGTGTTGGAATTGGCTTCAGTTTGTCAGAAAACGTACTGAAATAAACTTTTTTTAGAAGTATGTTACACGTTTGCGAATGTTTTTTCGACTTTTAAATAAAGGCTAATGTCGTTGTTTATTAAAAATTAATCATATCTGGAAACGTTCAGATTTTACAACTTGACGAATGTAGTCAATGCAGTGAGAATCTTAAAATAAAGTCGTGATAAGTCGTGTTCATTGGTTTTCTACAGCTCAGTTTTGCAATCTCTTGTTGAATTCTTCCATGGAATGGGGCCCAAAGCCGCCGGGAAGCAGTTCGCCGATGGTCGTTTCGACTGTTTCGTCGGTTTTGGTCGAGGCGAGGATCACCTGAAGTAATTAATCAATGTGAGTTATTAGATAGATAAAAAATCGACTTACGTGAAAGTTGCCAAATTCAAACATAAACTGCCGACACAGGCCACAAGGAGAAGCCGGTTTCGGCGAATGCGTCACAACGACGACGGCTTTGAAGGATCGGTGCCCCTCGGCGACGGCTCGACAGACAGCACTGCGTTCGGCACAGATTGTTCCGCCATAGGAGGCATTTTCGACGTTTCCACCGGTCACAATTTTGTCGTCAGATGTGAGAAGGGCAGCGCCGACTTCGTACTTGCTGTAGGGACAGTAAGCGAGCTTCATAGCGGCAGTGGCCTTGGCGATAAGCTCTTTCTTGATGGCGGGGGAGAGTGGGGACATGGCGGGATTCTGGAAATGACAAAATAGGACACTAAATTTGGAACAAGGCCAAAAATTGTTTGAAATATCAATAACTGAACGCCGCGACTGGGGAAAAACAGGAAAAAGGGGTGAATCACAAATGTTACACGGCTACAAAACAAAAAAACACGAAACCAAAAGAGCAACAAAAAACAAAGATCAAATACGACCTTTGTAGAACATCACATTTTGGTCGAAAAGCAATACCGCGCAGATCACAAAATGAAGCTATTCGGCTCCCAATTAACACACGACAATCTGAAAATGCTAAACGCTCAAAATTAGCATAAATAACCAAGCTTAAAGAACAATTTGACCCCACCCAGCGCGAGCAAAGATGCAAAAGTTGAATCAATTGCAACTTGCGAACGAAAGGCGGCCAGAATGTTAGATCAATCAAGCAAGCAACAGACGGAAACCACGCCGCAGCTTCCTCGTGGCAAGCAAGACGCGCCTAGCAACGTCATTGAGCACTAAACGAACAAAGACTATCGTTCTTGCAAGTAGAACGGCTTAATTTCAATTGATGATTGACGTCAAGGAAAGGTCGATTTATAAAAAACGGTCATAAAAATAGAATAGAATTTTGTAATGCGACTCGCATTGGTTTGTGAGATGTTTTTAATAGATATGTTGATGTTAATCGTGTTTTAAGGGTCAGATTGGGGCGTTCTGATTATGCATACTTTGTCGGCGATTGTGACTAATGACCGACAAGCGGGGGATCTTTTAGATCGGTTCTTTCTGTTGTTTAAAGGTAGAATCAAATAGAAGTGGCAGTTTTACGTTTTTTTGTTAATGTTTATTCGCAACTTATGAAACTTAGTTGATTAAAATATGAGTAACATTTTGACGATTACATTGGTAAACGTAGTGGATTGTTCCACGAATGAGTCAGTGTTTGCCGCAGCCATCGCAGCACTTGCAGGGGGCAGGGCACTTGCATTCATTCTTGCAGGCTTCCGCGCATTATAGTTCGTAGCTTTTGTGGTTCTTCTTTTTTTATCAACAACTTTAGAGGTTGTAAAATCTGCTACAAACTACAGCCCCCAAACTACTTTTAACCCTGAATAAACACTCTATTTCCACATTTCTACACTGCAAAAGCAAAAATCTTTCGTCGTCTGACGTAGAAACGTTCTTTCACGTTATGTCACACACATATTTCATGCGTAAGTATAAAAGCGACACACTTCTTTTCCAGTCAGAGTGGTCCGAAGGTAGTGGGTTATCTGAACAAAAACCCCATTGCCGATCCCTTGACCGCTTTTTGCTTTTCTTTGTTTTTTGCTTAGGTATCGTTTGAAACGCAACTTTATAAAAAGTAGCCGTAACTCCAAACTACGATCCCCTTTTTCATTAACATTCTATTTTTGCATTTTACTTTGCTTTGTTGGCGCAATCCAGCTGTATAAACGTCAAAAATTATGTAAGTCACTGTGATTTTATGGTCGGCAGATGTTCAAACAAAAATTCTGACATTGTTGACTACTTACTTAATATTTTAACTTTACAGCATTGTACAACTTAATGTATTGCCATTGATCAAGGTTTTTTCAACGATTTGCAATAACAATACGCAGCAAAGGCAGTCCCCTTCGCACAATCAGCGGTCGCGGCATAAGAATTTAGCCGAGGGAAACGTGCACTTAAAATTTGAACTTTGCCGTTTTTGCCTTCACGTCCGACGTATCCCCAGAATCGTCCATCTCCAGGGAGAACACTAAAAGTCACTTGATACAGGGTAAGGTTTCCTTCGGGTACGAACTGTTCAACGATTATTGACGCATTTGGGTGTAATTTGAATGGAGTGCAAATGTCTTTGATGCTGGCCTCCGTTTTGATTACGCCATTCATCTGGTCGACCATCTTCGAAGCAGCAACTTTGCCAAAAGTGTCATTAGCTGGTAATTTCGTTTTTGTATGAAGACAAGAACAAAACTCAAATGGCACTCGAAGACGGTCGCATGTTCGTGGCTGGGGCAGTGGTCGAAGCAGACTAGATCCATGCAGGATCAGCTTTGAAGAGTTTGTTTCACTTTTGGGGCGAGCGATGTCCACAAAAGTCGCGTATAAATCATAATGTGTGATTAGCTGATGTGCGTTTTCTCGAACTGTTGACGAAATTTGGGGATCACGGCGCAACGACCAGGGTAAGGTTAGCAACAAAAAAGGGTTATTGTCTTCAATGTTGCCTACGGCAGTGTGCCGAAGTCCACCGAAACGGATTCCATGATCACCCAGAACAAAGACAAATGAGTTGTTTAGCTGAAATACAACACAAATTGTCGATTTAAACCATCAGTCGCTTACCTTTTCTTCATTTTTCCTGAAAAACTCATAAAAGCTACCATCAGCATGGTAAAGGTTGTTGTTGTTGCTGTGGGCTAGGTTGACATTCCAAGTGATTGTGAACTTTGGTTTATCCGGATAGGCCGTGATAAAGTCATCCAAATAGTTCATCAACGATTCGAAGGACTCCTTACAGACGGCACTGTGTACGTTGTGGCCTATTTGTCCGTTAGCGTATCTTCTGCCTTCGATTTTCAATTGAAATGGCCTAAAATAGGTATTTATAGAGTTTAAGTTTGATTTTTTTGACAAAACAAACTTCATCATGTGATCGGTAGCCATGTTCACAAAGCCCTTACAACTCGGCCAATTCATCGGCCCGAGTGCCCAATCGTCATTCATCATGGTCGTGTATCCAGCGGCTTTAAAGCGCTTGCCGACCCATTGGTCATCATCCAATGACCGTCGGCAATCGGAGTTGTTTTGGAAATCGGAAATGTATCCGGCGGAGATGGGTGATTTTTCAATGTTTCGGTTTGATTTTCCTAAAATTAAACTCTTTTTTTCGTTTGATAAACTTTTGAACACACCCAAAAACATGGCAAGAGCATTCGGCCGACTGTTAAGTGCCACCTTATTCAAATGAGGAAATTGAATAGCCTCATAGTTTGCCATTAGCTCGTGATAAGTTCTTGGCAGGGTTCGAACAAAGGAACTGTGCGAAACAGCGTCAATGATGATGACGTAAACGTCTGGTAATTTGATTGTTTCTTCATCTTTTTCAGGTTCAATTCTGAAAATGATTACATTGCAATCAAAATACGCTCAGATCAAGTCAAACCAACTTGTTAGTATCATTTCGGTAAACCTGTGCATGCATAAACTGATAAAATGGTACATAGCCCTTAGTCGTGTTATGATTATCAAAGCATTTTGTTTCAACAATGTCACAATCAGGCATCATCGGCTTCGTGATGTTAGTCCAGTTGCCGTACTTTAGATCGTAATCATTGACCGGATACAGGCACCGGTAGGCACATGTCGAGTTTTTATCGGTATTTGTCGTTGTCAAGGTGCCGTTTTCCAACTTTGTAAGCTGTTTGATGGTTGGTTTGCATGTTGATGGTTTGTTGTCTGGTCTCAGGAACCGTGTGATCGTTGGATCCCATGGATTCAGATGCGGAAGCTCACAGTGGTCAAAAAATACGCCTTTGTAGTCAGGCTTTTCGTCCGGAATGATTTCATCGTATTCCAAAGGGGGCGGAAAGTCTAAAGTATCTCAAAATTGACAAAAAAAGTTCAGAGTCTTAGACAAAATGAAAAATATTATTATTAAAGTTAGATTTACCTGCTACTTTACTCCCAAAAGTATAATCAAAAACAAATGGATTGAGACTAGCGTTATCAAGGTACATGATTAGAAGACTGACAGCAACTAACGAGATAATAACAGACTTAATTACTGTATAATTTGACATTTTGTACAAATCAAAATGACAATGAGCGCGTTCGCACTAAACAGGATACATGGCCCCACTATTTATATCAAATGCACCCGTTTTTGTGTCAAAGAAGCTGGTTCAACAGATTTCAATTGGAAATGACTTCAGACCCGGCAGATGATCAAACACTGTTAAAAGAATGGAACAATTGCAAAAGAGCGGTTTTGACATTTCATTGTGTTGCCGGCCTCCGGAATAATAAATCGACCTCATGCACGTAACACGACATGCATCGACAAATGCGTCTCTTGGCAAAAAGCTGATTTTATTTTAATGCAAAAACACAGATAATAGGGTCCTTTTTGTGGCTAACAGAACTCAAAGTTACCTAATGTTAGCCAGAAAGCGTTCTAGTAGTCTTTTCAACAATGTTTTTTGACTCGATGTTTATTTAGCCCGTTTGCCCTTTGACCGTTTAATGCGATCAAATCGACCATAGGGTTTCTGTTTAACATGGAAGCATTCAAAAATGACAGAGAAAACCATCCCGATTCACCTAACAAAAGTCCTTTTGCTCAACGAGGTGAATTAGGCGTATTTTTTGTAATGTGTTTCCACAAAAAGTGCTGCAGAGCCTATGTACTACAATGTTGAGTTTGACGTTAGAGTAAGGTTTCCGCCCCGGCATTTAAACTCAAACTTTATTTTATGAATTCAGTATTTTGGTAAAGTAATCGTGTGTAATATTTGATAGAACTCGTCTTTGTTTCTGTCCATGTGCATTTTACACAGCATGACTTCGTCTATCATTTCGGTTCCAAAAACGTGATCATCGTTGCGGTGCTGGAACAAGTCTTTAGCCATCTTCATGTCTCGCGGAATCTGTAGCTTTGCCAGGGTTAGGTGTGGATGAAAGGCCCGATTTCCGTCCAACAATGCAAGGGAGTTTTCGGAAAAGCTTTTAGAAATGCATTCTGAAACGTCGTGATTTATTACGCTGAAAATGTGTGCCAGAAATCAAACCCACGGTAAAGCAGCTGAAGGCCAGGGTCAGAATCAGGATGAACACTGCCAAAGAGGACCCGTTTTTGAAAGTTGCTAATGCCATGAAATGTAGCTTCGAGGGGTTTTGTGTGGGTAATTGTAAAGGTTGTGATGGCATTTGTCAGGGCTTGGCGGGCACTGAATGGGCAAAGATGGGTAAAAAAAGAGGTGAAAAAGTTACAAACGTCTTCAATTCAGCGTCGTTTTCGAATCGCCCGACCCCCAAAGTCACATGAAGCGCTCGAGATGGCACAAGTTTCGACTCAAATTCAGTATTAGCTTCAAGCAATGCCGCGTGAATGCGGTCTACGGCAGTGACGATGTCCGGATTGCGAACCCGAAAAGTGAGAAAAAAGTTCGGCCAGACTTTCTTTGGCTTCTTCGCAACTGTCTGATCTATCGTAACCGATTTGATCGCTGTCTTTGCTGCACGCGCTATCGGTGCCGCCATGCCGGACCTAAAATGCATCCTTTTTACACACTGTTGCATTTCAAAAAGATATTTATTGACAGTAATACTGATGTGGTTAAGCACACAATTTGTTATATTTAAAATTTATTCAAAAAACAATAACAAACAAAAGCGCTTACGACCAAACATCTTCGATATAACGTTCAGAATCCTTGAGTTGTTTGAGCAGAGCCATAGCTTCAGGGGCTGTTTTTCCCAGATGGGTCTGAAGAAGCTCGGAAAAGCATGCAAATAGGTCCTTTGAAAGGCCTTTTCCATCGCCACAGGCAAAAATCAACGGGGCAGGTGTGACATCGGCAGTGATAAAGTCAACGATTTCTTTTCCTCGAAGTCTGAGGGCATCTTGGACGTACTTCTGATGGGGCGAGTTCGGAACTCGACTTTCGCAAAGGACAAGGTCGGTGATGATGTTTTCGCGGGTTAGGGATTCGAGTTCGTCTCTGGAAAGTGGTGGGTTTGAATTGAAAGGTGATGGATAAGGTGGAACTCACTTCAAAATGAACTCCTCAGACAGATTCCGAGAACCGTAAAAGAGGTACCGCTTGACTTGAGGGAGCGCTTCACCGTCAGTAGTTTCGTGGTGAATTTTTTCAGCCAATAACTTCTGGAAGAATGAAGCAAACGGCGCGACACCGGTGCCAGGGCCAATTAGGAGAAGTGGAATGTCCCAGATCGGCTGTCCGGCTCGAGCAAGTGGCGGAAGTCGGAATTTCGATGGCTCTTTGAGAATGACTTGGACGGTATCACCGACTTGTAGGCTTTTCATATACTCTGTGCAGGCGCCGAAGTGTTCGTACTGCTTGCCGGTGGTTGCGGGGAACTTCAGACAGGAATAGACGAACCGGATACGACGGCCTTGGCGAGATTGATGGTTGGACACGGAGTAGGGGCGGGGAATCAGGCGGGGAAGGAGTTCTGAAAGAAAATTAAACATTTTAATGATAAAAGTGACGAAAAAACATACCAAGAAGTCGATCAACAGGCGGCTTCACCGACGGAAAAGCGATCAAAAAGTCGACCAAACTCAACCCGGCTTGTCGAACATGTGCCGTGAATTCGGCGACACCCTGGGCCGAACATAGTTCCAAAAGTCGTCGCTTCTCAGCATCATTGGCATGTTCCGCGAAGACTCGCAACAAAGGTCGACTCGGCGATCGACGAATATCGACACAATGCGTCAAAACGTAGCGCAATGAGGCCGGATTCGGGAAATAGCCTGGCAGTTTCGGGTCCCGTTTCTCCGATTTGGGGTCAACGCCGAGTTTCAGGGTGTTATCAGCCAAAGCGAGCAATCCCAATCGGTCAAGAATGAAGTTGACTTCCTTCTCTGGATTCGGGAAGACGAAATAGATGGAATCGCCGGCGTCGCAGTCCTTCAAGAACTTTTCAACATCAGGAGAATCGCCTTGGATGGAAATCTCGATGAGACGCTTTCCTTTGCCTTCCTCTGGAGAGATATCGGCAGAGATTTCAGAGACTGTCACGACACGGGCTTCGACTGGAGGGGTGTGTTGACCAGGGAAGTGGTCGGAATTCTGCCAGGGAGTGGAAGTTGGATCGAACTTCTCATGGGAGACGGCTGAAGCGATGAAGGATTGAGGCGCGACGGGGATTCGTAGGTTGTGGTCGGCGGTGAGGGTCGGGGAGCCTGGAAATGACAAAATTATATATAATTTTGATTTTGTAATTGAAAAATATATATGAAAATCATACCTCGGATGAGGGAAACGCCTTCCTCAGGGAATGGGATTGGCTCAATACCGAGATGAGGGAGAAGATTTGATGGGGTTTCGCCGTCGTTGGACTCGTCCTGATTGCTCATTTTGACGGTTGATAGTTGTGATTCAAGGGCTGGAAGAGCGTCTTTTACAGTCTCAAAGTCAGCTGAATCGGCTAAAGTTGCAGTCGCTATTTGCTTTTCGTCTTTCGAACATTCGAAACGTTTTGCCAAGTACTCGTACAGCTTGTCGCACCATGGCTCGACTACTAGTTCCAGCCTGAAAATGACAGTTTTATATAAATTATTCAAAAAAAGCCGTCAAAAGACCAACCCAACTTGATCATCAGCCTCGCCCCTTGGAAGCACTCGAACCCCGCCAAGGCCAGTCAAAGTTTTGTCCAGTTTCTTCGGGACTCCCTGATATGTTGAGTAGTTTGAATCGCCGAGGCCTGAAACAACAAATTATACCAAATATATATCAGTTTAAAACCAACCGAGTAAAGCGTACTCCAACCCGCTTAAGAAATCCCCCGCCAACGTCTTCTTACAGATCTTCCGGAAGAACCGATGCGCATTCTCTGGCGGATCGCCATCGCCCGTGCTGCTGACGACGACAACGGCGAAGGTTTCTTTCTCGATGAAAAACTAAAAATTATATATAAATTCCTCTTCAAAGTCGTCTCAGTTTCCACAAACCTCTTTATCGACCTCATCCATCCGACACAGCCTTGGATCCAGCTTCATATCGATACATTTTGCGTAGATTTGATCCGCGATGGATTCGGCTTGGCCGGTTTGAGATCCGAAAACGATCAGAAAGTCCTTTGATAGCGTCATTTTGGCTGAAAGAATCTGACGTAGAATGCGTAGTGAAATCCTTGCAAACGAGACTTTTGCAAATGCACTGGATTAGCGAGTGTTATTCAAGTTCTGAACCGCCCTATGGCGTCATGCTGATGTACGTTTGATAGGGGATGTTCCATCTTGGGAAGGGAGAAATGCTCGATGAAGTGGAAAAAAGTCTGCTCACGTCTGGTCGTCGTATTTATAAACAGTGTGTATAGCAGTTTTTATTATGTATATGTCGATTATAATTTGATGTAAGATAATAATATCTGTCATTTGGAAAAACAGTTTTTCTCTCGGCTCAATATGAACGATGAAAGTCGTAAAAAACCAACTTCAAAATCTATCATGTTTTTGCTGCGCATATAATGGTCGTCGCGTAGAGTGTGCACTTTTGCTGCAAAAAAATGTGCATCCGTAGTTTTCGCTCTTCATTAGCAGTTGCAGTTTTTAATTTTACATAATTTTCTTGATTAACATACATACTTCCTCACAATGGTTGGTAACTTCATCATAACAAGAGCTGAAACTTCTACTTGTTGACAAGTTGCAAGTAGCAACTTCTTAGAGCCACACATAAATTCCTTACCAATTGTAATAGGTATTTTACAACGATACCACGAACCTCAGTTTACCAAACAAATTTCAACTTGTAAAGTCAAATGCTACGGTCAGATGCTCTCAAAGTTAACTGAAAAGGCAAAACAAACTAAAAAGTTGTCAACGTATAAAACAAAACGCACGTTTTCAAACTTGTTTTTGACTGTTGACTTACATTAGTAGTTGTATGAACCATGTAAACTTTCTATCCATCATAAATGGTAAAAGGTCTGCAGCCAGACAATTGAAGCCATTGCAAAAAAAAACAAAAACAACTCAAAATTAAACGGTAAAGAACCGTATTCAAACACAATTATGACAAGGCGGGGTCGAAGTAGTATCAAGGAGCATCCTTAAAAATGACAAAAACAAAAGACAAAAAACAGTTTTCACATACAAAAAAACAATGATGTTTTTGGTGCTCTTGGTTGTCGCAGCAGTAACAGTGCTTGTGGTATACGTTATGTGAGTGTAAATTCAGTTTCTTCATTCACGTTTAGCTACATTAATTCGATATTGTTTAGAAATGCAAAGAAAAACATAACTTACTGGAAAGACCGTGGAATTGATGGCCCACCGATAAAACGACCATATTTCAACCATTTAGATTACTTGGTGTGTTACGAAAAACCGAGTTGCTATACAATCCAAGAATGGACAGCCAAATATGGCCCAGTTTACGGTATCTATCAAGGAATGCGACGCGTGCTTATTATTTCCGACCCCGACATGGTTCATGAAATGTTTGTCAAAAAGTTTGAGTACTTTCACGGACGAATGAATACAGTCGCGGTGGGAGATGTTGACAAAAACCCTCAAATTCACGTATTCACTGCGCGTGGAGCACGATGGAAGCGACTTCGAACAATTACTACTCCCAGTTTTTCTGTCTCGAGCCTTCGTCGGATTTATCCCATCGTTGAAGATGCCTGCAATGTCACTACCAGCTTCTTAGACAAAGCTTACGCTAAAAATGAGGCTTTCAACATCCACCCATATTTCCACGAACTCACCATGGATGTTATCAGTCGCGTCGCTATGGGCCAGAAAGGAACGCTGCAGTTCAAGAATCCCGAAGTTCATCTTGTGAAAAATGTCTTGCTTGACTTTGGAAGCAACAAATTAGAACATTATTTATATTTGGCACCATCATTGTCGAACTACACGCGACACATTTTCATGGTCTATATTGCTTTGATGCAGTCGCCGCTTCGACGGATGTTGAACATGTTAACAAAAGTCGTTCGAGAGCGCATTGAATTAAAAGAAAAAGGCCTCGGCGCTCCAGCAGGAGAACCCAACGACTTCATCGATATTTACATTGATGCCGTCGACGACTCTATTGTCGATGGCGCGTACAAAAAGTCAGGTGATAAGGTGATCAAGCGGCTAACGGAAGACGAAATTGTCAGCCAGTGCATGATCTTCCTTCTCGCTGGCTTCGATACGACTGCAAACACATTGGCAGTGACTTGCTGGTTCTTGGCACGGTACCCTGAAATTCAGGAACGACTGATCGAGGAAATCGACGATGTCTGTGGCGATGCGTCCAAGCCCATCGGCTACGATCAGTTGCCTGAGCTCAAATACGCCGAATGTGTCATGAGGGAGACTCTGCGAATGCATCCGATTGCACCTTTGTAAGTGCTTTCACGATTGATAACGTAATTCAAGCCAACGTTTCAGTGCCGCCTCGCGTGAATGCATGGAATCAACGACTCTCGGCGACATTCCGATTGAGAAGGGCACTTTGATCATGACCGATGTGCTGACACTGCACAAAGACAAGTCCGTCTGGGGCGACGATGCCGACGAATTCAACCCCGACCGCTTCTACGACTTCACGCCTCGTATGCAAAACGCGTACGTGCCCTTCGGCAGTGGCCCCCGACAATGCATCGGCATGAGATTGGCCTACATCGAAGAAAAGCTGATGCTTGCGACCATGCTGCGGAAATACAAGATTGTCGCGGCGCCTGAGACCGAAGAGAAAGTAAAGATGGTCGGCAGATCTGTTCTTAACCCAGAATCTATTACGGTGAAGCTTGAAGCACGAAACTAGTTAACGGCTTTCAATATTATGAATGTCAGTACTCAGAAAAGCGTTGTATTTATCAAAAACATTTGATTTAGCAAACAAAATTGTGTAGTGGTGTTTTTAGTGACTTTGAATGCAAAATAAGTGCAAAGATGTCAATTCAATTTGCATAAATCAAGTATTTCGACACTTCGAGCACTTGTAAAATTTATAAATACTGCTTAAACTGCACAAAGATCAGTAGTTTGCAAGTGAAATAGGATTCGACTTCAGGCCGCCATACTTTACGGCAAGTTTTTTCAAATTTTGAAGACAACAAAGAAACTATAAAACAGAATTTTTATTATATAAAATCAAAAAGGAGATAAAGGAAAATGAGGTAGAAACAAGAGTAATACATTACCGTGTTTAAGCATACACGGTAGTCAACAACGGACTTGCAGTTTTACAATAATAGACTCAGGATTAAGTACGGTTCGACCAATCATTTTCAATTTCACTTCCGTTTCTGGTGTCGCGACAATCTTGTATTTCCGCAGCATGGTCGCCAGCATCAGCTTTTCTTCGATATAGGCCAGTCTCATGCCAATGCACTGTCTGGGGCCACTGCCGAAGGGCACGTACGCGTTTTGCATACGAGGCGTGAAGTCGTAGAAGCGGTCGGGGTTGAATTCGTCGGCATCGTCGCCCCAGACGGATTTGTCTTTGTGCAGTGTGAGCACATCGGTCATGACCAAAGTGCCCTTCTCAATCGGAATGTCGCCGAGAGTCGTCGATTTCATGCATTCACGCGAGGCCGCACTGAAACATTGACTGTGGTGGGTCTTTAATCGTGTCTGAATCACTTACAAAGGCGCAATTGGATGAATTCGAAGTGTCTCCTTCATGACGCAGTCGGCATATTTTAGTTCTGGCAACTGATCATAACTAATCGGCTTGGACGCGTCTCCGCAGACATCATCAATTTCTTCGATCAGTCGTTCCTGGACCTCGGGGTACCGTGCCAAGAACCAACAAGTCAATGCTAACGTGTTTGCTGTCGTGTCGAAACCGGCGAGCAGGAAGATCATGCATTGGCTGACGATTTCGTCTTCTGTCAACCGTTTGATGACTTTGTCACCAGACTTCTTGTAGGCACCGTCAGTGATAGAGTCGTCAACGGCATCTATGTAAATATCAATGAAGTCGTTGGGTTCACCTGCTGGAGCCCCGAGGCCACGTTCCTTCAATTCAATCCGCTCCCGAACAGTTTTCTTTAACTGGTTTATCATCAGCACAAAAGGATCAGCCGAAATAGCCAAATAAACCATTAATAATTGGCTTGTGTATTTAGATAGGGTCGGCACTAAATACAAGTAGCGTTGAAATTTAGTACTTCCAAAGCTGAGGAATACATTCTTGATGAGTTCCACATTTGGATTCTGGAACTGTTGCGTTCCTTTTTGGCCCATAGCGACACGACTGGTGACATCCATGGTGAGTTCATGGAAATACGAATGGATGTTGAAAGCTTTATTTTTGGTGTAAGCTTTGTCCAAGAAGGACATCATCACATTACAGGCATCTTCGACGATAGGGTAAATTCGACGAAAACTGGAGACAGAAAAACTCGGAGTAATAATTGAACGCAGTCGCTTCCACCGGGCTCCACGTGCACTGAAGACATCAACAAGTGGACTTGTGTCCACATCTCCTAGGGCAAGGTCGTTCTTTCGTCCATGGAAATATTCAAACTTTTTGTTCAACATTTCATGTATGACTTCCGGTTTAGAAACAACAAGAATGCGTCGGAATCCTTCATAGAGTCCATAAACAGAGCCATATTGTCTCGTCCATTCTTGGAGATAAAAGCAACTCGGTTTTTCAAAGCATAAAATAATATCCAAGTGGTTGAAAAAGAGTCGTGTAATTGGTGGACCGTCAATTCCACGGTCTTTCCAGTAAGTTATGTTTTTCTTGGCTGTTCTAAACGACAAATATATACTATTCCAATATAAAATATCTCAGAACTTACAAATAAAAAGCCACAAACCCAGTTACGGCAGCAATAAGTAACAGTAGCAGAATCATTGTTGTTCCGTATACGAAGACTGATTTTGTCTGCTAACTAAGGCGTTATTGAAACCAATCCGTGACTTTCATCAACCACGCCTAAGTTGAAGCGTATGATCTTTGTAACTTCAGTCTAGCCGGCCAACTCAGTCGATTGATTTGCTGCGCTTTTTTTTATTTTGACAGGTACATGGTTGTTTCTATTTACTTTGATGTTTCTCAAAACTGCTTGTTTGCACGTCTCCGCTTCATCAGATAACAGCATTTTATTTTTGAGCCGTTGTAGAGTAAAAAAATCACGTCAGATAAAGAATGTTTCGTCGCTAAAAGTTTGGGTTTAACGTAACCGCAGGAGACAAATAGCGAATAACTTTTACGCAAAGTCGCCAAGAAAATGATACATAAAGATTCAAAAATGTTGATTATTACCTCTGATTTGCATTGTATGTTTGTTGTTACCCGGTGAAGCGCGAAAGCAACACTTGTGGTAGAATTAGGTATTTTTCTTTGCATCTATGGATGTCAAAAAGCGGTCCTCGTGTCGTTGTTCGGGAAATTCTATTTCACTTTTTACGGTTTTTTCCGTTTCCTGGTTACGCGAAACTACTAACATAGTAGTTTTGTTCCGTTTTTACGTCAATACCAGCGTGTAAGTTTATGTTTTTCAGGGTCGAAACCATGGATTCCCTCGATGAGAAGCCCAATCGAAACAAACACGTCTGCGGCAAGGGCCGTCGATACACCTACGTCAAGCACGCGTACAACCAAGATCGAGACCACGCGACTTTTGCTAAATACGTCGTCAACCCGAATATTCTGAGCAAGAAACAACATGCAAAAATTCTCCGTGACGATGAAAACTCGCAGTATGCCATGAATGTTCCATACTCTCTAAATCGAAAGTACCGATGGGAGCAGATTTCGAAGGCAGACGACCTCGTTTCAATGGATGCTAATGTATTTCCTGATAAAATCAAGTTAGACGGTTGTGACGCGGCTTATTCGATCAATCGTGCTACGATTATTTATGGCCATTGTGAACGAAATCCTGATGGCAGTGTGCAATCGACGAAGAACCGGGGATGGGCTTTGGCACCATCGCATGAATATTTCTACAAGCTTGATACTTTCGAGCCGTCTGATGCAGAAAAGCAAAAGAATCCAGCAGTCAGATACGTCACAGCGACCGTCAATCCCACTGAACGGCGCTATGCTGATAAGCTGTTTGAGCGCGGTGCTACTTGTCCCAATTATCGAAAGGGGAAACTGCTCCCTCTTTTGTATGATCCTGACTTCTGGGAAGACTCCGAATCCGATGGGGATAAAGAAGACGCTGAAGACGTTGTCGATGATATGAAGGCACCCTCGACATTCAAGTTGGGAGACTTTATTACGGATAAGCACCGTTCAAAGCAGAATGCATCCGAAGCAAGTGTTGAATCATTTGAACACGTGATGGCAGAGAATTCTGATGCTACCGTGATCCCCACTGCCCGTGATACAACTGCCGAAGAGACTAGTCTTTGTAAAAACACATTTTTCACCGAATTTGAAATGGATGCAAGTCAGCTTGGAAATCCTAATGCCGCCAGTTTTGAAGATCTATCTCAATCCAACACACCGACTAATTCGACCTTCCGATGGCTGAACTCAGCCAAAACAAGCTTTGCCGTTGATTTGAGCAAGACTTTCCACCAAGCTGAAGCTAATGTTATTTTTGTCGTCGTCATTGAGCGGTTAGCGTCTGAAAAGTTTAGGTAAGTATGATTTTAATTAGTTTAAGCTCCAACATGCGTTTTAGGATCCTTCTCAATGGCGCTTTCCCAATCTGCAGTGACTTCGTTCTGCATCAGCTAAAACAGACTTCATTCCCTTCAATTGACGCTTTTCTGGACCGCTGCTTCACCGGATTCCGTGTTAAGTATGGCGAAACGCGTCTCCAAACTTCGCGTATTGTTTCCGATTGTCAGTCAACATTCCACCCGAAGGAATTCAAGTTGGTCGAAGGAGTCGCTCCATGTGCCTATCCAAAGTTTGGGGACATCAAACCCATTGATGCTGCGTCAGATTCTGATCTTGTCAAACCTCTTTGCGAAAAGTGCCCAACAACAGAAGCTACTGAATACAATGAGTTCGACGGATGTACCCATAATTTTTGTCGCAACTGCTTCCGTACCGAACTCATAGATGCCATTTTGTGCCAGAACACATATCCTTTAAAGTGTCTCAAGCCAGAATGCATGGCGCCCATCCGCTCCGAATTCCTCTATGTTCTATTGCCACTGCCTATTACCAACTTTTACTTCAATGCGCTTCTGAGATATGAAGCTTGCATCAGTGGCAGAGAACTTATTGAATGCCCTTACTGTCAAAGCATTGCTACCATCCAAGAAAAGCCCAAGTTCAACAGTGTTGCTTGTTGGAATTGTACAATGTGCTTCTGTCTGGGGTGCGACAACAGACCTCATTTTCCTCTGACATGTGAGCAGTTTGCTGTCTGGACGGAGAAATTTCAGCTTCAACGTGAGTCATTCTTCGTAGTGGCATTTCTGAATTTACAAAGTTTTTATTCCAGGCTACCTCGAACTCTTCCGCATCGAGCCCGGTTCAGTTTGCACCTGCCAATGCGGCAACATTCTTTACCATTCAAACAAAACCTGGAAAGTCACGTGCCGAGCTTGCGGGATTCAATACAACTGGAAGCTGCGTGAAAAGTTCGATGATGCATCAATCAAACTGGGTAATTTTGCCGATGAAACAACTCCAAACTACATCGCTGCCAAGTACAGTGACATCTGTATACCGACATATGAGATGCGGTTTGACGTCAAGACAATTCGCGACTTGAAACATCACCTGAAAAACATGGCCGTTGATGACAGTCATGCGGAGTTGCTGATTTCGGGTTACAAACTTGGTTTACATTTGATTGAATTTGGCTTTGCATGGCTTTATCTGACCAAGGCGCAAGAGGATGATAAATGGGCTCCGTTGAAGTCGCAGTTGGCTCAAATTCAGACTACAGTGTTTGACATCACTACAGCTGTTCGACAAGGGTTATCTATAACGGATGTTAATCACAAAGGTGTAGAATTAAATAAACTAAATAGTAGTGTTATAAACTTGTTTTAAAGGTTTAATTATTTGTGTATTTATTAAGTTATAGTTTCTGAAATAAACTAATGTTAAAAAATCGATATTTTACATAGCGAATCTTATCAATAATGTGAAAAAAACGGTTGTTCAATGAACTACAAAGTTTAGAAAAAACTAAATCTTTGGCTTAAATTTAGCCAATAGGCGCTCCAGAGTTTCATCGGCACCCATACGTTCGGTGATAGTCGTGCTTTCGATGTGGTTAACAGCATGCATCTTGTCACGCCATTCTTTGCCGCGCATAAGTTCTTTTGTTATAATTAATGACTGAAACAAAATGTAAAAAATATTATTGCATTTCGAAAGTATTGTAAAAGTTACCTGTGGAGCTAATTTCTCAAAGTTGTCAACCAGTTTACGGCTTTCAACTTCAAAATTTTCAACAGGCAACAACTTTGATACAAATCCGACCCTCAAGGCTTCTTCTGCTGTTATTTTTTCAGAAAATAAAGCTAAACGAGCAGCAGCAGGGTAGCCCATGATCTGCGCAAAACTTTTAGTTGATGTACCCTCTGGGCAAATTCCGAGAGTAGTAAACGGGCACAGGAAGTAAGCGCTTTCAGAAGCAACAACGTAGTCGGCTAACGACAGCATCGTGCAACCAATTCCTATAGCGGGACCGTTCACAAGGGCAATGATGGGCTTTCGGTGATCAATCAGGGCATCAACAAAGCCTTCATATCCGATTTTGTTGTTGTTTTTGGCTCTAAATGATAAATTCTATAAAAATTTAACATTTTTGACGCAAAACTTACATTGTCTCCATAGCCTTTGGACCAAAGTCGTTTCCGCTTGTGTAAAAGTCACCTGTACCCGTAATAACTGAGAACATGACATTTTTGTCTTCGTTTGCATTTTTTAACGCATCGACCAAAGTTTTGTAGTTCTGAATACGTATTACGCATGAAAGAAGAGTTAGTAGAGAAAACTTACCGATGGAAGGAGCGCATTACGTCTTTTTAGGCGATTGAAAACAATCCATGATGATTTTCCACGGATAAAGTTCAAAATGTCAGCGACGACCATACTCTTGGTTACAACCGAAGTTCCGTAAACAAAAGTCACATTTATCTAGCCTTCATTGCAAACGCAACAACTTATGTAGTTTGCAGAGAGCATCCCACTAACTTGACAGTGATCACTGATGTATGTTGATAGTGAACATTGATCTATGTGTCTTTCTTTGCAAATTTTGATGGCAAATCAAACGGAACCCTCATTAGTACTTTTCCGCCAGCCGTAAATATCGTCATAACAAGAAGTTTAAAGAATGTAAAAATTGCTCAACATAACACGTAGTATGATTGCAGATAAGTTTCTACGTCAAAGAAAAAATGTTCTTTTGCACTTTTACCAGACAAGTTCCAAAAATTTTACTGTAAAGCAGGTGGTTTTACTGTAAACGTGCACAGTCAGCCTACATAGCTTTTTCCGTTGTTGCCACTTTGTTTATTTCAATGTCGGAACAAACAAATGTTCCCATAGTCAATGAATTTCTTCTCAACTTTTCATATGAATTCATTCCGACAATCATCCTAAGCGCAACATTAGGTCTTTTCACCGATTTTGTTATCATAACGCAGTCATCGACTTTGGATTCTTACAAATATTACTTGCTGAACAAGTCAATTTGGGCTCAAATATGGGAGTTGATTATATTAACGTGTCGACCAACACTGTTGCTTCCATATTTGTCTGGTTTTATAGTAAGATAATAACACATTTTCATAGTAATCATGTGGATTTCAGGGCGGTATGTTGCGGGAAAGGGCCACTTCCGAATTTGCTGCTATGCTGAGCGCCTTTGCGCTGTGTGTGGTCACTAACATGTTATTCGGCGTCTTTTTGTCTCTAATGAATCGATACTTATTGCTATTTCACTACGAATCAAAACAGTTTTTTGAAAACAAATGCAGTTTAGTTTTTGTTGTTTTCACACATTTGACAGTTCATTGTTTCGTTTTCGGTATCATAGGTCGTTCGGCGGAAGACCATGATAATGTCGTCTTAAAAGCATCAATCGAAACCCATGGCGCTCTGGAACCATTTTACAACGAAAGCAGCTTCATGTACATTTCTGAAAACGGTGGTCTTTCACGATCAATTATTCGCATTGCATTTGTCACCAGTGTTATTTATGTTACCATTATCGTGGTTACGTTGATTTGGTTTACGACGCAGGTGCTAATTCTAAAGAAAACGTCTGCCGCGGTTTCTGAACACTCTCGCGGTCTCTTAATCTCGGCCATAATTCAGGCAGTTGCTTTTCTATGTCTCGGAGGCGTGCCCACAATTTACATATGTTTTGCATGGGGATTTGCAGTGTCGAATACGTCGTATATTGGGTCCTGGTTAGTCACGCTGATGTCGTTTCATGGAATAATAGATGCACTTTCTACCCTTTATTTCGTCACACCATATCGAAAGTTTTGTAAAAGACTTATTAGAAAAGCATGGTTCTGTAAAGCGGTACAACCAGTGGCGGCAAATGTGGCCCCGAGTTCTGGTTTTACGTCGGAACCGCTTGCTCCACAATGATTACTTACGAGAATTTTGTGCAATAAAATGAACGAATGTAAAATTTGATTGCAATTTGTGTCAAACGATAAAAAAAGAAAAGCATCAAGGCATAGAGTTGCCAAAGATCGACTAAAAGTCCTTCAAAGAGACTACCACTCTTGTCGTATGGCGTGATAGATCTGCCTCGCAAAACAGTAAACATGTTCTCTCGGTCCGGCATAAAAAAGATGAAAAATCTCGTTGAACAGAGGGAGCGACTGTGCAAATGGCGGGAAGTTTAACGTATAAATGCTTACGTTAAATTGTCCACCTCCATTGCCTTTAGCACCCTCTGATTTTTGTTTTCAAAAAATGACTGGCTGAATGCCGTTCGGTACGAATGGTAATGAAACGTTACTTTTTCAACACTTTTTAAATCGCCGTTTTCCATCATTTTTTCGTTTGTCTTTTGCAATGTCATATTTATTTATACCAAACACGTAACACAGAGTTACCAACTTTACTCTTTGACGGCAACCACAGACACCAGAAGTCGAATGAAACTTATTAGGCAGCCGAAACGTGTTGCAAAAAATTGATCAAAACCCTTCAGAGAGATTATCACTCTCGTTGTATGGTGGGATAACCGTCCCTCACACAAAAGTCTGCATTGCCTCTCGGCCCGGCATAAAAAGAACAAATCGATTGGCTCAGCCAGGGGTTGCCGTGTGGTACGATCATGGGACTGGTAACAAAGCGTATACCTGCTTACGTTGAGTTACCCAGTCTTTAGTGCCCTCGGCAACCTCTGATTTTTGTTTTTTTTTGAATATGAAAAATCAACAGTCCACCAAAAGTCGACATTAACGGGTTAATTGTACATCCAATTTTTTATCGTTTTCAAAATAATCAACCGCGTAACACAGAATTACCGACTTGACTCTTTGACGGCAATGAGAAAAACAAAATCTTCGACTCACTGTAAAACAATGACAAACAAAACTTTCGATATGGGACAACAAAAATCCACATGCTCACGGCATCCACAATGCCATGCATGCATCCTAATAGAGTGATAGCATTGACAACGTTTGTCAAATTATGAATTTGGAAGGCATAAACATAAGAAAAAATTAAACCTGGCAAAAATACAAAAAGAACAAACAAAAAAGTTTGACTGACAGTGGATACATACAGTGATCGTGACAGTTTTGAAAGTGTTATAGTTTGGGAACTTTTAACTGAATACACAAACAAAAGTGCTAAAAACCCAAGAAGAAGATTCAGAATAGTTAATACAATGGCGGCAAAAGTTATTACAATTACGGATGTGTCGTTCTTGCTTAAACATAGCAAGGTAAGTTCGCTGTAGTAATTTGATAAAACGTCGTTTTCGGTTTCGTTTTGGGCAATGATGACAGCTTCTTCATGAGATACGTGGAAAATACTTTGGAGCAAGATGAAGATAAGGAAAAACCCCGAGATGTAAAGTGCAGAATACACAATTAAAGTATATTTGTTATCAAATAAAAACCGGTATCGAGGATGAAATATGTGAATATATCGGTTTACAATGGAGAAAACAATCATGCAGACTGTGTTTTCGGCACCCAGTATGAACAAAACCAGTAAAACAACTACTCTGGTGGTGTCACCGTTATGCCGTAAGAATCCGCCCTGTAAAAACTGATTTTGCAAAAATAACTAGGTGAAAGCAAACTTACCAAAAAGACGCAGTAGTGTGGTGGCAGAAACACAGGATTGCCAACACTCATAACCAGTGAAGTGAATGAACCCGAAATGCTTTGACTTAAGAGATAATACTTGAAAATTCCGAGTGACTTCGATTTTGTAAGAATTATGTAAAGTGAAATTGTTGCAAAACAAGCATTTAAAAAGAAGAAAACAATGTTAAAATTGTTTCGGTGATAGAAAAATGAAGCAACTTCAATTGGGGCAACCGACATTTGGTATGTCGTTTTTACATGGCAATCGTGTTAAGAATAGTGTAACATACTCAGGTTATCAGTCCGATTTCAGCTGGCAACCACTCCAAACATAGATTAAGTATGTGTGTAATCCGAGTTGCTGTATAAATCAGTTTTTTTACTTCGCAGCTGCAAAAATCTGGACAAATGACAGAAAGTAAAAAAAGGAGTATAAAATCACAAAATGGTCAAAGGTGGAGGTTTAAAAACAACTTTATTGCGTCAAGATAGTTGTCGAAATAGCTATATGTATCACATCTTTCTTCTTCCACACTAAACTTATGCAAAACCGTCGATACGGAACAACAAAATATAATGTCGCTACCATGTCTACAGTTCCATGTAAAGACAACAAAAACAAAATACTGTTTGTAACGTTGCCGTCTATTTTGGTTTCCCACGCCCACGTCACAACAATCCACATTAAAGGAAGCATTAGAAAAACAATGAGAATCAGTGCTTGTATAATTGAACTGACAATTAAAAACTTGCTAGTTTTAGAAATAACTGTCGCAGTTTTCTTGTAAATAAACACGTTAACAATAAAAAATGTGACACTAATCAAGAGCGACAACACCAAAACCGCAGAAACGCAGAGTCCAATTCGAAGAAGAAAATAACGAAGTTCACCGCCGGAAATGTAAGCAAAGGAATTATATTTGAAATATTGTTCCATGGCACCGGGATGATCACGACTTGCTTCAAACCGTGTCTGATCGTGACTAGTCATGGTTGAAATCATGATTCCAAAAGCTAAGAAATACATGGCAAAATGGAAAATGACAATACCAACAATAGTGTACTTGTTTTCCAGATACCGTCGACTATCCGGGTAAAACATAAAAATAAATCGATTTGTCAACGTGATAAAAACAGACGAGATGACGTTTATTAAAAAGCACATTCCTAATGCTAGGCCTAACACAGCAGTGTCGTAGCTGGCAATGTTGTCGATTATTCCGGCCTGAAAATTTTGTATGAAAGCAAAAAAAGAAGAAAAATAAATCATTACCCCTAATCCACCGTTGTATGGCGTAAGCGCTATTGGATTAGCGATAATAACTAAAACTTCAAAAATTTGCGCAGAAATCGCTTGATTAAGCAAGTAATATTTGAAAGTACCAAGCGTATCCGACTTTTTCCAGATTATATAATCAGTCAGTGCTGCAAGACATAGACTGATGCCTAAGAACGGGAACAATTCATAGTATCGATTGAAGAAAAATGGACTAATGGATGGTGGCGGACACGTCGATGACATGTAATGTCTGTGTCTTTAGTTAGCCGTTTTTCTGTTCCATGCCAACTGATTTTATGATTCTAAATGTGTAAAATTGTTACGTCTTAACATGCATACTTAATGGCAATCTATAACAGAAAATAAAAGACAGGTGTGTTGGATCGTTCTTTTCTATGACTATGTGCACAATTTGTGTTTTTGTATTTGAACTTTTATGTAGTGTTCGTTTGTCGGAGCTGTATTGTCGTAACAGTTTGGGTATTCCATGTTTATATTGCAAATTGAAATGCATTTTGCTATTTATAATTTTCTTGTGACGGACAAGCACCAGAAAGAAGATTTGGTAACCCAGACGTACTTACAAAAACACAATGGTAAAAAAACTAAAACTTTTTTTTATTACTTTTACTATCAACTTTATTGCGTCAAAATAGTTGTTGAAATAGCTATATGTATCACATCTTTCTTTTTCCACACTAAACTTATGCAAAACCGTCTATAAGGAACAACAAAATACAATGTCGCTACCATGTCTACAGTTCCATGCAAAGATAACAGAACAAGAATACTGTTTGTTACGTTGCCGTTTATTTTGTTTTCCCACGCCCAAGTCGCTACGATCCACATTAAGGGAAACATTAAAAAAACAATGCAAATCAGAGCTTGTATAATTGAACTGACAATCAAAAACTTGCTAGTTTTAGAAATGACTGTCGCAGTTTTCTTGTAAATAAACACGTTAACAATGAAAAACGTGACACTAATCAGAAGCAAAAATACCAAAGATCCAGCTACGCAAAGACCAATTCGAAGAAAGAAATATCGAAGTTCACCGCCAGAGATGTAAACGAAAGAATTATATTTGAAATATTCGTCCATGGCACCGGGATGATCACGACTTGCTTCAAACCGTGTCTGATCGTGACTAGTCATGGTTGAAATCATGATTCCAAAAGCTAAGGAGTACATGACAAAATGGAATATAACAATGCCACTAATAGTGTACTTATTTAGGGACCGGCAGGTCACGAAAATTTTTAATGCGTACCGAGTGTTCCCCGGTATACTGTAACAAAATTTTTTTTCGAAATTTCAAATTTTTATAAGTGATTCGGACGTTTCGTTCCTTTCCGAATCGAATGATGCTATCAGATTTTAGAAAAAGTTGCTCTAAAATGCCAAAACGGCATTTTTAGACAGTTTTTTAAAGTTTTCGGCATCTCCACCTTTGCCCCCCTACACGGCACCTATACCATTCGATTCAGCATGAAAAGTTACATCTTTCATGTTAGTGGGATGTCCGGAACCGTCCGGATGCGCGTGCCACAATTTTTTAAGTGAAAATGCCGAAAATGAAAGTTGATCAATCTTCACGTTTAGCGCGTCTACACCCCCATTTTCATACTCGATAAATCGATTGCCATTTTTTGTTTTGCTCTAAACACATCAGAAAGTGCCAAAACGACAATTTTGGTAACTTTTTTTGAGTTTTTGGCACTATCCGTTTCTTCTCCGCTGATGGCACTATTACCATTCGATTCAGCGTAAAAAGTTACAACATTGGTTTTGGCAGGACGTCCGGACAGATCCGGACGGTCGTGCCACAATTTTTCAAGTAAAATGTGATGATTCAAAAATTATTCAATTTTGGTTTTTCGGACGTCTAAACCCCTATCATAGACTCTAAATCGATTTGCAACAGTAGTTTTGCTATAAATGTAATAGAAAGTGCCAAAACTTGCAATTTAAAGGAATTTTATTCATAAAAAATTTTTCATGTAAAACCATGTTTGGTTCATCAAAAACATGACTATAAAGTGTTTTGATGCTATTGCGTATAGTAACAACTAAATTTGCGATTATTTGGCATAAAATTGGTAGGTTGTAATGTAAAAAAAGACGCGCTAATGCCGCATTTCTGTTCGCACGCATGTGCAAATGCGTATGTTGCGTTCATAAAAAGGAATTGGGTCAATGGGGAAAACGCATGCGCTGCAGAGGCTTGGCGAAGCGTGCTCTTTGACAACGGGGTTTTTCATTCGAAAGACGCGAGTCCCCTTGGAGAAAATTTTTGGATTTTTGAGCTCCTTTTTCGGCATTTTCATGCCTTTATGATTTTTTTAAAATTTCTTCTTCTTCACCAATTGTAATCTACGGCATTTCTGCGTCGAATAAGACCGATTGCAGCCAAATTGGACAAAAAATTTTTTGACCTGCCGGTCCCTATACTTATTTTCCAAATACCGTCGACTATCCGGGTAAAACATAAAAATAAATCGATTTGTCAACGTGATAAAAACAGACGAGATGACATTTATAAAAAAGCAGAATCCTGCTGCTAGGGAATACACGCACATGTTGTAACTCGCAAATTTGTCGGTTATTCCGACCTGAAATTTTCATTTTAAAACAAAAAGCATAAAAAAATAGCTATTACCGCCATGCCAGCGTTGTATGGTGTAAGAAACACTGGATTAGCAAAAATAATTACAATTTCAAGAACTTGCGCAGAAATTGCTTGGTTTAGCAAATAATATTTAAACGTTCCAAGCGTATCCGATTTTTTCAAAATTATATAATCAGTCAGTACTGCAAGACATAAGCTGATGCCTAAGAACGGGAACAGTTCATAGTATCGATTGAAGAAAAATGGACTAATGGATGGTGGCGGACACATCGATGACATGTAATGTCTGTGAACCTTTGCCGTTTTTCTGTTCCATTTCGTTTGACTTTATAATTTTTCATAAACGTGTAAAATTTTTACGTCTTAACATGCATATTTGATGACCATCTATAACAGAAAATAAAAGACAGGTGTGTCGGATTGTTCCTTTCTACGATTATGCGCACTATGGTAATTAAACTTTTATATAGTGTAAATTTGTCGGAGCTATTCTATCGTTAGCAGTTTAGGTGTTTCATACATGTTCATATTTTAAATCAAAAAAACATTGGCATTTATTAAATCCATTTAAATTTGCGGTTTTTTTAATTTGAAAGCCTAAAACTTTCATGACAAGATCAAACATCACTTTTTAAGTGTCAGTATAACATAAAACTTCGACACCAGGAACGAGGCTGTTATGAGGATGATCGTTTTTTCATTGGACTTGCTGAGTTATCAAAGAACGCACGTACACCTAGACAGAACTACTGGAAATGTATTTTGATCCTGACTGTAGGCTGGTTGTCTGACATGCTGATTCATATCCGCCGGTATTGCACTGTAAGCTAACCGCACCCTGCTTTTTTCAATCATCGGTGATAAAAATCAACTTAGTTGTGTCTTTTATGAACGCCATTCAAGTCGAGGCTGCTTCAATACACTTTTTTGAACTTTTTAAGTTATCATTTTGGACAGATTAAGCAAGATACGCCTCCTTTTGTGATGAAACGGCTAGGAATAGAATTTCCTCGAATCTTTTGAGATGGTATATAAGCTTGTTTGTTGAAAGCTAACTTGGCCAATCACTTTCGTGGCGTATTTTGTAGATGCGTAAAGGTCTTTCACAACCTAACTATATAAACTTTAGGTCATGTTGCCAAAGCTTCTAGCTGTTCTCGCCTTTGTGGCGCCACTGATTCAGTGTTTTGAGAATCCATCACTTGAGGTTGTCGTCGTCATCAAAGCGTCGACTAACTCGGTGTCTCAGGAGTACTTCACATCGACAATCGTGCCGTTCTTGATCCAGCTTCCATTGGTCTTTCCATCCGAAGTCAGCCAAGACAAGCCCGATTATGTGCGTGTTACTGTAAATGTCGGCAGCGAAAACAACACTTGGCCATTGGTTCAACTGCAAAATCAAACCCGTAGTGAATACGTCGCCACTGTACGATCGTTGAAGCCCAATGGAAGTGATAATGAAATCGACGGAAATCAAAAGTAAGCTACAATCGCCGACAAACGTTTCAAACTCACATTTTAGAGCACTTTCATCCGCCCTTGAAACGTATTACAAATCCAGCGTCGCCCTGAACCGCATCACGTTGTTGTTGACCGATAAAGTGTATGTTTTAAACTGTTGACAAACACTAAACACAAGTTTTTTAGTGAATACGCCGACGGTAAATCAAGCCTTGCCAACGATCTTCGGCAGGTAACAGACCAGTTGTTTGTCATTGGCATTTCGTCGAAGAACAACCCGACCTTCTATGATTCTGTCCAAGCAGCATCCAGTCTTACTGGTGAATCTGACTATGTGTACTCATCGATTGAACTTGCATCAAGCAATGGAAACGGAGTTGGAACCTATATTCAGAAACTGTTGAAATCTCCACTTCGCCCCTGCGAAGGCGTGATTTTCCTCAATGAAGCAACGGCTTTCGTGGACACTCAAACGCAGCTCAACTTCGCTGCCATGCAAGATCGAATCATTTTAGAGACGCCGTCGAATGTTGCGGTTTCGACCCAAATGTTTTACGATCTTCTAGTTGACAACTTTGTCTTTACTCACTCACCGAAGGTGCCACAAATTAAACTTGCTGATCGAGCTCATGACGACGAGGTTTATACTAATCAGTAAGTTTTAAAACTTGAAGTAACTGTTTGAGTGGCAGTTTGTCAATATTTTAGAGCTTCCGTCTATCAAAAGCTGGTCGAAATCAACAACCGAGAACGACTTCCATATTTGGCCATTGTCATTATGAGCCAGGCTGAGTTCGTGGCATTATACATAGTTGTTTTCTTTAATTTTAAAGTTTCAGTAACGTCACAAAAACTATGGAAATCACGGCCGCCATGTCAGAGCTAGCGAAACACGACAACATTGACGTTTTTGTGTTTGACGTTAGCGAAAATGGCAACCTCGGACGCAGCTTCTTCAGCAAAGTCACATCCACGGATAAGATTGTGAATCTTTATCGCGGCCATACAATTGAAATGTATGCGCAATACCAGAACTTGGTTGCACCCCATCTGTTGGAACACAAGTGCTACTGATGTGGAACAGAATTGCAAAATTTTGCAGAGGTCAACAACCTAACGATTTTCAATAACATCAACAAGTTGGGTACAACTGTTTGAATACTTTTATTGGTTGAGTAGTTTTTTGGCGATTAAATCGGATGTAAAATAAATAATCATGGCAATTACCTTTTTTCGAAGACATTGAAAACATCTCTTGAGATCTTAAGAAAAGGAAAACAAAAGGTCATTTTTATAAGACATCATCGACAACATTACCATTTTCAACTCGACCTTTGTCCAAAAGGTTGTATTTGGTTTTCCAGCCAACGTGATAAATCGAAGGTTATTTTTTTGTTTGTACACGTGTGCACAGCATTTCGCGAGAGAGGGTCCCACATAAAAATAGAACCTGATCGAACCGAACTGGACCTTGGTCTTTTGGGTCCAACGTGGTCTTTTGAAAGACATTTGTAACGATTTTATTAGACCGAGTTAGATTGGACTTGGGCCTGGTTCATTTTTACAGTACAACTAATGTAAGCCATACGTGCCTTACGGTTATGATACTATTGGCCCATTCGCAACCTTGAACGAAAGATAGTGTCAGTGATTCATCCAAAAAACTCCAGACAGCTACTATCCTTCAAGTCTTGTAGTCTGTTGGTCGCTAGGGTCGCGTCAGCAAACAACATTAGGACGCGTCAGCATAGAGGGCACCCTTTCGAAAGACCGCCCCGCCGGCTGCTATATAACAGCGTGTTGCGCTTTGGCTTTCTTCAGTTGTTTTTCGGCATTTCCCAATGGCAGTCGAACCTGGCACTGTCTTACGCATCGTGCTTAACGCACTTTACTTGTTGTTTGTCAACTATGTGGAGGTTTTGAAAGCCGTTTACCGACACTTCACCCACACTACCCAGCTTAACCCGAAATCCGCCAGATTGACACGTATCTTGTATCGATTCAAACGGGATCCCGAAGAAATTTCACGCCGTGAGGACTTTCTGACTATCGACAATGGTGTTATTTCGAAGGAAGAATTGAAGAACCCGAGATGGACAGTCTATTCTTTGGACAAGGTTAGTTTTTGTTGTTGTTTTGAAAGAACCATCTGATAATAACAATTTTTCAGCGCGGAGCAGTTTTCATCGAATTGCCGCGGCCGTTGGGTGAATATACCATCGAGAAGGAGCCCTTCGTGTTCGTGCCAATGTTTGAAGAAGCTATCCGATGCGCGGAGATGGATCTCGATTCATATGTTGCTCTTTCTGAAGAGTTGGACTCGGCCAAAAACCCGCAAAAGACAGTTTTGTTCACCAATACTGCGAGATGTGCCAGTACCCTGTTCGGAAAGATGCTTCACCATGAAGGCCATTCACGCGTTTTGGCGGAGCATCATGTTTTGGTTATCTTGGCTATTGGCAATGCTGAAGGGTATTGGAGTGATGCGGTGAGTTTTTGGATTACAAAAATGCGTTGAAAAGCAGTTTTGAAAAATGTACCAGAACGACTTTTGTGACTTTTGGCAAATTTGTGTTCTGGTAGCTTACAACATCTACGATTTTGGGGTTTTTAGCAACAAAATCCTTAGTGAATATAATAAAAATATGTTTTCAGGACGTTGAAAAGCTCCTCCCTCCCTCTGTCCACTTCCTCCAAAACGCTTTCCCCAAGGATGAGATCCTTGTCCTCAAAACAACCTCTACAGAAGCCAAGCTCGTCCCTGCCTTCAAAAAAGTCCTCCCCGACGTCAAACACGTTTTCATGTTCCGTCACAATGGTCGTGAATCTGTTGAAAGAATGCTTCGTCGTGATAATGGTCAGGAGGCCTTGCTGAAGCTCTACGCCTTCTGCCCCCAGCTCTCCACCGCTTTCGGCTATCTCGCCGCTTCGGAAGGCCTTCTCATCCGTGAACTCCATCCCACGAATCTCGTCGAGTTCTCCATGTTGGTGTATGCCGGACCTTACCTCATTTACGCCGAGAACAAGGATGCATTCGATGTTCCTATCGTCTGGCACAATGAACTCATCAAGAACACCGAGTCTGTCTTGAAGGTTGTTTATGAAGGCCTCGGACTTCCATTGGATCTCATTGAAGCTGCTAAGGCTCATCTGAAACAGGATTCACAAGCTGGTACTTTCTTGAGCCGGGCCGCTTTGGCTGACGTGAAGTGTGCGGATATTACTCCGGAACAGAATGAAATCCTGAAGCGGTATGCCGCTCGAATGAAGGTTGAACCTGAAGTTTCGGGACTGTATAATTAGTAATGTACTTAAGAGACAGTCTGTGAAATTTTTTCAACCGGCCGACCCTTGAAATTTTGACCCCCCAATGTTTTGTGCCCAATGTGTTGGTATATCAAAGCATAGTTCGAAACCGGAGTATTTCGGTCTGAAGCCTTCGGATTCTGGAGATATGGCTTCTGGAAGCGTTTCCTTCAGGACCCCATAGTAAATTCCAATGATAAGATAAAATTCTGATTTTTTGGTTGCAGAGGTTTTTTTTGATGGGGAACACAGTGACACTTTCGAATTTTTTCTAAAGTTGTAATAAATATTGATTTTTTTGTGGGACGATTAGAAAATCGTTCATAACTTTTTAAATCGCCCGAGGGGAAGAATTTCGCTATTACCATCGGATTGCCCATCAAATTCTGCGTCGAATGGCGTATAGTGAGCAGGAAACAAACTTATGCAAAGATGTTGAAATCGGCTTCGGATGGCGCGACTTCCCAAAAATGATGACAATGCGCGCGCTCGCACGTTGCTCGCAGCATTCGAACTCCGAGGGCGGTTTTGGGTCATTTTCAACATTTATGAAAAATGCATATATTTCGAAAGAGCACACAATTCTAAGACTAATGACGCAAACCGCAACTTCTAAACGTTAATTTGAAAGAAGTTATTACCTGGTAAAGTGGTAAACTCCGAATTTTCAAAAAATCATAACTTTCTTATTAACGTGTATTTTGCAACACCGTTTAAACATGGCATAGATACATTCCATCTGTAATCACTCTTTCATAAAAAAGTTATTTTTGTTGACACATCTTTTAGTAATTATTGTTTACATAACCACTACTTTTACCAACGTTATTACTTGAAGGTGGGTCGTCTAATTTGTTTGTATTAAAAAACAATTAGTAACCGTTGATCACGGCCCGAACAACCCCCTTTTGCGGGACACTAGGAAGAGACGCAGAGAAAGCCCACTCTCTCGCCCTTTCCTGCAGAACCGCACGCGCAAAAAGTCCGTCCTGATTTAAGAAGCCAAAAACTGCTACAAAACCTGGTGTACCGGATAGGCGCGACTTAGAACCAGGTTCCTACAACATAGAAGTTGTTACCACAAGTGTTAGCTACAATTTGAGACCAACCAGGGTTGAATTCGTGAATTTTGAACGATCATATTGATCTCGGCGCTAGGTGATCTCCAGTAACATTTACCCCTGACTTTTTGCAAACCTGTCTAGTCAGCGATGGCACATCGGTATTGCCACCGCATAACATAGAAGTTGTTCTCCAGGTCATTAGCTATCGTTTGACACCGACTGTACAAATTTTACTAAATTTCAACGGATTTTATAGATCTTTTAAATTTTAAGTCGTAAAAACGCGTTTAATTATTACAAACTTTAGCATTTATGTTCAAAATGCGCTGATTTTTTAAACAATTGTTCAACTGCATGTTCGGTACATACTGGCAACACAAAATTCTTTAAAAAAATTTTTGCACAAAACAACTTGTTATTGAAAATTTTGTTAAAATTTTTGCAACTTTTTGGAGTGCGTGCTGGGCCTCGAAATTTGCATGACGAAAAAAAGCTAGTGGACCGTTGTTCGGGCCGTGTGATAGCGTCTATGCTTTGTTCAAACGGTGTTGCAAAATACACGTTAATAAGAAAGTTATGATTTTTTGAAAATTCGGAGTTTACCACTTTACCAGGTAATAACTTCTTTCAAATTAACGTTTAGAAGTTGCGGTTTGCGTCATTAGTCTTAGAATTGTGTGCTCTTTCGAAATATATGCATTTTTCATAAATGTTGAAAATGACCCAAAACCGCCCTCGGAGTTCGAATGCTGCGAGCAACGTGCGAGCGCGCGCATTGTCATCATTTTTGGGAAGTCGCGCCATCCGAAGCCGGTTTCAACATCTTTGCATAGGTTTGTTTCCTGCTCACTATACGCCATTCGACGCAGAATTTGATGGGCAATCCGATGGTAATAGCGAAATTCTTCCCCTCGGGCGATTTAAAAAGTTATGAGCGGTTTTCTAACCGTCCCACAAAAAAATCAATATTTATTACAACTTTAGAAAAAATCCGAAAGTGTCACTGTGTTCCCCATCATAAAAAACCTCTGTAACCAGAAAATCAGAATTTTATCTTATCATTGGAATTTACTATGGGGTCCTGAAGGAAACGCTTCCAGAAGCCATATCTCCAGAATCCGAAGGCTTCAGACCGAAATACTCCGGTTTCGAACTATGCTCTGGTATACCAACATTTTGCGCACAAAAAATTGGGGGTCAAAATTTGAAGGGTCGCGCCTTTCTCCTTGACTTGAAATCACCAGTCAAACTCTCTCTTAAAACTTTACAATTTTGTTACTTTTTAATTAGAAAGCTTTGTCATAAGTGCAATAAATGTTTATTTTAAGAAACTGTGTAAATAAAAAAATAATTATTGTTACAACATAAATAGTGACGTTGACGGTCAATGTTGCGGATGATTTGGCACAACAGAAACATGATGTGTCTTTTTAAACGTTTGAATAACTGTGGTTTTAACTGCATAACGGACATCTTGTTGAGTACATAAGAAAACCCAGGGAAACAATAGAAAAAATAAGTCTGAAAACACAAAACAAACAGGAGTAAGACGTTCATCGCGTAAAATGTTGGTTATTGTCTGAAAACTTTAAAATGAACAATGTCGAATTAAAATTGTCTTACCAGAAAAAGCACTACTGCTATTTGTGAAATACATGAGTAGAACGAAAATAAAAAGCGTTGTATCATTACACGATTTGACTTTGCATGTGTTGCTGTTTTAAAGTAATGCCCTTTGATCATCTTAACTAATGTGTAAATGTTCCAATATAAACTAAATACTGTAGTTACTACGCAGAGGGCAGACATACACAAAATCGTGTTCATCCATGGAATATGATCGCGGTTTCTTTCACGTACATTTAATCCCAATTCGGGATGCGTCGGATCAACATAGTCGACAGTGACATTTTGAAACCAGAGGTTCCATGAAAATCCAACTGAGCATATTAGAATCAATGCATATATCAACTTCATCAAATGCTTCCAGATATCCTTGTGCCGTGTACCAAACAGAAAAGCAGAAGCGCGATTAAAGCTGATGAAGCATTCAGAAATGTACATAGTTGAATTAGAAAGAACATTGAAAAATATTACTATCGTAGGAATCGGGCCCGTCCGTGGCAGCGTTAACATTAATGGTATCGTTAACGGCGTCGAAGGAAATCGCATGAAAAAATATAAAGCTAAACTGCTGATAAGGGATCCCAAGTGTTGAAGTCCACACAGCTTGAAAAAGTACGAAGTAAAGTTATGTTTCTTTTTGGAAAAAAACAACAGATGCAACAACATGATATAAAGAATATACGTCGGAATGAGGTACAAATGTGAAAGTAAAAATAATATGTTCGTTTGAAGAGGTGTCATATCAGTCAGTGCTAGAAAGTGGTCGATGTGAGCCTTACGAGTAGACTGACCATACTTAACGTACTCTTTTTGGACGGTTACTTCCATTTCGTGCTTAATTATAAGTTGTTTTTGTGCTTCAAATCTATTATTACAGTTCAATATGCCGACGTAACTATAATTACTCGTTATTGTTTTGTTATGCGAGATAAAGATGAATTTGTGAACGTTAAAAGTATATTTCTGTAACTCAAGGACACGGAAGTTGCCAAAGCTTCTCTAAAATTGGTATGTCACTACAACGATAACCATCTAATTACCAGAAAGCCGTACATTCATGTCAAAAACACTAACAATCAAAATAAAGCAGCGCGCTGGTCTTACCTAAAAAGATCCCTTTTTTGTGGTTTCAAACACGAAAGTCAAGACATAAACTTTTTATCAGTTGTTATCATCAACTGTGGTCATCGGTCTACGTCAAGTAGTCGTCTTTTTGGTTTCGAATCAGAAAATTATCCAATGTTCACGGACGAAATTCTTATATAAACAAGACCAAACAGCGAAAACTGTATTCAGTATTGCGTTCAACATGGGCGTTATTTTGCTAGCGGTCGTCTTCGTGCTACTTACAGTTTTCTATAACTGCTATTGGAAACGGCGTCATCTTCCGCCCGGTCCGATGCCATTACCACTGATTGGCAACGCTCATCTCATGTCACAGAAGCAGTTTCTAACCTGGACAAAGCAATACGGTCCTGTGTACACTTACTGGGTCAGTGAAGTGCCGGTGGTAGCCGTGAACGACGTCGATGTGATTATTGACTCGTTTGTCAAAGACGGCGATAAGTACACCGGACGTCCAGATTTCAAGGAGGCCATGGAACTGTTCAAAAACGGCAGCGATGGAGTTATTTTCAATGATGGCGATGTCTGGCGTGATCAACGCCGCTTTGCGTTGCACGTTTTACGTGAATTTGGGCTTGGTAAGAATCAAATGCAGGAGCAGATTCTGGTCGAATTCGGAAATTTCATGACGGAAATCTTGGAACAACACGAAAATGGAGGCAGTGTGGACATCAAGAAGTCGAGCGATGTTTGCGTTGGAAATATGATTAATTATTTGTTGTTTGGATTTCATTTTGAAAAGGTTTGTGCAAAATTATTGGTTTTTTTTGACTTTAAACAAAAAATTATAGGAAAAGAAAGCAAAGTTCTATTATATCAAAAGCCTGATGCTCGAAGCTAACAAGCCATTTGGAACTTTCCCGGGTCTTCTCTTTTTCCACCGTGCTCATTGTTACAAAAATGTGCCATACATGAGCAAAATCTACAATTTGGTTGCAAAATCACGTGATACAATCAGCGATTTTATCACCGAAAACATTGAAAACCGGAAAGCGAGTATTGATTTTGAGGTTGACAGTAAACCGCTCGATTTTACGGAGGCTTTTCTTCGAGCTCAATACAAACACGAAAAAGAGGGAGTGCAACACTATTTTACGTAAGCTAACTTTAAAAAAATATTAAAACTAACTTAGGCGTTTAGCGATAAGCAAATGAAAGCCGTCCTCTTCGATCTGTGGTTCGCCGGTCAAGAAACAACCTCAACAACACTCGGCTGGGCATTTTGCTATCTCATCAGATTCCCCCATGTTCAAAAACGCCTGCAAGCCGAAATCGATGCCGTCGTCGGAAGCGATAGACTCATCACCTGTGACGATAAAGTCAAGCTTCACTATGGCAATGCTGTTGCCGCAGAAGTTCAGCGATTTGCCAACATTTTGCCCCAAAACTTGTTGCATCGTACAGTTGCTGATGTCGTCATCGCCGGACACAAAATTAAAAAAGACACCGTTATTACGCACCAAATTTCGTCGGTGATGCAAGATGAGCGCTACTTCCCTGAGCCCGAAAAGTTCAAACCCGAACGGTTCTTAAAGGAAGATGGAACTTTTTTCAATCATCCGGGGTTGATGCCATTTGGTGTCGGTATGTTGACCACTTTTTACATTGAAACACACGTTACATTGTCTTGATTTGTAGGAAAAAGAGCGTGTCTCGGCGAATCCATG
The DNA here is from genome assembly GCA_024447225.1 of Panagrellus sp. LJ2284. Lineage (NCBI taxonomy): Eukaryota > Metazoa > Nematoda > Chromadorea > Rhabditida > Panagrolaimidae > Panagrellus > Panagrellus sp. LJ2284. The sequence continues at coordinate 8,025,089 of JAMRYC010000004.1, forward strand.
GCCAAAATGGAGCTTTTCCTGTTCATCGTCAACACAGTCAACCAATTTACGGTAAGCAATAGCTTTAAACTTTGTTTCTATTGTTTCTTTTTTAGCTTTTGGACGATCCCAAGTATCCCGCAAAATTGGAAAGACTCCCATCTGGTACAATTGCCCCTTTGCATTATAAATGCTTGGTAGAGCGTCGTTTCAAGCAATAACCAAATTGTGTATATTTTATGAAAAATTAGTTTATAATAAAATAATTGACTTTCCGTTTTTTCATAAAAATAGTTAATTTCAACAACTTACCGAAAATATCTGGAAAATAACAACAACTTTACTAGACAATAAATGCTGCTCGCTGCATTTTGTTCGACAACTGCTAGATGTAAGCCTATTGAACGGATGCTTACATCCGGCCCAGTCCGGTCGCGTTTTTGAGCTTGCATGCGTCCACTTGCAAATTGATTTTTTGTTTTCTTTTAAAAGTGAATGTTTTAACTTAACCTACGAACTTTCATTTTGCTGCGCACAAACTGGAAACCATTATTTTACCCGCAGTAATGTGATGTCATTGGCCTATGTGAAACAGAGATTATTGGGGCTGTTTTCGTCTATGTTGTTTTATTGCTTTCCGGTCCCCTCCATCGAAAAAGTGCAATCTGTGTGAACCCCCTCTCATCAGCGCCAGTGAAAACGCATGCAATTGCGACACTTTGCGTAACTTTTTCTTGGTTGCGAAACGTTTTTCAAAGGTGTATTTAAACTTGGAGGCAATCTGGTTTGTTTTATCAAACATCAGAGCCAAATCGTTATGATCGCTCAGCAACTTAGGCGCGTTTCTGAGGGCTTGCTTCAGTTTTTGAGCTCCAAGCAGGTAATTTTGTAAAGTTTATATATTTTTTACGTTTAAAACTATTCTGTTTGCAGATAAATTTAATTTTGACATGTGCATTGGCCTTGTTATCAGTTTATATAACATTTGTTTCTGTTTTTCATCGACAAGTCTTTCATCCGTTAGCAGTGCTACAGGAGAATAGTGCATTGAATGTGACTTCGGCCACATTAGAAAAAGCTGATTATGCTTCATCCGCCATTTCAATCATCATACTATGGATAAGTGCACTTATTTTTGGCAAATTGGCAGGTCTGGTTCGACTTCCACCATTGCTCGGCATGCTTATTGTTGGCATTATTTTTGGAAATGTAGGCTATCTGCACGATTCTTTGGTTATCAATAAGCGATGGGAAGAGACGCTTCGTCAGTTGGCTTTCATTATCATTATGATCCGATCTGGGTTGAGTTTGGATCCGGAGGCATTGAAGAATTCATTGGTAAACGCCTCTTTGACATATTTTAAATAATCGATTGATTTACAGTACTTTTGCGGCCTTCTCGGCTCAATCACCACTACAGTTGAAGTCATCGTCATCGCTCTGGCCTCGTATTTCCTTTTTGGACTGCCGTTATCTATAGCTATTGGTTTTGGCTATGTTCTCGCAGCGTCATCCCCTGCCGTTACTGTGCCTACAATGATCCAACTTCAAAATGAGGAACGTGGCACTGATAAGGGCATTCCGACTATTGTGCTTGCAAGCGCCACCATCGATAATCTCTACAGTATTACCGCGTTTTACATCGTAATTGCAACGTCACTGAATGCAACTGGTCCGTTGAGCCATGTGATTCCAAGTATTTTGGGTGAAATTGTGATTGCGTTGATTCTTGGCATTTTGACTGGATTCATTTTACGAATTCTCCCACGAAAAGAATCCAGTATGGTTCACTTCAGTCGGGCAACTTTGTTGTTATGCTTGGCGTTAGGCTATTACTACGGCACGAGAGCTCTGAATTATGTGATTGCGGGGCCGGTGATAGTTTTTCTGATGTGCATAGTGGCGGCTTTGAAGTGGAAACATGACAACGTTAAGAGGGTCAGTTTTGAGAGATGAAATGTAAGTTTAAGCTAATTAAATGTGTTTTAGAGCAAACCAGAAGAGCGAGGATTTAAAATCATGTGGGTCTTGTTCTTCCAGCCAATGCTATTCGCCCTGATTGGGTTATTCTTTGACTTTTCCGTGATTACTTGGAAACTCTTTGGTGATGCTGTTGTTGTTATTGTTATTGGTAAGTGTTTATTCGACATGTTAAACGTAAAAAGGATCTTCCAGGCCTTATTTTCCGGGTAATCATCGCCTTTATCGTATCATTTTCCGTTTCACGGGTTCTAAAGTTGAAAGAACATCTCTTCATGTCTGTCGTTTTCTGTCCAAAAGCTACAGTTCAAGTAAGCAATTCCTTAAAAACCCGATATTTCGAAAATTTTGATACTTTCAGGCCGCCTTGGCCCCCGCGCTCGCTGCCTATTGCGTCGGGGACTACGCCGATCACGCCAAATTCGTCTTACAAGCTTGTGTTCTCAGTATTTTAATCACAGCCCCCATTGGCCAGGTCGTTATTCTAACATTAGGACGGCTATTCCTCACAAAACGAAACATCATCGGAGATTCCAGCGGCACACCGAAAGTGACTTCATCCATCGACAAAGATTTTGATCAACTGAATGCTCACAACATTGAAATCAACCCTTATGAACAAAATGATGTACAAAATATGGATCTCGAATCACTTTCTAATAAGAGTCAGTAGATTAAAATCGAAATAAATAGTGCCTTTTAAAAGTTTATTTCTTACAAGCATCAGAAAGTTCGAAATTACCAAGTGGAATCCGTGGTCTGTTTTCGTCACTATCGAAGTAAAATTGCCGTCGATACACACCATGGCAACCGCATTTGGAAGGGATGTACAGATCGAAGCCCACGGCGCCACGTTCTGTAGGTGTAAACTTTACAGTGCAGTTGAAATGACCGCCATAGACGTGGCAATGCGAAATGTACTTCTTTTCACAACCATCTTTAATTTGGTAGAACAAGGTGTAGGCGTTGGTGAGCTCGTTTCTACACAGAACTGTAGCAACAAGGTTGAGCTGGATACGGTTAGCGAAAACAAAGACTGAAAAAAATAGAAGTAATAGGGTCCTCATGGTGTTGGAAGATAGCCAAACGTGTAATTTTTAACTTAAAACCATCAAATTACAGTAATTTGGGAAGTCCATGCATATTTCTGACGCTGTTTGAACTGTGACCCAACCAGAAAACATATTTCTGAATCTTCCGTGTCCTGTTGAAAGTTGAAAGTTGAACCACTGGCGCCATGATTCAAGAAGCTTTATTCTTTTCCGTCTATGTGTTCTCAAACATATTTGTTCTTCTTGTCTTCGGCCATTCGCTTTACGGATGCTTCTCCTCGAAGACGACGACCATCAAGACAGAAACAAAACAAGGGGAGACTAAAACTACAAAGACTGGGGGGACAAAGGTCAACATTTTTGATGTAAGTCGAATCCATGCTGATACAGTATGCCTTATAAGTTGATTTGACTTCTAGCTAGCCGAAAATGTCGACGCGGACGGAAATGTCGATGTCGAGGCCTTGGCGAAGAAGAATCCGGAGCTTGTTGAGCAAGCCAGGAAAGAAGCAGAAAAAGAGGCCGCAGAACAGGAGTCAAAGTCAAAGGCAGCGGGGGCGGCGCCGGCGGAGGGTGATAAGAAAAAGAGCAAAAAAGAGGAAAAGAGTAAGGAAAAATCGAAGAAAAGTGCCGAAAAGTCGAAGAAGGGCAGCAAGGAGGGCGAGAAGAAGTCAGGCAAAGATAAGTCCAAAAAGGGAAGCAAAGATGGTGGTGGGAAAACTGATAAGACGCAACGGAACAGCAACACCGAAAGATCCACTCAAGCGTCCTTTACCATTGACAAAACACAGCGAAGTCTTTCAAAGTCGAAATCGCGGAAGGATGCCGTCGCACCGGTTGCTGATAAGAAGAAATCCGCCGAAATTGGCACTAATCCGATCAAGAATCCTGAGATTATTAAGCTGGTTGATGCTGTGAAGACCAGTTCAAAGTTGAAGAATTCTGTCAATTATTGCATCCAAAATGGAGTAAGTTGGCGCCTTTAAAAGACATTATCTCGATGAAATCTGATTTTGTAGCGCTTCACGATGAAACTCGAAAACTACGAAGACACCTATGCCGTCGAGCTGTCTAACAAATCGGGTGATGTCATTTTTGTCTTGCACAATGACACGAAGAAGGTTACGATTGCCTGGGGCGACAAGCCATTAGACTTTAAAAAGTTCGACACCCCAGCCAAAGAATACACTTATCTGACCTTCTTGGTCAAAAACAACGACGTCGATGTCATGTTGACCGGTAATCTGATCACGAAGATGACGACGAAGCTGGCCATGACCGAAGTGACTACCATCACGACGTATGGCTTGGAACGGCCACCTATTCTTTTCTGTAGTTTGTAGTTGTTCGTTTTATAAGCTGATTTTGATCAAGTAAATGTTATGTGGTTTGGAGGGTAAAAAGCTGTTTTGGAACTTTTGGTGTACAGTAGTTTTGAGATTTTGATCAAAACCGCTGGAATTTAAATTCTCATAAGGGTCCTAAAACGGCTTAATTTACATTTTCAATTCTGCCATCCTCGCCCATGTCCAACTCCCATTCACTCCCCCTCACGGTGAACGTGCCCTTTGGGGATGGACTGACACCGGCCCGACGCAATAGGAACCTGTTGCCAACACTATGTTATCGACTGTTGTAGTCATTCCATGGCTTCTCGGCCTACTGACCCCGATTATCATTGGATTTGGGCTTTTTGGATGTTTTGGGAAAAAGAAAAGTGCCACGAGTAAGGATGATAAGCTGTTGCATCCTGCTACCGATACTCCACGGGTATGTCTTAACTTTATCACTCCAGTTTAACCGTAAGCATGTTTAGAAGCCCCCAACCCGGCAAACCTCTTCCTCAAAACCGAAGCTAGCCACAATGCCGGAACCCAATCAATCGAAACAGACCAACCCTGGTCAAAGTGCTGCCACCAGTCCAGCGCAAACGGGTCCAACTGGGGCTTCAGCTGAGAAAAAGAAAGAGGAGCAGAAGGAAAGCAACAAGCACGAAGAAAAGGAGAAAAAGTCGGATGAAGTTCCGAAGGAGAAGCCGAATAAGGAGCACAGTGCCGAGGGGAAGAAGGCCTCGAAGAAGGAGGACAAGCACGAAGGCGAAGACAAGCCTGAAGAGAAGAAGGAATCGAAGAAAGAGCCTGCTGAAGGCGACAAGAAGGACGCGTCCCCGGCTGGAGGGGCTCCAGATGCCGGCGGCGGGGGTGGCAGTAAAGAAAGCGGCAACAAGAAGATTCAGCCACGTGTCATCAAGCGCGATGCCAAGGCGCAACGCATCGCTGAAGGCAAGGAGAAGCGCGGGAAAGGCGATTACCCGACCATGGACGATGTTCTGTCCGATTGGGATTCTGAGAAGGAGAAAGAAAAGAAGAAAAAGGAGGGCAAAGAAGGCGAGGCCGAGGGTGAAGTTAAAACCAAGAAGGCCGACGTGTCGAAGATGCAGCCAACGAATCTCGACGATCCCACAAAGGAGCAGGACTGCATTGGTGGTGATGAGAAGAAGTCCAAGAAGGACGAACCTGGGGTGGGTTTCACCTTTATAGCCTCCATTTCACAGCAAAAGCTTTCCAGGAAGACAAAAAACCCGCCGGCTCCAAAAAAGAAGAAGCCCCGCCAGAAGGCGCCTCCAAAAAGGACAAGGAAGAAGAAGACAAGAAAGAAGAATAGCCCTGACATCGACCAATCAACATTACAGAAGATTTATAACTCGTCACACTCAATAAACGCAGATATGAGCACTCAAAATGGACAATAATTTCCTGTAAAAACAACAAGGGAATCCATTAATTTACAAATTATACTTTTTAAATTTAAAGTTAAACCGGAGTAGTCACAGTGTATACTTTCACGACCGAGGATTCGCTGGCGACGGCAAGAACACGGGTGTCTCCAGGATCCTTGACTTCTGGACGGAACTTGATTGTCGTAATCTGCTTGCTGAAGCCATCAGTTCCAGAAATTGTGCCAAGACGGGTGAAGACCGGAGTTCCGGGGGCGGTGAAGTTGACAGAAACCAGAGCGATCGAGCCAGTTCCAAAGCCAGCGGCGATGAGGAAGGATCTGAAATTGAGAAGGGTACTCTGATAAAACTCAAAGTAACCACTTACCCATCAGATAACGGCGTCCTCGCAAGATCAGCAGCAGTGATCGGACCTTCGAGCGTTTCCGAGCCCAATAGGTTCCCATCAGGCGTTGTCCAATACGCCAAAACACCATCACGGCCGCCAGTGATAAAGACACTCGAATCCGGGAGCCACATCGCCGCCAAGATCATGCGTTTGTGGGCTTCGGCCGCTCGGAGGGATTCCGACCAGACTCCACTGTCGCTTTCCCTGTGATAGAGAGCATAGGAACGGTCACGAGACACGCTGACCAGGTATTCGCTGTTCGGCGAAAAGGCCAAGTTGTTCACGGACAAATTGTGGCCTTCCAGCTTGCTCACAACATCCCAGTCCGACGTCCTTCGAATGAAGACGGCAGAATCCTTCGGGTTTGTAGCCAAACAGCACGTTGCAAGGAATTTCCCGTCCGGCGAGACTGCCACTGTGCTAGCTGGATGCGAATGGCCGTAAAGGGATTCAGCGACCTCCCAATACGTGTACTTCATCAGCTGATACGTCGTTGGCCGTTCTGTCAGCTTGAAATCTTCGGCGGATAGGTTTTCACCTTCATCGCCATTGGCGGCAACGTTCTGCACACCGAGAACAGGCTGTTTGAAGAAGGCTGTCGTCGGAAGCTCTTCACCGGGCCGCTTCAGCTCGTTGATATCGATGTCAGTCAGCTGTTTGAGGGTCTGGATGAACGATCCGGAGGCTTTGTAGATTCGGAAAGGCAATTCATCACTGCCGACGGCCAGGGTCAGACCAGAGAGGGGGTAGATTCGATGAACATCGTATTGATGCGATTCAGGACGGGAAATTTGAGCAAAAACACCACTTTTGAGGGTCGCCATGGCATGGATTTCATGATCACGAAATCCGGCCGTGAAGAGAATGTTACCACTGGGGTCCCATTCGGCACTGACGATCAAGGACTGATGGCCGGTGATCGGGGGCGGAACTTCGACGGCACAGGTGAAGTCGTCTTCTTTGACAATGTCGAAGCCGATGAAACTGCCTTTGGTCGTGTAGATGAACACACGATTGGATTTCGGAACGAAAAAGCCGCCGCAATAGCCGAAGGGGCGTTCTCCTGCTTCGCCGCCGCGGACCTGGAGGGTTTTTATTTTAAAATTGGCACTTGACGGAAAATAAACCGAGTCAACTCACCAACTTTGACCAATTTTCAGCTTCCTCAGCTTCCGGATCAGCCCGAAACTCATAAATCTCAAAATCATTCTCATTGGACACAACGAGCAGCTTTTTGCCGGTTTCGTCAAACGACAACGCACAAATGTCAGAGCTGAACTCGCCAACGACCATATCTGTTGACAAGAATCGCGTTTTACCGGCAAGTTCGAGATCACGGCGGATTTTGAGGCTTCCGTCAATATCGAGAGTCGTTGATGCTGAAAATTTTCAACTAAAACTTATCTAAAATTTTGAAAAAAGGCTTACCTAACTCCCATCGAACAACAGTAACCTTCGGTCCATGGCTAAAGGCACACACAATGTAATCGTCAATCTTGCTGACAGCAACACATAACACAGGGACTGCGATAGGGGATGAGAGGCTTACTAGTCGGAGCTTCGATAACTTTGAGGTCTAAAAAACTTGCAAAGTTGAAAAAATTATATAAAAGTTTAAAAACTTACACTGATTTCAATGTAATAAACATTCCCATTAACACAACCAACTGTGCAAAACAAAAATCCATCAACGTTCACCGCAGCAAAACATTTGATGTCAGATTTTAGCTGGTAGTGATGCACTTCGGCATTTTTGTTGCTGCGCCAGAATAGAACGTCTCGACGGCACCAGAATGACACGATTGTCGGATCAAAAGTTGAACCGTACACTTGAGCAGCACAAAAGTCGGATGGAATGTTGGAGGGTTCGCCTGCAAAGATGCAAAGTTGAAGGGGTAAACAAAAACATGTGCTTGATCAACGATTACAATTGGATAAACAACGCAAAATGCTTACCAGAACTAGTCAAAACTGCTTCAATTTCGTTTTTATGGTTTTTCGTGACTTCATAGGTGCACAGATGCCCATGTGAGTTGATGAGAAGCAAAAGATCTAAAAGATTTTTGAAATTTTTGCGTGTAAAGCATGGCCTAAAAAGGCTTACCCTTTTGAAGCGGATCGGAGCTTTGCGCGAAATTGAGCGCAGCCGTGGGGTCCAACAGAGGGATGGTCTTTGCGATGGGTGGCACTGTGTAGTCGGTGAATGCCTGGAAGGGGGTTCATGGCTGTATAAGGTGATAGGAGATCAGAAAAAGGGCTTACAGATGCATGACAAAGACAAATATCCTGCAAAGTTGCAAAAGCAGCAATGGTGCGGTCACTGTTCCAGACTAATCCATTGCGAATCGGCGAAATTGCCGTGAAGACATTCCGTGTTTTCACGTCCAGCTTCATTGTTATCACTGAAAGGGGACGGAAATGAGGCTAGGGTCGGGTTTTAACTCATCAAAAATCAGCGGAACGATGTTTGAACAGTTTTTCTCGAAGGGCCTCGCTTTGACCAGCCCTTTCTTTCGTTATGGGAGTTGGGGTGCGCACGTGCTCGGGGAAGGGGTTGCGGGGTGGCTTTTGTTAGCGACAGTTTTTTGGTGACAACTTGAAAATTAATCTTGATTAACTTAATTAAATTTATATATGATATTATTTTGTTTCTCCAAAGTAATAATCTGTAGAAGAGTGCCACATTTGAAAAAGAAGTTCTATTTTAAGTAAATTTTAACCCATTTATTTGTAAATGTAACAGTTGTAAATATGTCGGACCCCAGCCACGCATTCCATATAAACACCCAAAATCGGTCACTTCCTTATCACCAGCCATGCTACCCTAATTCTGACCACAAAACCCCTCCAATTTCACTTCTCCCACCCGTCAGCCATGCTTCTCGATCTCGCTGACATCACCCACAGTGCCGTGACAGAGCCCGTCAATGCTCACCCCTTGCTAGCAACATCCAAGCCCCTCAAATCTGCCAACGTCGTCGTCGAAGTTGATCCGCTTGCTGCCCTCTCCCTCGCCGACCCTCTATCCCATTCAGATGCCGACTTCTCCGACCCTCTGGGTGCCATCGACCCATTGACAGCTATCGCCGTTGCATCAGTGGCGACAAAACCAGCCGAAGTCAAGCCAAAGAAGACGGCACCCGCCGCTAACTCCAATCATGCCGTCAGGCTATTCGATGTCGACACTGGCAAGTTGGCAAACACACTGGAGCAAACCGACGATGATCAACCACCCGATTTGGACCTTGCTATCAGTGGATTCGCGCCGTGGAGCGCAATGCGGGCGAGGATTTTGGAGAATTTCACGGCGACGGATCAGCTGTCGTTGGAGAGCAGCTTTTTACGTCCGGATTCGGTGAAAAGTGAACAGAGAGCGCCTCCGAAGCATCATAAGAAACATCACAGGTAGTTTTTATATATTTTGTATTGGTGAAATTTGGTTTATTTCAGCAAAAAGGAAGAAAGCAACAAAGTCAAGCTCGTCGGATTGTCGCAAATTGAGTTCGAATCGAAAATCAAAGACTTCCGGAAGCTGCTGAAGTTTTTCTGGGACGAAGAAAGAAGGCTGGAATGCATTCAAGTAGGTGAATCGCCTTAGCGTTTATAATTTATATATAAAGTTGTGTTTTAGCTGTCGATTGAAGTCGCAAAACTGCTCCATTCCGTGACAGTTCCTCAATATTATCCGTCCTTGTTCGTCCATGTTACCGATTTCTTGGATACATTCGGAGATCTCGTCTATCAGCGACTTTTAGCGAAGGCTAAAGAAGAACGAACCGCCGCCGGGCTGCCTTCCTTGCCGACCCATTTTGTAACTGCGGATATTCTTGAAAGGACACGGATAACGGCGAGGAATTGGTTTGGAAAGGTTCAGGAGGTTGATGAAGTACTACCACGGATCTATCGTAAGTCTATTTTCATATTGAACGTATCACATCGCCAATTTCAGTCGAATTGAGCCTCCTCAAATGCATGCGCTTCATGGACGATAGCGCTATCGTGGCTAACCTCATGCGGATGGGGTCTATGGCACGAAACCTCCAACATCCTCTCATTTCCTCCTATGCTCGTTGCTACCTCTGTCGAATCACGATGCGTCTGAATCCGATGGAACGAGGCCCGCATTGGCTCAGCTTGAATGATTGGATGCAGACCTACACGACCCAGCCTGTATGTCTTCTGTGGCCAGCATTGGAGTATGTTGTTCAATGTGTTTCCTATGGAGCTATCACTTACAATGATTTGCTACCGATTTGGGAATACTGTTCTGTCAACAATCGACGAAATGTGATCCTATGCTCGTTTATCAACGGTGTTTCGAAGTTTTATTTGTCTGAACACGCCCTCGAGGCTACAAAACTGGTAAGCAGTTTACAAATTAACGTTTTCAAGTTTTAAAATTAATCATTACAGGTCACAGACGCTGAAGACGTCACAGCCGAAGAAATCTCAACCCTCGGACGCAACCTCAACTGCGTCGACATCGATGAAAAGCACAAAAAGACGATTCTCAAGTCCGTTTGGAGGTGCATCAATAGAATTGTCCCAGTGCCCGGCTTCCTATCAGCCATCTCAATTTGGATTGAATTCGTCGCGAAGCACTTTACAACCCGTGAGATTGACATAATCTTCGACCAAATAGTTCGGATCATCGCCCCGAATAAGATCTTTGAAAACCATTACACCGTCATGAGCAGCATTTTGTCATCAGTGTTCACCCATTCAAAGGCTCCTGTGACTGAAATTCTCCAACTCGATTCCCTCATTCGCTTCGTTGATCTCTTCCGGAAGGACACTGCTCGTCGGGAGGCTACGTCTACAGTGCTTCAAGCCTTTGTCGATGGATGTAGGCAAGAACCGATCACCGACCTTCGTCTGGCTTTCTTGATCGTCGACATGTGTAAGCGGCTCCACGATTCATTCGATCTTTACGCATCGCCTGAAGACCTCGATGAAGCTGCGAAGTTAATCGAATCCGCGTTGAACAAGTTTGGCTTTTCAAATGATCCTGAACGCAACTTGGAATTTCTTGTGAGCTGTCGCGCGGCAACAATGAACATGGATGGCGTCCAGAAGTATATCATCCACCGTATCCAAGTCTTGATTCTTGATATCATTCGACGATCGAGGTTTTCGACAGCCCAAGCAGTGTTTATCCAGTCGTGTGTGGCCAATCTGTACATCATGATTCCGTCGATAGAATCCGTCACAGATCGGATTCCGTTGTACGTGCAATCGGGTCAAGTCGCACTAGCTGCGCAGGCTTTCGTCTTCGTGCCGGATTTCGTCTCCGCTGCCGCAAGGGACTTTGGACAAGTGAAAAATGGCACTGATTTTGCAAGGTTGACCCCGTTTTTCTTGGCTTTGTTGGTCACTACGCCGGACAGCGTAACGGAGAATGGTACTAATGCGATGTTGGATTGTTACCGGGAGTTTTTGAATGCTGTTATTGAGTGAGTTGAAGTTTTAGCGTCTTGAAAGCACATAATCTTGCCCATGGGATATGACCTTCACGATTACAAAAACACGTTAAGGGCATATCATGGACAAGATTAACTGCTTCAGACTTCGGCAAAGTTAAACTTTTACTTCTTTCAGCTACCCCTGGACATACTCACCCGCAGTCGAACTCCAACATGGTCGCATCCTCATCGCCGGGCTTCAATCAATGTTGATCCGTCGTCGACTCTACGATAAAACCATCATCGGCGCAGCAACAACAGCCCATCTTTTCAAGTGGATTGACCGATCAGAAAAGGCTAAACAGCGTCAAATCGAAGCCATAGACGTCAACATCACGCTGACTGTTGAGAATCTTCAAGGAATACTTCGTTCTGAAAAGGGTCAGTGTACATTAAACATGGAATTTGTCGAAGTCGTGGCCAAATTCACAACTTCCGAAGTCGTTGAATCACTTGCAGCGGCGGCGAAGGAAGCCTACAAGAAGTGTAAGAAAGTGCCTGAATTTGCAGGTCGCCTTAAAGCAGTTAAAGGTGCTTAAAATTGTGTAAACGTGTACAACTATTATTATGATAATGTAAAACATCAGACATCAAAATGGAAATAAACCAGTATAATTATGCCTCAAAATTCAATACGGTTAGTCTATTTATTTCTAATCTTGACGAATCGACGTGTATGGTCAGAAAGCGCAACAATGAAAATGAGCAAATCAAATTACAAGAACTTCTGGATCTCATCGTAGATGGCCAACACGAGAGCACCACCAGTTCCACGGATAACGTTGGAGCCAGCGCCCTTGAACATGGCAGCGATGCCCTCGTTCTTGATGATCTTGACAGCGCAATCCCAGGTGTTCTTGTAGAGGATGTCCTTGCGGCCGGACTGCATCATCATGCGTCGGCGAACAGTATCCCACGGGTATGAGAGGATACCCGAACCAACAGTCACGACTTGAGCGATACCCCAGGCAGCGAAGAAGTTGAGCTTCTTGTCCTTGGCAAAGACGTACTTGGCAGTGTCGAACATGCCGAAGTAAGCGGCACGGTAGATGATGATACCCTGGACGGAAACGAAGAAACCACGGTAGATACCGATGGGACCATCAGACTTCACGCTCTTGATAAGGCAGTCAGCGAGACCCTTGTACTCACGGGTGGCACCATGACCGACATCAGCAGCCAGACGGGTACGGGCGTAATCGAGGGGATAGACGAAGCAAAGGGAAGTGGCACCAGCAGCACCGCCAGCGGCGAGGTTACCGATGAAGAAGCGAGTGAAATCCTTCTTCTTGTCGACACTGAACGAAATTTATGAATTTTATATATAAAATTTCGATAAAATTAACAAACCCCTTCATGAACATGTTCTTGTAAGTATCCTTGAAGGCAAAGTTAAGGGCCTGGGTCGGGAAATACCGGATAACATTGGCCAAGTTGCCTCGCCATAGGGAAGCGAAGCCTTGCTCCTTGGGGACACGGACGAGGATGTCAATGATACCCTTGTAACGCTTGTCGACGGCGATGGTTTGAGAGGCATCTTGGACCTAAATCAGTTACGATAAACCTTGAAACGGAGCCGAAAATGCTAAAAATCCAACCTGCAAAAGCAGCTTGACACGCTCAATCGGAGCGACGGCCGTCTTTGAGACAGCGGCGGCGGTGCCTCCGGACAACAAGTCAATGGCGAACTTCTTCGGGTTGAATCCCTTCGGCGCCTTCTTCTCGGCGGGCTTTGGTGCTTCAGCCATGGTGTCGAGAATCTGTCTGGAAAGATGGGAATAGGGATCAAAACCAACCAGTCACCGATCGGGGGAACGACCAAGTGAGAGCCTGTGAACGCGCGAAAATGCCTTTATATGCGTGAAATCGCCGCGGACCCGAACGGGGAAGGGTGAATGGCACGCGAGATGACACGCAAGGGCAAATTTGAATCGAGAATGACGTGAAAAGGGACGAAAACGGGCGAAAAAGGTGGGAACGGAATGCGACTGACTGCGCGCGAGGAGTGGTTCCCCCTCCTTCGATGTACAGTTCGCCTTTTCCTCAGGTTTTTCGCGGTGGGAAAAGTTGGGGCGGTGGATGCACACTGTTGGGTTCGTGTAAAATTTCTTCTTTCTTAACTTTAACAATCTTTTTATTCTTTAACGTTTGTTATTCTTTTAGTACAGTTTTACTACATGTTGTTGCATCATTTTTAAAAAGGAATTTTGTTTTTTTCACATCTTTCGTGCATAAATTAAAAAAGCAAGTTTAATTTATACAGTAAACGTCACGTTCCATTGTGTTTTACTCCCTCTATCGGCTTACTCCCCCTATTTTTCGTATTATCATTGACACAGGTTCAAAGAACAGCCTCTTAACAATGCATTTCGGCCCCCGAATAGGCTGCTCACTCACGCCTTCCATTTGGTTGGCCCTTATCACCAGCATGCATTTTAATTCGACATCGGCGTGTTCCATACGCATTGCCTGGTGGTAAGCATGCTGGGAACACGCATACTTTGCTTCTTCTTGTTTTTATTGTGTTCCACGGCCATTGGGGATGATGTCAAATCCCGGATTGACTGTGAACCTGGATGGGATAAGGACCATGGTGACTGCGTAGCCAGAGGGTGTATTGAGGCCCATGCTGATACTACTGTAGATTTTTTCGATTTTTGGAAGTTTGAAGTTGAAAAGTGTTTTGTAGATTAAAAACGTTCCCTCGTGCTACTATCCAAAACAGACAGGCTACTTGGCCAGCAATTTGTCGTTCAATGGCGCCGCTGATGCTGGTATTCGGTTGACAAAAGATCCGGATAGTGTTAAAAGTCCATATGGGGACGACATTAAGGAGTTGTTCTTCAAAGTGGACAATATCGGCGCAGTTTCTCATGTCACCATTACAGCCGCCGATGAACAACGTTGGCGACCGCCCGTCAAGCTTAACGAAGACACGCCCATTGAATCATCTGAATCCCTCAAAGTTCAATCCTACTTCAACGGTATTTGGTATTTTGTCATCACCCGAGCTTCCACTGGTGCCGTCGTTCTTGATTCATCCATCGGTGGTCTCCTTTTCGCCGATCAGTTCATCCAATTCGGCGCCTATCTCGGCACAGATGTCATCTATGGCTTTGGGGAAAACCTCCACGGCCAACTGCGACGTGATCTCACGAACTACATGACCTATGCGATGTTTGCTCATTCCAGGCATCCCGATAGTACCCATCCTGATAATGGCCACAACCTCATGGGTATTGTTGATAAACTTTGACGTCTCTTTTTTTAGAAAATTTAATTCCAGGCGTCCACAACTTCTTCATCGGCATCGAGCCCGACGGAAAAGCTCATGGCGTCTTCTTTTTCAACTCGAACCCCCAGGAAATCGTCCTCGGCCCCGCGCCATCCATCGTCTACCGTACTATTGGCGGTCAACTTGAGTGGTTCATCTTCCCAGGACCCAGTGTGGAGGATGTTATCAGACAGTACACGTTACTTGTCGGGAAGCCACTTTTGCCGCCATATTGGGCATTGGGGTATCAGTTGTCACGTTATGGGTACAAGGGAACTTCGGACATTGCTGATACGGTAAATCGTATGCGAGCAGCGGGGATCCCTCAAGATGTGCAGTATTCGGATATTGATTACATGGATGGAGGACGAGATTTTACCTATGATCCTAATGTGAGATATTTTGACAATTTGATTAGATGATAAGTCGTTTTTTAGAACTTTGCTGGTTTTCCGGAACTTTTGGACACATTGCACTCAAACTTCTCCATGCATGCTATCCTTATCTTTGATCCTGCTATCACAATTGACCATGTGGTTGCGGAAAGGGCTATCAGTCAGGTATGTGTTGTCAGAACTAAAGTGCAAAGAACTTTTTTGCGTTTTTTGTTGATTCAAACGTCTCAAACTCCAGGATGTCTCGTTCCTATCCTGGCCCAGACAAGACCTAGCTCCCACTGATGTCCAGCAAGCTTATCCCATCATCAAAGACAAACCTTACATGGTTGGTCGTGTCTGGCCAGCGGTTCCGGTCATTTGGCCAGACTTTCTCGACCCATTGAACAAAACTCAAATATGGTGGACTAGTGAATTTGTAAACTTCCGCAAAACGCTACCCTTTGATGGCGCCTGGATTGACATGAACGAACCAGCCGCTCACAGCACGGGATCTCGGCCGAGTAATGCGAAAGCCTACGAAATGCGATGCCCAATCACTGGGGAAGACTCTAAATGGGATGCTCCACCGTATGAGACAAGTAGCGTCTTCCTGGCTGGTAGTGGATCGAGATTATACGCGGATTCTGTTTGTATGTGTGGAAGGACAGTCCGAAACTCAACGAATTTGTACAATACTAGAGATTTGTACGGTTTGTCCGAAACGATAGCAACAAAAGCAGCGATGGAAGCGGCCACTGGAAAACGGGCCATCGTAGTTTCGAGGTCGACGTACGCCTCCTCAGGGCATCATGGCGGGCATTGGCTGGGTGATAACACGTCACGTTGGGGCGACCTTTACGATGCTATCATCGGCGTTTTGGAATTCAACTTCTTTGGAGTTCCATACGTTGGCAGCGATATCTGTGGCTTTGGTTCAACAGCGACGGAGGAACTCTGTCTTCGATGGCACCAACTTGGCGCTTTCCACTCTTTCAGTCGTAATCACAACAATAAGGGCTCGCCTAACCAAGACCCGGCCCAATGGCCTACTGTAGCCGCGGCGGCGAGAAAGGCGAATCTCTTCCGGTATCGGCATTTGCCATTTTTGTATTCCCTCCACTTTAATGCGAGCCTCTACGGTGGAAGTGTGATTCGACCCATGGTTTCCGAATACCCATTGGATAAGCAAGCCCAAAATGTGTCAACGCAGTTCTTCTGGGGCCGTAGTCTCCTTGTCGCACCTGTCATAACTGAAGGAGCTACCACTGTGTCACCGTATTTGCCATCTGGAGACATTTGGTACTCTCTTTACGATTACTACTACGGTAGTGACGTCAGCAGTATGACGACATTCGCCGCGCCGTGGACATCTCTGATTCCAGTATTCCTTCGTGGTGGACACATCCTACCACGACAGGCGCCAGCCTTGACCACTGTTATCGCCCGTCGTAATCGTTTTGAACTCGTCATTGGAATTGGTTTGAATGAAACCGCCGATGGGGAACTCTTCTGGGATGCTGGAGATGACATTATCACTGACATGGAGACACATGAATACCATCGTTTGAAGTATCACTGGCTCACGGATGCTACTGGAGGCAGGCTTGTCATATCACAAACGCGGAAAACTGTAAGAGTCAACTTCTAAAACATTTTTTAGACAAAATTTTCAAACAAAGGCATTGTAGGACTCCGTCATTCTACCAAAACTTGAAAACATCGAAGTCTTCGGTCTAAATTTTACACCAAATTTGAACGCAATCACCTTGAACAATCAACCGATATCCAAAGTGGATTCTAGTGGAACTTCATATTCAACTTTCACCAAAGTTATGAACATTACAGCTTCACCAATCATTGATTTTGCGACTGGTGGACCCTTATGGACTTTATTTGTTCCGGTTTCTTCGTCGCTTTGAGTTTTAAAAAAGATGTATAAAGGTTGTCTTTACATATTTTAATGACTTGTTACTAAATTCTAATGAATCAAAAAAGCACTACTACTGAACTTTCAATGCGAACACAAACTTTTGTACATTTTAACATACTGTATAGTATTTCAAGTTTTCGTTAATAACACCAACGTAGAAAAATCTTTCATGAAAATATAAAAAGAAAAAAAAAGAACAAACCCGAAAACGGACAGCACCCGAAATGTTATCTACAACGACAATCATCCAAGTCACTCTTTAGACTTTGTGTCAACTCTTCGACTTAAAGAGTACGAGTAAATTTAATCAGTCTAAAAATCGCCAACTCGTGACCTCATTGCAAAACAGATTTGCTTTAATTTTGAGTAGACATGCATCAGTTCGATATCTGATTTCGTTTTCGGCCGAAAAGTACTTATTCTTGTTTCAGAGAAGTCAAGATAGACACTTGTGACTACAATGAAGCCGCTCACCCCTTCTCAACTTCAACGGTTTCAGAGCCTACTTCCTCCCCAGTCGAGACCACATAACATGAAAATGCCGTTGATCAAAGTTTGTCAGACGTTGGACTCATTGTATAGGCTTATGTCGAAGAAAAGGAGATTGAAAAGGCGTTTGGATACTTTTTGCGTTTTGTCGAGTAAGATTTTTTTTATTTTTGATAAAATGTATTTTTGAGTTTTAGTGCCGCCGTAAACAAACTTCCAAGACATTCTAACTATAATACTATTACATCAGAGTACAACGGAAAACTGTGCCGTCGCACGATTCACGCCATAAACATGGCTGAGAAGTTAAAAAGTGAAATTTTAAGGTCTTATTGTTCGTAACTTGACTGATTAGTTTTGAAGCAGATGTGATACTCAGGATTGTATTAGTTCATAAACATTTTTTTCACATTTTCATTTTTATGATGACCAAAAACCAAACAAAAACCTAACCCTTGATGCATTACTGTCATCCGCGCAAGGTCATTATTAATGCGGGTTTGTTACCGACATAACTGGAAACGTTTTCGTTTTACACCTAAGACCCACGAATTGGAAAACAGCGTGCCGAACTTCCGTAGATGTCAGCATCATGACATAGCCATTGTTTAAATCGTACGCGTCCGACGCTATATAAATAACCCATTGAAAATTGCGCATGAAAACGTTGTCACTACCATTCCAACGATCAGTCAACGCGAAAAAGATAACGTATAACAAGTTGCAGATATATATGGCGGTCATCGGATACAGTAATCGAATTTCACGCCGCATCGCAGATGACTTGGATGCAGCCCGGATTTCTCTGACTTTTATGAACATGATCGTGTAGGAAACTGTGCAAACGATGAGAATGGCGTAAACGTGAACTTTCCACGACAGCATATAGACTTGCTAAAGTTTTATGAATACTGTAATGAGTTTGCGCTTTGTAAACCTACAGTAACGACGGCGTTTGTAAATGTCGGGCCAATTATCTTTACTTTTGAAATTCCATCGACAGTCGTTAAAAACTGTAACACTGCCACGTCGATAAACAAAATTGGAACCGCAAGACACATAGAAATGAATGCTGACCCGCATAATAACGACATTGTCAGCCGAGGTGTCCAATGCTGCAACAACTAGCACAGCTAATACAAAAAGCGCAATTTAGATTACCTGTCTGTACAGTCCGGTCCACACTATCGATATTACTCGGTTTAAACAACCGAGAATGATGAATTGAAACTGCATGTAAGCAAGCCACCAATTAATAAATATCACAATCTTTCCAACAGTGTTTGGTTTATTGTATGGCATCAAAGCTGACCACTCAAGTTTCAAGAAGGCTAACTTACAAACGTTAAACACATGATAAACCCTAAAAAGTACGCTGTGAAACCGATATCTTATCTGTCTAACTTACACGACATCTACAAGCCCAAGGGCAATAAAAATCGCAAAAAAGGGAGAGTTAAATGGCTCTTTGTGCCGATTTTTGAAAATAACAAAAATCACAACTAGATAGACCGGACAAGACACTATAATGCTGAATCCAGTAATTATTTTGGTCATCAAAACACCAATTTCAGCTTCGGTAGGCATTACGCAAATAGAAGAATGGCTCGAACGTTTATGAGTGTTGGGAGTATTAAAGCAAAGTTACAGGGTCTTTGTCTATCTTAACTTAATAACATATGTACGTTGGCATATGCGACTTGAGTATATAAATGTCATTTCTCTTACTTGTTTATAAGAGATAGTAAAAATGAGTTATTGAAATAGGTTGCATTGTGTGGTTGATACTGTTTCAAGGTAAAAGGCAGGTGTAGTCTTGTGTCTCGAAGTTTATGACATTTAAAAAACACCATATTGTCTAACGTTTTTATAATGTCTGGTAGTTGTAAAAGCATTCGCAAGGTGATTCCGAAACCTACACTACGGCAAATACTATGGTTGATCATAATATAAGGTAAAATGACAACTTGTGTGAAAACGTCACAGTACATCTGTAAAACTATACGGCAACCAAACCAAAACGCGTCACAGTAATTTGCATTGTTTAATTTACATGTCTCAGAGAACTGCTCAAGGAACATTTTAAACTGTATTAATAATGGCATATGTCGTTTCCTCTTGTGTGGGTACGATAAAGTAACCAGACAGGGCAAAACGTGACGTCTGAGCTAACGTCGTTTTTCAGAAAGTCCAAAGCCATCATTGTCCATCTCTTTGACCACGTTAACGGTCATTACATCGACGATGAGCACTCCCCGACCCATCATGTCGAAGAATGCTCATCTCCCCCTGGTAAGAATACAAAATTACAGGCATTTCTGTGGCGAACACATTAAAATCGAGGGAAATGAGGTAGAAGAGTGGAGGGAGAAGCGGATTTGAGACCTGTTTGATGGCTTGAAACTCGGTGTGGGCTAATTTCTGGGAGTGTATATAAGCATGGTGGAGGAATGAGGCAAGTATCCAGCGCCTTCTCAGCTTCTTTCTTCAGTTTGACTTGAAATTCGTCTTTCAGAATGTCCAAAACCACCATCGCCGCCATCAGCTTCGCGCTCTTCGCCGCCGTCATCGCCCACCCCTATGGCGATGTCTACGGCCACCACGGCGACGAATGGCACGCTCCGGCTCACTACGCCACCCACGGCTCGCACGGCAGCGGCTTCGGCGCCGGCCACGATGCCGCCGATGACTGGGCCTCGAAGCACGGCTCCAAGTGGGGTCATGACGATGCCCACGTCGGTGGCGATGCCGCTGGATTCGCCAAGGGCCAGAAGTCCGATTGGGCCAACTACCAGTACGGCGGCGAAGGCAACCATGCCGAAGGTGACGCCTGGGCCAAGTCGTACGGCAACGCTTTCGGCGACGGCCACGATGCCGGAGCTGCTGCTGGCGGCCGTCTCGGACACGGCGACGCCCACGGCCAAGGCTGGGCCGGCCACAACGCCTGGGGACATGGCGACCTCCACCACGGCCACGGCCACGGTGGTCACTACGGCGGACACTTCTAAGCTTGTCACTTGGTGATTTGTAACACTTATTCAATGAATATTCTTATCATAAATAAAAGATTCAATCTTATACAGCTATAAGCGTGTTTTATATCATGTCGATCTTTTTTTCTTCACTTCCATTCAAAATTCCTTCCAGGATGCCACGTACGTGTCAAACGGGCAAAAATGTAAAGCAAAACCCAGACAACACATATCGGTGTCACGGTAGATAACCATCCAAAGTACGCGCCCTCAGTTTCAAGTTATAGACAAAAGAGGGAAAATACAATCTAATCTCCCCGAGAATCACCAACTTGTTTCGGTCTGCCTATCTAATTTGACCTTCTTTACGTGAAAATAACTCCCCTTTATGAAAAGATATGTATGTAGTATGAACGTTCACAAATGCATTATTTGTGTCGTCCCTCTGGCGAAGAAGTACTTATTTCCGATATTTAAAAAGATATCTAGACTTTTGTGACTGAATATGAAGAAGCTTCTTACACCTAGTCAACTGCAACGTTTCCAAAGCCTACTGCCATCTGAGTCGCAGCCAGATAACATAACGAAAATACCGTTGAGTAAAGTTTGCCAGAGTTTGGACTCCTTGTATAATATCGCCATGGCATACCTCGCGGAAAAAGATATTGAAAAAGCGTTTGGATACTTTTTGCGATTTGTCGAGTGAGTTTTAAATTAATTTTGGTAAAAACTGTGTCTTTGTTTTAGTGCCGTCGTGGAACAACTTCCAAAGCATCCGAATTACAGTAGTATTACACCGGAGTATAATGAAAAATTGTGCTGTCGAACTATTCACGCAATCAGTACGGCAGAAAAGTTGAAACGCGAAATTTTGAAGTCGTATTGTCTGTAATTCGGACTTGGCTTACTTGATAGTTTGTAACTGACTGTACAATGTAACCGTAGTCGCAAGTAATGTTTTATAAAACTGTAAATAGTGATAAGACTCGCAAAAAATAGTTGTTCAAAGAGAATATAACCGTTTTGCATTGACTGTAGTCGTCTCGATGACCTCGTCCACGGAGATACCCTTGATCCGAGCAATGAGTTCAGCGCTGACACGAATATTTGCGGGTTCGTTGCGTTCATCCCTGGAGGGGCCCAAAACTGGTGAATCTGTTTCGAGGAGAAGTTGGTCCAGAGGGACAGCTTTGATCAGTCCTTCACGCTGAATAGTGCCAAATTTACAAATTTTATATATATAAAAAAAGAAAACATACTTCAGTGGTTAGCGAAAAGGATGGTGGCACACTAAAGTAGAATCCGGCGTCAATTCCAGGCTTGGCCGTCTTTGGATTGCCGCTATAGGCATGCATTTGCACCTTTCGAGCGCCGTGTTCGATGAGCCAGGCTATCGTGGGCCTTCCGGCGGATCGGCTGTGGACATTCACCGGGAGATCGAGTTCATTGGCCAGGGCAATCTGTCTGGCAAGGACTTCCCTCTGGGCGGCCTTGTCAACTTCCGCGTCTTTGAGATAGCGCGGCGTGAAATCGAGTCCGACTTCGCCGATGGCAACAATCTTTGATTCGGCGTGGCTCGACCGAATGAAGCCCTCCACCTCGGCGTCAAAGTGGACTTCTGCAGCCGAGACATTTCCTGACTGGACTGGGTGGATGCCCAGGGCGGGTCGGATAAAATCAGGGTAAGTTTCGGCCAATTGAAGCACCCTTTCAAAGTCCGATCGAAACTCGGCGCAAACGATCGCCGTCGTGACGCCTGCGGCCTTTGCTCGCTGGACAACCTGGTCAATGTCGTGGTCAAACTGATGGTCAGCCAAATGGCAGTGAGTGTCGTTCATTTTAGCGGTGGAAACTGATTAGAAACTGATAAATTATATATTCTCTGAGCGTCACAGCGGAAAAAAACGGACGAAAACGACGAAGGTGCTCTGGACGTTGGGAACATTTCGCCAAAGTATCGAAACGCAAAGTTCTCAAAACTCGACACAAAATCGTTCTGGTACTTACTTCATTGGTCGCATAAACAAATCAAAATGTGATAAGTATGAAAGAAAGGTTGTCGATAAGGACAAAAATATGACCAACAAAGTTAATCAGTAGAAGATGTGATAGCATTATGCAGGGTTGATGGGCAAAAGAGAGTTTCATTGAGTTCTGATGTGATGTTTCTTAAATCGGAATGAACTCTCATTGAGACACATTCGTGAATCTAGTAAATTGTTCTGATGAGTGTTTTTCAGAGGAATGAAAGTTGTCTTTGCCTTGGCCGCTGTATGTGTGGCCCTTTATGCCGAAGTTATTGAGATTCCGATTGTTTCGGCTAAAAGCAAGCATGGCCAGCTGATGCCGGCTGGAGGTGCGGGACGGACATTCAAAAGGAAGCGGTCCACAGGGTCGCAGCCTCTTTCTTTACGTTATTATGATTATAACGGATTTTCTGGGAAAACCAAAAGACCCCAGGACACTTTGAAATTCAAAGTTAATTTAAATCGTTGAAACTTGGCGGATGGACTAATCTGAGGCCGTAGATAACGAATTCACACATGAAAACCGGATTCGGCGCCTTCAGAATCCTCCAGGATTCAGAATCCGCCTCGGAGAATCCGAAGTCAAAAAGTTCCAAACAAAGTATTTCAATCGATTGCCCACATCGAGACAATCATTTTCTTTTTTTGATGACGGTGATTAGATCACTTTGCCGGAAGTTATGAAGCTTCAAAGTTGAAAAAAACGACGAGATACCCTCCCGCGCGCTGAAGGTGAAATATTTCACCGGGTTTCACCGGGTTTCGCTGACCACTTTTTGTGAGCGCCTATAACTTTTTTTTGAACATCCAAGTTTTGAAAAAATTTTGATTGGAGGTGTGAATCCCTCCGGGGCATCGATACAGACCAGAAACAGGAGGATTGGAACATGACTTAAGGAGATAAAGCCGCTGATAGCGTAAGAGATCACTGTGTGTAGCCTGAACTTGTTTGGCAAGGTGTCCCGAACGCCTAGATTTGCGTTTTTTTTTCCGAATTTTGTTGTTGGTGATTCGTTTGATCATCGCTTTAGGCTTTACCTTACGATGGCAACGTAGAAAGGTTAAGAAAAGAAGAGAAAAGAAACAATAACACGGATAAATGTGAGCCGAAATTTTGGGGACGTTTTCGCCGGGGTCAATGTGTCCTGAAAAGCGGGACATGTTTATGTCCCAGCTTGTTTGCCCGAAAACGCGCCTTTTCCGAGGTTTTCT
This sequence comes from Panagrellus sp. LJ2284, assembly GCA_024447225.1. Classification (NCBI taxonomy): domain Eukaryota; kingdom Metazoa; phylum Nematoda; class Chromadorea; order Rhabditida; family Panagrolaimidae; genus Panagrellus; species Panagrellus sp. LJ2284. The sequence goes on from JAMRYC010000004.1 coordinate 8,048,968, forward strand.
TGTTTTCATTTGCTTTCCTATGCCGGCTGTGACTCATTAGGCATCATTTTAAGGAGAAACGAGGTTGAAACAACGCCTAATTCACGAGATCCGGTCGCGGACGAAACGCAAATCTTGGCGTTCGGGACACTTTGCCAGAAAGCTCAAAGTTCACACAGTGATCTCTTACGCTATCAGCGGCTTTATCTCCTTAAGTCATGTTCCAATCCTCCTGTTTCTGGTCTGTATCGATGCCCCGGAGGGATTCACACCTCCAATCAAAATTTTTTCAAAACTTGGATGTTCAAAAAAAAGTTATAGGCGCTCACAAAAAGTGGTCAGCGAAACCCGGTGAAACCCGGTGAAATATTTCACCTTCAGCGCGCGGGAGGGTAGCCTTTGGCACTCTGTAGCTCAAAACTGTGGTAACTGGGCATGTATTTTTTCGTCTGCTAATGATGGCATTATATAAAAAGAACGTTTTTGCCACACGGGTATGAAATTCTAGGTTGGGGAACATGTTCATTTCTGGCACAACGTGATTTGCATTTATTTTTATTTACAAATATTTTTGTAATGCAACAAGTTTTACAAATTCTGTTTTCCAAAAATCTGAATAATGGTAATAGCTTTCGGTTTAGAAAAGATTAAATCGCTTACTTGCAATAATTATGAGTTCTTTACAATTTAGTGCCAAATTTTCAAAAAAATCTTATTGCCATTTTGCATGGTGTTTAGCTTACAACTATCAACACTAACTTTGTTTATATGATGTTAGCATCATTCAGTTTTTTGGAAAAAAGAAAATTTTCAAGGGGGTTTGAACCCTCATGTATGTGGATGTCAACGGCGATCGGACCTACTTTACCGTGCGTGCTAAGGTGGAGCGCAACATTTGTTAAGAAGTCGATCAAATCAAAAGATTTTAACGAATAATTTTCTAAACCGAAAGCTATTACCATTATTCAGATTTTTGGAAAACAGAATTTGTAAAACTTGTTGCATTACAAAAATATTTGTAAATGAAAATAAATGCAAATCACGTTGTGCCAGAAATGAACATGTCCCCCAACCTAGAATTTCATACCCGTGTGGCAAAAACGTTCTTTTTTTATAATGCCATCATTAGCAGACAAAAAAATACATGCCCAGTTACCACAGTTTTGAGCTACAGAGTGCCAAAGGCTATCTCGTCGTTTTTTTCAACTTTGAAGCTTCATAACTTCCGGCAAAGTGATCTAATCACCGTCATCAAAAAAAGAAAATGATTGTCTCGATGTGGGCAATCGATTGACATACTTTGTTTGGAACTTTTTGACTTCGGATTCTCCGAGGCGGATTCTGAATCCTGGAGGATTCTGAAGGCGCCGAATCCGGTTTTCATGTGTGAATTCGTTATCTACGGCCTCAGATTAGTCCATCCGCCAAGTTTCAACAATTTAAATTAACTTTGAATTTCAAAGTGTCCTGGGGTCTTCTGCGATTTCCGACTTGAATTGGAGTCGGAAATCGCAGATCTGAAACACGTTGTAAGTTTTTAAACTTAACTATAATATTTTCCATTGGCTTTATATTTGCAGACTGAAGCCCAACAAACACAAATCACAGACTTGGAATCGGAATCCGTCGGACTGCGCAACATCATCCTTGCTCTGATTGACTTTTGTGCCGGACTTGAACAGCGGATTCTGAAGGATGAAAATGACATCAAAAAGCGTCATGATTCAATTTTGACATCGGTCAGTGGCCCTATCGTTTTCAAAGATACACCGATTCGTGACGATGAAGCCTGTCAAACCGAGAATGCCATCACGACTCCACTGAACAGACATTCGAATTCCGGGACATTAGAAGTCAAGCGCGCTGAACGAAAACGCAATCTGGAGAATGTAATTTCACCAAATAGAGGGCTGCCGCCATCGACGGCACAACCAAACTTCCACCAAGACCACTCTGATCGTCATGAAAGACCGCTCCGGGAACAGAAAACAAAACATCCTTCTGAAATGATGGCCCCAAAATCGAAGCGATGCGTCCAAAAAGTGTCATTCATTCGAGAACACACTTATTCTGTGACCACTTCAATGTCGTCAATCGATGAATCGTTGAAAAGAAAACCCCAACGGCAAATCATGCACCAAAAGAATTCTAATCATGAGGGCGTTTCTGAGGACTACGAGGACACTTGGTCAAACGGCTACAACGATGATGGTGGCATCAATGACACTGGTTTTGAAAACCGTACGCCGTCACGTTCACGTAATCGCAATACTAACGAAGGCGGAAGTCATCAATGTCGACGAATTCGAAACCCATCTCGAAATTGTCGACGCTCTGTTAGCATTACACGTGTAACCGAAATGGAAGAGTTTTCTGATCAATAATACTGATAAATGTAATGACTTGGATAAAAAAAAACAAGCAGAACTGTAAACTTTTTTTTAAATAAGTAGTCGTGTTTTCTACAGTATTTTGCCCTTTGCACCCTTATCACTCTCAACTAAATAAGTTAGATTCGAATGGCTGACAATGATGAAAGTGCAATCAATTACATGGACATCGCACCTCGTGTTTCGTGGGCGAAAGTCAAGTTTGCCGACTCGAACTGTTTCGAAGTTTTTCGATGTGATTGGTGGGCGCGAGTCAAGTTTGCGCTCACCCGGCCGCGCGGTTGAAAGCGAAAAGACCCGACTGGCTTTGCCATTCACTTGTCCGCGGTGCTCGCCTGCCTGACATAGCTCTCCATCGCTTGTTTTTTGTGAACGACTTTCGAACTCGACTTTGGTTGTCATCGTTTTTCATCCACATCACGTGTAAACATGTCGAAATCTGACGTAAGTTTCTACAGTATCATTTTTTGATTTCCAGTCATTCATCTTTTCATCTTTGCAGATTGATAACCTCAAAGCCGAGCTCGTTGCCATGCGAAAAGACTATGCGGAGCTTTATGAACGGCATTACGACCTCTCAGCGCGAGTTGAAAGACTTGAAGAAGATGCCGCTGGCACCAAGCGTCATCCCATCAAATCGGACACGGTGGAAGAACCAAGTCATCATCCTCGCCAACGACACTCCATCGCTACGATCAGACGATCCAAAGGCAATGCAGCTTCCGAGATTGCGCCCAAACCGGCCAAAGCCATGAAACGCACTGCTGCGAATGCCCCAGAAGAAGACACTCCCAGTTCTGCCAGAACAGCTGAGCCCTTTGCTGGTCTGCGTAACAATTTCCTTGATCTTAACTTTTTTTCAACTCCTCGTTTCGTCCCTCCTCCCGCTGCTCCGTCAACCTCGCGTCAACCCGTCACCAAAGATGATTCAAAAGACACCAAAACGGTGCCGAAGGCGACGAAATCCCGGAAAGTCGAGAAAAGTAACCGTCACCAGCGACGCAGAGCTCGTGGTAAGCAAAGTTAGTTGAAAGTTTGCATTTTTGACCACTTATCACTTTCAGACGACACTGATGGACCAACTCAAAGCCGAAACAACGCCAACGACAAGAATGCCAAGCCCAGTGGTTCGAAACCGAAAAGCGCGAAGCGAGCACGCCACTAAAAGAGACAACCTGACTTACCCGAATCCGAAGTTTCCTTTGACTTTGTTACCCTTTTTTTTTATCAATTCACTTTCAATTTTGATTCATTTTTTTCTATTTGAATGTACTTACACTTTTTTTATAAACCTTGCACAACAAACATGTTTAGTTTGAAGCTACAGTATGAAAATGAGAGTGTTTCGAGTGTAGCAAACATAATCGATGCGATTTAAAAAAGGTTAGAAGTAAATAAAAACAACTTTTGCTTTACAGTTACCCCCAAAAACAAAAATAACTGGACTGTTGGTATCGGTTTTATCAGTCACAAACGCAAAGGGGTCAAAATAAGCAATGAAAGCAACTCGAAAACACGTCCACGTGGTCGGTACTTTGTTTTTCGCAGCGACATAATAAAAAATAAGTTTTCTAGTTTCAAATCAGTTTCCACCGCTAAAATGATCGACACTCACAGCCATTTGGCTGACCATCAGTTTGACACGACATTGACCAGGTTGTCCAGCGAGCAAAGGCCGCTGGCGTCACGACTACGATCGTTTGCGCCGAGTTTCGATCGGACTTTGAAAGGGTGCTTCAGTTGGCCGAAGCTTACCCTGATTTCATCCGACCCGCCCTAGGAATCCATCTACTTTAGTGTACCACCATCCTTCTCCAAGCTGACTTCTGACGTGGGTTCGAATTTCTTTTTATATATAAATTGTGTGTTTGACACTATGCAGCGTAAAGAACTGATGAAAGCCGTCCCTCTGAACCAAATCCTTTTGGAAACAGATTCCCCCGTGTTAGGACCCTCAAAACATGAACGCAACGAACCCGCAAATATTCGTGTCAGCGCTGAACTCATTGCTCGGATCAAGGGTATCTCCGTGGACGAGGTCATCGAAGCGACTACGGTCAATGCAAAACGGTTATATTCTCTTTGAACAACTATTTATTGCGAGTCTTTAGCTGGTCATCATAAAATTCAAATTACGACTACTTGCTTTGAGTAAGTAGTTCAGTTTTCTACATTTCCGGGCCACAGCTGCAAAATGAATGCAGTTAACGGCGACTATACATTCCTGATTACCACGTTTTCTTGTCAATTGAAGACATTAGGAGCAATACGATTTCAAAATTTCACGTTTCAACTTTTCAGCCGTACTGATCGCGTGAATAGTTCGACGGCACAACTTTTCATTATAATCGGGTGTAATACTACTGTAATTCGGATGCTTTGGAAGTTGTTCCACGACGGCACTAAAACAAAGATACAGTTTTTACCAAAATTGATTTTAAACTCACTCGACAAATCGCAAAAAGTATCCAAACGCTTTTTCAATATCCTTTTCCGCGAGATATGCCATGGCAATATTATACAAGGAATCCAAACTTTGGCAGACTTTGATTAACGACATTCGTAAGTTATGATTTCCCGAATCACGAGGCAGCAGATTTTGAAACCGTTGAAGTTGGGAAGGGGTTAGCGGATTCATCGTAGTCTATCTCGAGTTCTCCAAAAGACGAATAAGTACTGCTCGAAGCGGATCGAGTTAAATCAGATATCACCAAAATGTAAGTAAGAAGACTATGGATGTCCGTTCTATTTTCTGACTGAGGAATATTACCCTCATGGAAAGAGGGTCAAATCAAGGAGATCGCCAAGTTGGTGATTCTTTTGAAGATTATCCTCGTCTTTTTCTCTTTAGACGCAAATTCGAAGTCAAGTATTTGGCGCCCGTACGTTGGGTGATGGTCTGTCAAGATAATGATACATTCGAGGTGCAACGTCTGAGTTTTGCTTGAACTTTTGACTGTTTAAAACTGAAGCGCCTTTTTTTGCTGGAAGGTGTAATTTTGTTTACAAATTGGCAAAGCTAGACCAAAATTAGCAAGCAAGATAATATCCTTTATTGCATCAACATTCAATAAGTGTTACAAATCACCAACTGACAAGCTTTAGAAGTGTCCGCCGTAGTGGCCACCGTGGCCGTGGCCGTGGTGGAGGTCGCCATGGCCCCAGGCGTTGTGGCCGGCCCAGCCTTGGCCGTGGGCGTCACCGTGTCCGAGACGGCCGCCAGCAGCAGCTCCGGCATCGTGGCCATCGCCGAAAGCGTTGCCGTACGACTTGGCCCAGGCGTCGCCTTCGGCACGGTTGCCTTCGCCGCCGTACTGGTAGTTGGCCCAATCGGACTTCTGGCCCTTGGCGAATCCAGCGGCATCACCACCGACGTGGGCATCGTCGTGACCCCACTTGGAGCCGTGCTTCGAGGCCCAATCGTCGGCGGCATCGTGGCCGGCGCCGAAGCCGCTGCCGTGAGAGCCGTGGGTGGCGTAGTGGGCCGGGGCGTGCCATTCGTCGCCGTGGTGGCCGTAGACGTCGCCATAGGGGTGGGCGATGACGGCGGCGAAGAGCGCGAAGCTGATGGCGGCGATGGTGGTTTTGGACATTCTGAAAAACGAATTTCAAGTCAAACTGAAGAAAGAAGCTGAGAAGGCGCTGGATACTTGCCTCATTCCTCCACCATGCTTATATACACTCCCAGAAATTAGCCCACACCGAGTTTCAAGCCGTCAAACAGGTCTCAAATCCGCTTCTCCCTCCACTCTTCTACCTCATTTCCCTCAATTTTAATGTGTTCGCCACAAAAAATGCCTGTATTTCTGTATCTTCACATCATAATTTCCACTTTTTAATGTTTCTACATTCCCTTTGCTTACATCCATGACTCATCCCAGCTGACTAGCCATTTTTCAATGGCTCAAAAACCATTCGTGATTTTGATGGACAGCCCCTACCACGAGATTGAGCTGATATTGACCTGGCCGACTGCCACTGATGTTGATGCTAACCGCTGCCTATCAAAAGCGTTCATAGTTTACTTCAACGTCCAGTTGACCAGAAAAATGAAGTCGCTGATCGCCGTGGTTTTTACTGCCTTAATTGTTGGATGTGTTGCGATTGGTCGGGAACAAGCTTCCGGCGCTCGGGGCCGGCTTCTGTGTAACGGTAAACCGGCTGCTAATGTGCTTGTAAAACTATGGGATGAAGATGATTGTGGGTTTGAAAGATAATTATAAAGTTCAATCAAATTAGTGGTTGTAGATTTTGGTGCCGACGACCTCCTAGACGAAGGTGTCACAGACTCTGATGGCTTTTTCGAGCTGGCCGGTCATGTTACGGAAATAAGTCCAATTGATCCTAAGCTTAATGTGAGTTCTGTATGAGTAACCAACTAGAGGCATAAAAAACTGAATTTGCAATCTCAGTTTAAAAAACTTGTTCAAAAAAGTGTCTTTCGTCGTAATATGGGTCCTAAAGTTAAACAGATGTAAATCATGAGAAAAAAGTAACATCATGTAAATCAATCACTTCATAAGTTAAAGTTTTGTTCCAGATTTACCACGACTGCGAGGACTACATTCCCTGCCAGCGCAAGGTTACAATTAAAATCCCGAACAAGTACATCACCCCGGGTATGCATCCACAGAAGTACTACGAAGCGGGAACAATCGAGCTCGAGGGTGAATTTGTCGGTGAATCACGCGATTGTCTCCATTGATGTGTGACAATATGCACGGAAGTTGTTTCTAAACACCAATTATGCCATATTTGAATTTGAAATCGTGTGAAATGTGACTCATTTATGCAATCTTTGAGCTTGCTTTGCTTTTTTGTCTTTAAAACCAAATGTAAACATAATATTTATAAACATAATACCATATTTTTGACCGATCAAGCTGACTAATACCCCAATCTGAAACTGATGAGTCAAAGATTGAACAAAGATTGATGTTATTTATGTTTTCACCCCAAGGAAGAAAACGGAAGGAAACAGTTTCCCCCCGACAACAATAACATCCATAGTTTCAACGAACCAGATTACATCATAGCCTTTGACTCATTGGTGTTATTGCCTCGAGATAGATGCCCTTTTTTCTCACGTCATCACATACGCGATGTCTTTTTCGATGGCCTGGTTGCAGTTGTTTGGTTCAATGTGCTGTTTTTCATGATGGTTGCGAACGACGGAAGCACAAAGTTGGATACCCCCGCCCATAAAATGGAGGCTATAGTCTGCGATACGAGGCACATTGCAGCGACGCTCCGTCAAAACATCCGTTGATCCGCCGTTATACCTTCAGTAGGCCTTGAATGATGCTCCGAGTGGAAGTTGTGTTGGTGCTTTGTGGCCTTTGCGCTGTCGGAACGGCCTTGATTGGTCGCACCCAGAGTGCTGGTGCTCGTGGCGTTTTGACTTGCAATGGACGGCCGCTGCGCAATGTTTTGGTGAAGCTGTATGATGAGGATGATGGCGGCATCGATGATTTGATGGCCAAGACCAAGACTGATGCTAATGGACGGTTTGAACTCTCCGGAAGCGAGGATGAATTCACGCCTATTGACCCTAAGTTGAACGTAAGTCTAACTTTAAAAGCCATATTTAGACATTCTAATGCCTATCCGTTTTCAGATCTACCACGATTGCAACGATGGCGTCAAGCCCTGCCAGCGCAAGGTCACCATCAAGATCCCCGACCGTTACATCACTCCCGGCAAGTACGCCAAGAACTTCTACGAAGCCGGTACCCTCGAATTGGCCGGTAAATTCCCTGGAGAATCTCGTGATTGCCTTCATTAACCAATTTTCCTAATCTCTTAATTGTGTATTTTGAAAAAATGAATTGTACAACTTTTTTCCTTCCGATCACATAAAAACGAAATAAATCGAAAACACCATTTGCCAGTCAGATCGCAACAACATCTTGAATCCCCGACAAACAAACAACAACTGCTCGAATCCGTGATTAATAGCACTTGAGCTTTGTCTGATCCAAAGGTCGAACGTAATTTGGCACGCATGTGTTGTCAATTTGAAACACGGAAGTGTGACAAGGCAGACTGATAGGCAGTTAGCTAACCCCACACATCTGTCTGAAAAGTTGGCGGGTGGGGTGAAACGACACGTATTGCGTATCAGATAGGTCTATCAGGACACATTGGCGTAAACAAAGTTAAAGGGGGTGCTATTTATGTGTTTTCGTTAGGGAAAGGGTGATTGGCAGGGTTGAATCAAAGCACAAAGCAAAGTTTAGTGTAAGCTTTGGGATCTTTTTCGAATTTGTTTAGGTATTGGGTGACTGATGTTTATGGCATTCTCGGGGTTGGTCGAAAATTGAATGTACAGAATCTCATTTATTGACATTTCCTCTTTCATCAAAACAAATCAGCCACATTCTTGCAAAAAGTAAATTATTATAAAAGTAAGGCAGGGAGGGTTTAAGTTTAGTTTATCTTCCAAACTTAAGAAATGCATTCACGCTTTTCCTCGGCGAAGGTGCTCTCCAAGTTGATGGTGCCAAAGTCGACCCATTGTTCGGGAGTGGGCTCGGCGCCGATGATGAACTTCTGGGGAATGATGAGCTTGACTTTACGCAGGCAGGGCGTATCGGCATCCTGGCAGTCGTGCCAGATGTACAGGACGGGGTCGATGTTGGTCAATTCGCGGGTGTAGCCGTTGAGGGTGAAAGTGCCATCGGCGCTGACAAACTTTTCGTCGAGGGTGTCATCCGGATCGGGTCCTGTAAGAGTTCACCTTTTTAGAGTCGAACTTTCGAGAAGATAGAATGGACTTTACCAGTGTCAATATCAACAATGCGAACCTTGGTCGAGTTGGCCGCAGCAGGCTGGTTGCCGCAGACGAGCTTTCCCTTGACGGCGACGCCTTGCTTGCGCATGGCTTCCGCCGGCAGGATCCCGATGGCACAGATAATGCCAAAAGCGACGAGCAGTGTCGTCACGGACGTCTTCATGGTTGGTCGTTCACCCGAAGAAGTGGCGCTCCTTCAAAAAGGGTCCCCAAAATCGGTGTCCGGGGCCCCGACAACTGCTAACTAACACCCGAGATAGAGTAGGAGGAGCCTGCCACAAAAAAGTGATTTATCAGTCCACGTAACCCGACTGATTTGAGACACATCTACACACAAACAACCTTAATTCGTACTCTGTTTGTCCGAAAAACTGCCCCGGACAGTTGTTTTCAAGCTGGGCTGGGGTGATTCAAGCCCCTGGCTGGCAACCTTGTTTACTTCCCATCTTGAAGTCATTAATCAGTCGGCTGTTGGCCTCACTACGAAAGGGCGAAGACCGAGATAAGAAGAGCCCATCAACAACTTTGACTTTGAGGCTGTCACTTCACTGGTGGTGAGCTCGCATCAGTCTGTAGTCAGCGTCGGCAAAACATGAAGTACCTTTTTGCCGCTTTCGTCGCGATCGTCGGCCTGGTCGCCAGCGTCCAGGGCACCGTCGATGCCGGTATCACTACTCGGTCGGTTGAAGCCACCGGCAAACTGCGTTGTGGACTTCAGCCTGCTCGGCAGGTTATTGTGACTTTGAAGCGTGAAAATGATGATGGTGAGTGAAGTTAACTTTGAAATATTTAAATTTTTAGAAACTTTGTTTAAAAAGTTAAAATTTAACGAGTTGGTTCTTGAAACAAGTCAACAGTTGTACGGTAGATTGTAAAAAAAAGTCTCTTTGGCATTCGGAACACAATGCCAAGAAAGTTAAAATTTTTGAAATTAGTTTTAAAAAAGTTTATTTTGCCATTTTCAGACCTCGACAACGTCATCGGCAAAACCATCACCGACGAAGAGGGCCGCTTCACCATCAAGGGTGATACTGAACGTTTCGGCGGCGCCAAGAGCACCATTGACCCTACCCTGACCTTCTACCACAAGTGTGACACTGAGGAGGCTGTAAGTTTAACTAACTTTGACAAAACTTCGAAAGTGACCATTTCAGAAGCCATTCAACACCTTCTTCCTCCGTTTCCCCCGCACCTACACCACGATCGGCCGTGTCCCTCGTCGCCAATACGACATCGGCACCCTGAACTTGCAGTTCAAGTACCCCAAGCAGACCACCGAAAAGAACCCACCCAAGTAAATACTTTCCATCGAAGCAAAACAACAAACTTCTAATTCTAAATCGTGATACTTTATTCATGTGCGCATTTTTCTGTCAAAATTTAAAGTGAACAAAGACAACTTTTTCCTTAAAACACAAACTGGCAAATGGGATGTTACACAGTTTTTCCATCAACTTTCAATATGAAGATCTGCCATGATGAGTTGCATACCCCTAATGGAATAAATTACGATTTCTGGAATTGCGGCGGCGTGATAGCGAGCGCTAAAAGCTGGCGAAAAAGTTACTCGTTTGAAGCCTGAGATGAAAGCAGCTGATCGAGGGCCTGAAGCTTGCCCAGCGACGTTTCAATCTTGTGTCCTCGGGCTGTTTCGAATGCTGAAAAGGTCATAGACTGGTCATACGTCGATAAAACAAGATATTATAAAAAAGAGACGTACCAGTGACAGCAGCGGGCATCGGAATACCCAAACGTTCGACCATGTACGCACAGACTAGAAACCCCGTGCGATTCAGGCCGTGGGCGCAATGGACTCCGATCAACTTGTCTGAAAGGGAGTCTGTTAGATTGGATGGGGGTCATTATCAGTGAGCAGAGAGCCAACAAGTGTCAAAAAACATCAGGAACGAACCTTTTTCCCTGGCCAGGTAGTCGTCAACAATGTCGTGGAAGTCCTTTCGTCGGTCCAGAATGCGTGTAGCATCGCAGCGGAGTTTCCTGTATTCGATGCCGTAGTTGGTCCAGCCAGCGGGGTCGTAATATTTGAAGGAGGTTGTAAGATCGATGACTAAAATTCCTTTATAAAAGGTCAAAAATGCATAAAAAGAGCCATACCCAATCCAATATCCGTCCCCTGAGCCCGCAATTCCTCGACCAACTTCTTCAAAGTCAGCTTATCTCCAGCCGGAATAACTTTATCATTGAAATAGCTATCATCCAACGGCGTCTTGAACGGCACAAAGCGAGTTCCAGCGACACGTTGGCCAATATTTCGATATCTGCTCCATCTGAGACAACCAAAAATATGTAAATTCTAACAAAATACCGCAAAAAACTCACTTTTCTGGAAGTTTCTTCGACATTGCCGGCGGCCGACTCGTCGATCGCGATCTCGACCGACTTCCGGTGGCTCGTCGTTGTCTGGAAGCCGCGGTTCCGTTCGATGCAGCAGGTCCGACCATTCAGTCAAGCTTTCTCCGAATCAATAGGCCCACTTTGTCGTCGCCGTCGTATTCGCCGAACCCGTGGCACTCTGGGATGAAAAGCGCCGAACGACGGGGGCACACAGGAACACGAGAAGGAGCGAAAAAGGAGCAATGCCTGGGGACACGAACGACCAGAGCTCTTGAGACCAATGCGACCAGTGGTCGTCGCCTGCGGCTATTATGTCCGTTGGTTGTGCTTTGCGTCGGGTTTTTTTCGTGGTGGGAGTGCACTTGGGGTGGGATTGCGCATGCGTGTAAGTGGCTTTTTCTCTGTCCATTTCACATTTTCACCAATTTCACCTCCACACTTACATTGTTCAACCTGTTCGCATTACAAAAAACACATTTCACACTAAAATTTTCCAACTTTGTACCACCCCAATCCATTGCCCTTTTACGACCCCCCTTAATTTCATCGCGGCAATCCCCCATTTCAATGTAACACAAAACAAAGGTCAGATGAGACGAAATTAATCACTTTGTGTAACTGGCATGTCTGCGAAGCAAAAAACGGCTGCCCTATTATGGCACTACTGCTTGAAAAACCAGAAAAACGGTCACTGTAATAATAAAAACTTAAAACAATGAACCACAGTGGTATAAAAGTGTAAACCAAGTTCACGTGAATTGCGAGTATCAGCGGAAAAAATATGAATATAGGTGACAATTGATGAGCGGTAGGTCCTCAGGGCGGGTTTTGGTCATGATGGTCTGTCATGTGAGTACTTAACTGATTGTGTTCAGGTATTCAGAGGTTCGTAAAAACATGCGTTCAAATGTATATTATAAAGTGTTGTGGGGGTTAGATGGGTTTGCTTTTGTTTGATTTTAAGCTGTCTGGGATAGTAGGGCGTTACGGTAGTTTGGCCTTTGAAATTGTGTTTTGAAAAAGGGATGTAATAGATATCCGCGCATTGTGTCAAAAAGCGGCCGTAATCCCGTGGAAATCGGATCGTTCCTCCAGGCAGTTTGCGTCGATCCGATTGAAAATTCCTGTCGTCGGGCGTGTTCCGGTGGCAATGACCAGCGAGCAGGCGCCATGACGACGTATCTAAATCCCGTTGCGGGCCACTGACCCCTGCGCGGAAACCGCAGGGCGCGATATGGATGGTAACATGGTTGCTGGCACTATGTACGATCATACAGATAGGATGAAGGAACGAAAGGGCGGTGTAGCCGCCAGCATCGTTTTTGGTCACTTTGTCAGGAGCCTCATGCCCACTATTTCGGATGGTGCGTCGTCGACTCGACTGTCGCGTGTGTCATATCTGCGCGACTTTCGACTTCTGTTGCGTGTGGCGAGTATTGGTTGGGCAACACGGCTGCCCCTGCCGATGCATTCAGAAAGACATCGCTGTTAACCTTGATTTCGGTTGTCGCCCCTGCGTCCGACTGCGCATCAGGGCCACGTTCCGTTCACCTTTCTGTTTTACGTTGCCCTATCCGATTGCAAACACGCAATTACTACCCCTATCAACCCAACTGACCACTCTCTTCCCGCAAATCAAACCCTTTTCTTCTTTTCAAACTAATCAAAATCCCAATTTAAGCCTGCCACATGTCAGAAACCACCATCAGACATCGGGTGCAACCAACCGAACCCCAACCATCAAATGGTCACCTAAAATCGACCAAATCAACCCCTCTCCAGATTGATTTAAGCATTTTGTGGCCGTCCCACTTCCTCAATGCCATCTTCGGTCCTCGAATCTACAGGCTAATCCTGTATTGCACTTACCTCTTCTGGTTTATTGTCGGAATCTTTGTCCTTCGTAAAACGGAGAAGGCCACTCGTGCCGTTCTATACGTCCGCCAATATGCACACACGGTGGCATTGAGCAACATTGAGCAGAGTGATAGCTTTAAAGAACTTCTCGACACTTTGGATCGAGATTTTACACGACCTCCGGCAATATTGTTACTTAATCAGCATGCTTTGAATATGACATTCAACTTTTTGTGTAACACGAAAGAGTTTCCGGGCGTTCATGAGAGGCTTATTTTTGTGACGTTGGATTCTACTGCGAGGGACGTGTTGGCGGAGTATTGGCCTAAGATTAGGCAGTTTTATTGGCCTACTCCAAGTTTATATGTAAGTTTGGCCCGGAAAAGATTTTTTTGAAAGTCAATGTTAACGAAGTTGATTTTTGTAACAAAAGTTTTTGGTTTAACTTTTCTAAAAATAGTACAAACGCCATTTAAACCTTTTTCCAGAAATCTTTCTCATTCGCTGAAGGCCCTTATCAGCTCATCTACCTCCTCCGAGCCAACATTGCTGTGGCACTTCTAAGAAATGGAAAATCCTTCTGGATGATGCAACAAGACACCTTCTGGCGGAAGAACCTCTTCGATCAAAACTTCGAGGACGACACCTCATTTGATGCACTTTTCGATCAGATCGGTGATGATGAGGATTCCCTCAGGGCAGAATGGGTCAATGGTGAGTCCATCTATCCAAGACTTGTTTTGGGATTAGGGATGTAAGACACACGAAACTGCTCTTTTCTTTCTTTTCGGTTCCGTCAGCTTTCACTTTCTCTGTTGAGCCTCATTGAAACTGAGGAAGAAGAAATCGAGCGTCTTAGAGACCATGAGGTCCGATAAATGTATCCATCCGGTTTGTGTAAATCCGGGTGAAAAGAGTGTTTCCGATAGGGTGCGCAATATTATAGTTCGCGCAAGTGTGACAATTGCTTGTTTTTAAACTGTTAAGCTTTTTGTTTTTGTTCTGCCAACTTGCGCCTTTCAATGTGGAAAGTAGATATTAAAAATTAATATAATTCCAAAGTGGAACAAACGGATGGCACACTTTGCATTTAAAAATTCAATCCGATCCCAAACCTATTTTTAATAACAATTGACTCTATTTTTACCAAATTCAATTCAGTGACCGACAAGATTGAGGTTGACCCATACTTAATCGGACAGAAAAGGTATATTATGCATAGTTGGATTATATGTCAATCGAACACACGGGTCACTTGCTAATTCGAATCAATTTCAAAGGCACCCAAAACTACAAAACAAAAATAGTTTTCTCACGTGGCGGAGAAATCAACACCTTGTTGTCGAAAAATTGGCAATTTGCAGAGGTCGTTTGGTGCAAAAAGGCGATCATAATGTGTTTGATTTCTGGTTTCTGATTTTTCTTGATTATCCTATCAACTACATTGCATATGAAAACAAATGTCTCCCAAATAGGCCAAAATTCCATGCATTTTCGAAACACTGACATTGCGCAATCACTTCCACCACGGTACAATGAACTGTCAGTTTTTTGTCATTTCTCAATTGGTACGGGCGATTCATTGACCTTTACAGTTTTTTAGAGCACTGTGTTACTGCCCTGTTTCTACATTGTAGAAGCGTCGCTCATTTTGGAACTTTTTATGTCTGAAAACATTGGTTGAGCATGTCTGTGGACGTCGATTGACCAAAAACGACATCACAATTTGGGGCTTTGTGACGGAGGTGCACTCATGTAGTGGTTTTACAAAACGTGTGCCACGTGCCAGGATACTCGACGAGTCAAGTGTGCAGACGGATGGCCTCGGGAAGGGGGTTGAATGTGCTTTTGAATGTGCGGAAGAGACAAAATTCGGGGATGGGGGATTGATTGAAAATGGGGGGAACAAAGTGCAATGGAATAGGTGAATGCGATTGGAATTGTGTGGTCGGGGATATAGTAAATCGGATTTGGGATAAGGATTCGGGTGGAAAAATGATTATCTCGCATTATTACAAATATTCGTTCATTCGACGCAGAACTGAATTATGAACAGAAAAGTTAGAAAGGTGAATGCACGAAAGTTAACGAAAAGTAATGCAAGCTGCAATTAAAAATGGGTGTTTTTTGACATTGGGCACACTTTGCCAACAAAAATTTAAAAATCGCATTTTTAGGTGCCAACTTCTTCGTCAAAGCAACCCCCGACACTCTTATCTTCTTCGAAGCCATCGCAGACAAGCTCAAGTTCTTCTACACCCCCGATATGGGTATTATGATTCATCAATGCCACACCTGGTCTTCCCCAAAATGTAAATGGATCCCCCACAAGATTGCTCATTCCTGGGAATGGATGTACACGGAACAAACCCATGCCCCCGCGATCATGCAACTCGACTGTGAAACCGACGGTGGCACAAAGCTCCAAGAACTTGCCAAATTTGGATTTTACTTCACTGAAGCCGATGGTCGCACCTGTAAGCCTTCCGCCGTGCATCAAGCTGCAGCCCGCATGGAAGCCGGCCAAATCGAGATCGGTCGCCATAGTTGGCTCAAACTATCCTGGGGCCGCTTCCAGTTCCGAATGTACTGGTGGATCGTCGACATGATCCTGTGGATGCCCATCCTCGGCCCCTTCCTTAAGCCGTATCTTCCCCTCGTCGGGTACATCCTGATGTTCACGATGTGAACGAAACAGTCTCACAATGCCCCCCAGATTTCGAGCCTGAAATCGCATTTCAAACATCGTGCCACTCGTTACCGGTTTTATCAATTATCAATGAATCGAAAGTGTTTACGTCAAAAACCGATTCAGTTTTACCGTTTTACTCGAAATTCCTTTCTTTCAATTCAGCCTCAAAACGGACAGCCAGATATATTTAATAGCTATTTTTGTTGTTTATCTTAATAATTTAAATATTTACGATCACAAATGCTAATAAAACAGAATTCATCATTGATATTATACATAATAAACAAAAAATGTATAAATACAAAATCAAACGGTAACACGTCTGTTTAAAGAGATACTCTGAACGCGAACAGTTGTCATTTCATTCTTTTTGGGTAGTATTCCAAAAAGTCGAAAAAGTTTGTCGAGAAATAGAAATTCTAAAAATTCGTCGCGAATAACTTTGCTGCAATTCAATCATATATATTTATAAAACTGTTGTGTTTGGTTACCTTATCAACAACAACATCAGCGCGTCCGTGCCATAAACAACTTCAATGCCGATGATGTAAATGTTACCAGTTAGGTCCAAATACATTGCTGCTTTTTTAGTAGGTCGTGAAAATAATAAAAAATGTGTATACAAACCAACAAAAATAATAGTAAAAGTAAAAAATAACGTCGAAACAGAACACTGTAAAAGCAATCTGCGTTCTATTTTTGAAGCAGTTGAACTTCCATGGAAGGCAGGGTTGAAGCGAGTTGCAATAATGGAACCAACGATCAAAACTACACAAATGACGCCACTTATAAGCAGCGTAAACATTTGAAACTTGATCCTAAGATCGAAATTATAACAAGGATCTTCCGAATTGCAATCAATATGCCTCGAAATCGCGTAGAGGGCAACTGGTATGGCTAAAATTACTATAACGTAGATAACTGTGCGCCGAAAAATCCACATTCGCTTATAGGTTTTAATAAATACAAGAGCGGTGAAACGGTTAAAGTTTAAAAGCACATTTAACGGTCCAATAATAAGAAGACTATACGATTGTACCACATCGTCAATATCTGTCACAGTAAGATCATCCCAGTATTTGTCAGCGACGTAAGATGACACTTGTGCGATTGCATGGATACTCAGATTTATTGTTGAAATATAGAAATATGCGGAAAGAAACAATTTGTTTCTCTTAAAAAATTGGACAATAAAGAAAGAGATGGCAATAATCTCCACAATTAGCGTTACATCTTTTACGATGTCACTTAATGAATATAGGAAATCAAACACATCGGACATTTTAGTAGCTAGGTTTCTGACAATACTAAACACCCGACTTTTTACATTTGTTAAAAAAGAACGTTTTTGTTGCTGATTAGTCATTTTATTTAGTAGCCGTGTCACACAAAAACGTATTTACAATTGTGAAAGTCGAAAACAAACAGTCACTGTCTATAGACATGTTACACATCATTTTTGACTCTAATTTATGTTATGTTAATCAAGCGGTCACACAGTTATTCACAGAAATACTCTGAATGCGAACTGTTTTGACCTTATTCTTCTTAGGTCGTATTCGGTGGCACATCCTGGCAAGCCTATTGATGAATAGAAACTCCAAAAATGTGTCGCGAATGATTTTGCTGCAAATCACGCGTTTCATTTTTTTAACGTTGTATTCAACTACCTTATCAATAACAACATTATAGCTTCCGTGCCATAAACAACTTCAAGACCGATGACATAAATATTAGCTGTAAAATCAAGAATCAGTGCTGTTTTAGGATCAAGTGGTGATAATAACAGCTTTGTATATAAACCAACAAAAACAACTGTAAAAGCGAAAAATACAGTTGATACAGAACACTGTATAAGCAGTTTGCGTTCTACGTTTGATGCCGTTGAGTTTCCATGAAAGGCAGGGTTGAATCGAGTTGCGATAATTGAACCAATAATTAAAATTACACAAATGATGCCACATAAAAGCAACGTAAACATTTGAAACTTTACCCTGAGTTCGTAATCAATTATTATACAAGATACTCGCAACTCGCAGTCAACATGCATTGAAACAGCATACATAGGGATTGGCAATGCTAAAGTTACTACAACATAGATAACTGTGCGCCGAAAGATCCACATTTGCTTATAACTTTTGATAAACACAAGAGCTGTGAAACGGTTAAAATTCAAAAGCACGTTTAACGGACCAATGATAAGAAGACTATATGCTTGTAGAAAATCGTCAACTTGTATCAGAGTAATGTTATCATAAAATTTGTCGTCGACGGCAGTTGATATCTGTGCAATGGCATGAATGCTAAGATTAATTGTCGAAATGTAGAAATATGCGGATAAAAATATGTTGTTTTTCTTTAAAAACTGGACAGTATAAAAAATGATGGCAATAAGTTCCACAATGAGCGTAATTAACTTAACTAAATTAGTTAATGAGAAAAGAAATGCTAACGAATCAAACATTTTAATGGTTATTTTTTAAATAAGTAACTCAGTTTTTAAGTAACTCAGTCTCTACGTAAAAAGGACATTTTTTGACTAGTCATTCGTTACAACCGTATCATACAAAAACGCATAATAAGAATTGTCAAAAACAAAAATAAATATACTTACAAAATGGCATGTTATAAAGTTAAAAAACTTAGTGTTGCGAAAACGATAAAACAAGCAACAACCGTCTATATAAACATGTACAAAAGTTGTCTAGACGCAATGGCATCACAGTCGTCAACATTGACTTGGTTTCACTCTTGTGAAAATCAAAAACAAACAGTCACTGTCGAAAGACATGTTATACATTTTGACAATAATTTCTTTTATGTTAATCAAGCAGTCACACAGTTGTTTACAGAAATACTCTGAACGCGAACAGTTTTGACCTTATTCTTCTTGGGTCGTATTTGGTGGCACATCCTGGCAAGCCTATTAATGAATAGAAAATCCAAAAATGTGTCGCGAATAATTTTGCTGCAACTCTTTCATACTATTTCAATAAAACACTGTATTAACTTACCTTATTAACAACAACATCAGCGCTTCCGTGCCATAAACTACTTCAAGGCCGATCATGTAAACATTAGCTGTAAAGTCAATAAACCATGCATTGTTATCATCAGGTGGTGATATTAAAAGCGTTGTATAAAAACCAACAAAAACAACTGTAAACGCATAAAATACGGTTGACACAGAGCACTGTAGAAGAAGTCGGCGTTCTACTTTTGATACCGTTGAGTTTCCATGAAAGACAGGATTAAAGCGAGTTGCAATGACAGTACCGATGATTAAAATTACACAAATAACGCCACAAAAAAGCAACATAAACATTTGAAATTTAACTCTAAGTTCGTAATTAATACAAAATTCTGGTGCTTCGCAGTCAACATGTGTTGTAACAGCCATGAATATTATTGGTGTCGCTAAAGTTACTATAACGTAAATTATTGTGCGCCGAAAGATCCATATGCGTTTATAGTTTTTATAAATTACAATAGCGGTAAAACGGTTAAAGTTCAAAAGCACATTTAACGGTCCAATGATAAAAAGACTATAAGTTTGTACAGTATCATCAATGTCTACCCAGGTCAGATTATCCCAGTATTTGTCAGCGATGTAAGATGACACTTGTGCGATTGCATGGATGCTAAGATTAATTGTCGAAACATAGAAATATGCGGATAGAAATATATTGTTTCTTTTTAAAAATTGAACGGTATAGAAAAAAATGGCAATTAATTCCACAATAAGCGTAATAAACTTGACCAAATTAGTTAATGAATAAAGGAAACTTGAAACGTCAAACATTTCAGTTGCAAGTATCGGACAACATCAAGCAACTGGGTCTTTACGTATGTAGAGTTTTTTTATTTTTGACTAATCATTCGTTATCTTTAGTTGCCGTGACTTACAAACGCAAACTTACAATTGTAAATTTGAAAACAAATGTACTTACAAATTGAAAAGTTACAAAGTTAAACAAATGGTGGTGTTGTGGAAGCGGAAAAACAAGCAGCAACTGTCTACAAACGTATAAAAAAGTGGTCTAGACGGAATCAAAATCAACAGTGTCACTTTGCAAGATGAATTTTGATCTATAATTGTTAAATCAGATTCGTTTCATCGTTGGCATCGCATTATTTCTGGTATTCTTTCAACACTGTTTTTTAGGCCAACATTTTTTGTCTGTTTTGTTTCATTTTGCACATGTCTCCATTGAATCGATGGTTTTATTAACAAATAAAAATGTTTATTATGATATCGAAGAATTGTACATGTAACTACCTTCAATGCCACCAGTTTTCGTTTTGTTCTTGTTGGGTCGTACTCGACGACAGACACTGACAAGCTTGTCAATGAATAGAAACTCGAAAAATGTGTCACGAATGACTTTGCTGCAATTCATTCATATAACACTTGGTAAAAACTGTTTGTATTCACTTACCTTATCAACAACAACATCAGCGCTTCTGTGCCATACACAATTTCAAGACTGATGATGTAGATGTTAACTGTGTAGTCAATAAGCAGTGCTGTGTTTATATCAGGTGGTTTCATTGTTAGCACTGTATAAAAACAAATAAAAGTAACTGTGAACGCAAAAAATACTGTTGACACAGTACACTGTAGAAGCAGTCTTCGTTCTACTTTTGATGCAGATGAATTTCCATGGAAAGCAGGGTTGAAGCGAGTTGCGATAATGGAACCGATGATTAAAACCACACAAATGATACCACATGTGAGTAACGTGTACACTTGAATCATGGTCCTAAGTTCGTAGTCAATTACAATGCAAGCTTCTTCCCCTTCGCAATCAACACGCGATGTTGTAATAACGTTTACTATCAATGGCGAGAACAAAGTTATGAAAATAAGGATCATTGTTCGTCGAAAACGCCAAATACGTTTAAAACTTTTGAAAAATACGAGAGCGGTAAATCGGTTTAGATTGAGTAGCACGCTTATCGGTCCCATGCTAAGAAGACTGTACGCTTGTATAGCATCGTCGACTTGTACCACAGTTAGATTAAATTCGAGTTCATCAACGATAGCAGCTGATAGTGTGGCAATTGCATGAATGCAAAGATTAATTGTCGAAATATAGAAATAAGCAGACAAAAATAAATTATTTTTCTTTGAAAACTGTACAGTATAGAAAATAATGGCAAGAATTTCCACAATAAACGCAATAAATTTAACAAAGG
This sequence comes from Panagrellus sp. LJ2284, assembly GCA_024447225.1. Lineage (NCBI taxonomy): Eukaryota > Metazoa > Nematoda > Chromadorea > Rhabditida > Panagrolaimidae > Panagrellus > Panagrellus sp. LJ2284. Next base: position 8,070,233 of record JAMRYC010000004.1, read on the forward strand.
AAGTCAACAAAACAAGAAATCTTAACGGGTCCATCTTTCAGTAGCTAAATTTTTAACAACACAACTGACTTTCTATGTGTGTAGAACGGTTTGTTGTCGAAATGCCATTCGTTATCGTTAGTAGCCATGTCGTACAAAAATCATTTGTAGTCAAAGCTGTCAAACATGGGAAAGATGTACTTGCAAATTGTCAAACTATCAACGACATGTTTATACAATTTGGCCAAACGCAGTGATGTCATGAGAAAGTAAACGGCGATGCCTTCACATTAGACTCTGTGGTTTTTTTGCGTAACGGGTTTTTATCTGATAGTCAACTCCGTCTGACATCATCGTTGCTTCAGGATCGCGCATTTATTGTTCATAAACATTTTTTTCCCCTTAAACATTAATTGTAACAACGTTGACTTTGTTGTTTTTGCAACGTATTCGGTTCCACAGTTCGGAAAATTTGTTAACAAGTAGAATCTTGAAAATGATTCCGCGTACATATTTGCTGCAAACTATTTACAATAAAATTGTTTTATAAACTGTGGGTGATACCTTATCATTAACAGCATCAGCGCATCAATTACAAAAACAACATCCATACTTATGCTGTAAAAGCCAAATGATATGTCGTCCATCCATCCTTCTTCTTCAATAATCGGTGTCGTTAACCGTTTTGTATAAAAGAAAACAAAAATGAGCGTACTAGTAAAAAATAATGTTGTTACAGAGCACTGCAAAAGCACTCTACGCTCAAGTTTTGATGCTGTTGAATTTCCATTATGGGTAGTTTTGAATCTAGTTGAAATAAACATACCAAACATCAATATTACACAAATGACGCAGCACAATAACATTGTATATATTTGAATGTGAACGTTAAGGGAAGCAAAGTTAATTTCTGTTACACAAACTTCGTACGAACATTCAGTATACGATGCAGGAGCACCGCCAATGACAAATGGTACGGCCAAAGTTACTGTAACATAAATAACAGTTCGCCGAAAAGTCCATATTTGATCAAATTTCTTGTAAAATACAACTGCGGTAAAACGGTTTAAGTTTAGAAGCACATTTATCGGTCCAATGACAAGAAAGCTGTACCATTGTAAAAAGTCATCAATGCGAAACATGACAGTGTCAATTATTAACTCATCAGAGATAGCAGATGTTATTTTCGCAGCAGCATGAACACTTAGATGGATTGTGGAAATGTAGAAATACGCGGATAAAAACATGTCATTTTTATGATAAAATTGATACAAGTAGAAGCAGATGGTTATGAGTTCCACAATGAGCGTGGTATACTTAATCACATAGGTTAATATTAAAAAGTAACCTAATAAATAAAGCTGAAGCATTTCCATTGTGATCAACAATGTCGACGTACCTGTTCCGAAAAACGTTCTGGTTATGACTTATATTTCTATTGATGCCATAATTATGCTATCTGTGACGACACGCTATTGTTTTGTCGAAATAATGATTAGTTCCTCATTGTAGGCCGAATAAATTACATGTTTTGATAAGGCCGTATGAAAGTACAAAAATTACGTGTCATAAAAAGCTATTAATGGCAGATAGAAAAACAAAGAACAGTGAATTGGGTTCCATTTTTCTGCGGAAAAAATGTTTTTTTAACGGTTTGACAATGATTGTTATCTTGGATTACTTGTCAAAATATTTCAAGTCTTTAGGTGCCGTACCAAACATGTGCCAAGCATTCTTTATTTTAAAAAATCGTATATATTAAAAATGCAGCATAATCATCAACTAAACATTAATAGTAACAACGTTGACTTTGTTGTTCTTGCAACGTATTCGATTCCACAGTTCAGAAAGTTTGTCAACAAGCAAAATCTTCGAAATTATTCCGCGTACATATTTGCTGCAACTTTTTTACAATAAGTGTTTCAAAAACTATGAACGATACCTTATCATTAACAACATCAGCGCATCTATTGCAAAAACTAATTCAATACTTATGATGTAAACGCCCAATGTTACGTCCTGCATCCACCCGTCTTTTTCAAAATTTGTTACCATTAATAATTTTCTGTACATAAAAACAAAAACAAGTGTAAAAGTAAAAAATATTGTAGTTACAGAGCATTGAAAAAACAATCTTCGTTCTATTTTCGATGTCATTGAACTTCCATAGAAGCTAGCGTTGAATCTTGTTGCGAACATAGAAGCAATAATTAAAATCACACAAACAACGCAACACAAAAGCATAGTATACATTTGAATATAAGCGCGGTTCAGGTAAGCAAAGTTACCATCAAGTAGGCAAACTTCTTCGGACATACAACGCATATACGACGAAGGTACACCGCCTATCGCAAATGGTACTGCCAACGTTGCTGTAACAAAAATTACTGTTCGCCGAAAAGTCCATATTTGATTAAATTTTATATAAAATACAACAGCAGTAAAACGGTTTATATTTAATAACACATTTATTATAAGAAAACTGTACCACTGTAAGAAGTCATCAATATAAAAAACAACGGTCCCAACTGCGAATTCGTCTGAGATAGCTGTTGATACTTGTGCAATTGCATGAATACCCAGATGAATTGTCGAAATTTAGAAATACGCGGACAAAAATATGTAATTCTTCTTTAAAAACTGATAAGTGTAGAAAGAGATGCTTAAAAGTTCCACAATCAGTGTAATGTACTTAACGACATAAGTTAATGCTAAAAAGAAGCCTAAAAAGTCAATCGCAAGCACTTCCATTGTGATTCAATAGTACTGACTAACCTGTAACGTTATATTATGACTAGCTTTTTTAATGCTATAATTACTTTATCTACACGCGGTTGTTTTGATAAAATAAATAATAGTTCCTGAATTCAGGTCAAAAAAATAATGTGTTTCTTCCCAAGTACAACCACAACTACGTATCTTAATTTGTTTGTTTTGCCGAAGATGGGATAATCATGATCAAATAAATTAGTTAATGTTTATTTAACGATTATTTATCTGTAGACTACACATACATGGTTACAATTTTGATTTTATTGTCCTTGTGTCGTATTCGATGCCACAGTTCAGTAAGTTTGTCGAAGAACAAGAAGTTGAAAAATATTTTGCGTATGCTTTTGCTAAAAATGCTTTGTAACAGTAAAAAAAAATATGTAGCTGATACCTTATCATTAACAACATCATCGCATCAATTGCATAAATAAGTTCGACGCAGATATTGTAAACTCCTAAAGTAATGTCGAGAAGAAATCCTTGTTTTTCAATGTTTGGGGACGTCGAAAGCCACATATACAAATATACAAAAACAATTGTAAGAGCAAAAAATATTGTTGTTATGGAGCACTGCAAAAGTAATCTGCGTTCAAGCTTTGATGCTGTTGTGTTTCCATGGAAGCTCGTGTTGAATCTTGTTGCAATAATAGAACCAATTATTAAAATTACACAGAGAATAGAACACAAAAGCATAGTACACATTTGAATGTTGACCCGGACCAAATTGGCATAACTACTTTCAGTAACACAGAGATTTTCAGACGGACAGTCAGTATGTGCTGCAGGAATACCATTGATTGCAAATGGTGTCGACAAAGTTACGATGACATAAACAAGAGTCAGCCGAAAACGCCACAATCGCTTGAAGGTGTTAAAAAATACAATTGCAGTAAAGCGGTTTAGATTTAATAGCACGCTTATTGGCCCAATTACAAGAAAACTGTACCACTGTAAGAAGTCGTCAATACGAAAGGAAAGGGAATCGCTGTCCAATTCATCGGAAATAGCAGCTGATACTTTTGCAAGTGCATGGATGCTTAGATGAATCGTTGAAATGTAAAAATATGCGGATAGAAACATATAGTTCTTCTTAAAAAATTGAAACATGTAGAAAAAAATGGCAATCATTTCCACAATTAGAGCAAGATACTTAACGACATAGGTTAATAGCAAAAAGTAACCTAAGAAATCATCGAAAATCATTGATTGTAGTTTAACAAAACTGAACGACTGACTTTATGTCTAGTCTTAGCCAAGTTTTCTTTATTACATGTCGTATTACTGCCATCGGTTACGACCTTTGTTTTGCCAAGAAAAAAAACAAAATCGAAAAAACACACTTCCTTTCTTGCAAGTACAGCTAAATAACGTGTTTTTATTACTTTTGTATGCAAGGGTAATTTAAATGTTATGTTTTAAAAAACTGGCTTCAGCTGTCTGATATAATAAACAAAAAGGACTACGTCCAGACAGTTGAATAAGCTTTATTAACGGCATTAAGCATATAAAAGCAGTACAGTTCGCTCACTTCGACCAGATTTCAAATATCTTTCATTGGTTTTTTAAGCCGTCGCACAATCATTAATGAAATTACCATGAATGCGAACGGTTTTTATTTTATTGTTGTTGGGTCGTATCCGATGCCAGACCTTGACAAGCTTGTCGAAGCGTAGAAACGTGAAAAATGTGTTGCGTATGACTTTGCTGCAACTTATTAGTAGTATTTTTTTAATTTATAATATTTCAATGAGTTACCTAATCATTAACAACATCAACGCGTCAGTTGCAAACACTATTTCACTGTTAGTCATGTAAACACTAATGGTGTAGTCAAGAATTCTTCCCCTTGATTCAGTATATGGTAATTCTAAGAGCCTCATGTACAAATAAACAAAAACAATTGTTAAAGTAAAGAAAATAGTCGTTACAGAGCATTGTAAAAGCAATCTGCGTTCTATTTTTGATGCCGAAGAGTTTCCATGGAAGCTAGTGTTGAATCTTGTTGCAATAATAGTACAGATGATTAAAATGACACAAATAAAGCAACTTGAAGACAATGTATACCATTGAATCTTAGCTCTATGTAGGCTGGCATAACTACCATCGACTATGCAGATTTTTTGAGTCGAGCAGTCAACTGGCGATACGGAAAAAATCTTCGTTGCAATTGGTAGTGCTAAAGTTATCATGACATAGACAACTGTGCGCCAAAAAAGCCATATTTGTTTGTAGTTCTTATAAAATACGAGAGCAGTAAAACGGTTAAAATTCAAAAGCACATTCAACGGCCCAATAACAAGAAGACTGTACCACTGTAAAAAATCGTCAATGCGCATCGGAATGGAATTAGGTTCAAAATGATCGGCAATAAGCGCCGATATTTTTACAAGTGCATGAATGCTTAGATGAAGCGTCGAAATGTAGAAATATGCAGATAGAAATATATTGTTTTTATTCCAAAATTGAACGGTATAAAAAGAGATAGCGACAATTTCTACGATAAGCGTGACATACTTCACAATATTGGTGAATATCAAAAGAAAACCTAACAAATCAACCATTTTAATTGTTAACAACCGAAACAGAGCAATTGTCTCTATACAAACTGCGTTTTGTTTTTGTCTAGTTTGTCGTTAAATGACATTAAAAATTTATGCCATCTGTTACTACTTGTTTTTGTTATGACAGGAAATACATAATACATTTCCTTAACTGAAGTAGAATGAAAATTATACATTTGAACAACTTCCGTAAGCAAGTGCATTCAAAATTATGTGTCTTTGAAGGGTATTTTTAGTCGTTGTCAATACAAAAAAGAAAATTTAAAAGTACTAATCTGTCAAAAAAAGTACAAAACGCTAACTATAGTTTTAGAAAAGATAGTGGTGTTGTGGAATGGCAAGAAAAATATGAAAACAATAAGCAGCTGGATTTCAAAGTTGCCCAGACTTGGCGTCATATAACACGCGCACGAAATGCCATTTTTTACATGTCCCCAAAAAAGGTTGAATGATGTTAAATTTGATCAGCTGATCAAGAATGAATAAGCGGTGTAAAAACCTCGATTTTTAATCACACGGATCAAAAAAAACAAAGAAGGCATTAAATACAGCATTTTGGATCACACTTGATCATATTTTCCAATTTTTCGCTTTGTAACTTTTTTTTGTATCACTGTGATCTAAATATTCGTTTTTTACCGTTCTCATAAAACGCCAATTTTTGCAAACCACCGATCTCCCTGAACACTGTTCAAACCGATCAGGGCGCCTTCACCCTCGATCTATCTGAACACTGTTGCCGCAGATCAGGCAGCCCCCTTGCCTCCCGATCTCCCTGAACACTGTTCCCACAGATCAGGGCCCACTGATCTTTCTGCACAGTGTTCAGGGAGATCAGGCCACTCCCCTTGCCCCCCGATCTCCCTGAACACTGTTCACAGGGATCAGGGTGCCCTGATCTCCCTGAACACTGTTCAGAAAGATCGAGGCCCACCGATCTTTTTGAACACTGTTCCCACAGATCAGCAGCCCCCTTGCCCTCTGATCCCCCAGAACACTGTTCACAGGGATCAGAGCGCCCTGATCTCCCTGAACACTGTTCCTGTAGATCAGGACGCCTACCGATCTTTTTGAACAGTGTTCAGAGAGATCAGACTGTGCATGCAGCCTGCACAGAACAAACGGCTTTGGCGGGCTCTTTCTTTTCTGGGGAACTAGCTGTTAGTTTTTCTCGGGGTCTTCTTTGCGTGTCATCTCGCATACCTTTGAACTGTCATCAATCCAGAAACAGTGTTCAACATGGCCCCAGTGCAGTGGATATCGCGGTCAACAAGATATTAGTCATGGAGGCGATGCGAACGGGTCAAAAAATGATGACAAAGCCAGCCTTCTGCAGGAAACCACGCGATCAATACCAAACGCGCGCGCGTTTTCGTGTGGGTCGACCTTCATTTTTTGACCCGTTCGCATCGCCTCCATGACTAATATCTTGTTGACCGCGATATCCACTGCCCTGGGGCCATGTTGAACACTGTTTCTGGATTGATGACAGTTCAAAGGTATGCGAGATGACACGCAAAGAAGACCCCGAGAAAAGCTAACAGCTAGTTCCCCAGAAAAGAAAGAGCCCGCCAAAGCCGTTTGTTCTGTGCAGGCTGCATGCACAGTCTGATCTCTCTGAACACTGTTCAAAAAGATCGGTAGGCGTCCTGATCTACAGGAACAGTGTTCAGGGAGATCAGAGGGCAAGGGGGCTGCTGATCTGTGGGAACAGTGTTCAAAAAGATCGGTGGGCCTCGATCTTTCTGAACAGTGTTCAGGGAGATCAGGGCACCCTGATCCCTGTGAACAGTGTTCAGGGAGATCGGGGGGCAAGGGGAGTGGCCTGATCTCCCTGAACACTGTGCAGAAAGATCAGTGGGCCCTGATCTGTGGGAACAGTGTTCAGGGAGATCGGGAGACAAGGGGGCTGCCTGATCTGCGGCAACAGTGTTCAGATAGATCGAGGGTGAAGGCGCCCTGATCGGTTTGAACAGTGTTCAGGGAGATCGAGAGGCAGTCTGATTAAAAAAGTAATAAACTGATCGAAAAACCGTTTATTGCACACAACTGATCCCAGAACATAGCAAAGGTGGAAAAATCCAAAAAACGGATCAAAGTGTAGCTGAATTTAAAGAATTGCTTCCATTTGTTTAAATTAGATCACAAGTGATCCAATTTCAGCACTTTGAAGGGAAACAACCGAGCTGTACTCACGTTGAGCTGTATATAACAAAACTTATCAAAAACATGATAATTGATCACACTTTGAGCAAATTTAGCATTATTCAGTCTGTTTTGTGGACGTGTAAAACATGGCATTTCGTGCGCGTGTTATATGCGGGGCAACTTCCTTATATCTTTTTTTCTTGTTTTTTTCAATTTCCTTGAAACTGTTATTTGTTTGAATCATATGCGAACTGCTATCATAACACAAAACAAAACTTTAGCGATATGCACTTTATTAAAAAAATTGTCAAAAAGACCTCTTCACACAAAAGACGCCCTATAGTTCCAGTTGTTCTTTACACTAATAGTGATGTTCACATTCTCACAGTGAATGTAACGTCAAGTGTTAAAAAAAAGAGAATTCCAATGATCGGCATTTATCGGGGTCCAACTCCTTTCCATACATTGCCTAAATTTTAACATACTTGTCATTTTCAGATTTGGTTGACAGTAAGTATAGATATACACACGTGTTTTAGTATAACTTTTCCCGGATGATGCACCATGTATGTTAAGGCAAATCCCCCCAAGTCGAACGTATGACGACTAGGGGGGATACTAACACAATTATGAGCCGCAAAATAGTCAAGAATGTAGTGGCCAAAAATAACAGTTTACGTCAATAAATAAGAAACAAGACAAAGACCTGGGGAAAGTCAATCACCACAGGTTACGACGGAATTACGTCAAAGGACAAGAGGAACAGTCTTAACAGCCAGGAAAGATAACACTAAAGGCCGGAAAAAAACAACTGTCCCTATCAGTTGGAAAAAAAAGCGTTAGATTGTATCTTTTCCGGCAGTTCGAGATAAAAACAAATTTCCATCGAATCAATGTGTTTTTATAAAATTTGGACATTTTGTTGAAAAAAGCCGTTTAAAAAAAGAAATATTTTTGTTAAGAAATGCAAATCCTTTTGTATCCCTGTTTTTCAAAATGTCCCCTGAATCAGTCCAAATAGCCAAAGGTCTCATTCGCCGTTGTGGCGCAGAGCAGTGATGGCCATCTGCAAAGTACTACTCGCGTCGACGTTTCTTGCCTTTTTGTTTGTGGAATACAAATCGAAATACCACAAGGCTGGTCCAGAGCCGCCTGGCTTCAACGATTCTTTGGTTCTTCCACCAAAACCATCCAACGACCCACCCAACCCACCCAAACCGGCACCCTTTGACGATACTGTTGTTCCTCCCGCGCCGAAAATCTGTCGGAATCAAGATTGTGTCATTGAGGCCGGATTTTTTCATTCCAATAAAAATAATACGGTGAGGGATAAAACGGACCGTAGTACGGTTTGGTTACACTTAAACTTCTTTTCAGGTAAACCCATGCACCGACTTTTACGAATTCACTTGTGGCAGATTCCGTCTTTACCATGACATTCCGCCAGGAGAATCGATGTTTGATACCGGAGGTGTTACTATGGAGCGTGTACAAAAACTGGTGCACAAATCCCTTTCGGCTACTTCGACAACGCCCGAAGAACCGTACGAAAAACTCACCAAAGCGTATTTCCAAAAATGTATGGACGTAACCAAGATCGACGCAACCGGAAAAGCAGCTCTTACCACATTTTTGAACCAGTTTGATGGCGGCGCGCCATTTCTCGGTGGCGCAGGCTTCACGACGTCATGGGAAACATTTTTGGGCAAAGCTCTCAAATTTGCTAGTGTTGCTGCTATGCCGATAACCGTACAACTCTGGCCAGATCCTCAAGATTCCAAAAAGACGATTCCTCTATTTGGCCAGGCCCCGGAATTTATGGTCACAGATCCCAAAAACTTTGCCGAAGGAATGCAGAATGAAATAGTCAAAGCTGCCAAAGAGGTGCTGGTCAAAGTAGCCGTAAAACTCGGTGCCACTCAAGCAAATGCCGAAAAAGATGTGAAGGACGTTCTTGAACTTGCGATGAAGCTCAATGCTGCCGCAGTGCCTATGCTCAAAGCTGATGAACCAGAACATTCTGTTATTCTCACGTTTAAGGAACTTAAAGCAAAATATCCGAGAGTATGGTTTCAAACTTTTAATATGGGAAGAACTGCTTACAATTTTTGTTGTTTCAGATCGCTTTTCAAGACATTGTCAACAACTATTTCGGCAATTTACTCACTTTAACTGATGATTCTCGGGTTAAACTTGCGCAGTTTGCTTATTTCGATAAGTTGACGGCAATTATAACAGCAGTCCCGAAGAAAGTTATCGCAAATATTTTTACTATGAAATTTATCGCACAATCGTATGAGTTACTTCCATCAGATATTCTAGACCTTTTCAACGACTTTTCTAACTTGCAAAAAGGATTTAAAACTAAAATTCCTTTCAATCGATTGAAGAAATGTGTGGAAAATACTAACGATCTGTTTGGCTTGGCAATGTCCAGGTTGTACGTTAAGGATCACTTTGATCTTGACAAAGTTGCGCCGAGGGTTTGTCGTTTTGACACTTTAAACTCAAGTAACAAAAATAATTACAGTTGGAAGAAATGACGGCCTACATTAAGAAATACTTCGTCAAAGAATTGGAAGAAGCAACCTGGCTCGATGACAGCACGCGAAAGAATGCCATCAAGAAGGCCACTAAGTTGAGACACCTCATCGGATATTCGAAAGTTCTATTCGACGATGCTTATATGCGGAAAACGTATGAGAAATATGTTAGTTTTTTTATCAACGCTTTTTAATTTTAAACAAATTTTTTATAGAACCCTTCACCTGATGGTGAATCTTACCTCGCGCTATCTTATCGTCTCTATAACCAGGGAGCACTTGCTGCAATCCAGAAGATCAGTAATCCGCCTCCGGTTGACGAACTCCATGTGGGATCCGTAGCGGTACTCAATGCTCTCAACATTGCGCACAAAAACGCAATAGTTTATTATGCTGCCATCCTTCAACATCCCTTTTTCATGCCAGATCTCCCGAGATACGTACAGTATGGCACATTTGGAAGTATTATCGCACACGAACTGCAACATGGCTATGATAAGAAAGGGTATCAATACGATGAAAATGGCAACAAGAACGACTGGTGGCAAGCGGACACATTGGCTAAATTTATCGACAAAAAAAAGTGTTTTATCAATCAATACAACGCTGAAGGTGTCGATGGCGATTATAGCGCTGGTGAAAACATGGCTGACAACGCTGGGCTAAAAACAGCTTTCGGCGCTTATAAGTTGTGGCTCGAGGAGCACCCTGATGAGGTGGAAATGAAAATGCCGGGGTTCAGTGAATACACTAATGAACAGATGTTCTTTATTTCGTGGGCTAATGTAAGTTTTTAGTTGAATTCGGTCTAATTTTAACAGTGAAGAGCTTTTAGAATTGGTGTGGCCTCATCGATATAGAAACCGCGAAGCTCGTAAAGGACGAGCATCCACCAAGCAACATTCGAAGCAAAGTTGCCGTTCGGAACAGCGCCGAGTTAAACAGTGCTTTTAACTGTCCCAAGCCAACGGGTATGACTTGCAAACTGTGGTAGTTTTGGATTTAATTTATTGACTGATTTGGGTTGTGACATAAAGTTTTGGGTGAAAGTGACTAGATTTAGGCGATAGTAACGTTATAATGATATTGGACAAGAAAACAAAGAAAAAAAAAAGATTCTGTTAATTGAAGTTGCCAAGACGTATGTTTACCTATGTGAGCAACGACGCTATCACAACTAAGGCCGTGGTACTAATGCCCAGCTGGTTTTTTATCTGATTGTGGAGATTCTTTGTTTTGTCGGCGGTACCACATTCGCGCACGGCAATGTTATTGTTTAAAAAAATCGGCGCTTTTTGCATTAGTCGATCTTGCGATCACTTCTTCTTTCCCATTGTACGTCGCTCGGTTGACCAATTCTATCTGTGCTTTTGCAACTTCATTAAACTGATCCCATTAAACGTTATTAGCTCATGTTTTAACAAAATTACACTTTCAGGAAGATACTGTTTATCCAATTTACTCGGAAGTACCGTCGTGAGATTTGTGATTGAACAAAAAACGCCGCTTAAAGGGTATTCATCTCACTTTAGTTCTACCAGCTTCATCTAAATGACTGCGTAAAACGCTCAGTGTTTGGTAGTAGCGAGTGGTTGACGCCTCGAGTGGTTATGAACAAGAGAAGTTAAACTTTTCATCACGAATAAGCCCCATGTGTGCACTGAAAACAATGTATATCAAATGAAATACATGCCTTTCGGCTTAAAGAATGCCACAATTACATCCATGGTAAAAAGATCCGTTGTCGAGTTCGACGCTTTTCCTAACGTCGGTCATATTAGTGCAATAAATGCGTGCACTATACTACTTATGTTGCGTGTTTTTAACATGAATAAGTAAAGTAAAATTGAATTACAGTAAGAGCGTCGCCCATTTCACAGTCACCTTAAAATGCAAAACATCGGTTTATTTAACATACAACCATTTATCTCTTTGCAAAATCGGATAAATTAGTACAAAATCCAAACACATATGTACAAAACAAAAAAAACTGTGAAAGTCGTAAACATATCAATTAGAAAGGACGCAAACCGGTATTCAAAAATGTGGAGCAAAGTAAGTCAAAGTAAGTTCGTTAGTTTCGGTTAATAACTTAATTACGTTTTACAAAAATTAGAAATCCTATTATTACGTCTACAGAATCACGCAATTACTATCCGTTTGTGATCGTTTCATGCATCGATTCGGTCGTCGGCGGAAGGGCGTTTCAGGATACTGAGCGAAAGAACAAAGACGACGCTTTGCCGGCACGGCTTCACGGACTACGGTGTCAAAAGTCGGAGCACTGTCGGAAATGGTGTCCGAAAAGCTGATGCTCGGAGTAGCGGAGAGACGGCGATGATTCAAGTATGCGGGAAGCGGGTCGGTCGAAGCTTCGGAAAAGGCGCCCTCGTCGGAGTCATCGGATTCGGATGAATCAGTGAAGGTCGCTGGAGAGGGGGCTTGAGCTTGATCGGAGTTGTTGCGACGGGGGGTGGAAGACTGGAAAGGGTTGTTATGAAAGGGTGGAACGGATTATAATTGAAATGGGCTTACATCCTGTTCAAATCCAGAAGTACTGTGAGTCATCTTCGCGCCAAAGACATAGTTTAGAGACATCTTTTTCAGCGAATCAGAGTGGGAATCCATGGGCAGCGGGTATTCAATGTCGGGGGTCATGAGGTCTTCCAGAACACTGGGAAGTGATTGGGAACGGTCGAGACAGATTAATGGTCGAACTGGAAGGGCCATCTCACGTCTGACCGGGCACTTCTTCGGCAAATAGGATCGTCGTTTAGCGAAACTCTCTGATGGTTTGATCTTGCGACTGCTGTGCCGAATCCGTGCATCAGCTCGGAATGGATTCTTTGAGTAGTAGTCATCTGGCTCATTCGCGGCAAAGTCAAGGGCAATTTTCCGGATTTCATTGGCCTTGTTTCGACTCCTCGAAGTTCCTGTCATCGGTTGGATGTTTTCGACATCGACGTCTAATGGAATCCCTTCATGAATCGTGGAAACAAACGGCACTGCATCAATCTTAAGCGGGGCCGGTGTGGAAGTACGAAGAGCAGCATCGGAGTGGGATCGTCCAAATCGGAGTTCTGGGCCTTCTTTGGCAGCGAGATACGTCCACTTTCGGACGTCTTCTTCGACGAGGAGGGTGATGGCTTCATAGATGTCTTCGAAGGATGGGCGGTGGGATGGTTGGTACTGAAAAAAACGCCATTAAAGATCTTCCAAAGATTGAAAAGGGAAAAATCATACCCGACAACAAGCAAAAGCCAGCGACAACAACCCAACAGGCGTATCCTTCGGGCAGACTTCAGAAAACGGCTCATAATGAACTCCAAAACTGCTCGTCCTGTAAAGCCCAGCATCGTGATCCGCCTCAATCCGCGCAATAATCTGGCATAGAATAATGCCGTAGGAAAAGACGTCGCTCTTTTCGTTGTACGGTTTTTCGAGCAACATCTCCGGCGACATGAAATTCTGGGTTCCTACTTGTTGGCCATGTTCACCAGCCTTTGGAATACTCGCAGATAAGCCGAAATCAGCGACGACAGCCTTCGGGAAGGGGAAATTCGGCACGGTTTGGAGGAGAATGTTGGTATCGGTTAAATCCCGGTGCATGTAGCCTTTAGCGTTGACATATCGCATTGCATTGGCTACATCCATGGCGATCATGCATCGCTGGAGCCAGGGGAAGTCTTGATTTCTGTCCATGATGAGTTGATGGAGGCTTCCTTGATCGCAGAAGTCGACGATTAGATGGTAAAACCACTGTTTTGATTGAACATCGACGCAGAGACCACTAAAAAAAATGCTATTAGGCTTGAAAAACACTGAAAAAACTTACTAAAACTCCAAAATATTAGGATGCTGAAGCTTCCTCAACATAGCAGCCTCTCTCTCCACCGACTGTTTCGCCGATAATCTCGCAGCTTCAGTATCGTTCATGATTTTGGCAACTTTCATGACGAATGTGTCCGGAAGCCGCGGCGACGGCACATCGAGGAGCGATTTCACGCGATACACGAATCCAAAGAAGCCTTCACCGAGCTTTTCGACGATCTCAAAGTCACTGTAAGAATAGACTTCGCCGATGGCATCTCTGGAGGAACCTCGGATGGGGGAAGAGGAACGCGACGAGATAGCCTGCAAAAACAAAGACGTCAATTCATTGTTCACTGATAAGAGGCGATAAAAACATACTTCATCGCTGTGATAATCGGTGTAGCTAGTACACGGGCCTAGATTGCAGTGTTCGTTGACGTTTTCGTCGAGAATGCTGGAAAAATATATATAAAACCGTTTTTTAAAGAAGAAATTTAACATACCACTTTGAATGCCGTTGGCACAGATCACTTGTGCCATTCGATACAAGCATCATGGCTGGGAATTCGTGGTGGATCGGCGTCGCATCAGGGTGGGGGAAAGATAAATGGGGGAAGTTAGTTGTCGTAATCTGGAAAGGGGAAAATATATATAAAAATGTTAATGGAAACAAACGCAAATCGACATATAGCGTAACGGATTAGGTCATGTTGACAGTGAATCAATTATGAAGTAAAAACGTATGGAACGGGCAAAACGTGTTGAGGGAGGGAAAACTGGAAAAGCGGATGGACGGAAATCAAATCGGAAAGGCAAACGTTCATTAAATCTGTATTGGTCGGCTGTACAGTCTTTGCACACTTTCTCGAAAGAACACCACACCTAACATGGTCAGAATGTAGTTGGAAAGAGGGAAGAGCATGGCCAAAAGGAAAAGGAACAAAAAAAGATATGAACTGCCGGCGATAAGGCGATTGAAGCATCGAGGGTCCCATTCCTGGACATGGTTGGTTCAGGAATGAAAAGGAAGAGTGGAAACGGTTACACAGTCCGAGGCTAAGGTGTGATTGCTATTGAATCAGTGGAGCAATGGCCATGGGAAGGAAAGAGCACGAATCACGAGAACAAACTGGTCCAGGCTGACGGAAGGAAGCAAAAAAGCAAGCGAAAGCTTATTCAATCGCACCCTCAGGCGAACTGTCAACGGTCACTCCGTTTGCGGAAGCCTTGCCCCATCCCCCGGAAACTACTGTATCGGATTGACCGGCTTGGCTTCCGGATAGGTGTCAAAAAGAGTGTTTCGATCAGGGCGGTTTTAAAAAGCAGAAAAAAGAATGAGGAAATCCAGCCAGCTGCAGCTGTCTATTGTCAAAAATCGATACACTGCGCGCGTTCTGGAAAAGGAAATGCATCCCCTTCCACTCCGGGGCCCTCTACCCTCACACAGCGACATGCGCTCATAATGTTTACACAACATTGAATTGGATTATCTCACCATCAAAGCGTTTTAAACCGAATTCATCTTTCACATACAAAGGTCAAATTTTGCCCTACATCATTTTAAAACATACAGTTAGCAAATTCAATTTCAAAGCCGATGTTTACAATTCAACAGGAAGTGAAAATGACGCACACGTGCGACGCGTGATATTTTGCTTCTTTGAACAAAAGCAGAACTAAAATCACAATTAGCGCATCCACGGTGGTGTCTTTCAGGCCAAAGACGATCTTCAAAAAACGAAAACCCCAACTACGACTGTCACGTATCCCAAATAGACCCCAGAGACGCCGAAAAAGTACCAATTGGAGCCAATTTGGAAATTTTGTTATGAACGCCGCCGCTGTCGCAGCCTTTGGCCCTATAACCATTGGATTTGTGTAAAACTTGCGGCCAAGTCCGCCTTTCGAACACGATTAACGTAATCCGTGGCCGACTACGACCAGTTTTTGGGGATCGATTGGACGGACAAGGAGAACCGACGCCTGGAGCAACTTCTTCGCCACCGCTTCGGCTGGACGTATGAAAGATTCTTTGTAACTTTTTTCTAATAAAACGACAGCATAAATGCCAGCCCCGTTTGACGATGGTGGAGCCAGATGCTTTTTGACGGATGGCGGCGATTAGGATCCGGCTAACGGGGGCCATTTTCGTTTTTTAGTGGCGCCCGGCCACAAGACGGATGAAACACCTGGTCGACCAGTCACTGTATAGATTAAAAACATACAGGGTCTAAGGGTGTTGAATATTTATACGAAACGGGGAAGGAGAAACTTGAAGCTGGTGAAAACTGTGAAAAAACAAACTGGAATGGCGAGGGTTGCCTGTGCGTTCAATAGTTTGACATTTTAGTTTGTTTTGCTTTTACAAAACTTTTAGAAATAAGGAAAGTTGGAGTGATTTCGTTTTTAAAATAAGGTTATTCATTGATGGGAATTCACTTCCGAAAGAGGCATCGCGATTGGGTGTAAATTACAAGCGCAGGTTAAAAAAAGAGCCAAAGATAAAGGTGTTTTGGTGTCGGTTGAAAGCCACCTCCATTAAAAGCCAGCATGAAAGCGCAATGTAAGCCGAACCCAAAAAGGTGAAGCATAAGCACCTCCACCACCGTATCGGGAGTTGTTGGAAGTTGGCCCCGGGGTAGTTTTAAGCCAGGGACAAAAGCAAACACGACATATGCAAACAAATTTGGGCCCCCCTGGTTCCTTTGAAGGGTGTACATTCCAGGCGCGCCAAAAGATTACTCACATTGAGTTTTCACGCGATAAAGGAAACTTTAAACTTTTGAATTTAAAAAAGCTACAATATGCATAATATCGACATATCAGAGGAACTAGAAACTTGACCTATGCGGTTTGCCGTCAAAGATCACATCCTGCCTTCTCTAAATTTAAAATTGCCTCCGGGCATAGTCTTAAATTAGATCTATCTATCCGAGAAACATCGAGGTGTTCGATTCTTCGACGAAGCGACAGAAAAACGTGAGATACGTGACACTTCGAAAGCGCCGACGCGAATGCCTTGCGCAAGGCATTGGAATTCAGGTCATCGGATACGGACGACGGCGACGCTGGGCTTCCATTAACGGTTTCATGGGAGCTCCCGGCATGAAATGAAATGCAGTCAGTCCTTCCAGTCTTCCAGAATGGAACAACGTCGAAACGGATCACCGCAAAGAGGCGAGAATCCATAAGTGGACACCCCTGTCAACGAGATGTATTTAGTATTTAAAAAAAGGGCGTCCGTCGCCTCAGTCAGTGACAACACCCGACAACCAACGCAAAGAGCATCTATTCGCACGCCACGGATCGGAATGCGATGCAGGACTGCATCGGCGAAGCAACCAGCCCACTGGTCAGAATTGAGAGGAAGTGGTGGCGGTTTGAAGATGTTGGTCGTCACTAGAGTCCATGACTTGCTAGTGCGCGTTTAAAACCGCTAAACCCACTTGAAAGTGGCTTTTCAAGTCGGGGATATTTGAAAGTGAAAACGGACTTGGAGGAATTGAGATTTTGGATTGCAGATCCCGAAATTGTAAGTTGACAGATCCGCTACTTGGCCTGCAACTACAGAAGAGGGCTTTGATCAGTGGATTGAGGTTTGCAAAGATACTTTTTAGGCTAGAAGAAAAAACAACACGATGAAAGCCACTCTTTAGAAAACCAAAAATACAAAGTTAAAACATCGTATTAAAAAAAGGAATACAAAATCCGATGGTTAATCATCTAAAGTGACAGTAATCAGCTCATGACACCTCAAAACCACGAGATTACACCAAAAAACAGCCAAAAAAGTCCAAGCACATTACAAGACTCCAAACCCTAGTCATAAAAAGCACCATCTGCCAATTATGTCCCTATTTTCTTCCCCATTATATCCTCCTCTGAAAGTGAAAACAAGAAGTGCATCTGAATAGTTATTTTAGACCGTGCAAAAAAACTTGCACCGTTTAGTCTTCGCAGAAACCAATCCCTTTCTACACCCAACAAACGTGTCGATCTGAATGACTGACATTGTAAGCGGTTTATTCAAGAACTTTCGACACGTCTGATCAACAACAACTATGTACCTTGCGCAAAGCAAAGCAAGGGCAATACGATCGGGACAATTAAGGGATTGTGTGCGTGAACAAACTAGTGACAAAAACTTTGAGGCCAATGTTCTACCACACTTTCAATCCTTTTTTTGTCATCGTCATCGTCACTGATCACCAAAGTCGTTGAATAAGACGTTTTTTTTGGTCTTGGTCTATGCGTAAAAAGGGTTTGCGGTCTGTTTGGGCAACGGCTTATGTTTGAGTTTTGCGGCATTAAAGGAATGGGGTAAGGCTCACAGGTGTGGAGGAAATGGAAATGGTTTTAAAAGGATAGTTTCGCGATTTGAGACCGTAAATAAGTGAAAATGGTTTGCATAAAATTTGCAGGCATAACGATGTTGGTTAAAGATCGAAATCTAGGAGCTGGGAAAGCGTTAAAGTATAGTTGTAATAGAGGAAGTCACTTTAATTTATAAAGAAAAAAATTCAAAACAGAAGGAAAATTGATGGCTACCAAAACGCGAAACTGACAAGTCATTTTGAATGCATCTGGTATAGCAGATCGACAATTTTTAACCTTTGATTTATGCTCATTTCAAATTTTTTTCGAATTCCCAGCGTTCTGGCGGTTACAAAAAAGTATATTCAAAGTGATCTTATTTGAAATAAAAATTTCTACCAGAACGCAAATTTGTCAAAAGTCGCACAAAAATCGTTCTGGTAGCTTTTTCAACACCATTTTAACAAAACGCCGCGTTTTGTCTATTTCGCAACCATCAAAATCGAACGCGACACCCCATAATTGGTACCTGTATGTAGTTCACGCGCACAGGCCCGACGAATTTAAAGAATTTGCAGCATGTTGCGAGGTGTGCAGAAAGTAATGGTCAATGTCACGGTCAGTCGGCCAGTGAGTCCGCCGACCAAGTTTCGACGCAGAATGAGGGCTTCGATCAAGTAAGTCATGAGTTCTTTATAAAAATTGGTCCGATCGTTCCGGATGAATAGCAAGACAGGCGGGGGGAACAAAGTTGGAAGTTCCACAATGCGCGTCAACATTGTCCATTTTGCAAAGGTTTACGACAAAAAGAAAGTTTTTTGACGTCATAAAATATTAGTTTCGATCAACGATGATACACAACAGAGGGAGAATTGCATTCAAAGTTAAATTGAAACCGGAAACACTGATTTTTGGACGAAAGTTTAAACTTTTTGGACAAGTCAGTGCATCGCTAAGCAATGTTGGGTCTGTAATGCACGTGCTAAAAAGCGACAACACCAAAAGGCTGACTCACGCCTTGCTTGGATGGCTGAAGGCTATTATCTTGCTGCTGTCACCCGCGCACTCAATCAATCGCGACTGCGCGAGAGGGACAAACTTGAAGAATTCCTCTGGCAGGTTGGCTCGAGCCATTTGAGCCTTTGTTTCGTGCGGGCCTTGATCAACATTCATAAAAGTTGGTGTTCAAGACACCCACCAATTCACCCAATCCGACAAGGTGGGTGGCGGTAAACAATCACGCTCAAATAGGAATTGTTCTCGCCCCAAGGTGACGGCCTTCTCGCCCGTATTGACCAATGTTTTAGAACGGCCAAATAAGAAAAGACAGTCTTGATTGTACTCTCTCAAGTCACGGAAATGAACCACTTTACATTAGAGGGCACCGTCAAGGAAAGCAAACCGGAGTCAAGAATGGAACGGAGCCTGGCGGTGTCTTTCGCGGCTGTAAGTTTGACCATTCAGAATGCGAGGACGCATAATAAGAGCATCGATGACGAGGCTGGGATTGCGATCGCCGCGGTGAATCATACGTTAGAATTTCAACTCTGCAGCGGTGTGTGAAAAACCAATTGTGTGTTGAATGTGAAAAAAGGTCAAACAGAAAGGACAGACGTTTTTTGTAGCGCCTTAATTACAAGAGTTCAAAATGAGATAGAAAATTACAAAATATGGTGTTTTAGTTCTGATTTATTTAAGCATGACGACAATACACTTTAATCATATCAATTTGTCTGCATTTCTAAAACAAAACAAGAATGTGATTATATTAGATTGGTCATTGTGGTGAACAAGTAAACTTAAAGTACAAAAACAACTTTAAATGGTTATGTTTTACTCAAATAGCGGAAGTAATTATCCGAAATGAAGACGTTCTCATCATTCAGCACGCTCGCATTCATATCGACCATTTTCTGCCGCTGACATGACACCTCTGCAAAATAACTTATTATTTTTACTTTCACATTTGTACCTCATTCCGACGTATATTCTTTATTTCATGTTGTTGCATCTGTTATTTTTTTCTAAAAAGAAACATAATTTTACTTCGTACTTTTTCAAGCTATGTGGACTTCAACACTTGGGATCCCTTATTAGCAGTTTAGTCTTATACTTTTTCATGCGGTTACCAATCACACCATTAACGATACCATTAATGTTGGCGCTGCCGCAGACTGGCTTTTTTCCTACGACAATGGTATTTTTAAATGTTCTTTCTAATGTGACTATGTACATTTGTGAATGCTTCATCAGCTTCAATCGTGCTTCTGCTTTTCTGTTTGGTACACGGCACAAGGATATCTGGAAACACTTGATGAAGCTGGTCTATGTTCTGATTCTATTGTTCTCGATTGGCTTTACGTGGAATCTTTGGTTTCAAAATGTCACTGTCGACTATATTGATCCGACGCATCCGGAACTTGGTTTAAACATACGCGAGAGAAACCCAGAGCGTATTCCATGGATGAACACAATTGTGTATGTGTCTCTCCTCTGTGTAGTAACTACAGTGACAAGCTTATATTGGAACATTTATACATCGGTTAAGATAATCAAAGGGCGTTATTTTAATGCAACAATGCAAGCGAAACCTAACCGCGTAATGATACGACGCTTTTTATTTTCGTTCTACTCGTGTATATCACAAGTATCCATAGTGCTTTTTCTGGTAAGACCTATAAAATTTGACAACTTTTGTTTGATTTAAAATTTTCAGACAGTAGCCTACCTTTTAAACGATGAACGCTTTTCTCGTGCTTGTTTTTTGTTTACTGACTTTGTTTTTCTTTTGTTTCCCTGGGTTTTCTTATGTACTCAAAAAGATGTTCGTTATGCAATTAAAACCACATTTATTCAGATGTTTAAAAAATCACATCAAATTTCTGTTGTGTCAAATTACTAGCAAAATCGATCTCATCGACGTGATTTTTACACTTTTTGCTTTTGTTTTTTACTGTTTTTTATAAACAAAAATAAATATGGATTTTATCGTATTCACCTCTGCTTTAATTTACTTTTTCTATAAAATGCTAACAAGTAATTATAGACATGTCAGTACATTAAACTATAATAATAGCAAAAAAGTTATGCAAGAATACGAAGCAACTTAGCAAAAACGGGACGTCGGTATTAGTCAGTCTACTTGTAAAGCTTACATCGACTACTTTCTACCACTGACATGACTCCACTCGAATTTAACGAACGACATGACACCTGTTCAACTTAACTTAGTATTTATACTTTCACATTTGTACATCATTCCGACGCATATTCTATACTTTACACTGATGCATCTGTTGTTTTGTTCCAAAAAGAAACATAACTTTACTTCGTACTTTTTTAAACTATGTCGACTTCAACATTTGGGATCCCTAATCTGTAGCCTTACTTTGTATTTTCTTATGCGGTTATCAATGACCCCTTTAACAATACCATTATTGTTAGCACTGCCACGGACGGGACATTTTCCTACTACAATAATAGCTATCAATGTTTTTTCTAATGCAACTATGTACATTTGTGAATGCTTTATCAGCTTCAATCGCGCTTCAGTTTTTCTGCTTGGTACAAGGCATAAACAGATCTGGAAACACTTGATGAAGCTGGCCTATGCTCTGATTCTGTTGTTCTCAGTTGGCTTTTCATGGAATCTCTGGTTTCAAAATGTCACTGTCGACTATATTGATCCGACGCATCCCGAGTTTGGTTTAAATGTGCTTGAAAGGAACCGTGAGCGTGTTCCATGGATGAACACGTTTTTTTACATGTCTATCCTCTGCCTAGTAACTACAGTGACTAGCTTATGTTGGAACGTTTACACATTGATAATGTTGATTAAAGGGCAATACTTTAACACAGCGACACACGCTAAACCTAACGGCGTAATGATACAACGCTTTTTGTTTTCGTTCTACTCAAGTATATCACAAGTAGCAGTTGTGGTCTTTCTGGTAAGCCAAATTTTATTTGACATTGTTTGTTTATTTTTATAGTTTCAGACAAAAGTTTATTTTCTGATTGAAATACACCAAAATCCTGTTTGTTATTTGATTTTAGACATATTTTATCTCTCGTTTCCGTGGATTTTTTTATATACTCAAAAAGATGTCCGTTATGCAGTTAGAACCTCAATTATTAAATTGTTTCAAAAGACAAATCAAGTTGGAGTTACGTTAAATCATCAGCAACATTAAGACGGAGTCCAGGAGAGGTTTTGAAATCGTATGACACTCATTTTTCTTTTATTTCAAAAATCGATAGGGCTATGTGAGCAACTGCTAAAACCAGAATATTGCGGTCTGAAACCGCTTCTGGGCGAAGCTACGATTTTTAGAAAATTTGGCCCCAAAATCGATAAAATTAACATAACTCGGTCCGTTTTCCCTATAGAAGGTTGAAACTACGGTTCCAGCGTCAACTTTTGATGCTGAATCCAATGGTGATATCGAAGTTTTGTTATCAGTAATTCTTATCACTGATAAGAATTTTTTGAAAAATCAACTTTTTCAGTTTGGCCGCGGGGCGCTGTTTTATTGTAAAAAATCAATCTCCTATTAATGCCAAACAATAAAAAATTTTTGTACTGCAAGATTTCGTAGCCGTTTGTGCGGATTCTGGCCTCAAACATAATCATCAAAAACTTTTTTGCTCAAATCATCATAAAAGTTACATATTTAGAATCAGCGTAAAAAACGGAGTCCATTCGTGTATAAAAAGTGGTACTTTTGATAAGTTTCAAAAAAAACATATTTATTGGTAAAAACGAAAAAGTATGCGCCGAGGTCGAACCTGCCCGCGCGCGCAAACCGAGCGTCGTACGCCACTGCACTGGGAAAGGAAACAGGGCAGGTTCGACTCCTGTGTTCATTTTTTTCATTTTTACCAATAAATATGTTTTTTTCGAAACTTATCAAAAGTACTACTTTTTATACATGAATCGACTCTATTTTTTATGCTGATTCCAAATATGTGACGTTCATGAAGGTTTGAGCCAAAAAGTTTTTGATGACTATGTTTGAGGCTAGAATCCGCACAAACGGCTACGAAATCTTGCAGTACAAAAATTTTTTATTGTTTGGCATTAATAGAAGATTGATTTTTTACAATAAAACAGCGCCCCGCGGCCAAACTGAAAAAGTCGATTTTTCAAAAAATTCTTATCAGTGATAAGAGTTACTGATAACAAAATTTCGATATCACCATTGGATTCAGCATCAAAAGTTGACGCTGGAACCGCAGTTTCAACCTTCTATAGAAAAAACGCAACGAGTTATGTTAATTTTATCGATTTTGGGGCCAAATTTTCAAAAAATCGTAGCTTCGCCCAGAAGCGGTTTCAGACCGCGATATTCTGTTTTTAGCAGTTGCTCACATAGCCCTATCGATTTTTGAAATAAAAGAAAAATGAGTGTCATACGACTAGGTGACGGTCAAAATTTTCTCCTGGACTCCGTCTTAACCACAATAAAATCGTTCTATTGGTTTTTATCGTCGTACAAAAGTACTGTTTTCTTTGGAAATATAATTTGAACATATACCTTAATTAATTTTTTTTAACAAAACAATGACTAATTATAGTTACGTCAGTACAGTAAACCATAATAATAGATTTTAAGCACTAAAAGCAACCTGAAATTACGCAAGAATCGGAAGTAACTGAATGAAAAGGGGATGTTGGTAATAGTCAGTCTGGTTGTTCCGTTCATATTGACCACTTTTTACCTTTAACATGACGCCTGTTGCGCTTGATTTAATATTTTTACTTTCACATTTATACATCATTCCGACGTATATTTTATATTTCATATTGTTGCATCTGTTGTTTTTCTCCAAAAAGAAACAACTATTTACATCGTATTTTTTTCAACTATGCGGAATTCAACACTTGGCATCATTTATCAGCAGCTGTGTTTTGTATTTCGTCATGCGATTGCCTTTGGCGCCATTGACTATACCGTTAATTTTGTCGCTGCCACGGAAAGGACCATTTCCAACATTAGTTTTATGTTTCGCTGTTTTTTTCAATGTGACTATGTACATTTGTGAATGCTTCATCAGCTTCAATCGCGCTTCTGCTTTTCTGTTTGGTACACAGCATAAACTGATCTGGAAGCACTTGATAAAAGGTGTCTATGCCTTGATTATGTTATTCTCGGTTGGCTTTTCATGGAATCTCTGGTTTCAAAACGTGACTGTTGACTATTTTGATCGGGCACATCCCGAGTTTGGATTGAACTTTCAAGAGAGAGACCACACACATATCCCTTGGATGAACACGTTTGTTAATATGTCTATTCTTTGTGTAGTTACTACAGTGATCAGCTTATGTTGGAACATTTACACGTTGGCTAGGATAATCAAAGGAACCTATTTTAACACAACGACCAATGCAAATGTCGCGGAACGCGACCAGGCGCCCTGCCAAGCCCCGCCCCATCTCGGAGCGTTGCCACGATCGCTGTAGATCATTCCCGTCTTTTGACTATCGTTCCGTTCCGTTTCGTTATAATTATATTTTTTCCGTGCTTTGTTTATCTAACTAGGTTTAATTACCCAAGTTTGAGGTACCACCAAGCGAATAAATCAATATCGAAACCAAGCGTCCAGGACGCAGTTGAGAATCCGGCCAATTTCTCGACATTTGGGGGCTCAGCCGCAGCCGTTCCTCAAACTACCGTAATTAGCCACCCGAACTCCCGTCTGAAGAGGACGGTCGTAGTGATTCCGGCCACAGTGTGGTAATACAACGTTGTTCCTACCGGACTCCCGTCACAGCTGGACGGTCGAAGTCTTTCCCGACGCAAGGCGTAATTCCGGTCGCAAAAGGCGACAGCCTGGTCTTTTGAAGTCCGCCTTCATCATCAATCCGTGGCGTCGAGCTAAATCGCTCCGTCAACCAACATCAATCCGTGGCGTCGAGCTCCACCGCTCCGTCAACCAGAATCAATCCGTGGCGTCGAGCTCCACCGCTCCGTCAAGAACACGAATCAGCAAAGCTTCAACAGTCGGTTTGATCTCTTTTTCTTACTAACGCCATTTGTGTCTTGTCTTGCTTCGCTTCTCTAACAATTGTAACCATCCCCAAAAATGTCTGGCACCATACGAACACAACTCGGAAAAGCCAAGTCCAACGTGTTGCGGATATTGGACAAATGGTCGGCGATGGAAAAGATCCTCGAAAAGGAGCGGAAGGAGATCATCGATGAATCCGTCAAAGCCGAGTTGCTGAACGAGCAGCTATACGAAATCAAAGGCGTGCATTCTCAATTGAGCAGAGCGGCCGACAAGTTGCAGCACTACATCACGACATGGAAGAGCTTCATTGCCGCACTGCCCGAAGAACAGCAGGCAGAAGAACAATTCTTCTTCGAAGAGCGAGTCCTTAAGGACACCCCGAACTTGTTGGAGTTGGTGGTCCTCTCGCGCGAAGTTGTGCAGAAGATCGCCAAGCTGGAAAGCAACCTTCTGGAAGAAGCCCGAGCGCTTCCAGTAAGCCGTCCGACTACGCCCGTTACGCCGATCGTGCCAGGCACGCCAGAGCGGTTGGCAGATGAGCAACCGTGGCCCACAACACCGCGGCTCGTAAAGGCCACGGTGTCGGCGTCACGGCAAATGGACATACCTGATGAATCAAATGTGAGTCGGCCAACAACTCCGCAAGGAGCGCAAACCCTTGCTGAAAAAATGATTAACCCGATAGCAAAAATCGGCGAGGTTATTAAGCAAACGTTTGAGGCCAAGTCGTTCTCGCCACCGCCAGGCATCGAAAAGGTTACGTATGACCAATGGCGCTGCGACGCAAAAGGCAACCCGCAACCAAAAGAAGGGGTCGGCAGACAAGTTTGTGAAGCAGCCGCACCACAACCACAAATCAGGCTCCCGAAACTGACATTGCGAGAATTCGACGGTAACCGAACGGAATGGCCCAACTTTTGGGAAGCGTTCCAAGCAGCAGTCGGATCTCAGAACATCAGCGACTTGTACAAGCTGCAATACCTGCGAGGCTTGGTAACAAACAGAGCCTACAAGGCAATCGAAGGCTACAACGTAACAGCAGAAAACTATCCGGTCGTCGTAAGCGTGTTGAAAAGACGCTTCGGTAATCCGACAATGCAAGCTCAAACCCTTTTCGCCGAACTGCGATGCATGCCGAAAGCAGGCTCAAATGTGGTAGAATGGCGCAACACCTGGGAAACAATCAGTAGAATCCTGCAGCAGCTGGAGCAGATTAATGAAGAAACGCAACACTCTTCGGTAGCCATGGACATTCTCCAAAAATTTCCCGAATCCATCACTCAGTACGTTTATGATAAGCTTGACCAAAGACATTGGAAGAATACGGAATACATTATGGATGAAATCGATACCTTGATATGTCGTAACGAAGCGGCTCACCACGTGCACCATCCTTATGAAAAGCATCACTTCCCCAGCGCAGAGCCGTCCTTAAGTCTCAACGTAGTCACGACATATGAAAAAGGTCGGAAAACGTGCATGGAGCAAGCCAACAATCATCGGCGTCCAAGAAAACCATGCATTTTTTGCCATAATACACATTGGTCCAGTAACTGCACAAAATTCGTCACGCTTAATGCACGAAAGAATCGCTTGCGCGACCTGCAAAGGTGTTTCAAATGTTTTCGATCACGAGAATCAAATGCTCACGTGTGCGAAAAAACTTTCAAATGTTTTGAATGCCAAGGTGACCACATGACTGCACTCTGCACAATGCGCCAGGGCACTCCTGCTGATCAATGCAAACCCGTTGGCACCAACGCCGTCTGTCACGCCTCTGGTCCCAACGCCAAAAAAGAATTCGACTCTGGTGCCGATGTCGATGAAGAATGCAACTTCAACCTGGTACATTTCGAAAGCACCAACGTCAAACACGATGGCGCTACAAAGGTTGAAAAAGAACCCGTTCAGCTCACCAGCAGCAAGACGTTATCGGAAGTTGCGCTTCTGACCGCCGACGCTGTCGTAGCGAGCACCAACAAGCGAAACGTTTGTTCAAATGAAACAATCTTTTTCGATTTTGGCAGCCAAGCCACTTTCGTGCGGGAGGATCTTGCCGATGAACTTCAGCTCGAGCAAGTGGGAGCCAAGAAGATTACCGTTTGTCCCTTCGCGTCGCAAGCTAAAGAATACAATTCGCGAATCGTCGAACTTGACGTGGAATTGGCCGACGGAACATGGCTGACAACCACAGCGCTTACACTTCCGACTTTACCAAAAAGCTTGACCAGCGCCAAATTGGAAACTGATGAAAAGGGCAAAAAGGGCGTGAAAATGAGAAAGCACGTTGCCACGCGCCTTCTGGTGGGAGCCGATAATATGGCTAAATTCATTGACTTCCCAATGTTCAAAGGCTTTTGCGTCATAAAGTCAAAGCTAGGTGACCTGGTGGGTGGCGGCATTAGCGACCATGACGCCGAGTACGCAGTGAACGCGGTAACCTTTGAAAGTGTCGATGAAACAACTGAAGGCGACGTTGAAAAGATCAATGCCCTGCAAAATCATGGAATACCAAGCCCAGACAACCCTTATGCCGAACAAGCAGAGGACGACGCCAACGCCGTTGAATTCCCAAAAGGCGTGACCCGTGAAGCAGTCGACAAATGCTACGTCGAAAGATCGCTGTTCAAACCAGGAGCCGTCAAGCTTGCCCAAGCCGAACCGACGAATCGTACTCAAATGGATCGTTTATGGAACAAACTGCGGAAAAAACGAAACTTTATCAAGAAGTTCGACAACATCATCATGCTGCTCAACGAAGCGAAAACCGTGATGGACACGCGCCCGGCAGAATTCGTTCACCCGCATGTTTTCCTCGGTGCTCCTTCAACAAGATTCAAAGATGAAAATAAAGACTACGACCTCATCAGCCCCGATTGCAATGACGCCGCCATGTTGCCGTCCCTGTGGCACATCCCACTGCTTTGGCTCAACCATTCCCAAAACTTTGGACTTATGGCACTCCGTTTTGTTGTTCGTTGCCTTTCTCACATCCGTCCTCATCTTTTTGTTTCTAACTTCCTATTTTTCTAAGTTGCATAACACTATTTGAAAACTAATAACTTATAAACATTTGTAACAAACAATTGCATTTAACCAATTTTCCCTTTTTTTTTGTTGTTTGAAAAATTAATTATTAATAACTTATTTGTTTGTTGTTTTTTTTTGTTGTTTTTCGTTTTTCATGATAACGGTTTGTTCATTTACTTATTTAGTTATTTATTTTTTTTTTTTTTTTTATGTTTATCCATTATAACCTATTGGTTTATTTATTTATTTAATTTTGTCTATTCACCGTATACTTATACCACTTGAATTGTATCCTAGCCAATTTCTTTTGTGCCCGGAGGATGTCGCGGAACGCGACCAGGCGCCCTGCCAAGCCCCGCCCCATCTCGGAGCGTTGCCACGATCGCTGTAGATCATTCCCGTCTTTTGACTATCGTTCCGTTCCGTTTCGTTATAATTATATTTTTTCCGTGCTTTGTTTATCTAACTAGGTTTAATTACCCAAGTTTGAGGTACCACCAAGCGAATAAATCAATATCGAAACCAAGCGTCCAGGACGCAGTTGAGAATCCGGCCAATTTCTCGACAGCAAAGGTCAGCCGCTTAATGATACAACGGTTTTTGTTTTCATTTTATTCATGCATTTCACAAATAACAGTGATAACTTTTCTGGTAAGACAGCTTCGAAATGACGATGCGACTTCGTATGCCAAAAATTTCAGACAATAGTCAACATGTCAAACTCCCTACAACAAAGTCCTGTTTGTTATTTGGTTTCTGACTTCTTTTTTCTTCTGTTTCCTTGGGTTTTTCTAATAACCCAAAAAGATGTTCGATTTGCTATCGGAAACACAATAACTCAGATGTTTAAAAAGAAACATCAAGTTTCTGTAGCGTCGAATTATTAGGAACGATCAATCGTGGTGTCATCACTGCCAGACTGGGCTGTTTTTGAATTTCTTATGTTAGCTGCCGCAGACATAGGCTTTTGTTACTGTGTAACAATTATTGGCTTGCATTAACAACGGCAAAGATTACATCGACTTCACTTTCTAACATGACGCCGCTTGCGTTGAACTTGCTCGTAATATTCTCACATCTTTACATTATCCCAACGAATATCCTTTACTTTTTGCAGTTGTATGTTTTGTTTTTCTCGACAGAAAAAAGTAAATTCGATTCGGAGTTTTACAAGTTATACGGTATTCAATGTTTAGCGTCCATTATTGGTAGCCTTGCGTTTTACTTTGTTATACGGTTATCATTAGCACCATTTGCATTTTCTCTAATATTATCACTACCACATTCCGGATGGTTTCCAACAACTACGGTAGCTCTTGGTATCTCTGGCTACGTAACAGTGAATATCTGTGAAGGTTTCATCAGTTTCAACCGTGCATCAGCTATTTTTTTCGGCCCTCGACATACTCAAATTTGGAACCAATTAATGAAATTGGTTTATCTTACAATTTTGATATTTACTCTTGGTTTAACGTGGAATCTTTGGTGGCAAAATGTTACTATCGAATACATAGACATCACAAATCCAAACGTTGGTTTTTCTTGGAGCGAAAGAAATCCAGAGCGTATTGCGTTCATAGACTCTAGAACAAACGTGGCTGTTCTATTCGTAATAACAACTGCGTGCAGTGTGTTTTGGAATTGTTACACATTAATGGTTTCGGTAAAACGAAAGTACTTCACCAATAAAACAGTGTTACAAAAGTTTTTATTTTCACTGTACTCGTCGATAGTACATTTGACAATTGTGGTTTTTCTGGTAAGATTGTGATTTTTTAATCAATGGTTATCGCATCTAATACTATTTAGACTGTAACCCACTTAGTTAAGTTAGTACTTCCACCCGCAGTTAGTTTCTTTGTCGTCGATTTTACTTATTTCGCAACTCCATGGATCTTTTTTTATACTCAAGACGATGTCAGACGTCATTTGATTCAAATGTTCAGAAGAAAGACGGGCAAAGTTGTAATGGTGCCATCAATAGCATAACACCATAAAAAAGAACAAATGGTTAATCTGGTGTTTTAATAATCTGGTTTGATGACAAAAAAGTGTGCTTGAGTATATTTATAAACATTACACTAACATCACTTGACTTAACACGCTGGTCGCAGTACAAGTGCAGCGCACTACACTGAACTTTTTTGTTTCTTCCGCGCAAGGAAAATACAGTAATATTGATCCGGGACGCTGACGTTAACGCGAAGAAAAAAATCCTTTTGCGCACAGCGAGACTCTCGGGAGACAAGATGGAGGTCCGTTTCACGTTCCCGCACAGTTCGCCGCGGCAAGAAGTGCTGTCTGTCAGCCTGGCGTTTTGAACCCGAACTGTGCGGGTGTTTTTGAGGGATTGGTCTCATCGGTTTTTGGGTAAACACCAATCAAAACTTCGCTACTTTATAACCTTTAATTTTTTTTAAAGTTATCACGTGGTGTTCTATGTACCTTTGACACACCTTGTCAGCATACAACTTTATTTCGAGAGCATTAATTAACTAGTATAACTTTAAACTTAACGTACTCACGTGTTGAAAATAGTTTGTCAAAAATGAAAAGAGCTATGCTTAAATGATCAGAAACTTAAAAATGGAGCAATAGCTGGAAGAGAAAGAGATAAGTTGTGCTACAAAAAAAGAAGTATCGGTAATAAAAAAAGAGTAGTCTTTGACGATCATGTCATCAATTTTGTAAGCGAAGAAAGAAAAAGGTAGATCGTCGTTACAAAAAGTGGCAGCCTGTCAACTCAGCGCCTGGATAAGCTTGCTGCGACAGAGCGGGTGGTTGATTTGGATTTCATATTTAGTTTTGTAGATGTAAAAGTATACTGTTATTATACATGTTATTAGTTTTCGATGACAATGTTAGTGCTGGATTGCTGGTTGAAGAGCCTAAACACATTACAAGTGTTAATGTTCTGCCTTGATAATACTTACCATATTGACACCAAAGACGGCTGGCGAATTTCCAATCATGTTAAATTCGAACATAGTAAAACCAAAAGATGGTTTGCGTACGTATTGAATGTTTTCAAGAACCAGTAGCTGCTCAATGTAGTCGTCGTTAATCTTAAATGTTATTGTTTTTGAATTTCGTCATACCTCAAACGGCCCTTACTATGTCCACATTGCAATGCAGAAACACCCCAGTGGAAACGGTTGGAATGCGTGTCGTCTCCACCAATCTTTTGATCACCGCGATGTACATCTTAATACAAATGACGAGTTTTTTTGTGAAAACACGTAAGTTGGTGCCGGCGATTGAAGGTTCGAAGCTGACACAAGCGGTTAAGTGTTGGACGTGCTTTACTTTGAACAAGTTTTCAAATTGACGAACCGCATAAGTAAAGTCGGTAGCATGGAAGTTCACTTGCAGATACTTTGTGATCGGAGAGAGCTTGTCGCTGTAACTTATATCAAGTGTAAAAAAGATTCTGTTTAAAAAAAGCTAACACTGCGTGTTTGAAGGACACATTTGGGTTATCCGTGTGTAGATCGAGCGATTCGACAACCGGAAGAGGGTCTTCCTCACGAAATTCGTAGATTGTGATATTGATTGCATGCGAAAACAACGTAAGGATGTTGGCAACTTCCTGATTGATGCCGGTGAATGTGATTTTCCCTATTTTAGGGAATTGTACAAGTGCTGTCAACAGTTCCGACGGGCATTCCAAGACATTAGTAATATTTAGTTGAACCGTTCCTAAAAAATAGGAATACACTTGTTTAATTATCAGTCAAATCAAAAACCAACTTTGTCTTGCAGCCAAAGCAGCCGTGAACCATGGCGCTAGTTCCCGTCCGCTTTCGTGAATAAACTGAATTAAGTTACAGTTTCCGATTATGGTACTGAGAAGTGAAGGGACAAAGAGTTCCGAGTTCCACTTGAACCGAACATTGTCCTGAATAAAGTTTTAACTATCAATTCACAAAAATTTGAAATTTTAAACTTACAACTTCAAACTCGATAGAAGTCGGATGATTGACGATGCAAATTGTGGTTTGCTCTAAAAATGCCCTAACTTCTGCCATCGCTGTGTCACTCAACGCCGCATGGGTAACAATTTTCTGCGTTCTAAGCTCAAGAGAGATTTCGGCTCGGCATTCGAGCAGTAGGGATTGAAGCGACATCACAGTGCCGTGGAAGAGCTTAAAGCTGAAATAATGAGAAGTCCAGGTATTTACAACGCTGAAGCGTGACGCGCGAAAGCGGTTACCATGGTTTTACGGGTTGCAACGCTACTAAAACAGCCAAGTTCTCCTATTTCATCATTAAAATCAGCAAAAAGAGGCGGCGAGGGAGGAGGGAAGGATTAAGCTCTTACGGTAGCTGCGCTAGCTGTTGCCGTGTGGCATTTGTGCCATTAAACAGCTTCGACTCTGACGAAAGAGGGCAGTAATTGGGGAAAACGTAAAAAAAGTAAATTGTTGTCTTAATGGATTTTATGACTCGACATATGAAGACTAGTGTAACCAAAACGCTGTGGCAACACTATTTCTCATGTCAGATGACAACAAAATGCTTTCTATCTTTACACGCCCAGATAATAGTGGTCTGTGGTCACTCGGTAGATATCGGCATTAAGATAAGAACAATAATCTATTATCGAAAACTGTGCCAACGCGGAGCGGGGCTGTCGTGCACAACTGTGCAAACTCAACGGCATCGCCAAGATGCGTTTTGCTTAGTTGTGACATGGTTAGTTTGGCAGTAAAGTGTTGCTGTGATGGAGTTTGTCGAACGTAGAATAGTGAAAATTCGTCGATGCTGCAACTGTTTGACTTTTGTCAAAAGAACACGTCGACGTTGCCGTGAAGTTTACTAAAATATCGAAGGAATATGTCTAAACTGAGTGCCGAAAGGAGAAAAAACGAAAGATTTATCAATAACTCGAATCAACCATGAATAGTGATAGCCAATAGTATGACCTTTCCCTGTTTTTGCTCAAGCGCACATACTGCCGTGACCCGATGAACGGTTATGGCGATGGCTTGACAAATGTCAGCTTTTGGCGGTTGAGATGGACAGGTGTTCTGTAAAAGTCAATGGGGTTGCGCATCATGGTCCCACAATTGTCGATCGTTGAGATTTTCATCGACATAGGCAATCTCGTCTTTAAAACTACGTTTCCCAAAAAGCAATTTTTAAGGTTCATCACTTTTTAAAATGGTTGGAACCATGATTGCCAACGATACAGTATTTACATGTAATTGTGTTGACCTGCCGACGCTTTAAGCTCACGGATTTACCCGTATGCGGCAACATCTGCTTCCGTACTTGTGCTCATCGGGCCTTCGTTTAATCGGGGTAAACCGGAAGATGGGAAGTCAGGACGTCTTGATGCGGACACTCAAGTACAGTATCTAACGAAATTGCGAATCTGTAACAGTGTTCCGGCAAATCCTGCATAGCTAATGAGATGCATTAGTTTACAACGTTTATAACTTGATACTTTTCTTAAGACGATGCATGTATTTTGATGAGATTGAGATTTTGGATTGCTCCATATTAGCATAGAGCATCGTCTTACTTAAATCTTACATTCGGCAACGGCAATTAGCTTCGAGATCGCGCCGCCTACTACCGGAAACATTTAGGAAACCTTTGGGTGGCGTTGTGAATGATACGCAGTGCTGCTTTGATTTTGGACTGCGAACACCGTCTTGCTTTTTCTACGGTAACCGTCATCATGTCAACAACAGTTACACTCAGTAATATGCCATTCAAAACTTTTCTCAAGTCATGCGAAAAGTATACCGATCCGGATGAATGTTTTTTGCACATGTGTGCATACGCGTGTGCCAGCGATTGGGGGTGGCAAGTGGTTCATCGCGCTTTGGAGCTGTGTAAAGCTTGCACTTTTGTGAATCCTGATGCGATAAAATTCAAGATTGTGAGTCATTTCTCATGTTGCAATTTCTTAGCAATGGCATTCTT
Organism: Panagrellus sp. LJ2284; assembly: GCA_024447225.1. Lineage (NCBI taxonomy): Eukaryota > Metazoa > Nematoda > Chromadorea > Rhabditida > Panagrolaimidae > Panagrellus > Panagrellus sp. LJ2284. The sequence continues at coordinate 8,104,341 of JAMRYC010000004.1, forward strand.
TAGAATGGAGTGATGTTTTCCTGGAACACCACAATGTTGGGTTTGAGTTTTATGAAGAAGATCATCTGCAACTGTGACACAATTAGGGTACGCAATACGGTAATTCATGTTTTAATTTAAACTGATTAATGTATCTCTTTTTTAAGCTTGATGGCAATAAAAATGTTGCTGACTCACCGCTAGCGGCATGGTTTGTTCAGTTTTTGAGCGAACGCACAAGTAAGTCATAGTTTTGATAATGACGGTTTTGATGTTTTTTAAAAACTGTATTTGCTGTTCTAGAAGATGTCCATCTCGACGTCACTGAAGCCACAATAAGTCAACTCGAAACTTTGGTGCCGTTCAACTGCATTACCGGCATTACGGTGAATCAGTCAACTTATGAAATTTGCAACTTTTTGGACGCAAACACACACATTAGATCGGTCACGATTGCTGACTATGATGCATTTACACCCCTGCCGGAAGCATCTACAATAGCTTTGCCCATCGGTTCCAGAAACTTGAATGTGGAAATGTTACGGTACGGAATCTTTCTACTTTGTCACAGGTAAGACTGTGAGTGAGCATAAATTTCAGTTACTCTCTCCGCGAACGAACAAGCACGTTAGTATTGTTGCTCCACTTTCATGATTTCAAACTCGCACTTCATCAAATAAAAAAACTGCTTACAATTAAAATCAATCTGCTCGTGCTGAATGTTTGCTATGACGAAAAACCAGGAGGAAACACAAAACGTATGTCCAACGAGGAAAAGAAGAAGTTTTGCTCAGAACATTTCAAGAACGTGATAACGAAAAGTCTTAGCCAAACTAAAGTGAAATCAGTGTTTCTATCTCTGGATATGGATCTGGTTCATTCATCACCGGTATGTCATTAGCAAAAATGTCAAAATACACAAGTTGTATTTCAGACAACTAACGAAAACTGTAAATCGGTTTTGAAACATGCGTTGTTGATGAATACAGTCAACCGTGCAGATGAACTGGTCAATGTTGCTGATACTGTGTTGATTCACACGGCCGATCACTACGTCAAAGTTTCTGTGGTATGATAACAATTGTCTCAAGTTTGATGAAACTTTAATTTTTTTCAGATTTATTGATATATCCATAATTTCAATGCAAAAAATGCTCAACTGCCTCCGTTAAAAAACACCTTTGTATTTTCACTGTTCGTTTCGGAGTTAAATGACAATTTTAAGCATACCTATGAAATTTGTTGTCATTGTAAAATGCGTAACGGCAAAAAAGCAGAAAACAGAAATTTGTGATAGAATTAGCGTGCCATTCATAAGGACATTTGAGAAACACGTCGGCGTAACTTTAGCAAAGGATTACTACGGATGATTGGCAGGTGTCGGTTTTTTATAATTGAGATGCGTTGCGCAACTCTAAATCCTGGTGCTCAGCATGAGTGCGCCTTTGGTGACTACGACAATGAACAGTAGTATGCTCAACCAACTCTACTCCAAAAGTATCAAAAACAAACACAAAGATTCGATTTCCATTAGTATCTGTTAGCAACTTTTTGTCAAAGACAGCCGTCACCTCTGTACTCGAAACTTTATTTTGCAACAAAATATTTCCCAGGTGACGTGGTTTACCCACTGCAAAAAGCCTAAAGTGTCGTTATCTAAAGGAACGGAAACGTGCGAATAGGCAGTCTTGCGAAACACTGAGTAAACAGAAATGGACATGTATCCCTGCAAATAAAAAACAGCGTGGCAATCAATGTACCATTTAACAGCAGACTAGACTGGAGTTTTACCTGCAAAGACCAAACACTCTTCAACCAAGGCGTGGTTGGTGAAAGTCACGCAGTGCTTTTAAATACGCCAAAGCTGAGGGACAACATTGGTCTCCACATATTTCGACAACAATGATTTTGTTGTTGCTATTTATTGCTGCCGTAACTGGATTTGTGGCGTACTATTTGTAAGTTTTGATACATGTAAAACAGAACTAAAAAAAACTGCTGTTTAGAGCGGCGAAGAAAAACATAACATGCTGGAAAAACCGTGGGATCGATGGCCCACCGATAGCACGCTTCTTTTTCAACCATTTGGACCAGATGTTATGCTTTGAAAAGCCAAGCTGCTTTCACCTCGAAGAATGGACAAAACAGTACGGCCCCGTTTATGGAGTTTATGAAGGATTCCGACGCGTTCTCGTCGTTTCTAAACCAGAAGTTATACACGAAATGTTCAACAAAAAATTTGAATACTTTCACGGGCGCAAGAACGACATTGCTTTAGGGGATGTAGACACAAATCCGTTTATTGATGTCTTCAGTGCACGTGGAGCTCGATGGAAGCGACTCCGTACAATCACCAACCCAAGTTTTTCGGTCTCCAGCCTTCGTCGCATCTATCCCATCGTTGAAGACGCCTGCAATGTGACTACCAGCTTCTTAGACAAAGCTCACGCTAAAAATGAGGCTTTCAACATCCATCCGTATTTCCACGAACTCACCATGGATGTTATTAGTCGCGTCGCCATGGGCCAAAAAGGAACCTTACAGTTCCAGAACCCGAATGTAGAACTCATCAAAAATGTTTTCCTCAGCTTTGGAAGCACTAAATTCGAACACTACATGTATTTAGTGCCAAACTTATCTGAATATACACAAAAGTTGCTACTGGTTTATTTGGCTATTACTGCGGATCCCTTTATGAAAATGATGAACCAACTAAAACAAACTGTTCGGGAACGGATTGAACTGAAAGGAAAAGGCCTTGGGGCTCCAGCAGGAGAACCCAACGACTTCATCGATATTTACATTGATGCCGTCGACGACTCTATTGTCGATGGCGCGTACAAAAAGTCAGGTGATAAGGTGATCAAGCGGCTAACGGAAGACGAAATTGTCAGCCAATGCATGATCTTCCTTCTTGCTGGCTTCGACACGACCGCAAACACGTTAGCAGTGACTTGCTGGTTTTTGGCACGGTACCCTGAGGTTCAGGAACGGCTGATCGAGGAAATCGACGATGTCTGCGGAGACGCGTCCAAGCCCATCGGCTACGATCAGTTGCCTGAGCTCAAATACGCCGACTGTGTCATGAAAGAAGCGCTTCGAATCCATCCTATTGCACCTTTGTAAGTGATCTGAAAAAGTTTATAAAACTTATGGCATATTTCAGTGCCGCCTCGCGTGAGTGCATGGAATCGACGACCCTCGGCGACATTCCGATTGAGAAGGGCACTTTGGTCATGACCGATGTGCTCACACTGCACAAAGACAAGTCCGTCTGGGGCGACGATGCCGACGAATTCAACCCCGACCGCTTCTACGACTTCACGCCTCGTATGCAAAACGCGTACGTGCCCTTCGGCAGTGGCCCTAGACAGTGCATCGGCATGAGACTGGCATATATCGAAGAAAAGCTGATGCTTGCGACCATGCTGCGGAAGTACAAGATTGTCGCGGCGCCAGAGACGGAAGTGAAAATCAAAATGGTCGGGCGAACTGTGCTCAATCCAGAATCCGTTACTGTTAAACTGCAAAAACGTTTATAATTCAAATTCAAAAATAAACATGGCGAATAGCCAGACAACAGGAAATTGGTACAAAGTTGGTGTGCTTTTCATAGAACTCTAGCGTTTTTGATCAGGCAGTAGTAGTCTAAAGTATGTACACATTGTAGCGCTTTTTTAATTGGGAAAACATGAACACTGAAAGCGTAATGACAGAAAAGGTTTGCTACGGTTGATTGACAGGTGTTGGCGTGTCATGATCGAGATGCAATGCGCAATTCTAAGTCCTAGTGCTCAGCATGAAAGCGCTTTTGATGATCTTGGCATCGAACGATGGTCGACCAACTCTACCGCAAAAGTTTTGTTTTTTATACATGAATACAAATTATAATAGATGTTTATTATAACACAAAACAAAAAAAATGGAGTTCCATTAGTATCAGTTTGCCAGCTTTTTATCAAATGCAATTTTTACCTCTATACTACAAAGTATACGGACGGTTCTTCAGTAAAACGTCGTTATCTATCAAAACAAAAAAGTGCTAATGGGTAGACGATTTGACTGCACACTAGACTGCGGTTACATCTTCAGTACATTCAAATACCAAACTATTCAACTAAGGCGTGGTTAATGATAGTAACAGAGTGCTTTTAAACACGCCAAAGTTGAAGGACAAAATCAGTCTCCACATTCCAATAACAACATGATTTTTTTATTGCTACTTATTGCTGCGGTAACACTACTAGTAGCGTACTTTTTGTAAGTTTCGACATGTTTTAGATATAATAACTTCGGATTTGTCGTTTAGAGCAGCGAATAAAAATATAACTTACTGGAAAGACCGTGGAATTGATGGCCCACCGATAACACGTTTTTTTCTCAATCATTTGGATCAATTGTTATGTTATGAAAAACCAAACTGCTATCACCTCGAAGAATGGACTAGCAAATATGGCCCTGTTTATGGAATCTATGAGGGATTCAGACGAGTTCTTGTTGTTTCTGAGCCTGAAATGATCCACGAAATGTTTAACAAAAAGTTTGAATATTTCCATGGACGGAAGAACGGCATTGGCGTAGGAGATGTGGACACAAATCCGTTTATTGATGTCTTTAGTTCACGCGGATCACGGTGGAAGCGACTCCGTTCAATTATTACTCCGAGTTTTTCTGTCTCCAGCCTTCGCCAAATTTATTCGATTGTCCAAGATTCCTGCAATGTTACGACCAGCTTCTTAGACAAAGCTTACGCTAAAAATGAAGCCTTTAACATTCATCCTTATTTTCATGAATTCACCATGGATGTCATCAACCGCGTTGCCATGGGTCAAAAAGGAACGCAACAGTTCCAGAATCCGAATGTGGAGCTCATCAAGAATGTCTTTCTCAGTTTTGGCAGCACCAAATTTGAACACTACATGTATCTTCTACCGAACCTATCAAAATACACAAGGCATATATTACTAGTTTATTTAGTTATAACAGCTGGCCCATTCGTTAAAATGATGAACCAGCTAAAGAAAACTGTTCGAGAGCGCATTGAACTGAAACAAAAAGGCCTCGGCGCTCCAGTAGGCAAACCCGACGATTTTATCGACATTTACATTGATGCCGTTGACGATTCTATTGTCGATGGGGCGTATAAAAAGTCGGGTGACAAAGTAAACAAGCGGTTGACTGAAAGCGAAATTGTCAGTCAATGCATGATCTTTCTGTTTACCGGTTTCGATACGACCGCAAACACATTGGCAGTGACTTGTTGGTTCTTGGCACGGTATCCTGAGATTCAGGAACGGCTGATCGAGGAAATCGACGATGTCTGCGGAGATGCGTCCAAGCCGATTGGCTATGATCAATTGCCCGAGCTCAAATACGCTGACTGCGTCATGAGGGAAACTCTTCGGTTGTATCCAATTGCACCTTTGTAAGTGCTTTCACGATAGATTACAAAATTTAAACCAAAGTTTCAGTGCCGCCTCGCGTGAATGCATGGAATCGACGACCCTCGGCGACGTTCCGATTGAAAAGGGCACTTTGGTCATGACCGATGTGCTCACACTGCACAAAGACAAGTCCGTCTGGGGCGACGATGCCGACGAATTCAACCCCGACCGCTTCTACGACTTCACGCCTCGTATGCAAAACGCGTACGTGCCCTTCGGCAGTGGCCCCAGACAGTGCATCGGCATGAGACTGGCATATATCGAAGAAAAGCTGATGCTTGCGACCATGCTGCGGAAATACAAGATTGTCGCGACACCAGAGACCGAAGAAAAAGTAAAGATGGTCGGTCGAATGGTGCTTAATCCAGACTCTGTTACCGTAAAATTGCAAGCCCGGTGTTAATTATCGTATATTTAAACACAGTTAAGGTTTACATTTGTTTTCATTTTGTCTCTAAAGTCGTGAAAACACTTTTTTCCACACCAATTCTGATAAATTTTTTATGTGAGACAGCGTAGCTCAAAATCAAGTGCGATTTTGCCGGTGGCACTTATCTTTGACCCCGCGTGGTTCGGCCGAAATGAAGCCCTTAATTTTAAAGTTGCTAAAGTATCAACATAGAATTGTCAGGAGTCACTATTGAAAAAATAATAACTTTTGTAATCAGAATTAGAGTCCATTTTTTGGAATCTACAGTCGTTCTGGTAACTTTTTTAACATTGTTGAAGAAGAAATTATGTGTTTTTTCATTCAAAAATAAATTAATATTAGGAACTTTGTTTGCTAAACTCAATGTTTTCGATAAACACAACACTCTTACGGTATTCTGACATTTATAATATTGAAAGCCGGTAACTAATTTCGTGCTTCAAGTTTTACAGTAACGGATTCTGGATTGAGCACAGTTCGCCCGACCATTTTGATTTTCACTTCCGTCTCTGGCGCCGCGACAATCTTGTACTTCCGCAGCATGGTCGCAAGCATCAGCTTTTCTTCGATATATGCCAGTCTCATGCCGATGCACTGTCTAGGGCCACTGCCGAAGGGCACGTACGCGTTTTGCATACGAGGCGTGAAGTCGTAGAAGCGGTCGGGGTTGAATTCGTCGGCATCGTCGCCCCAGACGGACTTGTCTTTGTGCAGTGTGAGCACATCGGTCATGACCAAAGTGCCCTTCTCAATCGGAATGTCGCCGAGGGTCGTCGATTCCATGCACTCACGCGAGGCGGCACTGAAATATGCCATAAGTTTTATAAACTTTTTCAGATCACTTACAAAGGTGCAATAGGATGGATTCGAAGCGCTTCTTTCATGACACAGTCGGCGTATTTGAGCTCAGGCAACTGATCGTAGCCGATGGGCTTGGACGCGTCTCCGCAGACATCGTCGATTTCCTCGATCAGCCGTTCCTGAACCTCAGGGTACCGTGCCAAAAACCAGCAAGTCACTGCTAACGTGTTTGCGGTCGTGTCGAAACCGGCAAGAAGGAAGATCATGCATTGACCGACAATTTCATCCACTGTCAGCCGCTTGATAACTTTGTCACCAGATTTCTTGTAAGCACCGTCGGTGATAGAGTCGTCAACGGCATCAATGTAAATATCAATAAAATCATTGGGTTCTCCCGCTGGAGCCCCAAGGCCGCGTTCCTTCAGTTCAATACGCTCTCGAACAGCTTTTTCTAATTTGCTAATCATTCGTCGAAGCGGTGCTGCAGTAATAGCCAAGTATGCCATAAAAATGTGACGCGTGTATTCTGATAGCGATGGCGCCAAATACATGTAATGTTCTAATTTGGATCCTCCAAATCCCAGAAAAACGTTTTTCACGAGAGGAACGTCGGGATTCTTGAATTGGAGTGTTCCTTTTTGGCCCATGGCGACGCGACTAATAACATCCATGGTGAGTTCGTGGAAATACGGATGGATGTTGAAAGCCTCATTTTTAGCGTGAGCTTTGTCTAAGAAGCTGGTAGTCACATTGCAGGCGTCTTCAACGATGGGATAGATGCGACGAAGGCTGGAGACCGAGAAACTTGGGTTGGTGATTGTACGGAGTCGCTTCCATCGGGCTCCACGTGCGTTGAACACGTGAATTCGAGGGTTTTTGTCAACATCTCCGAGTGCGACTGTATTCATTCGTCCGTGGAAGTATTCAAACTTTTTGATGAACATTTCATGAACCATGTCGGGATCGGAAATCACGAGGATGCGCAGGAAGCCTACGTAGATGCCATAGAGGGGTCCATACTTCTTGGTCCATTCTTCGAGTGTAAAACAGCTCGGTTTTTCATACGCCAACAAATAATCTAAATGGTTGAAAAGTGCTCGTTTAGATGGTGGACCATCGATTCCACGTTCTTTCCAGTAGGTTGCGTTTTTCTTTGCTGATCTAAACCGCAACATTATGTTAGCTATTGAAAGCTGTCTTAAAACTTACAAATAGTATGTCACTAGTCCAGTTACTGCAGCAACAAACAAGACCACCAAAATCATCATTTTTCCGTACGTGGAGAGTGAATTTGTCCCTTAACTTTGACGTTTTTAAAGATGCTCCGTGATTCTTCTTCAACCCCGCCTTTAAGATTAGTGTTTGGAATGAAAGAGCTCAAACAACGCTCTAGTTTGCTGTTACATAAAATGAACAACTCAATTGTCATTCTTTTGGAATAGTTCTTGCTCATTCAATGGTCTTTTTACTCGCGGTGATTGCAAAAACCCCTTTTTTAAGTCGGAGTTCCGTCAGATAAGAACAGTCAGTGGTCGACATGGTGGTCTCTTACTCACTGCGGAACTGTTTTATCTACTTTTCAATGGAAAAGTTTGAAAAATACATCTTCATACAAAGTTTGTATGGTGAACGAATTATCGCGCAGGTTTTGTAGTTAGCGGGTCTGCGTGACTTGGTCGAAGTAGACCGACAATTGAAAGAAGATGTTTGCCCTTGAAAATTTTTAATGCGACAAACTTCAGACAAAGGTAAGTGCGGGGAAGTTATGACTTTTGCGGTTTTGCGTTGTTGGAGTGGTTTTTAATTGAACTGTTGAGTATTGTTTTTATGAACATCTGATTGGTATGTACCAAGAATCAGTTTATTACGACATTTTACAAGTTCGTCACGCCTACAGATTGCGCACTGGCGCCGACGGTAATAAGATAAGCCGTAAGTATTTGTTAAAAACAAAAACAAGATTTGACAAATATTTACGGCTCAGCATTTTATTTATTTCCACATTACTTTAAGCTTTTCGAAATGATCCACCGTAACACGCTGCTTTTCAAGCTCGATAACAGTCACTGTTTTCTGTACAGTTGTATCTTTTTTGTAGGTTTTTACCGTATACAAAAGTATAACGGATAAAATAGTAACATTGAAAACCTGAAAGCTCTCAAGTACTAAAGGAGACTTACGCCAATGTACTCACAATAAAGTTAATTTTCACGCTATCGGCAGTGCTCACAAAATTTGTAAAATTGTTACAGACGTAGACAGCAGGTCCAAAGGCGTTTGTTACAGTAATTAGAAGCAAAAACGGGTATATAAATTGAAGCACATTGATATTTCGGACGAGATTGTGCCGAGTGGAAAGTTGATATGCGAAAGGAACGTTTTTCTTTCGGCGATTGTTAATGGTAAGTAAAATAAGTTCTGCCTGAAAAATGAAAATTATTAAAGGCAAAAGTGAATGAACTATTTATACTAACTAGCAAGCACAATATGTCCAGAGACAACTTGAAGAGAGATATATACAAACCATTAGTAAAGTCCGCTAAATTTGTCAGATTTTTAAAATACATTAAACTATTTGTAAAGACTTACTAAGAAAAAATGAAATCGGAAAGCAAGTTGCATAAAAAACGGAAACCATAGCGGCACAATACCCGTGGATTCTTTTTCGGAGAAGAGGCGTGCGGTCGATCTTCCGTGATGCAACTGCACAATCAACTGATACAACGAAGACCGTTATATCCAACAGCTGAGAACTGAACGAAACAAACAACCGTACATAACATGTGGATCTTGCATTGAAGTCGTTTCCAAAAAGAGCGTACACGGTCACAGCCATTGTTGACAACGGTATTGATAGGCATAAAGTGGACATTATTTTTGAGTATTCACTAAAAATTCCGCTGCTTATTTTAACTGATTCAAAAGAAAAATGAAATGAATAAGTATGTTTACCGTAACCCTGGTTCGACTGTCATTAGTTTCATATTGGACATTTTGCATAACCTAACATAAAGCATTACTACAATGCAGACACATCCTGATGCAATGATGATTATGTATAGCAACATTGGTTACTGAAACATTGAAACTGAGTATCAAATGTTTGAAAAAAGTAAAGGGGTGCTACGTTCGAGAAGATTGAATAAGCGATAAATGTAAATGTAAATGAGTTGCACGTGCGCAAAAACTTTCGATTTTGAGGTATTTATTAAGAACCCATTCAGAAAGGTTAAAAGGAAATAGGTCTTATGCAGTCACTTTTTCTCAAGAGGTAAATGATAAAGCTTGTATAAGTTAGAAAGCTCAAAAATCATGTGTTTTGCACTTTTGATGCCTAGTGTTACAGCTTTGCCGTATTTGTTACACCATCCTTGTCTAGACTTGTCTCATTAAACTGGCGCAGTCACACTTTGATGTACTCGATGAACCACTTGACCGAATGACGATGGTGCAAAGCAACTTTTTTTCATCCAGATGCACCCACCTTGTTTACGTTTTTTAGAAAAAAGGTGAAAAAATGTACTTACTTTTGAACAGTTATCGATACCCGCACAAATTTTGCTTCGTGCACGAGGTCGATTCTATTTGTTGCACTAACATACTAAGACTGATCAAATTTCTGCGACCAACGGCTGATTTATTTTCATTGAATGAGTCAAGTCAGTTGTGTCATGAACCTTATCGTAATAAAAACAATTTCCGTAAATATCAAAAGCTTCGATTAGTCTCACGACATCACATGTTGATTCATAGCTGTTATTGTGTTTCATGATATACATTTTTCTCACATTCCAAATGTGTCCTATTCATCAATCGTTAATGACCGCCTACGAAGCTGAATGGTGTTCGATCACTGCACTATATAAGGTATTTTTGATCGCTGTTAAAAACACAGCAGTTGTTGTTGATTGTCTTGAAAATGTTCCGCTTGGAAGTTGTTTTGTTGCTTTGTGGCCTTTGCGCCGTCGGATCGGCCATTCGTGCCCAAAGTGTTGCTGTTAAGGGCACCTTGGTGTGCCACGGACGGCCTTATGCTAATGGTCAGGTAAAGCTCTACGAAAAGGATAGGAGTAAGTAGTTCGCTGCGTTTTCCGTGTTAATTAAATCAAAAAACCCTATTTTAGTCAGCAAGGACGACCTCTTGGCTGAAGTCAAAACCGACTCACGGGGATACTTCGAAATCTCAGGAACTCAGCGCGAATGGTTGTCAATTCGCCCCAAGATTACCGTAAGTAGTTTAACCAAACTGTTACAAAAGCTATTGTTTTTTTTCTTCAGTTCATCCACAGCTGCGCCATCGATTCCGCTTGCGAAAAGAAGTTCAGTATGGATATCGAGAAGAAGTACGTCTCCTCTGGCTCGACCCCCACTAAGTTCTGGAACGCAGGCAACATCGAACTCGCTCTTGACCGCGTTACTGAAACTACTGATTGCAAGGGCTCCAAGGGCTCTAAGGGAACTAAGCATTAATTTTATTTTTTAATTTTTTTTGTTTTCAAATAAAGTAAAAGGCATCCAGTGATTTCACAAACACCCATGATAACTCGTTACGAATTTGACGCTCTTCCGTTCATGCCACGTAAACGGGCCAGTTACAAATGCCTTATTGAATTTCTGCTTCATTTTCACGACTTCGACGTTCTGAACGGGATAGGTGCATCTTTTTGGTGTGGGACAATACGTGATGTTGCCAGTGAAAAGATCGTTCAATATTCCTACATAACATCGTTGCATTAGTCTAAAGAACAGTCGGAAGTATGAGTACTTTGTGTGATCCTGAAAGTGTCAAAGTTATCTCCATTAAAAACTGCAAATTGCATAAACGAACAAATTGAAATGAATGCCGTTTCAACATTTTCTGAAAATTTGAATCAAGAGCCCCGGAATCAACATAGTCAGTGACACTGTTAAACGGCTGCGCACTTTTTGGTATCTTCCCATTGTTGTTTTTACTTGTAACAAAATTGTGCAGATGCGCAAAAGTTGCGACCATACTGTTAACATTGATTTGATTGTAGCCAAGATTTTCTTGGAGTTTGGATTGATGAATCCAGTTTCCGGCAACGAGATGAGGTCGAATCACGGTTTTTTGATCGGTGTAAGTCGGGATGAAATAAGTTTGGTTCAGGCCTGCGGCGAGGGAAAATGATTTGTCTGTCTTTCGGAAAGGAATTTTGAGATATGCATTGATCCGATTGACACCGAAAGCAGCTGCATTGGGATTGCTTATAAGAAACGGCGCGAACGATTCATAATAAGTTAGGAACCGCTTTCCATTGTGTGTACCGATTAGAATATCGTCCCAATCGGGAAAGGATATGAATTCAGCGGATTCTTTGAACTCGTACATGCATTGTTGCAAGTTAGAAACCTGATTAGCATACTCAGTTTCGGTGTTTGGATCGTAGTCGAGATAGCTCTAAAAGATGGTAATGCATTCTTCAAACCAAAATGCTTCAACTTACCAAAACCCTCGGCTTGAAACCCGGTTGCACTTTCAAAACGCCATCCTTCTCATACAATCTCAACAGATCCATAACTTCTGTAATAACACATTCGACTGTCGCAACGGCAAGATCACCCCCAAAAAGCCGAAAAGTCTCCATCGCAAAGATAATCATAGCCCAATCGTCTACTGCCACCATCCTGCTCATGCATGACACAAACTTGTAAGGCTTCTTGTTCGGATGAGATATGGTAAGCTACAATTTCGCAAAAGTGTTTTTAGCGGGAAAATGACTGTAAAACCGACTTCTCCATACTCCATTTCGCCACCAATTGGCCCCACTCCGACGTAAAACTCATTGATGTCCTCGTCGCTTGGCGGAAACAAACATGTTACCCGAAAAACCGCTAGCTTGCATATGCCTGGACTTACATCAAGATCAATCAGTGTTCCGGTGGCAACTTGTGTTGATTGGTTTTCAAATGTGCGTTTACATTCATATTTGTAATCGGCGTACTTGTAGCGTTCCGCATTGAAAAGAGTCACAATCGCATCAGACTCATTGAAGCTGAAATTTGATTCCACATTTTTGGCAAGTCCTAAGTTTGAAATCAAAAAAAAAAACAAAAATTGCATACCTTTTTGAAATTGGGTAAAAATATGTTTTTATTACGAACAAAGGTTTTGGCCTTTCGTCTATCTTTTTTGCTTCCGGAACGTCTAAAGTCGCAGTAATCGTTGTTGTTGTTTCGTCTGGCTGTTTTGTAAGCAACACTTCTGGCAGAAGAGGAGTGAAGTAATGTCCACCAATAATTATCACAATAAAAACAAGCAGCCATATTTTTGATGGATTTTTAAATATTGGGATAAGGATTCGCAGTGTTTGCAGCTTCGTTTTAACTTTCAACATTATTTGCAGCTACTTTCAAATAAATAAAATGTTTTTTGACGACGCTATGGTCATCAAAAAGAGGAGCATCTGGTGTCATCATGTTATGTAGTAAACTGAATCGGGGTCATGGTGGGCGCATAGCAAGATCGACATGATAATACCGCATTCTCTATTAATTTTTTTGTTCTTCATTTGATTTTTGTTATTGCAAAAAAGTAGAAATGTGGCTAAAGTACGTACAAAACCACAAATCAAATGTTACGAAAATATCACCAAGGCAATTGTTTCTCATTACTTTTTCCAAGGTGCGTCATGTGACTATGAACAATCCAATATTTCTGTACAGTTCGGAATTTTTGCGTTGGCTGAGATGATTCAAGTTTCAACAAATAGACGTCATACATTATCCAAATGTCGGCCTTCGTTCCCATGATTGAAGTTTCCAGAAGCAAGCTTGCTATAAAACCAAAAAAAACACAGAGAATATTACCATTAATCGTAAAATGCTCCGATTCGAAGTTGTGATTTTGCTCTGCGGACTTTGTGCTCTCGCCACCGCAAAACTGCAAAGTGCTGGTGCTCGTGGTTATTTGACTTGCAATGGAAAGCCCTTGAAGGACGTCACCGTGAAACTATATGACGAAGATGATGGTAAGTCATCTATAATTGTCATTGTGGAGAAACAATGAGTTTACAGGCGGTGTTGACGACCTCATGGCCAAGACAAAGACCGACGCCAAGGGCTATTTCTCTCTCTCCGGAAGCGAATCCGAATTGTTCACGATCGACCCTAAACTTAACGTGAGTAAAGTGTACCTACCTTGAAAGCAACCCACAATTCAAACTTTTTAGATCTACCACGACTGCAACGATGGCATCAAACCCTGCCAGCGCAAGATCACCATCAAGATCCCTGACCGTTACATCGCTGTCGGCAACTTCAACAACAAGTTCTTCGAAGCCGGCACTTTGGAGCTGTCGGGCAAGTACCCCGGAGAGAAGCGTGACTGCGTCCACTAAACAGTCTGTTAAAATCTAATATGAAAGTTAAATTTGTTTTTCTTTCGATGCTGGACGATAAAGTAAAGCAAGAAATAAAAAGTGATGAAAGATTCATGCTCATTTTTATTGACGTAAATGTAGTACAGAAGTCAAATCATGTTGTATTGCTCGTTTTGACCCGAAACAAATTTGCCTTTTTAAGCAGTAGTTGTGGCTTCGGATTTTGATGTTGTTGAAGCCGATGCTTCCGGAGCAGCGGTAGAAGCAGGGGCGGCGGTTGTGACTTCAGGGGCAGTGGACGAGACGGGAACAGCAGATGTTGCCTCCGAAGCGGGAGCGGCAGTGGTTACTTCAGGGGCGGCAGATGAAGCAGGGGCACCAGAAGTTGCTTCTGATGCAGTTGTGGCCTCAGGGGCAGCGGAAGATGCGGGAGCAGCAGATGTCGTTTCCGAAACAGAGGCCACAGTGGAACCTTCAGAAGCAGCGGATGAAGCAGGCGCACCAGACGTAGCGGCCTCAGAAGCCGCCGAAGAAGCAACAGTTGTTTCAGAAGGAGCAGCAGACGATCCATCAGAAACCGAACCAGCAGTTGTAGCATCAGACGCCGCCGTTGCAGCTTCCGAAGCAGGAGAAGAGCTTTCAGAAGCCCCGCTCGAAACAGTCGCCGCCGATGAACCACTTCCCAATGTGCTGCTGGCATCAGAATAGGCCAAAGTCGATATTGGAGTCGACGAACATTGACATTCGCAGGATTTGGTCTCGCCGAGAGCGGCGAAAGCAATGAGAACCGCGGCAGTCAGAGCAAAAGTGTAACCCATCATTTCTGAAAATGCAAAGATTAGTACTGTAGCACAGTTCGAGAACAGGTGGAAACGATATAATCAACAACCTTTATCAGTCGCTTATATACTGTTTCAATTGATGATCAGTTGCATAATCAAGTAGGCATTTGTATTATTCGCACTGTCTGTGGTTTTAACATAAACCTTTTGTGTTGATCTCTAAACGTTTCAACGACTTCAAAGATAGGTTCATGTGTTCTATCTATTCATGTGAAGCTTATCAGGGAGCGAAAAAAGTTGTTTGTCTCGAAAATCCACTTTTTTGAATGAGGGTCCACATGAAAATAGCACAGTAAAGTGTTTCTGTATGTACAAAGTGCGCTGAAAACGGCTTATGCAAATGAGGGTCAGGCAAAGGGCCAACAAAATATATGATTGAAAAAAAAGAAATTTGACAGTATATAAGGTTGATGGTATGTGAAGGCAATATCAGCTGTCAGCTTCTTCGGATTTGTATAAATTTAGTAGTTTTCAGATACATTTTATCACAATGGGTTACACTTTTGCTCTGACTGCCGCGGTTCTCATTGCTTTCGCCGCTCTCGGCGAGACCAAATCCTGCGAATGTCAATGTTCTTCGACTCCAATTTCGACTTTGGCCTATTCTGATGCCAGCAGCACATTGGGAAGTGGTTCATCGGCGGCGACTGTTTCGAGCGGGGCTTCTGAAGGCTCTTCTCCTGCTTCGGAAGCTGCAACGGCGGCGTCTGACGCTACAACTGCTGGTTTGGTTTCTGATGGGTCATCTGCTGCTCCTTCCGAGGCTACTGTGGCATCTTCAGCCGCTTCTGAGGCCGCTACGTCTGGTGCGCCTGCTTCATCCGCTGCTTCTGAAACATCTACTGCTGCTTCCGCTTCAGAAGCAACATCGGCTGCTCCCGCATCTTCCGCTGCCCCTGAAGCCACAACTGCCGGCGCATCAGAAGCAACTTCCGGTGCCCCTGTTTCATCTGCCGCTCCCGAAGCCACAACCGCTGGATCAGCTTCATCGGCTGCTTCTGAAGCCGCTACTTCGGCAGCTCCAGCTTCATCTGCCGCCCCTGAGGTAACCACTGCTGCCCCCGCTTCGGAGGCCACATCTGCTGCTCCTGCCTCGTCCGCTGCCCCTGAAGTCACAACCGCCGCCCCTGCGCCGGAAGCATCGTCCCCTGCTGCAACCGCTTCAACAGCATCGGAATCCGAAGCCACAACTTTGGCCACCAAAAAGACAACTTTGTTTTAGGTCAAAATGAGACATACCAATCAAAAACATTTGACTTCTGTACTATATTTACTTAATAAATACGAGCATGTTATGCATAACTGAACAAATTCTTACAAAACAAAGTCCTTTTAAATCAAATAATAGTCACAAACTGTTGATTTGCAAAAATTTTGGTTTTCTATTCAGACCAGATGTCAGTCTATGTCCGAAAATACCCTTTTCTCACAAATCCAAAAGTACCCCCTGAGCTTGCAGTGCACATGTGCAGCAAGTTTCCATGGTAACCAGGACGACGAAGCAGTCACAAATTTTCAGTTTTAGCCTGTCATTTCAGTTTTCTTAAGACATAACAACTCTGTAAAAAGTACTTATTTGTGTATTTTTTTGGTATTTCGATAATACTTGTATATTGCTAATTTTTTACTACTCTGTTTATTCCTCAAGATGGGCTTCGTAAACTTATTGCAAAACATTTTCGGCAACAATCCACGCTCCGTCCAAGTGCTTGTCCTTGGTTTGGACAACAGTGGCAAAACAACCACCGTGAATCACCTGAAAAACCCGCAGCAAGTGGACCAAGCCGTGCCAACCGTCGGTCAAAACGTTGAAAAGTTTGTGGTCCACAATTTGACGTTCAATACTTTTGATATGGCTGGCCAAAGTATGTTTATATAGTTTTGAAAAATTTGATTGATTATGCATGAATTTTAATGATAAACAATTTCCAGGCAAATACCGCAACCTATGGGAGACACATTACAAGTCAATGCATGGAATTATATTCGTCGTCGATTCGACGGACCGCATGCGCATGGCTCTGGCGCGTGATGAACTTTGGATCCTTCTGGACCATAAGGACATTATCAATCGCAATGCACCGTTGTTGATTCTGGCTAACAAGAATGATCAGAAGGACGCGCTATTGCCGACGGAAGTTCATCACAACTTGGGATTAGACATGATTCGGAATCGGGATTGGCAGATCTTTCCGACATGCGCCTTGACAGGGGAGGGCATTGATAAAGCGGTTGAGTGGTTGGCTGATAATATGAAAAAGTTTGTGGAGACGCTTTGAATAAACTTTTTGTACATCATAAGTGTCAATAATAGCAATAATAAAATATTAACGTCCAATCACCACCGGCGACAAAGGGTGTGTCAAATTTTTACCATCTTTGGAGGTCGTGGTCGTTAATGTTTCTTGACGTAGTACATAGAAATGACCAAAGTTTACACGTTGCATGGTCGTATTGTAGATTTAAAAGTTATGTTTTATATTTAGCACCGTTTTGTTGCAAAAATAACAAAACCCGAAACAATGAATACCAAAACACCAAAATGTCCATAGTCAACCAAAAATTGTTCTGGTAACATTTTCAACCCTACGTATTTTAATTACTTTTCAACTTTCTATCATTCTATCGTTTGTTTGATAATCTTTTGGCATGTCGACAATTTAATTTAGACCCTAAAATCCTGAAAATCCTAAAATTTTTTGACTACCAGAACTCAAAATTATCAAAATCATTCGAAAATCGTTCTGGTAGCTTCATCAACACTGATTTTTCGAGCCGTTTTTTCTGTTTTTTTGCTCGTTTTGTTGGTCTTACTGATCCTGCTTTTTCTACTTTTCAAAACCAGACACAATTAAAAGGTTGTTATCGCTAATGTGAAAGTTCTATTTCCAAATGCCTAATGTCGCGGAACGCGACTAGGCGCCCTAGTAAGCCCCGCCCCCATCTCGGAGCGCGGTCAGTGCCACGATCACCGTAGATCATGCCCGTCCTTTGATTATCGTTCCGTTTTGTTATAATTATATTTTTTCCGTGCTTTATTTATCTAACTTGGTTTAATTACCCAAGTTTGAGGTACCAACAAGCGAATAAATCATTATCGAAACCAAGCGTCCAGGACGCAGTTGAGAATCCGGCCAATTTCTCGACACCTAACACGTAAACGTCTCAATAGTATCTTTAAAACTATTGCGAAAAGTGCAAAACGTCCTGCAATATTATCACGTGCATCCACTTCGCAAACAACTCTTATCCAAAATTGGTCGCAACCCGATCTCTGTGATCGCCACCCCATCCCCATTCCCATGATGATCACAGGAATAATATATGCAATCTGTCTGTTTTCGTTAAACCTGTTTCGACCCTGTGGTCAATAAACCATAACGGGTGTTACTTTTGTGCTTCCTTATCAACGTCAGCATCGGGACTTGACGTACATATCCATCACTTGTGATATCATAGACGACTGATTTCACTTTTTGTCAACTTTGTTACCGTTTAAGATTGATTAAACCTGGCCCACACCGTTTAGGGCGATCAAACAGGCCCCACCCATCGAAGAGAGACGGATTAGGACCTTCGATGTTGGTTGATCTTACTTTTTTGCACATCACACATTGCAAACACCTTTCTGCATCGTCGGAGCCCTTCTATTTTTAATCGGCTGTGAATTCGAATCATCCCCTCAGTCACTGGGTGTGATCCTACCTCCACCCAGCCATGTGGTGTTGGTGGTCATGCTACGTAATATGACCATATAGATTTTTTACGCGCCGATTCCATGTTTTTCGATGGAATTATGCTCTGTCGATAGATTTTATCTATTGAATACATTACATTGTTCGTTTTAATACCCTGTTGCGCCCGATTTCAGTCGTTTTCGACCATTTCAACCAAAAGTTTTAAAATTATAGTTCTTTCAGGTTAGCAGCATGGCCTCAGCATGGCGTGAAAACCTACAACTTATCTTGACCCTTGTGGGTGTCATTGTTGGCTGCGTTGGCGGAGGGCTGTTGAGGTATGCCGAAGCGGATGTTAAAACTATTGGTTATGTTAATTTTCCGGGAGAAATTTTGATGAATATGCTGAAGATGATGATAATCCCGTTGATAGCGGCTAGTCTGATCTCTGGTAAGCTTTGAAATTCATTAAAAGTGGCTAAAATGAAGTTTTCAAGGCCTTAGTCAACTCGAAGCCAAAGAATCTGGACGCATCAGCAGATATGCGTTCATGTATTATGGAATGACTACAACTTTTGCCGTGATATTGGGCATCTTTTTGGTAATTGTGATTCATCCTGGAAATGCGAGTGTGAAAGGCCTTGAACATCCTGTGCATAGTCATGTTTCGGACATTAGCGGAGTTGATAAGTTTTTGGATGTTGTTCGGTAAGGCTCTGTTTTATTCTGAAACCATTTAACTAGGTCATATTTCAGTAATTTGTTCCCCGACAACTTGATAGAGGCGATGTTCCGTCAAACAACTTCGGAATACGTCTTGCTAAATGCCACAGATCCACATTCCCTGGCTTTGAAAGTGAGTTTTTTCCATCCGTAAGACTCACTTTCAACATTTTGTCAATTCCAGATCCACAAAGTCGACGGAATGAACGTCCTCGGCGTGATCGTTTTCTGTGTCGCAGTCGGAGTTGCTTTAAGCATTCTTGGCGAAAAAGGTAAACCTCTGGCAGACTTATTCATCTCTCTCGACCACGTCGTCAACATGCTTGTCGAACTACTAATGTGGTATGCCCCCATCGGTATTGCGTCTCTAATCGCAGCTAAAGTCATGTCTATGGGCAATGTCTGGCACGTATTGGAAAGTCTGTCCCTCTTCGTCCTGACGGTTGTTCTCGGTCTTGGCCTCCATCTCTTTGGCACCATTTCTCTTATCTACTTCATTGCAAGTCGGAAAAACCCCTACATCTTCCTCCGAGGCCTCCTCCAAGCCGCAATGACTGCATTGGGCACCGCTTCTTCGGCGGCATCGCTGCCTGTGACATTCCGTTGCCTCGAAGTCAACAACAACGTCGATCCATGCTACACAAAGTTCGTCCTACCCATCGGTGCCATGATCAACATGGATGGAACGGCATTATACGAAGCTGTGGCTAGCATTTTCATCGCACAGATTAATGGCATCGAACTTGAATTCAGCCAAATAGTCACAGTGAGCCTGACAGCAACCCTGGCTTCCATTGGCGCAGCTTCAATTCCATCGGCCGGATTAGTAACCATGTTGATTGTTTTGTCAGCGGTCGGATTACCTGCGGACGATATTAGTATTATTATTACGATTGACTGGCTACTGTAGGTTAATCTTTTGCAAAAACAAAAAAACAAGTTTATTTTCAGCGATCGAATCAGAACATGCGTTAATGTTTGCGGCGATGGAGTGGGATGCGGATTTGTACAAGAACTATGTGAAGGCACCGGACCTGCCTTGCCAACTGTAAATAAAAAGATTTCTGATTCAGTGGGATCGGAATTGGGCTCTAATTGTATGATTGATGTGAGTTTCTTGACATCATTAGCCAAAATTATTACATTTTTGAACTCATTTGGCAGATCTATTCATACTAAAAAGTTTTTTAACCGATTAATTTTAGAAAATGCCAGCCCATCCACACCTCCATGCCGTAGATCGCCGTTTCAGCAACCCCGATGACGACTCCTCAACTATCAGTGCTACTGATTCCACGTCACCGAAAAAGGGTAGTCAATAGTTGTCACTTCTGCTTATTTGTATTCATTGAAAACGGGCAAATTTTACCAGTCATGACTGCGAAATAAAAACGATTTACAGATGTTGTCTTGGCGATTTACACAAAAATAAAACCTTAAAAGGTTTAGATTAAATCCAAAAATAGAATATTTCAACACTTTGCAACAGTACAGCAAAGTTTCATATAATGACGCAAAGTTGTACAAAAGTTGTGAAAAGTAATAATAAAAAAGGCTTCGGCAACACAGCTTTGTTGATTCATTGCCTTCTTGTCCTTTACAAGTTTGTTTTTTATGCACGGTTTTCCGCATCTTTTGAATAGAAGCTAAAACTCCCATGAATGCTTTTGTCGTATCAAAACTTGCTATATATACGCAGTTGCAAATCAGAATCATTAAAGATTTCGATTTGAAACATGTTTCGCTTGGAAGTTCTTGTTCTGATTTTTGGCTTCTGCGCTCTTGTGTCCGGTTTTGGTCGTCATTGGCAAAGTTCCGGTGCTATCGGCGCGTTGACTTGTAATGGACAGCCATTGCAAGGCGCCTTGTTGAAGTTGTATGATCACGACACATGTAAGATCACATTTACATTATGATTACATGTTTTAAAGACCCAGCCTTGCGGCTGGGTCGCTTCGCTCCTTTGCTGCGAGGACCGGCCTTCGGCCGGTCCTCTTCGCAAAGGGCTTGCTCCGTCAGTTGCAAATGATGCTTCTATACTTATTGTTAGTCACAAAAGTGAGAATAGAATCCGAAAAAATACAGATGCAGAGATTCTGTTTACAAAATCGTATTCAGCGTTAAATTCTGACCGGGAATCTTTTTTTCAACATTTAACAGCGCGATTTTGACTTTATGGGCTAAACTCCGCCCCAATTAGCTTCTAGTTAGCATAATTAAGCTTACTAAATATGGACAAACACTTATCACCCTAAGGGGATCCGAACCTACGACGTCGAGATCGCAAGGTTAGCGCCCCCTGCGCTCGGCCACCAACCCATCAAGGCGGGGTTTGCGGCGAGGGGTTATGCAACGGCGTCGCGCGGGTCCGGCAACGTGACGAAGGTGATGGCACGTGTCATCGTTACCGGCGATAATGAGGCTCCTCCCCCAAATGGTCGTCAAAAACGATGACTGGGAATCTGAAGCCAGAAGCCGTTATCGCCGAACTCCCATTCATAACACGCATTTGCGCCCTTGCCTCATTCGCATACACACCCTAATGAACGCGCGCCACCCGTTAAAACCATGAGGAAACTCAGCTAAATTCAAATGGATGCCACAGGCGTAAAAATTAACTTTTTCAACTTTTGCCGACATTAAAGCTTTTTATTTTCGATCTAGTTTCCGCTCCCGAAGTGGCGAGACCCTAGCTTATCACCCCATCGTGCCCCGCCACATTGGCATCAAAATCCCTGGGAAAAGTGCGTCTTTTCACTTTTTTTAAATTTTGCTCCATGCTCATTAGTGATAAGGGGCTTAGTTCAAAAATCGAAGGTGAATCCATATATCACCGGTATGTTGGCTATCCCCTGGTGCAGAATCAGCCGAATCCACCGATTGCCCCAAAAGTTTTGTTGGCTGACTCGGATCGACTTGCTTTTTTTGCAAATTATCAGTGTTTAGCATGCAAATACTCGGAAGCTGTGGACTTTCTCTGGTACAATGTTGGGGGCGCTGAACTCAGTACCAATGTCTTAGCTTACTTCCTTTGTACGGAGGCGCTAACGTAGCAAAAATTTTTGACGGATTTCGAGAATTCTCGAGTTTATCAGGCTTAACGTCTAGATTTCGGGAAACCGACTGCGGATTTGGCGGTTTTGGGAGAAACGTATGGGGGAGCCGGAGCGGCGTTAGAAGGCATTCAGTAGTTGCGGATCGCGAAACTTTATTTCTTACTTTTCCCTATAGGGATGAGATGTTTTAGTCACGCCGGACGATAAAATGGCCACGACAAAGACGGATAGTAACGGTCACTTTATATTGTCTGGAAAGGCAAAGGAATGGACCACGATCAATCCGAGACTTTACGTAAGCAATATTTGTTTAATCATGAGTTCACTAGTGTTTACAATATTTGGTTATAGATCTTCCACAAATGCAACGATGGACTCAAACCGTGCAAACGCCGGATCACTATTAAGATTGACAAGCGTTATGTCAACGACGGCGAAAGAGCTACCAAGCTATACCCTGCCGGAACCATTGAGCTGTCCGGCAAATATCCGGGAGAAACACGTGATTGCATTCATTAAGCACATCAACGCTTCGACAATGATGATAATTTGTTTGAAAATACGACTTTTCCTTGCTTTGAAGACAGTCATGTTAAAAACTTAGTAATCATGACAAGTTTCTTTTGTTAAATGAATCACACGTGTTTGATAAATGAAGAATGTTGAACCTTATCAGCGATTTTATCGACAACAATCGATGATTCATTAGCATTTTTTGTTAAAAACATGACGTTTTATTAGATTTACACTTAAAAGAAGTTTAAAAACGTCCTTTCAGTACAAAAGTGTCAGATAATTTCAACTGTTGAGCAGATTTAAGCATGTTCCGCGTAGAAGTTCTGGTTCTATTTTTTGGTCTGTGTGTTCTCACAACCGGCTGGAGTCGCCGTTGGCAAAGTTCCGGTGCTTATGGCACGTTGACTTGTAATGGAAAGCCGGCGAAAAACGTTTTGGTGAAATTGTATGATGCTGATACATGTTAGTCATGTCTAGACTATATACTTTCTTAACGAAATCATTTTAGTTTCGGAGGATGATAAGATGGCTGAAACACGGACGGACTCATCTGGCCGTTTTCGACTCACTGGAAAAGCGAAGGAATGGAGTACGATCAATCCGATATTAAATGTAAGCTCGGTTTATTACATAGCAGTTTTCAGCGATTATTTATAGATCTACCACGACTGCAACAACAAATTCTCGTGCCAGCGCATGTTCACCATTAAGATTGACAGTCAATATGTCAACGAAGGCGAAAAAGCTACCAAGTTATTCCCTGTCGGAGCCCTCCAGTTGCAGGATTACAATTACTAAAAATCAATAAAGTCGAATGCAATTTATTTAAAAGTATTTTGCTTGTTCCCGTGAACACGCCGACCGTCATGTGGTTCATTAAATAAACAATAATCAGACGTCAGAATAGCGAACAAAAGCTAATGAGAATCTTAGCGACAATGTTTTCAACAAAAAGTCACTATCGTGTCTTTTAAGCTTTGACTCGCATTAAAATTTAAAATTTAAATGCAGAGCTATAAATACACATTCGCAAAAATGAGCTTGTTTAACAGTTTTCCAGTTTAATTAAAATCATGTTCCGCATTGAAACTCTGATTCTACTTTTCGGTTTTTGTGCTCTTACATCCGGCTGGGGTCGCCCTTTGCAGAGTTCTGGTGCTTACGGCATGTTGACTTGTAACGGAAAACCTGCCAAAAACGTTTTGCTGAGACTTTATGACCACGATACGTGTAAGCTATATTTACATTGTAATGTACTAAGAAAAAAACTAAAATGAGTTTAGTCACACAGGATGATAAGATGGCTGAAACAAAGACTACCCTCACCGGATACTTTGAGCTTTCCGGAAACGCAAGGGAATGGACAATAATCAAACCGGAATTAAACGTGAGTAGAGGTTATTTATGTTTGAATTGGCTGTTTGTAATGACTGTTCATAGATATATCATGACTGCAACGATGGAATCAAACCGTGCCTGCGCGTGATCACCATAAAGATCAACGGTAGCTTTGTCAATTCAGGCGAAAAAGCTGAAAACTTATACCCTGTCGGAAATCTTGAGTTAGCCGTCAAATATCCGGGAGAAAAACGTGAATGCGTTAAATAAATGTTTTCCTTGCTGACAAAAAATCGTTAATAAACGAAAATCATTGGGTGCCATGCTGAAACGTGTCAAGGCGCAGCTAACGTTAATTAAAACTACTCTGTTTCGCAAATATTTTGTTTTTTGTACATGTCGAAAATCGCACCGATCAAACATTGCACCAAATATGTTTCATCGAATGAATCATATTTGTATCAGAAAAGGTAACAAAAGCTAATTGGATTCTTATCAGCGTTGTTTGTGACAACAATTGTTGATTCATTGTCATTTTCTTCAGACGAAAATCGTTTGCTAACGTTTTCAACACACTTTTTAAAAAAATGAAAACCCCGCTTAGACAAAGAATGCAGGTGCTTTTTGATTTAACGAAAAAAAGGGTATAAAACTGTCTTTGGAAATCACCACTTCGACATTTTTTGATTTGAAACATGTTCCGCGTTGAAGTTCTTATGATCTTGGGTCTCTGCGCGCTTGCGTCCGGCTGGGGTCGCCATTGGCAAAGTTCTGGTGCCTATGGTGTTATGACTTGTAATGGCCATCCAGTTAGCAATGTATTGGTAAAGTTGTATGATCACGATACATGTAAGTAAAGTTTAGATTAAACGAATATTTATGATAAATTTAGTCACGCCGGATGACAAAATGGCTGAAACGAAGACTGATGCATATGGCCGTTTTGAACTCTCCGGAAAAGCCAAGGAATGGACTACGATCAATCCAAGACTAAACGTAAGCTCGACTAAGTTTGAATGATTATGCAATATATTAATTGTTTACAGGTCTATCACGACTGCAATGACATACTACCTTGTCAGCGCAAGTTCACCATTAAAATTGACAGCCGCTATGTCAATGACGGTGAACATGCTACAAAGTTATACCCCGCAGGTACCATGGAACTTTCCGGCAAGTATCCAGGAGAAAAGCGCGATTGCATTCACTAAAACTACTCTTTTTTTGTAATGCTAAGCATTGTCATGACAAAATCATTAAAGTATGACAGAGATAACTATGTCTTTATAAAACATCTCGTCAATGTAAAGAAGTAATGAATTAATAAAATAAAACGCTTTTATTGTTACTAGTTTTAACTTTTTTATTACAAAAAACGATTGCAATGACATCCTCAATGATGCAATTTAATGTGACCTGGTTCCTTATTCAAACTGCTTTTTGAGGAAGCTGTCACAATTCCGATAACATCAGCTACAATCCTTACGTGAAGCACCCCATTTTCAGTTATTTGTAGTCATGCTCTGTATGCTAGAAAACAATCAAATTCCTAAAATTATTCTTTTTGTACTTTTTATTTGTGTAATTGTCAAATGTTACGTAACACAAGTATTTATTAATATTACTGTACAGGGACTACAGGAACAAGTGACCCCATCTGCAGAGGTCAACACGACAGAAGTGGTTGAAAATGTAACCGACCTGATCGCCGTCAAGAAACCAATTTTTGTGATTAGAACTTACTATTACCCAAATTCCAAAAGGTAATAAAACATATTTTTTCCTAATGATGAAATTTGTTTCAGTTTTAACGAATCCGACGCCGTCGTCACATTAATCAACGCAGAACGTCATGCTTATGAGACTCTAAAGTTCCAATGTAACAGAACACTCGAATCTGGATCGGTAGAAACACGCATAGGAAGCATTTTGGATCTCAATGTGACACCATTCATGTGTAAATTGGTGCTTTATCGGCTAGTTTGTTTGTTTCCACCAAGCGATGAGGACATCAATGAGTTTCACGTTGGAGTTGGGACAGTTGGGGGTGAAATGGAATATGGGGAGGTTGGTTTTAGAGTATATTATGCGCAATCTAGTTAATTAAGCAATTGTAGCTAACTGTAGCCCAACCAAACAAGAAACCTTACAAGTTTGTGTCATGCATGAGCAGGATGGTGGCAGTCGACGATTGGGCTATGATCATCTTTGCGATGGAGACGTTTCGACTTTTCGGTGGTGAGCTTGCAGTTGCACCGATCGAATGTGCTATCACAGAGGTTATGGATCTGTTGAGATTGTATGAGAAGGATGGCATTTTGAAAGTGCAACCTGGTTTTAAACCGAGGGCACTGGTAAGTATTCAAATATAAAACTCTGTAAGATCTCGAATTCAGACCGGACTGGGCTACGACCCTCTCAAAGAAACAGAATACGCAAATCAAATGTCAACATCGCATGAGTGCCTTTACGACTTTAAAGATACTGCTGAATTCATATCTTTCCCAGACTGGGATGACATTATAGTTATCCAAAACCGCGGCCAAAAGTTGATGACATATTACGACACCTTTGCTCCATTCATTCAAAGTCATCCACATGCCGCAGCCTTTGACGTTGCTCGCGTGGATATTTTTCTTAAAACGCCTCTTAAAAGTAACGATAAGAAATTCTTATTCAAGAATTATCTGCAAGAAACATACTACGGCCCGGCCTATGTCGATCCAAAGTTAGTCATTCGTCCAAGTCTTGTTGCCGGCAACTGGATTCACGAATCCAAAGTCAAAGAATCAGCAGAGTACAACCAGATCAAAGTTAATAGTATTGTTGCGACCTATGCCCATCTTCATTACGTTTTAACAACCAGCAATACTTCGAAGTTTTTGCCGCCGTATTCAAATTGGCACAAAAATGCGTCGGATTTTATCGATTCGGAAACGATGGATGCTAATTTTAAGAAAATGTTGATTCGGCATTCTTTTTATTTTGTAAGTTTTTGATTGTTTTTATTTAATGGTAATAGTTTTATGCAGAATCACACCTCGATGCCATACACCAGACCTTTCCACGGCCTAATCGGTGGCTGCTACGTCAAAGTGATCAAAGATTTCCAAACTAAAGGCATAACTTATTGTCCGACTCCTACATCTTGCAAATACGATCCGCAAAAAATCAAAGTTGTTAAAATCAAATCTAGGTATAACAAACCCTTCACCGCAGGACCGTTTATGTGGCACGAAAGACGATCTACCACCTTTGTGTCTGATAATAAGGGTTGTCTGTAATATTTTTATAAATAGATGTAAACTTTCGAAGGTTAAAAATCATTCAACGCAATGCCAATTCAACAAACTTTGTGCCCAATGTTTTTCAAACCAATCCATCAAAATAGGTTTTCACAACAGGAGGTCAATGTGGATTCAACATCGAAGTGCACACATTACCTGTATGTTAATACCAGGCCCGCCACTGTTGTATATTGTTTACAACTTTTTGTAGACAAACCATTCCAATACAAAAAAAACGGGAATTGTCAGACATTGCGGTGTTTTTGGTGAAATTAGATCAGACCACATACGTGTTTACGCCTAATTTAAGTAAGGCAAAAAAGAACGCATCTGATTTTGCAAAAACATTTTAGGTAAAAAAATAGTTCAAGAAGGTCAAGAAAATGGATGACATGCCCATTTAGATAGCGAGGCATCCATTCATTATTTTTTTCGAGACGTCGGAAAACGTAACCTTGAAGACTCGAACCACAGCGGGGCAAACATTCTTTCGCGGTGTAATTTTGTTTATTTTTTGATAGTATCGGTTTTGATTGAACAAACCAAACCCGTGTTACCTGAAAAATTTCATCCATGATCTACAGTTGTGGGTCTAATTTTTGATCACTATGTTACGGCTATCAAAAAACAGAGTATCGATGGCAGTAAAACATGTGAAAGTGTTTTTTGAAAAAATGCATTCCCGTTGAGCAAGGCAAAGTTTTGTCAACAATTGTCGTAAAATGAGCATGACAGCATGCCATTGTGTTTCTGATTGTGAGTCAGATTCAAGCTTGAAGTTGTAAGTGAGTCCATGGGGCTCATAGCAAACCTGTATTTCCCTCAAGATGCTTCATTCTTTCCTCTTTTTACTCTCAATTGGCAGACTTATCAGCCTGTTCTCATCAGACACTGTGACCTTTGACTTGACTCGGTTCACGTCGCACTGCCATGACGCATCTACGTGCAATAGTGACTGACCCCAGTTTGAATGTTTGAAACCTGTCGTAATTCGACAAATTCGGTTAAACCACAGACAAAGACAAGTCAATCTCGATGTAACTACACATTTTCGAGGGGAAATTGTTGTTGTTTGTGGTTTGACAGGGCACTTTTTACATGCGCAATGAGGAACATAACAATAAATATGCAAAGACGGGTCGTGTCAAGGGTCACCTTAACAGATGCAAGAATGGTATGTGTTCCGAGGCCAAGCTCCTCCCGCCCAGCATGGACTCCATCAATCATTGAGGGCCTCATGGTATAAAACTTCAGGATAGGCAAGTGGTTCAAGGGTTTTGGGTTGATTTTTGTCTTTTACCTGTAAAAAATAGCGACTTTGGAAGTGTTTTTTGCAGAATGTTGTTGCAACAACTTCCATACAACTGCAAATTTTAAAAGTTTTGAAGATTAAAAATTGTTAACTTTTTTTGTTTAAAAAAAAAAGGTTTTAAACCAATGTAGACGTTGTTTGTTTTCAAAAGTGCGAATCTGACACGCTTAATTTCGTGATAACTGTACACTCATCACAAGATGACCACAATCTCTGATGCCTTGGGCCATCCAGGTTGTTGTTTTTTACCCACATTCCACTCATTCAGTAAATCAGTTCAAAAACGGTTTGCGCGCACCGCCCCGAGACATACTCCCAGGTCGATGACATCACTCATTGTGACCCTGAAAAGTAGGCATGCCCTACTTCGGTCCTCCAGACTATCAGTCAGTCCCCAAAACCCACAACGAACTCCAACAGTTCTCGTCAAAGTTTGACTGCGATTGTTGACGGTTCAGTTTGATTTCAGCTTGATTGTCCTTGATTTTTTCAGCTTCGGAACCCCGTTTCAAACTTCAATATGCGTATCCAGATCTGTACCACCGTAATAAGTGCCATTCTGTTATCACTCTCCGATCTGCCGATTGCCAATAGTCAGAACCAGTGGAGCTGCCAAACTGCTCCCAATGCTGGTATGTTTTTTTTCTATTCTCAATACATTCTATCCACATCCACCCACGCAGTTGCAAAAAACACTTGCGCAGGTCAATCTCAAACCCGCAACCGTGCTTGGAACAACAATCGGGTGCCGCGCGTTTCTCCTACCCGAAAAACCGAACAAACTTTTTGCGTTTTTTCAACATTTTATGATGTTTTCTGTGTTGGAATTTAACTGTAGACTCCATTGCGAAGCGATTGAATGCGAAATTGCAAAGTTATGGGCTTTCGAAGGTTCGAAGTTTCTTCAAAGCCCCGGACTTCAAAGTTTTTTTAACCTCCGGACTTTGAAAATACTTCGAGCTCAAATTTCGAGTGAGCTGGCCTTCGTGCCTCAAACTTCGAAGATTCTTTCAGCGCGGACATCAAGTCGAGCTGACCTTCAAGCCCCAAGCATCTAAATTTGTTCAAGCCTTAGACATCAAAGGTTTTTTAAAAGCAGGTCGTCGAGCTGGCTTCGAGAACCGCACTTTGATGTTTTTTCGATCCCAAACTTCGAGTCGAGTTAGCCTTCAAGCCTCGGACTTTGAAGTTTCTTCAAAGCCCCGGACTTCGAAGTTTCTTCGAGCTCGGACTTTGAGTCGAGCTGGCCTTCGAGCCTCGGACTTTGAAGTTTCTTCGAGTTGGGACTTCAAAGCTTTTTCGAAGCCGGGAGTTCGAATCGAGGTGACGTTCGTGTTTTGGACTTCGAAGTTTCTTCGATCTCAAACTTTAAAGTTTCTTCGAGCCTTCCAACATGCTTTACACAGCTATTATGTTTAGCTTTATCCTGACCTTCAAGCCCCAGACTTTGAAGTTTCTTCGATTTTCAAATTTTGAGTCAAGCTGGCCTTCGAGCCCTAGACGTCTAAATTTGTTCAAGCTTTGGGCTTCAAAGATTTTTCAAAAGCAGGACTTCGAGTCAAACTGGTCTTCGAGCCTTAGACTTCAAAGATTTTTCAAGCCTCAGACCTCGAAGTTTTTTCGATCCCCGGACATTAGATCGAGCTGACTCCGAGCCCCGGACTTCGAAGTTGTCTATATCCCCGGATTTTTTTGCCCCAACACTGGGGTTAGTGAACTAGGGCTTTTAATCCTTGTTTCAAGTTTAGGACGGGTAGATTGAACCTTCTGACATGTTAGAACAGCTAAGTGTAGGGTTTTGCTCGTGCCCCAACTTTGGGACCGGTGAAACCGGGCATCCAAATGAATCGCGCCTTCGCCTTAACGATGGAGCGGCTGAAATGCGCTTCTGACGAGCTTCAATCCACATCCCGATTTTAGGGTCCCCAAACTTGATCCGACTGGCGGTTTAGCCGACACCGCAACATTTGGGCCCAGTGGAATAGAGTTTCTAACCGGCGTCAACCCTCGCCCTAAAGATTGGGTGGGTAGACTGAAGTCTTCTGACGGGTTAGAACGTCTAAGTATCGGTTTTTGACCTCGCTTCAACTCTGTGGCGGATGAAAGCGGGCCGCATGACTCATGCAGCCATCAATCTAACATTGGAGTCGCTGGATTGAACCTTCTGGTGGCATCAGTCCTTGCCCCGAAGTTAGGGTCGATAGAATGATGTTTTCTGACGAATAAAAACGTCTAAGTGTTGAGGTTTGCCCTTGCCCTAACATTGGGGCCACTGAACTTGAACCTTCTCGTTGCTTCACCCTTTGCCCTAATGTTGCGGCAGTCTTCTAAATCTTGCCTTCACTTTAAAACAAGTACAGTTCTATGTTTTTAGAACGTCTTCTGGCACTAACTTTGGGGCAGGATTGTTAAAGGCTTCTGACGACTCGAATCTTCTAAGTGTTAGAAAACGCCCTCACTCAAACATTGGGGCTAGTGAACTAGAGCAACCGGCATCAACCCGCCCCCCAAGTTTAAAAAACAATAGACTGAAGTCTTCTGACAGATAGAACGACTAATTGTCGGACTTTGGCTTCGCCCTAACTTTGGGGCTGGTAGACTTACTTAGGCTTTCAGGGTCTTGGGGCACCTGCCCTGACTTTAGGGTAAACAGTGGCACGATTGAAACGTTAAAACAATTAAGTCTCGTACATTACCTTAGCCCCAATTCTGGGCGGTGAGGGACAGCCTGCTAAAGACCTCAGCTCTTGCCTGAATATTAGGGCCGGTGAAACTGGGCTTCTAACAGGCTTCAACCCTCGCCCTAACATTGGAGCGGGTGAAATGCGCTTCTGACCAACCTCAACCCTGGCGTTAAGTATAGGGCAGGTATACTTTAGTCTTTAAACAGACAAAAACGTCTAAGTGTTGGTTTTTACCTCAACTCCAGCTTCAGGGCTGCTGGGCATGAACTTTCTGGTGACTTCAGCTCTCGTCCTAATGTAGGAGAAGCTAGACTGAAGCTTCCAACTGGCGTCAACTCTAGCACGAGGTATAGGGCAGATAGATTCAAGTCTTCTGACTGGTTAAAACGGCAAAATATCGGCCATTGCCCTAGCCGTATCATTGGAGCCTCTGAACTTGAATCTTCTGGTTGGTCAGCCTTCGCCCTAACTTTGGGGCCGGCGCTGGATCCTTGCTCCGACTTTAGGGCGATGAATCTTAGCTTTCAACCAGCCTTAGCCTTCGCCCCAAAGTTAGGGCGGACAGATTGATCTCATCTGACAGGTAAAATCGTCTAAGTGTCGGAAATCGCCCTGGCCCTAACATTGAAGCTGGGAGACTCAGGCTTTTTGGGTGTTACAGCACTCGCCTCAACCTTAGGGTGGATGGTGACAAGCTTCTGAAAGCTAAAAGCGTCTAAGTCTCTGAATTGACCCTAGCCCTAACTCTGGGACGGGTGAACATGAACGTTTGACTCTCGCCCTAACATTGGGGCCGCTAAGCATGAACTTTCTGGTGAGTTCAGCCTCCGCCCTAACTTTGGGGCGGAAGGTCAATGCCCGCTAGGACTTCGGGGCGGGTAGACCAGAGCTTCTTACCCGCACAAGGCCTCGCTCCAAAGTTTGGGCTGAAGGACTTAAGCTTTCTGGTGTTTGGGGCATCTGCCCTGACTTCAGGGCGAGCGGTAGCACTATTTTTAAACGTAAAAAACGTTTAAGTCTCCAATATTACCTTAGCCCCAACTTTGGGGTAGGGGGTCGTCTTCGCCTCAACCTTGGGGCAAATGGTTACCCCTTACACTAACTGTGAAGCTGATGGTAACTGCTCGCCCCAACTTCAGGGCGGGTGAACCCGGGCCTTCTAAGCCACCCCAACTCTAGGGCGAGAGATTTCCAGTCACCCTAAACTTGGGGTGAATGTTGAAGTCGCAAGTCGAATGAAGTTGAGCGGCACCAAATTTAGGGCGAGGATGAATTCCGACACTTAGATGTTTTGGGTTGCCCGAAAGCCCTGGGCATCCTGCCCTAAAATCAGGACGGGAAGTTAAAGCCGGATAGAAGCAGAAGTCCAGCAGCCCCAAAGTTTGGGCGAGAACGGTAACTATGCTCCAAGGTTGAGGCGAAGGTCAATTTAGAAACTTAGACGCTATTAACTTTTAGAAGCTTGCCACCACCCGCCCTAAGGTTGAGGCGAGTGCTGTAACACCCATAAATCCTGTCTCTAACATAAGTTTTCAACCTTCGCTCCAATCCAGGAGCAGCGGTTCACACTTGCTCCAACTTTGGGGCTACTGGACTGACTGAAGTCTTCGGTCTGATGAAAATGTTTAAGTATGGGGGCTTTGCCCTCGCCCCAATGTTAAGGCCGCATGACGGCGAATTCCAAACGGCTTTAACTTCCAGGCCTGGGTTTCGGACAGGTTGTCCAGGGCTTTGGGACAATTACAAACGTCTAAGTGCCGATCCTTGCCTTGACTTTAGGAGGGGTAAATGCTGACTGTTTAAGACACCCTAACTCTGGGACGAGAGGACGTTTCCAGTAGCCCTTAGCTTGGGGCGAAAGCTAAAGCAGCAAGTCGGTACAAGTTAAGCAATCCTGAAGTTGCGGCAACGGTTGAAGTTCGTATGAAGCTGATTTCACCAGCCCCAGAGTTCGAGCTAGTGCAAACGCCGACGCTTATATAAGTTTATAGACCAGCCAGAAGACTTCAGTCGGGTTGTACTCTTCTGCTCCAAGGTTGGGGCAAATGCAAACCCCCGCTCTTAACTCGGGGCAAAAAGTTGCTGCCGTTCGGAAGCCTTAACCCACCCGCCCTTCAGATGGGATGAACTTTAACCACCAGCTCCAAAGGGGTAGCCATCTGCCCCAAGGTTGTGGCACACGCGAACACCCACACTAAAGTTGGGGCGAGGACTAAAGCCAGTAAGAATCCCTGTTTTACTGACTCTGAAGTAAGTTTGAGACAAAAGCCGACACTTCGACATTCTTAAATGCCAGTGGATTCAGTCTACCCTGCCCTAGACTTGGCGCCGGAGGTCACTTTGAAAGCTGGCGCCAGTGATGATCTTCTTGAAGCATCTGAAGTTGCGGACAGACTTGACACACAGCTGACCTCGAGTTCACGTCAAAGTTCGGTGGTCAAATTTCTGTCAAGTGTAGATCGGTTTGAACGTTAAAAAGGCTAATTTGAATCGAAGCCTGACGTTCGAAGGCTAGCTCAACGAAGTAAAGAATCCGGAAAAACTTTGAAAAGGCTCGAAATTTTTAAGTCCGGAAGACATTATCGAGGCAGTTTTGTATTTTGTAAGTCTAGGAATGACCTCAGGGCGTCACGGTTAGCATCTGCATCCACATCTGCATTTGTCTATGTAGTATGTTCGGAAAGCATAGCGGCGCATAAGGGATAAAGCTAAACATAATCGTTGTGTAAGCATCAAGCACGTTGGTAAGCTCGAAGAAACTCCGAAGTCCGAAACACGATGGTCACCTTGACTCGAGATCCCGGCTTCAAAACCGCTTTAAAGTCTTGAAAAAACTTTGAAGTCCGGACTCAAAGAAGCTTCAAAATCCGGGGCTCGAAGGTCAGCTCGACTCAAAGTCCGAGCTCGAAGAAACTTCAAAGTATGGGGCTCGAAGAAACTTCGAAATGCAGACTAGAAGAAACTTCGAAGTCCAGAACTTGAAGACCACCTCGACTCAAGCTCCCGGCTTTGAAAAAGCTGTAAAGTCCGAAACTCAAAAAAACTTCAAAGTCCGGGGCTTGAAGAGACTTCGAAATCCAGGGCTTGATGAAGCTTTGAAGTTTGAGGCTCGGATTCAGCTCGTCTTTGGTTGACCTCGACTTCAGATGGCTTCGAAGTCTGAAGCTCATGTGTTCATTGTAGATGATATTAAAACACCGATCCTACCGTAACTTCGAACAAATGTTAGTTCGGTGTTTGGTCGAAGTAAAACTAAAATTTCAAAGTCCTTGACTCAGTTTTCAGAAACCCAAAATTGTTGAAGTCCCGGCTTTGAAAAAGTCCGAGGCTCAAAGAAACTTCAAAGTCCAGGGGTCGAAGAAACTTCAATCTCCGAAGCTCGAAGGCACCTTGACTCGAAGTCTCGGTTTTGAAAAAAATTTCTAAGTTTGGGGTTCGACGAAGCTTTGAAGTTCGAGGCTCAGATTCCGTAGTACTCGTGAAAGGTTGACCCCGATCGAAGGTTTCGAAGTCTGAATCTCATGTTTTCATTGTAGATGATATTCAAATACCGATCTTACTGTAACTTCGAACAAATGTTTGTTCGGTGTTCGGTCGGAGTGAAAAGGAACACAACGCCAACTTGTTCGGTGTTTGTTCGGTGTCGAAACTTGTTCGGAGCGCAGAATTCCGGGGATTCTGGAGCTTTATTGTTTGTTTTTCTTCAAGATCGAGGTTTTCCCCAGACCGTACATTGATTAGCTATAGATTGATGTAAAAATTGTAACAATCGATAACAAATTGATCGAATTATGCACTGAAAGCGTTTCTCCTAAAAAACCGAACAAACGTAAACTCCAGAATTCTTGATTCAGCCTTCAGAAACTTATGAAAAGTTGTTTTGTGAAGCTTATCAACATGCTTAGGGGTAGCCAATTTGAAAAATAGCTATATCTTAACGGATTCTGCGAATTTTTACTTTGTTCGGTTTTCGGGTAGGAGAAACGCGCTAGAACCCAACAATCACAACACTCACGTCATGGTCATAAACTAACGACCACGGGGTTAATGTGTGTCAAGTAGGTAAAAAATGACTCTTTGTTTCGATTATCGCGGGAGTTCGTTAAACGAACGTGTTTCTGGTCGTCGAACGTGACCCCACACTGGAGTGTGGCGCCAAAATAACGTTAATCAGAAGTTACTACGAGTAGGTGGCCATATAGGTGAAACGAAACATCTTAAAATGTAAAATACTATTACTTTGGGGTTTATGTAGTGCAAACCTGAATGAAAACTTGGGGGCAAAGTTGAAATGGGGGTTTCATTAAACTTTTGTGACACACGGAAGTAAACGTGAAACAATTAGTGGTCAACTACACGTTGCTAAATGAAAGTTTATTAAAAACTTGGCAGTTCATTTTCAAAACTGCTTGTTTTACCATAATTAAGGCAGAAAGAAAAATTTTTAGTGATTGTTTTGAACGTCAGGAAACGTTTTGGCAAATTTTAATTTTTACCAGAACCTAAAGTTACCTAAAGTCACCCAAAAATCGTTCTGGTAGCTTTTTCAACACAGTTTTTTTCGATCTGGCGTTTTCTGTTTTTTTCGCTTGTTTTGACCCTCTTCACTGACCAAAATGGTTTTACAGCATCTGTTAACGTTGATATTTCAGCCTTCCAACAAATTTGCACCCAACTGCAATCATGGGATATGCGAGCCCGTCAATGGATAAGCAATCAGCAACAGCAGGAAGCAAATACCGTTGTCTTTGCCCCTGCTGTTCCGCAACAACCGTCTTTATCACCAGCAGTGCCGCAGCCTTTCCGCCCGAGCCAGTATACTTGCATGGATATCGGCTGTTTGTGTTCCTACATGAGAGGCCTGAGTGGCCCTGGAGGTCAATGTACACTTCAAAATGGACAACCGATGAGACAGGCAATCCGCCGTGAATACCGGCAACTCAGTGATAACGAGCGGAATCGCTTCCACGCAGCATTGCAACAGTTGAAACGAACTGGCGAATACGACAGACTAAGCGCCCAACACAGAGAAGTCGGAACTGCTTCAGGAGCCCATTCCGGTCCCGGATTCTTGCCATGGCATCGTGAATATTTAAAGCGTATTGAAATCGCGTTGAGAATGATTGATCCCAGTGTCGCTATGCCGTATTGGGACAGTGTTTTGGACTTTTATTTGCCGAATCCGAGGGACTCTATCCTTTGGAGCCCACTATTTTTGGGTGAAAACGATGCCGGTGGCTTTGTCGTAAATGGTCCATTCGGTGGATGGGGCACTCTCGAGGGTCATGCCCACATTCAACGCACTCTGGGAAATGAAGGTCGACTTTTTAACGAGTCAGACATTCAGAATGTCCTCCGCCAAACTGAGATCCAAAACATCTTGGCCTACACGGCGCCACAAAATGGATGCCCTTATCCAACGAACTATGGCGCACTCGAATATTCCCACGCATCTGTCCATCTCTGGGTCGGTGGCGACATGAAACCTCCGGCACAATCCGCCAATGATCCGACTTTCTTCGTTCATCATAGCTTCGTTGACTACATCTGGGAAATGTGGCGCCAAAACAGACAATCGCGATGGACACGTGAGCAGGCATATCCCCAGGATTACGTCTACTGCGCCAATCAACAACACTTTTCCAATGCCAACATGCGTCCGTTTGCTATTTCCAATCGAGATGGCCTTTCAAACGC
Organism: Panagrellus sp. LJ2284; assembly: GCA_024447225.1. Classification (NCBI taxonomy): domain Eukaryota; kingdom Metazoa; phylum Nematoda; class Chromadorea; order Rhabditida; family Panagrolaimidae; genus Panagrellus; species Panagrellus sp. LJ2284. Next base: position 8,141,467 of record JAMRYC010000004.1, read on the forward strand.
ATACACTGATAACATGTATCGCTACGCTCCACGACCAACTTGCAATCATCAGAATCCGAGCGGATGCAACTCGAACTACCTATTTTGTGATACTCGTTTCAATTACGCTCACTGCGTTTCGAAGGTCAAGCAGGGCGGAAATTGTCGTGGATTTGAAGGACTTGACGCCTGTTGGAACGGATTCTGCAACAATGGCAGATGTATTCCTGGCCAAATGCCAATGGCGACTACGGTTGGTTTGACTTTTACGAGCTTTTCTTTGGGTCTGTTGGTATTGGTGATGTCTGTTTTCAATGTTTCTGCTACTGTCCCCCTTTGTGACCGTCTTTTCAGCTTTATTGTCCCATTTTAGCGAAGAACTTTTGCGACAACAGTGAGACCGCAGCTTCAAATGACTCCAATTCGAGCTTCTGCTCGGGCTACTGTACGACCGCCTCCACCGGGGAAGAAAGCATCTTCAAAAACAGCTACGCGAAAGGTTTTTGCTTGCTTAATAATTACGCTTCATTGCGCATAGTTTTAAGCCTTATACAATGATGAACAGAGCTGATGGGTCTCGCCGCGAAAATACGCTGTTCATTGTTTATTCGTGCAAAGTTTAACATAGCTCGCTTATATAGTGCTTATCACCATGACCAGTCATAACTTTTGTTTATTTCAGCCTCTCCCATCGCAACCCAATGCCGTTCGAGCCCCCGCTCAAAATCCCCTCCGGACCCAATTCGCCAACGCTACCATCTCCACCGGTCCTGCCATGTGCCTTAACGACGATCCGTGCTGTCCCATCTGGGCGTCGCGTCAAGAATGCCGCAGCAACACCAACTACATGTCTCGATACTGCAAGCGCTCATGTGGTTATTGCCGCGCTCCAGTTGATCGTCGCCAAGGCTGCTTCAACCGGCACAACAACTGCGCTTACTTCCGGAATCAAGGCGAATGTACGCGTCGTCGTCAATGGATGAGTGAAAACTGCCGAGCTGCATGTGGCTGGTGCAACATGTCGCCTTCGCAATTATGTTTGAGCGTGGCACGGTTTAGCCGAATGTGAAGCCTTTATCGTTATCTTTTCCCATAATCCTTTCTACAGACACTTTTTTGACTTCTTAGAAAGTAGTTGTAAACGGGTGAACTCTTTATTACCAGTATTGACATAACATGCCTGCCTGTCGACTACACAAGTATGAATAAACGCTTTTCTTTTAAGTTTAATACTACGCAGGCATAAGAAGTGTTATTAAATTATAAATAAATTACAATCAGTGTAACGTATTTTTTGTAAAAATCACTTTTCAATTCGCATCTGATTCTGAAGTCAAAGCCGATTCCAAGGTGTCTCCAGCCGGATGTGCGTTACACTCATTCTGACATCTAATCTACATCGCCGAAGTCGTTTTACAGGAACTTTTTGCACAACCATCACATCCTACTGATGCAGCATTGACATAAACAGTGCTATCAGTTACCGATACAACGTCGTAATCGGCATCAAGTTGGCTATTTCCTGTGATTGTTCTTGATCCGTCTTCTGTTACGAGTCCATCTGTATCAGTATCGGCGACGATGTAAACATACACACCACAACTGCTACCTGTACAATATGGCCAGAATGTAATTATCAAATCTGAACTTGTGAGTTTCCAACACACTCCAGATGGATCACAAATGCACATTCTGGGACAAGATGCACCTGTTAACGTGCCTGCGGCTTCTGAACCTGTTGGAGGCACGTCGCTGTCTGCCGAAGGGAAGTAAGATACGTCGCCGCCTTCACAGGTTGTGCAAGTTTCTGAAACGATGAATCTTGTTAACCTTATTGTCACAGAAAAATAAAAACAAACTAGATGGTGGAACCTGTCCATATCCAAAATCTATAAATGTAACATCTGATTTTAAAAACACCGACGCCATATCAGTTGAAGCAGCGCATGTCTTTGGTGCAGGTGTCGTGGTTGTTGTCGTAGTCGTGGTTGTGGTAGTCGTTGTTGTCGTAGTTTTGGTAGCCGACGTCATCGGTGCTGCTGTCGGTGCAGTTATCGGTGCCATTGTTGGTCTCGGCATCGGAACAACGCCGCCTGGCGACAATATTCTTAAGCACGCCGTGCTTTGTTGCAAGCTGCAGATTAACGCTAACCAAACTAAACTCGAAAACAACATCGATAGAAGTTTGTCGTTTGAATGCCGGGGAGAAAGAAAGATTGAGTAGTTGACACTTATATGGAGCAGACGCTCTTTCCTGAACTCAGACTATCCGTGATGTCTCCGAGAATAATGTACAATCTTTAAGAGTAGTAAAACGGAAAAACGGATGCGACTACGCTGGTACATAATAAAGAGCATAGAACACCGTGAAACTATGATTGATTTCAAACTATACCCCAGACAACCAAAAATATGTTCTTAAAAGGTAAATGTAAACGTGTGAACTTTTTATTACCAGTATTGACTTAATGTACACTTATCATTTGAACATTGTTTTTCACAACACAAGTGATCTCAAAAAAGGTGTAAAAATGTGTACTTTCTTTACATCGCTGAAGTCGTTTTACAGGAACTTGGAGCACAACCGTCGCAACCTATAGAAGCCGCATTGACATAGACAGTGCTATCAGTTACAGATAAAGTGTCGTAGTCGGCATCAAGCTGTGAATTTGCAGTGATTGTTCGTGATCCGTCTTCAGTTACGAGTCCATCTGTATTAGTATCGACGGTGAGAGAAGTATACACACCGCAAGTGCCACCTGTACAATAAGGCCAGAATGTAACTTGCACATTTTCGCTTGTGACCTTCCAACATCACAAATGCACATATTTGGACAAGCTAATCCTGCCAAACTGCCCACAGCTTCTGAACCTGGTTCAGGTACGTCGCTGTCTGCCGAAGGAAAATAGGATACGCCGCCGCCTTCACAGGTTGTGCAAGTTTCTGAAACGATGAATCTTGTTAGCATTATTGTCGTAGAGAAGTATAAACAAACTAGATGGTGGAACCTGTCCATATCCAAAATCTGATAATATAACGTCTGATTTTAAAAACACTGATGCCATATCAGTTGAAGCTGCGCACGTCTTTGGTATGGGCGTCGTGGTTGTTGTCGTAGTCGATGTTGTTGTTTTTGTAAATGTTGTTGAGGTAGCCATCAATGCAGTCATCGGCGCCATTGTTGGTTCTGGTATCGGAATCACACCATCCGGCGATGACGTTCTCAAGCATGCTGCACTCTGTTGCACACTACAGACTAGTGCTAACCAGGCTAAGCTCGACATTAGCATGGGGTATTCGTATGAATGCCACAATTCCACATGATTGTCATTTATATCTAGCATACATCCTTTCACAAATTTAGATCATGCATTGCACTTGTGGAAAAAACAGAATAATTAACACTCAAGAGTACTACGACGGATAAACAATGCAACTTGAAAAGAAATCGCGTTCTCTGGGAAAACCAAACATTTTGCAACCTTATCGGATACAAAATAAATGTGAATGAACATTTGGGGGTGAGACTTTGTATTATATTAATGGTAAGTAAAACAAAGTCAACGTTTTTTTATGTAACCGATTTCAGAATCTGTCAGACTCTAGATAAAATCCGCCATTAAGTACCCATAAAACGGAAGCGTATCTTGCACTACATCAATCGAATGCCCCACTGACGTTTTCCCCAAAAAGTGCTTTTTCGTTAAACATATTTAGTTTTTTTCTATATTTATTTTATGATTAAGTTTATTACTTTACATCAAATCATTAGTATTACTATTAACAGTCTTATAATAAACGTTATTAATTTAAGAAGACGAAGTCTGGCACGACGAAGCTACGCAACCGTCGCAACTGATTGTTGCCGCATTGATGTAAGATGGATCCGTGACAGGCTTGAAATTGAAATCGGCATCAACTTGATCTCCGGAAGCAAATGTCGGTGATCCCGTCGTGGCGACAAAACCGGCAGGATCAGTATTGGCTGTGATCAACACATAAGTGCCACATGTTCCGCCACTACAATAAGGCCAAAGAGTAGCGACGACGTCATTGCTAGTTGGGTTGTAGCATACTCCATCGGTGCCACAGATGCACATGTTCGGGCAGTTGACAGCCGACAGAGAGCCAGCAGCTTCTAATGGCGTGGTGGAATGGGGCACGTCCGTGGATGCGGAGTCGTAGTAGTTGACCATGCCATTGGCGCAGCTTGTGCATTGTCCTGCAATCGTGGAAATTTAAAATTGATAATGAAAAAAGACCAGCAAATATGATTAAAAACTAATAACTCACTCGCTGGAGGAGTAGCGCCATAAACTTCAGCTTGCAGTTCAACATTGCTCGCAACGAAAATGGAAGCCATGGTCATCGACGCTGGGCACGGTGGAGGTGTTGTGGTTACTACCGTTGTAGTGGGTATCGTTGTAGGTACAGTTGTAGGTGGAACTGTGGGTGGCACTGTCGGAACGGTGCCGCCGCCACCTCCAGTACGCATACATGGCATAGCTAATGGGGCAAACAACAAAATAATAGGAAGAAAGTGACAAAACAAAACCCGTGACATAATGCCGCTACCAAATCGAATCCCGAACTGATTTGAAAAGTTGCGCAAAGCGAAAGTAACACTTCATTTATACCGATTTCTCTTTTTTTATACGGGAGGGAGAAATCTTGCGTGCGGCGATCCTACATCATTGTGAAAAACGGCTATAGATCTTTTTTTGAAGGAATGATTGAAAGGAATTACGGATCCTTTGTTTGATTTGACCTGTACTGATGGTGCATGCGCGTAAACATGAGTAAAGGTTGCATGATAGATTAGTTTGAATCCCGCAAGCAACAGTCATTGTACTCAATTTAGGAAACTATAAAGTGAAAGCAAAAAATGACAAAACTGACTCAGACCCTCGCTAAAATTTAAAATTTTTGCCTTTGATCTTAATTCGAAAAGAAAGTTTATGGTTTCACATGTCCAAAAGGAAAACAGAACAGAACAATACGGGCCAAAAACATTCAACGTGTTTGCTTCAGTTATTAACACTCTTTTCCGAGGCCTGTCTTTTTCATTCAACTCGTTAGGATTGCACAAGAGTGCGTGAACTAAAACACATTCTCAACCCCCACATATCCGTATCCGTACTGTCCGCACTTTTTTAGTAAACAAGGCAAGTGTTAACAAAAGTGAGAGATGATAAATTGGGTCATCGGGTACAGTAACTACAGCGATAGATACCCAGATGTTTGAAGGAATGACCCGGATTGAAACATCCTTCTTCATTCTTGAAAAACGAAAGTTTCTATTGAATGAGGAGAGATGAAATAGAAAGGGCTTGCGTAAACGTGGGTTTGGTAGCTCCCGGGTTTTATGCGAATCAAGAACTGACAGACGGATGTTACATTTTGCGTTTGATTTGTAGACATTTTTTTAACTGTGATTACGTCAGAGGGTATTCAAGCATTGAAAGAAGTTAAAAGTACGCAGTTGTAAAAATATTGGATTCTCTTTTGATTGGAACCAGTGCGTATGGATGCTAAATGAAATGTTAAATGACACAACATTCTTGTCTTTGCACAATGACGTGTAACACAGTTTCGTGAGCGGGAGTCAAAACCTTAAAGGTGCAAAACAACAAAACATCGTCATGCAAACTTTTTAAATCGTTGAAAGCGTGGGTGTTTTCCAACTCTTATTGTCACAAACACTGAATCACTGCCAATGACATTTTGCTTCATCAAAGTTGAAATGTTTTTGCACAGTCAAACTGTTTTCTCTGATTCAAGGGACAATAATGTTGACGTAATCATTGATGAAAGTATTGTATGAGTGGTTACTGATATAAGTCCTAGTTTCGTAGACAATAATGACGTTAACTTTGAACTGTTAGAGCAATGTTTTTACTTTCCGCTGTATTTATTATTTTTAATGTTTGCCAACATTCGTTTGCAATTTTCAGTGAAGTTGAAATTAAATGTAAGTCAAAATCGATTTTAAATAGATCTCTAATACATCATTTTTAGACCCTGGATTAACCAAAGCAGCCGCCCGTTGTCCAGAATCACCGTCTGATAATGATTGGTGGTATCTCGCAGAAACTTATGACAAAATTCCAGTCTGTTTTGGTCGCCAAGATCTGCCTGCTAATTTGAACAGTTTCAAAGACGTCGAAGCTGCATGTCGTGAAAAACATGAAGACGCTTTCCCGGCTCGACTGTATACTGATGAAAATTTAGCCTTTTTGAACGTTCTTGGTATGGCAAGCTTTGCCGTCATCGGAGCGTATTTTAAAGATAATTTGACCATTGTGGAAACGGAGGCTATTGGAATCAACTCGAGCGATCAATATGCTGTGTATTTGCATGGTTATCGTGTAAATGCGATCAACATTACGGCATTCTCTGCCAATCCGAGCGGTAAATACATACTTTGTGAAACCGTAGCGTACCCTCGTGTCATGGATTCATATTACAACAAAAGAATTCAATCTCAGCCGAACTTGACAGAATACATGTGTGAAGGCGATGGCTGGGACCTCCAGGCTCCGTGTAACGGCACTCCGTTTTGCTATAAACAAACCCTTATATACAGAACTCCTCATAAACTTCGATCTATGCTCACTGAAGTCAATGTCTGCGGAATGGACGAACCAAACAGTTTTCCGGCGTCCATCCATTGCCAAGATGAATACAGTTACATTCAATTTAAATACAAAGGGACAACACGTATGGGATTATATCTGCCGTATCGAGGACCCTGGAACAAGTTTGATTCGTGGCAAAACATTGATGGCACCCCTGTTGATTTTATTCCTTGGTCTCCCTTAGAACCTAACAATTGCAATGGTAAGAACGAAAAAAACGTTCACATGGAAAGCACTTCTGATATTAATGATTTTAACGCCGAATACAGTTTGCCTTACGTTTTATGTAAAAAACCAGCTGTAAAGAAGCAAGTGCCTCTTGATGTCAAGAAATATGACAAATTTGTAGTAAATGGAAAAAAGTGCCGAAAAGGTGGGCTAGCTAAAGTTGTCTTCCCCGTGAAAAATGACTATTTCAGAACCCGTAACACATTGGAACCATCAATGTCCGACAAACTCAAGTCTCTGGCAAATTTTTCAATCTGAAGCTGGCGTTCACTGTTACGCTTTGGTTGACGCGCCTGCGCCATTTTCATTCGACAATTTCACTCATGAACTTTGCCATGGTTTGCATCCTGGCGCAACATTGGCATCCTTTCACTATGATTTGCAGTTTGGTGGTTTCTGTATGTTAAAATCTCTTCAGTTTGAATAGTTTCAGTTACATACTTTTCAGACCCGTTAATTGATCAAGCAGACAAAATCATTGTTGGTTTGATTCCAGATAACGATACTTTTATCTGGGCCGATGGCACTCCCACGAACAAATCTTTCTGGGCTCCATCTGAACCACCTGTAAACATCACTAATTTAATCGTAAAAATTGCAAATACACGTCATGTACTGCCAATATCAAAATATGGTAATTTTTATTATCGGCCATTGTTCCATACCATGAAGATTGAAGACGTCCAAGCCGACATGAAGATTGCCTGCAAAATTGAAGCTGAGCCTTTGCTTCCGTGTGCTCCAGTGCCAGATGCCGACGGAATGGAATCACTGAACAACACTGAATGCCCAGATGGATGGATCAAACAACGCTTCTGTGACAAAGTTCATTGCTACAAGCGTATGGACGTTGAAAACACATTCAAAAACTTTACCCAAGCAGTTGAACGTGACTATTGCCACATCATAGAACCAAAATCCCATCTGGCATCTATACACTGCATGGAAGAACACTTCTTTGTTCAGAGTTTTCCGGCACAAACACTTATTGGACTGCACTTACCAATCAAATTCCACAGTGATAAGTTTGACGTCAAGAATTTCAAATGGACCGATGACACTCCTGTGGACTTCGTTGGATGGAATCGGTTTTCGAATGAAGAAACCAATGATTACCGGTACGCGCCGTTATTTCCTTCTGACATCAGTGAAAATATTAAATTTTCTCAAGTTTATAACAAATTTCACGGTTTGTAAAAAGTTGGGTAACGTTCAATTGATGATACGCAATTTTTTTTAGATGGAAAAAGCGGATGGAGCAACCAGTATGCTGGTTTACAGCATGCACTTTGCAAAATGAAAGCTACTGTAAAAAGCGATTCTTAGTACGGTTTATAGTTATCAGATAATCTTTTTTATACTTTTGGTGAGAATACCTCATTCGAGTTGTTAATAAAGTAATTTCTTTTTCTTTTTGTTTGACGAACTTGTCCAGCATGTGTCTTGTTGCAACAGTTATTCCCGTTGCTTTTCGATTGTTTTTCATGATTTATCAAATGTAATGTGCAAAGATTGCTCAGTCATAATACGTCAGTTTGGACAAAATTCAAAAGTGTCTGCTTGTTTTGATAAATAAATTTTGAATTTTAGTTCAAACATTTTTTTGGTTTGCTGTGAAGAACATTTCAGTTGAACCAAGCACCACAAATTGTATGTTCTCTACGGTTTTTAATAGTTACGCAAATAAAACTCGAGGACAAACCAATTACTCAATAACAGAAATAAAGTGCAAACGGAGCAAATTAATGGGACACTTGTCGCCTATGAAGACATATTCTTCAAATTTTCATCTCACTTTTATAACTATAGGTCTGTAAGAAAGCAATGTCGACGACGCAGAGTTCCAGTTTGCCGGTGATCGTGCACTTTGATGTCAACCACACAATAGTCATCATCTTTGGCACGACTTCTATCATTCTTAGCATAATTGGCTTCTATGTGATCATGACACAATCAAAATCGCTTGGAAACTTTAAATACTATCTTATCAATCAAACCATTTGGGCTCAAATGTTTGAACTTGCCGTACTTTTGTTGTATCCAGCCGCATTGGCTCCATATCCGGCATATTACATGGTAAAACTGACTTGCCTTAGTAAGAATGTTTTTAGTTATGACTAATTTTAGAAAGGCCTGCTTCGAAACTATCTTACCTACAAATCCACCGTTGTATTCTACGTCATCTGGTGCGGGATGTACGTTAACGTTCAACTCGGCACTATTTTATCACTCATGAATCGCTACATTTCCGTTTTCATTCCGACTTACCGTAAATTTACTGAAAACAAATACGCTATCATCTTTGTGGCTTTTATCCATATATTCTTTTACGTCATGCTAGCCCTGGTTTACGGCAGCACAGCGGAAAACGAGTACATCATGCATGAAAAAGCCCACAACAAGACACATGGCGTCCTTGATTCATTTTTTGTCGAGCCCAGTTTTGTCTACGTTGAAGTCAACAGACAAGCCAACACGGTGATATTTTACAGCAATATCACCATCACACTCGCGTTAATTCTAAGCATAGTGTTCTTTGTTGTTTCCGTTATTTGCCACCGTAAAAAAGCCTATATTCTAACAAAAACGGCAACATCTCTCGTGGTCTTATCACTAGCACAGGCTGTTATTGCTGTCATTTTCTTACTCGTGCCAGCAACCTTTTTGATTATTGCACACTTGTTTAGTATTCCCAACACGGGGTACACTATTAGTTTGTTGCAAAGTTTTTATTATTTTCACAGCACGGCAGATATAATTTGTATGCTGTATTGTATTGTACCATATCGGCGGTACCTCAAAAAGTTGTGCTTGAAAATAATAGGCAAAAAGCACGTGGGAAATAGTAGTGACATGGTTACGCCACAGGGAGGGAAAGTATTTCCAGTTGGATGATGTATTATTTTAAATTTACAGACGTCTGCGGTAATAAAACTAATTGCGGAAGTTATAATTTGATAATTTTGTTATCAAAAAATGTATGTTCATCGCTCAAAGTTATTACATACTTTTTTAAGTTAACGGCTAATTACCTATTTTAAATGCTTCCGTCATTTACAATTGTTAGACTTACGCGAGAAAACAAAAGCTTTACAAAACGGTTTAAGAACGATAAAAACAAAACTTAATAATCACAAAACCCTTGGAGAACCAGTTGACGTTATAGTCATTTTAGTAAATATAGTCGGCGGTTCACTAATACAAAATAGTTTTTTACCACAGTATTTTCGATAAGGTGACACACTGTATAAAACGCTTATAATTTCGATCAGTCCGTGATAGGTTACCATCGAAATGAAAGCGTTTGCAATATTGACTGTATGCTTCACTTGAAATCCTACGGCAGCCAGCACGACAATTATTGGTAAAATTAGAAAGATAACATTTGTCAACAGCTGAACAAGTGTCATCATAAGCAGCGACATCATCAATCGGTTCACAGTTTTCGCCGTTTTCCGTTTGATGAATACGGTTCGAATGAACAATGCAGCGCTGCACAAAGCCGCAAATGACACTACCAGTGCAATGAGCATCAAAACAACAAACTGCACTCGAATTTTTTGCCCCAAACTTCGGGCAAAGATAAACGATGGATTTTTGAAATATTTTACGAGTACATCACCCGTTTCCAGGACAGCATTCGCACGCACACTATTGAATGCGATGCCAGCGGTAAGCATAATGTTGCCCAAATATGCAAACAATGAAAAGGTGAGAATCAAAATACCCATGAAACAAAATTTGTTATCTAAATACTTCCGAAGGTTAGGATAGAACGTAAATAAAAATCTGTTTAAGAGCGATACAAAAGTTGCAATGTTTTTTAAGCCAAAAATACAAAATCCAACAAAAATGAATACCAATGCAATCTCTGTAGTGACAAAGTTGAGGATAGGGCCATTCTAAAATAAAGTGTTTAAAGTAAGTTTTAATTTTGACTATCCTTACCATAAAGCCACATGTGTAAGGCACCAATACGACAGGATTGCCAACAATCATTAGCAGCTCGAACAAATGTGACCACACCATTTGATTCAGCAAGTAATACTTGAATATTCCAATTGATTCAGACTTTGTTGCAATAATATAGTATGTGAATGTTCTTAAAAACGTCGTTAAAATTAACAGAGGAATAAAGTCATAGCGTTTGAAGAAATAGTCACTGATTTCAGGATCGTAGTAATATTTGACTGATGCATTTAAATCCATTGCGTAAATCGTTTTAAGTTTACTTGTAAAATGTGTTCAGATTAACAGGACTTGTGTTTGATTGATAACCTTAAGCTCAATGGCAGGTGGCTGTGCATTTTAATGCAGCTGGAATGCCGTATGGAAAACATTGGAGTTATGATTTGTGTTCTTCTGTATTTGCGATAGATGGACAAAAATAGAGATTAGCACGTAGCTTTTTTCTGCGATTCAGCTGTAATGTCTACGTATATCAACCTGTTTGACAGAAACTCTAAAAAGTCTGCGCAATTCTGTTTTGACAACTCTCTGCTACCATCTTTTTAAGTATGTTTGGGACAAGTGAACGTCAATAGTCGCTGTAATAAAATGTATGACCCAAAAACGTCAATTACAAACCTCAATTCATATCAAATAAGTGAACCAATAGCAAAAAAAGAGGTTTTAGGCTTCTAATGTAAGTGTCACTGATTTTATCTCATCCATCTTTAACTTTCTTTTGTGAAATGGGTCAACGCAAACGGAAAAGAGGTAAACCACTAGTTTGGAATAAACAGTGTTGGCAAGACAAACTGCACGGTTTTTAGATATTTTTTGGCAAATATGCAATCTAATAGCTTACAAAAAATCAATTTTATGCAAGTTTTTGCATAAAAACAATGCTCATTTGCTATTTTTTAAATAAGAAAACAATAAAACGTCAACTATTATTTCTAACATTTGCATTTTACTTTATGATTATAGATCTGTTACACATAAATTATCAGTCTGGAACTGTTGTACATTATTATAAAAAAATAACATGTATAAAAAGTTAAATATGTAGACATTGCAGTTAAAAAGTTTAACTTCCAATTGGCGACGACTCTTTCCAGGTGTCGTTTGCATAATTATGCTTTTGATTGGTACTCGACTTTAATGTTCTACAGTCTGAAAGTTATTACCGATTTGACAAACGTCATTTTCTAGCTTTGAAGGCTGCTAGTCTGTGAATCAAACGTTCCTTTTTTGATCGAAAATGTATTACGCTTCTCTGTTAAAAGACCAGCCTTTGGATGCAATTTACCATAAAGAACTTATCGATATTGAAAACATCGTATTTAATTGTTCTCTTATTATAAGTATTCCTCTTGTCGTTTTCACACTTTATGTAATCTGTACAAAAAGTACAGTGTCAATGCGTAACTACACTGAGAAAAAAATAGTTACGGAGGGTAATGCCGGCGCATTACAAATGGCGCATGGTAATTCTTCAAAGTTACTTTTGGAACCCTGTAATGCAGGATTGCATTACATTTTGTATTTGCACAAAAAACGCATTCGCACAATGCAAATCCGCATGGCATTTTCCAATGCACACGATGTAATGCATTACAGCATTACCCTCCGTAACGCAAAAATGCCTGTAATGCATGAAATCCTGATTTGCATGTAATGCATGCGTCAAATGTAATTATTTTTTTCTCAGTGTACAAACATCTATTAATCCAAGAATTAGCAAGTAGTTATTTATTTGATGTCATTTTTATCTTGTGGCGACCAGTTGTGCTTTGGCCAATGTTAGCCGCAGTTCCTACCGGTCCATTGGCCAACGTTACACCGTACTCATTTTATATTATGTATATTTGCTTTTTATTCGCCGCTATTCTAGTTTTCACATCACAAGTTTCACAGTTTGCTTACCGTGTTGCTGTGACTTACAACCCCGGAAACGGTATTCGAGATTTTATTTGCGGCAAAATTACAAGTTTATACATCTTAAATGTGGTAATGATATTTATTTCTAGTTTGGGTCTGATAGGTAAGTCATGATAAGTAACTGGTTGTAGTTTTTACTACATTATAAAGAGTAAAATTCTTAATTCCAGTCCCAGCAATTATCAGCATTCCCGACCCCTTTGAATCTCAACAAAAGTTTGTTGAAGACTTCCCTCCCTTAATAATTCTAAACCACAAATTTCCGTATTTGACAGGGTATCATCCAGATTTAACTATTGTACCTATGAAAGTTGTGAACACTAACGGTTTAGTTGCATGTTTCTTATTTCCCTTTGGAGCTGTACTTTCTGTGTCAGTTTTTATGCGACGAATGCGACTACTGAAAGTTAAAGAGTCACAGAAAACTTATAATATGCATTTTATGTTGTTTAAGTAAGTTTTCATTTTTTTACATCACTTTGTTAACAAACTATGTTCGCAATTTTAGAGCGCTATTGGCACAATATACGTGTTGTTTCTTTTTATTAGTTATTCCGATGTTCATATTTTGCTTCTGCGTAAGATTGGAAGTTATTTGGGGCAGTTATCTTGCCACTGGTGCTCTTGTTGTTTTTACGTTTCATGGATTTGTGAATTGTGGGTGTATACTGTGGTTCATCAAATCGTATCGCATTTACACAATAACGCTACTTGAGAAATTAAGGCAATGGATTGTTTGCAGACGACGAAACGCAATAGTTACTCCATCAGCTCAAATTTAGTAGAGTTCAGTTTTGTAGAAACAATTTATATCTTTTCAAAGTCTTTTATACGTGCCCAAATAAAAGCCACGGTCCGAACAAGCGCGACTTTCGGTTGTGTGCGTCCGTGCGGTCGCAACACGAATGGTAAACCGCAACTTCGATTTTGTTAGTAAAAAACAAGACCGAGTTCGAAGCTGCCAGTGATCATCGTTTTTTAAAGAAAATCTTATCAATGCGTTTTTGGCATAAAAGTTACATTCTACCATACAAAAAAACAAACCACCCCTGAAAAACTATTTTTCAACAACCTTCCGAAAATGCCCTTTTTTCTATGGCACAAAAATCATGAAAAGTGGCAAAAGGCACCGTAACTTTTGATTTTCCCAATGAATTTTGACCGCGTTGGGCTTAATCGACGCGTAATTTGATGCTCTTTTCAATGGCACTGAGAAAAAGGGGTAAAACTTACCTTTGAAACTTTCTACGGCACAAAAACCGTATTTTTGAGTTGCAATGGGCACCGTAACTTTTGATTTTCCCAATGAATTTTGACCGCGTTTGGCTTAATCGACGCGTAATTTGATGCTGTTTCCAAAAAAATTTTGAAACGGAGTAGAAAACATCCATTTAAGCTCTCTACGGCACAAAAACTCAAAAATGGCCAAAATTGGGGTTTTTCTTTCAGTAGCCACTTCCGTAAAACTAAAGTTACAAACTCCGTTCAAAAAAGAAAATGCCCCTTTTTTGATGACTAAAAGATTAAACAACGCCGAATTGTGAAAGAATGCCATTTAAAAATGCTAATTTAAAATATGTGAAATTGTGGGGTGAAAGTGCTTGCCTTTCGTCAGTACAAACTCGGCGAAATCGGGTCCATTCTACCTCTGGTTGGGCTCATTCGATTCCTAACTTGATTATGAAGAGTTTAAACAACGTGGAATTCAACGAATTTGCCGAATTACGGAGTTGTAGGGAGAAAACAACGGCAAGCCCGGTCTTATAATAAAAACGCAACGAACTTTCGATCCCCGCTGCGTGACTTGGCGAAGTGTGCGCAACGACCAAAGACGTCTTTTTAGCTGAGTGTTCGAACCGTGAAGCTAATGCGCACAGTTCATGACATCAAACAAAAAGAATCAGCATAAATTAAAAAAATTTATTGAACCAAGAAGTAGCTAAAATTGAAATGTTTGACTTTACAGCTGTTACAGAGTTGACGCAGATGTTATTTTTTTGAACGTCTGCGCTTAACTTTACTCGAAGCAAAGCCAGTTTCTAAACATACACCTTGTTTGCCTTTATGTCATGTATTACGCAGCGTTGTTACAAAACAAAACTTTAGATGCAGTTTATCATCAAGAACTCAACCAAATTGAAAACTTTGTTTTTGACTGCTCGCTGGTCATCAGCGTTCCCATGGTTATTTTTACAATCCACGTTATTTCATCAAAAAGTACAGCATCAATGCAGATTTACAAGCATCTTTTGATTCAGGAACTAGCTACCAGTTATTTATTTGACGCGTTAATCATACTGTGGCGTCCCATCTTACTTTGGCCAATGCTTTCTGCAGTAGCTACAGGCCCTTTAGCAAATATTTCACCGTATACACTTTTTCTATATGTTTGCGTTTGCTTTGATGTGTGCTATACTGATTTTTTGTGCCCAATTTTCACAATTCGCGTATCGCATTGCTGTGACTTACAATCCGGGTAATCGTTTAAGGGATTTTATTTGTGGAAAAGTTTCCAACGTTTACATTTTAAATGTGTTCATAATAACTATTTTTAGTTCTATTTATATGAGTGAGTTTTAACTGTGTCACGTGTGTGGTGAATGATAGCTTTTGATTCCAGCTCCAGCAATCATCAGTATCCCAGATCCATTTGAAGCGCAACAAAAATTCATCGAAGATTTTTCTGCTTTGTTGACTTTAATACATAAATATCCTTATTTATCAGGCTATCATATTGATTTACCAGTTTGTTCTCCTATCAAAACGCTGGTTGATTTAGGGTTAATACTATGTTTCCTGTTTCCCATTGGAGCTGTATTGGCAGTGATTCTTTTTGTGCGCCGTATGAAACTGCTCAAACTTCAGGAATCGAAAAAGACTTACGACATGCACGTTATGTTGCTAAGGTGTGACTTTTTCACTTGCCAATCCGTCGCAAAACTACAGTATGTTAATTTTAGAGCGCTTTTGGCACAGTATACCTGTTTCTTTTTGTTATTGGTGATTCCTTTATTTATATTTTGCATATTTGCCAAGTTGGAACTAATTGTGGGTAGTTATTTGGCTACGGCTGCTGTTATCGTGTTTACATTTCATGGCGTTGTCAATTGTTCATGTATATTGTGGTTCATTAAACCATATCGCGTTTACACATTGCAACTGGTTAAAAAAGTGAAAGATTTTGTTACTTTTAAGCCACGTACTACTCTGATAGGGCCGTCGGTGCGACAGTCAACTACAGAATGAAAAAGGAAGCTTATACATAATTTAAAATGGTAATCGTCACCTTATATGGTGTTATTTGTACAGTTTTACATGTATAATTTAACGTTTATTTGAAAGTAATGATCTTTGGGTAGTAAACTTGCATATAAACTGACTAATAACCACAGCTTTGCACTACACGATATAAGTGCAAGTTTAACTCAAAACTGGCATTACACATATCATGTTTGCACTTAATGACAATGCCAACAACAAATCCTGAAAGGGAATTTAAGGTCACCCTAGCAACAGCTACATCGCACTTCAGTGCAAATAGGTGTCAAACAACTTTTATTAAAACACGAAATTCCCGGAGATCCGACGACGGGATAGTGCACCTAACCCAATTCCCGAGACCCTGTGTTTTAAACCGTGCAAATGAGACTAAATCTAAGAATTGCATCTTGCAAAACCCCGTTGAAAGAAAACAGGTCACATGATCATGGACATTTTGAAACTTTTGAGGTAGAACAAAAAGAGCAGAGCACTCTGCCACTGCCTTAATTAACAACTATTAAAACTACCGCCCGCGCAGTAAATTCAGTTTTTGAACCGTAATGCGATTACACTTAAATTGACTGTAATTTTTGAAGAACATCACGTGTGTGCTTTTGATAGATTTTGTTGTACGTTTAAAAATTTTGCACCAAAAATAGTTCAAACTTTGCGTTTTACTTCCTTATCGTTTTTCGTTCACGCGATTGTGTAGTGTGTCTATTACAAAATTGGTGATCGAAACCTAACCGTAAAAGTGCAAAAGTTAGTGATCAACCTAGACGGTTTAAACTTTTTTCCTTGACCTAATTTTTAACATGTTGCGTGCTTTAACGTTAAGATGTGCAGCAAAGTCTGTGATAGTATAATTTTGCAGACAGGCGACATAGTGCGCCAGACGCCAGACGGCAATTATGGAAAACGCGTGTGTTATTTGCGGGGAACCCGCTAAAGGTTACAACTTTGGTGTCCTTTCGTGTCCCGCTTGCTGTGCCTTCTTTCGGCGTACGGTTCGGCTGAACAGGAATTACTTATGTGTGCGTGGGGGACAATGTGTAATCGGTAAGCTATGCTTTTTTTACTTTTATTACTAATTTTGTCATATTGCAGGTCCACACGGACACATCAAATGTTCCTCGTGCCGATTCAAAAAATGCAATGCCATGGGAATGAAAGCAAATGGTAACCCTTCGTTTACTAACATTTTTTAGTCAAGAACTTACTTATTTGTCGTTTTACAGCCGTCCAATGGTTCCGCGATGCCATCGGAAAAACTTCCTCTGCACAAGGTGAATCTTCAGACACAGAATCACAAACATCTTCATGCAATGACAAACCGATTACTACTAAAATTAGTATTGGACCTCCGGCCGTATTACTGGGTATCTTGAAAGACACGTACAATACGTTAACTTACCGGCGAAAGTTGTTTTATGCAAAATCCAACCATTTATCAGTGTTTGGCGATGACAAAATGGTATGGGCTTATCATTTTTGTAATAATGCTTGATCATAACATTTTTAGGAATTCTGTGAACTGGAACACTATACTGACGGAATTCTACCTCTCTATTACACAGAGCCGCGATTCTGTAGCGCCATAGTCAATGACAGTATCCAGCTTTTGTCGGTATCCAAAGATGATAAGGTTTGTACAGTTCGTTTTGCGAAACCTGAAAAACAATGCAGCGGTTTTCAGCGAGAAGTATTTGCTAGTTTTGTCAGTCATTTCCAAGCGTTAGAGGATTTGTATCTATCTTGGAGCTTCAATGCTTCTCAAGGCTCTCAATGCTGGGTTCTTCCAAACAAACAGGTTATAAATTTACGAAGTATGGACATCTATTTTAATAATAAGGCGGACTGTTCATCAGCCACGTCTAGCAAGAACGCAACAGCGTTAAAGTAAGTGTCAGCTTTGGGTTTTTGCAACACATAATACCTAAAAACTTGTCAGAGTGTACAGCCAAATGTCGACCTATCTCATTGATGTGGTCAACTCTTACTTCAACATTGTAAAACCGACTCACGATGAGTTTATTTTCTTGTTTGGATTGCTTTTGTATGACCCAAGTGAGTTTCACACAACTAATACGGTGTCTTTATCAGTTTGTTTAAGCAATTCTCGACATTACCGATGACACGCGACAAGTGCTCCAATCACTTCGGGACCAACTGATAAAGGAATTTCTCAACTTTTGTAAAGCTAATGGTTCTGAGCCAGAAATACGATTAGCCGATGTGTTACTGTTGATGACCGGGGTCAAATACTATGAAAAACGGCTACGTGAAGACATGCTCGCACTTCGGCATTTTAATGTGATACCTTTTGATCATCTTTTTGATGAAATATGGGTTATAAGAAAAATGCAAAACTGATTATAGACTTATATTGTTATTGTGTTTGTACATGCTGAAATAAATTTGACATTAACTTTTGATGACGTTGAGCGTAATATACACAAAAGTAAAATGTGGAGATCACTGACAAAAAAATTTATTTTTTACGAATTACATATCAACATTTGCTAATACTTTAAGTTTTTTTATTTTTATAAAAAAGCGCTTTTTTTCTCAGTGTAATAGCAGAAACTTTTACATATCCCATTAGTTTTATCTCTGTAAGATCGGTCCGTTTCTATAAAAGGTCTCGACGGCCCCAAACAAAGCAGCCTCCTCAATGATCAAGCTCCTTTTACTGTTCCGTAACTCAAACTTGAATTCCTAAATTTTGTTCCTGAACATTTGTGCCCTCAATAACCCCCTCAGTTTGATCTTGATAACCCTCTCACTTGCGCGACTTTCTACGGTACGGATTTTGAGTGCAAAGTAGAGCGAGCACTTCGCAAGCAGATACATCTGCGTCATCATTTTGTCCACAATCTTTACTGAGAATTATTAAATTAAGTAAGCGTGCTTCCACGCAAATGTACTTTTAAAAACCTGTTTGTTTGCAGATAAGTACATCACAGCAATATGGGCAAAATACTTCGATATGAAAGTTTTGCGTGTTTTTATCGACTGCCTTGTTGTCGTGCTACACCTCACTGTATAGTATTAAAAAATGGGGATGATCCACATTTTACTTGCATTTGTTTATCCACTTAAAAAAGTCAGTGATATAGGCAGAAAATGAAGCGCTATCAGCTTTAACAAAAAATAACAGCGCCTTCTTGACCGATACGTTGCAAACAGTAACATTACTGAAATCGACAATGCCTTTTTGTCATATGTTTGTACTTACACGAACAGTGTCCGAAACGGACCATGGACCGATTTGGTTTTGAGTCAACATTGCGGGCATACGAATAAATAAAATTCGCGAAATATTGGCGACAGCTATTAACGCAATCGATGCTATCTCACACGTCGAATAATGCTCAAGAGCTGTTTATTGAATCAACTTGGTGAAATAAAGTTACACGCTGGCTTTTTGTGTTTGTTGTTTTTAATCTCTGATTTTTATTATTGTACGGTTTAATTATGGCCAGGTTACCAAAAGTTTTCATCGGTTTTTGCTTTGGTGCTATTTTGATTTATTTATTCTATCCAGGTGAGACGTAATGTTTTCATTTTTCGGTTGACACGCGTATTTTAGAAAATACGACCAAACAAAGAACGTGTTTGTCAAAGTATAATCGATACATTATGCCAACTTATCATACTTGTAGCGGTATTGGCAATCAGGTACGGCAATTTCTTTCAAAAAGTTAAAAAATTTTGCTTTTTTTACAGATGTTCCGTGTCGCTGCCCTATATGGCATCGGAAAATACACGCAAAGAACACCCGCCATGGACGCCAGCCAATCATGTCAGCAAGCATATATGACTGAGATAAGGTCAACTTTTCCGCGATTCTATGACTTGGTGAAACTCAAAGATCCACATTCACCTGATGCGCAAAAGGTTGCGTTTGGAGATGACTGTTGCATGTATCAAGATCCAACAGTGTATGTCTTGTGTTGTAAATGGGGCAACGATTACATCTAAACTTTTAGGATTCCGAGTTCTGACGCTGATCTGTTGGTCCTGAGTGGAAACTTTTTCCAATCTTTTAAGTTTTTTGATTTTGCAAAGCCTGAAATTGTCGAGCTGTTCCAATTTTCGGAGAGCGTAAAGTTGTCAGCGGCGAAATATGCACGGGATCTTTTTGGGTGAGAATTTCAATGTTTCGGTTTCTTGAAAATGAAAAAAAAAGTTTTACAGATCTGACACGAGCCACAAAATGTGTGTACACGTACGCCGAGGAGACTTCATAACAGATGCTTACAACTTGGAAACAAAAACAGAGTTTCTTCTTCCAGCAATGACCGCCGTTCATTCACATTTACGGGCCAACAGCAGAGTCAAAGAAACTTCTATTGTCTTTATCGGCATTGATAAAGCCTACCTTGCTTCGCTTGATCTCCCAAAATCTGATTTCAAAAACATTTACAGTGTCAAAGGCAAATCTAGAGGCGAAGAAATGTATTTCGGCACCGAATATTGCGATTCCATATTATTGACAGCCTCAGGGTCCACGTTTGGTTGGTGGATCGCATATCTATCTCCAAGACAAGTCCCTGTTTATTACAACGAAAAAGTCAGTAAAGTTCCAAATTTCTCAAAAGCCATACATCCTAATGACTACTTCCTGCCTGGCTGGCACAAATTAAGTTTAAATAACGGTTTTGTTAGTATTCATTAAACGTGGATGATGATTCACATAATTGTGGCCACCGTAGAAACTTTTCTTTTAAAGTTTACATGAGACATGTTCGATATTGGTGCAATGACGGTCGATGTCATTAGTTCTTTTCGCGTTATAAAGTGATATGCTGATTGTCGAAATTGTTTAACAAACAAAATTGTCACTAATGGATTGAGAAAAAGTGTGAAGTAGTTGAAAAAGTTGATGACGACCCAGAACCCATGGGGCATTCGAAGACTGGCACCTGAAATAACACATTATTGAGTTTGCAAAGCGTTCTAGTTAAAAACATACTAAAATTATACATGGCAAGATTAATGACTTGAGGCAAATTGAAAAACAGGGGAACACAAGCTTGCAGGGTCACCCCGACCATTGCACTCTGCATGTCGCGCAGTTCTTTGGTGCTGAATTGCTGCTGTGCTGAAAATAGACTATGTTTTTTTCTTCTTTATGCGTTTGCAACCACTTACTTGTGGCAACTCGATTACGGTGATACCGAAACAGGTACCACAGAATTCGGGCATTAAACCCGACAGCTACGGCAATGGTTAATGGAACAATTGGTTCCAGAAATACGCTAAATTCCTCAGGCATTTTCAAGCATGGTCCGCACATGTCGCTTGTACCGATGTTTAGGGGCAGGATTGTCAATAGGTTGTAAAAAAGGTGCTAAAAATTAACGTTTTTTATAGGTAAATGTGATTTTTGTGTTGCGGAAACTTACTGCGTACACGAATGGAAGCATAAAAAGGATTGTTAATCCTATTTTAGAAATTTCTTTGCCGTGAATAATGGCGCAGTAGCGATCGATTGAGCAAACCTGTAAAGCTATGTGTGTTGATTTTTGTTTTTGATGATTTGAAACTCACGAGAATGCTCATTGTCGGCGGATTAACAGTAACTTGTAAAACTCTTCTCACAACACTGCATTGAAGAACGGTAATTGGCGTTTTTGTCTGTTGGAAGATAAAATACAATGTATAAAGCAGTGTTTCACCGACAGTACCATAAAGTTGACACGCTGTCATCCCAATGATGGCATATTTAAAGCGCCCTTTAACCCGGGGCCCTAATCCGGCATACAAGATAAATATATTCAACGGCCATCCCCACATTACAGCCGTAAGATTCCAAACAGCATCCGAAAAATACGCATCCGGAACTGTTATCAAAGTGTCAAGAGTAATGACAGTGGCAGTTGTGTTGCTCATTGAGACTGAAAGGCTATTGAGGTCAATTCCAAAACTTGTAAACTGCCATTCATCACGCTATGAACACGACCATTTATACAAGCACCACACAACAAAGGAACCGGATCCAAACCACGTCGTTGGAGTTATTATGGGTGGCCTACACGGCATAAAAATCACAAAAACAAAGCTAAATGTAAGAGTTTTGGAAAAAGTTTAAACTGTGTACCCAGTAAACAATAAGCCAACGTCAATTTTGTATTTACAACAGTTTCCAAAATTGTAAATATGCACGAAAAGATGAATGTGTCACCGGATTTGCGAAAAAGTCTGCTACTAACTACATAGCATTTTGCGTTAAAGTTAAAGATGGTAAAATATAGGCTAGCGACAAAAGACAACCATGAAGTAACTGAAAAAACCGGCAAAAAGCGCCCAAATGTTCCAGGTCTAGAAAAACATAATTCTAAGTGTCACTTCCAACATAGTCTATACCGTATAGAACGTAGTTTCATGTCTTTTAAGTACCAATTTGTTTCTATTCCGCAATTTGATTCGGCGCGCACCCGTGAATACCCATTAGCCACTAATAAATTAAATAGTTTTTTTCGTAGTAAGGTTTTCGTTGATTTATGGTCGAACATCATTGGCGTCATACAAGTCAAATGCAACATGGGTGTTTAATAACGAAAGCACAACATCAAATGCTTCTATTGATGAAGTTGGTAAAAACAACCGTGTTTTGCTCAGTCTATGAACTTGTACTTATACAAATGATGACCTGGTGATAGAAAATGTGATAAGTGACATTTAAACAAAACTATAACGATTATTGAGCAAACTTTAACACTAAAATGTTGCATTTGATTGTTGAGCTGTTGTTGTTTAATATTGAACGTGCGTTTTGCATACTCGTGGTGCTTACTTAAAACATGACTGTAATTATAGTGTAGAAACAGGACATAGTAACAGCGAAAGAACAGTAGGTTTGCTGTTTTGTTAAACAAAAGACAGAATTTTGATTTATATTGGTCTAGAAAAAGCTTTGCAAACACAAACGCACGACAACCGCCAAAAACGGTTGCGTGAGAATTGCCATAGATTGACCTTCTTTGTCTATTTCGCCGTCATGTTAAATTTGATTACATCATAAACTTTAATAGGTCCGAAAACCATGTCAGTTAGTCTTCTCACAGCCTTTTTTGGTAAACTGTACAATCGTAATTGCAAACAAAGACAATAAAAATCACAACATGTGACACATTTAATATATGTATTTAGCAATTTGGTTATAAAAAGTTGAACATGCTTTGTGACGTTTTATGAAAAAACACCGTTTGAACCCCTTGTAAGTTTTTTTGTTATTAATGGTGAAGTATTTTTAAGTTTGTGTTAATGTCGTTTAGCAAAAACTGTAAAGCGTTTTTACTAAGTCAAAATCAGTTTTATAAAGAATGCACCTGATGTATGTATATTCAACCATGTAGTATAGAACATGCATGACATAATCAATGCTTGCAATGAGTTACAGTAAGCCAGTCAGAGAAAGCAAAACGATCGAAAAACTGCACGAGAAAAAAACAGGGTTAAAAAACTACCAGAACGATTTTCGTGCAACTTTTCGCCATTTTGAGTTCTGGTAAGTGCAAAAATTGTTGAATTTCGGGTTTTTTTCTATTTGAAACGAATAAAGCACTCTACTAAGAGACATTTTGGTCAACTTGAAACTACCAACGTCGGAATCGGCTTTAGAACTCCGGATTTTCCGGTAACTTTACCTTGAAAGGATGAATGATGAGTAAATAACTAGAGAAAGACTGGCGGATTTGATCGTGCAGAGTGACGTGATTGCAATGTTCGGCAATGTTCGGCCCGCCTGACAAACTTGCTCATGAACCAGCACTGACAGTGACCCTATGTATACGTGTATCCATCTTATCACACGCATTATCTGACCCAGCCAAAGCTTTGTAGCCAGAGGTTCCCTATTGTGTGTTTGGTTGAACGGAGCAACTGTTGCGGCTTTGCTGAACGCCCTTGGGGTTTTCATTTATCAGTCATTGATCCTCCGAGAGTGGTAGACTAATTACAAAAAGTTGCTTCTTTGCACTACTCACTTGCGTAATTTTATGTAATTCCAAAATTTTTTTATGTTATTTTTTACTTCTTGCTTTCTAAGTATCTATAACATGATATTTGTTACTACCGTAGTTCAACATAAATATTTACTATCGAGCTCAACTTTTTTCCATATTGCAAAGGGTGCGAAGAACACCTTCATTGATCATGCCGTTTCCCTTCCACAGGCTCCACTGTGATCTGCAAATGCGTCTCCGAGACCTTCTCACACCAAGTGAATTGTTTAGTCTTCAAATTGCCATGGGCTATCAACCAAATTATATGCATCCATTACAATATTGTCAAGTTACACATTCTGGTCAGTTTATTGTTAAAATATTTACGTAAATGTATCCTTTCAGAATACGGATTATTTCAAATCAATGGTAGCATACAATTGATCAGTCTAGCAGATAACTGTGTTGTGGACGGACTAGCCCTTGTGGAACGTTTGGAAATTTTTCACGACATAACTGACGCGAATGTAGATGCCCTTAACGCCCATGCTATTTTCAACGTTCAGACTTTAGTAATTGGTGAAAACATTATCATTAACGCAGGATTGTTGGAGAAAATCGCTTCGTTCTGTTCGAAAACGTGTTGCCACTGTTTAATCGTACCGTATCAGATTCATGAAAATGTTGACTTTAAACTTATTTTCACATTATTTCCTCTTCTTCGAACACTTTCTATGTATGTATTCACTATGGAAGACTGGTTTCCAAAGTTGCTAGAAGCCAGTTGCAAAATGACTGAATTGGAGCTGCTTTTCATCACACTAGTTCCGACTTTTATTAATGGAAAATGGGTTGATTTGGATCCGGAGTACCTATATCAGTTTTGCCAAGTAAGTTTGCTTTCTTTAACTCTTTACAGAGTATAAAATGTATCTTTTCAGACACGATCGTCATGTTTTGTATTAGAACTTATTTTTGCTACAGAAGACGACATCAAGCCTGCTGTTCTGGAGCACTTAATGCCGTACTTTCGTGAAGTTGAAAGTGCAAACGACGTTGTTAAGATCAAGTTACACAATGGTGAACGAGATGTTTATGTTTGCTATAACATTTGAAATTGACTTTGCTTAAGTTTGACATTTTTGTTGTCTCTTTAACTACTACAGTCATCCACCCCGCTTTGTTGTCTCACTTTATTTCAATTCAAATATTGTATCTTCGTTTTTGTATATAAAAAGAGCAACGTTCAAAGCGACACATCGATCAATAATTTTGAGTGCTTAAAGATCCAACTTGTCCAGCTTGGTTAAGCTGTCCAGGCGGCGCATTCGACGATACCACTTTCATGCTGTTTCGACAAAACAGTGCCTTAACTTCAGTTCTGATTGTATTATTGAACAGTAAATAGGTCACACCCGGTACACCATGCACTGACAATAATCCCATTTGACTGCCGACAGTGTAAAGTATTCCAACCGGAAAGAAGCTTGAATAGTCCTAAAGCACTTTCTTTAAAAAGCTTATGTTCGCCTACGCTAATCTCGGCAACTCACGTAAAGCAGAGAACCAACTAAGGTAACAGTGCAGATGATCATCGCTTGTAGCATAATATTACGTTGGACTTTACTCAAATTCGAGGACTGGATGTCACGGAGGCCTTTTGTTTGTGCCGCAAGCACCATGCACAACAAAATATAGACAACGATAAGGATCGCCGGCACTGCGAGGTTGTGAATTGCAAGTGTTACGTGGGGATACTACAACGGTACAAACATGAGTAAATCTTGCAAAAGTCTAAGGCTGACTCACATGTTCAATGTCCAAAGTACCATTGCGCTCTGGAGTGCCATAAAAGGGGTCAAAAGCAAACGAATATGTATTCGAATTGAAGACGCATGTTCCAGCAATGAAAATTATGTGCAGCGAATATAAAAATGGTATGATAAACCAGAAATATGTCTTTTTTCCTTTGTAAAGTAGACGGCCTGTCCTGGGGCTCCAGAAGTCGATCAGTCTCGAAATTGCCAGAAGGACACATGTCGTTGAAGACGTTGCCCATCCGAAAAACGCCCACACACCCATAATGTAATTCAAAGTCGGCGCCATACAGTACACCATGCCAATCATAGTAGCATAACTAAAGTAAAATGTAGCATTTAGAAGGCCAAAAAAGTCAATGATTCCGATAAGTGCCATGAACTTGTAGGCCGAGTATTTCATTAGGTCGGATCGTAGGAGGGCAAGCATGCACGGGATTGAAATAGACTAAAATTTGGAATTAAAAGGTAAACGGCATTTTATTTGCAGGAAAAGATATATACTAACCAAATAAACAAGTCCAAAAGACAAATACAACAACCCAATTTTCATATTAGGTCTTGCAAGATCCGTCCATTCTTCGTAGGTACGAGTGTCGCAGTTCCAGTATTTCTGCATATTTTCATGGTCGAACAAAAAGTTGTTCATGATTGGCAAAAAAACTGACAAGCTGGCCCGAAAAGCTTGGAATATCACTAAAAACGGATTAACTAAACGAAGGTGGGCGGCTAGTTTAAACTGTTGTTGCAAAAACACAAAAACACGTTGTTTCCACGACACTGTCTCACAATCTACAAAAAAAAAGTTTTGAAAACTTTCAATAGACTTATTATAAATTCGATGAGCTTATGTAGGCCCAGTTGACTAGTTTTCTCGGTACAAAACAAACTCATAACATTCTGAGACAATTTTCTAGCAAAACCGTTGGTTCGAGATGTTGTGCAATGACGCAACAAAACACACGCAATGTAGACAATCCAAACTATACTTCAGTAATAACGCTCATTAAAACCACATGGTGTTGCCTTTTAAAATGAACCCTCCACGGAATGTCATACCATATTGGGTAGGCATTTTTAACTATATTTATAGATTATAGAACTAGACAACAGAAAAACAAAAACAACCCATTCTTCTATGAATCAACCCGGTTAAGCTGTCAAAATTTAAAGTTTAACAAAACTAATCTCACCAATTGTCAAAACAATAACATTACTGTAACAATTTTATGAACTCATTGGTCTGTCGTTGTTAACTGTTGTCTTCATATACCCGCAAATAAGACTCGTCTTAATTTTTTTCAAGTTTTGTGGATTAAAGTTTTGTCGTTACATTTAACTTTGTACTGGGTGGCGAGAAGAGTCCAGATACAGTCCTTTATGGTACTGGCCGATCTTATTGCACGCAAAATGTATTTTGGATTGTGCAAAAACAGTACTCTGTGGCACGTTAGGTGTTACCTCTTGCTGACACGTAACATTTGTGCTCAAGGGGTGTTACCGGATGTTGCCATTTGTGGAAACTTTACAATGTATACATGTAGTCTAGTCATTATCTGACTTTATTTTGTTTAAAACTTAGAAAAGTGAGTTTATTATACTTTTGTAAGCTTATTGACGACAAATTCAAAGCAATTATGGTTATGAATCGTATCAGTTGGGTCGGCTATTTGAACTTGTTTTAGATAAATACATTGGTTTTTCATTAATAAGCTTGGTTGCTCGAAGTTGTCACATGAACGTTATTGATGCTTGTAGTGCCGGGTGTCACCTTTGGCGACAAGGCTGGAGCGTGGTTTCGGCAAAAGATGGATATGACATCGCCACGGATTGTCTTGTTGAAAAGTAGATATGTCACCCCGGGAAGGCCATGGACTGACAGTAAACCAATTTGGCCCATGATAGTGTAGAGTTTGCCCACTGGGAAGAAGTTCGAATATGACTAAAATGTGTTACAATGTAATCATTGTTGTCTGATGTTCAAACTTACATAGAGCAGTGCCCCAATAAAGCTCACAGAGCAAATCAACATGGCTTGGAACATCATATTTCGTTGGGCTTTACCCAAATTTCGAGACTTCATTCCGTGAATGCCGCGAGTCTGGGCGGCTAAGATGATGCCCAAAGCGGAATAGATTATGATTAGAATTATTGGGATTGCAAGATTATGAATAGCCAATGTCTGGTGAGGGTACTGTAAAAAAACATTTGTGAATGAAGACTAAAAGTCAATTTGCAGTAATGGCTTACATGTTCGGTATCCATCTGACCCATTCGTTCCGGAAGTCCGTAAAACGGGTCAAAAGAACAAGCATACGTGATGGAATTAAATGAGCACGAACCTGCCACAAAGATTATATGGATTGAGTAGAAGAAGGGGATAAGAAACCAATAATAGGTCTTGTTTCCCATATACAGTAATCTTGCAGCCTTTGGGTTAATGAAATCGATGCACCTTGAGATTGCCAGAAGGACGCAAGTTGTCGAAGATGCAGCCCATCCGAAGAATGTCCAAACACCCATGATGTAGTTCAATGTTGGGGACATACAGTAAACCATGCCAACAGTGCATGCGTAAAAATAGTAAAAAGTAGCGTTTAGTAGACCCAAGAAGTCGATAACGCCAAGAAAAGCCATGAACTTGTAGGCCGAAAAGTTGAGGAGCTCTGATTTGATGAGCGAGATCCAGCATGGGATGTAGATTGTCTAAAATTCCAAAATTTAAACATGAAAGAGATAAAAAGCAGAAACTGACCAAATAAGTCAACCCAATAGCAAGATACAGCAACCCAATGCCCAAATTAGGTCTAGCCAAAGCCACCCACTCATCATAAGTCCGAACATCGCAGTTCCAGTATTTTTCCATGTTTTCATGGTCAAACAAAAAGTTGTTCATGTTTTCAGTTTACACGAAAACTTTGTAGCAAACCTACGAAACCTGAAATGAAATGTCAAAATCAATGAAACCCAAAACTTTTTCACACGTCTATGTTTACATTCACACCACATCTAACTACAACTTTTTTGACGCATAGTTCTTGATAACTTATAACCTATTACTTCTACTTATAGCTTTTAGACGCTCAATTAAGAAATTACAAAAACCGCGACTACAGTCATCCATTCCTGCTTTTATAGGTCTCAAATGGATGCAGAGTACGCCCAGAGCTAATCATCATAAGCCTACCGGCCACAAAATTCTTTCAAAATTCTTTTGTTCCTAATTTTTAAAGTACTAACGACTTCTATAAATTGTTATGTCATGGAATCAGAGAATGCGCAGTCAAAAGTACTATCTTGCATTCTTCAAAGAAGCATCAAAAGATTACGGCAAAAACAGGAGCTGCTTAATCTGCACCTCAATTAAAAGGTATAAATAAAATTTTCAAAGCGTAATATTTTCTTTTACTTTTTTTGGTTGTAGTAAATAGTAAGCATGCGTAGTACTTACGTACTTGAGTGGTCGAAAAGCATCCAAGTGATTCATTTACATTTTGTGTTTTCAAATTATAATTGAAAGTTTGAAAGTTCAGTTTCAAACGTGTGAAAATTAGTTGAATGAAGTTTGCAATGCTTTATTATGTTCACACGAGGCCAAAATGTTAAAAATATGTGTTCTAATCTTTATAGTTTTTTCATTGTTATCATAACAGACTTTTTGATTAATAAAAGTAAAGGTAATAATTTCTTAATTACACATTTCATGAATGTTGGTAAGCGACATTTCCGGCTTTTACAACCGTATTGATAACACTGCTTTGTGCAGCGAGACGGTAAATAATGTGTTCCCAATTGGCAGCTGTTAATACGATTAAATCCGCCACGCGTCCAACCTAAAATTATTAATTATTATAAATTTAAAAGTCAGAACATAAAAGTAAAAATAAAACATGTAACTACCGTAATAGCGCCGTGGGTGTTTCCTCGCCCGAGGCTGTGGGCCGAGTTTAGTGTTGCAGCGACAAGTGCCTCGGGCATGCTCATGCGGAAGTTAACGCATGCCAAGTGCATAATTGTGGGCATTGATAAGCAGTAGGCGTTTGGATTGAAGTCGGATCCGAGGGCGACAATGACCCCGGCGTCGATCATGACACGGGCTGGGGGTGGGGTGAGACGAAGCATAAAAGCTGTTGATGGGAGCAAAGTTGCGACGGTTCCAGATTTTGCCATAGCGGAGATCCCTTTTTCGCTGATCTCCTCTAGATGAGACATAGCTCGAGCGCCGATTTCTGCCCCAAGTTCAGCGCCACCAAGAGATGATAGTTCATCAGCGTGGAAATTGACAGCAAATCCGGCATCTTTCCCTGCTTTTAGGATTTTCTTGCTGCTTTCCAGCTCAAAAACATTCTTCTCGCAGGTTCGTCGTTTGCGCCCTCGGCTGCCCCCTGCACGCTGCTCATTTCGGGTCTTCAGGTTCGTCGTTTGCGCCCTCGGCTGCCCCCTGCACGCTGCTAATTTCGGGTCTTCAGGTTCGTCGTTTGCGCCCTCGGCTGCCCCCTGCACGCTGCTCATTTCGGGTCTTCAGGTTCGTCGTTTGCGCCCTCGGCTGCCCCCTGCACGCTGCTCATTTCGGGTCTTCAGGTTCGTCGTTTGCGCCCTCGGCTGCCCCCTGCACGCTGCTCATTTCGGGTCTTCAGGTTCGTCGTTTGCGCCCTCGGCTGCCCCCTGCACGCTGCTCATTTCGGGTCTTCAGGTTCGTCGTTTGCGCCCTCGGCTGCCCCCTGCACGCTGCTCATTTCGGGTCTTCAGGTTCGTCGTTTGCGCCCTCGGCTGCCCCCTGCACGCTGCTCATTTCGGGTCTTCAGGTTCGTCGTTTGCGCCCTCGGCTGCCCCCTGCACGCTGCTCATTTCGGGTCTTCAGGTTCGTCGTTTGCGCCCTCGGCTGCCCCCTGCACGCTGCTCATTTCGGGTCTTCAGGTTCGTCGTTTGCGCCCTCGGCTGCCCCCTGCACGCTGCTCATTTCGGGTCTTCAGGTTACGTCCCCCCGGCGCCCAGAAAAACATCCTTGGCAGTTGCTGGAGTCGAACCTAGTCTGTGTGCCTGCTGGATCTCCGCCCTGAACCACTCGTCCACCGCGGCCGTTGGCCTATACGCTCAAAACGCGTCGACATGCGGCTCGAAATTGCACTCCCCCTTCCCGAAAAACACGTCTGCAGCATCTGCCATCCAGAAGGCGACAACCAACCGAGAAGGAGCAGGGCAAAAGGCATCTTCACCGACCACAACCGACTGAAGTACCATCTGAAGGAAACCCACGAAAAGGATGTGGAACTCGTGTTCGGGTGTCGATGCGGTCAACACTTCCATAGCCTCAAAACCGGCAACATACACCTGCGAAGCTGTCAAGGAGCGGCACCGGAAGAACGTCAAGGAACGCCTCAACCACCAGCTGATCGTACTGCTCCGTCTACAAACAGACCCCGCCCACGCTCTGAGCCTACCCGCCACTGCCAACGGCAACCTGGGCCACCGCCTCGAGCAACGGAAACAGCCTCAACACAGACGGACCCCGCACCACCAGTGAATGAACCCGATCGCCAGACACGTCAGCAAGAAACGCCAGATCAAGCTCAACAAAGCCACTTCTGCGACGTCTTCAACACGGTCGAATCGGCTGCCGCACTGGACAATGCCATCCTGGCCTATTCGGCATCCCTCTGTCGTCAAAGAACACCGCAAAGGACGAATCGCGACAACCGCCCGACACGAAATCCTCAACACGAAGCTGCCAGACAGATCCAGCAGCTCTATCGACAAGACCCGAAGAAGGCTATGAGTCAGATCCGGGGCGAAGCCGCAGCCACCTGCTCCATCCCTGTTGCCGCTCTACACGAACACTTCCACAATGTGCATTCCATGGAACGTCAACCCGTCGGTGCCATGCCTGCAGAAGTCCCAACACTGCCGCCTCCAGACACAGACGATCCCCTTTCTGCGTCCCTCGACTCGAAGTTCGTCGCAAAGTGTCTGGCAGAAACGTCCAATACGTTTCTGCCAGACACTTTGCTTTTCACATAGTTATTCTTTTTTATCGTTTTTGTACACTCCTCTGTGTGC
This sequence comes from Panagrellus sp. LJ2284, assembly GCA_024447225.1. Classification (NCBI taxonomy): domain Eukaryota; kingdom Metazoa; phylum Nematoda; class Chromadorea; order Rhabditida; family Panagrolaimidae; genus Panagrellus; species Panagrellus sp. LJ2284. The sequence continues at coordinate 8,173,286 of JAMRYC010000004.1, forward strand.
GCCCTCGGGCAACTTTAACACATGAGTTTTTTATTATCTACTTTTCCACATATTTCAAACATTCTCTAGAATAAATCATTAACACACATAAAAGTAAAAATAAAACATGTAACTACCGTAATAGCGCCGTGGGTGTTTCCTCGCCCGAGGCTGTGGGCCGAGTTTAGTGTTGCAGCGACAAGTGCCTCGGGCATGCTCATGCGGAAGTTAACGCATGCCAAGTGCATAATTGTGGGCATTGATAAGCAGTAGGCGTTTGGATTGAAGTCGGATCCGAGGGCGACAATGACCCCGGCGTCGATCATGACACGGGCTGGGGGTGGGGTGAGACGAAGCATAAAAGCTGTTGATGGGAGCAAAGTTGCGACGGTTCCAGATTTTGCCATAGCGGAGATCCCTTTTTCGCTGATCTCCTCTAGATGAGACATAGCTCGAGCGCCGATTTCTGCCCCAAGTTCAGCGCCACCAAGAGATGATAGTTCATCAGCGTGGAAATTGACAGCAAATCCGGCATCTTTCCCTGCTTTTAGGATTTTCTTGCTGCTTTCCAGCTCAAAAACATTCTTCTCGCAGAACACATCAATATTCTCAAGAGAGTTCAACTTTCCAGCACTTTTCAACTTCACGAGTTCCGGAATCATATGAGAAACAATAGTTTCAGTCTGACTTGCTTCCGTTGAACCCCTTGGAACAGCATGGGCACCACAGAACGTCGCCGAAACTTCAATCGTATGCAAATCCGCGACCTCTTGAATTGCTTCCAGCATTTTCAACTCTGTTTCCCACTCGAGGCCATAGCCACTCTTGGCCTCAAGTGTCGTGGTTCCATTTTTAATCATTTCAGTTGCTATTTTCTTAAAGTCAGCGACCAGTGCCGCTTTCGTTGCTTCTCGTGTCTTTGTCGTCGTAAAATGGATGCCACCACCAGCTGCTTGCACCTGTGAATGCACTTTTTAATAGTCAAAGTCAGTTAGTCAAAGATTAGCATCTCGTGATAGGGATATAATATTTTACCTCCATATAAGTTGCACCTGCAAGTTTCATCGCAAATTCATGCACTCGATCACCAGCAAAAACAGGATGCGAATGACCATCAACCAAACCGGGTATGACGCTGCCACCAGCAGCGTCTATGGTCGCCAGGGTCGGAAGTTCGATGACGTCGGTGGGGAGATCAGATTTGGGGCCGATGAATTTGATTATGCCGTCGGTGCATAGGATGGCTAGGTCATTGCTTTTGCTTTCAAGGATCTAAAAAATTGATAAAAACTGTCGAAAAAAATAGATAAAGCAAACCTTGATGGAGCTCATATCCTTGCCGGCCAAAAAAGCCGTCTCTCCATCATCGACAATTTGAACAACCTGATGCAAATTGGTAATCAACAAATTTCCAGTCGACGACATCTTGCAAACCTCCAGAACAACACCAAATGAGACCTTTTATTTCTAGTCGACGTCAATAAGTCGCGGTCCACCGCAAACCCGACCACGATCGACCTTGCGCAATCGAACCCGTCTTTTGCGATCACTTATCGGCCGTTTTTTGACTTTTGTACCCTTCAATCTCATCAGCCTTGCCAATCTGATAAACAAATGCAAAACTTGCCAAGATATTAACATCAGAAAGTTTTACCAAACCAAAAATCACATCAAATTTTTAAAAACAACTTTATGAAAATCTTACATAACAAAACTACAAACCAATCAAATGCACTTTGAACACCTTTCAACTTTAAAACTACAAAAGTTATTTATTCATAGACAGATTACAACAGTTTTAGACACTTTTGACATATTAATATAAGCGAGATCTGGAACGTTTGAAACCCGAGAAAAAAAGTTACGTTTCAAAGTGCAACGAAATAAAACTTTGGCGATAATTATATACATTTTTTTCAATTTTACAAAGCTAATGTATAGTTTTGATGCTTGATTTACTGAAAGAGCGTTTAGGTTTTTCTTCCTTATCTTTGCCGACATTCCACATGTCATTCAGATTCTGGAAACTGATGGCCTGTTCTTCCGAGGCTGTGCGAATAAGGCGGTCGCCGTTGACAGCCTTGATTTGTGGCATACGGGACGGGGCAGCTCGGCAACGGCGACTCATTCTTGCCTGGATCATCTTCCGGAAATCTCGACGAAGGCTAGGATGGCCAAAGATTACTACATTTGGGAGTCCGATGGAACCGATGGCGAACATAATGTCAAAGCTCTGGCCCCAGGTTGAGGAGACCATGTAGCGCTCGAAGAGAGGCATATTTTTGCTTTGCACTGTAGCCATGGTTAACAGAATGACGGCAATGAAACTGCAGCTAATGTAGGCTAATACAAGGGGGAAAAGGAGCTTTGTCGTGCGGATGTTTTCGGCAAGTTGATACCGGAATGAGAGGGCATATTGGATGGAGGAGCCGTTTGGGGCTTCCTTATATCGGCTTCGATTTACGCAGAGGAGAATGAAAAACATCTGAAAAAAAAAACGACTTTTAAAGTGATCCAAAGACAGTCAAAACAACTTACAAGCATCGCAGTCGCATCCAAAGCAAACAATGCCCCCAAGAAATAAGTCTGCATGTTCTTATTCGTCAGTCGCTGTTGGCATCCGACAAGATACGGTGTCACCTGTGAAGGTTCCCCGACAATTGTGCCGGCAGCGGTGTAAATGGCGGCAAAAACCCACTAAAACCAGTTTAATTAACCCATTGTTGCTTAACTGAATTCAAAATTTGCTCAAACGGGTTAAACATACCATTAAAGTTATCAATACAGCCCCAAAGACAGGTGTCATGACATTCTCATATCTCCGCACGTATACTGTAGCCCACGTACGCTCAAGCACCATGGCAATAATATTGAGTGATACGACGTAGAGGCCCACATCATGGATATGGGTCGCTGTCTGAGAATATGCGAAGGGGCAGAGGTCGACATTTGAGGCATAGGACATAAATGAAGGTAGAATAATGGCAAATCGAGAAAGGATGACTAATGCGAATCCGAAGACAAAATTTAGCATGAGGAAACGGAGATTCTGAAAATTTAATGGCTTAAGTTACGACTTTTAAGGGAGTTTGGACACATACTTGATGAAAGCATCTCGTATTTTTCAAAATAGTTGCAACAGTTACCGACATAATCAAGCCAATAAGAATCAACGGAAGTTCGACGCCATAAATTGCCACCGTTTTGAAGCCAATACGTTCACGGACCGACATCGCTTTAATTGCGGCAACTTCCTCGTCCAGACTCGACATGGTCGTTGCGATTGTCGTCGTCGGAACCGAAACTGTCGACGTGATGGCATTCATAGTCGAGGTGGCCACCGTCGAAGTCATAGTAGTCAACAATTTAGTAGTTTTACGCGCCATCACTAAGCTTATAGATTAAGTTTCGGCGACTTGCGACAACTGCACATTACTTTTCTAAAACTGAAACTAAAAGTAACAATTTAAACTACACGGTAAAACTGTGATTCAACCACGGCACAAACTCAAACTCGACAGGTGTAATAACAAATGCCTCCTTTTCCAGCCGGCAAACATAACTTGTTGCAATTATGCTTGATTCTAGTTGACTTTTACGTCACGTAGACTGTATGGCAAAAAATGACGGAATTAAAAGTTAAATTGCACGGAACAGGATTTTGAAATATTTAAAACCTCCGTAATTGTATATAATTTTGAGGGTGGAACAAAGTATTAAAAAATTTAACAAAATGGATGGTAAATAACAATTTTAGTCTTGCTCTAGGGGAGACTGTCTGGCTCTGGCAATGTATTAGTGGAACAGAAACAGTAATACTTTACTTTTGCCGTTAAACGTAAAGCCATAAGTTGATAGTATAGTACTCAAAATGGGAAGTGGGTTGGGTCTTCAAAGCACTCAAGACGCACTTCAAGCTGAATTTAAAATTTGGAGATACGAATTTGCAACTGTCAAAATAATTATCATAAAGATGGGTGATTATAATTGCACTTTATTGAGTTCCGTCATTTGTGTCCTCCAAAATAAGAAATTAAAGTCACAATTTCAAATTGTGGGGTGCAAAAATCTAAAATAAATTGATACCCGAAAACACACAAAACATGCATCACTATCCCAGGTGCAACCCTAACCCCGAGGCCAACAAAGCGCTAAACCAGCCGAATTCCGCCTGTTTAATCGTATTTTAAAATGTCACGATGTTTTTTTATACAATTTAATTCGACGAATTTGGTACCCAAACCTCATAAAAACATGCCTCAGCACCTTTTTACTTCAATTTGGCATGGATAACTGTGTTTTGCGAATTCATTACCGATAAAAAGGCAGTTTATAACGGAACTGATTTATCAAAAAGGAACCTGACAAAACTATGCGTCGAAGTCGCAAAAGCACAATTTTGTGACGGCACAGAAACAACGTGCTCCATGATAATGATGTTTCGGATAGCAGGTGTTTCAATGGAATGTAGTGCATTCAAAGTGTAGTCTGTCAAAAAGGAATCAAATGGATAATTGAAACGTATTTTGGTTGCGAACCTGCGACGGTGCAACTGTGCAAGCATTACAATGTAAGTTAAGTGAGCATTTTAACAGTTAAGCAAATAATTCTTCAAGTTTGAAACACTTGAAAGATATACTTGGCGGTTTGAAATGTTAGGCTTGTATGACACAAAGTTTAAGTCCGGAAAATAGTGCTGTTTGAGATTTATAACGGATAGAAATGATAATTTTGGGGTATAATTATTCGAAATTCTAGAAATGAGAGCGTTAAATGCCCTTTTCGAGGTGATAATCAGAACAGGGTTTAAACAGAGGGTAAGGTTTTGGTGACAAACTCGGTTGTGACGATTTTTGGGTTAAAGGTGGTCTTAACAAGGTGGTGATTACTGTCTGATTGTGAAATCTTTGAAGTTCGTATTTACGTGTTTAAAGGCATGAAAGTTAAAAAACGGCGTCATTTCGTGACAACGCAAAAATGCAACATTAGTAGCAAAACGAAACTTAAGAGCGACAAGATCGGGGGCCGTCCTCTTCATCACACAACAAGGACCCTCTACAGTTTATCCGTCAAAGCCGCCTCCTCACAGCTCACGGAGCTCTGGCTCGGCTGGAGGAGAAACAATAGCCGAGTAGCAGCGTTTCGGCTTTGACGGTTCGGGTCTGCAGGTCAAATTTCCGGCTGCCACGAGTCATCCGGAGCCAAGAGGGGTCCTTCATGAAGAACAGTCAAATTCATGTTGAGCCCCGACCATGAAAGTGACTTTTCAACATTGACACAAAAGTTTGGCCCCCCTTTGAAGAATCATCCAGACGCCTGACGCCGATAATTACCAACTTTGACCATCCATCCATCTACCCCAATGTTTATGAACTTTAAACATTGAAATCACCAGACTTCGTTATTAGGGCACTTTGGCTAGGTCGATTAACCCTTCAAATTGACCTCTTTACTTCCGCAAATAACCCCAAAAGAGGAAAACATCAAACAAATTGAGATATCCGTTTACACACAAAGTCGACAAACATCACTTTTGTAAATGGAGACAACAAAGGACTTTGGAAAATGGCTGCATGAATAGCCCTTAAAATGCGGGCCAAATCGCAAAATTAAACAAATGTGACTTGCACCGTAGCTGGCTGTCATGAATGCGGTTTGGTTTTTGACCGATTTTTGTGTGATTAAGAAAAATTTATGTGGACTTGACAATGGTTTGCAAGATGACAGTTTGGGTAGTCACGTAGGTTTGTAAATTGTGTCAATTGATCTTTTTGAAAGGGGTGCTTTGATGGGGAGTGAATAGGTTAACATTTAAAAAACTGTTTATCTTGTAAGAAATAAATACATATAAATTTATGTGTCTGTATTGAATAAAACTGGTAAAATGTAACACTTAGGTTATAACAGGCCAATCAAATAAGTTAAATAATATTGTTTTTATACAGAAAGTTCAAAGAAACCAACAACACAAGCCATTTTTTATGTTCTGCATTTCTTTAAAAAAAGTATACGTAAAAACTGGTCAAAAAGCAACTTTTCGATAGTTGCGTTAAAAGACCATGTGTCTTCAGCACATGTTCTGCGATGTGCACTTGATGCCGCCGGCCAGGATGACGTCCAACGATGCATCCACAAGGTCCCTGGACTCTGTAAAATTAGCACCAAATAAAAGTCTGCATAGTTGAAAATGCCATTTTTGAACATCGATTATACAAATCAACTTCAAAGTTTTATTCAAAATGATTCTGATCTTACGATAGCTGTAATCGTGGCTTCTACCTAACTCAAAATAGCACTTTATTTACAACAACAAATTATAAACCACCCTTGCCATAAACATTACGTTCTACCAACACCATCATAAAAGCGTAATGTCACAAAAACAGATATCTCTGCAAAAGAACTTTAAACTTTTGGACTACTCAGCTGTAACAAGTATCCTAAAACTTAATATAGTTTATGCAATATCAAAATACTGTTTTTGTATATATAGCAAATGGACCCTCTGGCTAGTCATATAAAGAGTTCGAAAAACCAGACTGCAGCCAACATTTGTTCATACTACAATAAATTCATCGAACAACTACCACAAAGGTCTCGAATGGAAAGGTGTTCCCAGAAACTGTGTCGTCATGTGCCTAATGGATCATGTTGTAAACAATAGTTAATACCAGGTTGAACTGTTGCTGCCGTCGTGGAAAAAGTAAAGTTGTCAAGTGCCATGGGACTCCCACGTGTCGGCAGGAGGAAGTTGTAATGCACTTGCAGGGCTGTGGCTTTGCTAATCGCTATTTTGACAAGATTATAAATGGTTTGTTTGTCGAAAATGCCCGTTTAGTGATTTCCATTGTCTGGGCTTGTTACCTTTTTTGGGTTTTTGTTTTTCTGTTTAACTTATTGACATGCATAAAATTTGTAGTTCCATTAAAAATAGCCACTTTTTCAACGTGATAATCAGAAGACATTGAAAATTCATCACCTGGTCAAGTTTTTCATAACGGTAACAAGTAAGAAAAACTAGTTTTTAATAATACCGTGTTTTAAACTGATTCTTTTTACGCGCATGTAGCCTTTTCTGGTCTCAAAGTTCGATTTGACATTGCTCATTCTAGTCTTCGTGCGCTCATAATGACATAATAACGGCAATGACTACGTAGCCAGTTGAGCCATTGCGCTTTAATCATAACTCCAAATTGACTTCCGTATAGCTATGAACATATTTTCACCTATATAGCTTATATCCACCTGCATCCTCCATTCCAAAGTTTGCTTTATCACTTCTCAGGTTAAAAGCAAGCTCCCAGACAATATGACGGAAACTCCGGAAGTGGGTACGCTCTGGTTAGTGCTTCTTTGCACTGTCTGCCCTTCACATTTCATATTCTGATGGTGTGGTAAATCATATGTTCGTTAAACTGCCGTTTTTGTCCAAGTTCGTAATACTGTGAAAAACCAAAACAGCTTTCGAATACAACTGTCCTACGCGTACACACTGCTCTGTTAATTGATACATATTTGTAAATTCTGCCGCAGTTTTTCACTTCATTTCGTTTCCGTGACAGTTGCATTATTTTGTATTCTGCCAGGGCTAAGGCTAAAGCGGCCATAAAACTTCGCGGCTTCGGCACTTCACTACCCTATTCGTAAACCTAATTAACCCCGTTGTGTTGCAGCCTAAGGCGGTTATTCACTGCTTGTGTTCACCTTTTCATGAGTGTGTTAAAATAAGTACTGTTGCGAGTTTCATGCGTTCTTTCATGGCGGATTTTGTCGATAAAGATGCTTGCTCCAGCGAGGTGGATGTTCAAAAGATGTGGTACAATTTTTGTATTCGTGTATTTACGATGGCCGTTAATGGGGCTGTATTGGTGATGCTACCGTATATTGTTAAATTGATTATTTTTAAAACTGTTAGTAGTTGCGATTTGATTTTAGTTCATGAAGTCAAATTTTTAGAACATAAGTCTCCCATTAAAAGCAGTAACATCTTCCTTAATGATAACAATTACTTTCAACGTGTTATTCATGCTTATTTGGAAATTAAAAATGCTAATTCTAACATCTCAAGCAAAAGTAAGTAAACTTATGCTAGGTTGACTCAAACGTCAAATACGTTTAACCCAATTTTCTGATGAATAGCTTTGTACATAAAAGTAGATACATTCATCTGATAATTGTATTACTCTTTGTGCCTATTTGAAATTTATGCCTATACCAAACATTAATCTAATTTTACCTTCCCCCTTTCAGACCTGCGTTAACCTCTCCCTGATGTCATGCGCAACCGATAATGTCATTCTAGACACACTTCGCCTGGTCATAGCCATGTCGACGTGTTCGGTAGTCATTGAACGTGCCATTGCCGCTGTCGTTTTTCGAAGCATGTGGAAATGTGCCGAATACGGGTTATCGGCTGCATTATTTATTGGACCGGTAAGGGGGAAAAAGCAAATCCATTACGTTGGAAGGGGACATAAGTGAGAATTTGTCATTTGAATACTGAAAACTGTCGCCATGCCTTTCGATACAAAAATTCATAGATACTTTTTAGTGGATCGTATCCCTCATCCCGCGGATACCAATCCTCTTTCTACACAATGATATCGATCCATTCGATGAAAAAACGTTAATTTTAAACTGCCAAAACATCTTGCATAAACCGACACGCTTCATAACAGCAACTACAATATCTTTGTTTATCTACATTTTCACAGCTTGTCTATGTGCCACCATGATGGTCGTGCTTCAAAGACGGCATTGGAGGAAGCTGAAGAACATTGGAATTGCGTCGACACATTTGATGCGGAGGGAGAATTTTGCCGAAAACACGAGGATAATGTGGACAATGGGGTTGATGAGCGTTGCTGGTGTTGCTACGGTTGGAATCACATATCTGCTTGAAAGGGGGACTGATGCGAGTTGCTATGTTTGGAAAACTGTAAGTCATGTTAAAAAAAATTTATAACTAAAGCAAATCCACTTCTTTGTTTTTTAAAGAAAGCTAATCCATTAAGATTGCGCTTTTAAAAAGCAGAAAAATGGCTGTAAAAGATTAAGAGTGGTTTAGTAACTCAAAAAAGCATCTGCGCCGTCTTATCTTTCAAATTTTCCTTCAACAAATAAGCCATTTTAAAATTTGTAAACTGTTTCAATAAATAGCTCGGTATTTTCAGGAGTGTTGCCACTGTCTGACCTCCCTCAACGAGATGATCATAATTTGCGTCCTGTACACCTACATGACAACAACAGAGAAACCGTTTACCCCTCTTGAATGGTTTTTGATTCATTGCAAATCACGCAAGTCTTCGAAAACATCCAAAACCGCAAACACTGGGTTCACTTCCAAAGTCAACGTGATTGCACCGCCACAAATTAAAGAATCAAATATCAATCATGATTCTTCTCGACCGAAAGCCATGTCGGCCCCGATTCGACCCTATGTTCCAGCTTATTTAGCTATCACCGAAAATGCGAGGTATATCAGTAAGACTGGTGATGAGTATAACAAACATTTCCGGGATGTTTGGGCTTGCGAGTAGTATGATACTTTCGGGTATGATATGAATAAATTATTACCTTCATGTTTTTCGAGCTTCACAGAAACAAACAACAACAAAAACAAATTACCGACACGAAAAAGGGCTCAGCTTGAAAGTTGTTGGAGGAAAGCTGGAAGGTGGTGGGCTTTTGATGATGTGGAGGAGCTTTATTTGATGGATCGGAAAAGCTCGATGCATTCTGGAATGAAATGGCGTTGAAATATATATAAAATAAAACTGAGGCAGACATACGTTCAAACCGAAGCTTCTCTTCAATGTTGCGGCTCTTAATCGTGTCTTCGTGGTTCTGGATGAAAAGGATGCCATCAGGCTGGGGGTTCCAGTTGTTTACCTTCGCGTAGCCGAGAAGCTGGGCGTCGGAGATGTGTCCGAGCAACCGGTTGAGCTCGGACTTTTCGATTCGTTGGAAAGTGACGCTGATGACTTGGCACGCGACTAAAATATATAAAACTGTATTATCATTTCGTTAGGTGAGCTTCTTACAGTTCCTAACAGCATCTTCAAACCCAGTAATCGGTTCAATCACAGCAGGATAAACCTGGGGTGTCTTAAACTTGTCATCAGGCTTGTAATCGCCACGCATCAATCGCCAGAAGACGCCGAAATTGCACGATTCCAATAGGGCGCCAATATCCGTCACCTTGCGGAGTTCGGGCGTGTTGATGCGGTTGGCATCGATGAGATACTTGGCGAGAGCGTAGTCATTATGGGGGAACACCATCATGGTCTTGAGCAGGACTTGGCAGACAATCGACTCATTGTAACTACAAATTATATATAAAACTGGGTGTTCCGTGAAAGTATTGAAAAACCAACTTGGTAGGATTGAGCTGATACAGCTTGAGGACCGTGAGAAGGATATCCTTGTCATACTGGTTCTCCTTGGTCATCAAGTTGATGCATGCCTCAAGCTTGGGAATGTTGTTCGGGTTGTAGCGGTTGACGCCCTTGATTTCACTCTGCAATTCCTTCTGCAGGATAGCGAAAGTTGCCATGGTTTAAGACTGAAAGGTTGGTGAAACTGAGTAATAGATTGGGGATGGGTAAAACTGTAAAAACTGGTAAAATGTAAACTGAAAATGGTAAAAGGGAAACATCGAAGAAGCAATGAAAGCGTCACTCTCTTTCGTGGTAAGACAGGGTTCATGTGTTCGTGCGAAGAAAGTGAGCTTTTTGCGTCCTAGACAATTGCTGCTGTGTTGGAAGAGGTTGATTTTGAAATTGCAAACATTCCTTTAATTGTGACGTTTTTGCATTTCTGTTTTTTACCATCAAATATTGTTTACCTGTGTAATATCATGCTTTTTTAAAGTTTTCTGAATCATGCTGGCTTAAGAGATATTAAGAGTATCAGAAGTTTATTAATCCGCCCACAATTTCTCAGTAAGAACAAATGTGTTTGTTAAAAATCCCCTCCGATCTCAAAAACATCACGAATTCTATCCGTGCCCTCCGGCGCCATTACATCTTGCATGGCTTGCATGAGCTCTCATACTAATGCCACCGACATCTGGTTCGCCATAGTGCAGGGATGCGAAGGGGACTTGTCCCCGGGGATCCCCGCGGGGATTCCCCGGGGAGTCCCCGGGGATATCCCCGAAAATTATTTAGTCCCCGGGGATATTCGCAACGAAGTTTCACAAAAATGTTTAAAATTAAAATCGAACATTGAAAATAAGCAGTTTAAGTTCCAAATTAGACTGTTTCGTTCTTTTAACGCTGTTTACCACTGGTAAGCGACTTAATTAATTAGTTAAAGTTTGCTGGGCAAAAAATCAAAAAATGTCAACTTTTTTTCAGTCCCCGGGGATCCCTGGGGATTCCCCGGGGAGTCCCCGGGGATATCCCCGCCAATTTCGAGTCCCCGGGGATCCCCGCATCCCTGCCATAGTGCACTTTGTGAGAGAAAACTGACATCTGTCCGCCGTGTCCCTACATTTTTTGCATGCATTTTACTTCCATTTGTATCCGCGTTTTTTCTTTTAAGCCGTTGAAATGGCATTAACAATGAGTTAGGCTTACTAACTGCCGACAAAGGTAGCTAGTCGCGTATTGCAAAAGGTCGCAATTGTGTTTGGGTTGTGTTAGAAAAGTTGTTGACGCTCTTTTGCTCTAAACGCTCAAAAACGCAAAGCAACTTTTAAAAGTTCAATAAATCTTCCCCTTCCGCCCCAAAAACCTTGATCGAAAAGTTTCCCTGATTCTTCGGACCCCTCAAATTTAGATCTCGCTCGATTTGCTGCGGTTCACGTGCACGGCGGACAGTGTCCTCTGTCCGCCGTCGGCTGTGGCGCTGGTCTTTCCCGTTCCCCCTCACATCCCGCCCTTTCGATTACATGTTTGTCTTCAAAAGCTACCCACACTGTGAGCGACACGAACCCAACGAAAAACCCAAAACACCACAGCCGTCTCGGTTTACGTGACTTTTGGGAATTTGCCGTTTTTGCCTACCTGCGCGGCTTACAAATGGCTAGTATTTGCAGATTCTATCCTTGATTTTCGCTTTTTGGCCTTTTGGACCTTATCTATTACATTGAACAGCCCCTCGCTGCAAAACAAATTGCAAGAAGCGTCCTGTTTTTGCTAGACACGTTGCGGGGTGGGTGCAATCAATTGCACATTGCTTCCGGCTGCTTCTTGCCAGCTCTCCCATTGCTTTTCGTTTAACTCATTTCCTCGTTACTCGCGCTGTCTCGCCTCAATAAACCGTTAGAATTCTGCAAATTTTGCATTTTTTACGTGCCAATTGCGGTTTTACTTGTCTCTGCTCCCTAAAATCTGAATCGTGCTCCGTTCCATGCTTCTAGGCCAATCTGGATCGGTTTTGTTTTCAGTCGACACAGCACTCGCCCGAGCACAGCATTGCCCGGAGCAGTCTGGTTTTCAAAACTTGGTTTCTTTGAACGTTCTTTGATGAGAAACTTGTAACCATGCAACGACAGGTCAACATGCAGAATGGCTCTATGCTGAAGACGGTCGTCAGCGGATGTAACAGGTGTGTACTTTGGTTTTGACTTTTAGAGAGCATTGGTTATCAAAAAATCGTAAATTGACAAAAAAATATATAACTTTTTCAGACGCCTGTCCCTCACCGCTGCCCCTCTGGCAAAGAAGACCTTCGAATGGGATCTCACCGATCCCGAGCAGGTCAAGCTCTTCAAGGAGTACCGTCCGGAGCGTATCACGCCCCACAAGCGCGGTATCGAACTCCTGAAGACCCCTGGCATCAACAAGGGTATGGCCTTCTCCCTGCATGAGCGTCAGTACTTTGGCATCCATGGCCTGCTTCCCCCGGCCTTCATGACCGCCGATCAGCAAGCTTATCGCATCCTGACGAAGCTCCGTCAACAGCCCGATGATTTGGCTCGATACATTCAGTTGGACAGTCTCCAGGACCGTAACGAAAAGCTCTATTACAAGATCATCTGCGAAAACGTCAAGGAAATGATGCCCATCGTCTACACGCCCACAGTCGGTCAAGCCTGCCAGCACTTTGGTTTCATCTACCGCAACCCCAAGGGTCTCTATGTCACCATCAATGATAACAGTATCAGCAAGATTTATCAGATCTTGTGTAACTGGCCGAGTGAGGACATTCGAGTAAGTCTTTTACCTTTATAACTCTATCTATGTTGCGTCTTTAAGGCCATTGTCGTCACCGATGGCGAACGCATCCTTGGTCTCGGTGATCTCGGATGCTACGGTATCGGTATCCCCGTCGGAAAGCTCGCCCTCTACGTCGCCCTTGCCGGTATTCAGCCTCGTTGGTGCCTTCCCGTCCTGATCGATGTCGGCACGGACAATGCCAAGCTCCTGAACGATCCCTTCTACACGGGTCTCCGCCGTAAGCGTGTCCGTGGTGAGGAATACGACACCTTGCTCGACAACTTCATGAAGGCGTGTACCAAGCGCTTCGGCCATGACACCCTCATCCAATTCGAGGATTTCGGCAACCAGAACGCTTACCGTCTCCTTGATCGTTACCAGGACCGTTACTGCATGTTCAATGACGACATCCAGGGCACCGCTTCCGTCGTTGTTGCCGGTTTGTTGGCTGCCTCGCGTATGACGAAGAAGAAGCTCTCTGAAAAGAAGTTTGTCTTCCTCGGAGCTGGTGGCGCTGCTACCGGTGTCGCTGAAATGTGCGTCCGTCAAATGCAATTCGAGGGGCTCCATTACGATGAAGCCTGCAAGCGCATCTATCTCATGGACATTGATGGCTTGATCACGACCAACCGTATCCGCAACATCAACTTGCGCCATATTCCCTTCGCCAAGGACATGCCCGACACCAAGGACTTGCTCCAAGTCATCAAGGACGTCAAACCCGATGGTCTCATCGGTGCCTCGACGGTCAAGGGTGCCTTCTCGCACGATGTCATCAAAACCATGGCTGAAATCAACAAACAACCCATCATCTTCGCCTTGTCCAACCCGACCAGCAAGGCTGAATGCACAGCTGAAGAAGCTTACACGATCACCAACGGCCGTGTGTTATTCGCCTCAGGTTCGCCGTTCAAGAACGTCGAGATCAATGGCAAGTTGTACAAGCCTGGCCAGGGCAACAACGCCTACATCTTCCCGGGTGTCGCTCTTGCCGTTATTCTTTTCAAGGTCCGCCATATCGACAACAAGCTGTTCCTTTTGGCTGCACGTGTAAGTCTTTTTCACCCTTTTGAACTAAACAGTTTTAAAAATACGCTTTCAGAAAGTCGCCGATTCCGTCTCCGAAAAGAACTTCGCCGTCGGTCGCATCTACCCCAAACTTAGCGAAATCCGTGAGCTCTCCATCCAGATCGCCATAGAAGTCGCCAACGAATGCTACAAGGACGGCACTGCCAAGCTCTACCCCGAACCCAAGGACAAGGAGAAGTACATCCGCTCCCAGGTCTACAACGTCGACTACGACGAGATCATCAGCCACACATGGGAATGGCCTGAAAAGGACGCCAAGCACGGCTTCCCGGTGCCAGTCGTCCGTCGTGAATCCATGGATGATTAGATCCAGTCCCATTTTGGGCAATTTATTGTCCAAGTTCGCCGCAGCCTCGTCGATCGACGGTCAAATCAGTCAATGCTCGACATAATTAGGTCTTTTTCTTCTTTTATTTATCGATTGATTTCCCCTGTCTTCAACTTCGACAGTATTTTGATTTAATATGCTGTGTACCAGTGTACTCCGGCGACATTGTGCATTCATTTTGTGTGATGAAAATAAAATTCAATAGACAAAAAGTTTATTATAGTTTATTATTCGCATGTACATACGTTGTGTTTCATCTTGAGCATTTTGGTCCTTCTTGAAAGCGCGATTACAACCGCAGATGTATATTAGATACTGGGATTGGACGAGATTAGGAATTAGATGCTGTTGACAGGAGATAGTTCATTTCGTCTTGGTGTAATTCATGGTTTTTACGGGTACCAATGATGGCAGAGATGGCGACGGCACAGCCAATGGCTGGTACCAGGTACAGGATGAAGACAAAGATGCGGCAAATGTTCATCTGGAAGTCATTATTAGATGTTAAAACGCCTAAAACTGGTTCAAAACGCACCTTCTTAGTCGCCGAACTCAAGGTGACATGTGTCCTGCCATCCGGCTGAACGATTTCAATGTCTCCGGTATTCCTTCGCTGTTTGAACCATTGACAGATGCTGAGAAGCTCCAGGAACGCGAAAACGAGCGCAGTGGCACCCATGAAGGCGATGCAGAGACCGAAGGCAGCCTTTTGTCTAATGAACATGAAGTCGAAGTGGGTACAGGCGATCATGATGGCCGCAATGCCGAGGATGAAGCCACCGTAACCGAAGACTGCGTGGAAAATGTTGTACAAGGGGCGGCACATGCCTTTCGGGTGGCATCGCATGACGGCATTGATGGGCTGGAACCAGACGATGACACAAGCGAGAAGGCCACACATGGCATGGGCAGCTGGCCAGGAGGTGTTGTGGTTGCTGTTCATGTCAGGACGGGGACCGACCCATTGCCAGTCTCGGGCGACAAAGATGCAGACAAAGCCGGCGATGGATGCGCCGATGCCGATGATGTTCAAGGTGCGATGGAACTGAAACGATGGTGTTTTTAAAAGGTTTAGGAAAAAGGGTACTTACATGGAACCACAAGAAGAGGCCACAAAGCGTCGAATTTGGCCAGAATCCTCGGTAAAACCTCGCAAACAGAATAGCAGTCGAGAAGAAGATCATCCAGGAAAGGGTCATAAGAATGGCATGAACTTTAAGCAATTGCGGTTCTATGGAGTTGTTGGAGCCGGGGATGACGCCATGAACGCCGAATTCGTCTCTATAGGGGATGTTGTAGGCGCCGTTGGGGTTCTGGTTCTGGACCGGAATGCCGCCTGGGCCGACCGCTTGTTGATCGCCTTGGTTGCCACCGACACCGATGGTCGTTCCCTGGTTGCCTTGGCCTTGGTTTCCCTGATTGCCAGCACCGGCACCGGCACCATAGCCTGGAGTACTTCCACCCTGCTGAGCCATGCCCTGAGGCTGGTTGTTTGTAGACCCATAGAAGGGTTCATTGATCGGAGTCGTCGGATATGTCGATTGCCCAGTCTGGCCATAACCCGGGAATGGTGTATTCGGGGATGTTGTCGGTCCCGAATACCCGCCATCAGTAGATCCAGGGTAGAAGCCAGCAGCTCCACCAACACCACTTGGTGAGGTATTCTGTTGATCGTTATATTGAGGCGTTCCTTGACCACCGTAGCCAGTCGAAGCTGCTGGATAGCTATGACCATTGATATCGGTTGTCGTTTCAAAGCCATTATATCCTGAGGTGCTACTGCCTGGGTAGCCTTGACCTTGTTGAGATTGGTCGTAAGCCGGTGTCGAACTGCCCTGGAAGCCTTGGCCTTGCTGAGTAGGACCATAATTTTGTGTTGTGCTTCCCTGGAAACCTTGTCCCTGTTGTGTCTGGCCGTAGTTAGGCGTCGAACTACCCTGGAAGCCCTGATTTTGCGGTCCAGGCGTCGAAGTCGGTCCCACAATCGGGCCAGCATAGAGCCCCCCAGCATTCTGAGTCGATTGTTGAGGTTCAAACTGAGGATTTGCTGTCGTTCCAGGGCCGCCATATCCAGGCGAGCTGCCTTGGACAGAGCCTTGTGGGCTAATAGTGCTACCTGGGTAGCCTTGCTGGTCTTGCGGGTTCATAGTAGGCTGTCCATTGTAGCCTTGGTTGGGTCCCGGCGTTGTAGGACCGTTGTAGCCTTGGTTGGGTCCTGGTGTCGTAGGGCCAGTATAGCCCATAGTGCTTCCACCGTCACCCATGCCAGCTCCAACCGGGATCACCCCAGCAGGGTAGACTTCACCACCTTGACCAGGCTGACCTGTTGGCTGTCCATAGCCCTGAGTAGTAGGTTGATTTTGGTTTGGATATCCGCCAGTTGAAGGGCCATAGGGTGCTTGATCATTAAGAGGGTTGTTTCCAGGTTGAGGGGTACCTTGGAAGTTCTGACTGGACTGCATGGGAGGCGTACTTCCCGGTCCCATGTTGCCTTGACCTTGTCCAGCTACGAATGGAGCGTCAGTTGGGCCTTGGTAGCTGGGGGCCATGGTTGTTGGGCCACCTTGTGGGTAGGTGGAGCTGCCAATAGGTTGACCTTGTCCTTGTTGGTTGACGCTTTGAGGGAAGGGTGTGGTTCCTTGAGCTTGGCCGCCCTGGTTGATCGGGACGGGCGTCTGGCCAGGGTCGTTGGGGTTGTAGCCTTGGGATGATGGGCCTTGGTTTCCACCGCCTTGGGGCATCTGGGTGACCGGGCTGTATCCAGGCTGTGGTGTGCTACTACCAGCTCCGATGCCTTGAGGCCCACCTTGCTGGTTGCCTTGACCCTGACCAGGTCCAAAGCCTTCATAATTCGGTCGATTGCCACTTTCATTCGGATAAACTTCCCCAGGCCCATAAATCGGCTGCCCATTCACCGTCGCCGCTTGCCCTGGTGCCGTTCCAGCCATACCTGTATACCCTCCCGGGCCAGTCGCACTTCCAGGCATCCCCGGAGGTCCACCAGCAATGATAACCGGTCCACCTCCAGCTGGCCCTGCCCCGGCCGCTACGAACCCGCTCTGACCTGGCACACTGCTCTGTGTAGCATAGATAATTTCACCACTTCCCGGCCCACCTGGCTGCGTATACACAATCAGTGGGTTCACATAGACCGTCACATTCTGAGGAGGTTCATCAGAATTCGACGGCTGGGTGGCCGTGTACATCGGTGGTCCCTCGTTGTTGTTGTACGGGTTGGGTACTCCATTGATCATCACCGGAACTATCGGCTGCTGTCCCGAAGGTCCTGGAGCCCCCCTCGGCGGCGAGGGAGAAGACGCTACCACGGGTGGTGGCGAGTATTGAGGACCAGGGCTCTGTTGACCACCACTTCCGGAGCCACCCTGCGTCACCGGGATGATAGAGCCGGCCGGGACCGAAAACTGGTAGACGGAGATTGTTTGCGACGAAACAAAGGGATACGCAGGCGACGCCGGATCCAGTGAATGCACCTGCAGGACTGAAAAAACGGAAGGATGACTACGACTACTATCTAGGACCCCATCCCGTCCCGTTCAAGTGACTCAGATAGCCGCAAGCGTTTTTGCGCGGGACTCGTGATCCGCGAGAGGATAGGGAAAGGATGCAGAAAAAGTGAAGAGTTGCATCGAGACAAGGATGTCCTTGATATCCGTGCGACTTGAGATCCCGGATATGTTGGCTCCATGAAGCATGAGATTGCTTGGTCATTAACTGGATGTTGGCCAAAAAATAAAGATAAGGGCTTGAAAAAGTTGAGGAAAGTAGATTCAAATCGCTTGCGGCTCATCAAACTCAAGACACTTAAAACCAAAAAAGTAAAACAAACCTCCTTGGCCAGAAGAATCCGTCGTAGTTTGCCCTGAGGCCATAATAGGAAAAGTCGGCGGCCCTAAAGGGAAGACAGTATTGCCATTGACCCCGGTCGGGACATCGATTCGTCGTGCAATATGGCAATAAATCATGCCATTGTAGTAATCGATCGCGAGAGTTCGCACCAAGTCGGTTTGTTGGGACTGTAATCCTTATCAGTTGACACTTTCATCCAAAAAGTCAACCTCACCTGAGTCATTTGCACCCGCATATTGGACTTCCCCATATTGTAGCTAACCCGTCCAAGCAGCGGCCCTCCATTAAAGCTAGAACACTCCAAAACGGTGTTATTGCCCATGGCCGGTGAGGATCCAAATCCCAAAGCCACATAGTGATCAGCCGTGCCAGCTGCTTGTCCGAGCAATTCAAAATATGCCCAAGTGCCATCAGACTGATAACTATAAGCATACGTGCAGTTCACATATGGCGTACATCCATAAGGCTTGAAATCACAGCCTTTAGTTCGGAAACAATCGGTGTAGCAAAAACGCCCTGAGGCTAAATGGATCAAGGCAAAGGAGATGAGTAATAACAAGCCTGGGGAAGGTACATGTCTTAATATCATGTTAATTTGGGGCCCTGGAATGGTTTATTTTCACTCAAATGCACATTATAACTAATAATATTGATTTAAAACACGGAATTTTCACGTCTTTCGCGTCGATGTTACTGTAATTGTAAAATTTATGGTTAAACAGTTTATTTTGTACAAATCATACAGTAAGAAAAGTAAATCCGATAAAGATAAAAGTTCATTTCGGTCAATTAGACACCAAAAGTGATCATTCAAAACGGATCAGAAACATGAAAAGCATGGAAAGGTGGCGGTTGCAACAAACAATGAGTGTCAGAAATTTGTCAAGAACAGGAAAAAAGGATGTCGGAAGTTTTTATGACTGCTAATCGCGCAAGCAAGTGCGCGAAAAACAAGACTGACCAGCATGGTGATGGTGTGCGGTCGGGATTAAGCCGCCTCAGACCACAAGCTGACAAGCTGACAACATGCATGCAAGCCCTGAGGGGTGGATAGATGTAGAAACATGCATGCGGAAAGCGAAGGTGAGCGAAATCGGATCGAAGTCGCAAGTCTATAGACAGGGCTTACCTCACCGGAGGGGAAGCGCGCGCTACAAAAAGAAGCCGAAACTACTACAGTGTCCGAAAAGTGTGCGAAACCTTTGAAAGAACTTCCGAAATTGTCATAAGCCTGCGCCTTCTTCAATCCATTATGCGGAAGAAGGTCCAATTGGATCACGAAACCGAAAGGGAAAAGGCTTCACGACATTTCGGAAGTCCGCTATCATTCAATGAGAAGAACGCAAAACGCAACGGATTTACGCTCCTAGAAATATACAGCCCCACCCATTCCTTGGCTGTCCGCCTCCACACCTATCCACACCAATGTATAGATCAAATCAAAGTCAGTCTTATTTGCTGACAAAACAGAAGCTTGCGCGAAAGTTTCTTGCGAAAGTGAGTCGTATTGTATTATTCATTGAAACGTTAAAACTATCCAAAAAAAAGGACGTTTCTTAAAAAGGTTACAGATACATATACAGTGCACAACAACAATGGAGTACTTCCTTCCCCCGCACGCCCCGGAAAAACAGTGTTTGTTGAGACATTTTTCATTGTGAAAGTGAAAAATAGGTAACAGGTAGTTGTAAAAAAGATTGATAGTGGTTCTGGTGAAAGTTAGGTATTTGTGTGAAGAACAGAACTTGAAAAAATGAAGTTGATATTTGGCATGTTGGCATGGGTCTGTCTGGTGAATGAAGTTTAGTTTTGTCGAGGCTTTTGGATTCCAATCAGACAGCTGATTGCCACGACGCAACCGATGCAAGCCAGGATGAAGAGGGCTAGGAGGAAGAGCATGAAACGATGTGTCTGGAAATGGCGTGATTACGGTAATTATGCGCTTTTTGAAGGTTTTTGTTTCTTACCCTCACTGTGGCAGTTGTCAAAGTAACATGCCGCTTCCCATCTGCTTGGATCAGCTCGATATCACCGGTGCCGACATTGTTTCGTCGGCTCCACCATACCTTGAGGGCAAGAATCTTCAGAAGGACGTACATGACAGCCACGACGCACAGATAGGCAATGTAGATGCCCCAGGCGGCGCGCCAGTTGGTGAAGGCGCTTCGGAAGTGGTAACAGGCGATCATGATGGATGTGCCTGAAATTGGCATGTACAAAATTTTAAAAATTGAAGATAATTATGCTGTCTAGACTCACAAGCAAGAACAAAAGCGCCAAGACCGAAAAAGGCATGGAAAATAGTGAACAGCGGTCTGAAGGTAGTCCCAGGATGGCAGCGGAAGGTAGCCGCAAGTGGCTGAGCCCAGGCCACTACACAGGCGATAAGGCCACACATGGCATGCACGCTGCCCCATTGGCGGTTCTATAACATTTATGTTTTTTTATCGACTTTTAAATGCATTAGTTTTCAATTTTTGTGACTTTTTAGATGACTTCATTGAGAAAATGGCCCCAAGTGTCCCTCAAATCTGTCCAATTTGGCAAAATTCCATCGAAAAATGTCCCTATTTCCGCCAAACTTTCTTTTCTCCATCTAAAAACTCGCAAAATCAACAAAGCTTCTGATCACAAAACCCCAAACCCCAATCAAACGGTACTTTGACCCTAATTGTAAAGTACCCTTTCACCCACCCCCACAAATCCCTTCAAAGGTGTCAATACACTTAATAAAGCCCCTTTTCAACAACGTCAAAAACCAATTCCATGGTTCCGTTAACTTACCTGGGCCATTGTTTGCGTCGCCTTTGGTCCGACCCAGGCCCAATCTTCTCGCACAAAAATACAAACAAATGCCGCAATCGTGCACGCGATACCCATCAAATTGAAAAAGCGATGGAGCTGTAAACAGTTTTTTGGTTATTCTACTGTAAACCGTAATCAGTAAACATTGTTGTCAAACAAGCTTACATGGAACCACAAGTTCGTCCCACAAATATAGGTATTCGGGAAGTGGGACTTGTAAAAAGTGGCAATGAAAATGCCAATGGGAAGGAAGAATGCCCAGCCAATCATCATAAGAATGCCGTGGACTTTCAGCATATCACTGTTGAATTTTGCTGAATGTGGTGGTTCGTAAGTGACTGGAAATGGCTGCTGTTGCTGTTGGGGGAATGGTTGGACATTTTGTCGGGTGGCGAATTCGACGTTTGAGGCATTTGTGTTGGATACTTCTTGGGTGAGTACGGCGGTAGTGACTGATAAGAGGATGATAGCGTGGTGGAATCTGATCATGGCTGCTGGAAACTCTAAGTTTAGACGACAAAAGTTCGAAAATAAGAAAAGTACGACAGGTTGAAGTTGAAACGCGAAGAAAAACGACCCCACGAAAATACAAAGACCCAAAAATGCCGAAATAGCCACTGGCTAACCTTGCCTGGACCCCACGCGCCACGCTTTGTTTACCTTTCTTTTCGTTTCGGACAAGCTATGCCATGGAAGGAAGGCCTCCAGGTATTGTCTATCGCGTTCGGCGAACCTATAAATATAATTGCCACGGGTTGCTTGCGTAAAAAGACTACCCTCAGGGCATGTACGTCTTTTACAATGCCATAAATTTTACCCGATACCTAAGCCAATGTATTCTAAATCTGAAACGGCATGGTCAAACATACTTATTATTCTTGAAAAACTAATCAAAAACAAACAAAATGTATAGATAGCTACTTTAAATTAAGAATTCAAAAGTTTTCAAAGTTGTACTTTACTACGGGCACATCGCAGTACCGTTCTAAACTGACATTAAAAGATCTCAACCACTGCAAAAAACTGTGATTTCGATTCCGACCGTGGGTAACGGCAAGGGTGGGCGGTTGCTTCTATCCATCCATCCAGTCCCACAAAACGTAGCAGACATCAAAAGCCTGGCAAACCCGAACTGACAACGTAGAAACTGCGCAAATAGAAGCATTTTTAGGGAAAACGCTGCGTATACTCGAGGCAAATGCGAGTCAGAGTGCCCGACAATAGGCATTGACTCTGGATTACGAGATTGAGAAAATGGTCTCGGTTGATCTTTGGGATACGTGGGAGCTTTTAGGTGATAAAAATGTTTATTTTTAGTAGAAAATTGTAAAAGTTTACGGGGCAGCATGCGTAGTTATATAAGTAGACATCAAAAAGATGATGAAAGTGGATAAATAACAGAAGGCATGTGACGTGAGTCTGGTGATGGCTGTATATCTGACAATTGACAAAATTTAGGAGGTGAACAGCTTTAAAAATTGTGTAAAAATAGCGTTGCTAACGTAAGTAATGCAAAACCGTGCCAGATTGACTGACCATGGCATTGCACAGGCATTTTTGAACGGTCAATATGCGCATTTTAAAACGGAATTTACAAGTATTTGCAAAATAGAGCCAACTTTATAAAAAAATGGATAGGATTGTGGAAGTTCAAACAATTTTCAAGCAAAATTGAAATGTGAACGCTTTGATCTGAACGGACACAACATTAATCGCATTTTAGACGATCAAAGTATCATTAGCTTTGGATTTGAGTAAGAAAAAGAGTAAACAATTCACGCTACAGTACACTTTTAGGACTTTGAAGTAGATTTGTAAAGTTAGAGACGTTCAAAAAGTGATAAAAGCACAGTTTATCGTGTCTAACACCAACCAATAGGCAAACTATTACAACTAGTTGAAGCCTACGTCGTCTTGGAGTATTTAAGAACAATACACACGCACCTTTGTTCCTGAGGCGTCTCCGCGTAGGCTGCGCATGTGCCCCGAAGGTTGTGCAATGATCGGCGGCATGTGTGTGTTGTCCTGGATGTTGACTTACTTGACTTGCATCCTGCTTATGCGACAACCTCGACGATGAATACGTTGCGCAACCAACCACTGGACTGGTAAGTCTTGAGACCCCCGAACGACGGAGTTGAAATGATCAGCAATACCTGGGAGGGATGTTAGCGAGGGAGTAAGCCGACGGATGATGAATGTAAGCAAAAAGTGACGTAGCGAGATGCGATTTACAAATAATGGAGTAGATTGTCTGGGTAGAAATTGGCTCCTGGAGACACGGTGGTGTAGGTTTTGGGTGTTACGATAAAAATCAGGATGGAATGATTACGCAACCGCCTCAGGGGAAGTGGAACGGGAGGAAGTGATCAGTCAGAGGGCTAAATGGTGATTTTGAGGCTTTCAAGAGTAAAACAAAGGCGTGCGTGACTCTAGGCAGCTAGATTGACATGTTGACATTATCCTGAAGTCAACTTTCATCATCAAAGCGCTGCCATGCCTCGAGGCTATCACCCCCAACTAGCTCTAACCCATCAAAAATCTATCTTAAATCACTAAATCAACCCATCTAATTGACACCAACCTCACAATGACTCAACAATGCCTGACAGTTCCACAAAAACGTGGACTCCTTCCTGTCTCGGTAAACAAGAATCCGCCTTGTGCAAAGGTCGACGATAATGCGTTTATTTTTCTACACCTGAACTATTTGATGAGTCACAAAATCTTCACAAAAGTTTCAAAACTTTAAAAAAGAGGTTTGAAATCCCTTGTCAATGCAAACATCAAAAAGGCTACATTGAGGCCATCTTTTGCGCTTCCATTTTTGGTGTTTTTTTCTGTTCTGCACGTGCTTTCCACATTGATGCCGGCAATCCCAATCCAATGTTGACCAAGCTCCAAGATCTCGGCAATGCCATACTTGACCTGGCATGGGAAATCGCCTTTGCGCGCAGAATACCCGCACTTTGAGGCAATCGTGAAGATGAATAAGGCTACGACGATCAGAGATCAAGAGGAAGGCTCCTTTGATGGCACAGCTGGT
Source organism: Panagrellus sp. LJ2284 (assembly GCA_024447225.1). Lineage (NCBI taxonomy): Eukaryota > Metazoa > Nematoda > Chromadorea > Rhabditida > Panagrolaimidae > Panagrellus > Panagrellus sp. LJ2284. The sequence continues at coordinate 8,197,566 of JAMRYC010000004.1, forward strand.
CATTGGTGGTTTGTTTTTAGCTTGTAGGTAAACAGAGAGGATTCCCCAGGTATAAAATACATCTGCATCGATTTTGGAGGATTGTTTTATGGCTATTTTCGGGATGAGTGTGGACTTTCTCTACGGGAAAGTGTCATGCTGTGGTTCTGGGTTGTTACTTTGGTTTTCTTGCATGAGTTATGAGCTCATAATTGCATTACTATTCTAGAAAAGACACTCATAAGCACTGAAATATTGCAATGTGTCGATGTGTATGACTTTATGCCATCGTTTTGACATAAGTACGGTGTTTTTCGATTTTGTAAATGAAAAATGTCAATTCCAACAACTTTATTGCAACAAAAGATGGCAAACTCAAATTCAAAACTATCAAAACGAATCAACTTTGTGACGAATCTAACACGGCCTTCTATGAATTTTAACGCAACATCAAAATCAGTGAGGACAAGTATCACCGGCATGGCCCAGCCCGAATGTTCAATTTTTTGTACATGTTTAGGTTTTTTGGCGGTTTCTAGTTCACAATACAGCTCTAAAACTGATATCTATCCACAGAATGACTTGATATAACGAATTGTACAGCGATTCCGGCAGCAATCGTTGGTGATAGACCGCTTTGGGCGTCGATGGAAGTGGTGTCGCGATGGGATCATATCTGGAATCGCAATTTGATTATGATTTTGTTATTTTCTGTCAAGATTCCTCGAATTCGGAAAAGTTGACATTCCAAGCGCATTTCACATTCTTTGTCTTTGATCAGCGGAAAAGAGCGAGGTCCCTAAGCTACGAAAGCGAAAGCCAGGGAAGAGTCAAAACCCCTCAGGCAATGTTCCAATATTTGTGACGTTTGCGTATGTACTCAGTATCCTTATGAACTGCTGCTATAGCTGCTGGCGACTAGCTTACAGCTGGTAAGGCGTCCTTTTGTTACACTTTTTTGAAATTACGGAACTTATTTTTGCAAAAATTCAGCGGTTCTTTGGTTCATTCGACCCGTTGAGCCAGCTTTTGCAATCCCTTTTCACCTCGTGGTTGGAAGTGACAAAATGACGCGATAAATGCCATGAATCGACAGACACCAATACACACCCTACTCAAGGCTTCAGTTACAAGCTGGTCCCCAAAAGCGGGGGTCCTTGAGATTTGACGTTTACAGAAACAATGGTGAGACTTTTTTTGCACTTCAACAACACTTTTCGCTTTTTTATTCTGGTTCCAAAAAGTGCGGGGGCCCTTTTGTGGGCTGTTTTGCGCAAGGTAAACACAAGCCAGTGCCTTCGATGGCACGAAAGGCGGAATGGCATTTGGCAAACGAGGAAAAAGATTGTCGAGAGGGCGATTAGACTTCCGAGAGGCGCTCTTGACCTGTTTTGCCACGGCCGATGGACATTTGAGCTATTTTGAAACGCTTCTTTTGGGCGTCACGTATTTTTTAATTTATTTCCTTTACAATTTTTACAAAATATATGAAAAAACTTACCACTATTAGGCCTCGGAGTATGGTAATTACAAATTTTAGCAATAGTAAATATCAATTTCGATCCACATAGCCTCACTTCAGTATCATCGGGATAGTTGGAAATGTCAAAATCTAAATTACAAACGGCCATCGAAATCAAGCAAAATGCAATAACGAAAGTGAAGACCGCTGAGACCATTATTGCCACCAGAATCCGTCCAATATGGAATGTAAGTGAAATGGAGCAGCGAGCTTAATGTAAGCCGGCCCGTAAACTCGAAAGTCTGCCTCTGCGCGCATGTCTGACATAGCGATCGTCTCGCTCCGCCCACGTGCCTGTGACTTTTGTCTTCCAACGCTAATGACCCATACTGACAAGCCTTTCCCCCTTCTCAGATGTACCGCACTTCAAATGGGGCGGTTAGAAGTTGGAAGTCGGAATCCGACATCTTTGCAGTGTTAGAGGGGTGAACAATGTCCTTGAAAAGTGGCATTTTTAACATGTATCTTTTAGGTAGTCGTTTAAAAGTTGCTTTTTGATAGCAAACAAGGCGGACCGTCACAGACACAACATATAATCATGTGATAGAGTTGCCCTGGGGATATTTGCGGATCCGATTAGCAACGTTTCGGATTGCAAAAATGCACGTGGTTCATGGCGGCGATGGAGAAAAAATTGGATCAATCAAAGCAAATTAGTCAAAATCAGACGACGGTTGCTGCTGGAGATTGAATTTTACTCAAACCTATGACGGCCCTAATATGTAGTTCTTCAAAAAGTGCGCGTAGTAGTGCACTGAGTGGCTACACTGACCGGATTCCAGTGTGATCGAAGCCCTGGGGCAATGGAATGTGTGGTTTTGATCAAATTTTTGAACGACACACTGGTCAAAAAAGCATCAAGAATCTGCAAAAACCAAGATTAAGGTTGTTTTGACTCGTATAATATACTCCAAAGCCCCCAGGGCATCCCCAACCCTCTCCCAACCTCCCAAAAGCTTAACTATATAGCACCCGAATCTCAAAATACGGAAGTTTACGCAGATCCTTCAAGTTTGTTGTTGTGTTGCAACCTTTTCAGACTTGAAATTCGTCTCGCAAACTGTCGCCCAGACGGCGTAAAGGCTTGCTTCATTTGATCGTTGCGATCGCCGCAGCCCCCACACTGCGCAAGTAGCTTTGTTATGCAACGCGTTTACGCAAACTGTCTGTTCAAACGCGATTAGCCTTGGTTAAACTATTAGAAGCTTCATCTATGCTAACATCAACATATTTGGGTAGACACGGGTGAAAAACAAAAAATTAGCAATATAAACACACATTGACATCGTCAAACTTCAGCATTGACCGTACTCGATTCCGGTTGACGGTCAAACTCAAGCACATGCGTCTTTAAAAGCATGTTTTTATGGGCTTCTGTGGCGCGTTTGGCTTGCCTTTGACTGGAAAAAAAACAATTAAAAGAAATATAGCTAAGAAAAACACACATCCGAAAGGCTTCCCAAGCAATTCGATCCTCACGGCCCCGATAAATCTCGTTAACAATGCGTTGCTCCTTGCGCGACGTTGCAGCACAGGTCAGTAGGACGACGACAATGCTACAGCAGACTATGATTACGATGAGTTCGATTGCGGTGAAGATGTAGAAAAAGTAGTTGAAAAACACCTGAAACACAAAATTATTCAACTTTAGTGCCTTCAAAGCAGTGTAACGCATTTTTGTAAAAATCGCCTCCGACTCCGCCTCTGACTCCGGAGTCAGAGTCGGAGGCGATGGAGGCGCCTCCGGAGGCGCTCTGACTCCTCGCCTCTTTGCCCTTATACCCGCCGCGAGGAGCTACCTTTTGGTGGTCCCACAATCAGATTCCATGCTCCAAAATCTCAATCGGGTGACTGACATCCTTTCTTTTATCAAAGTTTGTGAATTTGCTGTCGACAACATTGTTTTGTTGAATTAAAAATGAGCAAAAACAAACATTTAGCTGAAGAAGCGGGCATAAGTTTGAGAGGCGCCAAAAGGAATCGCCTCTGCCTCCGACTCCGCCTCTGGAGTCGGAGGCGCGAGAGGCGGCTCCGAGGCGCCTCCGGAGTCGGAGGCGCGTTACACTGCTTCAAAGTCAGGAAAGCGTACCTTTTTCTGGCAACCCGCATGGTTTTTATCGACTAATTCCGTCCAATTTCCACGCTGATTGACATAATAGTTCCGCAATGCTTTCCAGCCTTTTACATTGGCAAAAGTTTCAGACTTGGATTGTCTGAGATATTTGACCTGAGGTTCAGTGAATACTTTGCATGTTTCGGGAAAACGGCATGCTTTGAAGGGTTTTTTGAGGGGTGTTGAGCATTCTTTAAACCTGGAATTAACTTTTTTTAGTGTTTTTGGGTATTTTTGAAGGCCTAACTGACCAGCTGATGCCAAAAACCCATTGATCTCTCTCTTTGTTGAGGCTCCAGTAATCCAGAGGGTGGTTGATCCCGCAGCATTTCTTTTTCAGCTGAAATCACTATTTTAAAATGAAAAAAGACAACAAAGATAACCTCAATTTGTCCGAGAAAAGTTTGATTATGCGCAACACCGCTGACTGCCTGCATGTGTTGCATTTTGACGATGACATCTCGTAGTTCTGGGGCTGTCAGCTGAAATATACTATTAAAATCACATTTTTAATTTTAAAACGTCAAACGTACATAAATCCATGAAGCCAGTAGAAAAACAAAAGAAAAAATAACAACAATAACTGTAAACAGTGTCGCTAGATGGATCACGACATTCCGATAGACTACATCGTTAGTCGAGCGATTCCCGACATTCCAGGAAGAAACGCAGAGAATGACCGGCGCGAATCCAATTAGAGCATAGGCAGTGCAGAGGAAGAAATTATACGGGAAGATTATGTGTTTCACTAGTGTTTTGCTAATTTGAGGAAAGTCTGACAAAAGCGTGTCGTTCTCTTTGTGGAATTTCTAAAATGCACTTTTGAATAACTGGAATTGTGGAAAAGCTTACCTTCAACTGGCCATGAGCTTCAGAAAAATAATGAAGCGGCGGGAACCAAATTATGATTGTTAAGAAAAGTAGGAAAATGGCAACAATCATGACGAATTCTGCCACCCAAATAATCGTGTTTTTGACGGTTTTTTCACGAGTTTGCTGCAAAATGTGAAAGTTAGTCAAAAATAATTTGGGTAGTGGCTGCTTACATAATGTTCGACCTGATAAAAACACGCATCTTGATAATCTGCTTGATTTGGATGCCGTTCTGAAGGGTTATTGCGCCAAATTGGTGCACGCACAAGTTGGTCATCTCGGTTGCGCACGTCTAGCGTTGCTGGATACATGTTTGGAGCACTGTAGAGGTAAAAGGAACCTACAGTAGAACAGTGATTGTCTTATTGTGCCCAGAAATATGTGAAATTGCGAAATTTGCATTGATAAACTAATAACTTTGCAAGTTATCTCTATACTTCAACATGGTCAACAAAATGTACATACATATAAGTTAAGTCTGCTAGTCATCAGCATCTGCATTGCAGGTCTATTTCATGTCGCCATTCACTCTAACACAATTAAGACAAAAGTAAATCCACAGTCAACTACCGTATACAACTCCGTGTCTGAACATCGTAGTTTATAGCTTATCATTAGTCATTGATCCTTTTGATGCTACATTATGAAAAAAACAAAAGGATAGAATTATATCAAAAGTATTTTCATTCATATAATTGAAATTCAAAGGAATTGCAGTGCGTAATTATACGTTAAAATAACATTTACATACCCCCTCCATGTTCGGTTCAATAGTACTTTGAGTTGGCATTGTTTGAAACTGAAACGTAATAGAGTTAATCCAGGAATATGGACTTTGCTCTCTCTGGACGGAGGTATAAAAGGGGAGTATCTCGGCGGATGTTACAGTTTCCGCAGTCTAGTGTCTTAGTTATTTTACGTTTTTTTTGTTTTGAAGTGTATTTTTCTCTCGTAAGGAAAATGAATAACTTCTTTTTCGACCATGAAAACATGGAAAAGTATTGGAGTTGCGATGGCCGCACACATGATGAATGGGTTGCTTTGGGGAAGCCCAATATGTTTATTGGTATACTGTATTTGACTATCGGCATCATTTATTTGGTAACTTCCCCCTTTTTTTAAGATTTAATGTTTAAAGTAAGTTTTCAGCTTATTTACACCCCCTGTTTCATCGCCCTGATAAGATCGGATCTCATGAAGTTCTCGGCCTTCAAATTCATGGCATTTCTTGGTGTCATTGACTTTATCGGCCTCTTCAACGCAACTTTCTACTGTAGCTATGCTGCTATGATAGGCATGATCTACTGTATGGCCCCTACATTGAACTATGTCATGGGCGTTTGGGGTTTCACGTGTTGGGCGACGTGTTCCACAACTTGCGTGCTTTTGGCAGCCAATCGATGTATCGATTTGGTCAGCCCGAACTTTGGACGGCTACTTTATGCTGGAAAGAAGACGTACATCTGGTTTATTATTCCGGTGTTGTATGCGCTTTATTTCATCTTTTTCGCAGGATCCTGTGTGTTTAATTCGAACACTTATGCGTATGCTTTTGATCCATTTTTGGGTGTTCCGGAAAGACATGGACAGATTGACATTGAACATGTTAGTTTTACATTTGCACTTTTACAATGTCAAAATTTTGATAATGGAGTTACAGTACCCCCATCTCTCCCTAGCTGTCCACAATCTCGCTATTCCCATAGCCCTCATCATAATCTACGTCTCTTTGTGCATCATTCTCTCGGCCCAGACTAGAGGCATTCACGGCTTGCGGTCCCAAAATCTCGGCAAAGTCCAACGGAACACGCTAATCCAGGCAATGATGATATGCAGTGTGGATTTTGTTGGGGCATTGCTTTATGTGAGTCTATTCAAAACAATTATTTATGTGAAAACGGCTTTTTCAGTCGTATTCAAACTTCTTCCCCGTCGGCAAAATCTACGTTATCGGCGGCCAGATCGGATGGATGTCGGTTCACGGAGTCTCTGGCTTGACTTATCTCCTTTTCAACAGGACTATCCGAAATGATGTCATAAGGATGTTTTGCAAAAATCGCATCAAAATTACGCAGACAGTGACACCAGCCACGGGCCACACTTCGATGAAGGCGACAGCTTCGAGCACACAGGCTTATTGAACTTCTGATTTCGTCGTTTAGAAAACAGAAAATGAAAAATTGTGCGTTTATTTGCGACATCTGAGAGAAAACCCGTAACGAAAAGCAATAATAAAGGTTAAAAAGAAAAAAATAAACAACATAATCAACAATAAAGTAAAGTTAAGTTAGTCAAAGTCCAACAAATAATACTTTGAAACAGTATCCTCAAAAACAAGCATCTTCAATGCATTAACAGCTTCACGAACACTTTCCAACACAAAATGCCATTGAACTTGCGTGGCAACATCGTCATCCTGGCAGAGTTTGACTTCTTGGAGGTACTGCTCATTGTTTCTAATCACATGGGGCACGAGTTGTTCGATGATTTGGGTGAACATTCTGTTGGTCAATAGCCTTTTGCGGGGTTGGGGAAGTTCTGGGTCTGCCGTGGAGGTGGGCACGAGGAGTTTCAGCGATTTCAACATGTCTGAAAGGACCAAATTAACTTCAATTAGTCAAAAAAAAGTTGCAAAAACATACCAATAAGAAGCTCATTCGTGTTTGTTCTCCACCGATATGCGACCGTAATCATGCGACACATGGGACAGTGGAACCCGCTCTTTTCCTGGATTTCGTTGACACAGTGATTACAAAAAGTATGGCCACACACCATGGAGATGGGTGCCCGATCGTACGTATCGTAGAAGTTGTAACAGATAATGCAGCCAGTTGCGCCGATGAAGTCGGGATCTGATTTCCGAAAAGTGATGACTTCCTTTTTGACGACTTTTCGGGTCCGTTCGAACAGGAACACATGTTTTGAAGGCTTCGAACTGATCATCAAATAATTCTGCAGCGCTTCCCTGGCTTCATACAGCTTTAGAAAGGCCGTCTGTAGATCCTTGTCACATCGGGCCCATTTGCACTTCAAATGTCCCTCCATAATGCGTCCACATCGAATATTCACGGCTAGAATCTGGCTTGTGAGGTTGAGTCTGGTCGCTTTGGCCGTCGGTGGCGTCGATTCAGCGGGGACACGTTTCGTCAAGTCCAACAAATGCAGAATTTGCATGTTTTTGTTGGCATCGACAGTGGACACCGGGCCAAGGCAAAGAAGGCAGATGAATGGGGTTCCGAAAGCGGGGCCGTCGAGGCAAGATTTGCAGTATGTGTGCCCGCAGGAGGTGGTGATGGGAGCATGGTCTGATTGATTGAAGTTCTAAAAAGTTGAAATTACATCAAAATAAGCAACTTTAAAAAGAATGACTCACCTGAGAACACTGCCGACAACGGATATGACCCAATCCTTTGATGTCATCCTCGAAGATTGTTACCAGTTCATAGTCCAGAAGGCTTTCGGAGGGGACTTCGGTGGCGTCGGTGGCCATTTTGAGGGTTCAGACGGTTGAAACAGTGATAAATCGGATGATAAATTGGAAGAAAAGCAGTCAAGACTGCGGTTAGTTGGGATCGATGCCGACTGGCAGGGTTAGAAAACGCTGACAAATGGGACGGACGGTGAGGGATGTGGCTGCGAGTTGCGCGCGAGAGGTTAACCTTTGCGCGCGACTGGCAGGAACAACGTGTCTGCTGATGATTTCAAAGGTATCATACTTGTCTTTTATAAACCTTAACACTATTTTACAAAAAATTTCTTTAGTTAATTAAGTTTCATCCAGTCTGTTTGAAGCTGTCAGCAACGATTTTCTGCAAACGAACACCCCAAAAGCAGTCATGATCGAGGGGTTGGCCCAGGGGGTCCAACAAGAACGTGTCAGTTAGAGGTTTTCGGCAGCTGGAACCATTTCTATAAATTTCTCACAAAAAGCATTCTGTGAAACATACCGATTACACACCAAACAAGTACTGTGCCATGTTTTACCGGCCGCAGTTACACCGTTCTCGATGATTCCTTCATTGCAGACTGAAAATGCTAATAATAAACACACATTTAATAACAAGTTTGACGGACCATTGCATTTTGGAGCCATGTTCTTCGAAAAACATTTCGTACAAGCCACCTTCGAACTCGAAAGAGTGTGAAAAGTCGCAGTGGCATCCATGATTTCGTGGCAGAGATGGCATCGGAAGTGATTCAAATGAAGAAGCTGAACTTTTTTCAATGCATTTTAAGCGTTAGAAGATATAAAAACAACCTTATCATTGACCAAAACAGCCGCCAAGTTGCCAATCGGCTGATGACAGTCATCACAAACATGCCGACGAGGCTTCATGGTAGATCAAAACAGCCCCAAGACATCAAATTCCCGGTGAAAACTGTATTCCGTCACCAAATTATGCAAAATAACAATCCCCAAAAACAGCCTGTACAGTCAAAATTAAGAGTTTTATACAGGCAGTATTAGTGTGTCACAGTTTGTTCCCCTCAAATTGTGTTTTCAATCGGATCAGTTGCCCCGACTCGACCCGCATTTGAATGGCCATGAAAAACGGGAATTCTATCTGGTGCTTTTCGAACAGCACTTTTTTCCAGTACCTCTCGCTATCACGCAAGATTGCGCCGCACCCCAACAATGAGCAGCTTGCTATGTCCAAGTTGTTGGAGTACTTGGCGATTGACTCGGCATTGCCCTCACCGGATTACGGTAGGCATACTTTGAAATTGAGCAAAGTTAATGAAGCCATTGCAGAAAAGAGCTTCCAATTCTTCAAGAAATACGCCCAAGAACTCGAATTGAAGATCCAAAAGTACGAAATGGAAACGGGCAAACCTATCTATGTCCTCAAAAAGAAGGGCACCAAGACACGAGCCAAGGCTGTCATGTTCTTCGCCCCGCTGGATGTCGCTCCGACGGATGAAGCTGAATGGACATCTCCGCCGAACAGCCCTGGTCGCGATACCGATGGGAAGATCTTCGCTCACGGCACTCAGCGTGGAAAGTCGACGACGATCCAGCTTTTAGAGGCGCTTCGCCGGTTCAAGGTCACCGGGAAAGCCAAATTCCAGCGTGATCTGTACCTCGTGTTCGGATCTGGGACCGATGATGGCGCTGGAAGTGACTCTCTGTACCGCTTTCTGGACAGCAATGCCTTCAGAGAGTTCGATATCGGCTATGCCATCGCGGATGCGGAGCCCAGTGAGACTGACGTCTACAAAGTGTGCCACAGTGAACGCCTTTCTTGGGAATTGTCTATTAAGATAGCCGGTAAAGTCGGACATCAGTCGAGATTTGTGGAGCGGGATTGCGGGCGGAAGCTGGCCGCCTTCCTAGCAAAGGTCTATCAATTCCGAGATGAACAGGAAGCGCGTTTGGCTACCGAGAATGGCGCCCGTTTGGGTGATGTCACGACTATCAGTTTGACCGATGCGGCTGGGGGTACGATGACGTCATTGTTGCCGGATCAGATCCAAGTTTGTAGGTCTTTTTAGGTTTTTTGAAGGAAGTTGACCGATATTTCCAGTCTTCAACGTTCGAATCCCCCCAAGCCCATCCGCTTTCTACAAATTCGAGGAACTCGTCCATCAGTGGTGCGAAGCCGCCGGCCCTGGGGTCACTTATGAGTTCACCGAGAAGCCACAAAGCATTTCCACTACGTCGACCGCCTATGATGACGCTTTTTGGAACGCTTTTAGTGGGGCTGTCACGAAAGAGTAAGCTTAACTTTCACATTTGACTATTTAAAACTTCAAATTTCAGAGGCGCCAAGTACGAAATCGAAGTCCAACCCACCCCGTCCGGCCTGCAACTTCTCCGAGACTGGAATGTCCCTGTTCTCGGCTTCTCTGCCGTCGCCAACATCCAAAACCGCATCTTTTCCGGGGATGAATACATCCCGGAGCGAGAATTCTTCAACGGCATCGACGTCTATGAGCGACTTATCGGCGCAATCGCCAATCTCAACACCAATGCTGACTAATGTTTCCCTATTTAATTAAATTTATTAATTTTTTGTTTATTGTAAAAATGCACTTAATAATAAATATATCAAAATAAATATGTATCGCAGTCGGAATAAACTTATTTTTAAAAACTTATTAAACGATCAACATCAACGACCGCCATTTTTTTGAAAATCTGGTACCTGTCCTATGATTAAAGGTTGGTCAATAAAACAGAAAATAAGGTCGGAAAACACAAGCGGAAAGAGACTTCTTCCAGGCAAACATCCATTTTGACAATTTAAAGATTTACTATGGTTTGATTGAAAATAAAATATTTTGACAAAAAGAAAGGTCGAATAAAATAATTTAGGCAACATAAAGTCGACTAACAGGGAGAAGAAAATCTATCGAAAGCATTGGCAGTTTTCGACAAGCATGACCGTTGGGATGGACGTCAAGCTTAACCATGGACGACAGGGCCATTGTCTTCGCGGCCGCGCGGCTTGGGCTTACCTGTTGTGAAGGGGATGTAGCGGTATCGAATCATGTGCTGAAAAGCCATAATTGGAATTGGAAAAAAGGTGGAAAAAAGTTACCATGATCTGTCGCTTCATCGTGAGGAAGGTTAGAACGAAGAAGTACATGACGAGGATAGGCCAGAAGACAGGCACGTCGAAGACCTCGAAGAAAGTGCAGAAAATTGCGATGAGAGTGGCTTTCATTGTGGCATGCCTGAAGAAAAACGACAATTTTATATATAATTTGACATTTTAAAAGGTCGACATACCAAAACTTGAACTCAGGCAACCTCCGCATGAACGGTCGGAACTCTTCATTGGCCTTGGACGGCAAACTTGGCAAATCTTCATCTTCACTGTCAAAGTTCAAAGCTGGATCGATCTTGGGTGTGAGGAAGGCCAGGAAGAGGTTGAGATAGTAAATGAATAGGGCGTAGCAGACGATGTAGAATCCCTAGAGACATTATTTGTACTTTATAGAGCTAAAGATCAACCAAAGACCAACCTGTGTTTCGAAAACTCGCCACATAAAAAAGAAAATCAGCCCAATGGCAATGCCCCATCGGACGGACCCGTACGGGGTTAGACGATCAAGGTAGTACTGGTACTTCTGGAAGGGGTTAAACAGGTTTAGAAGCGATCGAAAATGGTAAGACACAGTGTAAAGCCACGTTGGATATTAAAACTTACAATGCTCAGCGAATTGCAGAAAACGGACACTGCCGACGGCTGATCACGGATATCCTCATCCATTTTGGGGTGTTGGGAAAGTTGAAGGTGGTCGGAGAGGGCTTCCGTGGATGTTTGAAGCTGGATGTAAGCTGGAAACGTCGAAGAAGAACGTTCCAAAAGTTCGTTGGTTTGCTGACGCAGCGTTTACCCGCAGTGTGCACGCAGGGTTGAGTGTTGCTTTCGTTGCGGGAGTTGGTTTGTTCGTTGCGCGCGAACTAAATGGAGACAAGTTTTGTGGACGGCTTCGATGGATCCTTTTCCGCGTTTGAAAATAAGATTCCCCCTCTACTTTTTTCTTCAAACTACCGCCAGAGGCCGTGACAACCATTTAAAGTTGTAATATCTGCATAATTTGACCAACCTTTTCATATTTTAACCCATCGAAGGCCCTACCGTGTAACCCCCACTTTACCACCTTAAATCCACCACTTTTATATATATTTTCAGCCGCCAACATGGAATCCGATGCCTCTCAGGGCCCTCCAACCCCCGGTTCCTCGTCGGGCGCTCCACCATCCGTCTTACAACCACTTTCGATCCCCCAAGTAAACCGACAAGACAATGTCCAACCTGGCACAGCAACTTCATCCGAGAATCCGCCCCAGAGTGCAACGCCTGTCGAAGAGCCTCCACTAAACGGTAATGATTTAGTAGACATGCTTGAAGCTTGTGTACAAACTGTTCAAAGCGATCATGTCAGCGATGAAGACAAGAAATTAGCGGTTGAGGTCGGTTTTGGGCTTGTCATTTCTTCAAATGGCATTTGAAAGTGTTGTTTTCAGAAGATACGAGGCAATGTCGAAGACTTCTATCTATTAGACAAAGTCGCGGATGCAGCAAAAGCCACAGTTCAGATGTTTATGCATGTTTTTAATTCGACTACTGCGGTGCCGTTTGAATCGCCCTTATTTGCTGTGGGTTTGATCATTTTGAAGGTTTATTTTTTCATGTAAACTTTCAGCTCCGAAAATACATCCTCGAACTCCTAATCCGCTTTGTCCCTGCGAATGGATACGCCTGCCATACTCGATTCCTCGAAGATCTCATGTGCCGACAGCTTGTGACTGAATATGAGGGTAATGCCGTGCTCATGATCAAATACCTTAACGATGTTGTTCGACATATGAAGCTGATGAATATTAACTCTGTAAGTGTGAGTTCTTTACATAACTTTATAAATCTTTTTGCCTTTTCAGCTGCTGGTCCTCGTCAACGACATTCGAATCAACATCGATACTATAGCCGAATTTGCTCGTACCGACACAGAGCACCGTATGTTTGTCAAAAAGACGTTCAATGCGCCGCAACTTCAAGATTACGAATACATGCATACTGTATTGACGAATTTATACTTCGAAAACCTGGTGAAAATGCTGAAAGCGCCACCATTGATGCTGTTACCGCCGGCGAAAAACAGTATAAAACTTGTCTTGGAATTCACAAGCCTCGTCACATCTATGATGCATGCCTTGAAAGAGCGCATGAGCCCCTTCATGGGCGAAATTATCAACTCATTTGCTGGGTTTATTTCATTGGAGGTGAATATGGCCAACGATAAGGTCCAACCTGAGAATGCGGCCATCTTTCATGAAGCACAATTGCGGATGTTGGCGTTTCTGGCGGTACAATTGAGGAAAACTGAGTATATCGGAAATACTAATGTGAGTTTTTATTGTCTCAAAACAACTAAATTCAATCCGGGCTTACAGTATGGCGGCATCGTGATCCAATACAAGCGCCAAATTGTCACATCAATCCGAATGTTGCTTCGAAATTTGAGCCCTTTGTCCATGAATCATCGAAAGGATCTCCTAATGATGACGAAGCAGCTGTTCAACACTGATATCAGACGAGAATTGCTGGATGTGATGCCTGATCTGTGCTATGAGGAGCATGTTATGGGCCCGCCTTGCATCATGCCGGCCCAGCTTCGAAGTGAGCTGTTCTGCATCCACTTTGATTTGATTCACAATGTCAGGACGATGCTGGATTGGACTACTTTTCAACAGTGGGTTCTTTTTTTGGCTTCGAATAATCATAAAGGAGCCATTTCAGTGTTTTTGTGACAGTCCTTCGATCCGCGATGGACTACACTCTGGTGCCATCAGTACAGGCAGTCAATTGGAAGACTGTGCTCAACATTTTGGATGCTTGTCGGAAAGCTGAGGATGCTGTCTATCCACAGTTGACAGTTGGATTCAATTATGATTCTGTATGTTTATTTTTGACGATTTCATTGCTAAACAGCAAATTTTAGGCCCGATTGATGTACGAAAACGCCTTCTTTGCCATCTGCCAAAAGTTCCACACGATCATCACCGAAAACGGGAAAATTGTCGTACACAACATTTCCAATCAGAACCTCAAAGCCGAAGACGGTAAACACAAGCCTCCGGTCGAAATGTACACAGAAGGCCAATCCAGTGATGACGACAGCGACAATGACAGCCTCGGACCAGAATATGAACGCAAGCCGCACGTTTCGAATGAACTCAGGCCAACTGTCGATCTGAACAGCGACCAGGAGGACACTATCGACGAGATATTGATGTCAACTGAAGGCGATTTCGACGATGAAGGCAAACTCATTGTCGACGGTGAATCACTACTCGAAAGTCTGAGGCTACCGACGAAAGTCTACCCCATGAGAATGAGTAAGCGGTTCAGACGAAGCACGAAAGACAAGAAGTACGCTATCAACTTTCAACACGGCCCTGGCTTGGAATCCGTCCCAGCAAGCGATGAAAGCGACGACGATAACGGTCAGAAGGAGGGCTATTATGAGATGCAGAAGTCGTTCCACAGAAAGAATCCAGAAGCGTTCGAAGCCCACACTAAGCTACGGGAGAAAATTGAAGCTCCAGTGTCCGACAGTGCTTCGGAGCTAAAATTCGAAGAAAAGGTGCATGAATTCGCGATGAACTGCTTTGATCGTGGCGATTTACGGATGAGATTACGGCGATTCGAGAAGGAAGCCAAAGGACGGAAACCAGCAAAGATTCTGCCCTTGACCAACCCGGAAAACAATTTCCAGCACGTAATTTACGGCTTTGAAACCGTCTTCCCCTGCCAAGGCAAATTCGACTCCGAAAGCGCCAGTGTCCAGATGCAGCCGGAAAAGTTCCCCTACAGTGTGTCTGATTTGAAGCTGATCCTGCGGAATCTGGCGACATCCCTGAAAGTGTTGTTGCTTAGCAGCCATCCAACTGACGACCTCAAATCCGGTGAACCGTCACCCCCCGTCGTCGCAGCGTTGAGTGATTTGACAAAGAATTTCATCCTCAGTCTTGATCTATTCACCATTGTCCCGATCGGAGGCAGCTACGGCTTTTCTTATCAGACAGTCATCGGCTTAGAGGAGAAGGAATACGTCGAGAACTTCATCTCCATCTTCCACAGCATCCATCCCAACGTGTTTGAACGCATTTTCAAGCAACATTTGCCGCTGTTCTTTGAGAATTCGCTCCGAAATGGCTTTATTGCGAACATGTTCATAACGGTCATCACTGCCCCTCCACTTCAAGCTTCTACGGCATTTGTGTTGGTTGATTTTGTGATGGATAACCTTCATTATGCTACGGAATTGGACGAAGACGACACTTATCGGTATTTCGTCTATCAAAGGGTCTTGAAGGCGACAATACAATGCATGTCAGCCCTGGCCTCACAGCCTCAACCTTACGGGTTCCAACGGAAAATACAAGAGTTCTTCTTCAAATTTGCTGTCGTCTGCATTCGAAGAAGTCATAACCTGATCGATCCAGCCGCGCCGATTACGTCTCTACGGACCATTTTCCGCCAATGTGGTACTGTCGTAGGAGAAGCGTTGTATGAGCTATTCCTGCCTCTGTTCCCGAGTTTCTTGCAATGGATGTCCGCGAGCCAGAATCTCGTCAACAACGACCAGATACAGGACAGTTTCATTGAGATGTGCCTATCTTTACCGACGAGACTGTCCTCCCTGGTTGCCTACATGCCGATGATCGCCGATGCCGCCGTCAATTCATTCATCGTGTCAGCGAATCAGATGCAGAACGCGATTCCAGTGAATCCTCAAGGCTGGCGAACACTTGATCTCTGTTTAGACAATTATTACACGGGTGTTGTCATCGACTTCCTGCAGCCAGCTGGCTTGGCACGTATCCTGGAGTGCCTCTACAAGTATGTTGCCTACGTCGACGCGACCCAGATGAGCATTGTCCTCAAGATGATCAGCAAGTTGAGCGGCTTGAACCATGGAAGTGTCGTCGATGTCCAGAAACTCACGGGAAAATGTGATCTCGGTTTGCCGTCGCCGCTGTTGAAGGTCCATTTCGAACGAAGCGGCCAACAGGTCGACAGTATCATCACAAAGTGCTACAAGTGGAATGAAATGGCCGGACCGCCGCCGCCGGGAGAGTTGTACTTCATCAACAGGCAACGTGACGAGTTGTTCAACCTTGAGCCTGTTATCCCGTCGAAAGAACCATTGACGGTCACGATTCCGCTTCAAACTGTCGTCACCCAATGTTTGAACATCATCCGGACAGCTAATATAGCAGAAGGTCATGTACAGAAAACGTTCAGTATCACAGGTCGATCTGAAGCTGCTAACTTCTTGCTGAATCTTGCAAAGCAGATCTTTCAGCCGGAATTAGACAACTCCGACCCCGATGCTCTTTTGATGAAGCTGGCTGTTGTCAATAATGAAATCATGGCCAAAGCTCAACAAGTCGAGCCCACGTGGACCCATCCAACACATTATCTCCGACCCTGGCGATGCGACGACGCCAATCTCCGTCAATTCAACATCCAAGTCCTCACCGGCCTTGTCTACGCTTCCGCGAATCCCGATTTCATGTCCTTGCTTGAGAAGCTCTGGGAAGACATGGTCGACATGCTGACAACCCTGGCCCATCTCGAAACCGGTCTCGGGCAAGACGTCTGCCAACAGTATCATCCGATCTCGTTGACGCAGACAATGGATGCTTTTATCATTGTTGACGTCATTTCGGCCATCATCCAGGACTCTGTTAGCCCCCGATTCTTGGCCTGTGCCCTTAACACTGTCAGCAGAATGATGCAAACTGCTTTGTCGTTCGCTCCAAACAAGGATGACGCCCTTAATGTGCCGCTGTTCCACCATCTTCTCGCCGAAGTCTGCCAATTGTGTGCTCGTACGGAACTCCCCACAAGAAACAGCGCCATTCTCGTCCTACAGCATCTGATCGAAGAAATGCCGCTACCCTTCCTGCATGCCGGATTTGGTCGAATGTTTGAAGCCATCCTTGATGTGCTCCACTTTGGCGATGACGATTACAGTCAAGGATGTGTCAAGGCAGCGATGAGTGCTGGTGAAACGCTATTGGATCGTGTTTTGAGTGCGAATGTGGCTGAAGAAGTGGAATCTCTTATCGACAGCGACGATGATAATGAAGATGTCGCCGATGAGGAAGTCGAGGAAGACGCCGAAATGTACGTGAAGGAAGAGGTGCAGGACGCAGAAATGGAGGAAGCTGTGGTTGCGGAGTGCGAGGAGAAGGTTGTTCCCGAAGTTGAGGATGTGAAGAAGGTCGAGCCAGTCAATCGCATCCCGGAATTCATTCTTTTTGGCTTGAAGTATGAAGTTTCGAGGCGGTGTACGACGTCTTCTTTCCCACTGGCTGAATACCTCTGCAAGGTTATCGCGGCCATGTCAGCTGTGAATACGGATGTTTCGGAAGCCATGTTCACGAAGGACGAAGTCACTATTATGTTTGATGCCTTGATAGAAGACTTTTTCACGACAAATTTCCAGCACCGTTTCATCGGAATCGTAAGTTACTTCCATCTTTTTATGCTTTCAACAAATTTCACTTCTAGAAACTCATCAAAAGCCTACTCTTGACCCTCCAAGAAAACGAATTCATCGACTCTCTTGCACTCAAGCGTCTCCCCGAATACGTCAAAGTCCTTTCTTTCATGGCTCAAAACCGCGATGAAGAAGTCGTCACTGGAGCCAACTACGCCACGTACCACTTGCAAATATCCCCTGGAGGACATCTGCCGCCGACTTCAAACACGATAAAGTACGACAATGGCATTTCATTCATCGAAAGGGTGAAAGCCTTCCGCGGAGAACTCGCTTCCTTCATGGCTGTTCTGACGATCCACATTGCCAAAAGCGTCGCATTCACTGAACTCAAACTCCTGCCGATGCCGATCCATTTGCCTGACTGGTTGACAGCCCCCCACATGGTCAACTTGATGTTCACCATGCAAGTGCAATGTGCCATGTACACGATTGAGGAACGACAAGTGCATTCCATCAAGGCTGTCGAACAGATCTTACTTGCAATAGACTTTCCACGAAAAGCGAAACTCATCCAGGAGATCATTGACAACGTTGCCTCGTGCAAGAAGATCTATCAAATCCACTTCCTTGCCGGCCTCGTGACTTCGCCAGACGACTTCTCGCCGAAACAGCTGAACCAAATCCTCAACAACCAGGAGAATATCCTCACAATGCTCGCAAACACCGCCGATTTCAGTCTCGTTGAAGTCAAATTCTTTGAAAGCTTCATGAACATCTGCTATCGCGCTAAGGTCACCGTCGATGACACCTTTTTGACCCACATTTTCACCTTGCTGTCACGAACAAGGGTCATCAACGCATTGACTTTGGGTATTGCCGACTTTTTCTCGCCAGTGGCACGATTTCTGGGCGCCCTGGATGCTGATAAAGAGATTTCATTCGAATGGTTTACCGCGATCGATCGGATTCAGCAGGAAAGCTATCGCACCGTCTTCAGAATCCTTGCTGCGCATCCTGATGCGAAGGATTTGCTTGGGCTGTGGTATAAGCATGATTCAAAGATTGCAGATTTGCTGCTTCATCATGTTATCAAGGTAAGTCAGTTCCATTTTTGGTTGATTAAATACGCTTTTGGCTAGTTTCAGACCACAGATACATCGATCCGCGTCCCAGAAAAGTGCTTCCCAGACGTTGACCACATGATGATCCACTTGCTCATGCAGTTTTGCGAAGCCTTCCCGCATTTCTTTGCTGAAGTTTCAAACTTTCCGAAGATCATTGTGAGATTTATGTTGAGTCGGCACTTCCGTGGAAATTACACGTTGATTGATCATGGCACGGATGATCGGGACAGCTTGAAATTGGTTGGTTTTGGCTTTTTATAGTTTAATTTTGTTTATTTCGTTGTTTTAGACACTGTTCACGACCACAAAAGCCACTGTTCCCGAATACTGTACCAACATGATCATTCACACGCTCACAGTGAATCCGTATGAGTTCAACCACCTTCTATGTGTCTGCTCGACGCTTCCACAGGTCTATTTCAATGATACTTCAAAGTTGCGGAATTTCTTTGATAATTTCCTTGTTCCTGTAAGTTTTAAACTTTGTTTTGTGTCAAATTCAAATCAATTTTTTAGCGTATGACCCTCCGCTGGCGTCGGGCCCTCCTCCACTTTGTCAATAAAAAGCTGAATGACCTCTTCACTGAAACGACGCCCGCAGACGCTGAAAGCAACAACTTTTGCGAATTCATGCAAGTCTCACTCGGCAACCTGATGAACTATGTCCTTTATCCGGCCTTCTCCTACGCCTTTGATCGATTCATGACCAGCATGGTGCTCGATGGCTCCAACGACGACGTCCTCGAAAGAGAAGACGACTGGCAGGAGGTTCTGGAAACGCGCGCCGTCAATGTTGTCGATATGGCGAAAGAGTTCTGCTTGAAGTCGCTGTCACTTTACAATGAGAAGCACTACCTCATCCGATCCGAGCTGGCTCACGGCATATTGCAGTTTTCGGTCCTATTGATGCAGCGTGCGTCGGCCCATATACACGAACCTGGAATGACGGTCCAGAGCAACGATCTGCAGAATGTCATGCAAGCAGCCTGGCCAGCGACGAGTGGTGGCGGCGTTTTCACGGATAAGTGGCTTCGAGCTATAGGGCTGTTCCTATTGGCCGTTGTAATGAGCGCTGTGACTATAAAGAAGGACATAATAATGCAGCTGTATGACACTGTCCTTTCAATGCCGGATGGTCGCGAAAATCCGATCCTCCAGAAGACCATGTTCGTCTTAGCCCGGCACGCTGTCCGTCGGAAAGACGACTGCTTCACCTTTTTCATCGATCGGATAAGGATGAAACTTCTCGAAGACGGCTTCAACATGATCAAAATCGGCAACACCCTCTCAATGCTGGCGAACAACTACGAAGACTTTTTCCCGGCGAGGTATCTGCTCACTCCGACGATTCTATTCACGCTCACTCGGCTACAAACCATGAAGGTGAACTCCTTCCCGTACCTCCATGATGCCGTGAAGACGATCGTTTACTGGGAGGAAATGCGGCTCGCGAAGGCGAACCTGTTCAAATCACAGAGCGTCGAAGATAAACTTCCTCGGATTTCAAATGATCCTGCGATGAGGATGCTTGACATTGCCCTCGTTGATCAGGTCGCTCAGTTAATCATCAAACTATCCTTTGGGGCTGATGCGGATCGCATGCGGAAGATGACGCCCATCTTCCACAAGGCCCTCCATCCACGGGTTTTTGGCCGAAGTCTGTTCCTACGGTTGGACAAGATGCTGACACCTCGCGAGTTTGAGATCAATTCTCCATTGTACAACAACATGATGAACACGATTATGTCGACGACAAAGTCGCTGCTGCATTACGTCGGCACGGCGCCCATTTCGAATGTGTATTGCTTCACTGTGGCATTGCAACACATTCCGAGGTCGGTCATCAACACGAATCACGGCCCTGTCATGGACACCATGGTGACTTTTGTGACGAAGCTGCTTGAACTTTGCCGTGAAGCTGAACCACTGGACCGACCTAGCGTGAAGGATTTCATCTCGCCGGATAAGCGCTTCATTCCATTGTACAATGCTCTCTCTGATTACGTGTACAAAGTGTCGATTCGATTTGCTGCTCGCCCGATAGCGGATTTCAACGACGTTAACGTCCTTCTGACCATGCTGAAGAGCGTGACTGCCCAAAGCGACTACGCCTACAAGACGCTCGTCAACACTGATGTCATCGATGTCGGCGCCCGCATGGCCAACTTCTTCATGCCATCGTTCAACAATGACACCGACCGCTACAAGCACGATTTGATCATCACGCTTCTGGAAGTCTTTACAGTAAAGGCCGAGCTTCTGTCAACCGAATTCACGCAGTTGTACCTCCACAATGTCATCTACAAAATCGTGACGCGCCATGAAAACCTGCCAGCAAAGTACCATGAACCTATCTGCAAGTTTTTGGATGTTTCTGTTTCGACGATTCTTGGCAATGGCGGTAAGCTGGAAGACATCAGCCGACAGCATATGAGTGTCATCGGAGCGATAGCTCGCCATCATACGGCGACGCTGATCAAGTATCCGACCTTGTTGGGCCACTATTTGAACGCGGTAGCTTTGATATTCAGCAAGTGTCCAGCGAATCAATTTCCGACTGATCATACTGAGCTTTGGCTGGCCTTTTATACCGGGCTGAGCTGTGGCGAGGTCGAAATCCGCGAAAAGTTCTTGAAAATCTTCGAGGAATCGTTGCCGAAGACCTTCTTTGAACGCTTGGTGTACCTCTTCACCGATGAAACCTGGGCCTTCATGCCGGGAAATACCTTCATTGCGGTTATCGTCAACATGCTGTTCCGATGTGTGTTGAACAACAATGGCCCTCGCCCCGTCGCTGCTGATCCGGAAAGCAGATCGAATCCTCAGCGTGTTGTGCCGGATGTTGCTCCAAACGCTGTTTTTGTGGAGCCGGAATACGCCTACCGAGCCCCTGTCTATGGCGTCTGTGTCCAGAAGTCGGAGGTTGTCGATGCCGATGACATGTATCCAAAACCAGCGCCCGGAGGCACGTTTTTGAAGGAGGACGTGGAATACGAGTCGATGCATTTTGAGCAGATTTGTGCCAACTATCTTTAGTGAGTTTTTGATAATTCTTTTTGACATCATTAATCTAATTTGTTGCATTTCAGCCACATGGGCAACGCGCAGACCCATTTCAAAAAAAGCTACAAAGACGTCATCGATTCTTTCCTCAAAATGATCCACGAAGGCGACACGTGCCTAGCCATCTTCGAGGACCTCATTCCATCGATTTGGAGCTCCCTCACCGAAGATGAACGCAATCTCTTCACTGAAGTCACCTCCCAATTCATGGTCATGCCCATCTTCAACACTTGCCCCTCCCATGTCGCCCACTCTGTCTGGAATGCCGTTATGCGATGTGATCCGCCGATGCCGATCGACTTGACAAAGATCGCCAGTAGCTTGACAGGCATCAAATTCACGACTCATGCCCTCGTGCGCTTCGAACAACAGGTCCCTCGTACGGTCGATCTTCACTCGCATTTCATGGAGGTTCGACGACTGTACACCCTGCTGAAAGAAGACGATCAAGTGGCTGTAACTTGGAAGAATTTCTCTCTGTGCGAATCGGCCTATCGGGCATTTGCGTTGTATTCTGCGGGTAGTCACAAAGCAGCGGTAAAAGCCATCAAATCGGCTCAAGCATCGTACAAAGAGGCGATGGGACATGGCGTGCAGGAAATTACTGATGAAGTGGTTGCGTTGTACGCGGATTTTAATATGTTGACAGATCTTGGCACCAGGTTGGTTTTATTTTGAGTTTTGATTGTCTTAAAATGAGGTTTTCAGGGTTCTGAAAGACAATAGCCGGTGGAACGAAGTCAATAAGATCGCCAAGAAGCGCTATGACGTGTGCACGGGCGTTGAAGCATGGTTCCAGAATTGGAGATCCATCGATGACTGGATCGAAATCATCAGATTGAGCAAGATTGCGAAGGATAGTGATTGTCCGAAGGAGATGTTTATCTCTCTTGTTATGACAATTCTTGGAAGCGTAAGTTTTTTGAATCTGTTTTCATGAATATTTGTTGCTTTTCAGCTGATCCGAAGCACCCACGAGCTCGACCAAATCTTCTTCACCGACAGCTTCGAAGAACGCCTCCGCAGTGTCATTGTCGAACGCATCCGACGCTTGGCCTGCTACTACGGTCCCGATTACGTCGAAGTCTTCTCTGACCTCTCAGTGTTTACTGATATCTTTGAGCTCATCGGTGTCATGAAAGAGCTGTACTCCGTCGATGCTTCCAAGTTCAATTCTCGCATCGATTCGCCCCTGAAGAGTGTCCTCAGCGCCTGGCGACTTCGCAGCTGTTCGCCGAGTGATCCCCCAGAAGTGGCTTCCCGCTACTACCAGTACCGAATCACGTTCCTGTGGATCTTAAACAATGTCATTCAAAAGATTCGACCTGACTTCCGCAACATTTACAACATTCAATTCCATCTGACGCCGGCCTACAACATAGCTGAGACCGCCATGTTCAAGTTCAAGGCTCTGTGTGCTCTTGGCGACTACAAATCGGCTCGGGAAGGTCTTCAATGGATGAGATTCGTCGGATATGAAAACTCGATCGATATCTGCAGCTACATGTGCAAGAACATGCGAGCCCTGATCAAGCAACTCCACCGACAGCCGGGAACGTTGACAATGGGTGAAGTCGCCCATGAAATAACCACGTTCAAGAATGCCGATCTTCGACACTTTGGCCCCGATTCGATCGCGCAGTACGCGGCAACGATGTCCTACATCTATGACATGCTTGGCAACAAGAAACGAGCCCGGGCTAATCTTCAAAAGGCGTTGGCGATCGAAATGGCAACGAAAAATGCGACCACAGTGCATTCTGAAAGGTTCGTAAAGACCTTGGCTGTTAGTCAGTATGAGATTTTTGCCGATTCACCGACGAAAGACTCCGCAAATGATGCATTCGAAGCGTTGCTGAGAAGTCTGAACAAGAATTTCGTCAAGAATCACCGTCATGTTGCCCGAGGCATCTGGGCCGCGCAGAATCCGATTACGCTGTGTCCGGATTGGATGGCTGCTTTAATCCCGCAGATTCCGACTGTCGTTTTCCTGCCGTTTTTGGAGAACATCATCATCGAAGTCGTCGCGAACCAGCGTGCAGGGATGGCCTTCTTTGCCTGTTTCATCGGTCAAGTGTATCCGCTTCACGTGCTTCACCAACTCTACAGGCTGATGGAACCCACCAAGTTTGCTCGCGTCATCCGTGCCGTTCGATCTAAGACTAGCTATACCACAGAGTTTACGCGATTCACGAAAGAAGGCACTCCAGAAGGCCCCTACGAAAACAATGTCTTCCAAACGAAGCCGGATGTCCTTTCCGAACGTGAAGGCGCCAAGGGCCAGCTTGTTACTGTGTTCCGAGGCATGTTGCCGAAGCTCCTCGGCAAAGCTGGCGCTGACCGTGCGCTTTTGACAGTCCTCTACGGCTACCAGCCCGCCGATGTTCAAGCCTATGCCGACGTTCTCGATGCCCTGGACAACATGGAGGAAACGCCGCTGGAAAAAGCGTTGAAAATAACCTACCAGACCTATGACCGAGTTGTGCCCCTGGTCCGCGAAGAAATCTACACCGGCGTATCCAAATCGCAGGAATGTATGTTCGAGCTGGTCAAGTCCTACGATAAAATCCAGCCCCTTCTCGCAGGCGCGCCGATCTCGTTGTTCGACTTTGAAAACATGACAGTTCCTGAGCCGCCGGAATTGAAGAGTCTGACCGTCTTCAACATCTTTGTGACGTTCATCGCCGAGCTAGAGGAATATATCACCAACATGATGAACACAATCTCCTTGGCTGAAGTCGCACCGACGTTGTACAACTTTACGATGGCGCGGGCCAAGATTCCGGATTTCGCCTTCCAACACGACCCTGGCTATGGTCAATGCTTTGCTGTCATCGAGAACTTTGCCCCGCAGATGCGTTTTGTCGTGAAGAATCTGACGATGTGGAAGGAGCTGGACATTCGGCTTTCCAATGGCAGGGTCGTCACGTATCGAATTACCAGTAACAAAGCAAGGATTTCGACCAATGGCAACGCCTTGATGTCGCTGCTGAATCCGGCATTGGAGAAGACGTGCGACACGATGAAGCGCAGTGCTGTCTTCCGAGTCCCGCATGCTGTCCCGCTTCGAAATGTGACCCTGATCGAGGTTCAGAACAAGCCTGTGAACAAGCTGACGTCGAAGCCGGCCCATGTTATGACGCTGGCTGAAATCTACTGTGCCCCGCAACCGAAGAGGAATATCCCAGAGCTCCATCCTGCGAGAGTGTTGGCTGAATACTTCACATGCATCCAAGAAAAGGTCAACACTATCCCAGAAGATGTAGACGCCATGGAAGTCGACGACGCCCCTCTCGATGTCCGATCCGCCGTCGCCCTCGGCATTCGCGAATTCAACGCAAAGCAGAACAATGATCGTGTTCGGCTGTGGTTCCTGGACTATTACAATGATCTGTCGACGTTTGCCTATGTTCGGAAGCAGATTGCCACGCAATTAGGCACATTCAGCGCGCTGCATTGGGCGACCCAAGGCTCGCCGATCACGATGGACGACATTCTGATCGATCTGGACTACGGCAAGGTTTGGTTCCAAAACTACCACTTTACGGGCGAAAATTGGAAGCCGAATGTTCGACGCAAGCTGATTCTCTCCAAACAGCTGGAATCCTTCCTCGGCGACGCTCTCCATGGACATTTCGAGATGGCTACGGTGGTTGTGGCAAAGACGCTCCTTCGACGAGGCTATGAGGACTATGTTCGGCCGTTGATTGCTGATTTGGAGTTTGTTCGGACACAGGGGATGAAACCTAGCTTGTTCCACGTTGTAAATAGGGTCGTTGAGAAGCAGAAGGAAAAGCTCA
Source organism: Panagrellus sp. LJ2284 (assembly GCA_024447225.1). Lineage (NCBI taxonomy): Eukaryota > Metazoa > Nematoda > Chromadorea > Rhabditida > Panagrolaimidae > Panagrellus > Panagrellus sp. LJ2284. Next base: position 8,223,009 of record JAMRYC010000004.1, read on the forward strand.
AAGGTTGGTTTTTGCTTTTTTTGTGATTCACTGATAGTTTAAACGTTTTCAGCTCTCGCTAATTTTAACGCCCTCGAAACCGACACCATCAAGCTGCTCATCAATCAAACCCTAGATCCCCTGGCTTTTGAGTTGCAGCCAGATGAATCGTATCTCTTTTTGTGAACTTGTATTTGTATTTGTATTTGTTGCATCTCAAACTTTGAAACACGAGTATGTTTGTAATTGTATTTATTTTTGTACCATTTTGCAAATTTGAACATTTTTGTATTGTTATTAACTTGTAGAAATAAACTTTTAACGTGTGTACTTAACTTAACTTTTGATAAAGCTGTTTGAATACAGTTGATATCTGTGAATCCGTGTTTATTGTTTTGTGTTCGGGTCCTCTTCCGTTTTCTTAGCATTCTATCCTTTGCTTTTTACGATTCAGGAACCGGGAGCTTCTACTGTACCATCAGACCGCCCAGAAAATGATCTAAACGTGCTTGTCCTTTGCAACCGTGTTTGACTTGTCCTCTTTCCTGTCCTGATCCGGCCGCACATCCATAATCCTGTGTTCAGTCCGCACCTTTCTGGCTTCTATGGTTTCACATCTTCGTTCTTTTTGTTATTAATGCAAACCCAATCCGACGTGACGACCTCCATTGAAGAACGTGTCGCCGAAGCTGTGATCGAGGCAGCTTTTCCTGAGGCCATTTCGGAGGCCGCTTTGGATCTGTACATTAGGGATAGCATTGAAGCGGAGCTGAATCCTCGGACACCCAAGACTTGTGAGATTTTGTTTAAATTCAAAAGTTTTTGTTTGAAAAAGGCGGTTTCAGTGTATTCCCAATTCAAGTCCAATCTAGTCTCCTGCTACAGCTTTCTGGAAAGCCACATGAGCCACATCATAGCGCTATGGATTGTCGTGGCACTGGCTCGCTATTGGGGGTACGGCTCGGCCTCTGTTGGATCATCGTCATCGTCAACTGTTTTCAGGTCATCGGAAGGTCGGCTTCTTACGCAGGTCCAAGCTAGACCGGGGCCCTTCTTTCCGAATGGGTCAGTCGTCAAGGATTACTACACGGGTAATGGCGCCTCGGCAGATGAGCTGCTATCGAGAGCGGAGATTGCTGTGTTGATGTATTACGCGCCGTGGAGTTTGGATGCGCAGATTGGTCGGGAACCGTATGAAGGGGTCGCTAAGCTGTTTTCGGATGTTCCTGTGGTTTGTTGATTGTACTTATGCTGTTACGTCGACGAAATGGTACTTTATAGGTCCAATTCAGCGCCGTCAACTGCTTCACCCAATACGGTCAATGCAAGCGCGCTTTCAAGCTTTACAACTACCCTGTTGTTATTGCCTATGTCGGGAAGATTCAAGTTCACTATGCGGGGCCTTTTAGTGAAGCTGGGTTGTTTACGTGAGTTGGATTCAATCTTGTGATAGTCCTAATTTTGTAACTTTAGCTTTGTATCCCATCTTCTCAACCCCATTGAACGCGTCACCTCGGCACAACAGTTCTCGAAGCAGCTCGCTCGATATGACCATCTTGTCACTGGCTACTTTCCACTTAACAATCCAATTTCACTTAAAGAATACACGACTTTTACGGCTGCGGCGATGAAATCGGCTTCGTCATGTTCGTTTTTTTTATTTTCGGGCTTTTGCAAAACATTGCCCTTTCAGCCGACTACTTCGCTCAAACCCGCTTTATCTCGATCCACTCCCCCGACCTTGCTGATCACCTCAATCTCGACCTCACCAATCGCATCCGCGTCATCACCGGCAATCTGTCTGACGTCACTCGACCGTATAACCTATCCTCTTCGCTGACAATGTTCTTGACGACCACCTCTGACAAAATCATTGAATATGCGAAGAAGGTCCTCGACGAAGAACACACCCAACGGCCAAGATTGGCATGGATTCATCTGGATTCGATGGAAGCAGGCGGCAAATCAGAGAATCTTCAATTTGTGTTAAGTCACGGCCCTGTTGTGCTTCTGTTTTCGACGGAATATCCTGGAATGGCGGAAAATGCGGCGGCTACGGTTGTTCGACGAGTTGCTGATCGGTATCACTCATGTGGTCCGGCACAGCTTGTATCGTCAGCGTTGCCAGCTTATGGCAATGTTGTTGTAGAAGGCGAGAAAGCGTGCAAACAGGTTTCTGTCGATTTGAAGGAAATTGATGGATGTTGTGAATTTGTTGCGGCATCTGAGGCGTGCTCGAGTCAAACTTCTAAAAAGCCGTCAGAAAATGGAGTTTGCCAGAAGCTGGAAGACGCTTTTGGCAAGGAAAAGGTGCAGCAAAACTGCTGTGGATCTCGGCATGACAAAAAGCAACTTCGCAAGGCCTTTGAACCGTCAGCAACCACTCGAAATGCATGCAGATGGTACAAAAGTCTCAAAGTGAAGCCAATTGTCTCTAATGAGCCGACGTTATCCGTCAATGGCAATATCCATGGCCTCGGGTGCGCCACAAATGAAACGGTCTACTTCTATGCCGTCGATCGGAACCATTCTGAGTTTTTTATCCGTCAATGGGGTGTCGCGCCGAAGGACTATTGGTCGAAACCACTGAATGAACGTGAAGATCTTCTGGCCCTCATTTCAACCCGGAGAGAAGTGTTCCATGCCCTTGAAGGCCCCATTACAACTGACTCTGTGGCGCAGTTGTTGAAGGACTTCCATGCTTCGAAACGACCGCCGACACCAATTCAAGCAGTTCTAAAGCCGTCGAAGCCGAAAACTGGCTTGATTTCGATTACAAAACTACGTCGAAATGAGTTTACCGACTTTTTGAAAACAAAAAAGACCTACGATTCTGTTGTTTTCTTTACGGGATCTCGGTATCATGGCCCGAGTACGACGATCGCTCATACCTTGCTCACTGTGGCGAGTTATTTCGGCGATTTTGAAGAGAGCATCAAGTTTTACAAGTATGTTTTGCTTTTTTTAGCTGTCTTGTAAAATTTGGCTTTTCAGGATCGATGCCTCCACCGACGAGCTCCCTTTTGAATACGTCTTCGACCGTCTCCCAGCCTTGGTCTTCTTCCCGGCCCACAAACTGCCCGGCGTCGGTGCCCTCCGCTATCCGTCTTCACTACCCTTCACGGTTCCAAACACATTTGCTTTCCTCGTGTCACAACTCAATCCAGAACTTCGATGGCGCTTTGCGCTGAGCACGTGCTCGTCGAAGTGTTTCGCCCGGAATCGGCGCCGGATTCACACCTTTGTCGCCCATGTTGATACTGAATTACGGCGACTACGAACGGCAAGGACACACGCATCTCGACGAGCGGATTCACGTGAACGGGCTACCCATCTTCGTGGTCTGATTCGTAGACGGATTCTTCAACGAAAGTCGGCGGTCCACTTGGCGAAAGTCCTACAAATGGTCGCCGATGGCAAGGACGAGCCGGATATCGATTTCCTCCGTCAAAATATGTTTGTTCGATGGCTCTTGTATAACACGTTGGGTCAAACGGGAAATTTTAATTAGTATTTTGACCAAATTTGCCAATGTTTTTAAATGGGTTTTTGAAACTTGTGATATGTTTGCTTTTGGGTATGTTTTGCTTGCTACAGTTTAGATTTTGAGATATTGTAAAGAGAAATAAAGTATTTATTATAAAATTAGTCAAACAAACTGTTGATTTTGGGGGTGGCATTGACATCTTGATAAGCTTCAAATGGAAAGATGGAGGCCCATTCTTTGGCGGTGTGGTAGGCGGGGCGAGAGGGAGGGTCAAAGTGGGCGGAGCTTTTGATTGTATAGGAAGCAAGTTTGTCGACATTACGACGAGGTGGTGGTTTCGGGGAAAAGAAGCATCTGAGAAGGACAAAGGTGATGACTATGATGGATGGCGCTGCATTGGCTATGGTGTAAGCCCAAGCGTAGGCGGATGGAGGTTCGGTGTAACACATTTGGGCGGAGTTTGATGTGATCCTGCTTTCCGAGGACCCAAAATAGAAAGAGATTTACATGGTTGAGTTTATTGACAGAAATAGTAATGCAATTTAAAATTGAGTTTAATAGCCGAAGTTGTTGCCATCGGTCTCCCAGAAGTTGAGAAGCTCCGTCACAGATTCTTCAGGATGACGCTCAACAAAGGACTGAATAACACCTTCAAAAATAGTTGGATATGTCTTTAACTTGATAGTGTCACCATCGATCACCGTATTCGGCTGAACGAAGATACGCCGAGGCTGACTGCGAGCAACGACGACATCCCTCCAACGAAGCTGCTTCTCCCCGACAGTACCCCAATCATTGAACATCTTCGTGCCACTAACAGCATCACCGGTCGATTTGTAGGCTTGCAGTTGTTTCAAGAATGCCTCGATGGCCGGTTTTCCAACGGAGTCAATCTTGCTTTCATCCAGACTGAACCTCAAGTCTGGCTTGCCATCGGCGCCGGAAACTTCCTCGATTTTAATGAACCCCTGCCCCGCGGCAAGGACAACTCGAAGCAGCACATATCGAGCAAAACTGTGAGCTTGACCCCACTTTTTGGCTTCTGGCTGGTAAACTTCAAGGGCAACGAGGCCGGCGCGTAGTTGGGCGAGCCAATTGATGTATTTAATGGCTTCGGCGGCATCGTCTTCATGACCGAAAATCTTCAAAACATCAGGAAAGCAGGAAAGGAAATACCCGACAGCTTCGGCACGACACTCTTCATAGGCACAGGCAATGGAGCCGAACTTAGAGCTCCAGGTTTCGCCTTCTGCGTACCATTTTGTGACTTGCTTGCCAGTGATAAGATCGACGACCTTGTCCTTATCAAAATTGAATTTGTTTCCTTCGACTTGGAAGAGCTTTCCAGATCCATGCCCCAGAAGTTCATGCAATCCGACTTGAACTTCAAACGCGTTACCGTAATACTTCTTAAAAAGTTCCATATCTTCTGAAGACAGAAATTCGATGCGCTGATTCGACACAGCGGAGATGATGTTACTGTTCGTTACGTTTTTGAAGCCTTCGTTCTGACGGATGTCGTCGTCTGAAGCCAACCTTTATTCAAGTCGACAAATTCAGACGAAACCTACAATTCGGGATGTTGATTCCACTAAACATCGTACTCGTAGCAAAATAAATCACGTCCAAAGCAGTGAAATCAGGCTTGAGGAAAGCGTCCTTCTCGTAATCCTTGCCCCACGACAGTCGTGCCAGAAAAGTTTCGGCATTGTCGACAAGAGCTTGGAACTTGCGCGATGTTTCTTTGTTTACAGCGCTGACAAAGCCTTCAAACTCGGATCGAGTACCCGCAGGATCACGGTAGTTTTCGATGAAACCAATGTAGGATTCGACAGCAGGGCCTTTGTCCTTGATCCAGTGCCGAGAGGCTTCTTTGTGATCGGTGATTTGGCCGTTTTTAAAACTTTTGATGTACATTTCGAGCGCTTGTTTTTGATGGTTGTTGGCTGCATGGGGCTAAAGAACGATAATAAAAGACGTCAAGTATTTCAAAATCAATACTCACAATTGCTTCCGTAAGTGCGTCATTGACCTTGGTCAATAAGTGGCCATAGTCCCCAGTCTTGACAGTAATAATGACGTCTTCAAAAGCTTCTTCACCGATATTGGATAAACCACTAGCTGCTAAGCGAATGATAAAATGGGGCTTTGTTTTGCCATCCTTAATAATGGTCGTTTTGATAAGCCTCGTGTTCCATGATTCAAAATTCATCTTTTTGAAATAACGATCGACCAGTTCAGCGTCATCTTTGGTGACATTTTTCGAGTGATACATTGTGACTCCCTGAAAATAGGACGTGATAAACGTAACTTAAAATTTATAATAGTTACCGTATCATTAAACCCAAGTGAAAGACAATTCCTCTCCAATGAATATACCCGATCCACAATGGCATCCCAAACTTTATGAAGCCGGTCATTTTTTTGAAAAGCAACCGATGCTTTCAGAAACTTTGACAGTTTGTCTTTATCCAAATTAGGAATGAATTTGGTGTCACCATAGCTTTTATAGTTTCCTCCATTGGCATAGAATCCGCTGGCATAGATAAGCAAAGCTGTGAAGTCGGCTTCGGTCCAGCCCGATTCCACCGCACGCGTCCGAAGTGAAGCGATTGATTCATGCGTGAAAAGCTGATGCAAGACAGAGAAGATAGCCGGGGATTCGGGAGATGCCTGATTGAAGACGATCAGAAAACCTTCGGCGCAGGCTCGGGCAATTGCGTGAACGTACTTTTTCCCCTTTTCCAACAGATCTAAATAGGCATTCGTAAAATTTGTAAATTGAGGAACGTGGAGAAACATTACTTTTGAATGCAGTTTCACAGTCGAGTGATACGACGGGAGTATTGGGGGAAAGAATAAAAAGGTCTTTTTCCGCAGAGGTTGTCATAGTTAGGGTAGTTGGCACCTACAAAATAATGCTTTGATTCTACCTTTTATACGATATTTGCATGCCATGCCAAATATTTGTTGCCGTAACTACCGTACGCCAACAAAACTGGCTCAGACACTATCGAAAGAAGCAGCGGCAAGTCCTTTTTCGCAGCGTAGATAAGTTTATAATGATACACAGTTACTAAATTCACAAAAAATCAACCCCATAATAAAGCGTTTTAACAAAAAAAGTAAAAAAAAGAAGTAGTTTACAGTAACCAGTCGTCATCCCCGTCAGATTCCTCGTCGATGTCGAACTCTTCCTGAGACTTGTCGATTGCAGAAGACACTAAATACGGTTGATTCCGTTGTTTCGGCTCTGCTCCGTTCTTATCGAAGAGGACCCGTGCTCGTGGAGCGTTTACAGTCATGCGAAGACCGCCAAGGTTGACTGTCTGTGAGAGAAGTGACTTGGCTGATAAGGTGTCGAGAATTTGTTTCTCTTCTGGGCGGAGCGGGAATCGAGTTAGTCCAATTAGTGGTGTGACAGTGGTGAAGAGGTCGGATGACCGTAGGCCCGGGACCAACTTGACAAGGGACAGCTTTGTTTCGTGGGCTGATTGGGTCAGGCTTCGGAAGGTCGGTTTGTTGAAGGTGTAGAGGGACTTTTTGGCTGAAAGGTGTTTTCAAAATGATGGAAAAAGTTAAAAAAGAGAAATACCTTCACTGGTGGACCCCTTCGGAACAAAGTTGTGATAGATGGCAGATCTCACGGCAATCTGTTTGCAATACTTGTCCATCATAGACATGGCCGACATGTCAATCTGCGAATACAGCGAATCGAATTCGCAGCAATTCCTAAGGATGGCCGCAGCGGCGGAGATAGTCGGAGCAAAAGCAGGCTCGTGCTCGAAGACGTATTCACTGACGCGATTCCCGGCAAAAAGGTCACTTTCGGCGAGCTCGTTGAGGTCGTCTTTCGGCGGCAATGGCCTTCTGAAGCGCTCAGACTTCAACAATCCTTCAGCTCTGCGCCAATTCTGATCAGCTTTCTCCGCCCGCTTCGAATACATGATCTTCCCGATGTAGTGAAACGCTTCCAAATGGTGCCGATTCTCAGTCAGCTGCTTTTGGAAGGATTTCGTCGTCGAAGAATAGTAAATATTATTGATCGCCGCCCGAATATCTCCATCAGCGTTTGCCACAATCTCCTTAATGTTGGCATCATTGGATTTGGTAGTTATCCGTCCAAAAAGCCGCTTCACAGCCTTGGCCATCAGGGTCGGAGCCACTGGGTTGAATTTGATGTCATCGATGCCGCATTCCATCAGCACTGTCGTCGAAAAAATGCGCAATGGGCTGAGATCCCAGTGCTTTTCCATATTTGTCATGACGAAGGCGACCATGCACCGGGTATTCAGGCAGTACGCTTCGAGGGTTTGACGGAAGAATGAGGCATCCCTGAAAAGGTTACTGTAACTTTTTTCAAAAAAGAAAAAAAACAAACTTGGCGTAAAAGTAATACGGCAGCTGATCAATCAAAATCAACCTCGATTCAGAGTTGAATATCTCGCATCGCTCCAGAAACGTCTGAAAGTGCTCCACACAGCCTGCTTCGTCGCCGACATTGTGCTGCTCGTATTCGACGACTTCGATGTCCAGCTCGTCGCAGAGCACTTTGACGGTGGAACTCTTCCCACAACCGGCTGGCCCTGTGATTAGAAGGGTTTTGTTAGTCTTTCCGAGATGGCGTTTTGCTGTCAGCCATGTTCGAACCTGTAAACCATCACAAAGTTGATAAATTGGACACCAAAAACCAACCTCTTGAATCTTCTGCGGATGCACAGCCAAATCCTCCACTTCCCGCGGCTCCAACTTGCTCATATCATGTCCAAGTTCGATTTTGTCATTGTTGAAGGGTGTTTTAGATGGAATTGCTGGAAAAATATATATAAAAACCACAAATTTCAACTAGAAAATAGAAAAACATACTTTTTTGGACTTTCCGCGTCTTTGGTGGCGGTTGATACTCGATGATCTGAATATCATCGTCAAAACTGTCATCAAAGTTCTTGAATTCAGTTTTACAGAGCTCGACGGTGCGGACGAGGCGATTCGAGCGACGGGGAACGTGCAATGGCGGCGTCGAACTTCGGACATGCTGGCTGGTTGATTTGCGTTTGCTCGCGAAAAAGCTGGTCTTAATCTGATTCTGCCGGGATAGGGAGTTGATGTTTTCGCGATTTGGGCGGTTTTCAGTGAGAGGATTGGACATGGCTGGCGGAGCGGATGTAGAAAAGCTGAAGATGGTGTTAGCTGTTTGAAAGGTTGATTGCGCGGTTGGGGGAGATTGAGTGGAAGGGGTTCTTGGCCTTTTCTGCGATTTGGTGCTTTTATTGTTTGTTTCTTTGCATGATTACTGTCTTTATGCATTTTTAACATAGTGGTGGTAAGTTTTGAAAGTAAGATGGCGTTGTTTTACAGTTAGATTGTCTGCATTTTGACGATTATCTTCGTGCACGCGCATTCCACCCCACATCTCCTCCCACCACGAAAACAAACAACCCTCGTCTTTTTTCAGCAACTCCACCAAACGCACTAATTTTATGCAGCTTCCTCTCCGTTGCCAATAGCAATCCATTCACTTTCCCTTTCATCAACCCTTTCCCCTCTATACAACCCCTTCTAATCAACTCCCATCTCCAGGTAATCTCAACCCCAACCCGCAATCATGACGGACATGATGCGTGAGATGATTGCGCAGCTCATGGGCGCCCAACGTGAAAAGGAAGAAGGCCGAGTCCTGCCTCCCTACCATTCACGTCAAGTCTGCCGCCTCTACTTGATTGGCTGTTGTCCACGGGAGAAACTTCTCGACACGCGTTTAGAGCCATTCGTGACGTGTCGGAAGCTCCATGAACCCGCTCACCATGCCGACTATCAGCGGGCCCAAGAGCAACGGGATCACTTTTATGACGTTGAGGTTTGTTTATATTTAGCCTCCACTTGTTGTACTCCATGTAGAAACATCTGTCGTACATATTAAACTCCATGTGGAGTAAAATTTATATATAAATTTACAGGCTTTCGATGAAATCGAGCACATCATCCGAGTCGTGGATGGCGAGGTTGAAAAGATCAAGGAAAAGGTCCAACGCGACGCTGAAGGTCAACAGGACACTCATGAGTTTATGAAATCGGCAAAGGTGACGGAATTAACCGAGAAAATCAACCAGACACTCACGAAGGTCGAGGAACTCGGAAATGAGGGCAAGGTCCAGGAATCGATGGACTTGGCGAAGTCTGTTGAGGATATGAAGCGTCGCAAGGCTGAGATTGAGGTTTGTTGTTTTGCTTTTGTTCTTTTTTTTTTGCAAAATTGCTGTTTCAGGCGGAATTAAAGGCCGCAAATCCAGCAACCCAACGCCTACGAGTCTGTGACGATTGCGGCGCCCAATTGAACGTGTTAGATCACGAATCACGTCTGGCCGATCATTATGGTGGTCGTATGCATCTTGGGATGGTCGAATTGCGGGATTGGTTCAAGGAAAAGAAAGTAAGTCCATTTTTTGTGGTACTTTAGAACTTTGAACTTTTTTGTTGACAAAACTCACTCTGTTGCAACAAACACCCCGGAACTACTTTGTTGTACACATTTTGGTCCCGACGTCAGACTGTTGACTCACTTTGTCGATTCACTTTCGTAAAAAGCGTAGCGGAAGCTCGTTTTTTTTGTACATAACAGAACATTATTTCCTTCTTTGCCCATAAAAATCACGTTAAAACTTTGCAGGAAACGATTGAAGAGCGTCGCGAAGCCAAACGCAAGCAGGACGAAGAAGCTGGACCAGGCCCAAGTGGCTCACGCCAGCGTAGCCGATCCCCGATTCGGAATCGCTCTCCACGCCGGTATTCGCCAGATCGCTATGACCGCGATCGTCGCTACGGCAATGACCGTCGTGACCGGTTCGACCATCACCGCGGCGGCGGAAACCGAGATTGGCGTGATCGCGACGACCGAGGTGGTGGACGCTTCAGAGATGATCGTCGGGAGCGGTATCAGGACCGGCGTGACCGGGAGCGGACTGATAGGTACGTTTTCCCATGGTTTTAGACCAATTTATCTTTCTTTTTCCCATCGCTGACCTCTATTTGGAACACCAAACATATACTTATCACTTTTTCAGACGTCGCCGTTACTAATCGCTTGTGCAAGCCTCCGTCGTTGCGTCAATTAGATGTTCACCCGTGCCCCGCCCGGAAGCACTGTGTTCAGTTTGGATCCTCCGTGATTAACCAAATTTCAATTGCCATCGACCCTCACCGACATTCGATCTTCATTTTATGTATTTTTGTCTACTTTACAATTGTTGTCGTACTAACTTTTGTTGCTTTTTTTAATGTTAACGTTGGGATTGTTTTATATGTACACAAGCAAGCACTTTGGGGTTATCGTCCGTCAAAATTACTGATTTTGTTACTACTTGTGGTTTTTTGCTGGAATAAGAAGTGTTTTTTTGAATTTTTTGTTGGAATTTGGTGGATTTAACGACTCGAAGCTCGGCCCTGGTGGGTTGTCTGAATCTGTTTTGATGTTTTTGGTTGTTTTTATGTGATTGTCTTCAGGGCAGTAAACCTAACAGGACAGCAGTGCCATGCCTGCCTCCGATGGCTTACGGGTCCGTCGTGCCGCCGCGGGCAGAGACGCCTTTGACGGCTCTACGGATGACTTTCTCGCTCACGTCGATCAAACTTTCAATGATTTGGGGTTGGAGCGGACTAAGAAGGCTGCCCCAGCTCGGGTATGTTTAATCTTGTCAAATTTTGTTTCAAAGAGACCTTTCAGAACATCCTCGGCTACACCGAATGGCTAATCGTCCTAGTCCTCATCGCCGGTCTGTACGCGTTTGTCGTTTGGCAAGACCATCGCCTCCCTGCCGTCGTTCCCGCCAATCAACACGGCAATTTCTCGGAAGAACGTGCTCGCATCATGCTGAAGAGTATCACCGATCTTGGGCCTCGTCCATCTGGATCCGAAGCACTTGAGAAGCATGCTTTTCGCGTTATCACTGACAAATTGAACGCCCTCAAAGAAGCGACTGAATCCATCGGAGTGAATCGCCTTGAAATCGAAGTTGATCGTCCGACTGGCTGTTTCGATCTCAAGTTTTTGTCGTCCTTTACCCTGTGCTACCACAAGATTACGAATATCCTTGCCCGAATTGGTCCTGCTCATCGCCCGACAAAGCATGCCCTGCTGCTGAACTGCCATTTCGATACACTTCCCGACACCCCTGGCGCTACTGACGATGCCGTTTCATGTGCTATCATGCTCGAAGTCCTCGAGAATCTTGCTCATTCGAAGGAAGCCCTCCCGAATGACGTCATTTTGCTTTTCAATGGTGCCGAGGAGAACTTTCTCCAAGCTTCGCATGGTTTTATCACTCAACACAAGTGGCGACACCAGATTCGAGCCTTTATTAACTTGGAAGGCACTGGCGCTGGCGGCCGTGAAATCCTTTTCCAAGCTGGTCCCGGCGATTCCTGGCTTCTGAAAACCTATCTCGACCATGCTCCTCATCCACATTGCAGCGTCCTGGCCCAGGAAATTTTTCAATCCGGTGTCATCCCATCTGATACCGATTTCCGTATCTTCCGTGATTATGGCCGCATCAGTGGCCTCGATGTCGCCTATCATCGACATGGCTGGTTCTATCATACCGAATTTGATCGCCCAGAATTCATCGCCAATGGTTCCATCCAACGCGGCGGTGACAATGTTCTCGCCGTTGTGAAGGCTATGATCGCGTCGCCGTATCTAGAACAGCCGGCGAACTTCAATGAGGGCAACAAATGGGTTTTCTACGATATTGTTGGACTTTTTACTATTCACTATAACATTGAAATCGGTAAGTTAAGTATTTTATAAGTCATTTTACCTATAAAACGCAGCGTTTCAGGAAGCTTGATCAACTACTCGGTCGTCGTTCTGGTTCTCATCCTCATCTCCCATCGCCTCAGCATTGCCGCCTACGCTATCAATGACCTCGGTGCCGTTTTCGTTCACCACATCGCTGCTTTCGGTGCCATGGTTCTCACTGGTGCCGCCCTGGCTGGCTTTATCACCTTCATTGGATACACGATGATGTGGTACTCGACGCCCGAGCTCGTCTTCCCTATCTACATCCTTCCGATGATTGTCTCTGGCCTTGCCGTTCATTCATCATTCTCTGAAACCACTCGCAATGGCCTCAAGGCTGAGCTTGTCCATTACGACTCTGTCCTTCTTATCTGGGCGTTTCTCCTTTTCGTCTCGACGACCATCGGCTACGCTAGCAGCTTCTACTTGCTGATTCATGTCATTTTCCCGCTTCTGCGTGATCCGATCATCTGGGTTGTCACGCAGCTTGGTGTTACTAAATGTAAGTTATTGCCCTGCCAATTGTTTCAGTTTCAATGGCATCCTTTTAGCTCTGACTCCGCGCACCATCTTGACCTCCCAGTTCCTGTGCATGGCCCCGGTGATGATCTTCATCAGCTATGCTGTCATGCTTTTCTTTGACTTCTTCGTTCCTGTGATGGGTCGTCTTGGAAACCTGGTCAACCCGGAAGTCGTCATGATGGCATTGAGCTTGATGACTGCCTCTACTTTTGTGCTGTATACTGTAAGTTTTTGAATTTATCTTTTTATAGTTTTAAAGGATATTTTTAGAACAACCTAATCTACATCAGTCGCAACATGAAGTACCTCTACCGCTGCAGCATTGCCTTGTTTGCTTTGTTCGCGCTTGCTCTTGTCGCTACCCAGATTGGTGTGCCCTACAAGTATTCTGAAGACAGTCCGAGACTTCGGCGGCTTATTACTTTAGTATGTTTTCTTTTTTTGTGATACTTTTGTATTAATTTTGTCGATTTTAGCACGCCAAGCGCACCATCTACGACTTCAACGGCGATCAAACCGACTCTTCCACTGCCCTGTTCATTCAAGCTTTCGACTTTCGTGGCATCAATGATCTCCCCGAGCACGCTTTCCTCCAATCCAACCAACGCCCCAATTGCACTGGCATTAAGGATGAATATTGCCGTTTGCCGTACTACACCGCCATCCATGAGTTGTTCCCGCCGCAAGAATCCATCTGGGTCCCGGTCCCTGTTGCCCCTGCATTGCCGAAACCACTGAATTTGAAGCTCGTTGAACGTACCCAGATCAATGGCAACCAGCTCAACTTGACCTTTACCCTCAAAGGCGGCGTCGATAAGGTTTCCCTGCACGTGACCCCGCTCAATGGCTATCGACTCAAGAATTGGAGCTTCAAGGAATTCAACCCGGCTATTTTCGCCAAACGCAACACCTTCTTTGTGTTTATGAGTTATGGTTTCGAGGCTCCAGTCGAACGCAACTTTTGGATTTTGTTGGAGCATACTTCGAGTGCCACCCCGCCGAATCCGGAAACCGAACCATCGTTGGAGTTGGCCGTCGCAACCCACTATGCTCATGGTCCCTATCAGAATTCTGACACGCTCATCCAATTACGTAACCTCTTCATTACGCGCCGCCGTACCCCGACACACGGCGTCGGCTTCTGGAGATGGGCTATCACCACTGTTGGCGGCGTTTCCGAGATTATTGTGCGTCCGTTCTAAATAAGGTCTATCAAATCGGTGTTTTACTAATTTACATTCCCCCTTGTGAACTTTGTACTTTTTATAGTAATATTCTATGATAGAAAACTATTAGCTTAAACTTTTTAAAACTTCATAAACATACGTGTTTGTTTCTGTCGAATCTCTGTACTGTTTCCTCAAATAAAGCTACATTTATTAGTTTCATAACATTACCAGTGTGTTTCATTTCAACTTGGCGCAGCCTATAAAGCTATTACAAATTACTACAAACAGGATTTTGTAATGAAAAGGTATGAGATCACTATGCAATGTTATGTTCAATAGGGTGTCCAACGACTTCTTATCAGCAGGGCTGTCCAAAAACGACGTCCTCGAGTAGTTCTAGATGTCTAACAAGCCCATAAATACAGCTTCACAATCACTGGTCGTCCCATAGTATCCCATTTACTATGGACTTTCCAAAAACTCCAGTGACTGTCTCGGATTTGGAACTTGGTGATCATGTTAAGCGCCGCCTCAAGTGAGTTTAATTACGTTTAAATTATGCTTGAATCTTCGATTTGAAAACAATTTAAAATAGGTCATCCCGCTTAGTTGATCATCATGGAATTTACATCGGAAATGGCGAAGTTGCCCATTTTTACTCTCCCCGTGGAGACCATGACGAGGAGGTCGACACCACAAAAGCTAACAAACATTGTCTGACTGTTCGAAAAGACACTTTTGAGCGATTTGCGGATGGGTTTCCAGTATTTCTTGTGGCACACTGGCTTACTAAAAATACGAAACAACAGGCAGCTGAGCTGGCAAGACAGTTTGCAAATATAGAAATTTGGAATGGCGAATACAATTTAATTTTTAAAAATTGTTCTCATTTTGTGCACTACTGCTATGGAGAAGAAGTTCAAGTATCGATTTTTAGAAAACGGTTGTTCAAAGCAGTCGAAGTTCTTGATAATGAATTTGCTGCCGGTCTAGTTTTTAACGAAATTGAAGTGAATACGGATGGTGTTGGCTTACAGGCAAAAGCGTTGATGTTCAAAGGTGACACTGTAACCTATGGCGTTCCACTGATTGTAGAATTTATTTCGGCTGAAGTCGGAGCCAAAGTATGGCAGAGGAACGTTGGTCTTGATATTGAAATCAATGCCAATGCAAGAATCGTTCGTGATTATGTTGGCCCCTTAATTATGGAACTGGGGCCATCACTCGATACTGGAATACAAGTTGGCTTCAATGGTGTTGGTTGTACATTCTTGGGCAACGGTTTGCATATTGGAAAGAAAACTGTTGTCTCAACTTCTGCAATAAAATTTGGAATTGACTTCAGTTGCTTAATTAATTTGACGTATGATGCCGGTGCAAGCTTATATGGTTATTTTAAGAAAAAAAAATGATTTTATACGATGTCTGCATAAGATAAGGAATCTATAATAATTATAAACTTGTAACGTTTTGCGTTTGTTTGCTTTAACAATGTATTCTGTCCAACGACTCTAGCGATTGGAAATAATCTCATACCGAATATGTTCCACAATGGGCATAATTTTATTTAGCGTGGGTTAATCAATGTAAAGCCGCATTCGAATGGAAGCGAAGCGAATGGAAAACATTTGATTTTTGACCGTTTTGTTTGTATCGCACGTTAAAACGACACGTATCAAGCTTATGATGCAAAGTGACGTGCTTTTTATAACAATTTCCACGATTATGGTAAGAACTAACGGTATATAAACGGTTCACCGCCGCCAGGATTCCTCAGATTCACCGCAACTTCCAGCGGCACCTCAGCAACAATGCGTCTTTTCCTCCCCCTCCTCTTGGGCTTTCTCCTTGTGGCCATCGTCAGCGGTAAGTTTTAAATGGTTATCAGCTACAGACAGTCATTAATGGACTGATTTTAGCCGACATCGACAGCTGCACGAAGAAGGATGCCAGCGACTCCGCCGAAAAGTCGCCCAAGAGCAAGGAGGACAAATCGGACTCGTCCGACTCTGACTCTGACTCTTCATCCGACTCCGACTCTGACTCTGACAGCGACTCTGATTCTGACTCCGACTCCAGCTCGGACTCGGACTCCAACTCGAGCGAGAAGCCCAAGTACAAGTACCCTTATGCCGACGACTGCGACAAGAGCAAGCGCCACGTCAAGCGTCTCGTGACTGGCAACGACTCGTGGCCCATCGTCGAAGGCCTCAAGAACCTCACCATCACCATCGAGTTCACCTCGGAGCAGCTCACTATCTTCGAGCAGTTCATCGTGAGTGTGCAGACCGTCGTCGAAACGAGCATCAGCCGCAGCCAGAAGCTCGTCGAGATCGTCGCTCTGCTGTTGAAGTTGAAGAGCACCAACTCGGAAGTCTACTCGGCCATCCTCTACGCCAACCTCACCTCCGATGTCTGGCAATACCGCATTGACACCCTCATCCAGGTCGTCCAGTACCGCCAGCGCTTCCGCTTCCAATCGGCCATCACCCTTGACTCCGAAGGCAGCTGCCCGCTCATCGAGGCCCTGGTCAACGCCAGCATCGGCATCGACGGCACCGAATCGGCCGTCTACGCCTTCGTCAACGGCACCCTCCTCGAGATCCTCAGCGACACGTCCATCTCCTACAACTGGCGCGTCGCCAAGATCTACGCCGCCCTGCTCGAGTTCTTCGAAACCTTGAGCGAATCCGACCGCCAACTGTTCCTCTCCACCGAGATCTACGGCTTCGGCAGCTTCTCCGTCTTCTACCAAGTGTCCCTGCAGTACTCGCAGATCTTCCAGGTGCCCGCCCTGCTCACCGGCTCGCCCGCCCCTCTGCTGGCTGCCGTCGAGTACCAGATCAGCCTGTACAAGTCGGGCACCATCGTGGTCTCCAAGACAGTTGCCGCCCAAGTCAACCAGTTCTACCTGCGTCTGCAGCAGATCTTCTCGGAAACGACCGACATCCAGCTCCGCTACTACCTGTTCTCGCAGTACTTGTCCGAGACGTTCCGTCTCAACTCGTGGTTGGCCCAGTACATCCTGTCGATCTCGATCAACGGCTTCGGAACCCTCGGCGACTGCTGGGGCCTCAACTGGTTCTTCGGTCTCCCGGTCGAAGACGTACCCACCGTCGCGCCCTTCACCGCCGTCACTGGTGGCGTCACGGGTGTCACAGGTGTCACCGGAAACTGCCGTTGCCAATGCACGACGCCGTTCTAAACCACCAAACAAATGGATCCTGACTCGTATTGCACCCATTGTTGTAATAACACCTTGTAAATGCCTTACTGCGGCGTTGTAGATGTAGAAAAAAGTCAAATAAAATTGATTTTTCTTTAATTCAGACACACTTGTGAAACATTCAGAAGAAAAAAAGGTGAGCATCAGTTTGTTGTAATTCAATTTTGTTAGTTGAACTACAGTAAGATAACTTTCGAAGCAATAAAAAACAATATTAGTTGGGTTCGAGAACACATGAGCAAAGTTTATGTTGAATGTTTTGTGGCAAACTGCTATGTTAATGTTGGTATTACTCTCATCGCGGAACAAAGATAACAGCGAAAAAACGCTCTAATAAACACATTTGATGCAACTTTCGATGACAATAGGACGACTGCTCGGAAAAAGCCGATGAAAAGCGATCGAAACGTGGTGCGCGAAGCATCAGACCGTCTCGCCTGCAACGGACCCTGTTTTTCGGCGATAAGCGAGTTTTCCGAGAGAACACAACTGTAAAAAATGAGATTTGCAGGTGAGAGTGGCCCATCAAACGGCTTTCATACAGTTGGTACCGCCCAAATTACACAGACACTTCAAAGAATCAGTTGACGGCAATCGAAATATAGGCTTTTGATAAAAATTAAGTTGCCTTTGTTGCCAGTTTTCACCGATGCATTCGGGTTTTCATGTGTTTAAACTGTTTTTCTTGTTATGATGCATTAAAAAGATCGGTTTTTTGAAACTCAGTATAAAGTTTGTATTACTATTTTCACCCCATTTTATCAGCATTTTACATTGGCCAGTATCACCCACAACGTCCGTTAAATCTGAATAGTAGTCATTTCTATCAATTGCTAATTTAGTTGTTTTATTTCAAATGATGCTTCTTTACTTTACATGTACTGTAACCTCATCTCAATAGTTTTGCTTTCGGCCACAACAGTCTGCCATTTACCCGTTATACAAAGTGCATTATTGTAACTTCTCTGCTGTTACCCCATTCTTGCGAAACTTTGACGTAATTAGCTTCACGTTAGTTGCTCATTTCAGCCAATCAAACTTGGCCAAACCCATTCTCCAAATATGCGTAATCGAAGGCTTACCGATCTCGAAAGGTGCATCAAACGACGCCAATTTGGCTACGGCGTCTTCAGCTTCAATATTGGCGTAAGTTCATCAACCGATTTTGCTTAATTATAAACCCGTGTTTGCAGATCTCCTCAACGATTGCCTTCATCATGGCCAACATCGTCCTCGACAATAACTGGCCCGCGAACACCGTCTACCAGAAGGCCTTCGATCAGATGATTCCGGGCGCATTGTATATGCTCTGCGTTTGGGCGTTTACGAGCGAGTGGGATGTCTTGGTACGTTACTGAAATTACATTACTTTTTGGTTATATATATTGTAAAATTAAGGGATGGATCGGCGGGTACGGGCTCACGGCTTACGATATCACCATAATCGTTGCCCCTGGCCATTTTGGCATGTGCTTCTCTTGGATTCAGCACGTCTGTGGCCACACCCCCTGGGAACAGACGCAGCACAAGGTGGTCGTGGCCATCCTCATTGCCCACACCGTCATCATTGTAAGTTTGTCAAGCACTTATCACTAAGCAGAGCAATCACTGGAATTCAGGCTGTCTCCACCGCGTGGTACATGCGGTACTGTTTCAAGACCACCGGTTCCGTGGTCCCGACTTTGATGCTGAAGAAATGGGGAAGCCGCCGCCGCCCGTCCCCTACCCAGTTGGCCCGTATTCGTGCTATCGCCGGAACGGCAGTTTGAATGAATTTGCGAAGATTGTCATTGGAAATGGTGTCGTGTCGTATAGGTAACGTGTATAGTAAGAATACAGTTCAATTTCCGACTTTGACATCTGCAAATGAGTTGAATTAGTACATTTAAAATGCGAAATATGGATTTTTAAGCTCCAAAAAACACAAAGGAACGACTTATCTACTCTTGTTGATTATATATTCCAATCAATCGCCACGTATCGATCAATGTTCGAGCCTTTGACTGATTAGGGGGTTTCTTCGATTGCAGTTGGACCATTCGGTGATAATAGTACGACATTGAGTCACATTTAGCAGAATAAATAGATTCGGCGTTGAAACGATGACATCTGTAGCAGAATTCGATGATTGCGGCCACCCAACGAGTACACTGACTGGGTCTAGTGCAGCGTTTTGCGCGCAAAAAATGGGTGGATGCAAAGTGACGTTTCGCCAAACACCTATTTTCGAATCAATGTTCCCTCTTTTCACCAAAAATTGTTCCAACAGTATCGCTGTTAAAAATAAAAAAGAACCCTAACATGGAACGAGCTACGGATAAGTTAAATATGTTCGTGTAATTCTATTTTGACAGAGGAGTAATTTCAAAAATTCCATAAGTACGTCACGCATTCTTTCCATTTACACAGCAAGGCACCGCAAATGCAATTTTTTCATTTGCACAGGTTCATGAACTAAAACCCAAACATTAGCGCTTCGATTTGTAATCAGCATGCAAAAATCGCCGACTCTGTCTCTGACTCGTAAAGCTAAGGCGAGAGAAGTGATTCGGAGGCGCCTCCCGATCAAATTTTGTAAGGCAAATAGGGCAAATATCGTTTCCGACCTCTCCTCTGACCTCGGAGTCAGAGGCGACGAAGCCGGCTCCGAGGCGCATCCGAAGTCGGAGGTGCGCTACAGTCATTTCATACACACATTGAAAATGGCCTGGTATGGCGGTAGTCGCTGCTCGTTTTGGACTTGTAATGGATCGCTTCGGGTTACAATTGCACAAGTTTTATCTGGCCGAATACTTTTTATTTATCGGGTAAGGGGGGACCAACGGTATTTTTTCGAAATTTTTTTTTGATGGTTTTTGAAAAATCCAAAGGGGGTACCAAAGGCAAAAATTTTGCTATACCTCTGAAACATCGCCAAATCCCAATGGTCTCCCCTTACCCCCGTTTTGCACCATTGCAACCTATCTGTATTCCAGTATCAAGTGATGGCCCCGCTTCTATAATAAAGGGGCTAGCATATTGACGAACAGCTCTTGCATTCAATTTCCATCCAACGTCAAGACCAACGTTCTTCTGCCATACTTTGGCTGCGACTTCAGCCGATCCGACTTCCAATACTATGAAAAAGCCAAAGCATATAAAGTCACCTTTTAACAACAATGCTTTTGCATGTAAGCCAACACCGTCCGTATTCAGTTCGATTTCGTTAAAAACAAGACTGTGAGCAAATTCATTATCAAGAACTTCGACTGCTTTGAACAACCGTTTTCTAAAAATCGATACTTGAACTTCTTCTCCATAGCAGTAGTGAACAAAATGAGAACAATTTTTAAATATTAAATTGTATTATATACTGGAAACCCCTCCGTAAAACGCTTAAAATTGTCTTTTCGAACAGTCAGACAATGTTTAGTGGCTTTTTTGGTGTCGACCTTGTCATTTTATCCGCGCATTTTCTGAGTGAGTGGTCATGTGTAATGTTCCTACAAACGGTATGGATCTTGACTATTGGGTCGACCTCATAAGCTTTGTGTGCTATAAGTTTTGCTAATTGCATACCCTTCATAGTCGTTGACGGTCACAATGTTTAATTTTCTAAATCGTTTTTGTGATAGAAGTAATACTGATGACAATCAGGATGAATGGAAGCCTTGTCACACATATTTGCATCGGTCCCGTGTGTACTTTTATGAGTCATACAGTACAGTATGTTTTGTCACATATTTATTATATAAAAAAGTAGTTTTCAGCATGTTGGAATTGCAATAACACTTGCATACATAGTTGTAGCTTTGTTAGTGTACATGTTTGATAAGGCCGATGCAAAGCTATTTCTGATACCTGGGCTTTTGACCAACTTACCTCATCTGTTTCGCAGTTTTCTGGATTATACGCCTACACTTTTCCGCCAAGTTTGTTGAATTGTCGCTTTTATTCGCTCGGTTTAATGTAAACGTTTCAGACTTTTTACAACTGGGCATATTTCCTTTTTAACTTTACATTAATAATCTTGATTTGCAAGTTTGAAATCAAATCGACTACGATGTTCCAAGGATTGTGCCGCGTAACTTTTATTAGCATCCACCCTGTTTTATCTAGGTGTATGTATTTTAACTTTAAAGAAGTTTATTTAAATCACCAGTTTGGCCCTCTCAAACAATGTCACGCTTATGTTCAAGTAATGATTGTTTATACGAACCTACTAATGTGTCTTTTTATGGGCATTTATGTTAGTTTAGTTTGGCATGAGTGGTTATCATTGTTTCACCCTTTTTTCGTTCGTCTCATTACTTGTTTATCAATTCTGGCAGTTTCTGATGCGTTCTTTGTGCATTGTTTCATTCTGGTACAACTACTAGATGTTTGTTATAATCTTAGTGAAGAATACGAGATGAAACAACACGGAAGAGAACCGGTAACAAACAATGCAAATCTATTCGAATACTTAAATTATTACGTTAAGTGGCTATAAAAAATGTGTTAAATCGCGGTTAATTACGCTTTGTTGATGTTTTGCCTACATCGGACTACCAACATTTTTACTACTTTGTATTTTGTGAAGCCGTACAGAGTGTACTGTGTTAGCTTGATTGTTACTGTTTGGAAAAAGAAGAAACGGGTTACACCGAAATCTTTCGCGAGCCAGCAGAGTATGAGCATTTTTTTAATAGTTTCTGAATTATTTTTGGCTGTGTTTTAAAAATGGTGATAATAAAGAGTTTTTTTAAATGCACGTTTTACAGCATCTTGAACATGCTAACATCTGCTCAGTTAGTAGCGTACTTAGTGTTATCAAGTTGTTAAAACTTCTGCGAGTCACATTTTTCTTACTATAATGTAGGCGTTCGAAACTTAAGGAAGCACCTGTCTGTTTAGTAGAAGCTTTAAAAAGCATGCATTATAAACTAAGTTTAAATTGTTTAAGTACATGAAGTACATTACTATCGTCTTAAACCACCACATTCTTACTTGTCGCAATGGTTGATGTCAAAATGTTGGACGGCCTAACAGAACACTTTAAAGCTTCGCTAAATGAATATGCACCCCCTCAAATTGCTGATTTTTTTCTTAACAGAAATGTTGAGCTAATGGTTTTGTTCATCGCCAGCACCCTTTTAAACATATTTTTATACTACGTAATATTGACGAAATCAAAAAATCTGGGTACATTCAAATATTACCTGCTAAATCAGGCAATTTGGACTCAATGCCTCGAAATTTATGCTCTCCTCTGTCAGCCTATTTCGTTAAGCCCGTTTTTGGGTGGTTTTACGGTATCGACTATTTACGCTTAAACAAAACAACACTACAACCTTTTTTCAGAGCGGCATATTTCGAAACATTGCCACAACCGAAGTATCATATTTGAGCACAGTTTTAGGCTACATTGCCGTATTCCACACTTTCATAGCTGTATGCCTTTCGCTATTAAACAGATTTGTTTTTGTGTTTTGTCCTAGTTTGAAAAAGCGGCTACACAACAAATACACCATGGGAATAATCGTCCTTTATCACGTGGTTGCTGATGCATACTACATCAACAGCTATTTTACCGTTAACACTAACCGTCAACTAATGGAAGAATACGCTCGTAATGACACTGGCAACCTACTGGACGAATGGATCAATGAAAAAACCATGATGTACATGCCGGAAAATGGTGGACTTTGGAGAACCGTTACATTTTTTTGTCTTTGTTTATTAGCAGTTGGATTTGTGATTTTTATTGCTATTCTAGCTTGGTTTATCGTCAAAGTGATCGCCACTAAAAGTACTTCAAAAACCGTAAATGAACTGTCTACCTACTTACTAACTACAGTACTCGTTCAAGCAGGTATTTTCCTCGTATGTTTGTACGTCCCTTCCATGATTATGGCTGCTTGCTGGGCATTTGCCATAGAAAACAGTGCAAACGTCGTTAACGCGGCTACAACATGTTTTGGGTTGCATGGCACTGCCAATATGATTTCTACCTTGTATTTCGTGAAACCATACAAACTATACTGCATTAGCTTAATGCCAGCTGCAATTAAGCGACGCATTCTTAAACAGGCGGATGGTTCGGGCAAGATAAGCAGTAATGCTTTGTTTACAACCACTTCTTCAACTCAAATAAGGCACGTACATTAGCCGCAATGCAGAGAAAGACAATAAGTTTAAATACCATTTCTTTGTCAAGATAATGTAGCGTGTTTTAACAGGCCGCGCAGTCGAACTCTGGGTGTTGTTTGTATAATACTTTTCATAATGTTTAAAAGTTTCATAATCCGATTATGATAACTTTTACTTTTGTCAACAATCAGAACTGAGTCAAAAAGACAATTTTATTTGACTTTTTTCTACATCTACAATGCCGAAGTAAGGCATTTACATGGTGGTATTGCAACAATGGGTGCAATACGGGTCAGGATCCATTTGTTTGGTGGTTTAGAACGGCGTCGTGCATTGGCAACGGCAGTTTCCGGTGACACCTGTGACACCCGTGACGCCACCAGTGACGGCGGTGAAGGGCGCGACGGTGGGTACGTCTTCGACCGGGAGACCGAAGAACCAGTTGAGGCCCCAGCAGTCGCCGAGGGTTCCGAAGCCGTTGATCGAGATCGACAGGATGTACTGGGCCAACCACGAGTTGAGACGGAACGTCTCGGACAAGTACTGCGAGAACAGGTAGTAGCGGAGCTGGATGTCGGTCGTTTCCGAGAAGATCTGCTGCAGACGCAGGTAGAACTGGTTGACTTGGGCGGCAACTGTCTTGGAGACCACGATGGTGCCCGACTTGTACAGGCTGATCTGGTACTCGACGGCAGCCAGCAGAGGGGCGGGCGAGCCGGTGAGCAGGGCGGGAACCTGGAAGATCTGCGAGTACTGCAGGGACACCTGGTAGAAGACGGAGAAGCTGCCGAAGCCGTAGATCTCGGTGGAGAGGAACAGTTGGCGGTCGGATTCGCTCAAGGTTTCGAAGAACTCGAGCAGGGCGGCGTAGATCTTGGCGACGCGCCAGTTGTAGGAGATGGACGTGTCGCTGAGGATCTCGAGGAGGGTGCCGTTGACGAAGGCGTAGACGGCCGATTCGGTGCCGTCGATGCCGATGCTGGCGTTGACCAGGGCCTCGATGAGCGGGCAGCTGCCTTCAGAGTCAAGGGTGATGGCCGATTGGAAGCGGAAGCGCTGGCGGTACTGGACGACCTGGATGAGGGTGTCAATGCGGTATTGCCAGACATCGGAGGTGAGGTTGGCGTAGAGGATGGCCGAGTAGACTTCCGAGTTGGTGCTCTTTAACTTCAACAGCAGAGCGACGATCTCGACGAGCTTCTGGCTGCGGCTGATGCTCGTTTCGACGACGGTCTGCACACTCACGATGAACTGCTCGAAGATAGTGAGCTGCTCCGAGGTGAACTCGATCGTGATGGTGAGGTTCTTGAGGCCTTCGACGATGGGCCACGAGTCGTTGCCAGTCACGAGACGCTTGACGTGGCGCTTGCTCTTGTCGCAGTCCTCGGCGTACGGGTACTTGTACTTGGGCTTCTCGCTCGAGTTGGAGTCAGAGTCCGAGTCCGAGCTGGAGTCGGAGTCAGAATCGGAGTCGCTGTCAGAGTCAGAGTCGGAGTCGGATGAAGAGTCAGAGTCGGACGAGGAGTCCGAGTTGTCCTCCTTGCTCTTGGGCGACTTTTCGGCGGAGTCGCTGGCATCCTTCTTCGTGCAGCTGTCGATGTCGGCTGAAATCAGTCAAATTATGATCATCTATATAACCGATAACAGTTTAAACTTACCGCTGACGATGGCCACAAGGAGCAGGCCCAAGAGGAGGGGGAGGAAGAGACGCATTGTTGATGTGGTGCCGCTGGAAGTTGCGGTTATTCTGAGGAATCCTGGCGGCTGAGGGCTGTTTATATACCGTCAGCTCATACCATAATCGTGGAATCTGTCATATAAAGCACGTCACTTTGCATCATAAGCTCTATACGTGTCGGCTTATCGTGCAATACAAACAAGATGGTCAAAAATCAAGTATTTTCCATTCGTTTCGCTTCCATTCGAATGCGGCTTTGCATTGATTAACCCACGCTAAACTCATTTATGTTCGTCGTGGAACTTAAACCGAATGTTAAAACTGTATATTCTTTTCACGTATATAGGTTATATTTTTTACAGAACTGTGATCGGTTCCGGTGGATTAAATGTGGAACAATAAAGAACCTCACAACGAAGTTTAATATGATAATGATGCACTTATGTCAATAGCTTATGATGACATTTACTGTGTTTTGTTAACAATTGCAAAAATCTGTTAGTATAAAATGTGCTCAACAAAGCCATGATTCCTCAGAATAACCGCAACTTCCAGCGGCACCACATCAACAATGCGTCTCTTCCTCCCCCTCCTCTTGGGCCTGCTCCTTGTGGCCATCGTCAGCGGTAAGTTTAAACTGTTATCGGTTATATAGATGATCATAATTTGACTGATTTCAGCCGACATCGACAGCTGCACGAAGAAGGATGCCAGCGACTCCGCCGAAAAGTCGCCCAAGAGCAAGGAGGACAACTCGGACTCCTCGTCCGACTCTGACTCTTCATCCGACTCCGACTCTGACTCTGACAGCGACTCCGATTCTGACTCCGACTCCAGCTCGGACTCGGACTCTGACTCCAACTCGAGCGAGAAGCCCAAGTACAAGTACCCGTACGCCGAGGACTGCGACAAGAGCAAGCGCCACGTCAAGCGTCTCGTGACTGGCAACGACTCGTGGCCCATCGTCGAAGGCCTCAAGAACCTCACCATCACGATCGAGTTCACCTCGGAGCAGCTCACTATCTTCGAGCAGTTCATCGTGAGTGTGCAGACCGTCGTCGAAACGAGCATCAGCCGCAGCCAGAAGCTCGTCGAGATCGTCGCTCTGCTGTTGAAGTTAAAGAGCACCAACTCGGAAGTCTACTCGGCCATCCTCTACGCCAACCTCACCTCCGATGTCTGGCAATACCGCATTGACACCCTCATCCAGGTCGTCCAGTACCGCCAGCGCTTCCGCTTCCAATCGGCCATCACCCTTGACTCTGAAGGCAGCTGCCCGCTCATCGAGGCCCTGGTCAACGCCAGCATCGGCATCGACGGCACCGAATCGGCCGTCTACGCCTTCGTCAACGGCACCCTCCTCGAGATCCTCAGCGACACGTCCATCTCCTACAACTGGCGCGTCGCCAAGATCTACGCCGCCCTGCTCGAGTTCTTCGAAACCTTGAGCGAATCCGACCGCCAACTGTTCCTCTCCACCGAGATCTACGGCTTCGGCAGCTTCTCCGTCTTCTACCAGGTGTCCCTGCAGTACTCGCAGATCTTCCAGGTTCCCGCCCTGCTCACCGGCTCGCCCGCCCCTCTGCTGGCTGCCGTCGAGTACCAGATCAGCCTGTACAAGTCGGGCACCATCGTGGTCTCCAAGACAGTTGCCGCCCAAGTCAACCAGTTCTACCTGCGTCTGCAGCAGATCTTCTCGGAAACGACCGACATCCAGCTCCGCTACTACCTGTTCTCGCAGTACTTGTCCGAGACGTTCCGTCTCAACTCGTGGTTGGCCCAGTACATCCTGTCGATCTCGATCAACGGCTTCGGAACCCTCGGCGACTGCTGGGGCCTCAACTGGTTCTTCGGTCTCCCGGTCGAAGACGTACCCACCGTCGCGCCCTTCACCGCCGTCACTGGTGGCGTCACGGGTGTCACAGGTGTCACCGGAAACTGCCGTTGCCAATGCACGACGCCGTTCTAAACCACCAAACAAATGGATCCTGACCCGTATTGCACCCATTGTTGCAATACCACCATGTAAATGCCTTACTTCGGCATTGTAGATGTAGAAAAAAGTCAAATAAAATTGTCTTTTTGACTCAGTTCTGATTGTTGACAAAAGTAAAAGTTATCATAATCGGATTATGAAACTTTTAAACATTATGAAAAGTATTATACAAACAACACCCAGAGTTCGACTGCGCGGCCTATAATAATGCATTTTTAGAAAAAAAAACCGTTTATTCAAGTACAACAAAGCAAGATGTACTTTTGAGTTGTAGTTTGAAACATTCAAAACTCCTATTAAATATTTATTAAAATCACGTAGTAGTTCCGTTTATAAAAAAAATTGGTGTTTTGCGGTTGCAGATTCTCCGGAATCTAAAGAACACTTGTCGCCGGTACGACCGTATGACATAAATCGTCATAATGGGATTTGCCAAGGGTAGAATAGAAAACGTTGTAAATGTTAAAGTTGATAACCACGGAAGCAAAGTTCCAACTACGAAGTTTAACAAAATGCATCCTAGTGGAACCATGCTTGTGATTGCAATGACAGTAACCTGGAGTACCATAGTTTTTGACACTTGTCTTTGAATTGATTTTTCGGCAGACGACGTGGAAGCCTTTTTGTGCAGGCTCCGATAAACGAGAAAGTTTAACAATGGCATGCAAACAAAGCAAATGGAGATGTCTAAAAATGCCATAGCTATGCAAAACTGCATTCCAGTGTGGGTGAGGGTTAACGGAAGGCATGCGTAATCAACACCGTAATGACGAGATTTTAGAACTTGTAAAACGTCTTCACTGCAGTCGGGTGTCGTTTTCATTGTAAAGTAATAGCCGAAACTGATGACCGCTACGGCAATGGAACTCGGTATTAGCATTAAAAAATAAATGGTTCCAGTGACGACAATCTGTCGAACAATGATCAGGTAACGATAAATAAACTGTGTGGGCACGAACAAAATGAGTGCGTAAAGGCTAAACACCCAAAGTGTTGTGATCAGATCAGCTTGTCGACGTGTCGCTCCTGGTAGGCCATGTAAGACAATCGCTGCATGATCACCGATGGTTTCTAATTTCTGAAACAGTTAAAAAATAAGTTTTAATTTTTGCTAACACTGAAGCTTACCGGTTGCGCAAGACCAGACATTACAGCGTAAAAGATCTCAAGTACGCAGTTTTGAATTAAAATCCTACGGTAGGGACGCATTTCAGGCTTAGTATAGTTTTTAATGAAATAGAGCAAAATTAAATTAAACCCGAGACCAAAAATCATTAAAGCAATGTGAATCCAGTACAAAACAGTGTAGATCATTTTGTAATATGGAAAGTCTGAAGTAGAAACACCAACCGCTGCAAACAATCTAGTCGAGCAAATCTGATGTTCACAATTGCGGAAAATGCCCACTTTTTATTTTGAAAATTGTGGTCAATGTTTTTCAAATGCAGAGGAGAAACAATAATTCATCTCTATAGTTTCTTTTATTTTTTTACTTCCGGACAACTTCAATTTTAAACACCTACATTTTTGATAAAGCAATTTCAACCACCGATCAGACTACTTAGTTACAAACAATGTAATATTTAACTTTTTTGTTAAAAAACAAGTTTATTCTTTCTTTAAACTTACATTAAAACTAACAAAATGTATGTTTGACTACCGCTTCATGACGTCAACCGATTTTCAGAACCACTAACTTTTGATTTTCGAAAAAAAGATAAACAAAACTTTCGATACGGCACAATGAAAAACAACATGCTCAGAGAATCAACAGTGCCATGTATCGAACCGAAGATGACCAAGACGTTAACAAAGTTGCTGAGATTTTCTATTTTTAGTAAATAAACATACGAAGCAATGGTCAATGGCAAAAATACGACAAGAGTTAGCAGCAAAGTTTGAAAGACAGTTGATATGAAAAGTGACTTTGACAACTTTGAAAAGATGACCGTTTTAGTATTTTGGACGGAATAAACGAATGCACTCGTCATAAACAGAAGAACAATTGTAAAAAAGGTAATAAGAATAGTCGCAAGAAGGATAACAGTTTCAGCTATTGTGTTTACTTTAGTAAAACAGAACAATGTTTGTTCGTTGTAGTAATTCCTGACAGCGCCATACGCTTCTTTTTCGGCGATTTCAATTATTTCATCGTGAGATGCACTGGTTACACTTCGCATTCCAATGAAAATAATACTGCAAAAGACCAAAGCAAATAAAAAGTTGAAAAACAAAATTAATTTGTTGTCGAAGATGTACTGATGTCGGGAATAAAAAACGTGAACATATCGGTTAATAATGGATAAAATGATGACACAGATTACGTTGAAAGCACTAAAATATAAAATATTAGGGGGTTGCATAACTTTTGTCCTCTTTTGAAACGAACACAGTTTTGGTTTTACTGAACACTTATCAATGCCTACGTTGTCAAAATTCAGTTCAAACTTGTTAAAGAAAAAGTTTTTTAAAAAGGGAAAAAAATTGTACAATACCCTAATAATACTAAACCAATAAGGAGAAGCGTCGTAGTTTCAGAATTACGAAGAATGCCACCCTGAAATTAAGCGTTTTAATTTTAAAAATAGGTCACATAATTGACTAACTAAGAATACACAGTAATAGGGCGATAAAAACACAGGATTTCCAACAGTAATAATAATTGAAGTGACGCAACCCATAATGTTTTGATTTAGTAAATAATATTTAAAGTTACCAAGTGATTTTGATTTTGTAACAATGACGTAGTTAGAAAATAAGGCGATAAAAACTTCAAATATTAGCAAAATGAGACTGAAGATACTTTTGTCACAGAATAAAGGGAAAACTTCTATCGCCGTAGCTAACATTTGCTGTCGACAGACTTTTTACGACTGTTCTATGGAAAGTTTACAGTTATAAAAACATTGTATATTCGACTAATGCCAAAAATTAATGCAAATATTTAGTTTAAGTTGCAACACCTGCTTGCAGACGAGATTAAACTTTGGACTTTGAACTTCAAAAGTCGAAACGCTCCAAAAATTATTTATTATGGATTAAAGAACAGATTTGTACAATAAGTTATGTAAATACAGTCAATGATTACAAAAGTTGTTTCAATTCCCTACGTAGAATCTTGCCAGCCGGACTCTTGGGAATAGCGTCGACGAAAGAAACACCTCCGTTGAGCTGTTTGTAGTGAGAAACACGTTCGGCGACAAACTCTTTGACAGCGTCTTCGGTCAAGGATTCAGACTTTCTAACGACGAATGCCTTCGGCACTTCACCCCGGCGGTCACATGTCACTCCGATCACAGCAACGTCCAAAATGTCGGGATGTTCGTGCATGAGGTGCTCCAATTCGGCTGGGGGCACCTGATATGCGCTGACTTTGATGAGTTCCTTGAGTCGGTCTTCGATGAAGAGATGCCCCTCATCATCGAATCTGGCCATATCACCGGTTTTGAACCAGCCTTCATCGTCGAGGCAGTGCGCCGTTTCCTCTGGGCGGTTATGGTAGCCCTTCATGATAAGAGGGGATCGGACCCAAAGTTCACCAACGGCATTGGTCGTTGTGAGGACTTCCTTTGTATCGATATCGACGATCTTTGCTTCATAACCGGCTGCGAGCTGTCCGACAGAGGCCGTCGGTGTTGTTTTGCCAGGGCGGAGACAGGGGAGTGAAATAGCGAGAGAAGATTCGGTCATTCCATAACCCTGGACGACGTATTTGATGTTTTTATGGCGCTTTTGAAGAGCTTTTCCAACATCAGCAGCCAGGGGAGCGCCACCGCTTAAAACGGCTTGAACAGAGGAGATATCATAATTGTCAACGGCCGGATGATGGGTGAGTGCTAAAGCAATGGGCGGGGCGACGGCAATGAAACGGAGCTAAAAGACAATATTTATAATTTGAAATTGAAATTGTCATCAAACCTTGAAGTCCTGGATAATCTTAAAGAATTCCTCGGCTTTGAAAACACTCATAACAACACCCGTTCCACCTTGAAGGATACTCTTTAACAGCATGCCTTGTCCAAAGATGTGGAAAAACGGCAATAGCAAAAGCTCATTATCGACTTTAGGTATGTATGGAGGGTCCAAGAACGGGAATTCTTCGTTTTTAAACTGGATGGCGACATTGTCGACGAGTGAAAATAAGTTTTTCTGCGTTAACATGACACCTTTCGGCAACCCAGTGGTGCCGCTCGAGTACGGCAGACAGAATAGATCGTCCAGTCGTGCCGCATCTACTCGATTATCCATTGACGGCAGTGTTTTTACGACGTCTGAAAAGTTCGTTTCATCCCCAGTAGCCACACCATCGACAATGACAATGTTTTCAAGGATCGTTTTCGGTCGTGCCGCGGCAGCAACAGGTGCCAGTTTATCATGGACGAAAAGCACCTTCGACTTTGAATCATTTAATTGGATGATCAACTCTGCCGGGGTGAACGATGCCGAAACCGGTGAAAAAACACCACCAATAATAGTAACGCCAAGGATAATGGCCGCGGTATCGATCGAATTTGGCATGAGGACACTGACCGTGTCCCCGCGTCGGACCCCCGCATCGTACAGGTATGTTGCGATGCTGAGGGCATTGACGTAAACATCGCGGAAGGTTCGTTGTTTGGATGGGTCGTGGGCATTGATCTAAACGTCCAAAATTACTAAAACACGAAAATAGCTTTTTAAAACTCACAAATGCCGCCTTTTCAGGGTTCTCAACCGAGTGCTGCCAAACTTTACCCAGCAAATATTTGGCAAAACAAGTATATTTCCCGTTTTCAGTGGCATCATAAAACTCATACGGCGATTTGTGGACCAAAGTTCGAACACTAATCGTAAAAGTTGATTTCCTACATTGGAATTGCCGATGAAAAACGTTAGATCGAAGAGAAATTCGCATTTTTTCCGCTCACAAAAAAATCAATTTGAATCACCAACAATAGATGTGAAGAATGAACAACAAGCAAGAAGTCTAGGCTCTGACTATGTTCTCAAAAGTAGGAAAGACGCTAGACGCTATGGGCGGTCCCTCTGTAACGGTATTTGAGGAAGTGTCTGCCGGCGATCGACCTAGACCACACAAATTTCGTAGCGGTGATGGGTCCGGAGGGGTGTTCGTGAGAAAAGGGTCCTGAGGGGTACAAAGTTCAAACAGCACGAGGAAATGCATTCTAGTCGAACCGAATGCACTGGAGGATGGATATAGGATTCATTTTGTGTAGTTTAGAAGTCAGTTGTGATGCGTTTTTTGTTTGAAATGAGCTAACGAGATGGTCATTGTACTTTGTCCGGGATTCTTTGACGATTTTTTGAAATGTGATTTTGGAAGTTTCAGAACAAACTGCTATTTCGTTCTAAAACTTTTTTATGGTCAAGTCAAAAAAGGTCTAAGAACATTTTTTTTATCAAAAAACCGGTACTTAAACAAACAACTGACTTCACTTTTCACCACTTCGTCAACAAAATGAACGACTTCATTGAAAGTAAAACGCATTTTCTGGATAAACCAAAAGACCCCAGGACACTTTTAAAATCGAAGTCCATTTAAATCGTTCAAACTTGGTAAACGGACTAATTTGATGCCGTAGAAAACGAATTCGCACATGAAAACCGGATTCGGCGCCTTCAGAATCCTGTAGGATTCAGACGCCGCCTTAAAAAAATTTAACTTAAAATGCCATCATGCGTTACGCCAATCGATAGGCCGCGTCAAGACGCGCATTTTCTTTTTTTGAAGACAACAATTGGAGCGTTTTGAAAGAAGTTATGACGTTTTAAAGTTAAAAGTTTTGGCCATTTGGTGTTTTGCCAAAAAACGCGTTAGGAAGTACGAATTTTTTATTCTTGATTATGATATGGCATCATAAAAGAAAGACTTTTGCGCATGGGTTTGAAATTTGATAGTGTGGAACATGCTCATTATACGCTTTGAAGTTGAAAAAATGACGAAAAAAGTGCTAAGCAGCGTTTTGCCAAAAATTTAGCTTGGAAATACGAGTTTTTTATTCTTGCTAGTGATAGAACATCATAAAAGAAAGGTTTTGGTGCACGCATTTAAAGTTTGATGCTGTGGAACATGTTCAAATGTGGTAAAAACTGTTTTCGATCGATTTCTAATGGTTCCTCTTTACAGGATTCCATTCAAGTCACTTTGGTGCAGAGGTGCAATTCTTGCGCCATACGGCGCCGCTGTCGGTTCGAATTCTTTTTGTAAAAAGTTTTTTTCAAACAAGATACCGTATCACACACAGTTTTCTTCTATTTTAGGAAATTAGTTCTGAAATTCACAAAGAGATTCTCGCCGCTCAAAAACAAAGCTGGGTTTTGTTCGCGGCCAGACCGGCGCACGGCTGCCCTAGCGTAACGCGTTTCATCCCTGAATCGAATCAGGGCCGATCCCAGTTCTAGGACTCGGATCGGGGAATACCGTATCACACGATTTGAAAAAAAAACTTTTTACAAAAAGAATTCGAACCGACAGCGGCGCCGTATGGCGCAAGAATTGCACCTCTGCACCAAAGTGACTTGAATGGAATCCTGTAAAGAGGAACCATTAGAAATCGATCGAAAACAGTTTTTACCACATTTGAACATGTTCCACAGCATCAAACTTTAAATGCGTGCACCAAAACCTTTCTTTTATGATGTTCTATCACTAGCAAGAATAAAAAACTCGTACTTCCAAGCTAAATTTTTGGCAAAACGCTGCTTAGCACTTTTTTCGTCATTTTTTCAACTTCAAAGCGTATAATGAGCATGTTCCACACTATCAAATTTCAAACCCATGCGCAAAAGTCTTTCTTTTATGATGCCATATCATAATCAAGAATAAAAAATTCGTACTTCCTAACGCGTTTTTTGGCAAAACACCAAATGGCCAAAACTTTTAACTTTAAAACGTCATAACTTCTTTCAAAACGCTCCAATTGTTGTCTTCAAAAAAAGAAAATGCGCGTCTTGACGCGGCCTATCGATTGGCGTAACGCATGATGGCATTTTAAGTTAAATTTTTTTAAGGCGGCGTCTGAATCCTACAGGATTCTGAAGGCGCCGAATCCGGTTTTCATGTGCGAATTCGTTTTCTACGGCATCAAATTAGTCCGTTTACCAAGTTTGAACGATTTAAATGGACTTCGATTTTAAAAGTGTCCCGAAAGGGGCGAAAGTGTTTGGTTTATCCAGAAAATGCGTTGTAAAGAACAAAAAACATGTACAAACTAACTTGAAAAACGTTCACTTGCCGATTGCCTTCACACAACATGTTTGTTCACGTGTGGTTGCTCAAATTTGCAAAAAAATCTTGATATTTATGATTTTAACACATATTCGTTGATCCAAAAGCCAAAAAGAAACATGACATTGATATATTGTGTGCTTCATTTGATGGTTTTTCTTATAAAAGCGTTAGATTAAAATAACATTGACAATCAATGGAACTGCGTCCTCTCCGATTCCAAGCTCTGCAAACTCATCGTATGCAAAAACGGCACCCCAGCTCGGCCATTCATCTTCATGTGTGCAAAAGCTGCATCGTGTCCAGCAATAACGATGCTGAAATACAATTATTATGAATGTTACCACATTACTCATGCCATAGCCATGTGTATCACATGTTTACATGTTTTTACGTCAAAACTGAGGTAATTCGTGCTAAACAGCAGGTGCAAAAGTAGCGATAAACGTGGAAAAACATACTTTCCGTCCCCGAAACCATAACAGGACGTGAGTGCCGTGCCTGTGGGTGACGCTTCATACCATTGGCATCCTGGAAGTTGGTTATATTGACTTGAAAAGTCAAAAGAAACTTGATTTACTTACGATTATCATCGACTGACCATAATCGAATAGACTTATCGTCACCACAGCTGAGCAGCAGTTTCTTGCAGGTTATCGTCTGTGGCAGGAAAACGGCACAACGGACGGTTTCACTGTGGCCTTTTAAGGTTGCGAATTGTTTTTGTTGGCGCATGTCGTAAATCTAAGCACATAAAGGCACAATTATGTGTGTTTTGAACGTTTTAAAGGTATAAACCCACAGTAATGTCACAACCATCACCATTAGTTCCGCCACTTGTCGTCGCACAAAACCTGCCATCATTAGACAAGCTACAGTGATACTGAATATGGCTCTTAATTGGAAACTCTTTCACAATCTCAAGACTCGATGAGTCATATATCCGTGTTATCCTGTCCTCAGAGGTTTGGACCAGTAATTGGGTATTGGGAATGCGGGCAAGGTGCGTCACTAGGTTACGGTTGATGCTTTTCTCTAACAGGGGTTTCGTGGATTCGACGTCGTAAATTCGAACGAAGGTGTCGCGGGAGCCAGTGGCGATTTGGTTATCTTTAATAATACAATGATTAAAATCGGTTTTAAAGTTACGGAAAAGTATACCAAGCAAGTTACAGACAGCCGTAACAGGCCCCTGATGCTGATAAGTTTGCTTGGGTTCATCGCTATTAAAAGCCCACAGTTTCGCTGTATGATCACGAGATCCACTGAGAACAAAGTGTTTTGTTTGGGAGAGCTTGTATGCTACCTACAATTCAATATTTTCCTCAAATTGCATATTTACAGGCAAAAAAGCCAACCTTTGTAACGGATTTCGTGTGTCCCCTCCATCGGGTTACCATTTCACCAGTGTCGACGTTTATTAAGCCTACTGTCTAAAAAATGAGGTTTATAAGGCGTAAAGTTTCTCAGAAATTGTCAACTTACCGTATCAGAACTGGCAGTAAGGATCATACCAGGCCGAACCGGGCCAATTGAGTTTATCGTATCTGTGTGCACTGGGTTTCGAATGATTGGTAGTTTGCCGTGGAACGTGGCTGAGCGGCATACACTGAACAGAAATGTGGTTATTCTCACTTTTTTACCAAAAAAAATTTTATATTTAACGAAAAAATGTCCTTTTGTTTGAAACTTGTTCTCATACAAAAAAAATTTTGTCCCTGCCACCATCACATTTTAATAAAGTGCGTTTTTCTTTCAAATACTAAAATTCAAAATTGTCAATTTGTCAAAATTTGAGTTCTAATACAAATTTTTATAAAAGTTATTAGAACTCATAAGTGCCCTTTTCCCAAAATCGGTGTTCTAATACTTTTTTCTCCCTCAAAAAACTCACGTTGGTGGATGCTTCACAGCACGTGCCAAGAGATCAGTGTCATCCGCCGTAGACACCGCAGAGTAAGCGCTACCCATATTGCCTACAAAAAAGAGATAGGAACAAAGTGCACTGCCTAAGGGCACAACAGCAAGCACGACACTTTTGGTTGCTTCGTTAGCCTAAAAACAAGAAGCGGACTGAATGGCAAATGCACAAGGTCTCTCTCTCTCTCAAACCAGGGGCCAAGCTGCCTGGTCGCGTTGGTCACGTCGTTTGGCACCACCTTTTCGGGGGTGCAAGCCAGGCTTTAGCTGGCTTTGGTTAGCTGAGCTCGGAGGGGCAGTGACAGCCTACCTACCGCCGGTGAGCCCCCTTTTTCCTGCGCAATCAATAATGCCGTCATCCGGGGGCACCCTTTGGGGATGAAGCCAGGCAAGGACAGCCTTTTCAAAGGATAAAGTTATGAAAAACGGTGAATGGAACGGAAATGGGTCTGACATTGCCAACGAAAAACCGAAAAAAAGAGGTTATTGGTCAAGCGTGAAGCATAAAAACAGCGCCCACTTCAGGATGCTACTCCACTTGTGCCCCGTGCTCCTCCTTCGATACACTCAACTTTGGCACAGAAATTTGTGTTCAGAAAGGCTGTAGAAATAAGCTTTCCGACGGAAATGAGTGCCATGGATACAAATACAAACGGTCGGGCAATTATGGGTTTGAGCCAAGGTAAGGGTAAACAGGAGGGGCGTGAGGCACCAGTCAGGTGGTAATTACGACCTCCACGAAAGCAGAAAGGTCGTAATTACGTTATTGGAAGCTTTTACAGCCCCCAAACCTCGCCACAACAAAATATTGCACCCAAAGTGAGTACATTATGCATTCCATACTCATGTCATTTCACTTTATTAAAAAACCATTGATTACCATAAACCAGTGCACACCGACTAGTGAAAAACTCGCAAAAAAACATTCTACAAACTTCATTTCGACGATTCCGACTTCTTTCCCGTCCGCTTTGCCGGAATTGTCTTAGCTCCAGTGTTTTTGTACTTCCGAGGGTCATTCCGGGACATGGCCTTCTGATTCCGGCAGCCTTTACCACCTTCCCAATGGGCTGTGGACACTTTAGTGACATTGTTAGCACAGAACTTGCACTTGTCCTTCGAATAGCCTTGCTCGGTGCTACATAGGCCGCAGATCATCCGGTTCGCAAAGTCGCAATCATGGTCTTCGGTTTGGTCATGGCATGTGTCGCAGGGATAGAGCTTGCCGCAGCATGGGAATCTAAAATGGATGAAGTCGGTTAAATGACAGTTTTACAACCGGTCATAAACTTCGGACGTAAGCAATTACTACGTCTGATGTCCGTAAAATAACGATTACGTAATTAAGAAATAAAACGCACCTGAACCAACGATAGCTCTTACTGTAGTGCTTGCAGGTGCCCTTTGCCGGAAGTGGCGTACCGACTACAATGGCGAAACCGTTTTCCTTCGGTTTTTTAAGCTTTGGAAGCTTGAGCTTGTCGCCCATCGGAATGGAAGCTACATTGCCTTGGAAGGATGTCGACAAAATGGTGAAACAGAGCTTCGCATTGCATTCACGGCACCATGTTTTCGACGGGGCGGCATAGGGAAGGGCTTCGACGAGAAGATCCTGGGTACAGTTGAAGCAGACGGCTTTGAGTTTCGAGCCTTGGAGGACACAATCGGTCGGACGGCATCCGACTGGGTAGACATGGGCAATCGTGTTCGAAGATGCGTGGGCTAAGGCTGATTCAAACTTGATAGATTGGGTTGTAGCGCACTTCTTACAGGGCCACTGCTTCGTTTTGCCTTCAGCGACTTCGAAAAAGTCCTGCTGGCCACATCGAAGGCATCGGGTGGCGCCGGAGAGGTAGACGAGGGTCAGCGTTCCGATGGATTGGTCTTCATTGGTCCAGTTTGCGACGAGATTCAGCTTTGCAGAAGATGGAACAGAGCTAACTGCCTTCGATGATGCGTCTTTTGCCCTGTTTTGATCATTCGACGACCCAGAACCATCACCAGCCTCATCGCCTTCACTTTCCGACGTTCCATTTTCGTTTTCTTCATTGCTTCCACGCATATTGACACTCGCCAACGCAGCAGCAACCTCATCCGCCGTCGTCAATGCCCGTTCTTCCGGCTTGAAATCAGTCTTTTTCGGTACAGTAACCCGGATGCCACAAGTAGCCGCATTCTGAATTAGTTGAGCACGCTTGAGACCCGCAACGAAAACGTCAAAAATGTTGATGTCAATACGACGAATGAGCCATTTTCCGATGACTTCAAAGGTGTCGGCGGCGGTGTCGGCTTCGTGTTTTTCCTGAAACATCAGACATCAAAATTGACCAGAATTACGAAAATGGTAAAACTTACAGTAATAATTTTATTAAACTGTTGAACCAAAAACACATGCAACGCCGATGGCATCAAACCTTCTTCCGCATCAAGTACAGCCTTACTGATGGGATGCTCGGCGTTGATTGTGAGGGTGAAATCGACGATTCTGACGTCGAATGGCTGGAAGGGGTTGATTTAACGTTGAATTATAAGAGTTTAGGCTTACCCATTCAGGATCATTGACTTTGTACGAGAAAGCAATCTTTGTTTTGCCATCATCGAGGTCAGTGACGACGGTCCCGGCGAAACGACGCTTGAAATAGGTGATTTCGGCAGTTCTGGCTCGCTTCTGCTCATCGGATCCGATTTGCTCGGCTTTGAGGATCTGTCTTTGGGGTCGGACTGGTTCGATCTTGCGGACTTGGCGGAGGGGCTGTAAAAATGAAAGTTTATATATGGTAGATACCTAAATGGTGGAAGTTGGCTTACCATGTGGACAACAGGGGCTTGGGCTGGCTCAGATGGGGTGGCAACGGTCTAAAAAAAGCAAAT
This sequence comes from Panagrellus sp. LJ2284, assembly GCA_024447225.1. Lineage (NCBI taxonomy): Eukaryota > Metazoa > Nematoda > Chromadorea > Rhabditida > Panagrolaimidae > Panagrellus > Panagrellus sp. LJ2284. The sequence goes on from JAMRYC010000004.1 coordinate 8,261,990, forward strand.
TGGTAATAAAACTCTTAAATTGGTTTGGATTTTGACGTTTTTTAGTTTTAACATTCGACGAATGTGTCATAAAGCTTATTAGATTGAAAAAGGGGCAGAAATATATATAAAATCAACCAACCTCAACAACAACAGCAGCATCGTCCTCTTCTTTCGGCGTATAAACATGCCGAAACTTGCAATCAGCGCCGAATTTGCAGACCCCAGTGGCTTTGAAGTACTTGCACTTTGCCGGGGGACGCTTGCGAGGCTTCTTCTTCTCAGCAGCCTCGCCATCAGCTGCCTTTTCGGGATCGGCTTCCTTCTTGTCGACGGCTTCATTGCCATCCTTCTTCGGACCACGCCGACGACCACCACGAGGACGACGTTCACGTGGACCATTCTCAGCGTTCGCGGGCTCGGGGGTTTCGGCTACAACAGCCACAACAGTTTCTTCGGCCATGATTAGACAGTAGACGTGGATGGAGATGAACTGGCGATCAAAAGACGAATGAAGGCTTCCTTTATACGAGGTTGTTTACCCAATGCTGCCTCGATCTGATCTCATTTTGCGAAACATTGCACAACATTGCGTTCGAGGCACAACGCCAACATAAGGTCTGCGGTGTTTGGTGTTTTTGGGGGGCCTTTTGTTTGATTCAGAGGCCTTCTAATGCTTATTATGCAAAACTTATTGTAATATAGTAACCTAGTAAAGTGTCACACGGCAAAAAAGTATAAAAGTACAAATCAAAACACAATATATATATAAAGTTGCGTTAGTAATGGGTATGATGCAGCCATATTTCCACACATAATTATTATAATCACAGCTTTATAAAACTCAAAAAATAATAAAAATAAAAAACAACTATGAAAATGTATGTTGTTTGTTCTTCTTTTGGTTTTTTTCAAGTTTAGCCAGACGGTGTCAGTTCTACCGTAAACGTTGGACTTTTGAACCCATTAAGGTTTATAATATGTTTGTGATGCGGCAGTGACTTGTACTGTTGTAAATTCTGTAACACGCTTGATTACAAAATATAATTATTTAAACCTGATTTAGTACCTGTTTTCCAAATTTTGTTGATAAAATAGAACTTAAACAGCAAATACCGCAACTGCTTGCTAAAAACCGCAATTAACATTTTCAAGATTAACTCAAAGCGCTTACTTTTTAATAAAAACATATAAACAAGGTAAATGGAAGCCCATAACAAACGTGCAGTTTGAAATAAACTGAACTATTGGCTTCAAGATGTTGTCCGCCGCTAGACTGTCAAAGATTTGGTTACAACCAATGTTAATCAGGAAACAGGAAGTTGATAATAATGACTGCATTAACAACATGACATCGTACTTATCCAATGTGTGCACACTTTTGAGTTTCTGGCGACATAAAACGGCGCAAACTTCAACCAAAAAGGCTGTGATGTAAACTGTGGTTTTGAAAACACGATACAGGTTTCGACTGTTTGACACACAATAGGTGCAGTTAAATAAGGCTTTGTAGAACATGTAGTGCAGTGTTACAGTAACGACCAGGATAATACTTAAATAAAAAATGAAGAATTTCCATTTCCAGATACGCGAATACTGATTCCACCAGATTACGGCCGTAAATCGATTGATCGACATGAAAAGCGATAAACTTGGCAGGAAGAATTGGTAAAACAAGTATTGCCATACAATTGTTGGTAAAGCGTTCCAGTGGGCAGTTGCAAACATGTAAATACTGCCACAGGTGTATAGGATGGTCGCAGTCACAAAGTACGGTGTACAAACCAGAGTTGCACGGGTTAAGATGTGGAAAAGGAAGAAAAACAAGTACGGTAACATCAGGATCCACCCTACTTCATTGATGACTTCCTCCGTGCCCATGTTGAAACTGGTGGAAATAACGCTTTTGATTGGGTTAATATAGCTTAATAAGTTTAGGTTACAAGTTCACGGGCTACGTTGAAAGTGAGTAATGATGCTGCCGTAGAGCGTCCCGTCAAAATGTTTTTTCATGAGTTGTTATTTTATAAATGAGGTGGGTTTGGGGAATCATGTAATACGCAGTCATAGAAAGTAATGGTGTAACATGCTAATGATGTGAAAAATTTGGGCTTAGTGACTTTCGGACCTTAACAGTTTTTTAAGTATTTTTAGAGCGTTGTGTTTTTTATAAATAAAAACAAGCAAATTCTTTGTTAAATCATCTTCTATTTGCAGGCATGTAAAAAGTTTGAGACGCATTTGAAATTTGTACATTTGGAAGTTCTAAAACGATCGCATTACGCTATCTTTATCAATCACTAACTCTACCTGTTCTCAAAAGCCGATCGATATAATAAAATTTGAACAGCAAATGTCGCAACTGTTTGCTAGAATGTTTCTTTTGTTTTAAAAGCTACTTTTACAAAAACTCACTTTTGCGTAAATGTGTACAAACAAGGCAGATGAAACCCCGAAACAAAAGCGATATTTGAAATGAACAATGCAACATTTCGAAAAAAGCTGTCAACAGGTAAAACATCATAAATTTGGTTACATGCAATATTAACCAGGAAACACGAAGTTGATAACCAAGCTTGCATCAACAACATCACATCATACTTATCAAAAGTATGAACATTTTTGATTTGTTGACGATATCCAACAGTGCAGATTTCAATTCCAAAAGCCATGATGTACGCAATTATTTTGAATACACGAAACAGATAACGGTGATTTGCTACACAGTAACCACAGTCAAACAAATTGTAAAGGAAGATGTGGTGCAACATTGACGACATAATCATGATAATGATTAAATATAAAGCATAAAACTTCCACTGCCAAATTCGAGAATATTTATTCCAGCAAAAAACAGCGGTAAATCGGTTTAGTGACATCAATAATGACAAAAATGGAAGAAAAAACTGGAAATAAATGTACAAATACGCCGTGGTTGGCACGAGGCCCCAGTGCGCCGTTGTAAACATGTAGATACACCCAGAAATGTACATGACAGTAACCGTTACGATGTATGGTGTGCAAATCAGGGGCACACTTTTAAAAACGTGAACAATAAAGAAAATTATATACGGAATTAAAAGAATGTAGCCTACTTCGTTGATTACTTCTTCCATCATTATATTTCGAATGTGCACTCGATGACTTTATGCCGGTGCAATTGGTATGATTAAACCTGTCTCTATGGAGTTGGTGCCATTTTTAAGTCAAATTAAAACCTGTTGGACCTTGGGTTCATGGAAATGCATTACGCTGCCATAAATAATGCAACTTTTTCCAGGTGATGTTTAGATTTGGAAGGTTTTTGACTGTGTCATGTGACATTGTTTAGAATTTTAAAGTGATTACTACATAAACTTGTGACGGGTCAAAAAGATCAAGAACTTTTTTGACAACAAAACACAAACACAGAGACGTGAGTTTAAAGTTTATTTTGACATATATTTGCGTTAGCGTTCAAGTGGCGGAAGAATCACAGTATTCGAAGGCATGTAAAAGGTTTGCGACGCATTGGAGATTTGTATTGTAGTGAATTCTAAAATGGTAACATTAAACAGACTCTTGAACAGTCATTTACCTTTTTGACAAAGTCTATCGATAAAGTAAAGTTTAAAAAGCAGATGACGCAACTGTTTGCTGAAAACAACAGATTAAGGATAGGTAGAAATAAAAAGCCTTGAAACTCACTTTTTGATGAACATATATAAACATGGTAGGTGGTATCCAGATATAAAAGTGCAATTTGAAACAAACAAGGCAACAGTTTGAAGCCAGCTATTTGCAGGGACAATATCATAGATTTGGTTACAACCGATGTTAACCAAAAAGCACGATGTTGAAAGCCACGACTGCATCAGAAGCATGACATCGTGCTTATCCAGGATGTGGGTACTCATCAATTTTTGGCGATACAAGACTGAACTGACATCAATGCAGAAAGATATAATGTAAAATGCGGCTTTGTAAACACGGTATAGATTGCGAGCATTTGACATACAGTAATCGCAACTAAATACGCCATTTTGAAAAATAAATGCAAGCAATAGCGTGATGACAAAGACAAAATACATATATACAAAATAGTATCGCCATTTCCAGATACGCGAATACTGTTTCCAACAAAACACAGCTGTAAACCTGTTGACAGACATAAAAAGCGACAATGTTGGCAATAAAAACTGATAATATTTGTATTGCCAGTCGGTGTACGGTATGAAATCCCAATGAGCTGTCATTAACATGTAAAAGAAGCCTCCAATGTACATTATAGTGAACGTCGCAAAATATGGAGTGCAAACTAACGGTGTTCGAGAAATCATGTGGAAAATAAAGAAAACAATGTACGGTAGCAGTAGGATCCAGCCTATTTCGTTGATAACTTCTTCCATATTCATTTTGAAAAATTTTGAATGACTTGACTACCTGTTTATAGACACTAAAATGGTAAGCGTGGGTTCAGGTTACAACTGCATTTGATGTTATTAATAAGCCTGGCTCTATGAAGTCGGCATTAACGTCTGATGAACTCTGAGTTCATAGAAATGCGTTACGCTGCCATAGATAATGCATTACTACCGACTTTTTGCAGCTGTTTGGGTTGGTTGCACCCGTTTTTACCTGTAGTTTGTAGAGCTTTTAAGCTTTTTAAAGAACATTGGATGAGCACCCGAATAAAAGATCAACAACATTTTTGGCAAACAAAAGTAACAAAATTATTAATAGAAAACCATTTACCAAGCTATCAGTGAACGCTTTACTCATGTAAAAATTGGTAAGTAAACATCGGCATGGAGCAATAATCATACTGTTTCCTCCTTGTTGGGATCGTTTTGTATGGGTGGCGGTGGATTTGAAGGGGACATATTCATTGGTAGGAAAAATCCGCCACCACCACCGCCTGGGGGTCCGGGTCCGGCCGGTACTGCGGTTTGTGGGGCAAAACCGCAAACTGGCACGAGTGGTGTATATCCCACATCGTTTTCGGGTTGCAGACGATCTGCGATGAGTTTCGCGTAATCGGCGTCGAATTTGTCCTGTTTGCTGGTTAGATCGCCGGTTATGAGTTGTCTGGAGGCGGCGAATGCTGTGAGGCATTTGTTGATGAACACGAGTTGGAGATCTGTTTGGACACAGTGCATTCGCATTGCTGAAATGAGTTTGAATTTTTGATGGCGGAGGTCAAAATGCAAAGTACGGTAAGGGGGGAACGACAGACCTCTTAGTTCTTGTACAGCTGTCATTACGCATAGGGATTTCCCGGCAAGTAATCTTTGGAGACAGATTTCGAGGGCTACTACTGTTCCTGTTCTGCCGACACCTGTAAACAGAATGAATTTAGTTTCAAAAAAGGTTATAAATGAACGTAAAAGTCAATTTAAAGTACATTTGAACTTTAAAAACACTAAAATTCGTCTAAAACAAACCCTAACCTGCTGAACAATGTACCACTGTAGGCGCCGAACTATTCCTCGCTACCTTCAGTAACCGAAATGGCGCCATGACACTTTGCGGCACGGATCGATCGGGCCAAGTTCGCCATTGATGATGTTTCACTATCAATCGCTCACTACCCTTTGAGACTTCCAATGTTGAAATAATAGTAGCTGAGTCAGTTTTCGAATCGACGTCCAGCGTTTTGATAGCGATTCCCGAAAACTCTAGCGCGCTACCCAATCCGAGGGGCCAGTATTGTTGGCATCTGAAAAAAATACAGTATGATCAGCGATACAGGCAAAGACGGGACACACTTTTCCTTGCCCTGTTCGACGGTTTCACACAACATAATAATGTTTTCGACGCCCTCCTGGAGGATCATGCGCCAAAAGTCGACGATGGTCCCGGCCATGGGGCCCTGTGTACAGATGAACTTGTTGACGAGATAGGGGTCGTTGATGTGGTTGGCGTGGATGTAGTCACATTTTTCGCCGTCATTTAGAACTACACGGGTGCTGTCGACACATATCACGTCTGAAAAAGGCGGAAAATTAGTTTAGGGAACATGGTCAAATCTCTACCAGAACTTAATAGTGATAAAACTCGCAAAAAAGTGTTCTGGTACTTTTTTAAATCAATCGACATTTCGACTATTAAAACAAAAAGTCGATTGATTTTGATGTTCGGAACAAAATGTCAAATCAAAATTGACCAAAGTTATTAAAACGTGAATTTGATGATAACTAGTCAAAATTTATACCAGAACACAAAAGCGTCAAAATTTGCAAAAATGCGTTTTGGTACTTTTTCAACACAATCGTTATTTAAACTTTTTTGCCCACCTTTATATCGATTTTTATCCATGTTCTTCTCAAATGCACTTTTTGATATCCCTTCTGGCACAAATGCCTTCAACCCTGTCGTGTATTGATTTAACACGCCCTGGATGCCGAGGTTATACAATTCCTACAAAACAACCTCCATTTCCTCTCAACAAACGTTTACCCTACCCTTAAAAAAGCCGCATAATTATTCTTCTGCTCCTCTGTGGACGGCTTATCGTGATCATACTTCTTTTTCTTGTTCTCCTTCTTTCCACTGTTGTTTGACCGTTTTGTGGTCGCCTTTTTCGGTTTTCTTTGTCTGGTAGAAGTCTGGGATATCTTCGAATCGCACCCATCGTTGTCTTTGTTGTTATTGCCGCCTTTCTTTCGCTAAAGATGCATAACTACAGTACAGTAGGTGGACGTGGAAATGGGCGGGGAGACGTGATAGGGGAACTTACAACTTTCTTTTCGGATCTGTCTCTGCGAATTGCCGGTGCCATCGCCGGGGATTAGCGTGTTGGGAGCCACCCTGGACGGACGAATGCGATTCGAGCCGACGGGGACCGAGGGTGGCGTCGGCGAAAAGGGGCCTCCGGCGATGGGGAGGGGGAGGAGGGGAGGCGTCGGGCGGCATTTTAGAGTTTGAATGCAAATTAAAAAGATGGATTCTGGTTGGGGAGGACACAAACTTTAAGGCGTGTTCTGTGGAAAGGTAGCTGCTGTTCAAATAGAGGAAGATTGGTGCATTATTGGTTCTACCGATTATGAATTCCAACATTTCCGACAGTTGACCCACAAAAATGACTGACGTAAATGACGAAAAGATGTCTTTTTAGCTTCATAATTGATTTCCGTTTTCTTGTAAACTGCCGGTTTACCCAAAAAACCTCAAAGAGCACTTCGAAGACGACTGCGCAGGGAAGGGCAGCCCGCGACGAAGCACCAACACGATCCATAGTAAGACGGGCAGGGAGCGAAGTGCGCGCACACACCAATCGGGCCCGCCAGCAACATCTGCATCGTGTCCTCGGGCCTGTCTTCCCACTTTGCTGCCGGCGTTTGTCACCTCTTCCTTGCTTCCACCCGCAAACCATACCATCGAAACCACCCCGATCCCAGCCCAAAAACGCCTGCGGATAAGCATTTCTGCCTACCCCGATAAGCGTTTGCAAAGCCGCAAAGGCGCTTTTTGCGTGTGTAATCGACCCCTCTCTTCCACCGATCGTCATCGCTAAAACTACATTGAAAAAAGTTTCCCTAATACCCAGTTGATCCTGCTACATTATGCCTTTATTTTGAAGTTGTTTTTCCAAACCAAACGTCCATAATTAACGCATTTTGCCTTGCCCATCCATACGCCAGACCGAGCAACATCTGTCGAAACGCTTTTATCGCGTGATGCAAGCCCTTTTTTTCAAGCCTGGTCCCGGCTCGGCTCACAAAAATCTCTTATTCTCTTTCCTAGCCAGCTAGTCAGCCGTGGTCGGAGTTGGTGAGTCAGCCTTACCTTGCTTTCGTTTTCCCAAGGCGACTTCGATTTCCAAACGGCTGATGGTCAAACCAACCTGCTCGCACGCGTTTCGTTTTCCTTTCCACCCTTCAGGCGGTGATTCATCCACCAATTTTACGATAACAACACCGCCCAGTTACTGCATCTTCGTCACGTTCCTATTACCTATATCTATACTTTGTTGCCTCGGGTTTTTGTTCCGTTTTGGATCGATTTGATGCGATTTTTACTGGGTCAAGTGTCATTTCCCTCGTTTTTGGCCACGTTTAGCTGACTTTTTATATATATTTTTTCTTTTTCCCACCTCAGATTTCCCATTTTGCTCATTCAAAGTATCCATATCATAACCCCAAACAACAAATTCAACCAAGTCACCTTCCAGCCACCAAAAATGTCCAGAATCGGCGTCAAACCCACCCCACCACCCAAACCCGTCATTGCCGACGATGACTGGGAGACCGATGCTGACTTTGTCAATGAAACCTCATCCCAGGATCGCCGCTGGGGCTCAAAGACTGTCGATGGCTCCGGACACACTGATTCGGTTGATTTGAGGGAGTTGAATAAGGACCTCATCCGGACCGACAGAGAAAACGTTGTCAAGAAGCTGGCTGCCATGCCAAAGCCCAGTGAAGGCTATGGTGGCAAGTTTGGTGTCCAAAATGATCGGATGGATAAGGTTTGACTAATTTTACCCTTAAAGGAGTAAAATTAATATATTATTTTTTCAGTCCGCAGCCTCCTACGACTACCAAGGCAAAGTCGAGGCTCACGCTTCCCAGAAGGACCATTCAAAGGGTTTCGGCGGCAAATTCGGTGTCGACACTAATGCCAAAGACAAGAGTGCCCTCGGCTGGGAAGACAGGACGGCGCTTCAGCAACACGAGAGTCAGAAGGATTACAAACACGGCTTTGGAGGCCAGTTTGGCATCCAGAAGGACCGTGTGGACAAATCGGCTGCCGGTTGGGATTCCCATGAGAAGTTGGTGCAGCATGAATCTCAAACTGACTATAAGAAAGGTTTCGGCGGCCAATTCGGTGTCCAGACGGATCGAGTTGACAAATCTGCTGCCGGATGGGATTCGCATGAGAAGCTTCAACAACACGAATCTCAAACTGACTATAAGAAGGGCTTCGGAGGTCAGTTTGGCATCCAGAAGGACCGTGTGGATAAGTCTGCCGCTGGATGGGACTCGCATGAAAAACTCCAGCAGCATGAAAGTCAGACTGATTACAAGAAGGGCTTTGGCGGTCAATTTGGCATCCAGAAAGATCGTGTTGATAAGAGTGCTGCTGGTTGGGATTCACATGAGAAGCTCCAACAACACGAATCGCAAACCGACTATAAGAAAGGCTTTGGCGGTCAATTCGGCATCCAGAAGGACCGTGTCGACAAATCGGCTGCTGGTTGGGAGGACCATGAGAAGCTCCATCAACACGAATCTCAAACTGACTACAAGAAGGGTTTCGGAGGTCAATTTGGCGTTCAGAAGGACCGTGTTGATAAGTCTGCGGCTGGATGGAATGATGCCCCAGGGAAGTTGGAACAGCATGAAAGTCAGGCTTGTAAGTTTAGGTTACCTTTTTTGATGGCATTTCTTAATCTTCGACCCTTCAGCCAGCCGCCAACGCATCCAAGACGCTGTCCCAGCCAAAGGCAATGCATCCAGCCTGAAGTCTCGCTTCGAACAACTCGCCCAAGGCCAGGATGACCGTGTTCAACAGGAGCGTGAACGACGAAAGCGCGAAGACGAGGAGCTCCGCAAGAAGCAGGTCGAAGCTGAAGCCCTTCGACAAGCGAAGATTGACGCGGAATGGCAAGAAAAGGCCGCTGCCGGTGGGGACGTTCAGAGCGAAGCGGTGGAGGAAGTTCGCTCGCCACAAGCGCCTCGTCCGAAAGCTGCCATCGGGGTTAAACTGCCGTTTGCGGCGCCTGACCGTGCTCCCGAGCCGGCCCCTGTTGAAGCTCCCCCAGCACCACCGGCTTATGAAGAGCCGCCGGTTGTTGAACAGCCAAGGGTTCAGGTTTTGCCACCATCGGCACCCCAGCCGTATGTCCCACCGTCTTATGAAGAGCCGCCAGTTGTTGAGCCACCGAGGGTCGCAGTCTTGCCTCCAGCTCCGCCGTCTGCCCCCGCTCCGGCGGTGGTTTCTCCTCTCGCGACGACTAGACTCATGCGACCTCCCAGTGATTCCGAAGACAGCGAAGAAGAAGACGACTGGGATGAGACTCCGAAGAAGGCTGCCCCCGCGGCCTCGCAACCTTCCTACGAGGCCCCTCCAGTACACCAAGCCATCCACACGCCCCAGCAGTACGACTACGTTCCATCGGAGCCGGCCCCGGTGGCATCTCTGCCCCAGTATGATGCCCTTCCATCCGAGCCGGCTCCAGTGGCATCTCTGCCCCAATATGATGCCGTTCCACAGAATCTCCCATCTCCAGTTTCCGAACCGGCACCGGCTCACATCCCTCAACAGTATGACATTGTTCCTGATAATGTGCCTCCACCACAGGCCGAAAACGCCTACCATGTAAGTCACCATTCAAAAAGTTCCTACAGTATTTGACTTCCACCCATTCCAGGAAATCCCTGCCAACTCCGCCGCTGCCAACAACGGTCTCTGCGCCATCGCCCTGTTCGACTACGACGCCACCGAAGAAGACGAGATCTCCTTCGCCGTCAATGACACTATCACCGAAATCGAGCAGATCGATGCCGGCTGGTGGCGTGGCCGTTCCAAGGGCCGTTTTGGCCTCTTCCCTGCCAACTATGTTCAGTTAATCTAACCGCCTTCGCACGAATCTTCAATTCTGTAATAACCACTGTCTCAATCGATATATCTATCTATTTGTGCCTATTTACTAACTTATTCACACTCTTGTCAACACTTTGAATTGTGTTTTTGCTTTATCCGTTTAACTTTGAACACGTCTTTTATTTTGTCACATAACTTGATAATTTTGACACATGATTTTGATTACCGTTGTTTTATAAATGTGCTCAAAATATTGCAATATTTGCAGGTGGAATGAGATCGTTGTGGTTGGATGTACAGGATGGCGCCCATGGTTACACATAGAACAGACGCACTTTGGAAGTGCTCACGAGAAGGTCATCGTCATAGAAGCTGGTCTCGATGACGATGTTGCCGCTGAGCAGTGATGCCGGGAGCATCTGTCCTTGAGGGGCGGCTTCGATGGCATTCTGCCACGTGTTCGTCGAGTCTGGGATGACGAAACCGAAGTCGAAGACCCACTCTAAAATGGCATAACATCATAGATGGCAGATTAGCTAAGCCTCAGACATGTTACAACGCACCTTCAATAATGTTGTCCCTCAAATAGACACGCTGTTCCAGGCGAAACTTGTCAATCTGCTCGGCGGAAGTGAAGTTTATTTCGCGCGACACGGCTTTGCACCGTAAAATCTGCTTCGGAATGCGTGCCTCGTGAATCTTTTCGGGATTGCTGAGGTCCTGCGAACTCTGCCAAAGGACGTCACCCGTGTCTGCGTCACGCAAGTTCATCCAGTTCCTACAAATACAAATAAGACATTAATAAATTTCAAAATTGTACCAAAAATGGAGAAATACAAATCCAAGAATGCATGTGCGTCACAACATGCGACAACAAACAGCCTACAGTAACCCGGAAGATGGCTAAACTCACAATTTGAATCCCTTTAAGATGTCTTCCGCGCGTTGATGCATCTTACTGCCTGTATTGGACGGTAAATGGGAGCTTGCTGTCGCCGTGGACATTGCAGAATCGAGATAGAAGGATGTAAGATTCGAAACTGACTGAAGCAATGAAGATGAAGAATGTCAAACTGGGGACCACTAAAAAGTGACTGTCTCGTTGTATTTGGTTTTCGTCGAGTTCTACGAGTATCTAGACAATACACAGCCCACACGAACCCAACCCCCTGAGGCTATTTGGATTTCACGGGGTACTTTTTTAGATCGTGTGGTTTGTGGGAGGTCTGTCACGATGCGAGGGGCCGAAAAACCGAAAATAAACGTGTTCAACACTCCGAACGAAAGACTTCTGATTGATTTTAACCGGTTAACTGAAGTCTCCGTATGTTCAGAACTTGTAAATTTTACCTTGAAAACAAAGTTAAAAGGTAAAAACTTCAAAATACTAAAGTGCAACTACCCTTTTTAATGTTTTTGTGGTTAAGTTAATCAAGGTTGCATTGAAACTGGTATTACAAACCAAAAAAACACAAAATGGGGTCTGATAAATGGCCCAATCATGCTTCCGATTGTTAAATAACGATTTCATGGACAGGGAATGCGTTTTTCCAAGACCTATCGAAACTTAGTCACGATAAGTACCAATCTGTGGAGTCTAGCCAAGAAAAAAACAACAGCCCAAACTTTGCTTTGATGGAATAGCAAAGTGGTCTGTTCAAAACCATGTGACAACAAAGCTTAGAACTAGCTTCAAAACTGAAAGCATTTCAGTCCCACGTCAGAAGACGACATCCACGGAGCCTCCATCCATCCCATATGAAAGCAACATCATCAAATGAGGATGGCAAATATAGGCATCGAGCACCAGCTGCAGAGGCCATCCCCTTTTCGCGCGGTCCTGCCTTTCGTAATGGCTTACCGGCACGAAAGCCCCATAGCATCATGGCATGCCATCCTTCTCAACGACTGCTATGACTGACGGAAAGCCCTCTGACAACACTCTCCGGTGCCCGACGGCACTCACCAGCTTTACCAGACGTATGTACATACGCCGGCAGCTAACAACTTCCATTTTCGTTCTCTGCCACTGCCTGGCCTCGCCTGGTTGTCAATAGCAACAAACCGGCCGTTGCTAATGTAAACGCACAGCCCTGCCCTTATTCAATTAGCCACAAATAACAAAAGGCTTCGACTCCAAAACTTTTATTCAAAAAACGGACAAAAAACGAGAGCCAAACATTTACAAAATGAGAAAAGTCATCAAGGACATTATATACATTGGGTTTTTCTCGTCGAAAAAAGCTCAGTGCTAAGGGAAATTGTTAAGAGAAACTGTGTAACACTACAAAAACGTCGAAAGGGTACACTAAGCAATGTTGTTAAAAATACAAATTGTCCTTATGTAAGACTGCCTTTGTGAGCAAAGATAAAAGTGGACCCCCCGACATCCACCAACACGCCACTGCCAAAACCATACACAATCCGAGACCGCTCCAGCGACAACCATCAAGTCCGGCTGATGGTGGTGATGGGCCAGAGATTACAGTAAGCACGGACGCCAGAGGGGATGGGGAGCGGGAAGAGGTACCAACTTTTGAATGGGGGAATGCAAAACAACGAGAAACAGGCATTACAAAAAAGGACGGTGAAGAAGAGCCGTGGAGAAGAGAGAACATTACAAAAGACAAAATGGGAAATCAAGTCGATCAAGAGAGATGGAGAGGTTCTGGTTTACTCGTCTTTGGCGCCATACACGGATTCCTCGCTGTAGGCAATGTACAGGAAGAGGTCCTCCTCGTGATGGTCTTGGTACAGCTGGCCCATCGTGGTCATCGTTTGGGGGATGACGTTGTTCACGAAGAAGAAGAGGGCGTCCTCGGGTCGGAGGTGGATTCTGAAAGGAATTTCATTGAATTCTAGATTCCAAAAAAGGATATGTGTCAACTTACCGCTTACGGATCAAAAAGTAGAATTGTCCAATGGTGAGATCTGAGGGAACGAGGTACTTCTTCTTGTCGAGGTCACGAAGGTTCGAGGTGGGGGCCTTCTCAACGATGACCGGGATCCTGTCGGGGTACTTGCGGCGGATCTTCTCGCCTTCGGCACGACGACGGTCATAGGCATTCTCTTCCTTGTAGGCCCACTGCATGTTGATGACGAGAGGTAAGGTTAATAGAGGCTGAAATCGGGAAAGGTCAAACACTGATGACGATTGACGACCTATTATGAGCACGAACAAACACGAAAAAGGAACGCCACGTGATAACAGGGGGCCAGTCATCAGAAGTACAACTAAACGCCGGAGCAGAAAAGGGGAGGAAATGCCGGGCCACAAAAGTGAAGAGCTCCCCCTACTAGTCGCGCAACTGGTTTCGTCAATGTGAGGAAAGACACAGGCCCTGCGAGAGACCTTGGTCCTATTGACTTTGCCTTGCCCCACCACCATGTGCAACGTCGCGCGGGAAACTCGTTGTCCCAGACCGAAGAAAAAGCAGACTAGAGGAAGGAAATCGACCAATGCATGTCACATATCAGCGCGCCTTTGTCGAAGAGACAGTGTAAACTTTCCGAGGCACGTACGACGCACAATAAATAGCCTCAGGGTACCTAATTACAAAAAAGCCTCTCACTCAGACAGTTTTGTATCATCAGCTGATGCAACCGGGGTGAGGTTGGTTAGCGTCGTTTACAAACATCGGGCGACAATGATCGCTAACGTGATAACCGAAACGCCAGCGGGCAAAGAGCATGAAATATGGAGGGGAAGCACATGGCTTTTATTCATCCCTGCGTTGAGAAAAAACGTGAAAGACCAACTGGAAAGGGGAAACGAGACAGAGTGGCGGTCATCACGTGGGGTCGCTGGCTTGCTTTTGCTTGTGCCGCGATGACGCAGACCTTTGAATGTTGTTGTTTCGCAAGAGGTTCTTTTTGGGAGTTTTTGTGGAAACAACATTGGAGAGTGCGCTGGAGGTGATTTCGACATGATTGGGGAAGTTTTTTTTGTAATGGCTGAATTGCTATTACAAAAACAGAGAATTTAAATAATAGAAACTAGAAGCGTTTTCTTAGAAAGCCAATTTTAGCAAAATTGTGCCATGTTGATAACAAAAAGGTTCAAAGAAGCTAACCAAAAATCAACAAAGACAACCTTCACAGTCAGTCAGACACCACGATCAGCTGACTATGCAGGAGGGGGTCTCTGCCTGCTTTGCTGCGTCCTCGTCGAATACGAGTATGACGACGACAACGGGGCCGCGAACGCTGCGATGTTGTGGGGTGGTGGTGAAGGCAGAGAGAAGTATAGAAGGGCCCTGGGTAGCCAGCCTGCAGCGCGACTATCGGGGGCCGCCAGCCCGCCTCCGGCGCCCACACGGACACATCCGCATGACGGGCGCCTGCGGCGACGGCCCGTCGCGGCAAGACCAAGCCGTCGACAGACACACTTCCCATGCGGAAAATGGCCTTATGAAATCAATGTCGAAGAGTGTTGCGGTGTGTACCCCACGAACCATCGGAAGGATAGGATAGTCCGTTCCTTCGAGACCCTAGGCTGCGGGAAACAAAGACAGACCTGAAGCCGCGGGAAACACGACGGCACGTGGTGGAGGGCATGAGCGCACGACAGGACCGATGTCCACTGACTGCGCCCTTTCCGAAAAACGCGCACGCGCTCGAAAACGCTGACATTTTTTGCTCTTTTTTGTTCAAAACTTCTTTCTTAACTAGGACGCGCCTACAGATTCCAATCTTTACAAAACTTTACAAATGTATTACACTAACTAATTGTAAGAGAATCAGAAAAGCAAAAAATTTAATTAAAACTTAAAATGTTTAAAATTTTAAATTAAAAAAACTGGCTTTTCTGAAAACTCTTTTGAAAATACTAAAGCTTAGGGGCTTTCAATCTTTACCCCGTTTGATTCAAAATGACGCTAAAGATGTCAAGAATGCTGGTACATAGTTTTGGTTTTGAAATCTATCCCATGTCGAACAAATTTTACAAAAATAGTAGAAAAAAATTTTTTTTTACTCGAAATCGACAAAACTGTTTTGAAAATAAAATGAGAACGGATCCACGAAATCAAACCGGGTTGGTCGGAAATCGAAGCTAACAAACTGCACAATGATATTGTTTCCAAAAGAGAGTAATGCAAAGTTTGGTATATAAAGATTTTGAAGTAAATGTAATGAAAACACGAAAAATGGTCAAAACTTTAAACAAGAGAAGAAACTACAATTTGTTTGTTTCAGTGGCAATACGACTATTTCCCAATAGCTAATGATAAGGACAATCTAAAAACATAGTTTGGACCCAAATCATTTCGGTACCGCAGAGTAATTATCAAATAACTAGTAGTTTGGACGCTAAAGTTGCATGCTCCGTTTTTGCTTGGTCAAGGAAAAATAATAGCAATTTGATTGATGTCGGCCACATGATCCATCAAATCGATGGCAACAAACACCTTCCCTAAGATTCTGAAGAAAAAAGTCGAATATCTTTCAAATTATGCCATTAAAGTAAAAAAATGCATCCAAATGCTTGCACCTTTGACGGCAGCCATCGCGCAGCCGTCGGGTGCGACGCACGACGCATCCCTCAACACAGAGAAAAGTGACAGACGCGCGCGCGCCGCTGCTTCCCCCCTTTCTTTCTCCAGTTGCGCAAAAAGGGGAGACGGTCCTGTCGTGAGCGGTAACGAGAATGGTGCCCTGACTAATGTAAGTTAATGAGGCATTAAACCATAGTACATCGAAAAGTGCATATAGAAAGCGCTCCAAAATCACCGGTTGGCGGACAAGGTTTTCGGCCGGACAAGGTTTCCCGTTTGGCGCCAGTTTGAAAAAACAAAGACAAACGGCCAAACAAATGCTGTGTGCATATCACCTGTGGCCGCACGACCTATCTCGTTTGGTCGTTTGTCCGTTTTTTTCAAACTGGCGCCAAACGGGAAACCTTGTCCGCCCGAAAACCTTGTCCGCCAACCAAATCACCCCACACGCCCCTCTGAAGCATCACATGGTACTCGGCTCGTGGCGCTTACTAAGCAAAGCATACAAGTCTCGAACTTTTTGTAAGATCGTCAAAAAAACAAAGTTTCACAATGTTGCGAGGTAGTGATCGATCGCTTCCGTCAAACTGAGGAAGTACGTCACTGACAAGCACTTTAAGCTGATAAACATGCTTGTTTACATCCTCCCAACCTCTACGTTAACTTAAAGCAGCAGGAAGTGGTCTAAGACAACTGTTTAATCTCAAAACCTATCGACGACATCCATCTGAATGGAGTAAGACGTTACGGTTCACCTAGTAAAACAACCAATTTTGTTTGTTCGCCAGTTTTGCGACCAGCATTCTAAAAATGGTAAAGGGTAAGCAACTAAAGTTCGCGAACGATTCCAAAACCTGATCTTTGGCGGGTAATTAATAAATTTAGAATTTAAAAGTGCAAAACAGATAAAATGCAAACACCTGGTCTGACCAAGTGTAGTGGCAATATGTAGCACTACAGGCTTTATAATAGAGATGTAGACTGGGGATATGTAAGTCTACAAATAGAGAAGAGGTTGCTTAGGAAGAGGGAATATGTGCCATGTGAGTAATAAAGCAAGATGTAAAGCGCCTGCTACGCAATACTAAACTGTACTGAGGATTTGGTCTCTGATCTAGTATTTATGCGGATTCTCTATTGATCATAGTTCAATCGTTAGGAGGCGGAGAATCTCTTGGGACCCACAGATGTCGGGATAAGGTGTGAGGTTAAATAATGTGTACGGGAGACTTGGGTAGACGCCCGCGGGTATTATACATGGTCAAAAGGCCGCTATGGCATAATACTAATATGAGAAAAAAGTGCGTAGCATAATTTTTGCAAAAAAGAGATGTTTCCCCAAAACATTAGCAGCAAAATGACATTTCCTCATAACATCAAAAAGCACGAGGTCACAGCTGCATCATCACAGCTGCGCGATGGCAGTGGATGCTTTTGGTCGCTTCGCCGTCATGTAATGTGCGCAAGATGTGTCAAACTCCGACTTATAGACTTTTCAGACTTATAAAAGTTAAACCGACCTGCATTATGATAACAACAGTTAGCTAATACCTGTACGTAAAAAAAAACCTGTTAGCAGACGTTGAAATAAGCAATAAACGCAAAAAATCGCACGGTTTTGCAGTGCTAAGCCGTTTAGCTGGGCCGCCACATGTTGTTGTCTTGCTTTTTGCTTCAACTGGCCTGCATTGAAAAAGAAAAGGCAAAAACACATCTGGTCCATCCATTTTGAAACACGTGATAGGGCCAGGGGAGTGGAGAAAGCAAAATGGAAAGCGGTTTGGGTTTGCCGTGGGCAGTTCATTCGAAAAAAACGACAAACAAGAGTGAGACGGCTGATTGTTGATGTTCGTTCGGTTGTGTCTACCCCACCTGACATTTTGACTTTTGTCTTCTCAAATGTTGATTTGGGACAATAAGAACAACAAATTGGTTGAACGTAAACATGGAACGCGAAGACAAGGCAAAGCAACTGATTGCAAGTTAAAGGTAAAAGTAACCATTTTCGGGGTTCAAAACCCGTGATCGGACAATGCTATCAATCAGTAAATAGTTTATTTGGTCGAGAATCGGTACATTGTACTCTCATAGAACAAGAAAATTATTAGTTACACTTGAAAAGAAAAGCATCAACAGCCAATTAAGCGACCTGAGAAGCCCACTTGCTCACAGCAGCCTTGGCCGGCAGGGACTGAACATCGGTACGGGCATCCTTATTGGCGATCGAGCCATCAGCCTTGATCAAAATCAGCGCCGGGATGCCAGAAACGCCGTACTTGTCAGCAAGCTTCTCAATGTTGGAATCACCATGAGGGATGTACAACCAGTTGCCGTGGGATTCATTCAGGTAGGCTTCCTGGTCATTGGCAGAGCGATCGAACGAGATGAACACGATCTCAAGGCCGCCATTGACGCCTTCCTCGTAGAATTCCTTCAAGACGGGCGTGAAGTTACGGCAGGGAGGGCACCAGTGGGCGCTGAAGTAGAGGGCGACGGTCTTACCCTGCAAAAGGAAATATTAGACAAGTTTTGGTGGAAATAACATGTTTGAAGCATAAATTATATATAAAAAAACAACCTGCAAAGCATCAGCACTGACAACCTGACCACCCTTGCGCTTGAGAGGAATATTGGCAAACAAGGTCGACATTCTGCGGAAATTGGTAGCTGCAACGAATCTCGTCGAAAAAAGGCTCTGTAAAAGCATTCTGTGCTGTGGTATCGGTGCTGGGGAAGCTGGGCGTGGTCCGCGAAACAAGTCGGAAAAACGGAAATATCATTTTTACAAGGAAAAACGATTACAAAAGGTGGAAAAGTGAAAAGTTGAATCATGCAATCGATGGAAATTGCAAACACAAACAGTGAAAGTTTGACAGCCGTCGAAGGAAAACCAACTAACAACGCTGCCAAGAAGTAGGTAGTTTCGAAACTGGGACAACAAACCCAATTACAAAAGTCCAATTCGTCGCCCGCTAATTTTTGCTTTCATTACACGCTTTCAAAACATAATCATTCAGCTTATAACAAGCACAAACACGCCGATACGCGCCAGATAAAATCACTGTTTTCGAAACTACTTTCCTATGAACAACAATGCATTTAGTCAGCCTAACAATGAATCAAACACCAATTTCCATGGTGACGGCGGCGACGCAGTGGCGGTCCTCCAGAAATACAAACAAACCAAACACGGCCACGGCTCAAGTGGAACGAGGACCATGAAAAACAAAATAAACTGCCATATCGATTAAATGTTGTGTTCCTCGCGAATCCGCTTGGCTTCCTCGAAGGCCATCTGCTCGCGAAGGAACTTCTCGTACTCGACTTTGCGTCGCTTTTCGTTGAGCTCTTCCTTCCAGGCACCCATCTGAGCATCACCTTCGGCCGTATCGGGCAATTTATAGCCTTTCATCTGCAAATTTCAGTGATTTAAGGATTAAAAACTACACAGAAAAGGGAAAGCGTGATAAGCAGTCGAGAAAGTCAAAGAACAACAAGTAAGATAATAATAAACTCACGAAATATTTGAAAAATGCAGGCTGATTGAAAAACCAAAATGCACCGACGGGAAATGCTACCAGAATGAAGAATCTGCCTGTTTCCATGCGCCAGTTGGTCATTTTGATGGCGTGGTAGTGGTTTAATTTGGCTGAAATGAAAGAAATATATAAGAATGTTTGAAAGGAAAACACTCGATGAAAAACGCAAAAAACTCCATTAAAAATCGTATTAAAGCTTGTTTCAATGTTTCAATTATGTTAACCAATGTATGACGACAATAATGGAAGATAGAAAGTATAAATTTACGCGCTGGATGGAGTGATAAAGACGGAAGAAACGAAAATATATATATTTTACATTGCTGATTTTCGACGAAATAAGACTTGGCGTTGTGTCCCAAACAGCTAAATAGTTGAGAGCTTTTTTGCTTGCTTCGCTGAACGATCGCGAAGATCAGTCAATGGATCATCGTCGTTCGAGATTTTTCGATGACCAGCGCACAATTTATATATTTATTTCGAGATGGTGACACGCAATGTGGGTATGTTGACTGTTAGAAGTCGATAGGCCAATCGCTGTACAGTTTTTGAAACGTTTTTAGCATTTGCTCACTCGACGTTAGTTGGGCTTGACTGATTTATTGAGATAGCTAGGCATCTATGGGGAAGACATGTCTCCTGTTTTTTCACATTGTCAAGTGTTGTGGCAATCTTTAAAAGTATACTACTATTGACATTAACTGGTATTGGCAGTTTTAAATATATAAAATATATCCAAATACCACATTTTTTATGATTACCATCTTTTTTTTTCGCGGTACTTTAGCAAATTCAACAACACAGATCTTCAGTTTTCTTTAAACAACCTTTTCAGCCCACTTTTTGAGGGCATCATTCACTGTTAGATTTTCCACATCATACCTGACATCCTCAATAGCGACACTTCCGTCATTTTTGATGAGAATTATCGACGGAATAGTGCGGATTCCGTACTTTTCTTTGAGCTTTTTAATGCCTGCATCGCCGTGCGGGATGTACAACCAGTTGCCATGGGATTTATTGAGGTAGAATTCCTGATCATTGGCCGAGCGATCGGACGAGATGAACACGATCTCGAGGCCGGACTTGACGGCTTCTTCGTAGAATTTCGTCAAGACGGGCGTAAAGATACGGCATGGACCACACCAGTGGGCACTGAAGTAAAGAATAACCATTTTGCCCTAAAAAAATAGTGATTTGATGCAGTTTTCAACTTTTAAAACTTACTTTCAAATCCTCTGCTGTGGCAATTCCACCACCATTTCGTTTCAGCGGAATATCAGTGAACACGGCAGCCATGCCTAAAACTCGCTAACAACGAATGTCGCACAAATTGCTTTGCCATGTGTTATGTATTGTATTTATAGAGATTCTCTTTATGACAGTCTTTACGGACGCAATCACATAAATTCAATTGTGTTACTAATTGGATGACTCAGTAAGAAAAGACACAATATACAACACTAACCCTTATTGCAACTTTTGTTGAAAAAACACGGGTTCAAGTGTTCTGATTGAAACTTATGTAATTGGCGAATCACTGATTGAACAACACTGTAAGCTAGTGATTACAAAACTAATATCTTGACTAATGTAATTTTGAAACGCGCTGTTACCGTTTAACACAGTTTTTCGAAAGTTGGAAAGCTTTGCACACTCAACCGATTCATTGAGAATTTATTTTCATTATCATCAACACTTTTGGGATACTTTAGCTAAGCCGAAATGGAATCCTAAATGATGCAGTTTTTTTAAACAATCTTATCAGCCCACTTTTTGAGGACTTCCTGTACTGTAAGGTGTTTCATTTCCACATAATCTCCAACATTCTCAATAGCCATTGTTGGGCTTCCGTCCTTTTGCAGCAGAACCATAAACGGAATGCTGTGTCTAGTATTATACTCTTTTTTAAGCTTTTCAATAGCTGGATCGCCATGAGGGACATACAACCATTTACCGTGAGATTTCTTGAGGTACGCTTCTTGTTCAGCGGCAGACTAATCGATCGAGACAAACACGATCTCGAGTCCACTTTTGACAGCTTTCTCATAGAATTTCTTCAAGACGGGCGTAAAGTGACGGCATGGACCACACCAGTGGGCACTGAAGTAAAGAACAACCATTTTGTCCTAAAAGAAAGATGATTTGCGACAGTTTTTAAACTGAAAACCTACTTCCAAATCCTCCGCATTGGCAGTTCCACCACCGTTTCGTTTCAGAGGAATATCAGTGAAGACGGAAGCCATGTCTAAAACTAGCAAACAACAGATGCCGTTCAAACTCGTTATCCATCCTTTTCCGTGGTATGTATTTATAGTGATTTCTTGTCAGACAGACGTAAATTGAAAAACCTTTTTGTACGTATGACGATGCAAAAGTACAAAGAAATGTCTGAGCGTGAATCGTACAACTGTTTAAATTTGTCTAGGACGCAATGAAATCCGTTCCAATGTATTCCTGGTATGATGAATAAGCAAAACAAAAGTTGATACAGTTTAAAAGCTTTAAAGTTTCGTAGTTTGAGAATTGTCGAACAAGTAATGATGAAATCTGATGATTACAAAACTCACATTAAGCTACATGGCATGAAGTATCAAAAGACACTTGCCAACTAATTTAAATAAAAATTATTCTTTTGCCGCGTACTTCACTTAAGTATATTAAGGCTACACAGTTTTTTGGTTTTAAAAACAAAGATGATTTAATACAGCTTTCCACTTTTTTCTTTGTATTCTAATGTATTATTGATTTGACAAATCCGAAATAACACAATGTAGAAGCTACAACAGGTTTTAACTCTTAACTTATTGGTGAAACAATAATTTTGTCAATCTATACAGTTTTTTTTTGAAGGTTATTAAAGTTTGGTCACTTGACGTTGAGCTTGACCGATTGATTGCAATACGTTCGGAGCTATACGGAAGACATGCTTTTTGTTCTTTCAGATTGTTTGACTGTTTATAGAAATGTGTTATTATCTACATGCTCATGTTAAATCCGCATAAGCATGTTCAATCGTAACAAATATATTCAAATCCAACATTTATTTCAATTGTCATAGTTGTTTTTCCAAAGCCAACATAGCATTTCAAATGCACAGAAGTTTTGTTTATACAACCTTATCAGCCCATTTTTGAAGAGCATCCTTCACTGTAAGCTCATACACATCATCTACGACATCTCTAATGGCCACACTTCCATCATTGTTGAGAAGAACCAAATACGGAACACCGTTGATGCGATACTGCTTGTTGAGCTTTTCAATGATTGCATTGTCATGCGGAACGTACAGCCAATTGCCATGGACTTCATTTAGGTAGGTTTCCTGGTCCTTGGCATTTTCATCCCACGAAATGAACACAATCTCGAGGCCAGAGTTGGCGGCTTCCTCGTAAAACTTTTTCAAAACCGGCGTGAATTCACAACATGGACCGCACCAGTGAGCGCTGAAGTAAAGAGCAACCATTTTGCCCTAAAAAAAGACTATTCGCTACGTTTTATACAATTTTCAAACTAACTTTTAAATCCTCCGCTTTGGCAGTTCCACCACCGTTTCGTTTCAGAGGAATATCAGTGAAGACGGAAGCCATGTCTAAAACTAGCAAACAACAAACGTCGTTCAAACTGCTTATCCATCATCTACCGCGGTATGTATTTATAGTGATTTCTTGTCAGACAATCGTAAATTGCAAAACAGTTTCGTACGTATGACGAAGCAAAAGTACAACGAAATGTCTAAGCGTGAATCGTACAACTGATTAAACTTGTCTGGGACGCAATGAAATCAATTCCAAAGTGTTACAGATTTGATGAATCATCAACACCAAAATTGCAACCTTGAAGTTTTGTAATTTGTGAGTTGCCGAGCGAACAACGATGACATCCGATGATTACAAAACTCACATTAGGCTACATGGCTACTGTAGTATCGAAACACACTTTTGTCAAGTAATTAATACCTGATAAATTTTTCATGACTAATTCAAATAATAAAAGTCATTCTTTTGTGAATTCCCGCACTTCACCTGGTTATAAGGTCAGGACTACACAACATTTTTGGTTTTTATGTTTGGCTTACCTGTTGTAGCTACTGCGTGGTACATCGAAAGGTCATTTTGATTTATAATGTTCATAAGTAAAAGGGACAGTAATCGAAAACGAGAAAAAAATGCACGCATGTTTGTCGCAGATCAGATAATTGCGACGCGGCTTAGAGTTTCCATGAATGCAACTTTTGTTGATTCATGAAGTTTAACGTTCGGAAATCACTTTCATAGCACGTTAAGATACGCTAAACAGATATGATTACATTGCTTATGAATCAGACAGTTCAAAGCGTGTTAAGTTTGACACTGCCGGGCAAAGTCAGTGTCTACGCTTGTACGATCGTTTTTGTGGTCAAACTGCAGTGATACACGAAAACTGCGACAGTAAAAGTCTTGGAAATGTCTACGTAAATTAATAACTTCTTTGGAAGCAACGAGTGGTTGAGTGGTTTAATAATTGAATGCCACGCCACAAAATAAGCCCGATCAGTCGGAATCATATTTTATTGGGAAAGATTAGAAGGAATCTTCAAAATGTGGAAACTGATAGGTTTGTACTTTTAAGCATGGCATCCTCCGTTTGGGTAAAATAGTGGTAGCAGCAAGCGGGTCATTTTAATTAACCTTTAACTTCCGTGTATGCGATAGCAACTAATACTCCAAGTGAGCATTACATATTTTCCCCAGTTTTTATAATTTCCAAATTTATTCAGGGTTTATAACCACCATGCGCATATTCAAGGAATGATTAACGTAAAGGTACCACAAATACCATTACTTGAAACTCACCGTAATATATACAGTGCTGGACAAATTGTTAGGGCCACCCCAAAATTCCGTTTTTTCTGCTTTCATTGATTTGCTACACGTTTTTGAATATCAGAAATGAATTCAGCACCCAAAATAACCCTCGCGCCCGTGAAATGCCGGATCGGTTGCGCCGTTCCGGTGAGAAATGCCAAAATTTGCGTTTTTGGGGGTGGACACATCTTTAGGGCCACCTACTTAAAAAAATTCGCGCGTGCCGTAAACGTGTTCGTTTGGCACGAAATTAAAATCAGGGCTCAACTGTAGCATGCTTAAGCCCCGAGAACTGTTGCAGCGCAAAGGAAGCGTGCCACGGCACTCCTGGTGCTGAAACCCCCTACGATTTTGAGAATTGATGTTTTGGCACACAATTGATGCCCAGTTCCAACTAAACTAGTTTTTATGTATGTATAGGCTTGGAATAATGTTTTCTAATGTTTTTCAGTTTAACGAGTATGTTAAAGTTTGGTTTTGGGACCGATCTTATTAGTGGGGCGCGACCCTTGGTTCACTTGACGGCACGGCCAGGTGGCACGAGCATGTGCATGCCACTTTTATTCAAAGATTTCATTGCCTATTATAACGAACTGTAAAATGGCATGCAGAAAATCTGCTGTCTATACTTGGCGGGACGTACCTGGGCCACGATAGAAAAGTACGGTGTCGCTAAGCTTACATAAGGTGAAAATTGAGCACATTTGGAAGTTTTGGCACACTCGAGCCAGGCGCGTCTTTCCTGTAGGTATAAATCAAATTTTTGAATGGCGCAGGATGTGTTAAGATGGGAGACATGGGTTTTAGCTACCTCGCTATGTGTGGCATTCTGTAGGGTGCCAAAACAGGAGCACGTGTTGCTGTAAATTGGTTTGTAAACTTCGAAAATGGCACTCCTTGCGTGCCTTTGGCAACTTTTTAGCATTATGTGATTGGTTCAGATGTGAATGAATGTCGTGGTGCAAATCTCGTAGTCGATTACCGGAAATTATCGATTGATCGGACTTTGCTAGAATGCATGATCATATCAGCACCAGGAGTGCCGTGGCACGCTTCCTTTGCGCTGCCACAGTTCTCGGGGCTTAAGCATGCTATAGTTGAGCCCTGATTTTAATTTCGTGCCAAACGAACACGTTTACGGCACGCGCGAATTTTTTTAAGTAGGTGGCCCTATAGATGTGTCCACCCCCAAAAACGCAAATTTTGGCATTTCTCACCGGAACGGCGCAACCGATCCGGCATTTCACGGGCACGGGGGTTATTTTGGGTGCTGAATTCATTTCTGATATTTAAAAACGTGTAGCAAATCAATGAAAGCAGAAAAAACGGAATTTTGGGGTGGCCCTAACAATTTGTCCAGCACTGTATGAGTGTTCTGAAATGCGAATAAACGTGAAGAAACTTACTTGACGTGAACTTTTCACTTTTAATTTATAAAAAATATATTTCAAAGCGACAGTAACCGTGCATACAAAGTACTATAGTAACGTAAAAGGGCAGTTGACCTCTTAAAAACATTTGAACATCTTTTAAAAGTTTGTTATCATTAAAAACTTGGAGTTGAATTCAAAAAGCTATGCTACATGGAAGTTCATTGCGAGCAAAGCTACGCGGTCATTACAAGCATCGTTATGATACCTGTCGCCAACCATGGCGAGTTCACCATGAAGACCACCCACAACGCGTCCAAACGCGCTTCTACCGCGGCGAGAGACACTGTCTCTCGTCGTCAGACTGTCTTTTACTCTCTCGCATGTTGTTACTATCACCGTTTGCTCATGTAATTGTTGCTTTTGTTGTTATATATATCTCGTCGCATCCATACCATGTGACCCAATAAAACCCTTGGCCAAGGATCCCTTATTGCGTGTCAACAGTGGTGCATCTTCGGATCGGTACCTACTCCGATCGCGCAGCAGGCAGCCGTCTCCCCTGGCCCGATCGCCCACGGCGGTCCACCTCGTCGGCCAGTCCCGCCCGGACCCAGCGCGTCCGTCCAGAGCAGCAGTCCGGCCCGTTCGCGTTGTGCGTTCGGCGTCCGTCCAGCGAAGCAGACCCGAGCCCGCGTTTTTAGGCGCGCGCGCTCTCCCAGCAGTCCCGAACCCGCGCTCCCATCGCGCCGTCGTTCCCCCTCCATGAAGCAGAACCGTCGAGTGTTTCCGGTATCCTTTCCTCACCTGCGGAAATGAAAGGATTCGCCATGTTGTGTCCCAGAATGCCGACACATTGCGGAACCTACAGCAGAAGGCTGTAGTTTCGCGTCATCCGGTGCTCCGCAATCAGTCTGCGTCACCTCTCTCGAAGACTTCGTGTGCCCCCGAACAGCCTCGTCGTCAACCCTCTCTCTCGAAGACTTCGTGTGCCCCCGAACAGCCTCGTCGTCAACCCTGCCCGCCTGCGGCACCCCTCTGGCATCTTCCCGCTATCTCGAGCGTCTGCGAAGCTCTGCTACCTCATCGAGCGCCCGTGCTCACTCTCTTTCAGATCGACCGATGATCGCCCCATCCAGCTTCAACCATCGAAGCCCCTTCCATGCTTCAATGATCGCCTCCATCCGCGATCCCTCACATCGACTGCTCCCCCACCGACTGCTCCCACCAACACCGATTGCTCTGCCCCCTGTGGCCCCCGAAGGCCCTTCTCATCGAAGCGGTCTTTCCGCACCAGTCAACCGACCACCACCTGAACACCACCGATATCAGCAACCCCGTCGACCCATCGCCACGTTTGATCCTGATCAAATGGACTCCACGAATCGACCACCTCCAGCAACAACCTTCCACCCGAGCCATGCCCCGAGGCCCCGCAGTGTCGCCAACCATGGCGAGTTCACCATGAAGACCACCCACAACGCGTCCAAACGCGCTTCTACCGCGGCGAGAGACACTGTCTCTCGTCGTCAGACTGTCTTTTACTCTCTCGCATGTTGTTACTATCACCGTTTGCTCATGTAATTGTTGCTTTTGTTGTTATATATATCTCGTCGCATCCATACCATGTGACCCAATAAAACCCTTGGCCAAGGATCCCTTATTGCGTTGAGGCCACTTTATCAAAACTAAAGTGGCCTCAACGCCGCCACATCAAAACCATGGCTCTAGTAAAAACATAACCATGCAAAGTTTGCCACTTGTGACAGTTTTGGTGGCACTACTATTTCCAGTGTTTGCACTCACATCAGGTAAGTTAAAAATTCTGAGCAAACATTGGTTTACATTAATTTTCAATTCATCGTCACAGCAAATATTGTAACTTTCAGCTGTGAAGATAACAATTCGATGAAACGGCACCTGAAAGGAGTGCCATGAGCAATGTGTTGGTTGTACAGGACTCCAATACTACCTCGGCCCCGGTGGTTGTAAGATGTGTACTGTAGCTCAATAGCATATTTTTGGATATGTACGTTTTATACGGAAGTGTATTACGAAAAAAAGACCAAATCTCAATACTCCCTTTTAGCCGGAATGCGTGAAAATGTCAAGCGAAGGGCATGCAAACGGTACTTGTCAGAATCTAGAATTTCAGTACTTCGAGAAAACCCCTGATGACGATGTATTCAACGGGTACAGTAGCCAGCATGCGTTAAACATGGGTAACTGCAGGACTCCGAAGGATAGTGACATTGGCAAGAATGATCCTATCATCAAATATAACACAAAACGACATCGATATCACTGATTCGTGGAACGTCAATTATGCAAAATATTGCCAACCATATATAGCTAAAAATTCTGATATACGCTTATAAACGGGTCGAACAAACGTAACAGTAAAGCCATGCTTTAAAAGTACCGGCTTTTTGTATAACTCCAAGGCATTAATTGCAGAAGGCGTACAGCGGATCGTTTGATTAAAAGCAATAAAGATTCAGTTTGAACCAGTATTGTAATAATCTGAAGCGTAGGATAAGTTGGATAAAGAATCAGATGTTTCAGCTTCGTCGTTCCGCATCTTCGAGCAAGCTCGCCGAATGCTCCCTCTCCTCCGCAAAAACAGCTGTTTCCACTACCTTTAAGATTCGCTAGCTCGATGATAATCACAAAAACAACACACAAAGAAACGTCAGATAATAGTAAAGTTTTATTAGGTAGTGTGTTGCTATCGAACGCAATGGACAGTAAATGTAATTGATACAATGGTAAATAACATGTAAATTAACACCTATAGACAATGAGAACGCTTTATATTTGGGAGCTCATGGCACTTGACCAGTGGCTGGGGGCAGCATCTCGCAGGCTCGGTCGGGACGATACGTCAGATGAATCGACTATGTAGGCAGGACGATCCGGATTGAAAAAACATCGCGTCTCTTAAGATGCGAACGAAGAGAGCTGTAGAACCATGGAAAGATCCGCGCCAGTACTCTGTTGATTACCGGAAAAATAGGCCGCTCTGGCGTGATTCGGGGTAGACCATCGGCTTTGCAGTAACAGCTGGTAAGAAGCGACTTGAGTTTTGATGCACCACGATGACAGCGACTTGTAGAGCGAAAAACATGAGGCATGCACACTTGCTACTGCAGCGAAACCGCGCGAGATTGTAAATCTGAAACAGTGATTACCACCTGAAAAGCACGCGTGCGGGGCACATTTGGCTTGAGACGCCAACATTTAGTGTCATGACAGACAGCACACAGTAAAGTGAATCTGGCAACATCAGAAAAACAAATTGTGCAATTTTCACTCGAACATTACATTCAAGGACCAGTGACACGACGGATTTGTAGGCCAGTGAGCACAACAGCTTTTAAACAGACAAATTACAATATGCACGAATAACAAACGTTAGAAGTCTAGCGACTTGTGACACTGAACGTCAGAAGCATGTCTTACTCAGTAGCTGCGACCACTCGATGCCGGGCGAGATAAACAGTATGAGTAATATAACCGGTAATAAGAAACGCGACACCGCATAATTTAAAAACCAAATTGGAACAACAATGCTATATATTCTTCTACAATGTAAAGTAGATAATGCATAGATAAATGACAAGCACTTGCGACTGGTTGGAGTCTCACTTAGGCACCGATAATAAGACAGAAAAAATATGGAAGAGTCACACTGGGTTTCGCGAAAAAGGGGTGCGGCGGGCGGGATAGTAACATATTAATAAGGAAGAAACGAGAATGACAATGATAAAAAGTGTCCATAACGTTGAAAAACAACGCAGAATAAAGAAAAACCGGAGGCTGGAACACAGCAGCGAAAATGCACGGTTTTTCGTGGCGAGACCTCGACGACGGAGGACACTCAAACATTCAAAAAAACACAATGCACCTCGCTGTGCGAATCTTTAAAGTGCGTGGACGAACAGCCCGTTTCAGCTTCGTCGTTCCGCATCTTCGAGCAAGCTCGCCGAATGCTCCCTCTCCTCCGCAAAAACAGCTGTTTCCACTACCTTTAAGATTCGCTAGCTCGATGATAATCACAAAAACAACACACAAAGAAACGTCAGATAATAGTAAAGTTTTATTAGGTAGTGTGTTGCTATCGAACGCAATGCCTACAGAAAAAAGTGAAGGTGGTGATGAAATTAGGGCAGTTGTTGGTACAATGCACGATACCTAACATAAAAAGGAAATTTTTACTTAACGAGCGGAAGACAAAAACAATCAATAGCCTTGCAATGAGAATGAATGGCTAGCATAGGAATGTTAAGCAGGGGGCTGCGCCCCCTGCTATGGAAAAAACTGGTGGATAAATGGCAATGCGTTGAAAATGCATCAGACCAGAACACGCAAGAAACTGAATCGCTAGATTCTGAGCTTTAATTTTAGACAACATTAAATTGCCCGGTTTAGAACAGCGGTAAGTTTCGAGCAATTGTAAATAAAAGCGGTATTGCCGCAAATAGGAGAAGTGGTACAACAGTTTTGAAAAAAGACTGGCCAAAAATACAATCTCGGAATAAATTAACACAACCTTAACTTACGCAACAATGATCCGAACTGGTAAAAGTCATACATTGAAACAAGACTAACAGCATGACGGCCGACACACAGACGACTTCGCTGGCGAAAGGTGCTGTTCGATACGGGACGCCAGTTAAACGCGAATTAACAAAACACTCTTTTTGGAGGAGTGACAAACATCTTTAAAAAAGATCAATGTGAATAGTAAACAACATATAGCCGTAACTCCGGAAAAATTCTGCCGACAAAACCCTTAGGGTTTGTAAACACAAAGTGTAAAATGACTAAATGTTTTCAATAAAGGAATAAACACGAACTCTATAATGAGTGAACACTCAATTAGCGAATACATAACGACTTAAGAGTGACGTTTGATAACACTTTTCGGGGCCATTGTAGCAGTAAATAAAGCTTCTTTCATGAAAAAACTTTTTTGAAAGGACAGCATAGCGATGCCATGTTGTGTGGGCCGCGAATAGATCATGACGATCGTAACATACTACACTACTAAAAAGCGAAGAGCCTAAAGGTAAGACATTTAACGTGACGCCTAAACCGCGGAAGTACAACCGGTAATTGGTTGATTACGGGTGTAAAATGGAAAAAACTACTGGCCACGAGAAACCGACAAGTGATTGAAAGTAAAGTCTAATGACAATCACTATTACTCAGGATTGGACAACCATAAGGGTTAGGAAACATGTAAAGGCACTTTAAACGGCCGTGCCGCATTTTCGGACAATGTCTCGTTTGATAATGTGACAAAACTGTTAGACAAGTCACCACAAACAACAGTGAAGCGAGGGACTGTAATTTCATCGTTTGACGATGAGTGTAATAGGATCAAAAATACGTTTTGATTGGTTTAATAACCGTGTCAAATACGCGTAGTGTACGCTTTTTTCAAAAACAAAGCTCTGAGCTTGACCGGTAGGGCGTAGGGAGAGATCAGGGGAACAATTTCGTAATCGAAAAAAGACAGCAGGGCCCTAATTGGTAAGAGCACCTGACTGTGTGCTTCAAGAGCCACTTTAAGGAATCCAGAAATCGTAAGGGACTTATGCTGAGGGAGGCCTCCTTGCAGCCCTATCTGCATAGCGCAGTGTGCGCTTGGCAATGGGAAAACCGAGCTGTGCTCTGGGCCGACGGTATAAGTATGTGGGGATGTCAAAACGACGATACCTTTTGATTCTTCTTGTAAAGAAAAGGTCCATTAGTTGCTTAACAGCGACGTTTGGGGTTATACAAACGGCCAATTATAGGCACCCTGGGAGGTCAAGGGAAATCAGTAAAGCAAATGGAGTTACCTCACTCCAGTACTATCGCAACATTGTAGTCGCGGGAATAAATCCACCCGGTAAAGCAGGATAAGACGACAAGGGATTAACGTAAGGGCAAACGGAAAATGGCCTTTGAGTGCTAAACAGCTCTCTGAATTTAATGGTCTGAGTCTAAATAACCTGGTCGCGACTGAATTGACGACTCGGATCCAGACGCCTTAGTGGCTAAACGCCGAGGGGGGATGGGAAATCAGCAAGATTTTATATAAAAATATGCGTCAAAAAACGCGTTTCGAAGGAAATTAGGCAGAAACCGTCGCCCTTGAACTAAGCAACAGTGATAGAGGTGTAGGAATGACCCCAAAGCATGACACGTGACGAAAGTGAAGCATGGGCCAACAATGTAGCGCTCAAAACGAAGATTTATATATAATTTATATATAAATTTAACCGTAAACGGCCTGAACTCTACCGAGAGAGAATTGTTTTTGATTGCGTACTGATACAAGCCCTGAGAAGACTGTACAGCAGCTCCGAAAGGGGCTCAAAACACTTGAACTAAACCACTATGATACAGGTGAAGGAATGGTCCTCGAACCTGACACTTGACGAAAGTGTGGCATGGGCAAACAATGTTGCGCTTAAAGTAAAGATTTATATATAATTTATATATAAATTTAACCGTAAACGGTATGAAATCTACCAAACAAGGATTGTTTTTGACTGCGCACTGCTAGAAACCCTGATATGACTGTGGAGCGGCTTCAAAGGGGGGTCAAACAAGGCGCACCAGAGAAGGGCGAGGGACATGTGGCGAAACTCCTCGTAGACTGACGCTACCGCTTAAAAAACGGGGCTTAAATAGTTTTAGGATGGTCAAAAACAAAGAGGACCGGGTACAGGTTATATGAGGCCACTCTTCGGAACAAAAAACCAAAGAAAAATGGGCCTAAAAAGCAGAAAAAATGATATATATATTATTACAAAGGAACAGAGATAGGAGGCAAAGTCAGGACTTTCCCTTGAGCTACTCGACGCAAAATAGACATCAATATGACACTTAAGGCAATAGTAACATATTAATAAGGAAGAAACGAGAATGACAATGATAAAAAGTGTCCATAACGTTGAAAAACAACGCAGAATAAAGAAAAACCGGAGGCTGGAACACAGCAGCGAAAATGCACGGTTTTTCGTGGCGAGACCTCGACGACGGAGGACACTCAAACATTCAAAAAAACACAATGCACCTCGCTGTGCGAATCTTTAAAGTGCGTGGACGAACAGCCCGTTCTGAAATTCAAAACTCAGATAATCGATTACCAAAAACAAGTCGGCACTTTGTAAAAGGTTTTGTTCGGATGCAAACACTGTGTCAAAAGCATTGAACTGAATTTTGTTTATTTTTTTAATCCAGTTTTGTTTTTTACTTGTGATAATTTTTGTGTAAAAACTATTGCCCAAAAGCTTTCTTCATTCATTCCTTACTGAGAAAAGGTATTTACATAAATTACTCAAATGTAGATATTTTGTATTTTGTTCTCACTGATTTTTACGTAAGTTCTTGTTCCTTGATCGAAAATTCCAATGTCACAAAGTTAACGGTGAAAAACAAAATCATTTTGTGATCTTTTGAACTACAACGGTTCCAAAACACCTGCTAATTCGATCATGGGTTTCATCTGTACATTGCAATTTATAGTTACAGTTGGGTTTTGCAACGTTGAAGTCAAAGTTAACGGTGGCATTTACCACGAACTCACATATGTGTTCAGGGTCAAGTATTCTGTAAAATTCTGACACTTTATAATGAATGATACGTTCCAGCTGCCTTTTTGATCTGCAAAACAGTTACGTGTAATAGTTTTTGGATTTGTGACTCATATTAAGATTAAGAAATAGCAGTAGAATATAAAGTACAATTACAGGGTGCGCCAAAAGTTCCCGAACAAACATTTCATGCCATAACTAATTAACAACTAACGACTAAGCTACCTAACCAAGGTGTATTGATAACATAGTTATATAGTAAACTAATGCCCAAGCGGTTCTTCAGTGGCTGCTCCCTGCGCCGCTACAGAAGTCAAAACGTTTGTCCAATTTTTGCGCGGAAGGCCGGAGGTGGGTGGGAGACATTGGGATCCCGTCCTGGCGTCGCGAATTTTGTAGGATCTTCCAAGTTTGGCGTTAGTTAGCATAGACCCTTAACTCCAAAATCGAGCACAGATTGGATTTTACTAGGTTCAGGTATGGGAGTATGGTCACCATTTCGGAGGTGCACTGAAGTCGACAAAAACAACGACTTTCGGTGAAGTTGCTAACTTTGATCAATGCGATGAGCGGTGATGCCAATTAAGCATCAATTAAATGCTGCTAAACTTTTTAAGATGTATGAACTCCAAAACCGCTGCGTCGATGGGCTTTAAAATGAATTTTTACCCTTAAATCCCAGGAACAAGAAAAAAATAACGATGTAGCAGAATCCGCTCAGAATCCTTGCAAAACACGAATCCTGGCGGATATCAAAAATTATAGCAATGCTGGAGGATCCAAGGCATAAAATCCAATTGATTAGATGGAGGTCACTCGCTTCTCTTATGCGAAAAAAAATTTGGAAAATGACTTTCGGTCTCAAAGCTGGACCTGCGGCCCCCGCCCAAAATCTGAAAAAAACGTTTTGACTTCTGTAGCGGCGCAGGGAGCAGCCACTGAGGAACCGCTTGAGTTTAAGTTTACTATATATCTATGTTATAAATCCATCTTGGTTAGACAGCTATATCGTTCGTTGTTTACTAGTTATGACATGAAATGTGTGTTCGGGTTTGTTCGGGAACTTTTGGCGCACCCTGTAGTATGCAAAGTGGAACTACAGACGCGAATGGTTAGATAATTAAAATGGTTTTGTAAGAATTTTGGATTAGAAGTGCAAAAACTAGTAACAAAATGTCGGAAATGCGCAACCAAAAGGTTGACAATTTTAAATAAAATTAAAAAATTGTAATTTTGAGCGGTGATGGCACCGTTCGCACTCTTAATAGAAAACCGAAGTGCCTATAAGATAATGATTAGCAATCTTTGGCTTTATTTTTTCAAAATGTGCATGACTGAATTTGACCCTTCTTTTGTTAGACGAAATAGTATCATTCAGTAAATGTTTATCAGAAAAGGTGACAAAACAAATTAAAACGTCGCTTTGTGTAGTCTACTCAAAATACAAACTTTACAAATGCCATAAAATGGAAATAAATTTATCACTTCTGTACCTGAAATCGGTATGAATGATGTGTACCAACAGGTTAAAAATGACGAATTTTCAACCAAAATAAGTAACTTCTGCAGTACAAATTTCAGTGTTATTCATCATTTATGCATAAATGTCATTTTATAAGTCTGAGTGTTTGGTGGTTTTGTCAATGGTTTTGAAAGCTCTATTTTCATTCACATCTACTGTAGACAAATTACGTAACAAAATAACCAGATCACCGAGTCACTACTTTTAGCCACGTAATAAGTCTTCATCACGCTACATGTTTGGTGTTAATTCACTTTGATACGTTTACTGACTGTTACTGGTAACCTCATTACCAATTTCCACCTTGAACCCCTCTTATTTTTAGAATTTTTCCTCTTTCTGTAGGAAAAAACTTGACTCCACCCTAAATATATCTGCGACAGGTTTGTTCCGACATGTTTCAAATGATATAAATAAGCCTCATAGCGCTGAATTTGGGTGTAGTATGCTTCAAAATAGAAGCACTGGGACAGTACACTTGTTAGCTTTACTCAAGTCCGCTTGACGAAGCTACAAAGTGATGCGTATACATTTTTAAGAGAGCGTGTTTGTATGTTTTTTATGGATAAAATGATGTGTGTTTGTTCATCTCTCTGCAATTTCGATGAGGGGTGGATAATAGGGCTTTTGTTTTGACGGTATTTTATGTGAAAAGCATTTCAGGGTTGTGTCTTGGGTGAATCATGAAGGCCTGGATCTGTCTCGTATGCTTTTTTGTGCCAGCGGTCGCCGGCATCCGCGATGTCCCGGTCGGATTGGCATACACGAAACAATGGGATGGCGTCTGCTCTGCACTGTTGACCAGCTCATTCGTATTTTACAACAGTGAACTTGTCGATCAGGAAGTGAAAGCTTCTGCGCGGAACATGCAGGAGCAACACATGTCAAAATACGTCGATGGCACCAACATCCATGAGTATTTTGAATACGCCTATCCGGACTTTCCGTTTGTTAGTGAAGCGAAGGCTTCGATCGACGCAACTCCTCAAATTCGACAACATCAATGTAACCCGAGGGAGTTTAAGATGTTGATTAATGATTTTGAACCGACTAATTGCCAACAAGTAAGTTTTAAAAAAGTTAAAACCGATATTAATGACAGTTTTTCAGCTCTGCATGCACTGTTTACCAGGATCAATGCCGCTCTGCTACTCAAAGAGCCGAAACTTCCCTGGAATCGCGCGAACGTGCCTCTGTTCGTACGATTCGGAACTACCGTTCGACAATGCGGCATTTTCCATCTACTCGGGATCAACGATTCTGCAAGCTAGGAATGAACGGTACAAAAACAAGCGTGAATTGGTAGTGACTAATAAGGGGATAGAATCACTCATTTTTGTTTAGATTTGGACACGGCGCCTGGAGTTGTAACTGTAACTTTGTCAATTGATGTGAACACGGATAAAGTATTGCATATTGTTATTGGTTTTGTCATTGAGTTTTATGATGCCTGTTTTATAAAAGTTTGATATTTTTACGTTTACATTAAAAGACGGCAAAATTTCACAAGATTATTAATGAAAGTCAGTGATCCGGATAAGGTGTCGTGGTCTTCTCAAAAACAGGCCCCTTCTGACACACATTATCTTCACTCAAATTCGGATGCGATGGAGGGCACTTTCTCAAACAATGATGCAGCTCGCCATGCTTCATTCCGGCAAGTTCACAACCCAGGCATTGATCAACTC
Source organism: Panagrellus sp. LJ2284 (assembly GCA_024447225.1). Lineage (NCBI taxonomy): Eukaryota > Metazoa > Nematoda > Chromadorea > Rhabditida > Panagrolaimidae > Panagrellus > Panagrellus sp. LJ2284. Next base: position 8,298,549 of record JAMRYC010000004.1, read on the forward strand.
TCGGTCCGACACAGCCCTTTTTCTGGGCGCACAGTCCGTGACATTCCTTACAGTACCCATGAACGACCTCTTCATCGTCATCGGCGGCTTCCTCGAAGTAGTGAAATTCCAGATTATGACAAGTCTCATTAGCATGACTATCCTTCTGCATTTCCAAGCATTCCGGCTAAAAAGGAGTGTTGAGATTTGGTCTTTTTTTCGTAACACATTTCCGTATAAAACGTACATATCCAAAAATATGCTGTTGAGCTACAGTACACATCTTACAACCGCCGGGGCCGAGGTAGTATTGTGGCCCGGTACAACCAACACATCGCTCATGGCACTTCTTACAGGTGCCGTTTTCGTCGAATTCGTTGTCTTCACAGCTGAAAGTTACAATATTTGCTGTGACGATGAATTGGAAATTAATGTAAACCAATGTTTGCTCAGAATTTTAAACTTACCTGAGTGCAAACACGGCAAATGTCAGTACCAAAATGGTCACAAATAGTGATTTTTGCATAGTGCTTATGTTTTCGAGGGTATGTTTTCAATGGGGTGCTTTGAGCTTATGTACTGTTGACAAAAAGGGCAATGTTGTAGCAATTGAGTCATGTTTTAGGGGAAATTAACTTGGCATTAGTGAATTTGGTGCAAATTGTATCAAAAAAAGGAAAGGTTGCAACTAAACATGGCCATGTTGACATATTGTTTTGATTTTGAACATGATTAAGCAGTGGAATTGCTTGTTTTGGTCGTGAGAGTTGGCGGTTACAGTTTTAAACGATAGAAAACATAATAAACAAAGTTTGTAAGTGTTTGCCTATGACTTTTAACATTGTTTTTTAACAGACGTACTAAAGAAACTGCAAAAGCAGTCACTCTTAAAGTGAAAAGGATTACAAAAGTACATCTTGATCAACGTAACTCTTTCACACATGAACAACAATTCACTTTGATACAACGATCTCCAGCATTGCATCATCCAAACTACCAATAAATTTGCCCCAATGCACTTCCACGCAGTTTCGTCCATGTCCAACAATGCAATGGAAAAAACAAATAAAAGCTTGCTACACTGCGCATTTTCCCTTGTAACTCACAAAGAAGCCGCCAACGCTTCTCGCCTAACAACACTTTTTTGCCATTGCAACTGTTTTTTTCATTGTTCTATGCTTCTCAAACAAACCCTTCAAGGCTGCAATTCAACCGAAACCAATGGCAACAAAATCCGTCATCCAAGTTTTGCCGACACAGAACACCAGAGCCTACATTCGGTCACAGTGATCTCTAGCTGCAAGCATCCTGGACACAAACTATGTAAATATGCACGCCTCGTGCATATACAGCTTGTGCTTTTGTGTCTCGTTCCATCTTTCATTCACAATAACGGCTCTGCGAGAAGATGACCGCTTCTCTTCGAGTTCTTTGGCCTTACCTGGTTGTCCAATATAGTGTTGAACATACCTTTCCACTGATGTGAACTGTAGCTTGTCTTTACTTTGGCGTCTAACATCGCTTATCGAATCAAGGTATGGATCGGGGTTCCGGAACGTGCGACTGATTATACTCTTTTTTGTTGATCGTTATCACGTTTTTTGTCACATTAAAAGTTCAACTGTATGATAAAAGGTTAGGACATTATGCTGTTTCTGGGTTTTTATGCATAGGTTAACTGCGAAGGTGAAGATATGGGTTACTTTTTAAAAACAAATTTTAGTTTAATTTCAAGTTTTTTAATTTTGCATTCTTATCAAAAGCCCCTTTTCAATCATGTTCCCTTTCTCAACCAGTCTTTGGTCAACACATTGAACACTACTTCCCCCCTTCTGTGGAGTGTCGCGTCGTTGTCTCGTGTGCATGATTAGGAGGCGAACGACCAGCTGACGTTGATTTCTTGTTCAAGGCTGTCAACAGGTCTTTTTTGAATCAATGCATTTCAAAAAACCTGACTCAGTGGCTATTTTTCGGTATCAAATGGACACTCCCTGCTGACCACAGCGATTTCATCGTGTTTTTTGACGGCTTTTTCTATTGATGTTTTGTTGTTTTTTCAATAATGGCTGGCTTTACAGTTGTAAGCTTTGATGATTGATGCCAAAATTCCATGATATTTATGTTTGATTTCTTTCCGATTTTTTGCGTGTTGTAGAATTCAACTTTTTTCATGCTTGTACACTCCTACTGACTTTGTAGAATCACCACGAGGATAGGTTCTACTTGGACCGGACCTCCTGCGCACCCGTTGTTTGATTATTTGAGGTTGCTCTTGGCTTGGCCTTGAGGTTGGTTACTTACTTCTCCCGCTTAAGAAGGTGTCAAAAAAGCTATGGGTCTTCGGTATATTTTGTGCTGTGATTGCTGTCGGAAGAGTTCTGGTGATAATTCGAGTGATTTTTGTGAGTATTTCAACTTTTTGCAGCCTTATTTGTCTAATTTTTTATTTTATGGCTAAATTTTTTCAAAATTCCATCTTTATCTTGGAAAAGTGCAATAATCTAAAGCGATCTGCCCCCCAAAAGCAACCCTAAACCCAATCAATTTGCAGCGCCCGAAGTTCCCCCACCGATCGGTCGTGTCCTTGTATTTGTCAACCCGCACAGTGGTACCGGTAAAGCCCTTCAAGTGTACAAGAAGCAGCTCGATCCCAGACTTACCGACGCGAACATCGATCACGAGTTGATTGTTACAAAGCACAGTGGTCATGCTCGTGATGTCGTCGTGGAACGGACTGACTTGGCTACTTTTAATGCCATTATTATCGTCTCTGGAGACGGTCTCGTTTTTGAGGTTATCAATGGCCTTCTCGAACGACCCGATGGCGACTTCCTCTTGCAAAAATTGGCTTTCGGTGTCGTGCCATCTGGCAGTGGCAATGGATTGTTGGCTTCGTTGTGTTATGCGCGGGGGTTAGTTGACAAATTGACTCATTTTGGATTATCGAATTAGGTGTAGTAAGAGTGTAAATGTTTCCAGATTACCCCAAAAACAGCCACTTTTCACCCGGAATGCCATTGAACACGTGACGGACCCTGATGCAATTGCTTATGGAATCAATTTGACGCACATGCAAACGGATACAAAGCACTTTGCTTCATTTATGAGCATTGGATGGGGGTTGTTGGCTGATATTGGTGGGTGGTTTGAGGGAATTGCATGTGTTGATGATGGTTGTTTGTAGATATTGAGAGTGAACGATTTCGGAAAGTTTTGGGCGGTCAGAGATTCACTTTCGAAGCTGTTTTACGCATCTTTGGCCATTTACGGACTTATCAGGGAAGGTTGAGCTTCCTGGAAGCTGGGCCAATTGAATCACAGCCGCCAGCACAGTTCCCGGTGTACAGTAAAACCCCTCTTCCGGATGAATCTTGCCCTTCTTATCACAGTCGAGAAACATCTGCTGCGTCAGATTCGCATAGCGGTTGTCAGAATGATCACTTCTGGCAGGGTAAACATCGTAAACCGGAGGCTTCTATCGTTTCACCATTGGGAGAAGCTGTGGATTCGAAATGGACTGTCATTGAAGGCGAATTTCTCTTCGTCTATGTTGTATGTTTCAAACCACTTTCTAAACTTAAACAAAATTCAAAATTTCCAGACAAGCGTAACCCACATCAGCCCAGGCAACATGTACGCCCCGTCCGCCAAGCTCTCCGATGACCGTATCCAGCTAACCTATGCCCTCAAGAAAGACTTACCATCCCGTTTCGCTCTTGCCAAGTTCCTTGACGCCATCGAATCTGCCAAACATCTAGACTTTGACTTTGTCAAAACTGTTTCCGTCACATCTTTCCGTCTCGAGCCAGATAATACAAATCCATCAAAACCAAGCAGCTACATCGTCGTCGATGGCGAAATTATCGATTGCAAACGCATCCAGGGCACTGTCAGTGATGTTCATGTTCATTTGATGTCAAAGTAGACTTACTTTCTTTACGATTTATAATAGTGTAATTGTGTTTTAAAAAACCAGCCTACGCGTATGCCTTTACCTTGTTCATTGCATTTTGTACCATTTTTTATGCAAAATTATTTTCGGATTGGATTTGGAATTTTGTTAGTAATAAATAATTGCGTTTTTTTGTTTGTTTGGTGGGCGTTATGATGGATTTATGGATATGTTTTTTGAGATTTTGACGTATGTTGTGAAAATTGCCATATAAAGTTAAGGGATAGTTCAAGATTGTAGTTCATAAAAGTACAAATTACGGGTTTTCATAACAAAAACGCCACTTTAAGTCAAAACGAGGCATTTGTATGGATGTTTCGGCCCACAACTCCCCTTATATTGCACCTGTTTGGCTTCAGCTATGCACATTGGCATTAACTTGAGCAATTCAAAGGCTAAGAATTTTCCCGGTCGGGCATCGGCATCCACTTTTGTGTTGTTCATTGCTTCCAACCCCTGAAGGTTGTCCGTGTTCCGTGGCAGCCGTCTCCCGTTTGGCTATGGCTTGGAACGGTCGTGCGGGAAGGGGATGAATGTCTCTAGGTAACGGAGAGCAGTTTGTCTCAAACAACCTCATCTGGAGGGGGGCAAAAAGACCGAGCTCAACGGCATTCATGAAAGCCGTGTGGAATACGGACATGTTGAACGCTTTAGATGTTATTTTGCAAAAGGTTTGGACGGACATCTGGAAGATTCTGTACTTTGGGACCGTACTTTCGTTAGTTATGACTGTTTCTGATTGCTTTTCAAAGTTCAGTAGGTACTTCACCTGCCTTTAAACGGCCTTGCTATCTCATGCTCTGACGACTGTGATCAAATTTTGACTGAACAATACTGCCAAGTTGATAATTTCTCCCATTATTGCCCCCCGTCATCTCCACGTGTGTCACTTCCGTTGTCTCAGTTACGCATCGCGACGCGTCTGAAACACCCAAAACGAACGTAGCATTCAACGCTTCGCCCTCTTTATGAACATTATACAGACAAAACACGCATTCCGTTCTTGGGAAAGTATTTCCTTTCCCTTTTTCATAAAATCACAAGTTGTATCCAACATTCCGTGAAATCTGTCTTTTGTTTTCAACTTTTCGCACCGCCTACAAAAGTTTGATTTTACTTGTCACCTTTATTTCACATTTTCGTATAGTTTATTATTTAAACTTTAGATTTATCTTTAATTTTCTAGATTAAACCATGGTCCGCAGCGACTCCAAATCCCCAGCTCGAAAAGCAACAAGGCCGTCCCATCACTCCTTAACTGAAACCTTCCCCGAAGTCGGTCGACGAATCCGAGTATACAAAAACGGCGACATCTATGATAGTGGCATGAATGTAGTTTTAAACATGCGTCAAATCCATGATATTGGCACTTTTCTGGATGTTATCAGCGAACGAATTGGGCTTGTCCTTGGCGCAAAGAAGCTATACACATTGGATGGTAAACTTATTAAAAAGACGTCAGAACTTGAAAATGGTCATGAATATGTTGCTTCATCTGGAACTTTCACAAAAGCAGCTTATGGAGCGCGAAGTATGAATCGTGAACCGAGTTTTGGGACGTCGAGTAAATCTAACAAGTCAACTTCGTCAACTAGAAGCAAAAGTTCAGATGTTTTGCATGACGCCAAGAAGAAAGCTGAACATAAACCGACAAAAATACCAAAAACTAATGGTAAAGCTCCCACAAATGGCACAAAAGCTGAATCTAGGGGCGTCAAACGGTCAAAATCGAGTTCCCCTGGGATTAAAAAGGATACTGTAAGTCAAATCGACCAATTAATGTAATTATTGTGTGAACCAATTAACCTTATTTGCAGCCTATCGCCGCTAAAGTTGAAAAGACTAGCACCGAACCCGTCAAAAAAGTCAAAAAGGAAGCCGAGAGGTGAGTTTTATTGGTAGCTAATTGCGGTCATGATGCATGAAATGTGAAATTCCATCGCCGCAACGGTCTGTTCATTCATTTTTCAGGACAAAGGAACACATCCAGAAGGGAAGTGAAAAGACGAAAGATGCCGCGACACCGAATGGCATCCACAAAAAGACTACTTCCGCCGTGATCGTTAAACCGGTGAAGGCTGGTGTCAGACCGGCTGAAAAGAAGCCTCCTGCGAACAAAGCCGCCACCGAAGCCGGAAAGGCTAAAGAAAAAGTGGTCAAAAAAGGTGAGGCTTGTTTTGAAGTGACCATTTTTTTCGATTATCAGTTATGGGGAAGCCAATGCGGAAGCGACTTACTGCTTAAAATTCATTTTGTACCCATTTTCATACTGTAACAAAACAAACTATCTCAAAGAGCACCACGTTTACACTTTTATGGGTTTTCCGTGTGCCGGAAGTACTGTAATGACATTTCATGCGCGTGCCAACAATTACATTACCACGGTTGGGGCATAGCACAAGTGCCATTTTCACATTTTTTGTTATTAGGTTTTCTTTATTAAGGTAGCTTTCTTTCTTTTGGGTCTTTATTGGCATACCTCAATGCAATTTATGTCCACTTTTACCGCCTACTCTACTCACGACAAATTGTAAATTGCATGTTTTCTTTCGGGGTGCAGCTGCATGAAAAAATCGTACTATGGGACAGCTAATAGGTTTCCCGCTTTCCGACGAGAGCGCGTGAAATGCGCGGGAACGGCAAGCTAGCTGGGGGCCTGTTTGTGGCGGGAAAGGTCGTTGGGGTTCGTGTTGGTGTCGTGCTTATTCCGCGCGATCGGATCTCGAATGACACTGTCAAAAGGGGGCTGCGGGGATGGGTGGCGCATTTGTTCATTCAATCATTTATTCAATTCGGGCTCTTTTACAGGAACGGGAACAGCGTCCAAGGGCAAGAAGGCTGCTGCAGCTGCTACGGCTGCAGCAGCGGGAGCAGCTGCCACGGGAGCGGTCGTGGCCGCTGAGATCGAGAGTCGGCCAAAGACGGTCGAGAAGCCAAAGACACCGAAGACACCGGCACCACCAGAACATGACCATGAAGCTGAAAAGCCAAAATCGCGAGAAGCATCACCGGTGAAGTCGCCGAAACCGAAAACGCCGGAGGAAGAAAAGAAAGAAACACCGCCATCATCAAAGCCGGCTACACCTGCTTCGAAAGATGAAAAGCGTGAGACGCCAGAAGTTGAAAAACATCCAGAAACACCGGAACAACGCTCAAAGAGCGCGAAAAGCGAATCCGGCAACGCTACTGATCACACAGAGGAGTCTGGCGTTGGCACAGCTGAGACTGAGGAAGAATCGGCGACAGATGAGGAGTCAGAATCGGAAGTGGAAGATGAGAGCGAAGACGAGACTGATGGCGAGGAGGAACAGTCAGGTGGTGAAGATTCTGACGATGTTCCACCGCCATCGCGGGCTTCTCGACGTAAAAGCAGTGTCAAGAGCAAGGCAAGTGTGAAAAGCGGTCAATAATGGGCTACCAAAAGCTTCATTACTACACAAAAATATGATTTTATAATCACAAAAATGGTCTTTTACCAAAAATAAGATAATTTGATTTTAATCAGAGCATGTTTATTCAACTTGTATACTGTATCCTACCAATTACTTTCTAACCCCCTTGTTTCAAACTGGTTTCAATCAAATCCCGATCTCCATGTAACACTTTCCACTGTAGATACGTTTAAATGACAAAATTTATTTTATTACAAACTGTGATAGTCAATAAAGATGCAAATTTCAACTCAAAACCGATCACAATCATCACCTACAGTAACCTCACCATAAAAAACCATCATTAAAACCCTATCTCGTAATGCCTTTTCTCCGATTAATGACACATTATACACACTTTCGCACTTGCTTGCCTTCTCCGATGATGTTTACGACTGTTTTTAGTATCGCTTTTCCCCATGTTACAACATGAACCGTCACCATTTGAGGTCTGGAGAGAAAGTGTAAGTTGCTTCCCGCGCAATCAACGGAAACTGCAAGTAGGCAATTATCTCCGGTGATCGGGCGGTCGTGCGCTCATCGTGTTATACGACTTTACTTGATTTATGAGGTAATCTATGTACAATGGAAGGTTGAGGTTGAGGGTACAGGCAACAACATCAGGGTACCTATTTACACGAAAGGTTGGAAGTTTGGACAGCTTATGGGACGACGGCTGATCGGATGCGCAGAGTTAACGAACCGTCGGAGATGTTTTGTCAAGACTGCTCAAGGTCGTTTGCGGCATTTGTTGCGCAATTGGCGCTAGATGGGGACGTCTAAAGCGGTTTCAAACCGTCTCCGGATCCGATATGACATGCCGCCGAGGGTTCTCATGCTTATCGGTGATCTGCGCGCGGAAGTGGATGTCTTTGGCGGGTGTTTGCGGGCTTTTGAAAGTTGAAATAGAGGTGAGAAATGACGTTTTGGATGGTCAACGACAGTTGTTTGAAATTAGCGCGGTAAATGAAAATGGTAACAATAAAACTGCCACTGGGTAAGTGTATGATAAAGAGAAGCAGAAGATTTGATTTGAACGATTACAAATGCAAAACAGACAAAAAACCGAGTTGGAAAAAACAGTGTTGAACAACCTACCAGAACGTATTCCGGTTGGTTTTTGCAACTTTGCGTTCTGGTCGCCAAATTTTTTTTTAGTTTATGGCATTCTGCTTTAAAAGTGTCACGGTTACTTGCTAAAATGCTCTCGAACTCAAAAATAATTAAAAAATACAAAGAACGGTGACTTGAAAAAGCAATGGTGAAAATGCTACCAGAACCAATTTTGTAGACTTTTAGCAATTTTGAGTTCTGGTAACCAAAACAAATTTTCGAATTTCAGGGTTTTTACATCAAAATCGACATAACGACTAACAAAGAGAAATACAGACTCAAAAAAGTACAACGAACAAAAAAGAAGCATGAAAAGACGATGTCGAAAAAATTACAAGAACGCTTTTCAGTTAACTTTGACAACTTCGCGTTCTGGTACCAAACATTTTTTTGTTTTTCGCATTTTGCACTAAAATAACTATTATTAGGCGGCAAAGTAAGTACTACTGACCCACAAACTCCATGTTCAACACAAAGATTCCCGCGTATCCCCTCAAAACCCGCGAAAAAGCGGTAAATCAAACGATAAGAGTCACCCCCTTCGACAGCTAGAACCTCTCTACGCTAATCCATCTACCCCTCATTTTTGGTGTCTGTTGCAGGCACCGCTTTGAACTGCTCACGCAAGGGGTACTTCAACACGTCCCCTATTAGCTTACAATGCCTTCCAAGCATGACCGCGACCAGAAACACGAAAAAGCAATGTATCGCGCATTTTTTTGCTTTTGTTCATTCCGCGAATCCTTTGCAACCAACACAATCAATGAATAGCATTCATAATGTTCTCACTTTCCCTTTTTGAATGGTCTGCCCTTTCCATGGATCAATTTCAATTTCAAATACTGCTTGATGTCAGTCTGACATGACAAATGATCATCAAATCAAAGTTTATACGGTACTGCCGCGGATTCCGCAGACAAATTAGTACCAGTTTTCAGTGGCACCAAGTGTCGATCAAATTTTTTTCGTCAAGCTGTCAAGCGATCGCCTTTTTTCGCGCTTTGCATTTCGCGCGGACCCTGAAGGCCGAGTTTAGTTTTTTCTTCCTTAGATGGCGCCAAAGTGAATTTTCAAATGAGCTTTTTGCATAGAACCATTGGTTTCCGTGAATCATGCACACGCGGAACAAATTGGTGCAGCGGTGGGTGGCAGCTTTCCCGCCAGATGGGGGTTTTGGGGGCCGGCTGGATGTAAAGTTTTTCATATTTGCAATCCAGACTGATTTTCTTCACACTTTTGAGTGTCTGTCTGCGTGTCTGCTGCGCAGACAGTGGTCTTTGACTTGGAAGTGCGGGGAAATGAAATTTGTTTTTGTTGTTCCAGGTTGTTTACAGTTACTTTATTTCATGACGAACGCCTTTTTTGTTCGGGTTTTGTTTACCTATGCGTTTTCATCAAAAGTGTCAGCCATTTGATAGAATTTTTATCATAATCACCGTCCATTTCTCCCCAACCCCTCAGGGCGGTCACCCAATACCTACTTTTTTACACTTTACGAGCGTTCGCGTCGATGAAACACCGTTCGGTTGCACCGAAACGACCAACCCATGCCAAGAAGGCCCAAATCGTATAGATTTCTGGCGCGCTCCAAAGCCGATGGCGGGATACCCTTATCAGCCAAGTTTACCTTCCCCGCGGCAGATAGGCGGAATGCCCGATTTGGCGGGAACTGATAGTGGCAACGGCGTGTTTGCTTACATTCAACATTCAATACTGGCCCTGTTTTTTCTACTGCAATCAAGCGTGTACCTATCTTTTAATTTTTTGAAGCTGGAGGTGGTTTTGCACGGGATTTTGGCGTACTTGGCGGGTCTGGCTGATGTGAGACATCAATTAATATTGAAATTGTTGAGACGGAAGGGGTGGAGTTTTTGATTTTTTGATGGGTGGCAGAAAGGGGGATCTAATATTACGATTTTGGTGACCTTATTGACCTTTTAGGTGGCCTTTGGGATGCGGGGGTTTGAGTTTGATTGACTCTTATAACGAAAAGTGCGTCAAATCCCATTTTGTTAAAAAAAAATGTCCCAAATTGCCAACTGTGCGTATTGCCAAAAAGAGCGACCTGTCACGCCGTCAAAAAAGGCGACCTGTCACGCAGCCATCCACATTTCACAACTTTTCCTTTTCAACTTTTGAATTTTGAGTAATTAATTGAACGAAAAATGCGTCTGATTTAAATTTGCAAAAAAAACTGTCCCAAATTGCCAAAAACAGCGATCCGTCACGCAGTCGAAAACTGCGACCCGAGACGCAGCCAAAAAGAGCGACCTGTCACGCAGCCACCCGCATTTCACAACTTTTTTCGTTTCTGCGACCGCAACGCATCGTCGATGACTGGCAATACTTTTTTTCGTGTTTCTTATGTTTTGCCGCTTTGCGGCTGTCATCAATGCCTGCCATTCACCGATAGACTGGCTATGAATCAACCTACAAGCTGTTCGCGTTACGATCTATCTATCTTCCAGTCGGCTGCCATGCCTATTTTACTGTTTTTTGTAAGCAGGCCATCTCCCAGCTTCTTCCCGCCACGCCGTCTGGCTTCTCATTGCTGCCGGCGGCGATGTTTAATCGAAGCGGGCGCGGGCGCGAACGGCTACCGCCGACTGACCCTCGTCGACGCGCACGCCTTCCCGCCCGAAATTGTCTGGTACGTGCGTACAAGCGCGCGCGCGCATTTCTTCTTCACTGCTCTGCTTTTGCTTCGTAGAGATCGCCGCGATCGGTGTCCATCGATGTCGGCCTCCTACAGTCCTCCCGCTCCGAACAGGAGGGCCTTCGTGTTCGGCGGATTTCCCGCGCGAAAGGAGGGGGAGTGCCATCCGTCGACGGCACTCCTAATGTAATGTTTGGAAGCTCTGGGGCGGGTTTTGACCTAGCTAGTCCTCTCCTCCGCGAGCACAGGCAGGCTTTTCAGTCCTTGGAGCTCGACAAGGTGCGAGATCGTGCCCCGAGAGAAAGTGACATGGGTTGACTTGCCCTGGGAGAAGATTCAGCGTGCTTCTGATCGTGTTCGTGGATGTACTTCACCTTTGTTTAACTTAATTGGCTTACTGTAACTCAACCCCGCCTTCAGGTCCCCCACCTTCCAGACAGTTACCATGGTCAACGGCGACGAAAACTCGAAATCCAGCATACCCGAAGACGATTCCGGCATCCAGATCGGCACCCCGAAGTCCTTCTCCCAGGATTCTGCCATCTCCGTCGCGACTTCAACGGCCTCGACCGACTTCAAGCAGATCAACATCAGCCTCAAACGCAGCCCGGCCCCCGAAGACGATGAAGACGACACCGATCTCGACGCCAGTGGCAGCAGCGAACCCGTTTCCCGCAAAGAGAAGTCCCTGGGCAAGCTTTGCAAACGCTTCCTCCTCACGATGGACGAAGAATCTAGCGCCGGACACGACGTGCATCTCGAGTCGGTTGCGCGCAACATGAGTGAGTGATTTACCACCGTATTATTAATGAATCAGTGTCATTTGCGGGGGAACATGTTGCGTCATTAGGCTTAATTACCGGGCACTTGCATAATTTATTGGCTTTCAGGCGTGGAAAAGCGACGGATATACGACATTGTCAATGTGATGGAAGCACTTGAAGCCATGCGAAAGACGAACAAAAGCTACTACAAGTGGAATGGTCTCGAGAGATTGCCGTGTTTGATGCATCAGCTGGCTGTAAGTTACTTACTTTGAAGTTGCTACAGTAATCAAAAATACCGTTTTTAGAAAGAAGCCCTCGTCGAAAACCTCCCTGCCAAGATCCTCCAAGTCGAGCAAGCCATGTGCTCCTTCACCGAAATCGGCACCATGTCCCAGAATTCCGAAACCGTCGGCTCCCTCGTCGGTGAATCTGCCAATGCCACCACGCTCTCCCAGAATGACAGCTTCAAATCGAACTCTGGTCGGGACCGTAATGGGAAGAACAGTCTTGCTCAACTTTGCCGACGGTTTTTGATGGTGTTGTTGTGCAACCCGAAGGATAAACGCCGTGTTTCCCTCGATGTCGCCAGCACAGTCTTGATAAAGGACCCCGAATCTGAAGGTTTTGACCCTCCGTCGCGTAGCCGATGCCGCCGATTGTACGATATCGCCAACGTACTGGTAGCAATGAATCTGATCAAGAAGGTGCACTACCTTTTCGGCACCAAGAAGATCCCGCTTTTCGTGTACTGCGGCCCCGAGCCGGAAGAGAACCCTACCGCTGCGGCTGTTTCGATGAAGGCTTTTTTGGCTGCTAATGGCATGACTGAGGCTGAAGTTGCTGCCTTGAGACCGCCGGCGGCCAAGTTGCGTCGAGTTTCGAGTGATGTGATTGCGAAGAAGGTTATTGTAGCTTCTGCTGGGCCGAGCAGTTCGACATCTTTGCAGCGATCAGTGACGCTGAGCGAGCTGAACAAGCCGAAATCCTTCAGCAGTGACCCCGTCCAAGCTTTGGCCGATTTCGCCTTGAAGAACAAGTACACCCCCACCGTCGTCAAGGCAGAGACAGATGAAAATGACAAGGAAAACGCCGCTCCATCGGCACCCTTGCCCGCACCGAAGCTCGAATTCGCATCAACTTCCGAAAACAACACTGAATTCCATCAACCCATCCCTCGACCCATCCAGCGACAACCTCTTGGCGCGCTGAATACCTCCTATCTCACAGGTCTGACCTGGCCCGGCTTCAACAGCAACATCTTCGCTGGCTCGCCCTATCTCCAGCTTCTCAACGCAGCCCAACAACAACAGCAGCAACAAAACGCGTTCTTAAAACCGGAAAACAAGCTGTATCAGCCCTTAGCCGGTCTTCCCCCGATGTCGTTGCCTTCCCTGACACCCTCGGCAGCCCCTTCGGAATCCGCCAACATGAGTGATCTCGCCAAAGCAGCATTCTATTTGCAGAACTTCTGTAACAGGTGAGTAGCTTTTGACACCTTTTTGGCGGGATCGAGACCGCCAATCGAGCGAGATCTCGAGACTTTGCGCAAAGCCAATTGCCATTCCCAAAAACAAACAATACCGCCGACGACGCGCGTCTCTTTAAAGTACCCCTCTTCAAAAGAAACAAAATGCCAATCAAATTTTGTTTCGCAGCTTGCGCAATACGGCCCGAACGGCCCTTTCCGCCAAAAACAACCGACACATCTGCTGATCCGATCAGCTTTAAAGCAGGGGCGTATTTAGGAGGGGGGTAAGGGGGGCAGCGCCCCCCCAAATCTCGGATCCGCCAAAAGTGGGGTAAGGGGGGACCAAGGGGATTTTGTGGTTTTTCACTGTTTCGGCAAAAATTTTTCCTTTGGTACCCCCTTTGGGTTTTTCAAAAATCGGTCAAAAAATTTTTCCGACAAAATCCCTTTGGTCCCCCCTTACCTTTTTTTCGAGATGCCCCCCCATAAAATTTTTTTCTAAATACGCCCCTGCTTTAAAGGGCGAGGGATCAAGGAAAAAGTTTGTTATTGCAGTCGCGCGTCGGCATCAAGCGCGACGCCGGAAACAATCTTCTCGCGCAAAGATACTTAAAAATAACGATGCCATTTGCCGATTGCCGACAAACGGTGCACCCTTTACCCTTTTGGACGCTATTTAGACGCTCTTTTATGATGACCCTTTATGGCATTTGTTATCATAGAAGGGCGTTTGACACTTAAATCGATGCAAAATGTTTAAATAAGTCCATTTCAGTCAACCCAAATACTAAGTCCACTCATCACATCTCTAATCTCAACTCTCGACTACCACTACTTCGTCTAGTCCCATCCGGCTTCAAGTTTTTATCAATAACCCATTTGACAATTGTCGTCACTCCACAATGGACGACTGCTTTCCACTTCGATACAATATAGAATCATGAATTCCGAGTTGTGATAGAGCTAATTAGCCTTTTCATTCATAAAAAACTACTACTAACCTTTGACGCTTTTCTAAAGTTCAAACCGTGTACAACAGTATACTAATCATAATTGCCCGACGTCGTTCGTTAACTTTTTGTATTCTTTTTTAATTGTCAATCTGTTGTAATGTATATGCCGAGCTTATACGAGTTTTTGTTTTCTTTTTTTTCTGTTAGCAAACATTGGTTTGTTCTTTTTTGCAGATAATAAATTTCGTTAATCGTTTTATTTGTTGTCTTGGATAAGTTTGTATTTGCAGCAATGTTGACCCGGATGCTGTAATGGGAAAATGTCGGAATGTCAATCTCGGGATAGATAGTATGCCCAGTAGCATACATTGAAGGCTGAAAGAGTGAGGTTTGAATTTGGGAAGATGGTGGATGTAAATTAGCAGGTAGGAAAGTGCCACTCATCCTCCCAGGATTGGCAGGCAGACAACATGTGGTGATGGATGACACGGGTCATTAGCACCACCATGGTTAAAATGGGGCTCCACATGCGCGACATTGGGAATGGGAGCATTTTTTGTGCGACTTACCGCCAAAAAAGAGTGGAAAGGCATGGGCACAGATGCTGTCAATCTTGTGTGCCAGGTTGATCGAAGTGTACTTGAAGCGTCGATTCTTTGAAACACTATTGAGTCTGCGATCGACGGACCTTTGAAGGCTGTGCTCGTGATGGCAGGATCGATGGGGATCGGTTTCGGTACTGTAATCGGTCTGCTTTAAACTTTCTCAGAGTCAAAGGTGTAATACTATCCGGCTTTTTTCACGCTTTCGTCTTCGCAATTACGTCATTTGAGTATCGCCCAGGCGACGACGACAAAGCCGAATTCCCGCGAGAGCTGGCTTAATCCGCCAAAAGTCTCCGAGAATAAAGATCGGATTTGTCATTTTGCGCCGAATGCGCATTTTCACCATTGTCAAGCTTCTTCCCCATTGTTTCGTAATGGCCCCCCGCCTGTGAATCCAACATACCTGTGCAATGCCAACAGCAGGGAGTCCGCCGCTTGACCTACCATGACCGCGCGCATTTTGCGTTCCGCTTTGACGCGCGAACGCATCCGTTGATCATGGTACTTGTCGAGGTAGCCGACGATGGCCAATTCGAGAAGGGATAGAAAAATGAAAGTGCAGCAAACGAAGAAGAAGAGATCGATGGCTTTAACGTAGCTGACTCGAGGGAGGCCTCGGACGACGTTACCCATTTGGAAGGTTAGGCTGGAATTTTGATTAAATTTTCAAATTTAGAATTTAAAAGTGTGAACTTACGCCATAAGAGAATTAACACCCAAAATAATCCTGGACGGAAGCGACTTTGAGTCAATAAAGAAAGAAATCCAAGAGATGGCTACGGCTAGATAGGCTAGCAAGTAAGCTTGAAGTATGTAGAACCCGTAAAGTCGTTTGAATGTGAAGGTTATTGACAGCTGATCCCATGCGCCACTTGAGTATTGCTTTATGATTCGATCGTAGGTTAAGTTTACGAATTCGAAATCGGGTAGTTGGAACTGAAATCCATATTTTTAGGTTCGAAATTTCAAGTGTCAGATCAAAGCTCACATTATCATTGGCTATCGTCACCGGGCTCCACGGCAACCATCTCAACCTGACTTCCGACATGGAATACCCACATGATTCTAGGACTAACTTGCATCTGAAAAACAACGTCTACTTTCATGTTTTGCGCAAGTTTGCTTCCGAAATATTTCCCCACTCGACCAATGCTGTAATTACAGTGCCGCGACTGTTTGTATAAGCGAAAGGCGCCAAAAAAGTTTCCGTTTCTTGCTTTGATTGAGGGCCATCTCCACACCTACCTTTGTTTGTCGAGAGGAAAGTTTTCGAGTCTCATATTGCATCGTCCATAGACGCGGACCCGATGGTTGAGCCATACTGTGCCATTGCGATAGATGATGAGCAGGATGTTGGCTTCGGGGGATCTGAGATTTGTTTATTTATCTTCTTAGTTGTCATTAAATGACTTAAAAAAACTCACTGATGAACATAGCTTGATTTACTATCCGCAAAACACGCATTTGGAGTCCATAATTTCTCAACAATCTGTTCATCTAGGCTCAAATTAGCCTTACAACTCAAATGGTCAAAAACGAGCCGCGGGTCAGTCCAAATCTGTGAAAACCACAAATCGACGATGAAACTGGACGAAATTTCTGATATGGAGCCAATGTCTTGGATTGTTATCTGAAAAGCATTCTTTGGACTTTTTGTTTATGTCGCTTTTAGTCGTCGCATATGTCAGCCCATCCAATGTCTACTTAAGCTCATGTTAGTCCCCCTCTAAAAACAGTGACTCCGTGTCGGGGTGCCATTTGCGTGAGTCAAAGCACACGGAAAAGGGGTGTTCCAGGAGCTGGTAGGTTGCCAAACTGTCGCGTGCACCGCATTGACGACAGTTTTATGTCCTTGGGGCCTCTTGGAAGTCAAATTCGGCGCCAAAGGTTGCAAGTGCAACATGTTTCAGACAAAAAGTTCAAAAAGGGAAATTGAAGTTTTATTTCCTGCGCCTCCGCAAGTGTTCTTTTTTAGCAACATTTACGTTAGGCTATAAAACCATAAAATTTACAAACATGATTCCAATTCGAACGCATTTCATCCACAATACATGCATAAATTTAAGTTATATTAATTTCTAATTTTATTTGTCTCCTGTTTTTGACACATTGAACTTTTTTGCCGTTCTCTGTGCTCATATTAGTCAGACACAACAATGACAGGTGTTGTTTATCAAAAAAGCTATCTTTTCTGTTAAAAAATAAATGTGAACACTGTCATTGAGAAACTGATTATGTTTCTGCGTCGTTTTCTATTGAGACTATTGAGATTTGTGCTAATAAGATTGCATCGCATTTTCATTTGTAGATATCCCTACGCATTGACACGCCATTTAGGTTTTTTTGTGGAAAAATATTGTCCAATGGCAATTCTGGGATGAAGCATGCTAATGTGATTAGGTCTCAGCTTTGTCATATTGGGCTGTCACAAGAAGAATGGAGGACATTGTTATGACGAAAGCAAAAAGTGCTAATAATAGTGAGTAACAATGGGGGTGGTGTTTGACGTCTTTTTTGATGGATTAAGTTGGGTGAACGTGAACTATCAAGTGTAATGATAACTAATCATTGTATGACCCACCTCGGCTTGGACATCGATTGACTCATTGGACGGAAGAATGGCTTTATCGTAGTCTTCTAACAGAGTGCCCATGATACTCCGACGTTGGGACCCGAATTCAACGCAGGATTCTGTGGCGGTTATTACTGTGAGCAAGTGGGAACAATAAATAGACAAAAAAAGAGTGTAATAAAGTGAAGGTGAGCCATGGGCGACCGGCCCGAGACCCCGAGGGTCACGCATTAACCGTTTTGAGGTTAAGGGTCTGAAAATTATACAAACCGTCAAGTTAAATACACGTTTAGGGAGACTGGGAGGCATGATGCCACTTTCGGCATATAATATTACACATTCATCACAAGATAGGCACATTTTGCGACATAAATATGCATTAAACAAAAAATTAACAGCCAGGTAGGCAACCACGCAAAAACAATGCCATTTCTGGCTACATGTATATTGTAAAAGGCATTCAAAACGTCAAACGACAAACGACCGCTTACGTAACATGAACGCAATTGAAGAACAACAGAAGCACCGAAAAGGATGTCCGAAAAAGAATGCTTCTGCATAATTAGCCAAGGTCAAATGAGTGGAAGCAACCGAAACGTGATACGAAGTTCCGGGCTTCCAGGAGGCTGTTCATTATGCAGTTTGATGAACAATAAAAATGGAATTAACGAGGAAACTGACTTCCTTATCTACATCAGAAGGGAATATTTTCACTGATTCTGATACAGGCTCAGCTCCATCAAAAAAGAGTATGTAGCATTATTGCACTGTGGCCCCCGTGGCCATGGGGTCCCCATTTGAAGGAACTGACAGCTTCCGGCGTTTGCTTTCGGGTAGGGGATGCTTTGATAGAGCAAAGGAGTAAGGGTAGTTGGTGTCTCTCTCCTTTCCTCCCCCTTTTAGCCTTCTACATGTATATTCCGGCCGTGGTGGACCCCGCTATTCCAGAAGACAAGGAGACGGAGGGGTTGGAACAGAACGCAGCGCCTCAAAACGACGATGAATGCCTCGAGGCTCAAAAGACGGAGGAGCGGGTCATTCATATGAGGCTTTCATGCGAGGTATATTTGATTCGAACCAAATGGCATACGTATTTGAAATTCTGAAAAGAGGGAACACGCTCAAAACAAGTTGTCGATTATCTCGGCGAGATAATCACAAACTCGGTACAGACAACCTTTAGACTGGCACATTTAATCCGATGTTTTGCACTGTTTTTTGTTTATTGAGCGGTTAAGTACTATATGTCCTTAGCAAACAAAAACATAGTTAATAACAAACTATACACGTGCCCCTAAACTTATGAAAACTTTTTACATTTCCCCTGTGGCGATTCAAACTGCCATTTTTCAATGTGGAAAAAATTATCACATGATGATGAGGTTTATGTACAGTATTGCTATTCAAACATGTCATAGCAAAGTGTAAAAGTGTTATAACAAACTTTGGTCAAACACGCGTCACGGGATCGACCTATCTAAATTTGAAAAGCTCAATTCATACACGGACATTAATTATGCTGACAACAGAATGACGGAACCTATGCATAAACCAATTGTAGTGTCTAAACGGAGCAGAAGGGTCACACTTCAAAAGACAAATTTTTGATTTCGCGTATATACTGTAATGTGTTGTATCACAGCTAGAAGACTATATTTTATTTGGTTGCACTTTAAATTACTAGTTCGTTGAGTAATCATGTAATACATTTTAGAGCAAACTGACAAAGCTTTGTCAGAAGCGCTGTTTTGACCCTTTCGTACCAAATCATCGCAACACCATTTCGACGGTTGTGAGGTAAGTATTGACTATCTTTGATTCACAATAAACACCTTATTTTTCTTGGCTTTGAAAATTCCAATTACCGTTTTAAAAACAGCAATTCTTACGTCTTTTTGAGTATAGAGAAATATCCATGGAACTCCAAAATAAATTCCGTCTACAACGAAGTAATTGACAGGGTTCTGTCGTAGTGCATTTGTAGCTTTGGATATAATCTAAAAGTCGTTGATTTATGATAAATAACTTCATACTTAACTTCTCTTACTAAATAAGTTGTCAGCGTTATTTGTATAATGGAAGAGTAGAAAGAAAATAAAAATCCTTGTATTATCTCGCGATTTAGTTTTAAGTCTACAGCACTGTTAAAGTAGTTGTGTTTGACGATTTTGATTAGCGTATACGTGTTGAAACATAAACTCGTTACTGTGGTAATCACAGAAAGAACAAATAAGCAGGCCAAGGTGTTCATCCATTTGAACCGCTCAGGATTTCTTTCGCTTAAGTCAATTCCAAGTTCCGGATGAACTTTATCGAAGACGTCAATAGTGACGTTTTGAAACCACAGGTTCCAGGTAAGTCCTCCGGAGCACAAAACAATCAAGCCATAAAACCATTTTATAAAAACGGACCAATATTGGTTATACTTGATACCGAAAAATATAGCTGAAGCTCGGTTAAAACTGATGGCAGCTTCACTAATAAACACTGTTACAAGGGAAGACACTCCCACTACTATAACCATTGTTGGAAAAAATCCAGTTCGCGGTAACGATAATATCAAGGGTATCGTTGCTGGTGCCGTTGGTAACCGCATGTTAAAATACAAACTTATGCTTCTAATGAATGCAGCCGCACATTGAATACGGTACAGCTTGAAAAAAACCGAGTTAAACTGATGTCTATTACTCGATATAAACAGTTCATAAAGTAATAGGAAGTATAAAACATCGGTAGGAATAATGTACAAGTGTGAAAGTAAAACCATCAAATTTAACCCAAGCGGCGACATTTCGAGTCTTGTAAGAATTACTTTGGAAAAGTATTGTAAGATTAATAATAGGAGACTGCTTGCGTAGATTTCCTGTTTTTAGTATACTTAAACTGTTCATATTATTATTGTTATGTTACCGGTTTAGTTCACTTTAAGTCGTTAGGAAGTGACGCTTGTCAATGAATTTAATTATAATGCGCATTTGAAAGAATCTTTGCGGAAAGCTCGTTTACACAGTTCTTAGGATCTGGGTCGCTATTCTCGTTTTTTTGTGTTTATACGAAGTTTATTTTAACAAATGACTGTGATAACAATAAAAATGTAATCAACTTGGATTATTTGTTATAACAAACACCTTATGATTCTTTGTTGTAAAAACTCCAGCTAAAATTTTTTGAACAGCCATTCTCGCGTCTTTTTGGGTGAATAGAAAAATCCATGGAGCTGCAAAATAATAAACGTCCACAACAAAAGAATTAAGAGGGCTTTGTCGAAATTCATTTGTAAACTTGGATACAATCTAAAAAAAGATTTATGGTTATCTGTAAAAATCGACCTCTCTTACCATATATGTTGTCAGCATTATTTGTACAAAACATGAGTAGAAAGAGTATAAAAAC
The DNA here is from genome assembly GCA_024447225.1 of Panagrellus sp. LJ2284. Lineage (NCBI taxonomy): Eukaryota > Metazoa > Nematoda > Chromadorea > Rhabditida > Panagrolaimidae > Panagrellus > Panagrellus sp. LJ2284. Next base: position 8,319,438 of record JAMRYC010000004.1, read on the forward strand.
CTTTGCACCATCTTGTGATTAACTTTCGGTTCTAAATCGCTGTTAAAGTAATTGAGTTTAATAATCCTAATCAGCGTATACATGTTAAAACAAAAGCTAGTAACTGTAGTAATTATCGAAAAAACAAATATATTGATCACGGTGTTCATCCATTTGAATTGCTCAGGATTTCTTTCACGTATGTCAATTCCATGTTCCGGATGATCTGGATCGAAATAGTCAATAGTTACATTTTGAAACCACAGGTTCCAGGTAAGTCCTCCGGAGCACAAAACAATTAATCCGTAGATTAACTTAATTAAAATGGACCAATATTGGGTATACTTAACATCAAAAACCATAGCTGAAGCTCGGTTAAGACTGATTGCAGCTTCACAAATACATATTGTCACCATAGCAGAGATTCCAATGACCAATAACGTTGTTGGAAAAATTCCAGTTTGTGGCAGTGACAATAACAGTGGTGTCGTCGCTGGTGCCATCGGCAACCGCATGTTAAAGTACAGAACAATGCTGCCAATAATTGCAGCTATACACTGCATCCCGTATAGTTTAAAGAAAACCGAATGAAACTTATGTTTGCTTTTCGATATAAACATTGCATATAGCAAAAGGAAGTATAAAAAATAAGTCGGAATGACGTACAAGTGCGAAAATAAAACCAACAAGTTTAACTCAAGCGGCGTCATTTTAGTAAAAGCACTTTGAAAAGATCTTGTATTGTAAGGAGGTGACAAAAGGAGGGTGCTTGCGTTAAGATACCTGTTTTTGTTTTACTTAAATGGTTATTTTTACTCAGACAATGGTATATAATTTGTTTTTACACGAACTAAAATGAACGAATCTGAAGATGAACTTTGTTGACCGATAAGAGTGGAATTTGTGTGTTCTTTCTATTTTTTTTAACATCTAAGTTTGTGTAGTTTGAACTCATACCAAAATTAAAAATGATTATTTTATTTTGCATGATGCGTAAAAGTACAGACAGGAAGCCTCTTTTGGCGATTGTAAGTAAAAGGGTCCGTAAGGCGGACACACAGCCGCACAAGCAAGTGTATGCGATGTACGTTTTTTCACGGAGCGGGACCCTACGATTTATTTCGGCATTTACATGAGCGTAATCCGAGAAATATTTTGCATGACTGATACTTGATTTGTCCTGTTGCACATTCGACGAATCACTTTTCGAACTGCGGTTTTGACATCTGTTTGAGTGTACAGAAACATCCACGGCACTGTAAAATGCACCGCGTCTACAACAAAATATTTTAGCGGAAATAATGATATATCCATGTAGATTTCTATTACCTAAAACCCATTGAAATAACGCATGACTTTTAGATTTCATTACTTACGAGACAAACAGCATGTGTCATTTGAATAGCAAACAGATAAAATATAAATATAAACTTTTGTATCATGTTGGCACTCATTTTGGAATCTCTGGCATTATTGAAGTACCTTCGTTTGACAACAATCACTAACGTGAACACATTCCAACAAAAATTCCAGACTGCAGTGATAATGGTGATAATAAATATGCAAAACATAGTGTTTATCCAGCTTTTCGGTTTTCTGGCGATCCAATTGTAACCAAGTTCAGGATGAGCTTTATCGATGTAGTCGATAGTGACATTTTGGAGCCATACATTACAAGTTATGGCTAACGAAGGTACAGTTACAATCAGGTAAACCCATTTCATTATACGACTCCAGATTTTCTTATGTTTTAGGCCAAAGAAGATTACAGATGCTCGGTTGAAACTCATCACAGCTTCGGTCGTATACATAAAGCACAACGCAAACCGACCCACAAACAAAACAAATGTTGGAACGAAACCAGATGATGGCAGTGATAACAAGATTGGTTCGAAAATCGGTGCTAACGGTAACCGCATGAGGCAGTATAGAGAAAGGGTTCTGATAAACGAAGAAATCGTCTGCATCCTGTACAGTTTGTAAAAATCAGAAGTGAAATTTTGCTTTTCTTTTGAGAGAAATAAAACATACAACAGTAAAAAGTATAAAATATATGTAGGGATAATGTAAATATGGGAAAGTATCACAAGCAGGTCTAATTCAAACGGCGTCATCAGAACTGTCATTGTTATCATAAATGAATGATTGTTCTCAGTGTCTGGCAGAATGCTCCCAACGGATTTGTGATAGAAAATATTTTTATTTAAGTTTAAATCTTCATGACAAAAGAATGAAAAACAAGCAGCTAATTATTTTTTAAACCATAACTCGACATTGTGATATTACAGTAACCTGTGGTTGTTTTTTGAACATTTGACCAAGTACTTTTTTTACTGAAATTCTGACATCTGTTTGAGTGTACAGAAACATCCATGGCACTGTAAAGTGCACAGCATCCACTACAAAATAAGTAATAGGGAATAGCGTTATGCCCCAGTGGAAATCGACAATCTAAAACCCATTGAAGTTTACTATAAGCAAAAAAAATTTTGACTTACGAGGAAAAAAGAATGTGTTACTTGTAACACAAACAGGTAGAAAGTAAACATAAATTTATGCGTCATATTGGCATTTACTTTTGAACTTTTGACTTTCTTAAAATAGTTTCGTTTGACAATTGTCAAAAAAGTAAACATGTCCCAGAAAAAATTCCAAACTGCAGTGATAATTGTCATAAAGAATACGCAAACTATAGTGTCGATCCACCTTACTCGTTCTGGGTTTCTTGGCAACCAGCTGTAGCCAAGTTCTGGATGAGCCGCATTTACATAATCGATAGTGATATTTTGAAACCATAAATTCCAAGTTATGCTAATTGAGGGTAAAAATACGATAAGAAAGATCCATTTTGTTAAATGAGTCCAGAATTGTTTATGCTTTGTTCCAAAGAATATTGCAGATGCTCTATTGAAACTCATTACGGCTTCGGTCATCATCATAACGCACAACGAAAACAAGCCAATAAACGAAATAAACGTTGGAACGAAACCGGATGACGGGAATGATAACAAAATTGGTGTCATAATGGGAGCTAACGGTAACCGCATGAGACAGTATACCGAAAGGGTGCTGATAAAGGAAGAAATGGTCTGCATACCGTATAACTTGTAAAAATCAGACGTAAAATTATGTCTTTCTTTCGAAAGAAATAAAACATACAGTAGTAAAAAGTATAAAACGTATGTCGGGATGATGTAAATATGAGAGAAGAGCACAAGAACGTTCAACTCAAGCGGCGTCATCACAAATGTTATGGTTACCAAAAATGAAAGTCATTGTCAGTCTGGCAAAATGCAATCTCCCGAAGGATTTGTGATAAAAAATATTTATTATTCAAAATAAAGTTCTTCAGACAATGAACAAATAACGACTAATGCTTTTTTAAAACCGTAACTTGACATTGTGATATCACAGACACTTTGGTTTGTTTTTTGAACATCTGACAGAGCACTTTTTTAACTGCAGTTCTGACATCTGTTTGAGTATACAAGAACATCCATGGAACTGTAAAATGCACGGCATCTACAACGAAATAACTAAACGGGAATAGTGATATGCCCAGATACAAATCCAAAATCTGCAACTCTTCAAATTTTCTTCGATAACTCATAAAACTCTTACTTACGGCGCAAATGGCATGTGTGAGCTGTAATACAAACAGATAACATGTAAATATAAACTTTTGCATTAAACCGGCATTTGTTCTTGTGTTTTTGACGCTTTTGGAGTAGTTTCGCTTGACAATTGTTACCAATGTAAACATGCTGCAGAAAAAATTCCAAACAGCAGTGACAATAGTCAGAATAAACAGGCAAAAGATTGTATTAACCCAGTCTCTTCGTTTTGGATTTCTTGTGGTCCAATTGTAACCAAGTTCTGGATGAGCTTTATCTATGTAGTCGATAGTGACATTTTGAAACCATACATCACAAGTTATGCCGAACGAAGGTACAGTTACAATCAAGTAAACCCATTTCATTATACAAGCCCATATTTTCTTGTGTTTTACATCAAAGATGATTGCAGATGCCCTATTGAAACTCATTACGGCTTCAGTCATCGTCATAACGCACAACGAAAATAGGCCAATAAACATAATAAACGTTGGAACAAACCCAGATGACGGGAATGATAACAAAATTGGTTCCAAAAACGGTGCTAAAGGTAACCGCAGGAGACAGTACATTGAAAGAGTGCTAATAAACGACGAAACAGTCTGCATACCATACAATTTGTAAAAATCGGAAACAAAGCTTTTCCTCTCTTTTGAAAGAAACAAAACATACATGAGTAAAAAGTATAAAATGTATGTGGGGATGATATACAAATGAGAAAGTATCACTAGCAGGTTTAGCTCAAGCGGCGTCATTTTTGTAATTCATGAAAAGAAAAAAATAAAGGCTATTGTCGGTTTGAACCAAAACGGCATCTCCCAAAGGATTTGTAAAAAAATTAAAGATGACATAAAATGAATAACAATAACAGCTAATCGTTTAAAAATACGTGATTTGACAACGCAATACCACAGTAATCTGCGGTTTCTTTTTAAACCTTCGACCAAAACAAAGGAATTCAAACTTACACTGCGTCTAGACAAAAAATTGAATCAAAATTGTTGCTTAATATGTCCTAATTTTGTTTCTTTTTCACACATTCAATGACGGAACAAGAAACTTTACCCAAAAACATGTCTCACTTCCCTGATGTCATTTAACGCCCAATGAATCTGAACCAAACCCTATTTGTTTCCGACGCCACCGTTGCAGGCCATCAATTTACTCTTTTTTTACATGGTGAACTCCTAAAAAGGATGAAATAGCTCACGGCCGGTCAGTGTTATTGCCCGCAGGCTGGAGCCATCGCGCATTTGATGAACCTATCTATTCGAGGCGAGGCAAGGAGAGGCAACCTGCTCGTCCTGTTCTATTATAGTGTTACCATGTCATCGATAGTGTATGCACTGGCAGAAAGAGGAGAATCCAAAAATGCTGGCGGAAGTGGGTAATTCGGTACATGCAAAAAAGTATGTCCCACATATCCGCATTGGTCAACTTTTTGGATTTGGATGTGGTTATGCGTAAACTTTTTGCTCCGTTTTTTAGTGTTTTTAAATTTAGTTGGGCTTAAGTTTGTGAATTTCATTGTTTTACGTCGTTTGCAAAGTTTTTTTTTGCGCATTCAAGTTGTCTGTTTACACAGTTCTCAAGATCGAGGTAGTTGGAATTGTGTTTCGAGGGCTGAAACAAAAGTGAAAGTTAGTACTTTTGTTTTTGCGTCAATTGATTTTCCAAAAACTTGAACTATTGACAATCATAATGATATTGCGTTCTAAAAGTAAAAGTGTTCCATCTTTGTTTTTGTCAACTTCCTCATCCGTCAGTTCTATTGACTTCATTGCAATCACCCACTTGACAGGTAGCCAACCATTCTTCCAATCTACCCTTTAAGGCTCCATCTACCTTCTTCCAGTTGGAACCCTACTCGTTCCAATGTGCAATCAACCTGTTTTTGTCGGTTTATCTTAACACCGTTTTCCTTCCGACTGCCACGTTCCAATTAGATGCAATTGTTGTTCGATTTGTCTACCGCTTCATCGATCGCCACAATCCCATCTCGCGCAGTTTTCTATGGCCATAAATTAAATACTAATTTCAGCCTCTTTGATTAATTTGATTCGATTCCGACCACATGGCTCAACACCCACCACCGGGCAATACCAAGTTGAGCATCCATTCAGGTAGTGGAACTTTGCGCGGTGGCGGCGTCAAACGCATCTACGGAAACATGGCAGTAAGTTTTTTTCTTTACATACCAAACGAGTATTTATGGCTCTACTATTGAGCGATTGATCTCGAGTTCTTTGATTACGTATATTTTGTCTTTTTTCTGAACAATCAAAATGCCACATCGGCATTGTGCTTATTGTACGACACAACGGATTCGGATAAATGTAGTGCCTCCGACTTTGTGGGAGAGGTTTTCATTGAAAATTAAAGTAGATGAATCACACTTTTTTGGTAATTGGGTTAATTTGGATCGGTTTCAGTCACTGAAGCAGTACAAACATAAAATCGATTATCGACTACCGCTCGTGACAATCGTCTGTTTGGCTTCGATCGCGTCTATTTTGTTTCTCTATGGTTTGTATCAGTTGAAAGGGCATGATAATCTGGTGGAGTATGTCAAGAGTACGAGGGATATTGCTGAGGTTTGGAGGGTAGATGGGTTTGAGGTTTTTTTTTAGGGGAATGGTTTTAGTTTATCGAAAATCCAAGACATAAACGACAATTCGAAGGTAGCGGGAATGAAGAACCGACGGTAGATGATGCGCCATCGGCAGCGGAGCTTGAGAAGGAGATTCACGATGCGAAGGAGTCTGAGGAAAAAGAAAATGAGAAAGAGGTGACAACTACGACAACGACGGCTTCAACGACGACTTCGACGACAACTACCACGACAACAGAAGCTGCACGTAAGTTTTAACTTTAAAAACTGTCTTTACAAAGCCATTTTATAGCGACAGTAACCCCGCTCTCCGATCCCAACTGGATTTCGGCATCTGAGCTCCGAGGTTATTACGATCGACTAATTTCAGTAAGTTTTAATACCATTATTAACCATTTTCAAACCCCCTTCAGACCTACGAAACAATCTGGAACCTCTTCGCCTTGAACCTCGTCGCACTCCTCTTCCTCATCCCAGCCACGATCATCTTCCATCTCGACTATTGCGGCATTGCCAAATACAAGATCATTTTCCGCATTATTCTCGGCATCGTCATGCTGTTCCTTTTCATCCAACTTCTGTACCTCATCTCGCCAGTCCTCAGCTCAGCTTTCGCGTTCCCTGAAATGGTCGACCGACTCTTTGACAAGGACACCGAACCGAAACACGAGCGCGGTGTATCTGATATCAAAGAAAACTTTGCCTGCGATTTTGACGTTCATCCAGCCCTCATTGAACACGGCCTCGAGGACCCGTGTCTCCCAAAGATCAAGGACAGCCTCTTCCCAAGCTATGCCACAATCCTGCTCATCTTTCTCGACATTTTGCCGTTCCTATTCGCCGGATTTACATACGCATGGGATGCCTGGCTAAAAGATTGCACTGCCGTGCGCGAAGCTCGAATGCGTGTTGAACTCAATCAAAAACGGTAAGCCTAAGTTTGCAAAAAGTTAAATATTCATTTTTAAAAACGTAAACAACTTTTTTTGTCCACTAATCTTCATTTTAATTCACCAAGTCGCAACTAATTTTAAACTGATGTCAGTGATCACACTGCGGCCATCATGTTTGTTAAAAGTACAATGTGCTACGGGGGTTTATAAAACAAAAAAAGAGTCTACTTAGGATGGTTGTGTTTTTATATTTGAAAACGCTAACAAAAAAGATTATTGAATACATTTTGATCATGTTTGTGAGGTTTCAGGCCGCAAGCACGTGGACAGAATCTGAATGCAAATGGAAATACTTGGTAGGTTTTTGTCGCAATTTTAAAGTTTTGTAAAAAAAAGTAAACTACACTTAATAAAAATTTTTTTTACATTATTCTGTTAGTGACAAATGACATTCAGGACCAACGCCGAGACAATCCAAGTAGCGTAAGCAACGAATTTATGACATTTCCCATGGTTAAGCTGTAGTTACGACACTGTATTTGATGAACTTTCTAATCAATCGCTATTCAGAGTATTATTTTTCATAAACAGCTTCAATAAACTCTACTCAAACACTTTTTTGCAACACATTGTCTCCATTTCCCTGTTGTTACATCTGCGCAGTCTCCAACGCACTCCAGTACCATCCTTTTGTCTTTCCTCCCACCTGTCCACACAATAACCGCTTTGTTAAACATATTTATATATGTAACTAACAAAAAAACACAAAAGCCCCAAAAAGGAAAAGAACAAAACTCTAAAAACACAATTTTGTGCATGCAGATCAAGCCAATTAACAGTATGGCTTCATGGCTAAGAAAGATAGTGCAATGTTGACCATAAGAAGTCAAATGGAATGTGTTTCTTCCAAATTTGATGAAGCTGCTAAGGTTCCCTATTAAAAATAACCATAAAAATAAAGTGGTTCAGGAAACGGGGCTTTTAATTTGATTGATTTTGATTTCGTACTATGGGTCTGCCTGAATCTGAATCTGATGTGAGTTTGTGTAGCATTTTGGTGGTACAACTTTTACGTTGATAGAATTTCAAAATGTTAATCACAAGGATGACAACCAAACGGCGAGGAGGAATGAAGATGGCATGGAATTTCAAGCGATGGGTGTATGTACAAACTTTGGGGGTTTGATAAATATTAAATAAATATAGTAGACACTCTGATAATGACACCATGAACAAAAATTTGCTATGAAAATCTATTGGAATTTGTGAAAAGGCAGATATTTGCACGTTTTCTAATGGTTAAAGTTTGGAGTTTATAAAAAAGAAGTTACAAAGCAAGACTTCGATGCCCATTGCTTTCCAGCGCGGATAGCTGTTTCTGAAGGGCACTGTTAGCTGCTTCGGCTTGTTTAAGGCGTTGTCGAAGACTGACAGCTTCAGTGTAATAAAGGTGCACTTTTTGCTCTAATGTGTCCATGTATTCCTTGCGTTTTCGGCGCGATTCCTGCGCTGACAGCTTGTTCTTGATCTTTCGACGCACCAGCTTCAAAGCTTCCTCCTCCTCGCGGGAGAGAGGCAACTTGGTCGGGAGACGGTAGCCTTCTTGAAGCATCGTGCGCTTTTCTTCGGCAGATAATTGGATGTAGCCCTGGCCACGGGGGTTCTGAAAGACCGACTGAGGGGTTATTGATGGGTTTTATTTCACTTTTTTAGTTCCCTTTTTTAAGTTTTCCTTTTTAGGTGCCTCTAAAGTGTGGTAAAATCCCTCTTAATCCACCCCTCTCAAAAACCGGATCTTTGAAAACTTTGACAATACCCAACTAATGCAAAATGCTGTCTATAATTGAGTATCGATGTTCGGGATCAAAAACCCAGTGCTGTGATACATGCACTAATGTATCGACGACCCCATCAGATAACAACACAAACGCACGGTCTCGGATTTAATGAGATGCCGATACGCAAATTCTGACTGACAGCCCGTGAATTTCATTATTTCACTCCGAATTGAGGCTAGGAATGGTTGACTGACCTGGTCGGTAATGAGGCGATTCTTGACGGCTAAGTCGTGCATCTTGCTGCGGGTACGACAGAGGGTCGGTATCGCGAGCTTAGATTCATCGTCGGACAGGGACGTGGTTGAGGAGGTGCCCGTGCTGGTGCCTCGGGAATAGGGGGATGATTTGACGGGGTAGATGGCTTCTGGAATTTTCATTTTAAGGATTTTGACAACATTTAAAAAAGTTAAAACGTACTAAGTGGCCGATTAAACGACAAAGAAGAAGCCACTGGCCGATACGCCGAACAGCCTTCAACATTAGAAGTGTTATTAATCTGATCCGGTCGAGCTGGCTGCAACACGACGTATTTCGTCGGGCTCGAAGACCCAGCATCATCGACATAGTATTCTGTGTGGATGTTGGAGTAGTTGTCTATGCCATTTCCATGACCCATGTAGTCAAAATCGGCCGAAATGCCATCAACATCGCCGGGATTTTGTCGATCGTAATCATCTATAACCGCCATGCATTCAGCTTCATCGAAATCAGTGATCGGCGGGCACATCATGTCCTCCGACATGTAGATTCCGGATGAACCGGTGGACTGATTCGACTCGCCAGGGGAGGACATTGATGACGGACAAGGCGAGACACCATCACTTCCAATGTCAGTTTGATACATGCCTGAAGGGAGGTACATCGTTTAGGGGTAGTTAAGAAAAGTGAAATTGACTTTAAATAGGCTAATGACATCAAGCATCCCGGACAAAAGTACCAATTGAATGGACCAGCTGATGCAACAATAACCCCACCGGAACCTGCTTTTCAGGGTCGGTGATGCTCAAAACTGTGATAGAGAGCTAAGCTACCCTATTATTGATAACTGATCAGGTGCATTAATAAGTTCAAGGCTAAAAAGTCTACCGGGATCGCATGGGAAACCCTGTTGACTCCAATTGGTCTGTTAAATGGCCGGAAGTTTGAGGGAAGTGATAAGAGTTGGTACTATTTGAGTTTTTATAGGTGTTCGGACCAGAAATTGATCATTTATGGCTCTCCTTTTGCAGTTTTTCGACAAAGTTTATTAAAAATTTCAACTTTTTCGCTTCCAGCTGTCCCCCGTTGCTTGGCTACTACCCCCGATGGCCTTTGTCAGGTTTCTGTTTCTCAAACTGCACCTTCAGCCTTTGCATGCATGTAATGTGTTTGTATGTATACAAACACCGTCACGACGACCTCGTAAAACCGTGGAGGGTCTCTGGCTGCGAAGAACAGGACAGAAGCAATGACAGTCGAAATCATGGCCATTTTGGCTGGCGTTTAAACCACCCCCACAAAAATATGTATTGTATACATGGCAGCTAGCTAGCCGCGTGCAAGGGAAACTGTTTCCCTTATGCTTCGATGTCAAAGTACACGTGCGTCGCGGGACTGGCTTTGCTTTTCCCCTTTTTGGTCGCCGTTCGTTCGATTGACCGACAAGGCATGCAAAAGAGGGACCGTTTAGGGCTTGTGGACTATTCACCGGCTGCTCAAACATGGATAGCGATACCCATTTTGTGCGAGCCGCGGCCCCATTTGAATGGAAATGGAAGCAAAAGAGCATCACTTTGCAATGGTGCGCGAAAAGGCATGCATGATCTATGGCAAATAGTGTAATAAGCGAGGGTATTGTGTGTCAATTTCCAAGCCAATCTCACATCTGAGCTAACATTATACCCCTGCCCTTTGATAAAGCTCGATCCAATGTACAATAACTAACCTGAAGTGACGTATTGAGCGGCTTCCGACTCCGGTCGAGACCCCAAATCATGGAGGCCATCGTCCTGGAGCATCGAGGTCCATCGATCCTCGTCCATTTCGACCTTTAGGAACGCCAGGATTGCGGATTTACTTTCACCGAAGCGAAAAAGTGTTGAAAAGTGTGATGAGTAAGTGGTCTTAACAGTGACGTGCCCTTACAATCAATTTAGGTGTGGCCCGATTGGGGTGGAGGCTTATCTGCAAAACTACCAAAAGGTATTGATGGAAAAGGGCTACATGAGGGCATTTGATACGATCGCGACACAATTACAGAGCACATCATATGTATTGGAGCTATGTTTCGCGATTGATTGATAAGAAGCAAGCGGACCCCTATCAAAAAAGTGTAATTTTGTCAAGGAAGCTTGTTACAATAGTTACAATTGCTTTCCATAAACCTGTCTGTAAAAGGCTGGAAGTTTTTCTCTATGGATAAAGATTAATATCTAAAGAAGTTGGAATTTCAAGTGCCTGGTAGCGGCGCGAAAGGAGGTCAGGGCAGATCACCGATAACACGGCAGAAATCGGCATTGCGCGAGATTGAGGATGCTGATGTTCAATTTTAGAAAGGCCCTCCTGTGCTGGAGCAGCTGTCCTGCCGCCTGCATGTTCTTATTTACATACAGATGCAGAAAAAAATGTTCGATTTTCCGTTTAACACATGCCATCAACCAAGTCTGTCTATGGCACAGGTTGCCAGGGGCGGCAACCCCAGAGATAGATACGGCTTGGCAGGGACTTCAAAGGAGAGTCAAAAACATTGTTCTTTTTAGTATTTTCTAGTTTTACAGAAATCAAAAGAAGGCCATAAAAGTTGCGTGTGAGCATACTAACATTACTAGCTTGAGGCATCGTAAAAACCGACCGGGACCACAGGAAAAGTGAGTGCCATAAAAAGTCGACGCTTCTCACGAGAGTCCTGAATGAGGTCTACTAATAGCCGAGAGGGAAAGAGGGGGGATTCTATCATCTCTAGCGATAGAGGAGAGAGGGTATCGTGATCTATTTTTCAGAAGGTGCGGGACACGCCTCTTTTGTGTGAGGGTGAATGTGAGTTTGGCGGGATCCGACCCCTCCCATTTTGGGATGGGACAGAAGGGATGGTGGGGCTATAGGTCTGGGGGCTACTGTTACTGAATATGGTTTTTGGGTTTGTATTGTTGGGGGATCTGTAAAGGGCGCGGGGTGGGGGTGCCTTTTGATAAAAACAACCTTCAAAGGATGGGCATTACAGAAAAAGAGGTACATAAAAGTCAAATAAGATCGTCAAAGAATGCCATTGGCAAACAAAACCCCCAAATATAGCCATCTAACTTCATTTAACATATCAAAATCCACCCTCTGCAAGCCAATCACCTTATCAGCACCCTCAGTCATGTCGATCGTCATCACTGAACCACACTAATATCAAATGCTAACCAATCTCTCGACTTACTTTTATTGTTTTTCGGGCGGGGCACCGGAATCGACACCCCAACCCCTGCCTACCCCCTCATTTTGGATCCAAATCGAATCAATGAACCCGCCTCAAAAAGCTGGTTCTCTTTTCATCGCTGTTATTGCCGGAAACGCAAAAATCAAATCGCTTTGCGTTCGTTACACCCAAAAAAGGTTGGCAATGATCCGACGTCAGTGTGGGGGCGATTACAGTCCAGCCCGCCCCGAACGATCAACAACCAGCTTGCCTAATCTCTAATGCCACAATCGCATACTATTCAACGAATTAACGCGGGAAAAATTATCATAAAACAATTGGAAGTTTGGAAAAGACAAACAAGATGGGTTTTGTTAAACTTCAATGGAGGATTGTCATGAAAAGTTGACGTCACTTTTTTTGTTAATAAAGTTTTTTTAGGACGTCAGACTGTTTTTTTTGATATTAAAGGGGAAAGAAATTAGTAGAAGGTCAAAATGGTCAGTCAAGATGCACCCTTTTGACGGAAAGAAGTGCAGTGTGCCTGACCCAAACAAAACGTCTTCAAGACGGCCTAAAAAGTCTGCCAAATCGTTTAAACTTGACCACCAGTGTGAATCGAGTGCGAGGTTGAGGACGATTAAGAGGTTTGGATGCCAGCCGGAAGACGCCAGGCAGTGCCTGCGTATATTTAGAGTGCAACAAACGGGATTGTTTTTGTTAGGGCTCGCTAGGCTGTCACCATTGATGACGCCGATGGACGATGGTCGGCGATGGTTTACAGGACGCGCAAGTGTGCCAAATTGACGACTTCGAAGTGTGACAGGGGAAGTTGGATTTGATTTGTGGGTTTGGGAATGTTTGGATACAGCATTGACAGTTAGTTGAATCCAAGTGGAGGCTGATATGTTCAGATTTCGAGGCTATTTGCACCCAAAAAGCAGGAAACTCCACTTTGCGCGTAATGTAAGCCAATGAAATTCGCCAATATGCAAATAGGCAACCATTTTGAATTGAATAAAAACAGGCAGGTCAAAGCAAGGACGTTCGCCGCTTTTTTTTTCGGGCTCCATATGCCTGAATCACTCCGACTTTCTTTTCACTGTGGCCTTGCTAATATTTTTCGTTCCCAAGAAAGGCAAAAAAGTGGTAGCACACAGTCAACCTTTTTCAATGTTTTGCTCGCTTTTCACGACATGATTCGGTCATTGAAAATTATTGCATCGCCGTGGCTGGCTTCACAGATTGGCCATTCTTCAACTGTTGCGCCATCGCTTCAGAAACTTGAACGGATTCCGTGCTCGGAGCCACGGATGAGGAAGCTGGAGGCGGTAGATCTGTCAAATTGCTGCTCCCCGGAGTCGGGCTACTGCCCAGGACGACCATTTCCGGATTATGGACCATCTTAGCTTCATAGTCCGGGTCGAGATGCAAGTCTTCCATGGTCTTTCGATCGTTCAATGCAATATCTGAAAAGGAATTGGAAAATCAAACTGTCGTTTGACAAATTTCATTCGCACTTCCGTAAATTGGATATGTGCTTTTTTATGCCTTATCGCATCAATAAACGATTGAATAGCCTTTTCCTTGCTACTGTTCATGAAGACCGCACTACACCTACACAATAATGGAAAAAAGGAAGCTCACCGAAGGGCTGCGCTTCTGAGGGGACCGTCGCAGGCGTCCGAGAACACCAGCAGCTGCACAAACGCGGAATCAGGCCATCGACGATTAGCAACACAATAAACAGAATGAGGTAGGCCAGGGGAGTCTGGAAAAGGGGACGCGATTTTGTGTTTCTTCAAAGATGGGAAATGTGTTTAATAAAATTTTAACGGCTTTTGGAGGGAATTTTGTTTTAAAAAACATAACATACCCAATATAGCAATCTTAAATCCATTTCTCCCTCGAATGCTTCTGAAATTGGCACATTTGAGGAAGTTTTAAAGCGTAAATGTCATACCGACATTGCAGAATGCTTTATAATACATGTATTTGCCCACTACATCATCATCGTCAGACGCGAGAACATCGATCGAATCAGAAGTTTTGAAATCTTTTGTTATATTCTGTGGCGGCAGAAACAACGAGTCCATCGAGACAGGATCCAAACACCGCCGTCTAAAGGTAGAAAATGAATGAAAACTGACGCCATCTGTCGGTATTGAGAAATCATAGGCGCCATTTCCACAACAAAAGTTAAAAACAAAAGTGATCACAACGAAAAACTGTCGATGACTCCTATAAATTCTTTCTCTCGTGATAAAAGCCATCACTGTTGACTCCTTTCAGTATTTCAAATCTCATGATGGAATTTTAGTCCGGTTTATGATAAGGTTTTTACTAGTCTTAATGACTCAAAGTGATAAGGTCGGAATTTCATGCATTCAAATCGCTCAAAACCGTTTTCATTGACAGTTTGATGGAACTTCTTTAATGTAAGGTTAGTGATAAGAATGTAAAAGTAGGTGTTTACGTCCGACTTCCGGTGTGATTTGCATTTATTGATGTTATCTTTTCTTCTTGAGAGAGCTGCCAAAAATCACAAAAATTTTAGTGACCACGTCGCAAGCCCTATTCTGTATTCTTAAAGTGTAACTAGCACTGTGACAAATACCGCCGCGAACGGACTTCATCACTCGGGGTAGCGAATCCGTCATGGGTCCCACGAAGTCCGCCACATTGACGACAGCTGAACGCGTTGAAGCGCCGACTCTTTCAGCCACGGGTCCAGGGACTTTGCCCAAAGCGAAGGCAGCAACAAGTGCCGGAGGGAAGCTCTGATTTCTTATCGTGTAGTCACCGCCGGTGGGAGGGTGCGAGTCGCTTTTGTTGCGCGCACACAGGGGGAAGGGGGTCGGACCGCGAAAGAGCGGGCTGCTGCCAGGCGACGAGAGAGCGCGTCTCTCCCTATAGACTTTTCCCGTGTTTGAAAAACCCTGCCCAAAATGGTAACGAAAACGCCATAAAACCTTATAAAAATTACATTTCCGCTTTATTGGCTCACAACAGGTGCATTTCCAAAAAATAAGTGATACAATAATGCACGCAAAAAACGTCTATAAGGCTTGACAAAGTACAAAGTCAGTATCATTATCGATAAAAACACGGAATTCATGGCACAAACGGTGTACAAACCGGCATATGACAGGTACAAATGATTATCAAAGAACGTAAATACTATGATACCACCGAAAGACAGCCTCATTAGGAGCATAGTGCAAACCACCTGCGTCCCAGTGGTTTTCATTAACATTTTATGCAATTCGACCACCTTTACATTATGTGTGGAAATGTTCTTACTCAACCTTGACCCTAGGCAATAGACAGTGATGAAGCCGACGATTCTGGTAACTTGAAAAAATACAATTGCATAAAATATGGTGTAAATACCAAATAATGTTATTCCGAATATTTTAGGACGTATGCCATTGAAACAACATACTACTATTATACATAGAAGAAGCCCTGTAAACGCAATAAATAAGTATACAATCTTTTGAAGTCGATTTGATCTGGACACAAGTAGCTTAGAAACAATGACATATTGATTTAGCAACATTATCAGCTGGATATCGGTGATAAAAATGTCGCAAATTGCAAAGACAGTTAATTCATATACGAATCCAGGACTTGATAAATGCCTAAAAAGGCCAATAGAAATAATAGTTTTACTCGGATAGTAGTAAATAGGCAAATACATTGTTATTAAAAAAGTTGTAAAAGCTACAAGGAAAATCAAAATCCACAAAACCCGTCTGTAACTGGTCATCCGGTTTGTCGACTTCCGCAAAACTGTATACAAAAATATCGGAAGAAACAAGATGGTAATAAACCAAGTAACGTAGACGATCGCGCATGTTGTTTTTACGGGTGCGCTTTCGACGACAAAATCCAGATTGATTATAAAATCCAGCGACATAGACCAAAAATGCGCATTAAAGTTATGGCAATGCTGTCTGAGTATTTTATAGTCTACACTGTGAGTTACAGGAAAAAATTTATTATTCAATAAATAGCATATTATGTCTCACTACAGTAAAACGGGCGTAATGTTGCTCCAGGTGGATTTCAGAATTAACACGTTTATGTGTTTTGTGTTCAAAAGTTTAACTTTTTGCATAGATAACTCATGTCAGACTCTTACGCAGACATCTAATGAACCCCTTTTCACGTTTTGGTTTTACGTAGATGGATTCCTAGGAAAATGCAAAATGCAACATACCAATTTTAACATCGTCAAATCAAAACTCAAACCCAAAACACAGTGAACTTTAATTCCCGATCCGAAATGTAGCCTTAATTTTTCCATACATTTCAAGGCTACATACTGTGACCAATCACATGCGGGACCATCAATCCGATATTTGTGGGATGATTGTCGCCGATCACTTCCTTGTTTCGTTCTTCTGGTTCACGTAGAGTGCAGTCAGTGATGGAAAGATTTCGTTTTGTCTGACTTTCATATGCTCGCGCGGTTCAGTTCATACTACACAGGCAGACGAAATCCCAGACAGACCCGACAAACCTGTTCATCCATCAACTTGTTTCATTGCGAATTGTGACCATTATGTTGCGGGGAAGGAAAATTTAGAGATTGAAAACGACCACGCAATGACCAGTAGCTATGAGATCCAACCCCTTAGGGTTTAAAAAAGTGATGGCGTCCATGCTTTGAAAGTGCGGGCTTTATTTGGACCGGTGACCAAACGTGTGGAATGGCGGCTGGTCCGGCTGATCCGACGCTGAATGTGGTTAATAAAATTTCAGCGCCGGTAAGGCAGGTTAATAAAATTATTGGCAGCTTTGTCGTTGCATGTATGGTCTTGATGACGGCGAGTTTGTTCCGGAAAATTGGAATCGAGGATTGGCAGTTTACGGCAAAATTTGTGTGGAACGGTGGTGTACTTCAACATTGTTATGTTAGTTTTTTGCTTTTAAGTTGCTTATCATTCCCTTAAAATATCGACTAATCGGGGTTTTTTTTATTTGTGATGTTTCCAGAACGCCACAGTAGTAGTAAGCGACTACCCATCCATTTTAAAACGCTTCGAACTCGAAGCCTACACCAAACTATGCTTCCGATTCGCTTTGATGTTCCCGGCAACAATGAGAGTCGTCCATGCTTACATTCGATACCAATATTTCGTTCTAAAAACTCTAAAAGGCAATCCACGCAAAGATGGTTGCATTATGGAATGCATTTACAAAATGACCCCATATTTACTTGCTTTTCAAACTGTTTTTGCTGCATCGACGCTTATTTTGAACGGAATGGCTGACAATCTAAGTTTGTTATCATTTTTAAACATTACTTTTTCAAAATATAACTTCAGTCGTCCCAACAATTATCAACAAGTCCATGTTTATCCTAATCTGTTTCACCATAATATACATGATAACCATTGTGATTCTCGACTTTCGAGAATCCCACGTAAACCCATTACTGTACTACTCGACTCCGCGGTACGTAATTAGATTTATTGGTTTCATGTGCTTTGCCACCTGCGCGTTTCCAACGTTTATGAATTTCCTTTATTATCTCGACAAACGACAGTGCAATACTAACGGTAAGTTTTGAAATATATACATAATTAATAATATTTTTTTGTATTTTTGTTTCAGCAACAACACCTTTAGCAGCTTTTACGGAGTACCTAGCCATTTCCGGCATTTCCATGTTTCATTTCAGCGAACTTTTCGATCTCGAACTTGTGCATTTCTTTGTTTTTGAAATCAAATAACTTATTTACATAGACTTCTATGACCTACAGTAGCCTAGTTGCAAAGATAAATCTTCCCGTTCCGCGTGTACGTTCATTCCACCTTTAAAAGTGCATACTGTATGACATCCTCGACAAAGATCACGGACGAATATCTAATGGGAAGTGTTGCTTCTAGTCGTATCGATGACATTCAGGTCAATTGTTTCATCCTATTCTTCAATGGGGAATGCTTTGGAACATGCTCTTTTAAATAAAAAGTGGCGGTGTTAGCGGAGTCGGTGAAGGGGAGACTTGATGCATGCGATCCGGATTAAATGTGGGTGTAAATGTGATTCTTTTTTTTTTCAGATTTATTGTTTCTTACTTTAAGCAATGGAAAAAATGACAGCTAGAGTGTCAAAATTGCAAAATCATTTTTGAAAAATTGAAAAAAAAGCAAAAGAGGCAGGAATTAGTTAAAATTTTGGACGATTTTTAAAACTGTTGTACAAATTCAATGACGAAAGCGAGATTCTACGCTTCGACGACGTGTTCGGCGGCCCTGAAAAGGTATCACTTTACATAATTTTAATCGAGGTCATGATAAAACTCACTTTTCGTTCGTGTTATGCGTGACAACGGTGACTTCACGTGTGGAAACGACTTCGTATTCGCCGGCGGGATGGCCGTGGACGCCGAGGAACAGGTTATAGATGAGTGCGCCGAGGATGCCACCGATGATGGGACCGACGATCGGAACCCAGAACCAGCCGTAGTTGTTGAACGAGAAGGTCTTGCCGCCGTAGCCAGCGAGAAGGGTGAACAGACGAGGCGCGAAGTCACGAGCGGGGTTGAGGGGGTAGCCGGCGTTGTAGGCGAAAGCTGTTCCGATCATGGTGAAGCCGGCGCCGATGACGAGCGGCTGGGCCCAGCCAGGGTAGCCGGAGCGACGATCAACGACATGGAGGATAATGAGCAGGAAGACGGCGGCACCGACGATTTGATCGAAGAGACCGTTGACGGTTCCGAGGTGGGGTCCTGGGTAGCTGGCGAAGATGCCGGCGGTGGCTTTGGTGCCGATGACTTGATGGCGGCCGCCATCGAAGGTGTTGATGGCGTTGTAGTAGACGAGGTAGGTGACGACGGCACCGAAGAAGGCTCCGAGAGTCTGGGCGACGATGTAAACTAAAGCTTTGACTGGCTTGATCTGTTGTATGACAAGGAAAGCGATGGTGACGGCGGGGTTGATGTGACCGCCGGACGCCTTTGCGGAAACAGCAACACCGAAGGCGATGCCAAGACCGACGCCAAGATTGACACCGATCAAAGCATTGCCAGTGCCAGTTTTGGGCAGGATTTGCTGGGCAACGACCGAGTTGATGATCAGCACCAGGAGGAAGGTGCCAATGAACTCGGCAAGACCAGAGCGGACCAGGTCTTTCTTGGTGCCAACCTTGGCACGGACCTTATCGACCCACGTTTCCGACATTTTGATTCAACTTGGTTGTTGAAACTAAAAAGAATTTATTAAACAGTCGTCAGAAAGCAATCAAGACACAGAATTCCACGAAAGAGGCAAAAGTTAATCGAAAAAATGTCCAAGGTCAAGCAATTTTGACTACATTCAACAACAAAAGCACCCTGACTGAGGCAGCCACCCAAGTTTTTCCGTAACTAAACAACAAAAAAGTCATTCGGTGATGATGAATCACTGACACATTAGCCAATTACCTCAAGCTGGCTCCGGGTTAGTGTAATATTTTCAAACGGCGCGCTAACGACCCTGTGACACGGGAATATCAAAGCAAATGACGGCACATTTTCACATAATGGATCACTATGAACTAAAGATCCCCTCAGGCTACAAACCCGACCCCCGAAAGCAGCAGGTGGCCGGTCACGCCACAACAAAAACTACCGGCATGCAACTTTGCAGTGGAATTCCTCTGTTTTGAAAAAAAGGGAGGTTATTTAGTGATTTGGAAGACCCTCGTCACCCTCCCGTGAAACAACAATAACAAGGACCAATCCCCATGGCCTTGAAATCATTATAAAGTTTGCCCCTACAGTGTGAGGGAGGCCGATCGGGCTGGCCGACTGAACTGAACCGACTTCCAAATGAGGCCCTCTTAATGGACACCCTTTTTCGGCCGTCGGAGCACGGATTTCCGTGAGTGTGTCGACCTAGCGCATAAATTGTTTGTAAATGGCAAGCGCAACCTCCGACATTTTTCGTTATTGTCAGGGTTGACGTGCAACAGTCAACCGTCCGAAAAGGGCGGACGTGATACAGTTCCACTAACAACAACTTAAATATAAAGTGGCAAGGGAGTTGACGTGACTCACAACAGCATTTGATGTTTGTCAGAAGTTCAAACTTCTATACGAAGGACAACGGCCAACAAGTGGCATTGTCCGAAAGTTTGCACTTACTGCTCCATACTACGACGGACAAAAACATTGAAACGTGAAAAAGAGGGTCATAGATCGGAGCAGGCGGAAGGTGTGTTAATCCACCCATTCCACTAGCTGTCATCAACCTTTGAGGTTTTTGGGAACAACTGTGAAGTTCATCATGCCCTGGGGATGCTGGGAGACATTAGGCGACCATTAATCAAAATACAACCCCCAGATATAGCATGCCGTGAATGCTTTGACAAAAATAGAAACTAAGTAAGCTCCGCGTGACCATTTTACTCATAGTAATGTTAGCTAACCCCTCTTTAAAAACATAAATAAGTACAGCACTGTTCATCTGTGGCACAATTTTGGGGAGTGGAGTGGACTCATGCCAGCATCGGCATAGATGATGGAGGCTGGTTTCAAGCTTGACGGGAAATGGGAGGGGCTAGGGTTCTGTAGGCTATCGAAAAATAATGGCAGGAAAAATGTTTAGAAAGATGGTTATTTTGAGGGTAAATGATTGACAAAACGACTCAAAATTGGATTAAGAAAGGCAAGACCCAAACGTAAAACACAAAAATGTTTTTCTAAACACGCCCTTTTGTTTTGCATTTTTACTGTTTCAAGGGAGTTGCACAATGAAGATGACAGCTGCCATGTTGGTATGATTCATAGGTTTTGTCATCTTTTGAAAACAAGAACATCAAGGAATAACAAAAACTACTGGTTGACTAAAGACAAGCTATCAAACATCTGAGGTAAACAGCTTCAATGTTTATTTGAAGACATAGTAGACTAATATTGTTTGATTGACTAAGTTTGAAATTTTTAAAGATTGAAGCATTCAAAAAACGTTCACCAAGCAACTGTCTTAGCACTAACCAACACCGATCATCAACACCGCCCTCAAATCGCCTCCTATTTTCACGACAATACAGTTTAACGATGCAGGAATCCGTTCTTTTAACGGCTACAAATGTCTCTTTTTTCATCATTTTTATAGTTGTTACACCAAAACGAAATACACAACACTTTAATGTCCCTCGCCACAGGGAGGATCATTTCCACGTTTGATTATGCGCGACTGCACTTATTGCGGGGCCTTCATCATTGGCGTGCATCGTTACAACTGGAAATTCCATCATAATGACCGTATGGATGAGTGGTCTTTGCAGCAAAGCTAGCTTCGTGCTAACTAAACAGTTTCTACAAAGGCCGGCAATTGTCTTTCTTTTGTGACCCTTTAGAAAAAATAATTAACGTTAAAAAAAAGAAACGTTTCACATTGTTGCTGATGAGTTCCCATTGGAAATGTCATGACTTTTGGCCGTGTTGATTGGAACTGGGGAATTTATTTGGGGGGTTAGCATTTGGAATAATTGATGCTTTTGGCTACATGGCTTTTCCGCTTTTTTAAGCTATTGAAACAAAATTAGGACCGTAAAAAGGTTGCAACGGGTGCAACGAATGCCTATTTATAACAAAAAACAATCATTTGTTTTTTTATAGATGCATCCTCCCAAAAAACAAGATTTAATTGCCCGATTCTCGTTTTCGAAGCCAAAATGTCACTCAAAGTCGACAGGCAATGAACCATTTGCCTTTCAAGGACCAAACAAATGCTTGCATGGATTGTTGTCCATTTTGTTTTTTCAGGGCATGTGCATGACATGCCCTGAGGCCATGGGCAAGAGCAATGTGCATCTTCCGGAAAGCATTGCGTGTGCTGACGATGTTGCCAATTGGCGATGCCCAGCGACGACAAAAGTCATTGATAACGAGGTTTTGGTGGGCCATTCCCTCGAGCAATAAATCCCTTCCCCTCCGGCGACCAACAACCATTGGCCTTTCGGAATACATCCGTCGCGTTGCAGCGTGTTCCCATCAAGGATATAAATAGGCATCTGAGCGTTGCGAAATCGGTTGTCCATTTGTGATCTTTGAATTTTTTACTGGGCTGTATGTATGCAATATACAAAAATTCGAGTTAATTTGGTAATCTTGTTCAGATATACTTCACAGTTTCAAATTTAATAAGAAAAAACTTAGACATTTGACTGGAAAAAAAACCCAAAACTTAAAAAGAAATTTCTATCTTTACTTCATTCGATCGTTTTTAACAGTTTGAATGAACTCAAACCTCTAAGAAACTAAAATCAGTTGAATGTATATTCATTGTGGTAAATGACGTATTTGCCGTTTTCAACTTTCTTGAAGATCTGCAAATACGGCTGCACTTTCCCATTGAGAGCCTCGGAAGTGTATGTGCCTTCGTGGACGATAAACTCGGCGTCAGGGCCGGCGACCAAGTTACGGGTTGTTGTCAGCTGAAATAACTAAGCTACTTTTATCTATAAAAAATAAAGGAAAACTTACAGAAAAGGCAACACCGCGTTGAGCAAAAGGCTCCAACTTTTCCTGAATCGCTTTTTGCCCGATGACTCCAACGGTACCAGCTTGAACAAACGCAGCCTGAGGGTGGTAGAGTTGGATGAGTTCGTCAATCTTCTGGGCTTTGAAGAGGGCTTCATAGGTTTTTTGGAAGGTTTCGATGTAGTTGTCGATTTCTGAAATGTGAAATGTAAAGCACAAAATCATTCGAAGGACACTTCTACAAACCTTGCTGTGAAACCATGGTTGAAACTTGGCACTATTAAACAGAAGCAAGTACTGAAGCTGTTATCATTGACCGCGATAGTCAGTATTTATAAGATTGTCAAACATTAAAGGGCGTTAACTTAGGATATACGCGCCAAGATCACAGCGGTTACGAACCAAATTATGTGATGCTACATGTAAAAAGTGGTTATACAAAAAATCTGACATAACAGATACACTGTTATGGCGTTCAAACGGTCAAGTTGCATCATTGTATTAAAAAAACAGCAATAAAGAGTTTGCAACGTGTCAAGAGTACGGGCCATCAAAACCACCCGCTTTTTTGTATCATCAATTGTCACTGCAAATGTTGCATTTTGGGTAGAACTGAAGATCATGAAAGTTTTGTTTATTGACTGATTAACGATCTTTGAGAAATAAGTAGATGCAATAACTATTTCTAATACGTATGAAGAATAAAGTAGTTTTGACAAAAACCCAAGTTCCAGCTAGTCTGGAGCACCCTGTATTATGTAAAAAGTACCCATAATACACTACAAGTATTGGCACCCATCACTATGAATTTCCATACTCTTTGTAGAAATTGAGCTATGATGTACAATCAAATTATCATTGATAAATGTATGCTTTATCCTCCCTCCAGCTACAGCGCATTCCACACCTTCAAGATCTCCAGGGAAGTTACAACGAGCTGGACTTGGGCAAGTTGTAACTTTTCGTCCTCTTGAATAGAACATGTCGTTGTAGCAGTTTTCAATTAGCTTGTAATACACACTGTCCGAAGGTAGCGCGTCAAACTCAAATTGTGCATGTTTTGCCACAAAATTCTCAGCACGCAGTTGCAACAATCTAAATTTGTCGGTTGCGTAAAAGTTGTGCAACGGACGAGATTTTTTGTAAACTTTTGATTTTCTGTTGATGTGCTTTGATTCGGATGCCTAAAATAATTCTAATTAACACAATTTATGGAAAGTAAACAGCTTACCGCAGTCCAATTTCTAAAGTGAACCATAAAGTTGAACTCGGAATCAATGTCGTAATACTTGTGCCAGCCTTTTGTCAAGGCAGGCCAGTGGATCCAAACCGTTTCAACTACTTTAGTTTTGATCACGGACTTGCCATCTTCGCGTTGATTCATAGCGAGGCGGGCAGTACTGATTGCGTCTTCGATGGAATAGCCGGATGCGTCTTTTTCTAAAGTTACAAAACTGAAATTTGTAAAAAAAACGTTGCGGACTAACCTGTTTGAAAAGCGGTATTAAACCGGTAGTATCTCAATGCAGATGCCCAAGGATACTGTATATTCAACTCATGAAACTCATCTAGGTAATTTTTATGATGCCGTGGGATCAGAACGTCGTCAATGTCGCTAATAATAATGAATTCTGCAGATTCCTGTAAAAATGGTTTGCCCAGTTTTGTTCAAAAATAGCCCAAGACTCCCAAAAAGGTCGAAATAACTGACTCGATATTTGACATAGCAATCAGTATGTGCCCCAGCCTGGTTTCTCCATTCAAGTTCCTCATTTGGATTGTCAGAATACTCGTAAGTACCACCGAAGTTCATGCCCCGCCACGTTTCAATGTCGACAACGCCAGCACGTTTATATGCCTGAAATTACACCGTTTTATCATAACAAATGCGCACGCGATTGCCTTCAGGCAATGCTAATTTGGCATTTTAGTACCCCAACACACGACTCACCAATAAAAAGTCATAAACTTTCTCCCTTATGCTCTGAAGATAGTACACCTGACGGCCAACGCCAAACTGTCGATGAATTTCCAGACTAAGATACATGATCTGCCAACGTTCGAAAAAGAACAGTGGCGAAAAGCATGCAACAACACCAAGGTTTTCGTGTACGGCATGCCTGTAGGAAAGATTTACAGGTTCGGAGCCACGAGTCTGGTCAGTGATAGCAAAATGACCGGGTTTTTCAACAACGGGACAAACAAGAATGTACGGAGACCAGGAACACTGATCAACAGCCCAAACTTGGTAGCGAACGTCAGCTACTTCTGTTTTTTCGTCTATTTCGTTGAAAGATTTGCAAGTTAAATATTTGCGGCTGGGCCATCCTTTTTGGCTGTTGAACAGCAAAACCATGGAATTTGGTGGGTAACTGAATAAAAACCGATTTATAAATTCTTGTTATTTCAAAGTTTTGGAAACATACATAGTTGAATTTTTAAAATAAGTTGCCGAAAGTACATAGACATGCCGAACCGTCGAATCCGACTCACTTAACTGGCTCAATAAATACCAAATAAAAATGAAAAAACAACTAATAAAAACCAAGGACAACAGTTTCCTCGGCGTCGAGCAAACCCGTCTAATATCTTTCAAAAGCGGTCTGTTAACAAAACTTAATAATGTTTTCACCCATCGTATTTTTGTTAAATTTTTCAAATACACAGGTTCCAGCCATAAGATCCCCATTCCCGCGCTGTAACAAGAACGGAAGAAGACCTGATCCGCGGGTAAATAAATAGTGAAAGAACTTGACAGCAGTTACCTCAAATTAGATGCTATCTCGAATTTGAAACATTGAAGTGCTAAAATGTACATTAGGAAGTACCGAAAAGTAGCCTAATTAAACAGGTTTTACGTTAAGATTATCACTTTTGCATGTTTGACACCGATCATGACAAATAAAAAAAACGTACTTCCTTGAGGAAACCGGAAACCCTGGAAGATCTCTATACTAGGAGTCAACGAGATTCAAATCTAACAAGTTTCCAGTGTCTGTGCACTTTTACTAAAACTAACAAGTGTCTGTGGAAAAAAACGACTTAACACGTTTGATTTGGCACCTCAGAATGTTTCTATATTTTCAGTTTTTTTTAAATTTAAGTATGAACGTTATCATTGTCTAAGCATTGTAGCTGCTGCTAAAACAATGCCCAAGTGCCATTAGTTTCTTTTTCGAACGGCTTATTAGCTCCAGATAATATAAAACAAAAGTTATTTTAGCTCAGCCATTAGCGTCAGCAATTAATCCTTCCAAACCATTTTTACATAACGCCCGCATTACAACGTTATAACGCGACAATAGAAAGCCAATCCTTGAAAAACCTGTCCAAACTGTGTGGATAAATTGACCAGCAATAAAAAAAAAGTTGCTTCAGTACAGGAAATTGTAAAAAGTTGCAGATGCAATCTACAGTTCGAAACATTTAGGTGTTAAAACGTAAAAAAACTACGGAAAAGTTGACCTGATTTAATCAATACACGCATTTATAACAAAAAGAGTATCTTTTTTCGCATCTCTAAAGTCACGGACATGAATAAAACACATTAGAAATGTGTAGCGTAACCTCCACGTCAAACGTAGCGCAGGAAAACACAATGCTAAGAAGTTTAAAACGAGATGCGCAATATTTAATTTCATCTGCCGTTTGTCTCATAAGAGAGATTACGTAATATCAACAAAAGAACTGGTTTAAAAATTATCAATTTAATGTCATAATTAATGCCAACAATGTTATCAATCCAACTTCAAACACGAAATATGCTTTTCTTGAAAAATGCATACCGAAAGACCGGAAAAAATTCCACAAAAAGAATACGAGGTTTACATCTTTCAAGTTGATATTGTTTGTGTACTTTTAGCAAAACAACAAAATGCGTGGGAAAATAACGTGATCTTTACACATCTTATCTTTACACATCTTATTTGGAACAGCAACTTAACAACTTAAACTTTTGTACAACAAGTCATTTAAAAAAATATATTACTTCAGCATCTCTTTGTGAGTTCTTGGTTTATGACTGATAAGCAGCATTAAGGTATCGTTCATGAAAACAAAAACCAAGCGATTCAATTGGGTTGACAAGTACTCCGAATTGATATGCTTTTTGATTGACATTTACACAGGCGTTTGATATTCGAGTCGTAAGTAACGGCCGCAGACCTCAATTCCTTCCTCTGACATGAGTTCACGTCACGTGTCCTCACGTCAAGTCGTATCTATCGTGTGTGCGCTATCACTTATTGTATTATGGTGTAATTGTTTCGGTTTAATTTCCCAAGTTTAGTGCCCAGATAAAAATAATTCGCTTACCACAACAAACGGTTCTTGCTCCGACTTTTCGGTTTAATCATGGTGCATCGTCCGGGAAACCTTCAAAATGTGCAGTTGTTTGTGAACATTTCTTATTCATTTTTTCCAAAAAAAAGGTTTATTTTTTTATCGTTTTTAAGTTACAATATTTAATGTTTCAGAGATGCGACAGGGATAGAGCTGAAGGACGAAGGGTAACTGGTCGTGCGAATCGTGCACTTTCTGTGATTTTTTTTGTGTTAAAACTACTATGAATTACACTTTATAAAAGTTGTCTGTCAAAAAATCCACACAACTTTGGTGGTTCCCTTGTCAGAGTCAGAATATGGATAAAGCGCCACACAGCTTGTTGACCGTTGTCAGTCATGATCTTCAATATCCCTGATTCTACAGATGATAAACCGGTGACAAAAGTTGCATTCCAAGTAAAATCTTTTTCGTTTCCTTTAAAAACTAGAAAATTTACTTAATTCTAGTGATGCAACTATGTCCTTTGTCTTCCATGTCAAGTTGACAAGCAAAAGTCTCAAAGATAGATATCACAGATTAGCTTTTTTACTCCTGTGCAACCATGAGATAACTCAAACTTTCACTTTCGGAGACACTTCTTGTTTCGTCGGCGGGTAACGAGCGCTTTTTATGCATTGATGTCATTGTAGTCGTAGTTTGTTAAGGTTTTTTGGCTGTTTTAATTTATTTCAATTAACTCGAAGGATAATGGGAGTTCAGATGAAGCGCTTATTTGTTGATTATCAGCATAGTTGTTTGTTGCAATTCGTCTTTTGTGTGATTTTTGTTTTTGGTTTTTTCTATTTCTATACATACGATAATAAAGTTAGGCATGTTTATGTGATAAGTGCAACTTATTACGAAAACTCATCTTAGTAAGCTCAATTCTTAAACAAAACTTGTTTCATCTTGTAAGTTTCAGTTATGGTTCAAACACAATGGTCTTATTGTTCAACAGTCAAAAAGGGTGGCGTCCAAAACAGTTTCTACAATGTAAATCGATGGGATCAAACAGAACTGAAAACTATTTGATCACAAAATCCGAAATGCAACCGGTAAGGTACATTGCCTGGCCTGTCATTCCATGTGCGTGGGCGCCGTATATCCTTGTCTGCCCTGTAGTCAAAAACCCGGAAAGTTTTGCAATATCTGATCTGTCATACTTTTCAAATGAGGTTGCCATGCCTTACCGGAAAGCTGTCACGAAAAATCTAGGCCTTGTTGCATGTTTTTCTCCGTTGTTTTACTTTGAACGGTGGCAGGTCATGCTCCCGAGTCTTGAAATTTATCGACAATTTGGTGTCGGTCGACAGGTTTATTACCTTCAAAGTATTCGGAAAGAAGTTTATGATCTATTGATGGTGAGTTGTGCTTTGTGGGACGTATTGTTTTTATTTTAAGAAGTATTTTTAGGCATACAAACAAACCGGTGCCGTTGACATTGAAACGTGGGCAAACATGGAGCTTGGAGGAACATACGAGGGAAGAGAAGATCCAAATAGTGAACTCGAATGGAGAAATCAAGCAGCTGCTCATACTGATTGTTATTTAAAGTATCGAGTTAGTCAAATTTTTTGTTTTTATGAGGTGCGCACTGTGCTCACTCGGCAATTTTTGCGTGCGCAAGCGTGCGCAGTGGAGTAAAGTGTAAAGTTCTAACTCAAACATTTTAGGAGTCCGCTGAATTCATCCTCATCAGCGACATCGACGACGTCCTAATCCCTCGCCACCATGAATACTATTTGGATGAGTTGCACATGCTTCTGGCTCAATACCCGAAGGCTTCTGCCTTCAATTACACCCGCTTCAACACTGCTTTCGAATCAGGTTTGACAAAATTAATGCTCCAGACATCTCACTCAAAGTAACCGTTTCAGAAAAAGATCCTTTTAGTTTCTCCCTCAACAAAGAACTTGAAAGTGCCAGAGTATCTATGATCCAACGCGAAGATGGCAAATGCTTCATCAGAACAAAAGCCGTTGAAACTGTTTGGATCCATTGGCCCGCATGGGCAAAAAAGGGTTACAAAATGATTGATACTGATGACGTTTTCAATTTTATGATACATCTGCGTAATTGGACTGCGGTAAACCACTTTTTACTGTTAACAACTCTCTAATACTCAGTGTGTTTTAGTCATCCGAAGCAAAAGCCACCAATAAGTCATCATTACTATACAAAACATCCGTTCCATTACACAATTTCGTCCATTCCAAAAAGTTGGCATCACTTAGCAAAAAAACGAGAGAGTTTATTGAAAAACATGCAGAGACTGAATTCGCCGCACTGCCAGCTGATAGCGTTTACTACAAGCTCATAGAAGAATGTTATGATGACTTTTTCTATTCAATAGGAAAGCAGGTCACTAAATGTCCTGGACCAGCACGGTGTCAATTCCCCAATAATCTGAAAGGAATTGGCTGTGCCATCGCTAACGGCAAAACGAAACATCAAGTCGTTAATCGAAACGTGATAGTGCATCAGGTGAAAGGTGAAAAGCACATGATTATTAACCCTAATGGATGTCAATAGGTTTTGAACTTTGTTTCGCATTATTTAATTAGAAAAACTGTAAAGAGGTGTAGTCATGTATCAAGAACACTGTCCGATTGCCCGCTTTTCCCGTCGTCAGTTGTTAGATCACATAACTCTTTTTCATTGACTCATTAATGATATTTAAAAACTATGTACATACAATAAAAAACCGTTTCAAAATTTTTACAGTCTATAAAGTTTGCGAGCGGATAATGCCTTTCTCCTTCGTTTCGTTAAGTTTAGAATTCCATTGATCAGCAAGTGATAGAAAATAAAATTGTGTTTCATTAGACCGGTTCGGTTTAAGACCTAACGGCGGCTGAGTTTTCACTACAAAAATAGCCGGTTTGTCGATAGTGTTAATTTTGTACCGTTTACAAACTGTTTGATGAAAGAAGTTTCTAAAAAAACCATGATGTAAAATACTTAAAGCAGAAACTTTACCTGTACTGATTGTGCAAACTCGGATGAATATGAACGAAATGGTAAGGCAGTACACAAGTAAAACACGAAATAGTCAGTTTAAAAACGTGCAGAAAGAACAGTTCTTTGTCATTTTGTGATACATTGTTACTGCAAATGTTGTGAGATAAAAAAGCTGTAATAGATAAATTTCAACGTAAACTTACAAGACATACGGTAAAAATTGAAACGCCCCAAGATATATTGTTGAAAAAATAGCTATAAGTGCAGCTGTAATAGCGAATCTACGTACAGCACCGTATGATGTTTCATTTTCTGCTCTCTGGTAACGTTCGGATAACGTTAATCCGATAATGGATTTACGGGCATTACGGTAATAGAAAACAAAATAAAGCTAAAATTACGAATGACTAAATATAATATTTTTAACGATGAGTAAACTATACCATATAAAAAAGTATCAACAAGCTGTCTCTCATCACAAAAGTATACGTCAATGAAATTAATGTCAAGTAAAATCGATTGATCATGATCCATATTGGCAACATCCACTAAAACAAGTTGAAATAAAAAAAGATCAGAAAAATGAAAAATGAAATGAAAAAAAAACCTACACTACTGCCACAAACTACGATAATAAACATCCATGAAAAGTGTTTTTCATATGTTTTTGCATTGAGAATAGAGTACATCCGTTCAATAACAATCACTACAGGTAAACTTATCATGGCATTGTTTCCAACTTCACGAACAATGTAAGAAAAATCGTTAAACATCGGTGGCAATGTGCAGTCTGGGAAGAAAATACGTTTCACGTTAATGAAAATGCTAGAAAAAAAGTTCTTATTTAACAGATGTTGTATAATTACTTACTTCGCACAACACTTGATAATGCCTGTGACCCATAGATTGTAACTGACAATCTTTAGATGTTTGTGTAACAAAGAATTATGACCAAGAAAATATAAAACAATAGAAACGTGAAACAAGGTGAAAGATTGAATACATAGAGTAAGTGTGAAAACTGTATACTTGGCTGAGGGATAAGGAAAGTCTTCAGACAACTCTAGAAGGTGAGCGTTCACCATGGTGTTGTTTTCATATAAATGAAAAAGCTAAGCGAATGAAGGTTCATTTTGAGGTTTTCAGCTGTATTTTTTACAATTAGGCCATTGTTGTAACTTCGTAGATTGCAAAGGTCAAACTAACATGTTATGATGACTAACGTCTCCAGAACGGAATTTTACAAAAGCATATTATAACTAACAGATGGTGATGCAGATGTAAAAAAACAGGAAAATATCCTTTACAACGCAGTGATGTACTTTTTATTATTGTCTGATTGAGTATGATTTATTTTTAACCGCTAAAACTAATCCAATAACACTGTTTTCAAAACTTATCAAAGAACAGCACACATCAATGACCAATGCACTTCCCCTTCGTTTCGACAAGTTTAGAGTTCCATTGATTCTTTAACGATTTGAAGTAATAACTTGTTTCGTCTACCAGATTTAGATCAACTCCAGTGGCAGATTGTACGGTAAATACAGAAGGTGTTGGTTTGTTCGTGGTTGCAATCTTAGATGATTTGCACAGTCTGGTTTGAAAGATTTTTCTTAAAAAGTAAACTGTAAACTTATGTAATGTAAAAAAACTGTACCTGTACTGTTTCCTCAAACTGGGATGAATATGTGCAAAGTTATAAGGCAAAACACATATGCAAATTGATACACACAGTTCAAATACACGTCGGCAAATCGATTCCTTTTCCGATAGTATTACGTTATAACTATAAAACTGACTTACTATTTTAAAATTAGTAAATTTAAACTCGTCCTTACAAAATGTACGGTAAAAAGTAATGCATCACGAGATACATTGAAGAAAAAACGGTAATAAGCGCTGCTGTAATGGCTACACGGATAATCGTGCCATAGGCGGCTTTGTTTTCTGCCCGTTGGTAGCGTTCAGACAGTGTTAATCCAAAAACGGATTTGTTTACGGTTGAAAAATGGTATTTGAAGTAAATCTTAAATAATTTATTTATCATTTTGATGTACTTATACTTTATTATTCTTTGACATAATGTTAGAAAACAAAAACATACCGCGTATAACAAAATCATCAAACAGTCGCTAACTCCATAAGAATAAGTTAACGGAAAAACCGATTGCAAGTAAAATCTATGGACCATTACCCAGATTGGGTAAATGTACTGAAAACATTGTAATGAAGAAACAAAAAAAAACAAAATACTCACGTTTACGCCACAAACAAAAATAACAAACTTCCAAGAAAACCACTTTTCATAAGTTTTTGCATAAAAGATGGAAAACAACCGTTCAATAACGATCGATGGTGGCATACCAACCATACAGTTGGTTGAAATTTCACGAACAATGTTGAAAGTGTCACTCAACCACGATGACAAAATGAAGTCAATTGAGGTAATACGATTAGTGTGGACAATAATGCTGGAAAAAGTATAACTCGTAAATTACTGATGGAACAACGCTAACTTACTTGCAACAACATTTAACGATGATACAAAACCATAGGTTGTAACTGACAAATTTTAAATTTTTATGAAGTAATTTACTTTTTGAGATAAGATATGCAACTATAATTACATGGAATAATGTGATGTACTCGGTTAAGAGGGAAATCGAAGAAAGTGTCTGTTTGACGGCTGGATAGGGGAAGTTTGGGGAGATATCGTAGAGGTTTTTGTTCATCGTGAGACACAGTTGGTATCATAAATGATGTAGCTATGGCATTGGGTCATCACATTTGGTTGTTTTTGTGTGTCAGTGTAGGCCGGCCTAATATCATCCCAAGAGAGGGCTAAAAAGCAGGTAGTAATAGTGTTTTTTGCTTTTGAGTAGCGTCAGAAATTACCTTTTGAAAGCTACATGACCGATTCACATCATCAAAGAATGCGTTGTCCGATTACGAATAACAGCAAAAACAACTGAACTGTTATTTACTGACTCATACCAGACCAATAAAACTAAAGAAATTACCATACTCCCCCCTTTGGCAAAATGTCAACCCTGAAACTGGTGCCATTCTCGCAGGGCGTACACGTCCTTTCGCAGGGCATTCCGCTACAGAAAAAACTTTCCCGAATCTTCAGACGCCCCTGACGGACTGACATTGCCCTGAGGATCCTTTGTATTTTGGGCCGTTGTAGCCATGTCGGCCGAGAAGCAGGAGAAGACGACCGAGTCGAATCGAATTGACATCACAG
The DNA here is from genome assembly GCA_024447225.1 of Panagrellus sp. LJ2284. Taxonomy (NCBI): domain Eukaryota; kingdom Metazoa; phylum Nematoda; class Chromadorea; order Rhabditida; family Panagrolaimidae; genus Panagrellus; species Panagrellus sp. LJ2284. The sequence continues at coordinate 8,352,767 of JAMRYC010000004.1, forward strand.
CGGAGCCACAGCCTGATAATGTGGCCTTACCACTACCCGGGACACAGTCGACTTATCAACGTGTCGAGAAGGGCACCAGGACGGCACTGATCTACTGGGATGGCTGGCTTCAGGCGAAAGATGCACAACTTGCGGAAGACGATCCGGATTACTTCACAAAAACAAAGGCGAAAGAAGCGGCAGCTGCTGCGGCCGCCGCGGCTGCCGGGAAGGGAGTTTTGAAGAGGAACACTAACTGTAAGGTTTAAAATGTGAATTTGATGACGTGAATGTTGGTTTTAGTGAAAAAGAATTGGACCTATGGCCCCAATGGCGAAGTTCAGTACATAAATACCGGGTTTGCCGGCATTTTGGACAAAGATAAAGGCGGCGACAAGTCGGGCTATGGAGCTGGAGGCGCTGGTGGAGCTGGTGGTAGCGGAGGAGGCGGAAAGCAGCAGAATTCCGTCTACGGTGGAAATATTCAATCTGGGAATCTCAGCAAACTTGATAAACGTAAGCCAATTTGCTTATAACTGGTTTTAAACAAAAGTTTTTAGCCACCGGTGGCCCCTCTGTCGGAACAGCCTTCGATCTCCTCGGCAGGGCCGGCAACCGATCAGCCTACCTCGAAACCAGTGTCAAAGGCGGTGGTGGCAAAGTAAGTGCTCTCCGTGGCGACGACGATGAAAAGGACTACTACGGAAAGTCAAGTGGCAGTACTGGTGGTGCCGGCGGAGCTGGTGGCGGAAACCGATCAAGCTACGGCAAAGGTGGCCCTGGATCTGCCTACATGGACGTTGGTGCTGGTGCTGGCGGAGCTGGTGGAAAAGGTGGTGCTGGCAGTGCTAGTGGTGCTGGTGGCGGCACTGGAAACTACAACAAATCGGCCTATGGCAATATTCCTTCGAAGTACGGCAATGCTGGAGGCAATGGCAAAAGTTGGTTTCTCTTCAAAGTGTACTGTCTAAAAAGTTGAAATTTAAGTCGGCTATGGCACTCGATTTGACAAAGCCACCGGAAAATACGTCCTCGTTAGTGAAGATGGTTACGATGGCCCTTACGGTGCCAACGGTTCGCCCTATCGTCAAAATTGGAAGTACGGCGCTAACAAGGAAGTCATCTACATTCCTACTGGGTTCGTCAGTTTGCTTGATGCCGGTAAAGCTGGCCCCGGAGGTGCTGGAGGTGCTGGTGGCGGCGGAAACTCTGTCTACGGCGCTTCTGGCATGGATGGTGTCGGTGGCGGCGGAGGAGGCGGTGGCGGTGGTCACGGTCGAACCGGTAGCTACCGGCCTTCACACGGCGGCGGTGGCAAGAACAATTCCGTCTACGGCGCTGCGGGCATGGATGGCAATCACCGCAAAGGACAAAACAACAGTGCTTATGGAAACATTCCAGAAAGTCCAGCCGGTGGACATGGCGGTGGTGGACATGGAGGCCACGGAACCAATGAAAAAGTAACAGTTTTGTTTCTCGATGTTAAGTGATAGCAATGTTGCAGGAATCCGTTTCCGATGGCGATGGCAGTACCAGCGCAAAACATAAAGGTCATCACAGTCGTCGTGGATCACGCCTTGCAGGTGGTCCATTTGGCTCTAATGGTCCACCCTTCCGTCAAAACTGGAAATACGGCCCCAACAAGGAAATCATCTACATCAACACCGAATTCATCAGTGTACTCGACGGCGGAAAAGCACGAATCGACTGTCGCGCCGGCGTCAACTGCACTTATGCGAGTAGAGGCAGTGGCGGTGGCACCTACAAGCCCGGTGGTCACGGCCCTGGAGGCGCAGGTGGTCATGGAGGCCCTGGTGGTGCTGGAGGTTTCGGAGCTGGTGGCCACGGCGGTGCCGGAGCTGGTGGACACGGTGGTGGTGGAGGCGGTGGCCACGGCGGTGCCGGAGGCGGTGGACACGGCGGTGGCGGAGCTGGTGGCCATGGAGGTGCCGGAGCTGGTGGCCATGGAGGTGCCGGAGCTGGTGGACACGGTAATGGTGGCGGTGGAGGTCATGGAGGTACCGGTGGCGGTGGTCATGGCGGAGCTGGTGGTCATGGAGGGGCTGGAGCTGGAGGCCATGGAGGCGCCGGCGGTCATGGCGGAGCCGATGGTCACGATGAAGCCTATGCAGGAGGCCACGGTGGAGCTGGCGGCGGTGGCCATGGTGGTCACGGTCGCAGTGGCGGTGGAAAGAACAACTCTGTCTACGGCATCACCGGCATGGATGGCCACAAAAAGGGTGGCAACAACAGTGCCTACGGCAACATCCCAGAATCCGCAGGTGGCGGTCATGGTGGAGGCCACGGAGGCGGCGGCGGCGGTCATCACGGCGGCGCTGGCGGTGGTGGTGGTGGTGCTAGCAGTCCAGGCTTCGGTGTCGGCGGTAGCGGCAATGTCCACAAGGTAAGTTCACCCTTATCAGACGCTCAGATAACCTTTTACTTCCAGAGCCACGGCAATTCCGCCTACCTAAAACTCGGCGATGGCGGTGGTGGCGGCGGTCATGGTGGCGGCGGCGGTGGCCACGGAGGCGGAGGTGGCGGCGGTCACGGTGCCCGAGGCTTCGGCGGCAACGAACACGATCTCGCCGGTATCGAAAACGGCAAATACCAATACAAATCCTACAACGGTGGCGCCAAAGCAGCCGCTGGCGGCAATTCAGCCTATCTCAACGCCCACGGCGGTGGCCATGGCACCGGAGCCAAACTACATGATGGAGCCTCCGTCGGTGATAAGCATGCCCTCGGCAAGGAGCGTGACAACAGTATATACGCCAAAGCGAAAGAAAATGCCAAAAAAGAAGAAAAATAAGTGTTTTGCCGATTTTATAGTAGTAAAGCTTTGTAATGACTGATAAACAAGATGCATTTTACCCTCTAGCAAATTGCAACTTGCAACAACTTCCCAATCCATGTTTATTTCCACTGCATAACGCAATCAAATTTCCGGCCATGCCACCCCGCGCAAGCCGCCTTCGGCCCTAACTTTCGCAACTTAATGAACATGTAGCCCCGCTCAAAAGCAAAATGGCCACAGGGCGAACCCCCGAGGGGAACACGGACGACATAAAAGTCAAACGAGTTCAGGAGCAAAGAAGTTAGTCGCCGTCACTCTGGACATGGGCCATGTTTTATGTGCGCGTATGCTTTGACAAAAAAAGGCATGTAAAACATGAACCTCGAGGGGTCACCATGCTCACAATGCTTCGTTACGCGTAATATAAGCGGTGTTTTTATTGTTTGTAGTTTTTGCCCTTTAGTCCTTTAGTTGTTTTGCTAATGTGGTATTTTTACACGAGCTACAGTAAGATTTATAGGGGTTTTCTCCAACATACTTACAAAAAGCGGAAATTAAGGAGTTACACAGCTTCAAAGCTGCCATTTCCGGTGAAATTAAACCTAATCCGACATAACTGCCCTAAAGTGGATACAGTTTTTGCTCTTTTTGAAAAATTATATCGTAGTCTTGCCCGAATCGCATGTTCCGGGCTGTTAGAATTTGAATTATATTCACAGTCTTTGGTTTTATGGGCACTTTTTAAACGTTTTTTGCTCCGGCCAATAAAATGGGACTTATTGACGTTTTTATGTGTACAATTTGAAGTTTGATTTTAATTCAGTGTACCGTTTTTGCATGTTTTTATCTTTTCACTTGACAATAGGCCACCGTTTTCTGAATGGCCCCTGTTTAGGTCTAACTTTGATGATTTATGCCATTCTGCAAAGATTTTGTTTTCAAAATTGCAATAAATAAAAAAAATTTGCCGCCATACTCATCAAAATGCATGCAGACTTCCAGCTTTGGCACATCTTGCTCAATGCCATTTTTGCCGCCTTCGCATTCGCAAAGTCAAAAAGAAATCCATTCAATGCCACCGAACGGCATTCGTTTGACAATTTTATTCACACTCACACTATCCGGGGACACATTTATCTTTGGTTGGAATCTGTGTACCATGACAAGGATTCTGAGCGTAGGCAGGATGGAAGAACTTTTTGATTTTGGTTCCTCTTTCGAAAAAGGCAGTTTGGGTTCGGCAAAATTTTATTAGAGGAACATCCGAGGCTAAGGGTAACCTATGATGACGCATAACCTATGTACTACGCAATTTGGGCGGTTGTCGAAAAAAGTAAAAATTTTGAAGAGCACTTCCTGGTCACTTTTTCGTTTTTCTTGCTTTGTTTGCGCCCCCGGACCCGCCAATGGCACTCACTCGGTCAGAATTGCTGTCTCGGGGAACTAATTTATTCTACCATCCTTCCAGGGGGTGTTTAACATGGGCTTAGTTGGTTAATTTGGACGATATTCGATAAATTTTTACTTTGCTGTTTTGGATTCTTGCCAATTTTAGGTTTGTTAAGGCTATTTACGTGAAAATTCCCTCCTGTCAGTCTGCCTTCTGTAAATTTCTTCAAACCGCTCACGGGTTGCCTGTTTTTCGGCACATTTAACAATTGAATTTTGAGCAATTTTCTCAACCTCTAACGACCCCCCATAAACAATAGCAGGCATCCTTTTGTTCCATTAACCGGAAAAGGCCACCGTCTAAACGCGTAGTAAAAAAAGTTGTTCCATGACCCGCTGGCGATGGCAGGCAGCTTCATCACTCACTCTCGTTACCCGCACTATCGGCCTCGGCTGTCGGTAGTGACTTTGCTGAAACTCATGAATTTTTAACATACCAGGAATAAATGAGAAAAAAAGACGGCTAAGGGTGACTCACATCAACCTGGAGTGAAGAACGGAGATCTTCCAGTTTCGTTTTGGCTTTCCATTCATCAGTAATTAAGTTCTTGTTTTTAACTTTTTTTAATCAGAAAAATATTTTTACATTTTTTTCAATCTAAAGTCCATCCGCTTCAATCGACGCATTTCCGCTGCCTTATCCGTCTGACGTAATCCAGCGGCCTTCTTAAGATTGTATCAGGCTATTAATTTCAAGCTTAAAAACAACAGCCTCAAAGCAATTCCAACTTTGCAACTCACTTTTTGCCGTTTTTTCCGACCCTCTTCAGCATAAGTTATATGTACCTCTCGAGCCGACCCCTCCAAGCTTTAAAAAATGTAACATCTGCCATTTTGAAACGTGAACAAAAAAACGTTAAATTGCGTGCATTGGCATCATTTTCATCCACGCTTGCCATCACACTTTTATACATGTTGTGCTCACCTGTCCATGGTCAGGCAGGGTCGCTTCTTTTACGACATGTTTTTCGAGGCTGTCGCTCTAGTAGTAAGCTGAAATCCATGCATTCAAATCATGAATAATGTGTTTTTCCACGGATTTCGTCATGTTTTAAGTGCTACCGATTCGGCTAAATTGCTCAGAGATGGTTGCTGCCCTTTTGGAGGGTTTGTGTTTCGATATCTTTGTGCGATGGTTTTGGCATTCGAGTTTTGTTAGTAAACTTACAATACATAGGGGTGGTCGGCGCCCTTTTGAAGTAGAAAAACTCTCAAAATTGGTGCCTAGATGGCTGAAACGCATCCGGATATGCCCCATTTCGACAAAAAGAAATATGGAGTGCCAACGACCTTCAAGGCTGCGGTTATGCTTACGTTTAGCTAGCTGTTTTTGACGATGTCTGTTGTCCATGGTTTTTCTGTGTATTGTTCTGCAATGTTCGGAATTTTGAAGTTGGATCGTTGTCATGGCTGATTCGGACAGGCATGTTTTGACGAGGGATGGAAAGTGGATGTCGTGACAGGTGTCAGTTTCAGGGGGAGAGCAGTTTTGAACTTTTTACGAATTGTTAAGGGGTTTTGATTACAAAAATATACCGTACAATGAAAATTTATTTTCCAAAAGTTGCATTTAATTGTAATTTTAACATTAGAAAGTCATATTCCCCGCTTAATCACAATCCAGACGTTGTTTTTGTTTTGACCTCCCATCATAAATTGTCCCCCAGCCTCTTTCTGACTGACATGTGTCAGCTAAATCTTAAAAGATGAATCCTCTCGAGGGAAAGCTGGCGTAAAACTACGACCAACTTTTAGCGCGACCAAAACGTAAAAAAATCATTACCACATTAGCCATTTCCAATTTCTGCAGCAAACTAACCCCAAATAACAATGCTTAAAATGATGCAAATATGATCATTGATCCCATTGTACGACGGTCGGTCAACAATGAAGCAACTGTCTGCCCTTTAGCTACGTCCGGCACGGATCTATTTGCCTACCACTTCGCAGCCTAGCTGCAAGCAGGTGGCACTCCCGATGGTCAATTTATAGCCTCGGTGCAACTTTGGTGTACATAGATCCATTAAGTGACCAGTTTCCGTGCCCCGACTTTACAGCTTTTTTTTAGCGGCCTTGGCGGTATTTTCAAAACAAAGTCATCGTGCGACTCTGAATGCCTTTTCTTAAATCTGTTGTTGACGCCCCAGCTTAATGACTACTACTAAAGCTGAAATTAGGGGTGAAATTTGATCGTTGTTTTGCCCTGGCATTTATTTGGGTCTGGGGTTACTATCTGTAGTAAAGATCAGTTATTTTTGGCGTTTGTGGGTGTACGTATCGAAAAAAGATCACAAATTGCTTATTTTAGATGGCATTGTTATCGTTTTTCATTCTTGCGTTTATTGACCCTATTTCCGTAGTGCTAAATGGGCTATCGTTAAAAGTGACTTCTCAAATGGCACTTTTCCGCGTTTCATCGAACGCCTCCACGAAAACCGCCTCAAGGCTGACTGGATGAAATTGTTATTCGACCTCTTTTCCGTTTCCCCTGTCATGAATAATCACGATATGACACGTTTTTCTTGGCTTTCGTTGAAAGTTTGTCTTTTCCGCGGTTTCTTTTGCGACTTCCTTTGGATTGACTGTGACATCCGTGTCGAGAAAGGAAAGCCTCTGATTAACATTTTGATATCTTTATATAGTTATAGAAGACATTTCAGGTGCCCCTCCATCGATGGCGTCAGCGGACATTAGCGCAATGTCGATGCGGACGTTCCTTTCGGCTGTCGACGAGCCCTTGAATGCGAATCGCCTCAGGCTGGTCGACCGGAAGCTCGGTTCCGAGTGTGAGTCAAAGTCGTTCCTGTCGAACGGCGGTGGCGCTTCCAGCAGCGGCATCGGTAGTGGCACGGCCCTTGTCACGACCGGGAAGAAGAAGTCATTTGGGTCGTCGGCCCATGTTCCGGGTGTCAACGGATTGCTGCATTCACCGGTCGCGATTGGACACGCTTTTGGCTTTGGCTTTGGGCCGGGGAGGCCGGGACAGTTTATTGGTGAGTTTATTTTTCGCTGTGAGACTATTTTGACGCCTAAATCAAGAATTACAACCTTTACAATAGCTTTTAATGCATTATTTGCCGTGTTTATTTGCTTACACTTTACGATAGTCAAGATTAGGCCCAACCCGCTTCATTGCCCCAGGGGCAGTATGTATGTTTTTCATTGTCGAAGGCGGTCAGCGTGTAATTCGCTTTTTTTCTGCAATTTTATTCTTTAAAGGCTATTCGAAGCATTTCTCACTTAATTCCATCCATGATCCTACTTAAATCGCACAACCTCCCTCATGTCGTCAAGTATAACAATTAGTTCGAAGCGTCCGACACGAATTCGCGAGCAATTTAGATGCGCCTTGCATGCCTGTTGCTGTCAGCTGGCAGCAAGGGCAGGCCTGGTGGTCACTCAACTCACACGTCTTGGAGGCTGCCATTGTCTTGTTCCTGCGGTCGTGGCCGTGGCCCCCGTGAGGAGTGGTCTTCCATCTTAATGGCGCTATTCACCAATGAATTTAAGTTAAGCGTTAAAAGGCGGCATTTGAAGAGGTGTTTTGCTGTTGGAGGGGTTGCTTTACGGATTCGTTTAATCCTGATGTTAGATCCGTTTGACATTGACCGATGGGATTGATTGTGTTTGTTTTTTAGTGGTTTGGGGGCTTGTTTAACATGGGTTTTACTTGTTTTTGGCTTTGCAGTTTTACAGTTGGTCAAAAAAACGAAAAAGGGACATTTATCAAATGTGAGGAACACCCCTAACAATTGAGGGGCATACTTTTCATATTTGAAATTTATCAATTTGTCTAAACGAATTCTTATTGAGTCCCCTAACCATATCCAAATATCCCCTAATGCATTTTGATACATTTCGCCCTTCCTGTCTCGCCTTTCAATGCAACAGCCTTCAGCTTCAAGACCTCCTAGACTGCACTTAACCATTTCCACTCGAATGACCGACCGGCGCCAAAGTAGTACCCCCACGGTATCCCATTTTGGTCATGTTTCTCCTTAAAGCTAGCCGTAACCGCCCGCAGTCATGTGGATTGGCCGGCGCTAACCTTCGGCATCTCCCGTCGGCGCCATTTCCTGTCGCAATGTTTCAGGGGCCAGCTAGGCTCCGACCTCCCAGGATAGCCGAGACCGGGGTGGTAAACAAATTTCGGTGCATGCCTAAGGAGTCTTTCCTTAAAATACACACAAAAAATGGCCGAAATAAATGAAATAGAAGAAGGAAAGTAACGATTGAGTCGGCATTGTTAGTCGCGGCTTCCAATTTGGGGGAATTACGTGTTGGCATTTTTAAATTTGACAAACTTTAATAACTTTAAGAGTTTTAATAATGAATTTTAAAAATTAATATTTTCCAGAAGCCACAACCTCCGCAATCATCGCGCCGAAACCGACCAAACCGTCGGCCCTGAACGGCCATGCCAATGGTCACTCCAATGGTGTAACATCGAACGGCATTCTCATGACAGACATACCGTCTCGATCCCATATCCGGCAATCCAATTCCACCCAGCCGCCAATGATGTCCGATCCGACTTCAAATGGCTTCGAAGCCGACATTGAAGCCATGACGAAGCAACATCGGCATCTTGCTTCGGAGGATGAAGGTCGAGCGAGTTCCTGCTCCGATCGGGCTGCAGATAATGAAGTTTCTGAAACGCTGAAATCGAGTGAAAATGGAAATGGCTATCACAATCAATACACCCATGATCGTACCGTATTAGTCCCGACAAAATGGCAAGTTCTGTACTTTGTTGCGCATGCAAAGGCGTTGCGTATCAAAAAGACCGGCTGTGAATTACAGGTGAGACTTTTACTTCCAGACGTTTTTTATTTTGTTTATTTTTTAGGTTACTGACACGGCAAACTTCCCGTTATTCGATGTTTTCCAAAAATCACACTGCTTCAGAGCAACGTGGATTTTAGAAGCGTATGGGAGGAATGTGCTTGTTATCAGTGATGCGTCGAAATCGTTTACAACGAGGAAGAATGAAACACCGAGTTTTACTGTAACTAATTCAGAGAATGAGAATATGGGACACTTTGTCATGGGTAAATTTTTATATATTTTTTTTGTGTCAAAAAAGTGTACTGTAATCACTTCCAGGTGACCCATTCATCATCCAAAACGGCGAAAAAGCCGTCGTCGCGCGCTACACATCATTTGAAAGCTCGGAGCCTCGACTTCGTAATTGGCAGTGCATCCTCGAAGGCACAGGCCAAGAAATCGCCATGCTGGAGCATCGGAAACCCCAAGTGTACATAATTAAATTCTCGGGTCAACTCGGATTTGCGTTGAAATTGATGGTGTTAGCCGCGGCGGTCCAGATTGCGGCGACGACAAATGCGCAATCGAAGGCTTGTTGCACGATTCTGTGACCCGAGTATTGATTAATTTTAATTAATTTGATATGAAAATGTTCGTGATGCATTTCCGATGACCGTTCTTGTATCCCGCAAAAAATTATTACATGTTACTTAAACCAAATAACCTATATTTACAGTGCATTGATTATTGATGTTCTTATGTTGCCATATTTGAGATTTATGTTGGATAAATTTGGATGTTGATGTTTGTTCTTCTGGTAGGCGAGCTAATTATTCAGTATTTGTGTCGTCAACAAAAAGGCTATAAAAACTTTGATCTTTATATTTTTTGAAGATTATCGAAAATAACTATGTAGCACATAAAAACAAACATGTTATGATAAAATATGACTTCTCAGAAAAGTGTCATTGTCTTGCTATTCAAAAGTTACGTTATAAGTTTATAGTGTGCTACTATAAAAAACTTTTAATAAGAACAAACAAAGGCAATAAGCAAACTACGCACGCCTAAACGCCACATGTACTTTTCGTTATCAAAATCGAAACAGGTGAAACCTCCCCCCTTATAATGAAATCACGTTTTGCTGCATTACGTGTCACCTGGTGTTCGGCTACAGTTGCCATTCTCCTCCTCGGTTATTTATTAATCCAAACCATAAGTTTCCTGATAAACCATTTGCTACAAGCGAGCCCATTTGTCATTTTACGTCTACTACGACCGTTCCGCCGGTCATGCTAGCATTTCCTGACTCACCGGGTGTTCAGAATATTATTTGTCTTTTACCTATCGGGTATATGATTCCGTCTTATATTTTATACGGCTTAACGATGTATACAGTACAATTAGGTCCTCATAGGAAAAATTACGCTGGTCCGTTTTTTAAGTTATTTTCACTCGGCGCTGTTATTGCGATCTGGACAAATTTGGCACTGTTTATTCATGGCCGAGTATTGGGAGCGCCACTGTTTCTGCCTTTAGTTGATTCAATGCGCCATGATGGTGTGATTCCGGCATTTTGGTTATTTTGGCTTTATTACGGCATGTTCGCCGGTGAAATTGTGAATTGCTTTCTCGCTGTAAATCGGTTTACTGTCGTTTCGTTGAAACACAATTATGCGAGGTTCTGGAAGCGAAATTTGAAGTATTTCATGGCTTTTGCTTTAATTGTGCCGTTTTTCTTCACTTGGCAGTTCTTTTTCACCGATACCCAGATTGTCATTTTTGATGACAATCGCCCAGAAAGTGGATACACCATCCAGGAGCTAGATCGATTTAAATTGATGGGCCGAACTTTTAACACAATGTTTGTATTTGGGTGTACTAGCATCTCAAGCTTCGTGATGAACGCCTATGTCACTGTCTATCTCATCAACCAGATGTATCTCCCAAAATCTCTCCGAAACAGGGACCGTAACACTGACGAATCTCCCACCAACAAGCGTTTTTTCGCTTATAATTGCTTCACATTCAGCATGGAGTGTCTGACTGCCATTTTACAGGTAAATAAATCAACATTTTTTGCCAAAAGTGAAAAGTACGCATATAATTTTCAGTTATTCATGTTCCTGTTCAAATACGGCACTTGCACAAACCCAATTCTATATCATGTGCAAATATTCGTAGGCGATTTAACTTCCTTAGGGCCTGTTTGGTTTATGTTTTTCATCAACCGAGAACTGCGTCGTGATATTTTTCGGCTCATTAGACTAGAAAAGTATGGACCAAAAGACTTTTTGATCTCTCGAACATCGAATTCAAAAGCTAGTCAAGTGTCCTTTATGAATAGTTGACGAAGTGATTATGTCTGACTGAGGTTAACATCTGTTTGAAATAATTAAAAATAAATTGATTTTTTGCAAGAATCAAAAGTACAAAAACCTAAACTACAGTGTTATTGCAATGCTAATTAGTATATTCCATGTGGTTTTTATACTCTTTACGCATATTTATTACGCTAAATGTTGCCGATGTTTGCACATTTGTAAAATAGTAAAAAATGCAATTATATAAACCGAAAATGACATGTAGTCACAGCGTGTAGCTAGCGCGTTTCAAGATTGTCGCAATGGTTCAGTAGGATGGCGCGCAAATTTTCGACTCAAACAAGCGCAGGTTCGAACCCGACCATAGCCACTGGCTGTGCACTGATGCATAAACACTCGGCAGTGAACACTGTGATCGTCCGATAGGAAGAGGCTGAGCACTTTCTTTTTTGGCATTAATTTGCATAAGAACAACAAAAAGTCATAGTGTCCGAAAGAAAGGATCCAAATTGAATGGCGACCTAAAACTAACCCGCCGAAACACTGACTTGAGTGGCAGCCATGGGCAATCCGTGCTCAAAAGTGCGTCACATTGTCGACGATAAGGCGGACTGGAACTCGGCCGGTGATCCCGGGAAGCGTTACGGTCCCGAGCCACCGGAGCATTACGAGCAACTGAACACGGAGCGGGATCAGAAGGGCCAAACTGTTGTAAACCATTTAATCAAAGCGACGAGGCTTGTTTTTGGTCAGCCTGCCACGGATATGATGCTGAATCCAGTCAATTGGGTTGAATACGGGGTCGAATTCCGGGCCCGGGCTTCTCCGTACGACTTCCCGGCGTTCCAGCATGAAAAGCCGAAGGAGGACAACAAGGTCTGTCTTTTTCGACTTCAACTTGATAAGTCAAAGCCATTTCAGAAGTACACTTCCGTTGAAAAGACCAAAAGCCAGCAAACCGGCTCGACTGACCTCCGTAAAACAAAATCCAACGATGGCGGTTCCAAAAATGCCAAAGTCAAATCAAAAGATGGCAGCAGCGACACGAAGAAGATCAAGTCCAAGTCGGGTAAATCTGGCAAGTCTGGCAAAAGCAAAACTCCTGATAAGCCCGGGAAGCGTGTTTCCCACAACGCTGAGATGGATCACTGCAGTTTGGAGGAAGACCCTGCTTAATTTAACCCCACTGATACCCTGCCAAATGAACACATTTACACATTTAATATCACTATCTCATCAGGATAGAGAAAAACAAGAAAAAAAGTTACGATCTCCAGATTCCCCATACCCCCGCCAGTGTGCCTTTTATAAGGTATCCAGATTCACGAGAAAACGCCGAATCCGACCTCCAAATCGCCAAATTCCCACGTTAAACACGTCAAAAACGTGAAAACGTCAAAAACGGCCATTTCCACTTTTCACGCCAGCAACTTTTCAAAAAGGCAATCGATAGAGAATTTCATGCTGAGTTCAGCGCCCCCAACTTTGTCAACAAGAAAGTTTGTAGTTTTCGAGAATTTGCATGACAAAGTACTGATAAGCCGATTTTAATCAATTGAGACAAATTATCGTTATCAACCAATGGGCCAAATGATGCCATTCTGCAAGAGGTAATAGCCACCATACTGAACCTGTACGGCCTGCCCTCGGAATTGTGAATTTCGACTTTGATCAGCAGTTAGCATGCACCAAAAGTGACAGGACGCACTTTTCTCAAGAAATTTGATAAGCGTTTTTCGGGGCATGCTTTTCCCGGGTAGCTAGCGTCTTCCCACGCCGGGACCATAAACTAGACCCAAAAAGAATAACTTTTATGTCGGCGATTCAGGATTACTCAAAAACTGCGCCCGTGGCATTGTTTTCAAGTAAGCTGAATTTCCTCATGCTTTTAACGGGTGGCGCGCGTTCACTAGGGTGTGTGTGCGAATGAGGCAAGGGCGCAAATGCGTGTTATGAATGGGGATTCGGCGATAACGGCTTCTGGCTTCAGATTCCCAGTCATCGTTTTTGATGACCATTTGGGGGAGGAGCTTCATTATCGCCGGTGACAATGGCACGTGCCACCACCTTGGTCACCTCGCCGGACCGCGCGACGTCATTGCAAAACCCCTCGCCGCAAAGACCGCCTAAATGGGTTGGTGGCCGAGCGCAGGGGGCGCTAACTTTGCAATCTCGACGTCGTGGTTCGGATCCCGTAAGGGTGATAAGTGTTTGCCTATGTTTAGTAAGCTTAATTATGCTAATTAAAAGCTAATTGGGGCGGAGTTTAACCAAAACATGTCAAAAATCTTTTAAATCACGCTATCAAAAATTGGAAAAAAGTTTCCGAGTTAGATTTTTACGCTGAATCCGATTTTGCTGATAGAATCTTTGCATCTGTGGTTTTATTTTTTTGGATTCACGTTTTTGTGATTACTTTCACTTTTGTGATTTACTATAAGTATAGAAGCATCATTTGCAACTGACGGAGCGAGCCCTTTGCGAAGAGGACCGGCCGAAGGCCGGTCCTCGCAGCAAAGGAGCGAAGCGACCCAGCCGCAAGGCTGGTTCATTCTTACTCAAATTTAACTTAATGTCCACGGAAATCAATTTTAAACGACAGAAAATAGCAGACTACGTTGACGACAGAGGCGAGCACGTGGGGCTAGCTAATAAAAGACAGAAACACTGAGTACACACGTCGAGGAAAAATGTTCGTTACAATCTAGCTAAAACAGGATACCAAAAGATCGAAACATAGCTGACAACGGGATATTAATTAAGAAAAATCGGTGACACCTATGATTTTGAAAGTTCTCTCGTCCCTCACGGCATCGACTCTTCGTCGCGGCCAAGGTCGTGTTGAACTTAGGCGCTGTAGGTCTTGGGCTTGAGGCCAAGCTTCTTCACAAGGTCGCTCGAGTTGGTGTAGGGCTGGACGAGGGATTCCTCCGTGATGCAGCCACGGATGAATTGAGGCGGGGTGTTGTGGTACAGATCGGCGTAGAGACCTTCCCAGGGGAGGACACCGTCTTGGTGGGCGTGCATGACAGCGTCATCGACTTCCTTGCGCACGCTCTTGTCAATGTCCTTCAATTCGGCCTCGGTGACGAGGTTGGCAGCAATGATCTTGTCCTTGAAGCCGTGGATGGGATCACGGGTCTTACGGGCTTCCTGGACTTCTTCACGGGTACGGTATCCAGTGCCGGGGTCAGACATGGAGTGACCGACGAAGCGGTAAGTGGCAAGCTCAAGCATGAGCGGGCCCTTGCCGGCGTTGGCGTAGTCACGACAGTATTGGACGGCTTCGCGAACCGAGATAACATCCATAGCGTCGACCCAGATGCCGGGAACGAAGTCACCACGGGTGTAGTAGTTGGTGTCGGCGGAGGCACGGTTGGCAGCAGTACCCATACCGTAGCCGTTGTTCTCACAGACGAAGATCACGGGCACGTTCCACAGCTTGGCCATGTTGGTGCATTCAAAGAGCTGGCCCTGGTTAGCGGCACCATCACCGTAGAGGGTGAAGCACACGTTCTTCTTGCCGTTGTACTTGTGGGCGAAGGCGACACCAGCGCCAAGAGCCTGCTGGGCACCGACAATACCGTTACCACCGAAGAAGGTACGCTCGTACATGTGCATGGAACCACCCTTGCCGTAGACGTTACCGGAGATCTTGCCAGACAACTCGGAGATGACTTCAACGACGGTCGAGCCAAGCAAGTAAGTCCAGCCGTGGCAACGGTACGAGGTGATGAGACCATCATCCTTGTCCATGGCAGCGTGCATGCCGACGGCGCAAGCCTCCTGACCGGTGTAGAGATGGCAGAAACCACGGACGATCTTCTCCTTGTAGAGGTTACCGGCAGCGGTTTCGAGACGGCGGATGACCTGGAAACTCACTAATTGCCATCTGAATCCTTAAAAAAGGAAATCGACATACCTGCATCTCACGGTAGTAGTGGATGGCATCGTCACGGGTCACGACAACCTCGGACTTGGGCGGGGTGTCGAGCTTGTGAAGCTTGTAGGGACGAGTCTGGAAGGTGGCTTCGTTGACGGTCGACGACAACGAGCGCACGCTCATTTGCAGCGCCGAAGCGGGAATGAATGCACGCGACAGCATGGCTAGGAAGCGGGTTCTATACCTGCAAGATTCAACACCGTAAACTCAAATTCCAATGTCACTATAAAAAGTCGAAGGTAATCTTGCGGAGGCAAACCGCATTTAAAGTCAAGATACACAATTGGATCAATAATTCAATAATTAGTCCGTATTACACAGTACATTATCAACACGCATAAAAACAAATAGAACGAGTAAAACCACGACCCCGTAAGTTAAAAAATATCAAACAAAAAGAAAATAATCAGTCGTTCAGTTTTTCACGCTCGCATCAACTGTGGGTATTTGTACAACATCGGAGACGGTACACGGGTTCATTTCTTCTGTCGAGCGGCTTCCAGCTTGGACTTTTTCCAGGCCTTGATTTCCTCCGCGAGTTCAGGCACTAAAATTAACGGATGAAACAACAATTTTCCTACTTTTGAGACAAATATCTTGCGCTAGACTACGGGATGGCAGGAGCCATGTAAAGCCGTGTTGGCATTTCCCTATGAAAACGGTGCAGAGTAGTGTGTCTCTGATAATTTTGTTTGAAAGAACAAGCTTAAACTACGGCAAAAGAGACGGTGGTTCGGGGCCGGCGGGAGCAACGACGAGAGGGGTGGAGGGACAGGGGAACGTGAAAGTCTACGAAGCGAGCAGGCGCGGCCAAATCAATAGGATCGAAAGCTCCCGGGGTACTCTGGGACATTTTTTTGCACGTATACGCAACAACGCATGTGAAGTGAATGCAAAAGAGTCTGCTCAGGGCGCTGCTCGTCAACATCAGCAAAACGGACTGACAGACGACGCATTTCATTCCCCTCCTCTCTCTCGCCATGGTGGCACGAGTAAAGTTTAGGGGAGAAAACGTGGAGAGCCACACAAACATGTAATCGGCGGTGTCTCAGAAAAAGGGCTGTCAGATGCTGTTTGGCAACATCAATGACCTCGACTACTTCTAATTTGGACGTGATTCGAATAGGGGTTGCGCACACTGATAACAAAAACATTTTTAAACAACAAAAAACATACCAGGGACAAGATCATCCGGTCGGCACGGCATACGCGAGAAGGGATCAAATTCGCCCGACAACAGAATTCGCAGAATGTTCTTCCGATCCATGATGGCTCCAGAGGGCAGCTTCACTGGGTCCGACATGAGCGTAGCCAGGATGGGATCACGGTACTCGTCGGGGATGTCATCACCGTAGTCGTCTTCCATCTGCATCTTCGCTTCATACTTTTGACGTGCCATGGCACCCAAGTTACGGAAGTTTTCGCCTGTGCTCGTTCCCAGGACCTTGAAGACGCGCTCCACGGCCAACTCAAACTGTTCCGGCGTATACGAACGTTCATCTCCGCCAACGGCCGTGGCAAACTCTTCCGAAGCCAAATGCAGGTAAATGTCGACAATCTGGCGCAGCAGACGGCGCGGATCCCAGTTGAAACGACGCTTGTCGTCTTTGACCTTTAGTTCGGTGCATTTCGGGCCACAAAGCTAAAAATATGACTGATAATAAGAATTATCCTATGCGACAGGCTTCATAAATGCCAATATCGCCAAACCCCAGTTTGAATTTAGTGCCGAGACAAGCGACAACGTGAGAATAAGTCGGAAGGAGCTCAACAACCACGTAAAATGCTCAATAGGCAAAAGTTTGTCGTCGTCTCCGCCTCAAAAAAGCTGACTGCAGTTGCCAGTACTGCTGTAATCGGTCAACTAACAACGGCAGTCAGTGTTAACGAGAGAAAGGAGAGCGACGACTTTTTGTTAAGGGCGTTCACTGAACCCTGGTCCGTTGGGCCTGTCAGGACCGATCGGACGTCAAAAGGGGGCAGGCAACCCATGAGAGACGTGAACGAGCACAACATCAAAGTGCTCGAAGTCGATGAAATTAAATTTGGTCCCAACGATCTCCTTGTTATCAAAAATTAGGTGACGTCGACAAACCACATACCTGGAGCAAGTTATGATTCAGCATGCTGGCGACACGATCGCCGAGAGGGTCCTGATAGAAGGGTTGAGGAACGTCCTTTGTGAGGTATCCGAACATGTCCATCGTGTCATCGCCCATGACGAGCCATGAACGGACGGATCGTTTCGCCTCGGAAAGAGTACTCTGTTCGCGTTGACGCTCTTCTTCGTTTAGGGAATTCCAAACCGCTTCATTGTCCATTTTACGTTCAATGTCGTGGATCTTCTTGAGATTGGCGAGAGATTCATCGAGGAGGTAGGTGGCATCGTTGATGACCATGTTTACGAAGCGGATGAATTCGTCTTTGCATTGACTGTAACAAAACTTTCAGTTAACAAACACACTTAAAACAAGCCAAACTTACAGTGCGATCTCACATATCTTGGACCGATACAACGCGATTGTCCACAGACTACGGAAGATAATCTGCATGCTGCGGCGAATGTTGAACTTTTCATAGAAATCGGAACCCGTTTCGAGATCCGAGTAAAACTTGATCATACTGGGCACGAGTTGGTTGATAGCCAACGGCGTCATGATCAGAGATTCATGCATGGAGGCCATACCTGGATTGACATCGGGACAAATGCCGTAGACGACATCAATGACCTTGGCACAGAGGAAAGGATTACGCAAATAATGCGTTGAGCAGAGAAAAACGAGAAGTTGCTGCGGCAAATCGGATTTGCGGGCTAGCAGAATCTTTGGATTCATTCTGAAAGCAGTTTTGTCAAACTTTGAAGGCTACAAATGAAATGAAAAACATACCCCATTACAAAAACAACAAATTCAAGGACGGATTCGAGGTACAATTCAGGGTACATGCCCAGCATTTTAGGCACTTCGGCGGGGAGAGAGTAATCGTACTGGCTAAAAATCTAACTTTAAAACCATAAAATAGCTCAAAAAACACTTACTAATTAGGATTAATCATATTAATCAAGAAAGCCAGCTGTTTATCCGTGAATATGAGGGTCTGTTCCATGAGAATCGGGCAGCGAATGGTGCACTCAATGCACAAAAGTGTCCGAACAATGCGGACATGAGTCGCCTTCTGATGCTTCAACTTTTCCTCCAATCGAGCCGACGGCCTTCCACTCTTCTGGGCCGCTCTCAATTCAGCCTCTGTTTCTCGGACCATCGTCTGAACTTGGGAAAGATGACGCTTGATGCGCTTCATTGACTCGATCGACGCATTGTAGCCGAGTTCGACGGCATGGATCGCCAGGAAGAAGCATTCTGTCGGAAATTTGGGATCGTAATTGAGATCTGAAACAATTCAAATGTCAATAGATCGTTTCGCATTTCTAAGATTTAAAGAAGTGTCGATCAAGACTTGTATTGACATTGGAATGCCTTGTTAATTTTGCCTGGGGCATTTGCGTGCAAGTTCGAAAGTTTAGAGGGAAGAAGGGCCAAAAAACTGATCGAGGAGCAAAAAGTACACCGTCGATCGAGTGAGGGGCAGGCACAAACACGCAAATGTTTCAAAAATTGAAGGTGATAGGCGCCCCAAGGGCCTAAAGGGGGTTGAAGTGCACGTGAAGGATGCGTGTGCATTGTTGAGAGAGATCAACGAATTGACCTGGCCTGGGGTGACGAGGGACAGCCTGTCGATAAGGGTTTTTTTCCTGTCGTTCAGACAAACAAATATCAAGGCAACAGAGCCCTAGGGACGGGGTAGGTAATCGTTGATTTTTTGGGGATGCAAACAATCAGCTCAATCAAAAACAAGGCTGTTTTTGCATGGAAAATAACAACTTACCCAACGTTTTTTCGTATTCCTCAAGCTCTTCCGAATCGAATTTGAGGCGAGTTTCGTCGCGGACATCGACACGGCACGCGGGGTGGAAAATGTAGGACGGGATCACTTTATCCAGGGTGATCTTCTCAGAAAGGGAGAGCAAAACGCTCATGACATTGAGCATGAAGGCATCGGTAGCGAGCTTGGTGTGATTAGCTTGCATTTGGGAGCGCTTCTTGTTGTACTTCAGAATTGCAGCCAAGAAGCCGAGGGTCTTGTCGCGTGTGGGGGCGTTGACGAGCAATGTGTGGAGGATATCGCGCATGTGGGACTGAAAATAAACCTTTGAAAAAGGCCAAATTCAAAAAATAACTCACCCGGTAGGTATTCATCCGGCTCTGATAAATCCCATAAGCCTGGAAGCGTATCTCATCCTCAGGGATGTGCTCAACGTCCGGGAAAAAGCGATCAACGCCACCGAATACATTGCGCTCACAATCAATGTCACAAACGCCCATGGCAAGAAAGGGGCCGAGGTAACTGAGTTTGGAGATTTCACGCCCACGATGGCCGGTGTGCATCTTTGGAAGGAAGTCGATTCGGTTGGAAAGGAGCTCGGCAGCAACGCGATGATTGTTCAACTTAAAGTTGAGGATGTTCTTCAGGAGGACATAGGGCTTCTCTATCATGAGGTCATCGAGGATGGACAAGTTGCCGCAGGAAACGCAGAATCGGAGGAGATCGAGGAGCGGATTCAGGAATTCGGGAAGACAGTCGGCATCTGTGAGGGCGGGATCACTCGCGACTGTGATGAGTCGGAAGAGAAGGTCCAGCGAGAAGTGGTCGAGAAGCAGGAGGCGGAGGACGGCGAATCTGACTTCTTTGGTGAATCTAAAACGAGAAGACACTTTAAACATGAAAAGGAAAGATAAAACTTACGTAGCGTCCTGGAATCCACGGAAAAGCGTCAAAAAGTTCGATTCGACGACCACTTTGAGATCGGAATTGAACGCAGCGAGATCGGGCTAAAAGAAATGACAATCTTTAGATTGAACTTCAATAAATTTAAAAAAAGAAACTTACACTTTTTACATAAAGCCGATCAAGAACATTCATATAGTACCGAACAACTTGGAATCCCTGGGTATTCACGACCTCATCGATATACGGGTTTTTGAAAACAGCCCCCAGGCTCGCGACATCGACATCCATCGAATCGCCCTTCGACCCCACAGGTTGAATGTCGACTGTGATCCGTTCCAGAAGGTCCTCGACGACGAAAGCCAACTTTTCGGGTTCGTTGAAGGCTTCCGCGTTGAAGCTATCTATCAAGACTCGGATTATCATGGCGCTTTCTTCATTGAGGGCAGGAAATGTGTTTCCCTCAGCGACTCCGAGGATTTTGGTAAGATGGGCTAGCTTCTGCTCGAAAGAGGGAGGCGTCTGAAAGCAAAGGTATATATAAATTACATATATAACGTGTAGAAAGTCAAACTTACATCGGTTTCCATCTTCTCGTCTCCATCGTTGGACGAAAC
Source organism: Panagrellus sp. LJ2284 (assembly GCA_024447225.1). Classification (NCBI taxonomy): domain Eukaryota; kingdom Metazoa; phylum Nematoda; class Chromadorea; order Rhabditida; family Panagrolaimidae; genus Panagrellus; species Panagrellus sp. LJ2284. The sequence goes on from JAMRYC010000004.1 coordinate 8,373,428, forward strand.
ACTCTTCTCTGCCAAGACTGACCCGTTGAAATTGTCCATAGTCGACCCGTGAGCGGGCATAGAGATGGGGGAGGTGATCAGGTGGGCTGAAAGGCGGAGGGATATACGCGGTGGAACGAAACGTGATGACAAAAGATGTGTTTCGAAAGGGGTTGAAAAACGCGAGGTGTTTGTGATGTTTTCGGGTGAATTATATATGGGAAGAAAGCGCAGAACTACACGGAGCTAATGAGATAATAAATGGAAAAATTGGTGGACTACAGCGCTAATTAGGAAGGCACATTAATCCGGTTAGTCCATCAGGAACACGCACCCTTGCTCCTTCGCAGACCAAGTACTCCCACCACGAAGCCCTGTCCTGTGCGGGGTCGACTCGACGTCGGATCTTGCTTTTTTCGCGTTACGCACGTCTAACAAATCCGCGATTTTAGCACCTTTCCTGATAACTTTTTACCACTTTTTTAACATTTCCAGGTAGCCCATAACCATGGGCCACGACGAGGATGGACCGCTGCGTCCGACTTACAATGTTGAGCGGCCGCCATGGATCGGATTGTATTCCGACAGAGCGTAGTGAGTTTGCTTTCTTCTTTCCGTTGAAAAACTGTTTATCAAAATTTCCAATTACAGCAAAGGCCAACCCGAATACTGGGCCGAACCTGGTCTCAAGGATTCCGTCGTCCGAAATGGCAAATTCCGCGGCAATCGCGCTGCCTACAAGGAGGAATCTCGCGACTTCTTCGATCCCGCCGTCCCTGATGGCACCAGCTTGACCGGTCCCAATGGGCTCGATTCGACCCGTACACCGAATCTCGCTGTCAAGGGTGATCAGCCGGGTAATTTGGCCGAGTTCCAGAAGAAGATCATGGAAGGCAGTTTGCAATACAAGCGCATTGCTGAAAAGTACAACTTGTCGAAGGAGCATCCTGGTTTGGCTGTTAGCCCGACGCTGAGCACGTTGCAGCTGACGCCAGTCGAGAATCTTGGGATTCTGAACTTCAACAAGTACAATGTCCGTACCTGGGGACCGCGATTCTTCGATAAGCCGTTAAATGAGGGCACTGCTGAGAAGGTTGCTGCGGCGGCGAAATATACTGCTGTTGCGAGTGGGTTTTATATATATTTTTTGCTCTTTTCATAATTAAATGACTTTCAGTGATCCCATTGACCTTCATCGAGATCCGCGCGACGCATTCCGTCAAAGTTGCTGATTTTACTCCGCGTGAGTACTTCAAGCGCTACCTAAAGCTGTCCCCCATCCCCTTCGCTCTGACCATGAGCTGGGCTTTCGCGATCAGCTCGTCGGCGGCCATCCGTAATAAGGATGATGTTTACAATCATTACATTGCTGGCGCTACGACTGGTTTGGTGTTGGCTACGATCAGTAAGTTTTTATGCCGTTTTAAACAACTTTAACTCACTTTTTTCCAGAAAACAACCTCTATCTCGGCTTCCTCGCCGCCGCAACCACCACCGTGCTCGGCCTGGCCTGGCAATACCAACGTGTATCCGAGTATGGTCTCCAGGGCCGTACCCCGCCCCAATCCACGGCAGGCTTCCATGGCGGTCCCCTCGGCTGGGCACTCACGCAACAAGGCGATGCCCCCGTTCCCAACCGAGCCATCTAAAAAGCTAAACCGCTTTGTAGTAGTCGTCTGCCTTCTTTTGTCTGCTGAACTGAACATAGGACCGTATAAAATAAGTATGTGCGTGTTGGTGCCGTCACTTTCCGTCGACATTCATCTCTGTTCGAACCAACCAACATCTTTTGTGATTTGTGATCATACATACTAGGCTTAGGGTGAGAGAGGGGTGGGTATTGCCATTGTCGGCGCCTTCACTGACTGTGTAAAATGAAACTTACTACATCTATTCTTCGTGACGAGGGTTGACAGAGGGGTGGGTGGGCCATCCACGATGGGAGTTTCGATCGCTGCCGATCGAAGGGGGGAAAAAGACAATCCGATTGAATGGCGGCAGTGTTGCCAGACTAGAGATGATCCGAGCGGTGGCCCTTGCTGTTCTTTTTGTTGCTTTTGCTGTCGTCACAGCTGTCCTCGAGGATGCGTGGAGCGATCCTGTCATTCGGGTGCTTAGGTGAGTGATAAATGACGTATTTTGAAATGAAGTTTTGCATAATGTTGAAACAAGTTCGATTAGAATTTAGTTTTTGCAACTTTTTGTTGGGCTACAGTATGCCACCGGGTTATTTTGGCCCTTTTAAGTTAAGTTAAGCCTATTCCAAAAACTGTCAAAACGCATTCCAGAAGCGCTGATGCCCCAACAAACGACTTCATCGACTCAAACATTACTATTTCAACCAATGAAACAGTCCCAGTCGTTCAAGAAGCTTCAAATGCCTGTCTAGTTTTCACACCTGTTGCTGCCTTTATTGCGGTCATCGTTACCTTCTTACTTTAATTTTTCATTAATAAAAAGTGATCTAGAAATTTTTCATTGTATCTGAACGTGACATATTGCTCAAATATAGTGAAATTTATTCTATACAAAAGCAGCATTAATCACTATTTTTATTTTTTAATCCAGCTTAGCATGCACATCCCACATGCCAGTTAACACCTTTTTTTTACCTTATAAGCTTATTGCAATCAAATTGTAAAGTTAGTTTTTGTCAACACATGTGTTCGTAAAATATTGCGTTTTAAATAAGCAATTTCTGTTCTAGTAAGCTTTTAAGACTGTTTGTAGTCTATAAAAGGACACTGTTCTCTTAACAACCACCTAGATGCTTAACAGCTTTGCATTTGGAATTTAGTCATCGAGAAAAGTACATACAAAAGTCGGTCAGAAAGAGAAAAGTACGACGATGTGTCGAGTCTCCAAAAGTTTCATTTCTATCTGTATTATTGCCGTTGTGGCCGCTATAAACATTAAACTCGATCCAGAAGAGTGTGGTAATGCCGTGGAAGAGATAATTCACAAATTGTGTACCGTTAATGGTACTCTTTGCGTCAACTCGTGGGTCTACCAGGGTGAGCTTATGTCTAGTAAATACCGTTTTTACGGCGAAAATCTGTTTAGAATACCCAGCAGTGAACGTAAACAACAGCATCTTTGCAGCTGCCGTGGATTGTTGTAATTACAAGACAGGCTGTCATGCAGAAGTATTAAAACAAGATTATTGTTGTTCAGGTGATGTAATAATGAGAACCCATGCCCGTATGCGACATCGTGTAGGGCAACATGCTTGGTAATCTGTCTAGCCATTACAAATTGTTAATCTTTTCTGCAACTCGAAAGCCATCAGGTCGAAAAGAGTGTCATATTGCAAGCGTCATATGTATATTGTGTAATAAAGCAAACCCGTAAACCCCTTTTTATGCAATTTGATCTCTATGAAAACAAATAAGTGTCAATAATATTCACATAAATCGATAAACTTTCACAAATAACAGGTCAGACTAGACATACAAATTTTTTTAAGAGTTTTACCGGAGTTATAACGCAGATGTATCACGTTCCATGATGTATTCATAAACACCTGGCAGCTTATGAACTCTGTTTAGGTGTTCTAGAATCAGTGGAAAGTCCTCAAAAACGTCGGGCTCGCATTCATAAATTGCGCCAAAAACAAAAGCACTCAAAAAGTCGACATAAGTCAGGCCAGAATGAGCGTAATAGCCCGATTTTGAGTCTTCTAAATAAGTTGTAAACAGATGGAACTTGGTTTCGATGGCTGGTTGAAGGCGTTCTTTTCGAAGAGTGGCGATAGCAGCCTTATCCTCATTTGCAGCAGCGACTGTGAGCCATGGCATAATCTGCATGAAAAGATCGCCGAAAAGTTCGCTGATACTGTCTATGACGCCGCGTTCGAAATGGTTTCGGCCTGTTAGATCTGTAAATAAAATTGTTTGTTGACGATAATGTCGGAAAAAAATTTTTAAAAAAAAATTTGGTTTAATTTTTTTCTTTAAAACACAATTTCAAAAAAAAATACCGTAAACACGTCCCAAATATCTCAAAATCGCCTTTGTTTGAGGCATTTTCTTTCCATCGACTTCTAAAATCGGAAGAGACTCTTGTGGCATTGCTAAAAAACAATCGGTCAAAAGAGAAGAAATTTTAAAAACGTACTTTTCTTAACTTTTTCCCAGTCCGAAAGTTGAACATACACATCTTCATAAGGCTGTCCAACATATCGAAGCATCATTCGAATGGCTTCAGCCCTTCCACGCAACGGAAAATAATGCACTTTTACGTGTTTCAAGCGAGGTGAGCTCATAGTAAGTCTGTCTACAAAACTTATAAATCTACAACACTCAAAAGGTGTATAACTGGACCAGTTTTGGCTTCAAATTTGCCCTTATAAGTCTTGACTCGCGACCCGTTAAAATTACAACGTATAAAAGTTGTAACGACCACCATAACATGAAATAGGTAAAAACGAGGGTGTCAAATGGGAATTTCTTTCAATTGAGGGGGTCCTTTAAGAGTATACTTGGAGTTAAAAGTACTATTTTAGACGTCTGTTGACGTAGGACAGGTATTTTGAGGACTTTCAGAGATTAAAGCTGAACATCTATAGAAAATAGATGGTTTTTTCAATGCCTGCAGATGCTGAGGTGAATAACAAGAGATTATAAAATGTGTAATGAATATTTTAGCTCCGACGAAATGCAAAGAAAAACAGACAAAAAATTGAAATTACTGTTTTACACGTCTTTGAAGAAAGAAGTGGATAATGTTCTAACATCCTGTGACAACGTGTAACCTGTAATATGGGAAATTATGAAATGAGTCAGTTTGGAAATGTTTTTCGCTTCGAATAGGTCCAAAATGGGAAATTAACAGGTCGTAAACAGTTTTTGTTATGCTTTTTTGCATAAAATTGAAGTGTTCTGGTAATGGCCAGAATACAATTCCACAGGATCCATTTTTTATCCGTGGGAGATAAACATGAGGATCCGGCAGGGACGGGGCTTTTTGTATGTTTTGATCGTTGTGATTATTGTTGGGAGCAATGGCGTCGGATCAGAGCCAAAATCGACGACAATTTTGCCGTCGTCAACAACGATAGAGCCGTCAACGACGGAGGTGACATCTACAGTAGCAGAAACGACTACAACAACGACGACGACTACAACGACGACGACCACTGCTGCACCTATAACGCTTCCAAAGGATGAATCCACAGAAGCGCCGGTGACAGAAAAAGAGGAGAAGGTCAAAAAGGCGGCGGCTATTGCTGGAGGCGTTATTGCCTTGCTGGTTGTTTTGGGCGTCGTATTGTAAGGATTTGGTTTTGTTTTTCAATCTAATTTATGCATTTTAGCGTAATTCTGGCTGCTGTCGGCGGCATGCTTGGCTACTTCTTCGGTCGAGGCGGGTCAATCAAGGTACAGAAACCTGAAGCCAATGAAAATGGTGCCAATTCTAACACTGCAACAACTCAAGCCAAAAAGGGTCGAGAAATTTTGGTAAGCTTTTCAAAATTTTAAAACCAGTAATAAAGGCATTTTACAGATATATCCTCCACCGTGCCACGTCCCTGCCGACCAGGAAGCCGATCCACAGAGGATCAACCTTCCTTTTTAGATTTTATACATACTTATCTTTACTAATTATACTTTTGTTTATGCAAAAATGATTTCAAATGCAATAAAAATGCCATAGGAAGAACACTTCTCCCGTGATCAGTCAATTCAGCCCTCATGGGTCCCCAGGGTGGGGCTTCAATCGCCCTTTGTATCATAGCTAGCTTGCTGTTAGCAGGATATAGTGAAGCGTGTTATGATGCGTATGGATACTACTATGATTGCGGGTATCATCGTCCTTATTATCGCACACGTTGGTATGTGAGCACATGGGCCTATATTGGCTATTCAATTGTGGCGCTTATCTTGTAGGTTTTCTTATGCCGTTTTTAGAAATTTAATGAGTGGAATTTCAGTATATGCGTCATTCTTTGCATCATCTTAGCTGCTGTATTCACCCCAAGAAGGGAACCCAAACCACAGACCACCATGACGGTAGTTCAGACCCCGTATGACGCTCCTCCGGCACCTCCACCGCCAGTGGTAGTCCAACAAACGGGTGATGTTCCGGCGCCGCCACCACCAGTGGTACTGCCACAGCCTCCTCCGACGCCTTCGACACCGACAAAGAATTCACCGATGCCGCCTGCCCAGCCACAGGGTGCCGTCCCTGCCGGTCAGCCACAGATCGTTTACGCCGTTACGGATGCCAATGGCCAAGTAAAGTATTACTCGCAACCGCCCCCAAATACGCCACCACCACCGCCACCGCAACAGAATCAGCCACAGATTGTCTATGTTTGATTACGGTATCATTTTTTGACAAAATGACAATTTTTTACTTATCAAACAAAAAACTACTTGAAAACTCAAAATAAACACATTGAACAACCAAAATTCCGTCAGTTTATCGTACCATCAAACCAAAAAATCACTATCTCGAAACTACAAAACACGTTCAATAAGTACATTTTGAATACATCGCGATTGTGACCATGTTCGTGTATAATCAATCATGTTTGAACAAACTGCATAAGTAATTTTGTGTCGCTGATGTGACGATTACCACCTCAAAAATGCTATATAAGACACATTTAGGTGCATTGACTGTTCCATCACAGGTCACTATACTTGACTTCTGTCTCCATCATGCAGGCAGTTCTTTTTTTGGTGCTGATCGCCGCTGGCGCATTGTTCCAGCCCGTCGTTCCCGCCAAAATAGCAGTGTTCAATAACTTCTTTGCTCATAGTCACTTTGCGTTTCTGTCAAAACTGGCTGATGTGTTGAGTGAAAATGGTCATGATGTCGTGAGTTAATTTGATTAAAATTCTATTTTCGAGGGGGTTAACTTTGATTTTTCCAGACTGTCGTCATCGCTGAAGCAGACACAGCAAAGAAACACCCATTCCCGACGAAGGCGAAAATGCTGATTCGAGCATTGCCACCGACGGTGAACCATTTAGGCAGTTATGAAGACCCAGTGCAGCAGGAAAAAATGTGGAAAGAACAGTATGATTTTTTGAAGCAGATTAGGAATATTGGAATTTTCCAAAGGATGGTCGAAGGACAGTGTGAACGGTACTTGAATGACAGTGCTTTCGTGGAAAAAGTGAAATCAGAAAAGTTCGAATTTGCGCTGATCGAGCCCACAGATTACTGTGGATATGGCATGATCAAGCTTGCTGGCATCCGGGCGTATGCGAACTCCGTCCCGATGGCATTATCTGGTATCCATGCGAGAAGCATTGGGTTGGAAGGCAGTTCGATGGAGTCGTTTCCGGTTAGAAGCGAACATCATCCTCTTTTGAACTTCTTCGAACGTGTCTGGGATGTTGTTTTGCCGTTTTACACGACTAAATTGAAGGGAATCGATGTCAGAACCCTCAGCGTCGACCTCGTAAGAAAATATGCCGATCCAGAATTTACTCCGGAAAAAGCTATCGCCAATGGGCGCTACTTGTTCCTAAACACGGAGGAACACATTGACTTCCCTCGCCCCATCACGCATAAAACTGTCTACATCGGCGGTATCACAGTGGCCGAATCGAATCCAGACAATCTTCCTGCTGATTATAAAGAAATCTTTAAAAACGCGAAAAAAGGCGTCGTTTTCGTCTCATTCGGATCCCTAGCAAAATCTCGCTACATGCCAGCAGAAATCAAAGACGCTTTCCTCCAACTTTTCGCCGCTTTCCCTGAAATTTCATTCATCTGGAAATACGAAAACCCATCAGACCCCATCGGCGACCACCTTCCAAACCTATTCAAGAGGTCGTGGGTCCCCCAAAAGCAGCTTCTAACCCATCCTAAACTGCTCGCTTTCGTCACCCACGGCGGCATGAACTCAGCCCTCGAAGGCGGCATCTCCGGCGTCCCTTTGCTTGGAATCCCGCTCTTCGCTGATCAAACCCGTAATCTTCGAATGCTCGAATATCGTGAGACCACCGTTATCATCGACAAAGAAGCCGTCACCGCAGAATCACTGATCGCAGCGATGCATAAACTCACAGACACCGATGACTACAAAAAACGAGCTCAAGAATTATCGACTCTTGCCAAATCCAATCCACAATCGGCGAAACAACGTTTCTTGAGTCACATGGAGAATGCTATCAAGTTTGCGCACACCAAAGATTACTTGGACATTGGACATCGTGAATTGGGCGTCGTGAGATACTACAATTTAGATGTTTACGCATTTCTAAGTGTTGCTGTTGCATCTCTGATTTCGTTTGTAGTTTTATTTGTGAGCACTCTTTTCAGACTAGTTAGACATGCGCTTAGAAAATTTGTAGAATCTTATAGAAAGAAAACGGTATAATTTTATTTCAATTTTAAATACGTTGTATTTACCGAATGTATAAAATAAACTGAGACTGTTATGAAACATTGCTTATCACGGTGGCCTTCCTCTTGCACAGAACATGTTGAAAACCAAAGTATTCGTTGCTCCAACCGCTTTTCTCTTCTAAAATTGAACGGCTTATTGATTAAAGCAGTGGTAACCTTGTACAAACCGTGCTTTTTATTGTAAACTTGTGAAAACTTAATGTTTTCTTTAAGGTCAGTCGGAAACAATGGCGCATAGCGCAAATCGTTTGTTTCTACATTTGAAAACCGATTCCATCCAACGAAATCGAAAGGGGTGCCATCGGTCCATTTAAAGTTCTTGACGTCAAAAGTGGAATTATGGAAGTTGGTCGGAATGTGCAGTCCAATAAGTGTTTGCACCGGAAAACTTTGAATATAAAAGTGTTCTTCCATGCAGTGTATAGATGCCAGATATGATTCTGGATATAGAGTGTGACAATAATCGCGTTCAACTGCTTGAGTAAAATTTTTGAATGTGTTTTCAACGGGAATACGCTTGTAGCAGTGAACTTTGTCGCAGAAGCGCTGTTTAATCCATCCATCTGGGCATTCAGTGTTGTTCAGTGATTCCATTCCATCGGCATCGGACACTGGAGCACACGGAAGCAAGGGCTCAGCTTCAATTTTGCAGGCAATCTTCATGCCGGCTTGGACGTCCTCAATCTTCATGGTTGTGAACAATGGCTGATAAATATACGTTCCAAGACAAAGAGCTGTCATTTTTTTGTTAGTATTTTGTATTCGGACAATGATTTCAGAAATGTTTGAAGGGGGCTCAGACGGAGCCCAGAAGGATTTGTTCACGGGAGTGCCATCAGCCCAAACGAATGTATCATTATCTGGAATCAAACCAACAATGACTTTGTTCGCTTGATCTGTTAACGGGTCTAAAAAATTATCGATTATTTGTCTTTAAACAAAAAAATTTTCAACTAACACAAAAAGCCGAACTGTAAATCATAGTGGAAGGATGCCAGTTTTGCGTCAGGATGCAAATCGTGGCATAGTTCGTGAGTGAAAGTGTCGAATGAAAGTTCTGCAGGCGCATCCACAAGTGCATAACAATGCACACCGGCTTCGGATTGCACAATTTGCCAGAGACTTGAGTTTGTTGGACATTGATGGTTCCAATGTGTTACGGGTTCTGAATTGGTCACTTGTCACGCTATTGTCAGCTTTGGAATCCCTACCTTTACGGCACTTCTCTCCATTTACTTCGAAAACTTCATATTTTTTGACGTCTAAAGGCAATTGTTTCTTCACAGCCGGTTTCTTACATAAAACGGGTCTCTGAGCAGCTTCCGGGTTATAGTCATTAAGGTCATTGTCTTTCCAGATATTGACGTTTTTTTCAACCCAACTATTGCAATTGTTAGGTTCAAAGGGACTCCATGGAATAAAGTCAGCAGGTGTACCATCTATGTTTTGCCATGAATCAAATTTATTCCATGTTCCGCGGTAAGGTAGATATAAGCCTAACCGTGTTTCACCTTGATTTGTAAAGTGTACATAGCCGTATTCATCCTGGCAATGGATGGATGCCGGAAAACTGTTTGGTTCTTCCATTCCACACACATTAATTTCAGTAAGCATTTTAAATAGTATATATGGAACTCTGTAATTTAGGAGCCGTTTATAGCAGAACGGAGTGCCATTACAGGGAGCCTGAAGGTCCCAACCATCACCTTCGCAGGTGTATTCCGTTAAATTTGGCTGAGATTGAACTCTGTTGTTGAGGTATGAATCCATAACACGGGGATAGGCTGGCATCATGCAGATAATAGATTTTCCTCTTGGGTTTGCGGAAAATGTTGAAATGTTCGTTGCATAAACGCGATAACCGTGCAAAAAAACTGCATACTGATCGCTTGAATTGATTCCGTAGACTTCTGTTTCTTCAAAAGTCAAATTATTCTTGAAGTAAGCTCCGATAACGGCGTTGTTTGCCATTTCAAGCGTTTTAAGAAAGGCTATATTTTCATCCGTAAAAAGTCGTGCTGGTAAAGCGTCTTCATGATTTTCCCGACATGCAGCTTCGACGTCTTTGAATCTGTTCAGATTAGCAGGCAGATCTATGCGTCTAAAACAAACTGGAATTTTGTTGTATGTTTCAGCCAGATGCCACAATTCGTAGTCAGATGGTGATTCTGGACAGCGGGCGGCAGCCTTGATTAATCCGGGGTCTGAAAAAAGCTGTTATCGTTTACTTAAAAATGTTTTGACTTACATTTAGCTTCAAATTCATACGACAGCACTCCGGCAACTAAACGTTGATTACAAGTGAAAAGCACCAGAACAGCAAAAACCACGAACATTTTTCTAGTAATTTCAAAGCAATTGTCATTGTGTCGTTGAACTAAACACTTATATTAGAATGTTCAATAATAATTTCATTAATGAATACGTCAGCATTTTTGTCCCTTGAATCAGAAAAAAACAAGTTTGACTGTGCAAAAAAAGTATGAACTTTGTTTAATCAAAATGTTATTAGCAATGATTCAGTGTTTGGGACGACAAGTGTTGAAAAACACCCACGCTGACAGCGATTGTAAAGCTTAAATGACGACATTACTGTTTTGCTTTTTGTTTCTTATTAATTCAATGCAACTTTCTTGTTTATTAAAAACGTATTAGGAAGAATTGGAAAAGCTTAAAGTCATTTAACTAAATTTCAAAAACGACAGGATAGTAAAAAAAGAGACCGAACTGCTAGACTTAAAAGCAAATTGACAGTGGTAAAAACTGGAATTGGTTTAGTATTCGCGGTTGTGGTTGGCCAAGTGCGTGATGCATTCATCGGCAAAGTCCTTTCCAAGCTGGGCCCAAGCGGCTTTGGTGTCGTCGTCGAGTTTCTCCTTGGTTTCGAGGAATTGCACAAAAACGGTGAAAAACGCCTGAAAACATTCAATTAACATAAAACTTGGATGGAAATGGAACATACATGCCACAAAGCCTTGTCCATCTTGTATTGCCGGTGACGGTCAGTTGTTTCACGAGCGTAGCCATGGAAGACATCGGGATCGGTGTAAGTGTCGGCCAGGATGTGAACAGCAAGCATGATACGTTGGCCCTGCTTTTGGAAGCGTTCGCTTTGCTTCACCTTTTCGGCGGTGTAGGATTCAGCGCCCTTGAAGTATTTTCGGAGATCGGGGTACTCGGAGAACATGCTGAAAAGTGTTAAATTTAACAAATTGTGGAACGAATTTGCGGGAAAGGCTTACAAAGCATAGAAGTCCGTCGTCGCAGCGATATTTTCCGCGGCAGTGCCAATGGGGACAACCTTCAAGCTCTTGTTGCACAGTGTAGCGACTTGTTCACGGTCCATTTTGACGTTGATTTGAGTTTCAATCTGAAATAAACCGAAATCACGACTAAAACGGTAGCAAAACTTCTATTTATAACGGTTTCTAACATGGAAGGCTACACAGAAAGGCACTCGTTGAACATTTGAACCGTCAATCGTGAGTACACTCGATAAACAACTTCAGCCACGATGGGGGATGGCCATGAAAATTGTCATTCAAAACACGCAGTAGATAATTACAATGGGGAGGTCGTAACGTGTTGGTTCCATAAACACCGATTAACAAGGTAGTAAAAAACCGCAGTTGCGCCTACACATGACCTTCAACTTTGCGGGAAGTCTTCCGGGCCCCGGTGCATCGCGATGTTGCTATTCTTTGGTCGAAATCGGAATAGAGTCGGAACTTAAATAGCAAAAATTAAAAGGGGGCGAAAACAGGAAGCGGCTGAAAACGTGCGTTAATGAAAGTTGGCAGCAGACATACTTGACGTTTGAAAAAAAACCAATGCCGTTCTATGTTGTTGTGGTGGTGCTCGAGGGGTAGGCAGACGATGGGCGGGGAGATCGACCTTGACCAAAGCAATCAACGAGACCAAAGTATCTGTTGCTATGAGCAATCAGCGTGTAACTATAGACTAGACCAGAGAACTGGACTTGTGGACTGACGTGAAGCATAACAAAAAAACATCGGTAAATCGGTTCAAAAAACCGGAAGGTCAACATTCTTCACTACATTTATCAATAACATTATCATCAAAATTGCAGATACATAAAGTTTGCGTTACATAGTGTAAAAAAAGAAAAAAAACAGTAGCCTGTTTTGACTATCCAACTTTGCACAAATCAACAAAATCTCAATGACCCTTCACAACCCCTAATCGCCTTATTTTCCACTGATGCATCCTGCAAAAACGTAAACAAGTCACGTCTATAGCCACCCATAAGATCAAAACTACAAACCCCAATACATAGCCTAGAAAACACAAAATATAAACGTCCCAGCCAAAACAATGTTGCCGACGTGCAGGATTCAGCATTCTTTTTGACATTGCATCATGATCAAACTTGAGAATGTTGTCTAAGAGTGCATTAAACAAATGAACTGTGACATGTTTATGCAGAACCAAAAAGAATATCAGTGAGATGCAAAATGGCTCAAAAGTGAAATACAAATAACCGTAAGGAAATAATACAAACAATAATATCCATGGCTAGCAATCACTTTCAGGGTGCTCAATTGCGTCTGGATCAAAATCCGGAAACGAATAGCCGTGTATGCTTTTATACAGCTCGTGCCGACTGTCGATGGCTATCCCTGTCGTGCGGTTGACATCATTGAAGACATGGAGAACGCGTCGGCTGGAAACACCGGAAGCGAGACGCTTTTTAAAGGCTCGATTGATAAGGCCCAAGGCGGGTAGCTCGTCCATGGCGACAGCTCTTCTGGAAATGAAGCGAGTATGGTCTCGGTAGAAGCAATCAATGACGGCAGGCTCGATGGGACCGGGTGGTTCGTCGGAGGTTTTGCCATTGTAGCGGATGAGGTTGGCGTCGAGTTTATCGAATTTGGTGTAGCAGGAGGGGCGGTGGGAGTTGATCATGGAGCGGAGGTCTGAAATGGCAATGATGCTTTAAAAAGACGGCAAAAAGGTGAAACATACCTTGCGTGATTGGATCATCAGAATCCGGATACGAATAAACTTGAATCTTCTCGGAATTCAATCGCGGTTCAAAGGTTTCACTGTTCCGACATCCGGCTGGCCATTGGCAGGAACTGCTTCGCTGGGCAGTGGCATCGAGCTGACCGAGGAGAGAGTCGAAATCGGCAAGCATTGTTGGGGAAAGCGCGGATCCAGAAGCTTTCATCGGCATTTTATCAAATCCGGAAAGGAATTCAATTTGACCGACGGCACGGCGGATGTCTTCCGGCTTTTCGTCGACTACATGTTTGATGAAATCTTTTGTGAACGACATTCCGGAATATCCGGATAACCAGTGCTGAAATACAACTATAAGGCATTATAATATGGAAAAATGACATACCTGAAGATGGCTAACCACAACATCTTTCACCTTGTGTTCAAAACAGTGCGTATACAAGTCGCTTTTTGAAAAGTTTTTCATAAAAACAGCCTTATTTGTCACCGTCAGGACGATCGGAATCCGAGATTCAACGCAGGATTCGATTAATTGAGCCCAGTAGTACTTGTCGGGAGAGAGGACTACATCTGCCTAAAAGATTAGACCTTCAAACCTGTCTAAAATTGAAAAAAACTCACATCATCGATCAAAACCATATTCTTCCTCACAACAGAATCCTCCTCCTTCTCACCTCCATCGCTCTTCGCCGCCTTCGGTGAGAAAAACGAAGCAATACCACCGGCACGCTTGACCGCAAAGCTCTTGATCGTCTCGGAAAGCCGTTTCTTCAAAGCCGGCCCACTTCGGAGATCGCTTGCAGACACCTCGACAACGTTGAATCCGGCTTTTTGACCGTAAACATGGGCAGCTGATGTCTTTCCACAGCCTGTCGGGCCGAAAAGGATGAACGTGTTGGCGAGATCTTCTTTGAAGGGTCTTTCTTCTTCGTAATCTTCGTCGTCGGATTCGTTGCGTTTGGATTTGCGTTTTTGTTTCTTGGCTTTTGGAGGTTCTAAAAACAGCTGATATAATGCTTTCATGACAAAACAGAGAAAAAGTGAAACAAACCAGCTTCAGATTTGGCCAGTTCATCCATCAGCTTCGACCAATCACGCAACCACGTTTTAAAAGAGTCCAAATCCGGGATGCAAGATCTGATAAATTGATTCCGATTGTGTGGGGCAAAAGCATCGATCCATGGCGTGGTGGTGGCAGCTTGTCCGAGTTCTTCGCGACGCTTGACACCAGCTTTGAAGTACGATTTGAAAGCCGAATCGACAGGTTTTGTATGTTTAACTTCTTTGACGGCAATAACTTGATCGGTGGGTGTATCGGCGTAGAGGTACTGTTTCAAAGAACGGGAATGGTACTTGGAAAGGTCGATTTCATCTGTTTTGGCTGTTTCGTCAAACTGGACCCATGAAGATGACGGAACTTCCGGGATCTCATAAGTAGGCGCATTACAATGGATAAGACCAGCAAATGGAGCATTGTCGAATACCTTTTTCGTCGGTTTTGGAGGCTTGGATGATGTGGTTGTAGGCGGTGTCGTCGCCCTCGGAACCGACGTTTCTTTCACTTCCGCGACTATCGATATCTCATCATCATCGTCATCAGAGAGAATAGCAACCATCTGTTTGACGACTTTCGGTGTTCTTCGTTCGGGCAATTGGGTATCCGGCAAAACAGTCGGATTTGAAGCTTTCGATGTTGCCGAATTCATGGAACCGCCATCGAGCGTTCTTCGCCGCCGACTGCTTTTCTCCGTCTGCGAATCTGACGGTGCTGGTCTCTTCGCTGCACGATTAGCCGTGAAAAGGGGGGCGAGCTTGACGCCTGAGCTCATGATGGAGTTTTCTGTGACTTCGACGAAGCTGATGCTGCACTGTTCTGGCTGAAAGACAAACTTTTAAAATCAACTTTTAAAGTCACAAAACCAACCGCCTCAGAATCCTCTGGCATACGCCGAACCCCTTCAGGCTTATCAGAAAGTGGGGATATATTACGCTTGCGTATTTCACGATTGAATGTCACAGTGCGAGGTTTCGCTGTCGAGGGATCGCTCGCTTTCTTTGAACGCAGCTAAAAACGCGATTTTATATATAAATTCATCAAAAATCATCATTATAATAATCTCGAATACATTACACTATCATACCTTCTTGTTAGACATCTTAATATACACAATTAGTCACTAATTTTACAAAAAAATAGGGGCCAAGTTAGATCAGTCAAAACAGGACTAAACTGGGACAGAAATTTGTTTGGAAAAAGAAGGTATGAAGTGTTCGCGCTGTTCAGGGGCTTTGGCCAAGACTAATCGATCGACATTGTCGGGGATATTGGACAAATAAGGTAGACGTGAGGATTTACGGAAGTGTGAACGAGGAACACGCAGATTGCTTTCGACAAGCTCGTCGAGCGCGCATTTTGCAGCTGTGTGAACTTTCGTGGTGAGAGTGTATTTGGGGTAGATTTTGCGTGTAAATTTTTTTTTATTTTTGAATTTAATTTCAATTTTAACGACGGTACAACAACACATTTGATATACTTTACTGGTTTTCAATGTACACTTCTGGTTTGGTCTCCAATTCGTTGGGTATTGTCCATCACTTTTAGTGAGTTTGTATACTTCCAGGCACAGATTGCTCCATTGATTATGGCAAAAACTCGGGTAAACACACCAAGATATTTTTGTATTGGTATTTGAAGAATCTGAAATAACATTTTGCAACATGGCTTTTGAATTACAAACTAACGTCCATAAAGAGGTATCCTAGAAAACACGGAATTGTTTCAACGAATATGTTTGTATAAATAGTAAATTTGACCATGGCTTCACCCTGAAAACACATAATGTACAAGTTAAGATAAACCGATTGAAAAGTGGCTTTACTTTGTGTAGATTGGTGTCAGCTTGCATAAGTTTGCCTAGTTTTTTGTTGAACCTTCGAAGTAACAACAGACAAACGACGCCTAAGATACTGTAGATAACTTCAAGAACGTATCGATACAAAATGGTAAATGCCACGCCATTAGAGCTGATTCCACACCTCATCGTAAAAACGTATTCATTGCCAGCGTTGCCAAAAACCATATACAAAATAAATCCAACTACCAATGTTGATATTACCGAAATAATGTCCAAAAGTAAAATGCGAATCTTAATACGATCGTATGTTACTGGTTTTAGAGAAACCATGCAGATCCGATCGATGACAAGAAAGATTCCTGCAGTTACGGCACCGAAAATTGCTGTAAAGTTGGGAATGTTGGTCCAGAAGTAGGGCACTATGTAGTAGGGCTTGTCTGAAATCCATTTTTAAAAACGTTTTCAACTGATGACACAAACCTGGATGAAATGCTATAACATGATAAGCATTACAAACAACACCAGTTACACCGGCAAAAAACCACATAAAAATATGAAAAATAAGCGTTGGAGTGAAGTTTGACGCTACATCTTTCCGACGTTTGAACATTTTGTACAATATCCGTCCCATCGCGATGGTTACATAGATGTACATGAGTAACATGGCTCCACATTGTCCAACGGTGATAAAATCTTGCAAATTTGCTGTCACCATCTCAAACCAAACAGTATGAATACGTTTAAGGAATAATGCACCAAAATGCACCCAACATAACTCATAATAGGTTATTTGATGCAATTTGTAATGCGCGTGGTTTCTAAAAGTAATGTAGTTGGATTACGCCCAAGGAGATTTGGACATGTTGCTCTTGTAGCCTAAAACGTATGGCCCTTCTTGTTTATCAAATAAAAACACACACGTGAAGATCGTTCAATAGCATTTCTATTTACGTAAAACCACCTACGTTCTCAGTAACTAAGTCTTTTCTATTTTTATAACCCCAAATGTTTGAAGCAAGTTGATCCTATCAAAGTAGTGGAAATGTTCTTAAAAGGTCGTTTGCGGTACAGATATTCCGTTTATACAGGACATTTTATACCATAGTTCCGATAACTTACTCTTACTTTACATTTCCATTTAAACAAAACTGTTCTTGAAGTACTCAGTTTTTAAAACAGTGTTTTCAACTTTTTATAGCTCGCATACAACAACAACATATATCAGTTTGCAACAGCGTTAAAAACGCATTTACAAGTTTGGTTCGATTATCATTCCATTTCGGGGCCTGGGCGTCGAGGTCTTCGATGACTTAAGCTGGAACAGACAAGTTAACACCGTTGTAAGAACGGCTTTTGCCCGTCTGTTTCAGCTCTTTGTGAAGAACGAGGTTCCTTAATTTCGTTCCTTTGCCATGTCCCTCGGTGGTGATTTGTCCCCTATAATTTCTTGCTTTCGGTTAAAGTCCACGGCCAGTCACCGGCTTGTAAGTCATCGAAGGAAAAGCACCAGTGGCGGAGCAGCACCTTCGGCGTCACAACAATAAACATCCGCGTTTTCGAGCATCTTCGTCTCTCAATCCAACGTCGTAAAACTTATCGTTTACACCATTTCCCAACGTAACCACATTTGTAAATCTTGCATAGTGTTTTTTTCTGTAACATTTTTTTAAATACATGTGTTCATGCCCGGTTATTTTTTAGGAGAGCTTCGTTAAGTTCGGTCCGCCTTTGGTAGATCAGATCAAACTAGTGTCCATTCCTTATTCAGAATCCCTGTTACCTTCCACCGAATTTGTGTAGAGTACCCATCTCTACATGTCTTGGTAGCAGCAAGTGGTTCGTCAACCGGCCGTCTGGTAGTGCCTTCGTTCATCAGAAGTGCGCCCCGGATGTTTTAATCTCGGCGCAAAATTCATGCCTGCCTGAAGCAAGATCCAAGCTCCTCCCTGTGATACGTGATTGTGGTTATGTTTGTCGTTGTATCGTTGACTATGTAAGTAAGCCTAATAAATAAATCAGAGTATGCCAGGGTTGTCTTGGTTGGGAGGTGCGTGTCTCGCTGAGACGGGAAGCTGTTCCAGGGACCGAGGAGGTGTCCCCGTGGTGATAATGTACCAAGACTGTCTTGGGGGAATTGGGAAGAGGAAACGTGGTCTCCGGAGGTTGTGCGATCTTGGCTCTGAAGAGCGCAGTGGGAAAGTTGCTTTACAGAATCAGTGTCCTTTTCGCGGACGAAGCCAAGAAAAGATCAACGTGTGCATTTTGTGAGTTAAGTTACCGCATCTGTGACTGCAGCCAGAATGTAATCTTTGTATGTAAAACTCAAGTAGTTGTTTAATGAGTGTTCTATAAATCTTGAATTTAAAAGTCACATTACTTTACCACAAAGCACAACGTGTCTTGTCACAAATGTCATAATTAGAATGTAAATTTTTAATATTACCGTTTACATTAATCATTAAGTGTGTTTATCATAACTATGTTGAACTTTTTTGACTTTAAAAAAACTTTGATGCCTGCATCTGCAGATGTAATCTCTGTTACATAATCTAAGATGAAAGGAACATAGTTCTACAACTGTTGACCGTTAAACTCACAAGTAAGCTTTGATGTCGCCTATAACACAAGAGGACTTTATCCCCTACAGTATTATTATGCACATGAATACAATCGTTGTGACTTCCATTGGGCTGTTCACCTTATATCTTATTCTTTTTTACTCCACAAAAGACATGACTCGGTACAAATATTACGTTTTCAGTTTCATTTTTGCTTCGACCATCTTTGATTTTCATACAAGTTTCATTTTTTCGCCATTGCCTATACTTCCGGTTCCTGGCATGTGCTGCACAAGTATATTTTTTATCAATGGTAGTGGCACGCATGAAATTGTCAACTTCACATTGATGCACTTTTTACTCAGTTATGTTGGAGTTTCAATATTGATTACTTTTATGTATCGGTATTATTCACTTTATGGAAATTTACACTTTTTTCATTCAAAAAAGGGTGTAGTTTTGTTAGCATTGGGCATTATAATATATCCGACGCCTTCTGTTTTTGCTCTTTACAATGGAATTCAAAATGAAGAAGACACCTTGACGTACATCAAGTCACATCACCCTGAATATTTTGATTTATTTTCTCAAAAAAGTTGCTACACGTTTTCAAAACCAAAAGAAATGGTCATCTACGCAATTGTGGCCATGTTGCAAATCGCTTTTGCGTCTCTGGCTGCCGCAGTGGCCTGTTTTAAAATCTACCGAATACTGAATGAAAAGAAGATTACTTTTTCCGCAAGAACCTATGAACTACATCGACAGCTTATCCGAAGTTTATGCGCACAAGCTTTTATTCACTTTCATTTTTTGGCAATTCCAACAGTCACGGCGTTTTCAATGATAATCTACTCATATGGTAATCTAAGAGGTAGAAAACTGTCTAAACAGGCAAAAGTTTATATAAGTCGCTTAATTTTCAGTAGTTAGTTTGACTATCATGCCGATGTTAAGCATGCATTCAGCCGCTCTTGGACTGACCACGATCATTCTAACCAAACCGTATCGAAAAGCCGCGAAAGCAATTTTACTTCGACCATTCGGCCGACTTTTTAAAGCGACACGACGCTCGAATACGCGGGTTACTGTATTCCAACACACAGTATTACAATAAAACAGTTTACTTATAATTTCCTGGTAACAGAACTTTATTAAATTACAGTTTTTATCTGTCTTTGATACGGAATTGATAAAAAAAATGTTCATGTTTGTTTTTGCTACATTTGATTAACAGCTGTCTCTATTAAATAAACTTATCTTAAATTTCTTTGTTTTAAAAGTGTATGTGCACTATTCGATGTGTGGTTATTGCAGCTGATTTTTTTTGTAACAAACCTATTAAGTTTAAGTTCGTTATGTGTTCTGGATTTTGTTACATGACCATTTTGTATGAAATAGACCTTATCTGCATCTTGACATGATTACATAACAAGATTCGTGAACTGCGAGCAATCCCACGAGCAATGGCTATTCGTTGTTTTTGACCACTTGATAGCGTTGCACCCTTTTCAGTAAAAGCAAGTTATCATTTCAAATCTGTTCGTTTTTGTCAGCAAACATGAGTAGTCGTGCAAACTTTGAGCTTTTAAGACAGCATGAACAACAAGCAGCCTTCCGTAATAGTACATACGCACGATTAGAGAGCGTGTAAAATTGTATCTAACACTCTTTAACTCTAATAATAAGATCTGTGTGTAGTTGAAAAATTTTATGGCACTAGTAATTTGCAAAAACTGTATAACACCGAAGATCATAATAAAATATTGCGTTTTGGCCATGCTACACAAGTTCTGTTCACAAAGTGGACTTACCAGTTTTGCTGCATAAAACTCATCAGTTGCAACATTTAACCAAAAAGGCATTTCGTTGAAAAGGAAATAGTTCTCTGTTTTTTTGCGCGATGGAATAAAAATACACCGGCGGTCCGACCGTGAACAGTCAAACGTAGGGCGTTTACACGCAGTGAGTCCCCCTAATCTACTCCCACCACGAAAAAAACGAGTCAACGCACAATATTGAAACAGGTGATCAACGCGTTTTTTCCACGCTTTTGAGATGCCGTTTCCTCTCAATTCTCTTCCCATTGACTGCCGCTATCGGCTCCGCGAACTCACTACACCTGGCGAGGCCTATGATCTTCAAATAGCTGCGCCGTTCTTCAATGGAATACATCCTATTCAAAAAGTCAAATATGTTCCGCTTATCGTTCGCGTTTTTATCAATGACGACAATCAATTTTGCGCAGAACCTTCTGGATTTGTAAAATTGAACAGCAGCGAACTCTACAGCGTCTTTGCCTGTCTTCGTGTTCAAAATTTTACTGCCAATCACAGTGCACAGTTGATTTTAAACAAATTTGTCATCAAACCCGGTGACCTTTATTTTGAAAACTGTGATGTGACTTTGGAGTTTCTTCAACATTTATCTACAAGATGCAAACTGGACACAACGTTTCTAGATTTCAAAAATTGCACGTTTCACATCGATGTAACATTGGAAGTTATTTGCATCCTGTTTCAAAAACTGCTTGTTCTTGAATTGAGTAACAGTCGTCCGTTAAATCAGAATTGGATTGACTTTTTGATTGCTGTCAATTATGGAAACATGTATAAGTTAACGATTTATGACGCTGCAATTGACGTTCTCAACGTCAACGAAAGTCAGTTGATCAAATTTGTTAAGGTACAACAAATGAGTGTGATTTTATTCAAAACTAACTTTAAGTTTTAGGCGCAACGTAGAACGTTCAAACTTTCTATCGTATTAACGGAGGGCAATGATTTACAGGTTAAGGAAGTATTAAACACTCTGTTTAGTGATCGTTTTTGGCATTTAAAGGTTTACACCGTCCATATTGTTAACATTTTTGATAAGGTGAATTTCAGGATGGCGATCAACATGATAGCTGTGTCGTCATTCGATGGAAGTTGCTAGACGAATGGCAAGAACAAAATTACGCACTATCGTAAATAAGTTTTCCGCGTTAACAAATTCTACAACTGATTCATTATCTACAACAAACGTTATGAACTCAAACATTTCAGGGTAAACTGTACGTTCTTTTATGCAGTTTTAAAGTAACAAAATTTATCTTGTTCCTTTTTTGTATGATGAAGTAGTATAGTATTGACCTCGAAACGGAAATGTTCTGTGTTTGTAGGCTATAACTTAGGTAAAATTTCACAAAATTGACCAAATAAAAAAAATTCTGCCTACAAAATGATAAGTTGCCAACTTTTACTGATTACTTATACGAAAACATGTTTTTGCTTTTTCTGCATCAAGTGGTTACGGTATATTGCGTTTATCTTTTTTTGCCAAACGCATCCTTTTAATTACACTTGGAAGGGTTTTTTGTACCGTATCAATTGTCTATATAACTAACTTAACAGACAGTCTGCCGATTTTAAATAGGTGTCACTACTAAAAAGAAATTCATTGCGAGTTATTCGTGTTTTTTTAATTTTAACTTAATTATATTAAAGTATCGTCATCACACTGACAACTGGAATTTTACGACACCAACCAATGAAATGCAGAGTATGCGACAGATTGAAGTTGAACAAGCCTTCGTAACAGAAATGCTTTGAATGGCAATCGCTGCTCGGTCAATCACTGTTCCTACCACATTCGCATTGTCTTCAGCCTTCTCGGAACTCCGTCCTAAAAGATTCGAAATACCAAAACCTCATAAATGTTCAGTGTGTGGAAAGCTATTTCGGTATCATTCAAACGTGGTAGAACACCGGACGGTCCACTTCCAAGATAAAGAACACTTCCACGCTTGTCCGTTATGTCCCAAACGATGCCGTCTTAAAGGAAACCTTAAAAAGCATTTTCACCTTCATTACTGTAGCCAAAAGGCTGTAAATAGAGTAGGCGCTTTTTGCATTCTTTTGTGTTTCTAGTTTCTAGTTTTGCCTACAAATCGTTTTGACTAATACATGTAAAAAAAAGTAATTCTTTGTAGGCATGGTGCAACTTATACGGTGGCCGTTTACGTCAAACCTTTTCCGATGACCATGAAAGACACACCAGCGGTAAAACAGCGTAATAAACGTTTTAAACGTTGCAAAGACTTATTTTTTAAGTTCTTTACCGTAACTAAACATATCCACATATTTTACCTCATATTTTTTGTATTGCAATTGTAGTTTTGAACATTGAACCTCTCAATTATTTAATTTTTTGCACATGTTTGCACGATGACATCTCAAAAAAAGTTCCGCATTACGCATCTTCTTGGCATTTACCCTCACAAAAATTGTAAGTTTACCAACTTTGACATATTTGGTGCCAATCATGCTCCAAAATGAAAACTACAGTAACAGCTAGCTAATAATGGATGGATATCCAGTAAAAGTCTTAAAGTGACAAGCTGAGACCACTGTGATAACGAATATTTTGATGCGGTAAAGTTAAGTTTTTGAAAACTCCCATTGGTGCAATTAACAGGTTACTCCAAACCACTATTAACTAATCTTGTTTACAGGGCATGGTTATGTCGGTGTTGACGTTTAGTTAATCTTTTATATAAAAAATTCCACTAATGTCACTTGATTTCCATTTTTTCGAAATCATTTTTAGTTCGTTACTATAGTTCTGTCTGTACACCATCCGAAATTTTTCTCACTGGCAGTTATCGTCTTGTTCGGTGTTCTGAAGTCAACTACATAGTAAATGACGCCACTCGAACTAAACGTGATTTTCATACTTTCTCATATCTACACGATTCCGACATACATTTTGTGTTTTGTATTGTTGTATGTTTTGTTTTTTTCAAAAGAAAAAGAAAAGTTTACTTCGGATTTTTATAAACTTTACGGGATTCAAACCGTTGCCTTGCTTCTGAACTGTATTTTTATTTACTTCGTGTTACGGTTATCTTTGACACCATTAGCAACGCCAATACTGTTATCACTGCCGCAAACCGGTTCCTTTCCCGCAGCGGGATTGGCGCTTGGTGTCATAGCTAATATTACAATGGGTATATGTGACTGTGCTATGAGCTTCAACCGAGCTTCTGCTATCATTTTTGGAATTCGACACAAGGAAATCTGGGCCCGCTTTATGAAATGCGTCTATATTTTAATCGTCTTTTTCTCAATCGGACTGACATGGAATTTAGGGTTTCAAAATGCCACGATAGATTGTGTAAACCGAACTATTCCTGAGCTGGGCTACGATTGGCGCGTAAGAAATCCGGAGCGATTTAAATGGATGAATTCTATTCTATACATGATGATGTTTTGCACACTCACTACCGTTATTAGTTTAACTTTAAACCTGTATACGTTGGTGTTCATTGTAAAACGGAACTACTTAAGCAATGAATCAAACATTAACGGTATTTTGTTACACAGTTTTACTTTTCTATTTTCTGTGAATGTTATTCAAGCTTTTATAATGATTTTTGCGGTAAGTTGTTTGTTTATAAACTCTTATAATACGGTATTGAACTTATTTGCCTCATTTCAGGTAGTGTTTAAATTTCTTGGCCTTAAAATAGAAACTATGTTTCAATATTACCTCGTGGACTTGAGTTTGGTTTCGATTCCTTGGATTTTCCTGTACACCCAGAAAGATGTCAGACATGCTGTTAGAAAAACGTTGTTTAAGAAAAAGAATAATCAAGTTATGATTGCATGTAACTTCAACAGTTCAAACTCGATAAATGCTCGGAGATGAAAGTTTACCTGGATTTATGGATCTAATTTATGACATCTAGTTGGTGAGTATTTAACGTCACATGGACTGGTCATTGACTGGTTTCCGCAAGCGTTTTTTTGAAGGTTGCGCAACTGATAACAATCTAAATGGGCATGGACAACGACTTTCATGGTTTTCGACAAAGAAAACATCATTACATTCCAAAAATGGCAGTCATGAACAGTCGTATTACTTTGATCCTCGCTGTTTTTACCTGTTTTATTGAAATTGTGTATTCCCAGCAAGGTGGTGACGCTGAATTCAGTCCCTACGTTTTCAAATCTGTCCATCTGCCTTTCAAAGGCGTAAGTTGCACACTTATAATTTTGTTCTCCATGTGTTATTTTAGCGAAACTACGCCGGTGATTTCTTCAACCAAGACGTAGCTTACATCCAGGATCCTCTCCTTGCTCAAGCCAAACCCCAACGCTTTGCCGATCCCATCAAGCTTCTAACCATCAAACCGTACACTGTCAAATGGAGCAACTTGAATGAAGTCAGTGTCAACCGGGAGAACACTTATAACTTTGAGAAACGTATTGACACCAAAAAGTGGTGGCCGTAACTGTGTATACTTTTTTGATTTGTTTTGCGGAAAATGCCATTCAAACTGTGGAAACTATAAAATTTTGAAAGTGTGATCGATGTGTATTTGTGAGGTTCCCGTTTTTTACATCCAAAAACGGATTCTGAAAGGCCAGAATTTTGTCAGAAAGTTTATTTATGTAAAAATGTTACTCGCAATAACGACTCAAAATCCGAGTATCGCAAAAAATTTCAGAACTTACTTTTTGCACTTCTGAACTCTGGTAAGTGCAAAAAAAGGTACAAAATAACTAAGTAATGAGCCCACCAATGGAACACCAAAGGCGGCTATTTTCTTTAATAAAAGTTTTATGTGACCTTTTGCTTGTTAAAAGCCATAGTTATCGTTGCTACCGTCATCAATAATTATACTTCCTTGGAGAAAGGCTTGTAGCAACACAGGTATAAATTAGGTGATATTGTCAAACATAACTTGTAGTGTTCTTCAATAGAGTTTTGGATAAATTTTAATGTTTCGTACTGTTATTACGACAACCAACATTTCACTACAATGGACCATTTATTATTCTTGTTTATGGTCTAACTTAAAACCTTGTAGACGTCTCGTCAATATTTTCTTTGTAAGAGTTACACTCCTTAAAACATACGCCTAAAAATGACGCCGCTTGAACTCAACTTACTTTACTTACTATCTCATTTCTACATCATCCCAACAGACATTTTGTGTTTCTTATTAATGTATATTTTGTACTTTTCTAATAAAAAACACAAATTTACTTCATATTTTTATAAACTATATATAATTGAAAGTATCGCCGTGATTGTAGGCAATATTTTCTTTTATTTTGTGATAAAGCTTCCTTTGACACCGCTAATAAGACCAGTGTTGTTATCACTGCCACACACTGGATTCTTTCCCCGAGCAGTAATAGTGGTGGGTGTGATAGCTATTGCTACCGCATACATCTGTGATTGTGCCATGAGCTTAAACAGAGCTACTGCTATTATTTTTAATCTCAAACACAATCAAATTTGGGATTATTTAATAAAATGGGTCTATGCTTTAATTGTTATGTTCTCAGTCTGTTTAACGTGGAATTTGTGGTTTGAAAATGTCACTATTGGTTATGCAGATGCAGCATTCCCCGAACTTGGCTACAATTGGCGCATAAGACCGCCGATGCAAATTCCATGGATGCGATCCGTTCTCTACTTGATTTACTTTTGTGCTGTCACAGTTCTTATTAGTTTATGTATAAACGTGTACACTTTATTGTGAAACAAAACTACTTCAGTAATAACAACTCAAAAATCAACGGTATTTTGTTGCACGGCTTTTCTTTTTCGTTCTGTTTAAATATTATTCAACTTTTAATGACAATTTACATGGTATATAAACATTGTTTCAAATTTGAGTTTAAAAGTAATTTAAAAGGTTTTAGATTGTGTTCAAGCTTCGAGGTCTCCAATTGCACAACATGTTTGAATATATTTTTGTCGACATTTCGTTTGTTTCAACTCCATGGATATTCTTGTACACTCAGAAAAACGTCAAAATTATTGTTGGGAAAACGATAAAAAATTTGTTTAAAAGAAAACGCAGTCGTGTTGCGGTTGTGCCTGTCAGATTCAACCTTTTTAAACTTGCTGTGGCCTAAACAGTCACAGATTAAGCTAATGTAAAGTTCTTACAATAAAAAGCGTTAACGTTTCAGTATGGTTACATTTTAGGGTCAAAAAAGAGATTTCAAAAAGGAGTGTTTTCCCCTTTTTGCGCGGAAGTGCCGCCAACATCCCTCAAAAAAGGGGAAAGTGCTCCCTCGCGCTTACTATTGGCAGAGACAACTTTTTTGTGTACATGCAAACGTTTGAAATTAAAGTTTTTAGCTTAATTATATCTATAATTTGAGACATCTATAATTAAACCGGTTCTGGTTTTACAATCACAAAATTTCGCATGTTTTTTTGAAAGCTGCTGGAAAAAAAATAACACAAAAGAGCAAATGTACATGGTTTTCGCTTATAAAAAAACATTTTTACTTCCAGAAAGGGCAGTTGAACATTTGCACTCTGATCCTAGTAATAGAAAACGAGTGGGCAAAGTGCCCTTTAACAATTGTAAACTACGTTTTATTAACTGATCATAACACAGAAAATACATGATAAGATAATGTATTGGTTTCCTACTGCCGTTGCTTCACGCTACAAACCCATGGAGTCGGGCAAATCGTAGCGGTAATAATTTTTTCTCCCGTCACCGGCTTACCAGGGACTTCAGTGAACTCAAACTGATTCAACAAGTTCGCAGTGAACAGGAAAAGTTCCAATCGTGCCAAACCTTCGCCGAGACACGCTCTTTTACCGACGCCAAAAGGTATCAGTTCAGGAGGTTGGAAGAATTTGTCGTTGGAATCGATGAATCGCTCGGGTTTGAAGGCAGTCGGATTGGGAAAATACCGTTCATCATGCAATACCGTAGAAATCTGATCGACGATGACAGTATCTTTGGGGATTTTGTAGCCCATAATCTCAACATCTCGAGTAGTTTTGTGGGGGACATTCATTGGAACCAAATTGCACAAACGTTGGGTTTCTGCTACGATGGCGTTGATGTATTTTAGACTTGTTTTGTCGTCTGTTGTGATAATCCGATCTCCGATAAACTCATCAAGTTCAGAATGAGCTTTTCGTTGGACGTCTGGGTTCTGAATGATGTAGATGAGCATCCAAGCGAGGGTTGTTGCTGTGGTTTCTTGGCCGGCGATCCAGAGGTCGTAGATGAGAGCATTTAATTGGCTTCGACTTAAAGACTATTGATAAATACGAAGTTTAGTATGAAAAACTTACGTAAATGAGTGTTCGACGCCGGTTTTGTTAAACATGTGTTGCTGTCTTAAATATGCTTCAACAAAATCTGTCGGTTCCTCATCCGATTCCAAATCGATGTTTTTCACATGGGCATCAATCTGCGTGCCAAAAAAGGCTCGGCTTTCATTAGCGTGCTTCACATTGGCATTGTAGACATCATTAAAGAATGGCAAGCTTTTTAACAGGTTAATTTTGCCGTCCATTACACGAACCAGGATTTTGTTGAAGAAAGAAACAGCCTCAGTCGTGATTTTTTTGACTTTGACAAAATCAGAACGATCGTCCCTCGACAAACGGTATCCAAACGTAAGCGAATTGATAATACTGCCAACAGAAATGTCAAGTTCATCAAACATGTTAATTTCAGCGCAACCATTCTTAACTTTACTTTTTACGTGTTCAATAAGACCGATAACATCATCAAGAACACGTTCTTGCATGATATTCCGTCCGAGACCCAGATTCCTGAAAACGTGAAGTGCGAATCGTCGTTGTTCTTTCCACAGTGCGCCTTCTGCGAAGATAACTCCCAAATGGCCGCCACGAATGACTTCATTCCAACTTTGAGTCATTCTCCCGACGTAGGAGTCGGCATCTTTGACAAAGGTGTCGTAGATAACCTTGGAATTGTGAAGTGTAACCATAGGCACGGTTCCAAACCAAATTGTCATAATATCGCCGTACTGATACTTCCATTGTTGCAGGCATAGATCAACGGAAGTGTTAATAAATGAATAAGTGTTTCCGACAAAAGGCAATGGGAAAGGGCCCGGAGGCAGTTTTCGACGCTGGATGTAGTAAAAATTAAACAAGTAGATAAATATGAGCCCAACGATAATGAGAATAAACCCCATTGTGTGTGAAAGGCAAAAGAAAAGGGCGCAGATTGACCTACCATGTCTGGGCTTTTTATGCAGTTGACAGGATCGTTGTTTCAAACCCCGAAGCACAAATGGGTAATGTCAAAGAGATTCTGATAAGCAAAACAGCCAACTCAAAAGTTATCATTGTACTTGATACAGGAGTATTCAAACATCCAGAATAACGCGATAAAAAGATGATTGTTCAATGATCATAAATTCTTTGAGAACGGCCTCATTGTTTGACCTCAAACGCTGTAAATTTGTTTTTGTTATTTTTACAAGTATAGTCTTTATCTGATGGAAGCTGTACGGATAATCTTTTATGCCAAAAATAATAGTTTTTAAACTGCGTCTGGGTAAACAGTTATCTGAAAATTTTTTAATTCGTCAGAACGTATTGATAACAATAAATCTACTTCGAAGTATCGTAGCCACCTCCAAATGCCTCCAAAATCTCCTCAGTTGCCAAACTCAATTTTCTTTTTTTCACATGTTTATACAATCCCCTCGGTTATTCTGTACATTACCCTGTTAGTAGTTTTGTTCTTGTCAAAAGAAAAGAACAAGTTCTCATCCGAATTTTACAAGTTATATGGAATTCAAAGTATTGCAGCCTTGGTTGCAACTTTTGTTCTATACTTCTCTAAGAATTTGCTACAAGCGCCATTGGCAATCCATTTTGTATCTTCGTTATCGGACGCTGAATTTTTAACCACATGTTTGTTCTTTTGTGGTATCTCCGCTTCCTCGACCGTTTTCTTGTGTGACGCGGCAATAAGTTTCAATCGAGCGTCGGCTATACTGTTTGAAGCACGTCACAAGCAGATTTGGAAGATTATAAGAAAATGGGTTTACGTTGTTCTTATTTTTCTTCCCTTAAGCTTTACTTGGAGTTTGTGGCTCCAAAATGTTGTGATTCGCTGCACTGATCCTACTAATCCCGAACTTGGATTCTTTTGGGAGGAATCAAATCCCGAACAAATTCCATGGATCAACAGTTTCTTGTACATGTGCATACTTTGCATAATTACGGCTATGTGGAGTCTATTTTGGAATTTGTATACTTTTGTAATAATTGTTAAACGGAATTACTTTAAAACTGCAGAAAACTCAAAAATTAGCAACAAAATGTTACAGCAGTTTACTTTTACTTTCTCTACGTTTCTGATTCAATTGGTAATGGTGATAGATATCGTAAGTTTATCGTGCAAAACCAAAGATGTCAAGTTTGAGTTGGTCAAGCAAAATCAATTTTTTTGTTTTCAGATATTAATTGAATGTGGTGTTGAGGTGGAACCTCTTCTTACATATTTTGTCGCTGATGCTGTTCATCTTGCCATTCCTTGGATATTTCTTGGCACTCAGAGGGATGCCAGAATCGCTGTTCGAAAAACAGTAATTTCAATATTCGAAAAAAGTACAGCAGTAAGCAGTGCCTCTGTGATAGTTGTTGCTTTAGATGATCACAAAAAATAAAAAACTTTTGAAAAATTTGTTTATATAGACGTCAATATCATTGCTTTTTGTGTTGTATAACGAATTGTGAAAAAATGTAAAGATTTAACATTACGTTATTAAGAAAACTATATAAACTGTTACTGAATGGTTACTTAAGAATTAGCTGTTTACAACTGCGCTTCAGTTATTAAGCCGTTGTTTGCGAACCAGACCAGCATACTTGCCATCGGCACTAACAAGTTCGTCATGTGTTCCGGATTCGACTACATGGCCATTTTGTATGAAATAGATCTTATCTGCATCCTGGATAGACGACAACCGATGTGCAATGCTGATGACTGTTCTGGCTTTTGAAACACAATTCAGTGCTTCCTGGACGGCCTTTTCACACTCGGAATCGAGGGCAGATGTGGCTTCATCGAGTAGCAAGATTCGTGGATTGCGAGCAATCGCACGAGCAATGGCTATGCGTTGTTTTTGACCGCCTGATAGCATTGCACCTTTTTCACCGACTTCTGTGTCGTATCCCTGAAATAATGAAGTTAATTTTTATGGAAAACGTGTTTTTGTAGTTACAAGTGGCATTTTTTCAATAAATCCTGTAGCATTGGCTAGTTGACATGCGCTTTGCACGTCATCGAAAGTTCCACCTGCTACACCAAGCAAAATGTTGTCTTTGATGGTACCGGCAAAAAGGACGGGTTCCTGTCCTACGAGTGCAATGTGGTTGCGAAGATGATGCAGATTGTAAGCACTAACAGGAAGGTCATCAACTGTCTGTAACACACGATTAGTATGAAACGATATAAGTATAATGTTACCAGTGATCCTTGTTCGAAGGGATAGAACCGCTCTAGCAACGATATAATCGTACTTTTTCCGCCACCACTGGGACCAACGAGTGCTATCATTTGACCCTCGGGCGCTTCAAAGCTTAACCCATTGGCGACTTTAATGTTTGGTCGTGCTGGATACGCAAAATCTATTTTCTCAGCTTTGATGGAACCTTTGATATTCGGTGAAATGCCTTGATATTCAGACGTCGTAGAACAGGTTCCATCGTTACCAATGTTTTCATCGAGAAGCGGAATTATGGCAGCACTAGCTGGTTCAGCACGCATGAGTGACAGTCCGGTTACACCAACATATTGAACGGCCCAGCTGATAAGGTTAATGGCCATTCCTGCAACGAACACGCTTCCGGGTTTGAGTCTTCCTTCATACAGTAACGGTACGCCAATAGAATAAGAAATGCAGTCAGCGACAAAACAGGCGCACATGCCAATGGCTAAGACAAACGATTCAAATGCAGCGGCGCTGACAAACTCTGTACGGACCTCATGAATTGCAGTTTCGAAACGGGTTGAGAAGTACTGTTCCCGATTGAGAAGTTGGATAGTTCGCACATTTTCAATAATTTCAACTGCCAAATTGGCATGCGTCGTCATGGCTTGAACGCGACTCGTCCGGGCATGTGAATAACGCATGCAAATGTACATGACACCGAATAAAATACAGCATAATCCAAATCCGGCAATGGTCATTTCCCAGCAGAAGATTGCTGCTAAGATAAGTAACAGGATTAAAGAGACCACGTTGAAAATGAATAGAACGAGGCAATTATCTAGGCCCTGCAAATTGCAACATAGAGCTCTTATGGTACTTATAAATTCAAACTTAAACTTACACCTCTCATTTGCGGCGCATCAGAATTCATCATTGAAACCAATTTGGCATTGCTTGTTTCAGGTTGGTCGAAAAAGGTCCCATCCCGCTTCAACACCGACGCCAAAAACCGAACTTTGACAGCATCAACAGCACTTTCAGCAACATATCCATGAAGTGTGACCGAGATAATAATAAACAAGAAACTCAACACGCCAACGCCCAGATTGAGGTAACAGTAAGTAAGCATTTGATCGCGATACTCAGGCCAACTTTCATTATCTCCTAAGGTGTCCATGACAAAGCTCATGAAAAACGCGTACAAAGGCAGTTCAAATCCGCGAAGGGCGGACACGATGACACCAATACTCAGTTTAAAATATTGCCCTTTGCAGTTTTTGAGTAACATCCATAATCCGTTTACTTTTTTAGTTCGATTCGGTGACACGCTTAGTTCGATTGGCTGAAAGTTTAGCTTTGTCGAAAAAAAGATACATTTTTTAAAATAAGTTTTTTTTTTTTTTTTTTTAAAAAACTTACGTCGCATGCTATCGAATCAGTTCGACTAACGGTACGAACTCGGAAGCTTTGGATAGTTGTTTTCGGTATCATGTCGTCTGCTTTTCTTGAAAATGAGGCATAATCAGCTTCCGGATGATGAACAGTGTCTTTCGTTGTCGAATCCTTGATTTCTTGAGCTTTGACAAGGTCACTGTAAACGCCTCCGAGTTCTTGAAGCTCGTCATGGGTGCCATTTTCAATCACTTTTCCGTTATCCAAAACGACAATTCTCGAAGCATCGCGTAATGTTGACAGTCGATGAGCAATGACAAGTGTAGTCCGACCTTTTGAAGCAGCTTTTAAAGCTACCTGTACATGCATTTCAGAATGCACATCTAGAGCAGAAGTTGCTTCATCTAGTAGCAGAATCTTTGGGTTGTCTACGATTGCTCGGGCTATGGCAATTCGCTGTTTTTGGCCGCCGGATAGTTGAACGAATCCAGGACCGACGGGAGTTTCATAACCCTAAAAATAGACATCTTTCCATTATGAAACGTGTTAGAAAAAAAAGTTAACTTACGTCGCTTAATTTCATAATAAAATCATGCGCATTTGTAATTTTACACGCTTCTATGATTTGTACATCCGTAATCTTGTCATCTCCAAGTCTAATATTATCCGCGATAGTGCCACTGAACAAAACTGGCTCCTGCCGAACAAGACCCACCGCACGACGGATACTGGCAGAGTTTGTTCGGCGTATATCCGTGTCATCAATCAAAATTGAACCGTTGCTGGCTTCATAAAGTCGTAACAGTAATGATATCTAAAGAAAAAGGCTATAGGTATACGTATTTTTTTTTATCCGATCGTACCGTAGTACTTTTCCCGCACCCAGAATGTCCAACAAGAGCGACGGTTTCACCTGGTTTTGCGACAAACGAAAGCCCATTTAAAATCATCCGCCCGTTACCATACGAAAACTCGACGTTTTTAAATTCTATTTGACCATTAGTTACATTGATGTCCTTCAGATGCATTGTTTTCGTCGGCAGTTCCTAAAAACGACATGTGCAAAACTGTGTGAATAAAAAAAGAAAGCTGTAAGTACCCGCTCAATTTTTTCATAAATCAAAGCTGCTGCAACTCGCGCTTTCGTAATAGAAACCAGAGACGGGGAATTGATAGCCAAAAAGTAAGCTGCGGCAAACATAGAACATGGAATCATGTATACAGTGCCAGGATCTTTGATCTCTCCATTGAAGTAGCATACAGCATTGAAACTAATACAAAATTAAATTTAAATTACAAAAAATAATCAATATTTTAAACTTACTAAAAAGTAGCAACAAAAAAGAAATAAAGAGCCAGAGTAATGCACGCCTCGAAAAAGGCACCCCAAAAGTAGTTCAAAGTAGCATAACGGCGTCCAGATGCTAGTAGTGTCCTGAATCGCTCTACCATCTGAGCTTGTCCGTTGCAACATTGTACTGTCTTTACATTGATTATTGATTCTTGCATCACTGAAGCTGCTTTTTCTGCGTGGAGTTCTTGTTTTCTGGTTGCAATGCTGATTAGCTATAAAACAGTTGGTGGTTATAACACACTATAGTAATTATACAGAAGTTAAACACTCACTTTGATCATAAGAACAATGAATACCAAATTGATTGGGCACACAATAAGATTTACAAGTGTTCCTTTCCAACTGACAATAAGCCCAAATATAATGCATGCAATGACGGACGCACAACTACGAATGAAAAGTCCAATTTGTTCGCCAATGCCGCTGGTTATTTTATCGATGTTCCTAAAAACAAACAATTAAACTTGCATTAAGAATGAATGTCGAAAAATCCAACTCCGACAACTGCTGATTAATCGTGCCAAACTTCTGGGTATCCATGTACGCCGCATCTTGCCGTAGAAGGGATTCAATGAACTTAATTCTCAG
Source organism: Panagrellus sp. LJ2284 (assembly GCA_024447225.1). NCBI lineage: Eukaryota > Metazoa > Nematoda > Chromadorea > Rhabditida > Panagrolaimidae > Panagrellus > Panagrellus sp. LJ2284. The sequence continues at coordinate 8,407,734 of JAMRYC010000004.1, forward strand.
CTTGGCAGTAATATTTGCGCAGGACCGTTTAAGGCAGTAGTTTTGAACATAAGAACATACAAAGGCAATGATAGCCAGACCTAAGTCGGCACCAACCCATGGCATTGCATGACTGTATAAGTCGGGATCGTAAGGATTCTAAAAAAAAGTTTTTGATGCCGATTTAAAAGTTTTTTATTTTTTAATTGATTTAATTAAAAAATCTACTAAATCTTCAATTGTAAAGGCAAAAATGCAAAATAAACATACTTTGCCATAGATAAGCAATGCACTTGCGATCATACCAGTCACGAAAAAAGGTAAAGCAAGGGCCATTCCAGCAATAAACGACGCTATCATGCCAATAACGGCACATATTTTGTCGCCTCGTGTGCCATATTTAAACTGAAACTCGAGTAAGTTGTTTGGATGTGTGATTGTAACGTTTATGCTTATTGACTTACAAGACTCCAAAAAGGTACTGGTTTTCGTTGTTTTTCGGTCGGTTCACCGGATGACGCACTAAAAAAGTATTAAAATAACACTGCGGATACAGTATTAAAACCAAACTGACCTGGTTATTCGCCGCTTCAGCATTCTGGTCCACGGATTTTGCCACCATTGATCATGGCGGTTTTTAGTCATTTTTTTTCTTCAACACTGAAAGTTACAGTGACTTTATCAAAACAATTTTACACAATGTTCAAAAAGATCAGTTTCGGCCGGCTTTTATGATAGCATTCGTCTGATTCGAAAGTGCTAGGGTGGGACTGAACTCATGGACCCTCACGTAAAACGAAAGGAGTTCGAGGTTTGAAATCACGGAGCACAAAGTATGAGCGGAGGAGGAAATTGTTGGAGTGTCCTGTTAGTTAAAGACAGGACGTTGTGACTGTCGTTAAATGATTTTTTGTGCCAACGAGGTAATAAAATATTTATTTAATATGAGATAGGATGTGATACATCGTAGTAAGATAAAGTTTAAGATGTACCACCATGTTTTTGTTAAAGAAATTAAGTTTGCCCATTAAAATCTTGTTTTTGTTTTCAACGTCGATGTTTATTCAGTATTATGAAAGTCCAGCTTCATGGTAGTATAATCCGATTTGAGTTTTGTCTGATCATAACAATAGTATTCCAGATCCTAAAATCTTTATTGACTTGTTTGTTCCTTGAGGTTTGAATTCAGAACACATTGGCTAAAAATACCGTAATTTACGACATTTGAAATTTAAAATCTGCTTGGGCGTGTTTGGAAAATACGTGTAAACCTTTCAAATCCGGCACGTTTTGAGTTTGCTACACTGAGAAAAAAGCGCTTACACGCTTACAGATGCGCGCGCTTATAGACAGTAGAACCTACTTTTCTTATTTGTACATGATTCCAACTTATTTTTTGTACTTTCTGCTACACATCCATATCCACTAGCGTCTCAATTGATTTATTTCAATTCAAATTTTCATTAACTATTGGATCATCAATGTTTGGCTTTCTCTGCTATCGAGGACAGCTACAACGCAACCTTGTGTGAAACTGTACTGTGTAAAGGCGCTTCGGCGATAATGAGGTGCAAGTCTTTTTACGTGATTTGGAAAAATGTGTGATGTAGACACTTTTCATTCTAACGTTCGGCCATTTATTCTATATAGTTTATTACATCAATTTACTTTTTTCAGTGTAAAAGGTATTAATGTAATGCATAACGACATTATAATTTTACAGTTGCAATGATTCCCAAGCGTCCAAGAACCTTGAATCAAAAACTTGTTCCATCATCTCGCGTTCCAAAAAAATCAGTGAAGCCGACTTCACATCATTAGTAAGAGACATCAAAGTACCAACTCGGGATCCAGCTTTTGCAATTCCAACTTTTTGAAGCACATAGGCATGTAATTCTTTTAAAATGGTCGTTTGTGCATCGTGAGTTTCATTCCATGTTGGTAAGGCTGATGCGACTTCTTGCCAGAGCAACATACCCGACATTGCCGCTTTCTCCATGTCGTCAATTTCTAACTTATAAAACGACTTTATAATGATTGCTGTTTGCTTAACCAAAAGTGCCACAGACTGCACCAATTCAGGTTGGTTCGGAGTGTCTTCGATAATTGAACTGAGATTGGTTTCATCGAGAATGTAACCATCGAATAGGAGCCAAGAGTTCTTTGGAAGGATAGACGCATTCCGATAGCTCTGATAAACAGCTTCAAGTACGCTATGTTGAGCATAAAACTGGTGTAGAACATGTTTTTTAGTTGAGTTGTCCAGTTTGTCAAAAGGTGTGAAATATTGACTAGTTATTTTAGAAATACGATCCACGTGAATTCTCTCAAGATCACAAATTGTGGCACGCGTAAGATATGTGAACTAAAAACTGATATTGTTAAGTTATGCGTTTTAAAATGTTGCAGCTTACCGAAGGATTGTTGTTTTGTTCGCTGTGACTATAAAATGGTTCATCATCTTGTCCATAGAAATATTGATTACAGCCTTGTTTCAACAGTTTTAGCGTTGTCAGTGGTTCTGGCACATAGTTTTTTGGAACTTTGACAGGATTGCTTAACGGCGTCAAATATGTTGATGGAATCGGAATGTAGTTCTTGTCATGTGAGCATTGCTGATAGACACGTTTAACGTTGACTGCGGATTTGACTTTTGAAATGGTTTTACTTCCGCTTGGCTCGTGATCCAGTTCAATGCCTGTCAGATTAAGATTTTACAAATCCCTCTAAAAATAGACGAACTTACCTTTTTCGTTCATTCCAGCTTGTTTACATTTCAAATATCGACATGCTCGGCACATATTCCTCTTTTCTGTAACTTTTATTTAACAATCGTGACAAAAAAATCACCATACCATTGTTGTTTATTGGACACTCCGAATTTCGTCGACACGTATATGTTTTCTTCTCTGTGATTGTTCGCCGAAAAAATGCCGCACAAGCACGACAAGACTGAACTCCGAAATGGTGGCCATTAGATACGTCGTTACATATTACACACTTAAGTATAGCTTCAAATTGATCGATTTCAGTCATTTTTCGTAGAAATAATCAAACGTCGATAACAGCAAGTCAGCTGAAGAAGCCTGACAGAACAAACAGACCAGACCAGACCGACTAGTACAGCCCGTCAAAACGTGCATAGGTACGATTAGAATAAATAGAATTATCGGAGAGCACGCATCAATCGGGGAACACTTAAAATTGATTCAATTAAGTGGACAGAAAACGTGTGTATAAAAAACTTAGAACCCTAACTAAGACACTCCGGAACAAAAAAAAAGTGGCATGTAGTTTGAAGAAGTTCGATTAATAGACATATTTTGAGTGTATTGTTAAGACATTTGAGTGCTTTTTTTGCCTAATGCCGTGCCACTAGTTTTCAGTCATCCCGCACCGAAACAAATGGTTCAACAGATATGTCTGGTTCTAACCAAACTGAAATAAAGGAAACACGGCCACACAAACAGATGAAATTGTTCGTGATTTTTTAAGGCGTGCGAGCACTTTTTGTTCACACCGCGCCATCAACTGTACAGAATCACCACTTAACAAGTTATCTAAAACCGGAAAAGGGTTTCGTTGAACGTTAAAAAGTTAAGAGACCACACTGCTATTTTTGTGTCTTAAATATTATAGCTCTCAAATAACATGCTAAATAAAAGTGACAAACATAATATCATAGCCAATTGAGGTTGACATTTTGCTACTTTATTGAATCAAAGTAACGTAGCAAGGTACGCATGTTCTTACAAACGTCAGAACTGAAAACAACCGGTATTAAACGACATATACAGTTCTTAGTTATATTGTAAAGTGGAGTCTTTGATACAGTTTTACACAAAACGTATTTAAGTTAAAAATTGTTTGCATTTTTTGCGTTGTTTCTGCCGGCACTGATCACACATGTTATCTTGGCAGCGTTAATGCGGGCATCGATGTTGATACAACCTGTGACTCAGAGACATTAAACGGTCTGAAAACATTTTATTTAACTTTTATTAATGATTACGTTCAACATTTTACTCACTTTTTAAAAAGTTTAAAATAAGCAAAACCAAAAACTTTCCGTAACGAATCTTGATACGGTTTTACTGTGTAGATTGTTATAGCCGCAATTGCCATTGGCGTCTGCATTGCTAACAATAGGCAAACTAAAAGTAGTTCCTCGGCATATTTGGTCTTTGGAATGAGGGCCCCAGCGACGAAAATACCGTAAGTTGGGCCGATCCCAACAACAACGCACACAACAGCTTGTGATAACACCACTACCGTCATGACCTTTAGCTTGTTTTTGGTAAAGGCTGATAGCGTCCTTCCCGCGATGTACTTTTTAAGCGATCGAATCGCGAAGAAAGTCGAAATAACTCGACTCGCGTTTGAAACTGGACCGTTTACGAAGAAAATGACATAAATGGTAGTATTAGCATCTTTGAAATAAACAACATCATTCCGTCGAGATTGCAAATAGTCATTAATTTCAGGAGAAAACTTTAAATGTAGCTGATTCAACTCCATCGCATTGCCTGTCATTTCGAAAATATGGAAAGCATAGACAAGACAGGACACAATAAGGATAGTACATGTAATACTGTAAAGAACAGCGCGGTATTGCCGTACTTTTGCGTTGTTTTCAATGGATAGCAATGAAAAGTACCTCTCCCAAGCGAGGACAATCAAAGTATCGACCAATACGCAACAGAAAAACGCCACAAGTGATTCAATCAATCGTGATCCTAACAATGATATCCTGAAGAAGCTCGTTGGCACTAGCAGCGCGTCCGGAAGTATGACAATTGGTTTCCAAATAAACAGAAGCAGAGTTATAGGGAACAATGAAAGTTGCAGAAACAACAAATTTCGAGTGAATGCTTTGCTTAGGCTGTTTGAATTAAACAAAATGTTTAGAAATAAATACAATTCTACGGCTACATCGATAACAAACAAAATGCTGACAACCGTGGTATAAATACCGATTTTCGCCACCGTCAAGGCCATGGCAGAAAAATGATACAAAATGTAGGGTACATTGCCGTCTTTTAAAACGCCGTAAATACAGTTGCCTAGCACTGATAACTTTATTTACTTCTAAACACGTAGTATGTACGCATACATGATCGTTGCCACGAAAACATTAGCTACTTTAAAGGTGGGTGTGCTAAATTTTGTCGTGAATTGATGGCGCTAAAGTTCTGACGTTACCAAAACACGTGAACACATTTAGAATCTAAACTACGACCGCATCTACTGTTCAACTGTTTTTGCAAATTAAAACTTACCAGAATGTTCAATAGGTTTATTGTGTTACAGTAAACTGAGGTTTTTAATACTTTAAGAACTAGTTCCATAATTGAAAATTGTATGAATGTAGCCTATGATGGGGTAACTTATGTGGTTGTTTTTCTCTCTTTCCATTTTTGTTTTATTGAATTGTAACTAATGCACAATATTGTACGACAGATACAGCTTAATGATGATATGGATCATAAACAAAGTAGTCATTTATTTTGGCCACCATCAAAGTCATGACAAAAACACGGTAGTAAAGTTGAGAATGGGTGCATTGCTACATTGCGGTACATTAAATTAGTCATTGGTAATTGTATTTTCCAAAAACGTCTCTTTTAAAAACTAAATTTGATTATCGCCAGAAAAAAATTAGATAAGCACGTTACAAAGTAAAATAAACTTTTTTTGTGTCTTAGTTGTACCTTAAAATGCTAGGGACTTTGAAACTTATTTTTACAATGACTAATTACGTTAAAAACATATTAAGCTTTTTTGTGTTGTTTCTGCTGTCATTGATCGCCGACGTTACTTTGGTATCGTCATGGCAGGAGTCGATATTGATTTAACCTGCGACTGGGAGACACCAAATTGTCTAAAAACATTTTACTCAGCATTCAGTAGCATCTCAATTTACTTACTTTTTAAACACTTTAAGACAAACCAATGCAAGCGCTTTTCGTATTGTGTCCTGATACGGTTTCACAGTATAAATCGTAATAGCTGCAATCGCCATTGGCGCTTGCATTGATAACAATAGACAAAATAGAAGAAACTCTTCGGCATACCTGCTCGTTGGAAACATGGATCCAGCAACGAAAACACCGTAAATTGGAGCGACTCCAGCAGCACACACAATAGCTTGCGATAACACCAATAACGTCATGATTTTTAGCTTACTTCTTGTAAAGTCTGAAAGCGTCCTTCCCGCGATGTACTTTCTAAGCGATCGAATCGCAAAGAAAGTCGAAATAATACGACTAGCGTTGGAAATTGGGTTGTTCACAAAGAAAATCACATAAATAAGAGTGTTAGCGTCCTTGTAATACACAACGTCAGTTCGTCGCGACTCCAAATAATCATTAATTTCAGGCGAAAACTTCTGATGCAGTTGGTTCAACTCGGTCGCATCGCCAGTCATTTCGAAAATATGGAAAGCATAGACAAGACAGGACACAATAAGGATAGTAAATGTAATACTGTAGAGAATAGTGCGGTATTGCCGTACTTTTGTGTTGTTTTCAATGGCTAGCAATGAAAAGTACCGCTCCCAGCCGAGTATGATCAGTATATCTACACATGCACAACTGAAGAACGCTAAAAGTGATTCCATAAATCGTGATCCTAACGATGATATCTTGAAGAAACCCGACGGCACTAGCAGCGCGTCCGGAAGTATGACAATAGGCTTCCAAATAAACAGAAGCACAGTAATAGGAATTAGTAAAATCTGCAAAAACAACAAATTCCGAGTGAATGCTTTGCTCAAACCGTTCGAATTCAACAAAGTGTTAAAAAATAAATACAATTCGACGGCAATATCAATGACGAACAAAATGTCAAAAATTGTATTGTAAATACCTATTTTTTCCACGGTCAAACCCATGGCAGAAAAATGATACAAAACGTTGGGTACATTGCCGTCTTTTTGGGTACCCGTAATATACTTACCTTAAGATTGATAATTTTATTTTTTTTTGTAACATGTGGTGTGTACCCAAACATGATCGTTGCAAAACATTAAACACTAAAGGTAAAGGGGGGGGCTAAATTTTGTGGTATGTATCTTAATGGTGTCAAATTTTCGAAGTCATGTACCACAACAAAAAAAACACATTTTGATTCTAAATTTACGACCGCGTCTACTGTTTTTCTCACTTAAAAATACACCAACAAATTTGATACGTTTATTGCGTTACGGTAGACTGTAATTTTTTATACATGTAGAAACCACTAATAATGCAAATTGTACGTAGCTTATGATAGGACAATTTATGAGGTTCTTTTTTCTTTCCTTCTTTTTTGCTACCGAGTTATTGAATTAAAATTAACGTAGCACGGTACGTAGCTTTTTAAGTCAATAAAGTTGCTTAACGTGCATGACAAGTACCCTCAAAATACCCAAAAAAGTGCAAATGTTTTGATAAGAACATGGTTGAAAGCTTTGTGGTAAAATGTTGTTTACTCAATTTGCAGTGCAATTTGAGCACACATGTCTGCTAGGTTTCTGTATACTGTAGATCATAATGTTTTAATATTTTTAGACCACGTCAAGGTTGGTAAAAAAGTTTATGGCTTCTGACGCAGTCTCATTTACATTAATGTGCGGCACTGTTTGGTTTTTTGATATTTTATTGAATTGTATTACATTTGCACTTACAGTTTGTTAACATAAACGCGTGTGTGTAGGAATACGTCTTCTTGTCGGTGATACTGTCGCAGTTAGTGGTAATGAAGTTGATGCAACCTGTGGATTTTGGAAAAACCATTGTCTAAAACAATTTGATAGAACCATAGTTACCGTAAAACGCAACTCACTGTGCTGACTTTTTAAACAGTTTTGAATAGACCAAACACAACACTTTCCGCAACATCTTTTGATATGGTTTTACGGTGTAGATCGTGATACATGCTATAGCCAGCGGCATCTGCATTCCAATCAACAAACATATCAGAAGCATTTCCTCCGCGAAGGCTTGTGTTGGAATGAAGTAGCCAGCGATGATAATACCATAACTTGGACAAATTCCGAGCAAGAGAATAACAACAGCTTGTGATACCAGTACTAAAGTCATAACTTTGAGCTTATCCTTTGTGTATGTTGAAAGCGTTCTTCCTGCGATATACTTTTTGAGCAAGTGAATCGCAAAAAAAGTCGAAATAGCACGACCAAAAAATGAAAAAATGCCGTTCAGACTGAAATTAACATAAACAGCTGTGGTAGCATCTGTGAAGTAGACAATATTGGGTCGTCGAAGTTTCAGATAGTCATTCATTTCCGGAGTAAATTTTGCCGGCAAATCTTCCACGACCCGCGCGTCGTCGGTTAACTCGAAAAGCGAGTAAGCATAGCCTAAACTAGTTACTGTATTGATAATAAACGTAACGCTGTAGACAACAATACGGTATCGCACCACTTTCTTGTTGTTTTCAAGCGTTAGCAGTGAAAAGTATCTTTCCCAGGCAATGATAATCAATGTATCCACCAAAATGCAAACGAAAGCGATCAAAAGCACCAAAATTATCTGCGATGATCGTATTGATATCTTCAAGAAGCCTCCAGGTACTAGCAGCACATCCGGAAGTATGACGAATGGCTTCCAAACAAAGAAAAGCACATTGAGAGAAAACAGTGAATAGAGTATAAATAACAAATTTCTTGTGAATGCTTTGCTGAGGCTGTCAGAGTTAAAGACAATATTGAACAATAAGTATAGTTCAACGATAATATTGATAACAAATAGAACATCAATAGTCGTAATGTAGGCATTGATTGAAGCCACCGTCAAGGTCATGGCAGGAAATATTAATGACAATATTCGCGCTACATGTCTTTTCATTGAGGGGTGCTACTTTTAGTCATCGATAATTGTGTTTACATCAACCACACCTGTTAAGCAAAGTTAATCGTAGCCAACGAACCTTGAACAGGCTTGTTTTAACGTTAAGTAACGACTTTTTTTGCGGGTTTTATGGTTTTTTAAGCTCAAATCATACTGTAGCAACATTTTGTGGCTGTAACTTTTGACGAACATGCACTTATTGAATTTGAGTAATGTTTATAGACGCGTAGGCAACTTTGCCTGGATTGCAAACACTAACAAGTTTAATTTACATTTTGTTGCTAAACTTCAATTTTTGATTTTTTGTTGAAAATTGGATATTTTTCATACCTTTAGGTCTACTGTTGTTCAACACAGACGAGTAGATGGAGAAACATGGCTTCTCGTCGGCGATACTGTTGCAGTTAATGGCAATGAAGTTGATGCAACCTGTGCGCTGGGGAAGAACCATTGCCTAAAACCATTTCATAAAACTTTAATTACTGTTAAGCAACTCACTGTGCTGACTTCTTGAAAAGTTTTGAATAAATCAAACACAAAACTTTCCGCAATGTCTTTTGATATGGTTTTACCGTATAAATTGTAATGCATGTAATCGCCAATGGCATCTGCATTGCTATCAACAAGCATATCAGAAGAATTTCCTCCGCGTGTTCGTGTCTTGGAATGAAATACCCTGCTATAATTATACCATAAGTGGGACCGATTCCGACCAAAACGATGACAACAGCTTGCGATAACACCACCAAAGTCATGACTTTGAGTTTGTTTTTTGTGTAGTTTGAAAGTGTTCTTCCCGCGATATACTTTTTAAGCAAGTATATCGCTATATAGGTCGAAAGAGCGCGACCAAAGAATGAAAAAACGCCGTTCAGGCTAAAGTCGATGTAAACAGCAATACTAGCATCCTTAAAATAGACAATATTAGGTCTTCGTAGTTTTAGATAGTCGTTAATTTCTTGCGTAAACTTTGTATGTAGCTCATCTATCACCAAAGCATCGGTCGTTAACTCAAAAATTGAATAAGCATAGCCAAGGCTGGACACTGCATCGATGATAAACGTAATAGTGTAGACAATAATACGGTATTGGAACACTTTCTGATTGTTTTCAAGCGTTAGTAGTGAAAAATATCGCTCCCAGGCGATGATAATCAGTGTATCCACCAAAAAACAAAAGAAAACAATCAAAAGTATAAATATAAATTGCGATGTTAGTATTGATATCTTGAAAAAGCCCCCAGGCACTAGCAGCACATCCGGAAGTATGACAAATGGTTTCCAAATGAATAACAGTGTGTTGATAGAAAATAATGAAAATTGTATAAATAACAAATTTCTTGTGAAAGCTTTGTTAAGGCTGTCAGAATTGAACACGATGTTGAACAATAAATACAGCTCAACAACAACATTGATACCAAACAACACATTGATAGTCGTATTGTAACCATTGATTTCAGCGAGCGTCAAAGTCATGGCACAAAAACAGCAATGAAAACATTCGAATTACGTTCCTTTTCATTGAGTGGCGCTAATTTTAGCCATTGATAATTGTGTTTACACAAAACACACCTGTTAAGCAAACTTAATCGCTGCCAACAAACATTGGACAAGCGTGTTACAATCATGAATTACACTGGTATTTGTGTGTTTTATGTTTTATTTTAAGTCATACTGTAAAAACGTTTTAGATTTCACAAAGCAAAAGAAGTCTTTCGAACTTTATAAAATAAAAACACACTATCATCAATCATCAAAAAGCGCAAATCTGTGGTTAAAAGTCGTAAAATAGGTAAACAACAAAGAAATTCAATAAAAGTAATACTCCCCATCCCAGCGTAACCGTTCAAACATACCCCAAAGGCAGCTTTCCGGGCTTATGAACTCAAAAACGCCGCTCTCGTCAACCGGAATCACAATTTCAAAGTCAAACTTAATGATCAAATCACACGTCACAGAAAGTGGAACCTTACCCGGAGGCCTGCCATAGCGGCAGTAGTCGGTTAAGGACATGGCGAGGAGGACGATTTGGACCGCCTGAAACGAGTTCATCATTACACGATAGCCACAAAGCCAATTTAAACCAACCTCATCATCGTATTCGCAAACAAAGGCGGCATTATCGATGAACTTCTGGACGAATGGGCACTTCTCGTTGACTCTTCGGACGTGATCAGCAATCACAGCGTCATGGTTGCGTTTCTTCGTTTTTGCATGGAGGTCGCCGACTACTTCGACAAATTCACCTTCATCGTAAGTGATTGGAGCCATCATGCCCTGAAAAATTTTGCGTAAAAACGCATTGTAATTATTCACGTTTAGCGAAAACCAACCTCCGAGATGTACTGTAACACAGAATACTGGGCCGATAACTGCAGATCCTCCAAAACGTAGTGAATTTCTTCACGATCTATTGTTTTGGAGACGACTTTGCCAATCACACGGACCTGAAACGACAAATTGACATCCCAAATTGGCAAAACTACAGTAATCCAACTTACAGTTTTGAAGGTAAGACCACCCCATTTGAACCTATCCTTTTCCGGAAGTGCATTCAACATGGCCACAGTCACAGGGGCGTGATTGCAGTAAAAGCACACGCCAAGTATGAGCTTCATGATGTCGACATTGCGGAAGTAGTCGACGAGCTTGGCGTATTTGTCAATATTTGGAGTGGTGGCTTTGCAGGCTTTGATGTGTTTGTATGGCACGGAAAAAACGGTAGCATTGGCTTTGTTTAGAATTCGGCGGATTGATGCTTCGTTGGTATTGGCCGGCTTGGGAGTGCCATTGGACTTGGCGGACTGCCCGTTCTGGAGGGGCCAAACAGGTTTCCGAAGTTTCTCGCCACAAAGTCGAAAGTATTTAAAGACCGAATCGGATGTATCTTTGAATTTGACGGGATATGCCCACACGATTGCCATATAAGGACACTCGGCCAGGAGTTTCGCCGTAATTTTCATCCGCACTTGCTCGACGGTGAAATTAGTCGAAACCTTGAACAAATCAGCATCGCGTAGTAATGGTTTCGGCACCTGAAAGTCAAATGTTAAAAGATCGACAAAAATTGAGCTAATGCAAACACACCACATCAACGACACACTGGAATTTGGCCATTCTCGCCTGGAACACGTGTTCATTGTACTGCCGTTCCGTGATCGGCTTCACATTGCCCATCATGAGAGTCGATCCTGTCGTGCCGACGATGTAGCCTTTGGCGGCGACGTACGTGCCCATAGGATAGCAGTGGGGGTCTTTACCCTGAAAAGATCGATTGAAAATGATGTCATTTGTTTTGAAAAGGAAAAACAAACATCAAAAAACGGGCATTGAATAACGTTCAAATAAGTCTCCGACTTGTCATTGGGATCATAGAGATAGTACTCGACATGGCTTGAGAATCTCATATTCCAGCAGACGACACCCACCGCGACGATCTGGAAGGGGATACTGTAATTAAAAAAGGTAGAATTTTGGGGGAGGAGACTTACCTTATTGAAAAAATGACCGTTGAAATCGACTTTCGCTGCCCCTGGCGGCATGCAGCAGAGCGTGGACATGGTGACCGGGATGGTAATAGGGAAACGCATGGTATAGCCGAGGGTCATGTGGAGGATCTCGGCCTTGGGTGGAAGTTCATTGTCCTTTCTTCTGATGTTCTTGTGCGGACATGAGGGAACTTTGTCATGCTTCCTTCGACACTTCTTGAAAGCCATGGGGTCGGTGAAGGCGATGAGTTAGTTGGACTGATCGATGGGACGAGGAACAGGATGACAAAATCGGCTGGCGGGAGGAGCGGCAGACTGTCCGGCAGTGCGCGATTTGCCTGCAGAGTAGTGCGTGGGCGTTGGCTCTGTCCCAGCTAGTCGCAATCAATGATCAGACTTTCGCTCGCACCCAAAAAATGTCACTTTTTCAACCAACCTGACTCTCCAAAAACCATCCAAATTTAAATTTTGTGTCTGTTTTATGTTTTACCTCACATCAAGTCATACTGTAGAACCGTTTGCAAAACACCAGATGAAGCCTTTCTAACTTTATAAAATAGCAAACACACTATCATCAATCATCAAAAAGCGCTAATGTCAATATCCAAGATCGTAAAACAGTGAAAACAACAAAATAATTCAAAAAAGTAAAGAATATCATGGTTAGAAAAGTTAAAGTAGACCGGAATGGCAGTTTAATTTATCACGAACGCCGCTAAAATCAATCGGATTCGCCACATTAAAGTTAAACTGCTTGAGGAGATCAAACGCCACTGAAGCTGGAAACTTGCTCGGAGGCTTGCCATAGCGGCTGTAGTCGGTGAAGGACATGGCTAGCAGGACGATTTGGATCGTCTGAAACAAGTTCATTGTTACATTATGGCCACAAAGCTGTTAAAACCAACCTCATCATCGTATTCCTGAACGTAAGCAGCATTGTCGATAAACCTATGGACGAATGGGCACTTCTCGTCGACTCTTCGGACATGATCAGCAATCACAGCGTCATAGTTGCGTTTCTTCGTCTTTGCATGGAGGTCGCCGAGCACTTCGAGGTAGTTATCAGGGGCGAAAGTCATCGGAGCCGTGATGCGAGTGTCCTGGAAAAAGATGTGTCAAAACCCATCGTAATTATACAATTTTAGCGAAAACCAACCTCTGAGATGTACTGTAACACCGAATACTGGGCCGATGTCTGCAGATCCTCCAAAACATAGTGAATTTCATTACAGTCTATCGTTTTGGAAATGACTTTGCCGATGACACGGACCTGAAGTGTAAAAATTACACCACAATACGGTAAAGCTACAGTAATCCAACTCACAGTTTTGAAGGTAAGGCCGCCCCATTTGAGCTTATCCTTTTCCGGAAGCGCATTCAACATGGCCACGGTCACAGGGACATGATTGTTGTAGAAGCTTACGGCAAGTTTGAGTTCCATGATGCCGACGTCGAGAAAGAAGTCGACGAGTTTGTTGTAATCATCGATATTTGGAGAGCAGGCGCATTTGCAGGCTTTGTCGTGTTTGTATGGCACGGAAAGTACGGTAGCATTGGAGCTGTTTGGGATTGAAGAGGTCATCAAAGCTTTGTTGATACACACAAAACAGGAGTTTAATTCATCGGGAGTTTAACGCGCACTTAAACAGCCGATGTTTGTCAAGTTAAAACATGGATGTTTAGTATTTTACACACTTGTCGAATGTTTGGTATGTCAAGCCGCGGGTGTTTAGTCTTTCAATCATTGCGTGGTCTGATACGACAAACAATGATGTAGCAACTGGAAAACGCCAATGATTTAATTGTCAAACATTGTGTGTGTAACTTGGGGTTGTATCATTCAAATTTGCGCCAAAGTTATTGATTTCGCGAACGAACGCATTGCTTGCGTTCTCGATGACAGTCGAAGGTTGGTTCAGGTGTAGCTGGTTTTTGCCTACTTTTGGACGTTTGACTGCATGATGAAGCGCTTTAGTACCCGTAATTACTTGTATATGTGTATAGCACAGGTAAGCGTTTTGTTCTCGTTGGTTTTTAGGGTTTTCAGGAACATATCGATGACATCAAAACGATGACAGCCGCTCGAATGATGGTGCAGGGCGCTGTTCTCCAACATCGAAGATTGCTAAGGAAGCCCTGTTCTCTAACAGAAATCCTCATTGTGAGTTTTAAAGTTGTGGTAATATGTAAGAATGTTAGCAACTTTATCGTTTCAGTTTCCATCGAAATATGAGCCTCGTACTATAACCGTTCAGCAGTTTTTATATATCCGATTTGATGATAACTTGGTAAGTAGTTTCGAGCGTTACCTACCTTCTACGAATATATAATATGATGTTGTTTCAGAATGTGACTACCTCTACGTCCTATCAGTAAACTTCTGCTATCGACTTCCACATCGCGGTTTTGAAACATCTACCCTACCAGCTTTTTCTAAGTAAAAACATATAATCCTACGTGAATTGCACTTGATATTTGTTGCATCATTTTGTTTTGCGATTGTTGTTGTTAGTTATTAATAAATGTATAAATTTTGCTTTGCAAATATATAGTGGGAACCAAAGCATTCAGGGGGTATGCGCGGAGAATAAGCCGAAATAATCAATATAACAATGTTTGCATAATTAAACACCCGATGTTCTACTCGGTTCGCAAACGTTAAACACCCGATGTCTAGTAGATGAAACAAACGCGTATATTATTTGAAGCATTTGGGTGTTTAACATTTTGCACACCATTGACTAACTGGTTACACACCAACGTTTTGCGGCAAAAGTGGAACAGCGGTGTTTAATAAACTACACATTTTGCGTACTTCTGAGCACACTCCTGTTTTGTGTGTATTGGCCGGCTCAGGAGTGCCATTAGACTTGGTGGGAAGCCGATTCTGGAGGGGCCAAACAGGTTTCCGAAGTTTATGGCCGCAAAGTCGGAAGTAACTGAAGACCGAATCGGATGTTTCCTTAAATTTAACGGGATTCGGTTTACTTTCAGAGGGCGAAAACGCAAAACTGGAAGCAGCCGCTAACGCTAACGTTCTGGCCATAGCAGGGTATTCAGCCAGAAGTTTCATCACGATTTCCATCCGAAGTTGTTCTACATTGAACTTGTTCGAAACCCGGAACAGGCGAGCATCGGGTAGGACTGGTTTTGACACCTGGAAGTTAAATTTCATTAAAAATCTGTCAAAATTGAGGTATTTCAAACCCACACAATCAACGGCACACCAGAATTTGACCATTCTCGCCTGGAACACGTGTTCATTGTATCGTCGTTCCGTTATCGGTGACACTTCTAATGCCATCATGAAGGTCGATTCTGTAGTGCCAACGATGATGCCAGTGGCGGTGACGTAGGTGCCCATAGGGTAGCAGTGAGGGATTTTAGTCTGGAAATAGTGTGTCAAATCGGTGTAAGCGAGTTTGAAAACAAAAAACAAACATCAAAAAGCGAGCATTGAATAACGTTGAAATAAGTCTCAGACTTGTCATTGGGATCATAGAGATAATACTCGACATAGTTTGAGAATTTCATATTCCAGCAGACGACACCGACCGCGACGGCCTGGAAAGAGGTACTGTAATCAAAAAAGGTAAGATGCAGGGGGGGAGACTTACAGTATTGTAACAATGACCATTGAAGTCAAGTTTCGCGACCCCTGGCGGCATGCAGCAGAGCATGGACATGGTGACCGGGATAGTGAGTGGGAAGAACACGGGATAGCCGAGGGTCACGTCGACGATTTCGGTCCGGGGTGGCAAGGGTGGGGGCGTCGGGTCCGTGGTCTTGGACGACCTCGGGGCATCGGAGACAGGCTTCTTCGATGGTTGCGACGGATTGTCGGCATGCTTCTTGTGGGACTTCTTGTTAGCCATGGGGTCGGTGGAGGTGATGATGGGTCAGTTGAACTGATCGATGGGATGAAAAGAAATGACAAATCCGACTGGCGGGAGGAGCTGCCGACTGTCTGGCAGAGCGCGATTTGCCTGCATGCAAGGGTTAGCGTGGGCGTTGTCCCAGCCAGTCGCAATCAATGATCACTCTTTCGCTTGCACCCCCAAAACTTCATTTTTAAACAACAAAGTCTCCCTTTCCTTCCAAATCATTTCCAAATTTAAACTTTATTCAAAGAAAACCCAAAAATACATTGTTAAAATTACAAAAAAGTGAAATCCCATCAAAAGAGACCACCCAATCAGACAATAAGCGCGAAATGTTCATCATCACAAGTCGAGTAGACGACGCCATTGGATCCAAGCTCGTTCATATCGTTGTCGAAATTCGGGTTGTTGCCGACGGCAGCGCGAAGTTCCTGGACCGAGCAGCCCGTCTCGGTCGTGCCGCCGTTGTTCATCATGTATTCGATGATCTAAAGACACACCAGTTTAAACCTTTCAAATACTCTCAAAAAAACTAAAACAAACCTTGTTCTGTTGAGCATTATTGCCCTTAACAGCACCACCACCCTGACTGAACGTCGTATTGTAGACATGACCGCCATTGGCGGTCGACGCCGGCGTGAACGTGCTTCCGGTGGCGCCAGAGGCAGCGTTTCGGTTGTTGGATGGGGGAGCCTCGGCGGATAGGATGGTTCCATTGAAAGCGGAGAGGTTGTTCGTGGAGATCAGCTCGGGGACATTCTTGGTGTAGTACAGCTCAGCGACACGGGCAAGCTTTTCGAACTCGGTTTCGACTTGGGAATTGGTGACTTCCTTGACGGAATAGGCGACCAGGGCGGTGGAATCATCGAAAGAGCGGATCTTGCCAATTGCCTCGATGACAGTGCCTTCGATGAAGCTTGTGTGGAGGGTGGTCTCCTGCAAGATTGACTTTTTTTATATAAAAACAGCCAAGAAAAACAAACCTCAACACCAAAGTACTGGATGATCTTAAAAGACGCCCCAGTTTCATCGCGTCGATCAGTCACATAGTACGCAATGTCCGTCTGATTCTCGGTGACGCTGTTGATGA
This sequence comes from Panagrellus sp. LJ2284, assembly GCA_024447225.1. Lineage (NCBI taxonomy): Eukaryota > Metazoa > Nematoda > Chromadorea > Rhabditida > Panagrolaimidae > Panagrellus > Panagrellus sp. LJ2284. The sequence continues at coordinate 8,425,020 of JAMRYC010000004.1, forward strand.
CGCCAATAACGCGAGCCTGCAAAAAATATATATAAAATTGAAAAAAGACAGCCAATTTGAAAAAAAGAAACCCACAGTCGTGAAAGAATACTCGCCATACGTGATCTTCTCCGATCCGGGCTCAATCGCATTCAGTGTCGCCACCGTCACGGGAATCGTGACCTTTTCGTGTTCATTCGGCTTCTTGGAAGTGCCTTGAGTGGCTCCAGGAGGACCGCCGAAGCTGGCATCGGCGTTCGGAGCGCCCCAGCCACCAGCGCCATTGTAGGGGTTGAAGCTTTCGTCCATCATGGTTGGGTTTAGCGGTAGAAGGTGAAGAGAAGGTGAAAGGAGAGAAATTCGGCTTGAGGAAGTCGAGATGAAGCAGCTTCGAAGAAAGCGTTTATGTTTCACGATTTCGCGCCCAAATTAGCGGAAGGGGAGGGGTTGGCTAAGTGTGTCTTTTCGTTATGGGAGTTTTTTGCGTTTTTGCGGGTTCTTCGGACGTTTTTATAGGAGAAAATGGCTCAATGCGAGCTGCGTGAAATGACACACGAGACATGCTTTCTTCTAGAAATTCGATGAAAGACGCACATAAAACTGTTAACTGGCTGATTAAAACCAGCCAAAAAAGCGAGATAACTACATGATAATATTATTTACTTTGACGTTTCGCACGTGATTTTCAGTTTCAAAAGTCGTAAATTTCCACCTTATCAATTACCTAACGACCTCAGCAGAAGCCTTATTTGACTGACTACAATTTGAAAAAACTTGCAAACCCTTTTAATCCCATGAGACGCTTCATATTGCCAGCCATCTGCTCCCCTCAGTTTTTCCGGCTTCCAATTTCGTGATGTTTGCCGTTGGCCATTTTCGCCGCCCGTCGGCAGTTAATCACATGCCCAGCTAGCCGGTCGGTCGCTCGAGTGACCGCCCGAGGCGTTCGTTTCCGGCCAGTCTCGGCCGAGAGTGTGTGTCTGGCGCAGAGTATGTCCGACAGCCGTCGGCGATGGCCCCTCGTGCATTGCCCCTGGCGGTCTGTCTGCGAGTTGTGACTACTATGTAGATGCATGTGATCATGCATGCTTCTTATTTCGTGTTTTTGAGATATATTCCACATTAAAAGCGTGAAAATTTGCGATAACGGCGATTTTACAACTATTTCGATCATAAAATGCCATTTTTATATATATTTATATATATTTTTCTCTCCAAATCCAACCAAAAACCAATAATCAACCACAAACCTTTCAGAAAATGGAAATATCCTCCGATTTTGGCCCCCTCTTCCATTACCAATATCGCATCATTCTCATTGGCGATTCGACCGTCGGTAAATCCAGCATTCTACGCTACTTTACCGAAGGCAGATGTGCCGAAGCGAGTGACCCGACAGTCGGTGTCGATTTCTACGCCCGAGTCGTCGAGCTAAATCCCCAGCTCCGGATTAAACTCCAACTATGGGACACGGCCGGCCAGGAGAAATTCAAATCGATAACGCGGAGCTACTACCGAAACAGTGTCGGCGTCATTATCGTCTACGACATCACGAATCGTAAATCGTTTGAACACGCCGCCGAATGGCTGTCCGAAGCGGAACATAACGTCGGTGGTCCGTCGCCAAGCAACAATGTCTTCATGCTCGTTGGTCATAAAGCCGACCTGGAAAAGCAGCGAGAAGTTCTTTTCGAGGAGGGCGAGTACTTTGCAAAGTATCACAAACTGAAGTTTATTGAGACCAGTGCCAGGAATGGGGATAATGTTAATGTAAGTTGCTTTTTTGAGGGGTTTTTTATATAAATAAAAGCTAAATTGTTGCAGGAACTCTTCTACATGGTCGCCCGCGAAATCAACGCCAAAATCCAAAACGGCCAACTGATGCTCCAAGACGGCTGGGACGGCATCAAATCCGGCTCCGTTCGAACGCAATCCATCGCTTTATCCGACTATGACCCAGAATACGAGCAAAGTGGTAGCTCATGCGCATGCTGACGGCTAATTTCCCAATCACAATGTCTAGCTTTCATTACGGTGATTACTTTACTTTTCTACGCTGTTAGTTTGGCTCAGGTCACGCAATTCCTACGATAGCTTTTACGCGAGTTTGATTGATATTAATAATGGTTTCTTTCCGGTGTGTCTTTCGGATGCTCAAATTTGTATACCCCTACCTTATACCATTTACTTCGTTACCAGTGCTTTTAATCTTTAGCATTTTGAAAAATAATACTTACCGTTGTTATTTGCGTTCTTGGAGGTAGCTAGATGACAGGTTGTAATGGCCTTTTATACCTTTACTACTGAAATTGTACGCTCAGTTGAGTAATACTATGCCTTTACAGCCTTTTAGGGTATGGTAAGGCAAAAAAGTGGGCGGGCGAAGTCGAATAAGAAAGATCTGTTCATTGTCGAAGCCTTCATTGACCGACGCCGACGGCCGGACGGCATCCTGGAGCTGCTTGTAAAATGGAAAGATTACCCTTCGTGCGTTTATTTGACGACGTTTTTTTAAAAAATTTACTAAAGTTTTTTGATTTTCAGTAGTCACAACACGTGGGAAGAATCGAGAAACGTGGCTCACTGCAGTGACATTGTCAACGAATTCCGTGAACAACGACTTGCTGAAGGCTTTGACGATTCTGAGGTTGGTTGTTCTGCCCATTTTTGGCCGTAAACAGGTTCGAATTACAGTACGAAGCCGATTTCATCCCAGCAAACCCGCCAATCATAGTCGCCAAATCGCCCCCGAAAAAGCGCCGAAGAGCAACAGCGAAAAAGAATCAACCAGACGACCCGCAGCCTTCTTCTTCCGCCAACACGTCTACCATGGCCGAAGTCGCTCAGAACTACGACACATCGTTTATCAGCAGCAATGGAGCTACTGATACGTCTTTGTTATCGTCGTGGTCGCTCAGTGATGCCGTGGAACCGACCTTTGAAAACTTTGAAGCCGACGAAAGTGTCGATGTCATTGTCTCCGCTGTGAAGATCCTTTCGACGACGGTTTTTGACGGTGTTCGGCACTTTGCGGTGCTGTTATCCAATGGAGATAGGGTCTGGTTCAACAATCCCTATGTTCGGCAGTCTTGGCCTCAACTTTTGTTAGACTATTATGAGAAGTGTGTCGCTGGCGATGTGACGAGGCCGGCGGAGACTGTTGCTGGTCCTGTTGGGAATTATGAATCAGTGCCATCGAGTAGCGTGCAGAAGCCTGTCCAGAATCAATGGTCAACCGCGCCGAGTGTGCCGACACCTAGTCGTGATGCATCTGTCCCGCCAGCGACACCACAGAACAGTAGCTATCTGAATCTGATCAATCAGCAGTTTGCTCCTCCTCCACCGCCACAGCAGCAAATGATTCCGAACTCGATGCCGGTCAACTTTTATCCCCACCAGTATCAACATCAGCCACATCAACAACCACTGTACCAACAACCCATGCCATTGGACTACTCCCGTCATCAACACCGGCCGCAACAACTTCATCAGCCGCTCCAGCTCCATCAAGCACCTCTCCAATCCCCACAGCAGCATCAAATGCCTCTTCAATCGCCCCAGCAACACCAGATGCCTCTCCAATCCCCACAACAGCATCAAATGCCACTCCAATCCCCGCATCAACACCATCTGCCCCCGCCGCCACAGCAACATCATCAGCTACCTCCGCCACCAATACCTCAGCAGCAGCACTATCAACCGCCCCCGCAGCCTCAACCAGAGCCTGTGAATCCCGATCCCCTCTATGGTGGATACGGCCAAAACTTTGACAACAACGAAATAGACTGGTTCGTCCATGAAGACAGTCTCAGCTGACGCTGCTACTCCTCGACAAATGCTCAATGCCCCACCTCAAATACCCTTCAAAACTGCGCACCCAGCGTCTTTCAAGATAGATAAATCCGAGAGTTATTCACACCAACCCCTGTTTTTCATGTTTCCAGAGTTGTTTTAACATTTTAAGAACGATTGTAGTACAAATTGTCGAACTTTGCAGATTATAAACTTTATTTTTCATTTCGTTAATAAAAAAAAACAATTTTCTATACGGCCCGTTTTGCTGAAAAGTGTCAGTAGTCAGTAAAACGGTACAACTGTCGACTCGAACCTACCTTTGTTCCTTACTTTTTTTAGTAGCATACGGACCGGACCATAGGATCTCCATGTAACATTAATAAATAGGGTTTTACGCCTTTTGGCCAATGCTGCCCGCGACGGCAAAGGCAGCATTGGCCGAGGATACTGTAGTTCGGCGAAGATCAGCAAGTGGTTGTCCTGTAAATGAGGCAATTAATTTGGCGTTAGATTTCACGCATATGGACGGAATGAAGCATGGATTATCCAACCACTAATTTCAGGTTGGCAGCGCGATTAGTAAGTGAGAACTGAGGTAAATTGGCATCAGATGTACGCTGGTTGCCTAGCAACTACTTCCAACTTGGGTAAGGCCCGTGCGTAAAGCCTGCCTCATTAACGGAAATTGGCATCAAGCATGTTACCGCTATTTTTAGCACGCGTAATGGCGTCCTTAAAAATGTTGAACATGACCAGTAATTATTCCTTTCGACTGTTGCTCGACTCTGTTAGCTTGCCACGAGGGTTTACTCAGCTTTTTGATTCAAACTGTTTGGTATTACAGAGTACGGTAACATACTTGGTGGGGTAAGTTGTCCGTGTTGTCACAGTGGTGGCGGCTATCAGTCATACACAATTTATTATTAGCCATGTATAATACAATAATGAAGAGTAGATGACCGACAGCCACCGCCAAGTATGCATTGGAAGGGTCCTGACTTTGAAGTGACTCTTGACAAAACTACTCATAGCGAGACTTGCCCTGCACGTCGGTAACCTACGTAACTGGCAATAAATTTAAGGTTCTGTGCCATTGGCAGTGTTGGGTGGCTCTAAAACACCGTAAACCGTGAATTTTATGATTGTTAGTACCACACTACTTTTTTGGGTGCTAACGCTATTAAAAACTGCCAGTCAAAACCCGTGTACGTACGTCCATGAAGACGGTCCCAGCTGACGCTGCTGTTCTTCGACAAATGCTCAATGCTCCACCTCAAATACCCTTCAAAACTGCGCACCCAGCGTCTTTTAAGATAGGTAAATCCGAGAGTTATTTACACCAACCCCTGTTTTTCATGTTTCCAGAGTTTTAACCTTTTAAGAACGATTGTAAGTACAAACTGTCGAATTTAGCAGATTATCAACTTTATTTTTCATTTTGTTAATAAAAAAAAACATCCTTCAACGGCGTTTGGCTGAAAAGTGTCAGTAGTTAGTATAACGGCATAAATGTCGACTCAAAGGGAAACCTACTATGAACCGTAAGTTCCAAAGGTGGCTATACGAACCGAAGGATCTCCATGTAACATCAAGGTAAGGGCATTTTTATCCTTTTGGCCAATGCTGCCCGCCACGGCAATGGCAGCATTGGCCGAGAGTACTGTACTTCGGCGAAAACCAGCAACAGGTAGTCCTGAAAATGAGGCAATTAAAATGGCATAAGATTTCACGCATATGGGTGGAATAAAGCATGGATTATCCAACCACTAATTTCAGGTTGGTAGCAGAGGTTAGTAAGTGGGAACTGAGGTAAATTGGCATCAGATGTACGCTGGTTGCTTAGCAACTACTTCCAACTTGGGTAAGGCCCGTGCGTAAAGCCTGCCTCATTAACAGAAATTGGCATCGAGCGTGTAACCGCTAGCATGCGTAATGGTATCCTTAAAAAAGTTGAACGAGCCATGTAATTATCCAGGTTGACGGCTGCATTGCTGTGGTTAATTGCCACGATTTGTTTGCCGGGGGTCTGCTTACCTTTTTGACACAAATTGTTCAATATTAGAGTACGATAACCCATGCAGTTGTGCAAGTTTTCTTTGTTGTCATAGTGGTGCCGGCTATCAGTCATACATAACTTATTATTAGCTACGAAATATACAATAATAAGAAGTGTATGACCGATGGCCACCGCCAAGTATGCCTTGGGAAGGTCGTGCCTTTGATGTTTCTCTTATCAAAATCTCAACCGTAGCTGCTGTCACTCATAGCGAGACTTGTCCTACACGTCTGCTTCTGTGCCCTTGGCAGTGTTGGGAGTTGTTTTGGCACAGAAAAACGCGTAGTTTATGACTATTGGGTCTACACCGTTGTTTTGGGTGCATACGCTACAGAAAATTGCCAATTAAAAAACGTGTACGTGCCATTTTAGTAAGAAAATCAAAGAAGCGTTTACGCTAGGTAGGTACCTCACCAAGAGAGGGTCTTTGAATGTTTACTCCAAATCGTTTTTCAGCTTGGCAACTTCATTTTGCCAGGTGTACGCTAACTTTAAAGCACGTACGTTATCATAAAACAGTACACCTATCAGTAATGTAGGCACAATTTTCAAATTCGCTGATTAAGCGAAATGGCGTATGTGCATAATGCATCTCAATTTTAACGTATGCACATCTCTGTAACAACGCCACCACAAAAAAGTTTTTTTTTAATTTGTAATTATTGAAAACTACTGCAATGTAGTGAGAACTTGTTTAACTTATCTAAAAATACATATAAAAGTCACATCAAATGTAAAAAAACCCCAAAAAAAACTTGGTAAAAAGTGGATACAACTTTTATAAGTAAATCACACGGTGCCATTAAAATACAAAGCGAACAGATTGAGTTAGATTATATATATCAAAATTAGTCGGTTCTATTTGCTTTAAAGTTTGGAAAGTCATTACATATATAATCTTGAAATTTAAAACCTTTAATAAAGTACGATTCATAGGCGTGGACAGACTTCAAAAATGTGGAAATAAATAGGGTTATATGTTACAAACGGATTATAAGATTTGAAATGGATGGGTTCAATTGCATCCGGTGGGCTTACAGAAGCTTTCTGACGTCCCATATCATGATAGTGCGATCGTAGCCGACAGCGACTAAACGGCCAAGTTCTTCCTGGAGATGCATGGCTGCGACACCTTTGTTGAGTTCGCATTGGGTTGCTAGCGGAGTCAGACTTGAAATACAATGTTTAAAGGAATGCCAATTAAGAAAAGGGATAAACTTACTCAAACTGCTCTGGATATTGCTGCATCTTTTTGTGACAAGTATTGCAGATACGGGTCTCCTTCTCGAAGCCCATTGCCGGGAAGATGGTCTTGTTGTTGCAGCAAGTGCCGCAGACACTTTGGCCACAGGTTCGGCAATGATGGCGTCGAACACCGACGGTCTTCCGGTCCCACATGACGCGGACGTTCCAGAAGAAGGGGGCGTCACAAATCTCGCAATTGTCCTTCTCGTGCCAGCCGGGGGCGACGATTCGCTTGGCTTTGAGGTCCCAGACGACGAGATGACCGACATCGTCGACAGAGAAGAGACGGGACGAGTTGCGGGCAAGGACGAGGGAGGAGATTCGCGCGTTGTGGCCGCTGGAATGGTGGAAAAAAGCAATTTGAGGTTGAAATATCGTAAAAAGACGTACTTGAGTTCATAACAGCTACCCTTCTGACCAGCAATATCCCACATAATGACCAGCTGATCAGTCGAGCCGGAGTAAAGTTGGCCACGAACCGGATCCCAGGCGAGGGACGAAATTGCAGCTGTATGCGCACTCAGCTTACTGACAAGCTGTGCCGAGTTTCCAACAACCCTCAGAACGTAAATCGATCCATTGTAGTCACCGATGAAGCAGATTCGCGAATCGGAATCGAATTCGAGGGTTGTGCACAGATTGTCGATGACATACGACCCTGAAATCCACTAATTACTTCAAAATCGCTTAAAATATATGTAATAACCAACCCATTTTCGTTCCAGTATTAGCACAATGCCAAACAATCGTCTTATCCTTGCTGCAACTGAAGATAAGCTCCGCCGAATGCGACATCAACACCCCCGTGACTTGGAGCGTATGCGCATGCCAGGAGCGCTTCTGTTGAAGGCTGTTCAAATCCGGGGACACGACAAACTCGTAGACGGCGCCATTGACCATGCCGACGATGATGCACAACGTGTTTTCATCGAAATAGAAGGCCGTTGGGACGCTCGTCAAGTATTCGACGATGCTCGGCCAAAACTGGTCATTGTCACGTTTCAGCAGGACACGGATGGTTCGATCCTCGGCGATCGTGACGACACCGTCCTCCTTAGCGAGCAGAAAGATGCCATTGATGCGAGCGATTTGGTTGTCGATTTTTGTGAGGAATTCTAAAATTACAAAATGATGTCATAATTTTATATATACATTTTGGCAGAAATTGGTTAGAAAGCTAGTTTAATAATAGCTATGTATGAAACTAGTATTCCCACGTAGTAAACACATGACTCACCAGGTTTGTGGTCGCCGATACTAGAGGCCGACGAGCAGGGGCGGTCATTAATCGTGGCTGCCATCGTGAAATGCCGCTAAAAGTGAATCAAATTGCGGTGGAATGATTGGAAATGGAAGCGTGGGGGTGGGGGCTGATTATAAACAATAGGAAAAGATTGAAAGTTGGTTGGCCAACGTCAACAAAGCGGGGAAAACACGTTTCGGGAAATGAAAATTTGAAAGCAACGCAGAAAGTGAACGTCGATCGGTTGGCAACGTGATGGGATTATGGAACAACAATACGTCCTGTGGTTGTTTTCTCATAGTTTCAGACTGGGAATTTCAATTTGCAACCATACCATTACTCTTTAATAAAAACAGTTTAAACTCACGCCATCATTAAACAATAGTTTATTGCTTGTAAAACCATTAAAATATTACCATAAGTTAAACAGTATTAAAATTATATTGACTTTTATCAGATAAGTGTAAGGGACGCATTTTCCCCATCACTCAAACCCATGTCCGCACCTTTGGCAAACCGTCCCGAACACCTCCCTTCCACTTCGCCTCCAAAAAACGAAAAGGACGTGGATTCTCGGGTTGGGGGTAAGGAGTTCCCAGCGGAACTGAGTTCCCGTTTCGCGGGAAGCCGACACACGCACAAACCAGATGCTTTGGTGCGTACACAGCGCCGACACACGACTAGACACGATACGCACCACGGCATCTGGTTCGTGCGCTTTTGTAAAGCCCGCAAAACGGGAACTCAGTTCCGCTGGAAACTCTTTACCCCCAACCGGATTCTCGTTGGCCCGCCACGTTCGTTGATCCACCATCTGCACTCCAACCTTCTGTCCCAGCCCCAACTCGACTACCTCCGATGACGCCAACCTCGGCCCCAAAGGCTAATGCCGCCCTGAAATGGGTCTCGCTCATCGTGTTGATCGTGCAAACGACGGCGTTGGTGCTGACGTTGCGGTATTCAAGGACACAGGTCACAGAAGGGCCCAAATATCTCTCCTCGACAGCTGTCGTTGTCAGCGAGGTCATCAAATTCTTCACTTCGGCGCTTGTTTTGCTTTATAATAATGGTTGGTTTTTTATATTTTTTCAAAATTTCGAGATTTTTATAAAATTTTGCGACAAAAAACAATTTGTTGATTTCCAGGCTGGTCAATCCCCCTTTTCCTCAATGAAATCGACATTGACAACTTCCAAAACCCCTTTGACACGTTAAAGGTTGCTGTGCCGGCGGCGCTATATGTGGTCCAGAATAATTTGCTGTTTTTGGCTTTGTCGAAGTTGGATGCGGCTACTTATCAGGTTTGCTTTGACAATTTTTGTAGTTGAAATTTGTTCAATAAGCTATACTCAGGTTACATATCAACTCAAAATCCTTACCACAGCCTTCTTCTCCATGACCATGCTCAGTCGTCGTCTGAATGGCCTCAAATGGATCGCCTTGATTGCGCTTACTGGTGGCGTCGCTCTGGTTCAGTTGCCCAAGGACTCCGGCAAAGCCGACGTTGAACACGACACGAGCGATCAATTCATTGGTCTTCTCGCCGTTTTGGCCGCTTGCTGTTCCAGTGGTTTCGCTGGTGTTTATTTGGAGAAGATTCTGAAGGGCACTCCAGTCACATTGTGGATGCGTAATCTTCAAATGGGTAAGCTTTTGTTCTTTTTACCTATTTGGCGCTCATAAAAACAACACTTTTAGCCTTCTTCTCCATCTTCGGTGGCCTCTTCATGACCTTCCTGTACGATCGCGACGCCGTCTCCGAAAACGGCTTCTTCCAAGGCTACAACTCCGTCATCTGGGTCGTCGTCCTGCTCCAAGCCTACGGCGGTCTCGTCATTGCTCTCGTCGTCAAGTACGCCGATAACATTCTCAAGGGTTTCGCCGTTTCACTGTCCATCATTTCGTCCTCCCTCATCTCCTGGCTGTTCCTTAACGACTTCGAACCCAGTCTGGCTTTCATCGTCGGCGCTCTGGTCGTCATCGCCTCGACCTTCCTCTACGGCTACGAACCGAAGCCGACCCACATCCGCCTCGGCACAACAAAGCATGAAGCCTAGAAATCTGGAAATACGTCTGCCATTTATGTTAATTTGCAATATTTACAGGATTTCGAGTATTAACTACGTTGTATCGTTTTAATGATAAGAGTTTAATAAAATTGTATATTTCAAGGTATTCAGGTAATAAAAATTAGCATTTACATTTAAAGTCACGTAGGAAAAGGTGGCATTCCAATCCCCCAGGTACACCCATTAGATCGTTTAACAAATTTAGATAAAACAGTATCGGATAACATTGCACAAATTTCATAATCTTGAGTACATTTAATTTTGTATGACCTCACTGCAACCGTACAATTGACGTGTTCTTCAGGTATGTCACAGCTCGTTGCAGTAGGGCAAATTTTGCTATCCGACGGCACCTTCGGTATCGTGTACAACTCTTGAATATTATCTCTACATTGTGTGATCCATTCAATGTATCCGAGGTTGCGGTTAGCGAGATCGGTTATGGTGCTTCTGGATTGGTTGTAATCGATAAAAATGTGATTTTCAAATCTTGAAATATCGACTATTTTGGTTATGTTTGTCGTGCTTGACTGTAAAAACGTTTGTTTAAACTCGAAACAGTGAAAATTTTTTGACCTTAACCGGTGGCTTATCATAGTTGAACATCAAATGAAGACCATAACTTTTGCCTGGAGGAACGTCAAAACTCGTTGTCGCGTTAAAAAATGGAGTTTCAGCATACTTCGGATTGTAAACTGATAAACCAAGGCTTTGAACTTCCGTCAAATGGACAGTTTTCAAAGTATCTAAAACCGAAAACGCTTCCAATGTGCTTGTAGTGGAAACATGTGAGATGTTTCTCATGAAAGTCCATGCAGATGCCGTCGGGGCCAGATTCTTCCAATAACTGAACTCATCACGAAGATTTTTTCCATGATGTGGGATGAACAAATCTTTAATGTCGCTGACTATGACAAACTCTGCACTTTCACGGTATCTCAAGTAGCAGTCTTGCAGTGCCATGATCTTATTTTCTGCTTCTGTCGCCTGGCCTGGGTTGTACCCAAGTTTTGTCGTCAATGATTCGCCGTAATTCGGTATATCGAGTCCACGAAATTCAAGAAGGCCTTGTTTCACCATCGGGTCCAATAATTTCATAAGTTGACCCACGACTGATTGAACGTAGTGAACTTGTAAATCGACACCGAATCCGGCATTCATTTCATGGATCAGGGTTATGACTTGCCATCGTTGTTCGTAAAACATGGGCGGATAGCAAGCGACAATACCTCGGGGCTTTCGTGATGGGAATTCCAGTGGAATAATAATGTCTGATGGCAAGTTATTGACAGTCAAACTAAATTCTGTTGGGTTTATGACACTTGAACAAATCAAAATGTATGTTGTCCATGGACAGATCTCATTTTTAGTCGCTACCGGGCGTATTATTGCTGTTGTATTTGTTGAATTTGTTTGATTGCCAGTGACACAGGCAAATCCAGTTAAACTTAACTTTACGTCGGCAAAGAACAGTATGACCACTGTATTGTCAGGGTAGCTAAAATCTTAATTTCCAAAGCCAAATAAACTTCACAACTTGAACTTACAAAACAGAACTGTTATAATAAAACCCTGTCTGTACAGCTATCACTTGCGCTTTAGAGTATTTCACGGCTATTTCATGACGTTTGGCTTCATTTATATCCGAAACAACTAAAACCAGTGCCGCCAAAATCCACAAAAAGCTCACAATGCAAATAAGCTTAAATCGCTTGAAAACTATTAAAAAAGACGGCTTAGAATCCATACTAAGCGCATCTATAAAATGTACGAAAAAGACTAGAAAATTCAATGTGGAATCGCACGTCTAAAATCTACAAAGTAGGTAATATCATTCAAATACACTTACAGGTTACGAGCACTACTTGCTTATCTGCCTGCTAAAAGTTAACTCGAAAAGTCAAATTACATTACCGATACGATCAGTATACTCTTCTTTTTTTCGGTATTCATGCATTTTTTATTCAATTGCTTAAATCTATGATAGAGTTGTTAATGTAGATTTTAAGAGGTCGTTCGCGAGGTTTTTTAAGAAGGTCGACCCCCGATTTTTTTACCCCCTGATTTTTTTAGCCAAAAATGTTGGCATACCTAAGGGTGTTTTGGAACCGGAAGGATTTTGTCTGAAACCTTCTGCTTCTGGAGATATGGCTTCTGAAAGCAATCTGCCCGACTTCCAGAAAAGTACTTTCCCGGCATCGTAGAGAGGTGCGGTTTGAAGCATTCAAAGCCTTTTGGGCTGAAAAGTTTAATGACACACTCGAATTTTCTTCAAACTGTCAAAAATTATCGATTTTTTTTAAATGAAAACTTTGACTGCAAATATCTCTCTTATTCCGTCGAAATTACATGGTCTGAGACCACCACGTTGTTCCCCGTCTTTTTCTGAGTCGAATGGCATATAGCGGAGCATCTAGGAGTTCTGCCAATGTTGTTTAATTTTGTATCAACGGCAAAAACCCGCATGTGCGCTGGTAAAAAAAGACGCGTGCAACGGGTGGGTCGGTTGCGTGCGGTCCTCGCGACTTTTCGCGGCGTGACATGTGCGTGCGCATCGGCGGGGCTCGCGGACACGCACTCGTTTTCTTCGAGCGCACAATCCGCTTTTCGGCTTCAAAGCAACTTTAAACAACATTGGCAGAACTCCTAGATGCTCCGCTATATGCCAATCGACTCAGAAAAAGACGGGGAACAACGTGGTGGTCTCAGACCATGTAATTTCGACGGAATAAGAGAGATATTTGCAGTCAAAGTTTTCATTTAAAAAAAATCGATAATTTTTGACAGTTTGAAGAAAATTCGAGTGTGTCATTAAACTTTTCAGCCCAAAAGGCTTCGAATGCTTCAAACCGCATCTCTCTACGATGCCGGGAAAACACTTTTCTAGAAACCGGGCAGATTGCTTTCAGAAGCCATATCTCCAGAAGGAGGAGGTTTCAGACAAAATCCTTCCGGTTCCAAAACACCCTTAGGTATGCCAACATTTTTGGCACAAAACATTTGGGGGTCAAAAAATCGGGGGTCGGCCCCTTCACCTTGTTCCTAAAAAACCTCGCGAACGACCTCTTAAAGCAACGTGCACAAATGTAACTTTTATTACAGGTACCAAGAAACCGTGTCGTACCGCAGCAAAATGGAACAGTTTTGTTATTTCGAATCGAAGTAGTTCCAGTATACGATTCCTGAGTGTGCGTTGTACAACTGATGGCAAGAGATATTTCGTTCGGAATTTCACTTTCAATAGCCTCGATGTCTTTGCTTAATCGATTCTAAATGCGACCCATGGGAGTTCGATCAAAAATGCTGGCGAGATCTTCTTCGTCGATTAGGAGGGCATTTTTAAAGTTCGAGATGGGTGTTTCGGTTTGTTGGGCTGTCTCGGCACTTTTTGGGTTAGTCTGTTGAGTCACAAAACAGGAAGAGCACTCAAAAACGAGTATCCACACGTAGGGGTCTCAATAGTCATCAATAAACCGTTGAGAAATGACATGATGAGGGTTTTGAGACAAGAATGGCGACGTAGTGTCAATGCCGTGGTTTCAATGAAGTGCTTGACTGTTGCAGTAACACCGTAGCCGACGTGTGAGGTCTCAGTAAAGTGCGGCGGCGGCAGGTCTGCCGAAGGGGCAATTCGCGCGCCACTGGTGTGACGCGTGCCTGTAGTGCGACCTTATCGGCAGTTCTGGAATTTTTTACTACAGCGGGAGTTTATTTGAGCACATTTTACAAAAACAGTAATTGAATACACGTGAAAATAACAGCACAGTTTATTGAAAGGAGTGGCACTGATTGAATGACAATTATTGTGGCAAAGTGCCCTTCTTTTTATTGAGACCCCACACGTAGCCTACGATGTTATTGAAACAGTCAAGCTCATCATTGAAATCACAACTTGACACTCGGTCGCGGCAGACGTGCCGCTACCGCCGCGTTGTTGTTGCTGCCACATGTTATTGAGACCACACACGTAGCCTACGATGTTATTGCAACAGTCAAGCTCTTCATTGAATTCACAACTTGACACTCAGTCGCGGCAGACGTGCCGCTGCCGCGTAGTTGTCGCTGCCACATGTTATTGAGACCACACACGTAGCCTACGATGTTATTGAAACAGTCAAGCTCTTCATTGAATTCACAACTTGACACTCGGTCGCGGCAGACGTGCCGCTGCCGCGTAGTTGTCCCTGCCACATTTTATTGAGATCAAAGAAGGACCAATCAAGTCGGCACATCGAAAAAGACTGAAACTGAGTTAAAACCAAGTATTTCCGGGTGTATATAAGATTCGCTATGTACAAGGGCAGAAATAATATCTTTATTATCATGAACATGTACACAACAAAAGCAACAGAAACATCAGCACTAATAACAAAGAAACCTGCGACAAAGAAGCGAAAGACTTCAATGAATCGCAATTTGGCGACAAACGCGGATCCGCGCTCGAGTTGTCTTTCGACACACAAGGCCGAACGAAATTTGAGGGGGCGACTCCATCAAACCCTCGTGATGGAGCGCCCCCCTCAAATGTGAGGGGTAAAATTCATTTTCATTCGGGGTTGAAAAATGAGGGGTACTTTTCTCTGTGTATAACATAATTCAAACCCGAATAGAAATAATGACAAATAATTAAAAAAAAAGTGGGAAAATTTCACTGCTCATACCTAATAAAAAGATAGCGTTCTGATAAAGTTTCAACACTGAAAATTGTTTGATTGGCATTTTTTGATTACTGTTAAACGCAAAAGTACTTGATGGTGTCATGAAGATCATCGCGGTATGCATCATCGACATTTCATAATTTAACACTTTTATTTAATATGTACAACTTTACGTGAAACAAACAAACACCTCTTTATAGTGCCCAACTATCACTATCCATAACGAATCTTATCTCTCCCTCAGAAACCAAGTACCCGCCAGCTCGAATAATAAAACCAGCAACTAATATCTTCTGTTGCAACACTTCTTTTATACGCGTTAACACAGCAACAGCGCCTTTGTCTTGAAAGTTAAGCGCAATAACACCATTTAGTCGAGTTGTTGTCGCCTAAAAATTAGTATTCATATTGATATTCTATTAAAGTTGTTTAAAAGGTATTACAAGGTAGTGATCTACGATGGGATAAACAACATCCTCAGACGCGGGAACCCCATACAATTGCAGGTCAGCAAGTCGATTACAAGGTTTGCCTTTTGCCATAACATTTTTCATATTGGCATCGTATTGTACATTCTTTACAGCGAGGCTAAAGTAAAATAAAAATTATAAAATTGTAAATTAGGGAACTTACATGACGTCTTCACTTTGATTTATCAGAGGCCACAATTCCGAGAACAAAACCGGCGTTGCAAACTTGCAACTATCCGTTAACCAAATATGTTTAACGGGAGTAGTTAGAATGCGGTTGAAGTGGGACAACTCTAAATTATCAATTTCCGTAACATACAACGCGTCTAAATAGAGATAAACCCGCGGATGCATGATGTCTATAATCTGTTTTATACAGCACAAGTCTAAACTACCAGTGAGTACACACATTCTTTTATTTTCGCCTGCTTCCATTTCTGGTATCCAATCCTAAAATTTTGGTAATTTGTTTTTAAGAAAAAAGGCAAAACTTACTGTTTGGAGAACTCTTGAAGAAATATAATAAGGTGCGTATTTGTTGGCGCATCGATTAAAAATGGGTGAAACAGCAGCTATTTTGAGAGTTTTATTGTCAAAGGATATATGGCTTGCGTTTTCTAGCGTTAATTCCATAAAACGGATAAGCCAATCATAGGTAAAGCGTTTTAGGGCTGACATTATTTGGGTATGGAGATAATAGGAAAGTATGAGTGTGGGGTAGCGATGCCCAAATAGTGTAAGAATAAGACAAAACAAGGCTTGGCTTTTATATTATACTTGCGCATGAGCATGTGATGGTGAAGTGCAGGCTTTCGCAGATAAAGCCAATCGATTATCGAGTTCGTCACAAAAATAATCAATATATGTTCAAAAATTAAACAATTTATTAAACATTTGTGATTTAAACAGTTTTTTTAACATTTAATCAGAAAAATACTCATCGAAAGAACCCTCCCGTCTAAACCCGAACAGCATGTCATTCGATGAATTCGTAAATATGGTAAAGCCAGCTTGCTTTATTTTCTGTTCAATCACTTCTGCCATACTTTTCAACACACTGGTAGAGGCAACTTGTGAAAAACTCAAAAAAAGAAAACACCGTTTACGCTTCGTTGTCTGAAAAAAAAATAGTGATTGCTGAGAAAACCATTGAAAAATATTCTTACAAGATAGTGATCGACGATAGGACAAACAACATCTTCAGATGCAGGAACCCTGTGCAATTGTAACCAACGAAGTCGGTGGCATGGCTCACAATTGGGTAACACACTTGCCATGTTTGCGTCGTAGCATAAGTTCTCGATGTCAAGGCTAGAAAATTAAATATATTAACATTCTCTTTGTATTACACTTACCTGATAGCTTTGCAATTGCTCATCAATGGCCACACTTTTGAAAATAAAACTTGGGTAGTAAACTTGCAATCGATTATGCGTACTTCATTTTTAATGGATTTACTTAAAAGGCGCTTTAAGTTTGAAAATTCCAAGTTTTTAACACCATTAAAACCAACAGTTTTTAAATAGAAGTAAAACCGTGGATGCATATGTTCGACCATCTTTTTGCAAGTGCTCACAGATGCATAACCGAAATGTACAACGTTTTTCTTAACTTCCGACGGTAAAGTGTAGGGTTCCTAAATTTTTAGTTTTCAAACTCTTTTCAAAAGCAAAAAATATGTAAACTGAAACTTACTTTTGCATAACAACTGGTTTCAGGATCGATGAAAATGGGTGCATATTTGTTGGCACATTGAGTAAATAGGGGCGAAACAGTAGTTAATATGGGGATAGAGTCTATTGTAGCCAATTCCATGAATCGGATAAGCCAGTCATAGGTGAAACGTTCGAGGGTAGTCATACTTTTGCGGAGTATAAAGATGAGTTTGTCGTGGCACAGCGAGCTTCAATGGAAAAACACAACATGCTGCTTGCTTTCATACTTGCGCAAAGTCTACGGTACCAATGTAGTGGTCATGGAGGGTGTATTGAATCGATTTATTGATCTTTTTTGTATTTAAAGCTTTTTTATACATGTTGTTATTGTTTTACACGCTGTTAAAATATATTTTTATTAGTTTAGTCATTAAAAAATACAAATCAACTCAAAATCGCATGTCACAAGTCTATGGAATTCACATTGAAAAAGAAAAAGCACGAAATACCCCATAGATCACCCTTTTTGTTGAGTGCTTTTGGACCGTTCTGTGGTTCCCATCAGTTCACGGGGATTCCCGCGACCGACCACAACCGCCTTTGCCCCTTAAAAAAAAGAAAACACAGAACCCCTTCTGGTTGGTTTTACTGCCGTGACAAGCGTTTACGCTGACTGATAACGCATGTCTGTGATGATGCACCCCCTTTCGTCTGTTGCATCATTGCCTCTGGCGGTGGGTCGGTGCTCCGCCCTGCGCGATCGGTCCTTCGGATAGATAGACATATCGAAGCCAGCCAAAGTTTTGGGGGTGCACCTCTGTCGATTGGAAGATTGGTAATTGTTGAAATTGGCTTCAGTTGAGGGGTTGTTTGGCTTTGTTTTGGTGGGGATTGAAAATGTTGGTTTCAAAGTCAACTACAACAATTTTTAGTCAAAAATGGCTACTTCAATATCATTTTTTTAAACTCAAAATTAAAAGTAAACTTTTTCCATAGTAAGTGTTATGTTAGACATCTAAAATAGCATTTCAATTAGATTCAGAAGCCAAAAAGTCAATAAAATTTTAAAAGTTTGCCAATTACCAGTCTTCAAAAACGCCCCCATTACAGTACCACTCACCTATACACCCCTTTATTATAGTTTCTACCTTCTGTCCCACCTTTTATCACTGCCCTTTGCGCCCCTCTTTTTAATGAGTTTACATCAGCACCTCTTCTTCAGTCCATCGACAAACCTTTTACATCTATGTCGTCGTGTCTTCCATCCCCTCAGGGGAAACCTACATTTCCACGATTACTGTATATTCTTTTCCATCGTAGCCATGTCGATCACGTGGAAAAGTCTGTTTATCAGTCGAAAAACCAACGCGTTTTTTATGAACTGACTGGATAAGAAACATGGCTACATTGCTGTTTTCCCTATTTCACGCGATATTGTTGATCTTAAAATGCCGTATGATACCCTAAAATACACACGTGTTTCGAGCGTGGGGGCAATGTTGAAAACATGTGGGGGTTGGGCGCGTGTGTAGTGTAATAAGGTCGTTTTGAAGTAAGGTTTTATAGAAAATGTTCCCACTAAATCAAACCCGTGACCTCTACAGTGAACACGATGACGTGCCATTGGCGTACTCTTCCGGTGCCGATGACGATGGAATGGAATCAGAGTCGGAGCGACGATTGGTCGACTTGTCACGACAGTATCTGCACCATTTACCTAATGGGTTTCTGACTGGGCCCGGCGTGCGGTTTCCGGCCGACATGATCGCGGAGTTGGATTTGAGCCATAATAGGTTCACGGAGTTGCCGGAAGTTGTGTTTTCGCTGGTCAATCTGCAGAGTTTGGATGTTTCTAACAATGAGTTGACGGTATTGCCTGCTGGAATCGGTGGTTTGAATGGATTGAGAGCGTTTGCGGCGAGAAATAATCGGATTACGGCTGTTCCGAAGCAGTTTCGGCAGTTGGTCAGATTGGAGGAACTGAATCTGAGCGGGAATGAAATTGAAGTCTTTCCAGTCGAAATTCTGGCATTAAAGAACCTTAGAAGCCTGTATCTCGGTGCTAATCGTCTCAGAGCGCTGCCAAACAACATCGATGAACTCGCTTTGCTGCAGATACTGTATCTCGGCGGAAATAGACTCACAGAAGTCCCCGAAAGCGTCGGCAATTTGACCGAATTGGCATCCCTAGCCTTGGCAGATAATCGCTTCGAAACCGTCCCTTCAACTTTAGGCAAGCTGTCAAAACTCCAATCCCTAGCCCTTCACAACAACCAAATCCGGGTCCTCCCGACGGAGATCGTAACCCTGGCTAATTTAGCCAATCTATCCCTCCGCAACAATCCTCTCGTCACGAACTTTGTCAACAACGTCCAATTCAATCCCCCATCGCTTAAGGAGCTCTGTGCCAGAACCATCCGAACCAACACAACCCTAACAAGCAGCTACGGCTCCCAAGTGCCTGGCTGCATCGCTCGCTACCTGGATTCGGCCACCATGTGCGTCAATCCCAACTGTAAGGGTGTCTATTTCGAAGCAAAGGCGGAACACGTAAAATTTGTAAGCGTTTTTACACTCATTTCAACTGACCATCTTCAAAAATCAACATTTCAGACCGACTTCTGCGGCAAATTCCGAATCCCCCTTCTACAGTACCTGTGCAGTCCCACCTGCACGTCTACCGAGCCTGCCGTCGCCTATTCCTCCGAATCTGAAGAAACCGACGAAGAACCCACAACTTCCAACCGCCTTCGACGAGTCCTCCTCGGCTAATGACATGTAAATAGCTAAAACCCCGATCTCAAATAATACCCACTACAATTTTCGAAAAACTTCAAAATTTATTATGAATTCGAATAAAGACTAGCAAGTTAGCCCCTCGCAACTTCGCACAAAATCAATTTTTCGACAAAACGAATACTTCAGTTCTTAAATTTACATCGAACAGAGGTGTCAAAGATGGAAAAGAAAACGAGCCCGTAAAAATAAAGTGAAAGGAAGGCAAAAATTAAACAGGTTGAAATGGATGGATATACAATGGGCCTGAATTTTAGAGTTTAACATAAATGGTAAAGTTATACTGTAGAATGGAGACAATGGTTGTGTTTATGGGGTAAAAAAGACCATAAAAGGTGTCAGGAATCAAATTTCTCGGGAGCGGTCAGTGGGTAATGTCCGGCGAGCGAGTGATATATCAAGGGTAACGTAGGCCAGCCTGCGGCGTTTTTTGATTATGTTTGGAGGCGATGGCAGTTGGTGCAGCGCGGGTGGACCTGAATCGACGTAATCATGTTTTGAAAAGTTTTGAAAAGTTGTAAAAGCGAACTTACAGTGCACGGAATGCAGCAAAGAAGAATCAATCCAAAGGGGAATGTCAAAATGGCTATGACGATCAAGCAAATCAAGCAACACGCATCAGTTTCATTCTGCACGACGCCCTGATGGCACCAAACACAGCCCTGGACTGGGGTCACGATGACCTGGGTCGTGCGGGGGTATCCGCCTGGAGGCGGTGGTGGAGCTCCGAGAATCACCGGGGATGAGGGATTCGGTGAGTAATTTTGGTTCGGATAATGAGCATGGACCGGGATTTGGGTCTGCGGGGTGTAGGGCGCCGGCATGTTTTGCGGAGGCACCTGGGGATACGCGATGGCTTCATTGTAGGCCGGAGGCTGGTCGTAGCTCGGCGGCGGCTGGTTGGGGTACTGCGAATGCGGCGGAGGGGCATTCTGTACCGGTTGGGCCTAAAAACACCCTGACTTGATACAAATTCACTAAAAAACAGCTCAAAACCGACCTCTTCCGTGAAATCCGGGGGCGGAGCCGACGCGTGCTGTTTCGGGGTATCTCCTGACATCCTAAAACACCAAATTTAACTCAAATCCATTAAAAAATCAATCAAAAGTATCAAAACTGCCAAGAAAACAGTTCAAATCACAACGTCAAAGCCAATTAAAACATAACTTTATGCCAAGTCAACAAAACTGTTAACCAGTTTCTTTAAGCCCTAATAAATATGGCAACGCACGTCAACAAAAAACAAAACTAGGAAGTCACTCGAACTAAATCACCTAAAATCGATGGCTATAAAAAGGCAAAAACACGGAATTTGAGCAACGGGGAACAAATAAAGAACCGAGGAAAAATGTACCGGCCTAACGCAGGATGGGTGTTCCCACATGTTGATGGCGATCGATTGAGCAAAAATCTACGCAAAAGGAAATATGTGGCTACCCTGCACCAGCAAACTGGAAAAACCAAACTGGCAGGAAGCAGCCGCACGTGAAGATTGGGATTGCTTTCGACAACGCGGCGGAAGGGGGTGGTGGTTTTGAAAGAGCACGTCTCATAAGCATGGTCGATATTTTATCTGTGATCATCTCGAACAGGGTCTACTATTGCTGGGCTAGTCGATGGGCTGAAAAGGGAATTTGTAATGGCGTCATATCGATAAGTCAAATAAATCAAAAACCGTACCTCTAAGAGGAATGTTTAACGCGACCTCTTCCGGAACGGTTACAGAATGCAATTCATCGTGGAATTTGTAGACCACCTTGAGCATTTTAGGCTCATTCGGGCATGGATCGTAGAATCCGGGGACTTGGCTTTTAGAAGAGTAGATACGGAGCTGGGAATCGTGGACCATAGCTTGAAGCGGGACGGTGACATCGATCAGACGATCACCCGCGACGGGATAGACATTCGATCCGACACCAGTGTTGGCCATTTCGCCGTACTTGGCTTCGACAATGACGAGACCGTTCTTCCGGGCTTCATCCTCGGCGATTCGCTCGGCTGTAGGGCGCATTAGGTGGACGATGTTCTGGGCCTCTTCACGCTTGAGTTCATCGACTTGATCATCGTCAATTTTGTCCTCGAAGATTCGCATAAACTTCTGATACGGCTTGTGCAGGACGGCTTTAGTCAGGTGATACAGCAATGAAGGCAAGATGACACCATAGATGGCTGCACGACCGACATCTTCCTTACTATCACAAAGGACTAGTTGGAGTTCATAGTTGGAGAGACCTGTTTTGAGCCTGGAAATGAGCTCTTTACAACTGATCGGCAAGCTGGATGGAAACTCACTTAAACCTGGCCTGCAGCAAAAGTGACGGATAAGACAAAGACACGGAACATCCCAATTTGGAGTAGCGGGATAGTCTGCCTTCACAAGCTACGGTAGGAGTGAAGCCAAATGCCGACAACTGGAGGGTGCTTTCGTAGAAGAAATCTTGGCCGGGTAGTCGTTTGAAGTAGGAAATGCGGCCACTATTACCGAGCGGGGACAGCTAAACGTTCTTTTTACTAATTGAACGTTCAAAAAGTCAACCTACAGTAATATTGGCAATATACTTCGGCTGATTGAGTTCCGTTTTGACGATAGAAGTTGTCAAAGAGGAAGTTTGCAAGCTTTTCGTGAAAGCCAGAGTGCCTTGCCAGCCAGGACGTAGTTGCATCGAATATACTGCAAAAACACTGACTAGTAAAGCCAAAAAACATAAAATGTAAACATACACAGCGCTAGTGATGGTGCAAAGGCAGTCTGAAGCAGATAGTATTGCAAAGTTGGCTGAATCACAATCGCCGCTCGAGGGGTTAACGCGTAGGCGATCTTGGCGGTTGCGCTGACGGCGTCTGATGAGAAGGATAGAGAGTTCTGAAAGAAATTGGGTTTTAAAAATAGAAATTTAGTTACAAAAACCTACATCAAGATGTAACAGCGCCGAAACACTCTTCTTCCAAGCCATGACGAAACTGCCTTCCCCACGGCCATTGCCAGTTTTCACCCTTCCGACGAGTCCGACACGATCATTTGATGTTAGGGCACAATCTACTGCTTGGGCGATCGAGATTCCGACGAGGGTGGGCGGATATCTGAAAAAACTGATTTAAAAATTGAAAATTATATATAAAAACCAACCGATCCTCGGCATATTCCTGCATCAACCCTGCCACCGACATCTTGACGATAAAACTACCCGTCGGATGGACTCTCTGCAGCATAATCTCGTTATCACGAAGCCGTTTGAGAAATTCATACTCCTTTCGGATGTTTTCCGCGTTGTTTGACTTTGTGACGAGCTGCCAGCCCTGGAGATCAAGGCCTTGAGCGCCGACGGCATCGTAGATGGCGCGTTTCTTTGGGTCGCTGAGGGCTGGAACAGATTTATTTTATATATTTTTATATAAATGTTGCAAAATAGACCCACTTTCGTACGCTTCACGAAGGATAACAAAGATCTTGGCGGCTTCCTTCTTGTCGTTCTCGTCCTGATGCCGGTCCGGATGAAAGATCAAACATCGGTGCTTGTAAGCACGAGCAATGTCATCAGCTGTGGCCTGCAGGGAGGAAGAGGAGATTAGTTAGGTCGGGTTTGTGATGAAACTGAGACAATGAGAGTGAAAAAAAACTCACGTCTTTGGCAACGTTCAAAATGGCGTAGTAATCGATTTCGGACGCGTCTTCAACGCCCACACCGTCTTCATCCCCGAAGATGGAATCGTCATCGGAGATTGACATGGCGTCTCCTCGCTAGATGGTCGTGGTAGTGACGCGAGAATGCGGATGTGGTTGCAAAATGCGGCGGTCGCTTCAGGTGAAATTTTGAAAGGAACAACTGACTCCAATAGCGAAATGTGGTTTGGACGCAGTGTTCTTGTCTTTATTCAATGGACGTTTTCAAGCCGTATTGACAACCACTCTCGCAGCGAATGACCATCCTAGAGAGGAAACACGCTTTCAAGACGCACATAAACAAACCACAAACCATCCATTGAAACATCGTTAAATTTTTATATTTTCCAGTCCTGATGTTGAACAGCTAACTTCGCAGCTCGATCTCGCCGACTTTCTGCCTTCAAAATCAGTTTTATCAACCTTCATCCCTTCCCAATCAACCCCCAAACCCACCCAAAACCATGTCCCAGCTAAGAATATTTCTCCCACTGCTGATATTTGCCATATCCATCGGCTTTTGTGAGGTAAAGCGTCATTGTTTACATTTCATTTTGGCCAACTCAGTTTTACCCCCATTCAGGCCAATTTCGAAGATTCCCGATGCCGTTGTACCTGTGCGAGCACACGTTACTTCACAACGGACGATTCTGATGCCAGTGAAAACCAAAGAAGATACTACACGATGACAAATGTCGATCCAAATGTTTGGTATGAATCAAAATATCAAAAAATCAGTTTACATTATATGTTTTTGCGTGATTTCAGTACCCCACAAGGTGTTGTCCGCCAAGAAGTTTCCACCATTGTTGATGATGCTCATATGGACGCATTTTTGGCCAATTGTGATTGCAAACATGAGTCGAGAAACACGATTTTGTTGAAGGTTGGTATTTGGTCATTTTTGAATGGCATATTAATTCAGTTTATATTTTACAAAGGCAAAATGCTTTGTAGGTAGTGGTAATCTTTGTCATGTGCCTCCTATTCGTCTTGGGTACCTATATGGCTTTCCTTGTCTTCCTGGACCCAATGCTCAAATCACAGCGAGTCAATATCAATTATCAGAGGCACAGTGACGAGGTAATTTTACACTTTCACCTTTCTTGCATAAAATTGCCAACTTTATCAGTTAACGGTCACAGTTTGTCATTTTGATGTCAATTAACCCCATCGTTGCCCATAGACCGAACCCTTTCAGATGGAAGAGAACATCTTCGCGAACCCCTCCGTCGCTTCCAGTACCGATGGCAACGAGTCCGTCCAAATGCGATCTCGAAACGGCCCTGCCCCTGATGTTCTACAACGAGTCGAGGAGCAGACTACCAAATGGCAATCCGAAGTTGAGGAGCAACGCCGGAAAGTCATGACTGACCATACAATGCTCAACTGATTTTTGGGGTTTCTAAAGCCAGGGTTTGAATAATTGGCGCCATTTTCTGTGTACATAATCTGTGTTGTAGATTAAGTTAATATCGTCGATATGTGTTGAACGTGCCAACAATAAAGTGCAATGTAATAGATCCTGTGAGGGATGTTTTCTTATCAGTTTTGGAGATTGGGCAAGATTTTGTTAAGAAAAAGCTTGGGAAAAAACCCCTGAAGTCAGCCCTGCGCGGGCCTTATCACATTACCAAGGCATGTTATCGCGCCGACCCACACTTTCACACTGTCCTCCGAGCATGTAACACTATCCGAATCAGTAAGCTATCCCTCTAACAGGTGTCAAAAATTAATATCATGTAGTATCAATGTAGTAGCCGCCCGCGCAAGTGCCGTCCTTCCTCCTGCGCGCATCGCTTGCGGCCGAAGAGGCCAAAAAAGGTGTGAAATATCGTGTCGGCCGGTAGGCTCATGTCATACTCTGGGCGGGCCGTCCCCCCACCACCCAATCTGATGGCGGTGACGGTGTCGACCGCCAAAGGGAACTGAAACGAAGACTGCCACTGGCTGATCGACTCCACCCCTCCCTCGCTTCTGTGGTTAACAAGTTTGTTACGCGGATTCGTCGCGCACACAACTTACCCATCTTGGACTCGTCGCATCATCAACGATCATCATCTGGGTCCTTGTTAACGCCATTGTTGAAAAGTGTTCGACATTGAGGAGGATCGTATTTCATATTTTGGCCTTTTGAGTCATCTTGGGGCTACTATACAGTATATTTTTAACTTATTTTTTACTTTTTTTTTCATTCCTAACTAACTATGGAACGTAATAACATTGTCCACAGCAGTATTTTGGGCCAGGTAAGCCTCCATTTATCTCAAACGGTGTCACAGTTTCAGTTTTCCAGGGAAAAGTTAACCAACTCGGAGGCCGCTACATCAATGGCCGCCCTCTAAGCACTTCCACGCGTGAAGCCATCATTAAGTTGTTTCTTCAGAATGAAAAGTAAGCTATCTCCATTAACTTGTCCCTCTTTACTTTCAAATTTTCAGACCCTGCAACATTAGCCGCCGTCTCCAAGTATCCCATGGTGCCGTTTCAAAAATTCTTAACAAATACCAACAAACTGGATCGATTCAACCTGGACAGGTAAGCATTACCAACAACCTTAACCTTTGTTATCATGTTTACTTCAATCTGATAGATCACTTTCCTAAAACGTTCAATGATACCCATGCCCCCACCACGGCCATCTGGACCCCTGAAATGACCGTATAAGTAGTCGGAGCACGGGTGTCAGTAACTTACTTTTTTTCGGGTTTCTGCAGTCCTTTCAGTCGTATTTTGCTGCCATTAGGCATTGGAAACAAAAGGACGCCCTGCTGGGAAAGCGCGAAACTGCTTCGGACTAGCGCTGACAGGGCAGGCTTTATCAATCATTGGGGGGCTTTTGGTGGACTTTTTTGGGGAAAGTTTTGTCGGAATTTGTAAAATATTACTGTCTGGGAGGTCATTGAAGACCTTTTTGACGCTATTTTTGCAAATTGGACAAAATTTAGCAGCTTTATCAAAAATTGGCATTTCAGATCGGCGGAACAGCTCGAACACGCACGACTATTGTCCATGTCCAGGACGAGATCAAATCCATGCTTGCTGCCAACCCCCAGATCCAGCCAAAAGAAATCCGAAGCGCACTGATCAAGCAAGGCCGTTGCACAAAAGAGAATGCCCCAACTGAGGCTTCCATCGGTCGACGGCTAACCATGTTCAAGCGGGCTATTTCCGACAATGCAGCACGAAAGAAAGCCAAATCTAACAAAACGCCTCAGAAGCCCGCTCCAGTCAAGCTCGAACAACCTTCCCCACCCCTGCCCTACAGCATTGATGGCATTCTTGGGTCGTCTAGTGCCAATCAGGCCAATATTTCTGCCACTGGGCCGACATCTTCCAACACTTCAACGAGCAATGGTGAGTCTATTTTCAACTTTTCTGGCAATACCTATCAGTTTCACCCCAACATTCCCCGTTCCACACTCGCCCGATTTGCAAATTCCACGCTTAGTACCCTTCAGTCATACTGTATCTCAATGGAAAAGAGCGTAAAAAGGGTGATTGCAACGACTATTAGATGCACGCGTCCGGGTCCGTCGTACTAAACGCTGATTCAACTGGGGGGCATCTGCATCGCCCATCGATTTATCGTCGATCGTGTTTAAATTTTGCGTATCACAAGGGGGCCCGTTTGATACTGAACCGCATTCTTTGGGTGGTCATTGGTTGAGGTCGCTGGGATGATTCGATTTGGAGGGGCATGTAGCTGATGGCATTGTACTTGAATGACAAATTAAAGGATCATACTGTCACACTGTAGCCTGCAGCAAATCGCTTTTTTATTCTTTTTTTCGGCGTTGTTAAACTTTTTTTTAAACTAGATCACAGTTTCACCCTGTTTTGGCGATGATCATATAGCCTTCATACAGTTTTGCGCCAATTTGATAGTTTTCGAAGTGGTCAAAACAAGACGCAAAAAGTTGCACACCTCATGCAATCAATCAAGACAGCCCAATCCGTCAAAAAAACAGATGCTGACATCGACACCCTTCGCCCTAGTGTCACTCTCGTCACTTTTTTTCTCGGAATTCCGGTTGCCACAGTGGTCAGAGTGGGAATTACGACCGATAACCATCAGATTGGCAGTGTTATTGTTGCACAAATTGCGTGACCTCACGAGCGAGGTGTAGACGCGGGTTTCGAGATGGGCTTCGAACAAAATGGAATTAATCACTGTCGTCGAATGCGCGACCGTCGTGGCTTTTTTGGGGGCTACTGACTCACGACTGTACTGTATTGTGTTCAACTGCTAGATGGGGACCAATTGGCACAATTGCATAACCGGAAGGGGTTGAAAGCCATCTGCGGCCGGGTATCATGTCTTTGAAAGTCGGATGACACCCATTCAATGGCATTATCCGCTTTGATTGGCCGCGGTTTAATTGTTTCCGAATTACGGGGACACACGTCGGGCTCTGCGGGACGGCTGTGGCCGAACTTGACCACTTGCTGCGATCATGTTTCCGGAAGTGAAGTTTTGGCGCAAATTTGGGCTATAGTTCGGATTCTTGTTGAAGTTTCATGATTCTTTTTCAAGCATCTGTTATTTTCAATACCACCTGATCATCAAAAACAAAGTTTGCTTCCTTGACCTTTACAAACAAGACAATTGTGCCGCGCCATATGCGTCGAATGCAAATAACTGCCGACTTTAAGCGTGACGCAACACAAATGTTTGACTTTGTTACAAAAGCAAGGCTTCTCGCGGGATTACAGTTCCCTCGTTTAGCCTAAACTGCGCATTTCCGAAGATTAACAACATCAACGTGCGACTTCTTTCTGTACCGAGTCACATGCAGCATACAGTACTCATGTCATATGAACAGTCTATAATACAAAAATTTTAGTTCTTCAAACCAGTTTTAATCCCAAAAAAAGCATATTGAGGAGTTATGAGTCTAAATTGGTTGTGATGGATAGTGTTTTTATGCAGGACCGCATTCCATTCAATCGAATTAAAGTCCGAAAATGATCATTGAGGTTTTGGCATACTGTATTACTTCAATGATTGAATTTTGTTAGAATCTTTTTGAAGTTGGCTTAATTTTTTCATCAAAACAATGCTGAGTCATCGTTAACATGTGTCCTTATGCTATAGCGACATAGTGTGACCTCATCAAGTGCCATCGGCGGCCATGACAGTTGGATCGGCACCTTTGGGTGCGCGATCGCCGATGACGGACCGAGTGGCTAAGCTGCGGCCGCAATGAAGTCAAAAAGGCTTGAAAGGGACTAGATAAGTTGAGCCAAATCTGCTTGTTACATGCATAAAGGTGTTGTAATCTGGCGAGATGATCGCGGCGGGGTCGCTTTATGCTAGTTTTTACAATGTTGGGGCAATTGACATTGAATCAAACAATCTAAAGCCGAACGTAGCTTAATATGACCATTTTAGACGACACTTGGACCGACGATGAAGATCCCAATGACAGTCGCTGTGAAAACCGCCGAAACCGCACTGCCTTCACCGCTGAACAGATCAAAACCTTGGAGAAGCGCTTCATGGAGAACATGTACCCTACAGAAGACGACAAGAAAGACATTATTGCTGCAACGGGGTTGGACTTGAATCGAATCAATGTAAGCCAGCTTTCAATTTAATGCCAATTGCCTAATATCACCTTTTCCAGACGTGGTTCTCAAACCGTCGCGCACGTGTCCGAAAGCAGGTCAATTTCAACCCAGACAACCCAGCCAACGTCCAGCACATGCCACCTCCGATGCCTCAGGGAGTCTGGCTGCCACAACCTGGCCCTGGATTCCCTATGATGCCGGCTACAATGGGCGGAAGTCCGCCACTACCTTTTGTAATGCCGCCTTTTAACTTCTTAAACCTATTAATGATGCAAAAGTCGTTCGATGCCAATAATCTAGAGTTTCCCTGGCCAAACGAAAAAAAATAGTCACAGTTTTAGTTTTAATTATTGTTAACCTACCTCATGCTTCTATCGTTCTACCTCGTTTGCAGTTTTTGAACTCCTCAATCTAGCCAAAAATCTCATTTGCGTTTATTATACTAATCGATTGTGTCTAAATTTTTACAACAGCCATTGAAATTGTTTATTTTTGTTGTTCATTTCATTGTTTTTGACGGGATTGTTTTTATTTTTGTCAGCATTTTTTGCATTGAAGCTTTTCAAAAATGGTAAAGCATAAATCATATCTTACTTAAATTGTTTTTAAAAAGACAGAGATAGTATGCGACTAAAGCTACAGTCATCTGATGATCGCATCCCACGGCCCTACCGCGAAATCAGTGTTAAAAGTCGAAGCACGTCGTCGTCGTCTTCGAAGAGAGGCATGAGATACGCATCTTTTTCGCGTAACAGTCCCGTTTCGATTACGGTCGTCGACAGTTTCGGCGTGTGATTAATTGCCGCGCCGCACGCAACCACCACGATCATCGCCTTCAATGACTTCATACCTAGGTGGCGATTACATCGAGGGATCACACTTCCACCCTCTCTCCATGCAAAGACTAATGTATTAAAATGTGTACTATGCAATTTAAGGTTCTACACCATACAAATCGCTGGCTGTTTTTGCGTATTCAAACCAGCGATTGAGCAAAGTCAAACTTTTTAAGGGATGGGTTCAACCAACTGTGAAATGACCATCGTTTTTTAGCTGTAAAAAGTAAACCTATTGACACTAATGATCTAAAAAAGGCACAAGTAAACTCAAAACAAAGCGTCATTAAATAACAATTAAAAAAGTGCGCGAGAACATAAAAGTTGCCATTGCGGGAATACGCTCCTGTCCTACTGTCGACAAGTTATACAACGTTAAAGTTTTATGTCACAGATGCGTGCATGCATAAATTCTTGCCATTACGAAAAGGTGGCAATGAGCCCCCCGAAATGGGTGATTTGTTGGAGGTAACCGGGTTTATGATCATTGTTACCGCTACTTTGGCACGCGTAATGACGTCTTTAAAAATGTTGAACGAGACCCCGTAATTATCCGTTTTGGATGATGCGCGGCTTCGGTTGGGTGCTGCGATTTGCATGTCGGGGACCTGCATTTTTGAAAATACCTTTTTGATTGACAAAATCGGTTATTACAGAGTACAGTAACCATCGCGGTTGCACAAACATTGTCTTTCTTGTCATAGTGTTTGACCGATGGCCACCGCCGAGTAGAAAGGTGTTGCCGCTGACGTGTGGGTGGTAAATTACGGCCCTCCGGGGTAGATGCGCGAAACAGATCCGCCACGCGAGAGGTGTCAATGAAGCAAAGACACAGTTACTTATGTCGTCACCCACGGCACGCGGCCAAGACCTATCTTAAAGGTTGATCGGTGTGATCGAGCGTTATGTTGAACAATGCCTTGAAAAGGTCGTGGCTTTGATGTGATTTTATCGAGATCTCGACCGTATCACAGTCGTACGGTGGCTGAAAAGACAAACCGATACAGTCCTTTTCATTAAATAACACTACTTATTTTACATTTGCCGCAAAATAGGTAATCTGACCAGCACAGGGATTATGGTTTTCGAAATGGTCAAAACAAGACGTAAAAAGTTGCACACCTCATGCAATCAATCAAGACAGCCCAATCCGTCAAAAAAACAGATGCTGACATCGATACCCTTCGCCCCGGTGTCACTCTCGTCACCTTTTTTCTCGGAATTCCGGTTGCCACAGTGGTCAGAGCGGGAATTACGACCGATAACCATCAGATTGGCAGTGTTATTGTTGCACAAATTGCGTGACCTCACGAGCGAGGTGCAGACGCGGGTTTCGAGCTGGGCTTCGAACAAAATGGAATTAATCACTGTCGTCGAATGCGCGACCGTCGTGGCTTTTTTGGGGGCTACTGACTCACGACTGTACTGTATTGTGTTCAACTGCTAGAGGGGGACCAATTGGCACAATTGCATAACCGGAAGCCTGGAAAAAGCCATCTGCGGCGGGGTATCATGTCTTTGAAAGTCGGATGACACCCATTCAATGGCATTATCCGCTTTGATTGACCGCGGTTCAATTGTTTCCGAATCATGGGGGCACACTTCGGGCTCTGCGGGACGGCTGTGGCCGAACTTGACCACTTTCTGCGATCATGTTTCCGGAAGTGCAGCTTTGGCGCAACTTTTTGCCAGAAATCAAAAGCTGGTCAAAGTTTCGAGATTTTTATTAAAACATCTGCCATTTTGATAACCACCTGATAGTCAAAACCCCGTTCGCTTCCGTTGACCTTCACAAACAAGGCAATTGTGCCGCGCCATATGTGTCGAATGCAAATATCCGCCGCTTTAAGCGTGGCGCAACACAATTGTTTGACTTTGTTACAAAAGCAAGGCTTCTTGCGGGATTACAATTGCCCGTTTAAGCTTAAACTGCGCATTTCCGAAGATTAGTGACATCAAAGTGCGACTTCTTTCTGTACCGAGTCACATGCAGCATACAGTATTAAGACAGAGTCCGGGAGAAATTTTGATCTCGTATGTACCAACCAACTTGAAAAACATTTTATATCATTACGTTTTTGTTTAGTGTCACTAATGTTAAGCGTTCTATTTGAAGGTATAAAAACATAATACGGATACTACCATTGGGCCTTCAACTGTTTGAAGTATAAATCATGTCCGTTCTGTACTTCTTCGTTTACCTTATTGATGAAATCTGTACGGCGTCTGAAAATATAAAATTTGTTCCTTGTCTGGTTAAACTTTTTTGAAGAATGTTTAAAAGGGATAAGACTACGCTCACGCTACGTATTCCAAAAATAAAAGTTTAAACCAGGTGTTTTACACACAAAGAAACACAGTGTAATTTTTAGAACTGTCCGTAAGTAGCCGACTCTTACCTCTTTGCGGAATAGATCAGAAAGGGAAAACAATAAGCAATAAGTACAGCTTCACGGATAATTCCCATCACTGATTCCAGCACTGATACACCATCGAACATGTCCTCATAGGATAGGGAAAAGTAAGAAATTTTTTAACCGGTTTAGCCGGCAATGAACCAAAATGCCCGAGGTTTTGAAAACGTAAAACTATCCCGGTAGGATCGACGATTTTGCAAAAAAAAGTTGAAATTGTGTTTATTAAAAGTGGTAAAATTACGATTAAGTGAAAAACACGATTATCAAGATGTTACGCTAGGAGGATTCTGTCAAAGCCATTTTGTAGCCAAAGATGTTCTAAGATCAGCGCCCCATACTTTTTCCCAAGGAAGTTCAACCGTTTTCGAGATTTTGCAAATTAAACTTCCCCAATTTCGGGAATTTCGAGGTGCCAAGTAGTTGTCGCACCGTACTCGGCCGGCAATCACTAACTTTTGCTGAAACTTTCAGAATCCACGCCTAAGAAGGTAATCTAAGTCGTAGCTGGGCCCGAATTTGGAATTTCAAATTTAAAACTTTTTTATAATTAATTGACTTTTTGAAAAAGTGATCGGACGCACTTTTCCCATAGGTTCAGAAGTTTAAATTTTGGGGCATATGATTCCCGGGCATCTGGAGTCTTGCCACTTCTGGAGGTTCATCCCGATGGGTAAACTTAGAAACAAGTGTAGCGGATTCTGGATTCCGGCATTTTAACGCCTGTGGCATCGGATTTCATTAAGCCCAGTTTCCTCATGCTTTTAATGGGGATGTGGGGTGCGAAGGGGTGTGTGTGCGAATGGGGTTATGCCGCAAATGGTAAGGGTGAACGAGGATTCTGCGCAGTGCTTTCGGACGCCAGATTCCCGATGGTCATTTTTGATGACAATTCGGGGGGATCGAAGGTGATGAGTCGGATTCTTGGGGCGGGCACTTATTACCGGTAGCCAATGGGCACGTGCCATCACGGCCGACCCATCCGACCCACGCGCCACCCACACCATGGTCCCTCTTCGCCATCACCACCTCGATGGGTTGGTGGCGCAGAGGTAAGGGCGCCAAGCTTGCGCGACAAAGGTCACGGGTTCAAATCCCCTGAGGGTGATAAGGGTTTCCCTATATTTGGTAAGCCTAATTATGCTAATTACAAAATTTTAGGGGCGGGGATAGCCTTATTTGGCCACTCAAAAAGTCGAAATTCAAAAAATCTTTAAAATAAAGCTACGAAAAATTTAAAAAAAGCTTTGTGATCAGAATTTTACGCTGAGCACGAATTATGATACTACAGCAGCGTAACTTTGTTTTTGTTTTTCAAGATGCGTGTGATTATGAGGGAGGATTAAGGGGGGCCGCCGAAGGCGGTCCCCTTTATCCTCAAAAGAATTGTTATTGCTCTGTGACCTTTCATTCTTTTGTGACTTACTATACTGGGAAACTTATATGCAGGGAGACGCGCGAGCGCCGGAGCACAAAAGTTGCCGGCCGAAGGCCGGCAACTTTTGGGCGTAGGCGCGAAGCGCCCCGAGCGGAGCTCCCAGCCCCGAAGGGCTGGTCTGCATAGGATAGGGAAAAGTAAGAAAAAAAACAAGCGGTTTAGCCGGCAATGAACCAAAATGCCCGAGGCTTTGAAAACGTAAAACTATCCCGGGGAGACCGACGATTTTGCAAAAAAAAGTTGAAATTGTGTTTATTAAAAGTGGTAAAATTACGATCAAGTGAAAAACACGATTATCAAGATGTTACGCTAGGAAGATTCTGTCAAGGCCATTTTGTAGCCAAAGATGTTCTAAGATCAGCGCCCCATACTTTTTCCCAAGGAAATTCAACCGTTTTCGAGATTTTGCAATTCAAACTTCCCCAATTTCGGGAATTTCGAGGTGCGCGGGAGTCACCGAAACGTTCTCGGCCGGCAATCAGTAACTTTTCCTGAAACTTGGAGACGTTACAGCCAACGTGTTTGTCTCGGGGATAGCGAAGGCCGAATTTGGAATTTGGAATTTTGAAGTCAGTTATGATCGATTGAATTTTTGAAAAAGTGATAGGACGCACTTTTCCCATAGGTTCAGAAGTTTAAAAAATGGGGCATATGATTCCCGGGTATCTGAAGTCTTGCCACTTCTGGAGGTTCATCCCGATGGGTAAACTAAGAAACAAGTGCAGCGGTTTGTGGATTCCGGCATTTTAACGCCTGTGGCATCGATTTCAATTAAGCCCAATTTCCTCATGGTTTTGCATGGGACATGGCCCTCACTGTGGGGCGTTAGCGACCGGGGGACAATTTGGGGGCAGCGAAGGTGGCGTGTCAGGGGGGATCAGAGGTGATGGGTCGGATTCTGAAGGCGGGCACTTATTACCGGTAGCCAATGGGCACGTACGTGCCATCGCCGCCGACCCCTCCGATCCGCGCGCCAACTTCAGCACGGTCCCTTTTCGCGGCGTTGACCTTATTGGGTTGGTGGCGCAGAGGGAGAGGCGCTGAGCCTGCGCGACAAAGATCAAGGGTTCGAATACCCTCAGGGTGATAAGTGTTTCCCCATATTTGGTAAGCCTAATTATGCTAATTACAAAATTTTGGGGGCGGAGTTAGCCTAATTAAGCCTCTCAAAAAGTCAAAATTCTAAAAATCTTCGAAATAAAGCTACGATAATTTAATAAAAAGATTTGTGATCAGAATTTTACGCTGAGCACGAATTTCGCTATAAGAACAACGCTTCTTTGTTTTTGTTTTTCCATTTGAGTTTATCATGCGAGAGGATTAAGGGGGGCCGCCGAAGGCGGTCCCCTTCATCGTCAAAAGAATCATTATTGCTCTGTGGCCTTTTATTCTTTTGTGACTTATTATACTGGGAAACTTATATGCAGGGAGACGCGCGAGCGCCGGAGCACAAAAGTTGCCGGCCGAAGGCCGGCAACTTTTGGGCGTAGGCGCGAAGCGCCCCGAGCGGAGCTCCCAGCCCCAAAGGGCTGGTCTCCGCCTAGATAAGGAAAACTAAGCCCGTTCTTCTCCAACTTTTTGTTTTGTGATTGCTTTGGAACGATTTTTGGATTGAACTCAGAGATTGGGCCGAAACCGCGAAAAAAGTTTTGACCCACCCAAAATTCGAGTAATAAGGGTGGTAAAATTACGTCTAAGTGAAAAACACGATTCCGGAGATGACGACTTGGCCAGGAGTTAGGGGTCGCATGTGAAAGAGCATGAAATTCTGAGTCTAGCGCCCCACACTTTCTCCAGACGAAGTTCAACGGCTAATGAGTTATGGCCTAATTAAGGGGCGTGATTTCGGCCAAAATCGCCGTTTTGGCAATCAAAAATTTGTTGACGAGCGGAAGTATCCTTCAAAATCATCGGATCGGGATGCGCTTCTGGATTCGAGTTGTCGACATGTTGGAAGAGGTTGCTTCGCAGTTTGAGCCAAATCCAATCGGTACGGATATAATGGCGGCTTATCAAACTTTTGATAAGCCCAAAAGACGCCTTTTTCTCAGGGGGCGTGGCATTCAAATTTTGGGGCACTCCTTTCCCGACTAGCTACAGACTTGGCATTCCGTGTGCCGAAACTAGAGGGTTCACCTAGAAAACGCATGTAAGCGATTCGTGATTACTCCATTTTGACGCCTGTGGCATTGTTTTGAAAATTTTCAAAACAAGCCGGGCGTCCGCACACTCTCTACCTTTTGCACCGTTCGACCCCTTTTGTGCGAATGGGGCGAGGGCTACAAAATTTTCACTGTGCAGTTTGCCCCGTTACAAAATCCCAATTTGTGCTAATGGCGGCAGCTTATCAGTTGGCATGCTGGAGGGTGGTCGGAGGGGTCGAGTCGGATCAGGGGCGGAGCGGGCATGGCACGCGCCACGTGCCATCACTGCCGATCCCTTCGACCCGCGACGCCGTCGCAACAACCCCTCGCCGCGTGCGCTACCTCACAATGGGTCGGTGGCCGAGAGGGGGAGTGCGAGACTTGCGCGACAAAGGTCACGGGTTCAAATCCCCTCAGGGTGATAAGGGTTTCCCCATATTTGGTAAGCATGATTAGTCAAAATTCAAAATTTTACGGGCGGAGTTAGCCTTATTTGGCCAGTCAAAAAGTCGAAATTCCAAAAATCTTTAAAATAATGCTAGAAAAAATTTAAAAAAAGAATTGTGATCAGAATTTTACGCTGATCACGAATTACGGCACTAGAGCAGCGTATCGTTGTTTCTGTTTTTCAAGATGCGTATAATCATGCGGGAGGATTAAGAGGGGCCGCCGAAGGCGGCCCCCTTTATCCTCAAAAGAATTAATGCTGCTCTGTGACTTTTCATTCCTTTGTGACTTACTATGCTGGGAAACTTATATGCAGGGAGACGCGCGAGCGCCGAAGCCCAAAAGTTGCCGGCCGAAGGCCGGCAACTTTTGGGCGTAGGCGCGAAGCGCCCCCGGCGGAGCCGCCAGCCGTAGGCTGGTCTCATCCCTATAGGGAAAACTAAGAAATAAACTTTCGCGATCCTTAACTACTGAATGCTTTCCAACGCCGCTCCGGCTCCCCCATACGTTTCTCGAGAAACCGCCAAATCCGCCGTCGGTTCCCCGAAATCTCGACGTTAAGCCTGATTATCTCGAGAATTCTCGAAATCCGTCAAAAATTTTTGTCACGTTAGCGCCTCCGTACAAAGGGAATAAGCTAAGAATTTGATTCTGAGTTCAGCGCCCCCAATATTGTACCAGAGAAAGTCCACAGCTTTCGAGTGTTTGCATGCTAAACACTGATAATTTGCAAAAAAGGCAAGTCGGTCCGAGTCACCGTACAAAACTTTTGGGGCAATCAGTGGATTCGGCTGATTCTGCACCAGGGGATAGCCAACATACCGGTGATATATGGATTCACCTTCGATTTTTGAATTAGGTCCCTAATCACTAATGAGCATGAAGCAAAATTTTAAAAAAGTGAAAAGAAGCACTTTTCCCAGGAGATTTGATGCCAATGTGGCGGGGCACGATGGGGTGATAAGCTAGAGTCTCGCCACTTCGGGAACGAAAACAAGATCAAAAATAAAAAGCTTTAATGTCGGCAAAAGTTGAAAAAGTTAATTTTTACGCCTGTGGCATCCATTTGAATTAAGCTGAGTTTCCTCATGCCTTTAACGGGTGGCGCGCGTTCACTAGGGTGTGTGTGCGAATGAGGCAGGGGCGCAAATGCGTATTGTGAATGAGGGTTCAGCGAAAACGGCTTCTGACTCCAGATTCCCAGTCATCGTTTTTGATGACCATTTGGGGGAGGAGCTTCATTATCGCCGGTGACGATGGCACGTGCCACCACCTTGGTCACCTCGCCGGACCCGCGCGACGCCATTACATAACCCCTCGCCGCAAACCCCGCCTTGATGGGTTGTTGGCCGAGCGCAGGGGGCGCTAACCTTGCGATCTCGACGTCGTAGGTTCGAATCCCTTAATAGTGATAAGTGTTTGCCCATATTTAGTAAGCTTAATTATGTTAATTAGAAGCTAATTGGGGCGGAGTTCAGCCAAAACATGTCAAAAATCTTCAAAATTACGCTATCAAAAATTGAAAAAAAGATTCTGAGTCAGAATTTTACGCTGAATACGAATTTGCTATTAGAATCTCTGCATCTGTGTTTTTGTTTTTTTGGATTCACGGTTTTGTGATTGTTCACGAAACGACTGCTGGATGCCCCGCAATAACGCTTTTGTAGTGCTCTAAGAATCTTCTCATATCTGTAGTTATTCTCACTTTTGTGACTTAATATAAGTATAGAAGCATCATTTGCAACTGACGGAGCGAGCCCTTTGCGCAGAGGGCCGGCCGAAGGCCGGTCCTCGCAGCAAAGGAGCGAAGCGACCCAGCCGCAAGGCTGGTCTGCATAGGATAGGGAAAAGTAAGAAAAAAAACAAGCGGTTTAGCCGGCAATGAACCAAAATGCCCGAGGCTTTGAAAACGTAAAACTATCCCGGGGAGACCGACGATTTTGCAAAAAAAAGTTGAAATTGTGTTTATTAAAAGTGGTAAAATTACGATTAAGTGAAAAACACGATTATCAAGATGTTACGCTAGAAGGATTCTGTAAAGGCCATTTTGTAGCTAAACATGTTCTAAGATCAGCGCCCCATACTTTTTCCCAAGGAAATTCAACCGTTTTCGAGATTTTGCAAATTAAACTTCCCCAATTTCGGGAATTTCGAGGTGCCAAGTAGTTGTCGCACCGTACTCGGCCGGCAATCACTAACTTTTGCTGAAACTTTCAGAATCCACGCCCAAGAAGCTAATCTAAGTCGTAGCTGGGCCCGAATTTGGAATTTCAAATTTTAAACTTTTTTATGATCGATTGACTTTTTGAAAAAGTGATCGGACGCACTTTTCCCATAGGTTCAGAAGTTTAAATTTTGGGGCATATGATTCCCGGGCATCTGGAGTCTTGCCACTTCTGGAGGTTCATCCCGATGGGTAAACTTAAAAACAAGTGCAGCGGTTTGTGGATATCGGCATTTTAACGCCTGTGGCATCGATTTCAATTAAGCCCAATTTCCTCATGGTTTTGCATGGGACATGGCCCTCACCGTGGGGCGTTAGCGACCGGGGGACAATTTGGGGGCAGCGAGGACGGTGCGTCAGAGGGGATCAGAGGTCGGATTCTGGAAGCGGGACACTTATTATCGGTAGCCAATGGGCACGTGCCATTGCCGCCGACCCCTCCGATCTACGCGCCAACTTCAGCATGGTCCCTTTTCGCGACGTGGACCTTATTGGGTTGGTGGCGCAGAGGGGGAGGCGCAACGCTTGCGCGACAAAGGTCAAGGGTTCGGATACCCTCAGGGTGATAATTGTTTCCCCATATTTGGTAAGCCTAATTATGCTAATTACAAAATTTTGGGGGCGGAGTTAGCCTAATTTAGCCTCTCAAAAAGTCAAAATTCTAAAAATCTTCAAAATAAAGCTACAAAAATTTTACAAAAAGATTCGTGATCAGAATTTTACGCTGATCACGAATTTCGCTACTAGAGCACTGTATCAACGTTTTTGTTTTTCAAGATGCGTGTTATCATGCGGGAGGATTAAGGGGGGCCGCCGAAGGCGGTCCCCTTCATTTTCAAAAGGATCGGTATTGCTGTGTGGCTTTTTATTCTTTTGTGACTTCCTATACTGGGAAACTTATATGCAGGGAGACGCGCGAGCGCCGAAGCACAAAAGTTGCCGGCCGAAGGCCGGCAACTTTTGGGCGTAGGCGCGAAGCGCCCCGAGCGGAGCTCCCAGCCCCGAAGGGCTGGTCTCATCAGGATAGAGAAAAATAAGAAAAAAAGTTACGATCTCCAGATTCCCCATACCCCCGCCAGTGTGCCTTTTATAAGATATCCAGATTCACGAGAAAACGCCGAATCCGACCTCCAAATCGCCAAATTCCCACGTTAAACACGTCAAAAACGTGAAAACGTCAAAAACGGCCATTTTCACTTTTCACGCCAGCAACTTTTTAAAAAGGCAATCGATAGAGAATTTCATGCTGAGTTCAGCGCCCCCAACTTTGTCAACAAGAAAGTTTATGGTTTTCGAGAATTTGCATGACAAAGTGTCGAAAAGTCGATCTCGCGGGAGTCAAACAAATTATCACCATGAGCCAATGGGCCGAATGATGCCGTTTTGCAAGGGGAAGTAGCCACTATATCGGGGATGTCATCGAAGTATTGCAAACTTGGAATTTCGCTCTCGATCAGTAGTTAGCATGCACCAAAAGTCAGAGGACGCACTTTTCTCAAGAAAATTGATAAGCGCTCGGCGGGGCATGCCTTTCCCGGGTAGCTAGCGTCTTGCCACTTTGAGACCATAAACTAGATCCTAAAAGAATGACTTTTACGCGGGCGATTCGTGATTGGTCAAATTTTACGCCTATGGCATCGATTTGAATTAAGCTGAGTTTCCTCATGCTCATAACGGGGGATGTGCGTTCACTGGAGTGTGCGTGCAAATGGCGTTTGAAGTGAAATGCGATGTGCTAATAGGGACTCGGTACTAACGGCACCGGCTCCAGAATCCCGGTCATCGTTTTTGATGACAATTGTGGGAGGGGCTTATTAGTTCGCCGGTGACCATGACACGTGCCATCACTATGTCACCCCGCCGGACCCGCGCGAGGGTATCGCCATAACCACTCGCCGCGCGCTTCTTTCAACAGGTTGTGTGGCCGAGTGCAGGGGGCGCTTATCTTGCATGACTAAAGTCTCGAGTTCGAATCCCCTCAGGGTGATAAGCGTTTGTACATAATTAATTATCCAAATTAGGCTATCAACAAGTCAAAATATCGAAAATTATTCATAATACAGCAATTTCAAATAAAAAAAAGGTTTTGTGATCAGAATTTTACGCTGAGCACGAATTTGACTACTAAAAGCACGGCTGTTTAACTTTCACTTTTCCAATTAGTTTTTGTGACTTATTATAAGTATAGAAGCATCATTTGCAACGAACGGAGCGAGCCCTTTGCGTAGAGGACCGGCCGAAGGCCGGTCCTCGCAGCAAAGGAGCGAAGCGACCCAGCCGCAAGGCTGGTTTGCGATACCCAGAAAAAACAGGGTTCCAAGAGTAACAACAGAGTAAAGGTTGTAGCATATTTCTATGCCAATCGTCCAAAACAGCGGATACATCGAATGCATGTTTTCAAAAGTCTGATATCGCTCTTTCAGATTCTGTTTAGCACGACCATTACGATAACGATGCAAATTTATTCTGAACAGCATGAAATAGAGCTGAAATTAACAAAATTTTGACGTGTTTCAAACAGGCAAGTGCAATGACTGACTGATAAAATGAAACTAACCGAAATGTTGCCTATGTTCCCGATGGTTAACATTATGACAGTCAGAGTTCGTTGTATTTGTATGATGCCCAAAATTACAAGGACCACCCAGATCCACTTAAAAAGTCAATAACTTTCAAACTCGCGATGCAAAATTGACTTACACAGCATAATATAAACAAAAGTGTGCCATAACACTTCCAGTTCTGATAGTTTTTGTAAAATGCGGTGGCAAAAGCTCGCTCAATCACAGAAGGAACTTGCATGTACCACATTGATAAAACTGCTAACGTCAAGAACTGAGCTACGACATATCTCACATTCGGCGTTAGAAAAGTGTTTCCAGACAACTCTTGTATTATGACAAGACTCCGCGTGACAGCCATTATTGGCAAAGTAGAATACACATTAATAACAGTAATTTTCAAGTTTATATGGTGCAACTTTTGTTTGTAAATTAGCTTAAAGATAGCGAATATTGAAGTAATGACAAGAATGACATTAAGGATAAGTTCGATAATGAAACATGAAAGGCTTGCGGTTGATAAAACACGACTG
The DNA here is from genome assembly GCA_024447225.1 of Panagrellus sp. LJ2284. Classification (NCBI taxonomy): domain Eukaryota; kingdom Metazoa; phylum Nematoda; class Chromadorea; order Rhabditida; family Panagrolaimidae; genus Panagrellus; species Panagrellus sp. LJ2284. Next base: position 8,466,818 of record JAMRYC010000004.1, read on the forward strand.
CTCTCTAGTGACGAAACCATTGGAACTGCTGAGAATACGTATAGGTTTACAAAATGTAGTACGTTTTATTAAATTTATACCAGTCATCATATAAAAAAGCTCAAAATGCAGCTGCGAAATGTGAAACAAGGGTTCAGTTTATCGGTATCGAAAGCGATAAAAGGCTAAATTTGAGACACCATTCAAACAGTAGCAAGATTTCTTTTCTTTTGTTTTATTTATAACTCGTATTTCATAAATTTGCATCCAACGGCACAATTCTTGTAGTCTTTGTATTATTTTTTACTAGATCCGGATCATTAGGATCCTGGTAGGCGGCTAATGCTTCAGGTATTCTCAAAGGTATCATTCGATGTCGCAAAATCAACCACATTACCAACGTAAAACCCATTAGTAAAAGTTCAACGTTCCATGCCCATCTTGGCCCAAAGTCAGTGTAGAGACTGCTGATAATGATCGGACCGATAAACTTGGCAGCGCCGCCGGATACTTGAAGCCAGCCTTGTTGAGCTGCCTGCGGTCTGGGGCCAATAATTTTCGAGAATAACGTGTTTAACGAAATATTGAAAGTAGAAAAACAGACACCAAGAATCAGCACGAAAGAGCCATAGAAAAGCCATACATTCACGGGGGATAAGTCATAGCACCAATTGAAATAATCGATGTTGCAACCTGCGAGTTCAGTGCCGTTTGCGGCGTTGACATCTAAACATTAACTTGTAGAAAAATAAATTTGTATAATTCTCATAATACCGTTGTGGTTGAAAACGACAAGTTGACCACCCAAGAATGGCCAAGAATACGTAAGCAAGTAAAAAATAATTAATCCGCCTGCAGCAAAATATAGTGTTTGTTTACTTGTTATTTTTGTTCCAATATTAAACTTAATGTAAATCACATGAGTCATAAGTGTGCAGAACGCCTGTAGCGCCTGCGCAATTGCAACATTACGAACTACAGTAACCCGGTTCCAAGCAAACATGGTCATGGCTAACGGCGTACCAATGCTGAAAATGACTTGATAAGTTTAAATTCCATATTTGTAAACTTTTTTTGAAAAGTGGGTGCACGCAACAGATCAACTTCCCCAGCGCACAGAGCAAGTTTTGTGTGCACATTGCAAAACTCCATAAAGGTAAAAAAAACTTACGATTCTAAGTTTGTCATAACAAACATCTGGCAAAACCGCGTAAAATAACAGACAGAGCTGGCAACCCTATCGTAAGAAGGAAGTTTACCGTACTTTTCCTAAAAATAAGCGTCTTAAAATCAACAATCACAGACAAACAATTACCATGTCTCTCTGGTGCGGAACCCCAATATATTTTTCAATAAAATACTTTTTGACCAAAACTATTGCAAACACAAGCATGACGATTCCAACCAATGCGGGTGCAGTATAAGTGTTGATTTCAACACGACTTCCAAGATAGATTCTAGAAGTACCCAATGGTGTGAAAAGCAGTTGAAATGCTGGACCCATGGACAATCCGATGGAAACTCCACCCGTAACGTATGCAATTGCCTTCGAGCGGTCTCCACTGGTGGAGGCTGCGCAGGCGTAAGCTTTTAGAATGCTCACATTGGCAGATCCAAAACCACTAATTGCCCTTGCGATTAACAAAATCCATTTTTTCGTCAAGGGAAATGGCAAAACTGGTGCAAAAAAGTAGACAATATTTCCAACAATCATAAAACTCAAGCTCACATATAGTGGTGGCACACTGCTTTGAATTTTGTTGCTCCATATTCCAATAGCAGGTGATGCGAACATCTGAGCAAGATTGTAAGTGGCGATTATAAGTCCACAGAAGTTTTCTGTTGCTGTGGGGTCGATCTAAAACATTAAAATGTAGATCATTTTTTTCATTGTGATACAATTACAGTTTGCAAGTACGGCCACATTGACGCAAAATACAGCGAGTACTGTACCGATCCAATGAAACAAACACATGTCGCAACATAGATCGATGTCCAATCGGTTTCCGGTTCTTTAGAAATTAGGGAATTTGTTGAAGACACCGTCGACGGAGTCATAGCTGAATATGATGACATTAACGATTTAATTGTAGCAACAGAAATTGTTTCATTTAACTTTTTGTTGCGATTCTCATCAGTTAGCTTTGTTGTCAGTGTCATCAGAGCGTCGTTTTACAGACAAAGAACACTTTGAAAAGGTTCCCAGGGTGGTCTTTTTATAACGTTTATAACAGCTACCGTCAATTATTGTCGTGAAGACACGGTCACCATTATCGTCCCACGAAGACCGAACCAATTAATGTTTAAACATCAGTTTCATGGCTGTGAACAAGCGACTCGCTTACTTACAGCAAAGATGTTGTAGGAGAGGCCACGAGCAAAAAGCCACGTATTTGATGAGATGCACCCCATAAACTATTATGGACGACAGTCGTTGTTCTTTTGTCTGTGTACGTGAAGCTCGTTAAGAGCATGAATCAACGCCCGTCATTTCAATGCATTTTTTCAAAATTCACATGCGAGGAATTAAAGTTTAAAGCACAACCACGTTTTTATTTTGATAGCGATCAGATGTTGCATGATACCTCCATTTCTAGGGGGCAACATACAGCATCAAGGAAAGGGGGATCAATTGCCATTATTAAATAAATAAAAGTTTATTTCAATATTGCCATTATTACATAAACTTTCATTTCTATGATCTACAGCGCACGTGTGTCAATCACATATGTCACGTAGTGATTTCCATTGGAAAATTCGCATTCGGAGGTCGATAAAGTGTAGAAATTCGATAAGCGTACCTTCTCTTCCACAGTTTCTGATATCTTTTGCAACACATCAGGAGATGAGCCTTGTTGAAACTGAATGTTAATGTAACAGCCATTTAACATTGTAGCGGCCTGTAATTATAAATATAAAAAACAACTTGTTTTGAACAAAACTTACAAGATAATAATCGACGATGGAACACACCAGAGCCTCGGATGCCGGAAAATCGTCCAATTCTAACGTAATACGGTTTTGGTAAACTTTGTTTTCCACCATAATAGCGTCGTACTGCAAGTTCTCCACGCCAAGGCTGAAATGTGAATTAGAATCACAAATGAATAAAAAATGCGCACAATTTTTAAAGCGCATTTGGATTGGATACTCACATAATGCTTTCACACCCACTAATCAGTGGCCATAATTCCGAAAACAAAACCGGCGTAGTAAACTTGCAATAGGATAAATCAATATCATTAACGGCTTTTCCTAAGAGACTTTTAAGGTCAGAAAATTCCAGGTTATCAACGTGTCCAATACGCACTGCCGTTAAATGATAATGACAATCAGGGCGCACAAATTCTGCATCAAAATTGACGTCATAAATACCGTAATAAACAACAGTTTTTCCGGTGTTTTCTGGTGAAGCAGTTTCCTTAAACAAAAATATATATTTAACTTGTCTTAAAAATGAATGAAGACATTCTTACAAACAAGCTATGATCAACGTAACTAAAATAAGGTTGATACTTGTCGGCGCATTGTCTAAAAAGAGGTGAAACTACTTTAAAGTCGTGGGAGTTCTCCTCAGGCGTCAATTCTATAAAGCGGATGAGCCAGTCATAAGTGAAACGTTGGATGGCAGTGCTAATGGTGGTTGAAGACATGAAGTGAATTGGTGACTGTCTGGTCTGAAAAACATGGTGTAATAATAAAGCTTAAAAATTTTAAGACAAACATCTTTTTGACAACACGAGTTCAGCGCAGCTAATGGAAGTAAACTACGGATTGCATTTTGTAATTGAACCCTAAACGAACAAATGACAATCGTTAGACAAGTATGACTTTTCGCGGAGGGAAACTTGCGCACTCGAGTCCAGATGTGCAGGAATTGGCTTTTGTTTCATCTTGTCGATAGCTGTAAAACGTCGAACGATTGTTTCCTTCAACAAACCAGATTTTAGTAGATCGTGTTGTATAAAGCTAACGTTTCGGGTCAAACCCGCTTAGCATGATTCAGGGAAAGAGCAGATGTTTGATTAATGTTGTGGATTGAAACACGATTTGGTGCACTAGAATGGACTTTTTGGAAACAGTCTCATTTTTTGCTTATGGAACATTGTGGAAGTACTTTCTTACGATTAGTTCTTAAATTTAATAAAAACCATACTGCTGCCAACTCAGAGTTCACAGTAAGCACACAGCTCTGTTTTAACCCACCACATTAGTCAAACATCTGCTCTTTCCACGAATCAATCCATTCATTCACCGTTTGTTAAAAAAGTTGTAAGCTGCCTTATTGAGTCACTTAAACATTCTGTCTTTACTTTTTGTTTTCAATGAAACTAACTCAATGTCGCTGCCGCCTGTTGAATTATCTGACTTCTTTGTTAATCAGGATGCGCTTATTTACTTATTATTAACTACCGACGGTTTATTTGCAATGTTTCTAAACTATGTAATTCTTGAAAAGTCAAAACATTTAGGAAATTACAAATACTACTTGCTCAATCAAAGTGTCGCTGGTGCTTTAATGTCAATGATTATCATTGTAGCACATCCCACGATCCTAGCGCCACATTATTGTATTTTTCTGGTATGTGCAAAGTACTTGCAACTGTTTTTAATAAAATATTACAGACTGGACCATTTCGTTCTACTGGAACTATAACAACGGTCGTAGTTTTAGCGGCAATTGCAGTCGTAGCTGTGTTAAACACGTTCTGTACCATTTTGTGTTCTATTTTAAATCGATACATATATATGTTTCATTCTAATTATAGTTACATTTTTAACAAATGGTATTTGCTTGTAATTATTTTCTTGTCGAATTGCATTTTCACGTTTGGTTTATTTTTTTTTGATTCGGCATACTTTTACCTCTCATCAAAGTATGGTGACGATCGCACACAGAGAGGCGCCTGGTGCCATAGTCAACTTTTATAATGAGCCGACGTTGTACTGCCTAAGCGTCCATGATAGTTTAGTAAGAGAGTACTTATTCCTCGTTTGTGTGATTTGCATAGGTTTTATGTTTCTATTAATCTTGATGACAGCGGCATTTGTATCTTCTATTAAAAAACTTAAAGGAATGCGTGTGTCCAAACTGTCAAAATCACTTTACATATCTGCTATTGTGCAATCTTCACTGCTTATCATAACCATTTTTTTACCGTTATCATTGTTTGGATTGCTTATGCTCTTACAAGTTAGCGGTAGCGTCAACTTGGCTAGCTTCTTACCATTTGTCAGTTCTTTGCATGGAACCGTCGACACTTTAAGCATGTTATACTTTATTGTACCGTATCGAAAATACTGTATGTCACTTTTTTGTAGAAGAAAGTCAAGCGTGGCTAGTCATCAACAAAATTCATAAAGTATACTTCATATATGAGCATGGTGTTGTTTGTTGTGTCCCACAAGAACTGGAGCTTATCCTTACCGATTTTGATTGAATATAAACCACAGTAACTGTTACAATATTATAAGCTTCCCCCCTTTGGCATTAATCGTTTTTGAGCTCAAGGACCAAAGTTGCATTCGTCAAAGCTCAAACGTATGGTCGACGAAAGCGCTTATTTTATGATGGCAATGACTACTATTAATGTGCGACGTCGAAGCTTTATTATCTGCCAAATGGCGTGGGCTATTCGACCGAAGATGAAAACTAAATGAAGCAGTTATGCAATTCCAATTCTTTTATTTATTTTCGGTGCATCTTACACATATAAAAGGAGGAACTCCTTTTCATTGACCAGTCTGGAAAGAACAAGATTCTTCCCTTTATCAGAAAAGCTTCGCCTCAGGCGATGTCTGAACTGCATATAAAACTTTGTTCCGAGTGGACTTGAGTGCCTCACCCTAAAAAATGCGTATAATTCTTGATTCTACTTATGTCACACGCGTCGTGCCGTATGTTTTTTCTTGCAATTGGTAGGTCCAAGTCGTTCAATACGCCTTTTACTGGAATTCGCGATAATGATATGACGGGGTAGCTAGGTTTTTGTGCGGATAATTAAGCATTGTATATGTAGTTATTTTTACTTTTTGTTAGGAATACTGAGAAAGTGACTAAAAGGGCGATATGATGGAATTTAAATAGTTGTTGATGTATACGTGTGAAATATAAAAATTAGAGGTTAATTCAGAATTTTTGCAACATCACGTTGACTTTAGGCTACGTAAACGCGTTAAAAACTACGTAAATACGAATTTTTTGTCCAAGATAACGGTAATTTGGGACATAAATTGTAAATTTTGTTCTACAAACCCACAAACAATATCATAAACCGCCTTAAAAAAACCAGTATTATCACATCCCATGATGCCAAAACACTTTTCCCGGATGTCAGACCATAGATACCATTTCACTTGCCATTAAAATCAGAGCTAATACCAAAAAAACTTTACAAAAAGCAACTTTTAATGCGATTATCCGCACTATCCACGCCACATCCGACATTTTTCGTCTATTATTCCCCCTTGCATCCTGCCAGCCGTAATTTGACACACAATCCCGCCGTCACCTCATGGCCTAATCACTCGATGCCTATCATCAGTCAAGTTTTGCGACTCCATGCCGTTCGCACACATGTTTTGACGTCATTGCATTCTTAAATCATTGCAAAATACTTCCCGACCGCCTGCGAAAACATCCCCTTGTCGCTTCCTGAAGTTGCGGCATGTCATCAGTTGGCTTTTCAAATGCCTTAGCTGTCTTTATTTGACCTTTTATCCCATCCTGAATAACGTATTTTTATACAATTACGAAAATTGTATAAATTACCGCCAACACATGGTCTTTTCTAAAACAATTGAAGCTGTTTCATTATGCCAACGCCGCTAATGGAACAATAAGCAGAATTTTTCCCGTAATTGCATCCATTGTTGTGCCATTTTGGCCATTCTATTGTCTATGGGTTTCCATTCCATAAACTAAATGATATTTTTTTCATAAGCGTTTTTTGTCCATTTTTTCATGCCTTTCCTTAATGCAATTTGGCAAGAAGTAAAGTGTTAGTTGTTCCGTACGTGCAAAAGACGCTGTAAATGTGATAACACATCTTCAGGGAATACGAAGCACTGCCTTCCGGGCTTCCTTGAAGTGCTGCTAAAAATCCGTGAAAGCTGCCCTCTGGAAATTGAAAAAAAGATGAAAGTCAACACTTTTGGACTTTAATTTATGCAATTTACGGTCGTTTCGGTCCCTTGTCTGTGAGAATCTCTCTGTTTTCCGGGTTTTTGTGTGCTCCGGCATCCAGCCTTCAGTCTCCAGCCTTGAGGGCAAAAAAGCGGTTTATGTTTATCTGCGGGGCATTTATGTGTTGACAGCCCAACGTCTACTATTAGCTCACTTTAGTTCAGTTTAACCCGACCTTTTCACAAACAGATAAAGCTATTTTGCCTTTTTTTGACAGATTTAAATCCTAAAGCTGTCTGGCAAACGTACTTTTTTCATGGTGTCATCATCAAACATCAGCGTTACGGAACTGATTCTTTGTTTTAATCTTTCTGAAATTGGTCAATTTGAAGCCATCACATTGCCTGAGTCAGCGTTCAAGCATTTTATCCGTTTAGTAGTTTCATGTAGCATCATGTGACGTAATTCAAAAACAAAAGTTTACTTACAAAGAAAAGCATTTATTCATTGACAGTAGATCCTCGTCGACGTTGCACTTATACGTTGTTTCGACAAAGAAGACGGAAATGGGCGGTGAGTGAATATAATAAAAGATTATTAGGGCACATATATGATGGATAGCTCTCTCTGCTTCAATAATTTTGATGAAATTTGGCAGTCGCTAACTAATATCCATGTGTTTTGATGCTTTTGCACACATTTGACCCATCTTTTTGGTACGGTAGCATTACATTACGTCTTATCTATATCTTTTTGGTTATATAAGGGCGTCTCAATAATCTAGAAATTGAGAATTACACCAAATTGTGACGTAACAATAAGACTGCTATTTTGAGTTTGTTTTGCTTCACAAATTGGCATTTTGGTGTTTACCAGCTCACAGTTTGCAGTAATTCTAAACTAAAGGTATTACAGTAGCGGCAGTTTTGTTAAATTGAACCCCCGTGTTATCAATTGCAGCATTTTCATTTCGCCCCCACTTCATTTGAACTCTTTTTCTTTCAATTTTATTGTTATTGCTGTTTTTCGGGTTCAATTTGGTTTTCCTTTTTTATAAATAAGCCAAAGTAGATTGCTTACGCATCGGATGTACACTTGACACAGCATTAGTAATGCTCGCCCGCGTAGCCCCACAATTAAGGATAAAAAATACGAATACAAAATAAAAGCCGACTATCAAAGGTTACAATTAGGATTTCACAGCAGTTAGGGAAGTTTTACACACTGACTCTTGGAATTAGCTTTTTTCGTACTTTGATTCATCGTAGTACGTTTAGGATAAATATTATAGTAGTTTAGTTGGTCAGTAGCTATAAGTGTTACAGTATTTTGGAATTTTGGAGTGGTTTACAAACTTGGAGTGAATAGCTGTCTGATTCGCAGTCAAAATATTTATATTTTAGTCCATCAACTTCTAAGAAATCAGCGAACCTTCAAAGGATCAAAGTTTTGTGGTTGCGTGACTTATCTTTGACAATGGTAACTACATTTTTGCAACATTTTTTTGCGTCTTCATGGCCATGCCATGGACCTACTTTCGTGACTATACATTACCGACGAAGCGAATACGCAACAGGGCCCCAGTGTTGGCGAATAATTTGTCACTTTCGCCACGTCGCCCCCGGGTGTATGGCCATGAATGTAAGGAACGTGGGTTGTGTCCTCTGGCAATGGCACAGGACCCGCCCATTGAAAATTTGTATGTTTGTAAGTACCTAGATCCAAGTTAAGTCACATGGCTGCGCTTTTTGGACATTTTTGTTTGTCATCAATCATAACTTGTTTTCAATAGACGCGGAAGCTTTAATTTATTTGCTTTGCAACATTTAGCAACATGTCTGTCTTCATTTTGGCTAATTTATTTATATTTCTCGACCGAATGGACCACTCCTCAAAAGCTACTGTAATCTTGGCCCATTTATGCCGGCGCCAAATTGCAAACCGCTTTCTCATTGCCAAAACACCATTTATAAAACGCAACTTATGTGTGCCAAAACTACTTTATTTACCGCGATCTTTGCTCAAGTAAAATAAAAACCACTTTTTCACGGAGGCCAATTCAAAGATCCAGAAGCCATTGCCACCAAGTCTAACCGGTCATTTTCAACCCCACAAGGCCCGCCTTGGTGTCTGCGGCGATAAACCAATTTAAACCTCTATTTCGTCACCACTGGTCATACAACTTTTACTACCCTATGTATCCACACGTTATCCAAGACCCAACCCAATATATAGGCGTTTGAAACAAATAACAAAAGAATGGCGCCAGTGAGAACGTGTCTTTATCGAAGGACAAACAAAACCCTTTTTTGCTCCAACAAAACTGTGTTTGCATTTCGGATATCGCGTGCCAAGTCTTTTGTAGAGTGAATTTTTTAAGTTATGGTGCGTGTTTTTCATTTTTGGTGGTGAAGTGATAATGCATCAAACCTAAAAGGGTGTCAGTTACAGGGAACCCCCTTTTTTTATATACACATTTGACAGTTTTGTTCTTTGTGTAATGGTGATGTCTGTTCTGTTTTTGGAGACGAAGCACGTGTAATCTGTAATAGCGTGGTCATAACATTACTTGCATTTTATTATGTTTTGACTTTGTCCCCTTTTTCGGTCAAAGTTACGGTATTTTGGTTATTTTGAGCGTGATAAGACTGTGGTTTGAGCCTTTACGTGAGGGTGGATAAGAAATCCGATTAATGGGTACGTTTCAGTAGCAGGTGGAGTGTACTTGTCAACAGTGTCAAACAGTACAGTGGAGATGTCAACTCGCGAATCGTTACGTGTTTGGAGAGATTTTTCGACGGATGATCGGATAATGTTGAGGGAAACTTTTAAACGGTTGGTTCATCGACTTACTCTGCAAACAATTAATTTTTCTTAAAACTGACCTTAACTTTAACTTTAAAATGTATATTTTATACATTTTCAGCGCCATTGCCCGCTCCGATTTCGGTTCCGAAGTAATCTTCAACCTCCTCAAAGGCAACGATAAACTTTGCAATCGTCTTTTGGGTGTCACCCACATGCCAACATCCATCGCTGTCCTGAGACGAGAATACCCTCGAGCGGCTCAGATTGGGGATGGTGTTCAGAGATTCCTCTCAGAAGTATGCCACCGTTTCCCTCAGACATAAACTTATCGACCAACTTTCAGATCACAGCTGACCTTAACAACCCTCTAATCACCCCGGGTGTGATCATCAAAAAGTGCCGAGTTCTCGGAGCTCATCACAAACGTTGGCGAGTCGACTTCGAGGCTGATAGCTGGATGCATGTTAAAAGTGCGCTTCTGGCTACTATTGTGAGCGGGTTTCCAATTAAGTGTAAGCAAAACTATAAGTTTGTTTTACAAAACGCTAAATATTGTAATTTCAGCATCAACAGATTCAAGCTGCATCGAACTACACAAATTCTGTGCCAAACTACCCTTCAGCCAATCCAGAAAACAAGACAAAATTCGTGCCATTTGGCTGGAGTTTATCGATGTCGTCGTGAGGAATATGAAGTCGGGATTTATGGATGTAAGTTTTTCCCTTTTTACAGATTTAATAATGACATTTTTCGTATACTAAAAAGCGAAAAAATTGCAAAAATTTAACTAACAAAGTTTTCAGAGCGTCTGCCACGGTTACGAAGCAGTCGAAAACGAAGACGTCGTTTCTGATCAGCCATCAACAACATCATCAACATAATCACTGACAATTCTCATGCTTCACTTAACCTCAGCGATTCAACGATACAAAACTCAATACGGGCTTTTTTCAGTGTTTCATCTCTATTTTCACACATTTCAACCGTTATCTTTAGTCTTTTTTATTATTAGAAATCGCCATTACTTATTTATGACAACTTTCCAATTTAAACATTTTACCAGGTGTAAATTCTAATTGTAAGTACGACTTTCAACTCAAAAACTCATAAATGCATAAACAGTGGAACAGCTATACAACTGACCAGCCTATTTTGTTGTTTGTGTAAAAAAACTTGGCAAGAAATCAAATATCAAGAAGCAATGTGATAAAGTGGCGTCAGACAGGCAGTACGCAAGGTCAACGTGTGGATGTACATTCGAATTTTTTTGAATTTTCAGCACTTTGACCACCGCTGGCAAGTTTGAACGGGATTCCCATGCACAGGATAGATAAAGGCAAAGAAAACATTCGCTAGTGTTGCAATTTTTTCATTGCGAGTGACGGTGCCAGTGTCCATTAATGGTCAGGCTGTCGGAATAGGGCATGACTAGGACAAGGGTAAAAAGGTTACTGATAAGACGTGAGGGACAGACTGACACCGATCCGTGAGATGGAAGGTGGTACAATGAAGCTATCAGGTGGTAGGGGGTTGTACCGGGTAAGTACAGGGTGTTAAAGGGTTGAAGAGTGACCAGTGGGGTTGGTAGGGTGTTTAGAAGTGGGAATTTTGGGTTAGTTTTGCGATTTTTTGATGGATGGAAGTAATGTTATTCAGCCGGAAGTCCAATTTTCATCCAATAGTGCCAATGTTTGCAAAGATCCTGTCCCATGTTTACCACAACCTTCTCAAAATCAAAATCCCACAACCTTCCGACTATCCACAGGTGGCCAATTTCCATCGCAAACCCTCCGGGCCACTCTTCCGCCCACTCATTTCCCCAAAACAGCCAGCTCCCACACCGCTTCACCTCTTTGACCATCCCAAACCCCGATTCCCGTACAGTAAATACTCACTTTACCACTTCCATAAACCTCGCGCTTTGCAACTTACCTAAAAAGACGCGCGAAAACACATTGCATCAAACAATAAGCAAACAAAGTTTGCGCCTTCAAAGACGATTGATACCGTCATGGCCGTTGCCCAAAACGAGCATCAATTTCGCGCTTCTCACCTGCCGCCATCTATCAACATCTTCGACCGTGAAGGCACCTTTTTTGTGACACTGGTTTTCATGATCGAAACGCGCTAAAAAAGAATGACAAGGATGCCTGGGGACGCAACTTTTTGTACAACTTACCGTAGATCGAATTACTCATGTGTCTTTGACACCTTTGATAATAAATTGCTTTTTTGTTTTCTTTGAACTCGATTGAGCATCGGGAACAGCAAACTTTCTTTGGGTTGTTATCAGTTTTTTTTTTGTTAAATGACCGGATTACGGTAGTTTTGTCAAAATGGCACTCCTAAACAACGCTTTTGCAACTTTAGCGTCTAAAGTCAATGTTTTATACACTTTTTCTTCAACGAACTTCCCAATCATGACGTTTGAGACGTTTTTACCCATGTCCTGATCAGGCAGACGTCTGTTGCCAGCCGGTGTCGTTCATGCATTCCATTGTTGACGCTAGAGCGGTAAAGACGGACCCCCAGGCTGACGCCTTTTTGTCCGTATCTTCACTGATCCTAATCTTTACGTGCTTCTGCCTCCAGGGTGGCAGTATTTCTTACCTCTTTTTTACTCCATTTTGGTGTGTTCTTTTTTATCGGCGTAAAAGTGAGGGTACACTTTGTCTGGGGGAGGAGGGGTTGGGGTGTCTGTGTTATTCCGCCTAGGGGTATGATATATGTTGAAAGTTTTGAGGGTCTTTTTGGGTTTTTGAGTTGATTTCTGGGGTCTTTGGCCATGTCTGGCGTTCTTATTTGGCTGATTTTTTCAATGTTTTTTATAAAAACTAATCAAAACGTTGATTTTATTCATAAAAACAGTAATCTTCTCATAACTTTTTCTTTCATATAACTTTTTCCACCCCCAATACAGTCCCCAACCCTAACAGCTGTGAAACAGTCCATCTGCCCCCATCAAAATGCCTTTGTGACCAGATTCCGTTGACATCTGACGCTCGGCCTGCCCTCCCATCTATCGTCACTTCCCCTCTTTCGGCAGGGCAAACCCACTGCTTTTTTGGGTCTTTCGGGTCGATGTCGTTCAAGAAGCCCGTTGCCGTCGGTAAAAAATGTCTGGACGACCCTTGACGCCGTGTTACTCGGTAACACAGGCTCTTTTTGAAGAAGCCGTTGCCTCCAGGACAATAGCGCATCGATCACGGCAGCAACCCTCATCGATGACGTCCGGTCGTGCCAGCGTACACACCGAGGTACGTGTTGATTTAAAAGTGCTCCACAAAAAAATTCAACACTCCTGGAAGACAAAGACGTAAAAAAAGCAACGAAAAAAACAAAACTGCGCAAAGAAGTGATTTCGTTTTTGCCTTTTGGGAGGGTTAGGTCACTCGGTAATGCAAATTTTACAATTTTTTTGGTTCATGGAAAAGAGGTGTGCCACTGGAATTGGCTTAACAGTACATTTGGTATGTCATTTATGCATTTTTTTAAACTTTAAACTTATTCAACAATTTACCGATGCCAGAAACCACAAAACTGTGTCAACGTCACTCTCTCAATGCCACTTTTAACCTCTGATTTCCATGTTAGTCCATCAAAAAGCGTCCACATCCGTCTAAATTAGTCAATCGAACATCGTCACCCTCTGCCCAAATGCCAACTTCCTCCTTCCCCTCTCAATCCACCCACAAATCCGAACACCATAGACAGCGTCGCGATCGTTCAATGCTAACGACTTTGCCATTTACGGAATTGTCCGATCCGCACTTGATTAACTCTTTGTGTCAACTGGTACCCGTACTCGGATTCACAGCTCGTGTTTGTGTTCGTTTTTCGTGAATTTTGAATTCTGTTTTGTTCATTGCGATGATTGACTCGACTCACATCGCTTTCACTTCCACCGTATCGCCAAAAAGTGCAAACCCGAAAAGGAACATCCGAATTCAATCATGTGACAGTTTTTTTGAACATACTCATACCATCTTTGACAAAGCAAAGTCGAACATTCAACAATTTTGCATAAAGCGAACCGTAATATCAAATACGGTAGCTTGGTTTAGCGGTTTCGTCAAATTTTCCCACAACAAACTTCAAAAAACCAACATTTACATAAACAAAGGACCTTAAAAAGCTGTTTTTTTCAGAAGTAATGGAATGAGTGTCAAGTGCGGGTTCCATAACTCTGTCGGAAGAGTACTCGTGGACGTGTAACGTGTAAAGGATGCCCTTTTGCGGCGTTTACGAGTGAAGGAGTCAGTTTTTTCTTTGAATGTAGGGTTTTTCTTAATGAGTCTGGGTTAAATTCGGGGATAGTTGACACTTTTTCGAAATCAGCGTGTTTTAGCTGTTTTTCTTGGAGCGCGAAGTGTCTTCTCTATCATTTTAACTGTCAAAACCAAGGTCACTTTTGTGAAATTTCAATTTTTTGCGGAATAATGCTTCAAAAACGGTCAAATTCGGGATTTGAACCCTTCAAAGGAAACCGACTTAGATTTCGGCGTGAATGCAAGATACAAAAGACGGTTCAAACTTTAAAAAGGGAGGCCAAGCTTGGCAATCTGTGCCTTGCGCAAACTCTAATTTGCGTTTCACCACCTGTGGAAGCGATCTTCCCGTCGCCTGGCTCTAATCTGTCCCCATCGAGCTCGCGGGGCTGCCTGTTGTCTAATCAATCAATCACTCATCTTTGGTCGAGGACAGTGACAGTGACTTGGCGATGGCGGCACAGCACTGTTTGGCCACGCCACATTGCGCAGCGGGTTGCTTCGTTGTGCAACGATATATCCGTGTTTTGGGTGATTGAAACTGTCGCGTGCCTCCAGCTGTTTGGATAGGATGGGCTTGGTGACAGTACCGTTAGCTGTTTATAGCTGATGGTACTGAACGGAAGTGAATATGAACCTCCTTCGCTTCGTCGGAATGGCACAGTCAAGCTGAGGTTGATGATGTTCCTCCTGTTGCCGTTCGAGTTTTCGTCACGGGGTCCCCAATCTCTGCGCCTTCGAGTCAGTAGGCGGAGTCGAGTCTCACTTTTTTCTTCCTTTTCCCTTGGGTCGGCCTGCCGGTCTTTGGTAGCGCCGATCGGCTCGCGCAACGCAGCTGCCCACCCTCGCCACACGCCTTTTTTCGTTCTCCCCGAGTCCACCCTGCCATTTTTTAACTCGGTAATTTCCGATTCCGACACACTATACCATTCGTGATTCATGATTACCGTGCTCTGTTTCATAACTGACATCTGATTATCTTCAGACGCCCTCCGGCGACTCCTCCCACCCACCCCGTTATCACCACACCGCCCCACGGCTCTTCGCCATCTCCATCCCCACCCTGAAGGCTCACTCTCTCGAGAGGGGCTACAGTTGGCGTGCTCCTGTGGCTCCTCCGAAACCGCTCTAACATCCATTTGACCCATCGATAGAAACGGCCATGGCATCACATCAGCGTGTTTTGACGGATTCGACCAACTATCAAATTGCCGCGGATCACTTCAATTCGAGCATGTTTCACGGGACCGCGACATCGTCTACTTCCACGACGACGCTTATGGGCAATGTCAATCTGATCTGTGAGGAATCCATCCAGACTTCGCCATCGACCTCACTTGGGTATGTTTGGGTTCTGTTTTGACTACGGCACTGATAGCAACGTTCAGCTTCAGCCAATTCACCATCCATGACAACTCCCCGCGCCCGATCTACTCCGCTACCGGCATTCCGGGCCGAGTCCCGATGGTGTCCTCTATGTCGAATGCCATCAAGGCGTATTCTGGCCCGCTCCAAGGATCTGTAAGTCGCTTTTAATGATGTCTGCATTGCCCTCTGAATCCCTAATGACCGATCCATCATCCTTTCCCGATCTTACAAATGCCGTAACATGTCTTTGTCGGTCGCCTTGATCTCGGCATCTGCCCCTTTACGAGCTGTTTTGTCGCGCAACGCGTGCCGTTACACTTTTACGAGGTCCAGTGCCAATGCCACAGGATCAGACGACATGGCACACTTTCACTGTTTTTTCGAAACAACGTGCACAACTCAAAAAGTTGGAAGTTTGATTGATGCGATTCTTGTTGTCAACTTTCTGACCGCAATCATCACAAGATTCACCCCCTCGGCTTTGTCTACCGAAGGCCTCCCAGCATGGGGGCCATCGCCTCAAGCCCCCACGCGTGGTACGACTTCCCGCATTCTCGTATTTAGTTTTTTGTTCTTAACCTTCTTAAAGTTGGAAAAAGTGAAGTAGACAAACAAAAGCCTTCGGGCGCTGTGCCAGATAAAACTAGGGCAAGTTTTCAATTTCGGTTTTTAGCCGTCAGTCAATCGGAAACGTCACGCAGATGCCCAACTCCGTGCCAAGCTGGATCGTCAAAGCGTACCTGCCGTGCCTGCTACCATTGATAGCGTCATCCATGAGGGAGTGTTAGCACTTCGGAACCTCCGGGCCAATGAGAAGCAGTTTGTGCCATCTTTCGACGACTTTTACCGTCACCAGTCGGAGATTGATAGCAAGGCTCGACTCATGACTGTTCAATGGCTCGGTGAAGTATGCGACGACCTCCTCTGTGATCCCATCATCTTCCCATTGACTGTGAATCTCTTCGATCGGCTAATGGCACAGATCCCCGTCCCACGGGCATCGCTCCAGGCATTCGCTTCGGCGTGTTTGTTGCTTGCCGGGAAGATAAAGGCCCCGAATCCGACGACTGCAATCGTAATTGCTGATTTTAGCGATGGTGGGGTAGCGATTGATGCCCTTCTCGTGAGTTTTGATCACTTTTTCGACCATACAGTAAGCCATTTCCTTTCAGGATTGCGAAGTCACCGTGATAATGACCCTCGGCTGGCAGCTCTACACGCCAACCGCGCTCGACTTCCTCGATCAAATGCTAATTCGATGCCCTGGTATGCGGGGTATCCGTCAGGACTTCCCCATGATCCTGCGTAAAGTGCTAGAAGGTGGGTGGTCGAATCCTTTTTTCTATCCTTCTTCGTAAAAAACGACTTACATCCCTTCTGGGTAGGGTGATTGACCACCCAGGACGCCCAGGGTGGTCTTTCCGCATTGTCTCTCTGTAAAGTTGTCTTCAACTCATTTCCGGATGATCCTCGAAGTGCGACAAGGGGTTTTTTGTAAGTCTTCGGCGCACGCAAACCCGCAAAAAATGACTGTGCACATGTTTTTTGGGGGTCCGAAGTCGAAGTTGTCGCCCCTAATGATCTCCAAGGGTGGTAAAAAGTTGTCGGAAAACTGTAAAAGAAAGCAACTACCTCTAGAGTCATAGTCACAGCATGAAGCCCAGCTCTCCAGATTCCGCAGGTGTTTTTTGGCGCAATCGCCAACCCAAAGGCAGGTGCACTATTTTCTCCCGGGGAACGATCGAAACTGCTCCGATTCGCCGGAAAACAATGCCCATTAAAAGTTTGTTTCCCCTTTCCATTGCCTTACTTGAGTCATTTGATGGCATCTCGCAACCCCTCCGAAGACGAAACAAGCAATACCCGGCTCCAAAGGTGTGTATGAATGCATACATTGGTCTACTTTGCTGTGCTTGGTTGGCACCCATTTACTTTTTTTATGATGTCGACTGCGGCATTTCTCGACTGTATGTATAGACACATTCCTTTTCCCGCAATCACACCACGGGAGTTGTTGTTTTTTGCTCGGCAGTGCTTCGCGCAAAGTGAATCACACCCAAAGGGTGTTAGAGTAGACCTTTTCGGCAAGTCAAGTTGCCCCCAGGCAGTATTCCCGAATATCTTTGTTATGAAAACGAAACCTAGCTAGGCTTATAAATAGTTACATCGGAGCCGCATGGTGCCAGGCGACGAAAGTCCGCGAAATCGATGCGCTTTACCCAGTTCCCATCACAATTCTAAGAGAAAAAGGAACACCGATCGTCCATGTTTTGCATTGTAATGGTAAAAGTTGAACCCCACACCTGTAGGTGAACGCCGCTAGGCACAGTGCTTCATTGAGCGGAAATAATGATCAAGTTTGATGGGGAGAGGGTGCCCTTTTTCTGCGAGAGGCACGACGACCACCGTGGCTGAACCCCTGTCCCTCAGCTCAGCATCATCAAAAACATTGTCGACTTTGATATACGTGAAGACGACCCTCTAACCATGGAGGAAAAAGAACGCCAGCAGGCAGGGAGGTCGATCGACGTCGTTTGCGCGAGAATGACATGACTTTTTTGAGGGATTGTCTCCCCATGTCTTTGTTCTTGGCGCTCGTAGCGGCTTCTGGGGGGTCGGCAGTGGTGGCAGATGTTGCGAAGATGTGAATAACCATCAAAAAAACCGAAATGCTTTCACCAGTTTCATCCATTTCATTACCATAGCCAAGTCGAGTGTCAATGTTGACCTACCCAAACACTCATGTCAGAGGTGCCATAGATTGCGCTGCTCACCTTAATGAGTTGAGTTAATCGCTTCGCCGTCGTCGTCGTGCCGCAGGTGTCTGACACTTTCGCGGGTCATCAGCTCAGCCATTAGATAACACAAACTTTAAATGCGCACACAAGTGTACTGTAGCCGTTTCGAGGGAGCTTCATTAATTTAATGATCGTAAAAGCTTGTTAGGAAAAAGTCAACTTTACGAGTTCGGAAGTGCTTTTTATCTTTTTCGGTGAAGTCGACTGACATCAGTTTTATGGACATAGCAAAAGCAGTTTTTGAAATTCAAATCGCAGCGTTGACAATTGACAACTACCCGATTCGCGCAGTCTATCAACATCCGCGGTGGGAGGCCTAGATCGGCACTCGTGCCATCCATCAGTGCCACTCATGTGTGGTCACTGAGTCATTAATTTGCTTCTTTGGGCTTTGGGCGATCGGGTCGCCACACAGCTGTTTCGGCATGTTTGCCCGCCCGCGCGACGCCGATGCAACAACATCCGATCGGTTGACTTGGAATTGTCGTCGGCTGAGATTAGCTAATGCACCCGAGTGGCGGTGGCGCGGCATGTGTTCATCGAGAAGACAGACCAAAATTAGACATTAGAATTATTTCGTTTTTCGGCATGTATGACTCGATCACAGTCGGGCTCGGCTAGTCGTGGCAATTAAGTGACCGTTATGGACTGTAGACGCTCGTGGTAGTGCGCAACCTTTTCCACGCGTGCCAGATGACGAAGACAGCAGCCTTTGGACTGTCTGTCATCAACATACATTCTTCCGGGGGAGCTGTGATCGGCGTCTTTACGGATTCAAAGAAAGTGCTGTAGTCTCGCAACAGCTGCCATGGATCAAGGACTGAAATTCCGTCGCAGTTGAATTCCCAATTATGCCGGTCCGTCTAATGACAAGCATCTGAAGCCTAATGCCCTCTGACAGCCGGCACATGCCACCATCCGCAAAGGCGAAGAAATTTTGAACGCAAACTCATGAATCATTAAATGACTACCTTCACGGAGCTGTGAGATGCTTATCTTGCGTCAACACAGTTGTTACAGCGTCTCGGCTGTCAGTACCGTAGTAGTACCTCATCATGCTCACCAGAAACCAGTCAACTAGCATTCCCGCCATTTCGGAGATCCAACTTTCCTCCGTCATTTTGCAACTTTCTGTGACAGAAGCCAGGCGGCATAATCGCTTTTCTTCCTCCTTCTGACAGCGAGCGACAAAACGATGAAGACTGTTTTGCCTTAACGGAGTCGTGACAGCCGCCAGCCACCTCGCTGTTCTGCCACTGGCGCATCATACACATGTATTTAATGCCCTGTCAGAGGACAATGAGCTCTAACTTTAACTTGTTGCAACTTCTTCGTCGTCATGGGTAGGCCACCCGGGCATCATCGACGCCAACAAAGACCTTCTCGGTTTTAATGGGGCTTTGGCCTTCTCCCGGACGGCTCGGCTCCTGTTTGCGCATGCATTTGATGTTTATTTGATCAAAAGGCAAGGAAAAAAGGACATGCGATCCGACTCGGCAATCGGTTACGATCGAGGGACAATACAACACAAAAGTTTGGGTGGTGATGACGTAGTTTGCGCCTTTCTTACATTAGACGTACTATAAGCAGTTTTTCATTGTGTACCGTTGCGGTGGGGCCCGTTTGTCGGCACTGTTGCCGGGTCGTGATTGATGATGACACTTGAGGGTGTGGGGGTGAAGTAAAGTTGTGCCCTGGGAGAGGGAGAACATAAAATATTTGCGATGGCATGTCGAAGGGGTTTGCTTTTGCCTTTGCTTTGACGAGAAGTGTGAATGGCACACTTTGGGTTAGAGGTAGACTCTTTTCGGAACACTGATAGGGCTGTTTGAACAGATCGCGGTCTGTAATCTATAGATAGGGTTATGTTTGCTTACGTAAGGTCACTTCTGTCTGTCAAAGGTGTTCGATCAGACAGAAAAATTCAAAAAAGTGCATGTATTTTCATTAGATTAGCCCATTAGACAATGTAGAGTGGTGGAATACCTTCCGATAACGATCCGGCTGTCGCTAACGAACACCCGTTCAACATGGCCCATTCATCATTGTCGAGGATGAAGAAGCGCCAGGTGGCTGTCATCAAGGTCGACGTTCCACTCCAAAGCTTGGGGGATAGCCGAATCTGGACCTCTGATCATAGTGCCACCACGCTTTTCACGCACTTTGATAGCCTCAGGCGTGCGCGAGCACACGCGCACAGGATTTATGACATCGCTGAACTGGACTGATGCCATCAAACATCTGGCGCGTGTTTCCACGCATTTTAGTGACTTTCTTCAATATTAATCTCCAGATTCCTTAAGACTTGAAACTCGAGAATTGATATCTCGATTTGTTTAGACAACTAAAAGCTCGGGGAGCGTCTGGTGGCTGACGCAAGCCCATGCCATCGTAGTCGAGTAACCCAATCTGTGACCGTATCGTATCGTCTTCGACCGATGAGCTGTCTCCTTTCGAACAGTAGCTAACTGTCATTTTCTCAGAAGCACCCCAAGAAAAAAACTCCGCAGAATTCGGATTGCAAACCAAACCAAAGTTGATTCACTGGCGCCTGGTGATGTGATCGTCTCTCCCAAATACCCTTACGGCATTCACTACTTTGGTTTCGGTCAGCTCGGCATCAGTCTATGTGTGTGTTGTGTGCCGTTTTACGATAGATGGATGACTTTTGGGTTGCTTGGGAACGCAGAACCCTCATCAAACGGGTCTCCCGAAAAAAAAGAAGGCACTGCTTGACGGAGCCTGAATACCGGTGTGACCTGGAACGGCTTCATGTGCTTTGGGTTAAGCGACCGGCAAGCCCTTTCTTTCTCGGGGTCGTCATGCTTGGAGCTGGAGGCATTGTGGTGCCCTTTTTTGAATCAAGCAAAGCACAGTCGAAAAAACGACTGCATCGACGGCGGGGCTGGAAAAGGTATGAAGGTTGTTGATGATTATCTGGACGGGTGCCTGGGAACTCGGCCTCTTCCAAACCAACGCAGCCAACGGTTCAAAGGCTGCGTGCCATATACACCCCATGCCTTCGAGACGGTATTTCGAAGCACGCCGACAATCGACCCGATGAGATGGCAACATTTTCAAATGCAGCATATTTATTTGAATTTACCCCAGTCCTTGCGAGGTGTGCTATCAGATCGCTTGCGAAAATGGACTTTTACAATGAAAAATAGAAAACATATCGATAGAAGTGGGCAATATTTGAATTCAAAAAGCGTCCAATAGGTTTCCATGGTTGTCAAATCAATTATGATGGATACGCTCATTAACATTTTTATGAATGCTTGATCTCCGATATGCCATCTGTGGATCATGGTGGGATACATACTGTCAGTCTTCGTCATGCCAATGGACAATCCTATACATATGCGCGCTAATGAGTTTGATGAGTAGTTGGACAGTGTTGACAAAAGGCTTCTGGGTTAGCGCTAGGGGCTCTTGTCATCGATCAAGATGGATCTAGGTTGTCGCGCGCTCCTGCTAATCCGTGTGCCGACGACGGTTTCCCGCTGGGCTTGGGCAACAGGCTTTGCGGGGACAGGGGGATCAGTTTTTTGAGCTGTTAGACATTGGATTAGTCAGCCTGATGGATACAACTTCGATAATTGATGCATTTTTGAGGGTTTTGGCAGCTGCAAATAAAGATAGTGTTGAAATTTTGTTATGAAAACGACATTTTGGACGTTTTTTCGGGTTTGGCTATTGGCGAATGTGTAGATTTTTACAGTTTTGTGTACACTGTCACCTCCGCATAGCTCTTGAGGACAATGGCATTCGGTTTCCGGGGCTGTTTCGAGCGGCTTAGGTCACACTGCGGGGGTTACGCAAGCCCGACATCCGCGGGTCAAAGATGAGGAGCAACTGCTTGCGCTTTTATGCTTTTACGGTCATTGATTGAAGACAATGAGGACACGGCGGACTTTTGGGGGATCTGAAACACTAAATGCAGATGCATAGCCTGTAAAATATGAACTTCCATAAGTGACATCCAAGTTTACAAAACCCATTTTCAGACCACAACCTCGCCTGCCTGAAGCCTTCCGAGCAAGCCCTCTTCATCTCTGGCTACCTTGGCCGTGCTTGTGGAGACGCCAAAATCTACGCCGTCGTCGAATCATGCGCTTCCGATCTATTCGACATGGCTCGCTTCGATTTCATCAAGGGAGTAGCTGATGTCGCGAGATTGTTCCCGGAGACTGGCGTTATTAAGCTCATCGAATCAGAAATCGCGAAGCCAGTGAAGCCATCACGAGCCCGGAAGTCGACCTCATCAGTTAAATCGATTCCGACATCATCTCCAGGGGCTCCGGCCGACGATGAAGCTTCTCCATGCAAGCAGCAGCGGCTAGAAACCACGAAAGAAGCCAAAACAGAATCCACCACTGCCAGTCCGAGCAGCAGCAGCTTGAAGGGCTTCCAAGTCCGAGCCAATTCCGTCGCCGCCAGACTGCTCCGATCCGTCTCGAGCCTGTCAAACACCGCTCGAGCCCTGGCCCACAAGTCCCCAGCTTCATCAGCCAACCGCCGCTGGTCCATCGTTTCCCAGGATTCTGGCGTCGCCAGTGAAGTGTCTTCCCCCGAAGTTAGTCGCCTATCACTCGGAATGTCTGCCAAGCCGTCTCGCCGATCCCGGAAAAACCGCTATTCCACATCTAGCTAGCCATTTAATCCATCCATCAACTTACCGTATTCAGGCCAATTTTTGTCATTACCACACTGCCTTTAATATATCAATCTACCATTCTTTTTGTGTCTTATTTATATCGCTTTAACAAAAAATTACTATTATATTCCATCAAATCGAGTCCCGACGAGTATCACTTCAATCCACCGTATTTCATTACAGTAACCCAATGACAGTCATACTCGCCCGGATCGGGTCATCTTAGTCCAACATCGTCGTATAACATGTTTTTGTATCGTTTTTTAACTACCACATAAACTGCTGCCAAAATTGCTATCTTGTAATTCAAGAGTCTCAGGCAACTTTTGCGTAGTCAGTCCACCGCGACCCGGGCCGTGCCCTGGGATGGTCTCACTTATTTCCTCAAAACTTTTGTCAATTCCATGACTTAACTTTTTCATTACTGAAAACTTATGGTAAAAACTTGTTTCCGTTTTTCCTTACCGGTATTTTGAAAAATTGCGTTTGAATTTCATCATTTCACCTGTATTATCACATATTTTTAAATGTATTCTGCCTTAACTTGTGTTTATGACTTTACGTACTGTACTTGTGTTATTGTTTCTATGTGAGCTGTGTTGAATTTACATAATAAAAAAAGGTGCAACAAAAGACAGATCGGAAATGGAGGGCAATGAATGACAATGAACTTTTGAGGTAAAGATTGGAAACAAAGAAGTCATTATGTAACCCGATAGTTGGAGGAAGTGTTTTTTACGGGCCTCTGGGTTGTGGTCAGTCGTTTTTTGGGGCTGAGGTTAGAAGGGGAAGGTTTGATGTTATTTGTGGCGCCGCCGATGACCCTTTTCCTCAATCTGGACGAAGCTACATAGATGGTACAGCTCGACACGGCTTCCACCCTCCACCGGGTCACGCTGACAGGAAATCACACCCTCAGTGACCACAAAAAACGTCTCTTTTGGTTCAAAACTGTCTTTGTTTCGGACGAGGGCAGGAAGTGTCGTGTTTTTTCATCACGCAAGCCAACCTTTGCGGTTGCCATCGGCACACTGGGCATCTGACAGCCGTTAGAATGACAAATTCCGTCAAAAAGCGCACCGTTATACTTTGTCACCGAAGCAGATTTGATTTATCGTGGGTAGATGGCTCTGTTTGATGTTTTTTGGGTCCTGTTTCTTTCAAAAATCAAAGTTGTTCAAAGAAAAGACGAAATTAGGCAGAAGACAGCCCAAACCGCCAAGAACAAAGAAATTCAGATTGAAAAGCGGTCGATTTCATGCTCTCATTGACCTGATGGGGCGCTGTTTGGAGTTTCAACTTCCAGGTGCACTTAAATGCCTAAAGCACAGTCAAAAATGCCAAAGGGGATCGTTAATGACACTCATTTGGAGAAGATACAAACGGAAATCCGTCATTTGGCGGCATGATTTCGTTTGTTTGGGTTGCAGTGGCTTTGATGACGCACAATAACTGTCGAAAACAGCTAGGTATACGATAGATCGAAGGCCTATCGCCACTTTTGAAATGTGACAATCAGATTTTCGATAATTTGCATCAAAAAAACCCCTCAATGGCACTATTATCCCCG
Organism: Panagrellus sp. LJ2284; assembly: GCA_024447225.1. Taxonomy (NCBI): domain Eukaryota; kingdom Metazoa; phylum Nematoda; class Chromadorea; order Rhabditida; family Panagrolaimidae; genus Panagrellus; species Panagrellus sp. LJ2284. The sequence continues at coordinate 8,491,395 of JAMRYC010000004.1, forward strand.
CAAATCCAAAATTTCACTTGCATTCGCGCTTCTCGGTCGGCCGCCTCCAGAAGCCCCGTGTGACTGACCCAGTTTGAAGGGGCTGTTTTACCCTTCCACAGCTTGCCGGTCCTATTTCGACCTCATCACTGTGACGTGATATCACAGGTCTACTAAGTCATTATGGATCCCTCAGCAGCTGAGGCAATCGCCCTCGGCACCTTCGGCATGGCGTGCAGCGTCGGCATGCTCGTGTCAAGCGGATTCTTTGTCGGATGCGCCGGGAAAAAGGGCGAAAAAACGAGCGCTGCGCCTGCGAAGCCGGGAGCGCCGCCACCGCCGGCTGCTGCTGTAAGTATCATTTTCACCTTCTGTGCCATGCCATTGACAACATCTGACTTCAGAAACCAAAACCCCCTGCCCCGGCACCACCTCACGCAGCCCCCGCGAAGCCGGCAACCCCACAAACATCACCCAGCGCTGAAAAAGCGAAGCCAGCACCTCCGCCGCCTCCGCCTGTGGAGAACAAATCGGCTTCGAAGCCGGTATCCAAGAAGGAGGAGAAGGATGAGGACAAGAAAGACGACAAGAAGGACGATGACAAAAAGGACGAGAAGGTATCTTTCATTGTTTTCCGCCATTGTAAGAAGCTACCCAACTTCAGGATGATGAAAAGAAAGAAAAGTCAAAGAAATCGAAGGAGAATTCCAAAAAGGAGGGCGATGAAAAGTCAAAGAACTCCAAAAAGGACGGTGAAAAGAAGTCCGGCGAGAAGTCCAAGAAGTCCGGGGACAAGGATAAGAAGGACGGCGACAAGGATGATGACAAAAAGGATGAGGGAGACGAGAAAGATGACAAGAAAGAAGATGGTGATAAGAAGGACGGCGACAAAAAGGATGACAAGAAGAAGATCCAGCCTAGGGTCATCAAACGTGATGCCAAGGCGCAGAGGATCGCGGAGGGTAAAGAGAAGCGTGGAAAGGGCGATTATCCGACTGTGGGTTGTGGATTTGGAAATATGATTTTGAAATAAGTGGGTTTTTAGATGGATGACGTGCTTTCTGATTGGGATTCTGAAAAGGAGAAGGAGAAAGCCAAGGGGAAGGACAAGGACAAAGAGGGAGGTGATAAAGAAAGCAAAGACAAGGAAAGCAAGGATAAGTCCAAGAAGGCAAGTTTTTCTGCTTTTTTTTAAAGAAAGTACAGTAACCTGATTACGGCATGCATACGGTATCCGATTACGGTAATTGTATTGCAATCAGTTTACAAAATGCAGTCAGTGACCAGATTACGGTGTACATATTGTATTCAGTTTACGGTTTGTATACTGTAGTCAAGTTACTGTAGGCATACTGTAGCTTGATTAAGGTAGATAAAACAAAAAGTCAAATTGATAACTTCAGGACGACGAAAAAGAAGGTGACAAGAAAGAAGAAAAGAAGGAAGGCTCCAAAATGGAAGGCACAAAGAAGGAAGGCGCATCGAAGAAGGAAGAGGGCGCTTCCAAGGTTGCTGATCCGAAAGAGGATGACAAGAAAGAGGGCAGCAAGAAGGAGGACGGTGATAAAAAGGAAGAGGACAAGAAGGAAGAGTAATTCCTGTTGCCCATATTTGACCACTGGTATTGTGATAGTTTGCGTTTAGCACTGATAAATGAAGTTTTGATGGACAATTGTTTACAATTGGCCATTTCGGGAATTTTCCGCATTTTTTTTAACAAATCTGCATAAGCAGGACTGGGCCAACAGGCCCCCAAAGTGTCCCCAATTACCTCACATAGTCGTCGTTGTACCCTCAAGGCATCTGGTAACCATGAGCAGTGGCGGTGGTGGCATTCGGAAGCTGTTCGGCAAGATGGGCGGCAACGTCGAGGTGACGAAGATGTCGCCCGATTTTGTCAAGAGCTGCGAACACGTCGATCAGTACAAGGAGGCTGTAGATCAGCTGGCGGATCGCTTCGAGGGGGCCATGCAGCAGAATCCGGCTGTCCTCCAAACTGTCTGTCTTTACCATGCTAAAATACAGTATTCCGAGGCAAAAAGAAAGTCATTCTTCAGGGCTCAATCGAATGCCAACCCGGCGAGAACCCCCACGAAAAGACCGCCGCCTCCCTGGGTATCTTCATGACTTATTTCGGGGGCGATAAGGCCAACCAAGTCAAGGAGCTCATCGAGGAGAACAAGAAGCTGGCTGCCGTCGAACGCAGCAGTCAAGTCACGGCCCGACGGGCCATCCGGCACATGCGGCGGTTCTACATTACTGAATACAAGGCTATTAAGGATGAGAGGGACAAACTCGACAAGTAAGGCACACATCCCTCTCATAGCCTCAGATTCCGATTCCAGAGCCCGCGAACACATGGACACGATGAAACACGAAGTCAAACAGGCCAAAACGACCGAACAGATCGAAAAGAAGGCCGTTCTCTATGAAGAAGCCGTCAGCGCCTTCGATGCCCAAGCTGCCAAGGTCATCGAGATCATCGGAACGCTTCCTGCACTCCAGAAGACCCACGTCAATGACGTCCACGAATATTTCGAAAACCTCAGCCAGTTCCACGGCAAGATGGCCCAATCCATCGCTAAACGTGAAATCGCGTAATCTTGGCAATTTATTTTGCTTTATCAAGGCGGTGTTAAATCATTAAACAGGCATTAATGGAATGAAAATACACTCAAAAAATGGAAAAAAGTAAATTAGTACCGTAGTTTAAAGAAAATACGGTGCTGCCATTCGATTCGGAACTTCGCGCGCTTCCGCTGGGACGGCATCAAAATAGATTACCTCGCGGCTGCCATCAGGTTTGATCTTGAGGATGGAGGCTATGTTGCCGCAGCGGTAGCAGTAGTTCGGGGCTGAAATGACACAAATAAAGTCAACTTTTCAAAGGAATTGGTCAACTCACCCGACCATACAGTGCACAAGATATCTGGAAAGATAAATTTAAACCCTTCCTGGACCAGCTGATGCGACCGGCAAATCAGGTCCAAATTGTTCGTTTTGATGAATTCCTGAGCCACATCGCGACCAAACACCCATCCGGCGCCTCTGGGATTCATGCACCATCCAGATTCGTAATCCTCCGGATCAGACCATAGCAAATCGCACAACGGCCCTGCTGGAGGGACTTCGATGTTTCGCTGGAGGTGTAGTACGGAATCCAAAGTTGGCAATCGTGGAGACAGGCCTCCGTGGACGCAGAAAGTCTTATTATCGATCAAAGCGGCGATAGGCAACTTGTCAAAAACATTGCAGCATTCACGCCAGATCGCCATGTGACCGTATTTCTTGACGCATTCCTCGCTGAAGCCGTATTGGTGACTCACTCGTCGGGTTTCGTGGTTCCCTCGAAGCAGGACAACGCGATTCGGGTATTTGACAAGCATCAGGAAGAGGTAGGTCAAAACCTCGAGAGAGTAGTATCCTCGATCGACGTAATCACCCATGAAAACGTAAGTGGATTCTTCGGGAGAGCCGCCCTTTTCAAAGAGACGGACGAGATCGTAGAATTGACCGTGGATGTCGCCAACTATGGTCGCTGGAGAGGTCACTTTGGCAATGTTGCATTGGGAAGACATTCGGCTGATCACACTGGAACATAGATAAGGGTTATTGGATTGTTGGGGAGAAAGATGGATATATAAAAACTCACATCGAACAAAGTTGGAGCATCACATCTTCGGGGAGATACTGGCATTGGGAAACAAGGTCTAACCATCGGTCAACCTCGAATTTCTGCCCCCGGAAGGTGATCACATGGGGAGCGGCATCACCACCAGCTCCGGGTTGGGGCTGCGGTGGGGGCTGGGATAGAGAATCTTCGGTAACAGCTGGCGGCGCCATTGAGAATCGGAATCGGAAAAAAAGCGAACCGTGTTGCGCGGTTTTTTCCACCGCAAACTCAGCTTGCTCTTTGTCACACTTTGCCAAGCGAACAAGATTGTTTTTGCTTTTCGTTGGCTGTTTTTTGGCGCGTTGCGTGCACACTTCCCTTTGAAATCAAACTGTTTTTTTTGTTCTTTTCCTTTTTTTCGTTTCAAGACCAGGCTGTTATGAACATTCCTTGAGCGTTATTTCATCCATTGAAATACGCCAGAATCCCCGTTCTGAATCCAATTTTAAACCTCTCTCCAGCAATTTCATCCTCAAAACCATGGAAGACGACCCTTCAGTCTCGCCCCCACCTATCGATCCTCTTATCATCACACGCCGGATCCGCCCCTTGGCAGCCGAAGTCGTCCAAAAGATCGCTGCAGGCGAGGTTATCCATCTCCCGGTGAACGCCGTCAAAGAACTTATTGAAAATGCCCTCGACGCCGGCTCCACCCATATTATTGTTGTTGTGAAGGATGGTGGGTACAAGGAGATCATGATCCGGGTGAGTACCGAGTCAAAATATATATAAAAGTAATAAGGTTTTTTGATTTTAGGACAACGGCTGCGGAATCCACCCCGACGATGCCGATGTCATCGCAAATCGCTTCCATTCGTCTAAGATCCGCTCTGTCAATGATGTCCACAACATTCAGACGTTTGGTTTCCGCGGGGAAGCGCTTTCTAGCATGGCGGTCTGCGGAAAGTTGACGATCGTCAGTCGAAAGGCGGACTCCGAGGTGGGCGTGAGGATTGTCGTTTCGGGTGAGTCTTGTATGTGATATTGTACATCTTTTTAAAGCTAAACCTCTCCAGGCGGCACTCGAACCCATACTCCAGAGCATGGCCTCGATCCGGGCACCACAATGGTCGTCACCGACCTGTTTCAAACATATTCGCCGTCAGAAGTCAAAGCATCCGTCTATCGCCTCACTTCCCTCGTCAGCCGGTATTCCATGGCCAATATCGGGATCAAGTTCATCCTGAATACGCCCTCAGCGGCCTTCAAGTCGCCACGGATTGAAACTACCGAGAAAGCCATCTGGATCGCCGCTGTTTTGGGGGTTCCGAAGGTCTTCGAAGAGCTGATTACATCGAAGCATCCGTCCTTCAAGGCTGAGATTTTCGGGACACCTCTTCGCGAGATCAAGCAGAATACGAGATCGTCGAAGTTGAACTTCACTTGCTTCGTTAACAAACGCCTTGTTACTGTGGTGGCTCTGGAAGCGCTGATTAAGAACCATCTGGAGCGTGGCGTGCTGACTTGTGATTCTGTTGTGGCCTTTTTGACGGTACCCTCCCGTGCAACGAGACTGAACTTTCTCCACCCAAGTCCACCTAAGTCCACCCAAGTCCACTTTCAAAACTTTGACTTGCCGATAAAACTTTTTCTGCCCCATAAGTTTTGATAAATTTTGAACCGAAGCTGGGACTTACCGAGTGCTATCGATAGAGACCAGAAACGCCAGGATCGGAATCCGAATGGCCGAGAACATGCCGTCCGAAATAAGAGATCAAAGACCAAGTGCGACCATCTCCGCGCGAAGTACGAATTTGGTTCTGGCAAAGGGTCAGGAACGTCTAGATTTGCGCCTGATTGACCCAGCAGTCGCCCGGCTTCTGATGGCATGTTCTCGGCCATTCGGATTCCGATCCCGGCGTTTTTGGTGTCCATCGATAGCCCTTGGTTAGTCCCAGCTTCGGTTCAAAATTTATCAAAACTTATGGGGCAGAAAAAGTTTTATCGGCAAGTCAAAGTTTTGAAAGTGGACTTGGGTGGACTTAGGTGGACTTGGGTGGAGAAAGTTCAGTCTCGTTGCACGGGAGGGTATGTCTTTTCAACTTTTCATCACAAACATACTGTATTATCAAAATTTCAGGTCGATCCATCAATGCTTGACGTCCATGTCAGTCCTACAAAGGAATTCGTGACTCTCCGAAATTCTGAATCCGTCATGGAAGTCATTTCCGAATCCTTTGGCAAGATCATTGATGAACGCCTCGAAAGCGCTCCGCAGCCAAAACCGACGAAAAGTGCTTCCAATCTGAACTTCTTCGCCAGTCAGAGAGCCACGACGGCGCCATCTCAGAAGCAGCGTTTCGATCCGAATCAAAGTTTGATGGATTCCTTTTTGGATGATTCTGGAGCCTTGACACAGGAGCAGATGGATGATGAAGCCGAAGCTGTTGAAAATGGCATTGAAAACCTTGATGTCGCGAGCCAGGAGACTGCCAATGGTGCCGAGGCCGATTTATCTTTTATCGATGGCGATTCTGATGGAAATGTTGTCAAAGCCCGACGAATCTTCACTAACTTGACGCCTGCCTTGCTTGAGTCATTGGAAGCTGAAACGGATCCAATCTGGCTGGAAAAGCTCCGAGATGCCGTCGAAGTCAAGCTGGAAGTTCGCGGTGATGGACAGTGGCTAATGCTGCTCAATCACGACAGTCATTTCATTTTTGTTTTGTTCGATGCTGTTTTGCAGGACTATTTCAAACAGGTTGGCATACTGTAACCATCCAATGTCATTGATAGCTTTGTTTTTCAGAAAATAATCCGCAACATCGGCAACCTCCCTTTCCGTGAGCTCCAAAACCAAGAACTAACCATCTCCATCAGAGACGTCATCACTGGAATCGCCTCCGACGCCCCCGAGGAGTTCATCTCCCACAAATTACGAATCATCAAGGCCTCTGCCGCCGCTCTGAAAGAATACTTCAACGTCGAAGTCATCCCATCCGATGAAAACATGGTCATTGAAGACGTCTTCCTCGTCGCCGCTCCTCAGCTTCACAGTGGTCAATCGGTCCCGTGGAGCAATATTGCCACTGTCTTGGCTACAATTCCGACGGCAATCACCGCCGAAAATACGGTATATTGGGTTCAAGATGTCGCAAACCGTCTGGCGGGGGCCTATGTCGCTGAATTACATTACTCTGTCTATGATCCCAATTCGCAGGACGAAGCTGTTGCCCGATGGACCCGTTTCTTGCCAACTTTCAAGTCCACCTATCTTCCTGGTGCTGTAATGAGAGAGAATTCCTTCTCCTACCCTAATGCAAAGATGTATGCAGTTTTTGAACGTTGTTAATTTTGCAAATGTTTATAAAATACCTGTGATATAACAGTATACAAAGTGGAAAAGTGATAGAAAGATGCAAAATGGCAAGAAAGTACAAAAATGAGGTACAAAACGGCACATTGGCAAACATGAGATCAAAACCGATAAACCCTTACTTCTTCACAGCCCGACCCCGAGCTTTTCCAACTTTGGCAAGACGGCTCAGCGGCGTCGGCAATGTGCCTTGATAATCGTAACGCGTGATTCGGCCATCACTGCCCGCGGCAAGAAGAATGTTGCCGTCAGCATTGAAGTCAACGGCGCGAATCAACGACGGCAGTTCAGCGTCCGTCAAAACGAAGTCACTGTTAACGGTGAACGGTTGTTTGTGGGTGTCCCAGAGATGAACTTCACCAGCTTGATTACCCGTAGCGAGCCAGGCATGTCGAGGCGGTCCATAGGTGATGGCAAACTTGATGTACCAGAGCCAGCTGTCCGGAAGAGCAAGCGTCGCTATCGTTTGGGACAGGGTTTCTTCCTTCTTGGAAGTGCCGAAACCACAGGGGGAGGGATCGTCGAATTCACCGAATTTGAACAGGACCATGGAGGGCTCGCAGGACTGAAAATACGATTTTTGGTATACTGTAACACAACTTTCAAGCGACTAACCTTGGAAACAATATGATTTCCAAAGAATTTGACACAATCAACATAGTTTGTGTGCAAATCCTTGGTGCAAGCCGTACTGTAGTGGACTTCGACGGGGGCTGGCCAGGGACCTCTTTCACCCTCAGTGTTTTCAGCCGTTTCGATGGCGTCCTGGATGGCCTGGTTGTCGACGATTTTCCAGACACGGACAGTGTGGTCCATACTGCCTGAGGCTATGTACCCTCCGGTCTTGTGGAAGTCCTGAGCAAAATTATATATAAAATATCAAAATTTATATATAAAAACCCACCACAGACAAAACCTGATCCTTCGATCCAAGATAGCCCCCAAAAATAGCAATCGCCGCGGTCTGCCGGACATGCCACAAGCGAATCGTCAAATCCTTCGAAGCGGAAGCGAAAATGTACGGCCGAGTCGGATCGGTGGCGAGATCGTTGACAGAATCGCCATGGCCTGTGTAATGCTTGGCCTTTCGGTTGTTGAAGGGGTTGATCGAGCGGATGATCCCTGTCTTCCCGGCGAAAACAACGATCGGCTGATCCATCGGGCCTTTGAATTTAAAGCTAGTGGCGCACCAGGTGATGGCGTAGTATTCTTCTTCCTTCTGAAAATGGAAAAATATATATAAAAATATATTTTTTTCAACCCACATTAGGTTCGACGATCGTATTCTCCACCTTCAGCTTGCCATCCGGCAGAGCTTCATAAAAACTGATATGGTTTCCGACAGCGGAAGCGAAAAAGTTGCGTTTTTTGATGTTCTTGTTGAATTTGACGTCATAGACGACGTTCATGGGGCCTTTTTCCTGAAAGAATGGAATTTTATATATATTTGTAGGATAATTTGTATATAAAAACCTTACAGTGACGTGGGTAGTGTAGACATACGGCGGCAGATTGGCATCGGGACCAGTATATGGGCCAAAGTCTGTTCGAACGGGAGCTTGTTCGTAGGTCTTTGAAGAGCCTCGGGCCGTGGACGAGGAGGCGGACATCGAGCCAGAGGAGCTCTTGCTGGTGGAGGCCTTGTCCGACATGGCGGTGGAACTGAGGTGGTTAGCTTGGTGTTAGGGTGGCTTAAGTGAATCCCAAGTCTGAAAAGGAAAAGGATGACAAATCGTGGGTTTGTTTAGCGAGTCAAGAATGAAAACAATTGAGACACGAAGTAGCACGACAAACAAGCCTATCGTCGCATGATAAGTAGCTTCAACAACGCCACGACACGCTTCCGGGTAGGTTACAGATGCTACGGATGGTAGGAGCCAGAAACAGCCGACAAAACTAAAGCAATTGTCGGTTTTCAAATCCGTTATGATCGAATTTGAAAAAATAGCCGCGCAAACTTGCGGTTGTTGACAGCTGTCTGCATGTTGCGCGCACCGTCACAACAACCGACAGGAAATTGGCGTGTGATCCAGGTAATTTTATTTGATTCAAAACAACATATCTTGTACAAGCACAACTACGAAAGCTGAAATTTGGGTACACGATTACGGTAGTTGGCTAACTGGCTAAATGAGTGCCGAAAAAAGGGCCAAAAATGACGGTACGGAAAGCAAACAAACAATTGGCCATAGCTCCCCTGCGGGGATCCCCGTACTTGTCATTTAACTTTTTGAGGGGAAACTTTAGTCAGATTTAGGGGAAATGCTGTAAATCTGAAAAATTTACACTCAACACATTCAGAACCCGGTCGGCGGGCTGAATCCATGGCGCCGGCTGAAATGGAGCCCATTGAGTACGATATCTTTCTGTATTGGCAATTGAGTTCATTTTGCATATTCTTATCACCATCCTGACTCATGATACATGTCCAGAGAACCCATAAAATTCCGTTAAGCAAAAATGACCGTAATCCATGTAATTTTGAGATCCATTACAAAAAAAATGTAACCCACGTTCCAAATGTAATTATTTTTTAATAGCGTGACACACAAGGTAACTAAATTTCATGTTTTGTTAATAAGAATACATAAAGGTGTTGGGCTCTTTTTTTCTCCAAAAACGAGTTGTATGTACTCCCTGGGGCCTTTAGTCCTTCAACATTGCGAGTCAGCTAGGCTTTTTTCGCCTTTCCGACTTCATTGCACGTTACTGTAGGTGCCAAGTTGCAACTATCATTGCACCAAAAAGCGTCCAAATGATTAGCTTTCTTAATGATGGAGTTGATGACGTCCTCTGTGGGTGTCTTACCATAGGTTTTGCTGGTACTTTTTTAGTAGTTTACATTGTTATTTTATTGGTAAGTCCACATTTAAGTTTTTCTATGCTTTTTTGCCATGTTTTTAGGTCCTCAAATTCCGACGTGACAAATTTACCGCTCCGATTTACGAGCAAATGTTTAACATGGGCATTACTGATTGTATCCAACTGTCATTGCATGTTCTCGGTGGTGTTTGTTCACTGGCGCAATTTGACATGCCACCAGACGTTAATAAAGTAGCTGCAAAAAATTTTGATTGAACCTCGTGGTTTCAGGTTCTTGGTGGCTTTGCCAATTCCGCATGGTTCGCTTGGATAATTTTCTCTTTCTCGGTCGCTTTTAACCGGTTTATTGCATTTTGTTATCAGAAACAGTACAATGGTTTTTATTCCAAGCGACTTCTTCACGTTTGTTTTACTTTTTAATGTTAAAATAATAATTTGTTATTTAGAGTCAGATTGGCGTTTGTTACTTAATCATGGCCGTTATGCTGGCCATTTATTTGTCACCATACTGTAGCATTCGTTATTACCGATATAACTTTTCATGGCGCTATGACCATACGACCCCCGGTGAACCTGTCATTGCAAAAGTCGAGCTTATTTATGTAACTACGCTTTTATGTTTTTCTGGAAGTTGCTATTTATGTATTTTTGTTAAGATAATATCAATGGTTATTTTATACTTTTCCATTCTGGGAAAAATACCAGTTTTTTAGCGCGAAAAGTCGACCCCCCTTGAAATAAGACGGCACGAAGTTCGAGTACTCATCCAGGTTTGGCTTTAAAACCTGTACAGACAACTTTGTTTTTTGTTTAGGCAGCATGCGTATGTGTCTACACAATTCTTTCTCAAATACATTGGCAATTTTACAACTGGTACATGCCTGCCAACCGATATTCCATCTTTTCATGCAACCTTGCTTGGATTCTGAATTGTGGAATGACACCAATATTATGTTTGACAGTCAACAAGTAAGTGCGACGGCTGCAATTTATAAAGTAAATGTGTTTTCAGAACAATTCAAAGCGCATTTCTACAGTTCTTACATGTCGCAACGTTCAAATCGTCGATAAATGTGCCAACCGTACCAACAAAGTATAGCTCACGAAAACCGAACTGATGCTTGTTTATTAATTAGCTTTCGATAAACGTGCCTTAACTGTGCTGATGTGAGAAGACTACCTAATAAGCAAAAAAACTGCAAATAAAAAGTTGCACGCAAAAACCGCCCCCAAAAATGGTCCCACCACTCGTTCACATGGCGCGACTGCACTTTTGTAAAAAGTTCCTTGCCCGCGCACGAGTTCGCGAACTGCGGTCAGCCACAGCTGTACTTTGTCAGCGGCTTTCCCACCTTGTTTTTACGATTTTGCCATTTTTGTACTGCAATCCATCCACATGGAAACATCAGTCGGCTTTGGGGTCATCCTCGGCCTAAAAAGCAAACCCGAACGACAACCAAACCCACCAGCGACTGTCTACTATCGCAACCAAGTCGTCCTCGCGCACGAAGGACATGCCGACGCGGCCATCGGCAAATGGGTCTCTCTCTTGGTCAGAGATAATAAGGCTTATATTTTACTAGTTATGGCTGTAGATCTGGCGGATACGCATGTGTATTATAAGTTCGAGGTTGGTTTTGGGGTTTTCAATGGTTGACACACCTTTATATATATCACGGTTGTTGTTCTTTAGATCAGTACAAGGTTTTCCATCGTCGATGATCAGACTGTCCACAACATGTTCCTTGGAAGTGTAACGGTCGTGCCGGAACACCGGAAATATGTCAGCGAACGACGAGGCTACGTGCTTGGCACAATCAGCCTGAATGAAAAGGGAGAAATAGAGTTTCATTTGGTTGGTTTAGTGCTTTTATCGATTGAGTTTTATAAATTTTACGTTTCAGAAGGACCCGCCGGATAACTACATTGCTTATAACTCCCCCTTCCCACCCGATGCTGACTACGATTGGATGCAACGGTCTGATGCTCCTCCAGAGCCATCAAACCCGCCACCTGATTACGATGCATCCGCCCTCAGCCTCCCCACGGATCGAAGCAACTCAGAAGACAGTGGTATTTCAAGCTTGGCCAGCATGACCATCAGTCAGACATCGTCCCCGCCTGTTTCGCCGACTGCCGAAAAGGTTGCTTTTTCGGAAGAACAGATTGTTTTCGAGGACGAAGCCAAGCATCCCGGCCTAGGCCTTCCGTATCGCCAAAATGCAGCACCGATGCCACCAATGCCAAAGGTTTGTTTTCGCCTAGGTTTTTTTTACAGTTGCCGAAATGATTACTGACGTTTTCAGCCTGTGTTCGACATATCCAACGATGACGACGAAAAGTACCTGGCTTCCAAACGGTTCCAACAAAATGCTAGGCGACCGAAGGCAGAAAAGAACCGAAAACCATCTGATGAGTACCTTCGATCCCGAGATTCGCAACCTATTCCATTGGTTTTGCCGGAAGAAAAGGAGTTTGACACTCCGGATAAGTATGCCGAAGCGAAAATGGAAACGGCACCTTCCGATGAAGCGACGATGGAATCGAATGGGACGTCGTCTGGCATGACGGGAGTGCGGTTTACGAAAAGACTCTCCCAATCCGAAGTCAAAGCGAATAACTGGAACAGTGAGTGGTATGGCGAATCCTGGGCAGCAAATCGCGGTACAAATGGTTACGGTTGGGGTCAAGAAGCGTTTTCGGACCCCTATGGAGCAGGTGGAAAGTATTCAAAAAAGAAGTCGAAGTTTGTCAATCCATATGATCTGCATGAATCGAAGTATTCCCGGAAGAACAACTCGACGACCAAATCTTCTTTCTCCACCCAATCTTTTGGCGCCACCCGAAGTCCTCCCCAACCACCTCGCATCACCCAACGGCGATCTGATGCGACTACACGAGCATACGACGAGCCAGTCTTCAGACGTTCTTACGGTGATTCTTATGCCAACTCATCGTCCCCGCTGTCGTATGGTGAACCTTTGCCATACAAACCTGCTACAATGGAAGTGCCGAAACCGCCTTCAACGCCGTCTCCCAAATCTTCAACCGAGTTCATGCCGCCGAAAGACAAGCGGTTCGTAATCAGCCAACCGGGACAGAAGTCGACACCTCGTCGGAGGTTTACGATTGTCGGTCCCCCTCTTTGGACACCACCTTCAGAGTAACATAATGCGTCGTCTCTCGCTTTGTCAGTTTCTCTTGAGAACCCAAACCACAATTTTTCCAAAAGCTTTAGCTGCCTATCAAGGCTGGTTTTTGTGCCTCCTTCACAGCTTTTTATTTTGACTATTGGTCATTCATTCCCCCACGATGATCCGAATGACTATTTTGTATTTTCCTTTTTTCAAATTTTGCAGTCTTTCAACACTTTTTTGTATTTTGTTACCCTTCAGCAGTTAGTCTGCTAAAATTTGGTTTTTCCCAACTTGTTAGTTTTTTTACGTTTATTTGTTTAGTTTTGTATTTTGAAATTATATTTAGTAAGGAAAATTTGATAAGTCATTTGTACTATATCGGTAAAAATACCGATGTTTTGTTATTGAACGTTATTGTTAATGATTTGAATAAAGTTTTTTTTTGACTTTGATACATTTGTGAAAAAAGTCTTTTAAGGTACGGTAGCCTGCTAAAAGTATTCAGAAGTCACCTTTTTGTAACAAATTTCAGTCAGGATGTTGTTGCGATGTATACGGCAAAAATACAGAAAAATGTTGTTAGACACGTTTTTATGTGTGTTGTGTAAGCCTTTATCCGAAAAAAGCGCCCAGATTACCTTTCCTCTTCCGCATACACACGCTGTATACTACCACGATTTGGCTGATCCATTTAATTTGAACACCTGTTTCGTGATTTACCTTGTACCCATGCCTGTGGTTGATGTCTGTGTATAAAAAATCACGTTATACATGCCGGATTACCTTTACACATCTACAGAGAATAAAAACCATGTTTATCCAGTACATTCTGATCAAATAGAATTATGCATTTAGATCCGGGTGCACGAAAGTGCATATAAGCGAGATCAAAAAAGACTGAAACAACAGTTTGAACTATGGCCTTCACTATTTTAGTTTCCTGCTTTACTGTAGCAGCACTTGTGGCAGTATCTAGTGCAGCTAACTGTACGTTGTATCAACCGAGTCGTATAACGACTAATTTATCCACGCCCGCAGTTTGTAATGGAATAAATACTTCGGCACCGTTTGCATTGACTGATCGATCTCTTATTTTGAGTAAACACAACACTTATCGCATTCAATTGGCTAATGGCTGCGCTGAACAGAAGGCTGCAACGTTTGCGCCGTCGGGAAAGAATATTGGTCGACTTGTAAGTTATACATTGCAACGCTTTTTTTATTAAAGAAAGTAATTTCAGACATACAATTGCACTCTCGAAGCGCTGGCCCAAACTTACGCAAGCCAGTGCCAATTAGCGACTCAACCCGCTGCCGATCGCCCTGGCATCGGACAGACTGCCTACGCTGTGACTTCTCGGTCGAATAACGTCGGAAATCCGGTTTTAACGAACTTTGACTACCAATGGGATAAACTGAAGGTATATGGTACGCTAACGACAGCCAATACGGCGCTTACTGATGCGGGCCTGACAGCGTGGGCCCAAATGGCTTCTGCAAAGTCGACTTCGGTTGGGTGTGGGTATTCGAAATGTACTCATCCTATCCTCGGATACATGCATTTGGTCATTTGTAATTACTATCCAGCAGGACCAAACATGTCGGAACAAATTTACGCAGCGGGGACTCCATGCAAGGTGGATTCTGACTGTACAAGTCAAGGTTTTGCTTCTTGTTCTCCATCTGGAGGGTTGTGTGTATCAGCAGCACCTACTGTTACATAGATTTCAAGTTCACACAACTTTCTGTATCGTCGTTTGTTGGTTTTGTACAAATAATAAAGTTGGAACTATCGATTTTAAAAGTTCGACCGTAAAAGTACCGTACAAAAAGTTCGCATTACAAGAATAGTTTTATTAGTGTGTAGTTAAAAATTTGAAAACGAGAAAGTTTTAACTTGAAAAAAAAACCAACCAAAATGTTAACCTTTTATCTAAAGTGATTCAAAAATGGCAGTACAGATGACAAAATAATAAAAAAGTGTTGTCATACACGGTTTTTATGTTTGTGTTGTGTAAGTCTTTATCCAAAAAAAAGCATCCAGATTACGTTTCCCTTTTCGCAGACAGTCGCTGTATACCACCATGATTTGGCTTATCCATTTTATTTGAACACCTGTTTCATGATCTACGTTGTACCCATCACCACGATCAATGTCTGTGTCAAAAAAACCATATTATACAAGCGGGATTACATCTACACATTTACAGACAATAATAATGTTTATCCAAAACATCCGTCCAAATAGAATCACCTTTTTAGCTCGGGGTGTAAAAAAATACATATAAAAGAGATCAAAAAAACAAAAACAACAGTTTCAACTATGGCCCTTTAGTTTTTAGTTTTACTGTGGCAACATTTGTGATAGTATCTAGTGCAGTTGATTGTACGTTTTACGAGCAGTACCGTATAATAGCCAAATTGTCAACGCCAGAAGTATGCAATGGAATAAATACTTCGGCACCTTTTGCGTTGACTGATCGATATGATATTTTGACTAAAAACAATGTTTATCGCTTACAACTGGCTAAAGGCTGCGCTGAACAAAAGGATGCGACGTTTGCGCCATCTGGAAAGAACATTGGTCGACTTGTAAGTCATACAAATTAGTGCAGTCTTTAATTGAACTTCTTTTAGTCGTACAACTGCACCCTCGAAGCTCTGACTCAAACTTACGCAAGCCAGTGCCAATTAGCAATCCAACCCGCTACCGATCGACCTAGAAATTGGACAGACGGCATACGCTGTGACTTCACGATCTGATAACGTCGGAAATCCGGTTTTAACGAACTTTGATTATCAATGGGACAAGTTGAAGGTCTATGGCAACCTAACTACAGAAAATACTGCCCTTAATAATGCGGGCCTAATAGCTTAGGCTCAAATGGCGTCAGCGAAATCGACTTCGGTCGGGTGTGGGTACTCAAAATGTACTCACCCTATCCTGGGATACATGCATTTGGTCATTTGTAACTACTATCCGGCCGGGCCAAACATGTCTGAACAAATTTACGCAGCGGGAGAGCCGTGCAAGATGAATTCTGACTGTACCAGCCAGGGTTTTGCATCTTGTTCTCCATCTGGAGGATTGTGCTTATTGGCAGCGCCTACGTTGTTATAAACCATAGAGCTTCAATTGGTGTTGCTTTTTTCAAATAATAAAATTTAAATAGACAATTTTATAAGGTCGAAATTTAAAGTTCTGCACTATAATATTTTCGTCATCAGAGTCTTGTCGATACAGTTAAATTGTTTTTTAAATGCGGAAAAAATCAACAAAAAATGTCAACTTTAAATTTTACACCCAAACACTAGTGTAAATTAAACTCAAACTCACTCTCACCACGAAAAGGACCCCATGCACGCAACACTTTGCACCGTCGAAAGCCGATACCAAAGCCATTCGAATCCCGTCTCCTTTCATGGCTTTACCCTTCAAAACATTTCTGAAAGAAGCCCCTTTCCTGTGCAGCAGTGATGCACATCAGAACATCGGTATTGCGACGATTATTGGGAAGGATTCGAAGCACTGGAAGAAGGTCGACATTTTCAACGGTGTTGTTGGTCAGCGAGCTTTCAGCGGACGTGTAGACGATGACGAAGATTCTATCTATGTGAGTTGATTACCTCTTACGATTTGGCATCAATTGTGCAGTTTTGGATATATAAATTCCTTCCAGATCGAAGCGTTCTACTCGGCCGATGCGACAGTTCTGTATCTCGTCCTCCACGGTGTTCAGAATGAAGTGACGCTGTCGAGATTGTTTGTGGATGAAAAGCTGAAGGGAAAGGTTGGTTATCCAGTGCTTTGAGGGTGAAAATATATATAAAGTTGCAGTCATTCTTCGAAAAACTCGCCGACGCCGAAACACGCGATTTGTCGTTGGTCCATTTTATTTTCCTCATTTCGCATGTCGTCTTTGTCCTCGAACAAGGCAGATATTTCGATTTGAGCCATGTCAAGTCGCTGATGAATGTGAATACGCTTCGGTAAGAATTTCATTGTCATTTCCAGCTGATTTGAGCCAATTTTAGCCAGTCAATGTTGATCGATGTCGTCAAACTGCTCGAACCCATCCCCAACGTATCCCCCGACTGGGTCGCCAATGGCCGTCTCGCAGCCCCAAAGCTATGCTTCCTCTTTCCAAACAAGTGCATGCGAACAGATTTATCAATATCGAAGAAACGTGAAATCGCTGCCAAGCTCGAACGTGCCTGGGAAAGTCAGATTCAGACAGATTTACGGGCGGCGAAGATTGCTGAGATCCAATCGTACGTTTCATTAACTGTAAAAACTCATTGCAAACCATCGTCAGTTCCAGGGAGAAGGACCAACTTGCCGTGTTTCGTGACAATGTGAACGGCAATCCACTCTGCGTAGCCACACCGGCGAGGATAGAAGCTCGGGATCCAATTATTGATATAACTAATACATTTTTCTCGAATCGAATCACCGAAAACAACGAACGTGAGTTATCTTTTGCCATTTCTATCGTAATGGAGGCTATTTCAGACAATGACAACGACACTGTCGATTACATCCGAAACACAATGCGAAACGTCATCCGACAGTATGCCAAGTACCCGAACTTCTACCTTTTCCCCAGTTTGAAGGAATTCGTCGAAGTCACTTCCATTTTGTATGATTTCGTTGTTCATGATGCTTCCAATGATGAAGTTCGGCTACGGATTTTGGCTCCGGAATTGGCCAATGCGTTGACGTGAGTCCTTTTTTCAACATAACATTTTGATAAAAAGTCATTTTCAGCCTCGAAGTCACCCATTGGGAGCAAGCTGTAGCCCTTTACCGCAAAACATGTTTCTCCCGAGGTGGCCTTTTCTCCAAAGCCGAACACGAAGAAGAACTCGCCAAGGCCATCCAATCCCTGTCCACTGCCGTCACCGAACAAGCATTGCCTCAGGCTATCAGCGATGTTACCTCAGCTTGTACGACGTTCTGGCAAGAGCATCAGCGATGTGAAGCCGTTTCGATGACAGGGCAACTGTGTCGATTTGGAACGCATAATGGTCGGATTAAGCATGATTCGAACTTTAGAGCCTATTCGACGTGTAATTGTGGAGCTCGGCAGACTATGCGGCTGGATCCGTTTTCGTTGAAGGTTTGATGACACTTTTTATGGTTAAAATCTTAAATATTGTAATTCCAGAAGGCCAACTACGACTTCTATCAACAATTCTCCTGCTGCTCCGCTCTCGAAGCCTTCCCGTTCCCAACTTTCCAGCCGCTCGACAATGCCAAGAATGCCATCGAAGAAACGTATGCATCTCCTCGACCCACCCTGACTTCAATCGTCAAAGAATCCCCGCTCGGAAGCCCTTCCAAAGTCCTCGACACGGCCGATCTCTCCCAATCCCTCGACGGCGACCTGTCAAACGACTTTGAAGAAGACGAAATCGGCGGTTTTGATCGCTTCATCGACGACGATAAACTCAAGGAAATGTTCGACGATGAACCAGCCTCTCGACGTCCGAATCGCATTCGACAGAAGTCTGACCCCGAAGACGAGAGCCCCACCGGTAGTACGACCTATCTCGACACTTATGACGCTAAACTGAAGCTCGAAAGGCCGTCGAAAGTGCCGTATAAAACGCTGGTCCAACATTACAAGGACCAATTCATCGATTACTTGCCGCATTCAAAGGCGCCTGCTGGCTTGCTGCCTGGATTTCCGTCATGGGCTTTGACCTGCATCGGCCAATCGAATCGGTATTCGCATTCATCTGGTCTGCGGGCTTCACACTTCAAACGAGGGTCCAACTTCTTGCTGCCTCTGACCGTCCATGTCGATGTCAACCCAGCAGAATGGGACGAAGACATGCGGCGCCTGAATTCGCGAGCAGAGTACTCCGGCAGACGATACCGTAAACCCATGATCCAGAACCCGTATGACACCGAATCCGACGGTCATGAGAAGGTCAAGTTTTTCGTCGGTCTCGAATATGAATGCTCCCGCGGGCATCGATTCATGATCGAAAAGCCCGGATTTGCGTTGGCTTTTGATCGACGGGCTATTGAAAAGGTTTGCTTTTCCCCATCTGACTTCCTAACCTTAATCTAGACCCAATTCCAGGACGAAGCCGCCAAACTCATCGCCTCCGACACTCCGATCCTGATGCCCTGTCCATGCAAACACAGTGTCGGCACCGCAGCCCAGCTAATGCGTCTCCACATCGTCACCCCCAAGGCCCCCGTCGTTGCATGTGTCGATTTGAAGGTGCAACCAGACAGCAATGCCGATGCTTCGGAGTACTATTATCCGCATACGGAGCCCCTGGAGCTCTATTCGAACCGGTATTACGTCATTCGATTCCCGTATGTTTACGTCGGTCCGGATGGACCCTTCCGGCCACCCAAATGCGACAAACTCTCCGGACGGCTCCACAAAGACTGGTTGAAGATTGTGCAACGACGGGTTTCCGCTGAAGCTTTGGCAAAGCCGAACTCTGGAAGAAGGTGATCTATTTATTTATTTGTAAATTAATTAAATTTTTTTATTTCTATTTATGTTAGTTTTGCTGTTTTTTTCTTGTCAACTCCCATAAATTCGTTAAGACTTTCTGTGCAGAACTGAAAAATTTAATTTAAAATTTCACAGTTTTGTTGATTAACGCTTACTTTCTCGAAGTTGTCGATTTTGAAGTAGTCCAGTTGTCCATACAGATCCCAAAATAAACAGGTAGCAGTATTCTTACACCCGGGAAGCAATTTAGTCAGTTCAATGGGGTCATCTTTGTTATTTTGGTAAAACCAGACTTTAACAGTTCTTGCATTTGTGCTATCGTCATACCACAGTTCGAAGCTAATGGCTTCCGCTAACCCGATCCAACGGTCTTCAGTGAATGATAAGAAGTCAAAACCGAGGGTTAGTGATAAGAGGCTTAGATGAATGTCGTGCTGAAAAGGGTGAGATTGATTGAAATAGCTGTTTTTCAACTTTAAAACTTGCAATTGATGAGGCATAATACTTAAAAGTGTCGTAAGAGGAAGGATCACGATTAGCATAAGGATATAGTCGGCCAAGCACTTCGAACAGGACCCCACTAAACATTTTACGGGTAGTGTTACGCATGTCGACGTTGTTGTAGTTGAAATGAACGAAGCCCAAGATGAATTCATAGTACCGTTTCCGAAATTGGTCACATTGGGGCTGAATTAAAGCGGCCCAGGTGGCTATTGGCTTTCTATTAAGAAGCTGGAATGTTCTTATACAGTCTAAATTTAGAGAGACAAACAAACCTCAAACTTGATAGCATCACAAATCCCCGAAGCTACATGATCATTCTCAGTGACATCAGTGCCCGAATTCTCGGACAGTGTCTTCCTCAGTGGCGCAAACTCGGCATGGAATTTCGCATATTCATCGCTGTTCAAAACGACTTGCATGTATTCGCGTTGTGGTCGACAGTAGGTCCAATTCATCCAGGCAACATTCATCGGCCATATTGGCACTGGAGTGAATGTGGGGGTCACTAACGCCGTTTTGAATCCGTAAAAACCAGCAAAGTTGGCTTGAGCCGACGCAATTGTTCTGTCGGAAGTTGTCGAGATTGCTTTTATCTCTTTGGCGATATAAGTCGGCGAAACAAGTCCAGTTTCATTAATGTAGCGTCGACCGAGCTTTGCACCTAATTTAATGTGGTCCAAAACGCCTTGGGGGACAAGTTCACCCAGACCTGGCGGAAAATCAGTAGCTTTATTCAACGAAGTCGCGTAGAGGTGGTCCGGTGCGCGGGTTCCATGACGCCATAAGACTTCGGCGTGGATTAGTTTAGGATTTGCATCAACAGCCGGTGTAGTCAAAATTACAAAGAGCAGAAGACAAAAATCTGAGAAAACTGACATGATGCTAGCAGATTGATTGACTGAATTTTTGACCTTATAGCTTCTAGACACGGATTGCTGATAAGCTTTCCAATCGAACTACCGTTTGTTATCTCTTGCTCCAAGTCTAATGAAATATTTATGTATACAATGTCCACAACCTCATAATACAACTACAAGGCATCAAAATAATTCACAGATTTACAAGTTTTTAAAAAGATTAAGAGCCTCTTCCAAAATGAAAACATTGCCCTTGATTTCGCGCACCAGGCTAGTTACGGATGGCATGGTGTCCAACATTTCGACACGCTGTGTGTATGGGTTGTAGCGAACTTGGAAGGGGCGTTTGATGGTCGTTGCCCAGGACCTAAAAACCATCCATTATACAATTCTGTAAATTTAAAGTGCCAAAAACTTACATCAACTTAGTTTTCGCATCAGCAAAACTTTCCGAAATAAAATATTTAGGCTGGAAGCTAGTAATGGGATATTTCGTTACACTGACCACACTGGGGTCAAAGAATTCATGGCTGGGCTCTTCAGTTAAGCAATATTGAAGTTCGCCATAGGAACTGAGAAGACCAGCGCCATAGGCCTTTTTCTTGCCGTTTTCGAGGCAGATACCGTATTCGACGGTGAACCAATATAGCTAAAATAAGAGTATTTCAAATTTTTGCTGATAAGAGGGAAAAGCTTACAGTAGCAAGTTTTTCAATCATCTCATCTGAAGCTCCAAGTGAAGCTAGACCAATTTCCTGACTGAATTGTGCGAATTCTGGGTCGGCGAAGAGGGGAGCATGGCCGAGAAGTTCGTGGCAAATATCTGGTTCCGGCGTGTACATCGGCTTCGAATGATGACGAATATACTGTGTAGAGTGGAATACACGGAATGCCAATCCAGCCAAAAAGTCCCGAGAACTGAGAAGACCGGCGACTGGACGAAGTGTGAAACCAGTGCAATCTTTCAAAAAGACCGAAACATCTTGAAGTTGAGGGATATTGTTAGGGCCGTAGCCGCAGTTCTGTTGCAATAGGGGGAAAATATAGTTGAATTCGGCACAGGCGTGGGTGGGGTACAGGTCAGAGAGCTCTGTGTAGACGGTGCCCCAGGTTTGGATTTCTTCGGGGGTGTATTCGACTCGGGGGATCGGTTCGCCACTAAAAAGTTTACCGTTATAGAGTTCTTGAGTTCGAATTAGCTTACTATTTGTAACTAGCGGCAATGTCAGCAAAAAGCTTGCGTCGAGCTCGGTAAGTGGGGTCAGTGAAGCCAGGATGATCAGCGTCAAGTTCAGCACCGTAACTGAGGACTCGGTTGGCGAATTGGTCAATGTCGTTGATGCGCATCGGGAACCAGGGGATACTTTCTGAATTTGGGTTAATTAGATGCTTTTATAAACTTTAATTGACACTTTTCATAAGTTTTGACTATAAGTGGAAAATGAAAGTTTTTTGTATACTTACCTTTGTTTTGCTTCACTTGACTGTTGAAGTCCTGAACATGGATGTTCTCAGCCTTGCGTTTAAACATGCTAATGATCTCTTCCACGCGCTTTTTGTCAGAATCCTCGGCGCACTCAACCATGATTTCGTAGCAGCCATCGCGATCTTTCGAGGGTCGGGATTCAATGTGGGTAAGGTTGATCTTGCGGTCCTGAAGTCAACTTATTTGTTTAAAATTTACATTTAAAAACAACAAACCTTGAAGACACGCAGAGTCTCAGCCAAAGCGCCAGGGGTTTCCTTCAACGTGAAGATAAGGGTGGTATGGGCCGGGTTGGAGCTGACTTCAGCGACGTAGGATTCCATCTGTAACAAAACTGAATGAAATTTGTTCAATTTGAAAGACAGTTGTACAAAATTTGTTCAACTGAAATTAAAAAAAGTCAAATTTTGCAAGAAAAGAGTAAAGATTCAAAAGAGCAGTCCAATTGTACGACGACTACATGAAAGTGAATGAATGTCGACGTCTGCCGACGGATCGTGGTTGACCCACCACGATTTGGCTGTCAACGAAACTGCCAACAGGTTATTGACCCCCTAATAATGCGGGAAGGGCGGCCGCGGCCGGCGGCATTGCGATTGTGATCTGATCGCAATGGGTATCAGTGGGTGATCATTAACCTTTGTGGGAGCAAACTTTCGAACTCTTTTTTGGACCCAGTTTTTGACTTTTTTGTTTGTTTTTGCGATTTTAACAAAAAAGGTGGTAAAACTCACCCCTTCATAGTCAAAGTCAAAGACTTCTGGCGGCGGCAATTCTTGGACGCCCATGGTTATACTTCTGTGGGAGCTGGTCAAAGGTCAATCAGAATTCAAATTCTGCCTGACTGTAGTGAGTAAAATCAGTTGTCAAAGCTCACAAAAGTGATCTGTAATCTCCGACAATCACTAAAACTTCTGACGTAACGCGAAAGGAATCCACCACGCCAAAACACGTCCTTCCCGCTGATGACGGATGACAATAAATACTATCTCTCGCCACCATGCTTAGCCCCGTCCAAATCATGGAAGTCACGCTGTCCCCGCGTGATATCAGTGGATTTCCGCGAACCACATCAACTCTGTTTATAAATTTATTGTCGGCTGCGTCTGGTCGTCGACGTGACACCCACCAAGGGGATGCCTGGTGACCGTGTGGATCGCGCATGGATTATGTGGGATTCTGCGTCGCTTTTTACACTTTTTTCTAATCGAAGCCTTTGGTTAGTTTAGTTTTTGGGGTTGGGTGTCTGAAGATTGGATTGGGGAAGTACGTGGGCACCGCCAAGGTCTTTGCGCACCCGGTTTTTCACGACGGACTTTACGTATTTATGCGCGAGAAGGGGGGACCCCAATTTGCAGATACTTATACACAAATTATTTTTATGAGATTGAAGTCGTCGCGCGTGTGCAAAAACCGGGAACTCGTGTGGCCAGTAATCGGAAATCACGCGGGTTGACGCCTAATAAATACCTTTGGAGTAGTTGAAATGTGTTCGAATGAACGATTCAACCGCATTTGTTAAACTGGAGCCATAAAATTCTAAAATAACCGCTTTAAACAGTCAAATTGCACAGTAAAACAAAACTATGGTCGCAACCCGAAAAGACAGTTTTTCACCGAACCCAAAACCCGCCCAACTTGGCTTCCGCCCCGGATCTTAACCAACTTCCTTTATATTGAAAAACCTACAACCATCCTATGCAAAGTAGGTACGATAGATCAACGATCTCCCGACTTCTGGCGTCCGCAAAGTGGTTTCTAACGTTTTTTACACTCGTGGTGGAAGAGAGCGAAGACCGTTGACAACAATTTGCAGAAATAGCAAGCCACCGCCATGGCAACGAAAGACTACCGTATGATTGATACTATCACCCTTCCTAGTTGATGCAATTTCCACTCATTTCGACGTGACAATTCTCAAAATGCGTCGGGATGGGAAGGTAATTTTCTCACACGCCTAATCGGGGTGGACTGTATACCTGTTGTTTATGGAAAAATGCATCTGAAAAGGGTTTATGATGCAATGACGCGAGTATGGAACGTGATGCGAGACTGTATGAAAAAGAATTTATGTAAAACGGATGCATTTTTCTTAAATGCAGTTAAAAAAAAGACAGTTCAAACCGTCCAAAAACCCAAAAATGCCAACATTCCTCACTTTTCCCCCTTATAAACGCCCTTCCAACCCTCAAGTATGCCTCGAGTGGGCGTTTCACAATTGCCTCACGAGGTATGTCCCTCACATGATGCCAGCAACAATCATCGTAAAGGGGGTTTCCGTCTCCATTTAGAGATGATTGCCTTCCGGCAATGTCGTCACATCCACTTCAAAAAATGAACGCAACTACCTTTAAAAATGCACTTTTTTACTTTTTTTTTAATTTACTTTTTGTTTACAATCTTCAAAATAACTTTATTCACCAAACTTGCTTTCCATTTTTTGCGTTCTATCACTTCAATATGAATGTCAATCCAAAACAAGTGTTCCAACCGCTGTAAAAAATGGAAGTCAACAAGTCTTCACATGAATGGAAAACTCGGTTGCAGACACAATAAACTTTAAAATAAACACTTTACGACCGGGTTACAGAAGAACAGGTACATAGATCACGCCGTACTTTGGATCGTATATCATTCTAGGGTGGTTAGATAGGCGTCTGAAGTGAGACAGGAGCTACGGAAACGCTATTAGATACAAATTAGGGAAAGAATGTGTCGTTTCCAGTTTAAGGTTAATAGTGCAATGGTGCGAAGGTTGGATGGACTGAATCTATAGTCTATAGACTGCTATGTACTGGAAAATTTTAAGTACGTGCACCAGTTTGAACTAAATGACTAAAATGCAACAAAAAGAGAAACTATGTCGATCTATCCACACTCGGAAAGATAGTCGAAGACGTAGTTAGGGCAGAGCTATTAGCCATAAACATGCCGAATGGATTATTGTCCGTATTGTAGATCGAAACTTGGCCATTGTGGAGTTTGATGTTGAAGTCGCCTTTTACATGGGTTAGCATTGATTGGAAAGGTTCTTCAAAACCAGGGTATTCGTGGACGGATACGCTTAGAAAAAGCTTTTTAGACTTGTAGATTTCGATAAGCTTCCCGATGGCATCGGCCGGGACAGCAGGATTTCGGACATCTTCGGGATACTGTAGCAACATGTACAGATCGTTGTATCCGAATGGGTCAAATGTGAGTAAATCGGTGGTTAGGTTTTGTAGCAGATCAGGGGACTGTATCCTGGAATCACTTTCACATTGAAATTACCAGAAATAGGTTCGATTAACAAACCAAATATATGAAGCCCTCCGGCACGCCTTCAAAACCATCGGCAAATCAATCCCCGGCGCAATTTCAACCGCACTACAGCTAAATATATGAAAATCAAATTCCAACAACTCCGCAAATATATCTTTTGGTAAAATACCATTTTTATGCATGTAAACGTTGAGCTGTTTGAAACGCACTGAAAACGACCATTGCCACCGGCGATGCAGGTCAAAACTTACGAAAACGCTGCCCCTCATGATGGGAAACGAGCTTCCGGAACTCAGCCATCATCCCCTCGACATCTTCTCGCCATGAAAAGACCAGATTGACTTTGTCGTAGATGGCAACATCGTGAAACTCGTCGTCGGGCTCAACTTGGCTGAAGATGAGCGACTTGCCTGTCGCGTGATAGTCGACTTCCGCGCAAAAAGCCGAGTTTTTGATGGTTAGCATCATGGCAGGCAGACCACCAAGGGCTCGAACGATCCGGGACCGCATAGCGCGGGATGTTTCGGATAGGGTGTGGATGTCATAGAACGCGTTTTCTGGGAAAACCGAACACCCCACTGACATTTCAAAAATTAATCCCATTTAAAACCACTGAAAGCTTGTGCACAGACCAATTAGAGGGCGTAGATGACGAATTCACACATTATTTTCTATATGGATGCCTTCTGAATCCGCCAGGCTCCAGAATCCGCCTGGCAGAATCCGAGATATGAACCCTTACGTATTGGGTATCAATCAACTGCCCACATCAAGGCGACCATTTTAAGACAAGGTAGACTAGTATTGATTAATTTTTACAAAAGTTATAAGCTATCAAAGTCGAAAAAAACGACGAGATAGCCTTTGGCGGGCTGTAGCATCTCGGGGAGTATGTGACCCGTTTTTTTAACTATTTGCAATCGATGCAGCATTGAAAAAGGGACTTTTCATTCCTTAATAACGTTTCATTCTAGGCTGTGGAAAGCAGCCAAAACTGGAAAAAACTAATCATTGATAACGGTTAATTACAAATTTCTTGGTTATACGGAACGATGAAGAGATTCTGTTTTGCTTAAACACAGCAACTATGTAGAGCTTTATTAATAGAAAAATTCGAACCTTTATCGCTTGAAATTATTGATTTAATTAAAAATTAAGCTTAAATTTCAAAATGTTTTTTTTATTTGCGAATTTTGTTTAAAATGCATTGACAAAACTGTAACAAACTGTTGCGGTACAAACCAGGTTGATATGTGACTAGAAAAAAGAAATAACTGTAACAGGGACCCGAACCCCCGTCGACGTGCGTGTCACCGTAACTTCGGATGTGGTTGACCATGCGCTCGCATCACCGCGAAGCTAGGTTCGAGTCCTTTTCAATAAATTTTTTTTTCTAGAGTACAGATGATGTAATACACTCATTAAAAGTAAGTCAAAGAAAGTAGCAATCAATAACTGCAAAAATATGATGTTAAAAAAAATTTTAGAAACAAAGATTAATTTTTAATTAAATCGATAAATTTGTAAATAAAAAATTACATTTTTTCTAGTAATAAAGCTTTATAAGGATGTCATGTTTTAGCAAAACAGAATCTCTTCATCGTTCCGTATAACCAAGAAATTTGTAATTAACCGTTATCAGTGATTAGTTTTTGCCAGTTTTGGCTGCTTTCCACAGCCTAGAATGAAACGTTATTAAGGAATGAAAAGTTCCTTTTTCAATGCTGCATCGATTGCAAATAGTTAAAAAAACGGGTCACATACTCCCCGAGATGCTACAGCCCGCCAAAGGCTATCTCGTCGTTTTTTTCGACTTTGATAGCTTATAACTTTTGTAAAAATTAATCAATACTAGTCTACCTGGTCTTAAAATGATCGCCTTGATGTGGGCAGTTGATTGATACCCAATACGTAAGGGTTCATATCTCGGATTCTGCCAGGCGGATTCTGGAGCCTGGCGGATTCAGAAGGCATCCATATAGAAAATAATGTGTGAATTCGTCATCTACGCCCTCTAATTGGTCTGTGCACAAGTTTTCAGTGATTTAAAATGGGATTAATTTTTGAAATGTCACAGAGGGGTCGAATATGTTCGGTTTTCCCAGAAAACGCGTTATAGTAGGACAGAAGGCCGAGGACTTCCCGGAGGCAATCTAGATTGACGTCGAGCAAAGACATGAGCTTTGCAAGGTTGAATGTACGTTATATGAAACGTTGCTGCAGTCAACATGTTGATGAGATGCTAGTTGCTATTCTTATGCTAGAGAGAGGGACAGAGATCAGCAAGATCGCGTGCTTTTAATGGATTTCGTTAAGCTGGTACGTTTTTGGCAAGGCGACCATTCGCACACGCAAACAACAAATGACGGTTTTCTTCAAAATGCTGCCACACTTTCACAGTTTCACTATTCGCACAATGTCATTTACAGCATACCACTCATTCGCACACTCTTCCAACAGCAAACTCGACTCACATTTCGCGAGTGTGTGCTCTTTCGCGCCGAGACCCGCTCGGCGGGAAATCGTCAACGCGGTTGGTGCGCTTTGAAAGGACACAGACAGTCAACGACCCCACTCAAAATTTGCGTCAACTTCCGTTTTGTCACGGCTTCCGTTAATTACAATGGCCTCCGAGGACATGATTATGTCCAAATATGGTGCAATAAAGGAGTTTGTAAGTGCTTTGTATATATATTCCGCCCTTCAAAGCCTGTTTTCAGTTCAACAAGCTCTCCGAGCACCTCAACCTCGAGAATCGCTCCGCCAAGAACTTCAAAGAGATCGTCAACCAGCACCTGGAGTTCATACTACCCGTTTGGTAGGTCATCTCCTTTTACTTTCCATCATCAATTTCCATTTTTCAGCGCAAACGAAGACGAAGCCCCGACGAATGTCATCAGCCAAGCCCTGTCCATCCTCGGCAAATCGACGTTCATCCCCTATCTCCGCGAAATCAATGGCACTCTCGCTGCCAAGGGCGATGAAGAGGAGATCGGCAAGATCCTCGTCGGTGTTTTCTATGAGCTTCGTGTCCGCCAGCCGACGACTGTCCAGAGGGTCATCCAGGCCATGCAGGGTGATTGTCGGCTCGAAATGATCCATATTGTACGTTTTTATATATATTTTAATTTCAATTTATCTCTATCTTCCCATTTTCAGATACAATTCCTTGAAACCCGCGAAGATTGGCCCATTTCCGGCAGTT
Source organism: Panagrellus sp. LJ2284 (assembly GCA_024447225.1). NCBI lineage: Eukaryota > Metazoa > Nematoda > Chromadorea > Rhabditida > Panagrolaimidae > Panagrellus > Panagrellus sp. LJ2284. The sequence continues at coordinate 8,520,118 of JAMRYC010000004.1, forward strand.
GGGCCGCCATCCTGCGCATGCCACTTCCGGTTGAGCTCCAAGAAGAGTGGGAGGACCACGAAAACTCGATCCTCGGCGACATCACGAATGCGGAGCCCGATCGTAGGCGGCAGAGCATCATCATGCGGACCCCGTTGTCGCGGACTCAAGGCAAACGGAGACGAATGACGACCCATGGAAGCCCGTTGCACAGTGTAATGTATTCGCCGCTCGGACAGGAACGCATGCGGGTCGAAGAGCTGGAGCAACAGATCGCTTTCCTCAAGAAGAAGAACCTCGAGCTGCATCAGGAAATCCAGAGCCTCGCCGAAGAAACCGACAAGGAACACGAGCGACTCGCCCGATCAAAGGCCCCGAGCGTCAACCACGAGATGAATCGCCGAATGGAGGAAGTTTTGGACTTGAAGCTGAAATTGGCCAACATTGAACTCGAGAAGTCTGAACTGGAATCGATGAAGAGGCGCTTGGAGCGTGAATTGGATGCGGCCCATTTGAATGCTTTTGAATTTCGTCAAAGATGCAATGAGCAATCGGCCGATTTGAGCAGTTTGACGGAGGAGCGGGACAAACTCGCCAAGGAACGCGATTCGTTGAAGAATAGCATTGCCAAATTGGTCGACGACTACGATGCCCGTGGCAAAGCTATTGCCGCTCTCGAGGAAACCCACAAGGAGCTGAATGAAAGGCTGCGGAAGAAGAAGTTGGACTATGCCGATCTCGAAGAAAGCTACGCCAATTTGCGGAAGGAAATGCGCGAAGTCGAACTTCGATCGGTTGCGAAGCGCGAGGAGTATGCTGCCGTGGTCCGGGCCAAGTATGAAGCCGAGATAGCCGCCTTGAAGAAGTCTGTCGAGACTGCTGCCGCCGACGCTGTCGAGAAAGCGAAGAAGGAAAAGGCCGAACTCGAAGCGCGCCTGGCTGAGGTTACTGTAGCCAGTGAGAAAGCAGTCAAGGAAGCAGAAGCACGAGTTCAGAAGTTCAAGGAGATTTGCGAGAAGGCGAAACGCGACGCCGAAGGCTTCTTCAAGGACTCGCTCCGTGCCAAGGAAGAGATCGAGAGGCAGAAAATGGAACTCGTTGACCGCTGTACGACCATTGCCGAGCTTGCCAATGATCTCGATGAACAGGAAAACGCTTGTGCCACCCATGAAGCTGACCTGGCCACGGCACAGGAGCAAGTTGCCCAGTTGGAGGCGGAGAAGATCGCCCGGCAGGAAGGGGCAAAGGCTCTTCGGAACTTGCCTTTTTGTAAGTTTATCTTTCTTCAAGATCGAAATTCGATCAAAAATTGATCAATATTTTAGCCCTGAACGAACTCCTACCCATGCCAACCCTCGAGCTCGCCGCACCGACCACCAAATCCGTCAAATCCCATCCCGACTACCTCGACATCTCCGCAGGATCCATTGACAGCCTTTCCCTCGACGGCGCCCCGCTAACTATCCAGGACCTCTGCATCGACCCGCCCCAGATTCAAGTTCCTCGTCCCAGCCTTGCCACTGTCTTCACGGCCCGCTCCAAAACGCCGCTTCGAAGTGAATTCGCTGGTTCGATGGGTTCCATGAGGTCCAAGCGGTCTGTGTCTTTTGCTGAGAATGCGGATGCAAAGTAAGTTTCGCTTTTATTATTCTAACAGGTTCATTATTTCAACTTCCACTCTTCCAGAAGCCGCCTCACCCTGCCCTCCCTCGGACCCTCTCTCGGCCGAACCGACGAAGAAAACGAAGACTCTCTCGTCTATAGCACCCCCAGGATGTCCCTGTCGAAGAGCGCCAGGAAGTCGATAAGCCGCATGTTTAAACACCGCAATCACCATAATTGAGGTGCATGTTTAACCAGATATTTTGTGCTTAGATCTCACTTTTGGTATTGTGTTATTGTCCAAACTTATTATTTTATAAACTTTTTGTATTCTTAAGTTTTGGAGGAATTTGCAGCGATTTATTACAAGTCAGATATTAATCTTATTGTGCATTGGTCTTTCAACGCAATCACCATAATTGAGGTGCATGTTTAACCAGATATTTTGTGCTTAGATCTCACTTTTGGTATTGTGTTATTGTCCAAACTTATTATTTTATAAACTTTTTGTATTCTTAAGTTTTGGAGGAATTTGCAGCGATTTATTACAAGTCAGATATTAATCTTATTGTGCATTGGTCTTTCATACGTTATTTTTGTCTCCTAGTTTGAATCCAAATCCATCAAACAGCACCGTAAGTTTTACGTGTTTTATCAACTTCTGTAATTCTGTCAATTTAGTGGGGCGACCGCTCTGGGCGCTATGACTGGCCACCGCCGTCTAATTCGCTCCTGGGCAGGTTTGAGAAGGCAGCGATCACCTGTGACCATGGCCGGTGTTCAGAGGTCGGCCGGGACATCATGATCAGAGGCGGAAATGCCATCGACGCCGCGATTGCCGCTCTTTTCTGTCTTGGTGTCACGAATCCACAGTCATCAGGAATCGGCGGCGGCTTCATGATGACATTTTACAATGAAACTTCAAAAACATGCATTGCCATCGATGCACGAGAAATGGCCCCACGAGCGGCAACATGGGATATGTATGCCAATGTTTCAATTTCGAGCAAACGTGGATGGAAAAGCATAGCGACTCCTGGCGAATTGGCCGGTTCATGGCTTGCTTTTACAAAATTTGGAAGCGGTAAAGTAAATTGGAAAGAATTAGTGATGCCGGCGGTGGTTTTTGCACGAGATGGTCTACCTGTAAGCGAATATCTGGCCGAAGTTCTGGCAGTAAAGCAGGCTGAATTATCACCGTGGGTAGTCCAATGGTTTGGCTTTTTTAATGAAGTTAATTTACAGTAACTGGATAAATCCCAAAACAGGTTCAGTCTACAAAAGCGGAGAAATTCTGAAACAACCCACTCTTGCGAACACGCTCGAAACAATTGCCAATGCTCCCGATCCGGTGGAACTGTATTACAAAGGTGAAATAGCGGATACCATTGCAGCGGAATTTGCTGAAAACGGTATTTACCTTTTGATAATCTGTCAAAATGGTGTATTTTACCAATTGTAGGGGCATTCATCACAAAGACAGACCTTAAAAAGTACAAGCCTCGACTCTATCACACACCATTGAAAACAACCCCATTCTTGGATGACCTTATCATGTGTGGTCCGCCTCCACCCTCGAGTTTTGCCATAACTCAATCTATTGTTCAAGTTGGCATCAGTAAGTTGCAAACTAGCTTTTTAAAATGTTACATTTACTAAAACAGTAAAACTTTGCAGAAAACTACTGTAATCACACCATTGAGGACAACCCTTGGGACCTTGTAAGCATTCCGTTCGCTTTATTTTTGTAAAGTTTACATAAGTCCATGGTTTAAGCTCTACAACGACCCCTATTACTACCACTTTCTGATCGAAACTCAAAAATTTGCCAACTCCCATCGCAGTCTCCTCGGCGATATCGCTTACGTCCCAAAAGCATGGCAAATGGCCCACAGTCTGGCGACCGACGACTATTCTGAATGGATTTACCTTCGGCGAAAGATCAAGGCCCAAAAGGCGGACTATTACGGCGATTTCAACTCGACTAGTGCGGCCGATGGCTAGTATGTCGCCAATGGTCATGTACAGCAATGAAACCGGCAAATTGGTGATGGTCATCGGCGCTTCTGGCGGAAACAAGATTGTGTCATCGCTGAGAAAGACGGTAGTTCGGGTCCTCTGCTTCAACGAAACCATCAAAGAGGCAATTGATGCACCTAATCTGCATAGCCCCTTCCCCGAAGACGTCACGGAATACGAAAAGTCTATGCCGGCCGAACTTATTCAAACTTTAATCGACAGAAACCTTCAGAAAATGAAGCCGTCGACTGGATTTGAAGGCATTGTTCAAGGCATTTACATAGACGAGAATTATGTTATCTGGGCAAATGGCGACTTCCGGAGGCGGACCAATATGAGCCCTGGGGGGGGGGGTTTAGTATTAAAAATGTTTGTGAATTCAAATAAAACACATTTTATTTTTTAAAACGTTTTTTAAAAGACAGTTGTGTAAAGTTTGATGCACAAAATACAATTAATCGTAACAACAAAACGATAAAATTCATGTAATGTTTATTCATAAATGATATCCTTATTTACTAACTTCCATTGGTAAGAGCCGTCGCGGAACACAATGTATAGTGTAGAAGCCTTATCGTCAAGGTGAAAAATGTGATGTTTATCAGATATTAACCTTTTATTCAGTTCTTTTTTTAGTTCAGAAAAGTTAAAGGAGTCTTCCTCACGCATGTATAAGTTGAATTTGAAACCTTTTTTCTGCGCCTAAAATCGAAACCGTATTAATGTTACATATATTACAAAACTACACGAACTTACTTTAAAAAAAGCAATGAGATCATTAAGGTCGAAGGACTTAAGTTGCTCCATGGTCATATCCATTATTACAAGATTTGTCAATTGAGGACTTAAATTCAGCATGTCTGCAAAACATGTTTCGGCGAAGGCAGTGCTATTTACCAAAACTAAAACTTCAAGATGCGGGAAGGCAATCAGCGCATCGCAGAAATTTAGAAGGTAGGTTTCACTGGTATTTCCATCAAACCGAAGTTTTTTGATACTCGAAAATATGTCTGTTTTAGCTAGTTCCATTAAAAAAGTTGCGGAAAGTGCACAGTTCCTTAAAGAAAAATAATTGATGGAAAGGAAAAAGCCGTCATATGGTTTAGAAGCCAAATTGTCCAAGTTAACGCCTTCGAGTTCAAAATTGTTAACACGGTAAAGAGAATTGTCATTGCGAAGATCAACAGTTTCCGTTGACCAACTGTGGTTTCTCAAGGTTAATGTTCCATCGTAATAATGATAGCTGTTGCCTAACCAACCACCTTTTACAGTTTGAAACGGTGGACAAATAGAAGAACTGCCAGCGGCAATTTGAAGGCGGTAGCGTTCTCTATGTGTTGCAACTTCATGGAGCCTGCAGCGGAGACCATAGGCTAGATTTGCAATTGGATACGGCATTATTCAGTCGTTCTACCAGAAAGCTTTAGGATAGCAATGTAGATTTGGGGTTTTTTTATACAACACAAGAGTACACAAAAAAAAGCCACGCTAGAATGGTCAATATGTGCAACAGGAGTGTATTAAAAGATGGTTAAGGCTTGCCACACATGCGGAGAAAAGCGTCCTATCCTGGCCGTGAATCGATCGTAATGAGGCGGGCAATCCGGTTAAGGCTTTCGCGCGGCTTTGGTCTGAAGTGCAAGCATTTAGTCCTTCCGTGTTGACGAACAGTATACAGTAACCTATTGGTGTGACTAAGGCTTATAAGATTGCAGAATTATATATTGTCAAACACTACAACTTTGCCAATTCTGACTTAATATTTTGTCGAAAATCTGTTGTGAGAACTGCAATTGTTTTAACTTTTAAAAAAAGTTTTCGAATATGAGCATGATTATGTCCAAGTATGGTGCGATTAAGGAGTTTGTAAGTTTTTCATATATATATATATATATACATTCCGTCTTTCAAACTGTTTTTTTTAGTTTAACAAGTTCGCCGAACATCTCAACCTTGAAAATGTCTCCGCCAAAAACTTCAAAGAGATTGTTAATCAGCATCTGGAATTTATACTACCTTTTTGGTAAACCCTTTCTTTCTATGTGTTGTCCTCAAATATCACTTTTCAGCGCAAAAACAGACAAAGTCCCATCCAATGTCATCAGCCAAGCCCTTTCAATCCTCGGCAAATCAACCTTCATCCCTTATCTTAACGAAATTAATAGCACACTTGCTGCTAAGGACGATGAAGAAGAGATCGGCAAGATCCTCGTTGGTGTCTTCTACGAGCTTCGAGTCCGACAGTGGAAGACCGTTGAGAAGGTCATCCAGTCCATGAATGTTGATTGCCGGCTTGAAATAATTCATATCGTAAGTTTTCATATACATAGTTCGATTCAATAAATGTTAATTTTAGATAAAATTCCTCGAACAACCAGAGTATTGGCCCCCTAACGGCAGCTGGGCCGCCATTTTACGCATGGCGCCTCCAGTTGAGCTTCAAGAAGAGTGGGAGGACCACGAAAGCTCGATCCTCGGTGATATCACAAATGCGGAACCCGATCGAAGGCAGCAAAGCGCTATCATGCGGACCCCTCTATCGAGGACTCAAGGCAAACAAAAACTTATGACAGCCCACAGAAGCCCGTTGCACATTTTGATGCAGTCGCCGATTGGACAAGAACGGATGCGGATCGCGGAGCTGGAAAAGGAAATTGTCGCCTTCAAGAAGAAAAATCTTGAACTACTCCAGCAGATCCAGGACATTGCTGAAGAAACCGACAGAGAACATGACGATTTGAAGCATGAAATAACGAACATTAAAATCGAAAAATCCGATCTGGAATCAACAAAGAGACATCTGGAAAACGAATTGGACGCCGCCAATCTAAACGTGTTCGAATTCCAGCAAAGATGCAACGAGCAATCGGCGGATTTAATCAACTTAACCAAGGAGCGGGACAAACTTGCCAAGGAACGCGATTCGCTGAAGAATAACATTACAACGCTGGTGAAGGACTATGAATCCAGCGTTAAAACTGTAGCTGCTCTCGAAAAATCATACCAAGAGCTAAATGAAAGGCTTCGGAAGAAGAAGATAGATTATGCCGATCTCGAAGAAAGCTACGCCAATTTGCGGAAGGAAATGCGCGAAGTCGAACTGCTATCGGTTGCGAAGCGCGAGGAGTATGCTGCCGTGGTCCGGGCCAAGTATGAAGCCGAGATAGCCGCCTTGAAGAAGTCTGTCGAGACTGCTGCCGCCGACGCTGTGGAAAAAGCGAAGAAGGAAAAGGCCGAACTCGAAGCGCGCCTGGCTGAGGTTACTGTAGCCAGTGAGAAAGCAGTCAAGGAAGCGGACGCGAAGTATAAAGCCGAAATAGACGCCTTGATAAAGTCTAGTAAGGCAGCTGCCGACAATGCTAAAAAAGCGGAGAAAGAAAAAGCTGAACTCAAATCACGTCTCGCCGAGGTTACTGTAGCCAGCGAGAAAAAGGTCAAGGAGATCAGCGAGAAGGCAAAACGCGACGCTGAAGGATTTTTCAAAGATTTGCATCGTGCCAAAGAAGAGATCGAAAAACAAAAATTGGAACTTGTCGATTGTTACACGGCCATTGCTGAGCTGGACAATGATCTTGAAGAACAGGAAACCGCTTGTGCCACCCATGAAGCTGACCTGGCCACGGCACAGGAGCAGGTAGCACAGTTGGAGGCGGAGAAGATCGCTCGGCAGGAAGGGGCAAAGGCTCTTCGGAACTTGCCTTTTTGTAAGTTCATTATTTTAAAACTCTGAAATTCAGTCAATAGTCAGTCAATATTTTAGCTCTAAGCAAACACCTGCCTATGCCAACCATTGAACCTGCCGCGCCAACCACCAAGTCTGTAGAATCCCATTCCGATTACCTCGACATCTCCACAGGATCAATTGATGGCCTTTCCCTCGACGGCGCTCCTCTGACTATCCAGGACTTTTTCATCGACCCGCCCCAGAACCAAGCCCCTCGTCCCAGCATCGCAACTGTTTTCACTACCCGTTTCGAAACGCCGCAGCAAACTGAATTCGTCTCCAGCACCCCCAGGATGTCCCTGTCGAAGAGCGCCAGGAAGTCGATAAGTCGCATGTTCAAACATCGCAACCACCATAATTAAAGTGCATGTTTTTTTTTGTGCTTAGATCTCACTTTTGGTATTGTGTCATTGTCCAAACTTATTATTTTATAAACTTTTTGTATAGTACGATGGGTTGATTGCAATTAACGTTATCGATTGGCAATGGTCATTCGATAATGATATCGATCGCTTAGTTACTGCAAACGGAGTGTGCGCCACCATAATTAGTGAAGTGTTAACTCGTGCTTAATACGTTATTTACCATGCAGATAATTTTTATTTAAAAAAAGTCAAACTTATTATCAAATTACAGTTTCAATTTAGAACATTTTAAAATTCTTTCCAGATTGTGCTCTTTCTACTTGATTTTTGTAAGCCGCCAAGAAACCGACTTTTTGCTGCAAGTTTTATGTTACATCTTATTTCTAAACTTTTCCTTACCGAGTCGCTGTGACATAATGACACTAGTATTCGTAGTTCGCTAAACAGTTTGCTTATTTCCTGCAAGTTTTCATTATCCGAATGCATTGATAATTTTTAACCAACATCCATAATCGGCAGGGCCATAATCAAGTTACCAATACGCGTCGCCGTGGAATCGTCCGAAAAGTTCTCTCGGTAGTAAGTATGCATAGAACAAAATACAGTATCCAGCAAAGGTTGGAAGCGTAAACGTGTTACTTTTGGGTCAGATGTTAACCTTGTGATACCTTCAATCATTCCCAGAAACAGGAAAAAGGCTTGTTCTTCATTTGTCATGCTGAGATTCTGGATTTTGGTTATCAGATCTGCTAGTTTAAACCAAACTGGTGACGCAACACTGTAAGTTTGTCATAATTACTAAAAACGTAAAACTTATTGTAATCTAATACATACTTTACAATGGAATCTAAATGGTTGTGAAAAATCGGCACAGTTGCGTACCATGCTTTTAACGAAGCTTCTGACATTCCGATCATTGAATGATCAATCGCTGTCAGCTTTCCGTTTTGAAGACTATTATGTTTTACTGTATTCAGTATACAGGTTAAATAGGTCCAATGAGATACAATGTCGGTAAATTTTTCGTTCTAAAACATTTTTTTTCTCTCCTACAAAATAAATAAATGGAAGGTCTTACCACAATGTCTCCAACAGAACTCATAATATCTGTAGTATTAAAAAACATTTTACAAAGATTAATTTCATTTAAAAACTGGGTAGCGACATTGGGCATATAACTAATTGCACAAAAAGGATACGGCGACGGTGGTAAATATGCCATTCGCTGATGTTCGATAGCTTTGATGGTAATTAGTAACTGTCGAAGCCATAAGTTGTTTTCATAATTTGCAAACTGCGCGCATAGATCAAATTTTTGTATTCCCGGTAGCAGTACAAAGTTGTTGGAGATGGTAGGAAGTGATGAGTCACATAATTGGGGTGTCTGTTGCTGGTTTTGTATTTTGGATTCGGGTGCGATTAGTTTGTACTTATTCATTCCAGCGGAAATGCATTTTCTTAAACGACAAGCTGAGCAAATACGTTGAGACAATCCTAAAATTGGTTTACCGTATTTATATAGCTATTTGCACGGATGCAAGTTTTACAGGGGGCAAAAACTCTAAGGGATTTCATTGAGAATGCCCCGGGGAATTTCCCCATTTACTAAAAAGCTGTATTCTTTGCATGTGATAACAACTTTTTATTTTCTTCAAAATCATGTTATGACTAGAAATCAGCGTTATCACTAAAAACTAAAAATTTGGTGTTTCCACTTTAACTTTTGTTTTCATTGTGAAAACTGTTTCATTCATTCCCCGAGGATAACGGCCCCCTTCGATATCCTAAAAGACACTTACTGGACTCAATGACACAGCTGTTATTTTGTGCGCAGGAGTAATTTTTCTTGCCCGATAAAGTTCGACGGAAGAAAGTGGCACACGCGTTACAACAAACAACTCCGAAATGACGGCAGTTCGAGATTCCGCCACAGATGACGCAAAGCGATGCCTTTTTAACTGAAGAAGTAAGTAAGAAACGCCGTTGTCTCGGAAAAACAATGTTGGTTGGAGTATTGATACCATTGAAACTGTTGACATGCATCTTGAAACAACAAATAAAAGTATACTCAAATCTAAAACTGATAAGGTTTTTATGTATAAAGCACAAAATAAATTATGCAAAAGAAAACGCGTGTCTTGAACTAACTATGACAAAAAAGTGAAAAGGTGTGGCAGAGACGTTCAGGAAAAAAATGTTTTCAAAGGGGCGTAACCAGGGTAGCCGATGCCACCCTAACCACGAAGGCCAACACAGATTTTCTGCTTCTGTACAATAAAAAAAACTTGGTTATGTCTAAAACAATAAAATTTTTGTTGCCGAATTAAACAAAAAAAAGATTCTTCTAACAAGACAAAAATACGTCCAGCTCGGAAAGCGGCCGATGGCATTTTTGATATTGAACCATACTTTTTTACAAATCTGTTACTAACAACTTAATTATTCATAATACTAACGTGCTGGTATAGTTTTTCATGCTACATAGGCTACCAAAGTTGAACATTGTGTAAATTGCATACCGTGGGTTGCAAAAAGCAGGGGTTATGCAACCATAAGGGCATAAAACGCGTTTTCTGGGAAAACCGAACACCCCACTGACACTTCAAAAATTAATCCCCTTTTAAATCGCTGAAAACTTGTGCACAGACCAATTAGAGGGCGTAGATGACGAATTCACACATTATTTTCTATATGGATGCCTTCTGAATCCGCCAGGCTCCAGAATCCGCCTGGCAGAATCCGAGATATAAACCCTTACGTATTGGGTATCAATCAACTGCCCACATCAAGGCGATCATTTTAAGACCAAGTAGACCAGTATTGATTAATTTTGACAAAAGTTATAAGCTATCAAAGTCGAAAAAAACGACGAGATAGCCTTTGGCGGGCTGTAGCATCTCGGGGAGTATGTGACCCGTTTTTTTAACCATTTGCAATCGATGCAGCATTGAAAAAGGAACTTTTCATTCTTTAATAACTTTTCATTCTAGGCTGTGGAAAGCAGCCAAATCTGGCAAAAACTAATCACTGATAACGGTTAATTACAAATTTCTTGGGTATACGGAGCGATTAAGAGAGGGATGCATGGGATTGACGATGAACGGTGAGGTTCATGACGTGAAGGAAGGCTTCTTGCATCATCTTCTTGACATTGCGGGACGAATACTTTTCCATCTGTTGTCTCTGTAACAACCATTTCAGCGTAGTAAAAATCTCAGTTTCCCAGAATTATATAAAAAATGTTGTCGAATTCGAAAAAATGGCCAAATCTTTCAATCAGTGGGAAACGCACAATTTGTTCGTTTCAGATACAGCAGGCTGTTTCCTGATTGATGTTGATGTTATTTATCTAAAAATATAGTTTGGCCCCAAATGAGTGCCGTTGAGCCAAGTTATTGGCAAATAACCAGTAATTTGGACGCTAAAATTGCATGCACCATTCTCGCATCGACAGACAATATACGTTAATACGGGTCAACATTGTTGTGATATGGATCATATCGAAAAGGACTGACATCTTCTACAACAATTCGAAAAAACAAATTTTGAATCTTTTAAACTGTGCCGTAAAAGCAAAAAAATGCACGCGCACTTTTGGACCGATGGCGACAGCCATGACTACAGCCCTCGCGCAGCAACACACGACGCATCCCTCCGACCGGAGAAAAGCGAGAGACGCGCGCGCTTTTGGTTTTTTCTGCCTCTCTGTCGGTTGCGCAAAAAGGGGGAGCAATCATGTCGTGGACCCCTCTGTGACATTTTAAAAATTTATCCCATTTTAAATCGCTGAAAACTTGTGCACAGACCAATTACAGGGCGTAGATGACGAATTCACACATTATTTTCTATATGAATGCCTTCTGAATCCGCCAGGCTCCAGAATCCGCCTGGCAGAATCCGAGACCCAATACTCGTCGTCGCCGTATCCTTTTTGTGCAATTAGTTATATGCCCAATGTCGCTACCCAGTTTTTAAATGAAATTAATCTTTGTAAAATGTTTTTTAATACTACAGATATTATGAGTTCTGTTGGAGACATTGTGGTAAGACCTTCCATTTATTTATTTTGTAGGAGAGAAAAAAAATGTTTTAGAACGAAAAATTTACCGACATTGTATCTCATTGGACCTATTTAACCTGTATACTGAATACAGTAAAACATAATAGTCTTCAAAACGGAAAGCTGACAGCGATTGATCATTCAATGATCGGAATGTCAGAAGCTTCGTTAAAAGCATGGTACGCAACTGTGCCGATTTTTCACAACCATTTAGATTCCATTGTAAAGTATGTATTAGATTACAATAAGTTTTACGTTTTTAGTAATTATGACAAACTTACAGTGTTGCGTCACCAGTTTGGTTTAAACTAGCAGATCTGATAACCAAAATCCAGAATCTCAGCATGACAAATGAAGAACAAGCCTTTTTCCTGTTTCTGGGAATGATTGAAGGTATCACAAGGTTAACATCTGACCCAAAAGTAACACGTTTACGCTTCCAACCTTTGCTGGATACTGTATTTTGTTCTATGCATACTTACTACCGAGAGAACTTTTCGGACGATTCCACGGCGACGCGTATTGGTAACTTGATTATGGCCCTGCCGATTATGGATGTTGGTTAAAAATTATCAATGCATTCGGATAATGAAAACTTGCAGGAAATAAGCAAACTGTTTAGCGAACTACGAATACTAGTGTCATTATGTCACAGCGACTCGGTAAGGAAAAGTTTAGAAATAAGATGTAACATAAAACTTGCAGCAAAAAGTCGGTTTCTTGGCGGCTTACAAAAATCAAGTAGAAAGAGCACAATCTGGAAAGAATTTTAAAATGTTCTAAATTGAAACTGTAATTTGATAATAAGTTTGACTTTTTTTAAATAAAAATTATCTGCATGGTAAATAACGTATTAAGCACGAGTTAACACTTCACTAATTATGGTGGCGCACACTCCGTTTGCAGTAACTAAGCGATCGATATCATTATCGAATGACCATTGCCAATCGATAACGTTAATTGCAATCAACCCATCGTACTATACAAAAAGTTTATAAAATAATAAGTTTGGACAATGACACAATACCAAAAGTGAGATCTAAGCACAAAAAAAAACATGCACTTTAATTATGGTGGTTGCGATGTTTGAACATGCGACTTATCGACTTCCTGGCGCTCTTCGACAGGGACATCCTGGGGGTGCTGGAGACGAATTCAGTTTGCTGCGGCGTTTCGAAACGGGTAGTGAAAACAGTTGCGATGCTGGGACGAGGGGCTTGGTTCTGGGGCGGGTCGATGAAAAAGTCCTGGATAGTCAGAGGAGCGCCGTCGAGGGAAAGGCCATCAATTGATCCTGTGGAGATGTCGAGGTAATCGGAATGGGATTCTACAGACTTGGTGGTTGGCGCGGCAGGTTCAATGGTTGGCATAGGCAGGTGTTTGCTTAGAGCTAAAATATTGACTGACTATTGACTGAATTTCAGAGTTTTAAAATAATGAACTTACAAAAAGGCAAGTTCCGAAGAGCCTTTGCCCCTTCCTGCCGAGCGATCTTCTCCGCCTCCAACTGTGCTACCTGCTCCTGTGCCGTGGCCAGGTCAGCTTCATGGGTGGCACAAGCGGTTTCCTGTTCTTCAAGATCATTGTCCAGCTCAGCAATGGCCGTGTAACAATCGACAAGTTCCAATTTTTGTTTTTCGATCTCTTCTTTGGCACGATGCAAATCTTTGAAAAATCCTTCAGCGTCGCGTTTTGCCTTCTCGCTGATCTCCTTGACCTTTTTCTCGCTGGCTACAGTAACCTCGGCGAGACGTGATTTGAGTTCAGCTTTTTCTTTCTCCGCTTTTTTAGCATTGTCGGCAGCTGCCTTACTAGACTTTATCAAGGCGTCTATTTCGGCTTTATACTTCGCGTCCGCTTCCTTGACTGCTTTCTCACTGGCTACAGTAACCTCAGCCAGGCGCGCTTCGAGTTCGGCCTTTTCCTTCTTCGCTTTTTCCACAGCGTCGGCGGCAGCAGTCTCGACAGACTTCTTCAAGGCGGCTATCTCGGCTTCATACTTGGCCCGGACCACGGCAGCATACTCCTCGCGCTTCGCAACCGATAGCAGTTCGACTTCGCGCATTTCCTTCCGCAAATTGGCGTAGCTTTCTTCGAGATCGGCATAATCTATCTTCTTCTTCCGAAGCCTTTCATTTAGCTCTTGGTATGATTTTTCGAGAGCAGCTACAGTTTTAACGCTGGATTCATAGTCCTTCACCAGCGTTGTAATGTTATTCTTCAGCGAATCGCGTTCCTTGGCAAGTTTGTCCCGCTCCTTGGTTAAGTTGATTAAATCCGCCGATTGCTCGTTGCATCTTTGCTGGAATTCGAACACGTTTAGATTGGCGGCGTCCAATTCGTTTTCCAGATGTCTCTTTGTTGATTCCAGATCGGATTTTTCGATTTTAATGTTCGTTATTTCATGCTTCAAATCGTCATGTTCTCTGTCGGTTTCTTCAGCAATGTCCTGGATCTGCTGGAGTAGTTCAAGATTTTTCTTCTTGAAGGCGACAATTTCCTTTTCCAGCTCCGCGATCCGCATCCGTTCTTGTCCAATCGGCGACTGCATCAAAATGTGCAACGGGCTTCTGTGGGCTGTCATAAGTTTTTGTTTGCCTTGAGTCCTCGATAGAGGGGTCCGCATGATAGCGCTTTGCTGCCTTCGATCGGGTTCCGCATTTGTGATATCACCGAGGATCGAGCTTTCGTGGTCCTCCCACTCTTCTTGAAGCTCAACTGGAGGCGCCATGCGTAAAATGGCGGCCCAGCTGCCGTTAGGGGGCCAATACTCTGGTTGTTCGAGGAATTTTATCTAAAATTAACATTTATTGAATCGAACTATGTATATGAAAACTTACGATATGAATTATTTCAAGCCGGCAATCAACATTCATGGACTGGATGACCTTCTCAACGGTCTTCCACTGTCGGACTCGAAGCTCGTAGAAGACACCAACGAGGATCTTGCCGATCTCTTCTTCATCGTCCTTAGCAGCAAGTGTGCTATTAATTTCGTTAAGATAAGGGATGAAGGTTGATTTGCCGAGGATTGAAAGGGCTTGGCTGATGACATTGGATGGGACTTTGTCTGTTTTTGCGCTGAAAAGTGATATTTGAGGACAACACATAGAAAGAAAGGGTTTACCAAAAAGGTAGTATAAATTCCAGATGCTGATTAACAATCTCTTTGAAGTTTTTGGCGGAGACATTTTCAAGGTTGAGATGTTCGGCGAACTTGTTAAACTAAAAAAAACAGTTTGAAAGACGGAATGTATATATATATATATATATGAAAAACTTACAAACTCCTTAATCGCACCATACTTGGACATAATCATGCTCATATTCGAAAACTTTTTTTAAAAGTTAAAACAATTGCAGTTCTCACAACAGATTTTCGACAAAATATTAAGTCAGAATTGGCAAAGTTGTAGTGTTTGACAATATATAATTCTGCAATCTTATAAGCCTTAGTCACACCAATAGGTTACTGTATACTGTTCGTCAACACGGAAGGACTAAATGCTTGCACTTCAGACCAAAGCCGCGCGAAAGCCTTAACCGGATTGCCCGCCTCATTACGATCGATTCACGGCCAGGATAGGACGCTTTTCTCCGCATGTGTGGCAAGCCTTAACCATCTTTTAATACACTCCTGTTGCACATATTGACCATTCTAGCGTGGCTTTTTTTTGTGTACTCTTGTGTTGTATAAAAAAACCCCAAATCTACATTGCTATCCTAAAGCTTTCTGGTAGAACGACTGAATAATGCCGTATCCAATTGCAAATCTAGCCTATGGTCTCCGCTGCAGGCTCCATGAAGTTGCAACACATAGAGAACGCTACCGCCTTCAAATTGCCGCTGGCAGTTCTTCTATTTGTCCACCGTTTCAAACTGTAAAAGGTGGTTGGTTAGGCAACAGCTATCATTATTACGATGGAACATTAACCTTGAGAAACCACAGTTGGTCAACGGAAACTGTTGATCTTCGCAATGACAATTCTCTTTACCGTGTTAACAATTTTGAACTCGAAGGCGTTAACTTGGACAATTTGGCTTCTAAACCATATGACGGCTTTTTCCTTTCCATCAATTATTTTTCTTTAAGGAACTGTGCACTTTCCGCAACTTTTTTAATGGAACTAGCTAAAACAGACATATTTTCGAGTATCAAAAAACTTCGGTTTGATGGAAATACCAGTGAAACCTACCTTCTAAATTTCTGCGATGCGCTGATTGCCTTCCCGCATCTTGAAGTTTTAGTTTTGGTAAATAGCACTGCCTTCGCCGAAACATGTTTTGCAGACATGCTGAATTTAAGTCCTCAATTGACAAATCTTGTAATAATGGATATGACCATGGAGCAACTTAAGTCCTTCGACCTTAATGATCTCATTGCTTTTTTTAAAGTAAGTTCGTGTAGTTTTGTAATATATGTAACATTAATACGGTTTCGATTTTAGGCGCAGAAAAAAGGTTTCAAATTCAACTTATACATGCGTGAGGAAGACTCCTTTAACTTTTCTGAACTAAAAAAAGAACTGAATAAAAGGTTAATATCTGATAAACATCACATTTTTCACCTTGACGATAAGGCTTCTACACTATACATTGTGTTCCGCGACGGCTCTTACCAATGGAAGTTAGTAAATAAGGATATCATTTATGAATAAACATTACATGAATTTTATCGTTTTGTTGTTACGATTAATTGTATTTTGTGCATCAAACTTTACACAACTGTCTTTTAAAAAACGTTTTAAAAAATAAAATGTGTTTTATTTGAATTCACAAACATTTTTAATACTAAACCCCCCCCCCCCAGGGCTCATATTGGTCCGCCTCCGGAAGTCGCCATTTGCCCAGATAACATAATTCTCGTCTATGTAAATGCCTTGAACAATGCCTTCAAATCCAGTCGACGGCTTCATTTTCTGAAGGTTTCTGTCGATTAAAGTTTGAATAAGTTCGGCCGGCATAGACTTTTCGTATTCCGTGACGTCTTCGGGGAAGGGGCTATGCAGATTAGGTGCATCAATTGCCTCTTTGATGGTTTCGTTGAAGCAGAGGACCCGAACTACCGTCTTTCTCAGCGATGACACAATCTTGTTTCCGCCAGAAGCGCCGATGACCATCACCAATTTGCCGGTTTCATTGCTGTACATGACCATTGGCGACATACTAGCCATCGGCCGCACTAGTCGAGTTGAAATCGCCGTAATAGTCCGCCTTTTGGGCCTTGATCTTTCGCCGAAGGTAAATCCATTCAGAATAGTCGTCGGTCGCCAGACTGTGGGCCATTTGCCATGCTTTTGGGACGTAAGCGATATCGCCGAGGAGACTGCGATGGGAGTTGGCAAATTTTTGAGTTTCGATCAGAAAGTGGTAGTAATAGGGGTCGTTGTAGAGCTTAAACCATGGACTTATGTAAACTTTACAAAAATAAAGCGAACGGAATGCTTACAAGGTCCCAAGGGTTGTCCTCAATGGTGTGATTACAGTAGTTTTCTGCAAAGTTTTACTGTTTTAGTAAATGTAACATTTTAAAAAGCTAGTTTGCAACTTACTGATGCCAACTTGAACAATAGATTGAGTTATGGCAAAACTCGAGGGTGGAGGCGGACCACACATGATAAGGTCATCCAAGAATGGGGTTGTTTTCAATGGTGTGTGATAGAGTCGAGGCTTGTACTTTTTAAGGTCTGTCTTTGTGATGAATGCCCCTACAATTGGTAAAATACACCATTTTGACAGATTATCAAAAGGTAAATACCGTTTTCAGCAAATTCCGCTGCAATGGTATCCGCTATTTCACCTTTGTAATACAGTTCCACCGGATCGGGAGCATTGGCAATTGTTTCGAGCGTGTTCGCAAGAGTGGGTTGTTTCAGAATTTCTCCGCTTTTGTAGACTGAACCTGTTTTGGGATTTATCCAGTTACTGTAAATTAACTTCATTAAAAAAGCCAAACCATTGGACTACCCACGGTGATAATTCAGCCTGCTTTACTGCCAGAACTTCGGCCAGATATTCGCTTACAGGTAGACCATCTCGTGCAAAAACCACCGCCGGCATCACTAATTCTTTCCAATTTACTTTACCGCTTCCAAATTTTGTAAAAGCAAGCCATGAACCGGCCAATTCGCCAGGAGTCGCTATGCTTTTCCATCCACGTTTGCTCGAAATTGAAACATTGGCATACATATCCCATGTTGCCGCTCGTGGGGCCATTTCTCGTGCATCGATGGCAATGCATGTTTTTGAAGTTTCATTGTAAAATGTCATCATGAAGCCGCCGCCGATTCCTGATGACTGTGGATTCGTGACACCAAGACAGAAAAGAGCGGCAATCGCGGCGTCGATGGCATTTCCGCCTCTGATCATGATGTCCCGGCCGACCTCTGAACACCGGCCATGGTCACAGGTGATCGCTGCCTTCTCAAACCTGCCCAGGAGCGGTTTTTTCAAATAAGAGGAAGTCATATTACTTATGCATACTTAAGCCTGTCAATTAAATTTGTCATATTATAACAACAATTTCCAGTAACTGATATAATGCATGTACATGTAGTATACCAAAGTTTTGAGACATTACAAACATGATGTTTATACGTACAGTATACAGGCACTACATTATCCAATGTTAACCTTTATGCAGTTTTTGTTAATTATTATCACAGTTTGTGTAGGTGCAAAAAGAGGAAGTCTCATAACTTAGGCATGCTTATGCTTTGCAATTATGTTTTCCAATAACAATTACGTGCAGCTGATATTATGCATGTATAATCATATATCTACCAAAGTTTTAAGACATTATAAATACGGTAGAACAAGCAAGTCAAACAGCCATTCCTGCAAAATGGCAGTGGATAGATACACTATATCGTACAGGAACATGCATCATTTTTGTACCCTGCACCATGAATCACAATAATTCCTGTTTTTGACCTCAAAAACCCTTGAAAGGGCGCATTATGTGGTTTCGATGTTTGGTGTTTTTTCACGGAGGTCAGCGAAAACAAGTTCGTAAAGTTCAGGAAAGCCTGCTTTGCACAGGACTCTGCACGATACTACATCGAAATGGGTTTTCGCAAGGATGTGAGTTCTGTGTTTTTGGTTTCAGCTGATCAAAATACAATTGAAATTAACAGGTAGGTGTTGCTTTTTTATTGATTTTGTAGTTTATGTTTTACTTCAGGATAATTACGAATGTTGCAATTGGAATTTTGTCAATATCCTTTTTCTTTGTCGTTGTAACCGTCTTTTTTGTCTCTCCTAGTTTGAATCCGAATCCGTCAAACAACACTGTAAGTCTTACGTGTTTTATCAACTTCCGTGATTCTGTCAATTTAGTGGGGCGACCGATCTGGGCGTTATGACTGGCCACCGCCGTCTAATTCGCTCCTGGGCAGGTTTGAGAAGGCAGCGATCACCTGTGACCATGGCCGGTGTTCAGAGGTCGGCCGGGACATCATGATCAGAGGCGGAAATGCCATCGACGCCGCGATTGCCGCTCTTTTCTGTCTTGGTGTCACGAATCCACAGTCATCAGGAATCGGCGGCGGCTTCATGATGACATTTTACAATGAAACTTCAAAAACATGCATTGCCATCGATGCACGAGAAATGGCCCCACGAGCGGCAACATGGGATATGTATGCCAATGTTTCAATTTCGAGCAAACGTGGATGGAAAAGCATAGCGACTCCTGGCGAATTGGCCGGTTCATGGCTTGCTTTTACAAAATTTGGAAGCGGTAAAGTAAATTGGAAAGAATTAGTGATGCCGGCGGTGGTTTTTGCACGAGATGGTCTACCTGTAAGCGAATATCTGGCCGAAGTTCTGGCAGTAAAGCAGGCTGAATTATCACCGTGGGTAGTCCAATGGTTTGGCTTTTTTAATGAAGTTAATTTACAGTAACTGGATAAATCCCAAAACAGGTTCAGTCTACAAAAGCGGAGAAATTCTGAAACAACCCACTCTTGCGAACACGCTCGAAACAATTGCCAATGCTCCCGATCCGGTGGAACTGTATTACAAAGGTGAAATAGCGGATACCATTGCAGCGGAATTTGCTGAAAACGGTATTTACCTTTTGATAATCTGTCAAAATGGTGTACTTTACCATTTGTAGGGGCATTAATCACAAAGACAGACCTTAAAAAGTACAAGCCTCGAATCTATCACACACCATTGAAAACAACCCCATTCTTGGATGACCTTATCATGTGTGGTCCGCCTCCACCCTCGAGTTTTGCCATAACTCAATCTATTGTTCAAGTTGGCATCAGTAAGTTGCAAACTAGCTTTTTAAAATGTTACATTTACTAAAACAGTAAAACTTTGCAGAAAACTACTGTAATCACACCATTGAGGACAACCCTTGGGACCTTGTAAGCATTCCGTTCGCTTTATTTTTGTAAAGTTTACATAAGTCCATGGTTTAAGCTCTACAACGACCCCTATTACTACCACTTTCTGATCGAAACTCAAAAATTTGCCAACTCCCATCGCAGTCTCCTCGGCGATATCGCTTACGTCCCTAAAGCATGGCAAATGGCCCACAGTCTGGCGACCGACGACTATTCTGAATGGATTTACCTTCGACAGAAGATCAAGGCCCAAAAAGCAGATTATTACGGCGATTTCAACTCGACTGTGGCCAAAGACCACGGCACATCGCATGTCAGCGTCGTCGACCCGCTCGGTAATGGCGTCAGTGTTACGTCGACGATAAACCACTGGTTTGGGTCCTCTGTGCAGTCGGCAAAGCTTGGCATTGTCTGGAACAATCAAATGGACGCATTTTCAAAGCCGAATTACGCCAAAAAAGACGAGATCCCCCAATCAAGACAAAACTACATCCAGCCAGGGAAGCGGCCGATGGCAAGCATGTCGCCAATGGTCATGTACTGCAATGAAACCGGCAAATTGGTGATGGTCATCGGCGCTTCTGGCGGAAACAAGATTGTTTCGTCGCTGGGAAAGACGATAGTTCGGGTCCTGTGCTTCAACGAAACCATCAAAGAAGCCATTGATGCACCTAATCTGCATAGCCACTTTCCCGAAGACGTCACGGAATACGAAAAGTCTATGCCGGCTGAACTTGTTCAAACTTTAATCGACAGAAACCTTCAGAAAATGAAGCCGTCGACTGGGTTTGAAGGCATTGTCCAAGGCATTTACATAGACGAGAATGATGTTATCTGGGCAAATGGCGACTTCCGGAGGCGGACCAATATGAGTCCTGCAGGGTTTTAGTGTTGAAAGTTTTTCTGAATTGAAATAAAACACACTTTATTGTTGGAAACGGTTTTTTAAAAAAAGTTAAAATTTTTTGACGCACAATTATAGCACGTGAATATGAGCATTTCGGAACAAAAATGATAAAAATTGAAGCAATGTATACTGAAATGCCAATTCAATCATCTGTTATTAACTTCCAACGGCATCTGGCAACACTAAAATCAATATTAAGTTCCCCCAACACTTTGTCGGGATCACCAACGTAATCTTTTCTCGGAATTAACTTTTCATATTTTTTCAGTTCTTCTCTTATTTTCGAAGTGAAGGTGGATACGTTACTTTGAGGTTGAATATATAATGTAAATTCGAAGCCTTTTTTCTGCGACTAAAATTGGGTAATGTATAAATATAATATTACAAAACTACGCAAAAAGCTAACCTTTAAAAAAACCATGAGTTCATCGAGCTCGAAGGACTCAAACTGCTCGATGGTGATATATTTTATTATAAGCTCTTTGAACCGAGAACTCAAACTCAGCAGTTCTGCAAACCAGGTTTCAGCTAAAGGAATATCGACCAATTCCAAGTTGTCAACATGCGAAAAGGCATTCAGAACATCACAAAAATGAAATAAGTAAGTTTTACTGGTATTTCCACGAATTTTAAGTTTTTGTACACTTGAAAAAGTTTCAGTTTTGGGCAGCTTTTTTAAAAATGGTGCGGAAAGTTCACAATCTTTTAATATAAAATATTCAATGGAAAGAAAAAAACCATCATACGGTTGCGAAACCGTCAAATCGTCCGAGTTAAGGCGTTGAAACTCAACCGCGTAAGCACGGTAGAGAGATTGGTTGTTCCTTAGATCAATATCTTTTATTGGTACACCGTATGCGGGCTCCATTTTTAATAATTTTTCACGATAACGAAAGCAATAGGTTAAAGAATTGCCTTTTACGATTTGAAGCGGTGGACAAATAGAAGGATTGCCAGCAGCAGTTTGAAGGCGGTAGCGTTCTCTGGGTGTTGTGAGCTCATGGAGTCTGCAGCGAAGACCGTAGGCTAGTTTTGCAATGGGATACGGCATACTTATGTTAGTAAACTTTAGGGTAGCAGTTTAGATTAAGGTTTATGTTTCAAAGTAACACGAGAGTACACAAAAAGGCCACACAAAAATGGACAGAAGATACCTAGAGTTCAGGTGTTCCACGCGTGCAAAACAAAGCGTCTCTGACCCGGATCGTGCATCGATCGTAATGACTGTGGCTATTTTGCGCGACTTGGTTGGAATCGCATGCTTTTGACCTTTTCGTTGTGGTAGTGTATGTACAGTATGAGTGAGATCGCAGAGTTGAGTGATTGTTAAAAATAAAGTTTATTTCAAAAATTGCTATTACTTTTGTTAGAAATTAAATTAGCATCCATAAAATACTGTCTAAACACCGGCATTGCTTTGTAGGACCCAAAAAGTGTGTAATGGTTGTCGTCCCAGAAAAGTGGGACTTTCTTCATCGGATCTAATGGAGAGCACTTGTGGCTCGTGCAAAAAGCTGGCCACATGTCGAGAAGGATGCATTTTGGGCACTTTACTGCTTGCCAGCGGAGATGAAGGTTGGCGAATAATTTTTGTTTGTACTAAAACCAACAATTAGATTTCTTTTTACCTGACATGCCATGTCTTACCTTTTGATCAAACTCCAAATCTTTATCCACATTCAAAACAGCACTCTGGGCATACCTCCAAATGTTGAATGTGTGTTCATTTTGAAAATGATCACCATTAATGAAAATTTTTTCAACTCGTTCACTCAAAAAGTCCATCGTTGACTGAATTCCAGTGACGACTGGATCTGTTTCAATTGGGTACTGTATTGGTAGATCGATAACGTCGTGCTGGTATTTGAATGTCATAAGGATAATGTCAGGCTTGTAGTGCTCGACGGATTCCTTAAATTGCCATAGGCGAAAGCTGTCTTTAAACGCTGGGAAAGGGGTTAAAGCAGGGATGGCTACCATGTTAAGTTCTTTGTAATTTTCGGCTCCCAAAGCTGCTTCAATCCCTGGTACCACACATTCGGCATGACTGTTCCCTGCGATTAGATAAGATTTGTTACCAGTTCCTTTCAATTCGACGCCATAAAAGATCGGCACAGACTGTTGCGTCCAATTTGAATAAGGATTAAACTGACAATGAACATGGCCCGCATGCATTGCCAATTGTGCTGAACTTTTGGAATCCAGAAATGCGGAAACGCGTCGCCAAGCATCTGGATCGGCTATTTTAGAGGCATCTTGGATGTAGAATGACATGACAAAGTCTTCGTTTTCGGCGTCAGCATCGTTAGTTGTGTAAATAGTCAATAATGTGACAGCGTATGTAACAATAACTGCTTTTATAAAAGTTGATTTTAATATTTTGGCGTTTAAAAGCGGCTTTTCGATGAAGTAATGTGTTCCAAATCCGACTGCGACAATAGTGTAGAGACAATACAGTTTGGCTGAAAATAAACAAGGTTGAAAGTCGTAAAAATGAGAACTAACATTCATGAAGCTCAAAATCAACAGAAATCACCGAATAGCAATGCAAAACAATCCAATGAACGACATAAATAGCAAATGAGGCTTCACCGAGTATCATTAAAACGTAATTTTTGAGAACCCAGTTTTTATTAGTTGCAACTGTCTTGTCAGTTCCCAAACTAGTGATGATTACAGTCGTTGACATTGTGACAGCTACAATCATCCAAGCTTTGTCTAGCTCCGTCGGCACTAGTAGAATAAAACCCAAAATGACTGTAATCACATCGGTAATGCCATAATACCGCGTTAAGTTGACAAATTTTGAAGTCAGTCTTCTACAACAATCATTCCCATCGTCATCAAACTCCAAATTTCTCAAATAAAATGCCAAAATACCAGCGCAAAACTGTCCCAATCTGCATGGCAACAATGAAAATCCAGCCTGAGGCTGTTTGATGATGAAATAATAAGCTTGAGTCAACACAGACATGACCATGAACGATGGCAATACTAAAAACATGACATATTTGGATGGAATTCTTGTGAAAACCACAAATAAAAACGGCACAATGACATAAAATTGCATCTCAACTGCAAGCGACCAATAATGTTTGAAATATTCAAGATCAATGTCATCGAAATAGAACTTTGTTTCCTGTACTTTGCAAATGTTGAGTGTAAATGATAAAGCGCATAGCGATTCTTTTGTTATTTCTTTTAAATTAGTGACGGTTATCTTTTTAGTGACAATTATCCAGGTTATTAGGACATTCAGGATGGATAGTGGGACGATTCGGTGGATTCGCCGATACCAAAATAAGGGGACTTGTTGGAATTTGTAGATCGTTGGAAGGGATTTTAGCTGAGTTTCGGCCATGAGAAAGCCGGAGAGCACAAAAAAACTAAATGTGACATTAATAATAGACCGTGTGAACATTGTTTAAACTCACACATCAACACCCAAAAAGCCATTGTAAAAAATTTTCGGCCAAAGATGATACAAAACAACTGCCACTATAGCCAATCCCCTGAGTCCCTGAAGTTCGTTGTAACGCATTTTTGATAAACACTTTCATTGATGATTGATGTGTTCAACACTATATATAGTTCCATTTGTTTAATATAAAAAGTAGCAACATCCGCTTCCTCAAAAAGCTGTTTCTCATTGTATTTTTTACAATTACTAGTTTTTTATAAAGAATTATTTTACAATGTCAGTAGAGGTCACTCTATTGTAGCGATTAACCATGCGCTTGAGACATTAATCGATGAACACTCAAATTTGCAAAACATCGAGGTCAAAGGCATGGTTAACGAAAACGTAGCACCGTTTTGCTCGCACTTCAATGTCACTGTGTTTTGTCTTAGATTTGACTTTCTTTGACGTAGTCAAACTGGTTCGTTATACTATTTATAAATTAGGTCATTGTAGAGAAAAACAAATGTGTACGTACTTGGAATTGCACTGAAGGGTTTCTGTGCACTTTTTTGAACTCGTTTTTTCTGCGAGGGGGAACCAACGAAACTTCGTTGATCAGCAATTTGAGTTTGTGAGGAAGCATGACTGGCATTCAATTTGAAACGGCTTCAACAACTGTAAAATGCACCAAATCAAGGTCAAAGAGTTCAGAAAAATGGAACCCAGAGATGCCAACAATGGTCAGGTATTCAGTTATAGCGGCCAATGACGAGGTTGCTAAAAGTTCTTAATGAATCAAAATGATGTCAAACTACGATTACCTAAATAATTGCATTGTCGCGCATTGACGTAATAAAGAAAGTTCTGGTATGTCGGAAACACACACGTGAAGAATGCCGTTGCACACATTAATCTCACGGCAAATCGAGGGACACGGATTTGGTTCTGTAAACTGACAATTATCAGACTAAACATGTCAAAATGGACTCACAAAAATATTCCAATCAGACTCTCTTGAATCAACAACCAACGTTGTTGTCATGTAAAGTGCCGTAAAACAGATCAACGCAAACATACATCGGTTAAGCATACCCGGTAAAGCTAAAATAACCAACATTTTAACAGTTTTTAAGTTTAACAAACCGCCTTTATCAATAAATCCATTTAAAATCAATGTTGCCGCAACAAATAACATTTGAAGGCACAAAAACACCGGTGCCATGTTGTAGATCATCATCAAAATCCATCCATCAACATTTTGATTGCCTTTTAAAACTTTAAACTCAAAATGCTTGTATCTGACAAAAGCATGAAACACGCGGCATGTCGCAGGGAACATCAGAGCGAATCGAAATGCCATCTTAGTGTACGGCTCGAGCTCAAATCTTTTTAACAATGACAAAAATGAACTAGTAGAAACTGTTGCATTCTGTAATTTTCATACTTTTTAAAATCCATTAGTTTTAACTCACATAACAAAACGTCGCAATATGCCCATTCCAAATCAATTGGCCTTCCTCAATCAAATCTTCTTGCGGGATTTGACGAAACAAGCTTCCGAAAGCCACAGATAGACAAAACACGTTGAAACATCCAATTATAGCGTTGCAATAATTGGCGCTTATTCGAAAGGTTGTTTCAGAGAAGGGGGTTTCAGAGATCGCCACCATCTGATCTGACTGATTGATACAAACACACTCGTTGCGGAGAAGTTCGAACAAAAAACGATGTAGGTTGTTCGACAAAATGCACTTCCAATGACGATCTTTTTTGTATTTCTGCGTGTAGTGTTCGAAGATGGGCTGCGAATTGAATTGCGTACAAAAATAAGATGGTCAACAGGTTCCTCAAGAGGGGAAGTGTTTTATGAGATCAACTTTTCCGTGGGTAAACACGGAAGGGGTGCACGGATGTTTCGCGTTCACTTGGAGTAGTTTTCCTGTTTGAATGGTCAGTGTTTTGCAAAATTAATTAATGGGTGCGTGGGTTTTGATCCTGATTTGGTTGTATTTTGGTTTTTTTCGACGCAAAAGTAATTCTACTGTACTTTTTATTGGCCCTTATCGTACAGTATACGACAATTGGTGTTTAAAACAACATTTATTAAAAGTCCCTCACTCTTTGCTTTTACAAGTCATGCCCTACGCTTTCATTTACGCCCATTGTCTGCCACAAAATGCCCGCTCCGCAGCATCGAGCCAGGTTAATGCCGTGTCATCGTCATCACGTGAGCTGCTCTTGCGCACCCCGACAAATACTATTTTAGCTTTAGCCCGTACCACTTTCATGCTAACACCACCACTTCCGCACGTTTACCCCCATGGTAACCATGGTAAACGTCAAACTCTCACAGGGAAAGCGTAAACAGAGGGCTCTCTGCCTCTGGCTGCTGGCGGCGGTGGGGTTCCAGCAGCTCGCCGGCCTGCCTCTCTGACATTGATTATTTTTTGCTCTTTATATATATTTTGCTTCATTTTTGCCCGTTTTAGGTAAAACATGGCCGAGGAGCTGGTGGTCGAAATCCAAGCTCCCGAATACTTAATGGCTCATGCCACTGCGGAACCGGTTGTCTTGCCGGATAGCGAAGACGACTTCGGTTTGCCGGTCATCCCGGAAGAGAGTGAAGAGCCAGCTGGTGGGTTTTTTTCGTCAAAAACGTGTAAAATGAGTGTAACTTTGTCACTTTAGCTCAACAAGACGAAGCCCCAGTGGTCGTCATGAACGTCCCGCCAGCTCGGAACGTCCGTCTTCCGGCGCGTCTGCTCAGAATCATCGAGTATGCGTTGCCTATCGATGCGCCGTACCCCCAAAACGCACGTGAAGTCTACGCTGAGATCGACAAAGACATGGTCGACTCAAGTGACCCGATTATGAAGTCGTTCAAACGCTTCTTGATCCGGAAGGGCATCTATCAGCAGCACTTCGGTGAGCAGTTGGTCGACTCTGATGCCAGTGCCGATGAAGGGGGTGATAGTGAACTTGAGGACAACGAGGAAGAAGAAGGGCAAGATGGAGGTGAAGCCGATAGCGAAGATAACGAAGACGGTGGGGTCAATGGCGAAGATGAGGCCAATGAAGTTGAAGATGATGCCGATTCTGACACAGAACCTGTCGCCGATGCCCCTGAAGGAAACGATCCTGCTGACAATGATGCCGATGAGCCTTCAGATGCTGACCAAAGCTCAAACAGAAAGCGGTCAGGGACTGATGCTGAGGAGTCCAACACCCTTCAGAAGAAGATGAAGCTGCAGAACCTCGATGAAAACCAACAAGAAGTCGAGGAAGAAGAGGGCCATGAACAAGCCGAAGAAGTCTCCGTTGAAATCGTCGCTGCGCCCGTCGAAGAAGAAAACGCTGAAACCGATGATGAGAGCGTAACGACCGACTCCAGCGACTCTTCAGATTCTGATTCTGACAGTTCGTCGGAATCCGACAGCGACTAAAGTGATATCAGCTTTAAACCACAAGCATCTCATCTTCCTTCGTCAGCATTCTAATTCCCCACTCTATAAAAATCTGCAATTGTTTAAAATTGCCCAAAATCAAAAAAAATCAATCCTAAATATATCAGTTTCCGTTCTACTTTTCTTAACTATAAGTCTATTATATAGTCAACTATGTAATTACACCCCTATGGGCAGTCCTATTTATCAATATTTGTACAAACCCGGTCCACAAACAATGCGAACTCGGTAACCCATTCAGCTAAAGTCAGTAATGAACTCAAAAACTTTTTCAATTATAATACAATTTCTCGATCAGAAGCTCTCCTTTCTTTGTAATTTATAAGTTCTTTTATCTATTAAGGTTATTTGAAACGATTATTAAATAAAAGTTATTATTACTGAAGGCAGTTTTCAATGCACTGACACTCATAAATTAAATTACTAAACTTAACATAAAACGGGCAAAAACAAACAAACAGTTTATCGATCATGGCCACCTCGACCGCGTCCCCGGCCACCACCACGTCCACGGCCGCGGCCACGTCCTCGGAATCCTCGTGTGGATTGGATGCGACCAATGTCTTCACGCATTTGGGCATGGTCAAAATTGATGAGGGTGCCAAGTTCGTCTTTCCGGCAGAAGATGCATCCGGTGAAGGTTGGTTCTTCGTCGGGGAGTTTGGACTTCTGAAAGTTGCAAAATGGCAGGGTTATGGTGGACTTATGACAGTTTTTGGGAAGCTTACCTTGGTGTATTCGGCGAACACAGTTTTAGTGCCACAATCATTGCATTCTTTGTCCAGAAGTTTGAATCGGGAAGCACCATCGAAAACTGTAATGACGGATGGGCACAGATTGCAGGCGAGACGCCATTTAGGACCAGATTGGGGATCAAGGACGAGGACACCAGCGCCATTGTTGCAGGCATTGAGGCATTGACAGATTGATTGGGTCCTGAAGTAATTCAAATTAGCTGTTTTGATGGTGAAACAAAACAAAAACTCACATCATGCCATGTTTACAAGTCGGATGAGTGCACCGATTACAGCCAACGCCCGTTTTCATGTCCTCGAAAGGTGCATTGTTGTAGCAATACGGACAGAAGGACCAGCTATCCGCCAATTTACCGCCGCTGGCAGCCCAATACAACAGATCGAAGCCATCGAGAGGGCAGGTCTTCTCGCCGTGAATCCGAATGTTGCCATCACGACCTGTTGGCAGGGATAGGGTTTCCTGGCAAGTCGGACAGTACAACCTCTGCGGTCGGGAAGCAACCAACTTCATGTAGCGTTTACACTTGCCACAACGCGAAAACGGTTTCCCGGAATCGGCCAATGGCGTGAATGAATCCTCGAACAGGACATCGATTTGAGCAATGTGTTCGACAAAGTATTTGAATTTTCGTCGGAACATTTCCAATGTATGCCCGGTGACGGCGGTGTATTCAGCCTGGCCTTTGGCGATGAGGTTTAACTGGGTCTCCATGTCGGACCGCATTGTCGGTAGAATCAGTTCCGGGTCGATTCGTCGATACCCGCGGACAAGGGCGACGCCAAGTTTCGTCGGGATGAGTCGACGCCCACTTTCAACGGTGACATAATTCCTTGCCGAGATATTGCTGATATGGACCGGGATCGATGCATCTGTGCCAATGCCATACTTTTCCATGAGTGTAATCAACTCAGATTCGGTCAAATAGTCCGGCGGTGACGTCTGTCGTTCGAGAAGTTCGTTCTTTTGAATCGCATAGGTTGAACCTTCTTTAAAGCCATTGTAAGATTCATCCTCGACGATGGCCTGCCACGACATTGCTTTCGTAAATCCAGGATCGACGACCTTCCTGGACTGCAATGTAAACGTCTCTGTCGCCGCCGTGAAGGTAAACGTCGAAGTGATGTACTTGCACGGCTTCATGATCGTCGCCAAAAAGTGTTGCGTCACATAGTCATAGACTCTCGCCTGATCACCGCTGAGGTAGCCATTGTTCGGCTTCATGGGCGTGATTGGTGGATGATCGCCCTTATCTTCGCCAGCTTTCGGTTTTGTAATGCCATCGGTCAGAATCTGCTGCGCAATGTCATTGAACCGACCTCCAAGTTGCGTTTTCAGGGTGCCATTGAAATCAAAACTGCTCGGATAGGCTGTTGTCTCCGTTCTGGGATAGCTGATGTAACCATGCGTGTACAGATGCTCGGCTACGCTCATTGTCTGGGCCGGGCCGAGACCCATGGAACTTGACGCGATTCGGAGCAATTCAACGGTGTTCAGCGCTTGGGGCTTCTCTTTTTTGTTTTCCTTCGATGTAGCGGATGACAATTTCACGCAGGATTCAGCTTTGACGCGGTTGAGGAAGACATTAGCAATGTCACGGTCGAAAATGCGTTCACGAGACCAGTCAAGTTTCACTGTTCTGCCATTGGGAGAATCGATGGTGGTGGATAGGACGAAGTAGGTTTCAGGCGAGAATTGGACGATTTGGTCATGGCGCTTGACACAGAAGGCAAGGGTCGGTGTTTGACAGGGGCCGAAAGAGATGCAGTTTGAGTCGAGATCGCCGTATTTGTCCTGGAAATTGACTTTGAAGGGGTTAAAATGACAGAATATGGGCAACAAACCTGGAAATACCGCGTCTGGAACCGCGTAAACGCACATCCAACACGAAGATCAAGTTCCTGACGGGCATCGACAGATAAAGACTCGTTTAAGTTGGGTTTTACAAGGTTGCGCATGGCTGCTTTGATCTCTTTTTCGGCGATGGCGGAGAAGTGGGCTCTGAAAACAGCCAATTTAGAACAATTTAGTCAAGTTACAGTAACCCACCGATAAACAACATCCATAAACCGCCCCGATGGCGACCTCTTCATCGACCCTTGAACGGCATCAATGACCTCGAAACAAATATTTTCGCCTTCCTTATCACAATCCAGCCAAAGGACAAGATAATCGCAATTGGTCGCTTCACTAGCAAGGTACTTGACCATCTTTAACTTGGGATTAGCTTCCTTCTTTTCCGTCGGGCATTGGAACAGGTCTCCAGGGTCGACACGGTCCCAATTGTTGTACTTCCCGGGGAAGTCGAGACCCATGACATGGCCACAGGTTGATGTTACCTGAAAACGACTGTTAAAATAATCTTAAGGACCTTAAAAATGGTAATTTACCTTATAATGAGCTGGTTTACCCATGAATTGGTCATTGAATTCATGCACAGAACAGGCGCCATTGAAGCCTTTTCTAGAGTTTTGCTTGTGGTTGGACAGGAGCTTAGCGATGGATTCCGCGAGAATCGGCTTCTCGGCTACCATGAGCACGTTGACCATCTTTAATGGCGATAATTGACTGCTTGAAAGAAAAAAAGAGAAAAGTTTGAGGTAAAAAGTCGAAAACATCACGACATTGAAAGACAAAACTTCAAAATAAAGTAAAAATTTATTAAAAACAAACAAAACTCAACAAAAAATCAACAAAACTATTCATCTGGTCGGAGGCCATGCCATATCGACCCCCAGAACATCCAACTCTAAGATAGACATCCCATCCGTCGTCGGAAAGCCTAACAATGTCCCGACAGATGGCCTGGTGCGACCGAAATCACTGTGAACGAACTCCTTGACATAGGTTCCTGCTTGGGTTTCGACTTGGAGATGGAAATAGTGGTCATCGACTGGGAGGATTTTAGCGGCATGGATGGTACGCTTTCGGTCGAGAAGAGGGCGTCGAAACAGGACTCGCAGCGGTGTTAGTTGACCGATTTCAACCGGCATGGCAGCTTCAAGCGTTTTGATGGCTTCATCGGTGATGGGGAGATGTGAGTAGCACAGGGCTGAGTAGACTTTCTTCTTTTCTGGAATTGACAAGATTAAAATATATAAAATGATCGTTTTAACCAACCTTCTTGTCCAACATTAAGCATTTGTGTCTCCTTCAAATTGACCGTTGCTAATGACCCGATTTGGACGTCCAAATGGGCTGAATTCACCATTTTCTGACACTCCAGCAGAACGGCATCCTTATCAGCTCCACGACGATGCATACAAGCCCATTTTTTGGCATTGATGAGACAAACTGCGAAGGGACGACCCGTTCCGAGCATTCTGACATCGATATCTTCCCGGCCGCTGGCAATGAACTTGAAAGAATCGGCTTTAAAAAACGTCTGCCAATGGGTGCCAATCTGTTCGGAAACACTGTTCATTGGGATCTTCGGTGTTTCACGATTCGGTGTCCATGGCGATTGTGGTAAAGACCTTGAATACTTGCAGTAACGACCGGCAATGTAGACTTGATCGCGCTCAAAACGAGCGGAAAAGCTCGTCGGCTTCGATGGCGAGACGAAATTGAATTCCTTGGCCTTCTCAAGCGGCATCATGTCGACGATAGTCTGCACCTTGACCTTCGTGAACAGCACCCGATGGTCCACAGGTCCATCGAAGCGTTTCTTACCCGTGTTCATAAACGCCCTCGAATAGTGGCAAAGCAGATAGTCAATGTCCCTCTCTGTGAATTCGTCATTTTCAAAGGTAACAGTCAACGTTAGATCGGCATTCAGGCTCGGTCGCAGGCTACTGTGCTGTAAAAACATGTTTGCATCAAAAAATATATATAAAAACCCACAACCAACCTGTCTAAATCTACCCATCAAGACAAATGGCAATCTGGACTTTGGCGACATTGTCTTTTCGCACCAATTCGACCCCATCAGCTTTGCCACGATCTGTTCTCGGAAGTGCTGCGAAACCGGGACATTCACGGCCATGACGAAGCAATCTCCATCGAAACCATCACGTTCGTAGGCGGTCTTTGCATCGGCGATCACAGATTCGTACAATGCTGGGTCCATGAGTCCGAAGCAAAGGACGCAACTGTGCCATTCGGCTTCCTTGGTGGATTCCGCATGATGTGGCGAGATGACGTCGAAGCAGGAGGAACACAGAGGAATCGGCGGCATCGTGGAGATCGAGGCTTCGAAGGGACGATTTGCAAGCTGCGTTTGTTGTGTTCAGCTTTTCGTTGTGGAAGGTGTTGTGTGGAAGATGCGTGCACGCGTGCAACTTTCGCTGTGGGGTTGGAAAAGTGTGTATAGGTGGATGAGTGTGCAACTTTCGTGGCGGGGTCGGAAAAGTGAGCAGAGGTGGTCGAATGTGCAACTTTCGTGGCGGTGTTGAAAAAGTGAGTAAAGGTGGTCGAATGTGCAATATTCGCTGTGGGTTTGGAAAAGTGTTTAGAGGTGGATGAATGTGCAACTTTCGTGGTGGTCTTAAAAAGATGA
The DNA here is from genome assembly GCA_024447225.1 of Panagrellus sp. LJ2284. NCBI lineage: Eukaryota > Metazoa > Nematoda > Chromadorea > Rhabditida > Panagrolaimidae > Panagrellus > Panagrellus sp. LJ2284. The sequence continues at coordinate 8,553,249 of JAMRYC010000004.1, forward strand.
GCAGAAGTGGACGAATGTGCAACTTTCGCTGTGGAGTCGGAAAAGTGTGAAGGGGTGGGTGAATGTGCAACTTTCGTGGTGGTCTTAAAAAGATGAGCAGAAGTGGACGAATGTGCAACTTTCGCTGTGGAGTCGGAAAAGTGTGAAGGGGTGGATGAATGTGCAACTTTCGTGGTGGTCTTAAAAAGATGAGCAGAAGTGGACGAATGTGCAACTTTCGCTGCGGGGTTGGAAAAGTGTGTAGGGGTGGGTGAATGTGCAACTTTCGAGGTGGTCTTAAAAAGATGAGCAGAAGTGGACGAATGTGCAACTTTCGCTGCGGGTTGGAAAAGTGTGTAGGGGTGGGTGAATGTGCAACTTTCGAGGTGGTCTTAAAAATGAGAGCGTAAAAAGTGTGCCAAATGTAACTCTTTTTTCCTTTAAAATTCGATTAAGCAAACTGTATTAACAACTTTATATCAGTAAATATTCCTCAAAACAGCAAAATAACCTTATAACTTCATCTTCGTAGCGTGATCGATCTGTGCATGATAGTACCTATAGACGGTGTGAAAAGCTTGAACGTTCCGTAGATGGGATTCTTTTTGCTTTGGAAATGCATCCAGCATACGTAACACCTAAATTCTATTAACATTAATTTTTCTGTAACAAATTTCAATCTACCTTTTGCAATTCTTCCTCAAATAGCTTCTGGGAATGCTCGTATACTTGGTTTTTCATCTCGATGACCTCAGGCGATTTTGCGTTTCTGAGCTCATATTTGGCGTAATCCATGTCTTGGCGTTTTTGATTCAATACTAAAAACTGTTTTTTAGTTGAATTTTATAAAATTAAAGCTAACCTCGTCTCGCTTCTTGCAACTCCGGAAAGTCAATACACAAAAATTGACGCATGTCACGAAGGGCCCTTCGTGCTCTTCGGTGAAAGTCCCGATGATAAACGCCCATTTTATCGATTTGCTTGTAGTTTAGGTCAGTGATCGGTTCTTTCAGTAAGGATGACCAGGCTCCAAACGCTGGCGACATCCGTTCGTATGGATTTTCGTTATCGTCGTACTCGAATTCCATGCGTTCCATGGGATGCGAGGCCCATCTTGCGTTCCGTTGGGCAATATTCATAAGGTTTATTACCAGTTCATCGATAACCATCTTAAAACCTCTAAGTAAACATTAAAAAGACAATTTCTTCAAACCTTGTAATTCTCAACATCATGAATCGTATCCAAAAACTGTTTACTGTATTCCGTCTTTTCAATGCCGCCCATCTTTTGCGTGAATTTCAGGAAGAATCGCTTGATCTGCCCTCGAGGTGGTGGTGGTGCCATCGTGCCACCGGCGCCACCGGGACCTTTTTCTTCATGGCGCGACGACGACGAATTGACGCTGGATGAGTTCTCGCTCCTGTTGCTGCTCATTTTATCTTTCTTGCGACTGGACTTTGAAGACGCTTCCGCACTACCAGCGCCTTCTTCGGCTGTTTTTGGAGCTGACATCTTGGATCTGCTCGGTTTCCGACGTGATCGGGACTTGTTATTGCCATCGTCCAGCTCGACATCACAGGATTTTTCGTCCATTTTGGCCGGATGGGGGCGGATGGGAGGACCTGGAGTCGGACTTGACGTGGAAGGGGAGTGTTTTGTTTTCAGGGGGTTCAATTTGCATGAAAATAGGCAAACTTGGCGATGGAATTTTTACAATTTCGGAACAACTGAACCTACATTGCCTGTCTAGACATCCAACTATCACTGCAGTACCACTGCCAAACACACGTGAACGTCATCATTGACCTTTTATAGACAGACATGCAAATCATGCTGTTTTTGAACATAAAAAACTTTATGTACTTTAAAAAACCAATGTTTTGAGTGATAACTTTCTGTTTTTTGACAGTTGTGATGACAAAGATGTGGTCTTTCAAGGTAATACGGTCTTCAGAACATTCTGATCGCGTCATTTATGCCGACTTTCATAACCATTCTTCTTTTATTTTTCATACAATATGCAAAAAAACTGCCGATCACACCAAACTCCAAGCCAAGCACAGACTTCGTGCAGCACCAAGGTCGATGTATGTAGGTATTTGATGAATTGAATGAAACCTATCAGTTTTGGTTTTGCTTGGTGGTGTGAAAAGTCGGCAGGCCGTCCGCTAAACTCTGTAGCGATGACGTCATCGTCCTTGGCGCCAACCAAAACTACAGGAAACCGGTGAACCCGTTTCAAGACAAAGCGAGTTGCGGAAAAAAGGGAAAGTGACGCAGTGATCAAGGGCAAGCACCAGTATTGTTTGTATTTACCTGGTCTCTTAACTGGCCTAACAGACGTCTCATTGCAAGAATCTACATAGTAGTCACTAAGTCAGTCACAATAAAGGAATAGTTTTATGGTGTGTCCCTTTGCCTACGTGGGAAGGTTGTTCGGCAAATTTGTGATCAAAAATTATAAATTGGTTGTCACTGGGGTTGGTAATGACCTTTTGGGATACTGTAATTGGAACTTTTTTCATTGTTTTGATAAAGTTATTAAAAATTAAAAAAATAAGCAAAATTCGCACACTTTTGTACACAATTTTTAACTTTAACGATGGCCATCTCCACACCTTTTTGGTCAGCCATCACCACCGATCGCAATCTTCGCCGATCTACGCCTTTTTTGCGCACATTCCACTTGTGCACCTTTTCATATTCGTCGAATACGTTTGCACTTCGCTTTTTTCACCCGTCTTCAAGTGTGATTTTGCCTCCAGCAAAATATTGTTCTCCGCCTACAACTCACTTGATTTCATTTCGTCCCCATTGTCCTGTCCATTGAATTACGGTTTTAAGATGGTGTTTCAACTTTTTTGAGTCTATTCGTTGTCCACCAATGCTTGCGTCGCGGCGTGAAACTGAAAACGATGTATCGCTTCCAGCCGCCTCCTTCAAAATTGTTGTCAGATTGTCAGAAACCTGTTAATCAGTCCGCGCGAAAAACGGACTATAGACATATGTCGTAGTTTTTTTGTTCCGTCATGACTATGGCCACGCCCACGCCTACGGCATCATGGTGCAATCACCTCAAAAAGTTGGAGTCTATCACTTAGTTTGGGTTCTGGAGCGTCTTGATGACAACCAGGAAGCATCTTTACTTTACTTTTTCTGATGCAATGAAACTTGAAAGGTTGTAATGTAATCTTTTCCGGAAACGACATGGATTTCGCGCATTCAAAATCAAAAACCATTTCAACGTGAAATCTTTGTTCGTTCAATCGGACCAGAGTGTCCATGACCGTCACCTCGGTCCATCGGTCACTGTCGCGTGGAGTGGAGATAATCTTAATCTCGTCAAGGGCCATCATTGTGTCCCTTGAGCGTATTTTTTGAAGAACTTACACAAAGAGTTGCCCTATTTTGGTGTTTTTCGATTTATTTGACTCTGGTTTTGAAAATTTTTAACACATGTTTATACATTTTCTTTCGAAAAGTTTAGAAAATTGTATTTTTTCTGCAAAAATTTTCCGGAAACAAAATTAACCATGTTCTACCACGGTTTTTACAACTCCTTTTGTTGTAGCTTTAATCATTTCCACCCTTTCTTTGTTCGAACCACAATCGAATCCATGAAAACCGCTATCCGGTCCATCCGAATACCCAATGCATGTAACGTACAAACAGACGCAGCATATCTCCTCCTGACCGATTGGTGTCTTTTCTTGAAAACAAAAGTTTTTGACGAGCCGTTGACGGCAGCCAACTTACGCTCGAAAAAGGAAAATCGAGGTCACCTTCTCACCGCCGTGTAGACACGTCCGAGGTGCACATATCGCCAGCCCCGGCGTGTTCTCGGTGATGGCAGCCGTAGCATCATCCGTCGAGGTGCATACACGGACTGGTGGGATCCGTTATCTTCAAACCCTCAGGCAACTTGAGTAAACCCAACGTGTCTAATCAATTGTGGAATGGTGTTCTTTCTACGTGGAGCGACTTCCTTTCCGGTTCGGAATTCCATATAACTTGAAAATTTTTAAGTGTCCAATCAAAAACGTAAATTCAAGTCCAAAAAATCGAACCCCATGTAGCCCATTCCGCGAATTCCCATCCAATTCCATCAAATATGTGCCTCATTCAACTTCGAACGCCCCACTTGAATCTAATGTCCTCCGGTTTTGCAGATGGCAACCCATGGCCGTCCCCAACTACGGGCCCTCGTCGCGGCGTCCGTCGTAAGTCTGTGTGCAGCGGTGTGGGATCAGCTGCCCGAATTGCCGCCAGATTACGTCAAGCCGACCACCTTCAAAGAAAAACATTGGGGCCAATGGTGTCGAAATTTCACTACTGCGCGGTTAGTTTTGACTTTGTTGACTTACTTTTTACCCACTTTTGCACAAGATTCCCAATTTTGGTTAAGACATGACCTGCGAGTCATACAGTGCTTTGCATAATGATAGGAATTTGACATTTTGACAATTTTTGTTCTTCTTTGAACCGTTATCAAAATTCTGTCTTCTCAAATGGTTTTTTAGACCCATAAAATACTGCTGTTAAAAAATTATGCCGAAATATGCATTTCTCGTCAAAATAATCAAAAATAAAAAAAAATAGGCCTTTGCAAAAAGATAGGAAAATTTCTGTATTTGTTAGCAACCCAGTTATTTTAAGGTTTATCGCAATATGATTTTCCATTATTGTTAACAGTCTTTATTTAAAACTTTTTTAAAAACGAAATTGTAATTCATTAAATTACGTAGAAGTAATTTGTAAAACTATCTTAAGTCATTAATTTTGAAATTTTAACGTCAATAACGCTAACTGACCCCCGTTTTCGAGAAAATCCGTGTAAATAAGAGTTATTGATTATTTCTAATTGTTTGAAGACATGAGTCTCAATTTGACGCTTCCAGCTGACTTAACTTGTAACCATCTACAATTTTCAAGGCGGTATACTGATGACATGTCATCTCGTTACATTTGGTATTTTTGATTATTTTGGGGTAAAACATCCCTAGAAACATTGTGGCATTGATGCAGTTATCATTGAGAGCGAAATTTACTTTAAAAGTTTTGAATTGTGAACTTACCGTATAGGACCCTGTTAGGCCCCTTGTACATAGGCGGAAAACATGCTTTGGAATGTAACGCATCCTACAAGCTTTGTTACGCTTCCAATCAAAGTTTTTCTGTACACAACGGTTTTTTACACCTATTTTAAACATTTTAATTCAAAAAAACCAAATGTAACGAGATGACATGTCATCAGTAAACCGCCTTGAAAATTGTACATGCTTACAAATGAAGTCAGCTGGAAGCGTCAAATTGAGACTCATGTCCTCAAACAATCAGAAATGGTCAATAACACTTATTTACACGCCTTTCCTCGAAAACGGGGGTCAAATAGCGGTATTGACGTTAAAATTACAAAATGAATGACTTAAAATAGTTTTACAAATTATTTTTCCATAACTCAATAAATTACGATTTCGTTTTTAAAAAAGTTTTAAATAATGACTGTTAACAATAATGGGAAATCATATTGCGATAAACCCAAAAATAACTGAGTTGCTAACAAATACAGAAAATTTTCCTATCTTTTTGCAAAGGCCTATTTTTTTATTTTTGATTATTTCAATGAGAAATGCATATTTTGGCTTAATTTTTTAACAGCAGTATTTTATGGGTCTAAAAAACCATTTGAGAAGACAGAATTTTGATAACGGTTCAAAGAAGAACAAAAATTGTCAAAATGTCAAATTCCTATCATTTTGCAAAGCACTGTATCATCCACATGACAGACGACCAAAACAGAAACTTGTTATTTTTATTAGACAATGATCAGCTCAATAATCACCCAAATTGGCCAAAATCAACAATAACTTATGGTAAAATTAACTTCCGTAATTGCAGGCACACTCAATGCCCTCAAGGCTCATTTTTTCATTGGTACACTTGTTGTGGTGCCGATAATACAGAATGTTGCATCGGTATTCAGACAACTTTTATTGTTATTTTCTTTTGGTTCAGTGTGGTAAGGATTTGTTCCAATTTATATCTTTGCTAAAGTTTACATTTCAGATAGCCCTATTCTGCTGCATTTGGGGTCTCCTGCTCCATTACGATTTGATATATCCCCGCAAGAATACTAGAAAAGCAAAAGAACTCGAACAAGGCGAGTATAGCCCGGTGCCTCCCCGAGTATGCTGTTAAAAATGTGAACGCATCTCAATCTCTGTTTTTATCAGTCAGTTCAAAAAGAAGAGTTTTTATTTACAGCTAAATAATCGTAAGCCATTCTGCCGATATGGGTCTCATGTAAATAACGTCAACAAATGCTTATCTGCTGGTTGAAATTTGTTTGTTTAAAAGTGTTATTTCTGTAATAAGAGTTTGGAAAATATCTATAAAGGATCTAAATTCAACAAAGTGTAAAAGCAGTGATGAAAGATATTTTAGTTAGGAATTAATGTGATAGCAAGGTATGGAATACATTGACTACAAAATTTGAAGCAACTTTTTGGCATGCAATCAGTGGAACCAGAATTTCATCAAGAAGAATCTGTCCGCCCTAGTTCCAAGGCTCTTCATTTTGCGTACTATGCAACGAGTGAAAACGTGCGCGTCCAACCTCAATTTCTGTGTGCACAGTCAAACCGCGAGAGAGTGCGGCCCAGCCAGGCGACGAGAGAGAGCGTGTCTGTCCTTTGCGTTTTTCAACAAAACGCACCTTTTGCTGTTTTTTTGTGCTTTTCTTCGTTCCTGAATATAACAAAATTAATTTCGATCGATTTTATAAACTAAAACCTATGTACATTTTTAGCACAAAACAAGCAAACAATAAAATACTCATGCGACACAATAAAAACTTTTCCTGGGCGTGCATTCTATGATTCTTTAAGGCAGAATTATTTTGCTATCGAAAAGCGTCCCAAACGTGTTGTCAGGTAGAATGTTATGTAGTTTTCTTTGGATTGGTAGGTAAATAAATCTATGCTGGAGCGACTTTGGCGCGCGAAATCGACGAAATGGGTGTGCTGGATGTGGCACTAGTGCCCCGACGGGATTCTGCGGCGGTGATTGTCCATTCAGCGGGATCAGGCCGGCACATAACGCAGAAAATTATGTTGGTTACGATCTGGACAGCCGCAATGATGAGGAAAACTATTTTCCATTCATCAGCAGTGTTGTTTGAGGCGATGCCGCCGATGACAAAGGGGACTATTATCATTGTAATGTCAACTCCTAAAAGTTTGTTAATTTGAATGTTATCGACTGAAAAAGTGGAAAACACCAACCACAAGCAACATTGCCAGTGACAAACTGACTGTACTGCCGTGCCACCATGGGACCAGCCTTGAAAAATCCACCAGTAGCAAAGCCTAAGAAACCTGTGGCCACTGATAAGACGATGAAACATGATGTTGATGATTCATGGCCCGACATGAAAGCCAATGCGATTAGACAGGCTGCGGAGCCGAAGAACGCGATGGAATTGAAAAGGCGGAGGCGGAGGCCGTCGGAGATACAGTGGATCTAAACGATTCATTTACAGTTTTGTACATTAAAAAAAGCAGCCATACCTTATCACTAACAGCCCCAGCAGCAACTTTCACAATAAACTGCAAGATAGCCGGAACGGCACTACTCGCCCCGGTAGATGAAACGTTCATCTTCAACACATAGTGAAGATAGTTCGGCGAAAACAAAAAGATAACATTGACGCAGAAAAAGTTTCCAAGTGATGCGATCCAGACGGCCCAAACAGATCCTGTTTTGAGGATTTTCGCATACGGGATTTTCGCTGATTCTGATTTTGATTGAATGGGCTTGTTGATGGTGACTTTGAACTTTTCATGGGCGCTCAGGAGGGGATGTTTGCCTAGAAAGTTGTCATTTTGTAAAATTTGACTTCATTGATGTGAATTCAACTCCACATGGGCAAAAAATCAGTTTTGTTTGTACTTCCTTGTGACGTAGATTGTCAATGAAAGGGAAACGCCTTATCAAAAAGGCTGATAAGCGTAAGTTGTAGCTCATCCGTGGGGTTTATGGTCAACATAGTCACCAAAGCACAAAACTTTCACGTGAAAAGGACAAAAGTCGACCTACCTGGTGTATTGCGATAGGTAATCCCCCACAAAATGAAGAGCAAGCATCCGACAATAGCATGTCCATATAATACACTGGTCCACCCGAGTGAACCCTTACAAAGTGCACCACTGATAGGGTCAGAAATGGTCGGTGATAGTTGCACGAAGGCCACGAGACTGGAAACGGCTAACCCGTTTTGCTTGTAGTAGCTCCATCGAGATGCGAAGACGCCGATCATGGGGAAATTCACTGCGAAAGCGGCACCTTGAAGGCCTCGGAGAACGAGGGTACCGGCGAAGCTTGTATGCATGGCTGCCGGGAGGAATACTGTAGCGACGGAACTGAGAAGACCGAAGATGGTGAAAATAAGGCGTGGGCCGAATCGTGTCATTAATGGGACTACGATGAAATTGGAAATTAGCGCCGTCGCTGCGAGAACTGCTGTGAGTGCTGTTTCTTGGTTTTTCGAGAAGTTAACAGCAGCAAACTGGTGCCGTAGCGGAGTTTCACTTTCGCCATTCCCAAAAAATGGATTTGGGGCATGTGTGGTCGGTTGAGCATCCTGTTCTTCTGGTGATAGACAAACCAGACAGAAATTAAACGCGATAATATTCGACCAAATACTAGATAAACACAAAAGCGTCAACAATGCCATGACGAATCTGCCTCGGGTTAGCATTCGACCACACACGGCTAAAAATAAAAAAAAAATTTTAACTTAAAAATGATCAAAACCCACTATCAGGCTTCGGCGGCGCATTAGACTCCGGCAATGAAGAAGCTGTATCCCATCGACTCATGCTACTACTCCCAGTCTCCGGGCTCGGCGGCAGTTTCTGCGGCACCAATGTGATCCCAGAAAAAGTTGACATAGCAGTCGATGGCCTCGTGTAACTACTGCTGGATGCGCTGCTTCCGAACTGATCCGACCTTGGATGGGCAGGGAAAACTGACGTTTTTGACGGTGGATACATAATGGGTGCTGCAAATGGCCATTAGTTTTTACATTTTTGACACTTGCAAAACCAAACAAAAACCCATAATCGCGCTTATTTCAACCATAAAAAGCATCACGTTCATCGTTGACAGTTCAAAGCTCGAATGGAATTCCGTAATAATTGCAATACCCCCAAACAAATATTCATAGTCATGCCCACACCTTTATTTTCCGAAAACGATTTTGGCTATTGTAGGCCATCAAAGGATTGAAAATTGGCGCGTTTTATGGTGTGCGCGATAATGATACAAAAAACGATTATCGTTAATCGTCCCAGTTTACATTTTTACGCGTAGTTGGGTGGTTCGAAAGGGCAGGGCAGTTCGATCCAGTTCAAAGTTTGGGATTCAGACAAACATTTTGACAACCTAAATACGGAAAAAGAACGGTAAAAACAAAAAGTCGTCATCCTCCGGGATTAAGAGTTCAAAAATCGCGACACTGGAGAAGTCCGAATCTTGGAAGAAGTGTTTGCACTTCGGGATGGCTCTGGAGGATGGTCAGCGGGTCCACGTCTACGTGAATGGGTGTAGACGAACAAGTAAAAGTCGTGTTCGTGACAAGCCTCTTATGGAGCAGGTTGGGTGCGAGGACACGCGCGTGTACATCGGACGTGATGAGGCTTACTCGAAAAAGGGGGTTGGATGTCTCAGCGGGCCGGGTTCTTCCGTAAAAGGGCGAGAAGACGGTCTATTGTGGATGGGAGTGGGTGGCTTACAACTAGAATCACGATCCGACCCCCATACAGCTACAAAAGTGCACCAAAAACTGTGTTTCTGATGTGCTTTTCCAATTTTAGCAGCTAAAAAACAATGTTACAACAAAAAAAAACATGTTTGGCGATCTTCTGAGACCAGTGATGACACCTTTTGAACCTTGACACGATGTATCATTCTTTTAAAAGCAAAACACGCAAAAACAATACAAATTAAGAAAAACCACTGATCTCAACGTGCGTTTTGTACGTTTTTCTCACCATCACCGCCAATTGATGTTATTTTTAAATCAAGCAAACAAAAAACCCTTTCCCAGTTTCCTTTTCCTATATTTGCGTTTCGTGTTATGTCCGATGGCATCCAAACTGCCGATAACCGCCCGTATCGCAAATAAGTGGGTGTTGCGTTGCCAAAGTAGTTTTATACAGTCTACAGTTCCCTGGACTTTGGAGTGATCTACAGCCGCGCTAATCACTTTTTGAGTTAGTTTCAAATTGCCACGCAGACTCATCATTTTCACAGTTTCACGTTTCATTTTTGTGTCAACAATCAGGGCAAAGTTTAAGCTCACACGGCCATAGAATCGAGGAGGATCGGCATTGTTGGTTCTTCGCCAATTCGATCATTGACCACGATGGGAGCGATGGGATTCAAGTTCAAGTTCAATGACAAACTTTTTTTGACAAAAAGAGGGGTGTCATACGGTCGTTAAAAGTGAAAAACAAACAAGAGAGCCATGTTTGGAGATCAAAGTTAAGCGCAAATGAAAAACAGTGTTGCTTTCGTTTAAAAGAAGGAATACCGATGGGAAGCTATTTAGATAAATGTTAATGAAATACTTGTTTATCACTGTTTGAAAAAAGCAAAGATAGAAACTGAAAGTATCATCAACACATAATCCGGGCGCCAGATTGCTTTGCGGTGCCTATTTACCGAAATGTGGCGGCTAATTCGTCGAGTCAATGTTAAATTGAGCGCTTTTAGGTCCTCAGCTGGGCCTGATAGACACAACAATCACTTTGGACCCAAACAATCAGACGTACATACAGGGTTTAACTGATTAGTGATCACATATGGGACAAAAAGAGGCATTGATAACTTTTGGGTGGAAGTGGACAATGCATACATGGTGAACATTGTCCGGGTGCAGCCTGACTAGCATGCACCGAAAGGCTATCAAAAAGCAATCAATCCACTATCAACCCAAAATCTATCCCGCTACGTCCATTGTCTAGCATACAACCTTCTAAATGACGTTCACATTCATAAATCAACCTTCATTCTTCATTCATTTATGTGAGATGAGAGCATTCAAATCCATAGAACAATGCACATCTTCAACAAACTGATATCAGGGGGATAAAAGTGTATCATTTAAGTAACAAAAACCGGCGCAGGTCTAATAACTAAAAGGAAAAGGAAACATACAATGGTGATTGAGCGGATAAACTGGAACGGCGAGAGTTGGTTCAACGCGTACGGATGACGACAATGATCCATCATCGAATTTGGCGAAGGCAGGGAACACTAATCCGACTTGATCTCTGTCGAGACTGATATTATGGTTAGTATAACAAAACATTCAAAAAGAAATGTTAAACATGCGTAAGGAACTATGACAATTGATAAGTACATTCAGAGTTTCAGTTTTACAATAGTACGGTAGATTGCCATGGCATGCAAAAAGTGATAAAATTAAGGCCAAGTAAACCCGTTAACAGTAAAATAGATACTAAAAAGACTTGATAATGACAATCTAAAGGTGACCCAATCATGGAATGTGGGTGGAGGGGTAGTGCTTCGGCGGGTGCTGCTGGTACTGCTGGGGGTAGTTGTAGAATTGGGGCGCTGTGTTCTCATCACTGTAGGCGGAGGAGGATGTTGCCGTGTGGGTCTGAGCAACGGGGGTTCGCAGGGTTTTGGTGTTGACGCAGAGGAATTTCTTGATTTTGGCTGCGAAACCTTTGGATGAGCTGGGCTGGGCCGGGAGGGTGTCGTCGAGCATGGGTTTCTGGCCATTGACGAGGGCCTGGATTCGGCGATCTTGTTGAAGGGCTGAAAAATTGACATTTAAACGGCTTCTCAAAAGGATTCAGATACTTACCTTTGACCTTCTCAGTAAACGCATAGGACGTTGTCCTCGAAAATCCGCTCTTATCAACAATCTGCGTGATGAGCCCTTCTTTCACCAGCTCCCGGGCAAACTTCTCGCACCGATTCGTTTCCTCGAGACCCTGGACATTGCTCCGGAGCCAGTCCACCATCTTATCCGACGGGAAACACTTCTTTCCAGCAACCTTGTGCCGTTGATCGACACCGCCAGTCACACTGGACATAGCCACGGCAATCACGTCCTTGTCGTGTTGCAGGAAGCGCTTCGGCCGTGCCATATAGTGCCTCGTCGTGTCGGCATTTCCGACCGGGAAGTCCGTCGAATCTGAAGCGATCGATGAGCCAACTCCAGAGGAAGGGAAGCCGCCTGCGGCATTGAGGCACCCAGGGTTAAAGACGAGGTTAATGTTGTTTCGGTTTTTAGGCGAATTGACCGTTTCGACATCTGGAAAAGGGGCGGTGGCTCAGAAATGTGTGGGTGTGTCAGTGCGACAGATGTTTGAAAGCCTTTCTTTTTGATTAAAAGTGTGAAGGAACCCATTAAAAAGCCAAAAGCTCAAGCAATTTGCATTAAAACCCTTAAATTACAAAGTTACAGTAACCAACCTTCAGCAATAGCCCGCATCCGTGTCGTCTGCTCGACCCAGTGAAGCGTGTCAATAGGCAGCGTCACATTGTCCAATGGCGGGGCGAATCCACCCCCGCCTCGATCCGAGGCGACGAAAGTCAGCTCAATCTGGCCATTATGCGGATCAGATGCCTGTCGCAGCATCTTGACCGCCTGCTCTGTCGGGAAATCTGATAGTCTGTACCCATTGACTTCCAGAATCAGCATGCCGGACTGAATCCGACCATCTTCCCATGCCAAACTGCCAGGTCGCACCTTGTCTACGTAGATGCCCGACGCATCTGTGGCCACCGTCAATCCGAGTTGGTGGTCAAACTTCAAGTCAATGTGGACCGTCATCAATTCCACGTGCATGGAATCATCGCTGACGGTGGAGGACATGAAGGAGGGGTCCATCCGACGGCCCTTCTTGCGGTTCGGTTTGCGCCGACGGACGGGGTTCCTTTGCTGGGAAACCGAGGTGAAAAGGTCGCTCACGGCCGATGAGTCATCGTCGGAGAAGGCTCGCTGGTGCTCCGGGAAGAAGCGCGTCGGCTCAGCGATGCTGGAATCATCGGCGGACCAGTTGCGATAGGAATCGGCTCGCCGATTGCGGTGATTGTTGGCACTGGCGGTGGCATTGTAGCGGGATGGCACGCGTTGGGAAGTTCGTTGGTGTGAGGTACGGTTGTTCTGAAAAGGCATAAATTAAGTTTTCTATCAGGGGAAAAGTGACTTCCGGAACAGCTGCAGAGTGTCTACAGTCAATGATCAACTTGGCAAAGCCATAAATAATAACTCACCGATCGCGCGTGTCGCATTTGGATAGCCGCCGGCGGGGGTGGGACAGCTGCTCGAGCAGGGCCACAGGGCGCCGTTTCATCGGAAACGAGATAGACTGTAAAGATGCCAGCACTGGAGGGCAGCAGGATCGCAGAATCCTCCTTGACTTCGACCTTCACATCGATATTGGCCTCATCGGTGCGGCAATTGAAGTACTTGTACCTGCCTGGCTTGGCGATGCGTGCTTTGAAGGCGCCAAGGGTCAGCTGCGATGGAGGGACTTCGATTTCGGCCTTGTACGGGGTGTCTTCTTTGTCGCAGTAGTAATACACCTGCAAATGGGTTCACATAAATGGGTTCAAAGCCATCTAAAGTGGTTCAAAAAGTGTGCACAGGTGGGTGCATTGAACTGAAACGCCTTCAAAATACTGTAAGTGTGAAAAAAAACCTACATTTGTGACAACCTTCTCATCGACAGTCGAAGGCAAAACAATATTCGCCTCCTGGGCATTGGGACTGTAGCAGCTTTCCATCGGTGGGTCTATGTCGTCGAAGCCGGTGTCTGAATCAAAGTTGGCACTGGACACTGATGCGTCGTTGGACATTGTGAGGGGAGGGGGCGTTGGGACTCACCTGGAAAGATGCGCCATATGGGTAAGTTTTAGGGGGGCAACGATGGCTTAATGGGGGCGGCCAATCGATTACGACACGACAAACATGGGACGGGAGCGAGGGCCAGGGGTCAGGATGGGCACGATAGCTGCGGGAGACTGGGTCTAAGGGGGTAAAGCACATGAAGGATGTTCATGTGCGCAAAATCGGAATATGGCAGGGCCGATTGCGTCAAGCTGGGGACGCGTGGGCGAGGAGGCTGTGTGGGAGGGGGAGAATTTTCGGGAATTTCGATGATTTAACGAAACTGTAAAACAGAATAGACAAAAAGGGCAACGATCCAAAAGTAATCGAAATTGAAACACCCCCCAAGGCGCAGTCGGCAACATCAAAAAGGCGTGCCCCGATCGACCGGGCAGACGCCAGCGGGATCCCGATTTTCCAAAGATGGCGCTATGCCTCTATATTGGCTACCGGCAACATAGTGACCAGTCAGGCTTACTTCGATCGACGAACGAGATGAAGACGCGCAAAACACAGCCCCCCAAAAAAACCCCTCCGAAAAGCGCCCGCACGCGTAAGTCTATCGAGCCCGATCGTCGATGGCTGTCTATCGGCAGGGGGAAGAGAACGGACCGGGATGAATGGCATCTGTCGAGTCGACGGCGCCGATCTATTCGGCTGCAACCGACCAAACGACGCACATCGCCACCCCTCCTCCACTCTGCAAGCCCCGAGCGCAAGTCTTGTTCCTTGCGCGGCTGTCACTCTTTTTTTGGTTCGATGTATGGTGTCGTCGTTTTTGGAAGAGAGCCTCGGGGCGCCCTCCACCTTTTTTCGGAAGGAAGGAAGTCACTCAAAGTCAATTGGTGTAGAGACTCCGCTATGACAGGGTCGTTTGAAAAACAGTTCAGTTTCACGGCGCTGCGGCCATCAAACCTCTGTAATGGGTTGTTTGGCGCGGGGTTTTCGATTCAATTTTCGGAGGAGGGAGTTGAATTGGATCGGCATGAAAAACAGTTAACTTAATCGATCGCCATCGCGATTGGCAGACACTCTAAATGCTGATTCACTTGAGAATTACTTCACTTTGGATTGCGATCCACTTCGATTAGAGCCGTTCATTGTTCTAAATGGCACTTGGAAACGGTTTTCATCAAAATTGGACAGTCATAACGGGCACTTATCGTAACCACGCACCTCAAAATGATGTCAGAACATTATCAATCATCAGCTATGACTTCAATAATAAATAAGCAAATAGCTGTTTGTCACGAAACACGCTTCAAAGTTGTCACGAATCTAAAAGCGAACAGATTTCAAATCTTTTCCGTTCCACCAACCGGTGTTTTGGCACGTCGCCGTTGGGACACCCATGTTCGTGTCTTAGATGACTGACTTTTGTATTAATGGCGCCAGACCCGACACTGCGCAACATTCTGTCCACGATTCCGCTGATTTATGTCTACAGAACGGCACGCGTAGCGTTTACTAGCGACAGCTGGCCAAACTTTGCCGATCTATGACTACCTTTTTTTGAATTGCGCGGTTCCCATGTGTGTAAATAGGGGCCCCGTTTTAACGACAAACTGGCTGCCGATGACTAGGCTACGTACAACTTTCGAGAAGCAGAACAGATAGTGATGGGAAAATGGCACTGTAAAACAGTTCACATGCACGAACTGTATCGAGGGCATAGGCTTTGGATAGAAAAAAGACACAAAAAGTTGCTTCAATGGCACGCGCATGTTCATTGTTAGTCAAAAAGGAAGAAAAAGGCTTTGTTCGACGACAAAGTATGGCGGCACCGGTATGGCATCGTAAATGATGACTGTATCGAGGCACGGGGTGGATGGTTAGATCGACTGGCTGGTTTGGTTACACATGGGTCGATGAATGGCACGGCATTTTCGGTCAATGAAGCGCTGAACGTGTTTCATTCAGTTTCCGGTCAAAACCGCCCCCAAAATGCCGAAAAAGGAAGCAAACTGTTGAGAAAACACGACATGAAACAACCATATTTTGTCAGCGTCCCTGCATGACATTGATCTTGTCAGGTCGCGTGCAGCAGGACAGCAGCCGAGGAACATCTTGAGATTCCGATCAGAACTTTGATGGCGAAAACTGATAGACAGAGTGTTAGCATGAACATGGGGAGGGATGGCGATGGTGGTTCAATATCTCAATAAGGTATCGAAAAACGGAGGACCGCCGCCAGACTGGAGAAGGGCTCCCGCTATTTACGGGCACTCATCCGCAGATCGGATGGACGGTAGCATGCCCCATAAGTGTCATGGCACACGCCAAACGAATGCTAACGCTAGACTAAACCAAACAAAAACCCCTCAAATCCGATTCCTGTCTGGGCCTAAAGTTTGGCTGCCTATTATCGCCCGAAAAACACTGACCGCTTCCGCGTAAGTGATCCGCGGTTGCGCGATTCAAGTGGTAAGCTGATCCGTGCCGCTCCCGTCTGCCATCGGGAGCGCCCTATCGATGACAGTGCCGGTGACGCAAACACAAACTTGGCTAATGTAAGTCGGCTAAAAGGGTGAAACTGGCATACACATCGGATCGGCCCGACTTCCGCCTCCCCAGGGGGCCGCCCACTTGAAGTGTCAATGAACTGATTGACCTGTGGCGCCACTGAACCACATTTAAACTTCCCACATAACTCTCAACATGCGTCCGGATTCAAGGTGGTGGGAATCTGGGAAGCGTTCAGCCATGATATAATGCGATTAGGGCGCCAAGGGGCCGCAAAATCAAATTTTGCGGCGTCATGGACAAAGATGATCGTTTGAAAAATCAACACAAGATTGGTTCCGTAAGTTTTTTGTTGACCTTTAAAGGCAGTGGTAGGTAGCAGGAAGCCGTTTGACGGAAGTTGGGGCAACAAAGGCGGTGAAAATGAGCGGGAAGTGACAATCCGTGTCAAGTGACTACCCAAAACTATCAAAACCCATCACAAACATAAATTTCAACAAGTTCAAAAACAAAATTCCATGACCATCGTCCATCCAAACCACTGTCGGCACCTTCAAACTCCACAAAGCTTCAGACCACTTGAGAACCTTCAATTTGTCGGCCAAAAACAATAGCTATATAAACCCGTCGCGTCGCTGGCCATACAAAAGCCACCCCCGCAAGACCCAAACCAGCTCAAGTGTTGGTCAAAAGTTGGTCATGGCATTGTTGCAATTGTGTGTCCAAGCAGTAGCCAAGTGGCATTAATCCCAAAATGATGAATGTCCGCGTGTTTGACAAAAATTTGACACTTATTAATAGGCGGCCATCAAAGGTATTTTACGCCTTTACGCTTTTAAGGGATCGCTTAAGCCGTTTGCGCCCGTCTTGAGAGCTTCTTCTTTGAGCTAAGGCAAGTAAGCTTCTGCACGTTGGCAAGCAAAGGTCAATTTGAATTGTTCGAAACGACCGGAAGTCTGTCAGGTAGTGCCATTGTCATTTCAAGTGTAAGCGCTGACGGTTATCCCAAAATTAGGGCCACCTGACCGGATATGCTTGTATGACGTGGGCCCGGGTGCGCAGCTGCTTGTAATCCGTCGACTGCAAATGATGGATTTGGCACCGCGCGGGCTTCATTAACCCGCCAAACATGGTTATTGACATCACCAAGCGATGGCCGTGCAATAAATTAGCATAGAAATCGGCAGTTGGCCGGCTATTAACCCAAGGTGAGAATCGGGGGCAGATCATTGACCCATGCAGAGATCAAGCGGGGTAACGGTATACGTTTATGGTCCGGATGTCGTAAATACGTGCCAAAACATGATACAGCGGTCAAAAGTATGATGCCAATCATACCAAAAGAATCAGTTCCAGATCAGTGATCGTCGGATAGTCCCAAATTGGCATAATAGCCAGGTTCAGAACAGGTTGAACTCAGAAAGCGATTGCGCGGGGCCCAAATAAGTGAAAAAGAAAACAGGTGTGTCAGAATCAAAGCGGTTTGCCGGCGGCGGCCGACGTAAAGATCTTGGTCGAGAATGCGGGCACAAGCCAAACAAGTGGCCCCAGATTAACGCTCACGCAACGAAACACTGATGTGAAATTCGATCCAGATGCCGGTCAGAATCTGGCTTGGCACGGGTCGAGGTGGTAGAGATCGGCGGGGAGAGATGTCTGGACGGCTTTGTTTGGATAAAACTGGTTATGAGATGGCATCATAACCCAATTGGCAAGCTGTAGACGTAACATCTTTCAAATTGCTACCGGTTTCCAACACTATAAAAGCCTAGGTGTTAAAGCGTGCCAGCATTGCGCGAAAAGCCCAATATAACCCAGAGAATCTTTCCAATTAGCATAAAGGTGCCACATTCCCACCCAATAACGTCCAATATGCTCGCCTAACTTCCCCTAATTACCGAACCTGCCTCCGTTTGAGCAAACAGTAAGCTAATATCCATGTGCAAGCATGTGCAACCCACTTCATTAGCAACCTAAACTCGAACATCAGCATGTTATCCCTGGCGAAACATCATTCAACCATTGAGGCACTCAGTTTTCCATGACCTCACCCCTGCACACAGCGCTCCCGCGGGATCACATATCCGATATCGGAGCGCGGGGCATGTGCCATGACGGAAGAGGAGGCGAGAAGCGACAGGTGCTAATTTGGCCCTCCTGTGGTCCGAACTATAAAAGTCGGAGCTCGGTCGCAAACGACTGAGCTGCGTCGTGCGCGCTTTTCTTGGCGAGACCATGTTCAATGGACGTTTTCGTTTTGGCCTTCACGCATCCCACCTGTGCGTCAAGCCCAATCGGGGCCGAATGGCTTCAAGTTTCGGCTTTAGAGCGTCCATTGCGCGTCGCCGAAAGTAGTAAATGCAAAGCGCCCCAGACGGATATTAAGGTGAATCCGCTATAAATTTACTATAGTTCGATGCCGAAGGCGTGTATGTGCAACGGCAAAGTAGAAAGGACAAGAAAAGTAACACACGGAATGAATTTGAAGGCGTTCCACCTTGATCTGATTTCTGTCAAAAAATTTCCCTTTTCCAACGTTTTTTTTCCTTTCTTCTTCTTTTAAATTTTATCAGTGACTCATCAGGCATGTTTTTCATGAGAAATAAGGTTGAAACCATGCAGAATGGGTCGTGGATTCACCTGAATATCCGTCTGGGGCGCTTTGCATTTACTACTTTCGGCGACGCGCAATGGACGCTCTAAAGCCGAAACTTGAAGCCATTCGGCCCCGATTGGGCTTTACGCACAGGTGGGATGCGTGAAGGCCAAAACGAAAACGTCCATTGAACATGGTCTCGGCAAGAAAAGCGCGCACGACGCAGCTCAGTCGTTTGCGACCGAGCTCCGACTTTTATAGTTCGGACCACTGCACAAACAACAACCTTCGACATCGGCGACGACCCCAAAATGGTCAACACAAAGAAAACGGAACGTCGTAGTTTGAATGCAGTGTGACATGGCGCGTTGACAGTTTATTAATTGCGGGTTTTGTGGTTGGTTATGATTCAACAAAATGATGGAAAAAGCGTTTGGAGGTAGTTTAGTAACGGAATAGCTGACAAGTGACAGTGACGCGATTACGATTGGGCACTGTTATCGTAGAATTTTGGAAAATTGGGGGTTTTAGAAGGGCTGAAGATGATCTTAATGCGCTTAAATGGGATTTGCAACAGTGTGTGTTTTGAACAACGTGACAACAAATGACACAATAAGTTTCCAAAATTATCGTAATGTCTATCAAATTGCTGCAGGTCATTAATTTATCATGAGCTTTACCACTGTATTTAATTTAATTTTAATTAACTTTAATACTTTTGTAGTAAGTCGTTCATGCAGTCAGAACAAAGTCCAGTTTATTTTACCAACATTTTGATTCGATTACTGTAGGCTACATTTCAGTTTTCCACTGACGATGTAGACAAATTTGAGTTATTTTAATTACGAAAAATTAGTCATTTTAACAGAACGAAAAGATTAAACAAAGTAATGCTGTGCATTTAGAGCTTTGAGTTAGCAAACGGCAAAACGACGAACGAAGTGATTGCCGCCGGGACTTCGAACTGTCGATTCTGACAGTTGTTGCAAACCCAGAAACAGGGGCGCATGTACGAAAAAGTCTTGATGCCGGGAATGAGGTCTACGATGACGGAGTTGCACCAGACACATCTTGTTCGCGGGTCGGATTCTTCGATCAGGTCGCTCATTCGCACTGGGATCGATGAACGTCTAAAACAGTTTTGAATGTTAGTAAAGTTAACTAACATGACTAATTTTTGGCGTCTCTTACCCACTGTCGTGACGATAACAATTGAAGAACCGGCATCGCTGATAAAAAGTGTCATCATCATAGTCAGATGATGCGTTGAAGCAGGAGCAGTGAAAACGCTTCACGAATCTGCGGAATCGCGAAAAACGGCAGCGCCACCGCCACGCAATCCGGGAACGCATACGGTCGAAATTCATGCCAGAGCTCACCACAACCACCGTTTACCGTTCCTTTTAATTAAAATGGCTATACTTTCCAAACATTGTCTTTGCCGACTTCAGTGAAGCAGCATTGTTTGTATCACAGTTTGGCCAGCCTCTGTACAATTCCACAAATAACAACATTATCAAGGTTCTGGAAGCTTCGGCTTGGGCTCTGGTGGTGTAAACAATTCGAAAGATCAAGTTTTCAGTTAATTAAAAATACAATAAGCTGTTCTAAATCATTGGTCTATAAAAGATAAGCGCATTTAATTATCGTCCGGATATCGTAAATTCGTACCAAAACATGATACAGCGGGCAAAAGTATGATTCGATCGCCTCAAAAGAATTAGTTTCAGATCAGTGAACGTCCAAAAGCCCCAAATCGGCATAATAGCCAGGTTCAGAGGTGGTTGAACTCAAAAAGCGATTGCGCAGGCCCAAATAAGTGAAAAAGAAAACAGGTGTGTCAGAATCAAAGCGGTTTGCCGGCGGCGGCCGACGTAAAGATCTTGGTCGGGAATGCGGGCACAAACCAAACAAGTGGCCCCAGATTAACGCTCGCGCAACGAAACACTGAAATTCGATCCAAATGCCGGTCAAAATCTGGCTTGGCACGGGTTGAAGGGGTAGAGATTGTCTAGAGATGTCTAGACAGTTTTGTTTATGTCAAATTTCGGTTTGTAACTATATTGTAGCAATTGTTAGCATTCTTCCAAACAATCTTGAAATGCGTTTTATAATCTTCAAGCGATACATTGAGATTGGGTTACACATTAAGCGTATGTTATCAGGCTATTTAGCGGTAGACCATTTCAAAACAAGCGACCGAATAGCTTGCCGCGCAGCCGTTAGACCAGGCTTGTCATTCGGACTTGCCGGATACATATCGGCACAGTGGCCTGTGCCAGCAATAATGCTCGGGTAAACTTCCTTGTTAGGCGCTTTCAAGATGCTGAGGACGTGGTAAGGATCGTTGGAACCGTTCGGAAAAGCAACGCGAGTGCCATTGTATCCAGTTTGACCGTAATAGTACGCATTAGTTTTGTCGATGTTGGCATAGATGGATGCATTTGTGATCTTGTTAAAGACACGTTCGCATTGTTGGAGGTAGTAATCGATCGGGAGGTCTGCGCCGGTAAGGTTGTTAGACGCCAAATTAGAATCCGTGGATCGGAAGAAGCCGAATTCGTTGCATTGTTGATAAAACCATGCACGGTCTAAATTATCGATTGAGTTGAAAATGAAGAAAAGAGAACCTTAAAAACTTACAATCACCATCATCATTCCCAGCATAGCCATTTTGGAGATCAAGAATATACTGATTATAGTCAGTGTCCAAGCAACTTTCAGAATCCTCAAAGAGCAGCAAATTGTTGATCGAAGCCAACCCATCAAGGTCGGAATCGGCGGCAAGTTGACGTTTACAAAGCTCTGGGATAGTTAGTTTTGCAGCATAATCGCCAACATTGACCTCGCTGAATTGAACGACTCGCTCGTATCCCTCGATGATGGCTTGATAGATAAAAGACCGCGTGCTATCATCGATGGTTGTGATGTCGTTGCAGAGTCTGAAGGTATCCTTAAGGGTCATTCGGCCAAGTGAGTTTTGCATGAGTCCGAAGAATTCTAGGAAACCGTTGCGGACGGAATCGGCACAATTTGGGTCGTAGCTGTGGAGGGCATTGTAGACGCCATCGAGATAGCCTTTGAAATCAACGACAGCCTGGACAGGGGCGCTAGAAGCAACGGCAGCGTAGACGGATTCGGGATGCTTTTCGCGGATCCACGCTGCTAACGCACCGGCGTAGGAGCCACCAAAGAGGATCCAGCGAGGATTTGTGATGTTGAGTTTTTCATTTTGACCGTCAATGAAAGAAATAACATCAGCAGTAGCTTGTTGGGAAGTCAAATAATCAAATGGTGTAAACAGACCAGGGAAGAAGTTTGATGGCTGAGATTTGCCGTAGAATCGGTGCTCCAACAAGAACACTCTGGCCCCAACTTCTTTCGCAAAGGAAGTCCATTCCAAATCGTCACGCTCCACCCACGCCGAAGAAGCAGTCGCTTCGCCACCGAGCATAAGGAACTGCGGGCCACCTGGCTTGTACCATTGATCATTCTGCCAGAAACGCTGTTCCAATGGCTCTGTTCTGCCAACTTGGTCTACGAATTGAACAAAAAACTGTTCCTTAGCGAGGTTTACTCCAACTGGATGATCAGGATCTGGACAGACATCACGCCCAGGGCGACGTTGTGAGAGATACAGCTTCAAGGGCTTCAGTGGATTGGAATCGCCGAGTGCCACACACAAAGCAGCAAAAATAGCAAAAACTGATAAAACAGGCTTCATAATCAGCTTTCCGAGTGTGATTCTACCATGCTTAGAACCCTCTATTTAAAGAACATCACCTCTACAAAAGCCGGAAAACGTACCGTAGGCCAAACCTCTGACACACCCCGATCTTTTCTGATAACTGATAAAACAGTCCAAAGGGAGCTTCATTGTGCTCTTTAATGACAATGTTTACTTCTAATATCAGCCAACTGTTGCTAATTTTGCGGATGTGGTAAGCCTCTTTTTTGCAGTCAGCGTCATTTTAATGAAGTACTCTGTTTTGTGTTTTGTCGCTTCAATTATGGGTGTCAAATGATATCACTTTCAAAGTTTTGCTAGTTGAGTTTTGACCTCTTTGTTTCTTTCAAAGTCAAACAGATGTGTATAATTGCAACCAGAAGTCTGTCAGGTAGTGCCACTGTCAGCCGTCATGCTGCTCGTAACGGTTATCCCAAAATTAGGGCCACCTGGCCGGATATGCTTGTATGACGTGGGCCCGGGTGCGCAGCTGCTTGTAATCCGTCGACTGCAAATGATGGATTTGGCACCGCGCGGGCTTCATTAACCCGCCAAACATGGTTATTGACATCACCAAGCGATGGCCGTGCAATAAATTAGCATAGAAATCGGCAGTTGGCCGGCTATTAACCCAAGGTGAGAATCGGGGGCAGATCATTGACCCATGCAGAGATCAAGCAGTTTACCGGTATCCATTTATGGTCCGGATATCGTAAATGCGTGCCAAACACGATACAGCGGTCAAAGGTATGATTCCAATCACCTCAAAAGAATCAGTTCCAGATCACTGACCGTCGGATAGTCCCAAATTGGCATAATAGCCGGATTGTCAGAACAGGTTGAACTCAAAAAGCGATTGCGCGGGCCCCAAATTAGTGAAAAAGAAAACAGGTGTGTCAGAATCAAAGCGGTTTGCCGGCGGCGGCCGACGTAAAGATCTTGGTCGGGAATGCGGGCACAAGCCAAACAAGTGGCCCCAGATTAACGCTCGCGCAACGAAACATCGATGTGAAATTTGATCTAATGAGATGGCACGGGTCAAACTGTCTGACCCATTTCAACCAACTTCGACAGAAATAACGGGTTTCAACCATAAAAACAGTATAAAAAAGTCCGCATAAACTGAACAGACTCTCAGTTCCAACATTTAGTACATAGAAAGCGCAGCAAAACAATCAATGCAAACATATTTTTCTCCCGATTTCGTCAAGTGCATCGCCATCCTTCACCCTTCGCAAATAAAGATCGACTGATCACTGTCCTTTTTGATCAAAGTCCATTACTCGATGGGCAGACATGCGACAGAAGATGTAGTGTCCGAACGTGTAGCGTGTTTGTAGTGGCGCACAGCCGCATTCTTAGTCCACGTTTTCACGTCGGACAGCCGGCGCTGCTGTTGTTGCTGCAAGAAAAAGTGTCCTTTCCCGTAAAAAACAACATCCCCCATCTTGTGCCGAGCCGTATTGATTCCCTTCCCGTCTTTTCGGAGGAATGTTGTTGACTGTTTCGTGAAATGCTTTTGCCGTACTTTATCGAATTTGCATAAGCTGTAATTATAATGGCCGATAGAATCTGTTTCACGACTGTTTGTAGAATTGGCCGCCTAGCTTTTTGTACCCTTTGATGCACGCGGTTAGATTAGCTGCTAACAAGCGGCAAGACGGCTGTTTGTACGCGTAAATTTGTAGGAAATTAACTGCTTCCGCGTTTTTTTGTTTCACAAATCTTCAGTTCGTCGAAACTAAAGATTGATGAATTTATCAGGCACTTCCGCGTACAGAATGGCCTTCCGTGCAGGACCTCTTCTCCGAAGCGGAGTTCGCATGTATCACACGACCCGGGATAACTTGCTCGTTTCCCATGAAACGAAAGTCATCGTCCAGGGCTTCACCGGCAAGCAAGGCACCTTCCATGGCCAGCAAATGATCGAATATGGCACAGATGTCGTCGGTGGTGTTTCCCCGAGCAAGGCCGGAACCAAGCATTTGGGGCGCCCGGTGTTCGCTTCCGTCAAAGAAGCTCGTGAAAAGACCGGTGCCGATGCTTCTGTCATCTATGTTCCCGCTGCACATGCCGCGCAAGCCATCGAGGATGCAATTGACGCCGAGATTCCGTTGGTTGTTTGCATCACAGAACATATTCCTCAACATGTGGGTTGATTTTGACATCTTTTTGATGCCAATTGCAACTTCTGGACTTAATAAATGCCAACTTTGACTTTTTAGGCCATGGTTCGCGTCAAGCACAAGCTCCTCAAGCAAAACAAGACCCGTCTCGTTGGCCCCAACTGCCCTGGGCTCATCCGTGCCGAGCAGTGCAAAATCGGCATCATGCCCGGCCATATCCATCGTCGTGGCGTCATCGGTAAGTCAGACGGTCCCGAAGTGCCGGAAATGGCTTACATTAGTCATCAACGTACCCCCGCACTTCTGACAGATGTTGTAAGACGATAAATTTGTCTTCTTCGAGATGTAGTTGTTTCCGGCGTGCACGTCAGACACTGTTTCACATAAAAAAACCCATGTAATCCAAAATAACTTATTTCCAGGCATCGTCTCACGCTCCGGTACTTTGACATATGAAGCCGTCCATCAGACGACTCAAACCGGCCTCGGTCAGACGCTTTGTGTCGGAATCGGCGGAGATCCGTTCAATGGCACTGATTTTATTGATTGCTTGGATGTAAGTCGGCATACTCTAATACAGTGTTCATAAATTAAAAAAAAAGCAAATTGCAGGTGTTCCTCCGCGACCCCGAAACCAAGGGCATCATCATGATCGGCGAAATCGGTGGAACAGCCGAGGAAGAAGCCGCGGCCTTCTTGAAGGAGCACAATGTCGGTACAAACGCGAAACCCGTCGTATCCTTTGTGGCCGGAGTGACCGCGCCGCCGGGTCGTCGAATGGGCCATGCCGGCGCTATCATTGCCGGTGGCAAAGGAACTGCGACGGAGAAGATTGCTGCACTTCAGGTGTGTCTTTCGATACCGTAATCATCACTTCTAGCCAAATTTTGTCATTTCAGGATGTCGGTGTCAACGTCGTCGCGTCCCCGGCCCAGATGGGCACCGCCATGGCCAAGGCGCTCCTCGGTAACCTGAGTAAGTCTGAGCCTTAATTATCCCCCTTATCACTAACAATGAGCTAATTATCTGCCTTCATTCTGCTAATTTTACGCTTTTTGTTATTCTTTGCTCCAAAACTTTCCATTCTTTAAACAAACCAACCCTTGTCTGCTTTTTTTCCACTTTTTGCGCATAGCTAAACATAAGCCTACGCAAATCCATTTTTAGAAATACTATTTCCATCCTTTCATCCGTCCCCCGTAGCCTACATTGTTGTTTTTCGCATGTTAAAAGTCTCCTTCAAGTTTTCACATAATCCCATTCTGACCCGAAGTTACTGTAACTCAATAACGGCATACGATAACAAAATCACATAAAACCGACCCACAACTTTCAGAAAACCGCATGTCGGCCTAATAAGCAACTCAACACCTACCAAATCCATGCCATCATCCTCACGTCACCCTGTAACCTATTTGTATCGACATCATTGATACTTTTGAAGTCTTGTAACGGATTGTAATCCCTTTTTCCACGGGATATCAACGACTTGTGTATTTTTAGACTAACATGTGTTTTGCTTTTTTTATTCGACAAGAATAATGTGCTATAAAATAGAAACTGGAATGTTTATACCTTTTGAGGGGGTTTAATAGGCTTCGTTGATGGTTGCAACTTGCTTTTTAAGTGCAGGATTTTTGAACGTTTAGGGTTTGACGTTTATGGTGATTCATAGTTGCAACTTTTGGAACAAACAAAAACAAAACTTTTTATGGAAAGAGAAAGTTGGTTTTGTCAATGAAAAGTCGCAAATTTTTGTAGTTTTTGACTTTTTGAAGTTTGTGACTTAAGTTTTGTCAAATGTTTTTTGTAGCCTGTTTTTGCCAAACTGTGGCTTGTGTTGCTCAGAGTATTCTAATCTTTTACCATTTATGACAGTTTTGTACAATTATTTTTTTTTTATCAAGGTCTCTCTGCTGAATAACAATCAAAGCGGCACGTAACGTTATTTAAGGTTTTTGATTCATTCAGTTACTCATAGAATAGAAGTCTTCTTTTCTTTGGAAAAAAGGGCCTTGTACATCCGATGCAATTGGGTGTTATCGGGCGATTGCGCGAAAGGGACTCGTACGACGAGCCTTCGCTTCGAGATTCTCCGCGACGACGCGGCTTCTGGATCGACAGCGGCTTCTTCGACGATGGGGCGAGTCTGTGGGTTCGGGTTAAGGGGCGCGATTTCATTGAAATCGTCAGGGATTTGAGGCAGTTCATTTGGGGCGAGCACGTAGACGGCGGGCTGCGGCACGTACCGTACTCGATTCTGACTTCTGGAGGGATAGGCCGGGGCGTCGATCTGTTCGAAGGCGTATATTGATCTGAAAATGACTTCCATTAAAATTTGAACTTTTTGAAAAGTGAGACCAACCTGGCAAATGTGCTCTGACACAAAAGACAAATTATCAAAGCAACGGCGAAGGTAACCAGCGTGGCGGAACGCATCATTTTTTCTTTTGTATTATTTTCCAAGCAGGAAAGAGCACTTGTAACAAGGCCTGAAAGAATTCACTTTTGAGATTTCAATCTAAGCCAATATTTATCCGAAAAGTACACGTGACTTTTTATAGGCTCATCTATCAAGATTTCTGTTTCGGCAGCGTTTCACGAATGGCACACGACAGACACGAAAGACACAAAAGTCGTTAATTACGTGGGAAGTCATTGCTAGCTTTGCAAGTGTCTAATGTAAGTAAATTGCCGAAAAAAGGCAGCAGAACATCGCCCTTGAATCTATTCCTCAAAGTGCCGTGAAGAACGCAATGTAAATTTATTTCCTTCTTCTTTTGTGACGAAAACAAAACAAACCTAAATACGGCCTAAATAAACAGATAAAAAAGGGTTCAAAGCTGAGTGTCATTGATGACCCCCGAAACTGTAGCGCACTTTTACCACCACTATCGGAGCAGTGTTGCTTGAACCCATAAAACAGATAAATGAATTTAAGGAAAAGCTGTTCCGTTTTCATTTGTTTCGGGTGGTCAGAAACACCAATGACGGCTTTTATATTTATATAAAATTAAGCAAAAGAAATGCGTAATCAGAATTTTAGTGGCCGCGACGCTGGCTGCGACTTACTAATCACTACAATGGTGAAAATTCCCGGTAGAATGACTGCAAAAATAATAAAGCAAACACCAGTGGAAAAAATATTATGTGAAAGTGGACACGCCCCCTGGGACTTGAGTTAATAAGGTTGATCTAACTTCTAACTTCTAGCAAAAACAATATAACAAAAACAATAAGTTATCAAACCCCAAAGTATGCCTTGAAGGTCGACTTCTATCAGTGTTATATAGCCATTGAAAAGCTAAATTCTTTAACGAAAGGCACGTTTTTGGATAGCGTGAGATTGGCAAAGGTGAGCCAACTAAGGCCAATCCCCGTGTTAAGTGACCATACTAATGTGTTCCCACGCTGCTTTATGTCTCGGAATTTTTATTTGTTTCGAAATGGGCGTTTTATGTTTGACGGATAATTAGGTTTACATTAGAGATTAGATTAAAGTGTTGCAAACATGTGTGTGTATGTGTGGTTTCGGCGTGACATGCGCAATGTTATTTGGGAATGGGAATTTTATCAGAGTTCAAAAACGAAAATATTAGGCGGATTAAAAGTGGGAAAAATAGCTGGAATGAGTAGAATGGATAAAGTGTTTCATCGAAAAAAGGGGAAGAGGTCAAAGACGCGCTCGTGCCATGGATGACTTATGTCAGGCGAAGTACTTGTTTTTTGTAGTTTGATAGACAAAAAAGTGTTGCGGAAAAGAAGTACGATGACAGTGAATCAGGATGTGATGAGAGGCGAAGGAATGGAGGAGCAGAAATGGCACTTCCTTCTGAAGCGTTGCAAGGACGACAGACTTTGTCATTAAATGATGGCACAAACTGAAACTACTGTCGACTGTCGGCAGAGGTGCCAACGGAAGCCGAAACGCCAGCCATTTGGAGGTTCGATGCTCGTTTCCCCTGAGGGCATCGAACTGTTGGTTGTGATTTTTGTGTCTGGGTCCAGCCCCGTGGCAGACGACGAAGCGTGTCGGATGGTTCGGCCACACTTTACACAATATAAACCCCGACCCCATAAATACTGAACGTTCAAGAAGAGAGGCCAACCACGGCACGCCCGGAGGCCAGCCACACTTCCGGACCCGCCCTATCGCTCCAGTCTACGTGCATAGGGGTGGCAAAGAAGGCGCGACGTTCATACTACCGCCCGCGAAATGTGACATTTACCTGCAAAACCCACGCCGGAAATGGAGTAATTGGCTGGATCGGACTGAACAAGCTTTCAATTTGGAGCTTGTATGTGAACTAACGTATAATACATCTTGTATACTTCGCCATCTCGAAGTACTTCGTTCCAGTTTCATCAAGTCCAACTGCAACTCCGGAAACGCCAAAATGACGGGTCCTGTCTACGGCAAGTGCAAGGCAATGAAAGTGCCCAAAGATCACACAAAAATGAACAATAATTTCCGTACACAAGCCAAGCCAAGAAGTTAACGACCGCATAAACCCTTCCGTCCAATGACTCCAAGAACATCATCATACTAAAAATATAACACTAGACATGTCAAATTTCATTCACCACAGTACCCCTGGGAGGAAAGAACACCAATATTAAAATACCGTCAAAAACTACGTAAAATTCTATTTATAATCACACGCCAACGCGAAAAATTTTCCAAGTTTTGTAAAACTGTAAATACAAACGTTAAACTGTATGTTGAACTTATGTCCAAAACCCCCCAAAAAGTCATTAGGCCGCTTCTCCGCCTTAAAAAAGGCTAAATAAAACTAATGAAAACAGATCACTGAACTGTTGCGAAGCACGAAGAACAATGTTTACTGAAACATTAACACAGACACATTGAAACTGAACCAGAAACTGTAGGATCCATGAAATGGTGAACTAATTTCATCCTGAACGGAAGTACGGTTTTATCGTGTACTTTGAAACGTGAAATTAACATGAAATTAAAACAGCAGAATTTCAAACTATGATTATGCATATCAAATTTTGTAGTTTTGTAAATAGCCAAAGTTCGAAATGAAGCAGAATTCAAAGCATAAAATTATAGCTATCAACGTTTTGAAATTATCGCTACTAGCGTGATTTTGTTCCGGTGTGCCATGGCATTCAGACACTTCCAAAATCCAAAATACAACAAAAGCTCGCAACAGACTATTTATGCTGTTTGTGCCCAGACAGTTTGTTGAGTAGTTTATTCAAAAATGTAACATGAGCTTCCGCCTTTTATGCGTGTATGCAATTTTGTCTATGAAAATGGAACCGATTTTCACAAATTTTTGTTTTTATAGCCTTTTCACGTGTCAATTTACGCCTAACTTGTAAATTTGCAGGTAAAAACGCCAGTTAAACCAACGATCAAGTAAATAGTGAATGGAATTGACTTTGTGACGTCGGAAAAGTGCACTTAAAAAAAGGTGAAGTGAAAACCAAAAGTTGGCATAAACAAAAGTATAAAATTTTGTGTCAAATTTGGAAAGCAGCCATAAGCATAAGCCACCAACATGAACATGACATCCAAAACCAAATCCAATAGAATCTGCCATCGTCGTCAAACATTGCTGTTGTCCGGTTTGGTGGCCCAAGTAGTCTATTTTAGTTGCAACTGTGCCAAAAATGGACGACGTCTCGATGGTGGTGCTAGCCATCCGACGTCATCGGTCTTAATAGGATCCGGGCTGCCCTTCTACTACCAAAAACGTTAGTCAGTCAATCTTTGCAAAAAGGGTTGAAACACTTGGATTTAAAATTTTAAGCAAGCAATCGTGGCATGAACTTACGACAATTTGGTTTGTCAGCGCTATCATTGATACATTTTTCAAACGGCTTAAAAGAAAGTTCCGGATACGACGCACTTCCGGACCAGGCAATATGTATATCTAATTCTATTCACATTTACTCTGCAAATAGGGATTGTACCAAGCTTTACGTAGATAGTTTTTGCATTGGTGGGTGTACTGTCATACAATAGCTCTAATTTTGGGGTAATTTTAAATTAGTAATGCAACAGGAAACATTGTTGACGACATTTAAAAATTGGAAACAATTAAAAATGACATCTTTGGTTTGCAATTACGTGCGTTTATTACTCGCCTATTGTAACACGGAAATAAAAAAGACAACTTTTTTTTGTTGAAAACTACAATTCAACATGTTGGAACACGGCTTACAGTATACCAAGTTTGTCTGACCACAATTCCGACTAAACCGTTTTAATCAATTACAATGTAGAGGAAAATGCAGCGATCAAAGTGACCGCGGCGGTCCGCGACGGTCCGTAAATTGGTCGCGGTGGGAGAAGCTTTGGGGTGTGATTTTACATCAAAATCCACACGTGTGCGCGTGCATCTCCACCTGCAGCCTCGTTTTTATAAAAGAAATTTGCATGTTTCTGTTCCGTTCTTTGCTAGCGATGAAAAAAGTAATGACAGCTCGCGACAAAAAGTGCACGCATGCAAATTTCTCCAAAAAACAAGGCTGCAGGTGGAGATGCACGCGCACACGTGTGGATTTTGATATGTAGTCGCACCCCAAAGCATCTCCCATCGCGACCAATTTACGTACCGTCGCGGACCGCCGCGGTCACTTTGATCGCTGCATTTTCCTCTACATTGTACAACTTTAATTTCACAGTTTTTAGCCTAGACGGTGTAGTGTCAAAGTGTGAACACTGATAACATCTATCATTGCATTGAATGACTGTGATAAAAAGCTGTTTTTAACGGGTCATATGTGTATCAAAGTGTCCGGAAAGTCTTAGCATAATCCTAGACTGACATACTGTTGAGCTGTTAAAACCCGTGTCTTATGTTGACTTTGGGGTTTAAATTTTTGGCGTTGATAGATAAACCATGTAAAACCACAGCTTCTGGACTGTTTTGACGGTATTAGTTGCAAACAGTGTACTGGAAAACCAAATTTAGATAGATTACAGAACGGTTTTGCGGTAATTATTTAATAATGTTCACTGAAAAAGTGACGTGAAAACAACCCCGGCTATATATGTCATTTTATTCAATAAACTTTCAACCAGTAACTTTGTCCGTCACCGAATTGCCGGAATCTGTTGACAAACAATCTGTTTCTTACATCCTACGTCGCTCCCACCCCCATTCCATGCAACAATGCTTCCCCAAATTGCCGTCGCCCCAAGGGGTTACAATTTTGATCTTGCACGAACTTCATAGGAATTAAATCTTGCCCCCAATGTTGCTGATGTGTGAGAATTTCCCATTTTTTATATGCCTCCGTCGTTTCATGGTTTTTTGCAACAATGCCTAACAACCGTAATTGTGCGCTGGTCCGTCCGGTCGCATGGTCAAACGGCGTGAAGCAAACGGGCACCACCCTCGCTTCCGGAAGCGATTTCCGACTGCGTCACTTGCAGGGGTGAGGGAGGATGGATAGGGCTAAAAAGTTTCGATATATCAACCATGAATAAATGCTTACAGGCTTACAATTCAACGAAAAAAAGAAAGGAAACGAATGACATGAGGCACGTGATTTTTTGCGTACTTTGTTGAGACCGAATCAAGGGTACTGTAACTGTGTTAAAGTGCAATGACGGCATTGTCTAGTATCATAATTTTTGAGTTTTTGTTTGTTTTCAATATCGTATTCATCTTTATTATCACTTTGTGTGATTATAATAAAAATGTGAATCACTATTTATATGCAATTTGAGATTTACGCCTACGTTATGATTCACTAGTACTGCTACACTATTTACAAAACCGTCAAAAGTGTGCATAATCCTTAAAAATTACGCATTTTAAGTAGTGTTAAAAAATAAACAGCTTTTGTACAGACACGGTTCAAATGATCACAACAAAACAATTCCATTTAATTCCGAATTTGAAATTTCTGCAAAATTCTAGTCACAATGATGCCAATGCGGATACTGCACGCATCCCGTCATTTGGAACTTCCTTTGCCAAAAGAGCAAAGTACTGTTTACTGTACCATTAGGAAATGGTTTGACTTTCATCCACAAACTTTGGCAATAACGCAAACACGGTGTGACACGGTACAACGTGTAGCATGTGTCGACAGTTCTGTGTAAACCTATTACAATGCACATAATGTTAAACGGATTTTTGCTATTGTATTTTATATCCCTAAATGTAGACCAAATATCCGAAAAGAAGAAACAAACATGTAACACGTACAGCTGCTTGTATTAAAGATAAAAAAATCAGTTTATTGTTACATTAAAAGAACACGGCGCCTTTCCAGGTTAAGATAAAATACAAACAAAAACGACACATTTAGATACAAAAGCGGTTTCAAAACGGATAGTCTGGAAAAACCGAGCAAATTTGGACTCCCTGTGACACTTCAAAATTCAAAGTTAATATTTTTGGCTGGAAACTTTGTATCTGGGTAATGCGGAGCCGTAGATGACGAATTCGCTTGAAGTTTTTGGATTTGACGCCTTCTGAATCCGCTAGGATTCAGAATCCGTCTCGTGAACTTCAAAAGCCGGAATCCCTTTGTGCGCTATATCAATCGACTGCCCGCATCACGGCGATGATTTTGACACAAAAAGGACCGTAATTGGTTCACGTTTAAAAAAGTTATGGCACGTCAAAGTCGAAAAAAACGACGAGATAGCCTTTGGGAGCTTCTAGCAACTTTAGATGGCCCTATATCGGAAAATCCGATTACAGGGTGTGATAGAGCTATGAATGAAGCAACTTTTATTCCTTGGAAGTTTTTCATTTTAGGTTGGGGAAAGCTGTTAATAAGAGCAAAAACACTTTACCACAAAATTCAATTAGAAATTACTCTGTCAATTTGAAAGTAACAATAATTTTGTTTTCTGACATTATAGATTTAAGCTAATTCTTTAAGTGTGCAAAATTTAAGAACTGTATTTCCAAACTTTGTGTGCTTGTTTACGAATTAATTTTGCTCCTTATGTTCCTTATGTGCATGCGTGGTCAAGCAGGTCCGGTCTAATCCAGCAACCGAGAAACCGTTGGTTCGAGTCCGCTGTGCTTAAACTTTTTTTCCATAAAAACTAGTGTAAATCCAAGTATGTTTTATACATAATTAATGTTACATTCGTATATTTTAACCGTAAAGTATTTTTTTTTATTTTTTTATTAAAATAATTAAATTTTGTAACTTTAAAATTTAATTTTGAAGGCACTGTTAAAAATCTTTCCTAATGCATTGAAATTGTTAATTACAACTATTTTAGAAAACATAATTATTGTTACTTTCAAATTGACAGAGTAATTTGTAATTGAATTTAGTGGTAAAGTGTTTTTGCTCTTATTAACAGCTTTCCCCAACCTAAAATGAAAAACTTTCAAGGAATAAAAGTTGCTTCATTCATAGCTCTATCACACCCTGTAATCAGATTTTCCGATATAGGGCCATCTAAAGTTGCTAGAAGCTCCCAAAGGCTATCTCGTCGTTTTTTTCGACTTTGACGTGCCATAACTTTTTTAAACGTGAACCAATTACGGTCCTTTTTGTGTCAAAATCATCGCCGTGATGCGGGCAGTCGATTGATATAGCGCACAATGGGATTCCGGCTTATGAAGTTCACGAGACGGATTCTGAATCCTAGCGGATTCAGAAGGCGTCGAATTCAAAAACTTTAAGCGAATTCGTCATCTACGGCTCCGCATTACCCAGATACAAAGTTTCCAGCCAAAAATATTAACTTTGAATTTTGAAGTGTCACAGGGGTTTTCGGTTTTTCCAGATTATCCGTTTCAAAATTTCAAGTCACATTATATTATGCTAGTTTGACGCTTCCAATTTACCGTCTATACAAACTGTGTTACAGTAACGCATCTCAAAAGTTGAAATGACGACACAAAGTTGCAAATACGTCTACAACACGCTTCCAGACACGTCAAACTTCCTTTGCTGAAAGAGCAAAGTACTGCTCACCGGACCACCGGCAAATGGTTTCACTTTCATCCATAAACTCTGACAATAACGCCAATATGGTTTAACAAAATACAATGTGCAGCACATGTCAATGGTTCCGTGTAGAGCCATTATCACGCAAATAACATTCATTGGATTGGCACTTCCTTGAACCGTGAAACCCCAAAAGAACGCTAGGCAACCGTATGGAATGAATAAAAATGTAACACATAAAACAGCTTGAACAAGGGATGAAACAATCAATGAAACGGACGCTTTTGACACAGAATCACTGTTTAGTTTGTATTGATGCACTTTCAAGACAAACAGTACCACGCATCCAAGCAAAATAAGCGATAGGATGATAAATCCAATGAGAAAGCTGACGCAAACTTTTCGAGTAAGGCCACCAAGTTCTGAAACATACATCAAACTGGGCTCATTGAAGAATGGTCTCAATGTGTCGTTCGTTTCAAAAACAATTTTTTTCCGTATGTTCACATTATTGTCCATTGTTGAAACAATAAGAAATAAAATAGAAGAATACGTAATCAAATGAAATAAAATTATGCCAGTGAAAGCTTTTTTAGTGTGAAGATTTTTGGTAGCATTGGTTCCAAACATTAAAAATAATCTATTGATGAGCGACAGAAAAACGCCAATAGCGGTATGGACAAACAAAATGATGCCAAAAGCTGCAAAGATACTGGTTGTCTGAGAATTTGCAATGTAGCGGAAGAATCCTCCCTGAAATTAAAAGAATCACAGTAAGAAGTGTGAAAAAACAATAGTTACCATAAACCCTGCCATATAGGGGCACAAAATTACAGGATGAAGAATGAGAAACAACAGTTCAAACAATTGCGCTGATATTGTTTGATTTAGCAAGTAATATTTGAATACACCAAGACTTTTTGATTGTGTCATCATAACATAGATGAGATAACTGCCGAGTATGATGTTCACAATACATAGGAAAAGGTTTTCATACTTCAGCTTAAGGTAGAACTGGTTTAATTCAGGGGTTTCGGAACTGTTGAAATGGGGCATATTGCTGCCCTTGAAATTGGAAAAAGTGACAGTTTTTTTACATCGCAGTTCAGATCAATTCTATTTTGTACAATTTTCAAGCTTTAACATACAACTTTGTTTTTCATGCATGTCTGATTGTAGTTAGTGATAAAGTACTGTGTTGCAGACGTCAAACCGATGCATACGATTAAAAAAGAAGTGTTTTTGCAACTTTATACGTCACACGTTTTACCGCAGAAACTATTGCATCGCAACATTTGTCTTTAAGAAACGCAGAAACAGTGGTTGAATACCTCTTTATTTCATCACGTGAACCGTTGACTTATAGATTTCAGTTTTTGCCGTTTCTGTCAGCTAGCCATCAAAGCATATAGATTTCGCTATTTCATCATTTGTGGATCACTTGTGTAAAGGATACCGCCACTTGTCGTGTTGATCGGCGCTGCCGTTGCCAACACTCCCGCCTTAAGACAACGAGAGTGAGCAGGAGGAGGACGTCGCCTAGCAGAAGATGTAGGAGATCGGAAGGACTGCTTGTCGCCGCTTTCAGCTGGTGGACGAACTGGTGTCGTGGTCCGATCTCGGTGATTCCGGTAGCGGTACCGCACGAGACGCGGCACCGCATTCGGAGACAGGTCGAAGTGATGGGCGTCGACAAGGTCGAGAAGGTACCATTCGGGTGGCAGGCGACGACGTGCTCCACATCGGGGCAGGTCACCTGCCTCAAGACATGAAAGCGCTTTCGTTATCATTATAGCAGTAATAACGTGTCTTACTTCCTTCAAAAGGAGTTGTCATAATAATACAGTCACAATGTCGTTAGCCTTCGGCTGCAGTTCCCGGCCGATGCACCACTTTGTCAAATGCCTCGGAGAAAAAAGTGTATTTAACAGTTTTTGAAGATCACACACAAATAACTGCAGAGAATATCACAGAACGAAGAACCAAAGGATCGACAACCGTCTAGTAGCGCTTTTAAGAACAATAAAAGAGCCACTGGGGATGTGTGTTGTCGTTACAAGAAATGGCGATTTATCAATATAGGGCCGCCGCGATCAAAACAAAAAAATTAATCTGGAAACATGGCATGTGTTGTGTTTTGTAACATATGTCTTTTATTTGATTTATTAACTGTTTTAAATGGATTATTTAAATCAATAAATACAATGTATATTAAATAAGTATTTTTAAGACAAGGAATCTGATATATGTATTAATATAAAGCTGTCACAGGTTGAAAAAATAACGAAAGGATACGCGAGAACAGATTCACTTGAAAATGTTATTGATTAGATGAAATGTATTCAAGGTAATGTGATAAGATTACACTAGTTGTAACGGTCATGGTTTGTGAAATGTTCAAACGTATAAAGAACGGGTAAAAAAAGATACATTTTTAAAGAATTGGGATACTGGCTCGACTTTTTGAAGCCGTAGCGCCGCTGCTTTCCGAAAACATGGGCCGAGTTGAAGGGTCTCGGAACAACAGAACGTTTTTCATAGTTCTTCCAATGTTGGTAACAAACCGCCAATACGGTTTTACAAAAAAGAGGATGCAAAACATGTCGATGGTGCCGTGGCAAGCCATGAACACACAGACTACGTTTATCGGATTTGCGCTCTTTTCAATCTGAAATCCCCAAAAGAATGACAGCAATGTGAAGGGAATGAAGAGAAATGTAACACAGAGGATTGCTTGGACGATAGAAGACACAATGAGCGAAGATGACACCTTTGAAACTGATTTGGAATTGCGCTTGTAAGTGTTGACACTTAAGATGAACAAGACGACACATCCGAGAAGACAGACCGACAAAAAGATGAATCCGATCATGAAGCCAATGCACACCTTTCGGGTAACTCCGCCGAGCTCGGAAATGTACATCAAGCTGGGTTCGCCGAGATAGACGTCGAGAAGGTCGCCGGTTTCTGCGATGATGAGTTTTCGGACGTTTTCATTGGTGTCCATGGAAGAGAGGATGGCATAGGTGATGCTGGCGTACATGAGAAGATGGAAGGCGATGATGCACACAAAGACGAGCTTTTTGTGGAGATATTCGACAATCTTGTCACTGAACATGTGTGACAAACGGTTCAAAAGGGACAAAAACACGCCTGTGGCTGTGTTGATGAACAGACAGATGCTCATACAGACTAGAACTGCGGTGATTCTGGCTGTTGAGATGTGGCGGAGAAAGCCGCCCTAAATTTTTACAAATTAAGATTTGTTTGTTTTAAAATTCAAAACTCACTTGAAAAGCAGCCATAAACGGGCTCAAAAACACAGGATGAAGGGTCAAAAACACAAACTCAAACATTTGTGCCGATAAAGTCTGGTTCAGCAAGTACCATTTAAATGTACCCAGACTTTTCGACTGTGTTAAAATAATAAAAATAACAAAACTTCCGAAAGTCAAATTTACAAACAGTAGCGCTGCCGTCTCATAACACAGATTGAGATAGAAGATGTTCAGCGCCGGCGTTCGGGGGTTGCTTGGGTGATCCATTTTGTCACTGGCACACAAATTTGGTGATAGTAAGTTTGCAGTTCTGACAACTTCCTATATACATGTATTTGGACATACCGTGAGAAACGATGGAAGGGTGTGGCGACTACGCATATTTACACCAAACCTGGATTCTGTGGACTGTGGACCGCCATTTGTACCCCCGCTAACTATAAACGGTTCCCATGTTCATGATTACGGTAATTGAGAAAAACACATTTTCACACACCGTTGACTATTAATTCTATTAGACAAAAATACGATGTGTGAACAGTTTTGGAAGTGTAAATGTGGCACACATCAGGCTCAAAATGCGATACACAGTATGAAAAACCACAACATATTTCATAACTTTTCTTTCGTATGAACGAAATACAACTTAAAAGTCAAAATTTATATCACACAAGTTGTAAAAAAGCGACTTACTCATTGCTACAAGTATCAAAAAAGGTTTTTTTTACGTCATTTCAATTGCAAAACTGTTTTTTACACGCTACAGTATGCGAAATAACAAGTTTTGTAACAATGGTCTCAAAACAATGCAGAATGATTTATCATAATAAAATTGTCGCAAATTAAACTCTCACCGACAGTTCTTTGCTCATAGCGTGGACTCAATTTAGAAATGTTTTCAACCAGAAGTAAGTTTGGAAGAATACAAAACAGTTCCTACAGGAGATTATTATTAAGAATAATTTGTATTGCACAAACTTTGTATTCTATGAAACGTGTGATGAGAGCAAAAACTGTGAGAAATTAATTTCATTAAACCGGGATGATGACGGCATTTTTTCAAAACACAAAATAATAATTTTTGCAAAAAAAATTCAAGATAGGAAAATCTAAAAAAACAACAAGGTTCAAAAAATCATTAAGGTTTTAGCTATATTTTCTTATTTTTATTTTACGGTTTTTAATTTGTGTGCTAGCTCTAATAATTCACTAATTGTTTCCGTAGGAAGAGTATGGAATTCCTTCAAGCTCCTTGTTTCATCTCGATTGTCGTTAAAGAATAGAGCACATGCATTCTTCAATCTGTCTCGCGAATACTCCCAAGCATACGTGACGGCGGGGCAGAAGTCATCCAGAATCATTTTTGTAATAAGCGCACACAAAACGGGAGTTTAAAACATCGGGTGTTTGACTGAGCTTAGTACATCAAATGTTTGAAATGCAATGACTCGGGTGTTTAACTTTTTAAACCTTTGGGAGTTTA
This sequence comes from Panagrellus sp. LJ2284, assembly GCA_024447225.1. Classification (NCBI taxonomy): domain Eukaryota; kingdom Metazoa; phylum Nematoda; class Chromadorea; order Rhabditida; family Panagrolaimidae; genus Panagrellus; species Panagrellus sp. LJ2284. The sequence continues at coordinate 8,592,741 of JAMRYC010000004.1, forward strand.
TCTTTATTGTTTACGTTGCTACACAGCGAGTGTTGAATACAGCAAACATTTTGGTGTTTGAAACGTTATTCAACGGCGTGCTTCGGACAAAACTCTAATGACTAGCTTTTAAAACTCTGGGTGTTTAAGCTTCCGGATTCGTTTCAAGACGCGCTGTAGCCATCGATTGAGGCTGGTGCAAACCGACGTAGCCTCAGTCATTGTTCTAGAAAAACGATGGCAAAGGTTTGCTTGTTGTTTGCCACTGTTATGCTATTTATCCGCCATATTAGTTGTTTTCTGATGCTAATGACTGTTGATGCGCCGCAGAATGTAAATGCAGGTAAGGGTTCTAATGTTACCATGTTTGAATGTATTATAGGATCCTTTTTAGTGTCCTGTAAGCCTCGGGTCAACGTCGATTACGAGTACGTTCAAACGAACAATCTTTAGGTTTGTAGTCACTGGGTAACAAGTACATTGTAATCAGTATATGTTTTCAGTACTCACCCCAAATGCTTATCCCACGCAGTCACTAACTCGAGTTTCAAACGTTTTGGTGAGTTTAATCGGTTATATTATATATAATTTGTAACCCTTATGACTTTCAGTACTTATGTCAAACGCATTCACGATACAATAACGACGCCACTAACAAACGGCAGCTTAGATACCGGTAAGCTTATCAATCTTACGTCCAGTCAGGGAATCCGAACTTTTAAAATTACAGATCTTGTTCTCCTTCAACAAAATCCGTCTTCAAACATACGTGTTTCCTGCCCGTTCAACATCACCTCGCGCCGCCAGTCTCACCGATCAACCTTCCTCCGAAAGTAAGAATCCAACCGCCGTCAAAACGTTAATTCGACTCTTTAAGTTTGATTATCTTATTTAACAGTTTCCCGAGTGTTTTAACTTTACTGTTTGTTGTTGTTTATAAGTAATAAAGTTGTTAAACGCACTATTTGAGTAAACCAAATGCAAGTTAATCTGCATATTGCACGCAAATGAAGGGGAAGGTTGAAGTCAATGTTTAAAGATTCAAACACCCGATGTTGCACGTAACAAACAATAATGATTGGTAGGTCAAACACCCGCTGTGTAAGTGGCTCCAACAAAACACCCAAAGGTTAGAACCGAAAACTAAAGTGTTTACGATAGAAGTCATTGGGTGTTTTGTAGCTTGCACAGCAGTGATTGGCACGATGAACAGCGGAGTTTTGGACCAAATCCAGAACACCGTTGTTTAAAAGACCAAACACTCCGCGTCTAACCTTGTAAACTCCCGCTTTGTGTGCGGTTGCTCAATGACATCCTGAAAACATCATTGTTGTGATTGCAATTTCAACGCGTAAACTTACTACGATGGCCGAAAAGCCGTTCTTGTTGGCGAACTGACACATGTCGAAGTGTGTTTTTAATCCGAAAGCATTTTGTAGTAGATGAAAAAGTACTTCAGGTGGTAGATCAACAAGTTTGTTAATTCTGTTAATACAATTTGCCTGGGTTTTCAAGAAGTCGACGCAATCGACAAGTAATGACTCTTTTGCACACAAAGCGGGAGTTTACAAGGTTAGACGCGGAGTGTTTGGTCTTTTAAACAACGGTGTTCTGGATTTGGTCCAAAACTCCGCTGTTCATCGTGCCAATCACTGCTGTGCAAGCTACAAAACACCCAATGACTTCTATCGTAAACACTTTAGTTTTCGGTTCTAACCTTTGGGTGTTTTGTTGGAGCCACTTACACAGCGGGTGTTTGACCTACCAATCATTATTGTTTGTTACGTGCAACATCGGGTGTTTGAATCTTTAAACATTGACTTCAACCTTCCCCTTCATTTGCGTGCAATATGCAGATTAACTTGCATTTGGTTTACTCAAATAGTGCGTTTAACAACTTTATTACTTATAAACAACAACAAACAGTAAAGTTAAAACACTCGGGAAACTGTTAAATAAGATAATCAAACTTAAAGAGTCGAATTAACGTTTTGACGGCGGTTGGATTCTTACTTTCGGAGGAAGGTTGATCGGTGAGACTGGCGGCGCGAGGTGATGTTGAACGGGCAGGAAACACGTATGTTTGAAGACGGATTTTGTTGAAGGAGAACAAGATCTGTAATTTTAAAAGTTCGGATTCCCTGACTGGACGTAAGATTGATAAGCTTACCGGTATCTAAGCTGCCGTTTGTTAGTGGCGTCGTTATTGTATCGTGAATGCGTTTGACATAAGTACTGAAAGTCATAAGGGTTACAAATTATATATAATATAACCGATTAAACTCACCAAAACGTTTGAAACTCGAGTTAGTGACTGCGTGGGATAAGCATTTGGGGTGAGTACTGAAAACATATACTGATTACAATGTACTTGTTACCCAGTGACTACAAACCTAAAGATTGTTCGTTTGAACGTACTCGTAATCGACGTTGACCCGAGGCTTACAGGACACTAAAAAGGATCCTATAATACATTCAAACATGGTAACATTAGAACCCTTACCTGCATTTACATTCTGCGGCGCATCAACAGTCATTAGCATCAGAAAACAACTAATATGGCGGATAAATAGCATAACAGTGGCAAACAACAAGCAAACCTTTGCCATCGTTTTTCTAGAACAATGACTGAGGCTACGTCGGTTTGCACCAGCCTCAATCGATGGCTACAGCGCGTCTTGAAACGAATCCGGAAGCTTAAACACCCAGAGTTTTAAAAGCTAGTCATTAGAGTTTTGTCCGAAGCACGCCGTTGAATAACGTTTCAAACACCAAAATGTTTGCTGTATTCAACACTCGCTGTGTAGCAACGTAAACAATAAAGATAAACTCCCAAAGGTTTAAAAAGTTAAACACCCGAGTCATTGCATTTCAAACATTTGATGTACTAAGCTCAGTCAAACACCCGATGTTTTAAACTCCCGTTTTGTGTGTGAGCAATCATACGCGTAATGATTTATAGGGCTGAATGTTTTGACCGACAGGTAGCAGAGTGATTCTAATTGATTCTAAAATCAAAATTGTCATGCAAAAATGTATCAAGTTCAAAAGTAAAAACCAACAGTTACGCCTTTAATGTCATACTTATGAGCGAAACGCAAAATTCGGACTACAGATTCCATAGTTACCTCGTTAGAACATATTCCACGTCCGTAAATGTAGTCAACACCGGCATCAACAGTATCAAAATCCAAGTCAGTGATTGCGCTTTTGCCTGATTGGGTTTCAATTGTGTCGTGAAAGATAATGGCTTGAAAAACAGGCGAGATCAATGCGAGGTAACCTTTGTGTACATCAATCTCATTAGATCCAACCACTAATTTGAAGTCAGTGGGTGCGTGTTTACATGCTTGAAACAAGCGAGGTACTGCAGGCATGTAGGTAACCACTGTCTTGATTTGAATAGTGCACGTTAACTTAAACCTGCCATTTATCAGATACGGTTGGAGCGCTCGATGAGATGCAAACTTGTCAAGACTAATCCAACGATTATGTTCAGAAGTTTCGATCTCTTCTGAAAACAAAAACGTTAAGTTCAAAATGCTATTTAGAAATTCATAACATACTATGAAAACTAATTCCTTCGAGTTCGAAACGGAATCGTACTAAATCCAAATAAGGATTATGGATAAACGCAGCTAGACTGACATGACCAGCAAGAGATGCTTCACTGCCAGCGGGATAAACAGCAATTTTCCAAGTGACGCCCTCCGTATATGGAATGGCGCGAATCGGCCATTTCATTCGCTCACCAACATTTTTGTTCAAGTCTTCTTCAGTGATGGTCAAACAAATCACGTCTATAGGTAAGATTCTCATCTAAAATACAAAGTTGTTGAGTGAAAACTTTTCGAAAACACACGTTCAATGTCAGAATAGTATTCTCAAATAAAGACAGTTAGAAAGTTTCTTTTGAGATAAGAGAATGAATTCGTTCAAAGAAACACAACCAAAATTTGCTGACTGTTAAACTTCTGATAACAAAAATGCAAGTATAGCTGCTAAAAAGATTCTTATCTGTTTGATAGAAAAACAGAAAGGTATGATCAGTTTTGTTGACAAAACTAAAAGTCAAAGTAGCTTTAGAGAACGATAAAAGTCCAAAAAAGTGAATGAGTTACTGTAAAACAGTTTGTTTTTATTTTCCTGGTCGCATTGTTTGCATTTTCCCATAGCACATGCTTTCATTTGTCATTTTAGCACTACCAATTTAAAAACATATTTTTTTATTAAAACTTACATATATGAAAAAAAGTTATATTATGTGAGTATGAATAACAAGATATTTGATTTAGTACAAATCATTCATTAAGCCACTGATCTATACGTTTTATAGCGATGTCTATCTCATTCTTAGCGCATGTATAAAGAGACCGCTTGACTTCAGACGGAAGTTCATTGAAGTCGTTTCTTACACTGATCAGATCAAGATGTCTATCTAAATATTTTGCGCATTCAAGCATCAATAATGCATTGTTGCAATCGTAGGCGAAATACGTGGTTGCGCAGAATGTTTTCAGTGATAAATTACTCAGTGATGGAATTGTTCCCAGTTCCGTCTAAACAAAACGCAACAATTACAAAAGTCAAAAGTAAAAAAGTATCTTACAATGACACTTTTTATGTCAAACTTTATAGCGAAATGCAGAATGCCGATAACCTTTGAATCATTACGATCAATTATATCACGGCCGTAACAATAATCCATGGCTGCTTTGACTGTGTCAAAGTCAAACTCAGTAATGACTTTTCTTCCTGTACGTGCTTCCGGGGTGTTGTCAGCGAACATTTTGTAGAACACTGACGAGAGAAGTGACAGATAACTTTTGTGTACCTATAAGCAATTAAAGGTGGTCGAAATCTTAAAGACGTATACTTACTTCAATCTCCTTTGATCCCACAACCAGTTTAAAGTCAGGTTCCATGTGGCTACAACTTTGGAACACACGTGGCGCTACTGGCATGTAGGGCACAAAAAACTTGAAGTCAATAGTGCACGAAATTGTGAGTTTTCCATTGACGAAATACGGTATTAGCGATGAATGAGATGCGAATTTTTCAAAACCAAAGACCTTTCTATTGACTTTTACCTTTGTTTCTTCTAAAACTGTTTATGTAAATAAAAAACTTTAAAAATTCATACTTTTAAAAGTAGTTCCATCGACAGCAACGCAGCACGAACATTTCACATCCGGTGTAGAAATTAGAATACTGACATGACCAGCCGCTGAATTATCGTTACCAGAAGGATAGCAATGAACACGCCAAACGCCGTCTATGTTTTCGTACGGAATTTCGCGAGCGTCAGTACAAATTTTGTCGCCACTCCTTCTTTTAAAGTCGGATTCAGTAAGTGTGAAGAATACAACGTCTTTAAAACGTTCCTTCATCTACAAAACTTGAGATTATTAGAAACTTCAATAATAGAAACAGAAAGTAACACCAAAAATTGTAAAAAGCTAAACGTTAATTTGTGTGCGACAAAGTAGACTGATGGAACAACAAGGAAAAAACAGTTAAGATAAGGTAAACCAGAAAAAGTCACAAGCGCACATCAAAAGTTTTCTGACTGTATTTTTTGATCTTCTGATAACGAAAGTTTAAGTGTTGTATGGATGGTTGAATCCGGTTTCTTTCACCAAAGGTAAAAGTAAACTATTTAGTTTAGTTTCTCATGAATCGTGGAGACATAAACCCAAATGAATACGTAAGAAACAATATCATACTTTGTTCATTCAACACAAATTAATAAACATTATAACAGATTTTACAAAACAACAATTTTGGTGCCTTGACAAATCCACCTGTGAACATACAGTAACAAGTGCTTAAAGTATAGCAAATGACCGTGCTTGATCATCGAGAATAACAGGTTCTGCATTGCCATCTTCGTCCGTTTTGTCAATATGACATCTTTTAAAGTCGATCTTCTCACTGCAACACTCACCGCCTGGAAAGCACCGGTTTTTTATGATGAAACGTACGCCTTTACAATTCTCTAATGTGAAAAGCGCCACGTGATTTCCATAGGTGCGTATCGAACTAGCCCTTCCGTGAAAGTGATTCGGAAGATTGTGGCAGAAATGATCATTGGAAGAAAGAGTTTCATTCAAGCCGCTGTGGTGAGTGTGGGCGTAGAGAGTGAAGTTTTTTCCCTCGGCAAGAGCGGTGAAATAACAAAGTATAATGAAAATCAAAACAGTGGTGGCATTCGGCATGGCAACTGTCTGAAAGCTGAAAAAATTGTTAAGTACAATGAAATATATCAACTAATGTCTAGTTTCGACTGAAAATATGAAATGTGTGGAAAATGATAAAAGCAAAACACTTAACAGGTCCTATTCTTAAGCATTTCCGGCAAACATGGGTTCTCATCGCAAATTTTACTGATAACTGGCTTAAAGTTGTAAAGTCCACCGGAAAGAAAGTTTTCTGTCAACAACATGTACCCGGAAGAAGGTTCAATGTTCCTGATAACACTGCCTTCATTGGTATATACAGTGTTCAAAAAAATTATGTCACTTTAAGGTTTGTTTTTGATTCAATCTAACATTTCGGTTTACAGAAAATTAAAATGGAGAAAACTGCTGTCTTATTAGTTCTTCTTGCTTGCTTTTATCTTACTGTCTTCACGGATGGAAAACGCTTCACTCTGTATGAACACAGCCATTATTCCGGCAACAGCGAGGATTTTATATCCGATGACCACGAGTGTCATGATCTTCCCAGCACTGTTTGGAACAAAACTAGTTCGATCAAAACTCGAGGTCAGTGTGCACGGGTCGCCGGCAAACGCAAAAACTTGGTTTGTCCCGAGCCCGCTTGGATGGGAGAGTGGTTCGGGACCAGTTGCGCGCTCTCGCGTTTTTTCCGAAAAAAAGTTTGCAGTTTTTTAAACGCAAAAAAATTAAACATCAATGAATCGTCGTCATACTCAGAATTCTTCAACTAGACCCCTATAGGTATCACTCTGATTTTTGCCAAAAGGCATACTACCGTGCCAACCTCAGGCGAAGGATCGCAAATTCGGTTTCAGCTTGATTTGGAAGTTTTTTGGGTCTATAAAATCTCAAACATAAGCTAATGCTATGAAACTCAGAATTTCTCAACTAGACCCCTCTAGGCATCTCCTTACTTTATTTCAGACCCGTACCTGCGTTGGCAACCTCAGGCGAAGGATCGCAAATTTGACTTCACCTTAATTTGATGCATTTTGGCGGTTTTCGGGGCATAAAAAGTGCCAAAGTGGGTGAAATCTTCTCAAACTCAAATTTCCATGTCTCGAGTCATTCATCTAGCTGTCATCTTTTTAGTGGACTTCTAGTTGCCGTTTCAACCCGTGTCAAACCTTTTCATGTTTGTTTTCACCTTAAATTGACCATTTTTTTGGCATAAAAAGTTTCAAAGTTAATGAATTCCTATGAAACTCAGAATTCTTTCACTAGAAGCCTATAGAAGTCCCTCTGATTTTTTTCAGAGTTCTACCTGCCGTGCCAAGCCCAGGCGAAGGATCGCAAATTTGACTTCACCTTAAAATGGCCCATTTCTGTGGTTTTTTAATCGTAAAAAATTTAAAAGATACCGAATCGCTTCCAAACTCAGAATTTCTTGTCTTAATACCTTTAGGCAGGTCTCATCAAAAATTGAAGGCTCTACCTGTTATGCCGTCCTCAGGCGAAGGATCCCACTGAAATTCTGAGGACGCGGTCTCCCACCCGCGCGCATGCACGTTTTTGCGCTTTTTGCAAGGGGCCGGCGACCCGTGTGTGTTGCACTCTTTACTTTGACAAACTGCAACGGCCAACGCTTCATATTCAAACGGAAATGTACCGGCGGGGAATGCTGTTTCAACAAAAAGAATTTCAGCGACTGCAAACTTGATGAAAAAGATGACGACGGCAACGTGCTTCGTTCTGTTTCTCTTGATAAAGCTGCGCAGTCGTTTGTTATCTGTTGAACAGCTGTAAATCAATGCCATAAAACTTAAAGTTTCTGATTTTGTTTATAAATTTTGTAATTAAAACGCGAACATTTATTTCAAAACTCTGCTGCTTCTTCACATAATGCATAATCAGTGTCACATTTGCCATAACCAGGAAGCGTGCAATCAGAATCCCTTTCACCGCGCTTTCCAGGCGTATATAATGGAGCATTAGTTAAAGAATTAATTTGAACTTCAAGCAAAAGGCGCAGCTTGTTGCCCTTTGCGGTTTGAAAGCACAATAGATGATCAACGCCGCTTTTGCTTTGCAAAAAATGTTGCAAGGACGGAAACCATTTGCTTCATAACAACCCACAATCAAAACTGACTACGCCTATAATTTGGTTCTGAACAGTGCACTGTGTGTGGTTAACTATAATGTTAAAGCTGACGGTTAATAACGTCATAAGGACAATTAAAATTGAACTTCCTCATGGATTTCAAACTTAAACTCACAGAGCATGTGACAATTAGTTTAGTTGTTTCAAACGGCGTCGTAAAGTAGAGGTATGGAAACTTTAAAAGTCGACAAAACTATCGTGATAAACTCATTATTTCTGATCCGACAGAACAGTTTGTTATTACTATTGATCATCAACTTATTATTAGGCATTTTTGTCATCCGAGTCATCCACACGCAATCAAAAAGCATTGGTTCATTCAAGTATTATCTTATAAATCAAGTGATTTGGGCTCAGTTATTCGAAATTGTATTTATTACTTTATCCCCGGTGATTTTATGTCCATATTTTAGCGGATTTATGGTTGGTGGTAACTGTCTGTTTGAAGTTTTTACTCAAAATAAACCATTATAGAGCGGTTTTTTTCGAACAAAAGCGACTCCTCAAGTGGCCCGCATCTGTTTTATTGTCGCCTTCTGTTTGTTTTTCAACTTATCTTTAAGTGTTTTTATCACGCTGATAAACAGATTTGTCTTTACTTTTCATCCGCGGTTAAAATCATATTTTCAATGCAAATATACATTCGCGTGCATTATTTTATTGCACCTTTTAATGTATTTATTAGTGGTGTGTGTAATGATTCCATCAATGACCGAAACAGAAAACCTACGAAAAGGGATGTATCCAGACGCTGAAAAAGCTCTTAAGCCTTACTTAACCGAAATCAGCTTAATATATATAAATGGTGTCAATGGTTTAATCCAAAAAGTATGCATGATATTTTTGGTTTATTACATTTTATTAACTATCATTTTACTTGGAACGTTATCAAAATTTATTATCAGCGTGACTGTTCTTAAACGAAAGTTGACTGTAGTGTCAAAAACTGGAATGTCGCTGATTGTATCGTCACTTGTTCTCGGATGTTTATGCTTTGTTTTCCTGTTTATTCCCGTTGGAAGTCTTACTTTTGTTTGGGCTTTTAAAATTGAAAACAGTGCCAACGTTGTTAATGCTTTGTTGGTTCTTGTTAGCCTACACTGTACGCTCGATATGATTAGTATTTTGTACTTTATCAAGCCTTATCGGCAGTACTGTAAACATTTGGTGTACTCTTTTTTATTTTTGACATAATGAAAATAAGTTAAGTTTGTTGTCAGTATCTCGAACTCACAATCAATTATAATATGTACAGTAGTGGACATATTGATAGGAAAGTTAACAAATCAACTTTTTTTGCATTTGATTGGCACTTAATAAGTACCCAGATGTCAAAAATGGACTCAGCGGCATTGAAAACCCCTTTGGCCACTGAAACAGGGGTCAGTTTTGTTGTCGCGGCGAGAAATGCCAGATTTGCATTTTTTCAGCCTAGACAAAAAAGGAAATTTGAAGAAAAACTATTTTAAAAAACGATAGCGGGTTTCAAAATCAATGTTTCAGTTTTAACGTTCTTTTTAATGAAGTAAAAACATTAATTTTTACAATTTGACCCCAATCGCGGCGAACCTTGAAAAGTTAAAGTAAGGCCGGTTGTTTACACTCGTGTAAGCGCGCCAGTTTTGAAATCAACCCAGTGCCCGATATATCTGTTAAACAACTGTGAATCAATACCATAACACTTAAAGTGTCTGACTTTGTTCTTGTAACTGAAACGTGAACACTTACAAAATTTAAGAAAACTATAACACAGTTTCAAAATTCTGCTGCTCCTTCGCATAAGCCATAATCGATGTCACATATGCCATAACCAGGAAGTGTGCAGTCAGAATCCCTTTCACAGCGCTTCCCAGGCGTATATACATAATGGAGCATTCGTTAAGGAAGCTACAACATGGCCAGTTTTGCATGCAAGATATTCATTGTTTCCACACGTTTTGAAATAACACCCAATTTCAGTCACATTTGGGGATATCGTCAACCGGAGAAAGTTGTTTGTTTCTTCCGTCGCCAAACTGATTTGATTGTACGAATCAATCAGCCATTTTTTGTGATCCCATTTAGAAAAATACAAGAAATTGGACCAAATAGAGCTGGTATTTCGAAATGGAGCAACTGCTCTGAATGTGTATTTATCGCTTTTAAAAGTTTTAAGTGCCGCATATACACATTCAAATTTTGATTCGGCTTCAAGTGCGCAGCTGTACTTCTAAAAGTTTGAACCATCAGTATGCATGTAAAAAATGTTTACAATCTTACAACTTTGCGGTAATTTGAAATATGTTGTATTACGCCTTTTCCAAAGTCACAGTCGTTGTTGATAAGTTTTCGAAAAGAGTTTACAAAGAAAACGGTAGCTTCGCGTTCTATGTCGCTGAGCTCACTGCCGGTATCGGTTCCATGACATGGTTCAGCGCCTCGTTCTGTCACGATGTTTAGCAGGTAGTCACATCTTGTAGGATACGCTTCCATTTTTCGCGCACGATGTGACTTGTAATCGCATAATCCGACAGTAGCGTCGCATACATGATATCCTGGAAGTGTGCAATCTGAATCGGTGTTGCAGCGTTGACCTGGCGTGTACAGGGGGAAATTATCCGGTAGTTCACTGTTGTGGTTTGTTATGCACGCAATATACTCTATGCCATCGCAAAGTTTAGCGTGACATCCAACTTCTGTCACATCCTCTGACACAAAAAGTTTTATAAACACGGCATCTTCATCGTTGCTCCTCACGGTTTGCGTTTTAGGATCAATTGACATAGTGTTGAACCATTTCGATTGTGAACAAAAACTAAACAAACGTGGTTGTACGTTAAGCTGGCTTTTTCGCCATGTATACTTATCGCTTTCAAACGTCATGTTTGCACTGCATTCAAACTTTGCTCTGCTTTCAAGTTCACAGCTGTATTTCTGCAACAACAACGTTCAATATCAAAAATAAAACGGTAAGTTAAACCTACGACTTTCCGATAGTTTGATGCTGGTGGTACGGGGCCATGTAGAAAAGCACAGTTGTTGTTAATCTTTGCTCGATATCCGTTAATATGCTCGACGATCATATTACGCTCAACTTGACTAATTGCACTGCCAGTATTATGAACACGATCGCAGTTTTCTTTATACAACCATAAAGGCAGACATTCAGTTGGCGAACAGGTAAACAGGGGCACAGTCGCTTCTTGTGGTAAAGTAACTGCCCTTCTGTCAACATACCCCTCCGTCAAATGTTGATCGCTTTGAAACACATAATGTGTCAAAACTATCGCTCCAACAAACAGCGTACAGATTCCAACAGTAGCACATATTTGTAATAGCTTGCAACTGAAGTAATAAATCAGTATTAATCTTAGTTAACTCTCTCTCTCACGTAAAGGTTTCACCTTGAAATTAGTTTAGGCTTCTGTTGCCGGTGCAACGGTCGATAAATAATACATTCTTCTAATAAATTGGCGCGAGGCAAAGCCATTGTGTTTTCAAATGCAAAAACGGTCTCGAACAGATGTTTTTTATATCTTTGTGCCCAAAGTTAATTACTTAACGGTGTTTTTAAAGGCGGGATGTTAATCAGTGATTCATTAAGTGAAGTTTAGATGAGTCACAACTTCAACTGTGTAAAAAAAGCACTATTAATCTATTAAAAACAATGCATTTGACAGTTTCATTACAAAATGTGTACCCTCCTGTGCAAGAACTTTGAAATTTCTCACCACAAGTCACCGATCACATTTTTCGTTGGCCTTCTACTCGGCCTATGGCAGCCAGATTTTGATAAATTTCATATCGAAGCCGGGACTTGTCAAGGGCTATCGATAAAGACTAGAAATGCCAAGATAGAAATCGAAATGACCGAGAAAATGCCATCCAAAGTAAGCGATCAAAGACCAGGTGCGCGCGAGGTTCAAATTGATCACCCGGATTTCACACTTGCCCTCAAAATTTTGTTTTCAAAAGTCCCCTTATCACTGGCATAGGTTTCCTATTGTAAGAGCAACGTAGGAAATGTAAGAAGAGCCAAGATAGAAACAACAAAAGTGCCAAACTTGACGCTCGGATTTGAGAGTTTGTCCACTGCGGTGGTCCACGTGGGTGGTCCTCTTACAAAGCTGCTGTCAAAACAAAAACAAGTAGTTACAGATGGCATGAATTTTTTATGACATTTAAGAAAACAAAATCAAAAACAGAACGCATAAAAAGACAATTGCTCTGTTTTCAGTTGGTAAAAACTTAAATGTTTGACTTATTGGGCTTTCTTTTGACATTCACTAGTATTGTGAAGTACATCACATTGATTGTGGAAGTTATTGCCATCTCCTTCTATAGTGTTCAATTTTGGAACAAAAACAAGATATTCCAATCTGCTTATTTTTACATTTCGACGCTTCATCTAAGCATTCATGCACTTTCAAAAATATCGGCTATCATTGCCGATCGTTTAGGTCCTGACTCTATTCCGATGCACATTGACGACTTTTTACAGTGGTACGGTACTCTTATTATTGGGCCGTTGAATGTGCTTCTGACCTTTAACCGTTTCACTGCTCTTGTGTTTTACAAGAACTACATGCGGATATGGACATTTCGGCGCACAGTTATTTACGTTATAGTCACGTTAGCAATGCCAATGTTAACTAATGTTGTTTCTGTGTTCTCAGTTGACTGTTCGTATAAAACAGTTTGTGTAACTGATGTTAGCTACACCACTTTGTATAGGGCTAAGATCGGTGTTGCAGCGTTGACACAATGCTTTCAAGTTCCGTCATTTGTGTCATCTTAATCATCGGTACAATTGTTCGTACAAAATACAATACTACCATTCATGGAACCTCAACGGCATCAAAAATAGAACGCAGATTGCTTTTACAATGCTCTGTGACAACAATATTCTTTACTTTTACAATTATTTTTGTATATTTGTATATGAGGCTTCAAAAGTCACCAAATGTTCAATTAAAAGGAAAAACTCTAAACATAGTTTCTGGTTTTTACACTATCAGCAGTGAAGTAGTGTTTGCAACTGATGCGCTGATGCTGTTAATGATAAGGTAATCCATTAAAACAGTATTATTAAAATTAAAACATAAATATATTGCAGCAAAGTCATACGTATGACATTTTTCAAGTTTTTACACTTAGATAAGCTTGTCAGAATCTGGAATCGAATACTACACAATGACAACAAAATAAAAACAGTTCGCATTCGTGGTAATTTTATTAATGATTCTGCGTCAGCTTAATAAATTTATAGCAAATAAATTTGAATTGTTTCACGTTTTCATTGTGAGTTGCCTAGCAAAAATGATGTAAATGACAAGATGTACTAATGTTACAGTACTGACCATTGACTTGACAGTACCCCTAACTGCGTCAGTTGCCAAAAATGTGTATCTATACCGTTAAGATAAGGTAAAAACAGTTTTATTACATAATTCTATAATAGTATAATGTTTTTTTTTACTTCTGCACCGATTGAGCAACACCAACTTGGCCAGTGCCGTCAATGTCATGAGTACTTTCGTAGTCTTTGATTGCTCGGTAGACAAGTCCTAGAAAGATAAAACATTGAAGTCTATGATTATCAGAATCCACTTACGCTGCCAATCGTCTAAACTGTTGTCGGCCGTTTCGACAGTGTTGTCATACTGTGCAAGCGCCTGTGTTTCAAACTCAGAAGCATCGTACCAAGGGTTAACATAAGGGTGCAGAAGAGCACTGCTTACACTGATACGGTTGTTCGGATCGACGATCAGCATCTGGGAAATGAGATCGCGAGCGCAATCCGCCGTGAGTCCATGTTTCCGGAAGGGTGTTGTTTTTGAGACAAACGTATGACCATTTCTGCCTTTTTCCATGTTCGGGGGGAAGTCAGCGTTTGGAAAGAGTACCTTCCATGGCACTGCATCATACAACGGACGACTTCTGATGTAAGCTTCAGTAGAAGGCGACAGACGGGACATAAGGTCCTCGTGGGGGGTGCCAAGAATCTCGATAATCTTCGTCCATTGATCTATGAAATCAGTGCCAGGGAACAGAATGCGAGTTAGAATCAACTCGGCAAAGATGCATCCAATTGACCAAACATCGACTGTAAATGTAGGTCAAACATGTAATTCACAAACTAAACTAACCATTAGTATCGTATCCAATGCCGAGAATGACCTCAGGAGCACGGTAATACCGAGTGACTACGTACGGCGTCATTACGCCATTTTCGTCACCTGAGCGAGCAAGGCCAAAGTCAAGAATCTTCAGCTCACATCGACGATTGACAACTATGTTGCTTGGTTTTAAATCACGATGAATAATGCCGGCACGGTGGAGGTGGTGGATCCCGCACAACATTTGATACAACAGAAAAGACATGCGTTCATGGTCAAGTTCCATCTGAATCACCTGGCACAGGTTGAAATCCATGTGTTCGGTGACAAGATAAACGTCGGAAAAGTCGGTCAAGCTAGTTTGGGGTGTGTAGGCGTTCAGCAAGCTGATAATCTAAAACTTTGTTTTTTTTTGGCAATTTGCACATGGCAATCTTGATAAACCTACATTCTGCCGACTCACTAGATTCATGATGGCAAACTCGCGGTAGGCACGTTTGGCAGTCACCTTATGCAAAAAGGGTTGAACAAGTTTTTTAATGGCAACACGCTGATTGGTAACAGTGTCGATGGCGCTTCTAAATCAAATTTTTTAACTTGGAAAGTTCGGCAATAACAAATTACAAAAACATACATGACCACACCCTGCGCACCTAAACCGACATCTCGGATTGTTTCAGGATCGTAGCGACGAAGCAGCTGGAATCTTGCGTCTTTCATCTCGACATTGTAGAATCTGCCGTCCATGTTTATTTGTGTTATGTCAGTGACTTGCAGTTTCAGAGCCGGGTATCTAAAAAGAAGTAAGTTAGACTTTTTTTATGCCGAGAGTAACCCAATTCTCTAAAGACATTGAGATTGTATATAAACTATTCTCATTACAAAAAATGTTGAACATTATTTTAGTTTTGTTGTTTTATCCACTTATGTAATTGTCCAATGAGATCTTGCAAGTTAGTGGAGTAAATCGATTAGTCAGAACAAGTAAACTATTGAATATCTCTATTATTTGTAACCAACCTGATTGCAAACATTCCAACAGTTCTCAGACCAAACTACAGAGTCTTCAAATGTCGTTCCATCCTGTTATTTTTGATTTTATTCACTCTGATTGCTTTGAAATACGTTCATTTAAATCAGCTTTATCAAACTTTATTTTTTTAAATAAACGTAACAATTACATATGTTAATCCGAGTTCAAGAAACGTGCCAATGGCACCACAGGTCCAAAACGATCAAAACAACTTTTATGTAGAAGTGTCACTTCAACACAATCCATATATTTAATGTTGACTTCGTGATGAATCAGGAAATACCCGGCAGCTGACGCTTTTCTAAGCCAGTCGACAAACTTTTTATAGCCTTCACTTTTTGTGTGCAGTTCCACCATCATTTGACAGATGCCCAAACCAAAGACTTCATCAGCCACGTCGTATTCGTAGCCTGAAACGTTCCACTATTAAAAAATGACCCTAAAACGTCGAAAACGCTACCTTCAATATCCATCTTGAGAACATCAATGTGATCATGGTTCATCTTCTTCATGAGGTCAGTCACTGTAATGGACTTATTTGTTGTCTTTGATGAAATTGCCGTTTCAATGTATTGAGCATTGATCGAAGCAAGCTGCTCTGTCGGGTAGGGGTACTTGTTCTAAAAATTAAAACATTGTTTAACAATTTTTTTTAAACTGCCAACCATATCGACTGCAACAATGTCACACTTTCCCTCTGTGACATTATGAATCTCAGTTTCAAAACTTGGATCTCTGTTGATTCCAAAACTGTAAAGAACACATTTGTGGTCCCAATCGGTGATAAATTGCGGCCCGCATATCCATTTGCCACCATCGCCAACACGTCCGACACGGAACAGGTTTGGACAAAGAATCTGCAAGATGTTGACGTACATCCATTTAAAAAACACAACTATTTACTTCTTCAGCCAAGATGTTATGAAATTCAGAAGGTTTTTTGTCCAACATTGACCTTCGCTGAGCTGCTTTGTATTTGAAATGTTCTATGGTACGAGCATCGACAACAACTTCGGCGGATTCACTTGTTGAAATATTTACAGTCGAAGGATTTAGTCGCATATTTCGAAGCTGCGATTTGATTATGTTGTCGTTAGTTATGTATAAAAACACAAGTAAGGCGGTAAACCCGAGAACATAACTCCAAAAACCACTCCGACGATTTGTCATGGCAGTGAAACTCTACCTGTATCCTGGAAAAACATTTTCATTGCTGAACATGAATTACAGTTTCACAAATGCAATCAGAATGACACGCATTAAAAGCAGTTGTTAAACGTTGAAATCACGCCTTTATGTATAGCAGAGTTTTTTCAAACACACAGGGTAATGTATCAATGGGCTAACCGAAAGTCACGAGAACGTAAGCACTTTGTAGGAACAGCACGTTGTGGTTTAAATTCTATGTTTACATTGTCAGTATCTGTTTTTAATTTGAACAGGCGTTGTTTTAGGGCTAGAAATCTGTGTACTGTTATAAAGTACACTAAAAAGTGACGACCAGGTTTGGCTCGCCTGCACAGAAGCAACCGATAAGATAAAGGAAGACTTTTAGTCTCTGTTGTTCAACAAGAAATGCTCTTTCTTCCTTGAGGATAATGTTGCCATGATACATGAAAGACAATTTTTTAATGTTTTAAAACGTTATTTGTTCATTTTCGCTAGAGAAACGTATGCAACATTGTATTGTAGACAGTTTGCACAGCTTGCTGCCCTTTGCGGTTTGAGAGCACAATATATGATCGACGCCGCTTTTGCCCTGCAAAAAATGTGGCAAGGACGGAAGCGATTTGCTTTATGACAAATTGAAATCGAAACTGACTACGCGTTCACGCTACAATTTGGTTCTTACTTGTGCACTGTGTGTGGTTAACCTAAATGTTTAAAGTTGAAGATTAACAACGTCATAAGGTTATTTTAAATTGATTTAATGAATTTCCTAGTTCATTTCAAACTTAAACTCAAAGTGCACACGACAATTAGTTTAATTGCATCAAAACAAAATTGCAAATGCTATATAAACTTCATTGTCGTTCACACTATCACATGCTTTGTTGTAGTCGAATAATAGGGGTATGGAAACTCTGGAAGTCGGCAAAACTATTGTGATAAACTCTATATTTTTGACCCGACAGAACAGTTTGTTGTTATTATTGATCATAAACGTACTGTTAGGCGTCTTTGTCATCCATGTTATCCACACGCAGTCAAAAAACATTGATTCATTCAAGTACTATTTAATAAATCAAGTGATTTGGGCTCAGTTATTTGAAATTGTATTTATAACTTTATCCCCGGTGATTCTATGTCCTCATTTTAGTGGATTTATGGTTGGTTGTAACTGCTAGTTTAAAGTTTTTACTCAAAATGCAATATTATAGAGCGGTTTCTTTCGTACGATAGCGACTCCTCAAGTGGCCTGTATCTGTTCCATAGTCGGCTTCTGCCTGTTTTTTAACTTATCATCAAGTGTTTTTATCACGTTGATAAACAGATTCGTGTTTACCTTTCATCCACGGTTAAAATCGTATTTTCAATGCAAGTGTACTTTCGCATGCATTATTCTTTTCCATCTTGCAATGTATCCACTTTTGGCGTTTACGATACTTCCGTCAATGACCGAAACAGAAAACCTACGAAAAAGGATGTATCCAGATGCTGAAAGAGCTTTAAAACCATACTTAAACGAAACCAGCTTTATATTTTTAAAAGATTTTAACGGTTTAACCCAAAAAGTATGCATGTTATTTTTGGCGTACTATATTTTATTAACCGTTATTTTGTTTGGCACATTAGCATGGTTTATTATCAGTGTGACTGTTCTTAAACGAAAATTGACCGTGATGTCTAGGACTGGAATGTCGTTGATTGTTTCATCTCTTGTTATGGGATGTTTATGTTTTGTTTTTCTGTTTATTCCCGTCGGAAGTCTTACTTTTGTATGGGCTTTTCAAATTGAAAACAGTGCCAACGTTGTTAATGCATTAATGGTTCTTGTTTGTTTACACTGTACGCTTGATATGATTAGTATTTTGTACTTTATTAAACCGTATCGACAGTACTGTATAGATTTGGTGTCGTAAAATAGTTTAAATACCGTTTGATTTTATTTTGATTAAACATAACGTTCACCTTTTCCCCTAATCATCAGCATCGTTGTGGTCCGTACTTTTAAATTTTACCAATGCAAAAATAACTAATTTTAATTTGAATAAACTAATGTCGACTACTTTAACTGCAAAAAACAGATGCAGGTACGTTCTACGCACGTGTTGTAAGGAAAATAGGTGATTTAACGAAAAACACATGCTTTTGAGTTAAACTGAGCTCCGAAGCAGCTGAAACTACTGTTTTTGTCATTTCAATATGAACGGTTATCACAGTCATTATAGCCAGTACATTCGCTATGATCACTGTTGACGGCTTTGAAGTTCCTGAAGTCTATCCACTTTTTCTCAATCGATATTATGAGTTGTTGATATTGATGATTCTGAACCTTTTATTAGCTGCGTATGTTAATTATGTCATTTTGACACAATCTAAAACGCTAGGTTCATTCAAGTATTACTTGTTGAATCAGTTTTTCTGGGCACAGTTGCATGAGTATCAGTTTATGTTAACTTGCCCAGTTTATCTTAGCCCGTACATGTCAGGGTTTATGGTATGTTGGAAGTTAGCGAAAGTTGAATAAAAAACATTGCTTTAGGGTGGTTTCTTTCGACCTTATGGAACCTCCGAAGCGACTACCATATTTGCTATCCTTGGTATCTGTTTCAGAGCTGGCACATGCACAGGCGTTTTCATGTCTTTGGGCAATCGATTCATACTCACATTTCACGAAAACTTAAAGTCTTACATGCACAATAAAACCAGCTTCGTCAGTGTTTTTATCATTCATGTCACCATGTTTACCATATGTTCATCGGTGATGACATACCTAATGCATGATAACGCTACGATCAGACAACTTGCTGCAAATGAAACACATGGTGCTTTAAACAGTTATTTTACCGAAAGCAGTTTGATGTACATCCCAGAACTCAATGGTTTTCCACGTAAAGTTTGTCGTGTATTCTTTTACATTTTCATTGCTTTGTCATGTTCACTACTCGGTGGTGTGACATACTTCGCGTTAACTGTGTTCATACGCAGAAAAACGTCAAAGGTCATATCCCAACATGCCCAATCACTAATTGTTTCGTCACTGGTGCAAGGTGTTCTCTGCGTAGTATTTTTATTCATTCCGTTCACATACCAGATTTATACGTGGGCATACAAAGTTGAAAACAGTGCAAATACGGTCAACTTTTTGTTTCTGTTCGCTACATTACATGGAACTATCGACATGCTTTGCATATTATATTTTGTGGCACCGTATCGGCAATATTGTAAAAGTATATTGTCGGAAGTTTTTAACCGTTTCAAAGTTCACAAAAATATTGTTATCACGTCTCATGTTGCTTCGAGTCAAGTTACGAGAGAACCATATTGAACTTGAACGTTTTTTTAATTGAATGGCGTAAGCGTACTTAAATAGTTGTAAATTAAAAAATAAAATATAAAAATTGAACAGTATGGAACCAAAAAACAAGCTTTGGATAAAATTCGGGTGTCAATGCAGGTGAAACTGGAAGTAATATTTTACTGTGAGACGTTTGAACTCTTTCGCAGCCATTAACAGTCAACAAGACCATTTGGACCGTCATGTTAACTTTTGACGGTGCAGAAATCCCTGAAATACATCCATTTTTTCTAAATCGTTACTATGAATTGGTTACATTGCTGGTTGTAAATTTATTATTAGGTGCATTTGTTAATTATGTTATTTTGACACAGTCAGTTAAACTTGGCTCATTCAAATATTACCTATTGAATCAAACTATCTGGGCGCAATTGTTTGAAATTTTGTTTCTGACACTTTGCCCGGTTTTTCTTTGTCCATACATGTCGGGGTTTATGGTAGGTTGACCGTTTTTCTTTACAACTTGCATATACAGTACTACAGAACGATTTCTGTTGGAAGTTTGTGAAAGTTGAGTGAATGATGAGTTGTTTCAGGGTGGTTTCTTTCGACCTTATGGAACTTCCGAAGCTACCACCATTCTCGCTATCATCGGAATTTGTTTACTTTGCGGCACATGCACAGGCGTATTCATGTCTTTGGCCAATCGTTTCATATTCACATTTAACGCAGATCTAAAACATTACATACACAACAAAACTAATTTAATCATTGTCATTGTCTTTCATCTTTTCCTGTTTTGTACCTTTTCATCAGTAATGATCTACACGATGCGCGATAACGACACACTTAGAGATCTTGCAGCAAATGAAACACACGGCGCTTTAAACAGTTATTTCACTGAAAGCAGTTTGATGTACGTCCCAGAACTTGATGGAATAACACGTCGAGTTTGCGCTGGATTATTCTACACTTTTACTATCATTTCATGTTTACTTATTGGTGGTGTCATATATTTCGCTGGAATTGTATTCATTCGCAAAAGTAATTCCACAATCCTTTCAAAACGTGCGAAATCACTCATTGTTTCGTCACTGGTGCAAGGTGTTTTATGCGTTATATTCTTATTTTTACCATTTACATATCAGGTGTATACATGGGCTTTCAACGTGAAAAATTCAGCAAATATGGTAAATTTGTTGTTTGTCTTTGCGAGTTTGCATGGAACTATTGACATGATGTGCATATTATATTTTGTAGCACCGTATAGACAATACTGCAAAAGTTTGTTAAGACGGTTATTTGGATGCTTTAAAGTTAACAACAAAGTTGTGATAACTTCGCATGTTGTTTCAATTCAAATACTGTAAAAATTTGGTGTCAAAATAAAAATAAAGTGTAAACATTTTTGACAAGTTATTTAACAACAGTTTGCGGTTCGAAATAAACAAAACAGTTGCTTGAAAAATAATGAAAATAAAACTTTCAGAAGCCATATCTCCAGAATGCGGAGGTTTCAGACCGAACTTTTTTGGCTCAAGGCCTTTGGCATAATAAAATATTAATCAGGTGCTTTTCTTACGTAATGACTAATTTTAAACAAAACCTAACCAAAAAACATGCTTTAAACCAAATTCGGTTGTCAAAGCAGGTGAAACTGAAAGTATTTCACTTTAAGACGGTTAAATTCCACTGTTAACAGTCATTGAAACCATTTGGACCGTCATGCCAACCTTTGACGATGCAGAAATTCCAGAAATACATCTATTTTTTCTTAATCGTTACCATGAATTGGTTACATTGCTGGCTGTAAACCTTTTATTAGGTGCTTTTGTCAATTATGTTATTTTGACACAATCTAAAACACTTGGTTCATTCAAATATTACAGGGTGACCCAAAAATAATGCAACACGGTTTTTCCGACTTAACTCTCGAACAACTTAACCTTTCACAGTCCAACAAAAAAGATTGATTCTATACTCTTTTTGTGACGTAGGATTTCAACGGTTTCCAGGTAGCTTCCGTTTGAGGCTCTACAGAAACCAAAACGCATCTCGAAAAAAAGGGCAGTGCGCCGCCGCTTTTTTCCAGACATTCGAAGACCCCCCAAGCGTCGCGATTTTTTTAGGACCTTAAAACTTTGGCGTTTATTAGCAAAGACCTTTAGCTCCAAAATCGAGCACAAACTGGAATTCGCTGGGTTTCGAGACGGGCATACGGTGCCCATCTCGAAGGTGAGCTTGAGTCGGCCTGCACGCCTGTGAAACGCACTTTTTTTTACTTTCCCCCCTGGGCGGCACAGAACCCTTTCGAGATGCCAACTAACTATTGAATCAGTACTGTGAGGACTGTAAGAATACTGCAACGTCAAAAAAGCGCGATCTTGAAGCAGGGTTTTCAAGTTTTACCCCGAAAACGCAAAATTTGTGAAATTTTGATGCTGCTCAGAATCCGTCCGAAATCACAGCCAAAATTCAATCCTGCCAGCTACCAAAATTCACAGGCATTCTTAGGCATCCTATTGTTTAGTTTTTACCGATTTGACGGTAATTGGGTGCCGTACGTTGCCGCAAAACAAATTGAAAACTGCCCTCGCTCCACGAGGTCGCTTGCGGCGCACAGGCCGTTTTTTTTGAGATTTTGTTTTGCTTCTGTAGAGCCGCTAACAGAAGCTACCTGGAAACCGTTGAAATTGCACGTCACAAAAAGAGTATAGAATCGTCCTTTTTTTGTTAGACAGTGAAAGGTTGAGTTGTTCGGGAGTTACGTCAGAAAAACCGTGTTGCATTATTTTTGGGTCACCCTGTACTTGTTGAATCAAACAATTTGGGCGCAATTGTTTGAAATTTTGTTTCTGACGCTTTGCCCAGTTTTTCTTTGCCCGTACATGTCGGGGTTTATGGTAAGTTGAACTTTATTTTTATTTACACTCTATGAAAATCACAATTTTGCAGGGCGGGTTTTTTCGACCATCTGGAACTTCCGAAGCTACCACCATTCTCGCTATCATCGGAATTTGCTTACTTTGCGGCACGTGCACAGGCGTATTCATGTCTTTGGCCAATCGTTTCATATTCACATTTCACGAAGACCTAAAACATTACATACACAACAAAACTAACTTAATCATTGTCATTATTTTTTATTTTATTCTGTTTTTTACCTGTGCATCAGTGATGATCTACACAATGCACGATAACATTACAACCAGAATTCTGGCAGCAAACGAAACTCACGGCGCTCTATATAGTTATTTTACCGAAAGCAGTTTGATGTATGTTCCAGAACTTGATGGGTTGCCACGACGTGTTTGTGCTGGATTCTTCTTCACTTTTACTGTCATTTCATGTTTACTTATTGGTGGTGTCATATATTTTGCCGCAAGCGTGTTTGTTAGAAAAGGTAATTCCAAAATCCTTTCAAAACACGCAAAATCACTCATCGTTTCGTCACTAGTGCAAGGTGTTTTGTGCGTTGTATTCCTATTTTTGCCGTTCACATATCAGATATATACTTGGGCTTTCAACGTGAAAAATACAGCAAATATCGTAAATTTGTTGTTTGTCTTTGCGAGTTTGCATGGAACTATTGACATGATGTGCATATTATATTTTGTAGCACCGTATAAACAATACTGCAAAAGTTTGTTAAGACGGTTATTTGGATGCTTTAAAGTTAACAACAAAGTTGTTATAACTTCGCATGTTGTTTCAGTTCAAATACTGTAAAAGTTTAGTATCAAAAGAAAAATAAAGTATAAACACAAATACAGGAACTACAAGTTTGTTATGCTTGGCAGAATAACAACGCTTACAACATTGTAAAAACAGATAATAACAAAGTTATAAAATCAAACGACGGCAGACAAAACAACATTATGCATGTTAAAATGTTTGATTAAAATTGTAACACTCACCTGTTATCGAAGAAATCCAACAATATTCACATTTTTTCACTCGTGTAGTTTTTTACACTACCTTCAAAAACAAAGTCATTGTCTTTAAATGTTCTCAGTTCTAAGTTTGGTTGAACCATTAACCCAATACATCACTATCCTCGCAAGTATTGTAGACGTCGTAGCTGCCGTTTTTTTCACTGTCCAAATTATCAAGAAAAACCCAATAATATCATCACCGTACTTTTACATTTCGGTTATAAATTTGACTTTTCACGTATTTTCAAATATATCCGCCTATGTTGGATATCTGGCAGGAGTAAATTCATTTATGTTCAATGTTAACTGCTATGTACAATGGTACGGAAACTTTGTCATGGGACCGATAAACGTACTTTTAACTTTAAATCGCTTTACCGGCGTTGTCTTTTTCAAGAGTTATCAACGAATTTGGATGGGTCGGCGTACTGTTTTTTACATCATGGCTGCATTGTTGGCACCATTGGCAATTAATGCCCGTAATTTGCTACCGCTAATGCAATGCTTCATGATTGTAACATTGTCAGAATGTACTTACATTTTTATTCAAATAGTGGTGCTTCAAATGTATACCATGGTTTCATGTTGTGTCATTTGCGTAATACTAACAGGTGGTTCCATTATTGCGACCAGGTTCAACAAAGCTTACAATGGGACCTCAACATCGTCGAAGATCGAACGCAGACTGCTTTTGCAGTGTTCTATTTCAACAGTGTTCTTTGTTTCTACATTAGTTCTTGAATATCTTTATTACAGCATTAACATAGCAAACAAAGGTCGTTTCACTAATGCAAAAAACAAGCAGCTAGTTGATTCATTATTACTCTTGTCTGAATTATGCTTTGAATTGCTGTTTGCAACCGATGCGCTCCTGCTGTTGTTGATTAGGTATGTCAAAAACATTATAAAAAAATGCTCATAGTATTTCATATATTTTAGTGAAAGTGTACGAACATTGTTTTTAAAGTTTCTACTTATCGACAAATCAGTGACATTGTGGCAACGATTGTTCAAAAAAGATAGAAAGTTACAAGTTTCAAGAGTTGCAGCCATTGCACGATAACTTTGGGATCATAATGTATTATAACTTTAAACTTTGAACTTGTATTATAAACTTTGAAAAAAAAAAATTGCAATACATTTATGTGTCAAGTTTTTTTTTACTTTGGACGCCATTCCAAGACTTGAGCTTGTCTTCAATCGACTGTGCTGGCATTGGTGGCGCTGATTGAATGTTTGCCGCTGAAAATTGTGCTGGTAATGCCGGATTGTATGAGAGCCAATGCCATCGTGGCTGCACTGAGACGACAGCGTTCAGTTGATGGCGCTGGGATTGAAGCGAATTTGATGCTTCGGCGAACAATGAATGGAACTTACACTGAATCGACTGAAATGAGTTTGCAGAAAATGACCATCACAAATTCACGCAGAACTTTGACCTGGGTGATACACTGCGATGGTTAAGTCTGTATCTAAAATCAGCAGCTTAAGCATGGTTCAGAAAGTGATAAATTATAAACTTTGTTATGCTTGGCAGAATAACAACGCTTACGACACTGTAAAAAGAAAAAAAAAAACAAGACACGCAATGTAGACAAAACATTATTATGCATGTTAAAATGTTTAATTAAAATTGATACACGCACCTGTTAGAATAGGTGATTATCTTGAAATCCAACAGTATTCACCGTTTCTGTTATTTTGACTTGTGTGGTTTTTAGACTTTCATCGAAAAAAGACAATATCTTTGAATGTTCTCAATTCAACCATTAACGGAAAACCTCACCATTCTGGCATGTATTGTGGATGTCGTTGCTGTCGTTTTCTTTACTGTCCAAATTATCAAGAAAAACCCAATAATATCATCACCATACTTTTACATTTCCGTAATAAACTTGACATTTCATGTATCTACAAATATTTCTACCTATGTTGGATCTGTTCCTGGCATTGATTCATTAATTTTCAACGTTAACTGCTATTTACAATGGTACGGAGATTTTGTCATGGGACCGCTGAACGTCCTTTTAACAGTGAATCGCTTTACCGGCGTTGTCTTTTTCAAGAGTTATCAACGAATTTGGGTTACTCGGTATACTGTAGTTTACATCGTGGCTGCTTTGTTGGCACCATTCATAATTAATGCTCGCGATTTGATAATGCTGATGAAATGCTTCATGATTGCAACATTGTCAGATTGTCCAAAAGTTGTCTTGCGAATGATGGTGCTTCAAATGTATACCATGGTTTTATGTTGTGTCATTTGCGTAATACTAACAGGTGGTTCCATTATTGCGACCAGATTCAACAAGGCTTACAATGGGACTTCAACATCGGCAAAAATAGAACGTAGATTGTTTCTGCAATGTTCTGTTTCAACAATGTTTTTCGTTTTTACATTAGTTCTTGAATATCTTTATTACAGCATTAACTCGGCAAATGAAGGTCGTTTCGCTGATGAAGAAGACAATCAGTTGGTTGATTCATTGTTATTATTGTCTGGCCTATGTTTTGAATTGCTGTTTGCAACCGATGCGCTCATGCTGTTATTGATAAGGTAAGCCATCAAGATCTTTGAAAAATATTAATGAATATGTTTTAGTGAAAGTGTAAGAAAATTATTTTTTAAGTTCTTGTTTATTGACAAATCAGTGACATTGTGGCAACGTTTGTTCAAAAAACGTGGAAATTTACAAGTTTCAAAAGTTACAAGGGTTTCAAGGGTTACAGTTATCACGATAACTTAAGATGTACAATGTACTGTTACTTTTAAAAACAAAATAAATACGTATCAAGTTTTTGCCCATTTGGACGCCATGCCAAGACTTTCGAGGTCGTCTTCGTCGAGTAATAGGTCAAGATGAATCACTCTGAAAACTGTATCGCGGCAATCGATTGCTGCCAAACGGAATCTTTCGGCCTGAAAGTTTGCTTTTGTTTTTAAAAAAGTTAATAAAAAAAGCTTACATAATCAAAATCGTCATTTTCGAGGGCCTTGCTACGCTTTGTCAGCAAATCTTTGATGCGTTCTTCATACTCGTCGAGACGTTGGACGGCACGTTTGCATGTTTGTGCCGTGATTTCTTTGTCTTCTCCGCGAGCTCGACGGCCTTTCTTTTCGAGAATCTTTTTCACCGTTCTGACTGCTGTCAACGGGTCTCCTCCTAGGCCGCCATCACCGTCGCCGCCATCCGACTTGACACCGTCGTTGGCGCTGAAATTAGTTTTTTTTTAACTTTTTATATTTGAAAAGGACAACAACCTGCTGTAATCCATAGTTTTGATCTTGTAATCACCAGATCCTCCTGATCGCATACTGTCCCGACTTGGTGGAGCCCTTCCTGACGCGGACGAAATCGATAATCTATCGATTCCACTACCAGCTGCCGTCAGTTCCATGGCTTCCTTCTCCGCAGCTGCTTCTTTTTCGAGTTTTTGTTGCTCTTTTTGGCGTTTTGCAACAGTATCCGGATTTGGATCGATGTTAGTGTAGCCATAGATGGAAATTTCACTCAATTGCACTGTCGCCCCTTCATGAGGACCGTAAACGACAAGCCAGATGAACTGTCCGATAGCATCAATGTGCATTGTTTTAGCTTCGTAGGTTGTGTCGTTTTTGTGACGACGCTCAAATGTCAGCGTTGCCTTCGTGTTGTATTGCGCATTCTTGGCATCTTCATACGTCGGGTCTCCATCGTCGACAGATTCTGTGTCATCCGAACTCGACATAGCGACACCGATTCGGATGTCTATCTTTTGCGCTAAAATGGTCTAACTAAAAAATGCAAAATAACAAAAAGCTCACGTTGTCGATCACCATTTGTACCCAAAACAAACTTCCAAATGTTTGCCCGTTTAGGCAACGCCAAAATAATATCCAGTGGAAATTGAGCTTCTCGCTCGGATTCCCATCCACGAGACGTTTCCATGGCCCTGCCAAACATCAGTGGGGATTGATCCCCACAAACAAGGGCCTTCCATTTCAATACTTCGAAGCGTTGGTCTTTTTTCAACGCGCGCATGGTTCAATAAATTTATTCCGATTCTTAACGTGGCACAAAATTGTAAAACAGCAAATGCAAGGCCTTAGTTAGCAAAGCAAACCAGAAAACTTGCGAAAAACAAATCCAAAAAGTGCAACAGTTCAGTCAACAGGCGTGAAACCATGACAACTCACAAAAGTCACATAGCAACCAGAGAAGACGAAAACTAGCTGCATTCTAAGCTATTGCGACTGTTTGTAAAGTCTTTGCACTACTATTTCCAGTGTTTCACACTGTCACGTAAAATGTGCATCTTTTCCAATTACTCTATACTAATTATACTGCAAATAATAATCTTTTGAATTTATTCACATGGAAAACGTATAAAAACAACGCCGACACCCATCCATAATCATTAACTTTTTGAAAGCCATATTTTTTTCAATTTTAGTTGATAGCGGTAGCATTTGTACTTTTGTTGTAACCTGGTATAAGTCTTGGAGGTGTTTTGCTTGTTGTTATAAAATTCGACTGTTTTCCGCAACGTAAAATATGCCGTCGAATTTCCCGTTGACAGAACGTAATAATTAAAATATTGACGATGCCCTTCGATAGATTTATTATGTAAAACTGTAGAAAAACCGTGTTGAAAAGAATAAAAACATCCGGAATCGTAAACATGCAAAGCTGACTCAACGTTATTAGTGCAATGGTTAGTGTTAATTTCATCTCCCGTTTTTGGGATTGGCCAAAGAGACCGGATGCTTTAAAACTCTAAAAGTATAAAAGTTATGAAATATGAATGTTAAAATTGTTTTTGGTTCTTGTTGTCTTACTTTTCTTATTTTGATGACAATTGGTAAGTACAATAATGCAGCTATTAGTGACGTTATTATTCTTACTAGTCTCACAATTGTTCGCAACATTGGAGATAGAGCATCGTTTAATGCACAGAATGCGTAGGCAGGGACATTAGGGTCATAATAAGCTTGTAAAAAAGCGATGATCTCGATGGGAACGATGATAGCAGAAATGACTCCAACAATAGCCAGAGGATACATTGGTCCAAGGTTGTTATCAGGGATGCGAAACGAAATTTCTCCCGGGAGCTCCCGGGAGAAATCTCCGGAGATTTCTCCGGAGAATTCTCCCAACTTTTTGAAAATCTCCGGAGATTTCGCAATCAAACTGAAGAAAATTTCGAAAAACGTGGATAAAACAAAGATTCGAGAAAATATACTTTCTTCGTTAAAAAGCATTTTAAAACAGAAACAATCATTATTTTCAGCATCGCGTTTGCATAAGCAATCAATTTTTCAAAAAAATTAATTTGGGAGAAATCTCCCGGGAGCTCCCGGGAGAAATCTCCGGAGAATCTCCCAAAAATATTTTCTCCCGGGAGATTTCGCATCCCTGGTTGTTATACTTTCCCGGAAATGTGACTAAATAGAACCTGTCTAAGGCATTAGCTAAGGTTAACAAGCCTAATGCTGGGATAGTAATGATGAAAAGTTGATTGCTCAAATTTTTGTAGCAATGCCAGCGGGTAACTTCTGCCAAATCTGTAGATTATATAACGTTAACGGTGAACCTTTTCTTAAAACTTTAAA
This sequence comes from Panagrellus sp. LJ2284, assembly GCA_024447225.1. Classification (NCBI taxonomy): domain Eukaryota; kingdom Metazoa; phylum Nematoda; class Chromadorea; order Rhabditida; family Panagrolaimidae; genus Panagrellus; species Panagrellus sp. LJ2284. The sequence continues at coordinate 8,622,163 of JAMRYC010000004.1, forward strand.
AAAACTCACTTTCAGTCTGGTCAAGAAGTATCAAACTGTTCATACCAGAATAAACATATTGAAATCCAAAAACTGCATCTACCAGCAAGTTTATTGCTAGCAATACGTACTCTTTCTGTCTAACAAGTTTTTTTGTAAACAGTATAATTAAAGCTAAAACAATATTAAAAATGAAGACAATCAGACCTTCAACAATGAATAAATAGAAAAATAATCGTGGAACATTTTTAGTTTTGATTAGCGGTAACATTTTTAAGTACAGTAGACAAATGAGAAATGTTAAAAAATGGTAGAGTAAACTTTTAGTGCACAATAACAAGCGTTAAAAGAGACTTTCCTGGGTGTAACGAACCAGTGATCACAACTAATTACATCCATTTTGTAGAAAATATACTTACAATTGTTCAGTCGTCACAATTTTAATGGGGCCTAAACTGGTACACATAGTTCATTTGTTTCATCTAAACTGCCATACTGTTACGTAGATGCTGATAAAATAGGCCTGTTTCTACGCCCACAAAATTTTGGCAGACAACCTTTTATTTTAATTACATTGTCAAGTTTAGTTTAATCACTTTTTCAAATATTTTATTGATCATGCCTGACAGAGTATTTACGTGACAGAGTGGAACAATGGAAATAGTTGTGCGAAGATTTAACGCACAGGGGGTCAGGAATATAAATGGTTCACCTTATTTTTATTTGTCACATTTATTTCATAAATTTGTCAAGTGCACAACCATTATGGTTGGTTATCATGTTAGCTGTGGGATAATCCGGAACCGAAAAACACATATTCTTTTCAGGAACGCATTGTGTTCTATACGACCGAACGGCGATTGTGCAAGTCATATTTAGCTTTGGCAAATCACAAGCTGTAGGTGTGGGGCAAATACCAACTGGATACAGTTTTCCTTTCAAGAATGTTTCAAAATGTTTAAAACACTTGTACATTTCAATTGCATAATGAAACGGTGCAGACGGAAGATTCGGATTAACGGTAGCTGCGTATGTGTAATTTATGACAGAACCACTTCTATGCAGTGTTTTTATGTTGACAAAAGATGAAAGCAGGTCGTCAGTTGACAACTAAACACATTTTTTTGTTAACAGTTCACGTTTTTATTATTAAGAAACTCACAAAATGCTGTTTTTCATTGTCATAATCATATTTCAAATGCAAACACAGTCCTTCGTCATCAGGAACAACGTACGCATCTGTTTTAGTATTTCCCGGCCAATGAATCCACGCTGTTTCTGTGAATTTTGGATTGTAAACAGCTTTTGTAGGAAGTTTGGAGGCAGTAGTATCAATGCGAAATGAATTTAAAGTGTCAAAGAAATTGAATTTTGGAATAGTGTTTCCAGCAATGGCACTTGCGGGTGATCGATGATATAGCAAAGCAGATGCTATTGGGTTCAAATTTTTCCAATACGCAAATTCTTCTTTTAAAGATTCTCCTTTCAACGGCACAAATACCTCGTCAAAATCACTGACAATAATAAATTCGGCGCTTTCTCGATATCGCAAAAAGCAATCCTGAATTATCATTATGTGGTGTCGTGATTCCGTTGATTGTGATGGCCTATACCCTAAATTTGCGATGGTTTGATTACTCGGATCGGTAACATCAAATCTTCGGATTTCTACGAATCCCTTGTCGACAAATGGTATCAACAATTTCAACAGATCAGTCGATGCCGAATGAACATAATCAACTTGTAGATCAATGCCCCAGGCAACATAGAGTTCATGCGTCACTGTAATAAGTTGCCAGCGTTGCTCGAAGTACATTGACGGAAAACAGGCTACTATTCCACGTGGTTTTCGGTCTGGCTTTTCCATAGGCAAAGTAATCACATGATCGTTGTATGAAGCTTTGATACCGAAGGAAAGTGGGTTTGGAAGTACGAAACATCGAGCAATAAACACCGCCCAACGACAACACATAGATCGGTAAGCGGCAGGAGTAATACGTGCCAATGAAGTCAGTGTAGAGTTTTCGTTTTGAGATTGGCATTGAAATAGTTTTGAAACATCTGTGCGATAATCGGCGAAGAAGAGTACAACGGCGGTGTTGTTTTGGTAACTAAAAATGTGTAAAATGAAAACAGGCAGTTAAAAAAAATAACCACTAACAAAGTTGAAGTTTCATAGTAAAATGCCGTATGGATAGCAATAAACATCTCATTAGTACGTTTTCGTTGTAATTGCAAGCAGAACATTGTAAAACTTGAAGCAATTATCAAGGCTAATATCGCCTTGTGATTGAAAAATATTCTTGACATTTCGAACACACTTTTCTGAACCAAATAGAAAGCAAACTAAATCAAAGTCAAAAAAGAAACTTTGCAGGATCCTTGACACCGTTGATGCTATCACGTTCGACAAAAAACTAAACGCTAGAAAAACGCCGTTCAGACTTTTTTCACAAATGACCAAATGTTGCGATGTGTTGTTTGACCTTCAAAATAGCGGCCTTGCGATAACATGAAACAATTTTACTAGAAATTAACTTTTTATTACATTATTAATTACCCAAAATAACGTTTTTACGTTTTAGTTTGAAAAAATAAAGCTTTAGGAGGTTGGCACGAGAATAGATTGCAATTCTGATAATGATTCGAGGAGTTTGTTGTACTTTGCAACGTTTTTGGGATCTGGGTTGGCAGCGGAGGCGGCGAGGAACTTTTGACGGATGGAGTCATTCCATTTTGAAAGGAAATTGCTAGAACAGTAAGGTAATTTTATAAAAAAAATTGCAAGAAAAGTAGCTTACCGTATTTTTTGTTGTGGTACTTCTTCAGTTGTTTTTGTGATTTCAGATGTTTCAGTGGTTGTTGTGCTGTTTTCTGAAAGCAATGTGATAGTCGTTGTTTCCGATGATTCAACAGTTGTAGAAATCTCTTCTGGAGCCAGCGTCGTTAAATCCACACTTGTATCTGCCGCTTCATCGGTTACAAGATTTTCTTCCGGAGGCAATGTTACACTTGTCGTTAGCGAAGTTTCAACTTCATCGTCGTTTCCAGAACTTTCGGCCAGCTTTCCCAACGTTGAAACATGCTTGTATTTCAGAAGTATTTCATCAACTGGAAAAGCTGCGTCGACTGGAACTGTCTTCGGGGCGTCGTTTAGGTGTTCTTTCGACTTTGACTCGGGGTCACCGGCATTAATTGGCTCGAGTTCACCAATAAAACCACCATCGTTTGTAATTTCATCCCTTTTGTTATGCTCTGGCACAACACCAGATTCCGTGACAATTTTCAGTTTGTAGTCATCGGCCAGCTTAATTCCATGTAGTGATGTCGTATTTTTGGAACTTTTAATCGGGATAAGTCGATCCCAAACATCGTCTTCAGTCATAGGCTTGGTTGGATCCGACTGCAGGTATTCCGGATCAGTCTTTCTTGTCAACTTCCGTAATCGTTCCGCTGCGAGATACTCTCCAGCTTCATGAAGTCGCTGAATTTCTTCATCGGCTGTCAAAACACGGACGATGAGACGCCCCGATTCGGCATCGCGTAATGGGGTATTGAAAGTTTGGGGATGATTTCTGGTAGATTCTGATTTTGGCGCCGTTTCTGGTGTGTAGAATGAAACTGTGAGGTTGCCAGTTGGCTGGTGTTCGGCTTCAAATTCATCTGCGTTGGCACTGATTTCGAGACCGAGCTGAAATGTTAAATTCAATTATCAACACGTCGATTAGAAGCAAAGTTACCTCGCATCTCTTCCCCATGTCTCTAATAGAAGCCTTCAATGCCGTGATTTTCTGTATCAATTCAGACTTTTCAAACGAATCACACAAATCAATCGATGGACAACAGTCTCGCAACGGTCGGCATTGTTTTTCTATCCGCCTTTTGATGCCCTGGAAACAGTTGATCGGATTCCGATGGAATGGATCTGCTGTGAAGTCGAATTTAGGGCTATTGACCAGTTCCATTTGGCATCGAGTTCGATTTCCAGAATCCCCTGGGGTCACGCTCTCCAATAAGCACGCTAAAAGTTGTGCCGAAGCTTCTTCTTCGTACTTTTTTAACTGGTCATAGTACGGCTCCAATGTTTGATGACAGTGCCACGCTACATTATCCTTTAAATCACGCGGCGGAAGCCAAAACGGCATCATGACCGAATTCCCCATGCAAACGCGTTCATCGAAAATAGCCGCAGTTTTGCATTTTACAAAGCGTTCACAGGCGGCGTGGATGTCTGTCTAAAAAGTTTTGAATTCAGAAAAACAACAACAAAAACATTTAAAAAATAAGTACCAAAGGATGGCCTTGAATCTGTGCAATGGCCAAAACAGCTGTAAAACTGAAGAATCGAAGGAACATGGCTGGCGCTCGTTGAGGGGTGTATCGACCCTATGGCGATAGATGACTCAAATATGGACGTGATCACCGTGAGTCTCAAACGAAAGGGAGAATCCGCTCAAGGGATCAGTCCAAGAAAAGAATGGCTGAAGTTCGACTTGATGTCAAACCAGCGTCGACCCACTTTGCAAAGCGATTTGGTTACATTACAAAAAAGGCGGGTCAGGCCTCCTGAGCGCCGGCACGCATCAGAATGCCGCCCTCGGCAGGGGGTATACATATCCTTTTGAGAGGGATTGAAGATATCTGTATTTATGCGTGAGCGTGAAGTCGTGCGCAATGACGAACCGAACTTCGACGAGATGGAAACCGTTTTAGACATGGATAGACATGAATATAGGGGCAAAGGAGGTCGATGTTAACTTTTTTTTCTTTAGAATGCTTGTTTTTCGTGTTTTAACACTTCATTTGTTGATTTTATTCTGTTTGTATTCGATTTCAAGTGTTTTTGGTTTGCACCATTTTTATTTCTCTATTAACACAGTCATTATTTTCCTCTATTTCGGCAACGAACATCAACGAGCATGAGACAATAAGTCCTAAAGCGGGGGCGGGGCGTTGGTTTGCGCATCCCGAGGACATTGCAGCGGGGTAAACGGTGACGGGCATCGCATCAGGGGACGCGCACGCGCGACTACGGCGCTCCCGACTGCGATGGCGCGCGAGAACAGGCCAAGTTGATCAAATTACCGTAATATTCAACAAAAACAATCATCAAATCACATCCAGAAGTGGGCTTGGGACATACAGAGGGAAGTGGGTACGGGAAGTTTTGAGAAGATGAACCTTGCGTTGAAAGGGGTAGCAGTCACGGGATGAGTGGTGGGGGCAGGGGTTGATCTATGTACATCGATGCGCAAAGTAACTTAGACTTGCTGTATGGCGTGTTCAAGAAGACAACACCAAAACTATTACTAAACAATTTACGAAAGTAATGCGACTATGTACATGAAAGACTTGTGGCATGAAGACCGGGTTGTCCTGGGCAGGCTTGCCGAGGTCCAGTCCCAGAGGTGGCAGTGTGTGGTGGACTACGAGAGACATACTAAACATACAATTTAAACTAATCAATAAAGTTAGATAAAACTAAATAAGAAACACGTGGCCCGCCGAAGTGGGCCATCTGGCAGTGTTTTTGCGAAGAAACGGAAAGAGGCAGGTTTGAACCGATCTGGCTGAAGGGTCCAGCGCCGCCGGCAGTCTTAAAACATGGGCAGTTTTTAAACGGCAGTGGTAATTACGATAAAAGTTAGATAAGCTTACAAAATTTGCAGAAATACAATTGTTAGAAGAGAAAACCGGGCCAAGTGGGGGCATTTAACGAAAGTGGATAAGGGGCTACTGTACACTCACCGGGAGAGCATTCGGACACTTCCGGCGCTAAGGTTACATCGCGTTTACGGGCCGAGACGGGTGTTAAAAAAGAGCTAGGCGGGACTACGGGGTGGATTTACTTTACTTTACGTCGAAATCAAAAAAAGATGGCTGGGTCGGGTCAGGCTGGAGGATTTGAGTGTGTTTTGTTGATTTAATGTTGGAACGGTGGTGCAGCTTGGCAGGTAGACGTGTGCTCGGGTCTGAAATAGCAAAAGATTACTGTATGAACATCTTAAAAGGTTCAAATGACATACCTGGTGACGGAAACCCCGAGTCGGACGCACACGGCCCATCTCTGAATGGATTGCGTTGCCGATCATAAGGCATTCACATCCACGAGATGGAGGACCCGCGAAGGATACTGCTTGACGTTGATGCCATTACTGAAGATTGTGAAAGACTGGGTGACTCTGTGAAAGCACGCTGTAGTCAGGGGGCCCGAAGCTGGAGCGACGACAACATCGGACGGTGGTGGTGATGGTAAGCACTGATTAGGCTGTTTTGAAAGACATCCGGGTACACGGTGACACCTGTGGCACACCGATTGAGGGTAGTGAGACGGTCGAACGCACGGCCACACATACCACTTCCAATGCGAAAGGTAGTTTCACATTGGAAGTGATATGGCTGATCCGGCGTAGGGCCGGAGGGGGCCTAAAAGGCCGTCGGTCGACGTGTGAAGCTGGAAAAAAACACATTTTAAATGGGTTATTTGACGATTTATTGCCTCCAAACACGACCATGTAGCCTTCAACACGCAATAATGACCATCACTGGCCATGTCGAACCGCCTTCTTGGCCGGACAGGACATAGCTACTTTTTATGGCGGCAGGGGATGGCACACGACTCGCACTTTTGGTGCCACCTTGCACTTGCACTCTTGGCCAAAGGCAGGACGAGCTTATAGGCTCACGGAAAAACGGAAAAGAAAGCCTGTAGGGGCCTTGGCAGGGCTGGCTAGTGGGGCTATATGTATACATTTTTTAGACCTGCAAGCGCCGTCCAAGTCTGCTCCAGCTGCACAATTGTTAAAAGGGGGTGAAAAAGAAAGCAAATTCCAACGTCCAACCGCCGTTTTTTAGCGTCGTTCTGACGGACCAGCATTCGCGTCGACGTCGTCCACGCACGCGCTTTGCTTGAATGTCCAGCGGCGTTGTTCAACCAGCCAGCCAACGGCCGACTCTCTCCAACCCTTTGCAGCTGTAGCTCGTTTTTCATCTCATAAATGTACACGCGGGGTCCTCCCAAAACGTCAGAGAGTGGACAACGCTGCCTCAGGGCCTGGCTAGAGGGCAGACAACGTGTTTACGAGTCAGCGGGCGCCACAGGCTGTTGGGGACTGGCCAGTCGGCCAGTGGGGGAAGGCATGGAACTGGACAAATAGGAAAATTGGTGTCATATGGAACGAGCTAGATGGGAGCAAAGGCAAAAACGCGATAAGATTAGGCCAAATGGACTACACCTTCGCGGGTATTAACCACATAAGCATGGTCATTAGCGGTCCTAATGACGTCCAAAGGCCTAAAAGCATACCCTGTGGGGTTGCTATCTAACCATGGGGTGTCATTAGTGCAAATAGGGAATTCCAAAACGCCCGAAAACTATACCCCGCAAGTCTGGAGATGGAGATTGATACGTATACGACGCCAGCAGCATGCCCCCTAGGATCTATCTACGACTGACCGACTGACCGACTTGCGGAGGCAACTAATTGAAACGCCAATCCGACTTAAATCCGCGCAAAAAGACCACGCGGCATCCATTTGACGACGTGAACTTGCGTCGAACTCTGAACATCGTCGAAAAGGGGCCCCCACGCGTTTCGATTTTATTTCAATCCGTCCAGACAACCTTTAGCTGCGCGAAAAACACTGCGAAATGTGCCTCGAGGCTATCTGTACAGTCGAAAATACATACTGGTGCTGGTCAGTTTTCTGGAGACCCAGAGGGAGTGTTTGTTCAAAGCTCTGTGGTCAGTCTCCAACCAGCCTTCTACGCACGTATGTACACATTTTAGGAATGGCTTGGAGCTCTGCAGTTGAAAACGCTTTTGAAAAATTTTTCAGGACAGCGCTCCCACCATCCTCCGACCAAAATGTCTACGCCGGGGCGTCCGACTGAAGTGAGTCGTTTTCATTTTTGTTTCTGTTCGGGCGAGACGAGACAGACACCCTAAATCACTCACCCAGTATACGTTCTCAACGATCTTATACTGGGTAGAAAAAACCATTGCGTCCGCGTGTATTATGCGCATTTTCGGTGTAACGTACACGCAGATTTCACCTTAATAGGCAAGACACTACACAGTGCTGTAACCGCACTGCTACCCAGTATAAGATCGTTGCGATCTTACACTGTGTGTTAGGTTTAGGGTGGACAAGCCCTCAGGCGACGAGGGAGTGACCACTGGCCAGCCAGCCAGCCGCGGGTTGTCAGAAATGCGTCGACTGATCGATTACGCAATACATATGTCTGGGACTACGGCCGAGGGGCTCGGCGACTAAAAATATAACGAAGCTATAAAGACAATGTGGACAAAGACCAAGGGAATCCGACCCGACAAGGCTCGCTGGAGTACATCTTCGCCTGCGGCGGGGGTCGGCTTTGTTAGAGGGGTCGAATTTGAAATTGATGTGCAATGGGGACAAAGAAGCAAATGGACATTGTGTACGAAAAAACGGAATATGCATGAAATTGAAAAATGGCTTTTAGCAAAATGAAGAAAAACAATACAAAAAGCATACTGTAGGTTTGCAAATTTATGTCAAAATGCTCAACTTTACGAAAACAAAACCCAAAACAATGTGATTATGTCATTTTATTGCATCAAAACCAGCAAAGCAAAAAAAACCTAAACTACAACTTAAAATTTTCAAATTGTCTCACCACGAAAATCTGTCAACATTCATTTTTCCGGTTTTTTTCGCCTTTCCAACTTCAAATCCCCCAAATTGAGCTTCCCTCATTACGGTTGATCTTTTCACCTTTCCTTAAAGCCTAATTCTCGTATTTGCAAACTTCCGGAAACCCACCAGGCGCGCCGATCGTCCGGTTCCGTCATCCAGAAGCCTGACCCGCCACAAAAGTGTCAAAAATCCGGCCTCGCTGCCCGCGGGTGTGGCCAAGCCACCATTATTTTGGCCTTTGCAAATAAAATAAAGCCAATTTTTCATTTATGATCGCTTTTTTTCCTCCTGATAGGCCGGGCGCGGCTGCCACTGCCACCATCGACTTCGAGATGGCCAACATTCGAGAACGATTGGTGTTTCAGCCCACTTTTTGCATTTTCATCAACGGGATTGGCCATCATTCCGTCCAAAGTTCACCCAATTTGATCACTTTTTCCTATTTACATTGAAAACTGGACCATGTGCTTCATCTTTGGACTGTATATTAATGAAATTACGGTTTATCAATGTTGTATGCATGTCCTCTTAAGGGTGCCCTTACAAATTCCCAGTTTAGCTCCCATCTTTGTCTTCAAAGAGGTCCTTTCCGGCGTGGCTAACGTTAACCGGGAGGGCAAAAAACTCACGCCAATTGCCATCGCCAGTGCCGGCGGGCTACGTCCAGTTTGTACGTGTAAGCGCACTTCTAAGAGCTGTCGGACACTTTTTTCTCGACCCTCTCAAAGACACATTTATCCGGTCGTTATCCTAGCGTAAATCCACTTTTCTCAAAGGCCAAGCTTGTTTTTTCAAAGGGTTTAACCCCAGTTTTTCTTATTTTTCTCAAGTGGGGTAAGTTAGCCGACCGCGTGGGGCGATAATAGTGGACCTGATGGGGGTTAGCTGATGTTGGTGTCATCGAGAGTGACGAGACTAGGCTTGAATACGTGACTTAGGTGTTTTTTTTGTACATTAAATTAACTTTTTGGTATAAAAATGAGTTTTTATGACAAAAAAACACACTTTTTAGTTAAAAATTTTCAAACTATGACGAAATTCCGACTTATGAAAAATCAACCCCCAAAAGCAGTAAGCTAATCACATTTCTAAAAACAGCCACCTTTCACACGGTTCATTAGCTTTTTTTTCAACTGCCCAACCGAACGCAGCTAACAAAAGCTGTTGCACAAACAAAAGTTCCAATCCAATTTCACTCACATCAATTGTATGCTTTTATAAAGTGAAATGCACTACCGACTTAATTTTTCGTCGCTTCTTTCAAGTTACCGGCCACCCTCGCATGACCTAACCTATCCGACCTATCATTTAGCCACTTTTAAAATGATTCATCCGTAAAATATCCCTCAACAAACAGAATTTCCTCATGTTTCAACGTTACTATACAATGCTTGTCATCTGGTACTAAAAGTAAAGGGTATGACACATCAAACACATACATAGCTAGGCTGTCTGTGAATGCTTGACTTTTCCGAGGGTTCCAATGTTTATACAATTTTTTCCGGATTTTAATTTCATTTCACTGATTGTGCGTGTGTTCAGTGCTTACATACATTAGCGGCGTTTCACACACCCATTCTTAAGACGGGATTTTGGACGTGTTTGTGTTGTCGCGGCAACGGTCTTTTTTCTGGAAGAAAAGTAGAGTTTAGAAGGATAATATTTTGACGTGTGAGCTTTAAATAAATTATTTTTATGAAACTTTTTTGTTGCAGGTTGTTTTTCTCAAAAAATTGAAAATTCAAAAGGGCAAAGTTAGTTCAATTAGAGGGTGATTCAAATTTTAAACTTTGCATACTTTTGCAAATTGCAAAACAATAGGCTTTAACTTCGAAAGCCCAGGCGGGAATGGAAGCCGCCGAAAAACTGATAGGATTAGCATTAGTTCCCAGGAACCTGGCGACCAGGCTCTCGCGCATTCCGCCTACCGTGTGAGCATTCGCTTCGAAGTTTTATTTTTACTCTTTGTTTTTGCGAATTTGGTCTCCTCCTATCCCTGCTTTCAAACTCGTCGAAACTTCCTTGATTCTCGATGGCTCGTTTATTTTTGGGCAATCAAACCGTGATCCCGTTATTTCCGGAACGCGAGCCCAATGAAACCTATAACCTCTTGACGTCGGAAGCGTCTGAAAAGGAATCTACACCCAAAACATCTTCAATAGTGGCCACACTTGCAGGCGATACCATGGATGAGGCAGTGTTGGATCTATGGGTCAAGGCCGGTAGCGATGGAACGAGTCTTGGCGGTGACCCGTTATCCCAGCAACTTTTCATGATTCTTCTGCTGAAGGGCGCTGATCCGAAGTGCAGGTTCAATGTGAGGACGTTGAATGAGGCTAGACCGCCACCGGAGTTTCGATCGGTGAGTTTTTGAGAGAGGATTTCGTTGTGGAATCATTTATGGACATTTTTCGGGTCTTGAAACGAAAATAACTAAAATCACCAAAAACAACTTTCAGGCCGGTCTCCGCCGCGCCCCTGCCCTCCAACACGGCGAAGACGTTGCCTACAGCCATCCCGATGAGATCGTCGAATACATTGACCACGTCTTTCCGGCCCCATCCCTTAATGGCGACGACATCGAAGCCGAATCGGCCACTGCCGACCTTTTCCGAGCTTTCTGTTTCTTCATCAAAGACGTCAAAAAAGATCCAAAGGCTCTCCTATCCGAGCTCTACCGCCTCGACCAATATCTCACCGCTTCAAACCACCGATTCCTCATCGCCGACGAGCTTCGACACATCGATTGCCGTGTCCTGCCAAAGCTCCACAGCATCCGCATCGTCACCAAAGTCCTTAAAAACGTCGAAGTACCGGTGGATCTCCACGCTTTGTGGCGCTACCTTGATGCCGCCTACAATAATGATGTCTTCCGGAAGTCATGCCCGAGTGACCAGGAAATCATCCTCTACTGGGCGGAGCGGTCCGATTCTACCACATTCCCGCCATCAAAACGATCGCAACTGAGTCGACAAAAGCCGATACATACTCTCGTCGTTCCGGAAGGCGCTTTGGACGAGTTGAACAACACAGATGAATGAAGATATAAAATTAATTATGATATTTAAAATTGACTTTTTAACTTGCCGCTGTTGTAACTTTTTATGTTTGTTATTACGAGTATGATGTCTGACAATGCTTCTCTAATGTAAATGTTTAACGATAATACTGTATTGTGCGTTTTAAAATGCTATCATAAAAGTCCAAGTGCAATTTTGAAAACTTTTCAAGTCAACGGTCAGTGTTTTGAAAGCTATAACCGAATTATGTCATTTGCGACCAGATCAAGACGCGAGGTGGCCTGATCCATCTTAATTGGTGCCCGCGGGTGTTAGGAAGGGCATAATTGAGTTATGTTGTTGTCAAATTTACGACCAAATCTAGACGTGGTTCTTTTTTCGTCAAAAGCGAACCTTCTTTTTATTGTTCGGAAACCCGAAAAGGCAAAAAACGGCACCTTGTGAGGACGCCTGGTCACGAGTGTTTGAAGTGGCATAATTAAGTTATGTTATTATGTTGCTATTGCCCCAATCCAGATGCCGAAATCAACCGATTTGGCTTTTTGATTTGGCCAAATTGGTGAGGACATTATACAATATACATGGACCAATTTTGCAAAATGTAAAACGTCCGCCTTCTTAAAGCCGGAAGTTTTCAAAACAAAATTTTCAAAACTTTCGTCAGTTTCACGGTGATCAAAGCAGATCTCTAATCGACTTCCGAACTACGCAGAAGTACTTCAACATGGTGCTCCCAATGCTGGTGTATGTTGTCTTTACGCTTACAGGCAAATTAGTCATCGATATGGGTGGTAAGTCATTGAAGTTATCAAAATTGTAAAAACTAACTTAACAAATTTCAGACCACGTCATCTACCGCTCTGACATTCCCGATGTCACATTGCTGTATCCGTTGTCCGATCAAATAGCCATCGCCTACTACAAGTATACTACGGCAAAGAAGTCGTCTTTGACACGATCAATTACAATTTCACCTATTTTTAACGCTAGGGGGAACGGCCAAGTTTAAGCGTTTACAAGAACATGTTTTACGAGAAAACTTTTGTTAACAGAGTATTGTCATATTTATGCATATTTGAGTACTTACAAGAAATTATTACAAAAAACAAATAAAACGGATAGTCTGGAAAAACCGAGCAAATTTGGACTCCCTGTGACACTTCAAAATTCAAAGTTAATATTTTTGGCTGGAAACTTTGTATCTGGGTAATGCGGAGCCGTAGATGACGAATTCGCTTGAAGTTTTTGGATTTGACGCCTTCTGAATCCGCTAGGATTCAGAATCCGTCTCGTGAACTTCAAAAGCCGGAATCCCTTTGTGCGCTATATCAATCGACTGCCCGCATCACGGCGATGATTTTGACACAAAAAGGACCGTAATTGGTTCACGTTTAAAAAAGTTATGGCACGTCAAAGTCGAAAAAAACGACGAGATAGCCTTTGGGAGCTTCTAGCAACTTTAGATGGCCCTATATCGGAAAATCCGATTACAGGGTGTGATAGAGCTATGAATGAAGCAACTTTTATTCCTTGGAAGTTTTTCATTTTAGGTTGGGGAAAGCTGTTAATAAGAGCAAAAACACTTTACCACAAAATTCAATTAGAAATTACTCTGTCAATTTGAAAGTAACAATAATTTTGTTTTCTGACATTATAGATTTAAGCTAATTCTTTAAGTGTGCAAAATTTAAGAACTGTATTTCCAAACTTTGTGTGCTTGTTTACGAATTAATTTTGCTCCTTATGTTCCTTATGTGCATGCGTGGTCAAGCAGGTCCGGTCTAATCCAGCAACCGAGAAACCGTTGGTTCGAGTCCGCTGTGCTTAAACTTTTTTTCCATAAAAACTAGTGTAAATCCAAGTATGTTTTATACATAATTAATGTTACATTCGTATATTTTAACCGTAAAGTATTTTTTTTTATTTTTTTATTAAAATAATTAAATTTTGTAACTTTAAAATTTAATTTTGAAGGCACTGTTAAAAATCTTTCCTAATGCATTGAAATTGTTAATTACAACTATTTTAGAAAACATAATTATTGTTACTTTCAAATTGACAGAGTAATTTGTAATTGAATTTAGTGGTAAAGTGTTTTTGCTCTTATTAACAGCTTTCCCCAACCTAAAATGAAAAACTTTCAAGGAATAAAAGTTGCTTCATTCATAGCTCTATCACACCCTGTAATCAGATTTTCCGATATAGGGCCATCTAAAGTTGCTAGAAGCTCCCAAAGGCTATCTCGTCGTTTTTTTCGACTTTGACGTGCCATAACTTTTTTAAACGTGAACCAATTACGGTCCTTTTTGTGTCAAAATCATCGCCGTGATGCGGGCAGTCGATTGATATAGCGCACAATGGGATTCCGGCTTATGAAGTTCACGAGACGGATTCTGAATCCTAGCGGATTCAGAAGGCGTCGAATTCAAAAACTTTAAGCGAATTCGTCATCTACGGCTCCGCATTACCCAGATACAAAGTTTCCAGCCAAAAATATTAACTTTGAATTTTGAAGTGTCACAGGGGTTTTCGGTTTTTCCAGATTATCCGTTATAAAGGTCACACGCCAATAAATGTGAAAATTACAACTTGCTAGAAGCACCCTCAATCAAATCAACATAGCCCTGCTGGGTCGCATACTTGCCAGTTTCCTTGATCTTTGTTTGGAAATGGATGCGATTGCCTTCCTTCCACATTTCCGTGACCAATGTGCTGCCAAGACTGACTGGAGAAGTAAATCGTGTCTTGACAGCCTTGAATTTTGTAGCATCGCCGCCGGCATAGGCCTCAATAACGTGTCGAGTTGAGAATCCGAGGGTGCACATGCCGTGGAGGATGGGTTTCTTGAATCCGGATACGGCCGCGAAATCAGGGTCAATGTGGAGGGGGTTCAGGTCGCCTGATCCAAGTCGATAGAGAGCAGCTTGGTTGGGGGAAGTTTTCTCTTCGATGGTCTTATCAGGGTTCCGCTTCGGCACAGGGACGCAGTTCTTTGTTTTGGTTGAAGTTTTAGGGCCACCGAAACCACCGCCGCCGACTTGGAAGGTCGCCATTTGGAGGAAAGCCAGCTTTTTCGATGGGTTATGCTTGGAAATAATCTCAATGTCGCTAACAATCAACGCTCCAGAGCCCTTATCAAGCAGATCAACGACACGAGTTTGACTAGTGACAGTGCCATCAGTCGGAAGGGGTTCATAAACTTCGATGTATTGCTCGCCGTGGAGAATGCCCGTCAGATCAAATTGAATTCCTTAAACAGAATCTTCACAAAAACCAATAAAAAATCCAACAAACCCGGCCAATTACTAAGCCCAACGCCGCTGAAAGCTGGAGCGATGGCATAAACCGGAAAAGTATGGAAATTCTCGTTGTTCTCATAGGTCCATTGCAGATCTGTCGCTTTTGCGCCGACTAAAACCAACTTTTTACGTTGACCGAAACTGATAAAACATACTTCCGAGTGCATAGGTGATCACATCTTTGGTCGTGTACGTAAAATCGTCCGATGGAGGCACGTGGGCGCGAGCTTTGACGGGATCCATTGACTGAAATATGCTTTTCATTTAAGAAAAAAGTGAAAACAACGCTAAAACCACATGGAAGATGCAAGAAACTGCGCAAATGTCAACAACTGCAAGTTAGACGCCCGTTTTAACCGTCCGATAACACGACAAAGATGTCAATGCAAGACTACGCAGTGGTCAAACTATACTTTATGTGGTTCTTTATTTGGTGCAACACAAAATGTGTGCATTCGTGAGAGAAACTGACATTTACGCATTTTTTGCAGCAAAAGCTACTATGGTCGAAAGCAATCGTACCTCGATAACGCAGTTTATGCGAATTAATGAGTCGTCGATCGTTGCGAGACATGGCCCAAATCGCGGGCAATTTAGCATTTCAAACGGTTTTTTACCCTTATTTCGAAAATATAAAATATGAAATTTGAATATATAACTGGCGTCTTATTTGCATATCCTATTTATGCAAATGACTGTGGAGAAATCATAAAAGGCAGCTAAAAAACCCGTTTGAAACGCTAAATTGCCCGCGATTTGAATCATGTCTCGCAACGATCGACGACTCATTAATTCGCATAAACTGCGTTATCGAGGTACGATTGCTTTCGACCATCACCCCAGTTCGCGATGTCGTGCAGACTGGCGTACGTCTGGCGTAAGTGTTATTAGAACTTACGCCAGTCGATTTTTCTGGCGTAAGTGAAAAAATTTTTTTTTCAAAATCGACCTACGGACCTAAAAAGTACTTTTTCCAAATCGTCTCAATCTTCTGATTACGAAAAAATGGTTTTTAGCTCGATCGGACGTATTTTCGCGAAAATAACCTCTGGCGTAAGTTCGAGTAACACTTACGCCAGAAAAAAATTTCACTTACGCCAGATTGTTGACTGGGGTGATAGTATTGTTTTGGAGGTTTTGTTAAATAAATTTAACGTTTCCTTCCTTAACTAATGCGGATTCATGTTATTCGAGGTAAATGTATACTTTTATTAGTTATATGCACATAATCAATGACCTTTTCAAACTTCCTTTGCTTTTTTTGTATTATTGTTGAAAATTGTATGAGTTTACAGATAATTGTTGTTCAGAATGAAACAGCTCGAAAAAGAGTGAAAAACATCCGCAATCATAATATAGCAATCGATGTTATTAAAAAACCATGGACGCAATGAGTCTTAATCACACGACAGGATCACAACACCGGTTTTTCGGAATAGGCCAACACGCCCGCACGCGCAGGGGGCATGCGACCGCTGCCGGTCTTTTTTGCGTAATTACGTGTCAAAAAAAGCATTACTGATTTTTAAACCCGGTTTTGACCCGAAAATCGGATACAGCGGGTTCGTTTACGTAGGTTACGGTCGAAACTGCATAAGTCAAGCGTAGTATTATGGATTTTTGGTCCTGGTAAAAACAGGTGCAGGTTTAAGAAATTTTATTAAAATCGATACAGCGCTTTTTTTCTACGTTAAAATTAAATTCTGCAACGTTTAAAATGTTCGCAAGGATCTTAGCTTTCATTTTCGGTGTTATATGGGACGGTGGATATAAAACTGACGAAGTCCAAGTGAGTTGAGTAACTTCGATTTCCGATTTCTTAGAGGTCAAATTTTGGATTTTATATATATAAATAAGTTGTACTGCTGATTTTGAACATTTTGGAACGTCAGAGTTGTTGCAAACGTTATTGCGGTCATTTTAAACCCAAAATGGTGAATATTAATTCAGTTTGAGGAAAGTGGTAAATTTTTAACACAATTAAAATCAATTTTTACCATAACTCTTCAGAAAAATTTTTTCTTGGTTTCAAATTAAACATATGTCGAGTGCTTAACTACTACGACATGTGTATGCAGCAAAAACTATCTTAAACGTAAAAAACCACTTTAAATTAAAATTTGTAAATGAGGCCCCTTTTTGCGACCTGGCGCATGCACGTCCGTACGTCCGCGCGCTAAGGCGACCTTGATCCTGTCGTGATCAGTAAAGCATTTATGAACGCAAAAACAAGCACCAAATGAATATTAATCCATGGATTGCGCAAAATGATAGCTGTTCTACGACGCCGATCAACGCGTCGAATGCCTTCAGAATGGTGCTGAATTGAATGTTGAGAGCACCGAACCGAAGACACAGGACGCGAGGATCAACTCCAGTTGGCATCAGAAAGCAACGGCATCCAAAAAGTTTACGAAAACAAAGCAAGAAACCGTCCACAAACCTTGTCCGAAAAAAACGGGATCAAAAGAACGAACGCAAAACGAGCAGCGTGAGCCACGGCAACGTGACTCGCGCCACTCTCGCCTGTTGTTTGATCCCTCGCCGGAGCGTGGATCGATCCATGCACGCGGACGAAAAAAACGGCTGGCCAAAGTCATCATTTTTTGATGATTGCTTCAAAATAGTGATAAAATGCCGATTATTTTTTCTTTGTTTCGCTAATTATGACGTTTTTGCCGCCTCGCTATGAACTATACGTGACAAGCGTGGCTTTTAGCGCATGATATCACGAATTTTTTGGCCGTTCAGCTGCCATCCGGCGCTCTTCTTCCATTTCGAATTTGCCTAAATTCCCTCATTTCGCATCCACCCCCTTTTTATCACTGCCCGAAATTATAAGGCATTTCGATTTCGCAATAAAAACATGAGTCCATGCCAATCAATTGGAATGCGGGAAAACGCGGTGGACGAACGGCCGAACACGGCGCGTCGAGTGCGTTTTTTGCGCAACGAAATCGCGCATTTCGCGGCCGTCCTCCTGCCAGCCGGCGCTCTCGCCTTTCTTCCCTTGGTGTTCTCGATCTTTCGCGACATCCCCGCCCCCATCCAAATCCCTCGCGCTCCGCCTTATCGATCGTGTACGTTTGGTGCCTTTGGCATTGTATCGATCGAAATACGTTGCCTCCCGAACCTGATTGCCGAAAAGGCCATGACTGTCTATCGATCCCGAATCTAACGTCTTGACCCCCTCTTTTCGTGATTTGAACCATTGAAAACGAAACAGCGCCCTTTTTTTGAACGAAGTTTTGCCTTCGAACCATGTAAACTTACGTGCTTCGACTTTATTTTTGCTTCAACAAACAGATTTTGACTTTTTGATTGCGTTTTTGGCATCAACTATCTGCGCGAGCTTCAACCATTTGCAGTAACCCCCATTACGCTTGTAAAATCGTATCAATGCGCTATTTCGACACTACATCGTTCCATCTTCTCTGCGTCCCTTTTGAACCCCTATTAAACTGTATCGTAGTCGTTTCCTGCCATTCACCATTCACAGATTGTTCTAAAGCCGATCGCCAGAGGGCATGCTTACCGTTTGACCTCAATACTACTGCATCGAACTCTTTTTCGCGACAAAATGGTGCCAGATTGTTGGCATTCAGCTCAATGAGCGTACTTTTTGTTACGATGCTGACATGCGTGCTTTTTGACCAAATTGTGATATTTTGAACTCTTTTCCGCGAGTTCAGACTGAAAGCTGCACTGTTGTTATAAAAGGATGCTCAATTGATGGCATTTGACCTTTTTTGTTACCCTTTTGACATGCTTCAACGTTCGCGCTTCCAAATTTCGCTTTTTTGACAAATCTCGCGTGTTTTGGGCGTATCCTTGCTCCAACAAGTTCCATTTATGTTTGGTTCGCTGCATCTACAGTATCTTAGATTTTGGTAAAACTCTCCCGTATTTTTGTATTTTGAGTCAAGATTTATCGAATTTACATATTCCGTCTGTCTTAAATGCCAAAACCTTTTCCATCGCGTTTCATTTGAACATCATCAAGCGTAGTTCACTTACATGTGTGCTTCTGAACGGTATTTTGAACCACACTTTGTCAATGCAACCGCTTTTTCATGTTTTTTCATACACTTTCGTGCTGTGTTACATACGCCCTGATACTTCCGTGCCCTGTTACGCGTCACACATCCGAATCAGTTTTCATTTTGTCGCAATTTCAGGTAATTACTCCTTTCCGCGACCACTCGCGATGTCTCCGCCAAAGCTTCAGTCATCGAAGCCATCGTCGTCCGCGTCAACTCATCACTTTAACTTCAACTTCTACCCTCTCCATGACGACGACAAGCGGAATCCCGGCTTTGCACTGTTAGCTGTGTACCGGTTGAAACGTGATGCAAGCTTAGCGCTTTCCACGTAGGCAGGGATGCCGAGAAGGTTCCGTTCCTGGCCAAGCAGCTCCGCCGCCTGAGGCTCGCCTGCCTTCCAGTTCGGGCGTTGCTTGCGAGGCTGGGGAAAGCGGTCCTTCAGCAGCTTTGGCTGCCGCTGTCTGACCCGAACTCGGCTACGTCCAAGTGCACCAGAAGAGGGCACCAAACCGTTTTCGCGTCAACAGCCATCCACCCGCGCCACACTTCATCAATCTTCTCTACCTCCACCACTTGGCACACCAGATGGCAGTCTTCTTGGCTCTTTGCAGTCATTCGTCATCTGTGCCGGCGCCGCCGACAGAACCTTGTTTGTTTGGTTCTGATCAGGCCTATGGTCCATCTCCTTAGAAGTCAACCCCAATGGACCGACGTTGAATGGAACGTCCACCGGAGCCAGTTTCATCGCTTTTTATTGTCCCTGTGGTGACATTGTGGTGATACTTGGCTTCGTGGGTGAACTTCGCTACATTCCAGGTTAGTTTTTGTTTGATATTTGTGTGTTACAGTATGCCTATGGCAGTTTTATGTTCAACAAAAGACTCAATTTGTACCAATTTTAGGCTCAAACTACCCCTTTGACGCCGTTCTCGATGAGACCCAGCCTGAAGCACCCCGTGAAGCGAGCCCATTCTTCTGTAAGTTGCTTTTCTGCCGTTTTGTTTGACTTTTATACAGTATTGATTCGTTTTCAGATCGATCTGCCATGACTTTACCCCATCTGAAGGCATTTATTGCCACTGAATCCATGGTAGATCAACGTTGTCGACCCTTTTGTGACGTCATCTTTCCTCGACACTTTCCTCATTTTGACGACCCTGTTCTTACGACAAGCTATCCTTCTTTATCTTTTTCGCGCAACTGGTGCGCTCCTGATTCCTGCTGGTTGGCCTTTGCGCCTACCGTAACCCGGATATGCGTATGCATTGCCATTTGGTAAGCCATTTCACCCTCTTTTTGGTAATTTCACTTCATCTCTTTTGCTTTCAGGCACTTTTACTTCCACTCCGATTCACCACTCCCAACGGTGCATCGTCGCAGTCGACCATCGTCAGATGCTACCCCGGCACTTCTAGCCCTCTGACAGATGTTCTCCAGCGTGGCACTCCTCCTTCCACGAATCCATGCAGCATCGCAACCTCGCCGTCCTCATAAAGGTACCGTGATGCGGACAGTTCAGATTAGCCATCTAACTGCGAGCGGAGTGCCTTGGCCTGATGGGATACGCTTAACGTCGTGGACCGGGGGTCAGAGCTGTTGAGCATGGGGGTTGACGGAACGGACAAAACGTTGTTTGTCTTGACCTGTCACGTCTGAGAGGGCCCCGAAACTTCCCTTTTACTGGTGAAGTCAACTGTTCGAGGCGGATTCGAAGATCAGGGGGCCACTTTGATGTGACTCCGCCTCGAACGGGGGACTTTGCCGCCACAGCCTCAGCCATTTGACGGACGCCGGTCGTTTTGGTGCAGGCTGTGGCCCTCAGACGATCCCGACAGCAGTTGACAACGGCATTTTGGCTGTTCTGTCGACTTCCTAGCTCCAGCGAGCGTAACCGACCACGACAAATGGCGACCCCGGGCCCTGCTGGGCATCATGCGAGGGCTGTGAAAACGGCGGGCCGTGTGCAGCTTGGCGTCGACTTGGTGGGTTTGAATCCGCCTTCTTTGATCATCTTTTCATTGGTTTCCTTCGTTTCAGTCGATCCAGGTTGCTGCCCCCGCTGCTCGCAAGAACGAGCCACGACGATGAGGCGGTCCCACCCCTCCACTGGCACCACCACAGATGAATCCCGATTCGTCTACAGGGACCGCCGACCGCTATGATCAAAAAAGGTCAAAGCGCATGGCAGGAGGTCAGTCTCCTATCTGGCCTCCGAACCCCTTCCGTCGTTCTCCAATCCGAAGCCCAGAGTACCGCTACATCAGCCCAGATTCCCGTTCAAACAGCCGACCTACCGTACTCCAAGTGCCAATTCATTTATGTTTCTATTAGTTTTGTATCATAACCCGCCATTGTTATGATTTGTTGTTATATTGGGCTAAATCGGATGCTTTTTGTTTTTCTTTCTTCTTTAGCAACCGAACATGGTTGAACTCATTGTAACAGTCACGTTCCAATTCTGTTGTTGTTTTCAGGCTTTTTGCTTGGCAAACCAAAGGCAATTGACTGCTTTTGCAGCTTCCCTGACGAAAACCGATTCTTTCGGGTTTGCGTTTTGGCTCTATCACCAGCTGACTTCCATCGGAACGGGCAAAGACTGGAGCATCAGGATAGCCAGAGGCCATTTTGGAGCACCTTTGCGCTTCACTTATCGTCACACTTTCATGTTGGACCAAATTTTATAGCTGTATCGGTTCTGCATCCATCGTCATAGTGCCGTTTATGAGGCTTCGAACCGCAAAGACGGCCTCAATGCGTGTTGTCCTCCAACTGCGTTGTCCGTTGTCATGGGTCCGTGCCCAGAAGCTGGTAGTTAAAACGATGCCGTTGGTAATAGTCGTCAAAGCGTTCACAGTTGTGCCATCTGAAACACAACAGTCGTAATTTAGAAATCATTAGGGACTTAGAACGTCAAGACAGAAATAGTTGATCTGCGAAACAGTAGTTTTGGTAAACTCGGTAAATTGCATCGTTGCAATTTGTGAAATCATGTTTCCGAATCGGTTGGGTTGACATTGCTCGGTAGGTCATTCAGTTTGCCAAATCAACAGGAATATGTTCTTCTGATGACAGCCAGTTCGACTTCAATGTGCCATTCGCCACTATTACCTGCCGTGAAGGCTTCAATAAACGTGTCAGTTGACTCCAACGTGTTCAGTACTGATTCGCATTGTGAACAGCACAAAACCGGAGCAGCTGATACGAACATCGAGCGACTGAAAAAAGTACACAATCGATGTTAAAGAAGTTAGAAGACACAAATCCATCCATCAAAATACCATCCATCAGCGGCAATATCGGCATCTACCAACTTGTTCAGTGTCTCTGGAACGTTTCTCCTTCAATTTGGATGACGCCGCCGGCAACAGTTGTCGAAGCGCTGACGGCTGTTGCCATCATGAATACCGTAAACAATCAATAGAAGTTAGTAGACAAAAACTAGCAGAGTCAGTAGCTCTGACAACGGAACCTGAAGGTGGTTCATTAACTTTGGTATCGACAACAAATCAAAAAGTATACGCTCGTACTTACGAGAACTGTTAATTTCCAACATCATTGGTTGCCTGAAGGCTTCAATGAACTTGTCAACTGCCTTCAAAATAGTGCTGATTATGAAAACAGACAGCAGTAGTTTGAATTCAGGTGACACAAACGTTGAGCACCAGAGACAACAAACCTAAACAGAAAAGTCAAGACACAAACTGAAAAGAATTAGAAGGCAAGGCATGCGCAAGCGTCGGAAAACAAAAGCTAGTTCAAATCCTCAGTATAGGAAGAAAGCACTTACAAAGCCCGTAATGACTGCCACAGACAAAAGTGACTATGATCAACCTGCCCGGTGCCTCTAATACATGTACTAACCGTTGACAGCAACAAACCAGGTCAATTCCAGAAGGTGCCACAGAGCGTTATTTTGGAAACGCACCACCACAATCTGTTGATTAGAGAAAAAACGGCACCCAATAAAGCAGAATTTGCGTACTCGCATTTTGAATGGCACCGTCGGTCGTCGCGACTGAAGGAAAAGCAGTGAATGGTTAGAACAACTAATTCAATCGAAGCGAAGGTGCTTGCTGTCATTAATCAGTTCCCCGAATTCTAACTTCAACGTTGAAGTCGAAAGTCATTTTATCTGACTGTTGAAACAGCCGCTTCAACCGAATAACAACAAGCTAGGGTGGTTGAAGAAGTTGCAGACTGATGGCACAAGCAGCTCGGCAGTTGGATCAACGGACAGAAGGGAAGGAACTGAAATCGATTGATCGGGTTAGAATTGTAACTTTAAAAAGGCAAATGAAAAGATTCAAATTTACAAACATTCGTAAAGTTAATGGCGTTTGTTGCCCTGAAGGCTTCGATGGAGCTGTCAATAGCCCTCGAAGCAGTACTGATTTCAAACACACAGCACTAATCCGACGGCAATTGACACATACATCGAGCAACAGAAGCAGCAACCGTACAAAACAGTAGCCAAAAAAGGTCTGGAGTCGTCCGCTGCAAAACTGCTGGCAGTCGTTGGCGAAGAAAACGGCGTTGATCAACGCGTCAAATGCTTTTCGATCATTGCTGAATCGAAAGTTCACAGCACAGATCAAAAGGCATCGGACACGAGGACCAACAGCCAAAGGCATCAGAAGCCATCAGAATCTGAAAAGTTGATCAAAACAAGGCAAAAACCAGTCCACAAACCTTGTCCAAAAAAGAACGGGATGGATCGGACAGAAACGGACCGAGTGGTGCGAGCCACGGCAACGTGACTCGCGCCACTCTCGCCTGTTGTTTGATCCCTCGCCTGACCGAGCGTGGATCGATCCATGCGCTCGGACAAACAAACCGGCTGGCCCAAGTCATTATTTTTTGATGATTAGTTCAAAATAGTGATCGAATGCCGATTATTTTTCCCTTATTTTGCTTATTATGACGTTTTTACCGCATTGCCATGAACTTCACGCATAAAACGTGACTTTTTACGCAAAAAATGACGGATTTTTCGACCGTCCTCCTGCCAGCCGGCGCTCTTTTTTCAACTCGATTTTGCCGAAATTACCTAATTTCGTATCCACCCCTTTTTATCAATGCCAAAAAATGATAAGGCACTTCGATCTCGCCATCAAAAAACGACGCGCCCAAAGAATGCCGATCGAAAGAATGCGGGAAAACGCGGTGGACGAACGGCCGAACACGGCGCGTCGAGTGCGTTTTTTGCGCAACGAAATCGCGCATTTCGCGACTGTCTTTCTGCCAGCCGGCGCTCTCGCCTTTCTTTGCTCGATGTTCTCGATCTTTCGCGGCATCCCCGCCCCCTCCAAATCCCATGCGATTCCTATTATCGATCACGCTCCTATCTGCCTTTGGCATTGTATCGATCGAAATACGTTGCCTTCCAACCCTGACTGCCGGAAGGCATGACCGGAGGCTATGACTGCCTATCGATCCAAAATCCAACGTTTTCAACCCCGTCTTTTTGTGATTTGAACCCAAATTCAACGAAACGGTGCCCCGTTTGAAAGCCTTCACTCCGACCTGGCATCAATGTTGCCTTTTTGAGACATTTTGACGTGCTCGCTTTTGAACTACGCTTGTTTTAAGTGTATCGATCGTGTGTTCGCTTCAAATCGTTTGGCATCAACTCATCTCCAAACAAGCTACATAATTCCATACTCTTAAATGCGCTTCTTGGCACCAATTTCTGTGCGAGCTTCAACTATCTCCAACATACCGCTTCTACTTTCGTACAACCGTACTAAAGCACTATTTTAACACCAAATCGTTTCTTCTCCGCCTCTTCTGAATCCTTATCAAACCGTATTTGTGGACATTTTGTGCCATTGATCACTAACAGATCGCTTTCAAGCCAATAGCCACAGAGCTATGCCTATCATTTGACCCCAATAATACTCCATCGACCTCTTTTTCGCGATTTTATATCAAATTCATTATTTCTAACACAAAAGGTGTCAGATTGTTGTCATTTATCCCAATTAGCGTGCGTTTTAGTTACTTTTTTTTGGCATAATCCTCCAAATTTCGCCTTTTCGCGCATTCTTGCTCCAACCTGTCTCCTTTTCTGTTGGACCCTTTTTGTCTACAGTATACTCCCCCCTTTTTCGGCGTAACTGTCCTCGATTTGCTCCTTTTGATACGAAATTCATTGATTCTGATCGCCAGCAACGCTTTCCTAAGCTCCAAAATATCATTCCACGTGCATTTTCGTCGGTTCTGAACAGTACCAAACACACTGGCACACTAAATCTGATCAGTAAAAGTGGATTCAAAGTCATAAATCGCGTTCTATTCAGATTTTGTCCGTTTTGCGGCGCAACTTTTACCGTGTCCGGTGGCTGGAACTAGCTAACTGCGCTTTTTTGACCATCAGTGCCCTTTTTAACGATTGATTGTCTAAACGATCACAAATATGACAGTTTTGGTCTCTATAAATGCGTTTTTAAACATAAAGTGCTATTACTACGCCGATTCGCTAAAACTAGCTCATTCTGCTTTTATAGTTCACTATGCGCGCTTCTACCGTAACCCAATTACACTTTATTCCCCAATCTACGCGTTTTTGAACCGAAAACGACCACATTTCTATCCGTTTAGGCCTCGATTGTGCCATTTTATGTGTGCCTTTGCGTGAATTTCGGTGTTACCCCTGTAGCCACGTGTTTGAAGTTAGAACCCACCTTTTCAAACCGACATTTCAGCTACAAATGTCCGGTCATCCGCTACATCACGCAAACTTATCGCGCGGTCGGGCTACCCCTCAAGGAGCTGCGACGTTCCAGGTGGCTGAGCCTACGGGCGGTGAGTTGTTTTCTGAAACTATTGTCATATTGATTGTCTGAATTCGAGAACAAAGTTAACTTGCCTTCTTTGCAGATGATGCTACGAGAAGCGTGTCTTCTATCTTCTCGGAGGTTGAAGGCCGCTTGGACTGCTCGCGTCGGGGCGTTGGAACTCCCAATGCACGCAGCAGTCAACCCACGGAGGAAGGCCTGGTGCTGAACGCGGCTTCGGATGATGCAGGTTCGTTTTTTGGTCTTCTTCTGGCACTTTGCACATTGACACATAGAAGTTCTGCACGTATGAGCTAATTGGTTGCGATGGAAGGGCCAGTACGATGCTACGGTAGTTGACACATGTGAAGGCATCGAGTGAGAAGCCATCTGAACGCACGATGGTCGTCAGAATCTGAAAACTGACCACATTTAGTCACATTAGTACACATTAGTACACATTATTCACGGAAATTCACACAATCACGCAAAATTCCACGGCACGCACGATTCAATCAAACCACCAACGGCATTTCTGAAGTGCCAGAGGCCATTTACCCAAAAAAACGCACAAGTTTGAGCACTTTTGTACCCATTTTCTTCACAATTTCATCCATTCTCCGCATTTCAGCATCCGACAAGCCAATGCCGTCGCGCTCGCCCAGCCCTTTCGACGTGGAGATGCCATCTCGATCGTCAACACCATCCGACGACGAGATGCGCTCTAAGTCCCCGAGCCCCATCGACTACGACATGGAAGACCTTTCCATGGAGTTCCGATGGCTGTTCCACGAAGGCCCGGGGCAGGATGAAGAAATGGAGGACCTAACGGTCGACTTCAGCCTGCTTTTCGACGTCACCGAATCCAGCAGCCGCCACGACTCGCTGATTCGGATCGAAGGTGGAAGCAAGCCGGTCTCGACCCTTGTGTCGGGTACTGGTGAGGCTGAAACCCACGTCAATGAAGCCACATCGCAGCTGAACGCGTCCTTTTGGTCTGGCAACACCACCACCGTCGACAACATTGCCGTCGGTCCTGGATCGCCGATGGACTTCGACGATACTGAGAAGTCGACCCCGGTTAGTGTGATTCCGGTCCCGGCCACAGCCAGCGACAACATCATCGCCACCGATGCATCCACAACCGCCGAAGCGAGCAAAGAAGTCAAAAAACCGGATCCGACGAAGAATGCCGATCACGATTTGAACGACATTTCTGAACGCGCCAAGTCAAGTTCTCCGATCCCGTCTGACAGTTCGTCGAGTGTCGTGTCTTCGATCGCCCATGAAGCCGACTTGACACAACCGTTGCCGTCCGTCGTCGAGGTCACCGTCGACAACACTGCCAACCCGGTCTTGGCCGAAGCAGCTCCACCGACTGCTGCCAATGCCACCAACAACCTCATCGATGAAGTCCAGCAACTGTCGCTGCCTACCATCAACAGTGAATTGGCTTCGATCAAGAATCAGATATCGGTGTGGCAGCAACTCGGCTTCACCTTCAAAGTCGACCCCAAACCGAAGCAACTCCCCGTCAAGCACACGATCGCTCGCACTTCGACAGACGAGCCGCCGTACAAGGTTCGCGTGCTGACGAACAGGAAGCCGAAACCTGTCGCTGAATCGGAAGCGGAAAACGAAAACGCCGGAATCGATGCTAATGTGATGAATGAAGTCGAGAATGCCGTCGAAGTTGAAGTTCCCGATGTGCCAACGAACCAGCAACCAATGCCGTCACCACCCCATGCCGATCAAAACGTCGAAGAAGCCGACGGCCCAGAAGAAGAAGTTGCGGAGGATGGATCGGATTCGGATTCGTCAAGTGCGGTTTCGATTGCGTCGATGGAAGTCGGATTCGACGAACTCAGCGAAGTCGATTTGGATGCGTTGCTTGAAGATGAAGCGGGTGAACTGAGCGAAGAGGACTGGAACTCGTCGATTGAAGTCACGGAATCTGAAGCGGAATCGATCACTACCGCCCAGTATCTCCAGAACCTCAACGACGAGTACGACGCGGCCGAAGACGAGGAAGAATGGCGCAATGCCGATTTGCCAGACGATGACGATGAGAATGCCGTCTACGTGCCTGTTGAGGAGTCGCCGGTCCCGAAGCTCATTGATACGGACGATAACGCGTCCAGCGATGAAGGCGAAGTCGAAGAAGGTGGCAATGGTAGGTGACTTTAAACTGAAACATTGTCTATTCGGCACTTTTGAACATGATTGACCAAAAATGGATTCAAATTTGACTTACATTTCATTCCAATTCATAAGTGATGGACTTCTTTGCTTTCAGGAAACAACGTTGTTCCCGATCAAGCCCCATCCACGCCGTCTTCTGCCGTTTCGACAGGTACGCCGCCTCGAAGCCTTGCCCGTCGCTCGGAAACCCCAGAAGAAGAGGAAGACAAGCGCAAGAAGGTCGAGAAGAAGGTCCTGCAGCATCTGCTCAGCGACGACGACGTTGCTATCAGCTCCGCCGACGACCAATCCGGTGATGAGGAAGTTGACGAAGGCGAACCCGGTGAGTGCTATCTGAAAACAACTGATTATGACACGTGAATGACACATTTATACATTTCAGAACGCGAGACTACCCCCAGTATCGCGCCATCTACTCGCCCTTCTACGCCTGTCGCATCTGCCAATGGCTCCACCCCTCCGACGTCTCCCAACAACAACGGAGCCGCCGGCAACAACAACGACGAGCCCGAAGTCGTCGACGTTCCGCCGATGGACGACATCGACCGATCCGACGCCACCGACCACAGTGACGCCGAATCCACGGAATCCGCCACCGAAGACGAGCCCATGGAAGTCGATGAACCCGAATTGCCCGTCGCTGCCCCGAAAGCCATCAACCCTGTCGATCCCTGGAAGGAAGTTCGCCCCGTCAAGAACTTCCGCACTGCCACGCTCCCGGCTCCTCATGATGTCGTCGTCCAAGACGAAGAAGAGTGGTATGTGCAGGAGTTCGATGCCCTGACGCCTCAGATGCTGCAGCAGGAAGTTCGTGGCAAGTCGTACATTGCCGGTCTCTATGCTGGCAAAGTCGTCTTCCAAGGCACTTTTGAAGGCGTCCCGCTTTCGTCCGCCCTGATGTCCATGGCTGCTGTCAGCCCTCAGGTCATCTTCAATGACCCCACCGAGCCTATCATCAAGCTTGCCGGCGGCCGTGACCATCTTGTGATGCTTGGTCTGTCTGGTCGGCTCTACACGCTGGGTCGTGTCAACGAAGGTCAACTCGGCCAGGACCCATCCCGCCACCGCTACCGTAACCCGACTCCCTTGAACATGCGTCGCCGCGTGCTCGAGAAGCTCGAATACACCGCCAGCGGCCGAGTGAAGTCCCGCACTCCGGAGATCTTCTTCGATCGCATCGAAGCCCACGGCAACATGACGATTGCATGGTCCGAGGACCGCGTCTTCCGTTGTGGCACGTCGGAGGACGGATCCATCTGCTCGTCCACCTTCAAGGAGTTGGATCGCCGGGTCTAACCAGCTAAACCCAACGTCCACTTCAACTTTTCAACCTTTTTGCTCCTTTGGGCTCATTCGTCTCTGCAAAATCAGGCCACTTCACTCTGGGAAACTGACCTCGTGCTACCATTTGGCCCCCTAATTCACAGGTGACAACGGCGTCCACCTCTTTTCGATGTGGTAGTGCGAGGTCGGCGGAAAGGAGGGATGAAATAAGTGTTGCGCTGTGAGCGGTGAGGCCGAGGGTAAAGATTGGTTGAATTGTTGGAGTTGGATGGCGGGCGCAGGTCAAGCGGGAGTGAGAAGCGCAGGTGTTTGAACGACGCATGCCGAACAGATGATGTACCGCGGGAAGGATAACCAGATCTGAGAAGGAGCTTGGATACGACATCACGAAGGAACACGTCCAAGAAGCGCGATAGGCGGAATGGAACACCCTTCGGCAGAGGAGGAGAATCGATCGATTGGATGGTGATGGGACTGACGATGATCAGTCCAGCAATACAAAGGAATTCATGAAAGCGGAGCCAGTAAGTAATCAGACTTCAACTTTTACCATGAACGTGACTTACAAAGATGATTTCAGGCACTGACACCCCTCTGTGACATGGCCTTACACCCACGGAGATGCAACCAGTGAGCGAGGAAGAAGTTGCAGAATGACGGGTGGGATCGATTGGAGGACGTCATAATCAGCTGGTGATGAATGGGATCAGATGAACGCGGATTGTTGTGAGAGAGAAGTGCAGCAGCGCCGAATTTTGACGAAGGAAGGCTCTATCGACCGTTTTCGAAAGTGGTACCGGTACGCCACGAGTCACGAAGGATGGAAAAGTTACGCAGATACGGTTTTATGGAAGGGCTGACAGCAAAGAAGCAGAAAGTCAGGCCAGAACAGCCATTGGAGGCTTTGCAGGCAAGAAAACTGAGGGCAGCTCGCAGCCGTGCAGCCAACGGCAGCTATGAGGATATCACGGCAGAATCGACCGTGTACTTTGATGAAGAAGGAAGGAAAGAAGCGCGAAGTGAAGGCACTGGAACGCCCAGTCTAGCCACGAAGGCGACAGCAATGATCGCGAAAACGGTGAGTTGATTGAAACAGATATCAAAACTGAATGACTCATAACTTGGATTTCAGATCGCGAAGCTGCCAGCCTTTCTCTTCGACTACAGATGCCCACGAATACACGCCGATGGCCATCAAATCGATGAACTTGCAAAGACGAACAAGTGTGGCAATGACGAGAAGCATGTTTATCAGCCTGGTCGAAACGCAGTCTACTGTCAGTAACCGACGACGACAGATGACATCCAGAATGACTGGATTGATCGAATGAAGGATGCCCGAAGGACGAAAGGGGAGCGGAAGCGTGTTACTTTACCGCTGGCGAGTTCAGAAGGAACGACGAAGCTCGGTCGAGATGGACTACACTTCAAGGATGTCAGCAAAGCCAATAGGCGTGAATGCCTGTTTGAAACAGCAATATTGGCAGAAAAATTGGATGGGACTACACGGAAAAGCAGAATGAACAACTATGCCAACATTGAGACGTGGCCATACTTGATGCCGTTCCAAAGAAGTAAAGAAAGATGAGAGCGTTTTTGAGACCAGTGAGTGAACTCAATCTGACCCAACTTATTCTTCAACGCCTGCTTTCAGACTGTATCCAGAGTCTCCTATCAACGATGAAAAGGCCGGAAACGACAGTGTGCCCGGGAACTGTGCCATCCAACTAGATTGATTGGATCCAGAGAGACTTGGATGGACTTACCGGAAAGACGAAATGCGCAAGAAGGATGAACGCAGAAACAGCAAACCCAAGCAAATTTGGATTATGCTGCATCGAAAGAAGCAAGATGGCCGGAGATGGCCGTTGATCAACTTTTGCAACGGCACTGGATGAAAAACGCTGCCAGAAAGAAGGATACTCGGAAGAAAGCAAGGAAAGAAGCGACCGGATAGATGCGCGGACGGGGATTGCTGCTAGCTGAATTGCAGAAAGTGAGCCGTCGTCGTGGACCCCAAGAAGGACAAGGAAGCGATTGAAGACCGATTTTACAAAAGAATCGAGTGGAAAGAGCGCTTTTAACGGTCGAAACCCTCCACAGAAGCTGCAATCGATTGGACGATGAGTGGATCGATTATGGATTCGATAGAAAGAAGGAATGCGCGAGTGCAAAGCGGATGCACTTTACTTCAGCGGTGCCGAGAACGACGAATGCACCCAAATGCGATTTCGATGATAAGAAGGATGCGGTGCGCGATTTGAATACGTCGACGAAATCGATATCGAAAGAAAACCAGTTCAGTGTTGTACCAGATGCCGAAAAGAGCGATACGGTAAGTAACTTGAACTCTACCCCGACGTTATAAACAGAAGGACTTATCTTTTTGTTTTCAGAACCCAAAGAAACTGCCACCCAGCACCACAATTTCGCCCATGCCGACAGGGATCTCGAGAAACGTGATATGCAGACAGAAGGATTGAATCGATATGACATGGGTCGAACATACGGAACGCGCGAAGAAAACCCAAGTGCCACACCTGAATGCCAGTGGCCGGGTTCGCAGAATTGGGGAGAAGCTGAGTTGCAGAAAGATGAATGGAAAGCCCGATTGAGACAAGAGTTGCCGGATGCAACATGTTCACCGAAGCAGAAAGAAGGGAGCCAGCAGAGCACATGGCGAGGATCGTGTCAGCCTGATGCAGACGGCAGAAAAACGCCTACTACAAGGCTAATCAAGGATGCAGATGAGGAATGGAGGAAGAGCTCTTACGGAAGACGCCAGATGAAACGTGTTCAAAGAGGCCGGGAAGAAGAAAGCTCATCGAGATAGCCGCTTACCAGGCCTGCAGGGCGGGGACCGCCACCAACCGTGATGCCAGAAACAACGCCCAATCGAAGGCGCTTAATCCCAAGAATGAAAAAGATGATGGAAGAGCGAAGCGGATGGGACTTGACGGAAGCCGCAGAATGATACATGTTCAAAGACGCCAGAAAGAGGGAAGCCAGCCGTTATAGCCGTGGATGCAGATCACAGGGGCAAGGAGCGCTGCCAGCCGTAATGCCGATGGCGCAGCAACAACGCCCGATTGAGGGCCACTCATTTTGGAGGATGCAGAGAAGGATGAAAGAGGGAATCGAATGGGATGCCAAGGATGACGCGCGGAAGGGAGCTTGAAGACGGCTGTGGGCTTTGCTGACGACAGGACAGAGATGGCCGCCAGCTGAGTTGCCGACGGCAGAAGGAATGCCGATATCAAGGCGGGATCAGCCGAGTACGTGCTTGATGGAAGGGGGAAGCGGACGGGATTTGACGGAAGACGGGCGGAAGGAATTTTGAGAGCGGATGAGGTTTTGACGGGCTTTGCAGACGACAGGACGAATATCGCCGCCAATCAAATTGCCGACGGCAGACTAGCCGAGGACGTCGTCAACGGACGGACGAGGGAAGCGGATCGGAAAACGCCGGGAAGGAAGCGTGGATATCGCGCATTGGTCATTGACGACCTTTTTTGATAGGGACTGCCGCCAGCAGTGTTGCCAGAGGCCGCAAGTATGCCGTATACGTTGCGGAAGGAATCTCAGGAAAGGGAAGCATCGACCAAGGAAGGGAGGATCGACGCGGGAGGCAGCGTGGACGAGCGCATGGCCGTTGAGGACTTTTTTAGAAGCAGCGGTGAGGGATTGCCGTCAGATTTGTGGCTGGAAGCTAGAAGCATGCCGTCAACGAGGCCTCAGCCTGCCAGGAAGGAAGGGAGGATCGACGTGGAGGATGATTGGGAGGAGGCGCGAAAAAGCGAGACAGCTCGAAAGCGAACCAGCCGATGGCGGGCTTTGCAAAAAAGCGCGCACAGACAGCCGCCAAAACCTTGGCGTGGTGCGTCAAAAGTCCACACAGCACTTGGCTGGATTGTGGATCGTGTTTAGGACCTTTTTTCGGAAATGCGGCGACTGCCGCTGGCAATGCTTATTTATCGGCATTTTCTCGCCGTTTGAACTTATTTTTTCTTATCTTTTCCATTTTTGAGCAAATTGCGAACTTTTCAAAGTTAATTTTAATACGTATTTCATCTATCGATGAACGCTTTGCTGCGCTCAGAAGCATTTTTAAAAGACGGCGAATTGCCATAGGCTGATTTAACTTTCGCTGAAAGGTCATTGATGGCCAAATTTTTATAAATCTGCAAAGATTTTGCTAAGTTTTTTAAGATTCCTGAACTGAATTTGGTTCAATCTATGAACACTCCAAAAGATAGCTGCTCAGAAACGCTTTATCCAAAAAGTGCATTTTTTACTTTGCCTATGACCATTTTGAATCAATGGTTGATCAAAAGACGTATGCTAGTTGTCAAAAACAACTTTAGCACGAAACAAGCACGCTATCTTTGCCGAAAGTGCCAACAACTTTGAGCAGCACCTTTTAAATGCGCCGGTTGCCACAGGCAATTCAAATTCTGTCGGCTTTTTGTTGCCGGTTGAGCTATTTTTTTGTTATCTTTTCAATTTTAAAGCGAATTTCTAATTTGAAATGTGCATCGATACGAGTTTCACGTATCAACGAAAGCTAAGCTGCTGCGCTCATAATATTTTTGTTTGGCGATCGCCGGAGGCGGTTTTAACTGTTGCTAAAAGGTCAAAAATGGCCAGATTTTTATGAATTTACATAAAAGTTGCCTTAATTTATGTTTCACATAATCTTCTTTTGGATGAAACTTTGAACACTTCAAGGGATTGATGTATAGAAACGCTTATAATCCAAAAAGTATGTTTTTAACTTTGCTTAATACTTTTTTAAACCGATGGTTGATCAGAAGAAAAATGCTAACTGTCAAAAACAGCGCTAGCATGAAAAGATGAAACAAGCGCACGCTAATAATAGCCAAAAGTGCTAAAAGCGCTTAACGGCACTTGCAGTTTTTGTTATTTAAACTGTTTTTTACAGTTTAGTCAGTAAGAAGCAGTTTTGAGCTTAGAAGCGCGTGAAATCAGTTTAGAGTAGACGCGCGGCCGCGAGTTGAGCCCCGAAATCAGTTTGTCGGGACTCGACTCAGCCTTTCAACGCCTGAGGGCACCCCACCGCGCCGGTGGTTTCAAAGCCTCGACACCGCTCGTGTCGGGGCCCATCGCCCCCAGGTTCGCCTGCGGGCGAAGGGCTCAGTGGTTTGCCACTGGGCGCCCTCAGCAGAACAGGCACATGGCTTCATGTGCCTGTTCTGCTGTTAGCCACGGGCCCAGGGCGATGGCTGGCGGCACAGATTGGCGGGACAATCCTTGTCCGCCTGGGCCCCTAAACTATCAAACAGGACAGGGACCCCGCCGATCTGTGCCGTACCATCTTCTCTGTATTGTGCCAGTTTTAGAATGTGTTTCGTTTGGATCGAAAAATCTTCTTTCCCCTTTCCCGAACTAACAATGCTTTTTTTCAGGCATGGTCGACGTCCCGATGCGCCCCAACGCGCCCGTGCTCCGATGTGCCCACGCTCCGAAGACGCTCCCACGCCCGATGCGCCCCGCCCACGCTCTGACGCTCGCTCCACGATGATGCCGTACTACCGTATCCAGGAATGTCACGAAAAAAGTCAGTTTTTTTGTAAATTACATTAACTTTTCTACAAAATTACTTCATTTTTACGTATCTGCCTGGCTCTGATGGCCATACGACGTCTTTGTTTGGTCCAATTACAAAAAAAGTGCGTTAGTTTTTGTAAATTACCGTAACTTTCCTTCATAATCATTCCATTTTCATGTACCTGCCACATTCTGAATGCCATTTCCCAAAGGACGGTTTTGTTCTAACAGTTTACGAAAAAAGTGAGTTTGTTTTTCTTCAATTACTGTAACAGTTGTTCAAAGTGGTCTCTTTTCATGCACTTCGACGTTCGACGATACCTCCTGGATTCCACAACCTTCTTAACCTCTCGTGCTGAAGACTATCGATGATCGCTCCTATGACGCAATTCCACGTACCAAAGTGACGTCATGACGTTTGGTACCGATCTGATGCTTTGACCCCATGTTCAGAAGTCACATAGCGATGCTCTGATGCTCGCTCCACGATGATGTGCCATGTTACTGTGGTCTGGAATGTCACGAAAAAGGTCTGTTTGGTTTCAAATTACTGTAACTTTTATACAAATGCATTCGTTTTATGTGCATGGTTCATTCTGAATGCCATTCGACGTCTTTGTTTGGTCAACTGACTAAAAAAGTGAGTTTGTGTTGTCTGTTACTGTAGCTTTTCTTTAAAATGTCTTCTTTCCATGTACATCGGCATTCAACATCCAATCTGCGGTTCCGATCACCACCCATATGGTTCAATTCCGTGTTCTGATGCCACGTTACGACGCTAGCCCCGGATACAGTGACACCAACCAGTGCCCGGCCACAGAGTTGTTCTGTTTTGGTTGGTTGAGTAACGTAAAAGGTGTGTTTGTATGTTCAAAACTGTAACTTTCCTTCAACGCATTCTGTTTTTAGGCACGCCTACCTGTAACGAGTGTTCCTGGATTCAAACCAACTGTTTCAATATCCAATTTTGGTGCACATAACCCACCGCCCGGTCGGTGACGAATACACAGTGATTTCATTCTGATGTCGCCTGCGTCGTGAACTACTCCTGAATTCGTGTTTCACGACTTCAGAATCCAACGTTTCTTCCCCAAACCAGTTTCGACTCTTCTTTCTGAAATCACATGTTTCAACTGCCAGGAATCCACGCCCCCATTTCACTGAATGCCTGCTTCTGACGACTACTCTTCGTACTCAAAAGTAGTCTCTGATACTAATGCTTCCGAAGCCACGTTCTGGCCTAAATGTCCCCTTTTCATGTTCATTGGCATTCAACGTCAATTTCTGGATCCCAAAAATGTCCTTGACTGGTTTGAAAGCCCTCCTCTGGCGTTTAACCCAGGCGCACTGCCACCAACCAATGCCCACCCACGTCATCTGACGTCACGCGCTCCATGACAATGCTACGCTACTGTTTCCAAAAGGTTACGTAAATTAACTTTTCTTGCAAACTACAGTAACTGTTCTTCAGAATGCATGAACTTTCATGTACATTTGCGTTCAACATGGTAACCTTGACTCTAGTTCCAATGCCCCGTTCGAATCCCAAGTTCTGTTGTTATGCCGAAGCGCATTGCCACGATCAGGCACCAGCCCCACGACATGCAATTACCTGCATACAAATCGATTTGATAGGTGCTTTTCTCCAAAAACTCCCCAAGTGCCAAGTTTTGATGCCACGTTTCGGCATGGCATCTGTCCCACAGCGGCTTTGTTGCTCGGATAGCTTCCAAAAAAGGTGTGTTTATCTTCCCAGTTGCTAAAATTTCTACAAAATACTTCATTTTTACAACCATTTGCGTTTAACTTCGATTCCTGCATTCCCAAACCTATCCGACTACTCGTTATGAAGCCACATTTTGATGCTACACGTTCTCGCGCCCACCCCCGAAGGCACCAACGCTGCGCCACGCGCTCCACTATAACCCAACGTTGCTGTTTCAAGGCAGTTTACGTGAAAGGTACGTTTTTCTTGCAAGTTACCGTAACTTTACTGAAATGCATTTATTTGTATATGCTTTTGCGTCAACATGTGATCCTGGATTCTATAACCGCTCCGATCCACGTTCCAGACCACTTGCAAGCGCTCTACGAGGTTGTTGCTGTTTAGTTGGGTACCGAAAAAGGTGTGTTTGCATTATCAATTAGAGTATCTTTTCTACAATACAACTCCTTTTTATGAATATTGGCAGCCCTTTTTCTACACGACGATTTCATGTTTCCGGAAAAGGTGCGTTTGTTCAGTACAGAGTTGGCAATCCGATGATTTTATCGGATTTTCGGATTCGCGATCCGACAGTGAATCCGAACGACCTTTCGGATCGGATTTCGGTTTGATCTGAAAACCCGAAAACTTCGGATTTCAGATTGTGATCTGAGTTAATCCGACAATCCGAGCTTTTTTGCAAAAAATTAAAAAATTCCATGAGGTAAAATTTTGGTCTGAAGTCTTGTTGAACATTGTAAAATGATGTCATAAGTGCTCAGAAGTGGGATTCATTGACGAAAAGCCCCAATTTTGTTGTTTTTAACAGAATTTTGTTCATTTTATCGGATTATCCGATTTACGATCCGATACCGAATCCGAAAAGTCTGTCGGATCGGATTTCAGATCAATCCGAAATCCGGTTTTGTTAAAAAGATCATCGGTGATCCGAAATGATCCGATTATCTGAGTTCAATCCGATCGGATCAAAAATCGGGTCGGACTCGGATTACCAACATTGGTTCAGTAAATCACTATAGCATTTCTACAATTTAGCCTTTTTTTCATGTACGGCGACCTATAAAAACCGCTCCACCCCGACTTCACGTTCCGACATAACTTACCGATGTTACGCCTTCAGATTGCACCGCCATCGGCAAGGTCGAAAACCGAGGAGCCCCCCTTGACTGTGAGGGAGGAACGACCACAAAGAACGCCAATCGATGGATTGAGCGGTCCCCATTTGACAACTTTCACGTCTTGGGCTCTCCCTTTCTCGATCGATTTGGACCGCGCAAATCGTGAAATGGACTGATGGACACGACAGTCAAAAACTGGCAGCATGCGCGCTCGCGAACGTCTCCATGTCACACCTTCACTTGGACCGCGCCCTGTCTCGATCGATTTGGATCGAGCAAATCGTGAAAACTGATGATTATAGACAGCCGCATATCCGCTATCATCGCTTTCTAATGTTTTGTCATATATTTTCGGGCCATGTCACGTCTTCCTTGTTGGCAGCGCTTCCATTTTTGCGCCCGCTTTCAATACAGCTGCAGTTTTCCCGTTCTCGTCATTGTCAGCTTGATTGTGTCAAATTTGAGGAATTGCATCCACCCATTTCTAAATCTCCGTCGATCTCAGTTACAATTCGTGTATGTTTCACCTTTTTGACATTCTATTGATCGAAAAATGGTGCGTTTTGACCCTGATCGCTGGAGGCTATGCTATGGTCTGCTTTTGATCCAAAATCCAGCCATTTTCTTTCTTTTTGCGACTTTGACGCTATTGATACGAAGCAGTGCCCCATTTAATCAGCTACACTCCATTGTAGCAAAATTGTTGCCTTTTTTGGCCTTCGAGGTACGCAATGGCCGCCATGGCACACCTGATATGTTGCCCCAGTTTCTTGTGCCCCTCATCCGATACGGCTGCGTTATTGCGCCCAAATTACAGCATTAAATGATCTTCTGCACACGAAAAGACGAGATTTTACGGCTTTCATCCTGCCAGCCGCCGCTTTTGTTTTTATCAAATCGATTTTCTCGAACTTACGTCGCATTTCCACCCCTGTCAAATTCTCTCACCCTTCGTACGATTAATCACGTTTCGTGCTTTTGACACTGTATTGATCGGAAATCAATGCCTTTCAACCCTGATTGCCCTTGGCATTTCTGATACGGGCCAGCGCGTTTCTTGACCCTAAACATCAATTTTTTGCTATTTTCAATCCATTTCTTCTGGATACAATACGCTGCCCAATTGCAGCCATTCGTCCCAAGCGTTTGTATTCGGTACCGTTTTGACATGTTTCGACGTTTTTTTTTACGTTTTTATGATTCCAAACTCTCCTCAGCTTCGCGTTTTCGACCATTTTATCGTGCTTTAAGTGTATCGATTTTCCTCCACGCCTATTCCTGTTTAACTCATTGCATCTACAGTATATTACCCTCGATTTTGGTAGAACTGACCCCGATTTGCGTGATTTGATTCGAAATTCATTGAATTTATACATTCCATCTGCCAGCTACAGTACCTCATGCCTAAACCCGTTCTATTGTGTGCGTTTTCGGAACATCTGAATACCGTTGGGTACAATTCACGATTTGTGGTATCTGACCCGCAATTTTGAACTGGATTTAGTCAATGCAACCCCTTTTTGCCCTTTTATGTTTACTTTCGTGCCATTTTACATATTCCACGATACTTCCGTGCCCCATTACGCGCCCACATCCGAATCAGTTTTAATTTTGTCTCAATTTCAGGTAATTATTCCTTTCCGCGACCACTCGCGATGTCTCCGCCAAAGCTTCAGTTATCGAAGCCATCGTCGTCCGCGTCAACTCATCACTTTAACTTCAACTTCTACCCTCTCCATGACGACGACAAGCGGAATCCCGGCTTTGCACTGTTAGCTGTGTACCGGTTGAAACGTGATGCAAGCTTAGCGCTTTCCACGTAGGCAGGGATGCCGAGAAGGTACCGTTCCTGGCCAAGCAGCTCCGCCGCCTGAGGCTTGCCTGCCTTCCAGATCGGGCGTTGCTTGCGAGGCTGGGGAAAGCGGTCCTTCAGCAGCTTTGGCTGCCGCTGTCTGACCCGAACTCGGCTACGTCCAAGTGCACCAGAAGAGGGCACCAAACCGTTTTCGCGTCAACAGCCATCCACCCGCGCCACACTTCATCAATCTTCTCTACCTCCACCACTTGGCACACCAGATGGCAGTCTTCTTGGCTCTTTGCAGTCATTCGTCATCTGTGCCGGCGCCGCCGACAGAACCGTGTTTGTTCGGTTCTGATCAGGCTTATGGTCCACCTCCTCCGAATTGAACCCCAATGGACCCCGACGTTGAATGGAACGTCCACCGGAGCCAGTTTCATCGCTTTCTATTGTCCCTGTGGTGACATTGTGGTGATCCGTTGGTGAACTTCGCTACATTCCATGTTAGTTTTTGTTTGATATTTGTGTGTTACAGTATGCCTATGGCAGTTTTATGTTCAACAAAAGACTCAATTTGTACCAATTTTAGGCTCAAACTACCCCTTTGACGCCGTTCTCGATGAGACCCAGCCTGAAGCACCCCGTGAAGCGAGCCCATTCTTCTGTAAG
This sequence comes from Panagrellus sp. LJ2284, assembly GCA_024447225.1. NCBI lineage: Eukaryota > Metazoa > Nematoda > Chromadorea > Rhabditida > Panagrolaimidae > Panagrellus > Panagrellus sp. LJ2284. The sequence goes on from JAMRYC010000004.1 coordinate 8,662,324, forward strand.
TTGCTTTTCTGCCGTTTTGTTTGACTTTTATACAGTATTGATTCGTTTTCAGATCGATCTGCCATGACTTTACCCCATCTGAAGGCATTTATTGCCACCGAATCCATGGTAGATCGCCGTTGTCGACCTTTCTGTGACACCATCTCGACTTTCTCGACAATTCCATCTTCGCGACAATCCTGTTCTGACGACAAGCCGTCTTTCTTCATGTTTTTCGCGCAACTAATGCGCTCCTGAATCCGGTTGGTTGGCTTCTGCGCCTACCGTAACCCGGACATGCGTATGCATTGTCATTTGGTAAGCCATTTCATGCACTTTTTGTTGATTTGACTTCATTTCAATCACTTTCAGGCAACTTCTACACTTACATCACTCCGATTCACCACGCCCAACGGTGAATCGTCGCAGTCGACCATCGTCAGATGCTACCCCGGCACTTCTAGCCCTCTGACAGATGTGCTCCATCGTGGCCACTCCTTCCATCCACGAATCCATGCAGCATCACAACCTCGCCGCCCTCATGAAGGTACCGTGATGCGGACAGTTCAGATTAGCCATCTAACTGCGAGCGGAGTGCCTTGGCCTGATGGGATACGCTTAACGTCGTGGACCGGGGGTCAGAGCTGTTGAGCATGGGGGTTGACGGAACGGACAAAACGTTGTTTGTCTTGACCTGTCACGTCTGAGAGGGCCCCGAAACTTCCCTTTTACTGGTGAAGTCAACTGTTCGAGGCGGATTCGAAGATCAGGGGGCCACTTTGATGTGACTCCGCCTCGAACGGGGGACTTTGCCGCCACAGCCTCAGCCATTTGACAGACGCCGGTTGTTTTGGTGCGGGCTGTGGCCCTCAGACGATCACGACAGCAGTTGACAACGGCATTTTGGCTGTTCTGCCGACTTCCTAGCTCCAGCGAGCGTAACCGACCACGACAAATGGCGACCCCGGGCTCTGCTGGGCACTTTTCGAGAGTTGTGAAAACGGCGGGCCGTGTGCAGCTTGGCGCCGACATGGTTAGTTTGATTCGGCCTTCTTTGATCATCTTTTCAATGGTTTTCTTCGTTTCAGTCGATCCAGGTCGCTGCCCCCGCTGCTCGCAAGAACGAGCCACGACGATGAGGCGGTCCCACCCCTCCACTGGCACCACCACAGATGAATCCCGATTCGTCTACAGGGACCGCCGACCGCTATGATCAAAAAAGGTCAAAGCAACAGGCAGGAGGTCAGTCTCCTATCTGGCCTCCGAACCCCTTCCGTCGTTCTCCAATCCGAAGCCCAGAGTACCGCTACATCAGCCCAGATTCCCGTTCAAACAGTTGACCTGCCGTACTCCAAGTGCCTATTCACTTATGTTTCTATTAGTTTTGTATTATAATTATCTATTGTTATGTTTTGTTGTTATATTGGGCTAAATCGGATGTTTTTGTTTAAAAATTTGGATTCTTTAGCAACCGAACATGGTTGAACTCATTGAAACACTTATGTTTCATTGCTGTTGTTGTTTTCAGGCTTGTTGGTTGACCAACCCATACTCATTGACTGCTTTTTATACCACCCTGATTGCAGCCAATTCCTTCAGATTCGCATTTTGACTTTATCAGCAGTTGACTTACCATCGGATCGGGCAAAGACTGGAGCTGAATTTATCATTTTTGGTTAAATTAAGCTCAAAAACACTTGCTCGATGGGTAGGTACGTAAGTTTTAGATGATCGAACATTTCTCGGACATATCCGTTCCGGAAATGTCCGATGTTCGGTCCGAAACTCGGTCCGCTACCCAACACTGGTTCCGTTTGTGAGGAAAATTTCGAACCGCGAAGCCGGCCTCAATGCGTGTGGTCCTCCAACTGTGTCATCTATTGGCATGTGTTCTTGCGCGAAAGCTGCTAGTTGGATCGACACCGTCGGTAATAGTCGTCGAAGAGTGCACAGTGGTGGCCATCTGAAACACCGTAGTCGTTGTTTAGAAGTTCTGTGTGACTTGGAATGTCATGAGGATTTAAGATTCATCTCCGCGTGTCAAAGTTGGTCTGCGATACCGTAGTTTCGGTAAACTCGTGAAATCGAGTCGTTGCAAATAGGGAAATCGTGTTTCGGAATCGGTTGAAGTTGGTCGGTAGGTAAATCAGTTGCAATGTTGGTAATCCGAGTCCGACCCGATTTTTGATCCGATCGGATTGAACTCAGATAATCGGATCATTTCGGATCACCGATGATCTTTTTAACAAAACCGGATTTCGGATTGATCTGAAATCCGATCCGACAGACTTTTCGGATTCGGTATCGGATCGTAAATCGGATAATCCGATAAAATGAACAAAATTCTGTTAAAAACAACAAAATTGGGGCTTTTCGTCAATGAATCCCACTTCTGAGCACTTATGACATCATTTTACAATGTTCAACAAGACTTCAGACCAAAATTTTACCTCATGGAATTTTTTAATTTTTTGCAAAAAAGCTCGGATTGTCGGATTAACTCAGATCACAATCTGAAATCCGAAGTTTTCGGGTTTTCAGATCAAACCGAAATCCGATCCGAAAGGTCGTTCGGATTCACTGTCGGATCGCGAATCCGAAAATCCGATAAAATCATCGGATTGCCAACTCTGATCAGTTGACCAAATCAACGGGAAAACGTTCTTCTGATGAGAGCCAGTTCAACCTCAATGTTGCCATTTTCGCCACTATTTGCTGCCGCGAAAGCTTCAACGAACGTGTCAGTTGACTCCAACGTGTTCAGTACTGATTTGCATTGTAAATAAACAGTACAAAACCGGAGGCAGCTGATACGAACATCGAGCGACAGGCCAGTCAAAAGTACACAATCGATGTTAGAGAAGTTAGAAGACACAAATCCATCCATTGAAATACATTCCGTCGGCGGGTGTTTACCTACTTGTTTGGTGGCTCTGGAACGTTGCTCATTCAGTTTAAGTCTTTACGCGGCCGGCAACAGTAGTCAGAGTTGACGGTTGCTACCATCATGAATACCGTTCCCCGGAATCCAATTTTAACGTTGAAGTCGACCGTCAATCCCTCAGCACGAACCAAAATGTCAGTCAATGCGTCAAAGAAGTTCCCGACTGGTGGCACAAGCAAACAGCAAAACAGAACAATGGAAAATATAGAAAATACATGTAATCATCGGACACGGTACGGTAGCCGGAAATGAGCTCGACAGTCGGATCATCGGAAAGAAGAGAAGGAACAGAAATTGATTGATCGTGTTTGAATAGCAACTTTGAAAAGGCTAATGAGAAAACTCAAACTTACTACACACATTCGATCAGTCAATGGCGTTGTTGGTTAGTCAATTGATTTATTTTTGCGGTTGCAACCAATTCTTTCAGATTTGCATTTTAGTTAGCTTACTCGGTAGCTCGTCGGAATGCCGTTTGTCAGGAACGTCGAAGCACGAATACGGCCAAAGTGCGTGTGGTCCTCCAACTGCGACGTCGAGTAATTTGGGTCCTTGTGCGGAAGCTGCTAGTTGGTGCGGCGCCGTTGGTAATATTCGTCAAAGCATCCTTCTCCGGATGAAGGCAAGTTCAAATGATTCAATTCTGACCAATGTTATCTTTAAACCATTTGCTGCCCTGCGGGCTTCGATGAACGTGAGAACACCATTTGCTGCCCTGCGGGCTTCGATGAACGTGTCAGTGGACTTCCACCTGTTTAGTACGGATTAGCATTGTGGACAGTGCTAAATTGAAAGTAGCTGATACAAACATTGAGCGACAGACTAGTGAAACGTACATCATCAATGTTAGAAAAATCTGAAGACAAATTCATATAAATACTGACGGCGACATCTATCGGCGGCGATGTCGGCATTTATCAACTTGTTCGGTGCTTCTAGAATGTTACTTAAATGCCGCCGGCGGAATAAGTCGTCGAAATGTCGACGGTGTTTGCCATCAGAAATACCGTATTTTTGGTCAAAATTTGAATGCCTAAACATTCAATACCGCTACCGTGTAGCAAAGTTAGACAGCAGTAGTCCCGAGTCAGTTGACACAAACGGATCACATATCGCAATGATTTCCCCAAAGTCGCACCTTGAGTGGTAAAAGTAAGTTTATTTTTATTTTCATATATTCCGCACAACAATAAAATAACCAAAACGAGCTACTTCCTAACTGTTTTCCGCACTAGGTAGTGTTTGGGTTTGATTTGAAGTCAAAATTATACAAATTATACTTGTTTATTGACTCGTATTGATTATTCAATTTACACAATGCACATTTGACCGCATTTCAATTATCAACCCCTTCCCGATGAAGTAGTGGTTTCTTTGGCGGTGGCATGTTGATGGCATCTTGTTCTTCCTAAATATTGAACTTTAGTTTAAGTCCTGTTATTACGTTACTGTACAGCTTACCTGTGTCAGAGGGCGTTTCTTAACCATGCCTTCGTTATCCATTAAAAAACCTTGTCTCGATTCTGGGACCACCTTTGATACCCAACATCCATTTAATAGTTCGGATCTTACGTCATCAAAATCTTCAAGCACATTCTCTTCGTCTTTCTTCATTGCCAGCTTGTACCAAGTACCATCATAATAACACGTGAAAACGTCGAATTTGTCGCCAAGAGTGTCTGCAATGTCTTCAAAAGGGATTGCGTTGTCCAAATTATGGGTCGTTATGTATTCAATTATGCGCGAGTCTTCTTCCAACGTTAGAATAATACCCATTCTCGGGTTCTTTGCGCATTCTAAGATGGTGTCTTCAGGCTCTTCCCAGAGTTCTGACAAGATTTTACATAGTTCTTCGGGATCAATGGCTGTTTGTTTATCATTAGCCACAATATCAGGATAGTTTGGTGTTCGGCATGATGGTGTATTGTCGTAGTTGAACATCTGAAGGAGATAGTTTGATATATTAAAAGTAAACTTGTGAGAATTTTTTACTTACCACATAAGGATGTCTTCCATTAAATTCACCAATGCCGATACCCATAACATCACATTGAATCTGTCTCGTCTTTTCGAGTTTTCGTGTTTCTTTTGACTTTTGCCGTTCTCTAAACTCTTCCAAGTGCCTTTCAATCACGTTGACACGCCGGTTTTCTTGTTCATCATCAGGCAAAATAATCAATGGAACCGATTCAAACGTCTTTTCAACCGCTGTCTCCACATCACATTTCACTTCTTCAAGTATGCTTTTAGGAAGTTTCTTTAGCGCAAACTCAGTTAGGGCTTCCATGTCAGCTTTGACCGAAAATTGATCTCTCTCTATCTAAAAAAAACCCCCATTTAGACGACAACACTTAATTATAATTACACTTACACTAGAAACCATTCGATTATATGAAAACTTTTGCATTTTAAGAAGCCATTTTTGTTCATCTCCAAAGTTCACCAATGGAAACAAGCCATGATTGTCTAGCTCTTCTTGGAACAGCGATGCCATTGTTTCGGAATACGGGGAAATCGATCGTAGTGTAGTTGTTGATTCTTGTCCCTTGGCTGCGGCTTCTTTTTCTTTTCTCATCGTCTTAGCAATTTCCATAACAGCTGCAATGTCGATCATTTCGGTGCGCGTTAGCGCGTTTTCGTCGTTTTCATCAGTGATTTCAAATTTTATAGAAGTGTCACAAATTTCCATGGCATTCGAGTTTGGATTATAAGTAGATGATCGGGGGCTCGGTGGTGGTTTGGCGATGGATTCCTTGAACTTTTTGAAAGTGGATTCCATGATTGGGGCTGAAAATATATATAAATTGTTGTTAGAAAGCATAGAAAGTCATAATCATAACAAACAGCGTTGATATGCTGTTTCGAGGAACACTGTTATTATGTGATTTTAAAAGCTTTGTGTTACTATCGATATTAAAACCAAAATTGTTTATATAACAACAATAAAGATAGCTGAACACAATCTATGTTGGTGGTCGCTAACGTTAGCGGACCACGGGTGGCCGGCGCGCGCAAAAACTTTGTCGGTCGACCCGCGAGTCACTCGGGTTAGATCGAATCCGGTTGCGTGCAAATGCATTTTTTTCGAAAACGTTTTTTGAATGCCAAAAATTTAAATGGCACTGAACTGCCTTCCTACTCAGAATTCCTTGACTAGACCCCCTGCGGCATTAACCTGATTTTTGCCAAGATACCAAATGCTGTGCCGACCTCAGGCGAAGCATTCCAATTTTGATTTCACCTTAATTTGACACATTTTTGAGGTTTTACGGCACAAAAAATGCCTAAGTCAATCGATTCTTTTAAAACTCAGAATTTCTCGTCTAGACCCACTTCGGCATTGCTCTGATTTTTTTCAGACATGTGCATGCCGTGCCGACTTCAGGCGAAGCATTCCAAATTTTACTTCACCTTATTTTGACCAGTTTTGACGAATTTTTAGGCACAAAAAGTGCCAAAGTCAACCAATTTGTATGAAACTTGGAATTTGAGGCCTCGATACCTTTGATCAAGTCTCCTAATAAATTGACGGTTCTAACTGTGATGCCGGCTTCTGGCGAACCATTCCATTGAAAAAACTCGCGCTCACGAACCTTTTTGCGTTTTTTGCACGGGGCCGGCGACCCGTGGGACGCGCGCATTGCTTGTTCTTCCGACGCGAAAGCATGGGTGGCCGGGTACGTCAGATGTGCGTCGAGCTTAAAACACACATTAGGGCTATTGTTGTTTGTAACATTTACCCTTACTTCCGATGCTTGAGCTGTTGAGCCACTTTACAAACTTACCGTAACCCCTTTTTCGCATACTATAATGCCGTTTAATGGTGTTAACAAGCTCTTTTTGATATTTTAATATAGTTTTTAGAAGGTTTATTGATGCAAATTCATTGAAATAAATAAAATACAGACAAAAATTAGCAAAGGTTTCCCTTTTGACAAACTTCAACCGAGGTTTTGCCAGCCTGGAGATCGCTGAGGAGGAGGGCAGCGTCTTGGTCGACCAACGATTTGCACATGGTAGCCTGGATGCCAGAGGCGTATTTAGCGCATTCGTCTTCCAACTTGGGTTTCAGCTCATCGGCAGTCACACCGGTGAAATCGTTGTTGTAGCTGGCCTTGACGTCATCGATGATGTTGGTGCACATGGTGCAGAGCGGGTTGGCGGCATAGGTGAAAGCGACGAGGCAGAACAGGACGAAGAGGACCTTCATGGTTGGAATTGGAAGTTTGATTGACTTGGAAGAATGGAAAACAAGCAGTTGGTGAAGTTTAAGCCATTTGGGTTGGCCTTATATACCTGGGTTAAAGCGGATGCGTGTCAATTAAGGTTGGCTGTCCACACGTACTTTGCCTACATTTCAATTTTGAAGCGATAACTACCATAGTGGCGCCATTCCGGATGCGATAAGGGCAATGTTGCTTGATTTTTGTTTAAAAACATAAAAGAGTCAAAGAATGGGGCCTACTTCGGGCAAGAACAACGCGTCCGACATGCTTTTGGGATAGGTCGCAACGTGGGCATCACTGATAAGAGCTTTTTGATGACTTTGTTGGCCGTTGATCGGTTGATGGAGCGATTCAATACAATGCGGAACCAGCGTGATCGTTTTAATCACAAAAGTTTGTGCTTTTTCGTTTCGTCTGCAGTTACAGTACATCATTCCAACAACAAATAAGCTCACTTTATTAATCCAAAGCACTTTAAAATGGTATTTATAACTTTTAAAACAACTCTTTTTACACAACTTCAAACCCGTCTAAATCGTTATCCTCATCTTCAGTAAGGACCTGTCTCCGCTCGGGACTGTCCTCGAGCATCGTAAAGCTGTAATCAGAGCTGGGCCGTTGGTCGACGACACAGAATAAGGTGCCATCGGAGTGGACGCTTTCCTTAACTGGTGGAATCAGCGTAGACTGGCATTCGATGGTGCCGCTTTCTGCCAAGTTCTTCATCAATATACAAAAGTCGTTGCGATCACGGACAAGAAAACCGATGGCACATGACGGATCCATAGCATCGACCTTCATCCGAGACGGCTTTCGACAGTGGAAAGTGCTCCAGACTTTGGGATCAGGGGTGTTATCAAGTGGGGTGTACTTCTGGGCGACATGGGGGTCCAGGTTGAAGAACGACTGAAAGATGGTTTTGTGAGGTGAAATTAAGCGAAAAAGCATGTCAACTTACATCCCCATGATATCCGATGAAGTAAACGGCATGTTTCGGCTTGCCACCGACAATGCCAACACAGTTTTCTAGTGAAAGAACAATCTTCAGCTGGTGTTGATAGCACTGATTGATCTTTTTGGTCCCAAGTCGCACACAAACGACGATAACGACAGCCTTTTTCCACCCATCACTAATTTCCTCGACTTCTTCAGTTGCTAGAATGTTGTCGACACATAAATGCAGTCTGATTCCGTCCAGAAGTGGGTGACTCGAAGCACTAATAGCATCTCGCATTAATCCTAGAGCTCTCGACGGCGAGAACCACTGTCCAATAACATCGGCGCCACCGAGCCCCATCAACTTATGGATCGATAAGTCCGCTGTCGGCGTATCCTCAAACAGCTTCAAAATAGCTTGAATCGCAGATGGCTCTGTTCGTTCAATGCGAAAATGCCGTCCGATGTGAATACACGTTAACGCTTGGGCCACAAGCATTTGTGCTGACCTCAACATGCATCCCCATCCGCAATCTGACGTCTGCAGCGATGGACTGATCGGTGGAAAATCGCGACGGTAGCTGAGGAAGATACGGGATGAATAGTCGGCGAAGAAGTTTGGACAGCATTCGGTGTAATTTGCACCTATAAAAGTGACATTAAAATAAAATTTTGATACAAAAATGACCTACCAACTTTAGTCGGCACATAACACCGTCCTAACAACCAAACATGTGTTCGAAAGTCGTCCACATTATCCTGTTGTCGACGCCATTTACCGTATGCAAACGAATGCCAAGCACTGCTCACATTGCGTTTCATATTCGTGTAAACGGTAGCCTCAGGCACGGGATCACATGCTTCTTCTACAGGTTCCGGCTCCGTCGGTTTGGCCGGATCAGGCTCATCAGTCGTGGTAAAGCGGTTAGTGAATAATGCACGCATGACTAATGTAATATCTAGTTGAGTATAGTTACAAATATAAATATATTAAGTTTGTACAGTTATTAGAAGTATGAATTTTGTACAAAGTATATATAAAAAGACAGATCAGGCGTTTCTCACGTGACGATGTGAACTTGTACTGTTTGGACTGTGCTTATCATGGTGTCAGCGAGGAATAAAAATAGATTTTTAGACGGTTTCGGTGAAGATGCGACACAGCTGAGGACGATCGATCGGTGAGGAAGATGCGTCGCGGCCACAGGCGACGCACAAATCTCGTTTTTGGTTGTGTTGTGGTTTTTTTTCGTGGTGAGAGGAGTGCGTGCAGGTTTTTGGGGGGTGTTTTTTGTGTTGAATAAAATTGATAAATTTATAACTTTCTGCTGCATTTATACACTTTCATTTATTTTTATTTTTCGAAACATACCACAAATTGACAGAGTTAGTTCGATAAAAAGGAAATTATGATTTCATTCAATTAAAGTAACGTTGTTTTAAATTAAATCGTCAGTCCGGTCAAAAATTAGCATTTTTGAAGTTTTGCGCAGTCAATCCGCCTCCAATTTCCGGAGTTTGCAACTTCCTGCAATCACCAATCCCCAAATCACGACCCAGACTACACGCCAGCCCCGTCCAAAGTCCATCGCCAGCGGCTGTTAACGAACTCCATACTTTGTAGTGTGTTCGACGTTCCCTCGCGTCAAAACACGCACTGTTTGTTGTTTTCCGTTCACTTTGGTTTGGCTTTACGTGGGCCGATCAGTGATCACCCTCCGTCTCCAGCCTAACAGTCCAAACCGCTTTCCATCTTCTCTTGCCAGTGATCTGATCCACGTCATTCGTGTTTATTTTTGCGCCATTTCCATCTATGATGTCCATCTTTTCGAAGACCCTCTCGACGGTGAGAGGTACAGCCCCTCGTGTTTCATTCTTCACGTCGGTGTCGACCTATCGACTAGCTTCCTCGAGGCCATTTGCTTCCAAGAATGCTCCACCACCGACTTTGGAGCATCTCGCCATCGAACAGCGCGGAAATGTCTTCAATGTGCAGCTGAATCGGCCGAAAGCGTTGAATGCTGTGACCGGGGATACTTGGAGGTTGGTTTTCTAGGCATTTTTGATGACTTTTATATATAAATTTTTCCAGAGAACTCAAAATCGCCTTCGACTACCTCCACCAAACCCCTGCCTGCCGTGTCATCGTTGTCACCGGGAATGGCCGCGCCTTCTGTGCCGGTCTCGACCTCAAATCCGGTGCTGAGTTCTTCATGGGCGTTACCCAGGATGAATCACTCGACATTGCCAGGAAGGCTAGTGAAATCCGAGCCTTTTTGAAGGTCGCCCAAGAAGCTTACACGTCCATCGAAGCCTGTCGGAAACCGGTCATCGCGGCGGTCCATGGCTATGCCCTCGGGGCTGCGACGTCGCTGATAACGGCTGCCGATATCAGATACGCTACGTCCGATTCAATTTTATCCATCAAGGAAGTCGACATTGCCATCGCGGCCGATGTGGGGGTCCTTCAGCGGATTCAGAAGCTCGTCGGCAATGACAGTCTCACACGGGAGCTCGTGTTGACGGCGCGGAACTTTACGGGGGCGGAGGCGAAGGAATACGGTAGGTTTTACATAGTTTTGACAAATTTGGGTTTTAACTTGTTATTCCAGGCTTGATATCCCGAACATTCCCAGACAAAGAATCCCTATACGACGCTGCCTTCCTCCTCGCCGATCAGATCGCTGCCAAGTCACCCGTCGCCGTCCAAGGCTCTAAATTGGCATTGAACTACTCCCGGGATCACAGTGTTGCCGATTCACTGGAATGGATGGCCAACTGGAACATTTCCATGCTCCAATCTGAGGATTTGATCAAGGCTGTCATGGCGGCGTCGAGCAAAGGTGGCGATCCGCCTAAATTTAACGATTTCTAAATCCCATTGATTACTGTAATATGCCCTGTGATAATTGACGTTAATTTATTCATAAAAAAATGTACTAATGCTCTGAATCGTGTTTTTATCGGTTATCTGACCGTCAATACCGTAACCAACCTTTCTTTTTTATGATTTTATGTATTTTTTTCAGCAACCATGTTCAACACAGGCAAGTTCGCCGGCAAAACCGTTCTCATCACCGGTGCTTCTCGCGGTATCGGCAAGGAAATCGGTCTCAAACTCGCCAAGGATGGCGCCAACATTGTCATCGCGGCCAAGACCACCGAGCCCCACCCCAAGCTTCCCGGCACCATCTACACGGCCGCCGATGAGATGATTGCTGCTGGCGGAAAGGCCCTTCCTTGCGTTGTCGATGTCCGTGATGAAGCGTCTGTCCAGAAGTGTGTCGAAGATGCGGTCCGTGAATTCGGTGGCCTCGACATCCTCATCAACAACGCATCTGCCATCCAGCTGACAGGCACTTTGGAAACGAACATGCGACGCTACGATCTGATGCACTCCATCAACACTCGAGGCACTTTCCTGATGTCCAAGACGGCGATCCCCTACCTGAAACAGGCCAGTAATCCGCATATCTTAAACATGAGCCCGCCGTTGTTGATGGAAACTAAGTGGTTCGCCCCGCATGTGGCTTACACGATGGCAAAGTACGGTATGTCCATGTGTGTTTTGGGCATGCATGAGGAGCTTCGAGGTGATGGGATTGCCGTGAATGCACTGTGGCCGAGGACGTTGATCTGGACGGCGGCCGCTGGGATGTTGACTGGAGGGACTGGTGAGTCGATTTAGCTTTCTGGCGTCAAAAAAGGGTTTCCTTTAGACGAACAACGCAACGCTTCCCGCAAGCCAGCCATCATCGCCGATGCCGCGTACGCCATCCTGAGCCGCAACTCCCGTGAAACCACTGGCAACTTCTTCGTCGATGATGAAGTTCTCAAATCGGAAGGAGTCACGGATCTCGACCAATACGCTTATGACAAGAGTAAGTCGCTTCCAACCTTATTTTAAACACTTTCCAACCCACACTTCCAGACGCCGAGCTGACTCCCGATTTCTTCGTCCCGCACGTTGAGTACCCCGACCACAAAAAGCGAGTCAAGAAGATCTCCAACGCCCCTCAAATCAGTCTTAAAGACGCCCTCATCAATCTCCAGCAAAACCTGACCCCCGATGTCGCTGCCAAGATCGGTGCCGTCGTCAACTTCACCATCACAGACACGGCTGAGGGCACGAAAAAGTTCTCCATTGATTTGAAGAAGACCGGCAAGCTCACCAACGCCCACGCCGAGAAGGCTGATGTCACTTTCACGCTCAAGGAGAAGGACTTCATGCCGCTTTTGTCCGGCCAGCTCAGCGCCGCCAAGGCCTACGTCAGCCAGCAGCTGAAGATCTCCGGTGACATGGGTGTTGCCCTCAGGGTGGAAAACATCTTCAAGAAGTCCAGCGTCCAGAAGTAAGCTTTGAAATTCGAATCTCTCCCCCTATGCTTGAAATTAAATGTAACTAAATTCTTGTTTGATATACTATTTATTTATGGCGGTGATAAGATGAAATTTAAAATGCGTTTATACAGTAATACGTAGGTACAAATTTTGAAATAACATTACATTTGCAATCTGTAAATATTGTAAGAATTCAATCAAGCTCACACTTGTAATACGTGCAAGAAGAGAAGTAAAATACATTTCACAAGGGTGGGGTTTGTTGTCATTGTTTTGTGGCACTACAGTAAGTCTGTCAGTTATACCGTAGGTTACGTGGCTGATCGAAGCGTGTCGTCACGGGACTCTCGCGAACATGAACGACGGAACTGGCGCCACCGCTTCGACGAGGGCCGTAGATCATCTAAAAGTGAACGAGAAAAGGTTAAATGGTGATGGATTACTGTAGTTTTGAAATTTTTTAGATACATTAGCAGCGTTAAATGTGCAATAGTTTGAATTTGTCGGTTTTAAAAGTTGTAAAAAGCGTAACGGCAGTCATGTTACATTCGGATAGGGCGGCACACTACAATCTTTTTCAGCGAAAAAAAGCAAAAAAGGGGTTACGGTACGGGCTTATTCAACGGGAATGATAAGCTTGCCGGCAGTGTAGTACACGACTGTCTCGGCACGACTGCCGCTGCCACCGTTGCATGATACGGTGGTGACGGAGGCGGAGCCGAAGGATTCGACCGATACGACACTCACCACATCCGGATCTTGGGACTTGAACAGTTTGAAGCTGCCTGTTGGGCTGCCATGATCTTGGCCTTGATCGGGGGAACGGAGGAGGAGCGATGCTGGCTCAGACTCCGGACTAACAATGATCGAACCCGGGCTGGCAGGGCCGCGGGCGCTGCTGCGGGCGGCGTGTAGAGAGTCTCGACGGATGCCGCTGAGGCTAACACGCCGCCGGTGGTCGACGACATCGAGTGTGGGATGCTCGTGATGCTGGACAGGGTGCTGCTGCTGCTGTTGCGACGCTCCAAGCGGCGATGCGAAGGCAGGGGCGGGGGTTGGGAGTGCCGATGGCCCGGTTGAAGCTGGGGGTTGTGGTGGTAGCGATGGCTCGGAAGGGCTGGTGGCTGTGAGGGACGCGGGTTCGTCTTGCTTCAGAGGGTGAAAAGAAAGCGATTGGAAAGGGTTTGAAAAAAGCATTCACCAAAAAGCCCAAAGTTACAGTAAAGCCACCCAAAAAGCATCAATCAGTGTTCAAAATGGCTCACCTCATCAAAACCAGCCATCGGATACCCGCTGTTTCCATCATAGTGTCGTTCATAGTACGGTTGTTGCTGCTGCCATTGAAGATCGTCACATGAAGCTGCTAGCGACCTTGGCATACCGTATCCTTGAGCAAAGCCGTGATTAATCGCATCAGTCGACACCGCTGAAGATAGCCGATGACCAGTCCTCCAATTTTCCAGCGTATCCTCCAAGTTAGGCAAGCCCAATTCGCTCCGAGAACGACGGAGCTCGTCTTCCCGCTCCTGAATGGCTCGAATCTCGGCAGCGATCAGAGAGTCGCCTGCTTTTTGTTGGTCCAGATCTTGCATTGACTGACGCTTGTTTTCGGGGATCTGTTTAACCGATACATCATAAAGTCGTCGATGATGCCGCGGACCGGCGCCATTTTTAACATAGCGGCCACTTCCGGAAGAACGGTGCGGGGTCGGTGCCACTGGCTGAACTGGGGCCATTTGACGCGGAGTTGCTGTATTTTGCCGGGCTTCTGGCTCTGTTTGAAGGTTTTCTGACAGGTTTAAAAGGGTTTTCGGCACTTCAATGCCGAAATCACTCAAAATATTCGGATTTTGACGCATGTATTGCAAGAATGCATAATGTTCCGGTGACATTGTGACAGTTTGTTGATTCTGATGACTTTGATGGTTCTGTTGTGCTGTATTTTGACTCTGTTGTGGCGGCTGCGATGTTGGAATCTCCGGCGGGGCATAGTTCGGTTTACCCATCGACGTAGCAGGTCTCGATGGCACGGCACTAGTAACTCCGCTTCTAATCGGCTCCCGGTCGACATTATTCAAGGCATAGCTGCTCCCACCGCGATAATCCCGCTCCGGAAAATCGCCTCTTTCAAAGCGGTCCTTAGCAGCACCAATATTTCCAATGCTTTCCCGACTGATGGCACTTCGGATGCGTTCCCGATCATACCATGGCTGATAATCGACCTGCATGGACAAGCATTCCATCGATTTACCCTTATACAGGCTCTGCATTTTGTGGTTTGAGGCACTTTTCTGCAATGCCTGACGCTCCGCCACAGCTCTACGTTCCGTTTCTTCGATCTTTTGTTTGCGGTGTTCCGGAAGTTGCGAATCTTTGGGTATCAGTTGAGGGACCTTGCCTGAGGCTACAAGTGAGGCGGTCATAGCATCGTTGGAGCGCCATTTCGGGAAGCCGAAGGGACGTCGGGAGCGGTTTTGGAGTTGAGATTGGCGTTGCTATAATATGACTGTTAGAAACGCCCACGCTTTCAGTAAGTATTGGAAAAAATTTAAATCACCTTCTCCTGTTGCTCCCGCAACGAATTCTGTTCCCAATACTGCCTTAAGTTCGGCGTGTTTGTGTTAATTTTCTTCTCTGCAATGCGTTGCCCGATCCAATAGTTGTCGGTGCCTGAAATTCCATCAATAAAATTCAAAACTTTTGATTGACATCCATCCTTGGCTGCCGTGAACCCTCTTCAAAAGTTGCGATTCTGCGCCCTCCTGCTGTTTGCGTGTTCAAATGACTTTATTTAAATTCAGTCCGTCTTAGTCTTCGAAACTGGCATGGCGTGGTGACAGCCAGACCAATAGACCATTTTTCAAACATTGACCACTTCCCACTGACCAGAATGAACATCCTTTTGTCTAACTGCCCTCTATCTACGGATCCGATGTATCCATTGTGCGTCACCATGATTCCCACCCTCAAGGGATCAAAAATATTATGTCCGTTCAGACTTCTTTAGACCTTTTAGTGCTGCGATTTATCCGGATAGCTTGCGGAGGAATTCGATGTCCTTCCAAAAACAGAAGCGCGAAGATGACCTGTCAAAAAGTGGACACAAATGACCATTCGGGAGTTCCAGAAATGCAATCTAATTTTGCAGTTTTAAAGTGACGAAAAAATTGATTCGTCATGTTTTCTATCGGCTGTCGCATCAACATCTATGCAAACTTGGATAATTTTCTTTAAAAACTATTTTTTTTAATTGCAAAAAGTTAAACCCAAAAAAAGCTAATGACTGGTGTCATTACAGAACTGCTAACACCAGACCGATCAAAGGAACCAAAAAAAAGGCCTAGCTTAATCGTTAATCGCTCATCAAGCAAAAAACCGAATCCAAATCCATCCGAAAATGGATAATCCACCGAATTAGCGTGAAAGCATGCAATCTTAGAGGGATCAAGTTGCACGCATTGCGATGTGAAGTTTTTTTGGTACGCTAAGTGCTTGATGAGAGGGATGGATTCGGTCACTTACATTAGAACTTTTTTGAAAAGAGGAATTAAAAAAGTGCAAAAATGATGGAAAATGAAAGACAACAGAAAATGCCTACCAAAATACTTGACTGGCTTTACAGGCTCATCAATACCGCTATCACCACTCGTTTCACTATTGTTGCCGTTGCGGTTTTTGGGCCGCTGGGAGGATTTTAACATTTTGGGGATTTAATTGGTATAACTTAAGAAGTTTGGTGAAATGGGTTTAGACAGATTGCATGATTGGTTGCTTCTGTAAAAACACTGGATAGGAAGTTTGAATTTCACGATAAGTTACAGTTTTCGAAAAGGGCGGCAATTATGATTGAAATGCAAATCGAAATGTCAAAACACGCCATCAAAAAGTCAAATTCCAAGGCCAATGCACCATCGGCATGCAACACTTCGCCATGGGTGGTGTTTTAACCACAGGAACTAACTGTGAACAACCTCTCTGAAGTTAAAGAGACAGACTCAGGGCAGGCTTCGGAGAAACAGGAGGGGCGGAGAGCGCCAAGTACGTTCGTGCGCGAAGCGCGAAGGGCCTCTGGCTCTTCACTGGTCGATCCGAACCCGAAATCCGAAAAGACTGTCTGTGAGCATGCACACAGTGCGATTTTCCAGAGCCCAAATGACACTGGGGCTTTTAAAACATTAGCCTTGAGGGGTCAACCAGCAAGCCTTGGAAAAAGCACACTTTTTTGGGTGAGCAATCGTGTTTGGCGCTTGTTGGACATGAGAGCGCGCAGATTTCGGGATTCTCCTCCCAATTGGGGGAGCTAAATGTGAATGTGAAGGTGGACAGATTTTTGGTCAAGTAGGGACTTGCCCTGAGGTCACAAACAGCTTGAAAGGGGTAAAAAAGGGGTTTGAGTGAGGTAAACAAAAGTTAAAACAGTTGTATTGAACGATTTTTGTGCTTCAATCGTGTCAATAACTTTTTTTTTTAATTTCAAATAACAAAAGTGAACAATTTGCATCAAATCACCGTTCAGGTCAAATATGTGCGAATGGCTATTCCCTTCAACAAAAAAATGTGCGAACGTGAAAATCCTTCAACTCACCAATTTTCTGATCATTGCCACTGGCCCATCCCTCATCCTCTGTCGAGCTATTCGAAGCTACTCCGCTTGGAAATTTAGCTTCCCGACGAACGTCCTCAGTCAGAGTTACTGTTTTTGGTTTGTTTTCCTTGGCGGGGACACTTCCGGAGGATGAGCTACAGCTTGAGGGTGTTGTTGGGGGTGTTTCATCGGTGGATGAATCGGCTTGTGTACGGTACTCTGGAAACTTAGCACTTTTATAAAAAAAAAACTTTTTCAAAAACAGTTGAAAAATACCATTTTTCCTAACGATCTTCTCATCAACCACAGCATACTCCCGAATTTCGCTCAAAAAACTACGCTCAAACCGGCCATTGGCCCCAGGCTCACGGATTTCGACGCGTCGGGCCATGATTATCTTTTCCGAAATTTAGAAAATTCACAGTTTCACCTAGCTTAGCAGAGCAATGGGACGTCAGACACTTGAAGATGGGCTCCAACAAGTGGGAATGACTTCTCCAAGTGTTTCTAACTTATAACCTTTGCGCCTTGGCGACAGTCAGTGAGAATGCAGCACAATGTTTTGTAAAAAAGGCGCGGGCGGGTTGAGGATAGACCGCTGACGAACTGTTTGCCCATCCCGAAAAGCTGCTTTTGTCCGTTTTTTCGGGCCGACTTCCGCATGTCTTTTAGCCCGTTCACGTTACAAACAAAGGTTAACAAAAGCTTTTTGACTTGATTGTAAGTTGTTGGTGCAGCTTGCATGGGTATCCGAGTTAGAGAAGTTTGAACCTGTCTGACTATTGGGTTGGATTGGTGTTTGGTCCCGGTAATCACAAAAGAACATATGCCCTGAGGGGAAGTTTGGGTAAAATGTGAAGAAATTGACTTACCATGTGGTAGAAATGTGACATGAAGTTGAGACCGTTGCCGAGCCTGATTCAATGCCACGAAACCGCCACCGTTTCTCATCATTGGCGGATACACTGGCCGCAGGAAGGAATTCCGCGCAGTTTGATCCAGGATAGTTTGCTTAAATTGAGCTACGTCAATGGCCTGATAGTAGTGGCTTCCGTCTTCATCGCCATCTGACTGCGGGGACTGCATGGAAGGTAAACTAAACCACACTCCAGCCGGCTGGCTTGATTGACTAAATAATATCCAAAATCCTGCAACAGTCCAGAGCCCACAGGTGTCGACAAGCTAGCTTATTGGTTCAATGATACTTGAATCAGTTCAACTTGATCCAAAGTAGCCAGGGAAGTATGACTGGACGCTCGTTTTCCCGAGACGAGGCAAGCGAGGAGGAGAGCTTCGATCCGCACGGGATGGCCGATGGGTTGGTTGAATATTTTCTTAATCCCGAAATATCGAGCTTCTTCGATATAATGCAGGGAAATTGGACGGACTATCGGCTGCCACCCGCACTTTCCTGCTTCAATGATGGGATGCGCGAGGAGGACCGGCGACAAATAGCACGCCTGGAGGGCTAGCACGTCACACCTGACGCGCTTACGTAAGCTCCTTCCAGGCTTTACGTATTAGCGGGTGGCCAATATTGGACGCTGTTCAAATGATACATTTTTAAAAAGTTTTGTGTTTGTTCTTTGTAAAATGACATGTATTTTCAGATTGACTTTATTCGTTGAACCAAGCCACGTTGTCAAACCACATGTTTTCCTTGATAAAGTATAACTTGCACCTGTTAAACATTAACTAGGATGTCGGAAAAAAGTTCTTTTTTTGACAAAAAAAACATTAAATACACGGAAACAGTAGTCTGTTCGCTTTTATATAAAAAATTTGACAAGACATTGAAAGCAAAAAAAGCACACTTTTTTCAAAAAACCGTTGAATGTCGGTGTGTCTGAGACCCCGTAACTTGCACAGACGTTGTTTTTGGGTGCACAATATGCCTGTTCCGCAATATACAAACCTTCATCAAGATTTTAACTGTTGCTTGTCGATAAGGCTTTGTCATTACAACTGTCGAGATGCCCAAAACTGCCGAATGAAGACACAAAACTGGCATTATCGTCAATGAAACAGCTGAAAACCTTACATTAACATTGAAAAACCATAATTGAACTAACCTCGAAGATTGCCAAATGCATTGATAATCATTACAAACGCCGTTACCGTCGGTAAAGCCAAGAAGCAAGTTGGTAAGAACGCTTGAACCCACAAACTGTAGATCAACTGTTTATGCAAATCGTACGTTTTCTTTGTCAATTTCAGTTTCTTTTCTTTCATCATGTGATTGATTCGAAACATGGTAATGACAGAACATGATCCAATGAAAGTTATTTGAATTGCCGCAAAAACGGCGTAGATAATCATTGATACAGGGTCTGATATAGCGTGACAACAATAATTGATAAAAGTTTCGTAGTAAAATGAATATTCTGTTTGGATGTAGTAACGAGTTTCTTCCGGACTTGTTACCGATGCAACAAGAGCTATTACAGTCGGAACTGGGTAGACTATAATGAATAGTGTGATGAGTGCCACCCCCTTTTTAGAATGGAAAAATGAAAGATTTCCTTGAAGCGCATAATACCGATAAAGCAAACCAATCAATATTGAAACACCAACATAACTCAATGTAAAATGCATAATAATAAAGTTGACATACTCAAAAACCCAATTAGCATTCACAGCAAATAAGCTAGTGCAACAGATCGCAGGAGCTGGGAAAATTGGCAATGGTGAATAGATAAAACTAATATGTAGATCGAACAGAGAAGCGGCGACTTGGAAGTTTAGGATGTAGTACTTGTAATAGCCCATATCTTTTGTTGAATGACACAAAGTCAAATAAATTGTGTATAAACCGATGGATAACACAATGATGGAATTTGCGTGCATGTATTTACTGTAAGTGTCAAAGTCATCAACACTCACTGGTGCGCTCATTGCAATTTGTAACGAACTGAATAGTTCCAAAGTGTGAAACGGCATTACTTTTATTTTTTTTTTGGTCCAAATTGCACCTGTCTGGTCTAAAGGACGTAAAAAATTCCTCAAATCTTTATCGTTTTTAGCTTTTTCCGTTTGAATACTATATTATTAATCGCGAAGAACTGACGCAATTAAAAACATAAGAGGGCGAGAAAATATTTGTGTTGTATCTGCAGGCCGGATATGACCCGCAGATATTGATGGTCCCGCGTGAGTAGACGAGTGAGTTGAGAAGAGAAGGTTTATTGAGGACGAAGTGTAACAGCAGCAAATACAATGGGAAAAGTGAACTATCGGTCAGTGGGACCGATGGGCTTATATAGGGGTCCTCGTGGCGTTCGCGAATGTTCGAACGCCCGGTTACAATAACAACAGGGGTGGCACACACAACAACAACAAAACACAACTGGCAGTCCAGAACGGGGTTCAAGAACTGCCGAATAGACATTTTACAATAACAAGCATTGTATGGATCTGGGGATCCAACAATTTGTTTTCTCAACTTTATGCATTTTGCAAAACTATTCAAAAGGTACAAAATGTTCAAATAATCAAAAATTACTAGTTGAAAGTCTATGAGAAACAGTAACTTGCACAGATGCTTTAGGGTACACAACGTGCTTATTTGACAATCTAAACGCTTTCATGAATATTCTTATGGTCGCTTGTCTGTACGGCTTTGTCATCACTATTGTGGATAATCCCAATACTGCTGAATGGAGGCATAAAACTGGTAAAATTGTTAGCGCCACCGCTAAAAACAATTTTTTTATTTGTAAATGTAAGAGCTAGACCGACCTCGCAAGTTGCCAAAAGCGTTGATAATCATAACAAAACCGGTCACAGATGGAATTGCCAAAAAGCAAGCTGGCAGAAAAGCTTGAACCCATAAACTGTAGATCAACTGTCTGTGTAAATCATACGTTTTCTTGGTCAATTTTAACTTTTTCTCTTTCATCATGTGATTAATTTTAAACATAGTGACAACGCAGCAGAACGCAATAAAAGTAACTTGAATTGCAGCCGATGCAGCATAAATAATCATGTTTACAGGATCGGATATGGCGTGGCAGCAGTAGTTTACAAACATGTCGTAGTAGACCGGATACTGTGTTCTGATGTAATAACGCGTTTCTTCAGGGCTCATTACTGACAAAACCAGAGCAATTACTGTCGGAACTGGGTAGACTATGATGAACAAAATGATGCTTGCAACACCCCTTTTGGAATGAAAAATATCAAGATTCCCTTGCAGAGCGTAGTATCGATAAAGCAGACCAATCAATAACGATACACCAACATAACTCAATGTAAAATGCATAATGATAAAATTGACATATTCAAATACCCATGGAGCACCGACTGCGAATATGCTGGTACAACAGATCGCTGGGGCCGGAAAAATTGGTAATGGTGAGTAGACAAAGCTAATGTGAAGGTCGAAAAGCATCGCAGCAACTTGAAAGTTTAAAATGTAATACTTGTAGTAACCCATATCTTTTGTTGAATGGCATAATGTTAAATATGTCGTGTACAGACCGATGGATAGAACAATAACACTATTGGCATGCATGTATTTACTGTAGGTGCCAAAATCGTCAACACTTATTGGGGCGCTCATGGCATTGGAATGGTGTTGACTTTCATGTACATAAGACTTAAAACTTTTTGAGCCGATTTCGATTAACTCAAGTTTCACCTGTACCAAAAGGTGCAAAACGTCAAATGCCTTTTTTGCTTTCGGTGCCAAGTTTCTGGAATGTACTGCAACTTGATGTTTATTTTTATTCATAGCCCGGTGTTATTCGTGTATGATACATAAAAGTTTAATCCAAGCTGCGTTTAGATTTTTTAACTCTTAAAATGAGAAAACGTGTCAATTGAAAGACTTTGTTACTATTTACAAAGACCATTGATGCTCGGTGTTTCGAATGTTGACTTAGCTGCAGAATTGAAGTCAATTTTGACTATTATGGGTGTCAAACTACATTTAGCAAAATGTGTAGGCGCGTCAATCGGAAACTCATAAACTGAACCATTGCATTTTTGGTTAAAGAATCTCTTTATTGTGTTCGTTTAAACAGCTTTCAAAAGAATATGCCCAGTCCATCAGAAATGCTATTCGACCTTTGCTCTCTTCATTATCCGATAATCGACAAAGAGCAACATCTGGCAGAAATCAAACAATAACGTGGCAAATACTGTGAGTTTTGTAGCCACAGAAAAAGTATAAAAGCATTGTCCAATATAAGGAAGTTGATAGAATCCGCTAGTTACAGCAATTTTAACGGAACAGTAGCATGTTCTCCGTATATTTGATTGCCGTCTGCCTGATCGCGAGCACCAAGGCTCAAACGTTGATTGGTCGTAAGTTTTTAAAAATTAGTTTTAACAAGGAATCTATAGATTACATTAAGCATGCCTCATGGGAACGTGCCCACCAGGCACAAATTCCGTTTGTGAAGCCGACGATATGTGCTACGCTCCTGCGACGACCACCACCACAACTACGACGACGACAACTTCTCCGACAACAACAACTACTACACAAGCATCAACGAGCTGTAATTTAATTTTTTTTGTCAACACAAGTTTTATTTGACATAAATAGTTATTTTAAGGTGCCGATGTTGCTGGAAATTGCGCCACACTGACAACTTACTGTACCAACACCGTATATTACGACCTCATGACAGAAAAATGCGCCAAGACTTGTGGACGTTGCTCTTCTACATGTAATTTTTGTAATTTTTCTTCTTAAAAAAAGTTAAACAATGTCCATTTTAGGCGCCGATGTCGCAAACAACTGCGCTGTCAATGCTAATCTGTGCAGCAATTCAGTTTATTACGACCTCATGACAACAAACTGCGCCAAAACTTGCAGTCGATGCTCTTCGTCGTGTAAGTTTCACAACTCTCAATGACAATTACAATATAGAATGTTTCAGCCTGTGTTGATCAGACCTCCGACTGCCCAAATCTGTCTTACTTGTGCAATAACACAGTCTACTACACCCTGATGACTCAACAGTGCCCGAAGACGTGTGGGCGATGCAGCACCGGAAAATAAAAACCTAACTTTCTAGGTTTTACCAGAGAATTAAAAAGAAATAAAGTATAATATCAAAGGTTTATGCAACGAGCAACTTTATTTTGATACAAAACCCTCATAATGTTTGAGTTGCATCAATGAAAACAAATTTAAGCCATAATACACATAAAACCGGTGTTGGACAACAACAAAAAAGCGAAACCGTAACATTGCCCAATAAATGCGACCAATTCTCACGGGATTAATAGAATGTAACGATAGATCTGAAGAACAGTGAATCGTGCCTTACAACCCTACCATTCAGGGGCTGTGTTGGTCGGACATTGGTTCCCAAAAGTGTGCCGGCACGGGTCCGCATTTTACGGAGAAGGAATAGCTGTCTCAAAGTGATGAAAATAGGGTCAGGGAAAACTGTCCAGACGATCCCCTCATTACAGCCTGGCGTTGTTAGCGAACCTTCATAGCGATAAAAAGAATCAATGTTAACAGGGAGAAGTGTCTGTGGCAAGAAGTGGTTGACTTGAACTTTTGTACCGAAAGTTGAGATTTTATCAATAGCGCCTTCTAGGCCTGTCAAAGCACTGGATTGGACGCCGAGGGCCATGAAGACCCCGATGACAGTGATGCCATCGGGGGTGGTTTGGGCGACATCGAGCAGGAGATCGGCGCGGACATGAACGAGATGCAATTCAGCCGAGTAATGAAGGCCTCCAACAGTATGCTCACTACCGGTTGAGTCGTTGGATGACCAGTGGAGGTGGAATTGGACGAGATTGTATTTGTATTTAAGGCCGCCGCCGAAGATGTAGGGCTGATATGGGCCCCAGGTGTCGAAACCTGTTCCGATTACTGTAATTATACATTTTAATAAAACTTTTCAAAACTTAAAAAGGTAAAGCCTTACCAGTATGACCATTATTGGTAAGATTCACAATACCAGCATTCAAATAATGCATAAAAATAAGCTTATCATACCGAGTCGGCTCCATTGTCCGTCTCTCAAAGTTAATTGGGGATTGCAGTTTGCCGGTTTTACATTCGCCAGTCCAAGTTGGCGGGCCATCATTAGGAAGATAGCCCCAGGCGTAGGCGGATGAAATAAGGGCGAAGAAAGTGAAAAACGAAGTGAAATTAGCCATGTTTCTGGAAATTAGAGGTTTTCAATGTTTGAAATAATGTGAAAACGGTTTTTGTAATCACGCAATGTCAAACTTATATACATAGAGCAAACACTAACGAAATCGGTTACAAAACATCAAGACTAATGTCAAATGTCAACAAAATTAATGAAATTCCGAAACCAAAACCACAAAACAAGGGCCAACACGTGCCGATTGCGGGGCTCAAACTGACAATACTGTCTGCCACCATGATGGTTATATACCATGTCCGCTCCGAAACACCTCCATGGGTGCACGCATCCTCAAATGGAGGCGGATCCGTGCAAGATAGGCGTCGAATCACAATGACTTTCGTCGAAAAAACGTAGAGATTGTGCTATCCCTGGTTCAATTTCGTTGCTTTCTATACTATCTCGCATCACCCCTGGGCCCCGCGGGCTCGTCGTCAACTCGGACGGCCTCATTAGCGTAAACCCCGCTTAAACAAATTGCATATGCATAACTTTGACAGTGCTGAGCCGCCGCCGAGCATTGCACCTTCAATTCAACTCCAACATTCTCACAGATGAACCGTACGATCAACGGCGGTCGGGAAGTTCACGTGTGCGTCGGTAGGTAGATTGTTGCGAGGGCGAGACGACAAATAAATAATACATACTTGACTCTTGCCCGATTATTGTTGCATTATGCAAAGCAGCAGCCACACCGTTTCGAGAACGAGCTGGACACAGGATTTTGTAGCGTGTTTGAACTGATTTGACAATATCGAAAGCGTGTTATCAACAAAACATGCGTGTGATAAAAACTTCCGGATAAATAAGCGTCCCATTGAATGAGGGAAAATCCATACAATGTTGTGTTGTAATAGTGACAGTTACAGCGGCGACACATCAAGATGGAGCTTATGTGTCTTCGGGATCACAGGCTATGCAAACAACAAAGGCGAAAAGCAATACTTGAGAGGTTAACTTTTTTCTAAGACCATGCTTTTTCTTTTATTTTCGTTTTATGGGGGTGGCAGTTGACATCATAAAGTTCAGAAGGTGCAAAAATGTGATTTTACTTCAAAAAAGCCGCCATTAAGACTGTTAAAAATGTGTTATTCACTCAAAAACACCTTTAAGTTGAACAAAGATTGCAAAAGCGTGTTGTATTTTACAAAAAATATGGTTTATTGTAATTAAACAACATAAAAGTTGACAATTTGAAGACAGAGACGGCGGAGGTTGCAGTACTTTGCTCGGAATCTGTCGCATTCGCCGTTCGCTAAGATCATTGAATCAGGTTTCCGCTTTAGGGTTATTCGAAATTGACCAAAAGACGCAATTAAATTGGTTTGAGTCATTTTTACCAGAGATCATTGGAATCAGTGTTGTCTGTTGAAGCATCTTTTACACGTGATAGATAAAAAAGTTGCCGACGGCGATGGACTTTTGGTCGCCATAGGCAACCGATCGGTCTGGAGGGCGGCCAAATATGTAGATGAAGGCATGTTTGGTGTTTGTGGTAGTTGATATTTGTGGCTTATCAGGGAGATCAATGTATTTCGTGGTTCTATTGGGAAATAAGTTGGTTTGGGATCAAGGTCAAAAGTTGATTTAACCTCTTTTTTTTTAAAGTTAAAAACTTTTAAGACTTGAAAATGCAGAGAACACAATCATTTAGACCACATGGCAACAGAAATCGTTAATTCCAGAAAAACCATTCACATTTTCGCACTCATTAAAATCATTAAAGTCGAATACTTAAGCTCAGCGAAATCCATTAAGCATTTCCAGTCTTCCATCTTCGAGCTTAATGTCCCCATAAATCAAAACGAACTCCCTCCATTAACTTCGTAAAAAAGTGACCATTAGCATCGTACAATTTCAAAGCAACGTAATATAGCGATAGACTTCTAAAGGGTCAATTCAAACTAATTACTTCAAAAATGAAAACACATCTCAAAAATTCTTTGTCGGCAAAGCATAAAAAACCACAACATGTGCCCACGTATAGCATGTACATGCGTTTTGATTAATTATGTCGAAAATGGTCCCAACCCGTCTGCCGGGCTTGCAAAAGAGAGCCGTGATTGAAGTGTATGTGCCTGCCGATGACGCCTCGACAGCCGCGTTCTCCTTTCCACCCTGGAGGCTTTTGACTTGATTGTTCAGAGTGGTGACGACGGGGCACAGATAGCTTTTGTTCATAGCTTCCTGATCAGAGACGTCCGTAATAGATTCGTTTGAGCTTGAGCCAACCTCGTACCTAACATACCGATCTATTCTTTACTTGTCTTGTGGCACTTCTTTGATCTGACCATTACGTAATGGATAACTACGACTTGAAAACTGACATTTCACCATTGGAACGGCTGTTTCAGTCATTTGGAATTTCTAAATTTAGAAAACTGTACATAGTAAATTCGTCACTATAATTCGTTTAAACGTTGCCAAATGGACTTGAGCCGGCCAGTTTAAACAAATTGGTTTCGGCTTTTTACAACTGTGCACTTTTTGTTCTTTCAGCTTTGTACTTTTTCCGGAACTTATCCAAAGCCCAAGTAATTTCTATTTTACCAATTCCTCATCGCTTCGGACCCTTCAAACCCACACTTCTATCAAAAAATAAATTTTAACCTTCCTAATTTGCATTTTAATTGTGATGAAAACCATGAAACACCCACGACGTCCGGCCCCAGGGCCAAAAAACCATTGACCAAAATTGCCTCCCTTAAATGTGCCATTCGATTAGCACATGCTTCGCGAAACCTTTTCTGTTTGCCATTACGGCATGCTCCTCCTTTCTTCTTTTTTTAGTTAAAATTAGATAGATAAATGATTTTTGGCCACCCTGCGTTGTTTATTGACCGTAAAAAGGTTAATGTTGAAAATTTCAATTTAAAAAGGGCTTCGAAATGGTAGTTTTTTCAGTTTCGGATGGATGTAGACGTCAGAAGAAGAATTTAGTCTAAATTTTTGGTAAATTCTTCCAAAATGCCGAGAACAGCGGACCATTTCGCCGAACTTATGGGCAATCCAGATACTGCGGGAAGTGTGAGACGCGGCCGATCGGGACTGTATGTGGTTCGGCCACGGACGAGCATTCATGATGGGAATGCATTTACGCAGAGGCCTATGACGGTTAGAGTTAATCGGAGCAGGTAATTTTTTGAACTTTTTATATAAAAAAGTAAAATTTCGGTTTCAGACCAAATTCTCTATCAGTAACAACCCCAAAAGCTTCAACCAACACCGAAGTCAGCAGTCCATCAGGTCTTGAAAACGCTGATATCGAGCAGATCAGCCTTGACGATGACGCCGACATGGAAATCACCGTCAATGAGGGCGGGAGCTTCATGGTCCTGCTCGAAGATGCCAATATGGACGGCGTCAAGCATCTTTCTGATAAAGACAGACGGATCAGAGCAATTTGGCTATGCGTTTTGGTCCTTTTCACCTGTTTAGCTCTATACCAAATCCACAATCAGGTCATGATGTACATAAACACCCCTGTGGCGACGAATATTGAAGCCGATTACCCGCAGAAGATCAACTTTCCTACTGTAGCTGTCTGTAATAATAACCAGTATCGACTGACCTTTTTGACTGGTGGAGTCGTTCAAAACAGGGTCCCGAGGAATACCAGCGTCCATATCAAAGACGTAGACCCTAATTCGACAAATGTCTTTGATAAAGCTCTTCTAAACTCATGGGACATGGACGCTGTCAAGTTTCTTCGTTATGCAGCCCACTGGAAGTCGAGAATGATCCTCCGATGTGTCTACCCAAATGGAACCCGATGCCGACTGGCAGACTTCAAACCAGTTTGGACAATGACAGGTCTATGCTGGGCCATCAATACGGACCCCCAGAATCCCGTCTACGTTCACGGCGCTGGTCCGAGCCACGCTTTGAAACTGCTTCTAAATGTTGAACGCTATGAACGAGTTGAATCTTGTTCGCCGAAATTCCGAACTACAAGTTTGCCAGGTCTCAAAATTCTTATCTACAACCAAACTGATATTCCTGTACAGAGTCAAGATGGAGTTAATGTGCCCCCAGGATTTACGATTGACATGCCGTTTAGAATGCAGCACAGACAGAAACTTCCTGGATTGAACTGTATTGCCGAAGATAAAGAAGATGGAGTTAAAAAGGCTCAGGATGCGAAGACTTGCATGATTATGCACATGTTGGCGGAAGTTGAGCGGCAATGTGCCTGTAGTATGAGACGGGCTTATCAGGGAGATGTTCCGGGTTGGTTTTTGGCTTTATTTAGACAGTTCTAATAAAAATTTTCAGGCGCCCTGCCATTTTGCAACGTCGAAGAATACTTCAACTGCGTCGTGCCCGTCTTCAAATGGGGCTACGATGGCGGATTCATGACTTTTGACTGCATGGCCAACTGTGATGAAATCGATTACATTGCTTGGCAAGATTTGAACGAACTCCCTGATCACATCTTTCCGAAACTTATCGACCATAATGACGACGAAGACGAGGACGACGCCGATAACGAGCTCGATGGCCTCTATGCTGATCTGGACCAAGGCGACTCCAACGATAAAGATGAGCACTACACTTGTGAGCAGAATCAGCTTCTCGATGACACTACCGTCAGTAGAATCAAACGTGAAGCCCATCGAGCTTATGAGAAGCAATCTCGCTATCAGGAAGACATTCTACTTCGAACGAAACGTCTTACAGAGAAAATGCGTCAAACAAGTACCCGAATTCAGGAAACACGCTGGGGATGGCGAAATGATAACTTTACTGGCATCTTTGAACGGCTTTCGGAATCTACTACCTGCTTCTTCAACATGAGCACTACTCATAATGACGTTTTTAATGCCATCAACAACAAAGGTGCTCACAGCGAGAAACAACGCGCTAAAAAGTTGATAAACCTCCTGAACAGGGACAACAATCTTGAAATCCTGAACATTGCTGACACAATCCACACCATTTCCGACACAAAACGGCATTTTGGATCAGAAACCATTGAAGAGCTGGAAAAGACCCTCGATTTCGTTGATCTATTCGTCCATAAAGTGTATTCCCTCTACGATGAAGACAGCTACACTGATAAATTGTCCAAAAGATTGGAAAGAGTCGACAAAATGATCATGTTGGTGGAGCAGTATGAAGCTGGCCGTCTTCAGAGGAAAGTTTGGGCTGAAAAGATGCAAGCCCGGAATATGCGACACTTTTTTGATGAAGACTTCTTTGATTCGTGGTACAACATTATCGTTAGAGAGCTGGATGTTATTTTGGGGAAAACTATCAACGATTTGGAAGAAGATGTAGATCTATTGCGAAACATCTCATCTGATGTCGGCGCCGTTTTGTTATTTGGAACTGCTGCTAACAACCACACAAAATTATGGAACGATTTTATTGAAGACATTTTGGATTGCACTTTTGGCGAAGTCAAAAATTTGACAGTTTCCATGGCGAAGGAGTTCAAAGACGTCATGCATGACTTCCAAACTGCATCGACGAATCTGTTTAGAAAGGAATTGACTGGGTATTTGGATAATTTTGAGTTTGGACCGAAGTTTGTCAAGTGAGTTTATCAAATTTTATCAATCGATAGCAAAATCTTTGATTTTAGAGAAAACTTTGCCCAAGTAAACGTCTTCCTGCATAAAATGAATGTCGAACACTGGAAACAAGAGTCAACCTACTCAATTTGGTCCCTGTTTTGCGACGTTGGTGGTGCTTTGGGCCTGTTTTTAGGGGCCAGTTTGCTGACTATCATCGAATTGCTGTATCAATGCTGCCGATTTGGAGTGGCTAATAATAAGTGGTGGTCCGTTGGGGCTAAATGGTGGGTTTTGAGTGTCTTTTTGCTGTAATTTTGTTTAACAACTATACTAACAAACATTAAAAATACTAACATTTAAGCAAGAAAAACAAAGACTCTGAAGCAGCGGAAAAGCTGTCTCCAATCAAGGAAGAAGATGAAAAACTGAATACTGTCGAGGAAGTGAAGGATGCCAGCACGCTTGAGTTTCCAAAAACTGATGACTTTTTAATGATGGATGACTGATTAACCTCAATTGTGGCTTTTTTTATTTGTAGCTAGTGGTTCTGCTTGCATAATCGATATTCGATCTCACTAACATTGCTAAATAAAGGCTTTAAAAAAACTTTTAAGGATAAGCACAAAATTCAACAATGCCGGAAGTGCAACCCGTCGGCAGTGGCACTCAGTTAGGCAAGCTTCAATGCGACGATGGTCCCGAAAGCCACGAAATACTGAAACAACTGGGTCGGAACCTGAAGAGAATTCCGATTCTGACATAGAAGATGTTCCGAAAGGAAAAAGATCGCCTGTAGCCATCAAAATTCACAGTAAAGGTGGTCGGCAATATATAATGGTGCCGACTGATGATCATGGAAGCAAGTTTAGGGTGATTCCGAAGCCGTTGAGAAAGGTTCCAGGTCTGTTTTCATGCGATCGATTTACAAATGCTCACATTAACGTTGATTGCAGGCATGATCCGTCAAAGCTTCCGCAGCAAAGACAAACCACAACACGCTGATTTCACCGAAGATACCGAACATCGAATAGACATGGATCTAACTGAAATGAAGCCCCCAGATGACGGCCTCTCCTTCGATGAATCCACATCCATGTCGTCGGCAACCCAAATTTCTGAACGACTAAAAAGCGTAGCAGCCTCTATAGAAGGCGGCAGTGTCAAATCGCCACTTGAAGACCAAGCCGACTCTATAGAAGGCAGCGTCATCGAAGCACTAAATGACGACCCAATCAAAAATGTCTCTGTTACTGTATCAGATTCGCCTGAAAACTCCATCAAGAGTGTGATCAGCGTAAAAAGTATTCCACAAAATAGCGAAAAAGTGTCATTGGCTTCTGAGAAGTCAGAAAAATCAAGAAGTCCACCAGTAAAGCAACTCTCAGCCCCACCAATCACAGATATACCTTCATCAAATACGTCTACACGGTCGTCGAAATCATCAAAGTCTCCGAGTACTGAAATATCGATACCGGAAACGGTTTTATAATTTATGTTGTTTTGTTAGTTACCGTATGTCATGCGTGGTAAATAAATAGTTGAAATTGTTTTTGACATTTCAAAGAAGAAGATCCTCCAAAATAAGCAAAAAATGCCATTTGAAAACTGAAATCTGCATTTTTGGTTGTCGTCTGTCATGGCAGGCATTGAATAAAGGTTTTGCGGTTCCATTCTCTCGTTCCCAGCGCCTCCAGAAACACACGAAGATCCAAATGGGCAACGACACCCCGCCGAAGAAGAAGCTTAAGAAGAAGAAGAAGGTCAAGCCGGTGATTCCCAAAACACTTACAGCTAACATTGGAGGTCCATTTTTACAACTTTTAAAACTTTTTGGCACTTTTAAACTGTCAAAAACCTTCAGAACTGCGCCGGAATGAGATGAAAGAAGAACCCCCAGAGGAGTTTGTAAACACGGCACCCAAAAAGTCGGCACCTCCTCCACCCCTAAAATCCTCTGATTCATCCTCCTCTGAATCCGCTAACTTTGAAACTATCAAAACTGTACAGGCATCGCCTACAGGGTCCAAGGAGTCATCCATACCAAAGCGGCCAACAAAAGTGGTACACGGGTCAAAGGAGGACAAGGTCATTGAATATAAGATCGATATTGGACGGACGTATTCCCAGAGTTCAGGGACGCTCAGCTATGACTCGTGTTTTGTGCCAGATCAAGCGAAATTTAACACTTATAAGGCGTTAGGGTCAACGGTAGGCCGAGTAAACTGTTTAGAACTGGGTTAAAAGTTTAATTTCAGCAAAAACACCCGGATCAAAACGCACAACAATCGAAAAAGGTGGAAGTTGTCGGCAAATTCGCGGAAGCCATACCCTTCGATCCGGCTACATTTTCTGGATTAGTCAAGGGCGAGCATTGTCCCCCAGGGGCAGGGCCGACTCCGGAATATCTGTGTGGTCGGCGTGAGATCCAGCTCGCAAAGGAGTCCATCAACGCGGCCATCGACGAATACCTAAACACAGATCGGGACGACCTGGACCTAATCGTACGTGTACAGCGACGTGGACCCTTCCCCATCGTATCACTCACAGTCACGACGAATCCCCGATGCAACATAGCCCCAAGCATCGCGAGTGATGGCGGCGAGTCCATGACGAGTAGCGCTGCCCAGAGTGTGGGTGCGCTCATTTTTTATTGATCTTTTTCGAGGCATGAGAAGCTGGGACTCTGTTTTTACCACTTTTTAACGCTTTCCCTAAACCCCTTTAAACAGAATCCCCGCTTCCATGTCCCTCACCAATCCCACCCAACCCCCTCATAGTGACCCTTCAGTCGACGATTGTCGCCTCGACCTCTGACGCCACCACGGCACGCTCCTTTACAAACCTGGTATCATCAGCGTTCAATCTTCTGGTGGGTGTGATTCGACCGTGTATTAAACCGAGCCAATAACCATACTACAATTGACACAAATAAGGTCTCTTTCTGTCTTTACTTCTGAATTTTAATAGGAATTCAACTTGTTTTTGAAATAAATTACTGTAAAAAACTTTTATTCATTTAACTTGTCTCGGGGTTGACTATCACAAGTATCAAAACAAAACAATGATAAATACAAAATTAATCTTTTCAAGATTTTTGATAAATAAATGGCACAGCCATTTTAAGGTTACTGTAAAAAGGGTTATTTTAGACTAGCTGATCTGATATCACAAAATTAATAAAAACAAAATAGGTTAGTGCGTAAATTGAAACGGATCTAATGACTATCTCATTGTGGTAATTTGTTAAAGTGCAGTTATGTTATAAATGGTATGTAAATGAAGGAATATGTTGATCACCGAAAATGCGGGTTGAAAGTCAAAATCAAGCACCGGTTTTTCGTCCACGTTTTCCGCGTTTTGATACGCCGCCACGGCCACCGCGTTTAGAGACTGGCTTTCGGCGGGCTGGAAGGCAATCGGGACAGAACCAATCAGTTTCAGGAGCTTTGGTTACGTTGACACAACCAAAATGGAACCACTGATATTGGCAGTGTTCGCCTTCACAGGCTATCATGTCGCCGTAGCTGATGGTTTGACAGGAGCAGTAGAGGTTGGTGTCGATGGCGACGGGGGCTGGGGCGTCGGATACGGTATTTCGGCGACTGGCAGCTCGACTACCGCGTCGGCTGACTAGTGAAGGGCTGCGGAGATCGGCTCGGGTCAGATTTGATCCGCCACGGCCTCCACGTCCACGACCACCTCGACCACCACGTTTGCCACGAGTTGAAGTCGAACTACTTTTTACAGATTCAGATGGCTTCGGAGACGTCATAGCGAAAGCCGCCAGCGGGTTAGAGATGGCGAAACTGCTTCGAGGGGACTGTGCCGAATGGATTGCAGCGGCGGCAGCTGTAGCAGCAGCTCTTCTCGACGGAATCTCGCCTTCTGCTTCAAGCTGAGCCGCAACCATAGCCACTTCCGCGGCGTCGGCTTCTTCGCGACGACGCTGGGCGAGGCGTTGTTCCTTCAGACGGGCGCGTTCAGCCTTCTTGGCAGCAACTTCCTCAGCGGTCAGCACAGGTTTATCGATGGATTTCCGGGTGGCGATGCGTTTGCGGGTTGAGATCTTCCGAGCTGGCTTCGCTGCCATGGCAGCCTTCTTGGCTTGACGAGTCACATGTCGTTTGGGCTTTATGACCTTCTTCACCTTCTTGTAAACCTTCTTTGGTGTTGTCTTTTCAGCCTTTTTTGGTGTCTTTGGCTCCGGGGTCTTCTTCGGTTTATCAGCCTTCTTCGGGGTTGCTTTCGGTGACGGCGTCTTAGACTTTGGTGTTTTTTCTTTCGGTAATGGCGTCGGTTCTCGGGTAATTGGCGGCATCTCTTCAGACGTCTCAAACGTGTCTAACGGCGTTTCTGGACGCTCAGGCACTTCGGGAAGTGCTTGTTCAGGCTCAGAAACATCTGGTACTTTTGGAAGTTCAACTTCAACCTGTTCTGGCTGGGCTACAGGTCCAACAGGCTCTTGTGGTAGATCTATTTCGATTTCCAATGGCTTCTGTGGTGTTGGAGTGGGGGCTGGTGGTTCCTCCGACGGTTCAGCTGGCTTTTCGACTTCCTTTGGCGGGCTTGGTTCATGTTTTTTGACAGCTTTTGAGGGTGTGAGGGGTTTCGGTACGTCATTTTCCTTTGGTTTTGGTGACGATTTTAAAACTGGTGGTTCCGGTTCGGCCGAATTTGTCTCAATCTTGATCCGTTTCATCAACGGCGAACTTCCCTGAGTATCCGGAACGAATCCACGCTTTGTCGAGGCCACACTTTCGGACTTATCGGCTGATTCGGAGCTAGCCTTGCTTGTTTCGCTTACTGTTGGTGGAGCTGTAATGATTATATATATTTTTTTATTTAAAATTGTTAAATTTTAACTTACAAGGTGTCACAGAAGGGAAAGCGATCTGCCCAACTTCCCCATCGATTTCCACTTTAGCAATCTCATCAGAATTTGCTTCATTTTCCTCCGCTTCCCTCTTTGCCCGCTCTCTCGCTAGCCTCTTTTCAGCCTTTAATCGTCTCAATTCCGCCAGCTTGTTGTGTAATCTCTTC
Organism: Panagrellus sp. LJ2284; assembly: GCA_024447225.1. NCBI lineage: Eukaryota > Metazoa > Nematoda > Chromadorea > Rhabditida > Panagrolaimidae > Panagrellus > Panagrellus sp. LJ2284. Next base: position 8,697,018 of record JAMRYC010000004.1, read on the forward strand.
ATTTTCGGCACACTCGCCGGAGGGGCTGATTTCTCCGCTTCTGCCGCCGCGGCCGCCATTGCACTGATATTTGCAATATTATTGACGCAATCGATGAATCTCTCATTTCGAACACTTTTCTCTTCTACCGCAAGCCTCATCTGACGCATCGTCAATCGAAGTTGAACCATGTGATTGCGCCGAGATTCCGGCGGATTGGCATGATCATCGATGAGTTTCCGGAGTTCATCCATCTTCTTTTTGAAGAAATTATCGACCTGATTGACTTGCTTCATCCAAACCAGGCAACTGCTTTGTAGTGGTAGTGATGGATCCTCGCCGACGCCCTCATAATCGAACGGATAAGATTGCTTCAAATTCCGACGCTTTGGTTGATCCGCTGGCGGCTCTGCCGCCTCAGCGGGACTGTGATTCATTGCAATATCGATGTCCCTGGAATGGAAAAAACTGAATAGAACAACTTTTTAACTGAATTGCAAGAAATTCCCGAGAATGGTAGCCTATTTGGAGCTAAACTGGCACGAAAAGGGGATAGAAAGGGCAAACGACAAAACAAAGCTTCAAATGTTTATAGAAACAAACAGGGGGAATATTATATTTTGGTTTCTCACGCACGCAGCTTTTTTCGGAAATGTATCTGCGTTCAAAAAATGTTTATCATTCAGGCTGTCGGCAAACCCGTCAATCTCGACTTTCTGGTGGAAAAAAGGATTGGAGTTAAAAGTGCACTGAAGAAAAACTGTAAAAAACCAAAAAACTGTCCATCTTAAAAAAAAACTGAATATTTTGTCTACCGTCACCTCAAAAAGTGAAAACTAACTGTTAACATCCAGAAAACAGATCGATTTGGAAGAAAAAACGACAAAGACATAGTAAAAAACAGCCCAAACTGATTCGCCGATATCGATATTCGACAAGTTTCAACACACTTTTTACAAGAAGCTCAAAAAATGATAGAATCAACTGTAAAATATGGCTTTAAAACTGTTTAGCCGATGAATCAGATAGCCTGCTACAATATAAGAGCAAAAAAGAGACAAATTAGCAGAAAAATCAGTGTTAAAACTGCCTAAAACCACTTGACATGTACAATTACCAAGAAACATCAAAAACTGGTCCGCAGAGAGCTCGCACGCGAGCTGCGGGCTGCTTTCCTAACGGGAGTCCTCCGAAGGGGGGTGAAAACGCGCACGCAGCCCTCGGGCGAGGTGACTCGGCTGCGCTGGCGGTTTTGGTCGATGTCTACACCGCCGCCGGCGGCCAGTCAGTCAGACAGTCAACAGTCGACGATGCGATGTGGTGTACTCTTTCGGTCGAGGGCCCTTTGTTGGGGTTTATGACATGACATGGTCGTTATGGAAACAACGCTGTAATGGTTCCTGGTAGATTTGTACGAATATAATGTCATTTTTCGAGAAAAGTCAAAAATGGGTAAATGATAGGTTGTGAATCATACTATTTTAGTAGTTTTGCAGTTTAGTAGTTTGTTGTTTGATGAAAAATAACATGGCAATTAATAAGAAAACGGGTATTTAGTACAGTATGCTTTATTTGGTGGGTTATAATGACAAAAACATGAGTTTTGTTTTGACTACGCCAAACAACATAATCATTTTGTCGTTTTTGGTGCACTTTGTAATACGCACTTTCACACCGTTGAATGCCTCAGGCTAAAAAGTGACAAATCTGAAAATAAAATCCAAAACTGCAGTCAACATGTTGAATTGAAATCGCTTGAACACGAGTTTTGCTTGTTCTCCCTCGCTTTTAGCTACACACAATACAAAGCAAAAGTACAAATTCAATATTAAAAAAGAGTTTTATTTAAAACGAGGAACTGAGACATTCAATGTCTTCAAAAAACGATGACTGATTTTTAAAAACTTTCGTGAGAAATTTACCCAAATTAGCTCTCTGATTTCTTACAGTAAACCTAAAAAAACTTATTTAGTTTCCGTTTTCGTTAACCATTTACGCATAAACTATTTGCCTTTTTTTGTTATCTCGACCAAACTTTATCAATATAATAACTTTCAATGATTCACAATTGCCTAAACACATCATGAAGACGTCAGCATGACAAATTTAGACAATAACTTCACACTGAATTTAGTCACTAAACTTTAAAGCTAAAATTGGCTTATCCGATCACTTTTTTGCAATGTCTTTGCTTTGCTTTAAGTTTAAACAATTTCACAGAAATTTCCCCCCACCTGTCTAAATGAAATAGTTCAACGATCGTACCTGACCAAAACACATGTTTACCGCACTTAAAAGTCAAGTTAAACAGTTTATCTTAAGTGGTGATACAACTTTGGACCTGAAATTTGTGACTTGTGCCGTCTCAAAAGCACATGGTTCCAGTAAGTGCTTACATGTTGGTACCGCAGTCTTTAATCTTAAAACCCCCAAAACGTGAAAAACAGCCGATGTAAAATAACTACAACGAGGACATGTGAAAAATGCGAATTGCACATTGGGTAAATGATTGGACGTAATACTTATAAATGTGGTGTAGAAAGACACCCTTTTTGTGGGAAGGCGGAGTTTTGGGAGATACTTAAACACGTTTTCGGCAGATTTGCATTTAAAGAATTAGCTGGAGGGGTGATTTTGTCAAAATAAGGTTAAAATTTGGCAAAAATGAACAACTTTATTTTCGGCTATTCCGATCCTTTGATGTATAATTGCTCAAAATACACTTTTGATGAGTGGGAAGCGATGAGAAAGCCGAGTTTGGTCATGGGTTTGGTTTATATTTGCGGTGGAAGTGTCTATTGTGTGAGTTTTCATTGCTTTTTGTCATTACAAGCAATATTTAGCACTTTTTTTAGATTTTATACATCCCAATACTGATAGTCCTAATGAAAAAATCCTTCTTCAATCGCCCATGCTACCGTATAATGCTCTACCTCGGTATTGTAGACATTTCTTGTCTGCAAGTCATTTCATACGGGACCGGTTATTTCGCCATTAGAGGCACTTTGTACTGTAATGAAAGAACGTTGTCACATGTATTGGGTTCGTTAGCCATCGGTATGTATCATAATTCTACAAAAATACAAAAAGACGAATGTCTGAGTTGTAAAAATACAAAAAACACTTACAAAGATCTTTGTTTCAGCACTCTGGGCAACAAGCTGTGTCGCATGTTGCCTTTTGGCAATCAACCGATGTCTTACTGTATTGAAACCAAAAATAGCCGCATGTCTGTTTTCCGGATGGCGTACAAATGCTTTACTATGTCTGCCAACCATGAATTTTATCTATTTTTTCTTCTTCACACCTCCGGTCGTTTTTTCGAGCAATCGATATGCGAACTTTTTCAATCCATTTATCGATGTTCCGGGTTTCGACTTCCACACGGAAGAGAAAAGGGTAATAACCACTTTGTGTTTGACTTCAGCATGTTTTATGTCTCCATTACAGTATGACAGCACAGCCCATACCGTGAACAACCTGACCGACGCCTTCGTTCTGTGCTGCACGTATGCCATTTTTTGTTTCTACGTGTCTAAAGCAAAGGCGAATAGCGCAAGTGCTAAAGGTCACATTAATCGGACCTTCATCCAAGCAGCTATCATTTGCGGTATCAATGGCGTCGCAGCGGTGGTTTGTGTGATCATGCAGTTTATCGAAACGCCGATGGCACTGAACATTTTTGTGCAGGTTTCATGGCAGGCTAGTCATGGATCGCCTGTTTTCATCTATTTGCTTATGAATAAGTCCATTCGGAATGCGGTTTTGGAACTGTTCTGTGTAAAAGCCAGACAGGCGGCGTCGCAACAATCATCGGTGCTGAGCAAGTTCAAGCCACTGCCCAAGCCCAACCAAGTGACGAACCAGTCTTCTACCATCTCTTAAAAACGGAATTTTATGATAATTTTTTTAGAAATGTGTAGCCTGCAATTATACAACTAAAAATAAACTGTAATTTTGAACAAACTTACGATAAAAGCAATAAAGGGTTTTCGGATTGTTGACGGAGATCAGAAAGTTAAACTTTTTCTTTTAAATTAAGTTTTTAGTTTCAATTTCAATCGTTTTTTCTTTAAAATGTGTATGTATCATCAATCGTCTGCTCTTCTGAACCAAGGCCGTATCCAGCAAAAAATTTTATGGGGGGGACATGGTAAGGGGGGACCAAAGGGATTTTTCAGAAAAATTTTTTGAGCGGTTTTTGGAAAATTCAAAGGGGGTACCAAAGGGAAAAATTTCACCAAAACGGTGGAAAAACGACAAATCCCAATGGTCCCCCCTTACCCCTATTTTGCCGGAATTCGAATATGGGGGGGAAATTCCCCCCATTCCCCCCCCTGAATACGGCCTTGTTCTGAACCGACCAGCCTCCCACAAATGCGCGCACTGTGCTATTTGCACACCTGAAGCGCGCGCACTGTCCACTACCCTCAGCCCTCTAAACTCTGTTGATTCACCTTGAACCCGTTCCATCACTCACTGACCGATCCAGCTTCATGATTTCCTCACCGCTTTCTACCCTCAGGCAACATTTGGTATCCATCGGTTAGTGCAATTCTACCGACTATACATCTCATCAGCTCGCTGACTGCCTCTAATACTGAAATGTTGCTACGACGTTATCCAGATTCTTCATGGCTTTTGTTTTTTGCGTTTTGTTCGTCTGTTTTTGGTGGAAGTTCGATCCATGTTCATCATTATGTGAGTTTACACCTATTTTTCGAATAGCCATTGTTTATGTTTAGCCACACACAGTGAGTTGTTCAATGTTGGTCGTTTTTGGTGACGGTCTTAGTGACGACGGCGCTGAAATATCCACGGAGGAGTCACATGGGTTTCTGCGGAACAGCAATGGCCCGGTTTGGCCGGAGTACTTGAAGCAATTGCTTGGGTGTGATAAGGTAGTCCAACAAAAGCCTGTAGAAGTAAACAAAAAATGAGGTTTTAGTACATTAACTACGCGTACTCCGGCGCCCGAAGCGATCTAAACAACTTTTATTTCGAAAATTGGTCCGGAATCCAATGGCAAATCGATCAATTTCTGTCGCGACGTGGTCGAAGCCCAAGCAAGGATGCCATTATCGTTTTACAAACTGGAGGGCTCATCGACCTGTTTTCCGGCGAAAGCAACAGCAGCAGCATCATTTCAAATTTAAAGGCAACATTGAATGAATTGGCTGCCAGTAGATCGGTTGGGGAAGCAACTTTGGTGCTTATGAATCTGCCAGATTTGAGCTCCGCCCCGGGGTTGCGATTTGCGGAGGATGGGGCACAGATTAGAGAAAATTTTGGAGTTTCGATTGCTCAAATCAACATGGTAAGCTGTTCAATAATGGTTATTGAAGCCAATTCTGTGAAATTTCAGCAAATAAGATCAATCGCTCTCGACTTTTCCCGCCTGAAAGATCCCAAATCAAACCTGAACATCCGTCTTTTCGACCTGAACACAGCCTTATTCCGTGCTACAGCACCGCTAAACACGACAGAACCCTTTTCCTATCAAAAACCCGAAACTAAAGCCAAAGACCTGAACAGATACGCTTACCATGACCTCTGGCACCCGACCACGGCAGTCCATTTTGAGATTGCTAAAGATATCGTTACATTCTTGGAGGATGCATAGACTTCAGCAGTTCTTGATTATTTATTCCCGGTATTGTATCATCATAATTAACACAATGTTGTCCATATTGAATTTTTTGACATAAATATGAGGATAAGCATGTGAAAACAAGGATTCTGCAACCCCTGAGATAGGTTTTATCGACTTTTAGTCTGGTTAAAATTAGTATTTTAAAGTCAGTGGGCGTAAGTGTCAGGCCCTGTATCCGGATGCCTGCAGCACGTGATTGCATCGGCTTCTTGAGGCAAGGCTGCCGTCGGACTGCCTGTATTTTGGCGAAGGACATCAGGGAAATCTGATTCAAGGTCTGCCATGCGTCCGAGGAAGGGTGCGACCGTTTCCCAGATTTTGTTTTCACGCATGAGTTGGATGACGGCCTGGATTTCGGGTTGCATGTAGCGGTCTTCTTCGAGCGGCCTAGAAATTCATACTTAAAATTGAGCAATTTGGTTTGTGATGGACTTACTTGAAAACAGTTCTGACCAAGTCATAAACCTTCTGTAAAGTAGTAGTCGACTTTAATGGTTTCAAAAATTCCAACGCCTGGCAAGCTGCAATAAGCTCCATGGATAGAACGGCCTCGACATGTTCGACGACTTTCAACGCTTTCCGAGCCGCGAATCCGCCCATTGAAACGTGATCTTCCTGATTGCAACTAGTCGGGATACTGTCAGCACTGGCTGGATGGCACAAAACCTTGTTTTCGGATACTAAGCTGGCGGCACAGAGTTGGACTGTCATCAAACCAGAATTGAGGCCACCGTATTTGGTCAAAAAAGTGGGCAATCCACTCAATTCATGGTTTACCAATCTTTCGAGGCGTCTTTCGCTCATTTGAGCGAGTTCATGCACGCCGATAGCCAAGAAGTCCAGTGCTTTGGCCGGATATTCGCCATGGAAGTTGCCTCCGGAGATGATTTCCTCTTGATCGGGGAAGATTAACGGGTTGTCAGTGGCACTGTTGAGTTCTTTCGTCAGAATGCCTTTGACGAATGTCACCGTTTCATGAACGACACCATGGACTTGCGGCACGCACCGAAGTGTGTAGGCATCTTGGACTCGGCCACAGTTACGGTGAGACTCGGCGATTTCAGATGGGTTAAGCTCACTGTGGAGAAGGGCACGAAGACGTTGGGCTACGTCGTTTTGGCCTTTGTGCGGACGAACACGGTGGATTTCTACAAGTGTGCCGTTTTCAATTGCTTTTTTGATAGAGTTGAACTTACTAGCATCAAAAGCTCTTGTAGTCCCTTTCAAAACATCCAAAGTCAATGCAGCTACGACATCAGCCTGTTTGGCGATCTGTTCCGCGCGCTTGACGGCCAAAGCTCCTAAAGCTGTAACCATCTGGGTGCCGTTGATGAGAGCGAGGCCTTCTTTCGGGCCTAGTTCTAGTTTTGTGAGACCATTTTTAGCCAAAACAGTAGCAGCATCGTCCCAGCCAGTGATCGGTGACCACATACGGCCTTCACCGAGAAGGCCAAGGGCGAGATGAGCCAGAGGGCAGAGATCGCCGCTACATCCAACTGTGCCTTGTTCCGGGACGTACGGGACGGCATAGGCTAAAAGGGTATGGTAATAGAAGTTCTAAAAAAGGTAAAAGTTGTACCATTAAAAGCAGCAACGAGTTTGTCTACATTCTGAACACTAATCCCACTGTGGCCCTTGGCAAGGACATTGATGCGTAGAGCAAGCAACATTCGAGTCTTTTCAGGTGATAGAGCATCGCCATAGCCAGTAGCATGGGAGCGGATAAGGTTAAGCTGTAGTTGGCGGATGTCATTAGGGCCGATTTGGACGTTGGAGAAGGTGCCGAAGCCGGTCGTGATGCCGTAGACGACTAAAAAACCATTTTAACCACCTACTTTTACAACCTTTCATTACTTTAGTTAACCTAGACCCCCTCAGGCAGTTTCAAAACATCACGTTTCCATCACTACAACTGTTTTTTGCGCAATGATTGATGGCCTTTCAAAATGTTTGGCCACCATCAGCGTGTCTGTGTATCATACCAAGTACACTTCGGACTACGACCCTTCTACCCCCAAAATAAACAATGCAATCGACACGGACTTGTCATCAATCCATTTTTTTGCGATCACATCACTTCCCCTATCTATCAGTCTTCGTAGGCAATAAAAATCAACCCGAATCGCGAAGCCGCGCACCATGCAAACGATACTCTCGCTTTTTCAAACTTTTGAACTCATCAGTCCATCGCTGCACGCAAATTTCGTTGAAAATACTTATATTAGAGAGTCTGTGCACACTACTGAATCAACGCGTGTCATCTGATGCAAGGAAGGTGCATCCGTATCATTCTGATTCTTGGTCGATTTTGGATGCGATGCTTAGCGTTGAAAGAGCGCGTCGACTGCGCGAACGGACGCAAGGCGTGGGTGACAATTTCGATCGCGATCGGGTGTGTATTGAACTTGGAAGAAGTCGTGAAAAAAACGGATTCTGAGAGAATTCTAGTTGTCTGTATCTATGTTGCAAGTTTTTTGTGCCAGTTTTTGCTAATGGAAGTGTAAAAAGGAAAACATACTTTTATGTTCAGAAGCACACTTTTCCAAAAAGGTACGTGCCTTCATAATGCGATGCCGCGACGCGTTGTCCAAAACGATGTGGCATTTGCCGTCATGGCAATCAACAAGGTCATTGACAGTGAGACTGTAGCCATCGAGGGTCAGGATGCGTTTGCCGTCGATCATTTTGCCGAGGGGTGGTAGGACTGGGCTGAAATTGGCCAAAATAAGCATCATTTTCAATTTTTTGTGAACTACGAACCCTTCCAAATCACTGCCCAAACTGGCATCTGTATCCAACCTCTGCCTTGGCGTGGTCAACGCGCTGATACTCAGCGAGTTCATTGATTCATCGAGAATGGCGTCAAATCCCATGGTTAACTGAAACAGATAAACTCTAAACTTAGAATTGAAGATTTGCAAGAAATGGGTACAATGCCAATCGCGAATATCAGTATGATCACCTATTCCATCGCAACTTTTCACCTATATAGAGGCCATCAGCCGGAGCACGTTGGCGGGAAAGGGCGGTCCGTCCGACGAGCATCCAAAAAGATAGTAACCACTGTCTTCATGGTTCTGCAGGCGGACGGGCGTCGTCAAAGACGTATTTGAACACCACGTTGATGACACTACGTTCTAGAATGTAGGTCGAAATGGTGGATTTACACGTGAAATGAACATTTATCAAGTAAAAAGTGCCAGTTTAGAAGTTTGAAACTATAAAAATCGATCAAAAACACAAAATTGACAAACAACAGACCTAATTATGACTCTTAAAAAAGTTCATGATGAAGTATGACAGTCATGAGAAACAAAATAACCGCCCCACCACGCGACATTTGAGTAGGTCGTCATCAGTCAAACCCACGATGACACCTCTAAGTTTAGCCTGTCCTACCGTACTTCACCCCCAATTGTTTGCAAACGTGGTTTCTTACACCCATCCTAATCTTTGGTTGGTTATCTTTAGTGCAACACATAACTTATTTCCACAGTAATTCAACCGACAATCAACCAACAAGTTTGACAACCACGCTTTCTTCAGTCTGCGATGCCGCATTGAAACCCATACATTCCACGGTGACGGATGCAAACCAACGTGTTTCGCATTGGTTTCTATTTCCCTTTTTGCACGTGTTCCTGATTCGAAGTGCAGTGGGCGCTGAATACGGTCAATTGACTTACATCCGTGGGGATGGGAGCGCGATTCTGCCCTGGGGGCAAGGTGTCTGCTGCCACACACGTGCGTGAACGCGATTGCACTGGGTGCACTTTGCCTTTTGGAAGGCGATAGCGATCGACCACACGATTATGGTCATCCATCAACCAATCTTCAGCAATACAATGATTCAAATTGCGTTCGTTCGCTGATGACATGTCCCGTGGAAGCGGTCATCACGGACATTATCACGAGAGTTGGGCGCGGACGATATTATCGGATGGTCGTAAATAACTGCAGAGATTCTAGAATTTCATGGAAATAAGTTCTTTTACGGTGGTTAAAAGATACAAACTTTATTATTGTAAACTGCAAAAACAACAAAACACAACAATACAAAACGAAACAAATCAACAACTTACTAACTAGACCTCCGTCGAGTGCCAGCAGAAGATTGTTGCTAAAAGTAACCCATAATTTGACAAAAGACGGAACAACATCAACCTACAAGGCAAAAGGGATCTTTCATCGGGTCAAAGAAGAGGCTGGGGTAGGCTTTAATGATTTCCTAAACAGTTTTATCGATGAAATAAAACTGAAAAATGGGATTCGTAACTTACTCCACATGAAGCTTCAAGACACCGCTCCGAGCAATACCGTGATTGGCCGTGGCGTTCGTTCTTGCAAAGGAGGTTGAAGCATTTGGCCTTCTTGTCGCCGGATGGCATAATGGAGGGGATCTTTTTCGGTGTGGTGACGGCAGCTGGCAGGGTGAATGACTTCTTTGGAAGGATCAGACAGGACTGTGGAGCCGGGACTTCTTTTGGCTTCTTCTTTCCGAGTATAATTTCAATCCTTGGAGAAAGCGCTTCTTCCATGGGTTTGAATTGGACCGGAGGCGATGTTCGGGGCCTTTTGCTGGCAGCCGGAGGGAGGATAAAGTCCTCGGCAATCGGAACGTAATCATCGGGAACGGGCTTGAAGTAGGAGGCGTCGGCAGCGTTGAGGACGAATGCCTTGGGGGAAGGGGTGTCGATGTTTTCATTGGGCTCGGGAATGGTGGCATCTGAGATCTTCTCAATTGGAGGCTTGCCGGCAATGGGTCGAGGCGTTTCGGGCTGAAAAGACCGTCATTTGGGATGTAGATAGTATTATACAAACAACTTACAGCGGCCAAAACCATGCAATCATGAGAACAGAATTCAGAATTGACGAGTCGATGATTCGGACAACCAGTGAGGCGGCATTTTTCGAGGGTCTGAAGCGGTAACTAAAAACTTGGGCAAACAGAAATCGCCAATTGAAGCGTTGGGAAACAAAACCTACCGATGAAATGTAATCAATTCCATGCAGAGTTAGTGTATTGACGCGTTTTCTGTCCTTTCGCCAGCAAATTCCGGAGCAGTAGTCTGAAGTGGGGAGTTTTTGGGATTGGCAAGGTGAAAGACGGCACTTGTTTGGGTCCTGGAAGCGTAAATTGACTATTTAGAGGTTAAAACTGGAAAGATTTGCTCACCTGAGGAACGTTTTCATCATCAACAACGGGTTTATCAGGAAAGTCACCGCTTTCGTCAGCAACTTTTTCAGGCCTGTCTTCGTCATCATCGTCAAAGTCGGCAGTTTTCATCGGCCGAATACATTTGCAGCCATCGGGATTGCACAACTTGAACTTATCATAGTATTCGACTTTTGGTTTTGGCTTTGCTGGCAGCGCAGGAGGGACAAATTGATGATCCAAAGGCGGTGAAGCCGATGTCGATGGGCTCAAGTCATGCTTTTCGCCTTTCTTGGCCTTCGATGCTTCCGAAAATGTTGGCGAAAGGGATACCGATGCTCTTTGCTTGGCATTTGAAGTCGTAGGATACCGATTAGATGTCGATGTCGTGCCCATAATCGAGTGCCGAGGTGCTAGTTTCCCTAAAGTCATCCAAAATTAGCCAACTTTATATATCTTATCACCCTTAAAACAACTTACGCTTTATCACAACCTCATCCTCAGTATCCTCCTTCTCGCTCTCGACCACAGCCTCAGTACAGGCCCGCTTCTCGCAGTCTTCCTTCCGTACACACCCGAGACAGTGGCCACAATCGTTGCTTCGTACGCAACCAGCGCATTCTCGACACCGCCACGAGGTGATGGCACCAATGCTACTGCAGCATTGATCACAGGCATACTTGACAATGTTCGATATGTCTTTGGCGAGCTGAAACAAGTTTTCATCAAAATTTAGAGAAAAAAGTTTGAAAAAACCAACCTTGGCGCACATCAAATGAAGCCATTGCCCGCAGTAATCACACTTGATCCACGTTACGTTACGTCGGCGATTGCCACAAACGCAGACATCTTTGGAACGGCGCGTTTTGAGGATGGAAGGCTGCATAATCGGCAAAATGGCGGCTGTTATTCATCGGATTTGACGCAGTGGGTTTTGGGTAAATTTTGCCCGTACAGCCGGCGGCAAATAAGGTTTTCGTGGTGGGACTTTCTTTGGGGTTGAGGGGTGGGTGTTTTTCTTTCAATTAGAAATTATTGTTTTTTCTTTATTGCTGTTATGATTTCCTTTTTAAATTTGGTTGCTTTTTGGCAATGTGTTAATTCTTAAAAATTGTGGTAGTATTGAGCAATTTTTTGCACGTATTTTAAAAAATGTGCAAATCCAAAGTGCAATATTTATTACTTTTTGTTAATTTTTCGTCATTTTTATCACATTGAAGTATGCCTCCATGGATGGGGGACATTGTACCACAGCGGCCATTGTACCACACGTGAAGGTGATAGCACGGTTTGTCGGTGTGAATGCCGTTGATTGGGTGGCAAGCAGTGTGGTACATTGACCGCTGTGGTACAATGTCCCCCATCCGCCTCCATCGGCTAATTACACTTTTTTCACACCTTGAATGTCGTAGCTATCAATTAGCGCCGAAAATCCGCGCAAGGAAAACGCACCCTCACCCTTGGCGTTGTGTGTATAAAAGCCACCCAACAACAAGCGCATTTTCATTTGCTGTTGTTTTCGCCCCTCCGATTTGGAAGCTTTCTCGTTTAGCTTTTCCTTCTCCAAAATGGCAATCGAAGACGACAATATCAAAGTGCTTCAGGTGTACAACATCTCTACGGCAGCCAAGGACGATGTTATCAAGCAATTGTTCCAGTATTTTGGCCGTGTCACCGAGATTCAGGTTTGTCTTTACTTTATATATATTTCCCTCTTCAAAGCTCACCTTCTTCTCCCTTTCCAGGTCTATCCCGTAGTTCCGACGATCACCACCACCCAGAAGGTCGCCTACGTCCGCTATGAACGTGAAAAGTCCGTCGCCTTGGCCCAGCATTTAACGAACACCGTTTTCTACGATCGTGCCCTCGTGTGTGCGCCGAATGCGTCCAGTGAGTTGTTTTAGACGATTTTTATATATCCAAATGTATATTACCCCAGTTATAGATACCATCCCCGATGAAGAAACGGCCCTTCAATCCAGTGCTGTCCTCGGAAAGCGAGTCCTGCCCGCAGGCGTCCAGAACCACATCAAAGAAAACGAACATGGGCAAATGCAGCTCTACACAGTCGATCCAACGCTGACCAACCTCGGACTTCCACCATACCCACCCCTTGGACCTGATTTGGATCCGGAACGTGTCGAGGAGATCCGGCGGACGGTCTATGTCGGCGGATTAAAGAAAGACGTCAATCCGGAGGATGTTATCAAGTTTTTCAACACTATTGGCGAGGTTCGTTTCATTTCGGGGTTTTATTTGTCAGTAGGGGTTGTCAGAGGTTAGTGAATTCCCATTCATACTCTTGCTGGTCATGCCACCAATTGGCCATGATGGTTTGACCGACGATGGTGTAATACCATGTATTGAAGAAGAAGGTTACGAAATAGATGACCCTGAGGGCACCCCGACCGAGGACTTCTGTCATTTGGGCCATTGTTTCGTCGTAGCCGTGGCTAAAGTTCTCTTTTACGCTTAGTATTGTTGAAAATTAACTTACACGTAAAAAAGCAAAGCCATCCGAAGCATAAACAGCACCCAAACAAAAGTAGCATAGTAATCCATCTTGTCCTCAAGCGAATCCCCCAAAGGTTGCGGCGCCGTCCATTGTGCCATTGGTTTCATGCCCATGGCAGTGATTTTGTATTCTTTCTTGCAGATTTCACAAAACTAAACCCCCTTTTTAAACTTTTTTGTAAAATAAGCGCCCAAAAGCCCACCGCATTTCGGCTACTATCGCACCAACGCTTCAAACAAGCTTTATGCACGAAAGCATGCGAGCCCCGGCATCGGCAAGGGGCAATCAGTCTAGATCGGTGCGCTTCATCGAGACAGATCCGGCATACTCCGAAGGCTTCTGATAACAGGGCTGTCCTAGCGCTGATGGGGGAGTCAGTGGATGAGGCTTGGACCATGGCCGGTGCCTCAGGGTCAGTCAATAAAAGATTTTTGGGTTCTAGCTTCTACGATTCGAAGGATTGGCCAATAAATTTCCATAATTTTCAGGTCATGTTCCTCCGAATGGCAAACGTCACCGAACATCACGATTGCGCTTATGCCTATATCGAATTCACGGCCCAGCAATCAGTCCCCCAAGCCCTGCAGAATGACGGCGTCGAATTCCAAGGACAACCTGTTCGAATCCAGCACAGTCGTGTTGCCATTGTGAAGCCGCAGCAGAAAACCGATGACCAAGCTCTTGAAGAAGTCGAGGAAGCCATGCGTCGACGCGATGGTGGCAAAGGATCATCCCCAGCCCGACGTACACGTTCGCCATCCTTAGCACGACGTCGTAGCCGTTCACCTCGTCGTCGACGAAGTCGTTCCCCGCGCCGTGACCGTGATCGTGGAAGCCGTCGGGATCGTGAAAAGGACGACGATCGTGATAGAAGCAGCCGTCGAGACCGTGAACGCGAGCGCGAACGTGACCGTAAGGACCGCTCCGACCGTTCAGACCGGGATCGCAAGGACCGCGACACCAAGGATCGTTCCGACCGTGATAAGAAGGACCGCTCCGACCGTGATAAGGACCGTTCAGACCGGGACAAAGACCGCTCCGATCGCGACAAGAAGGACCGTGTCGATAGGGATCGCAGTGATCGTTCGAAGGACCGTTCCGACCGCGACAAAGACAAGAAGAAGGAATCTTCACGCCGTCGCTCCCGAAGCCCGCGAAAGGACGAACGAAAGGAACGTCGACGCAGTGTTTCGCGATCCCCTGATCGGAAACGCCGCCGTGAAGACGAAAAAGACCGTAAACGCGACAAAGATGTACGTTTTGCCACTTCTCAATTCTATTAGAATTGACTTTGAAATTCTTTATTTTAAGAGAGGGCAGTTTTAGTCTCACAGCTCCAAGTCTCGTGCCAAAACGCCCCTCGAAGATGCCGAAATGAGCCTCCGTGAGCGCCTTCTCGCCAAACAAAAGCAAAAGAAACGGCGCGAATCTGACGAAATGGACATATCTGATTAACTTTTGTTTGTTTACATTGATCTCTTGTTTATTGCCTTAATTTTTCGACATAAAAGTTGTTTACTAATTGGTTCTGTGATTGATAGAATGGTCGGTTTTGGCCAGTTTGACTACCTTTTTTGGTCGTTTTTGGATGGGTTGTTGATGGTTGTTCGTGTTTAGAATGCTCCGTCGCGTAACACAGACCGTCTTTGCTCGCCGTCAAGCATCTCAGCTGATCTACGAGAAGCATGGCGACCCCCAGGAAGTCATCGGTCTCAAAGAGCTGCCCGATTTGAAGAACCAAGCCCTCGGCGCGGCCGATGTTCGCATCCGATTCCGTGCTTCGCCCATCAATCCGGCCGATATCAATCAGATCCAGGGCGTCTATCCGGTGAAGCCAGCTCTGCCTGCTGTCGGTGGTAATGAGGGTCTCGCTGTCGTGGAAGCCGTAGGATCCGGTGTGAAAAGCCTTGCCGTCGGCGACTATGTCATCCCGACCAATGCTGGATTCGGCACGTGGCGTAGTGAGGCCATTACTACAGCTACTCGGCTTTTCAAGGTTGATAAGCGCCTCCCACTCGACTTCGGGGCCACGCTTCATGTCAATCCATGCACAGCTTACCGTATGCTTTTCGATTTCGTCGATCTGAAGAAGGGTGATACTGTCGTGCAAAATGGAGCCAACAGTGCTGTCGGCCGTTATGTCATCCAGGTTAGCCTTGACTAAACGTACAAACTATCAAAATATAGCCAATCTTCAGATCGCTCGCCAACTCGGCCTCGAAACCATCAACGTCGTCCGCAACCGACCCGCCATCGCTGACCTCAAAGCTGATCTGACCTCTCTCGGCGCTACCCAGGTTCTCACTGAAGAAGAGTTCGCCAAGTCCGTTCGTGGCATCAAGTCCAAGCTAGCTCTCAACTGCGTCGGTGGCCGATCCAGCCGCATGATCTCCCACACTCTCGTCGAGGAAGGCGTCATGGTGACCTATGGTGGCATGTCCAAAGAGCCCGTCCAAGGCGCGACTGGCCCTTTCATCTTCAAGGACATCACCTTCCGCGGCTTCTGGATGACCAAGTGGTACAAACAATCCCTCATCGACGCAGAGCTCACGGCAAAACGTGAGAAAATGTACGCCGATATCGCGGATTGGATCATCGACGGCTCCTTTGCCAAGCCGAAAGTGGTCTACTGGAAGCCGGAACAGTACAAAGAAGCCCTGGAAAAGGCGACTAGCAGTGCCGATGCCAAGCAGCTGTTTAAATTCGAGTAATGTATATATACAAATATGTATTAGGAACACCTGACAAAACAACTATAAAATTATAAAATAAAGCTATCTGTCTATCTAAAATCAACAACAAAACGGTTCAATCCATCTCAATGAAACTACCACGATAGTCAGTGTTAGTTCGGCACTCTTTTGCATGCTCTGAATCATATTTGAATCCACGAATCGCCGAGCTTGTATCCACGTCGTAGAACATGTTGCCATTGGTCTTTGCGAACTGATAAAACTCGGGCGACACAATGAGTCGGATGTCGTACATGAGTTCGGGGGTTGGGGTGCAGAATTGGCTAGAATGGTAAGGTTAAAATTGTCGGAATTCGGAATTTTGAAGGACTTACTAAATGAAAGTTCCAATGATTGAAGCGAAGCTCATTCCGACGATGTAAGTCTTTGCCAGGTTGGTTTTGACGGAGGCATGGTCTTCGTAGACGTAGTTCTTGGTCTTGATGAACTTTTCGAGGCGGATGAGGGTTCGGAACATGGTTGAATTGGTCAAAATGGACGGATGGAAAATTATATATTCTGCGTTGGAGGGAAAAGTGTTGGCAAAGTGTGACCAGTGCGTTTGAAGGGACAGTCGCGACTTTTCGAAGAAGTTTCTCACTGTTTTTTGATGACAGAATTTTCGCTTCATTCTCGCTTAATGTTTTACTTTCTGGTGTTTCTGTTATCACTATCCGATCCTCCGTGCCGGATTTAGTCATTTCGGACAGTTTTTGTTTCGAACGAAGCCATTTGTGTCTCATTTTCGACCCCCTCAAAAACACGCACTACATTTCCTGTTGTTTACCCATGTTTCACCTTCTCGAACCCGTCACCCCGGGCTACAGCCAACCTTTTTCCACTCCAAAACCTTGCCAAAGCAAAGAACTAGCAACCCCATTCACCCCCAGTCCATTTTTTGATGGTTCGACCCTGCAGTGATGGCCTTATCACCCCGCGTACAAATGTCGGGTGATTGTGTTGACCGTGATAGCCCAATTTAAACACAGCTTTCTGCCGGTTATCGAGGCTTTTGTACGCGTTGTTCCCCTTCCTCTCTCCCTTCGATGTCATAATCTTTCCCTGCAAAATGACGGTCCTTTCCAGGCTATTTTCCAAGATGGTCTGCCAGTGCACCATCAATGCCATCGCCTATGGCGCCATCGGCATCATCGCCTTCAAGGTGTTGACGACGCTGTACAATATCGTTTATCCCTTTTTGATCGCCCCGGCCCAGGATCTGCACAAGCTTGCTGGTGGCGCTAAGTGGGCTGTTGTTACGGGCTCAACTGATGGTATCGGAAAGGCTTACGCGACGGAACTGGCCAAGAAGGGCTTCAACTTGTTGCTTGTCTCGCGTACCCAGTCCAAGCTCGATGAGACCAAGGCTGAAATCGCTGCTGCCTCGCCGAATGTTGAGATCCGAACATTGGCTTTCGACTTCACGAACCCCAGCGTTGCCGATTATCAGGCCAAGCTAGTTAGCGAGATTGAGAAGATCGATGTTGGTGTTCTCGGTTGGTGGTTTTGCTCTTTTTGAGGGGTTTTATATATAAATTTTCAGTGAACAACGTCGGACTTTCCTACGAATACCCCGAAGTTCTCCACAAGGTTGACGGCGGCCTCAAGCGTCTTGCCGACATCACCATCATCAACACCCTGCCGACGACCGTCCTCTCGGCCGCTGTTTTGCCGCAAATGGTTGAACGCAAGAAGGGCGTTGTCATCAACATTTCTTCCAGCGCTTCGTATTCTGTTATGGCTCTCTGGGCTGTTTACTCTGCTACCAAGGTAAATTCACCTTATTTTTGCGCTAATTTATATATAAACCATCTTCAGAAATACGTCTGCCACTTCTCCGACTGCATCCGCAACGAATACGCCACCTCCGGCATCACGGTCCAAACCGTTTGCCCCATGATGGTCTCCACCAAGATGTCCAAGGTCCGTACCTCCTTCTTCGCCCCCACCCCTGGCCCCTACGTCAAGTCTGCCATCCGCACTATCGGAAACGCCGCCGAAACGACCGGATGCCTCGCCCATCAAATCCAGGCCCTCGTCTTCAACCTCCCTCAATTCATCCTCGCCCAGATCGTCGACAAGAACTCCTACGCCACCCGCGCTGCTGCCCTTCGTAAGCGTGCCAAGAACCAGTAATTTATACATAGGGTCTAAAGTACTATGATGTGATAATAATGAATTTAATTTTCGTAAGCTTTTGTGAATAAATTTGCCATTAATGGGTCGAAAACTTTTTTAAGCGGGGTGACCATTTTGTCGATTGCGATAGAGCTAAAATGGGCAGTGTCGCAGAAGAGGGATAAGTTTGTTGCCTTGTCGTAGGCTGGGCAGATGCCATTGGTGCAGAAGGCCGATCGGAGGGGGACGGGGTGGCAAGTCGGACAGGATTTCATGGCTTTTAGCACGAGATTCCAGGAGGGGTTGACGGTTTTTTTGTAGTGCTGGAAGGGGGTACTGTAATTATGGGTCGAAAAGTTTTAAAGGCTCACATCCTCCGGCATTCCTAACGGATACAAATCCTTCCCCTGCGCCAAATATCTTGCTATCGCCAATGGAGGTGAATACCAAAACCGATGATGGGGTTCAATGTGAACAATAGCTTTGGTATAGGCCGCGTATTTCCGGAAGTACCATTTGAGATACTCCACTGTTTGATCGTCAGTTTCGTTCTTCGGCCTAGCATCGACCAATGGATGTAATCTAAAACTCTGCTTTAACAAACTTCTAAACCACAGTATCAACCAACAATTGGGTCATAACCAAAAGATCAGGCCGAATCTTCTCCAAAAACTTCAAAACTTTTCCCTTGACCTCCCGACACTGAAAATACGGATGCATATAATCATTATGTCGCTCAAATGTGATGCAGCCTGGTCTCGCCACGAAATACAGCTTTTTAAAGTTGCCATTCAGCGCTTCCCTGACTGCCTTCACTTGTCTCAGAGCGAATGAATTCCCCGTCACGAAGACGGTGGCGTTGCCATCGCCTTTGTACGAACAAGCAAAACTGGCGGATTTGTTCGATTTGGGGTAGATTTCGAGAATTTCTGGGTCCCAGTTGCAAGTATCTAATTCAGGGACATAGTTGCAGGTTTGGGAGATTCTGTCGTTTTCGAGAATAGCTGCGGAATGGAACTATAACCGGATGTTTTTACCAACTGATCATTGAAAAAAACTTACATTATAAAAGCTCTGAAAATAGGTGCTAAAGATGGCCAAAACATAGATAGCCAAACAGATCAGTGCCGTTTTTCTGAGGGTAAAATTGCCGACTGGCTTTTCGAAGTAGTGATGGGTTAGGAGAGATAGGGCAAAGATTATGAAGATCAATATTGGCAGAGCTAAAATTCAAATTTAGATGTCTTTTTGTGGCTTTTGTCGGTCAAAAGAGTTCAAAACTCACAAGTAGTCTCAAAAATACCAAAATATTTACAAAAAACAATAACCGGCCAGTGCACTAAGTAGATACTGTACGAAGCATCCCCAATATACGTCAATGGCCCTACCCAGAACCCTTTATCCACTTTAGCTGTTCCATATTTACCGGCATAGACCGCAAATCCGGCGCTAACAGTCGCAATAAGCCTAATCGGTGCCACACTTATCGAAAACTTTGGCCATAATGTACATCCAATTAGCACCAATCTTGCCAATACAAGTTTCCAAACCGCTCCATCTAGATGGTTTTTCCTCTTTTCGGCATAAAATACAATCCCGCCAATTAGAAATTGCCAAACTCGACAAAACATGAAATTAAAAGCATAAATATCACCAACATAGAATGTTTGAAGGCCACATGAAACCACTGTCGCTGCAAGTAACCCAAATAATGGCCACCTAATCGATAAAACAGCAAACAGAAAAGGCGAAAGAAGATAAAATTGTGCTTCAACGGATAGTGACCATGAATGAAGCAGAAAGGCGAATTCAGATGTCATTTGGAAGTAGTCCTGCGTCTTTATCATGGTTTGAATGTTACTACCGAAGCCGAGGGCCCATTTGACATCGGCGGTGAGGGATTTGAAGTCGGTTGGGATGAGATAAATGCTTCCGATTACACATGTTAAGAAGACAATGAAAACATAGGTTGGAACAAGGCGTTTGAAACGGCGATTGTAGAAGTTTAGAGTTCCAAAAAGAGAGAAATGTGCTTCATTGCTTCCAAAGTTTAGAATTTTTGCCATCAAATAGCCGGAAATCACGAAAAAACTAAACAAAAGAAGTTTTTGACGCAAAAAGTGTAAAAAAGCTTACATGTCAACAGCAAGAAACCCATTGGGTACCCATTTCGGACGTAAATGAAATATCAAAACTGTCAAAACTGAATAAGCTCGTAGAATCTGGATGTCGTTCCGTTTAGGGGAATTCGGACGCAATAGGCCTGCTGATTTCATCACTAAACTTGAACCTAACTATTTACTTGGTGAAATCAAAAAGCAACCGAAAGCGGGCAGGTATCAAATCCACGTTGCATCTCTTGTCAAAACTAAGCCGGGAAAGAGCATCAGCAACTGTGTGATAACAAGCCACAAGATCAGGAACACCAAAAAAGGAAAACATTTGCAGTTTCTGGCTGTTTCAGAGCAAAAATCTATTGAAAACATAAAAAGTGGCTAGTGTCCTTTTTCCACTATAATTTTTCAACCAAAATTTACTTCTTATTATTAAATGTTTGCACACTTGACTTCTTCCGAAGACGTAGAGCTTCGTGACTCGCACATCAAATACCACGCGTGCATTCACGTTATCACTGTAAACGATGCATTTGCAGTTGGTCAAAAAGGGCCTGAAATTGGCAAGGAAAACTCTTTTGGTTAAAAACTGTTCAAGTTGAAGTTAAAACTATTTTATTTCATTAAAACCCTCAAGCACAATTTACAATAAGACCCAATAAATAAAAAATTCAATAAATATTTTGACTTGATTTCAAATTACGGGGAACTTCGCTTCGCAGCGTGTTTCACGGAAGGTGTGTGAAAATCAAACAGAAAGCCATGGGAGGGAAGAAAAAAGCCACGACGGTGAATAAGTTTGGCGATTGCAGTTAATTGTAGTGTAATAAATATTGAAATAAATTAAAACCCCTATTAACACGTAAACATTTGACCCCGACATTCTGGACAGTGTAGCTTGGGATCGGTAAAGTCTGTGACGGCGGTGGAGCCTGGACAGACGTGGGGGCGGTGCTGAAATTGCGCGGTTTGAACTGATAAGACTATTTGGAAATGCACTTACTTGAATTTCGTGCAAAATCTTATTCAACTTCTCGACCATCGGATTCGATTCGGTAGCACTCGATTCACCATTTGAAGTCGCTTCCGTGGCCTCGACAGCGTCGTTATTTTCGGTGGTTTCTGGCTTTGTTGAAGTCAAAACTTCCGGTGATTGTCCCAAAAGTTTGTACAAAACTTGTTGAAGCTCGTTAATTTGCTTCTGCGCGGACGTCTTTTCATAGTTTAGTTGTCCGATGAGGGCATCCTTTTCGGCAACTTTCTTCTGGATGTTTGATCGTTGGAAGCGGTATAACGCAATGTACTCGCCGATGGATTCATTCTCGCTCTCCAGGGCTGTCAGGAAGTATTGTAGCTTGTCGTTGGCTTCTTGCATGGCCTTTTTCTCGGCGGTGAGTGCTTCGACGCGGGATTCCAGGATGGTAACACGAGTTCGTTCGGGTGATGGAGGCGAGGAATCAGAAGAAGACACATTGATCGAGTTCGCCGATGCTGCTGATGATACACTAACGCTGCTTGTGGTGCGGGAGAGGGGTGGAGCTGGGTTTTGGGGTTGATTCGATGAGGCGAGATTCTCAACGGCAGTTTCCTGGACGATCGGCTGTTCTTGGACGACTTTGGCAGCTTCGGCCGCGGCAGCAGAAGCTTCAAGAGCGAGAAGCTTGGCAAAGGTAAAGTCTGTTTGCTGTTCGACGTGAGCTTTTTCGACTACTGTAGGCTGAGGCGCTTCAGCAACAATGACAGGTGGTTCCGGGGCAGCAGGAGGTTCGGGGTGATCAGTCTGCGTTTCGACGTGTCCGACTTCGATGCTGACTTCTGGTTTTGATGGTGGCGGGGTATTTCGTTCCAAAATCTGCAAAACTTCCATAAAACTGACATCATCTTTAAAAAAAACTAACCAATTCATCCATTTGCCTCTGCAGCCTATCAATAGTAGCCATAGCTGTCAATCTCTGATCCTCCCTCACGGCAGATTCATTCGTAACCTCGACAAATTTGTCCTGAAGCTCGCCTAACTGTTCCTTCAGCTCCAAATTTTGGGCAATTGCTCGGGATACTGTGGCCTTCTCGTTCTGAAGTTGATCCAAAAGAGAATGGACATCGGTTTGAATTGTTTGCTGGGTTTCAATGTCGTTCTTTAGGGTGGTAGCGCGTTGTTGCTCGGTGGCCAGGGTGCGTTCGAGGTTTTCGATTACCATTTCCTACAAACTTCCAACTTTCAAACCGCAAAATGTGTAAATTGACCAACCTTTTCACCCGCCAACAACTCCAACTCCCGAATGCGATCATTAGCCCGACTCAAATCCTGCTGTAGCGCCGTAAGGGAATTCTTTAAAGCTTCAACTTGCATGGGATCAACCTGGGATTCACGGCGTTGAATGATCGGTTGCGGCTCAGCAGCTCCGGCTTCTGCGACGGCCGGGGGATGGGCGGCTTTATAGACGACCAGCTGGGCATTCAGTTGATCGATTTTGACTTCGAGCTCGACTTTGGCCGTTTCCAAGTAAGCTTTTTCGGATTTCGTCTCGCTTAACTGCTGTTCGATCGCTTTGAAATCAAAATTCTGTCTTGCGATGCACGCTTCGAGGGACTCAACAGCAGCAGAATGTTGTCTCTCGGCTTCGATAGCAGCAGCCTGCAATTTCGACACTTCAGCAGCGAGGCGATCTTTTTCATGGGTAATGTTTTCGAAGGCTGCCTGCGAATTCGAGGCATCAGATTCGCCAAAAGTCAGTTGTCGAATAAAAATTTCCTTCATTTGGAGGTCGTGTTTCGTCGCTGTCAACGCCTTTTCGAGCTCTTCCTTCTCGTGGAACACATATTTCAATCTGGACTGTATGTCGGACCGATCCTGATGGACTTGACGCATCTTCGAATCCAAAATGGCATTCTCTCGACGCTCTTTTTCAACATCGGCAATGGCTTGCTTCAAACTGCGAGCCAGTCGGTCAACTTCGTCACTGAGCTTCTTCTTTTCGGCTTCATGGACGGCGGAGTGGCCTGTAGCGAGGCGGATTTGCTCCTGAAAGCCAAATTTACAATATTAGTAATTTAAAAATGGAAATAATTACCTTGTAAGTGGTATTCTCAGCCTCTAAATTCGCAACTTTCGCATTCAAAACCCGAAGTTCAGTCTGATACGACGTTTTTTCGTTGATAGCGACATTGAGCGCAGTTTGAAGCTTCGAAATCTGATCGGTATATTCGGTCGGCGTCGCATTTTGGAGAGCTTGTGTGGCAGCAGTATAGGCGGAATGCAGTTCGGAGTAGTGGGTTTGCTTAAATTTATATATTTAAACCCGTCACAGACTTAATTCAAGACAAAACTCACCAAATTCTGCAACTTATCAACAACACTCCTCAGAGATTGCTCCTTTTCTTCGATCGTTTTCCGCAAAAACGCCATTTCTTCCGTATTCTGAAAACACAAAACCGTTAGGGACCTCTATCGATGACTCAAAAAACAAATGATTAACCAAAAAACGTAAGAAACATTCCAAAACATACCGCATTTCCGTTCAAATTCGAAACAACTGGCGGCGATGCTCCATTGCCTGTGGCGATCCCGGGCGAATGGCCACCCCCGATCCGAGACAATGGCAACGGTTCACAAAGCATGGCAGACGAGGCTCGGGATGATGTCGTGCTTTTGTAGCTGTTGGAATCGGTCAAATCGAGGCCGTTGGCTGCTGAAATCAAAAAGATCCGAAATTTTGTTTTAGCCATGCAAATCTCTCAAAAATTTCAATAAAAACGAACCCCTCGAATGGCACCGATTAGCAGCGGCATTTTCATTATGTTCAAAAGGTTTTGGGACGTTCGGAAGGTCATCGTGGCGATGTTGGAAGCGACGGAGCTGTAAATAGTGGACTGTTTTATGGGTCAATTGAACTTGATTCATTGCTTGGGTCGTTTTTGCATCAAAAAGTGGAATTTAAACTGTTGAAAGTGAAAATCTAACCTGTGATTCCATAGCACTATATCATAAGGCAGTTGGGGTGACGTTTCAACGTGATTGGAAGCTGGTTCTGATGCGAATGCGCGTAGCCAGCGGCAATGCGTCGATTTGTGATGTGGCGATTGCACGCGTTGACGCTGTGGGTGTTTGTCGCACAATGCCAAGGGGTTGCTTGTTTGCGACATTTTTTTCTTTTCTGTATTTTTAACTATCTGTTTTTTGCTTGCCTTTTTTTCTACTTTTGCTTTTTCCATCAGTGCCTACCATTCTTAACTCCTGATTTTAAAATTGATTTCTTGCACTTTCAATTAGCCTACGTTTTGCTAGTATTTATGTCCCATTGCAACCCCAAATCACTTGTCCAACAACTTTTTTATACATTTTTATGTAAAAAACTCAAACTTTCGGCAAAGAAAAATGGCAGGAATTTGATTTGTAAAACAATCTTTGAGAAAAATAACAACTATTCGATGCAACATCAATATGGTAATGATAGGACAGGGCGAGGTTATATCAGTATTGTAGAAGAACAATTCGATTTGAATTTTGTTTCTTTGAGTTATAAACATTTGGTCTCAATATTAAAATGCGGTGAACAGACGAAAGTCGTGTGCGAATGGCAATGAGGGAACTGATAGGACGACTAATATCGGATATTATCGGTATGATAAAGGGAAACAAACGACACGTATGTGGGCGGAATTCCGAGCGAGAATCGTTGCAGGATCAAGAGTCGAGAAAGGTATTGTGGAAAATGGCTCGTTTTACCGTTGATTTACACACAGAAATAATGAAAAGGTTTGAATTAGACGTTGTTGGCTAGGGGTTCTATGATTTGACTATTATGACTATGATGGACATTAAAATATGTATGAACAGGCTCGTGAAATAATATTTCTGTTTTAATATAATTATATCTAATGCAAGAAAAAAGAGTACATGATAAGTGAGCAATGGCAACAATATAGATAATGGAGATGTAAATATTGAGGCGCAAAATGTTGGGTACGTATTTCTACAGTAATCATAGATAGGATTGCTGGCGGATAGGGGATGCCCGTTTTGGTTGTGGGTTCGGATTGGATATAAATTTTGAAGCTTGAATTTGAAGTTTTGATGTTGTCTTTAGAGGTTCTTGATGGAAACGTCCATGTTCGGGGCCGGCTGGAGCTCGAATGTGACTCGGAGCGGGCCATTGCCTTCGTGCTGGAGGGCTCGGACGGGCAGAAAGGCGTGGAGTTCAGCGGGGAAGATCGGGTGCGTACCCTCGGGGCTCAACTCCCGCATGACGAAGCTTTGAAGGGCGAAGGGCTTGGGTTCCTCGGTGGCTGAGGCATCGGAGGGACGGACAAAGCCTTCTGGCATCGTGTTGACGGACATCGGGCTAGCAGAACCGCTCTGAAAAGAAATTTTGATGTTAATTGGTATACTGTCGGTCTAATTGGTATACTGTAGGTCTATTTGGTATACTGTAGACACCTATTAGGTATACTAAGATGACTAGTAATGCATTGACGTCATTAAAAGTCACTTAGGATACTGTTTATACCAATCAGGTATACTGTAGGTACCAATTAGGGCATACTGTAGCTTTTCAAAAAACATACCGTATGACTGTGCTTCTCCTCCGGCAACTTCCGAACCGATCCGCTCTGGCTGTTCCGACGAGACAGCTGCGAAACGACCTGCTCCAGCATACCGCCAGTGCCACCACGGTGGGAAGATTCTTCGCGCATGAAGCTCTCGATGAGACCGTCGTCAAAGTCCATACGCTCAGTGTTTTCCTTGTAATCGCCTGAGGCACTGGCAACATCAACCATGTCGACATCGGTGTCCTTGGGCTGGCTGGCGGGGCGCTTTTCACTGCGAAGATGCTGCAATATGTGGATCTTGCACAGGTTGCTGCTGTTGAAGCGCTGGTGGCACTTCATGCACGTGAAGCATTTGATCATTTTGTTGATCTTGCCTGAAATTAAGTCAGTTAGAAGTGTTCAAAAGGTGATAAAGTTGGACTTACTCGGCGAGAGGACCATCTTGTTTGGCTTCTTAGGCGACATCTTGACCTTGTACTGATGGACCGTGTTGATGTGATCATCCAGGCGGGCTTGCGTGGAATAGCCGCGCTTGCATTGCTCACAGGAGAACTTCGGGACACGCTTAGCCTTGAGTTCGTTGTTTTGGAACTGTTGCAGGTTTTCGGCGACCATCTTGAGGGCGACTTCCTCGGTGACCTGCATGGCTTCATCTTCGACCGGCATGGCTTGGCTCTCCTCGGCTTCGGTTTCGCCTTCTGGCTTGGGACGCATCAAGAAGGAGAAGAGTTCCGTCGGGGTCATTTCGGAAGCGTGGGAAGCCTGGACATGGGAGATCAGGGACTCCCAGGTGGTGTAATCGGCATCGCAGCGATTGCACTTGTAGTCGTTAGACTGCGATGAGGCTGTAGCCGTTTCCGAAGGAGCGGCAGTTGAGGGGGCTGCCGGCGGGAACTCGAAGGCCGTGTGGGACAGAGCTCCAGAAGCCGAATTAGCGGTAGAAGGGGCCTTGGACGGGATGCTGGAGGACCGCGGAGTCTCGGGGACAGACGTCAATGGCTGGATGCCATGGGCGTTTTGCTTGTGTTCCCTTAACTCGGTGCGTGTTTTGAGGTTGGTGGCGCAGAGGTCGCATCTGAAACCCACAATCTTAATCAAAGTCCACTTTCAAGAGCTAAACAAACCTGAAGCTAACACTGCCCTCCTTCTCCTTCTCCTGGGTGTCGATATTGGCTATGACAGTCTTGTTTTCATCGATGACAATGTTGTGCATCTTCAACATGTGGGTGCGCAAGAAGTACTTGTTGCATACCTCCTTATTGCACAGGTCGCAGTAGTTCTTCGTGGTGGAACTGTACTGCCGCTTCGGTGGCTTCCCACTGCCCTGAAGCCCTTGCAGGTTCTGCATGGGGCCCAAGTTGTTGAAGGCGCCGCTAAAGTCCTCGGTGCCGGGCATGACGAAGGGGCTGATGCCACCGAAGCCAGGCATGATCATGTTCATGATGTTCTTCTGATGATTTGGGGTGACATTGCCGAAGTTCATCATCTGGGTGGATTCTGACTTTTGAGGGGATGTCGGGACTGGGGTGGCGTGTTGGGGCGAGCTGGAAGGGGAATGTTTAGACGTGCCTATGAAGGCTAAAGGGTAACTTACTTGCTAAACTGCCTCATCAATGCCATCAACTCGGGAGTCGAGTTACTATTCTGCTTGTTGATCCCGGCCAACATGGCTAACATGGATTCCATATCGGGCATCTGGCTCTGTGTGGGTTGCTCTTCGACGCTGGAAGCTGCTGCTTCTTCTGGCTTTTCCTCCTTGGATTGCCTACTCGCAGCCTTGCTGGGGGTCTCCATGGGCGAGGAGTTATCACTGTGAATGCCGTGCTTCTTCTGTTTGTGGGTCTTCAGGAAGTACCGATTGCAGAAGTTCTTATCACAGACTTCGCAGTACGCGTCCTTTGACGTCGATGTGGATGTGTTCCCGGACGGCGTCGGATACCCACTACCCATGGCACTCGATGACGAAGGTGTCCCATTAACAGTACCACTTGACGATGCTGATGGCATGCTAAAGTTGTTCAACACGCTCGCCATAGAAGCATCGAACCCGGACTGATTCATTGCTTGGGTCGTCGCCACATTGATGGCATTCTGGGCCGCCTGACCACCGCTCAACATCGTCAACAAGGCTGCAAGTTCGAGCTCGTTGTTGGCTTGTGCTGTCGGTTGCTGTTTCTGAGGGATCGGCTGTTGAGGCTGAGGCGTCTGTTGCTGGGTCTGCTTATCCTTGGCTTCACCGTTCAACACTGAAGCCAATAACGCTCCGAAATCGACAGGAGCACTGGCGTTCGAAGTCGAGGGGGTCGATTTCGTCGGAGACACGGGCGCTTTCGACGACGCGGAGCCGTTCAACATAGACATGTACGAGTTCTGAAATTGGAGTGTAAAGTCAAACCGTGAATCAAATTTACATTTGACAAAAATTTCCAGTTAAAAAACAACTTTTAAATTGATTTAAAAAAATTAGAATAAAATTAAATTTAAAAGTTTAAACTTACCAAATCAACGCCAGCAGCGAAAAGGGCATCCAGTGATAAGCCCTCCAAGCCGTTGAGCTCGCCATTAGCTGCTGATGTGGGGGTCTGGGGTTGCTGCTGCTTCTGGGGTGGGAACGCAAGGTTCGGAAAGACTGATGACAAGTTCTGCATGTTCGGGGCAACGATGACGTGGGTCGGTTACGCGGCCTGCAAATGGGGTATACGGTAATTGACGAAAAGTGATCTAGCCGCGATGAAAAGCGCGATCGATGACACGAAAAGTTGAGTGATAAGAGAATGAAAACGTCAAATGAAGGGACGGGAGTTTGATTGAAATTGAAAAACGCGAGTGAGTTGAACTTTTTCGAAGGAAAGTTTGTTTTTAAAAGTGTGCGAAAGCTAATTTGCATGATTTGCGAGACGCTAAAAGTTGAAAGCGCGAGTAAGATTGGCTAATTAAGATCGAAAATGGGTAGACAAGTTGCGCAGCATACCGTTCGATAAGGCTGACCCCCCTCGCGAACTCTGCACTTGTGGTGTCGATGGAATTTTGGTGCCCAGGCAGCGCTTTTCGAATCGTAAAAACTATCTGCAGTAATGACGGCACGAACGAACGACGTACGTGCGCAACCCGAACGCCTTCGTCGATGGAATGAAAAAAGTGAACGAACGATGCCATCGACGAATTCGATACGCACACACACAGACACCCTCTGACCCCCTCGATTTCAACCAACGCGCAGGCGTTCCTCCGCCCACGCAATTTCATTTTTTACTACTCCATTTTTTAGACCCCCTTCCTCGTCACTGACCAATGCCTTGCCTTGCCGCTGGTCCGCTTCGATGGCACGATCGTTGTGTTTGTTACCCGATTTCGTTCTGTCCACTGACTGGGGCCTGCGGCAGAGCGGGGGTGGCCGACCAGAACAGAGGCCCTAAAACTTGCGCAGACCCGCAAAAAACAAACTTTTCTCAACACCCCTCCGAGAAACAAGCCCCGCAAGACCCGGAGCTTTTCAATAAACCGCGGAAAAGCCCGCGAGAAAGGCATATTGCGCCCCCCTTCCGCCAAACTGCAAAGTGAACAATTTGACTTTGACCTCTACCTGCAACTAACACAAGTCTACAGTAACCCATCAAGCGGTTTTCAGAAAGGGTGATTCAACAGAAAAAAAGCAAAGCAATAAAGTTTGCCTTTCTCAAACATGAAAAGCACTAAATTTTGGACATGAAACAAGCAATTAATTAACATTTATAGCCATGCTACAACGGCACACCTTTGCTCGATTCTGTGCAGAAAAAGCAATGGAATGGTGCTCAAACTTAATTATGGAGAATTTTCGAATGAAAAGTCCTATTTATGGGACATAAATTAAAATTAAAGCGCTTTTGGCATTTCGATGGGGCATGAAATTGAATTTGAAGTGGTGTTGGTGTATAGGTTTTGATAGACGAAATTGTTGGGAAAACAAAAGTGAATTCGATTAAGCTTTGGTAAAATTGTTGGAGGGACAACATGTTTTTGAGTTAAAAATTATTTAATTTTATAAACAAATTATGAAATTTTAAAAGTCAAAGTACAGTAATCCTGTCTAAAACCGATCACTTTTGCCAAAACAGGTCAAATATAAAGGCCTTGAATGACTTTCGAGATTTCGTTCAAGGCCACCCTTGACTTCCCGTGCCAAAACGCAAACTGCCTACGACAGACAAGACACCAAAAACTAAAGTGACTAAATAACTGTTCGCCGTTCCGATTTCGGATAGGATTTGCCAAGGCCGATAGCCACCCTCGAAAAAAAACGGGAATGTGCTGGGCGTCTTTCGCGCAGACAAGGGTCAAAAAACTGACGACGAGGGCCGATGGCACTGGTCGGGTGGAGAAGGTTCGTTCGTCAAATCTAAATCTTGGGTAATCGCGATCGACGAAATCTTCGAGTAATCGGCAATCCAACCAAAAATTAACGAACGACGACGAAGGCGCAGGCCTGCGGCCCTCGAAAAAAAGGGCCGCGATAACTGTCAAAAACATCGAAAGTTAATAAATGGGGGTCAGGGAGAGGGATAGTCGGCCGATGCTGGGAGCGACGGCACTGTGATTTTGATAAGAATCGGCACGGCCAAAGTAAAGTGCCCGCAAACAAAGTCAGGCAAGTCATGCGCTTGTATCGCTCAAATGAAAGATAATGAAGGGCCCGAAAAAACAAAAACTCAAAAAAGAAACAACAAACTAAAAGATATGCAAAAACTACAACTAAACTACTAAACTAATCCAATCAAAATCGCTTTTATGCCATCCGAAGTTAGCATAGGACTATTTCCGGACCCCCGGACAGACAATGCACCTCTGGCGCACACACACCTCTCAAAATTCCTGCTAACAACAGACCTCCAAAATCATTACCCACTTTCATGACAAACTCCTTTCACACCTCTCATTTTGGCACCTTTGAAGTGGCTCGCAAGGCTTATTTTCGATTGCGCATCAATGGAAAGGACCGTAATTTCTGCTTTTTAAAACCTAGGCCGTTTGGCTCTTTGCCCTTCTGCGCAAGCTGCGTTTTTTTGATTGATTATTGTAAAAAACAGGCCGAAATGACCGCTTTTCCATTCATAGGGATAGACAAACTGACCCTTTCCATTGGCCAATACATGTGTGTTTTTCAAAAGCAAGCTAACAATTCTTTCAGGTTTCAGAAAGCGTCGGCGATTGCAACCCCAGACAAAAACGAGAAAAAACTAAAATGTTTTTTTCCAATGGCCGTCGTTCTACTGGCATGTATTGTGGCATTTTTATACATCATGTGTACGAGATTGTTGAATGCCTAAATGCGAGATTCATCACTTTGCTTCGCTGGTTCGCGCAGGACAGGCGGTACAGTCAGACATTTTTTTCTTCTTTCTCGTCCGCCTGTAGCCTTTTCGAATCGAAAAAATGGAAAGAAAAGCAAAAAATGTGTTGTTACGGCTCTGCGCAAGGGCTGAATTTTTGTTTTTGCTTACGTTGCATGAAGCTAGGAAGCGAAACATTGGTGGGAAGCATGAAAAAAGGGGTGTTTGACGATCGCGATCGGCGCCGGTTTTACATATACAGTTTTAGGGGGTGCGCGAAGACTGATAAGAAACGGTGTTTGATCGGAATGAAAATTAACTGATTTTGGAGGCCTATAATGACAGTGGGAAGGTCAAAGACAGTGAAATTAGACCTCTGATGGAGTGAATTTGTTTCATTTTGGGAAGAAAGAACAATGAAAAGAAAAAACATCTGCGCAGACGGTCGAGCCAGTTGATGGATGGCACTGGATGGCTGGCGGCATCGGTCACTTTGTTTTTTTTTGTTGTTACAAAACTGTGCCATGCCACGGCACCCGGGGTGTCAGTTCGATGGCGCCATTGCGCTTGAAATTGTGGTACAAAAGTGTGAAACGCTCACGTTGCATTCCAATTGCCAGCCGAAAAAACGACTGTCTTTACCCCCGTCGGTCAAATCGGCATTTCACACCGCAATCTGCATAAAATTCCGATGCATCAATCAGCTTGTTAGCCATTGGCATTTCCAAGCTCGCTCCGAAGTGACAGTCGACTCGACCCACAGCCCTTTTTTCCTACTTCCAAAAAACACACCCCATTCTGACTGTCAGTAGGGTAAAAGGTCAAAAACGGCAAACCAGAACGGTCATACCGTCGCACTTTTTTTTTGTGCCATCAAAAAAATCTAACAAAATGCCGACACAGGAAAGGGAAAGAAACGGTGTCGCAAAAAAGTGGACTGTGGGACAAGTCGGCAGGAGACGGTCATTTCATTAGCAAAAAAAGTCGTCGAGTCGACTCAAACCGATGGGAAGGATAAAAAAATAACTTTACAGTGAAGCTATGTTGCGCTGGCTTTATGTTGTGTAATGCCGCCGCGCAAGGAGGGGTGCGCGAATGGCACAACATGGTCGACAGTCATTTTTTTGTAGTAATGTACTTTCGACTTTCACTCAATTCAATCAACCACAGCTTACATTGGACTTATATTTGCACATTGCGGCGATGGCGATGTTGGGGAAAGAACGATAATGGTTCGAAATGCCGCCTTTAAAAAACGACTCGACTATGAATGAACATCATCATTTCGGCTTCGGCGATCGCGCAGGGGCAGCAAAGAAACAGACTTTGGTTTTGTTTGGTTCAATATCGCCACGGGTTCGAAGCGGAATTTGAGATAGATTTGGAAAAAAAGTTGAGAAAAGGAAGGGCAGAAAAGCTGGTTGGTGTTTTACGGAAGGGCGTAAAAGGACAACTGAATGGTGGATTCGAAAAAAAAACGTCTGCGCGGAGGATGAAATGTGGATCGGGTGTGAAAAGTGTGGTTAAAATTGATGAAGGACAATAGCAAGTGGGTCCGGTTTGGATGGGTAATGCCGGATTTGATTGAAAAAGTTAATAAAACTAAAACTTTTGGTGATAAAAGTTGCGTAAGAGCCAAATTGACAAAATTCAAAGCCCATCAGCCCCATTAGGCAACTTCCAATCACATCCATTTCGTGTCACTGTTCGGTAACACCAATCTGTCGTCATCCACTTCCTTCCCCTCCCCAGCCTTCAAAAAACCAGAATCCCAATCCCGCTGCGAACGCTTATACCCCCAAAAACGTCTAGCCAAATAGAACCCCGGCTCCAATGGTGCAACAGAACCCCAAAACCTAGAAGGCAAAGTAAAACAACTTCAATTTATTCGTCCAGCCTGATGTGAGAAAATGAAGAATGCTCGTCAATTCGCGGTCATCCGAAACCCGCAAAATCCGTCTTTGAACATACTTTTTGTCCGTTTTCACGGTCACGCACCAGCCCCAGCCAGGATGGAAAACCGAAAAATACAAAAAAACTACTGCGGGGGCGGTGTCCAATCAATTTTTTCAACTTATAGAAATCAAAAAACTCAAAACAACTGAACCGCCGAAGAGAAAAAGAAAAACCTTCCTCAACTTTTTTATATTTCATGATGGCGACCGACGATTATTGCCATTTTCCATGGACCATGTTAACGGATCTTTCGCGCAATACATGGGCATGCATGTACTTTTTCGAAGAGTGAAACAGTGAAAAAAGTGCGTTTTGCGACGCGTTTTTGTCTGATCGAAATCAACGATAAAAAAGTGTTTCAAAAGGCGTTAGAAGAAGGCGAGGAAATAGGAAATTAAATAGGTAATTTGGAGACAAGGTGGGACAAGACATGGTCAAATTATCGGCATCAACACGCAGACTGTCAATTAAAACTGTCTTCAAAACAAAACAAGCAAAACAACAAACTTTGAAGAGAAAAGCTGTTTTTTGTGACTGGTCATCCCAAAAACGCATATTTATGACTAAAAATTTGTGTACAAACAACAAGCCGAAGCGATGGTTCGCGCAAATTGCGCACATTAACCAGCCCATGTATGGAGGCACATTTCAAACAATGATGATGTCCGTGTCCATCCGCAAATGACCATGCAGCTGTGTCCAGGCGTTTTTTGGTCCGCTTCGTCATTCATCATAATTTTGACAAACAAAAAAGCCGATAATGTCAATACTTTTCCAGATATAGGCTTTAATCAAGTTTTTAGGCCAAATTTGGACGCTTTTTGACAAATTGCAAGTTGCAACAAACTTATTAAAACCCAATCAAAATCAAAATCAACAAGCACCGTATTAAAACGCATGTACACCCATGAAAATCACGTCACGTGTGGCGACGACGGACAAGTTTTTTTCAACTTTTTTTCTTCTGTTAAACGAGCGCGGTAAAAATTGGTCGTTGTAGTTGATTGGCGAGCTAAAAAGGTGCTGCATGGTGCGGATGGACCGGGTGTGTATGACGTTCAATCAAAAAATGAGCTGAAATACCGATAAAAAAGGGTTTTTGGAAAGGAAGGAAGGAATTGCAAACTAACAAAACAGATGACTGATTGATGCAGGTTTTTGAAAAGTGGGAGTGTATCTAGGCGTTCACGGTCGCTTGTGATCAAGTCAAAAGTTTATACTGTAAACATGCTTTTGACACTGGGTTTTTAAAATTATCTTTCGGGTGGAGGAAATTGATGATTTTAGGGTATTTTAGACCTTTTTGATGCGAATAAAGATCACTGATGGATACTACATACATACATCTGGGTCGATGGTATAGTACAGCAACATTGGTCTTTAAAAACAAAAATAAAAATAACAACTTTTGGGTGTGATGCAAACACTTTTTACACGCTGTCCCTTTTTTGATTCCGCCCAAAGGCATTTGCAAATTGGGTTCTTTGGCACGTCTTTTCGCGTGTTGTTGCAAAAGAACCTGGAAATGACATTTTTAAATTTTATGAAAAGAGAGTGCAAAATTTGAGCGAGGATTGACGGGCCTGCAGACAGGAGGCCCTGCAACAGATAGAATCTAATCAGGAACTGGGTTTGGGTTTTTGGGGGGAGAGGTTGTCAGGTCCGGGTGTTTCGGCCGAAACTGATGTTCCTTCGGAGCTTCAAACTTCAAAACTATAGCATTATATTACAGATTCAGTTTACTCAACACCAAACTTCATCAAAACAACTTATGACTCACTCATGTCAAGCCAAGTTCCCCGAACTCACTACATAGATGCCAATATTCCCCATCCCCAGTAAAGTACCAAAAGAGTATACTAATGTAAGAAGCATGAATGTGCACTCAAGAGGGCATAATGAAGGCACCGTGTGCCAAAAGACAAAACTCTCGCCGCTCACGCCCAATGCCGGCAAATTGATGTGCGCCATCAACACAAGTTTTGACGCTAAAGAACATACCATCCAAGTTACTTCTCGTTTGTTAAATTTTTTGCTCCTCTTTGGCTTTTTGCTCGGAATGGCAGGAGGACCCCCCTTCATTTTCCATGACAAACTCTTTCCTTTTTGAGCATTTGGAGTTAAATTTGTTTCCAAATTTGAGCAATTTTCTCCGGTTCTGTGCCTTTGGCAGTGATGGGGTGTCGTTTTGGCACAGTAAGACGGAAATTTTAGGCTTAATGGGGCTACGCGGTTGTTTTGGGTGCATACGCTATGGCAATCTGTCAAGTGAAAATGGGGTGTGTGCGATTTCAATCAGCTAATCAAAGGTGCGCGTACGTTACTAAGGTGCACAACCAAAACGGCTTCTATAAATGTTTACGCCAAATCGTTTTTCAGCTTGGCAGCGTGATTTTGGTAGTCTTAAACGTTCTTACGTCAAATTTTACGTCTGTACATTATCACAAAACAGTACACTTATCAGTAATGTCTGCACAGTTTTTTAAATATGCTGATGAACCTAACTGCGTACGCGCAGACAGCAATAAAATCATAGCGTATGCACACCTTTTGCACACGCTATCACAAAAAACAGCAAAAAACGCAAAAAAGCCAATTTGATAGTAAACATTTATCTAAAAAATAGCTACACTTCAAGGAACACTTAATTTCATTCCGCGCAGGCGATGTTTTTCCATCTAACTTCGTTAAAAGCCTTGAAGGCTTTGCAAAAAAGCCCTGTCGGCGCGTATGTCATTCCATAAATTCAAGTTTTTTTCGAAGGCGGAAAAAAGTATCTCAATTAGCGTGACGAGTTTTTCTGCGTTCGCCCCACACTTTTTTCACGTTGAATTGGTCATTATCAATTTTAACCCTTTTCGAACGACCCTTTTCTCCTTCCGTTTCAAACCCGTCAAATTTCAAACATCAAAGGTTAATTGCCTAAAGACATTTTTGTTGCCTTTAAACTTTCAAACCACACAAAAACGTAAAACTTTTAAAATTTTCGACAAACTTCAATGTTGAGTGCCCGCGGCTAAAAAATGACATATCTTTCGTGTTGCCCCTGCGCAAAATATACTCTTTGATTGACTAATGTAATGCAAGTTTGTCCATCCGTCATTCGTTGCTGTTTTAAAGCTGCCGTTCACCCTCCCCTCGAAAAAAAAAGTTATTTTGATTGCCTGCGGCGCTGTTCGTTCAAAACTTGACTGCCGCTACGGACATTTTTTTACATTGAAAAAGGAAGGCAAGCAAGCAATCACAGGAGCAATTTTTCATCTGCGATCAGCCGCTACGCGTCATTTTGCGATTTATTTGGAAGTTCGCAGTAGTGTTAATCGCACCCTCTGTGTAGCCACCCGCGCACGCACACTTTAGAACAGACTTTTCAAAGCAAAGCAAGCAAAATAAATCACATGCCGTTTAGGAGCCAGGCTGTGATTGGTTGCTGGTAATCTATCTAGCTATGGTAGTGCTCAACTTGAATTCGACAAATTTGTTGTCAAAACCGCAAAAGCAAACTTCAAATGTAATATGCAAACTGACGATGAAAGTTCAAGAGATCAGGCTCAATTGACACCCTCGAGGCATGACCACAATTTTTTTAGGGTAGTTCGACTTCGATCAACCGGCCATCATCAGTGTCAATGTTCCCTTTTTTAGAGGGCGGTTTTTACGGGTGTGCTTTTCAAATTATTCAACAAGTTTTGACGAATGGGATAGAAGTTTGGAGCCGACAGCCGCGCAGGGGTTCGCAAATCGTGCTCGCTGTTCAGACGGAAATGATGAACCGAATTAGGTTTTAAACGGTCGAAGCAAGCAACAAAATCACGCGGGCATACGGTAGCGATGGAATTAAGGGTGTGAAAAGGCAAAGTTGATGAGGAAATTGAAACGGTCGTGATAGGTTTGTTATCAATTGAAAAGAAAAGAAACTGGAAACTGAAAAATGTAAACTTACTGTGTCTAGATATTTTTGTGGTTTGATTTTGGAGTGGTTTCTGTCTGAAAAATGAATATATATTGATTGGGATTCAAGGGGAAACGCGGTCTCGGCACGAAAGTCGAACACGGTAGGCAATGAAAAAGGTCAAAAAGTAGAATAAAATTTTAAAAGAATGTCAAAACTAAAACTTTACACGTACTGTAGCTCAATCAAAAAGCAACACTCCAACCACATCACGAAAGATAAGACATTTTTTACCCCGGCAAACAACAAAAAATTAATTGTACTTTTTCGCGTTGAACAGTAGATATCACGCCAAAAGTTTTATAGCCAATTGAAATGAAAAAAATTGTCCCATAAAAATTTAACGCAGCTCTTTTTTTGGTGTTTGGCTGCAGGCATGGTTAACTAATTAGATATCAATCCAAATTCCAATCAAGCCCCGACGTAAAATATGGCAACTATCTAACTTCTAACTTCTAACATCTATCCAAAACTTGCTGATTAAGGAACACTGCAACCATTAATGGGCCAGTTAAAATTTGTCTTTTGTCCAGTTTAATTGCTTTACTTCACTTTTTTCGGACAGCAAGGAGAACTATAATGGAACTTTTTTAAATGTGGATCAAAACCGAGAACACGGCCACTGATAAGCGGTGGCAGGAAAGCGAACTTTTGCGACTTCAGGAAGCGAGCATCGAACTATGGGATCAACAATTAACCGAATTGATAGACTTGCTGAGTGAACAGTTTTGGGTGGAATTTTTATGGGTTTTCAGATTCGATGAAATGATTTTGACAAATTGGACAGTAAAAAGATTGAAAACAACAAGTAAAAACAAATCGCGATGTTTGTGTCCGACGGATTACGGTAGCGCAGATTCGAAAAAAGCAAAAGTCACAATCACATTTCAATGATGCAAGTGATTCGGTATCAAAAAATTATCACCGCGACTAAAGTAAACTCTATTCATTTTCACTTGCCCACAACCACCAATCAAACAATTTACTTTCAAACTTTACAGTGCACAATGTCGGTTTTTTTTTGACTGGTGATGGTTGTGGTTGTCTTTCAAGGCGAAGCATCGCATCCGATAAAAGTGTGCATGTGCCATAATTTTTCAAACAGAAGAAAAAACTGCAGACGTCACACCGTGAATGAAAATGAATGAATTTTTTCGCTGACAAACACCCAGGGGCCTCGATGATGGTGTTCTGTTTTAACTGATAACTTTTTCCATTTTTTTGTCTTCGTTTTCAACCTGGTCGACGCTTTTTACATGTTTGTATCCGTTTTAATCAGAACACTGGACCGCTGCTCTCATTGTAAACTCAAACAAACTCGTGAAAAGTATAAAACAAAACGCAGAGCACAAAAAACTGACACCGAAAAGGGTGTCGCTACTGGGTAAACTACCACTCTTCCCTTTTGATAGTCCTGCGTTTTTTAATCGTAGCCAAAAAATGTGATGATGAGGCTGGTGTGATTGAAAACTGAATGAAACAAGTTCAAAGTATATCGGAAGCCGGCGGGGGGCTCTAACACGGTTGATCTGGCTGGTGGCAGGCAGTTTTCAAATGCACACGCGATAAACCGTTTTAAAGTTTACTTTTTAATATAGAACCATTAAGGAAAGAAAAAAGACCATAATAACGAAGATAAATTAGTTTTCAAATGTAAAAATTCAAGGGTAATGGGTACTGTGACCGTAAACACAGATCAAAAGGACACGTAACTGCAACAAAATTGAAATCGTAAACAAAAACACCCATCAACATGACATTTGGAGAATCTTCTGACATAGTGAAATGTCAAATTGCTTTCTCAATAATCGCAAATCCCGGAAAAAATAAATGCCATTCTAAAATTTCAAGTAACAGAATTCACCTTTTTCGAAGGAACACCCAAAAACGGTAAGTTAATCCAACTTATTTAAATTCCCGCACCATCAATATAAAGTCGGATGAGATTTATCAGCTCATCCATGGGACGATTTTCATTCGTAAAATTTAAAAGTGTCTAATATGATTGCATTTGACATGCTCATTCGTTCCTTCGCACTCGACGTCATTAAATGTCATGGGTACAAAATTTGTTTCATTCTACCGGGTTCTTGAAATGTAGATGGAGCGCTTTCTGGTTTGGGTAAGGTTAACTTTAAAACTATGTGGACCCATCAAATTTTTCAAACATGTTATTTTGAGACTTTAAACTGTGACAATGAGAAAGAAAAATGTTACAGCGTGAAATGGACAAGGACATGGACGTGGTCAACACCCATTTTGATCAAGTTAAAAAAGTTATTTTGGGTTTTGAAATGTGAAATGAAACTTGATCGAACTGATGTATGATTTTAGAGCTGGAATAGACTGGAACTACAGTTTTTTGATTATGATGTAAAAAGGCGCACTTTTAACGCAACAAACTTTTAAAACATCAGCAAAAAACTTTTATTTTTTGATTACCTTATCAGTTAGTGTTGATTTTAAGACCCTCTGATTGGAATCACGTATGTCCGCGTTCGCCTCACCTCACCTCACCGCAGGCAGATATTATAGTGCATTCCGTGTGTTTAAACTATTGCAAGCTCTGTTTTAGGCGGTGGTTGCTGCCAAACAAAACTACAAACATCAAGGAAGCCAAACGGAAGCGAAATTCAACTTTTCGAAAACTGGAATAGAGTTCGATGTGAATTCAAAAACTACTGGTTAACATAAGCATTTGAATAACATTACAAGTTTTTGACTGAGTTTGACATTTTGAACAGTTGATGTTGGAACCGATGATTTGGTTTTAGTCTTGCCTGTTTGGCGTCCGGGTTAGTTATTTTTAAACAAGCCATGAAAAATGTGACTGAACTTTGACTTGGGTGAACACAAGCGCATGCATATGGGCCTATAGGCGTTTATTGAAAAGGTATGTATAAAATTTTAATCTTCTGGTCACTGTAAGAGAATGGTTTTTTGGACTTTTTGGGGAGAGAGTGAAAATGGTAATTGAAACTTGACTTTTTTGAAAATCGAGACAGTTTTCATCAAAATTGTAACAAACAAACACATAAAACAGTAAACTTCAACCTTTGGACCCCTTGGAAGATGGTAATGAGCATTTCAGAGACACGAAAACGCGTTAATTTTTGAATAGTTGCCAACTGGTCTGACTATAGATAGTGAGTTTGAACTGTGCCATCATCAAATGTTGGAAGAAAATGACGGAAGGGACATTCGTGGAAAAAATAAATTGACGACTCAGATAAAAAATTTAATAGGGTTCAAATTTAAAATTGATGAAATTGAAAATGAGAATGGAAAAGACGTGGAACATGGAACATGAAATTGCATTGCGGAAAAAAAAACAAATGGCAGCTAAATTGAACAATGACAATAGATAACGCAAAACGTAAACTGTAAAGTTGATGTCAAATTATAATTTCAAAATGGAAGATTGAAAATTTAAAACTAAAGCGGATTCCAAGTGACCATGACTGGACTTCCGACTTCCGGAAACTTTGCGCGTACGACAATCCGAGTCAATTTACATTTCCATCCTGCTCAAGGAAAAGAAAAAAAACACTTTCAAGTTGAATTGCGATGAAAGAAAAAAACTAGTCAAAAGGATTGTATATACAGGTGACGGATATCAAAGTTTTTTTCTTTACTTAAGGGGAATGGACGGTTTTCCAACTCGGACAGTGAAGACAATTGAGATTGGCAATGGAAAAAGTGTTACTTTGGAGCTTAAATTAATGGAATTCGCAATACCGGACTTATGAAAAAGTATAACAAAGTAAATTAAAACTGTCAAAACGCGAATCAGCCACCTGTTTCGCTTGCGCGAATTCGCAAGGACCAAAATTCTCGAAGGGAGCCCTCTTGGCTGTGATCCAGGAAGTGCGTGCAAACAAAAAAAAGCGCGAGCGCAACTGACGGATATTTGAAATAGGGCTGTGCTTCGAGGCCGATTGCCTCAAGGCCTGTCTCGATTGTTAACTGTAAGAGTGGGTTGGCTGGAGCAAAACGCAAAAAAACTAAGTCGAGTCCATTTACTCTGTTTGCAAAAGTCCGAATTCTTCCATCCTGCATTGCGTAGGAAGCCTGCGCTGCGCTGGTTGTGGTCACTATTGTACACTCCTCACTCAGCTGATGTGAGCCAAAACTTGACTGCTGGTAAACACAAAATATGAAAACCCCTCTGAGGCTCTGATCAACTAAATGGGTCCACTTTTTTCGAACCCTGACACAATTTTACATTTAAAAACTCTCAAAATACCAAGCACACACAGATCACTCTAAACTACCCTTCAAACACCTGCCAAAAGCTAATATGTTGTTATTAAAAACTGAAAACGTGTCAAAGTCCGAAAATAAAACCCATTTTAGCAACAAGCCTGCACTGCACCTCTGTGCTTTCTTATTTCATCCTTTTTTGTCGTCACTTTTTATTTTCAAAGTTTGCATTGCCCATGGCGAATTTTTAATTTCCATTTCACTTTTGAACATTGCGAACAAAAAACAGCAAGACGCCTCAAGTGGGCAGGAAGACGGAATTTATGAGTTTCAACAAGCATCGGATTTTATGAGTTTTTTTGTGTTTGGTTGCAACAAAATCATGGTCAATCTGATCTTGTGGCAATGAAAGGTTGTAAAAGTTGAAAATGGAAACAAACTTTAGAACCATAAAATGAAACGTTAAAAGTTGCATGTCAAATGGTGGTTTTGGGAAACTACAAACACGGTCCTTAAAGTTGGAATTGAGAAATGTGTTTTAAACAACAACAACTTTTTCAAACCAGCCAAGATCGTCAAATCGAAACCCAGCCAGTTAACACGATTATATCATATTTTCATTCCGAGAGAAGACTCACATCGGAAAACAACACAAATTTCGAATCGGTCCAAATTTGTTCAGCCTGAGGCATTAACGGTCCTGTTGCTTCTGCTCGGTTTTTCGAAAAAAAAGTTGACTCAGCTATCAAAAAATAGGAATGGAAAAAGTGAACGAAATATTAGAAAGATTCGCCTCTGGTCTTGCAATGTTTTTAATTATAATCATAAAAAAACAACGAGGGCCGCCGTGGTTTGGGTCGGGGCCATGCCTGGGCCCATGAAAGGGTGGAAACATAATTATTGCTTTCATTTCGTTTCATTTCAAAACGTTCTTAGTTCTTAGGAAAAATGTAAATTGCAAATTCGCGGATGAGATGGACTTGGACAGGAATAAACAACAAAAGTGAAATGAAATTTCACTTTGGGAAAAAAGCGAGATGAAAAAAATGTGTGACAAGGCCAAAAAACATAAGAACATGCGACTAAAGTAGCATTATTTTGGTATTTGTGGATGGTTTTGTGGTTTTTTGAGAGGGTTATTCTTGGGACATGATAATTTGGGCGGGCATTGCCAAAAGTGCCCAAAATGATGTTGAAAACTGCACATTTGGCAAAACTTGGTCAAAATTAATATAATAAATCAAAGTTTTATAAAGTTGTATAACTCAGAGATGATTATTACGAATGAACTCAACTTACCGTAAACCCCACCCTAATGCATTTACCAAAAACAACTGAATATCAAGCGCCCAATTAACGGTGTCACTATAAAAACACCAAAAAACGCCTGCCACGCGGCAAACTAAACTAGTTTTTCCAACTATTCATTTTAGTTAGTCGAAAAAACTAAACTGTGAAATTCTAAAATGCTAATCCCTTGGTTTTTTCACATATTTTGGAATCAGGACTGGACTTATTTGAAAACAAGGTCGCTATATGTATTTTTTAGAGTCGTTTCGGACTGCTATGCGGTAAGCACGATTTTTTTCGATGGGACTCGGGTGATCACAAATATCAAACATAACTTTTCCCAAAATGATCAATTGTGATTCAATTTTTGATAAAACATAAAGTCGGCTGTTCC
Organism: Panagrellus sp. LJ2284; assembly: GCA_024447225.1. Taxonomy (NCBI): domain Eukaryota; kingdom Metazoa; phylum Nematoda; class Chromadorea; order Rhabditida; family Panagrolaimidae; genus Panagrellus; species Panagrellus sp. LJ2284. The sequence goes on from JAMRYC010000004.1 coordinate 8,739,938, forward strand.
ACAGTTCTTGAAAAACAAGGACAAACAGTTTGTGGCCGGGAAAAAAAACAACTTTTAGGAAGTTACCCCAGTTTGACTGAAAACACAATAATCAAAGAATAGAACGTGCGAACTGCCAGGAATACTACATTGCTGATAAAAAGCACTCTTTTACGGTTCATAAGAGTAAGGCTTTTTTTGGTAATTTGTTATTTGAGAAAGTTTACTTGGCTATTTGTGAAAATGATGGGATTAAGTACGGGTTTGATTTGAAAAATGACTATCAACCTCAAAACGGTCATTACACTTTTAAACGTTGCAAGGCTCATATTTAAAACTTCAATGAACTGTCTTAAATAGGCATGTTTAAAATGTAAGCTATATAAAGTGCATGAGCAAAATAAGCCGTTTTGACCTGATCCCAGAAAAAAAGCCAAACTTAAACATCAGAAAAACAACACCTAAGGTTCTTGGTGTCTTTAAATGCGTGAAGTTGGTTAAAGAATAAATTGTTGATTTGCAGGAACACGGGATTTCGGAAAACAAAAGCCACCGTTTTAAAACATCACGCAACGTGAAGTGAAGGCATTAAAATTGAAAATATTTTTATGGAAAATGGGTACGGTGGACACTCCCACGCAAAAAGTGAAAGCATAAGGTTTGGAAAGTGAAATTTTGTGAAAAGATTGTCTTTGCTTTTATCTTCAATCGAAAAAATGCAAACCCGTAAAAAAACAGACTGTACTGATGCTCCAGAAATGACAGAAAGGTGCGAACAGAACCTGAGGGGATTGTGGAATCAAAAAAGTGATGCGGTTGGTTTTGTTGAAAATCATCAAAAATCGTAGACAAACAAAGATGGGTTTGGTGTGGCAAGCCGATATGAGCTGTTTCGAGATGCAGTCAGTCACAAAATCAAGTAAACTAAAACCTTGCCCAAGCTCATAGCAACCTATTTCCATGCTTTCAGCTCCAAATTCCACAAAAACAATTGCTTGCAGCCATACCGGATGCAGTTTGACAGATTTACAAATAACCCCAATGCTTTTAAAGCCGCAATTTCCATCAAAATTGAGATCTCTAGTGGTACCCCCACGGTCTTTGAAGGCCATTTAGTTCTTAAAAAAGTAATTTACTTGTCAAAAACTTTTCCATGTTGATGGATTTCGCTTTGCTTTTGCTTTCTTTGTGCGTCTTTTAACCGGTGAAAAGTGTTTTTTTCAAACTTAAACTTGGCAACATCAAAAAACCGAAAGCTGAAAGTGACAAACCATGCAATCAGGGCAAGCTTTTTGGTGTGTCTATTTGTTTACATTTAAATCGGTCTTTTTTCAAAATTTAAGAACTTTGTTTTCTAAATTTTGGGTCGTTGAAATTTGTAAACAAAGGCTTTTGACAGATTATTTCCCGAGAAAAAGTCTTTTTTTTCTGCCGTGGTCGTAATTTGAGCCGTTTATATGAACAGGGTTACTGTAATGAGTAAACTGCCGCAAAAAGAAGGTATTAGGCAACAGGTTTGATAAATCGTAGGTTTATCATAATATTAGATTAGTCAAAACAAGAACAGAAATCAAAAACCTCTCAGCTGTTTTTGACTTGGTGCCGTACCACTTTTTTGGCACTTTGCAACGGCCTTCAAAGAAAAGGAATGTGGAACAAATAATTTTTTGCTGCATTAAACGTGTCCGTTTGAGAGTGTCGAAGTGCAGGAAGAAAAGGAAGGAAGCAATCCTTGCAGACTCGCTGTTTAAATTGAAATTGAAATTTTTCGAAAAAATGAAAAATGGCCATGGCCAAAAAAAGACAAACGCCTAATGCCCGGAGGCAATGCAATGTTTACATGGTCAAGGAGGCCTATTTCGACAGAATTTGATGGACGACATTTCAAAAGTGCTTTAAAAACAAAATTTTAAAACTAAAGTATTAATCGTTGAATGGTCAACGTTCACTTCCGACACAAAAGTACACAAAATCAAATAACCCCATCAATCACAAACATCAACACTCCATTCCAACGTCAAAACTAAAACAAAACAGCAACAAAAATTAAAATGAGAACCAAATTTTTCGAAAAAAACAGGTTTCCTTGCTCTCGGAGGACGCAAAAAAGTGAGCGAAAAAAACGCAAGCTCGGATGGACGTTTGCACGCTTGCTCTCGCCAGCGTCCAGTTTTATTATTTCAACAACAAATTGAGCAGAGAGCCCTTCCAAAAAACCGGGAAAAAAGTTGTTCAGTTTAGTTCAGTTCACAAAAAAATATATAAAGCGCGCACGCGTGTGCTCATATAGCACACTCCTGGGGCGGGATCGCTTATGACTACAAACGTGAACATTCTAAAAAAACAAAGTAAGTGTATTTTAAAATGGTGAGGGAAAACAATTTCAAAAAAAAACTGATGAGAGCTGATTTTAGTTTTGAGCGCCGGAAAACGTAATTACAAAAGCATAAATAAAGAGAGCCGGAAGATGTCGCGATTAATTGCTTATGTATAGGAGCGTGACAAAACAAGCTTCTTTTTGTTGTGTATAGAATACAATGAAATATAGCATATATCGGATTACATTTTAATTGAAGCCGATGCTGGACAGATGGGGAATTGAAGGGGGAGGGTGAAAAACAATAATTATGGGCAGTGAACTGTTGTATTGTTTGATAAGTAGTGGTATAGTGGGCAAACTTGTCTGAGTGTATAGCGTGATGGTGCGTCATTTTGGAGGCTTGCCAAGAGTGACAGTACCACTTATAAACAAAAACGGTGATACATCAATTTTTGAGCGACTACGTGAACACACACACTTGCATTGGCACAGAGCCATTAGTGGTGTGTGAGTCATTTGCACTGGGATGACCCTACATGGAAGTTTTACGTTCAAGGTGAAATTTTTAAAAAGTGCGCGCAATTGTTTAAAAAGTATTGTTATAATAAAATTACACCGAAATCTGACAAAAAAACATTTTGAAGTCACTACATGAACACATCACATCAATTAGCACATTGTCACGAACCGAAGGTGCGTCATTCGCACACACCCTTCCCCCAACGTAAATTTCCCGTTCGTATCTCCATTTTCGATCATTGCGCGAAATCAATCAAAAAAGCATTCCAATCATCCAAAACTTCTGTACAAACAAACGTCTCACATTGCTCCATCTCACATTGCCAGATCTCAAGGACAGATAAGCCCAGTCAAGAACATGAAACGCTTAAAATTGTTTTGAATCCGACCGTTTTCCACCCTCCCTTCCGTCTTCCCTCCTGTCCATCCCGACTTTCATCTTCGCTCCTTTCACTCACAAATTTCAGACAAAAATGAGCAGCACGCTGCAGCCGTCTGAACAAACCTGTTTTTCTCGGTCCAAATTTCAATGAAATGCACATAAAAAGTCATAATTTGCTTCAAAGTGACGATCACTATCAAGTCAAGGCAAATCAAAACCTAGTGTAATCATAGAACAAAAACTTCTCATCAGGGTCATCCCTCTTCGAAAAACCTTTTCGTCTACTTTTTACGTGGGGCCACGAAACCCCCGATTTTGCACCACCCATCAAGAAGTGTAAAAAACTTTTTTGAGCAAAATTAAGTATGTCACGTTTTTTACTTACAACAAACTAAACCAACCAACTTCTTGGTTGGTCATCGCCTGAGGCATAAGCACAAAAAAATGAGCAAGCTGTTCTTTTATAAAAAAAACTACAAAAGTTGTTGAGAAAAACGGCTGCGCGTAGTGTAGCTGAGGTAGATTGAAAAAGTTTGTCACTCACCCGCGGAAAACATTATTTTTTTCGAAAGCAAGTAATAAGTTTTCGATTCTACGAAATTGAGCATGAACACCACGAAACCGTCACCAAACTGAATTCGCGCAATCTGAGGGACACGGAAAAGCCATTTAAAAAGGGTTGGCAGCCCGCGGCCGGTTTTGACCATGAGGAAATGATTTTTTTTCTTGCAATAAGCAATTTTTTGAAGGACATTTTGCGCATCTATTAAAAATTTTGGAGCCAAGGTTGGGAGAGTGAGGGAAAAACGAGACAAAAAAGAGAGGTTTTTATGGGAATTTGGAATTTATAAAAAACTGACAACCAACAAATAGTTTTTTGAGGTTTTGGAATTGGTTTGGGAGATTTCGAAAGTGCGGAGTTTACAGACAGATTTTTTAAATGAAGTAATTTTGTTGAAATTCAGATGCACTTTGTCTTTAAGAACTTAAAAAACAAAGTTCTATTAGGCCATAAAGTATACATTTGACTCAATTAGTAAAAGTAAGTGCATAAAATGGTAGGCTGTCCAAAGTTTATGTGAATTTAAATGTATTTAAAGGTGTACTGTAACTAATAGTTGGTACAAACAGAAAATGGTAGTCTGTTGACGAATTAGAACACCGGTACGGAAGTACTTTTGCATTATCCCCCGAGGATATGGGGATGTTTTTTGGTCTCACATCAACTTGTATCTTTACTTGCATAATGTTTGAGATGAGTTAGTTTCTTTACCTTTTTGCAAGCAAACTACCTGCAGGCAAGTAAGAATGACAACGCAAAAACTTCAACTCACCGATTGACAGACACAAAGCGCTTCCGTCTTGGATGCATGCTGGTCAGAGACCATTGCCTCGGGCCAAGGAAAGAGTTGCGGGTATTGTTGTAAATATCGGTCGCGCATTTGGTCGGAGCGACTTCCGGTTTTGCGTTTTGAGGACTTTTTTAAGTTGTTAGATTGTGTGATTAGCGAGAAGGTGGAATCGAAAACACGCCTATGTGGACACAAACAAAAACTATCTCGACTTGACCAACAAAAAACCCTGACGATGACGCTTTGTATCCATCTGTCATCATCCAAAAACTTGAAGGTCCGCAAAGTGGTGCAAAAAACATTTGAGACTTATACTTACTCCCATCCCCGCAGGTAAACACGGTGTGATCATCGCATGCCTCAGGCTACGAGGGAAAAGGACTTGGCAAGAAGGATATTTTCAACTTTTTCTCCCAACTTATAACAAACATGCAAATCAACAACAACTTTTTTACTATTTTCATTTTACAATTGCTGCTAAAAACAAAGACATTGTTCTTCAAAAGCACCCCAATCACGAAAAATAAAACCCCCTTTTTCTCACGTATCCTGTCACAGGGTGTCAAACTTGTCACCGACTCAATTTGAAACATTAACTTTTTAAACTATTGGAAAACCAGCAGGTGTTTGTCGAGAAATCAAATAAGTTTTGAATAGAAAAAATTAAAATGTACAACCTTTTTCGCATTAAGTAACACCCCTGGAGTACTGTAACATGTGTTAAGTGTAATATGTGACTGAGTGTAGTTGCAAAATGAAATTAAAAACTGACAAAAAGAAAGCACTTTCGAAATGAGTTTAAAATTTAACACCTGTTTTGGAATTGGCTTTTTTGAGGTTGGTCAGTGTACTGTAGTTTTAGAGGTGAGTGAGCGAAAGTGTTCAATGGTAAAAAGTTAAACTTACCTGTAGGGTGAAGGTTATCAGTGGAACGAGATTAGAGAAGAGGTGATGCCAGCGAACTCTCGACTTGAAAACATTACGATTGATCACGTAAAACCTTGTTTAAAGCAAGCAAATCGCAACTTTTGTCCAGCAAAAACTTGGACCCAAAACAAAAAGCCTGATGTGAGATCAACCTACCCTGGCAACGTTCAATTAAGAAGGCGAGGCTCATCAATCCCAATGCGTTTTTCACTTTTTTTTTGTTCGAAACGGCAAAAACTTTTGCTTTGGCGGACCCTCGTAAGCCTCCAATAAAATTGCAGTCGAACAGCTTCGCGTTCCTAAAAAATGCGTTTTTTCGCTGTTCCAGGGTGATCTTTTGTCATGTTATCGCTTGGCGGAGGCCCTCCGGGCTCGATTTGATTCGCCTTTGGATTGAGTGAGTCGTTTTTAACGGGTCTACGTCGGGCCAGCTTCAAAAAGTGCTGGTGGCAGTTTCTTGCTGTTGTGATGGGATACTGAAAACTTTGTGTGGCTGAAAAACAAGTCAGCCGTTTTTTGCGAGGTAGAGGACAGATAGGATGACCAATTGCCAAGTAAAAAAGTTGATGTGGGAAGTTTTTTTTGCCAGTTCGGCGGATTGCCTTGCATTATATTAGTCAGCGCCGAGGGTAGAGGGATGGACGATGCAAAAAATATGCATAGACAAATCAAATGGCCTCGAAAGCGATGCAGATAGGAAATTTGTTAAAAAGAAACGAACGGCTGTTGTGTTCCTTCATTTCAATTGGGTCGGAATAAAAAAATTAGGCTTTTTGTTTGTGGGTATCATGTCCTGGGGGCACGTTTTTTACACATTGACACTGAACGGAAAAAAGTTAAGTCTAAAGACGACTCACATGTGTTCACTATGGTGTTTTAAAATACTTTCATCCCTTACAAAAAGTTAAAAAGTCAAAATTTAAGTTTTTTTATTTTGCACGCTTACACTAGTGTAACATGGTGTGCCCCAAAAAATGATCCCGCCACGAGAAAAGGCAAAACTTGTTTAGTTTTAGTTGAGGAATGTAAAAGTGACAAAATATTTTGTTTTTAAGCAACTTACAAAAAAATTGCACGCTTACACCAGTGTAATTTGATCGCCCCAAAAAAAATGGTCTCACACTGAAAACCCCCAACTTTGATCTTTTTGACTAAAAATTTGATTTTACAAAAGTTAATGACACTCTGAGTTTGTCAAACTAAATGCCATTGAAAACCAAGACTTCTACGGTAAAACTTTTCCCACCCCCAGGTAAAACTTCAATTTCCACCCGAAAACGCCCCCTTTTCCAATCACCACATCCAACTTTAAACAATGAAAACCCTTAACACGCAACTAATACCCTTTTTAACTTTCTTTCATTTTTTGCCGCCACAAAACCGTCCAACCCTCGGCAAGACTTCTTACAAATATACCTTTTTATGTATAGTTTATTCTCAAAACTTTGAATGCCAAAATGTATTCGGCGGAACGCTTTTGTTCGACAAAACTCAAGTCACCCCTCTGCTTTTTTTACACTACCTTTACCCTCGAAAAGCGCAGCGCATGACAACATTTTCTTATTGTGCCGTTCATTTGTGTACAAAAAGAAAAGAAAAACTATACTGACAGTCGTACGGTATTCGTGAAATGTCCCATTTTCATAGACAAAAAGGTATAAAACGCTCTGGCAGGGCTTTTGTTATCGTTTTTTTTGAAACTTTCCTGGAAAAAACTTTACTTTGGATATAAAAACTTACCTCGGCAGTCAGTGGTGGCCGGCGTCATGTGACTAAAAAACAAGAAATTAAAGTATATCTTGCTGCGCAACAACTTTAAACGCCTTTCAAAATGTACGGAATGCCTTAAGATACAAACTTAAAAAACTAATAAAATTTTTATTTGATTAACAGGCCATTTCGTTTTTGGTGGCTTTGCGCTTGATATACGGTGTTTATGAATAAATGGTCATTTCGAAAGTTACAGATTGCATTATAAATGGTGCACAAGTCAGCTAAATTCATGGTTTTTTGAGTCGTAATGTGAGATGGGAACATTATAGAGCGAAAATGGAGTAAAAAAGTTGCAGTGTTTGATTTCTTAAAAAAGTTTGCACGGTTACACGAGTGTAACTTGAGTGCCCCTCAAAACTGGTCTTGCAACGAAAAAATACAGACTTTGAGTATTTGAGCTAGAAACACAAACCTGACAAAAGTAAGGCGTTTTAGGGTCGTTTAATTTTTTTACACGGTTACACTAGTGTATATGATGACCCCCAAAAATGGTCCCGCAACGAAAATAACCAAAATTTGAGATTTTAACCGTTTCAAACCGCAAACCAAATAGAATTTTGTCATGACTGAACTCACGACTCCTTCACACGTTGTTTTGCCACACCAATTGCAAGTAAATCCAGCACGCATTACGCAGTAAAAGCTTTGCGCAGAAAGCCCTGCTAATGAGTAACTTGATGCCAATTTGATCATTTATTAAAACCTTTCGCCGCGCATGCGTTCAATCCCAGCTTTCCGCGGAACGCCAACTAAGAAAGGGGGTATTACTGCGTTGAAATTTGGACGAAATCCGCTGCGAACTAAACTATTATATTAGCAATGGGAAGAAAATAAGTGAAAGTTCATCGACCGGGTCATCCATAAAAATGGAACAAATTTTAATGCCTCAGGCTCCTTTTTAATGAAAAACAGTAGTCATTTTATCGGGAAGGGGTGAGGCATAGATGCTATTCTGACCTCTTGTCGATGGATGTAGATAATTTGGGTTGGGGTGGTAGACTTGAGCTCGGTCAATTTTGGCACAGACCGGATGAGGGTCATGTATTTTGGGAGAGGTAAAAAAGTGGAACGGTTTGTAAAAAATGATGCCGGAAATTGTTTTCAGGGATTTTGAAGGAAGTTGGGGGTGGATTTATGGGGGTCTGGTGAAGAATGGGAAGTTTGGCATTTTTAGAAATGTTGAATTTGCATATTTTTAGAGTCGAAAGAACTTCTAAAAAAAGTTAAAACAATAAAATTAAAGTTGAAAAAATCTTCATAACAGCAAATTATCAAAAAAATTAACAATCAAAAAGTCCCATTTTCAATGCCAAGTTAAAATGTCCTTGAGATGTGGTCGACAGGCAGTTCCAAAGTCATGTCTGTGACCGAGCCTCTGCGGCAATGCGCCGTCCATGGTCGAGCCACTGGTCACGGAAACGACTTATTTCAATTTTACGACGGTCATTTTTGGACTTATCAAATGGCAAAAGTCATTTTCAAGCATGACAACCCTGCTATATTTCAAAGGATGGAAAAAGGCCATACCCATGAAAGGGGAGTGGTTGCAAAAAGTTGACTTTTTAAAAATTCACTCAAATTTCAAATTTCCAATCCAAACTTCAACTAACTAAATTTCAACTAATTCCAAAAAATAGTACACACTTCCAAAACAGGGCACATGTCCAAATTAAGCCAACGTCGTGCAACGTCCAAGATGCGCCGCTTTTTTAATGCTCTCATTGTCGTCTTAACATCGAGATGCCGCTCGCAAGCTTCTCGATGGCGTATTTCATTTGTGGGCCCTTTTGTGTTTTTTCCCAATTAAAATTTTTGTTCTTTTTTTCAAAAAAACTCATTGAATATACATGATACTGTAGGCCTGGCTTTGGGGCTCCATATGGGTCCTAAATTAGTCAATTTATAAATACACCATCGAATTCTGGAAAAAAATTGTCTTCATTTTCGAAATGTAATTCAATTAGTTTGTGTTTTATGCACGTCATGCCAATCTCAACCTTTATAAAAATATTTTGCTTTCTTTTGCTCATTTTTGTAGCGCCTACCAAATCAAATGCATTCTGATTGAATTTATAAGGGCTGCACGAAACACAAGTGCATTGCAACTCACGCAGCTCAACAAAATAGTTTAGCAAATTTGGTGGTGTTGCACTACGACTAATTAAATATGTATTTAATGCTTTCCAGATGGTGGTCAACAGTCGGGCTGGGCCGCCCTTGCATGCGGCGTTTATTTATGCACACCAAAAATTGAAATTTTGTTATTTCATTTCATTTGAAGGGGTTAAGTAAAGAAGTTTAATGAAAAGAACACTGCACTGTGAACAAGGTTAATTTTGAAACTGCACATGCAGAACGGCGACATCTGGAGACTGACTGCAGCTTCTTGAAATGTGTGGTTTTTGCACTATGTAAAGTAAATAACATTATGCATAATGTTGAAGGTCTTCGATAACAAAAGATAAGACACCCATGTGTTAAGCAAACAAAGATCTAAATTCACGCAAAGCTGTTATTGGCTTTGTTTTTCCTCATTTTAAACAAAGGGATTGAGATATTACAAATCTTATGAAGGTTTTTGATGTTTCCTGGCATAACCTGAATTAAAATGCGACAAATATTTTCAAACTTTCACTTAAATTTTTCCAAAACAAATCAGAAACCACTACATAAAAATGAAAATAAAGTTATCTACAGTACACCAAATGTAAAACTATCCTTTTAAAAATTGCCAATTATGACTCACAAAACTGCTTTTATTTTCGATCTTTGGCAACTTTGCGCGTAAACACACATTTTTTTCGCTGTTTCATTTTTTGACGCATGATTAATAACCACCCTTAAAATACGTAGTCCGCATGTAATTTGAATTTACGACATTTCATAAATGTTTAATTTTATTCCCCCAGGCGATGCCCAAATGCTCGTTGACACAATCATGTAAAAAAGAAATTTAAAGACCTCAAAGTGCTTAATTGAAGATAGCTGGCCCTAGTATAAATTTGTGGGAAGTTTTTGGCCATCAATTGAGAAGGTTTTTAAAAATTGGCAATAGCAAGTCAGTCGAAAGTGAGGGTTAATTGCAAAGTTTGTATATAGCCAGGCTGGCGGCATCATCGCGCCAAAGTCGGTCGTTATTCATAACTGTTGACGATGGATGCCAAAAGAGGGCGCTTTTGGCATCGTCAAAGGCGTGTGTGCTACGGCATCGAATTTTAATGCTTTCGACTTGGACTTGTCTTTACTTCACAGTTAGTTAATGAATGCATTTTGAAACATTTTTGACGAGTTAAATGGCGGAATTTGTATGATGGTGTGAGGGGGGTGTCATCAAAATTCAACTTTAAAAAGTGTTTTTCGTACAAAATATATGAACAACAAAAGGGATATCATCAATATTGCGAACTGTGTGTATTGGTGACTTGCGGAACCTTGATCGAGTTCGATGTGCCTACAGTTCCCCGGCCGGTGGCTCTTCTGAACGGGTAGAGGTAAAGTTTGAAGGCTTCACGGCGCATGGTTGGATTTAGAGTCTGAAAAAGTCAAGATTAGCATAACATTGCGATTTATAACCAACCATATAGATAATCCCAGTCGATCCATGCGCACTCTGCCAGACAATCTGCCCCATGACGACCACCCACGTCGGGGTTGGAAGGAATTGCATCCAGACCTACAAAACATCTAATTAAACTTAATTACAACAAACTTCAACCAACATAAATCAACGCCGCAATAGTAATAAAAGTACAGATAATCGAACTCTGAATAAAAGTCTGGCGCTGCATCTTGCTCAACCGCACACTCTCAGCTCCGCGGTACTGTATCGTCAAAGCAACACATAGAAAGCCGTAGGCGCCGATGATGACAAAGATGACCAAAACATTGTTGATACTGTGGACTACGTGTGGATAATTGCGGTCTATGTCATTTCCAGCTAGCGGTGTTCCGATATAAGGGTCGAAGAAGCCGGCATAGGCCAAACTGTTGAAAATGATAGGCGAAGCGAAGATGAAATAGTAGAATATGTAGCAAACTGGGATCAACATGACGAAGAGTGTCTTCTTTCCGGCGAAGATCATTCTGGCGTGGTGGGGTGATACGATGTCCAGGCTCCGATTGATAGCCAAGATTGTGCACGTGCAACACGCGCCGCACCACATGGACAACGCTGCCGCGCCGACGCAGAATATGAATGTTGGATACATGCAGAAAACGGCTCCTTTGAATGCAAGCATACCGTAGCAGATTGAGCCTAGGGATATACAGGTAACGTCGATGAGGCCGAGGAGAAACATGAGTTTGTAGCAGGAGAGTTTTAGGAATTCTGATTTGACCATGATGAACAGAAAGGGGAGGTAGATTATCTAAAATTGCAACCTTATTTAATGAAAGAGTCGTAATAAATTGTTATCGTTGTAAAAGTTCTGCGCGTGCATGTTTTCATTTTGTGCACTCAAATACGCGGGTAAACTTCCGAGTGCGCGAGTCCGCACACCTGGGTTTGAGCGTAATTGTAAACCGCAAGAATCAGTTTATTAGTCAAACCAACCTCATAAGTAAACCCCATTACCAAATAAAAAGTCCCAACTAGCGCATTCGGCGTGCCAAAGGACTTCCATTCGTCAAACGTATAAGCTGAACAGTTGAACAACCTTTCGTAATCATCGCGCCAAGTTCCGGCGATATAATTCATCTCCACAATTTCACAGATTGACAGTAAACTGACTACAAATGCCAATGACAAAGGTCGCTTCAAAAGTCATTCCTTTGCTTAAATACGATTCGCCTCATCAAGGCAATTTCTAAAGATGGCCCATTTTGAAAAGACGGATTAGACATACACAGATAAGGGTAATAAGCAAAATCAAAGTGACAAAATACATCTTTTCAAAGAGTGCGTTTCAATTTGCCAGGTAATAATAAGTAATCCGTTTTTTAAAGGTGTGAGTTGGATTACTTGCGATTTTGGCATTACATTTTTAAAGATACGAGTTTCCGGATGAGATGCGTAGCGACAAACTACGCCAAAACGGAAATGTAGCGTTAGATGGGTATTTGTGACGTTAATGTGAGGTCGCAGTTCATACTGGGAAAGAGACAGGTAATCGTATCATATTTATTGGGGTGGGTTATTAGAAACATTTAAAATAGGATGTGTTCGGCATTTGAGGATTTTATTAGAATGGATGAAGTGGCAAGGTCACTTTTTACCGATACCCATTCCAACGCCATTGAGTAATTCAACTTTTCCAAGCCCAGCGGGCAGGTTGACGGATTCACCATCTGTGCGGCCTGTGGCGACGGGGGCGTTTTTGTCGACAGCATCGAAACCGGGCTCGAAAAGAAGTTTGCCTTTGCGGCCGGTGGGGTTGTTGAGCTTTCCGAGGGCTAAAATTACCATTTTTAAACTGAAATTTTGTTAAAACTTTAAAAAATGTACCTTTGGCCAATCCAGGAACCGGCGGTATACCAATCGCCCGCAAAGCAGCATTGGCAGCCCTTTCATCGGCAGCCTTCGTGTTCGGATCCAAGCCGAAGCTCGGATATCCACTATCCAATGCCGCTGTCGTTCTCGCCGGACTTTTACCAATGCGTTCGCCCATGACACCGAGATCCGTTCCACTGTTGAACATAAGCCCACCGAATTGGAGCCCCGGGACATTGGCAATGTCGGCGCCACTGGAGCTGACAACCTCGAATCCGGGCATCATGCCGAGACCGAAGCCGAAGGACTTTCCAAGGCCGAGATTGCCGTTCTTCTGTTTCTGGCCGTAGCCCTCGGGGTGCCATTCGGGTCCAGGTTGTCGGGCTGGGTACAGATGGATGTTAGGGACGCCGCAGTATTGGGAGTATTCTTGACAGAAGACCTGCAGATCGTATCGAATCGTCTTTCCTGGTTTACAAGTCGTCATAAACGTGTACTGATTGTACGGGCAATACTTGTATGTCTTCTTTTGAAGCGTCGGAAGAAGTGTATACATAATGTTTTGCCGAATAGGGGCAGGAGTGACGCCTCCAGTCAGAAATTTCGGGACGATTATCGGCGGGCGGGTATTGGCTTCACCAGAATCGTCTTCATATTCTTCGCTGTCGGTTTCGGCTTCGTTGGAGGCCGCCGTTTCCGTTGATGAATACTCGCCGCTGCTTTCATCAAATGGGTTCGTAGGCTTAGCCGGGGCGGCTTCTGAAACGCAGTTTCAACACCTAATCATAACGACCTCCACCTACCAGTAATCGATACCAACCCAAAAACACACGCCAAAACCAAAGCAGCCTTCCAATCCATCGCTATCAATGATCTGACTCTGACCGACTTTCACTTGGTTTCACTTTCTCAAATCCCGAGATATCCTACTTGCACTTGCGACCTTCAAAAAAACCTGTTTCAACCTTAGACACCACATTTATTCATCCTATTTAAATACCACGACAAATACAATCAAAAATTTCGTTTAAAAATCCCGAAAGACAGGATCAATTAGTTAGCAAAAAATATAATTAATGATAATACAGAAGAGATACAAAACGGTAGAGATACATCAGAACACAACAAGGGAATAAATAACGGATTTGATTTTGAACTTAATCGTGCTCCTGCTAAACGAGTTCGGCGATTTAGCGATCAATCATCATCAGGATGGCGGCGCTTGCGATCACGACGTTCGGATTTTTCTGAAAAAAGGATTGATTAACATTGAATGATAAAAACTGCAGCAAAAACATACCCTCATCGACTCTGATGGTGAATTCAAACTCCTGATCGGCGCCAATGTACGAATCACACATGAAGTATAGCTTGTAAGTGTGCTTGCCAGGGGTCGTCGCGGGGAAGGATAGATTGACCTTGGCTTCTGTCATGACGGTGGTTCGTCGAATGGCGCATAGCGTGTTGGTTTCGGGCACACCAATGACGACCCACCAGCCTTCGTCCTTGCGCTTCAACGGATAGAAAGGTGCCACGACCGGGGGAGCAGCTCCGTTGATATCGTTTTCGCGATCCAGGACCACATCGACTTCGATGGATTCGCCGACGGTGACCTTGGTAGCAGAGACCTTGTGAATGACCTCAATGGCCGGGAAGTTGTTGCAGAATCGTGCAACATCGGCCAACTCAGCATTGTTCATACGGAGCAGGTTCGTTCGGGCATCGTCTTCCAGCTCCAACAGCGCAAAGATCGAATCGACTTCAGCTTCTTTGCAGCGTTCCAGCAGGGCAGGAGAAGAATGGGGCAGCTGCTTCATGCATGATTCATTCGAGTACATGGCTTGGGTCAGCATTTGAGACAGGTCCATCGCATGGATGGCCGGATTCAACCAACTGTTGTTGGAAAGCACATCGACGCAAGCCTGTGTGAGACGAGTAGCCTTGAGAACGATAAATTCAATGTCCTTGTTGAGCTCGGCCGACAACTGGATCCGCGAAAGATGCGCATTCAGAAGCAGAAGGACCTTCGTATGCGGGCTCGACCACTTCTGGTTCTTTAACGTGTTGGGAAGACGCTCGGCAAGCTTCTTCAAAACGGAATCCTCCTTGTAGCGGACGGGGAAGTTGGCGAATTCGGAGGCGTTGGAGATGATTTCCAACAGGCCACGGGCTTTGGTCTTCGGCTTCAGTGACAGCGAGAACAATTCTGAAAACAAAGACTGTAAAAATATACTTTTCAATGTAAACAAACATACCAATTGTCGTATAACTGATGTAGTAATACGAAGCAATGATGCCAAGATTCAACGGAAGCGTGTCCATATCGTCCTTGATCGCAATGCACTGACTGTTCTCCAGATCCTTGAGCGTGTTTTCGACCAACTCGGAAAGCGCTTCACTCAAATGACGATGCGTAACACCCTGGAGACTGTAGTAGTTCGGGTTCTGGGTCATGCGTCGGTAGAGGAACGTCCATGTCAGGTAATCGACGGCATCCTGCTTGTTTTCGATGGTCTTTGTGACGACTTCGGCGTTGAAATGATCATGCAGACACGAATCGAGATGGGATTCGAGCGGAAGGGGCTCGTAGAGGAACTTCTTGAAGTAATCCTTCTTGTTCGCCTGACACATGAGAACAACTCGGGCTTCTTCGTCGCGACCGGGGCGATTGGCGAGGCCCATCATGTGTAACACGTCAGAGACAGGGTAATCCTCGTAGACGTGATGCTGGCCATTGTACACCTGAGTATCCATGATGATGACGACGTATGCGACAGCCTTGACCTGGTAGCACAGGGTCCGTGGAACGATGAGGACCTGGATGGCTTCACTGGCGAAGAGGTTTTCGACAATCTCAATGTCTTTTGCGGTCATGCCTTCATGGACAAAACCGATACCTTTGAGAAGAGCCTCGGCAAGGGATTCATCACTGACACTGGAAACGAGTTGACGGAAGTCGGGGTCGTCTTCGCTGACATGAAGGAACCGTTGTGGCTGGCGATCCGACATGGCGTAGGTGATCAAATCATCGGCAGTACTGCGAGTTTGGCGACGACTCGGGACGAAGACGAGGGCCGGCTTCGGACGGACCTTTCCACCGTGACGCAGGATGGCAGCATACACCGGGCGGACCATGGCAGCGAGACGGGAGGCCGTGTGGGACAGATTGAAGGTCTGGATGAACAGCTCCAACGGGATGGGACGGACACTGGGGGTGAAGTTGAAGCAGGTACATCCGAGCCATTGGCAGACGTCCTTGGCATTGGCGAGTGATGAAGACAGAATGACGATGCGAAGCTTGGATTCCAGCTGGGACGACATGTATCGCATCCGGCTACAAACGACTTCCATAGCCGGGCCATCAAGAGCATCACCCATCATTTGGAGGTCGTCCGCGATGAACAGCTTCACGGCCTGGACATTCTTACGTTGCTTCCAGCGACGCGAAATGTTGTCCCATCGATCGGCCGTCGCCACAATGACGCTACCACGTTGAAGCAGCTTCAAATCAGTCGCTGTTTCACCGGTCAACAAAACGAATGGCTTGTTCAAAGCTGTGCCAATGCGAGCATTCCATTCATCACAGACGCGTGCAGCAACCTGCTCATTCAAGGTGACATAGACGGCCTTCGATTCCGGGTTGTTCTCAAAGTGACGCAGAAGGGCAAACTCGGCACACGTCAGCTTTCCACTGCCATGAGGCGCCCCAAGGAAGACATTGTCGTTCGTGCTGTAGAAGGCGCGGAAAACCTGGGTTTGGATCGGATTGAAGACGGAAATGCCCTTGCTTTCGAAGATGGCCTCAAACTCAGGATTGCCAAGGGCATTCAACGGCAATGGCTGCAAATCGAGAAGCTCAGTCGGCGGCGGGTACTTGTCGGGAAGGATCAGATGCCGGAACGAGATGGGAAGGATGGTTTCAGAGCCGAGCCAGCGATCGGAGACCACGCGAACATAGTAGAGCGGTGGGAGGGGATCGAAGACCGGGACGAACATCTTGACAATGTGATCATCTTCGGCGTATTTCCTGAAAATCAAACATAAACTGGACGTCATCTGGAAAATTCTAAACTTACTGTTTCAACAAAAAGAACTCATGATGCAAGATAACTTCACCATTGACATCCTCGATAAAGATCCAGAATCCTTCAGAATTACCATGGACGCGTTCATCCCACTGGAACTCGGGAGTGATTGTCAGCTCGAGTTTGAGTGTAGACCGAGTGATCGGAACAATGACAGTTGAGAGATCGACCTTTGGCACCTGCCGGATGAACTTGTGCAGCGGCTTGCCCATCTTCGGGATCTTGATGAGCTCGCCTAGCTGATGCGCATCCAAATCGTACAATCGGTCGAACGTGATGTTTTTGTTGTCCAACACCTTGACAAGGTCCTGCGGGATCTTCTTGAACTGATGCAACGGGTTCAGCGACTGCCACTGACGAGTGTTGACCATCTTGCAGAGGCCGAGCACCTTCAACGCGAGCGAAGCCCATCCGCGCCACAAGACAATCTCAAAGATGGCACGGAAAAGACGCCCAGCAGATTGGGCGACAAAAACCATGTCCGATTGAAGCGCAAATCCTTCGAGCTTCAGCTGCGAGATGTACGCCTGGAGAAGGACGTTGATCTTGGCACTGGGCTCATCGAGGGCTTCACGAATCGGGACCGGGGTGAGTTCAGCCAGCTTCTGGAGCTCCATCTTTTCTTCCTCACGGACGTGGATCTGCTTGAATTCGGACGACATGGAGAAGATTCGGAAAAGGTCGATTTCAGTCGCAGTTTCTTTCAGCAACTTGTTGTAGGTTTCCATCGACTCAAAGGTACAGTAGTAATGACTGGCGATACGGCCGAGCTCGGTGGACTGGATCAAGCCGGATTTGGGGTCGTATTTGACGAGATTACCTTTCGCAAGCATCAGGGCAGCGGAATGGACAA
The DNA here is from genome assembly GCA_024447225.1 of Panagrellus sp. LJ2284. Classification (NCBI taxonomy): domain Eukaryota; kingdom Metazoa; phylum Nematoda; class Chromadorea; order Rhabditida; family Panagrolaimidae; genus Panagrellus; species Panagrellus sp. LJ2284. Next base: position 8,757,556 of record JAMRYC010000004.1, read on the forward strand.
AGTTGGATCTCGGGCCTTCGAGCAGGGCATCCATATCACGGATATCAGCTTCAATACCATACGTCGACGGCGATGCTACCATGCGAATGTAGAGATAGGTGTAGGCGAGCCAATCCGACGCTTCAACGACATTGTTGACGGTGCCGAGGACGACTTCGGCGTTCAACATATCCGGCAACTTGGTAATCATCTGACTTTCGACGGGCAGCTGCTCATTCATCAAAGACAGGTAGAATTGAAGCTCAGAGTAGTTGGTAATCATGATACCCTCGCCCTTGCTGTCGTATTGAGGTCGACCAGCACGACCAAGCATCTGCATGACATCCAAAGCGCCGAGTTCGGTCCAGCAACCTTTTTCAGCGTTGTAGATCTGGGTGCCCTTGATTATGACAGTGTGAGCGGGAAGGTTGACACCCCAAGCAAGAGTAGCTGTGGAGACGAGAACCTGGATGTGCTTATCCGCAAACAAATCCTCAGCCAGGGTACGGTCAAGTCGAGGCAGACCAGCGTGATGGATAGCGAAGCCATAGGGCAGCAAATCAGCCAGATCGGGGTTCTTGGCATTGGCGGTTTCATTTCGGAGAATTTCAGCCGAAGCAGAGCCATCGCGGATGAAGCGGGACAGGGTTTCACGCTCGAGACACATGTCACGGATAGCTTTTGCCGTCTTCGCGGTTTCTTTGCGTGAATGGACGAAGATGAGGACCTGGTTGTGGCCAGCATGCTCCAGGACCTTGTCATAGACGATTTCGTTCATCGCTTGGTAGCGCTTCATGGCCTTCTTCTCGGTGACGCCAATGTATTCCTGTTCGAGCGGGACCGGACGATAGCTGTTGTCGAAAAAGAAGAGATGGTCGTCAATGTTGACACGCAGGAAGAGGGCGACATCCTTGTAATTAGGCAGGGTGGCGGACAAGCCAACGAGACGGCATTGATACTGCATCTGTTGGCAGGAACGGATGGTTCTCGCGACAATAGCTTCAAGCACCGGGCCACGATCGTCATGGAGGAGATGAATTTCATCGATGATGATCAGACGGACGAGCTGGGAATAGGCACGTTCACCGCCCTTGCGGGTGATAATATCGTACTTTTCGGGGGTACAGACGATGAGTTGAGTCGCCATGAACTGTTCCTTTGTCATTTGCTGGTCACCGGTCATTTCGCCGACCTGAAATGGGTTGCTTAAAGAAATGAAAGACAAAAGAAACTGCGCACCCGCGCACTGAGTGCGCGGACCTGAGCGCAGACACGATTTTGACAATTTTGCGTTTTTCTTGATAAAAGCTTGTAAAAACGTATAAACTCACTTCAATACCGTAGGGTTCCAATCGCTTCTTGAAACTGCCCACCATTTCCTGCACAAGCGACCTCATGGGAGCAATGTAGACACACTTGAATTCGCTCTTCCGGACGGACCCATCGGTATTCATGTGCTTCGACATTTCATGGAGGATACACATCAGAGCACAGTTAGTCTTACCAGCACCGGTAGGAGCACAGACGAGGAGATTGCCATCGGAATGGAGGGCCTTTTCGCTGATCTTTGACTGGATACGATTCAGTCTTTCGAATCCTTTGAAGCCTGGTTGGGCCCATTTGGGGAGGTCGGAGATGGGGATGTCTTGCTGAAAACACACAATTTAAACTTGAGAACGAGTAAGACAACGAAGGACCTACCTCATTAGCGGCATATGGCTTCGGCTTCTGCGCCGGAATGATAACACTCTCATAGCTCTTCTTTTGTGTCTTTGTCGATCCATGAGGCAGACGACATTTGGCACTGCTGTTGAAATGGCTTCCCTGCGCGAAGGCCAGTTCATCGAATTTAACAAACTTCGGCTCTGCATTGTAGGCCGAAGCTGACACCGCTGCTTGTCCAGCCTCTTGGGCACGCTTTGCTGCGGCTCTTTGACGGCGTTCTGCATCGGCTTTGGCGTCATCGTTGGAGTCAACATCTTTCAACTGGGAAAGAATGGCCGCAAGTTCCGGACTTTGGGCCATTTCCGCTTCGATAGATGCCTTTTCTTCAGGTTCTGCTTTCGCGAGCTTTGTGCAATACAGGATCATGGCCCGATTCTGGAGCAACGTCTTCACAAGTCCGAACTTTTCAAGATCATACGCATCCAAAACGGAAACCAGCTTGTTCTCACAATCGCGTAGATCGCCAGCCGTCTCCAGAATATCAATAATCTCGCGTTCGTGCTTCTGGACTTCGTTTTCATCGGTGTAGAACTTGCTAACTTGGCGCGAAATCCATTGCGCATTGACTTGGCGCGGTTGAAGGACCTTCTTTTTAGGCGCATTCAACTCATCGAGGTCATTACTGCCATCAATGCGTCGAAGGGTCTCATCGTGGACGGCTTCAACGCCATCTTGGTCGTCTTCGTAGTCGTCTGGCTCGCGAATCTCAAAGTCAAGCTCGGCTTTATCCTCCTCATCCTCTTCATCGTCAAATTGGACACGGACAGCGTAGTTTTCGTCGATATCTTCAGCATCGCCGGCTTCTTCCTCCTCAATAACAAAATCGGTGATCTTCTTGCTTAAATTGACGATAAGCGCGTACTTTTCATCGGGAAGTTTCTGGCCAAGAAGGGTTTCGACGGCCTTGCGCTTGTCCTTCTCGCGGATATTGTCTGTTTTGAGGTCGTGGAGGACTTCATCTGCGGCGCCATGGATGATAGCGGGTTCCTGCAAAGGAAATTATATATAAATTTTCCCCTTTTCTTTAAAAAAATAATCCTTACCTGATCCCCAAGAATATCCTGCATAATACCCAACAAAATCTCATGAGTCTGCTTCGTTTCCTGTGTACGGGGCTCATAAAAGTTTGATCCGGCTTCATTCGCTTGCAGGACCGTCGTCGCGGCTTTTAGGTTGTTTTTACTCGACTTTGCCACCCTGAAAAGCTCAGATTACTTTCCAAAGCTAGCCAACACCATCAAGACTTACTTTTTATTGGTCTTTTTCTCATCAGGAGCATTGGATCTTTGAAACTTGTCACCCATCTTGTGGCCGGTGAACATTTCCTGCCGCAGGGGCATAACCTCGCCGGTCGGCTCATCGCGTCCTCGACGATCCGTGTAGTTGTAGTCGACTTGGAGGACCAGGTTACTATTCTAAAATTGAAGCGTCGCTATAAAAGTGCATATTAAATAAGACGTAACGGAAGGAAAACAACAACGAACCTGTCGGTATTCATACTGCTGAATACGTGCGATTTCGTCGGCCATGGCTAACGAAAGGAGATCAACAGAGGTATACCCGACAGTAGATGTTACTGAAACGTGATTTGACTTTAAGAAACGTGGAAGAATTGTAAAAAAAGTACCGATAAAAAACGCGTCACAAAAAAAGTGGGTGCTTTCGAAAAGCGCGAAGCACTTTCCAATGTCTGCCTTTCGTTATAGGAGTGCGCTTCACCGCTGTGTGCGAGGAGGTTCAATGGACGAATTGCGGTGTGAGCTGTGCAATTTGTCCGTGTGTCCCGCACGCACAAAAACATACTTTCTCTGTAAAATGTGCAATGTTTTGCGAAATAAAGACAATAATGTAATCTGTCTCGGGCCATGCTCAGCCATTGCACATTTGTGTTTTTTACATTTATTGCCTCCGGGGATGAATAAATTATATATTTTTTTGACAATGAGCTAAATTTGTGGTGTTTTTAGCGTCAAAATGTTATACCTCATTGTAAAACTAAATAATTAATATTTTTTTGAATGTCAGTTTTTGAAATATTATTCTTTTTCAACTACCCTCCCGTGCAACGAGACTGAACTTTCTCCACCCAAGTCCACCCAAGTCCACTTTCAAAACTTTGTTTGGCCGATAAAACTTTTTCTGCCCCATAAGTTTTGATAAATTTTGAACGCAAGCTGGGACTTACCAAGGGCTATCGATAGACACCAGAAGCGCCGAGATCGGAATCCGAATGGCCGAGCACATGCCTTCAGAAGCCGGGCGACTGCTCGGTCAATCAGGCGCAAATCTGGCCGTTGCTGACCCTTTGCCAGAACTAAATTCGTATTTCGCGCGGAGATGGTCGCAATTGGTCGTTGATCTCTTATTTCGGACGGCACGTTCTCGGTCATTCGAATTCCAATCCTGGCGTTTTTGGTGTCTATCGATAGCCACTGGTAAGTCCCAGCTTGCGTTCAAAATTTATCAAAACTTATGGGGCAGAAAAAGTTTTATCGGCCAAACAAAGTTTTGAAAGTGGACTTCGGTGGACTTGGGTGGAGAAAGTTCAGTCTCGTTGCACGGGAGGGTACGGTATTTCTGACAAACTGTGTAGAACTTTTGCTGATGCACAATTACAACGTTGTTTGTTCATTCGTGTCACAATTAATGCAGATATTAGTCACAAAGAGATCAGAATTTGGAGGCCTTGCGGGAAGCGATGTAGGCCTTGATTTGAGGCAAAGCATGGACCTTCTTTTGGTAGGCAACGATCTTCGGGAACGCTTTTTCAAAGCCTGAGTCGATGGACAACAGCGTCGCAACGTTTTCGGCGATGTATAGGTCGACGAAGGTCACTCCGCTGTCGACGACGAATCCAGACTTGGACTTGGCAAGTACTCCTCCGAGATATTTGAAAGCAGTGTCACGGTTTGGAATGTAGACGTCCTTGAAGAGCTGCTCGACATTGCCTTCAGCAAATCCGGCAACGGCGAAAGCGTATGGACGGATGTTGGTCTGGAAGTCACGGTATGTGTCAAAGATGGCCTCGGCGAAGGCGGTTTCGAGTTCGTTGGCCCCATTCAACTTGAATTTTCGAGCGAGATAACGAAGAATGGCGCCAGATTCGGGCAGTTTCTTGCCTTCGAATTCGAGGTATGGCAGTTTGCCGGTCGGAGTTTCTAAAAAATTATGATGGCAAACCATCTTTATATTTCTAATGTAAAACAAGCTTACTAGGTTTGAGCTTAGGCCAGTCAGCCTGTTGGATGCGGACATCCTTGAATTCGACGCCGGCATACTTAAACAGAACCCGAATAGGTTCACCGAGACCACGGATATCAAAGTAATGGAGGGTGTATTGAACCATTTTGAGATTTTATCCTTAAAGTTACTGGATGCTAACACAGCCATCTCGTTCCGCTTTTATAAGCCTCTTGCTACTGGTTCCGCCCATGGTTTAATTAGTTTTTGCAACCCCAAAATTATGTGCCAAGCTGTATTTTGTACATGGGCTACAAATTGGGCACAGAACAGTAGTCAAGAAAGCTGGCTTTTTGCAGCATTGTGTGCAAGGTGAAAGCACTTTTCATAAACAACACTGTTTCACTCTGTAGTGCGGATGTAGTTTCTGTCTGCAATATGTGCATGATGATTTACATTCGTCAGACACCTAAACGGCTGTTTGGGTGACCATGCTTGTTTTTGACTACAAACTTTGTGTCTTTTTACTCCAACTGTTCGTTAATTGCTTACTGATCCATTGGTCGGCCTTTTAGTCATGTTTCACTAAAAGATGCGCATATCTTTGATAAACTTTTCAGTTAAACACCTGTTTATTTACAAATGTTTCATATTCAAAAAAAAGACGATAAAACAGATTAAATTTTAGAGACCTGACGAGGAGCGATGTAGTCTTTGATTTGGGGCAAAGCAAAAACTTTCTGATGGTACTCAACAAACTGGGGCAATGTCGTTTCGAAGCTTGGGTCTAAGTGCAACAACGTGGTGATGTGTTCGGCGACGTAAAGGTCGGCATAAGTTACACCGCTATCGACGATAAACCCGGATTTTGATTTGGAGAGAACTTCACCGAAATGCTTGAAAGCGATATCACGGTTCGGGATGTAGAGATCTTTATAGAGCTGATCAACATTTTTCTTAGAAAATCCGGCAAAAGCGAGGAAATAGGGGTTCATGTTAGCCTGGAAGTCACGATATGTTTCGACAACAGAATCGGCATAGGCGGTTTCGAATTCGTTGGCACCAATTAGCTTGAACTGGTGGGCGAGATACCGGAGAATTGAACCCGATTCGGCGAGGATCTTGTCGTCGACTTCGAGATAGGGCAGCTTGCCGGTCGGGGTGGCTGCAAATTTTTGATGCTAAACAAAATAAAGGACCGAACAAGCTTACTAGGTTTGATCTTGCGCCAATCAGTAAGCGGGATGCGGTTATCTTTAAATTCGACACCGGCATACTTGAACAGAAGCCGAATAGGTTCACCGCGACCACGAAAGTCGAAATAATTGAGGGTGTATCGAGGCATTTTGAGATTTTTACCTGGAACAATTATATAAGAAAAGCAACGATGTGCAGCTCGCGCAAATAAGCATCATTGAAGAAAAGCAAAGCAACTGGGTCCGGCCACGTTTCTGAGCGCCTTGCCGCAAGACCCGCCCGTTCAGGTCCATCAACGTTCACAACTAACACATGGGTGGAATATCTTGACTGTTCCTTTGGTGTGCATGCAAATTATTATTGCTAAAACATGCTGGCATGTCAAAAAATCGAAAAAAATTTTAATAAAAGTTAACATTTTTGATTTCTTTTGTATCATTTGAAAACGGCATGGAAACTGGACAAAAACACAAAACGTACATTAAAAGAAACGTAAACAACTATTTGAGTGATCATGCTTGTTTTTGACTACAAACATTGTGTCTTTTTCCATCTGTCTGTCAATTGACGCAAATGTTTCACCTAAAGATGATCATCGATCTATTTCGCAGATATACACATGTTTCATATTTAATCCAAAAAAGACAACAAAACTGGTTATAATGTGGAGACTTGTCGAGAAGCAATGTAGTCCTTGATTTGGGGCAAGGCAAAAACTTTCTTTTGGTACTCAACAAACTGAGGCAATGTCGTTTCAAAACTTGGGTCCAAGTGCAACAGCGTGGTGATGTGTTCGGCAATAAAAATGTCGGCATAGGTCACTCCGCTATTGACGATGAAATCAGATTCGGATTTGGCGAGAACGCCTTCGAGATACTTGAATGTGATGTCACGGTTCGGGATGTAGACAGCTTTGAAGAGCTCATCGACATTTTCTTGAGCGTGAACATAGGGACGAATATTAGCCTTGAAGTCACGATATGTTTCAAGAACAGAGTCGGCATACGCGGCTTCGAATTCGTTGGCACCGATCAGTTTGAATTGGCGAGCAAGGTAGCGGAGAATTGCACCGGATTCGGGGAGGACCTTGCCGTCGATTTCGAGAAAAGGCAGTTTGCCGGTCGGGGTGGCTAAACGTTTATGATGTAAAACAGAGTAGAAGATGAAACAGGCTTACTAGGTTTGATCTTAGGCCAATCAGCGCGTTGGATGCGAACATCTTTGAATTCGACACCAGCGTATTTGAACAGAATTCGAATAGCTTCAGCGCGAGCACGAATATCAAAATAAGTGAGGGTGTATTGAACCATTTTCTGATTTTTACCTGAAACAAACACGTACAAAAGAAAATCAATTGAACACTAGCCAGGCCGGGTTAGTTCACTGTTATAAACAAACACCTTGCCGCCGGGCCCGCCTTCTTGGTTCCGTCAGTTTTTGCAACTATCACATGGGACAATGAGAATGTTGTTTTCGTGTGCATGTATGTATCAGCTTTTAGCCACTGGAAGTCCAAAAGCAGATTTTTTTGATTGTTATCTACAGTATACAAATGCACCAGGTCGTCAAACTTAATATACATAGATTCGTTTATATGATGTAAGTGTAGCATTAGCAACTCGATGTTGCCTAACATTACAGTTCACAAATCAGAGCCACTTAAAAATGCACTGCAACAATAAAAAAAATATGTAGCGTTAAACGTATTACTGAACTGGTATAAATAGCATGTTATTGAATTTACATTGATGTAAATTTTTCATGTGTAATAGCATAAAACACACGTCTAAGTCAGCCAATAAAGCTCACATAATCGGAATTCCTAAAATCACATTACAGCATCAAGTGTGACTACATTTTCGTTTACCGTTATATGTGGTAATAGTATCATAAAACAGTTTTCGTCATGGAGGCTCTACCACCGCCGCGCGTTGATCAACTGATAACTGTAATATTTGAAATTATTTTGTACTGTATCCACTTATCCGTTATCATTGTTATGATCTTTCGCCGCAAAACGGTTTTTAACTCCGCGTTTTACTACATATTACTTACAATCTGTATTGCTGACTTTTTGTTTTTTTGTTTGGTGGTAATTTTTTTTTGTTGAAGTTCACTGTTTTGTTTTTTATATTCTTGTTGTTGAATTTGTACTGTTACTTTTCAGAGTCGCTCTGGGATTAATTACGGAACCTGGAAAGTCTTTATGGCTAATCTTAACCGTAAAGTGCAATTTGAAAACTTTTTTAAAGCTGATAAACAGTAATAAATCCAAGAAACTTTTTTCACATTTATAATAAAAATTTAGCACTAATTTTCAGTCATTATTCGCAGTTCGCCTTGTTAACTTTGGCATTTTTACAAACTTTTTCTTGAATAATGCATGGTTAGCATCAGCATTATTCACACTGTCCAACGTGTTTGCGTATCAGCAGTTCATTGGACAAACACTTATTTCTATCAATCGGTTTACAGTGTTTTGGCTTCCGGCAAGACATAGGAGAGTAAGTTATTCAATAAAAACACAACTTCACTAACTGTTTTGCATTCAAGATTTGGAAGGGCAAATGGTACTTGTTCATTCTAATAGGCTTACCGTTGCTTGTCATTCCGACGCGCATCCCCGATGGCGGTAAAGTGGTGATTTCCAAAAGCGGCGTATTAGGCTCATACGCATCTGACGCTATGGAAGACAGAGCTTTATACATGACTTCAGCAGTGTACATTGTGAATGGGACTTTAACTGTCATTTTTAGTACTTTGGCTGTATTAAAGTATTCAAGGTTACGCATCAGTGGCAATGTAATGCCAGTTCCTCAACTTGAAGCGCGGATATTAGCCTTTTCCATTATTATTTTCTGTATTCAAATGCTTCGGGTTGTCTATGTTTTCTTGCGCAACTTGTTTTTACCTTTTCCAGGTATTCTTGCCGTTTTAGTCTATTTATTGCCTTTTTTATCGGACTTCCATGCATGGGTGTGTAGCATTTCAGTTATTTTTATGAGGTAAGTACATTTTATCGTTAAAGTTGAAGTAATCTTAATATTTTTCAGCCAAGCCAGCCGGAAAGCGTATTTTGAGTTTTATTTTGGTACTCGAAAACCAAATATATTGTTTTTGTCCAATTCAACTACTACACCTGCCTAACATGGCTTTTAATACCAATTTTTCCACAATAAAACTGTAACACCAAATGTTCAACTATCCATCCGCTTCTCTAGTTTGTGCTTTCTAGCCATAATGTGTCTTCCTAATGGGTTCAGCAAATACTATGCTTCCTTTTGTCATTATCGTCCAACGTCTGTTCGATGATGCCCCGATAGCACAGCGTACTTTTCATTGATCGTTCACATTGTCTTTTTTTGCGTCATAACAAGCTGGTTTGTTGGACTCTGCAGCCGTATATATAAAATTGAACTTTCGAGACTGGTGCAGTTTCGTTGATCTTTTTTTACGATGGCCTTTGAAAACGTAATCAAAGGATTGTCTTCCAAACGAGTAATCGGAGTGGTGGTCAAGTGGAAGTATCCCTTCTTCACTGAACTCCAAAACTTGCAAAAACCTAAAGATGCTGCGCTTATTGGTATCTTTGGTGAGCCATTGAAGCAGAAAATTCCGGATCATGTTTTGCAGTTCTTTGATGCAGTTGTGTGGTTTGAGGTTAGTAATAGATTTAAAAATTCTTACCTTTTTGCAAACCGTTTTTTTTTACCAATTCTAATTGTGTTTTTGTTGTTTTAGGCCGATTATGCCAAATTTGAAAGTGTCTACACCGATGCCAATTGCATCACTCTACCAGAAATCGAGCCGTACATCTCGAAAATTGTCGAAATAGCCTGTCCTGAGAAGATTCAAATATTTGAAACGGAAGAATTCCTTATTGAGCCGATTTGCCAAGTTCGGGAGAAATTCAACATTCCAGGTACATCTTTTTCAGCTATTTTTACCCATTAAGTCTCACATTTTAGGTCCTCGTTCATCCGATCTCCTATATCTCCGCGACAAAGCCATCCTCAAAGCACTTGCCGAAGAAAAACAACTCCCAACCATGAAGTATGCCCTTTTTACCCCCTCAGAAGTCGCTCCTGAAGCTTTTGAAGCCAAAGTCCAAGAAATCCTAACCCGTGTCCAAACATTCCCCATGTTTCGAAAGCCAACAAACGGATGTGGCAGTGGCGGTGGTGGACAGTTGAATTCCGAAGCTGAATTGCGGGAATTCGTCAAAACCGAAGTAGGAAAACACGAATCAGAAGCTAAATATTTGATTGAAGAATGCATCGAGAGCAAAGACATCGCGGAGTTTTGGGCTTGTGCAGTTCTTCTAGCTGATGGCACAGTTAAGCCGTATTACATTATTTTGTGCAAACGCGGCATGACTAATGTTGACCATCTCAAAACAGGTATACTGTAGCATCTTACATTAGTCAAATTTACATAATTTCATTTATTAAGGCTACCCAATGCGTTTCTACGGCGCTACCTACGAATCCGTCGAAGATGAGTTCCCAAACTTGTCCCAATTCGTGCTCAATGTCATTACAAAGCTAAACCCTCCGAAGCCACACGTCTTTTGCGTTCAAGGATTCCAAAAACACTTCGGATCCCCGGATTATTTACTAACCGAAGTAGCGTATCGGATAAACGGCGGCCGGGGGACCCCTGTCGGCTACTACGGAGCTGGAATTTCGCCTGAAACTGCCCTAATCGCTTGTCACATCGATCCGGATTACAAAGTTGAGCCAGATCCGGCGCGACCTTCATTCCATCGCATGTATTTATGGTATCCCCAAGTTGCTGGGACCCTCGTGGAGCATAACGGCCTTCCAGAAGGTCATCCTGTCACGAGTCGGGTGGACTTTGCCTGGGCCATTCCCGTGGGGACGAAGTGCACTACAGCGGCTTCTTTCGCACATTTCGCGTTGACATTGACGATTGATCATGATGATGCGGATGTTTTGGAGCGGGATGTGACGTGGTTAGAGGAGAATTGGAAGCCGAGATTTAAATAGTAAACATTTATAGCTTAATTTTGTGTGCGTGCAGTTTGCGCACCCGGTGCGCGGCTGCGCAAATACACGCGCAGTCGTAGTTTTGATAATTTTACGTTTTTAGTTGAAAACAAACCAAATAAAACATTGCCAGACTATTGTCAGTGCACTTTTGAAACAAAAAACGATTACTCATGGGAAAAAAGTTGACGCAAACAACCGAAAGTACCCCCATTTCCGACCCCTCTTAGTGCCCACAACAACCCTCAGGCCAAAAACCAGTCAGCCGGGGCACAGTTGGGACATTGCTTTTTCCAGCGGAAATGAATTACCCGACACGCCATCCAGACGGATCACCACAACACACTGGAGAGGCCTTCAAAGTGCCACAGGGGGTGTGTCCGTCGACCGACAAACCTATTTATGTGTTACATACGTGCCCTTGGAATTGAGTTGTCGACGTTTTTTTCCTCCTTCCCTCCGGCGGATAAACAATCCGTCCTGGCCTGCCAGCTGGAAGCGTTACAACTAGTTGTATCTGTCGATATTCTCCAAATCCGATCCGTGAATTACCGTAATGTCGCGATTCCAAGACAAAGTCGTCATCGTCACCGGGTCCTCCTCCGGCATCGGTCGTGCTGCGGCCATCCGATTCGCCAAAGAAGGCGCTAGTATCACCATCCATGGCCAAGACGCGGCAAGACTAGCCGAAACAAAGAAGCTTCTCACCGCCGCCGGTGCACCGGAATCGAAAATCCACGTCGTTCGTGGTCCTATTGAAGCCGATGCCACCCAGAAGGCACTTATCGATGAAACCGTCAAAAAGTTTGGCAAACTCGATGTCCTCGTCAATTCGGCCGGCCTTATGGGCAAGCCCGGAACGCCGAGTAACTCGATCGAAGCCTACGATTACGTCATGAACGTCAATGTTCGAAGCATCTACCAATTGACCAATCTCGCCGCGCCCCATCTGGAAAAAACTGGCGGCAACATTGTCAATGTCGGATCGGTCGTTAGCCAGGCTGTCGTCTCAACAGCAATCCCGTATGCCGTTTCCAAGGCTGCCTTGGATCATTTGACCAAGAATTTTGCCAGTTTGTTGACGCCCAGGGGGGTTAGGGTCAATTCGGTCAAGTAAGACACACTTTTTTCAACTTTTATTTTCAAATGGTGTACTTTAGCCCCGGCATTGTCCGCACCCAATTCCTGACCCGTCAAGGCGTCCCCGAAGCCGCGGCCAAGAAAGTCTACGACAACAACGGAGCCAAAATGACCCTGGTTGGCCGTACTGGCGAAGCCGACGAACAAGCCGACCTCATTCTCTACATTGCCGCCCCAAGCACGACCTTCCTCTCCGGAAGTGTCATCTTTAACGACGGTGGCCAGCTTGTTTGCAGTCTCAAGTAAATTCCATCAAAAAGTACAGTATTCTTTTGTCAAGTTTTGTAAATTCCGCCCTTTTTTATTTCTAATTACATTTTAAACCCTTAAATAAGACAAAATAAACCTAAACAGAATCCGCCTCCGCCGAAACATTAGCCAAATTATCGATCAATTTGACATAGACATCGACACCCTTCAAAAAGACACTTTCATCGAGGTACTCGTCATGGTCGTGAAGCAGAATCGGCGTGTTTGCCATCGGGCTGAAGCCGATCGACTTGTATCCATTGCCGCGCAGGTAGCGAGAGTCAGTTGCGCCGATGAAAATTTGGGTCGTGAATTTAAGGCCGCTGAAAATCTCTTGTAAATACAGTAATCGAATTACGGTAACAACTTACAGTCCCTTCAAAGTCTCGCTAAAAACCTTCCAATGCGGATCAGCATCCGTTGTCGGCGTCAAATTCTTAATGACAGTCTTCTGGGTGAACACATAAGTGACATCTGGCCCGGCCTGCTTACACCACGACTTCAAACGGTCCTCAAAGCCATCCAGCATCGATGGCGTAACTCGAATGTCGAAAGTCGCCTTCAAAACGTCGGGAACAACATTCGTCTGGACTCCACCGGATAGCTGGGTCATGTTGATGGTAGTGACATCGCCGAGGGTGAGATTGGCATCGTTGAGGCGGTCCTTCTGTTCTTGACGGAAAGCGTAGGCGAGATTCAGGAACTTTTGGAGCTTTGTGGCGGCATCGTTTTCGATGAAACGGGAACCATGGCCGGGGGTGCCTTGGAAGGAGACTTCGATCCCTGTAAATTAGGAACTTTCAAACGTCCTAATAAACCGATTAATGCCAAAAACCTACACCACGGACAACGTTCACCATAATAAACGTTGTAAACATCAGTCTCACTGGCAACGCCTTCATCCAGCGTGAATCCGAGGTTCAGTGCCTTGAATTCGGGGGTTTTCACGAAGACATCCATAGCGGGGCCGCCGATTTCTTCATCTGCGCCAAAAACAAAATAAATAGTACGCAAAAATTGTGCCTTTCCACTAGCCTTCAACTTTCGGTACGCTTCCAGGTACTGAATCCCCACCGACTTCATATCCTGAGTTCCCCGACCGTAGATTCGACCATTGGCATCTTTTGTTGCTGAATACGGAGGATAGGTCCACTTGTCCTGAAAAAATATATATAAAATTCGTCCTTCCAATTCTACAGTAATCCACCAACCTTGTAAGTCGGCACCACATCAATGTGCGAATACAACATCAGTGATTTCAACTGTGGCTGGGATCCTGTTAGCTTGAGGATGACCATTGGACGGCCGGGGAGGACCTGGAATGAAAAAATATATATATAATCACCAAAAATCTAAAGAATAATCATACGTCAACTCGGGATGCTTCCAAACCCAGCTCCTTGGCATAGTTAGCGAGGAATTCATAGGCTTTCTCGTAATCCGGGTTGGGCTGCTCCGTGTCGATGCGTATATACTCACGGAATCGGGTCACGGCAATGTCTTCAGTGGCCATGGTTGTGATTCTAAAAAATGAGAAAACTTCAAGTTTGAAAGGAATCAATCGTTAAAAACGCGGAAATGCTCTTCTGAACTGTCGTTAAACACGTTGCGGAAAGAAAGGAAAAATGAAAGATAAGGTGAGCAATATCATTAGCGGTGTTTTTAGAGATTGGAAAGGAGAGAAAGTGAAAAGCATTGTCAAAAAGTGTTGAATCAACAAAAGCCAAACAGGTGTCGTTGGACGAAAAGGGAGCATAGCTGCAATAAAACGCACGCACAAGCAATATGTAACACGTGATGTCAGTCCGTGTTGGCAAATGTGAACTTCAAATGGCTCGACAATAAGCCAACGACACCAACACATTGTGACCGCCGCTGGCAATGATCGACATTTCTAACGAGTTTCGCTTCTTTTCTCGCCCTAACTATGCGAACAAAGTTGCTCTCTTCGTAGAATAGGTTGCGCAAAGTTCTACGAAAAGGGCGTTACATTTATGACCATCTATCGATTGGTGATTGCATCAGTAGTCAGTTTGATCATACCTAGTTTAAAAAAAATGGGTGTCGTTGATGTTGACAATTGACTGATTAGACCTCGTTAATAGGTTTTTGTGGTATTTACGGTTTCATTGGTTTCGAAGGATGCATGCTTCATGTTGATTTTTCGGTTGCTCTGTAGTCGGTTTTTTTCATTTACTGTAATTCGATGAAATGCTATTGCGAATCTGTGTAAAACAAAATTAATTTATGTTTATTAGTGATATTAACAAATCAATACATGTACAATCTTGTCTACCAAGGTTCAAAGAAATCCCTCCGTTTAAAAGTACAATTTGTAGTTGACTCTTCGAAAGGACACCCATCTTCAAAATCGATATACTGTAAGGTTTTAACCAGTAGAAACAAAGATCGTGGAGTTAATGCAGATTGAAATCCTTCGGTAAATGTACAATTTTCAAATCGTAAAGTTCTGCATGTGTTACTACTAAAGACGACTCGGATAGCATCATCAGTTATTACGCAGCGGTAGAAACGAACGATCACATCGTCAAATTTAAAGTTATTCATAACTATTTGAGCTGTACGACTTGCCAATGTAGCAGGGATATCACAAATATTCAACAAGGCGGTAATAGTATAGAGTTCATTTTCGACCAACTTTTTTTTAGCTCTATCAAAAGAGGTCACTTTTACCGAAAGTTTACTGTTGTGGGTAGAAATTTTAGCGGCAAAAGTTGATTTCATTAATTGAGTCGGTTTCAGACCGTCAAGATGAGGTGCAGCAATTTGGAGGTCGTAGGCTTCGGTGGGGGTTACAAGTTCGCGAAGGCGACATCGAGTGCCATAATTGAGGGCATTTAAGGGAAACGGCATCGGCCGAAAATTTGATAATGAAGCAACGTTACCTTCAAAAGTAGACAGACAAGCGAATTGTGGAGTGTGTGGAAGCTATTGATATTATATACTTACGATAACGGCTAGACAGCACGAAACGAGTATGTAGCTGGCGTGCTTAGCCTACATGGTTGGTCACCATTGACATCACACTATAAAAGTTGAAAATTGAGTTTTTATCAAACACAGCTTCCACTTTGTAGACAAATTTTTGAGGGCGCGCGCGGAAATGAACTTTACACCTGTGCCCACGTGCATCACCGTTTCGTCTTTTCAATCTGTTTTTTAAATCTTAAACCCTTCATTTTAACGTTGTTTATTCCCTTGCAAATCACAAACATAATTCGTATCACATGACCTCGTTTGACAAATATATGGCCGACTATTAGTCCATCCGTCGTCTGAGAAAAGTTGCCAATCACCGTTTACAAGTTGCAGATAACCGTACACATCCGACGTTGCTGGCGGTGTTTCAAATTCAGGATAGTTATTGTATGTCGTATTTTCAATGTACCCTTGCCAATACCACGGTGAATCTCCATCCGTTCGAACCAATGCAACGCTGAAGGCACCACCTTCTATGGAGTATGTCATATTACGTCGCAAAAAGTCCAATCGATTGGGTGTGTAAACAGTTGCAAGGGTGTTATCTTGGGGACAGTTGGTGAACGCTGGAAGAACTTGAGCCGTATATGTGAAGAAACAATCCGAATACGTTTTCGCATCCGCGTCACTACCGATAACGAGTTGGGTCCAACCGGCTGGACAGATGCAATTTACTGAAACTTTTATCATTATCAACTGGAACGGAAGTTTAGTTTTAATTTGTACAGTTCATATAGTCAAAACTTACATTGCCCAACAGCCCACCCAAACTTATCCACCGGATCCCGACTCGTCAAAGCCAGCCCCGGCGACGCCAATTCAGAAATCAATGGAGTAGCAACGCCATTACTGGCCTCAAAAGAAATCGTCACAATCTTCACCATATCCATTTTCAACTCTTGAGATGCTAAAAGCGGGTTGCCGTCGCCAGAATCGTCATACGTCGCCGCATAGAGCACCACTCCCGGAACTCGGAATCCTCTAAGTCGGTCGATTTCATCCTTAGCTAATTGAAATCCTTTAAATATTTTTGCTGAATCTCCCAAAGTTGTTGTCGAGATCGCATTCTTTAATGCAATCTGGATACGGTTGAGATTCTGCGGATCGGTGAAAGAGTACACAACAGTAGCATTTTCATGATTATAAGTGATAATTGACACACGAGTCGTATGATCACCGGTATCAGCAATAGTTAATCTCGACAAGTAGCTCAAAATATTCGCAAAAATAGCCGTCCACTGTGTTGATGTTACATGTGAGCATTCAACGACGACTGCTAAATCAAGCCAAGACTTTTTGGGGATATTCTCGCAAGATGGGCCATCAGCAATCGGGAAGGCTGTACTCGAGAATCCATCTGACGGCGTTACAGATTCTGTAGTACTGTAACCATCGTAATCGTCGTAATCGGTAGTCGTACCAAAACATGCAACAGAAGATAGAAAAAGGAACACTAAATATCTCAGGAATAACATTACTGATGACGTTTTTGCACTGATAATAAAACATAACGAGTAAGAGAATCATGATTTATTGTCATTGTTAGATTGGGTACATATGAGGGTGGCTTTATCGGTAAAAAGAGGCATTTTTCAGGAGTATTGATAAGCAGGGCGTTTTCGTTTCATTGAAAAATAACATAACTGAAATTTTTGATGCTAATCCGTTTACTGATTGTGAGAGGAAACCATCCGGGTGCTTTTTACACTGATAAGGTTCCTTTTTAAACGAAAAGTTTTAGTTTATTTTACACTAATTTTCTGATTATTTACATACGTGCAACTTTCGTTGCGTCTTTTTTTCGTTTCTTAATGCACTTTACACTGATAAGGCTTCTTTTGAAATAAAAACTATAGTTTATTTTATGATGATAATAAAATTATCGATTCTGTACAGTAATCGTTCTTCACATAAAAAGTTATCTAGTTCTGAGACGGATTGCTGTTCATCGAGTTCAAAAGTCCACAGTACTGCTCCATCTCGGAGACGCCAGCCTTGACTGTGCATTCACAAACGTCAGAAGCTTGTTTCTTCCATTGCACGGCCTTAAGGCACTTGTTGAGGCCCTTGGAAGCGTCCTTAGAGTCGATCAAAGGTTGGCAGCTGGAAGTTTCAACGTTTAGAAGATAAAAGTGGTGTTTTTTCTTACCTCTTCTTGTCAAAACAGTATCCACCAGCATTTTGCTTCTGGAAACACGTCTTCATGCAGTGTCCAATATCGAAAGCGACGTCAATAAGGTTGTCATTGCTCTTGCCCACGGTTTTCTGGATGATGTTGGCCTTTTTCTTGAGGGCGGCTTCGGATTTGTCGAGAAGGACGTTGATATCGGTATAGGCGATCTGTTTTCCGTCCTTACTATCGACACAGCTGTTCAGGGAATCTTGCATGCAATCAAGCATAGAATTAGCGATGGAGTTTTTGTTTTGGAAGCATGTTTTGAGGGTTTGAGGGGATTTGATGTGGATTTTGCCCTGAAAACGCTCATCTTTAACTAAAATTTATTAACATAATGCAAACTTACAGTCGTCGCCAACGGATAGCACTCGTCAAAGCACCCAATAACCTGCTTCTTCATCTCCGCCACACATTCACGCTGTTCCGGACACGAGCATTCCCGGATCATATCGCCAGTTTTTGACTGATTCAAAATCTTAGCGCCTTGACGAACCGCAGAGTTCATCATATTAGCCCCATAGGCATGGCTGACCAAAACGGCACCGATCGCAAAAAGAGCTAGTGAAAACTTCATTATCCAAACTTTGACAGTACAAAACTGATACAATTTTTTCACAACACACCTACGCTTTTATAGTAGACATCCTTACCTGCGCGAAAAAAACACATAAACAAGTTTTTGTTCAACCACCGTCTTAATGATCAGGGTTCAAATTTTGCTTTGTTTTCTTCTTCCAAAGTTTGTCATTAGTCGTTGTTGTTGTCAGTTTTCCGAAGGGTCTCTTTTGGGCATAGATTCATTCACTTTTCACACAAAACTTGAAAAACAATCGCGCAGCAACGGAAAATGTCCAGAACCGCTGTAGGTTGTGTCATTAAAGGTGCGATCAGCAAGACATTGGAACTGGTGTGATCAGCAAAGTTAATGTGAACTGTTTTCTTCTAAATAAATAACAAGGTGGCTAAAGATCGGTTAGGTTTGGTCTGTTTATGTTGGATTTCACAACGGCCACGTGCGATTGATTGTGGTTGTGCCATGCTGTTTTGATCAGTGATGTCAATTTGGAGATGGAAGCAGACATCAAGTTTTGAACCTTTTCATAGAACATGAAGGAACAGTTTGTCTGGCTGATGTTTGTTGTTAGTTGAAATCACTTTAGTTACGTATAGTCTAGCAATGGCGAAGTACAAAACTTAAGTTTGTTGATATTGAGGATATAAATAACAAAAATTGTCATTGACAGTGTCGTTTTTGTCCTTGTACAGTTCACTTGTGATAACAGTTTGGCCAACAATCGCGGTTATGTCTGTCGATTAGTTACCGCTATTACAGTGTGTAAGTAATACCCCCAAATAACAAGTACTTTTTCTTTCATAAAAATTGGATTGCAGTGAAAAAAAGTTGACAGGTTCTACTCGGATCGATTCGCAAAAAAACCTGGAAGTAACGATGAAGGTAAAGTGTCAAAGTTGAAGCCTCTCGGCAGCCATAAAGCAAAGCTTTGATAAGCTTATCACTCAATGTACTTGGCCCTCGCAGACAGTCGACCCTAATAAGCACTACTAACCTCGAAGAAAATTGCATTATGTGATAATCTGTCTGTCTTCCAGAAATTTATAGGCAGCTCTTTCTCATTGCTGACGAACGATTTTTAGGATAGACACTTTTTAAATAGTTTCCTAACCAAAATCCGCTTAAATTGACTTTACCTTATGTAAACACGCGCCTTTCTCAAAACAAACGAACCACATTGCCTCTGGCTTTCCGTCGCCAGTGCCAATGCACGCTTTTCCGGATGTGCGATGCTAACGTTTTTGTTTAACTATTGAAACTGACAAGATTTATCGCTAATACGTTGTTACTTATTGAATCTTTTTACGTCATTTTGTAGCCTACCTCAAAACTAACCAACATCAAGCATGGATACTCTTCAAAAAGGCTGGTTCACCGAGTTCTCCCCCGACGACTTGGAGGTAATCAATAACGCTGCCTCTGGTGACTCTAAGCAGTTGAAATCTGATGGTGTTGAGATGGGTGGCGCCTGGCCGGGACAGGCTTTCTCGCTCCAGGTCGATGAGGTCTTGTTCCATGAGAAGTCGAAATATCAGGATGTTTTGGTCTTCAAGAGGTACTTTGCTTTGTCAACAACACATTTTGTAACTGAAAGCATTGTAGTCGCACCTATGGCAACGTCCTCGTCCTCGATGGCATCATCCAATGTACTGAGCGCGATGAAGCTGCTTACCAGGAAATGTTGGCCCATTTGCCCATGTTTGCGCACCCGAACCCGAAGCGCGTGCTTATCATTGGCGGTGGTGATGGTGGAATCCTGCGTGAAGTGTTGAAGCACCCCTCCGTCGAGCATGTCACCATGTGCGAGATCGATGAAATGGTCATTGATGTCTCGAAAAAGTGGCTCCCAAAAATGGCCGCCGAATTCGGTAACCCGAAGTTGAACCTGTTCATTGGGGACGGTTTCGAGTTCTTGAAGGCCCACAAGAATGAGTTCGATGTCGTTATCACCGATTCGAGCGATCCCGTCGGACCTGCGGAGAGCCTTTTCGGCAAGTCGTACTACCAGTTGCTTAGTGACGCACTTCGCGATGGTGGTATTCTGTCCAGCCAAGGTGAGTCTTTGAAAAAAAGCTAAATCGCAAATTGAAAACATGTCAGGCGAATGCCCCTGGCTCGACGGTAACCTTATCCACGCGATGAACGTTTTTTGCAAGGAAATCTTTACAAACGTAAAGTATGCCATCGGGTCGGTGCCAACCTATACCTCAGGGACAATGGGCTACTTTGTTTGCTCACAGGTGATTAAAATGAACTTTTGTGTGTGCACTTTTTCACTGGGTGTGGTTGTGGTTGTTTTTGCACATTATATATTAACAAAGTTTTAAATTAACAAGTTTTAATTTAACATAACTAACACTTCACTTTTGTATGTTGTGTCCTTTCAGCCGAAAGCCTCTGGCTCCACTTGGAACTCATCGGCCACATGGTCCAATTCACCAAGCAGATCTTCCCCACGGTTAGATACGCTTCTTCTGTCATGAGCACCTATCCGTCTGGCTCCATGGGCTACCTGATTGCGGCCAAGAATGTCAGTAACCACTAACAACTAACTTCTTTTGTTTTTTTTCCGTTTGTAATGACGTTGCACTCTAACAGTTTTATTTAAAGTGCTTTGTAACATCACTTTATCACTTTAGGAACGCGATGTGACCACCCCCGCACGAACCTTGACCCCCGAAGAAGTCCAAAAGTGGGGCCTCCGCTTCTACAACAGCTCTCTCCACAGTGCTGCTTTCGTTTTGCCGACTTTTGTTCAACAGGTACACCATAATTTACCTATTTTGGACTTTCTCAACCTTACAATTTTACCTTTCAGGCCCTCGAAGGCAAGCAGAGCAGCTAAGTCCACGTAGTCCACATAGAATCCGTTTTTTTCACTTAAAAAACCTGTTTTCCATTAAAAGAAATATAATTTGCCATTTTGTTTCAATTTATTTGCGAAGTCTTTTATAAAAACGCACCATCAAATTGATACAGTAACGTCTATAAGGTTTAACAAAAAACAAAATACAAAGCATATCGACAGCGTTGTGAAAACCAACTCCAATGCATGCGAAACTCATTAGGTTGGCACTGCCTTCAACCCGGAAACCCCAGAACAAAACCAGAAAACTGAATGGTATAAACAGAAATGTAAAACACACAAAAGCCTGGACCAGTGACGACACAATCAATGAAACTGACATTTGAGATATTGATTTTGAAGTTCTTTTTTGTTGCGCTACGCCGATAATGAACAAAATTACGCAGAAAACCAGAATTAAAGATAGCAGAACGATGGCTGCAAGAAATCCGATGCATACTTTACGGGTCAGACCGCCAAGTTCACTAACATACATTAGACTGTGTTCATTGAAATACGGTTGTAAGATGTTGCCAGTTTCATTGACTATTAATTTTCGGACGTTATTGTTGTCGTTCATCGATAAAGTTACTAGAAATGTCACAATGGAATAGATAATCAAGTGTAGTAATAAAACTGTTACAAAAACGCATTTGTTGTAGAGGTAGTTTTTCACTTTTAAATGAAACATTAATGAAAGTCGGTTAATAAGCGAAATAAAAACGCTGCTAATCGTGTTAATGAAAAGGCAAATACCAATAATAGCGGCAATGCTGGTTGCTCGGGACGAGAATACGGAGCGAAAGAAGCCACCCTAAAGTTGATTAAATTGTTCTTATTTTGCTCCATCGTTTTGCCAACTCACCGTAAATCCAGCCATGTATGGACACAAAATAACCGGCCGAAGTGTCACAATCAAAAAACTGAACAGTTGTGCCCAGATTGTTTGATTCATCAAAAAATACTTGAAAGAACCAAGTTTTATTGACTCTGTCCAAATAACGTGACATACGAATATACCCACAGCCATGTTGAAAGTTAATAAAACAATAGACTCATAGAATAAATTTAAATATATAGGGTTCACTTTAGGACTGCCAGAAGTTTCCATAACGTCTTATCGAATGACTATGAAGTACATATAGCAAGTTGGCCGAATAAAAGTTCGGTGTTATATTGAACAACTGACACTTTTGGTATAATTATTATGTAGTATAAGTGACTACGCTTACGTCGTTTTCGGCAATCCTTCTCTCCCGTCACTTAAAACTTACACATAGACAAAATAATTATCAATGACACGAAAGCTACAAACCTGCAAATTAGTAAGTGAGTAATTATTAGTGAGAAAATAGTTGAAATATATATATCCCAGACAATTAAAATCAGTTTCTCATACACTGTAAGGCATACATTTGTACGTGACAAACAGACCAAGTGCCGAAACAGTTCCTTTACGGTGAATAATAGTAGAACAGTACAATAAAATCGGGATTAAAGTGCAAGTTTATAAGTTAAAACTTTTGAATGCACTCAAACTCTGCGAAATTTAAATTGTATGTTTTGACCGCATACAGTATCAAAAATATTTTATTCGTTGAGTTCTGTATTGAAACTGTTGTGTAATGTCTGAAAACTTTTGAAACATAATAAATAGTGTTATGTATTATCTGGTCTTTCATACGTCGATAGTTGAAATTGCATGCGCTTGGTAACAAAAAGACTAACTTTACCTTTTAAAATCCTCTCAGATTGTAGGGTGACAAACAGTACAAAAGTGTTCATAGTCCAAATTTAAACTTTTTATGGTTTTGTAAGGGCCAACGCACATACAATTCGAGTGTTGTTATTGTTCCAAGTTATCTCTCACACTTTTGAGAACAGTGATCAGGTTCTACTAGAAGAATCAACATATCCGAAGATTTTTATGATTTTTGCGTAAACATTAATCATTCATTCTAAAAGTGCTTCTTAGCAGTTGCTATCGCATGGCAGTGCTAACAATACATACTTATTAACATTAGTAGCTACCGTGATCGATCAATTTAAACGTTGCATTCCAGTGACTCAGCCTTCCATCCGAGCTGACATCTTAAGCTTGATGACCAACCATAATCCATCACTACGGATTTTTGTATTATGGCAAATCATAAAAAAGTGTTCATTTCTAAAATTTTCAATATTGTTTGATGACACACCCTCTGTAAGTACATATTTTGTCACAACATTTCCGCGTCACATTGTCCGCCTTGGCCATTGACGAGTTCATTTACTCATAGTGTTCGCCGTGGTGGTGTCTGTCCCAATTTGTCAACTTAAAATTTCAGCGAGGTCCCTTCCAGTTTCGAAAACCTCGGCACCACACAAGAAGCCGTGAAAAAGGTGCAGCTTGAAACAAGAAGACGGGCGGCATCGCATCCAAAGGCGTTGCGGTCGTGTCAAAAGCGGTTAGGGCCGGTGGCGACCGGCTTTTCCGAAAAAGGGTAGCAAGTGTCTCCTCCTTCGTTGTGGGGTCCTTCTTGCAAAAGGGGCGATAGCACTTACCAGAGGGCCGCCCACGGCAAAGGAGCATCTTCAGTTCGGCCAGCTTGGGAACAAGAAGTCATGGTTGTTTGGGACAGATTTACCTTTTGTTTTGTTCTGCGTAAGTGGAGTGGCTTTTTTAACTTCTAACGTTTTACAAAAAAGGTTAAAAGTTTTGTATTTTAGAAAGTTTTATAATCACAATAGCTTCCGCATTTCCGGGAAATGAATGCTCAGAGCCATGTCTCAATCAGATGCAAGTGGTAATTTGTTTTAACTTTTGGACTGATAAGTTGAACGTTTTGATGTAATTTTGTTCCAGGACCTCCAAAACATGGAAGAAATGCCAAATCCATCCAATGGGGCGTTTTCATTTTCACAGTTTTTGCAAAAATCAAAAAGTAAAGAGATAATGCCCTCATTTTTCAAAAAGATATGCAAGTAAGTCCCCCTTTGGCTAAATTTCTATCAAAATTGCAATCTTTTCAGATCTTATGAAACAGCAGATGCCTGCCTAGCTGACTGTGAAGCCCGATCACGCAACGGTGTCAACATCCGACAAACCTATGCAGGCTTACGGTTTATTTGCAAAGATATGCGAGAAGGTAAGCAACCCTCCTCCAATCCTGATGTTTATGTCTTTTGTTTACCCAAAAACTGGCCATCGAGATCCTGGGTATCTAATGCTCATATCTATGCCCCCAAAATATGGGTGTCTCGGATGACCACAAAGCCGGCCTCATGGCAAGTGGTGTCAAATGAGGTCGTAAAACCGCAAACATGATGCACTCACACCGTGGGTCGCGAAGATGGCCCAGGGAGTACTGACTGTCAATGGGCCCCGAGGGGCTGACGAGACAAAGGTCGTAAAGCCGTCGAGGATCTGGGGAGATGCCCATTTACAGGATGGTCGTTTTGGCTGCGATGAACTTTTAAAAAGTCAAGATGGCAAACGAACGCTGAAGCCACATGGTTATATTATGGATGCAAAAAGTTTGACGGTTATTGGCTCACATTCACACGTAACTTACTTGACAAGCCTTTTGGAACATTGGCCGGATGCATGCGAACACCGGTCATCCATCACTGCCGGAAGTGGGGTTCCGCAGTGGAAAACATCCGCAAGTGACACTAAACGCATTAACATGTGCTTCTTTATGGGTTGCAATGGCACAATTGGGGCTTGAGATAAGACGAATTGCGCAACGGGGCGGAGATGAGGGAAATATTGGCAAAAAGTGTTGCAAAAAATGCAATTTCAAACGTTTAATTTCAGATTTTTTCAACGCCCTTCCATGTCTATCCGAGTATGAACCAGTAGCCATGGCAAAGTGCCAAAATGAACTCAACCAATCACATATTACTACGGCACAGTTTACCGAGTCGATAATAAATCGTGAATTACATGCGATTCGGTCGAGGTTTCGGACACTTTGCATGTGAGTTTCGCTTTTTTTTTAAGTTTATCAACAAAAAATGCCATTCCAGTGACCTCTCAGTCATGATCGGCTGCATGGAGCCAGTCATCCGTGAAGGCTGCGGCGACGCCCCCACTAACATGATGCTAAAATTCATAACATTAGAATTTTCCTCTTTTGAACGCCTCTACGGTCAACTCGGCTTCGCAGAACCCCTGCCATCACCGTGTCGATCGCTCCTAGCAATGCCGGCGCCACGGCCTCCCGGACCAGATAGAGCCCCCAGCGAAGCAGTATACCCGTCACATACATACGCGACTTACAGTAACTCTGTAAATAATATTTTCCCTTCCGGTATTTTAATAAGTTTAAGTTTAGTCAGTCTGAATTATCTATTTTGATTAAAACAATGTTGATTCTAATGTACTTACATCAACATCTTCCTGCTGGTGCCACTTTACTTTTGCTCTAAAATCAATTTCCGTATATCATTTAGCCAATTGATGTTACTTTGCCGATGCATAAACACTCAGATATTCTGTATGCCATTATTTTTGTTAATTGTCTGTCAGAAAGATTCCGTTTGGTGTGGCAGTTTTCTCACGCTCAACTAATTGATTCTTTTGAACTTTTGTTTGTCCGTTTTTAAGCTTGCTTTACGTTTTTTCGAAATAAAAAATATAGAACCTGATGTGAAAAAGTGATTGATTTACAAAAAAGTTGTTTAACAAAATAATTTTTTTTTATAAATTTGTACAACATTAAAAATCGAGTTCCGTCCTTGATATGTGCTGTCGCCCCCACAGTCTACACATTTTAACCGGTTTTACAGACACCTGATGACCCTTGGCAGGTGTAATTTTGATGAGTTCGAATAAATTCCACTGTTCGCTACATCTTTACTACGAAAAGGCTGCTGCTTTATGCCTTAACTTATACAAGGCAAGTAACACGTTGTAGAACTGTATTTCCTTTTCACATTTTCAAAGTAAATGTCAAATTTTCTTTTAACCTGGGCTGAACATATTTCCCTACCATTTCCTTCACTAAACTACTCCGAACTCACTCTCGATGATCTCGAACACCCACGCCTCGTCGCAGTATATAGCTTTTTTTGGAAGTTCTCCGTGGTAATTGGAACTATCTGGTTCTGCATTGTGCTTTACATTATTATCACCAAATCATCGCCCGAAATGTCTGGATACAAATGGTACCTAATTCACCAGCTCACTTGGTGTTACGTCTTTGACATGTATTTAGGATTATGGCAACCAGTCTTTTTCTCTCCATTTATAGTATATTACAGCGCAAACTTCATTTTTACGACTTATCTACAATTTTTACTGCCATATCAGCTTGTTGTTTTATCGTTTATCATTGTTGGTTTCGCAGTCAGTACGAGCGCATCATTTTTGCACAGATACGTACAAATTTCACCGCTTTCGGGGTTCTATGCCTTCTATGCGAATGTCAAACGCCGACTCTTTCTTCAAATCTTCTTTCAAGGCCTTGGGTCAGTCGTGTTATGTTATCCTTTTATCGATTCGCTACCCGATCAAGCCTATGTCAAGTCAAGTCTAACTTCCGAATATGAAGTAATGGTGACACTGTACGCCAAAAATCCAACGATATATGGATACGCCAACATAGAAACAACTGCTAAGGTTTATTTTTGCTTTATTATTGTAATAATATTAATAATTTATGTTGTATTGTTTCTCCTTTGCGTGAACTTCCTTCGAATTTTAAACAAGAACAAAGTTCACATGAGTCCTGCAACTTATAAAATGCAAATTATGTTATTTAAAACTCTTTATCTTCAAATGCTCGCCGCTGTTGGTTTTCTACTGTTACCGATTATGATTGTCTTTATTTGCTCTCTTTTTAACTTTAAACACACTTCGGTACTTATTATCGTTGCTAGTATTATCGCGGGTTTCCACATTTTTGTCGACTTTTGTGTTATCTGTTTTTCTATTAAAACTTATCGTTTATACGTTCTTAGCGTTTTTGAAAGATTTCAAAGGTGGTTAGGCTTTGAAGTTCATAATTTGACTCAGCAGAGGATTATTGTTACTACTACAATTGTGATAAAACATGAAAGTTGAGGTTTACTAAAACGCATTTTGGTTCGAATAAATTGAACTGCATTGTGAAACATCAACACTAATTATTAAAATAGAACACAGACCCTAAAATCACAAATTCGCCCGAGTTCCGGTGCCATAGCAACCAAACCGCCGCTGGCGCTCGTTCTATTTGCATGCAGTCGAGTTGAGTGACCACTGGTCAGTCGAACCTGCAACACGCGTTGACCGGCTTCTTCCATTTCCGAATCAATGAGCTGTGGCCGCGAACAGGGGGAATTGGGAATGGTAAAGCCGTCAGCGCACGAGACGACGGCGTTCACCTTATTTGTATAGTGTTGCAGGACGGCTCGCGACGACCGCCGCAGCGTGTTGTCGGCTGAATGACAAAACGTTGGCTGGCTCGTCATCACGAACGATCCGATGCTATGTATGCGAAGGAAGCTATGTTTGTACAATAGAAGATTGCTTACTTTTTTGGGAAGGGTGTTTTTGAAGGTTTTGATAGCGTGACTTCGATTTTTAGCGCGTTGCGCCGTGCGTCCACAAAGTCTTCATTTCCACGGTTCTCGCGGACTTCCTTGGCTCCGATGAATCAATAGCACTTCTCGACACTCTTACGGAGTGCTTGATTCATCATCGATGAGTCAAAGGTTGTTGTGTCTCGCTATTTTTGGGACGGCTATCTAAACTGATCGATAGACGTCTCGCGTGGTTCAAAAGTGTGCGATTTTTGAGGTTTCAACGCGCGCGTGTTCGACTACTACCTTTCGACAACTATTCTAAAGCCTTTTTTGTTAAATATATATAAAATTTATACGTGAAATAGATCGGAAAAGTCGGAAAACCATCGAAAAGCTCCCAAAAATCCAAACCAAAAAATCCAAACCCAAAAAACACTTTTGTTCACATTTTGCCAATCTGCCCGCAACCTGCGCCCACCATTTCCGCGTTCCCAAATCCCATCAATTTCCAACATCCTTCCGCCCAGTTTCCGTCAAAAATCCTCTTCAAAATGCCGTCATCTTCCAGCCTTATATGTACAAACGTGGCCACCCGATGGACCGCGGCTACGGCACCGCCGTGGCTGCGTATCCATCCAAGGATGGCTGTATTTCACGAGTTCCGTACAGCTCGGTGATGGCCTTCGTCATGTGCACGATCGGTGTGATCATGTTTGCCATCATGATGATCTGGTCCTTCAATGCGTCGGTCGAGCAGGCGCGACGAGCACTGGATATCGTGGATATTCCGTATTTGAGTCGGGTAAGTTGCTTTTTCTAAAAAATTTAAAATGAACGGTTTTTTATATATAATTTCAGGTCCATCTTGCTTTCATCGTCGTTGCAGTCGTTATGGAGGTTCTAGCCTTATTCCTGCTGTTGATCGGCGTCCTCAGCACTGGTTCCACCCGCGAAGAAGTCTACAAGCGCCCAGAATCGCGTCGTGGTGGCAGGATTTCCTGTGCGATCGCGATTGTCGTTTCCTATGTGTTATTGATCCTCTGGTTGCTTGTTCTCGCCTCTACAGCTATTATCAGCTTCAAATATTTTGAATTTGCGAAGCTCTGTTCATCTTTGCATACGTATTCGGAGCAGAGCTGTCTTGATTTCAGTGGATATAAGCCGCTTTTTGAAGATATATCGAAATCTGTACGTTTTCCACTATTTTCAACTTGTTTCATTCCATTTCATTGCTTTTAGAACCTTAAACTCTGCGGCGGTAATGCCCAAGAGTTCTGCGCTCTCACCAACACAGTTTTCTCCTGGAATATAGTCGGTTTCGTCGGATCATTCATCATTTGCCTTGGATTAGTCCAATTCGTGTCGACCCACGCTTCCAACTATGCCCATGTCAGCAGTGAACAGCGCTACATCGAGCTGAAGGAAGTCCTCTACGTCGATGGTCGACCGCCACAGCCACCACCACCAATGTTGCCACCGATTCCACGTGCCCCGCCACCAGCTGATCCGCGATTCCAGATTCGGCCCGATCGACGCGGCGTCTCACATGATTCTCTCGCCCGACGGCAACAGCGACACCAGCATTCACGATCGCTGCACGGGTCCAATCCATGGTTGAACGACGATTTCGACAACGGTTTCCATCGACAATACTGATCTCAAAATTTGTTGATTGTTTTTGTACAGAGATTTTTTGCGTTTTCTTGATGTTTTCAGGGAATAAAATTTTCACAATGATTTTATTCGAGGTGTAAAATGGATTTGTCGTTAATAACGATCTAAATACTTTGAAAAATTTACTTAATTTATCATTTTTAATGTTGCTTTCTATTAAGGGCTCTTCTGATCCATAACAGTTCTAATCATGGGTAAAAGTAAGTTTTATTACGTCAATTGCCAACTTATGTATGCTCTTTCTAGCCACTCGCCCCAAATCCAAAGCCGAAAAGCTCGCCGACCGCCGCAAACACATCCTCGACGACGACAAGGCCGACCCTCTGCACGAAGAATTCCTCGATGAAGGTGGCTCTGACAATGCTTCCTCCGACGATGAAATGCCCGAAGAAGTGTCCACAAAGAAAGAAGCCCAAGAAGTCGATGCGCCTCCGCTTCCAGAAGCCAAGAAAAAGCGGAAGAAGCGTCGTGTCAAGAAGGAAGCTCCCGGTGTCTTTGCTGTTGAAACTGAGTAAGTCTTTTACCTGCTGCCATTTGAGTGTCAAGTTCATAATGTGTTCGTTCTAGTGACGTCAAATTAAAGGTCGTCGCCGAATCAAGTCGTACGGTCAGTGCAGTGCTGCATCCAACAATCCATTTCAAGGATCTCCTCGTTGCGGAAACTTCGAAATCCGGTCGTCGAAAGGCTGGTGCCATCAACAAACACGCAACTAAATGGTTGAAGCCGCAACGGGCTGCACGTTGAGTTTGATTTAAGGGGGAGTTTTCGGTTTTGGTTCATTTGATTTTTGTTGAGTTTGAGTTTTTTGATTGATTTTATAAAAGTTTTACCATTTTGGAGCAGTTCTAAATTATGACTGAACGCCATTCAACATTGCCAAGAATTACTCCATCACCTTAGTGCCTGACTTTTGTAATCAAAAAACCGAAGTTAAGTTACAAAAACATCATTAGATGATTTCAAACACATAAAAAGTCGAAGAAAAGTCCATTCACCTGACCCATCAATCTGAAGGTCACTCCAACCCCACTTCTGACACCTGGTCAGGCGCTTTCTTTCTCTAATTTATATCTTTTTGAACGGTGTTCACCTTTAAAACAAGTGATTGTGTGATCCCATCGGAAAGGTGATACATTGTTGTCAACAAGCGTCCCACAAAAAACGCTGACTAAGCCCTTCCGACCCCTTGGCTCACCTGACTCACCCGGGGCCTCCGATGGCTGCCTTTCCACAACTTTCTAAAAATTTCCCTAAAAACGTGTTTTTTCTCATTTATTGCTACATTACTACGATCATTCAAATCCATTTACGTAACAACGAAACAACCTCCGTGTAATTCATCTGTTGCGCCAAGTCGATCGGGGTTTCGCCGTGCTGAAAATGGGGTTACGGTAGGTTAGTTTATCAGTGATTGTTATGATTCGACTTGAGTTTGATCAAAATTGTTTTTGTTGATGTAAACAAAAGATAGCTTACACGATTGGGTAGCCGTGGATTCGCGCCAGCTTCGACGAGTCGTTTCGCGATGCTCGTATTTCCGAATAATGCGGCTGCGTGGAGTGCGCTTTCACCGTTCTGGAAATGAGATTCAATTTCAATCAAATCACGTTTGGCTGATGCCATGTGAATGTAAATCATAATATTTTCAATGCACGGTTTGTCATGAAAGTCCAAAAATCGCAAAAAAAAACCCACGCCAAGTAAGCCTAAATCGGAATCATGCCAAACCAGTGCCTGTGCTATCTCTTCATAGCCCTTTTGAGCGGCTTTGAACAAACCAGTCGATCCATCGTTTCGAGGCACATCACGACAGCCGTGTTCCATCAGGAATTCGACCGTTTCGGCTTGACCGACTTGGCTGGCGATCCAGACGGGCGAAGCGCCATCTGAGGTCCGTTTTGCGTCGTTGAGAGA
The DNA here is from genome assembly GCA_024447225.1 of Panagrellus sp. LJ2284. Classification (NCBI taxonomy): domain Eukaryota; kingdom Metazoa; phylum Nematoda; class Chromadorea; order Rhabditida; family Panagrolaimidae; genus Panagrellus; species Panagrellus sp. LJ2284. Next base: position 8,788,711 of record JAMRYC010000004.1, read on the forward strand.
GTATCCGGATTCGGCGAAGACGGATAGTACTTCTGGGAATCCATTCTGGGCTGCGAGGAAGATGGGATTGGCACCGTCGGAGAGGAATTCGTGGGTTGGGTCAGCGCCATAAGCGAGTAATCTTTGGCAGATTAGAGCGTGACCGGCTTGGGAGGCGTTTAGTAGGGCTGTGGTGCCGTCCTGGAGGGTTTCTACCGTAACTAAAGATCAAAATTAGCAATTAAAAACATACTTTTGTCCTCGCAGACGGCTTAGCACCTTCTTTCAACAATGTCTCAACAACTTCCACATAGCCGCCCTGTGCCGCGAACATCAGTGCCGTTGCACCGTCCTTAACATAGACTTTGTCCATAAACGTTAATCTTTGATACCTGTCAACCCAAACCCACTCAAATCAAGACCTAATCCCTTTAAACCGCCGTAAAACCCCTCTTCAAAATGCTAAGCTCTTCCAAATACCCTTCACGTTCCCAGCCCTAGCCCCAAGGCCCATATTTTACAATCACCCGAATAGCTTTGTACTCATTCCTTCAGGAAGAGCACGGGCTATGTATAAGTATAGTGATCGGGGAGCTTTTGTCGTTCAGCCTTCGTCGGCTTCTTTGTTCTGAGGGTCGTTGCTGGCTACTCGCTTGCGCACCACCATCAAGCCCTTCCCAATCGCTCGATTCACATTGAAAACGACAATGACAAAAAAGTGAAGGCGATCTATCTCCATCGGAGGGTTCGGATTGAAGGACAACGCTCCCTTTGGGTGAGCTTTATATCATCCCCTCCCACTATTGTAGTCGTTTTGGTCTGTGTCTGTAGAAGCCCTCAGGGGGGCAGAGGCAGGAGGAGGCAAAAAAGGTATATGGGAATGACCAACCGGCTTTGTAGCTGCATTCACGTCGGCTCCCTCGTCGATCAGTAGGATGCAGGCATCGTCGAAGCCACCGGCGGCTGTTCGCATCAGGGCTGTTACACCGATCTAGAAAGCACCAATTTTCATTAGTAGACGTTTTACGGTTCAAATTAACTTTCATTTTTGTGCATTTTCAAGGTTTTCCCTCTTTTTAGATGTCACTTTGAAGTCACTTTTCGATATTTTGTAACTCCAACCCATAAAAAGGCCCCCCTATTTGTAACAATCAACTTTCGCCAATCTTTAAAAGATCGTAAAAAAGTTCACGCGCACTTTCACCGTGATCCGAGACCCCGATTGCATTGATCAATTGTCGATATTGACTGACTTCCCTAACCCCATGTAATAAGTTAGTCATTGAACTGTGCATAAATCCCATCTTCAACTTTCTATCTGTCCATTCAGATAGATAATCCAATCATGATCAGATCACTCCATGTGAATCAATGACCTCTCAACTTCCGAATTTAGAATTTAGAGCAATTGCGCGCTCCGCCTGACCTCCATTATCTCGCCAAAACACTCGCAAGGTGAGATTTTTTGTTCTTTGAGGCTTTGTCGGATTCAGTCAGATCAAAATAATGGACCTGAACTCTCGCTGAATGTGAATATAGATAGACTTTTTTGCAATTCCTTTGTCCTTTTTGGGCTCTATTTAGTTGGGTTCCATTTTCCTGGTTGCTATAGCGATGGATGTCGAAATGTGTCAGTTGAGTTGAAAAAAGTGGAATAGAAACGCGGTTTTTCTGTAGAAAATGTCTGTGGTTCCAACTTTGATCAAATTCCGACCTTAGGGTCGCCATTTCGACAAATGTCCTAATGGCAGTCATCCAAACTTTCACTTCCTTTTGCTCAGCTGATCTTTACTACGTCCGGAGAACGTCCGACTTGCTACGTTACTGTTGTAATCTAAACTTCGTCGGGTCTATCGCTAATGTATCCAAAGTCCAGCGCAAAGAACTCCAGAATTGCGCTCAACTTTTTCCACTTCAAGGCCAGCAACGCATGACCATTGTGGTTGCCAGACTCGGTCTAGCCTGCCTAGGGGCGCCATTCACGGGTCTCGAGTGTCAGCTGACGGGAGACAAGGATCACCCTGCCCAGATCACATGACGACCGACGGCAGGGGTAGACCATCGACGGCGACCGGCGAGCTCCACCCCGGAAGACTAGCGAGGGTGACTCGTTCGTATAAACTTGTCTTTCTGCCCACAGGGGCCGCCCGGAGAGTCGAAGCCGCCAGGCAGCCAGCCCGTCAGCCTACACGAAACAGTTAAAAAATCAGAGTGAGCTCCCACTTCATCATTTTTGCCCTCAGGCTGTTTCGCTGACCAGTTCGTTCAGCGCGACTGGGAAGTTTGGGATTGTGCTTTCAAAGTTTGTAGTTAGTTTATGTTAGATCAATTAGCTGGTTTTGGGAAGTTTGATTTTGGACTTTTATTGAGAATTTTGCCCTTTTTCAAATAATTAGCTGTCAAATTGGCCCCAATTATGACCTTTTCCTCAAAAGTTCGAAAGTCAATCTTGATTTTATTAACCACTTAATAATATTTTCAGTCAACTTGAAGAATTCCAAAATCTGACCCCATCAAAAACCCACTTTGCACTAACACGACATAATTCCTGACTAAATTCTTGTTTTTCATGTGACCGCGCACAATTGATGTACGCACGCACTCTCTACGGTGTCGACCTATTGCTCCCCCAAATTGAAACTCGCCAGGGGCAGGGCAGGCATCCAGGCGAATCTCGTTATCACGCTTGAAGTCACTCTAATCGAGTTTTCGCTCAACGTTTTCCCCCTATTTCGAGTACTCAATTTTATTTGAAAGAGGGCGGGTTTTTGTCATTCATTCATTGTTCGTTTTCGCTTTGATTTTGATTCGAACTTTTAAATTTAACCCTACTTTTTGAAAATCCGTTCCCAGAAAGCGTTCAGCTTTTAACCATTTAAACTGTCTAGAAAACATTAACTTTTTCAACCAACCTCATCCGCGCAATCCACATGCACCCTGCCACTATCCAGAATCCGTTGCAACTCGTACAAATCGCCGTCCTTCGCGGCGTTGTGTAGCTTGGCGTCCCATTGTGTTTCCATCTGCAAAAGAAAAAGAAACGTTCTTTCATCAACCATTATGCAATTACGTAATTAGATCATTAATTTTTTACGTCATACACGAGCCCCCCATCAACCCAATTGGCCATGAAAGGTGTTCATTCATGTCCGCAGGCAGTTCAGTTTTTACAGCCTCCTGATTTCGACCATTACATCGTCTATCACATGAATCCCCATTCCTCCACCATCATCATGAACGTGTTAGAAACGCGAATTAAGTTAGTAGCCAGAGGGCCCATTGCATACTACGCGGCTATCTCATGATCATGAATGCCTGGTTTCCTTGCGCATGACGATTGACGGTTAACGTATGTATTTTTGGCCGGTTTTTTTTATCTATCTGTTGCGTCCGCGCGATTCTGACTCGATCGTCGGACAGCAGCCGGGGTTGGTTTTATTTCGCATCAGTCTTCTAGATTACTGGCGTCTGAGTCTTTTTTCGTCATTCGTGCGTTGAAGTCGAAATTGCGTAGCAGGGAAGGGAAAAGCTAAGGGGGAGCGGATCTTACGCGTGATAGCCTGAGGGGATTTGGGTTGGGGTGGATGGAGGGGATTTGAAATTTGGAGTTGAAAGAGGTTAGGCAGTTTAGCTCTTAAAAAAGTATCGATTGGATGGTTTGGAACTGGTTACGGGTCAAAACATGATTCACTATTCCGTTATTTTTGCATAAATTAAGTAAAATTTAACTTCAAAAGCTAATTTGAACATTGAATTTTAAAGCTAGGCGATGTTTATGCTCAAAAATAGTACGTAAAACCGCATTCCGCGAAAAACGTGTAAACTGATATTTCGTAAAAAGCCTTCAAAACCCTAAAAAAGGTTTACCCTCACAAGGCCCTTGACAAATATAACAACCAATGCTGAATTTCTATTAGCATCACGACCGCTGGTCAAGCAACCAAAAGCAGTGCAGCTGGCAGCTGTCGCGCTATCTATGGTCAAGGCTTGTTGGTTCGCGTACACAAACGGGTGCCGTCCCGGGTCTAGCGCTTTCCGCGATAGCTAGCTAGGTACGACCGAAACCAACCAGGTGCCATCTGGGTCTCATGGCAACGGGCTAATTTCGGGATTTGTTCGCGATTTCGAGAAACTTCGAGTTCTATCTTTGAAAAACTGCGCCATTTCTTCGAAAAAAAACTTGATCGAAAGACGGTTTTTATACACCCCAACATAAATTAGCCCCAATTAATGACAATCTTTCCCTCCCCTACCATCAATATGTGACAAAAAAAACTTTGTTAATCGTTTTCCGTGACCAACCTTATGAGACATGTCTGCCCGATCACCAAAATATCGCCACCGTAAACTCGTAAATGCCGCCAAACCGAATATCAGTAAACTTTACAATTAGATAGACGTCAACAACACTGATTAGTACAATTCCACCAAAAACAACCTTTCAAAATTAGCCAATAATGCCACCTGACTGACTGTTGTGAACGAACGCCTTGGTAGTGTGAGAAATGAAAATTGAAATCGAGTCTCGACGACCGAGTACCCCCAAGCTAGCCCTCGAGGGGAAGAAGTCGGATGATTTGTTTGTCTTGTCCTGGGTGTCCCTATCGCCACCGTCGCCGCCGTGGGCCAAAGCCACTGGCCGCCAGCTGTTCAAGGGTTTCACTTGGCTATTGTTCTTATCGAGTGAAACCGCTTGAGGCGCTCGGTAGCCCCCCGGAACACAATACTTGCTTTTACGGAGCTACTGTTACCGAAGTTTACGTCTTTTCGGGATTCTATTTACTGTCTGTGTTTAAGAACGTCATTAAAGTTGCTTGCAACTCAAAAACTTGCCTAATTGGACCAATTAGATGACCGTCATTCCACTTTATAATGACTTCAGAAACCCAATCTTGCCAACAGATACGTCATTATAAAAATTGCCCTTCACAAATGAATGACTATTCCTTCCTTCTAGCCTTTCCCAACAGCGTGCATAAATCAATTATAGCGAGTCCGTTTTGCCGTTCTAATCTATTTTTAAAAGCCTGCAGAAAAGTCTGAAGCTGTGAGTCAGTGCATTTGGGGTCGTAGAAAGAAGGCTGTCGCCATCATTTGCGAGTTAGTTGACAGACGCGTTCTGTAGGTTTTGGTTCCGTGTTTTCGTCGACGTTCGTTGACAATGGACCTTGAGCCTGATTGGGTTTATTATAGATGAACTTAACAGGTGGAAAGTGCCGTTTTTGTTGATAAAGAGGGGTTTGGATGGGTGTTGACTAACTTTTGAAGAGTCTAAAGCTTCCTAACAGCTTCCAGAAGGGTTGTGAGATAAGAAAATTGCATATTTCTGCTTATTATAAACATGTATTGCGTGATTCATGACGTCTTTCTCCGACACACAACCTCGCTGTCATCGAACAATGTTCGTTATTTGGCACTTGTTTGCATGCAGGCAGTCAGTCAGCAGGAGGAACATATCCTTGCTTGCCGTCGGCGACAGACTGCATCGAACGTTCGCGCAACCGACCTCGTTGCCCTCCAACCGCGTCGTCGCCATCGTCATCGTCATTTTGCGTTTCGGATGTGTTCTTCGGTTTAAACGGAGATGGCAGCCGTCATGCTTTTCTTTGAAATCCACAATTATCAATGGAAAGCGAAGCAAACGAACGCTTGACAAGCAGGCAGCCCTTTTTTCACCCCTCCCCCCTTTCCTCTGACAGCTGTAGCAGTGCTGTGCCCTTCAGGGCATGGGCTCACGCACCAGAGGAGCCCTCCTCCTGCAAACGGGCGACATGGATGAAGACATCTTTCGTTTTCGGAAGAAAGAGGATGAAAACCTTCTCCCTCCCTTTACATGGATGTGGGCCGCCGTGGCAAATCGATGCCAAAGACGCGGAAGTGCTTCGAATTGGTTTGGATTTTGCAAATTGCAACATCTAATGATAGATAATTGACCACTTCCAAACCCTTTCCGTAAAGTCTGAGCCGTTTTCTGAACTTTGATAACATTAGCCCCGACAATCTGTCAATTAGCGTGAAATTGGTTCATCTTTTTTTTCTGTAGATTGAAAGTCAGTGCTGTTCACTGATAAGAATTGCTTTAACCTCCGCTTTTCCGAGTTGTTGTCAAAAACATCGGTGATTAACGACTGATAGTTTCCATGAGTGTTGCGATCAATGGAAAAGTTGGTCAAAGTTCACCTTTGAAAGTTGTTTTCTTAGTTTTTCACTTTCAAAGAACTGTTTTCACCCATCAAAAGTCAGTTTTCCCATATCAATGACCACTTTTCACCATCCAGAACCCAGTTTGTTACTTCATATGTCTCCCCTCTGGCAATACAGGTGTGCCTGACCCAGTCCCCGATACTCCGGCGTTCCAAAAACGTATATATCTATACCACTGTCGAGCACCACGTTCGTCAGCCATATAAAAACTCATAAAAGTTTGCCCCGTTTGGATGGCTGACGACGGTACACATGTGTTTCGACAAGTTGTTTGCATGTGCCTCAGGCTATTTGGATAGTGGATAGTGACGTGTTGGTTTTTTGGACGGGGTGAATGTTGACAAACATTTGGATAGTTATGGGTTCGTAATTAGTAGTATAGTAGGGGAAATTGGGTTTTTATGGTCAATTTGATGGATTTTTGTCAAAATATGGTGATTGGAAGGAAGTTTACTGACCAACACCAAAAACAATCGAGGTTTCGGGGTTGTCCCGGCTTAGCGTTTGACCACAATTGTGGGGTAGCTTGGTCGATTGTGTTGCGCGGCGCGATGGTTCGGGGCCTCCCGTCCGATGACTACCTCATCATCGGCAACAAGGCAGCCAGCCAAGACCGGATCGAATTGGTGGTCGTCGAGAACCGCCCCGTCCCTCATTCACTCATTCGAGACAAGAGCAGTCGATCGATCGCCGCCACCACCCACCCTCCTGCCCGAACTGGATGCACAGATTGTTGTTCCTGCTGATGAAGTCTATCCGTCAGGCGTCTTCTGTCATCACTATTACTCCAAAACTTCTTAAAACTTCACTTTTTAAAACTCCAAACTGTCTGAAACCCCTATTGACATACCCTACAACCTTTATTGACACAACCCTAATCCCCCCATTCAAAAAGTGGCTAATTTTCACCTGTCCAGCTGCGCCAATATCACCCTAACCCTGAACCCTGTACAAATCACGTTTATTTTCCGCGACCCTTTTTGTTTGGCGTCATCGTCCTTGACTTCTGGCCTTGAATCTTCTCTTTTCAACTTCACATTTCGGCTTTGCGGTCGTTCAATTCACGTATTCACGCAAAAGTCTATTAGATTAGAAACGTCGAATAGGAAAGTGTTCTTTTGACGCAGGGCAAAAATAGAACTGTCTTCTACCCTTTTTTAACCAACCCAGTCTTTACTACTTCTAAACAGATTTATGATTCATCCAAAAGTCCACAGATCCATCGATTCTGCGATGTGATTCAACAAACACGGGGCGTGATTAACACTCTTCCCATGTTCGTCGTTCAAATCTAATCGAATTCAATCCAATGGCTGTCATTGTCATCAATTTTGTGGTTCGGCTTGGTGATCTGATCGGAGGCGGGTTGGAAATGTGTTTTTTTAGTTTGAATTTTTGCCGATATTCGTTTTTTGGGGGATTCGTCTTTGCTCCTTCGCGCAGATGGTCACTGGTTTGCTGTTTCGTTGTATTTCAAGGGGTTTGACTGGCTGGTTGCATGGATCTAATAGGATATTCTTTGAGCGTCTGTCTTGTGAACGGGTCAATTGACTGACTGACCGTGTTTCGAATGGGTTGAATCATCAGATGTCGTGTTTCTGGTCGTGTTTTTGGAGCTGATTTTGCTGTTTTTATCATTTTTTACCGTATTTTGCGCGAATTTCGTCGCTATACTCCCACATTACTCATATTTTTTCAATATCCAAAACCAAAACCGACCATTTTTATCGCGTTAATCCAATTCTTACCCTTGAACGAACCCTTCAATTCAGTTTTTTTTTGCTTTTATAGGTCTCTTCGTTCCCAACAAGGGCCGAGACACAAACAACCTCCACTACTGCAACGGTTTTTTGCTCCTCTGCCCAGTGTCGTCGAAGCATAAAAAAGAAGAAAGAGTAAAGATGGTCGCGCAGCAGAAGATGAAGAACGACAACTTATCGGACTCGTCGGATTCGAGCACGAAGCCCGGCTCACTCGTGTCTAAATCGCGTCTCGCCATGTTGAAGCGCTCAACCAAGCAGAAAGGTGAGTCACAAAACACCAAACACCCTCAGGGCGATATTGCTAGCGGGTTTCCGGGTAGCTGGAGAAGGGGGACTTTGTGTGTTTACCTGGGAATTGGGAGCGTTACTTTTGAAGCTTGTTGGTGGGGAAAAACTTGTTTTGGATTGGAAAAAGTAAAATAAGCATTGGCTAGTTGGTCAATTGGGGGTCTTTTTGACACTTAATTGGTACTCAGTTTCAAGCAATGGTAAAAATTGAAAGCAAAAATACATTTTTACAGTATCTTTTATGCTGTTTTTGCAATCTTATGCTTTCTAAACAAACAAACCGGTCTAAAAAACACGCAAATAAACAATCTTCACTTTCTACAGTATACCTAAAACCCAACCATTTCAGCCGCCACCACCACTCCCGCCGCGACCGACCCCTTCCGCTTCCAAGGCAATGGCGTCGACTTCAAGGGCAAACTTATCGGCGAACATGTCGTTGCTGAAGCCCGTGGTGATGAGATGTGTGCCGCAGCCATGAAGCTCGTCAAAGCGCAGATCAAGGCCCAAGGAGCCCACAAGCCGCGAATCATCCTCAACATTAGCATTGATGGCCTCAAAATCCGGGAAGAAAAGTCCAGCGTCGTCATGTACAACTTCCCCGTCTCCAAGATCAGCTTCATTGCCCGTGACACTGCTGACGCCCGTGCTTTCGGCTTTGTTTTCGGTGCCGCCGAGGGAAAGTACATCTTCTACGGCATCAAGACGACCCAGACTGCCGATCATGCCGTTCTTGCCATTCGTGACATGTTCCAGGTTGTGTTTGAGATGAAGAAGAAGCAGATTGAGAAGGTGAAGCAGCAGAAGGAGGACCAGGAGAACCATGTCGTCGCCGAGAATGGTCAGGCTGTGGAGGAGGCCGATATTCGGATTGAAGACGGCATTCGCATGGCCGATTTGATAGATTTGGAGTCCGAGTTGGAGCACATCGCTAACAACTACAACCAGCTGCAGAACATTCCTTCGATGCCGGAAGATTCGTGGCCGACGACGTCGAATCCGGTGGCTAGTGCGCCCCAATCCGTGCCGGCGGCAGCTGGAAACGGATTCTTTGTGGATCCGTTTGGTGGCCCCTTCGTGCAGCAGGCGGCTCAGCCTGCGAGCAACGGTGCTTCTTGGCCGGCTTTCCCGCCTGCCTCGACGCCTTCGACTACTCCGGCTTTCTCGGTATGTTTGAACCTTTCAATCTTTTCAAACAGTGATAATGAACCCCATTTTCAGAACTCGAACCCCTTCCTCCAACAAACCACCACTCCACCAACCCAGTCCGTGACCTCCGCCAGCTTCCCCGTCTTCAACCCGCCCCTCAACACCGTCGCTACGGTCCAGCCCCAGCTCCCGGCCGATCCCTTTGACACCCACGGCCTCCGTCAAGCCATCACCGCCATCCCGACTCTCAGCTCGCTACCGCTTCCTCCGGCCCCCGCGCCGAGCACCAACGCCTTCGCCACCGACTTCAACGCCTTCAACCCCGCCCCCAAGAAGTCCGTCGACATCGATTCCCTCTTCAATGAACTCATCGACACCAATGTCCTCATGGCCAAGGCGCCCGAAAGCAAGAAGAACCCCTTCGACCACATCATCAACCCGCCGAAGCCGTCCCTCGTCGCCCTCCAGGCCAACACCACTGGTTGCGGTTCCCCCGCCCAGGGCTCCATCCCAGCCCAACAGTTTGTCATGCCAACTGCCCGGTCCGACCCCTTCAATGATGACTTCTTCAACTAAGCTCTCTTTTCGCCCTCAAACTTCTACCGTAACCCGCATTTTGGCAAAAACGTGAATCCTAGTGCCTACCGCGATGCACCCCGTCTGTCTGTCTTCCTTCGTCTGGGTTCGCATTCCACCCATCGTATATCTATTCTTACCAACTTTAATCTGGTAATTTTACAACTTTACCGGTTTTACCCTTCCGTGTTTTACGCATTTTGTTGATTAACCCCAATTTGCTTGTTCGAAGTTGACAATTTTTACAAAATTTGTTATCTTCCAACCCTCTGCGCCCACCCACTCTTTCCTACATTGTAACCCCGCACCAACTGTGATGCTATTATCATTAACGTCTTGAGTCATTGTTTTCTAGTGTTAACTCTGAGCAGAATTCAGAATTTGTGCATATTTGTTCTCACAGGACCCGTCCGTGTATCTTTCTGTTCTACTTTTCTCAGTTTTTTGTCAACCTTGTTCATTGTTTTTGCAATTTGTACATTTTGAATTAAGTGACCGTGAGAAAAACGTGGAATTATGTTTTGCCTATCTTGTGATACGCCAATGAAAAATGTTAAAATGTAAATAAAGTAAACAAAATTAAAGTTTTTGAAGTCAATCGATAGTACATAAATATTTTATAATGTTTAATATTTGGAGAAATCAATCAAATTTTCAATTGAAAGTGCTTTGAGGGAGTCGATAAGATCGTCTTCGTTGTCAAATTGGCCGACAGAGGTTATGTCCATCAACGAAACACGTCGAAACTTGTAAAACATGCTGTCTAGAACATACATCATGTTGGTATCGACGTGATGAAAGGAAATCATGTATTCGTTAAGGGCCTGTTCGCCGTGTTCGTATTTGTGGACGAAAGATACGTTGAAGCCCCAATAAAGTGGCTGCGGAGTCAAATGTGCCGTCGGCTTGTCGGGAAGCATCTTGTGTCGACCGAGACGATCACGGATGTCAACTGCAGTGACGTTGACAGCGGCGGCACATTGAGCTATTTCAACATCTTCGCCGGGGCGGTCTGATTTGTTGCATTCGGGAAGTTTTGAGAAGCCGTGTTCGGCCATGCGGCGGATTGCTTCGCTGAAATTTTTTTTTCACTTGATTGGCTTCAAAATAGGTGCCATACCGACTGAAGACATAACCAGCTCCACCACTCATGTATTGCTTTCCCTTGTGCTTGAAACGGCATCCAAAATGATAGGCTTTATCGGGATCATAAGGCAGCAACATAAAGCGAAGGTTCTCCATGACAACATAGGCATCGTAGTCGGCTTTGAGGAAATAATCGTAGTTTTCTAGTTCATTCTTAAAAAAAGACCCTTTAACTTTCTCAAACCACCGTAAGTTGACTTCAGAAAGCCTTCAAAATTCAAAAACAGTATCAATTTTGACAGTTATTTTGTCAAAAACAATGTCTCGAACCCAAGAACTTACATCATAAATATGTTTCAAAGTATTCTCAACCATAAAATACAAGTTATCCCTCGTCTGATTCAACCCAAAATCCAAACTCGGTAATCCAGACGCCTCATTAGCCGTCACAAACACATGTTTGTTGCATCGCTTTGCCCAGGTAGCATGTACGTGTCTGGAAACTCCTTCTTTCTCATCTTTGGTACTCATAATAAAACAATAGACTCGAACTTTGTTGAACAGAGCATCCGATACAGGGTTGAACACATTTTTGTAAACAGCAGTTGTTGATAAGTTGCTGCTAAAAGCTGATGAGCTAGCAGACGCAATTTTAACGATTTCAGTGTTTTCATAATAAATAAATGTTGCTACAAAATAACAAAAAGAAACATAGCCAATAATAGCAAAGGAATGATGTAGAAACTTAAAATAGTTAACCCGCATCTGATGTTTTACTGCAATGAAATTCAAACAACTGATGCGAGAAAGTATATAAGTTTTATCTGAAATGGGCATTTTAAAACTGGACGAACAGTTAACGCAAGAAACTCTTAAGAGTTTAAAACGTTGCAAAAAAACTAGATTCTTGGTGTTGAAGACAAAAGGGTAAATGACTTATCGTGTTTAATCTGTGCGAGTTTTGAGTAAGTAATCTATTTGATCTATCTCCTGTCAGTACTTGCGTTTGACTTACACTTTTGTTTCCAGTTTATAACTTTACTTTACTTATCTTATTAAATTGACTTAAAAATTGGTAAGAAACGTTTGAAGATGTCTTAATAAGGTTAAAAAACTTGTTGTTCAATTAAAACTATGTATAAATGTATAATTAAAGTTATGCCAAAACCGTGTTCGAGGCAGGTGCGCAAATGGGAGGTATACGTTAGGGCGCACAGGTGTGCGAATACACAGCGGCCAGGTCCCCCCTTGATTTCGGACAAGTCAGCCCTGTGCGCGCGTTTTTTGTTCGCACAGGTCGCAGTTTCACAGCGTTGCTTTAAAATTAAATTTCGCAAATTTAAGTAAAACCAATGCACTTTTTTCTTGTCAACACTGAAGTAGAAGTGATAAGCGACCGTTTTATGTCCTGATACCCAAAGTTGGTGGTACGAAAGTACCGAAAAACGGACCTCAAAGAAGACGCTCGTGGACGAATCTTTGTGACACGATTCTGAGCTTCAATTTCCGCGAATTTTTGATTTTTTTGCATTTTTGGAATCAGCGTGGTAAAATAAACCGACTGATTCGGATTTTGTCACAATGATGATAATTCATTTTTTTTCACCTTTTTTACGTTATTTTTCTTTTTTTGAGTCATTTTTCACTCTTTTTGTATTCAGAGCGTACATTGATCATAATTAAAGCTATTGTAACCCAAAACAACCAAAATAAACGAAACTGATTTTTAAATCACACAAAAAAAATCGAAAAAAATGTACAAATTGCAATTTCGATAGAATCCGAATCAGTCGGTCAATTTGAACGTGCTGATTCCAAAAATGTAAAAAAATTAAAAATTCGCGAAAACGGAAGGCCGAAATCGTGCCACAAAGATGCTCCAGGGTGATTTCATGCATTGAAATGTCATCAATTTTGGTCATTTTGGCATGAAAATGTCGAGCAACACTTCTAGTTTCATAAACCTTATCGAAAAGGGTAGAAACTTTTACTTTAATAGAAAAAAGTAAACAAATTGATTACAAGAGCAAAAAAGTGCACCCGCTTTTGACTGGTTCGACCGACAGCAGACTGCGCGCGCAAATCTCGTTGTCCGCGTGCCTGGCCGCTGTGCGAATAGCGGTAAAGCGTTGACAGTTATAAAAATCAGAAATGCATTTTTTAAACTGATATTTTGTCAAAAATAATTTCTCAAATGTTACTTTTCAGTCACCGCGATAGATTCAGCCCGGTTGATCGCGTTCCGGCCAAGTTGGAGCCCATTTTGTTTTACACCCAACAGAACCGCCCAAAACTGTTCCCACCACGCTTCTTTGTTACACCTCTTTTTGCCCCAAAAACACTCCCACCACGATTCAATTACCTTTTTTCAACAATCACTCCTCCTAATTTTGATCAACTTCACAGTTTTTATCTCCAGTTTTCAACCCTCATTTATCCCCTCCAGTTATGCTCAGAATATCCCCAGTACGATGCATTCATGCCACGACAGTTCGAGGCAAAATGGCCAGATTCAAGCCGAAGATTGCTCGTTCAAAGCCGGTCAAAACACCCTCAACATTGGCACTCGACAACTTTGATTTCTATTATGGCCCACTTTTCGGCGACCAATGGCCATCTATCCGGCTCGGATTATTGACACCGAACAAGTTTGTCGCTGTTTTGAATCGGTTTTCGATGGATGCCGAAGTCAATGCACAGATTCTGAAAGATCTCGGAACAACGAACATCATGGACCATCTCGTCGGAGGCAAAACTGCAGACAGCAAAGTTCTCGAAGCCAAGAAGGCTGCTATTCTTGGAAAGCCGTTGGTGGATGCCCATGGCGATGTTTACACTGAAGAGGAAGCGTTCGGCGCTGCGAAAGTTGTCAAAGAAGGCGAAAAGACGGAAGAACAGTTGGAAATGCGGCTTGAAGGCGGTATTCATGAATTCAAAGAGCCGTCAGAAACCTATACAATGGGCCAGTTGAATGTGAAGACCGATGGAGAGCCAGAGGTTTTCGATAGCCGGCGGCAATTGAGCAAACTCGAGTAAGTTCTTGGAAATTGCAGTTTGGATGGTTCTTATATATATTTTTCGTTCTAGAGTGACCGGTGTCGAGCGGTTCAGCGGCAACATGCTGAGAAAAGACGATTTTATCATGTATCCGAGAGATTTAGGGCTTTATGCCTATCCTCGGGGCAGTTTGCTTGATTTTCCTGGCCCGATCAAGGATAAAAATCAAATTTCAAGTCAGTTTATATATACATTTCCTTTCTTTTCTTAACAGAAGGTTACAGGCTGGTGGCTTCTCGACGGTGGATCAGTTCTCCCAGTTTTGGCACTCGATTTGCAGCCAACGGATAATGTTTTGGACATGTGTTCAGCGCCTGGAGGGAAGAGTTTGCTGATCGCGCAGACGGGGCAGTTTGGTTGGTTTTACCCAGTTTGACCGTTGATAAAGGTGTTGCTTCAGATAAGCTGACATGCAATGACTCCAAAATGGCTCGAATTGGCCAACTCCGCCGAGGCCTATCCATGTACATCCCGCCAGAAGCCCCCGAAGCCCAGCGCATTGTGATCAAACGAAGAGATGCCAGTAATCTCGAGCATTGGTCCGATGAAAACTGCTTTGACAAAGTTCTCGTCGACGCCCCCTGCACCACAGATCGGTTGGCAGTGAATCAGGATGATGGGAACCTTTTCGCGCCGTCGATGACCCAGGAAAGGTTGAATCTGCCGCAACTGCAAGTCAAACTCCTCGTGTAAGCCTATTTTTCGACCTTTCACAGTTTCAAACCCCCTTTACTTACAGTAACGCCCTCCGCTCCCTCAAAATCAACGGCAGCGTCGTCTACTCCACGTGCTCTCTGTCCCCGATGCAAAACGATGCCGTCGTCGAGAACGCTGCCGTCATCGCCGAGCAGCAATTCGGGATTAAAGTCGTCGAAAAGGGCCTCACCCAGCTCCAGAACCACCTCCTCCCCAGCGGCCTCTACCGATTCGCTCTCAATTGCCAGAGAGGCCTCCTCGTCGTGCCCCACATCGCATCCAACTTCGGTCCGATGTACATTTGCAAGCTCCAACGGCTACGATGAGTTTCTTTATTGCAATTTAGGGTGTATTTTTTGTTGATTTTGTGTTAATAATTTGTTAAATATCTACATATAGGACCACATTTTGTATGGTAGGAATAAATTAGTTTAGACTTCTAAAATTTAAAATTCCGTACAGAAATCCAGATTGATTTGCTTCGCTGGGGGTGCGGGGGCTGTGCCATTGCCAGGCGACGTAGGCTTATCGGCGATCTGTTTTGCGAAGATGTCAAGCTGCTTCTTTTCCTTGGTGGTGAGGTCACGGGCGTATTTACCGGCGACGTAGACTTTGTAATTCTAAAATTACTCAAATTAAGTCAGTTTGAAAATGTCAAAAGTATTACCTGTACGGTACACCCAGTAAAAATGTACATAGTGGTGTCAGACTTTGAACAGAATGCCGGCATAGCCGGACGAAGCGGCATGGGCGGGATTGTGGCATTTGTTCGTTCGAGGTTTTCGGCGTTAGCGAAAGCTTCATCGATTTTCTGAAAGTTAAACTTTAATTGGCCTTAAAAATGTTAAATGGTACCTTTTTAAAGGCAGTCAATTCCTTTTTGTATTTCTTAAGCTCCTTGAATTCGTCTTCAGCCAAATCACGAATGTAATTTCCATGGGAATACAGTTTTTTACCCTGAAATAACAATAAGATTATCTGAAAAGTTGTATTTTCAAGTTACCGTAACCACACAACCAATAGCACCACCCATATTTGGTGGCTGTTGATTGAAATACTGCTGTGCGACGGCAATTGCCACCATGCTGGCTAATAGGACGATAATAGTCATTTTTGTGAACATTTTTGCAGTTTAAAATCGAGTTTTAACAGTAGTGTAGCGAATTCTAGCAGCAAAATCAGTTCAAACCAACTCTTCGTGACAGTCAACAGTTAGGTTCACGTTTTTCTGGACGTCTGTACCCTTCCACGGATTTAAGCAGCTTTCAGGGATTTAGGTGTGTCGATAATGAAGGGCTACTTCGCAGACTCGCAACGAAAGTCGTTCACTTCACTGGATTAGGGTGGCTACTGACCATCCATCCAGCCGATCATAATGATTAGCCGAGGGCGGGTCGGTCGTCTTTAAGCCTCACTTGGCGCAATAAAGCCCGAGAGGTGGACACACTTTTCGCGCGGACCTTGAGGCAATGATGGAAGTTGAATCACAGCTCATTGAGGATAGAGACAGCTTTCGAGAAAGACCTTTGACCGATTTCAAAGACAAAGGAGGTTATTTTAATCGGTTGAAAACAACTTCAATCAATTTACGACTGGTCATTTATGTTAAAAATAACCATTTTTTCAAAGATGAATTGCTGGCCAAGATGGACCTGAACTGTGATGTCACAAAGAATCAACAACAATAGCCTCCTCCAATTTACTCATGTTGACAATCCCGAGCCTGAGCTAGAGTGTCCCTAATATTAATATATGACACTTACAAGGGAATGGTGTGAGCTCAACCGCGCCGATCCGAACGGGACCGGTGGCATTCGAAAGAGCATCATATCGAAAGACTGAAAAAAAAATTTATAGCTGCCGAAGAGGCACTTAACGGAAGTTATGCCACTTTTAGTTCAAAAAATGTCATTTTGGACCAATTTTCAAACGATCATAACTTTTTTTGCAGGAGGTCTACGGAAACGGGGTTGGTTTTAATCGATAGATACTGATTTGAACTAAAAGTTGTTTTTTATGGCCAAAAGGATTTGGCCACACAGTTTTGCGTAAAAGTCAATGCAAATTTGGCATTTTTCAATTGAGTTTTGCCAGAAACTGGTTGGTTTTTGTTGTTTGGCCATAAAGAACAACTTTTAGTTCAAATCAGTATCTATCGATTAAAACCAACCCCGTTTCCGTAAACCTCCTGCAAAAAAAGTTATGATCGTTTGAAAATTGGTCCAAAATGACATTTTTTGAACTAAAAGTGGCATAACTTCCGTTAAGTGCCTCTTCGGCAGCTATAATTTTTTTTTCAGTCTTTCGATATGATGTTCTTTCGAATGCCACCGGTCCCGTTCGGATCGGTGCGGTTATGCTCACACCATTCCCTTGTTAGTGATTCGTATTATTATACGATACCTGTGTCAAATATTACACTTGTATGATTCATACTATCGCTACGAATCATACAAGAATCGGTTATTTCTATGATTCGTATAAGATAGGACTAATTTACATACCAAAAACTACTCTCGTCGTCTGGCGTCTAACCCGCTTTCGCACGAAAACACTGTTCCAAATAGGACATAAGAAGAAAATTAATTTTTTCCCTCGCGCCCGTGGCTTAAAAGCTGTAGGCGGTTTCATGAACTTGGTTGAAAGTGGCATTCAGTTCAAAACATATCTTAAAAGTGCCGTTGACACAAATTTTTGAATTAGCCATTGAATTATGCTTTGGCTTGAAGAATTTTATAAGAAACCAATTGCGATCACAGTAAAATATTTTTTTCAAAAAGCCTGAAAACGCTACGAATCATAGGTTTTACGTATTCTGTATGAATCTTATTCCCCTATGATTCGTATAGGGCAAAATTAACATTCATGTAAGTTCCATAGTATTTATCATAGTTTGGTCCTATACGAATAATAGGGACACTCTAACTCAAGCTCGGGATGCCCGCAGTTTGAACCCATAGATACATGCCCCTGCCTGCAGGCGTGTACATCCATCAACCGCCATGGCTACAATTCTACATTGTGCGTTGTGTTTTGTGCAAAAAGCAAAGAAGACTGCCTACAACGTGAAACTGGCGTTCACGTAACTAGGCTACCCGGCAGTCCATTGTTATGTTTGTTGATTTCTATTTTGTGCTCGGGCTTTCCTATAAAAACCGGAAGAAGACCGACAAAAAAGTTCAAACAGCTGTAGCCAGCTGATTTTGTGGTACATGTCGATTCCATCATTGTCCAGCCTTTGTTGCAATAAGAAGTCAAAAAAGATGTCTGTGACTGCTCGAGCTTTGAATTCCCGATTGACTCTTTATCCGTCTGGGAGGGTTGTTAAGAATCGGTTTATGAAGGTTTGTTGCCGGTTTTGGTCAGTTTTTGATTGTTTTGATGCCTTCAGGCTGCCACCTCTGAGGGCACAGCTACGTATGACCAAGACGATGCCCTGGTCACCGGAGTTCCGACCCCACCAATCATCAACGCCTATGAAAAGTGGGCTGCTGGCAAATGGGGCCTGATTGTCACTGGCGGCATCACAATTGACACTTTTGGCATCAATTATCTTCCCGGAAACATGTGGATCGGCGAGAAAGAGGACTGCCCGAAGCGTCGAAAAGCATTTTCCGACCTGGCAAAAGCCGTCCATAAGCATGATGGCACGCTAATCGGTCAAGTTCTCAACATTGAAGACGGCATGGCCTATCTCGCAGCCGATCATGCTTCTGCTGCCCAACTTTCCCGAACCGTCTATGCCGCCAAGTATATCGCCGAAAGCGGCTTCGACGGTATCGAATTGGGTGTGCCAGAACCGCCAAAGGACAAGGCTGGAAAGCCGGATGTTCGGAAGGTTTTGGAGCTTGTTGACTTTTCGCGGACTATCATCAAGTATGTCATTTTGGTCTATTATTACCTTTTAACAAATTTACTGACCTCAGTCTACATAAAAATGTACTTCAGAACCGCCCTTCCTTCCCAAATTGCCGAAAAGTTCGTCTTCGGCCTCAAAGTCAGCACAGCCAGAATGCAACAAGCCGGCGTCGACTTCAATGGCATCGTCAAAATCCTTCAACAAGCCGAATCCAGTGGCTATGACTATGTCGCCATCGCTGGCGGCAACTATGAAAACCCTTTAAGCACAGCTGAAGACCGTGAATCTCTCTATCGTCGAGTCATCGACGAAGGCCGCAAACATTTGGGCCTCAACATTGCCGTCTACGGTAACGGCGGATTCCGAACCGTCGCCGTCATCGACGACCTTATCTACGCCCGAAAGTTGAACGGTGTTGCCATGGCGAAGGCGGCATGCGCTGAATTTGGTTAGTTATAATCAATAAAATACCGCTATTGCAACACCAAACTTCAGACCTTCCACTAAAAGTGGCCGAAAACAGCGTCAAATGTGCCGTCAAAAACCCCTATGAATTCGACAACGACAACGCCGTCCTGGCCGGCGCTGCACAAATTAACCAAGCCGGCGCCAAGACACTGAAAGAATCGAAAGGCGTTATTAATGACGGCGTCATGGACCTCAACAACAGTGCCACTTTCAAGCAGTTCCAAGAAGCCAAGGAAGACTATCTCCGCCGAAAGCAAAAGCTAAAGGATGACGGCCGATTCATGGCTGGCGTCGTTACCCTTTTGGCCTGATTCAAGATAACCAAAAGTTCAAAATCAACCAGAATAACCACCACACTAAAACATTTGACAACTCTAATCTTTGTAATTGTACAGTACTCCCTTTATAAAGACAGCTAAAATTACATTTTATCCAACATTGCAAAAACACGAAATCACGAGGTATACAAAACCCATTAAAGAGTACAAAACATCAACAAATTTTATATAAGAAACCAAGTATTAAGTTAAGAGTGTGAAAGATGTTAAATTGACAAAGTTACAGTAGCTTCACTCGCGCATCCGAACATTGTTCGGGCCTTGGTAGGGTCCCTCCTTCGGTGGCGCGGTCTGGCGGTTGCTGCGGAGGTCGAAGAGGAACTTGATGTCGTTCATTGTGAGCTTGAAGTTCTTCTTGGCGGCACTGAAAAAGAGTCCACTTATTGAAAATCGTCACATTTTCATCGAAAACGACTTACCCATCGAGAACACTGTTGGCAAGGGCGACCTTCTTCTCCTGGAGGTCCAAAACTCGCTGTTCGATGGTCTCCTTGCAGACCAGCTTGTGGATGAAGACACTCTTCGTCTGGCCCATCCGATAAATACGGTCGCACGCCTGCTGCTCCAAAGCCGGATTCCAATGGAGATCGGTCAGGAAGAGATGGTTTCCGCCGACGAGATTGAGACCGACACCGCCGGCCGTGAGGGACAACAGCATGACTTGGGCGCCGCCATTGCGTTGATTGAAGGAATCGACCCGGGCTTGACGGTCCTTCGTCAGAACGGCACCCGTGATGGCAGTGTATTCGACCCTGCGCTTCTGGAGATGCCATTCGATAATATCCAGCATAGACGTCCATTGAGACACGACGACGGACTTGTCACCGGCTTCGATGGCGACGTCAAGACGTTCGATCAGCGCTTGAACCTTGGCACTCTTGTAATGGACTTCAAAGATGTCTTCGACAGAGACTTTCGTGCCGTCGGGATTGACGATGACGCCGTTATCACCACCGAGAGATATGTTGCCAAGAGTCTTTTCGAGCTCGTCCAAAACGTCGGCTTCGGTGCCACCGTCTTCTTTGAAGGCGTCAATGTCGACGGCATTCTTGGTCAAAGCCATATGAACACAGGCTTGGCGAAGACGCAGAAGCAACACGAGCAGGCAGCTCATCGTCTGGAACTTGTCATCGAGGTCGACTTCTCTCGTGCCTCCGAGGAATGGATTCCGAATCTTCGAAGCACTTGGACGAGGATTCGGATTCTGTTGGTTGATGATTTCCTTGGCCTTCTGCTGCGATGCTTCAAACATGTGTTGATAGCACATGTATTCCAGGCCTTTGAGATCAATCTCGACGACTTCAAAGGTGCGGGGTTTGAGGTCGACCAGAGGCTTCTCTGTGACGGGGCACATTTGGTTTTTGGTACGACGAATGAGAAGGCCTTTGACGAGGGCGTTGAGACGGTCGTTAGCGAGCTCTGAAGAAGTTTGGTTTCACTATGGATAAACTTCAAATAGTCTAACTCACGTCCTCCGGTCATAATAAACTCCTTCCAGAGCTTCTCTTCGCCGAACGGATTCACCCGAAGGAACCGAACCAAACTGTACAGATCCCAAAGGTTGTTATGAATCGGCGTTCCGGTCAAGGCCCATCGACTGTACGCAGGAAGCCGACAACAGCCACGACTCATCAAGGATTTTCGGTTCTTGATGTTGTGGGCTTCGTCGAGGATGATCCGCTGCCAGCCGATCTTGGTCAGGGGCGAGTTGATGCCTTTGGCGATCTGAAACAACGACAACAACTTTAAATAAACCTATTTTAATGCCGTAACTCACCGTCTTTTTGATCTGTTTGCCCTTCTTGAACCCGAAGGACTTGCTCGTGTTGCCATCATCACTGTCATCCGTCTCATCGCCGCCATCAGCCTTGTGGGTGCCCAATTCGCTCGAAATGATGCTATACGTCGTGATGACAATATCATGACAAGCCAGCCGCTTCGGATTCATCTCACGTTTTGGGCCATGGAAAACATAGACCTTGAGACGGTTGTTCGGGACACGCTTTTCGATTTCGGCTTCCCATTGGTAGATGACGGAAGCTGGGGCGATGACGAGGGTCGAGAAGGCTGGGATGACGTCGGGATCTATAATCATCAACATTAACACGACCCAGAAGTCGAAGTAACTTACCATTTTTAAAGTGTGCTTTCATTTCGTTCCGCTGCTTCTCCTTCTCCTCGGGCGAAGCCAGACGCCGATTCTTCTGCTCCAAAATCAATGAAATCATAGACAATGTCTTTCCAAGACCCATATCATCCGCCAGAATGCCACCGTGGGGCTGTTGGGACTCTCGCCAAAGCATCCAGGTCAGACCGTGCTTCTGATGCAACATGAGTTCGACGTTGATGCCATCTGGGGATTCTGTGACGACGTTTTCGGGGGCCTTTTCGATGGAACTGTACAGACGGGTCACGACTTCTTCCGTGACGGCTTCGACCTTCTCGATGCGGTCATTGGTCATGGCGCCGCCATAGAGGCGTTTGCCTTCGGCTGAAGATGGACAGTTATAAAAACTGTTATAAAATAAAACTGTAAACTCACTGAGATAGCGATCAATTTCGACCTGAGCCAACTTCTTGACTGACGGCCGGGAAGAAGCTTTAGACGGCCCAGGTATTTCATCGATTATCTGAATCTCGGTCGGACTTGGAACCCGTTCAAGCATGTGCTCCAACAGGGCGAGTCGACGCCGAATCTTGGCACCGCCATCGGGCGCATTGGCTAGTGGTATGTGCTTCAGGCTGGAGATGGCTTCGAGGAGTTCGACCCGGGACAAGTGAGCGACGCTATTCAGCTCGGTGACGGTGAAGGGGGGCTCTTTGGGGACTTCGTCCTCGCTGCTATCTTGGAGTTCGATGGGATTGTTGGCGCTGCCAGTGCTGGACC
The DNA here is from genome assembly GCA_024447225.1 of Panagrellus sp. LJ2284. NCBI lineage: Eukaryota > Metazoa > Nematoda > Chromadorea > Rhabditida > Panagrolaimidae > Panagrellus > Panagrellus sp. LJ2284. Next base: position 8,811,061 of record JAMRYC010000004.1, read on the forward strand.
GGAAAGACTGCTCGACACTATCCTCACTGACGTAAATACCGTGCCTCATTTTGGGCTTGGGCGACGGATTGGATTCATCAATGTCGAAGGCTTTCTGCGGCTCTTTTTCTTCCTCGTCGGATGACTCGATGATGCGCTTCGGCTTCCGATAACTCTTCATTGAAGCCACTGATCGGGACATTTCGTCGTCGGAGGACTCGATGACAACGTCGGAATCGTCGGGGAGGGCAGGAGCGGGTTCCGGGACGGCCTGGGGCGACTGATCGATCGACTGACGCACCGATTGCACATTGGGGCTGCTCGCTCTGGGACCGGTGATCGACTCGCTCATGCTGTCGTCGACGACATCGGCTGAGATATCGGAAGCGTTTTTGTCGGAATCGGAGTCGAAACTGTTCCGCCGTCCACGACCAGAACCCCTCTGCCGAGCCGCGCGTTGGATTCGGTCAGCTTTCGAATTTGGGGACATATTTGCGAATCGATTGGCAGCAGCCTGTTTGAGGAGGTCGGTACGGGTTGGTTTCTTCGCTAGAAATGAAAAATTATATATAAAAATCTCAATCTAAATGGTGAAAACCCACACTCAATCAAGCTCCGATCCCGCGAAACATCCCCTGCCGACGGCGCCGCATTTTCATCTCCCTCCAGCGAATCACCAGCAAGATCACCGTGGAAACTATCCACGTTCATCGCAGACTCGTTGGCCACGGTCTTCATGGCGACATCGTCGGGTTCGGAGCCCAGGCTATCATCACCATCGAAATTGAGCTGCTTGGGAGAGCTGAGGTCCGCGCTATAGGAAGACGTCCGGTTTGGCATGGGGGTTATGATCTCAAACCACAACAACCTGATAAAAGGATTAGAAAGCTGTAAAAACCCACATTTCCCTCGCTCGAGAAAAACTCTTCCGGCGTCTTGGAATGCCCCTTTATCGGCGTCGACGTCAGAAAAGAATCGTTTTTCGAGTCGTTTGAGGCGTCCATTTTGCACTCCTACAAGCGGGGAACCATGTGATACAGATTGGAACTCGATAAGAGTGAGGGAAAACACGCGGGAAGATGGATTCGGCGGGATGGAACGAACGATGACAGCGAACTTCGAACCAGCGCGAAGTGGTGTGTTTGAAATTTGTTGTTTTGACCCGAACAGCTGTGTCGCACTTTGCCAAGGATTCGCGCCAATTTTGTTTTTTGAAAAAGTGAACTAATTACATCATACAAATTTATTCAAAAACGTTGTTTCGTCCAAGCTTCAACAATTGGACAATAAAAAAACAGTTTAAAACTTGAGAAAAAAATCCCGTATCCGGATACAAAGTGAAATTTCAACAACACATTTGAGATGCAACATTTGAGATCATTTTAGTTATTAGCCTTTGTAATGTTATAACTTGACAGACTCTCAAGTTGATGGTTGACAAAGTTCGAAAAGGCCTGCATTCCGACGAGGATGCCAGGCGTTCCGAAGCCGTGGGTCAGCATACTGTATTGGTCGAGCGGGTTTTGGATGTTCTCGGGTAGAATGGGCTCGGGGCTCTGGAAAATCAATATTAAATGAGATGAAAATTTGTTTAGAGGCATTTAGACATACCTGGTCACAAATCGGACTCCGATCCATACTCAACAATCGCATGAATTCGGCCATCAACTCACGGGCACCTTCCAACTTTTGGCGACGATCAGTGGCCACGGCGACGGCATGCTGGACGCCGACAGTGTTGATCTTTTCAGTGAAGTAATCTCTAGCCGCTTTATCGGCGAGTGGCCTGGCTGGGAAGCCTTGTTCCGTGATCATGCCAAAATCGCGGGAAAGCTTGACTGATTCGTCTTCGGTCAGCCCAGAGAAGAGGGTCACAGCGGCTCGGCGACGGCCACGTGTGATTGACAGGCCTACGGAAGCGAGCTCTTCGACGAGTTGGTTGCTTTTTGTTGGCAGCTTGGCTCTTCGAAGAAGCGCTCCCAATAGACTGAAGTTAAACGCCTCCGGGCCAGTGATGCGACGCCGGACTTCTCCCACGGTCATATTGTACTTGATTACTTGGGATAGAAGCGTCAAACGGCTCGGCACCTGCGTGAAAACGTGATTGTGCGGGGCGGCGATCAGTTCTTGTGTCAAAGAATTCCCCGGTCCTTGCTGGTTCAGCTTATTCTGATTGAACATGTGTCTTTGAAGTGTGTAAAACATTGCCATTGCATCTGCGGACGGTCCTGGCGGCGGAGTCGATGCATCTGTACTTGCTGGCGAGCCGCTTGTTGTTTCTGTGTCATCGCCGTTGGCAATGGGCTCTGATTTGAGTGCCACTGTGCTGACTTCGGGAACTGGCTCAGGATTCATGGCTGGAGCATTGGCTTCGAGGATGGCCTTGATAGCTGCATCGGTGGCTTGTGAACCTGGCCCAATTTGAACCTCAACACTACTACTGCATTCTGGGAGTGACTCAGATTCACTGCCTGTTACCGTGAATTCTGGGATGGGTGAAGGCGCGGAGGTCGAACTGCCATCGGTGACTGAATTTGCTGGGGTTGGAGTGGCCTAAAAAGGTCAAAAGAACAATCGATAGACAAAAAGGTGCAACATGACTCACAGTTTTGCTCAACCTGGCTCGTTTGCTCAAAAGCAGCTCTTGAATGGCCGCAGGTCGCTTCAGACTGCCGTTTTCGTGTTCCTTCGGCAAGCTCTCCGTCGTGGATGCGGGTGATTCGGCGCGATCGACGGTATCCGATGGCGATGGGACCGGGTCTTCGTCTTCTGGCTTGATTTCAACGTTGGATACAGGTTGAACGAGAGTCGTCGCGTACTGCTGCGGGAAAGCGGCACGCAGGATGGCGGCGTAGTCTGGCTGATTGGTGCCGTCGGTGGGCTGGTTCGCTTGATTCTGGGCTGCCATCATGAGCATCTCTGCGAGCGGGTTCCGGATCATGGTCAGGTTTTTGGATTGTTTGAGGAGAAGTGCTTCCTGGAACGTGAAAAAGACGGTGAATACGCCTTGAATTTGAACGCAAAGGCCAAAGATCGAAAATGGCAAGGTAAATTTGGCTCAGGGGCGAAAGTGAACGGCAAAGAAGCGGGCGAACGGGCAGCGTTGTGAATGCGGATGGCAGGCAGGCCCAGGCAGAGAGACGACCGCAAGCCAAAAACGAAGGCAATGAACGACACTGGAGGCGATTGCGCAACAAACGCAGCCCTCCACGCTCGAAGGCAACCCCCGACGGCCATGAGCGATGGAACGGCACATTTGGAGGCGGGCAGGGACTCGACCAGCGATCGAAAGCTGAAGCGCAGGGACCCCTCGGGCCCTCAAGGAACAACCGCGGACACACCTTCAGGGGGCACTGTGCCCAACAGCACCACCTCGACTGACGGGTGGGTGTTCGACAACGTCGATCGCTCCAAGGCGGACAAACCCCTCCCGCTGTTTGCGCGCGAGTGTGAGCGCGCAAGGTCTGAACCGACCAGAAAAAGACGAAAAAAAACACATGCCTGTCTGGCCTGTGGCGATCTCAGACGCTCTCTGCTTGCTGGCTTGGTCTTGGGCCCCGCGGGGTCAACGCCAACGTCGACGATGGTTGCCACCAGTGGTCCATGAGCACACAGATGGAATGTGTTCAGGGGCTTTCATTGATTTGGCGGGCATGAGCAACGGGGTTTACGCACAGGGGACAACAATGGGGGCTTTATCTGGGTATTGTGACCTGCCGAGGTCGAGATATGCCCTGAGGGGAAATAGGCTTGAACTCAAAACGCACATCAAAATAATTATGTCAGGCATAATTATTGATTACAGTATGACTTATCGTTAACATGAAAACATGAAAAAGCTCAAATTTGCATCACCGTTTGACAAAAACAAGTTTCACACCTAACTGTGAACGCGTGCCATCACTCTCTCCCTCCAAATCGATCAGGATCGACGAACCATGTGCCGTCCGCCATGCAAGCGCTACGAAGAGCAATTCGACTCAGTTACCCTGTACACAGCCTATCCACGCGATCTGAACAACAACAAATTGCCTGCGGCGGTCGTCGAGGCTAATAGCAATCCAAGTACTGTACCGTAAGGATACTGTACTTTCTTCTGCCTTCCAGAAAAGCTTTTCAGCATCAGCTACGATGTCCTCGTCCGAAAATACATCCTCACAGAAGCTATTTATTATTCAGAATACGGCCCAACTGTCTACGGTACACGCCTTCCACGCTGCGACGGCAATCTGACAGGGATCTATGCCAATGTCGGAAAAGAACTAAACACAAATGTCGGTTTCACGTCCCTGAATCGTGATTTTGTGGTGGAGAAACGGCTGGGAGGGCGCTCGTTTCGGGTTATTGAGCCATCTACAAGTAAACGGTACTTCCTGAAGCTTGAACCCGCCAGCGGTCTCGAACCTCACATGCCATCCCTGCGTTATGACGTCTTCTTCACGCAAGCTGTCGGGCATCACAGGCCAAAGACCCACTTTTTGAAAATGTTCGACAGTGGGAAGCTCGTTCATCGGTACAACTTCATCATGACCGAATGCGCCGATGTCAACCTATCCGATATGCGCTACGAGCGCCTCGGTGGCGTCGACTATACCCACTCCACCGCGATGCACTTGGCGTTCCAGACGCTTCAGTGTGTCCATGATGTCCATGTCTATGACTTCATCCACCGAGATATTCGGCCGACTAACTTCCTCGTCGGATTGGGCAATCATCACATGTGCGTCTACATCGTGAATTTTCAGCTGGCTTACAGCTTCGACAGAGTCAACCGGAAGAACAGGGACGTGACAAAACCATCCACACCGCGACGGACTTCGAAGCTGTCCTGGGTGACTTGCCGGTTCCAATCAAGGGCGTTCCATACGGGAGCCGCAGCACGGCGGATCGATGACATTGAAAGCTGGCTGTATGTTATGATTGATTTGTTCGATCAGAGGACCCTGCCGTGGAGAAGGACGAAGAGTGAGCGGCTTGGGTTCACGATGAAAGAGAGACTGTTCATGGGAGACTGTAAGTTAATTGATATTTGGCATACGGTGTGTTGAAAGTTGCCAGTTTCAGATGAAACAGAACTCGGCGATCTCCTCCCCTACGTCCGAATCCTCCTCCGCTACATTGAAACCGTCCGATACCGCCCGGCACCTATGATCGACTATCCCTTCTTCATCAATGTGTTGGAGCAGCTCTGCGGTGACTGGAAGCTCAACAAGGGCGATCCGCTCGACTGGGAGCCGACCCCCTGTGGCACGAAGAATATGGCCAGGGGTGGTCGGGCTGCGCATAAAGCGCGATATTTGGTAAATTTCAGCTTTCTCAAACTGTTTTTGCATTTTCATGTTTCAGGCTCAAATCGCCACGGCCCAGAAAAGCGTCGCCGATGCCGTAATGTCGGCAAAAACAAAAAAAATGAATCCTGCCGCTATGCCGGTCTCAGACCCTGACTTCGACTTGCTGCCGGTTATAAACCCTGGAAAATAGACCAACTGACAAAATTTATTGATTATTGTATTGATTGAAATGTACAAACAATGGCGGTGAATAAATATGAGAGCAAAGTCTGACTGATTAATGGCTTCACTGGGGTATGAAGTGAATATGGCTTATCAGTTGCGCTTGAAACCGCTCGACAATAAGTTAAACATTAGTATTTACAGCTTCTGACTCCCAGAAGTCGAATTATCAGCCAAGACATAAACATAATCCGGTGTTTTTGTAAAGTCCACGCAACCTTCACATTCACAGTACACCCCTCCAGTCCCACAGTACCCCGCCTTCGAGCAACAGTGTGCCGCTGCCGATTCCGGGTCGCAGATTGGAATCTTCCCGGTGGGTAGTCTCGGCGCCGAGGGGCCACACTTCCCGACATTTTCAGCGCCTTCGATATAGGTCCACCAAGTTGCTGGTTTGTAGACATAATCGGGTTTCTTTGAGAAGTCGACACAACCTTCGCATTCACAGTGTTCTTTGGAATCGCCGCAATAGCCACCAGATGAGCAGCAATGTGCGTTTTTGGAATCAGGGTTGCAAATGGGGACGTCGCCATTGGGAAGAAGGGGTGCGGTTCGGCCACAGCGTCCGCGACGGCCTTCGGTGGCATCATTAGTATACCTGGAAGTAGATTGAAATGGTCAAAATTGGGTAGTAAGTGGTTACCATCGAATTTCCCCTTTCGGTTTGGTCGGTTCTTCAAGGATCAAATGCGGACTCTTGCCATAGTCAATGCAGCTAGGACAGTCACAGAACTCCGGCCCATTTCCGCAGTATCCATATTGGCCACAGCAAGCATAGCCTGGGTCATCAGGGTCACAAACTGGGTAAAATCCGTTGTAGAGAGGGGCTGATTTGCCGCACATGCCAGCCATTTCCTGGAACAAGGATACTGTAGCCTGTTAACGAGCAGTTTTTAGGATTCGCAAATTGAAGTTTGACCAAATTTTAATCAAAGCCTCGCCCCCGTGCCTCTATGTATCTTTTTCAATACCACAAAGTGTACTGTATGTCCTCGAAAATTACCCAAAACCAACCTCTCCATCATCAAAAGTCCACCACCTCTGTTCACTAATCGGAGAACACTTGTAAGCCTCGCCCTTTGTTGCCTCCATCGGCGAACACAACTCTCTCTTATCCGTGATAACCTTCAACAACGACTCCTCATCATCATCCAGATCCAGCGCCCAGACCATCAATCCGCCCAAGTTCTTCCGCAACGCATATTCCACCTTTTCACCGATGCTTTGCATGTTTTCATATCCCAAAAATGTCGAATTCGCTTCATTCCAGATGTATGGCGCCCTTGATTTCTCGTGGAACTGTGTTTTCGTCGTGTCCCATCCAGACTTCTCCAAATCTCGCCAAGATACGTGGCCTCCATCGAATTCATTGACTGTGTTTGGTTTCGCTAGTCTCCACATCGGATCGCGTGAATCCGCCGCGTCGCCGACATTGTGCCAATACCGGCCATAAAACGGAATTCCCATGTTGAGCTTGTTCAATGCGTGGCCTTTACAGTAGTAGTATTTGAGGGTCCAATCGACATTCATTTTGCCGCTAAACTTTGCTGGCATGCCGAAGTAGAGTGGCGCTGGAGGGCCGGTGTAGGCTCCCCATTTGCTTTTCCATGGGCCGAAGTAGTCATAGGTCATGATATTGACAAAATCTGCGTATTTGAGCAGCATGGGGAGATCATAGCCCGGATCGAGGGTCCATTGGCCAGCGGCACCGGCGAAACTGATGAGAAGGGAGGAGGAGCGTTGTTTGGCGGCTTCATAGGTTGAGAAGCGGGTCCGAAGTTCGCGCATCAGGTGGACGTAGTTTCGGCGATCGGCCTGGAAGCACTTTTTAAAACTTTTGCTTTCAAATAAATGACCTACCGGAGTGCCCTCAGTCTCTCCCCCAGTAACCGGGTACTCCCAATCAATATCGACCCCATCCATACTGTAATCCTCAACCACCCTCAAAATGCTATCAATAAGCACCTTCCGCCTACTGTAATCCGCAACCAATAACGAAAAGTATTCACTATTATCCCATCCACCAATGGCAAACTGAACTTTTAATGCCGGGTGCTTCTTAGCGACTTCCATCATCTGAGCCAGTCTTTCTTTAGCGATCCGTGTAGCCGTGCCATTGTTACCGCCCTGGACATCGCCAAGAACTATGCTTCCATCAGGATTCAAACGGAAGAACGCATAAATAACATGGGTGAGTCGCTGTGCCTGGGCATTAGTAAAGGGACGACTGCCCCAGGAAGTGAAATAGCCGATGACGCGCTTCTGATTCGCGCAAGACGGCGTTGGCGACCCATTGGCACCATTTGAATTCACAAAAACGAACGTTAGAAACAAAAAAGACCAACTTCTAACAGAAAACAGCATAGCCCTATCTATTGGTCAAGAAAAGGCGATACAATAACAAAAGTAGACCTCTCGCGCAAGGCCATACAGGTCTATGGATATCAAATATCCACCCACCGCCTCAAAAATATCCTCTCCTCCATCCCCTGAGGCCATAAAGACGATCGCGGAGTTCAATAGGCCCTTAAAAAAGCATTCATCAGGTGCTTTCAGGCCCTTGACGCCTTTTTGGAGTCCATTTTGGGGTACCATAGGGACCGATTCAAAAAAGAGAAAAAGTTTATAAGTCCAAAAAAATCAACAAATTGTCCAAAACTCAAAAAGCAAACACCGATCTTCACTCCCACCCCCCATAGTCATCTTCATTATCAACATCTTCCGGGAACTTGTCTTTGACTTCGAGATCGTCGCCGTATTGAATACTCATGTCGATTTGGAGCAGCACATCGGTGACAGAATCCTCGTCTTCGAGGTTCAATGGAACGAAATTCACCATGGAATAGGAATCCATGACACCGGCGATCTTTTCGGAGAGGCTGCGATAGGCTTTGGAGAAAGCTGTGGGAGGGTTCTGAAAGCGCTAACACATTATTACAGTAACAAATAAAATAAAAACGAACCTCATTCAACAACTGCCCGAATTCCGACTCCAAAATGTGCTCAACCCGTTCCTTATCAGCTCCATGAAGCAGATCCATCTTTGAAAGAACGCAGATGGCAGAACACTCGAGAACCATCAGAGTCGACAGTGCTGTGAGGGCGCCGGCCATGAACTTGTCAACGTCAATCATGAATTGTGAATCCAGGATGAAAACAGCGCAGACGTTGAAATTCCATGAACGGATCTTGTCGACGATGGTCCGCATGACTGTCATGTGGCTGTAGAGTTCGATTTGGCCTGGAAACGGAAAAATTTATATATAAAATTTAAAAAAAATAGAAAAGGCAAACATACCAGGGCAATCGAAAACATAATAATCGTCTTCACCAGTGTCCAATGCTTCCTCAAGACTCTCCATGTTGTTAGCGATGTATTCCATGCAAAAAACGAGGGAACCATTGGGGCCCATGGTTGAAAGGGTGTCATCGTCGTCTTCGGCGAGGTCGTCGACGGAGATGAGATCGCGGACGTCTAGAATCAAGTTAGTAAGCTCATTTGCAATGACAGAAAGAAGGTACTCACCAAAATCACAATCATACTTGAAAGCTTCGGCAGCAGGATCCAAATTAACGACGTGAATAGAGCGACCGGTCGCGGCTCCGTGTTTTTGGATTCCGGCGCAGTAGGTTGACTGAAATTTATGCTCATTGTTACATGAAAACGTTGCTATTGAGTTTGACTAACCTTTCCACTGCCTGCAGGGCCGATAACAAGCTGGGCGTAACGCATTTTTGACGATTTTAGCGATTGTGAAGATGGATGAAGCGGTTTCACAACTTTTCAGCCGCGATAAAGTTAACAATCGCTGTTCACACAATGCCAACCCAAAACTTCTTGCACTCGATTTTTACCCCCAAAAGCACTCCCATAACGAAGTCCCCGACCGCTGACCACAATTCACGCTGTTGCGTTGGAGGTTCCTTCTCGCATTTCACGCATTCACGTGAATTATTTCCACTGAAATCGAGTCCATCTTGCCATCAGCAACATGACCAACAAGGTTACTTTCAAGATTACGTTGACTTCTGACCCGAAGTTGCCTTTTAAAGTGTGAGTTTTCAACGACTTTTTAATTTTGCAGTTTTGACTTTGCTTGTTTCAGTTTGAGTGTGCCGGAATCCACCCCATTTACGGCTGTTCTGCGATATGCGGCTGAGGAATTCCGAGGTTAGACAGTTTACCGTTATTTTAAGTGCTTTTGGAATATATGTGTGATTTCAGTTGACCCAGCAACGAGCGCTATCATCACAAACGACGGAGTCGGCATCAACCCCGCACAGACGGCCGGAAACATCTTCATGAAGCACGGAACTGAATTGCGATTGATTCCACGTGATCGTGTTGGTTGTGGACTTTAAATTTGATAATTTATTTTTGGGTTTTTGTATGCAAATGAGAGATTTATTTAAATTTAAATTATAAATTTGGTGATGGTTTTTGGCATTTGAGGGTAGGGGATAGTTGGATCCTGATAGGGAGGTGATTTCAAGATGTCCCAGCCAACTTCAACCGATAAGGAGCACACTTCGGCGAATCCGAGCACGGACCCTACGAAAGAGGCGGCGGGGACGACTACGCCGGGGCCGTCTAGTAATCCGACTTCAGAACAACCGGGGGCTAATGCTCCAGCGGCTGCAGCTGAGACACCAGAAGCGCCAGCACCGCCGCCAGAAGCCGCGAAACCCGCACCTGCGCCTGCAGCGGCCCCACCACCGCCCGCTCCAGCCAAAGCACCACCCGCAGCTGCCCCACCTGCCCCGACCGCCGCCACCCAGAATGCCACGACCCCTCAAACAACCCAACCCACCGAAGACAAACCTCCCAAACCCATGGCTTCCCCAGCACCCAGTGGATCCGCCGAGAATGCCACCATCCCGCCGCAACCCCTCGAACTCACGGCCGCTGCCAATGCCAAGGAAGACGTCGGCGCCTTCAAGAAGCTCTTCTGGAAGATCAACGAAAAAGTCGGCAAAGTCAAAACGAGCGAGTTCAGCAAGGAGTACATGGCGGCCGTCACCGAGTTCGACACATATAACGCCCTTCTAAAGGACCTGATCCACGCTTTGACTTCCATAATCCAACAGAACCCCGACTTCGTTCCAGATGAAGAAAAACGCCGAAGCAATATCGACGCCCCGGCAGGCGAGGATCCTTATGAGCTACTCGCGAAGGCATTGGACACCTATGCCCCTGTTTCGGTTGACAAGAAGGAACTTCACAAGTGTATAGAGACGGCTAAGAAGGTGGCATCTCAACATAGGGAATTCCAGCAAAAAGCGCGACGATCTTTCCATCAAATTCGAACTTTCTTGAGGGTGGATGTCGAATTCATGAACGTCGAACGAACAGAAGTCGTCAAATCCCGGCAGCATTTCGATATCGCGACCTATGAAGTTGAAAAGAATCCGGGAAGTTCATGGAAAAGGTCGGGTCTGGAGCGGGCTAGAAAAGCCTATGATGCGCAATGCCGGAAGGTTTGTCACATTTAAAGAAAGTTTAGAGCATTTTGAACTTCCAGGTGATTGACTACGTCCGCGAAATGGCCGAAAAACGCGCCCAACACCGAATCGAACTACTTCGCTTCCTCCAAGAATACCGTAACTTCAGCGAATCGACAGCGAGAGAATTCGAAAAGTACGCCGCCATTTTGGCTAAAATACCGCCAAATCCGACGACATCCCCATCCAATTCAAATCGCTAATTTTATCGTTTTTATTAATTATTCGAAAGTTCGAAATTTGATCATACAGTACACAAGTAAAACAATTGAAAGCATCAAATCAGCCAAAAGACATAAATGATTAAAAGTATATACACGTAATAGCTTAAAAAAGGTTATCTTTTCTGTTCTTCATGCCGGCACTTCAGGGTCACTGATCCTCTGAGAAGTGTTCGCACTGTCCCCAGTATCCACGACATCGTAGGACACAGGCCCCTCCGAGTTACGGTAAAGACCGTAATGCTGGATCATGAACACGACATCGAAGATCATCGAAACAAGGCCCAAGCCGAATTTGACCGGATTGCCCGTGAAACCGCTCCAATCATCAGTGTTCGACGCCTGGAGGACCATCTGAGTGATGTCCATGCTGCCGCCGGTGAAGTCCAGCAACACGTTTCCGATGGACCAGCCAGTGGTGCTCTTCCGCTTGAAGTTCAGGATAGCCTGGGGGAAGTATTTCGACAGCGTCACAGCCATTTTGACGTAGCTCAAATTGTTGATAAATTGCAGCCAATTAATCACGTCAAACGCGGTAACGACGAAGCTGCCGACGGCGAACAGGGCGAGCAGGGTGCCCCAGACCATGCAAATGTAGGAAACGCGTTGGGTGCCGCGTTCATAAAAGAAGCACTGGATGCCGGTGACGATGCAGGCGAGCAGGGCATGCGTCGCGAAGACGACATCATTGGCGAGGACCGGGATAAGGCTGCGTGGGTGGTGCTCATGGTAGATGTCTTGGACTTGGTGGTCGAAGAACATGAGCCAGTTGTAGATGGTGTAGCAGAGGAAGCCGAGGATGTTAAGGACGAGAAAGTCGAAGTTGAGGCCCTCGACGGAGGAGCGTTGCCAATTCAGCCAGATTTGGGGGTAGAAGGAAATGGACCACGCGAAGAAGTACACCCAGCCGGTGATGATCACGAAGATGGACAGGACTTTGGAGTGGACGACTTTGACCCGGACGAAGGAGTCTTGTTGGCTGAAATCCACCAAATTACGGTATTTTCACCCAAAATGCCACCCAAAACCAACCTAAAAGGACAACTTCCATTCCCATTATCCACAACTTCACACCCCTGAACATCGATAAAGGTCCGTGACGTCACATCGACCCCCGTCACATTAATCGTGGCACTGCGAACATCGGGACCCAAAAGAACAGATGTCGGCGTCAACTTCAAACTGCTCGATGTGTTGAAGGTGACCCGAACGGTGTCACTCAAGTTGCTACCCCTGCAAAACCAAAAAAATCTCATTAATTAACCCCTCCAACCAGTCTGATCACTCACGTATAGCTAAAAGTGACAACATCAGTCTTGCCCTTGACAATGCTCAAATCGTCTGGGGTTCCCTTGAGCCGATCGCCGGTGACAGCGTCTACGACCAGGTCGGGGTCGATGAATCTTTGCCCTCGGGCGAGTACCAAAAGTGTCGTTAAAAGGAGAATTTTCATCGCGAACATGGTTAGTTTTCAATTTTTGAACAATTTTTGAAAACTGATTGATAAAGCAGCGTTAAATCTGGCGTGGGCGTGGTTTCAGGTCTCGATTAAGTCCAGCGATACCATTACACAAGTTGAGCAGATATACTGTAATGAAATAAGGTTGTTATCAGTTTCAAATTGAAACAAAAACACAAAACAGCGCAAGTGGGATGGTAAAACTGATTTACAATGGCCTGGAAGGATGGTCGGAAACGCGTCAAATGTATGAACAACGCGACATTGATCACACTTTTCGACGAGTGTTTACTTTGGGGTTGCGTCGAAGTCGAACTCGAACAGGGGAACCGTTTGAATCACACGAGGGGAGGTGGGACGGACCTTTGAACGATGGAAATCGAACAGACAATGGGACGGTTTTTGCTGTTTTTCAATCGCGCATTATTCATTTTGGTAGGAAGAACGTGGACACATTGTTTCAGACAGGATTCTGGTGGGACAATGGGTGATTATTTATGAAATGGAGGGTTGACACGAGTTGAATTTCAATTCAAACGACCAATTTTCAACAAAAAGGGCTGACAAATTGGTAAAATATGCTTTTAAAGTGGTCGAAAATGGCACAGAAACCCTATATATAGCGCCAAAACTGTGCCCGTAAGCTACATTTTCACAAAACACAAACCCATCTAAGCCCCGCCACCACCTTTCTACCTTGGATTTTGTGCCCCTGGCTAACCCGACCCAATTTCCGTTCCCACTGGCCTTACTTTAGCAAAATGGTAAGCTAAATCTCAAGGCACGCCCTCAAGGGGTTACCCCGATGATGCAAGTTGATGACTGCATTTCGTGCCAGACGACCGGCTGACATACATCCCCTTCCGTTCCCCTACGGCTCAAAAAACATTAGTCGAGTGGCTTTTCACCTGATTGGATCAAGCGGATCTTTTAAGCAGGCTGTGTTTTCAAAAATTGGTGGTGTAAAACAACGCGAAAACAACTGATGGGCAGAACAGGGGCCAAGATGGACGGGAGAAAGTCCATGATGCACTCGCTTTGGCCGATGTCGTCATTGGCCATTCTTTATTTTATTATTGTGGACAGATGTACGGAAGAAAACGAACATGGGAATATGACATACAAAAACGCTGACGGGTGGGATGATAAGGCCAGCTGGCAGCGATAATGGTGGATTTTTTGCAAAATTTGAGTGTGAAATGGGGGCACTATTAGGTTTTTGGGGTTTGTGGACAGCTGTTTTGGTTAAATAATGCGTCAAAAACGTGAAAACCTAATCCCAATCACGACATAACCGCAAATGAGCACATCCAAAGCCGTAAAAGGTAGGCTCTGTCCAAGCCTATCACTCCAAAAAAGACTATCAATCACCGCCTGGCTTTCAATGGCCAGCCGTGATTGAATGAATGGCCACTCCACCGCCCGAAAAAGGGCAGCGATAGGTAGACGACGCGAGTGGGAGTGTTAATTCCACGAAAAGCGGATGAAAACAGTCGCCAGCCGGTTGTAATCGCTATACAATGACATTCACGGGCCTTACTTGTACCGAATGATTCCTACTGATGCTAAAATTGTACTCGTAGGTTGATAATTCCAAAAATATGGCCAAACTTTGCAGGCTTTTTATCGCCATGGTAACAGACCCATTTTAATGAGCCCCTTTCCGGCTACCTTTATCAATTAGTACCCGGTATTTATTGTTTTTGTCGACTAATGGGAAGTGAATTGTACTCTTACGAGTCTGCAAAATGAAAAATGCTGAAAAAACATAAACGCCTACGGCAAAATTTCTGCCCGCTCAATGGACGTTCTCAAGCCGTTTGCAGCGCGTTTCTTTCAATTTCAAAAAAAACCGGACACACGCCCTGTACAAAACATGCCCTGTGCGTCATTTTCCGTTGACTCACGTGCCCGCTTCAAACCGCCAAACATCCATTGAATTAGTCATGGAAAACAGTTGGCTCATGACAACAGCTGCACAAACTAGACGTGAAAGCCGGTCATGAATAAGCCCACAGCTTCACGTGAGCCGCAAGGTAGAGGATAAAGCGAACTAAGTGATGAAAAATGGTGAAAAAGATGCCGCTGCACGCTTTTTTCTTTCAAAGTTAAAGCGGACATGTGGTTTTAAGCGTGCAAAAGTCGAAGGTCGTCGGGGTAAGTAATGTGATTCGGGCGGATCGAAGAGTCAAAACGAAAGAACAAATCGGGGGAGGCTTGAGGGGATTAGGGGGTACAAAGAAACCGATGTCTAACAAATAGAATTGCAAAAAACGGCACTTTTTACGGTTAAAAACGGATTCAAAGGTTGAATCAATGCGAAACCCGAGTCTCGAACTTGTTTGTCACGCTTCGGGTGGAAGGAAGGAAGGCTGGGGTTGAGCAGAGTCCACTCCGCGCAAGCCGCAGGGATCAGTGCTCGCCGGCGGCAATGTGCAAACTTTTGCAAACCAAACCGATGGCTATCCTTTTTCTGACCTTGAATTTGACAAATTTTTCTAGGTCAATGTTATCTTTCAAAGGCGGGGTACCTTCTTTTAACTAAAATCAACTTTATCAACTACAAATTCGCATTACAAAACAAAAAAGGTTAATAAAAACTAATTCCTAACAATTAATAATCTCCTAATCTCCCAACGTTATCACATTCTGATTGTTGCTGGAGTTTGCTAAAAGAAATTTGGGAGCCTGGACCATGCATATGTGTTGGTGCTTCTTTGCGAGATCTTTGTGAGCTGTGAGCATGTGGGTCAATTTGCCCTAAAATAACGCTATTAGAACAGTCCAAAGTTATGAAAATGTCAACATACCTTGGAATTGCGACAAGTCATCCCACAAACCATACACGTAGAAGAGTTATTCACCGCCTGATGAGCATAGCCGACATGGAATGCCAAAACTTCGAGATTGATAAACCGCCGACCACAAGTGTGATACGTACAGCGACGATCTGCGGGATCGCAGCATTTGAGCTTCTCGAGACGGGTGTAGAGATCATCGACGGAGAGAATGTCGTAGTATTTTGCGCGGCTTCTCTGAAAAATAACCATTTTAAAAGTTAATATCAAAAGAAAAGTGGAAAGACTTACAAAGCTATTGTTATCGACAGTTTTCTTAAATTTGTCAACATATTTCTCTAAAACCTTCTTCTGAACCACAGCCAACTCTTCAACTTCACTCGGAGTAATATTAGATGGCGGAGCGAAGCCGTGGAACTCCAAAATCGGCGGTGCTTCGATGACTTCTTGGGTGACTGGTGGAGGCGGCTGATGAACGGCAATTGGTATATATTCGTCAACCTGTTTCTTGTAAACGTGGCCATCATTGACGCTCAAATCGGTATGATTGAGAACCCCCGCATCGTAATACGGCTCAACATGACCGGGTTTGACATCTTCCACTCTCATCGGCACCGATTCGAAGTACATCTGCTGAGGCTGTTGGACTTCATTGAACCCGTCATCCGTGTAGACGAAATAGTCCCCTACCGGCTGCATCATGTCCACATATCCATCATTGCTGTTGTTTTCCGCAGAGCTTCCATTTTCATCGACGAAATAGTAGTTAGTGAAGTCGTTGACACCGCCCTCGGCCATCGGCATATACTCGACATTGTTCAAACCAAAGTCTGCCTCAGGTGAGTACTTCTGGTCCAGCGGGGTCGGATATGGCTCGTTGGGGAACCCAAAGAACTCGTCATTGTAGGAGATGTTGTCAACAAAGGGCTGTTGTGGCTCATAGTAGAAATCTAGAAGAGGTTAACCTGGAATTAGGGACCAAAGACGAAAGTACCAATCACTCACCAGGATGGGCCATTGCTACAATTAAAAAACGCGAAGACAGCTGCCAGATGGCGCTATCGTTGCATCCGGATGGTGTCGAGACGCTGGAAGGAAGAGGTGCTTCAGAGAGACCGCGGAAAGGAAGTGAAAAAACGTCAATCAATGGGTTCCGGAAAGCCGGCGGCTTGGCAAGAAAAAAAGAAAAGGAAAGGTAAGCAGTGGGAAAAATGCGTCCTCATGGAAACTTTGGCTTTGCTTGCAATATTAGACGATTTTTTTGCTTTTAGTAAAAATCTATTTGGCAGTAGTTTCAACTAAATGCAGTTAACGTGTAGAAAATTTAGAAGCATAACTTTTTGTTAAGCTTTTTTAAAAACGAGCAAATAAGAGAAACAATATTACGCAGTGCGCAGAAGATTTTCTAAGACCGGGGCAAGGACGAGAAAGGAAAGTAAAAGGAGTGGGAAATTTGCGTCTTTGATGATTCCGAGCAACATTATTTATTAAAATGTGACTACCGTAACTTGCTTACATTTTAAAATAGTAATATGTTGAGATTGTTGTAACAGATCAGTTTTTGCAATTTCGCAATTTTTAATACAACATTATAAAAATGCGAGCAAAAACAAAAAATTCCTGGCAACCCAAAGTTTTTCAATGTGACAGACCAACACCGTTTCAAATTCGCCCAACTCGCGCCTTCTTTTGGCTCTCTCCTTCTTCCCCACATTTCGCCGCGGCGCCACTTTTTGGGCCTTATTTCCAGTCATTGCGTCGGCTGCGCTCGTGGCAACGCAACCCAAAAATCATTATTTCTGCTCCTGCCATAGGTTACCAGCGTGAGCATGGCCCAGGGTCCGGCTACCTATCACGAGGATCTCTTCGAGCTGAATCCGGACTTTAAGAAGCCTGAATTCCGGCAGAATATTCGCAACATTTTGGCTGGTAATGCTCCGGAATCCGCGCCATTCCCGCACTGTACCTTGGCTGATTTCTTTGCCAAGCCTGAGGCTCTGAAAAAGCTTCGGAATGAGCTGAAAAGGGCAAAGTGGACGGCAAAGGCCAACGACTTGTACTCGTTTTGGCGGACTGGCGAGCTCGACAAGTTCAATGCCGAGAAGTTCCCGGCTTTGACGGCGTTTGCGCTCTTCATGAAGACCCATGTACGCGATTTAGTGATGGAATTGACGGGTGAAGTGCTGACTGAGAAGATTTCGGTGGCTGGTAGTCGATATGATCAGGTAGGGCGTTTTTTAAGTGAATTTTTGAAAATTTATATAAAAATTTGATGATTTTAGACGGACGTCCTCCTCCCGCATGATGACCGCATGGAAGAACGCAAGTTTGCCTTCATTCTCTACCTCACGCCCGAATGGGAAGAATCCTACGGCGGAGATTTGAATCTTTTCGATTCTGATGACCGAATCGAGCCGACGACGATCGCGAAGAGGATCACCCCGAGATCAAACAACTTCCTCTTCTTCGACATCCGCCCCCAGTCTTGGCACAGCGTCGGCGAAGTCACAGCCCCGAAGGTGCAGCGTCTGTCGCTGAATGGCTGGTTCCACTGTGAAGTCGCGAATATTAACCGTAATCCGGCGCCGCTTCCGCCACTGAACAAGCTTCCGCCGCATGAAACCTCTTCAGTGAGTCTAATCATCATTTTTCTCTTTTTTTAGTATAAATAAACCTATTTCAGCTCGACGACGTCCAACTATGGGTCAACGCCCAATGGCGCAATGAAGCCGACATTGAAGAAATCCAGAAAGTCTTTGGGAAACGCTCGGAAATCAGCATCAAGCACTTCGTCCCCGCTGATACCTATACGCAAGCTCTGGCGGACCTCAAGAAGGCCAAGTTCAACCATATGGGGCCGCCCAATCTCATGAATGTCGAACAGCTCGATGAATCCGCGCTCGCCCCTGATTCCCTCCTGAAAAAGCTGTTCGTCATGGCTCGCAGTGATGCTCTGACGTTGCTCATTACCCAATGGACGGGGCTCCATTTGTTCGATATGAGATCGCTGGTTGAATCTGCGAGCGAGCCTTCGGAGGCTAGTACCCCGCCGATGCCGGAAAGCAGTCCCTCTGGCGATGAAGAACCGACTTCCTCTAAGAGGGCTAGGATCGATTCTGGTGATGGTCCGGCCGCAAAAAGAGCTCGAGTCGATGCGGATGACGCGCCGTCGACGTCCGCGGCATCAGATCCATCGCCGTCCAAAGACCTTCCAATGGAAGGAACGGCATCGAGCTCGTCGTCCCCTCTGAAAACGACATCCAAGCCAAAGAAGCTGCGTGTCTCGCCCGTCCCAGAACCGAAGGACTTTGAAAACATCCGCGTGGTGACTTTCCTCAACAAGTACACCAAGGGCTCCTACACTCTCGCCGATGATCGCCTTGCCGCCGATCGCAACGCGAATGGCTACTGCTTCGATTTGTTGATCTTCTTCAAGGATGATCCCCGATGGAAGCAAGAAGCGGGCGGTTTCTGCAGTTACATTGCTGCCAATGATCCGGAAGAGGTAAGACTTTTACATTTTAAGTTCATTTTTAACTGTTAGACTTCAGGTTCTCCGCATCTGGCCACGCTCCAACGTCGCCGCTTTCGTCTTCCGTGAGCCCGAAGTCCTTAACTTCACCAAGTACATCAACTCCCTCGCTGGTGACGAAACCTTCTACGTCTTTCAAGCGACTTACTTTGGCTTCAATCCGGAATCAGACTCGGAATCCTCCACAGGGACTGATGAAGAAACTAGCGCCGATGAAGCCGCTGAGGCGGAAGAAGATACTGACTTGGAAGCTGGCTATGTTGAGAATACGCGTAATTACTCCTACCATACGGGTCATTCGTCCTCCGATGAAGACGAGGATGGCGACCTTCAGAACGAGCCCCCTCCATTGGTCGATCGTGAAGTTGGATTCAGCCCGCCGCCGTCGCCGGCTCCTTCTGACCGCGATTCTGATGAGGAGGAGGATGAACCCGAAGACGAAGAAGAGGAAGAGAATGTCGAAGGCGACGACGAATCGGCAGAAGAAGCCGACCTGGAACCCGCATCCCCCGAGCCGATGGATGAAGTCGAAGGGGACAACGACCTCCCGGCCATCCCTGACGCCGACTCCGATCCCGACGATGGAGACGCTAGCGTTAGTTCCGAAAGCGCTTCCTCAACCGGCTCCATCAACAGCGCCGCTACTGATGACCTTCCGCCCGCCCCACAGGTCGACTCTGGATCGGACTCAGAGGATACTGTCAGCTCCACAGACTCCGAACAACCCATGATCAACTTGATGCAGAACCACAACCAGCTTCCGGCACCGCTGCAACCACAGGTTCATCACAACAATCAAGATGCCCTGGCGGGATCTGGGCTCGAACCCGAAGTCGACGACGATGACCTCGATGAGAATGATCCTCCTTTCAACTGATCTCTTTAAACCTGATCATATCACAGTTTCCACTAGTTTGTCATTCTCTTATCTGGCCGAAGAGTCTTTCACGACACTTCTTTCCAACTGCCCTGTGTGCAAATTTTTCGGTGTTTTGTCACAATCGTCCATGTTTTTTTAGTGCAATTCATTAGTATTCCGTTGAGATTTTCCTACAGTGTTTCTGTTTCCAACCTGTTTAACAAATTTAGCTGTTTTATTTTGAGGTTTAACTATCCTGTTTTTATCCTGTATCTTAAGTCCGATAAGTATTGCGATAACTATGTGATTCATCCAAGATCGATTGCACTGTTTTTAAGATTGAAAAGTTTTTGTGAACGCTTTCTGTCTGTAACTTATATTGTAAATCGGTACATAAAGTTGACTCCGATAGAAACCAGCGCTATTTGTAAAAGTAGTTATTTATTATTGGCACGAGTTGAAGCCGAATTCCTTCGATCAAAAATGATTAGCTTTCTCATTTTCGAAGCACATAGACAAGTTTGTCGACAGAAGAATAACCTTGTTACTCGGTTTGTCGAGCAACGGCCCTGGTTTGCTAATTCGGTGCAGAAGTTGGTGTCCAAGCGGTCCGTTTCGTTGGGGCATTGCCCTGGAGTGGGGTTCCATCGTAGTAAACTTTGAGACGCGAGTTTTGGACGAGATGATGGTACCTGCCTGTTTGGCAATGGATTGCGTACTGTGATTTTTGCAGGTTGTAGAAGAAGCGTGGTGAGGACATCGTCCCGCCTGTTAAAGACTCGTTCAATGGGTTCTTCTACCTCTGTCAAGTCAGATTGGTCATCGACTGATGCCATTGTAGTGCTTTCTGATGGTACTGATTCAGTCTCGGACAATACTTCAGGCCGTTCAGTTTCTTCCAGCGGGGGTTCAATCGATGAAGGAATCTTGGCGTCCGAATCTTGCCAAATTGTTTGACTTTGAATTGGTTCATCTGTGGTTGTTTTTGCGTTGAGTCGGAGGAGGAAAGAGTGGGCGGCTTCTATTATCTGCAGAAGTCATTGTTATAGAAATCGCTTCATTCGAGATCGCCCCACCTGTTCGAGTTCCGCAACGTCGTCATACTCACTTGCCGTACTTTCGGTGGTAATAACAATCGGCTTCTTCTTTTCTTTAATGGGTGGCACAGTCGTCGTAATCACCACCTCTTCAGCGTATTCTTCCTCGACTTCGGGGTCTTCAGGAGCTTTAGTTGTTGTAGTCGTTGTCGTTCTCAGTTTTTTCATTACTTTTGCCTTCCTTGGTTTGGCTGTCATCGTCGTCGCCGTTATTTCTTCCACAGATTCTTCCTCGCTTTCTGATTCTTCCGGCTTTGTTGTCGTCGTAGTCGTGACTTTCTTATGTTTTTTAGTCTTTTTCACTTTCTTTGGCTTAGATGTCGTCGTCGTCTCCGGTACTTCTTCCGCGGATTCTTCAAATGAGTTAACTCCCTGATCAACTGATTCAACTTCCTGCTGCACCGTCACAATAACGGCAGGTGGTGGTGCAGTTGTCATCGTTGTTGTGAAAGTTACGGTAGATGTCGTGGTCGTCGGAACTTCAGTCGTTATTGTGGTAGAAGTCTTCTCCATAGCTCTCAATGCCAACAAAGCACATGGTGGTAACGTCGTCGTAATTTTCGGAACTGGACCAAGACACGGAATTCCATCAAACATTTCGACTACTTCCGCAGCCTCCACAGCTGGTTCTTCAACCTTCTGTTCGGCTTCCCATCCCGTCGCTGCTTGGATTATTTGATTGGATTCACCGTCGACAAGATTAAGGTTATTCGTTTCTGTATCTATCAAAACTGTCGGTAGTTCTGTTGTTGTCGTCGTGGTTACTGTAGTCGTTGTCGGAAGTGCCAAAGTGGTTGTCGGTAAGGTTGTCGCTATCGGGGATACGGTAGATGATAAATCTGAACCAAAATGTTGCAAAACGCCAAACTGCATCATACAAACTTACATCTCGGTCCATGAATATCCGCTGGATGCGACTGATCCCACATATCAATCGGTACAACATTATAATTTTTCAAATTATGGCTAAGTGAGCTTATGTCAGACAAGTCCGGTTGGCCGACAACTATACTAATGGCTATACGCAACAGCCAAAAACAACCAAACAGTTTCATACCGTTCTAAAGCAATGACAACAAAAACACCTCGAAACTGACTTATATCTGCGCAGACAGCTCCGTCAAGCATTTCTCATCTAATGAATGCATTAGCGCCTTTCCTCCTTCAAAAATCTTGTTTTTACTAGACTGTTTATTCATTAACTGCATAATTAGTAACAAAATTAAGAAAAAAAGACGTCATCCTTCAGCGAATCAAAAACATACATATAAGATAAGGTCGAACGAGTCCAAAAAAGTCTGATAACATTAAATTAGACCCAATTTTTGCTTTTGCTTGGTCTTCTTTCGGACGATGTGGAAGTCACGGTCCTTGTGGTTGCTCTTACGTAGCTTGATGGGGCGATTGCCGACGTACTTACCGTCCATTTCACGACAGGCTTGGACAAAATCATCCTGGCATCGGAACGACACGAACCCGTAGCCTTTGGACTTGTTGGTTCGGCTATCACGGACAACTTTCGCTTTTTGAAAGCTCGGATACTTGCGGAACGCTTTAGCTAACAGCTCGTCGCTCACCTCATTGCCGAGATCACCGCAAAACACACGGAAATCATTGGGGTCCCATTCGGCGAGGGAAGGATCTTCCCAGGTTTGGCCGCCGGCAGTTCGGACGAAGCGTTTCATCTTCTTTTCACCGCGTAGAACTTGGCCAATGTAACTGTTTTCGTAGGCGGTCGAGTTGAGGCGCTTGTTGGCGACGAGTTCAATGTCTGCCGGGAGGGGTTGCATCTGGAATATATATAATTTATATATGATGCTTTACTAAAGTCGCTAGAAAGGTCAAAACTTACATAGTTCAAGTTCGACGGCGGTTCTGGAGGCTTATCCAATGCGGTACTGCCAGCTCCAGAATTTCCATTTTTAGCGTGATTGTACAACGCTGGGGCCTCGCTGATGGTCGCACTACCTTCATACTTGGCTCTAACCTGTGCCGGGACGAACTGAGTACCGAAAACTTTTTCTGATTTATGGCCACTCGATTGAGGGGTTTCAACATACTTGCGTGAACCTGGGCTGTCGACGACGACGAAGTTGGCTTCGTTCTTTATGACGGCGGCTGAAAAGCGAATGAATTAAGTAAAATAAAGCGTTTTAAAAAGGAAGGGTAAAACGTACGCTGGTCAGTTGTTGTGTCGACATCGGCTGCAGTTGGAGCAGCTTCAAGACTAGCGATTTCCTGCTCGAAAAGAGCAAGCTCCGCGTCGAGATCTGCCATGATGGCGCGTGTATCAATGGCTGAAGGGATTCGATTCGTGGGAACACGGACTAACGCGGGGAAAGCTGTTCAGAAGGCTACGCGATTCGAGAGCGACAGACGAGACCGCACGTTTCGCAACGCTTCAAGAAAAGTCTCGCTTTCGTAGTGGGACCAATGTGTGTTCATTGGCTGCAGTCGGCTCGGTGTGCGCAGAGCTCTTGACGGATTATTCAAATTCGAGGCTTTATTGTCTTTTTAAATAATTTTAAAACGATATAATTGTTAAACTGGTTGATAGAATAATTTTATAACCATTTGGCCGCATTCGTTAACAAATGGTAGCCGTAATTAACGATCCAAAAATCATTATAGTACGGTATTTTCAATAAATCACATCACTAACTTCAACAAGTGTCAATATAGTACAAGACCAAAGGCCAGCAATATCTCAAATCAACTAGGCGACCCCAAAAACAACGTGGTCCACGAAAGGGCGCGTCCAGGGACTACGAGGACCCTGTAATCAGAGCAAAGTATCATGGCAACACGCGCCTAGAAGTCACAGGAAATGGACCCCGCAGACTGGCGGTGCGGAAGCAAATCCGCATTCTTTTTTTGGTTACAACTGATAAGGAATTGCTTGGGTTTGAATCGGGGGTGGCATGTTATATGTTTACATTTTCTGTCATATGCATCATATAATCTGGATTAGCCGATCAGAAGTGGCAGTTGAAGTCAACAAAACACTATCGAAGCAAGTCAGATCATCGAAAAAACAGCTAATAGGTCACAAATCAGATGGACTTTCATCGGTACATCTTCAAAAGTCAGCTAGCGGATGTTTACCATGGTCGAATTAGGCGTTGTCCCAGACAGTCCGTCATAGCTAACGTGCTATGTTGCAACTACCGGTAATAAACTTGTACTAAAATGTGACCCCACGGGTCGACAGTTCACTTCAACGATCAAAATCCACCTCTGCGAAATACAGAATTGAACCCTATAGCCATTGTGTATGTAGTTCTAGATGGCAGGTTAAACTTTCCTCGAAATTATCATCGAAACAATACACACGCGACGCCCTTCCACCAGCCATCACAGTATGCCCTGATAAAGGGTATCACGACTGATAAGCCTTAGTATATAAGCTGCATCATAACGATGGAACAGGTACACTTGTGTCCAATTCCACAATGCTGAAGCTTACCCTTGCCCTACTGCTTGCGGTGCAGTACGCTGCTGCCGTCAAGTTCACCTTGTACAACAACTGCGGTGGCCCTATCTGGCCCGGTATCCTCGGATCGACCATCCCTGAGGGTGGTGGATTCCGTCTGGAGCACGGCCAATCCCACGATGTTTACGTGCCTGACCGCTGGCAGGCCGGTCGCTTCTGGACCCGTACCTGGTGCGACGACCAGTTCAACTGCGCTACCGGTTTCTGTGGTAACAAGCTTCAATGCAGTGGTGCCGGTGGCCGTCCCCCAGCATCCCTCGCTGAGTTCACCCTCTACGCCACCAACGCCGGCAACCAGGACTTCTACGATGTCTCCCTCGTCGATGGCTGGAACGTCGAGGTCCTTATCGAGCCCGTCGGAGGTACCTTCCAATCCAACGGTGGCCAATACGACTGCAAGACCATCGGTCAGTGCAATGCCAACATCAACGACAAGTGCCCCGATGAGCTTAAGGTTTGGGCTTCCGGAACCGTCGCCGGTTGCGACTCCGCTTGCACCCGCTGGCCCGACAACGACTTCTACTGCTGCCGTAACGCTCACGGTACCCCGCAAACCTGCAAGTCGTCTGACTGGCCCAAGGATTACGCCAAGATCTTCAAGGACACCTGCCCCGATGACTACTCCTACGCCTACGATGACAAGAAGTCCACCTTCACCTGCCGTGGTAGCAACGGTCGTCTGTCTCCTGACTACAAGATTACCTTCTGCTAAACTATTTTATGTTTTGTAATTTAAAAAAGTGCAATAATAAAATTGAAATTATCTATGAAAACTGAGAGGGTAAATTGCTTAAAACCATAAAGCTCTTTAAAACAAAGATTATCTCATATCAGCCAAAAATAGAGGCGAACGGGTGGTGATAACATGAATGTCGTTGAAAGTGGCAAAGCACTCTTTGGCGTGGGTAGAACCATTTTTGAACGTTATCAGGAGCGGAAATGTTCGCTTTTTTGGGTAATCTGATTGCGAGGGAGCGGAAAAAACTGTGTAGAACCCAACTTCTTACAAGGCCTGACAAAACTGGACGCCGCTGGGTACAATTTGCATAAAAATGTCTCAAATCATAGCAATACATTTCAAAAAGCAGCCTCATTCTTCCATCAACCACCGCTTGACGTGTGGTAAGGCTTTCGCACTAATAAAAAGCTGTCTTGAACCAATTTTGTCGATTTCCAAATGAAAAAAATATATAAAAACTCGATTGTCCGAGACATCGAAAAGTTGCGACTTTTTTAAGCCTCCTTTACTCTTGCTTTTCACAACCAAAACTGTTCAAACCCTCAATAAACTGGCTATAACTAATGTAGCTCTCTCTAGCGTTTGATTTTACAAAACAAAATTACTAAAAAAGGTTAGAAAAGCACCAAAATTTAGTCCAACTCCATCAAAAACGTCTCCAAAACTGTCGTCATTTTCAATGGCTGCGCTATTCTGACAACTTTGCACATTCCTTGTTACGCACACAGCATCAATTTGCCTCATTCGCGTCGGGATGCAGGAGTACCGTACAGAAAGACGAACGCGTACGCTTTTTTTGTCCGATTTTGCAAGCTTTGCAGCTTTTCTACGCGTTCTGACGTGTTTTCTATGCCTTTCACCTTATCCAGAGCTTAATCCAGAATCCTGTTTTTAGTACCTATCGCATTTGAGCACGCAGATTGCCCTAAATACCCTCAAAAGCCCAATCAACATGGCGGCCGTAGAAGCCATCGAAGTCCCTGACTTCAGTGATCCCGCCGACTTTGTCGACGAAATAACCGATGAAGGTATGTCTTTTGTCGTTGTTTTTTGCTGTTAGCAGTTGGTGATGCTTTACATGCGGAGAGGTCACGAATTTGTATTGAAAATATATATAAATTCCCCATTTCAGAGATCCTCGAAGGATCCAGCCTCGTTCCCCCGAGCGGTTCTTCCTACGAAGCATGCTGCCTTCTCATCTGCGGTGTGCCGGTTGTCGATCAGAACCGTATTGAGAAGCTGAAGAATGTGTTGAACAAACTGTTTTCCTTGACCAGCCCTCCTGTGTCTACGTTGCTCCCGACCGATGAGACCGGTAACACCAAGGGCTATTGCTTCATCGAGTATGCGACCCCGGAGCTTGCCTCTGCTGCCGCGAATCTGTTGGACAACCACCGATTCGATAAGAGCCACAC
This sequence comes from Panagrellus sp. LJ2284, assembly GCA_024447225.1. Taxonomy (NCBI): domain Eukaryota; kingdom Metazoa; phylum Nematoda; class Chromadorea; order Rhabditida; family Panagrolaimidae; genus Panagrellus; species Panagrellus sp. LJ2284. Next base: position 8,837,668 of record JAMRYC010000004.1, read on the forward strand.
CTTCTCGGCGTACATCCTGTCCTCCATGGGCAAGATGGAGAAGCCGTCCGAGGAGTGGAAGGAGCCTACTCCCCATAGCTGGATCGATGCTGTAAGCTTTCTAACTTCCTTCCTGTGAACTTTTATATAATGAATAATCTTTCAGGGCGATCTTTGGTGGTGGCTCCAAAACCCCAAGTGCATTGACCAATTCGCAACGCAAACAGAAGGCCGCGATGGCATCACCTTGGGTGTCTACTGGAACTCCAAGGGCGAAGAGCCGTGTATCGTCAGCAATGAAGGTTCTCGCGTCAATTGGTCTGAGTTCATCTTCAAGTGGTCGCCGTATGGCACATATCTTGCTACCTACCACAGACCAGGTGTTGTCCTCTGGGGCGGCGAAAAGTTCGAGAAGATCCAGAAAATGCAGCATGAAGGCGTTACTTATCTTGAGTTCTCTCCCTGCGAAACTTATCTCATTACCTTCGCCTATGACGGTTACGGCAACCAGTTCGACAACACTGTCCGCGTTTTTGATGTCTTCACTGGTGAGCTGAAGAAGACCTTCCAACCTTCAGGTACTGGCGCCACGAGCACTATCAGCGAATGGCCTTTCTTGAAGTGGTCCCACGATGAAAAGTACTTTGCCTTCTGCCGTGTTAAGGGTGACACTATCAACGTCTACAACACCGAGACCTTTGTCGTTGAAAACCAAATTGAGCTGCCTGGTTTGGTCTCGTTTGAGTGGAATCCGACAAAGAACACCATTGGTTACTACTGCGAGGAACGCGTAAGTGTTAATCTTATCTCTTGACGTTTTTAAATTTTATTTGTGTTCAATTTCAGAATGAATCCAACGCCCCGGCTGAGATCGGTATCATCGAATACCCCTCAAAGCAAAAGGTCCGCGCCCAACGTATCTTCTCAGTTTCCTCTGCTTCGCTCTACTGGCAGAAGAACGGTGACTACCTTGCCGCCAACACTGAGCGATATTCGTCTAGGAAGATCAAGGATGGCGAGGTCAAGCATACCAACACCTCCTCCCATCTCGAGATCTTCGATTGCACCGCCAAAGACGTCTCTGTTCAGACCTTCCAGCTTCCTGAGCAGTTCATTTCCTTCGGATTCGAGCCCAAGGGAAACAAATTCGCCGTTCTCGTCGGCAGTGGCAACAAGACCACTCCGCTCATTTACCTGATCGACTCCCAGAAGCCCGTTCCCATTCTCATTTCCAAGCTTGAGTCCGGCATCCAACTTTCCCATGTCAAGTGGGCCCCTCAGGGCGGTTGGCTCGTCATGTACTCGGAGAATTCGACCGCTGGCCAGGCTATGTTCATCGATGCCACCGTCGCTGAGCCTACTCGCAGTCGCATCATCGAGCATGCTTCGATGAACTACGGCGAATGGGACCCCACGGGCCGATTCTTCATCACTGCTTCGGCTGGACATCAGCGATTTGAGACTGGCTACCGCATCTACACTTTCCAAGGCCGTGAAGTCTACAAGAAGGTCACTGAAGGCCTTACCCGCTTCAAGTGGCGCCCGCGTCCGCCATTGCCCGTCGGTGACGCCAAGATCCGCGAGATCAAGAAGAACCTCAAGGCGTTGTCTCGCAAGTTCGAGGAAGAGGATCGCAAAGACCAAGACAAGGCTTCCAAGGAGCTTATCGATAAGCGTCGCTCCCTCATGGCTGAATTCGGCAACTTCCGTGCTGATGCTGTCAAGCGCTGGAACGACGAAAGCGCTGACCGTGCCGCGTTGCGACGTACGTTTATCTACAATCCGTATATATCAAACCTAATTCATTCATTTTCAGCTACTGACAACGTTTCCGCTGGCCCTGATCTCGTCGACGACGAAACTACTATCCCTCTTACTACCACTGTTAAACAATTGAAGGACGACCTTGGCGACGATTAGCCATCTGAAGGCGCTACGTTTTATCGGTGGTTGTTGCTCGCTCGACGCCCCTGCCACCGATTGTTGCTTTTTGTTTTGTTACTTCAACTGATTTTTAATTATTTATCCGCCAATCTATACCCACAACATGACTGTCCCTTCCAATGTCATGCTTCTGGGTTACTTCAATCCTGCTTTGTCTCCCTGGCCGAGGCGATGGGCTACGTTGTTTTGATTGTAGTGCATTGGAATAATTTGTTGGGAAATAAATAATAAAATCGAGATATTTAAAACAACGTTTATTGGAAAAAACAAAAGCAGTATCAGTTTATGTACAAAAAGTAGGGAAAAGAATTACTTGGTCCAGGAAACCTTGGGAATGTCGTTGAATTCGGAGCGTTCTTCCATGTCTTTGTTGAACTTGGCGACGCGCTCACGATGGCTGATGGCGGCCTTGTTCTTCAGACGCTCGTAAGCGGTTTCACGCTGACGCTTCTCGAAGGCAATCTGGGCAGGCGTCTTCTTGACGATGGTTTCCTCGGCGTCCTTCTTGATACTGATGTCGATCTCTTTGATCTCGACCTTTTTCTTCTTGAACAGGTTGTTGCCTTTCTTGATTTTGAGGCCGCCTTTGATAACGACTTCCTTCTTCGCGTCGGTGGAGGACATGGCTGAAATGAAATGAAATGTATTGGATTGGATTATGGACAAAGCAGAAAGCAAATTCAGACACGCGTTGGCAGAAAATATATATAAAAACACCGCTAAAATGGACCAAGTGATAGAAACGAAAAAAGCAGCGCGACCTGCGTAAACGCGTAATGAAGCTAGTCGAATGTGGAGAGTTGGGGATGGTGGCTAGCTATTTATTCATTACGGAAACCAGAACGCAGGTGCCGAAACGACGGAACGATCGATTTCGACACTAACCTTTGCGCAGAGAAATGTCTGCAACGCAAACGCACACAATTTTCTGGAATAGCACACGCCTTTCGTGGTGGGACCGATTTCGGGCGCAGTTCGTGCACATTCAAAGCGCTTTGCTTTTCCATGTTTCGAAGGCAAAGTTTTTATTTTTTCGTAAATAATTGAAGATTTAAGTGCTTTATACTCCTGCAATGTATGAAAGAGTTTAAACACTCCAGAATACAATCAAATTGGATTGTAGAAAGTTACAATGTCACTGTATGTAGGTCAAAAACACCAAAATCAAAATATTTAATTCCTTTATTTGCATTCGTTATTCCACAAAACATATTCAATTACCTGAAGGAGAGAAGCCACACCCTGATGAATTTCTTTCTATTGCATTTTCTCCAAAATGTACACATAAGACACAGATTAAAACAGTTGTTACCAACCCTATCGTTCATCATATTCGTCTGAAGCGGTTTCAAACTTATATTGTGGAGCGGGTTCATCTATATGTTGTTTTGCAGATTCATAAAGGTACTCAGGGTGCGTTTTCCGGACATCTGTGCAGCAATAGGAGACCATCAGGCTATGGTAACATCCTTCACTACAGCACTTAAGAGCCAACCGGTAAATCGAAGCGAAAGCCCGTTCCTTTCCTGAAAACACATTGTTAAACAGTGCTTGTAAAATGCAAAAAAGAACAATAACATGGAAAACAACGTACCTCGTCTGTGTTTGGGGTCAAGGCAAATTCTCCCCTTCAAACGGCACGTTTTACTAATGAGCTTCTCTACCACATCGGAACACTCATTATAATTAAAGTCCGCGTAAGCCCCTATTGGCTGGAGAACAGCCAATAAAACAAGAGCGAGAAGGACGTATGACACCATGACTATACTGTTAACGTAAGTACCGACGCGAACCAGCTGGAGGGTTATTTGGCTCAAGTTGCAGGTTTGGCTTAAATACCGAGCGTGCCCTACCTTTTATGAGTAATGTAAAAAAGAAAAAAACAGACTGTCTTTAAAGGCTCCGCCCAAAGGGGAGGCCAGGTTCAAAGTACACAGACCAGACTTCTAGTTGCACGGTAGGTTTGGCGTTTTTGACTACAAAAAAAACAATGTTAGTACTAGAAAACATGTCTGCAGCCCAAAAACATGAAACAAGTATGTAATAGGCTACATTGTCTGATCAAAATTATTATACAAACATGCATTTATTATAATGATACTGTTGTGACACAAAACTGCATGATTTCTGATATTCCCACGGAAACTGACGAAAAAACGTTATGAGAATTTCCAGTTTTTAAAAATATGTTATTCTTAGTCACAATTGCGAAAACCACGTTTGGACGATGTGAAAAATATTTGCAAAATGCGTTGAACAATAGAGGGATTCTCACACCCGCAAAGTTTTTGTCGAACGGCACGTCCTGGAATTTAAATTTCGCACACATGCTGACTAATTGAGTTCAATGGCACATCCGAGTGTGAGAAAACTTTCTATGACTAACCTCGATGGGTATGTTGGTCTTTTTTGTAATCAAAACTATGTTTAAATATTGTTATTTTAGTGTTGCATACGGTACCATTGAACAGTTTACGATTGAACTTTTGCAAGTTAACAATGTTATGACGAATTTAAAAATAAAAACATAGGCTACAAATACTTCAAACAAGATTGTAAGTCACAAACTGGGTACGGTATTGTCATACATGATTGTTTATTAGACACAAAAATGACACTTATTTTGTAAGGAGTGGACTTTGTTCTGTACAACTGCTGATAATAAATCATTTACAGCTTTAAAAAAGAAAAAGTTGACAAAAAAAATGGCCAAATCTTCAACAATGTTAACAGTTGGGTTACTTCGAGCAAAAAAATTGTCAACAAATATGTTTGTTACAACGGGTCAAAAATGATGCAATAAAACAATAAAAACGCATGTAATGTGGTCAGAGATGCGCGGCGATTCTGTGAGAAAGACAAAAAAGCGAAGGGATTAGGACCTATTTCTCATCGCCCATCCTGGTATACTGTAGTTCAAGTGCAGTAAGCAACCAAAAATCAGACCATTCATTAAGGCCAAAGCCGATGATGATGACTATCGGCGATAGTGAGCATTGCAGGGTGAGCAGATGTGCCTTGAAAGAAGGAAAATGACAGTGCTCGGCATGATGCATAGTGTTACCCCGACGCCGCTCACAGTAAAGCCCACCCACACACTCACCGTCACAACCTTAAGCCGAGCTGACCTCAATGGTCACTGTTGGACATTCTATGACCCTTGCTTTCATTGCTGACCCTGCCCAGTCCAAATGTACATTATCTTGACCATTTTTTGTTTCCGCTGCCACCGGGGTAAACATGTTTTTAACCACCGTACCTCTTACTAATAATCGGTGTAGTATCAAATGCTACAAATCTGACTAACAAAATAACCTTTCCCCTTTTCATAATCCTGTTTGCCATTTTTGACTACAACACCGTAAACACATTACCAATGTAAGAGACCCTACGAACTCTGCGTCAGACATCCTGTTTGCAACAATTTTTTTTCCGGCAAATACCACGAGCTAGTACCCATTAAGTCTATTTCTAGATCTGACGCAGCTGGTTTTTATACTCTTTACGGGACTAGGTTCCTATACAATTATGACGACACCTATACGATTTGCGTTCTCTCAACCTTTTCTATGGGAAAAAGACATACGGTAGCGGAGAAAACGCAAATAAATGTCACTACCAATCTTTGTATCGTTCCAAAATACTGGTTTCTACTTTTTTCCACCCCAGATGTTTGCATTAGGGCTGCCAGAATGGTTTGCTGAACTTCAGTCTCAGTGCGTAGGACGTGACATTACGATTGCATTTGATTGCCTTGAACGTGCAAAACGAACGGAGAATGTAAATAAGAAACAGATTGCGTCTTTCAAGGGTTTCACCAGATGAAGGAAAATGTGTGTTGACCTTTGCCAAGATTGAAAAGAAAATGTCAAGTCTGCTATTTTATTTGGCCGAAAGACCAAGGGGTTCAGTTTTTTTCAAGGTTACGCGGAAACTGGGGGCTATTTTTGATCGAACACAGACAGCCGGGGACAAATTATGTTATTTGTATTATAGTTTCAAACCAGAAGTCTGCAAAACTGTAGACAAAAATTGAGTGATAAATCATGCAAAACACACACTTACAAATGTGTGGTTTGTGCTTTTGTTTATCAGGAGAGGTAATTATCAACCATACATGTTGTAGTGTAAGTTGATTTTCGGGGGAACAACAAAGTTGTGACCCCTGTGTTGAAGAGTATTGGTTAAAGCGACTAGAACTCAGTAAGTGTTTCCCTGTTTTTGAAGTTCTTTTTGCATTGTTCTCGAAACTGTGCAAATATTTTGGTTCCAAGGTTGTCTGGGCAGAAAAATCATTGTCGACGCTTTTCCGGTTAGATGTTGTTACTCATATTTCCGATAGTCCTATTCGCTGCCCACGCAATCGCATCTGTCGATGGCAGTGGACCAATTGCGCAAACGAGCTATGGCGCCATTGAAGGAACGGCAGAAACGCTGAGCGATGGATCAACTGTGAATGTGTTTCTGGGGGTCCCATTTGCGCAACCACCAGTCGGGGAACTTCGATTAGAGGTACAAAATTGCACTTTCTACCCTTCCTTAACTTCAACTTTTTAGAAACCACAACCACCCAAGCCATGGCAGACCCCCCTCAAAGCGCAGACTTATCCCTTTTCTTGCGTTCCCCTCAAGCGTAAATACCTCCACATGCTAAATGCCAAAGCCGATGAAGACTGCCTCTACTTGAACATATTCGCCCCTCAAACACTATCAACAAACCCAAATGGTTACCCCGTCCTCGTTTGGATCCATGGCGGCGCCTTTGCTTTTGGATCCACGGCAGAGTACGGTCATGGCTCTATTCTTGAGCATTTCGTCAAACGCGGCATCATCGTTGTCATGATACAGTATCGCGTTGGCCCGCTCGGCTTTGCAGCGGGCGGAGATGCCGATTTTGCCGGTAATTACGGCCTCTGGGACCAAAGAGCGGCCCTAGTATTTGTGAAAGACAATATTGCCGCTTTTGGGGGCGATCCAGCGAGAACGACTGTCTGGGGCGAAAGTGCTGGCGCTGCGAGTGTTAGTTCTTTGAGCTTGTCTACACGCACTAATGGTTAGCCTTTTCACGTAAAACCACGTCACCTACAGTAACCTTTCAGACCTCTTTCACCAAGTCATCCAAAATTCTGGTTCCGCGTACGGAGAATGGGCCCACAGCAACCGAACCGTGAAATACACTTCCGATTTTGCTGAATTTTTAAACTGTTCTACGAAATACGGGGAAGATTTGAAAACATGTTTCAAAAAAGCTACAGTAGACAGGCTTCTCGATGCGGGGGACCATCTTGGGACACCCCTTGATTTGGAATACCAACTATTCGCGCCAAGGCCTGATGGAGATTTCTTCGAAAAGCCAATTGACGAACTTTTGATCGAAGCTGAACCGAAACCGACGATTACTGGCCTCGCATCACATGAATTTGTAATTTTTGGTAAGACTATCAAGCCTTAAAGTTTTAAAAAGACTTAAAAAGTGCTTTTCAGCCCTTATCGAAGGCCATCTATCCCAACTCCCAACCTTCAATGAGGCCAGTTTCATCGAAAAAGTCAACAGCTTTGTTCCGCCAAGCCTTTTCGGCTCAGAAACTGACGAAATTCGACAAAAGATTATCGCTTTCTATCTCAAGCCAGATGAAACTGAAACAACAACCAGAGACAATCTCTTCTATTTCAACAAATACATCGAATTAGGCTCGGATTTCTTTTTCAACATCCCTGTCCTAACTGAATTACACGCCAAAACAAAAGCAAACTGGCCAGTCTACGCCTATTTGACGACTTATTCGAACAAGGCCATTCTTCCCGAAGCAATGCCATTCAAAAGTGAGTTTGATCGAATTTTTACCCCAAAATGAACAAAAGTTGACTTTGTTTCAGAACCGACCCACGCCTATGAACTGTTCTACATTTTCAATCGTCAATTGCTCACCAAATTCCTCCCCAATGAAAACGATGCTGAATTTACAAGAATTTTGGTCGAAACTATGGCTGAGTTCGTGAAAACTGGAAATCCATCGATTGAGGGCATTTCCTGGCCGAAGACGGTAGGATCTGAGTACTTGGAACTGAAGCCGTATGGGCCGAAAGCTAAGCATAGATTATTTGAGGATAGTTTCGAGTTCTGGACGAAATTGGGACAGGAATATGACTTTGATTTGATTAAAGGGCTTCATAAGACGTTGTTGAAGACTAGGGATGAACTTTGATGGATTTATCGGTTAAGGATGTGTCAATAAAGTAGTTGGGAGTTATTGTTAGATGATGGAGGTGGATTGAAGTAGTTTTAAAGGAAGGAAAAGCATGAAAAATGACCAAAAAGACGTGAAAACTACGCAAAATGACAACACCAAAGTAGGCCAGCAAACTCTGGCAAAGTGTCCCCAACGCCTAAAACTGCAGTTTCCAATTTTCGTCGCTGTCAGCGCTGCTGCACATCAAACATCATATCAGTTTCTACAAAATCGAAAAAACAATCACCATGACATCCTTGAAACTCCTCACCCCCTTATCCAAAACCTTCTCCGCCGTGAGATTCACATCGAGCACTCTCTGCCAGAAAGAGCCCCCAGTGATCGTCGATCATTTGCAACACAAACACAAGGGTTTGTTCTTTTGAACTCGCTATATATAAAATCATCCATTGCCAACAGTTTAGGCATCATCCAGTTTCGATTGAACCGTCCACAGACAAAGAATGCCATCAGCAAGGACATGTTGTGGGCTGTAAGTGAAAGGGGGTGAATTTCGGTTGAAAAATATATAAAATGTTTGTTTTTCAAGCTTCGAGCTGCCGTCGCTGATGTTCGATTTAACCCGGATGCGAGGGTGCTTATTATTCGCAGTGGTGTTCCAGGGACCTTCTGCACTGGTAAAAAACAATTATTGTAAAGATTTGAATCAGTTTAAAAGTTTTTAGGCGCCGACTTGAAAGAGCGCAAAACGATGACCCCCGCCGAAGTCCCCAAGTTCGTCAATGGCCTCAGGGCGTTCATGACCGAACTCTCATCCCTCCCCATCCCTGTCATCGCAGCTATCGACGGATATGCTCTTGGTGGTGGGCTCGAACTCGCTTTAGCCTGTGACATCCGAGTCGCGACGAAAACGGCCAAATTGGGCCTCACCGAAACGAAGCTCGCCATCATCCCCGGCGCCGGTGGCACTCAGAGACTTTCCCGTATCGTTGGTCTGGCCAAGGCGAAGGAATTGATCTACACTGCGAGACTTATCGATGGGGTCGAAGCCGAGCAGATTGGTTTGGTCAACTTTTCTGTCACCGACAAGTCATCTGTGCCGTATGCCGTCCAATTGGCAGAGCAAATCAACCGAAACGGCCCTATTGGGGTGAAAATGGCCAAAGCCGCCCTGGATCTCGGTTCACAGACGGATTTAGCTAGCGGGCTGTTGATCGAGGAACAGTGCTATGCACAAGTTTTGCCCACGAAGGACAGAGTCGAAGCTTTGGCGGCGTTTGCTGAAAAGAGGGAGCCCGTTTTCAAGGGAGAGTGAAATATTTTATGTTCAGTAATGAGTTATATATAGTTTGACGTTATAGTGAAGGAATAAAGTTTGTATAACACTAATTTTTATTGATTGAGTTTAAATTGGTTCTTTGCCATGCTTATATCAAACTACAGTATCCCGTAGTTACAATTTAACATCAGTTTAACTCAGTTTATAAATTATAGCCATGCCAGCACCCTCCAAAGCATCCTCAGCCCAGTTTGACGTCCGTGAAGATGAGGAACAATACACTACAGCCGTGGAGATTATGGACTTACTCGTGTCAGCAGGGTATTTTCGAGCGAAAATAGCCGGTCTTAGTGCTTTTGATAAGGTGGGTATTAGACTACAGAGCTTCAATTTCATTAAAAACGGATTTGGTTGACATTTTCCCGGAAAATGAGCCAATTTAAAGCACTTTTTGCAAACCTTCAAACACATTTTACTAAAAAATCATCATCTACAGTACCCCTAACTTCCAGATAGTCGGCGGAATGGTCTGGTGCATCGCCCTTTGTGCCGAATCTGTCGATGTCGATCTCCTCTACTCCGAGAATTCCACCATTGGCCAGAAGATCGCCCTCACGGAGAACATTGTCCGCGTTCTTCCACGCTTCAAATGCCCCTATGCCCTGGAGCCGCATCAAATCCAAGGCTTGGATTGTATCCACATCTTGCCGGTGATGCGATGGCTCGTCAAGGAAGCCATTGAAGCTAAGGCACGGACTGGGGATGAAGTTTTGAATCACGGTGCATTTCAATTCCGGCAAAGTGGTTATAAACTTCCACCGAAATACGAACTTGCATCGACCGAAGACGAAACGCCGATCGCCGAGAATCCGAAACGAAAATACCACCGAGCAACAGCATTAGGCCAATTGGACGTCGCCGAGGATGTTGCATGCACATTGATGGAGTATGGCCTCGCCGCGACGGATGTCGTGGTCCTTCCGGAAGTCGATGAAGACGATGGCCACAAGAAGGAGCGGGAAGCTACCCTAGCGAGGGAGTTGAAGTTGGCTGAATTGTTGCAGGCCGAGTTGCAGGTTAGTACAATTAGGCGATTTCAAAGCTAAAAAGTTGATTCAGGATGGCGCCCCCTCGAAAGCGACCACCAAAAACGACCGAATGTCCGCCAAAGTCGTCAACACACTCATCGATGCGTCCACTCTTGAATCAATTTCCGAGTCTGCAGGCGATTCTGCTACCCAGTATGAATCCCTGATAGCGGAAAAAGCCGCCCTGGATACCGAAAACGCCAACCATAGGAAGGAACTTGCCGACGAAAAGGAAAAATTCGATCGATTGACAGCGGATTTAGCTGAGCTGAAGGAAAAGCACCAGAAAAACCAGGAAATTCTTGGGAAAACCGACCCAGCGTACGTTTTTTTAAACGCAAAACGTTTTATCTTTCATGAAGAAGTCATTTATAGCCTTTTCGAATCCCTCAAATCAACCATGACCGAAGTCACTGAAGCCAAACAGCGCTACCGTATGTACAAACGGCACTGTAGGGAAGCCATTGCCGCTCTCGAAGATGAAATAGCCGCCTTGGAAGCGGCCGAACCCGGCGATGTCACCTCCATCGAGTCCGCTGAATCCGCCAACCTGCATCGCTATGAAGCCGAACTGCTCGCATTGGACGAGGAAATGAACACATCCAGTCAAGAACTGTTCAAATTGAAGTCCCAGCTTGATTCAAATCCATCCCCACTTGAACTCGTCCAATATCAGAAGCGATTCGTTGAACTATACAACCATAGTAAGTTGAATCTCACCCTTACAAGTGCCACTTTTCCCTTTCAGTGTCGAGCAAACACCGCGAAATCAAAGGCATCTACACCATGTACAACACGAAAGTCGATGTTCGGGACTTCATCCGGAAAGAGATCGATCTGCTCAACAATATCGACGATCTCAAGGACAAGTATGCGAATTTAAAAACTTTTGAAACCTATTTTGAAAATAAAAATAACAGGGCCGTCAAAAACGAGTACAAAGAATCGTTCGTCAAGAATTTGGATTCAAAAATCAAAGCTATTGAAGCCAATTTGAACAAGTTGTCGTCAAAGTATGAGTCACTTGTGAAAAACAAGGATCGTCTCTATGATGAGTTGCAGCTTGTTGTCGACAAGCAGCGGGTGTATAATAAGTCTGTCGCGGAATTCCAGCAGGTGGGATTTGCTTTGGTTAAAATTTGACAGTTTTTGATGAAATTTCTTTCAGGAATGCATGATCAATGAACAACTTCGGGAAGAAATTGCTCGACTTTCTGCCACTTGATTGTCTTTGTATGTATTTGAAATGAGTTTACATTGGGTTAACAAATGTTGTGAGATTAATTTATAAAGTCTGTGTTCGTGTTTGCCCACCTCAGCGAAAACCGTTACATCGGTTTTCGTTTCATCACCGTTTTTTTTGATTGAAAAAAGATGCAGATTAAAAAAATCCTAAAGGCAAAAAAATGCCGAGAAAAATTTTTGGACAGAGCTCGTCAAATGCTCTTAAATAAACATTATTTCAATAAACTTCGCCTTTAATTGCAGAACGGTTTATCAAGCAAACAGTGACGTGGCCTTTACTTCGAAAAATAAAGTCGTTTGTTGAACAATTTCAGACAGCTTTTGGCAAAAGCTATGTTTACGTCAACTTTATTAATGCATTTGTTACAACTTCCAAACCAGGTGTCTCATGGTTAGATGAAACAACACAGATCAACGCCAAAAAATTTGATAGAACCCGCATAGTTAACCTAAACTGATTGCGGAGGGTAAGAGATGTAAAATAAAAAGCACAAGATAAACACACCGATATCAGCATGAATAATAGAGCAATGAGCAACATACACTGGCCTGTCGAGTTGAAGACAACGTCAAACATTCATGAAGCAAAATTAGCTGCACCTTGGCGGTAGTGTGTCTTGTTATCTTTCTGCTGTGAGTCAATCTTTTTTTAAAAAAAAATTTGATCGTTAATAGTGCACATTGGTTTTTGTAGATTTTAGATCAGCATTTTTATTAAAAGGGTAGAAAAAGACGCTAGGATAGCAACAATTGACAGTTTCACCACAGACGCATTCGAAGTACTACGACAATCCTGTTTTTCTAATATCGGATAGACGTTATTGGCATAGATTTGAGCCATATACTGATCGGTGTCGTGAATATTGAAAATGCGGGTTGTTTGATTTTTTGTCAAAATTTGGAAAATTTGACTGTTGGATGAATTTTGACTGTCGTCGAAAACAAAGACGTCGACGTTGTGTTGCTCTGCCAGATTGAACATTAAATGGGTGGTGTTCTGGGGAAGGACGCTGAAATTGTAAATACAATTCGTGCTCCAGTGAAAATATGAAACTTACTCAGCCTGTGCCAGCAAGACAATGTCCAGATGTGGGAAATCCGGTGTCTGACTGATCTCGGCAAGTTTGTCATACACGCTGCCACTAAAATTGACGAATGTGTTTTTACATCAGTTTAACAATCTCACCCTTGAGAAACATCGTAAGTAGTCGAAGGCTTGGCGTGCCATTTTTCAAGCTCATTTGCCATTATGAAAGCCAAGCGATCGCTCAACAGATCGTCAAAACTGGCTAAAGCGATGACATCGTCCTTTCGAAAGTACTTTACCATTTGGCTCACAGCGGCGATGAATTTTATCTGTGATACGGGATCGACATAATCTGAGTTTTCGTATAAAAACAGTATTCTTCGACAGATTCTGGTAACACCTTCCATGAATGTTGAAGTAAGATACTGAACTGAGTAAGTTCGCCGGGATAAGGCTTCTGTAATTGACCCCCAGACGCAAACTGGATCGGTGGCGAGGACTAACGCAGCCGGTAAGGAATCATTGAACGATGGATTTTGAATAGACCGAATTCCGATGACGGAAGTAATGTACGCAAAGGCGGATAAGCGTTTCGCATCGTCTGATTCGGAATCTGACACTAGACTGTAAAGGAAGATTTTGAATGCACGGCAGTTTTTTTGATTCCTTACACTTTATCAGTAAGCAGAAAGACAGCTTGATTGTTAGAAACACTTGATTCGTATAGCGTTTTAACAGCAGATTTGATTGCACTAAAAAAAACATGTTTCCAGCAGTTTTAAACGTTTTTATACTGTTTCTACTTACCCGGCATTTCCAACATTTGGTTGACCCTCGACAGGACTCAACTTCTTTAATAAAGCCAAAAACTCTGACCGACTTTGGTTCTTTAGCGGCACAACGGGCCAATCATCAGAATTTCCACCGACGCTTACAGAAATTCGAGCAAACTCATTGTCCTCCGCAGAAACATCTTCCGGAAAAATCAATTGTCTTGAAATGATCTCAACGAGCGGCACTATTTGCGATGAAAAGTAATCCGACTCAACAGAGCCACTTGTCGCCTTGATCAGAATAACCACTTCCAAGCCAGGTGTTTCATATGCCAGAATAGATGAAACAATACAAATCAACACCAAAAAGTTTGATAGAACCCGCATAACTGAACAAATTGAGTTGGGTACGTTTAAGGGGTTATATATCAGTCTTGATAACAGAGCATTAAGAAATGCAGTCGGGACTGTCGAGTTAAGAATAACGTCAACCGTGCTAGGGAGCATGATGTAACAGGGCGAAAATAATCTCACCTTAGCGGTGGTGTGGCTTGTTACGTGGTCGTTTTGGTTTTTTTAAGTGGTTTTTTCCCAATTCTGTTGGCACCATTTGATTCGGAAAGAAGTAAGAAATCCTAATTTAATGTTTAATTTTGAAAATAAGACAAAAAAATGTTTACATCAGCCCGATTGAACACGTTCAGGGTGACCGAGTGTTTTTTGTTTTTACCGGATCCTACTTGTTAGATTAAGTTATAAACTCTGTGTTTATGTTTACCCAAGTCGGAGTAAACCGTTACATCGGTCTTGGTACAATTAAGCTAAGCTCCTTTTGCCTGGATTAGAAAATGGTCTATTGGCGTGTGCCATGCTTGCCTTTGATCCGCCGCCATTGTCTTTCGGCACTTGCTGGTCAAAAGGTGCCAAACTCCATGCCATCGGTGACCTTCTTCATAGCGGTGCGCGCAAGTTCAAACCCGGCTCATTGCCCTTCTCCGACAAATTGAGTGCCGTTTCAAGTGCTGGCATGTGTGACACGACAAAGTGGTGCAGCTTTAAGACAAAATAGATTAAAGGGATCGTGTTTATGGGTTTCAGACAATCTTCTTTCTTCGACATGCATATTTGCATAACACCATCTCCAGGTTATGCCACAAAATCACCTACAGTATCCCTCTGCCCATCCAACATGTTACAACTATAAACTCACACTTGCTTATTGTAAACTGTCCCACTTTGCGCACTGCCTCATCCCATCCCAACCCGAGGTGACGGCCTAATTAGACCCAGCAAATTGGTTTCCCTCGTCGCTTTTCATGAAAACAATCTTCTCTCGAAGCTGGTCGCAATTGTATCGTTGCGGAGCGCGCTTTTTGTCGCATAAGACGAATTATTATCTAGCAAATTGCTTCAGAAGTGCTGCCATCAACCGTCATCATCATGTGTGCACAGGCCCTATTTCGGGTAACAGTGAGCGTAATCATTTTGCCAATTAAGACCGAATCATACGGTATGCGTAACGGAGTTACTTGAGCTTATGTTAAGTTAAATACCCAAGTACTGTAATACATCCATGATAATTACGCTTTCAAATGTCACTATTTTGATGTTTTTTACAATTCCAATATGCAAAACTCAAGAAAACGTGATCATTGCAATGATGCGTTGTTAAAACTAGTCTAATTTGTGCCATGGACAGATATAGGCACTACAATTATTAAAGAAAGATAGCTAAAACTACGTTGAACTTATACGCTACAGCAGTTTTAAAACTTTTTCAGTAGCTGTTCCCCCGTTAATGACCGTAGTACGGTTGTAATTAACGGAAAAAAGGCATCGCAAAGTATGTACTTCTTCCTTGATCGCAGCAGTCGTCGTCGGTCGACTTTTGTCATGACAAAAAATCGAACAAAAAGTATAATTGTTTGTTTGCACACGGCGAGCCACGCGCCGCATGCGCCGACACCAATGTGCAAATCGCTGAGTTTTGGGTACAGTAAACTTCGGAGGACTAGGGCACAGCTCTACGGGCTTTGGTACGGAGGTGTGAAAATTAGAGAGCATTTCCGGGGGATTAATCAAGTTGACCTGAACGATTGGTGTTGTACATGGCAATTATGGCAGGTCATAAGTTGCTTTATTTTGACTAATGAAACATATTAGCGCTATTTTAGGTACAAAATACGTCATTAAAAAGGTCAACACTACCGATTGAGCTTACAAAATTGGTTAAAAGTGCCAAAACGGCTCTATCAGATGACTAAATTCCACAAATACAGTAAGACGGAGATCATAAATACAGTTACTATTGCCAAAAAATTGAAGAAACTGTAATCTGTTTTGACGGCAAAACTGCCATTTAGCGATTTACAGCTTCTACAGTATCCAGATGGCTACCATTTAGCAACTTCAGTCCTCACAGCTGTCTTCCATCTCATCCCCAGTCTCAACAAGCTCTGACATTCCATTTCCATCCTTCCTGACGATCTTCTTATGCTTCATTCGTCGATTTTGGAACCATGTCTTCACCTGTGTTTCGCTTAAATCTAACGCTGCTGCCAATTCGATCCGTTCCGGTGTTGATAGATAGCGCTGTGTTTCAAAGCGTTTCTCAAGCCCCTGTAACTGCTGATCGGAGAAGACGGTTCTGGCTTTGCGGCGACGATAGGATTTGCTCTGGCCTACGGTATTGACAGCTGCTGCGGCGGCTGCAGCGAAACGGAAAGCATCGGGGTTGAGAAGGGACCAGGTGGGGGGCATCACTGAAAAAGATACTGTAGAATCAGTTTTGGAATAGGTTAAGATGACTTACAACTCCGTCGGGCCATCATCAAATACTGTTCAAGGGCAGCATTGTTGGCATTGATCTCTTCGGCTTGGTTTATCCAGAGGAATTGACGGGCATCGGGGAGTGTGCCTTTGGATGAGAGCTGGCTGGGTGATAGGGTTTCCGCTGCTTGGAGACTGGCCACGACGGCATTTAGGGGTGATGGCATTGATGTGATAGTTGTTGGAAGAGTGATTTCACTGTGCTTGGGGGGCTCTATCGATGAACATTGTGGACCAGGTTGGCTAATTTGAGCATGTTGAGACAGATCCAGAGTATCGCCAACGCCTCCAGTTCCACCAGCTGTCAATAAGTTACTGATTGAAAACATCGGCAATCCTGAAACCGAAACGATCATTCTACACACTACAACATCCCGAAAATGGATACGATAGATCCATCCGCGCACCCGAACAGCCGCCATCTTCACCGCAAAAGAGCCCTTCAAAACCAAAAAAGCGTAGGCGGAGCAGGAACAGCCTTGCTTTCATCCCCTTTTTCCGTCTTTAACTTTTCTGAAAGAAAGATGTTCTAACTCAGATGCCACGTTGTCAAAACCCATTAACCACCCACTTTCGGCATGTTATGGAATTTCGGAATTTTTGTACGGACGTTAGCGCAGAGTGAGTGACTCAATTATAAGCTTAGACATGTCCTTAAGGCACAGTTTTGACGTTTTCGGCGGCCCCTTCCCAAAATGTCAAAACTGCACTCCCAAATGACAACGATAACCTCATTATTACGCGGAGAACTGCTAAAGGGAATATGGCCTGGCTAATGGCTTTTCAAAGGGGGCTACGGTGTTTCAAAATCGGCGAACTTATTTCAATACTTAAAAAAGGCAAAACATCATGTAGAATGTTGCAATGATCGGATGTGTGAAAAACACTGAAACTTTTTCCGTCTTCCAATCTTTGATTAATCCCGAAGCTCGACTGAGCCCGCCCCTTGCGCGGAATGGACGAGTTGCCGGAAGTGGCGCATCCCCACCCTCGATGGCACCCAGGTCATTCATGCCCCATCGAAAGTGTGTTAATTGGCTGTTTGCATAACATACACATGTCATGCGGGCTTGGTTTGTCCTTTCTGGCCTTCTGGGGCCTTCATCCCGCTACCTGATACGGTAATTATGTCGAGCGATTTGGGTGCCCACAAGCACATCTCGCACCGGAAGCACATAATTGGACACCAAGACATGCACATTGCGCAATTTGTGGATGCAATCAAGAGACAAGTGCTGTGTTTTTGATACCGTATCAAATGTTGTTTTAACGGAGGCAATGAAAGTGTCAAACACGAAATAGACTTGGCAACTTATTATGCAAGTATGTTTAAAAGTGAAACTTCCACTTCAAAAAATTAATAAGAAAATGAACTATGCATAGCAAATCTGCGGTGAAGTTAGTTCTTTGGGGACGTTACGCGGTCGCATCAGTGTTGTTATTATCATTTCGTGTTTTCTTTTGCATTCTGTGGTTGATCAAACCATAATCAAACTTTTGTCATTCAGTGTCTTCGGTAAAAACTAGCAAAGAACTGACAAGGGGGCGTTTCAGCTTACTCAATATTCAACTCTTGGTAATATACTGGAACTTGTAATGATAACGCTGAATTTTGTATTATGTAACTTGAAGGTGCATAATTAATGCTTTTCTCAGCATATATGTTCCTACTTTTGATGTTACGTATGTTCATAAAAAGTGCTTTCCCCTGGGAACAGATTTTTCTAAATTCCGAAAAACAGGTGATACTAACGAACCCCTGGGAATATATTTATTAAAGAAAATGCGAAATCTTTTCTTTTGGGTTCGAAATGCAGTCACTGTGTAGCCAAATTCAAAACCGTTTGCGACAAACTTTATTAAAATCATGTATTATGCTGCTTTATTTCAAAACAAGACAATTGACGATATTTATCATCCCACTTTACTTAACATTGAAAACATTGCATTTTATTTTTTCTTTACATTGTCACTTCCATTGACTTTGTTCACATTTTACGTGATTTACTCCCAAAGTACAACTCCAATGCGGAATTACAAACATATTTTAATGTTCGAAGTCGGCAGCAGTCTATTGTTGGATATAACCTATGCCCTCTGGCGTCCTGTTTTACTTTGGCCAATGCGTGCTTCCATTATGACCGGTATTTTGGGTTTTTCGCCCTATTCGTTTTTTGCTATGTGTGGAATGACATTTTTCACAGTAGCAGCGGTGGCAACGAGTCAAATTATGCAGTTTGGATACAGGGTTTTTGCCACATATAAACATGGATTCTTCGGGTTGGATTTGATATCGTGTAGTCTATGGTGGATTTATGGAAGTATGCTTGGAATGTTGATTGTTTTTTGCGGGTTTATTTTAGGTAAGCAAATAAACCTTGATGAAACTATTGATAAAGAGTAAATTTAAGCTCCGATATTATCGAACTTTATCGACCCGTTGGAGGCCCAACAATTGTTGGTGCAAGACTTCCCTGCTTTACAAACACTTGTCGATCAATATCCATATTTGACCGGATACCACCCTGAACTGACTGACTTTTCCATTACGATGGTTATTAAAGTAGCAGAGTTGTTTTGCGCGATTTACCCGATAGGTGCAATCATGGCGGTGTTTTTCTTTATGTGGAGGTTGAAATTAATGAAGAATAATGAATCTAGTCGGACTTATGCCATGCATGTTATGTTGTTGAAGTAGGTTTTTCACTATCTAGTTTTTTGGAAGGTTAAAGCCGTGCCAAGTTTTTGTTTTGTAATCAGAAACTGAAAGTTTTAAAATTTATAAAATCAATTTTTAAAAATAGTTATACTTCCAGAGCCTTGATAGTCCAATACGCAGTTGCCTTTATCTTTCTACTGATCCCTTCACTTTTACTCGCCATTACCATTGATGCTGAATTTATCTGGGGCAGTTACGTGGCAACATTAGCCGTACTTATCGCCACTTTACACGTCGGTGTCAATTCGATTTGCATACTGTGGTTTATATTACCGTATCGCACCTACGTTTACACTATTTTAAAAACCCTACTGATAACTTTTGAAAGTAGGAGTGTTTCACCCGTTGCAGATCAAATGGCAGAAACATAAAGTTCAAAAATAACCTTTAGATAAAATAGCACGTTTTAGTTATATTCGTTAAGTAAATACGTCAAATCAATAAAGAAAGTCAGTTTGATATTTGCTCTCAAGTTGTTTGAACATTTTCAAAATGTTTTCAACAATAGGTCGCTTTGATGGTCGAAAGGCAATGCAGTTGTGGAACAACTTTTGAAATTCCCTTTCGACGGTCTGTAATAAAGTTGAATTTCAGTAAAATGTACGTAATTAACAAAACATACCGATGGAAACTTGATCCAGGTATGCGCAGTGGCAGTGAGGGTAATTTTGGTGAAAAAGTGAACTGCTTCGGGACAAAAGTAGAAGGGGATTTCGCCGAGTGTAAACAGGTAGTAGGCTGTCATCCCGAACTGATAGACGTCGCTGTAAATGGGATTTGAATGCAAAAACAAAATATAAAAAACGAGAAAAACCAACGATTGAAACGAAAATTCCTGCATCATAATATTTTCTGGAGCTTTGTAATGCCAATTAACATCGCAAATGCATTCTGTATCAACCGTTGTGTTGACATGGTACCATCGGGAGGCGATCGGAAGGTTCTGTGATTACAAACGTTGTCAACTGTATGGAACTAACGAAAAAAATCGCAAACCTTGAAAAAGGCAGGAACGCCAGGCGTTTGAAAAGCACTTGTATCAAATCCAGCAAGCTTCACTACAGCGTTTTCATTGATAAAAATGTTCTTCGGCAGGATGTTGCGGTGGACAACGTGTTTTGACTTCAAGTACATCATGGCCTCTGCCACGCTTCTGAGAATTCCAAGTCGAAGAATTGGAGTAATGTGATTAGGGAAGTTTTGAACATAGCCGGTTAACGGGACTAAATTTGCTTTGTTAATGTCAAAATTCCAAAAGATAAGAAACTGGTAACAACATACACCCAGCATTTTCCATCAAAATACACGCAAACTCTTTAGCGAGCCCTATGTACTGTACAACATGTGGATTGTCCAATTTCGCCAAAATGTATGCTTCATTGTAAAGATTTGCGTACTTCTTGGGATGTGGAACAGCAAATTTAAAGAAAATGGTCTCGTTGTTGTGTTGCATCCGCTAAAAAATACTGTAAACTACCTCAAAACGGGACAATGTCTCGCTAAAAAGTAAATACATACCCCCCAAAACCCAGCAGTAACACTTAAATCTTGAGCAAAAGTTAGACGATTCGCCGGCCGTGGGATCATTTCCACCAGATGCATTTCGCCGAAAAGACGGATCTGGTTAGAGAGAATCCACTCATTGAGCTCAGTCAAAGTCAAGAATTGCGGGCTTCCATTGATCCAACAAAAGATGCGGTTGTAGAATATTTCAGTATACCCCTCACAGAAGAATAACTTTAAATCCATAAAGTCCATGTCGTCATCTTCACCAACAACGGCTCCATAGAAGTAGCCCCACTTGGTTTCCGCGATGAGGCGTTCCGCGTAGAGAAGGGTCGTGTAGCCATGGAAGCCAGGGAAGTCTTTGATGGCGGGTGGGAGGTCTCGGAGGGTGGGGATGTCGTAGTAGGGGATGCCGTCGACATCGTTGACTGATCCGTCGGAGATGGAGGCGTTTAACTCGATTTCTGGGATACTATCGGGGTCGTTGTCATTTCCGAGGATGTCAGGTAAGTTTGGGACGACTGGCGAATTTGGAAGTTGTGAGACCCTTCCAAAGCGATTCTCCGACAAGATGGACCGAGTATCGTCATAGATGTACGTCGACACTGACGATTCGGAATTCTGGGCGTTACTTTCATCAAAATTTAACCCAAACTCAAGTTCACTATGACCATCGGCATCAAATTCAAAGGGCAATGCATCCATCCATCGATTGAAAAGGTCATCTGCTTCATCCATGACGCCGGTCCAGAAGTCTAACCCCCAGATCCTCGCGATTATCTCTTCTTCCCTTTCCTCATGTAAATTTAAAATCTCAACCCCGCAAGCAGTTCATGAGAACGCCCTGCGCGAACTTTTACCGTTCACATGCTGCGTTTCCGAAAGTTGACCCTATTAAAGGCCCGAGGAAAAAAAGCACTGAACATCATTGCACTCTCACGAGCTTATTAGGAACGGTCGCTTTTTTTTTTGCCTTCTTTGCCGGTGCGATAATCGGATTGTCTTGAGGTTATGAAATCCCGCCCGCACGCCTCGCCTGCAGGCATTTGCCCGCCGCACAGTCTGCTTCGCGCGCACTTTGCCTGTCTGCGTTTGCCTTGGAGCGATCAGCGAACACTCGCTTGCCGTCGTCGTCTTCGAGATGGTATACAATGCATGGCAAGGCAACGCAACGCAATGTCCCTGAAGGTGTGTCCACCTCTTTTTCTTGAGGGCCTGCGTGTCCCCCGCATGCCGTTCAACCGCTCATGGCCAGTGTCGTTGCCTTCGAGCGTGGAGGACTGCCGTTTTTTGCGCAATCGCCTCCAGTGTCGTTCGTTGCCTTCGTTTTTGGCTTGCGGTCGTTTCGCTGCCGGGGCTTGCCTGCCATCCGCATTCAAAACGCTGCACGTTCGCTTTCACCCCCGAGCCAAATTTACCTTGCCATTTTTGATCTTTGCTCTTCGCGCTCACATCCGAAGCTTATTTACCACCTCTGTCGCCTTTCAGAAAGCACTTTTCCTCAAATCCAGTCATGATCCGTAACTCACTCGCAGAGGTGCTCATGATGGCAGCCCAGAATCAGGCGAACCAGCCTGCCAACGGCACCAATCAGCCAGACTACGCCGCCATCCTGCGTGCCGCCTTTCCGCAGCAGTATGCGTCGACACCCGCAGGCCAGGTTGAAATCAAGCCGGAATACGAGGACCCGGTCCCATCGCCGTCGGATACCGTCGATCGCGCCGAGTCAGCCGCATCCACGACGGATAGCTTGCCGAAGGAGCACGAAAACGAGAGTCTGAAGCGACCTGCGGCCATTCAGGAGCTGCTGTTGAGCAAACGGGCCAGGTTGAGCAAAACTGTGAGTCACTTTTGTTTTTTTTGCATTAATTATGTCATTTTTGATCCTTCAGACCATGTCCTTTGACAGTACCATTGCCATCAAAACCGAAAACTCCTCCAACGAAGACACCGAGTCGTCGTCCTGCACCGATTCCTTGACGCCATGTTCACCCCCGTCCTTCGACCCGATCTCCATCTTTCTCGACTTCCAGAGACAGATTCTCGCCCCAGGCCAGTTGCTCCATGCTCGAATCCCGACCACCAGCATCACCAATGGCGCGACTGAACACCCGAACACGTACCTCGTCGCCGACAGCCAGGTCTTCACCCAAGTCCCCAGCCGTCTGACCCTTCTGGCCCATGTCGAAAAGCACGACATGACCGTCGGTGAGATCCGTCGTCGTGTCATGGGACCCGAGTCCTTCAACTTCAGTGCTCTCGGCGCACTCCTCCGACGGGCCAAACTGCCCTCCCGAAGCAGCCAACTCTCCCAAGACCTCGCCAAAGTCGGCCTCTCCGTGGCTCGTGGCCGTCGTCGCTCGGGTGTCACCACGTTTTCGTGCTTGACCGAAGGCGATGCAACGAAGTTCGCCCGTGATTTCGATATCGTCACACAAAACTCGCTCCCAGTGGTGCCGTTGGCCGAGAAAGCTTCGGATGATTTCCTCGACACGTGCCTTGATGCTGTGGGTATGCACAATGTGGACACGGTCATGAAGGAGCGTCGTCGTCGACTGGAGCATACCCGTGAAATGGTCAAGGAGTTTATGGACTTGTTGGACATGGATCGTAGCCCGGTTTTGGATCAGGTATGTTTTAGCAATCGATAAATTTGTCAGTTTGTGAAAGTTGCGTTTCAGAACCCCGAGCCTATCTTCCCCGAAAGCCTCCAAGACGAATTCTCGACATTTTCCATGCTGACCCACGGATTCGGCGTTCCGGGTATCAAAGTCGGTGTCAAAGCATTCCAAAACTTTATCGACTTACAAATTGCAAACTTGACTATTAGCTAGTCCTTCTCATTGGTTGTACTGGGTTCTTTGTTTCTTTTTTGGTTTTTGACTACGAGGTAGGTAGTTTACGTTTGGCATTTATATAGTTAAGTCCTTTTAATGTTGAGTTTAATAAATACAAAAGTTTATCAATTTGTCAATCTATCTACATAGCATCCAAAATGTCAAAATTGTCAATTGGTGATTCAGTGAAAGGTGCCACCGGTTTTTAAAATGTTCTTTAAATTTAACGAAAACATAACCCCATTTCGTACCGATCGGTCCAATTTTTGTCCTTTTTTCAACCAACGTACAAAGCAATGATGCCGCCGATTGTCCCAGTCCCTGGAAAAGCCTGGGAAAGCTTACTCCCACCACCCATCACGAGATACCTCTTCAATTACTCATCGAAGTGGCATTGCTATAAATTGACTGAATAAAAGCCCTTCGGCTGTTTTCAGCAATCACAGTCTTCAATTGTCTAAATTTTGTTCATTTTGTGTGAATTTGGATTGATTGTCACTTTCAAGTCTACTGAAATTATGTCCAAAACCAAATCTCAAGCCAATAACATCGTCAACTGGCACAGTCCACACGTTCAAAAATTGTTCGATGAAAAGAAGAAGAAAAACTGGTCACCAACAAAGCTTCTGAACGAGATTGAGAAACTAACTGGAGCCCGTCCGGAGAGGAAGATTACCCAGCAACAGGCTCGACGGTACTATGAAATGCGTGAGAAAGTCAAGAACAGTGCCAAATCACTGGAATTCAATGCTGATAGAATAGCAAATGACAAAATTTCCGATAGTCCGATTCTATCGCAGTCCGTTCCTGATTATTTCAACTACAATGCTATGCCATATTACGATCTTCCAGTGTCAAATGATCAGTCATGCAATGAAAACGACAATGTTCAATACTACTGGTATTCCACCACTCCATCAGTTGAAACATGGAACGCCTATGATCACGAGCAAAACTACAATTATGGTCAAGATTGCCACACACAACAGACTGACAATCAGGCTCGTTATCGATTTCGGTACAGTTTTGAGTCTGTTGTACAATTTTAGACATACTGTGACTACTACTTTTATAACTCTTATGATCCAATGTTTCCTCATAGTGCCGAAGAAAGCCCACAACTCATGCTTAACGACACCATCGATAAAACTGAACAATCGATTGAACAACGACCAAAAACTTCGACATATCCAATCATTCAAATCTCCGAAACAGTCACTCTTACAGTTTTGGAACCTAAAATGTAAACTAAAAAATAAACCTTTTCCGTTTTCGTTCGCATTAGTAACCGTAAATCCTGTAATGCTATATTTATTCCTTGCAAAATAAATAAGTTAACCTATAAGCAAACTAAATTCTCACATCAGATCAAAGTTCAATCTCACGCACAATCGATGGCATGTATCGTTTGATGGCCGTCGTCGCATGATGAGCGGCATCGCAATACAAGGATACGCGTCGCTCTGTGTCATACACGTCACAGAATTTGGGGCCACAAAAGTAGTTTCTGATGCTGACAAGTTTGCATTTCCGACAGTTATTGACGGATTTGAGGACCCGATCCCAACCCGGATCGACTTCGGCTTTATAGTCTTTCAACGGCCTCGCATAGAGTGATAGATCAGGTGCATTCAATCGAATTGGCTTTAGAAGGTCTTGTGAGTTAAGCAGACCGCCAGTTGGTTCAATAATAATCAGCTTTTTGGTGTAGTTGCTGATCATGGCCCAATTTTCACGCATGGCATCTACCAGCGGATCGTTTTGGGGGTCAAGCGGCGGCTTTTTAAAAATCGGTGTCCCCCAATACCGCTGATTAATGATAACGATATCAGGTTTAACGTCGGCCAAGGTTCGTGGCAAGTTATCGGCTATATCTTTGCAGTATTTGGCATAAGGCGTTTTTTTGTGAATCACGCAAGTACTTGCGGTTGCGACGATCAGTTTCTTGTATTTGTGTTTTGCAGCGTCAGCAAGGCTTTGAGCCATGTACATTGAATAACTGTTTCCAGCCATCAGTACAGTTAAACTGCCAGTTCCCTGAAAAAAAAATTAATTTACTTTTAGTCATTGTTTTAGCGACGTGAACTTACATTGTATTCGCACAGAAACTGAACAAATTTTCGATTTTCCGATTCCAGCCATGGCATATTTGGCTGTTTGCAGCTTTGCTGGGCTTTAAACTCTATTTTGCACCGTGCAAACAAATTTTCATTTAAGTTGAGATAGTTTTCAGGGCTTCCAAACTAAAATGGTATGCAATTGGGGGATAACGTCTCCTGCGCACACTCGCGCACCCGTGGGCGCCCGTGCGCACCGGTTAAAATCTGCGCGAAAGTTAACAGCTTTACTTACCATGTCATGAATAGTATTTTGATTATAAAGAATTGCAATGGAAGCTACATAGAGCAACAAAATGACAGCATAAATATGTTTTGCAGGCTGTTTTGATAAAGGTTTTTCGAATAAAGTATACTGTACCATGCCCAAAAGAAATATTACAAGGAGAAGCGCAAATATGTCTGCAATTCAGTTTGATGAGACGTAGTTTTGGTATAAACTTACAAAACGACTTGAAAAAATCAAGATATTTGGCAAAAACAACCAACGGCCAATGCACCAGATAGACAGAATACGAAATGTCGCCAACGTAATGCAATGTCTTTGAGATTGTCGCTGGGATTGATAAAACCGTAGTAGCTTCAGTTCCAAATGCAATTACAATACCCGTCAGGATAGTTGAGAACAGTCTAGAGGCAATGGAGATGTTTTTTGCAACCGTTTCACTGATAAATGGCAGAAACACGAGCAATGACAACAAAACAACCGTCAATGTATGCTCCACTTTCATCCCAAATGAATTTGCGTTATGGGTGGATTCACTTTCTGGCTCTTCGTCAACCAGACGTGTGTATCCATTGTCTGGTGGCTTTGAAACGTAAAAAGCGGCCGTGCCGATCATAAACTGCCATAATCGGCAACCAACAAAGCCAAAAGACACGGCTTTATCCGTGATTAGGCATTGGGACGCCCAAGAGATGCCACCAATTAGACTAATCAATAACAATGGTCTCGGAAACTTAGCCACGGCCCATAAAATCAGTGGAGCAAACACGTAATACTGCATTTCGATGCCGAGTGACCACGTGTGTAACAGAAACTTGTAAAGATGGGCACTGTCGAAATATTGCTGTTTTTTCCAAATAGTTTTTACATTTGTACCAATTCCTAGGGCCCATATGGCATCCTCCTTCAAATCTATGAGATCAGACCGAGTCAAAACAAATTGACAGCCGAGTATGGTGCCGAAAATGGCCAAAACATAGGTCGGCAGAATGCGTTTAGCTCGGCGATTGTAAAAGTCGACCAAAACAGTGAAGTTGAAGCCCCCATTGGCTGTGGAACGTGACAAAATCGATGTCATGAGATAACCTGAGATCACGAAAAAGCTGAAATTGACTGATAAAAATTGAAACAAAGGTAAACAAACTTACACATCGACACCCAAATACCCCAATGGAAAAACCTGAGGCCATAAGTGAAATCCAAGAACAGCAAAGATGGCCAAAGCTCGTAAGCATTGGATATCTCTTCGAATGGCACGAGCAAACGGCTTGTCTGTAGTCATTCCGTATACGAGCAACGTTTGACAGAATCAAGTAAACTCGAGAATAACTCGAAATGGTTCAGCCCGGAGGCGTTTTTAAACCTACGACTATTACTTATAAAAAACCAAGTGATCTCCGACATCAGTGCGACGCACAAAATACTCCTAGTAAAAACAAGTTTAGATATGTACTATCTCTATTGATAATCCGTACCTTTTTTCTTTCAGCGGTACAAAACACAACTTGCGCATTATCTGGTCAATCTTTGTATCTCTAATTAAGAGGTCAGCGTGACAATTTACACTGGAAAACGTAAGTTTGTAAACCGTGATTGATGTTATCAGATATCTGGAGTAAAGTAAAGTGTGTTTATTGAGAATCGCGATGCGGAAACATCCGGATTTTCATAGTAAAAAAATTTAGGGCTTTTATTAGTTGTCGAAAAAACGAAGTGTCACCTTTTATTTAACAAAATCAACAGTTAACAAATACATATACTTAAAAAACATAACATGAATTATAAAGTCAGCTTCCAATTTGCCTGATAAGTCCATTTGCCAATTGCGGATTGTCAGTAAATAACCAAGGAAAACGGCTAACAAAATGTTGTCGGAGCTCAACGAGTTCACTGTCACTTTTCACAATTCCATCAGACTTACATGCATGTGGTGGTGGTTCGATGCTGTGATCGGTTTCTTTTGCATCTTTGGTTTTTATAATGTCGGTGCAGATGTGTTCGCAGGCAGTGGTAATCTGAAGAGACAAAATTAGGCATCGGAAAAGGTGCAATAGTAGACTTACTTCTTGTTCGGTGTATGCTTCTTGTAATTCTTTCTTTAATTTCAACATTAGAGTCTCGATTAACCTTTCAGTGGAATCCGATGCAGCAGTAATGAGGCTATGTTCATGTTTGAGTAGAAAGAACGCTTTCACTTTGGTGCCGATGCGGAAGTTGGATGTCTTCTGCAAAATACTGATAAAAGTATGTTCAACTTCAGAAAGCGTAAAGAAACATACCGGCAGAAAACGGTCAGAAACCTGGTCAAACATGGCCCAATGCCGTCCACATTCAGCCAATGTGCACAGATAGACGATGTTCGTAAGATGCTCCAAACCGGAAACAATGTCGTCATCGTATTCCGCGACAGCCACCGTCGTCGTCCATAGATTGATTTGATCCGACAGCGATGGAAGGTCTTCCTTCAGCCCTGCCAATGCTTCCTTGACCTGAGACTGAAGACCCGCCCGCATCGCACAATGGACCATCGCGTCGAGGGTTTCACGTCGCCGACCACCCTTGTGGTCCCAGTTGTCGAGAATCTTCCGATAGACGGCATAGGCTTCGTTGTATTGGCGCTTCCAGATGAAATAACCCGCTTGTTTGTGCAAAATGTCGAGATCATCCACGAAAAAGCGGATTTCATCGGTCGGATTCATGAACCAGTCCCCGAGAAGGAACAACTGTCCAGGTTGGGCATCATTGAAACGAGGTTCTTTAGCTTCGGATTCTGATTCGGACGTTGATTCGTCGGCAATGTCGAATTGAGCGAGCATGGAGAGGGTTGATTCTTCGGAATCCATTTCTCTAAAACTTCTGATAACTACAGACCTGTAAAATTATGCAACGTTCGGTAGTTTTTGGTCGCATTAACCGTTTTCGCACACGTCAAATAACTAAACTACAAGTCTCATCCCTATAGGGAAAACTAAGATTTATAAAACTCAAACAACAACGATAAAACAAGAAAACAATGTCTAAATACTATCCTATTTCTTTGGCGAGTCCTTTTTGGCATCTTCTATCTGCTTCTTGCGGCTGGCAGTCATGCATTCACGGAAGCCATGGAGCTGAAAACAGTAAAATGTAAATTTATAAAAATTACAGGTACTGTAAACAACCAACCTCACGCTGGCACTTGCGCCAATCATTCTGTTCGGACATGCAATCAACAACGGCAATGTGGCCGTCCCAGCAGCCAGAATCTTTGATCAGACGCTCGACACGGTCCTCTTCATCCTTATCCTTCGCCCATTCAGAAGTGCCATGTGCAGGAACGCCTGGGGGACGCGCGGCTGTCTTTGGGGGCTCGGTCGGATTCAGCTCTTCCGTAGCTTTGGCCATGGTTTTGGGGTACTGTAACATTATGATTAGGCTACAGTAAGCCAACGGAAACAGATAGAGATAAATTACGGCTTCAAACCAATTGATGAAATGTCAAAGAAACGTTTAAATGAGATCTCTTTATTCAAATTCAAGCATTTGGAGTTGTCCAAACAAAAACCCGATCCCGTGAAGCCGTCAAAACACACGCTTTTTTCGGATGAACCGTCAAAGAATGGATGTACTTCGCAGGAGCATGGTCCAATCTTGCTTTGATTTTCATCGAAATAAAATCATAAATGTAAGCACAAGAATCCTCGCTGCCAGTGACGACTTCATCATTCGACGGCAACACACCCGCTTCAATCCGGAATTCACCACAAGTATGGCCCTTGTATTCGGCCAGTGGTTCACCATTAATCTTTTCAATGAGCTTCAGCGGCTGTCCGATACTCGCTGCCAGCACGCATTGGTTATCATCCGTCAGATGGACATCCGTCACAGCCGCTCCTAAGTCCGTCACCGACAGCCATCCTTGTCGAACATCATACAGCCGCATCTTGTGATCAGCAGAGCCCGTAACAATCTGTGAACCCGTCATATCGAGACTCAAAACAGCATCGGTAGCGTCGTCGATGGTTTGGACGACTTCCCGGCGATCACGGAGGTCCCAAACGATCAAACTGCCTTCTTGACCGGCCGAAAACGCAAGACTGCTGTCGTCATCAAAGGCGACAGCGTTGATCCAGCTGCCATGGCCTCGGAACCGCTTCAGGAGTTTGCCGGATTCAACATCGAAAACTGAGGCAATCTTGTCGAGACCACCAGCCAGAATCATCGAATTATCGGCACTGCTGTCGACGGCACGAACCTCACCACCACAGCCGGTGTAATTGTGGAGCAGGGCGGCATCGTAGGGGTTCCAGAGACGGACAGATTTGTCGACACCGCCGGTTAGGGCGTAATTGCCGTTGTCTGAAATGATTGGCGTTGAAACAGCGCTTTTTAAGTGTGGTAAACTTACTGTTAAATCGGACAGTGCGCAAAGCACCCTGCTGACACGCGAAACTGTGAGACAACTTTGTTGGAAGCGGCTTTGATGTGGATGGCTCCATCTACAGTATACCAATTAAGACCAAACAAATTTGAAACTTTATGTCAATATTGTTAGCGAGTTTCAACGCTAAATTTCTCAAAAACAGTTAAAATACATCCGTCCTCCGCCTCTTTATTTACAACACAACATACTGTAGACAATAAAAAAAACAAAAATCTCTCATTCGGAATAACTTTGGTAAATACTGATATGGTTATGGTTAAAGCAATAGACAAATACAACAAACAAAACCGTCTTCATTGCATGATAGTAACAACTCTTGCCGGATTATCGGTAAGGAATGCGCGGGCGAATGATGTCATACATATTAGGACCCAAAGACAGGTCCACTTCCGGTTCATCCGGTTCACCACGTTCAAGCACTCCACGATGCCGACGTTCAAGTCGTTCAAGATATTCACGCATCTCACGCTCTTCACGCCTTGGTCGAGGCCTCCGCACGACGGGGTAGCACGTGATACACGAGCTGTGAAGAAGCACGATGTTTGATTGGGCCCGGGGGTCGATTTCAACATTCTCGGCCACGTGTGACCATGGCAGCGGTTGCAGATGGGAATGACGGCACCAACGCTTCGGACGGAGTTTGCCACAGTCATCGCAGCGGAAGAGCTCGTCTCGCATATCTGCTCTTATGTTCAACGGCAGTTTATCACGTCCTGGTCGATTGTCGTAGGCCACCGCGCTCGCGATGTCGTAGAGACGTGGTACACCAAACGATGAAGGAATTGGTCCGAGCGGTGCGCCGATGGCAGTGCTAGCGAGATTGCAGAATCGGAGGTTGCGCATTTCGGCTTCGTGGTACTTGATGGCGGTGCCGCTGCAGTTGAGGTTTCGGAGGCTGCGGCAGTGGAGGAAGAGCTGAAAAGTGGTGTTTAGCGTTGGAATCAAATTCAAAAGAAACCAACATCGCCAGGAAGGGCATTCAAAACGGCATTCCGCGCAACATTCAGCGTCACCAGCCGTCGCAAATCGCACAAAGCATCGGGAATCCGGTGAAGGTTGTTGTCCGCCAGATGCAAGATGGTAATATTCTTCGGAAAGGCATTCACAAACGAGAATGGCAAATGTGTCAGGTTGTTGTTGGAAAGGTTGAATGCATTCAGGTTTATGAGTTTCCCAATCTCCTCAAACTTCAGCCATCCGAATCTGTCCATGGCGCCGAGGTTGTTTTCCGTGAGATCGAGCAGCGTCAAATTGGCCAGCTTGAACCAACGGCTATCGACAGACTTCAGGACCCTCGTGTTGATAGTAAGCGTCTCGATGAAGGGGCCGAATTCCTTGTTTGCAGCATATTGGGCCTTGCTCTTGATTTCGACGCTCGTGCGGACATCGGTGACTCGCGCCACCGGAGGGCCTTGATGATCGACGGATTCCGGCCCCAGACGACCGCTGTTTTTGAGGCCCATGATGGTACGACTTAGCTTGAGCAGGAGTTTTGTGTCGGTTGCCTGGGGAATTTCAACTTAAAAAAACAAAAACAACCCAAAATAAACTCACGTTAGACACAAAAATCTGCACATTCGGCGAACTCAAGGATATCGTGAGCTTTCCAGTGTTGACAAACTTGTCATGAACGGTGTTAATGTTGTCCTTGGTGACACGATACACCTTGTTCGCTTTGTTGTTAGTGCCGCCAAAGTTGAGCGTCAAACGTAGCGCTTCGTCACGGACTCGGGCCACTGTCAAGCTGCCCGGCTTCGGTTTGGACGGCTTACTTTTGCCTACGGAGCCTTCATCGTGACTCAGCTTACAGTTTATCAACATGGCTTCCTAAAAGTGACACACAGATTAAGTAAAGTGAGTGTACCATCAAAACAGTAAAGGTATAAAAAGGTCTTAACAACCTCAACCATCGCCATGACAACACCAAACAAAGATAGGATTTATTCGAAATAAACAGGGTATCTAATACAAGCTAAGTATACTCTCTCTCACACAGGAAACTCAAAAATAACGAATGATAACACCGCCCCACTTTAGCTCGAAGTGGCGTCGACGTTTTCAGCGAGAAGTGTGTCCAACAGGTACTGGGCCTCACGGTTGGCACGGCTCAAAATGTACTCGGACAAGGCAAGTTGAAGCTCCTGTGGCTGACGGGCAAGCTGTATAGCGCGTTCGAAGCATTCAAAGGCCTTGTCGTAGTCTTTGCTGAAAGGGCACGCGCATGGGGTAAATTGTGGGGTACAAAGTGAAAGTAAAAAGGATGTGACTCACTTTCCGGCGCAAATTTTAGCATAGGTAGCCTGGGCTTCAAAGTTGTTGGGGTCACGCTTGCAGAGCTCGATAAAAACGGATGTCATGTGCTCGAGATTATTCGACTGGGGAGCGGACTTTGCACGTGTCAGGGTCTTCAGCATGATGAACTCGGACAGGTCAGGGTAGACGAGGAGGCCTTTGTCGAGAATTTCGATGGCGAGGGGGTAGTTGTTCGAGTTGGCGTGGATCTGAATGACGAAATGACATCATAAGACAGTTTAAAATTGAAGAGTGTGACTCACGTTGCTCAAAACAGTGTACGTGAAGATCGGAGCCCGGGAATGATTGTTCAGAAGACGCTCCATCTCGAGGATATGGTTGTGGATACGGCCCATGTGCTGATCCTCACAGGCTTGGGTGAACTCGAAGTGGGTACGGTAGAAGCGAGCGTAGGGGTGTTCGGGGTTCTTGGCCAGGACGACATCGAGGGCTTGGTTGGCACGGCCGAGTTGACGGTGCAGGATGGCATTGGCAGCGAATCCGAAGCGCGGGTCGGTGTTTGTGGGGCACATGTCTTCAGCCTTGTTCACAAAGACTTCGGATTCTTCCAAAGTGCGGGCAGAAGCGGCCTGGATGTTGTAGACGGAGATGGCGTAGGGGAGGTACTGCTCCTTTTCTTCGATGGCTGAAAACACCTTTTTAAAAAGCTTCAAAAGATAGTTCAAAACTCACGCAAAGCCTCATAGTCCTCCCAGAACTTGGTGACCCAGTCATTGACCTTCTTGAGGTTGTTGTGGAACGTGAAGAAGCGAGCAGCGAGGACGGCAGCGGGAAGTTTCTCAGCGCCTTCGGCTTCGTCGTATAGAGCAATCGCGGCCGGGGCGACATCGTCATACTTGCGCAACTTGATCAGGGAGTATATCTTCTTGATGCCAGTTTCCTCTTCAGACGGCAAATGGTTTGCAACTGCATTGACAATGGGGTCAGCGACGACACTGTACTTCAACCACTCAAGGACGGCAGTTTCGGGGATCGGGAAGTCGATGCCAGACAAGCGTTGCTGCGTGATCTCCTGCATTTCCTTCTCGCACAGACGCTTGTGAATGTGCTCCAACTCGGGGAGGAACTTGTCCAACAACTTGGATCCGGGCTCGATGAGGGTGATGAGCGTGAAGTCTAAAATAGAATATATCAGTCACACAACCTTTATAAATGTTGAAAAAGGCTGAAAAGTGCCAAAAAAGCCCAAACCAACCTCGCATGGCCTCCTCATCCTCATTCAGCTTGGCATGAACCTGAGCACGCCGAACGATCGCCTTCGTGTAACGTGGATTGATTTCGATGGCCGTCGTGCAGGCAAGGATGCACTCGGGGTATAATTCCTATAAGCAGTCATCGATTAAGCCATCAAAAACACGACTCAGAAAACGCACAAGCTTCTCCAAGCACGCGGCTGCGTTTTGGTGGCAAACGCTCTTCAACGTGGTTTCCTTCTCGTCGCAGAGCTTCGCTGCCTGTCGGAAGTTCTCCAACGCTTCATCATACTTCTTCTTCTTGAAGAGCTCGTTGCCGGCTTCCTTGAGGCGTTCAGCTGGGGCTGAAAAACACAAATTATATATAAAAACCCAAAGTTTTAAGAGAAAAACCAACACTTCGGGGCAGATTTGCTCGATCCACTTCCTGACTAAAATAACAACATCATAGGTCATGTTGATAAACAAAAAAGGATGCAAAAACATACGGAAGAACTATCGCTGAAATGCTTGTAAGCAAAGTACGCCGCCGTGCCCACCAAGGCCGTACCACCGACGATCGCGGCACCCTTCACGAGTGGCGACAGTTTTGTTCCCTCAGGCATGCTAGAGGGATTCGTTCGAGGCTAAAATAGAAGCTAAATAGGCGATAAGATGTTTCAAAATACAAATAGAAACGTGATAAAAAAGAACATTCGAAATGGGTTCCGCGATAAAGCCCCATTGGCGATGGGAACACTTTGCCAAGGATGAGTGGCTTTTGGAGTTTTTGAATGGACTGAAGTTTCAATAACAAATTAGTCAATGACAGACAACTTTGCAACAATTCTGTGTTTTGATATTATAGAACTAAGGATTGTTTAATATTGTGAAAAGTAAAACAACCGAAACGTTAAAATTGTTAAAGTAAATCGAGAATGCAGAAACTTAACAGTTTATCACGACAGTCAAAAAGTAAAAACAATAACATGTGTGATAAAACATAACAAAATTGTTAACAAAAAGGGTTATTAACAATTGTAAAAGTAAACTAGGCGTACTAGCAGGGATTAAAAGATAACAAAGTGCAAAACAAAAGTGGTCAAGATCAGCAAAATAAGATGGTCAAAAAACAAAGGAAAAGCTCATCGGTGTCAACAAAGTCACCGGATACATCACGAAAAACCTTACAAGTGGTGAAGGTTAGCGCCGTTGATGCTGTATTCCGAGCCCGAGGTCGTGGCTTCGACGGCACTGTCGTGCTCATGCGGCGGCGAGACGTTGACGACATCGATGAAGGCCTCGGATCTGGCGGCCGGGATGGGGGCCTCGTTCTCGAAGCCCATGTGGAGCCCCTCGTCCTCGACGGCATCGTCATCGTCGGACAGTTCGTCGTCACTGTCCTCATCGGAAGAGGTGTCACGGACCGGCTGGAGGATGCCACGCGCGATGAGCTCGTCCTCGGTCATTAACTGCATTACAGCGGCAGCATTCTCTACGCGCTCCGGGATGTAGACACGGTAGACGAGGCCGTCACGGTTGGATTGGACCTTGGCAATGCGGACGAGATCGTAGCAGCGTTCGCCGTGGAGGGTTTTGATGTGCTTGCGGAGGGAGGAGGGGTCCGTGTAGGTCTTGTTGCAGCTGACCACGATGCACATGAAGGGTTTCTGAAGCTTAATCTGCATCATACTTCGTTATTAGAATTGATAATGTGAAACTTACAGCCGTGCTATGAGTACGGGACTGATGCTTGGCGCGATCCGAAGCATTGCTGAAGGCCTTGGAGCAGCCATCGAACTCGCAGGCATAGGGGCGTTCGCCGGTGTGGGTGCGGATGTGGGTCTTGAGATTCTCGAGGCGGCTGTAGCGCTTCTTGCAGTTGGAGTACTGTAACAATGCCATGAGTTTTCAATAACGCTAGTAAATGTCAACTTACATAGCAAATATGCGGACGTTCACCCGTATGACGACGAAGATGAAGCACCAACATGTACTGAGCATTGAAAGCCCGAGCCCGGCCGCACGGAGTCCACTTGCAAGCCCATTCCGCCGCGTTCGCGACGTGTTCCTCGACGACATGCTTTACGAGGCTCTGAATGCCACGGCAGACCTTGTAGCACTGATCCCAACAACAATGCTGCGGTTCTTCGTCGTCATCGATGGGTACATCATAAATGGCATTGGTGTCAGTCTGACGGGGCACGACAGCACGACGAGACGGACCATCGCGGCTGGGATGGTAGGGGTGAACTACGGTAGTCCTAAAAACCCATCTCAACCGACTGCTCAGAAAAGCGACAAAAATAAAAAACTCACGGACGACTACGCCTCGGATTGCCAACAGGAACAGCCTGCAGAAGATCAGGAGCAAGATTGCCATAGGCCATGATGCCAACCATAGTCATGGTACCGGTAATGTTGGGCTCGTCGTGATTCGAGTCACCGAAGATCTTGGCGACGACCTCGGGAGTGTAGGTGGCTAAAAAAAGAGTTTTAAGTGTCAAAAATCAAAAAGTTGAAGTTTTAAAACTTACTTTGCGAGACAGGCGGCTTCACGGGCAACGGAACGGCTAAAAAGGCGTAATGAATCCCAAAAAAGTCCAAAACTTGGCTACATCGAGTGTCAGAAAGGCAAAAACCACATAACTACAGTATCCACTCCGCGAAAAACAATAAAAAACTATTCGATTCCAAAGAAATAGCCGAACAACCATCAAAAGATACATTTTTTACAATCTTCTGAGTCATTGATCGTCTATTTCTTCAAAATCAATGTGTTTTTTATTGTTTTTCGCAAAAGGGATACGGTAATTATGAGATCCTCGCCTTCAAAAGCGTCAAAATTTGTTAATTTCCAGCCTTAACCCAAATTTTTACACAAACAAAACCAACCTTTGTTCTCTTTCGTCTGACCCCGAACAACTCCAACCTCCTTCTCGAGCTGCTTCTGGTCAACCATGCGCCCGATCTTGGCGATACGCTCAACCATGGACAACTCGTCCCAGGCCTTCGCCGGAAGTTGGCTCTTCATTTCAGGGACCATGATAATCGGTTCCGGAGCGGGGGCAGCAGCAGCATTGCTAGACGACGGCCCGTCATCGCTCTGGATCACAAGCGTCGGGAAACTGTCGTCGGAGTCGTAGTCCTCGACGTCGGGCTGGTTGCCTTCCAAAATGTTACGATTGACGACGCCGTCGAAAAGGCGGTCCATCTCGGGGTTCTCAAAGTGCTCCACCTCCTCCACGTTACGGTCGTCAAAGTGGGCGTTTTCAGCCGGATCCATCGCGCACGGGTTA
Source organism: Panagrellus sp. LJ2284 (assembly GCA_024447225.1). Classification (NCBI taxonomy): domain Eukaryota; kingdom Metazoa; phylum Nematoda; class Chromadorea; order Rhabditida; family Panagrolaimidae; genus Panagrellus; species Panagrellus sp. LJ2284. The sequence continues at coordinate 8,874,635 of JAMRYC010000004.1, forward strand.
GATTGTGAGCAGTGTGGGGTGGTTATGGTAACTGGAAAGGGCATCCGAGTTTTGGAAATTGGATAATCTTATTTTCGATTCGCGCGACTAGGAAAGGCACGAGTCTACCCCAAAAGTTGTGAAATCGAAAAAATACGAAAACAATTTAATTTGATTTTTTAATTTTAAAACGAAAATTTGCACTAAATTTCGAAATCGTGCGTGAAAACGTCGAAAAGTGGACATAATGGAGCCTAATTAGTCAGATTTCCACCCCGACGAAGAACCCTAATAATAGGCCTATTTCGACGCGTGATCCCCTAATCCTAAAATGGTACGAATAGAAGCTGGCCCTAACGATCAAAGACCGATTCGAAGGTACGCGAAGAAAGCGCCGACGAAACCGACCCCCCGACCAGTTTTGGCGCCAAAGCGCAGACGACTGGTCCCGCCTGTGCGTGCACGTCGCCACACCGGACGGACACGCGCGGTGATGGCACGCAACTTTGAACTGTCGCCACGCCTTCGTTGTCACCGCAACGCATCAAAACGCAGGCCAAAGGAGAACGAGAGAACAATCAACCTGCCTGGCAATTATGAGAGGGTTGCGACGGCAGAGGGTTTTGATTTTGGTGGGCGCAGTTCGAGTGCGGCGGTTACGAATTGCGAAATTGCAAATGAGTTGTGCAATCGGTAATGGGCAGGGGGCAAAACAGAAAGTTAGACCCAAAAATGAGCAGAAACGGACCACCGATGATATCTCACAATGCACGTGCCATGAAGATAACGAAAACTGCGCGAAATCAGCCAAGCTTGAAGTACGCTGTGATATCTGATTTGAAAAAGGGGACGAAAACGAGCATGGCACAACCCAGCGGGCTGGTGCACCGATACCGGGCTAAAAAGTGGCGTCCGTGCTGACCCGCTCTCTATTTATAGCAGCTGCCTGACACTACCTCAAGCCGACGCAGCAGCCTGGTGAGCATCTAATCGTACTGTAAAATTTGAAATTTAAGCGGGAGAGGCTGTCAACGCTGCTGCGGGTCGGCGCATGGGCGCGTGCGTACGCAAGTGCAGGTTTGAGGAAATGTCGCAATTGAGGGTCATTTCCGTGGGCAATCGGGATCTTTCCAATCTTGAACTGTTTATGGAAGCTGTTTGGAACGGCCAATTATTGACCAAATTTAATAAATTTACAAAAACCGTTCAAAAAACGACCATTGCCACGGGCAACAACAGACACAATCAATCGTTTCAGTCATTTATTGGAACGCACATTGAAACGACAAAACTTGGATGTCCGTTTTTCTGGCAAAAATGGATTCATTGCAAGGAAAATTCAATTTTTGTAAAAGTAGTTTGAATCTCGAACAATCCTTTTTTTCGAAAAAAAACAAACAAAATGAAATTAGCATACTACAAGTAACGCTCTACAGTCAAAAGTCAATCTTCTTTCATTCAACTCGAAACCATGTACAGTGTCAAGGTCTTTCTGTGCTTTGTGGTTATCATCGCAGTTTGTGAATTGAAAACTGCAGTTAGGAAGAAAACCCGCCTAGAAGAGTTTTACGAGAGCGCCGAAGTTGTTATGATGGCCGTCGATCCCTATGAGTACATTGTGTATAAGAATGAGAACTTGCCGAAAATGGGTAAGCTTTTTTTTGAAGTTTTTGGAATTGTCATTTCTTTTCAGTCAAAAATCTGTACGTAACCATGCTTACCGAAATGACCATATTCTTCTACAAATCGGATATAAAACAGCCCGTAATCCTCAATTTCACTTCCTCGTTCAATGAAAGCCACTATTTCCAATTCAAAATCGACCCAAAAACCTGGACCTCAAAAGGCGCAATGAAATACGTTCAAGAGGATGGCGAAATGACAAAGTTTGTAGCGTGTTTTCTCGGGCCAGTATGCGACAAAGTAAGATTTTGCTTTTTAAAGTCATGAAAAATTACTTTTCTGTTTTAGAATCCCGTGCCATTGGTATCCCCTTTTGACAATTTGGAAATTTATGGCCCTGATGCCCCTGCATTGCTGCGAATCTTTATTAATGGCATCAATGTCAGACGAAACAAGCACCCTAACCTCAACCGGTCAATAAAAGTACATAATTATAAGAAAGTGTTTAACTTAACATCCAATGGACGACAAGAATTTACCTGCATGTTGCAATTCAACTATAACCTTTTTAATTTTTGGTCTGATCAATTTCGTTACGAACCGGTCAAGATTTACAATGGAAATAGTGATAAAGCTCGTTTGACGCTGGTAGCGTTGCGATATTTTGTGGTAAGTTTATAATTTTTTTATCGAGTGTGGTGACTTTTTTTTCAGTTTGTCGTTTACATCGATAAATACGGCCACTACCCTGAAAAGACAGTCTTTCTCCCTTTTAAGGATGCAGTAGTTCACGCTTTGGCGAAGGGTAAGCCAGTGAAGACGATAAAAATACAGGCCGACGCAATTCATGCTTTTCAGTGTGATGATGAAGGAGAAGTACGTTTGTTTATGTTTTGTGTGTATTTAAACATTCTAACTGGATGCGTTACAGCCCTTCTTCGGTGAACCATTGTAACGTTAACTTACCGTAATCGGTGACGTTTGACAGTTTATAAAGAACGGCACTTCAAAGCGGTTGATAGGCGTTTTGTAAGGCAGTAATCAGTTTAAAAAAATAAAGTTTTTCTCCAGTTTTGTGTTTGGTTTTGATTATCGTAATTTTTATCAAAATAAGTTTATATAAGTATTTTTATTATGAAAAATACTGACACATCGGGCGGTAAACTGATGCACCCCTGAAGGGTTTACCCTTTGTTTTCGAAGAGAAATAGCCAATTAGGCGAATTTGACAACATGATGTGAAAGTTTGTCAACACTAAAAGTGTGTGTGCACGCCTTTCACAGTTTATTGACAAAATTTTTGACCGTCTTAACTGACCACTGATTATCTATCCAATTTCAATTAAAATTAATTTTGGAAGGGAAATGAACCTATTTGGTTATTTTGACAACGTGGTGTGAAAGTGTGTCAACACAAAAAGTGTGCTCACGCCTTTCACAGATTGTTGACCAATTGGTCGACAATTTTGACCACTGATCTAACCAATTTTCAATTAAAATCAATCTAGTCCTTTAGTTTGTCCATTTTCATCCATAACATCACACCAATACAACTTCTCTGCCCGGCCCATCTCGATATTGATCTCACTTCGGGTCAGTCGCCACCCACAACACAGTCCACTGCCACCGGCGATGTGCACCCAGGCAGTCACACCATTTTCGACATTGCTCATTTCCGTGATACCTTTCCTTGTTTTCCCCTCTTTATCACTTCTCCTCCAGCCATAGGCGGGTCGCTCCCCCTCCTCTCGAGAGGCTTACAACATCAGATGGGCCTGGTTCGATTGATCACTCCACTTTTTGACTTTGCTTTTATTTTAGTCGCTTTCAAACCTGTCAATTGATCAGTTTCCTTTCTGGGTAAGCTTGTCGTGTCTTCCTGGAACTTATTAACTTTCTATCATGCCGAAGGTTGAGGTTGGTCGGGAAAATATATATAAACTTTTTCAAATAACAGAGTTTTGTTTAGCAAAACGTATTCATCGCCTCCGCGGTCCGAACCCCCATCGCGACCTTCCGTGGCAGTTTCAAATCGCTGACATCAGTCGATCTCGGTGCCATCGTCGCCAAGGAAGCTGTCCAACGGGCCGGAATCACTGTGGACAAGGTTGAGGAGGCTGTTGTTGGGAGTGTTTTGACGGCGAACACGGGTCAGAATGTTGCGAGGCAGGTTGCTCTTAAAGCGGGTATGTTTATATATTTTTTCCTTCCAATTTTCTTATATTTGATGTTTAAGGCATCCCCGAGACCGTCCAAGCCTTCACCGTGAACAAAGTCTGCTCATCATCCCTGAAAGCCTTGATCTTGGCGACGCAAGCCCATCAACTCGGTTTGCACAAGGTTTCCCTCGTTGTCGGCACCGAATCCATGAGCAATGCGCCGTTCTATCTTGACCGAGCTGATCATGGTTATGGAGACATCAAGCTGGTCGATGGTATCCAACGTGACGGCATTTCGGATGCTCTTTTGAACGAGCCAATGGGCCTCTGTGCCGAGAAGACTGTCAAAGACTATGGCTTGACTCGTGAAGATCAGGACGCCTACGCTCTCGAATCCTACAACCGTGCCGCGAATGCCTGGACGTTGAAGCTCTACGAGAAAGAAGTCGTCCCCGTCGTTGTGCCGAATCCCCGTGGCGCCGATACCGTAATCACCGAAGACGAAGAATACAAACGCCTGAATGCCTCCAAAGTCCCAACCCTGAGACCCGCCTTCGTCAAAGACGGCACCGGCACCATCACCGCCGCCAATGCTAGCAGCCTCAACGACGGAGCCGCCGCCTTGATCGTCGTTTCCGGCACTTTCGCGTCCGAAGTCACACCCCTTGCCAGAATTATTGCCTACGCCGAAGCCGGTCGTGCTCCAGTCGACTTCACCGTTGCCCCCGTCGATGCCGTTCGCGACCTTTTGAAGTCGGCCAACCTCGCCGTCAACGATATCGCCCGATTCGAAGTCAATGAAGCCTTTAGCGTCACGGCACTGGCCTTCATCAAGGAACTCAACATCGACCGTAACCGCATCAACGTCCAAGGTGGTGCCGTGGCCCTGGGACATCCGATCGGCATGTCTGGAGCACGAATTGTTACGACATTGGTGCATCAGCTGGAAAGCGGTGCCTACGGTGTCGCTGCCATCTGCAACGGCGGCGGCGAGGCGACGGCCATTTTGGTGCAGCGTGTTTAGCCATTCCAGGAATTGTGATAAGGGGATTTTTGCGCGGTTGTGATAATTTATATATTTTATATCAGTTAGAGTTGAAAAGGTTGTCATATTGGTAGTGTCATTGATTAAAGTTTGCAAAGGTTGTATAAAATTTGAAAGAATGGAAGGATTGATTGAAAAAGGAGAGTCTTAAGGTAGTATTTTACCCGGTTTTTGACCTATCTTCAAGTTTATCGTTGTCATTGTTGCGGTTGGCGGAGGTTGTTTTCGACCGGAGATTGTTTTCGGTTTGGCGCCAGTTTGAAAAAACGAAGACAAACGGCCAAACAAATGCCGTGTTCATATCACCTGTGGCCGCACGACTCATCTTTTTTCAAACGCGCGCCAAACCGAAAACAATCTCCGGCCGCAAACAACCTCCGCCAACCATTGTTGCTCGGACCAATGCTCGGTGAACTCTGAAGCGTGTTGGTGTTTTGGGGTTGGGGGTTGCCCAGGCGTTGAAAAAGGTGTCACATTTTTGGGTTACCCAAATGGCTGTAAATGTCTTTTTTTGCCGCATTTACGCTGTTTCAAGCACTATTTTCAAAGAATTGTGTAAATACGAAGCAGACGTTGCAGTTTCTAGCTAAATGTAATGCAGATTTTGAGTTCCAAAACCAATTTCAACCTCAAAGAACGAGAAACTGTCCACAGCAATACGTACTCTTAAATGTCGCCCCTGGTCAATCCCCCATCCCACAACGATCACACATCACAAATCAATGCTCTCTCTGTCGACGTGCAACGACGTCTCTCTCGCCTCGGACAACCCCATGCTTTTTTCCGTTTCTCATTTCAATCTTTTGATCTTGAACGAGTCGGTCTTTTTCGCATTCTTTTCCTGAATTGATTTATTTCCAGCCAAAATGAGCTTCATCGCGCGTCGTCAGCTTTCGACCTCGGCCCAGAGGCTGGCCGAAATCAAGGTTTGTCCACCCATTTCGCTTTTATCCATCTTCTAAACCCAATTCCCCCTTTTCAGGAAGCCCTGATCCTCTCGGCCGTCCGCACCCCCATCGCCTCTTTCCAAGGCACCTACTCCCCGCTCACAGCGCCCCAACTCGGTGCCATTGCCATCAAGGGTGCCCTTGAAGCCGCGAATGTGCCCGCTGCCGATGTCCAGGAGGTTTTCATCGGTCAGGTGTGCCAGGCTGGCGTCGGTCAAGCTCCGGCTCGTCAGGCTTCCCTCGCCGCTGGACTCGATAAGGGCGTCGCCGCGACGACTGTCAACAAGGTCTGCAGTTCAGGATTGAAGGCTATCATGCTGGCCACCCAGCAACTCCAAACAAACCACCAACAACTCGTCATTGGCGGCGGCATGGAATCCATGAGCAATGTGCCGTTCTACATCAAGCGTGGCGTGACGACCTATGGCGGTTTCCAAGCCATCGATGGCGTCGTCAATGATGGCCTGACCGATGCCTATGACCACATTCACATGGGTCTGTGCGCCGAGAAGACGGCTAGCGAGTTCGACATCTCTAAGAAGGACCAGGACGACTATGCCTTGCAGAGTTATCAACGATCGGCGGATGCCTGGAAGGTGGGCTATTTTATTTTTAGAAGTTTGTGATAAAGTCGTTTTTAGGCCGGCATTTTCAAATCCCAAATCGTCCCCGTCGAAGTCAAAACTCGCAAAGGCACTGTCACCGTTACCGTCGATGAGGAATTCAGCAAGGTCAACCCGGAAAAGTTCCGCAATTTGCGTACTGCCTTCAAGAAAGGTAAATTTCGACTTTACAGTATGCCAACACAGTAACCCCATTCCAGACGGCACAATCTCCGCCGGCAATGCCTCATCTTTAAATGATGCCGCTGCCGCCGTCCTTCTGGCAACCCCCGAAAAGGCCAAGGCCCTCAATGTCAAGCCTCTGGCTAAAGTGATCACCTATGGCGATGCCGCAACAAACCCCATCGACTTCAGCGTTGCCCCAGCTCTGCTTGTCCCGAAATTGTTGGCCCAGGCCGGCTTGAAAAAGGAAGACATTGCCCAATTCGAGCTGAATGAAGCCTTCTCTTTGGTTCCGATTGCTGCCATCAAGAAGTTGGGCCTGGACCCTGCCAAGGTTAACCCTCATGGTGGTGCCGTTTCGCTTGGACATCCTATTGGGTACGTTTTTTCGCTATTCTTCTGAGCGTCTCGTCTTCCTGTGTTCAAATTTTGCCAAAAAATATTCAAAATAGTGGTTTCTGTTTAAACTGTTTTTACTTTTTTGTAGAAATTAAGTGTTTTGAAAGTATTTATTGACAGTTTCAATCCCACTTTCAGCATGTCCGGAGCCCGTCTCGTGACCCACCTGGTCCACACCCTCAAAGCCGGTGAATTCGGTCTCGCAGCCCTGTGCAACGGTGGCGGTGGAGCCAGTGGTATCATCATCCAGAAGTTGTAGACCTGTCCATCCATCTCTCTTTTGGCACCCTGACCCGCCAAAACCTAAACTACGTGTGTAAATTGCTCTTTTTTCCGTGAGTATTTCTCCCATCATTAGGCTATCTGTCTTTATTTCCGACAAACTTTTTGACGTAAAATTACTCATAATTTCAAAGTACGAAAAGAAATAAACTCTAATTATAAATTCTCGAACCAACCTTAACGTTTTACATACCCTATTATTCTTTTTTTACAAAGCAGACACTGGTGTGTTGAAACAAGTACGTGAAACATCAAAAGCTAGCCTATGTTAGCATAAAAAGTGAACTCGTATTCCTGGGTTTTTGTTGTGCAAGAAGCTATAGACAATATTTTTGTTTAAAAAGGCCTTCATTGGTAAGTGGGTGTTGCTTTTTGAAACTTTGAAGTCGCGGTTGGATAATTTCTGACACCCGGAAGTTTATTAAGTCAGAGGGCGGCGCCGGTTTGTTCCAAAGCTTCACAGTTCGACAGCCGTGTCGGTCGCGTTGAAGATAATATGCGCCGTCGGCATGTCATTTTCATGGATCGAATCATATCGTCGAATGGTAGTAGCCTGAGGCCATGGGCTGATCTGTTTGAAAGCGCGACGATACGGACGCAATAAGAAAGTTGTCAAAGCATTGGTAAGAGGGTGGGCACCGATGATCGCTTCGCCGACAATGAACCATCGGACGTCGATTTCGACGTGGAAGATGAAGCAGAGATCTAAAGAAACAGATTATGTCATTTGTTTATATTTGAAAGTTAAAAGTGCAAGCAACGTACTGGCAATGTAATACGGTGTTGCCAAAACGAGCGGCAAAAACGCTTGAAAGATGTATGTATAAACAATGGCTTTGTGTTGTTGCAATTGGCGGGGATTCATCGTTCTGCCGATCTGTTTTCGAGTTGTTTTTGACTGTCTTGAGACGATGTAGGACAGGACTATCAAATTGCAGATGAAAGAGAAGACGAAAAAGGATGGTGCCATCACGAAGAAGAAAAACTGAAACAAGTTTCCTTAATTTCGCATTTTCTTTTTAAAACACCCAAAACTTACGACATTGGTATATGGCGACATTCTAATGTAGCTAAACATGTAATCATACAGTACAGCTTCCTAAAACACTTCATTAATTTCGAAAATCAGGTAAAAGTAGCCAACCTGTAAAAAAAGATCATAAATAGCGACCAACATCGGTATGGCAAAACATGACCCAATAATTAGGCAAAGCGATTTCGTCTTTAATTGATAATTTTGACAAATGTAGAGCCATTGATCGATGGCCAACACCGGAAACAAGAAATAACACGGATAGGATGAGTTGTATAAAATTGTTCGTAAAAAGGATGCTGTGAAAAGTGAAAGACGGACCTGAAACCCAATTTTGAACTAAAAATGTTAAGAAATTGGCAAATAACTCACATTGTTATGAACAGCAAACAAATAAACCCCATTTAAAATCAGAAACCCGGCCAATCCGAACAAATTTGCCAATGTCATCCCAAGTGCAGGGATCTTCACTCTCGATGTTATCAGGCCGGGCTTCAAACCCATATAGGCCAGAATAATATTTGGCGGTAGTGCCAGTACGTATAAAATGACATAGATTATCGAATTTGGAATGTAGGATTCCAGGGCTTGCACATCTTCGGTTAGAAGCGAGATGTTTTCGACCCTTTTAAAGAAGGTCATCCTGGAAGGGGATAGAGATTAATTATTGCTAAAGATAACACAAAAGTGCAGCCAATATCTTATCAAATATGAAACACGGAAGATGAATACGTGGAATTTCGCGCTAGGAATAGAGTGTTAAAATAATTGAACCACGAAGAATTGCTCGGGGGTGGAATAGGTACCTATGAGACAGCAATGGCACCGGAAATGTCCTGAGACGTGACACGGAGGGAATCGCGACCGCCTTGAAGTACAATTTTTGCAATCTGTGACATAATTATGTGTTGTCACTCGCTTGGTGGGGTAAATTGAAGGGTAAGTGATGCCAAGGCCAAATGCACCTAGAGATGGCATTAACAGGGGAATTAATTAGGTATGTACTCGGCCCAAGGCAAGGCAATTGCAATCCTTTAAGAAAAACAGGCAAAACACGCACGTATTGCAATGTGTTTATAGTACCTTTAGTGTTTAATCTACTTAAAACGAGTGCCGAACCCTTTCATGGCCAAACAAAGACTAACAACTACTGAACTGACTTTCAAAAACTGTTTACACTGACATAAAACAAAGAAGGGAAAACGCGCCTGACAGAAGCCAGCTGCCAGATGCATCATTATTATTTTTCCCCATCGTAGAACTAACAATTTAGCTACAGAACACAAGGGCCGTGCTTAACATAACCTAATAACAGGGTCAAAACGGCAGGTTTTACATTTAATCCGATATTATTCCACTTTTTGACTGTGGAAAATGTGAAAATAAGCAATTGAAAGTTACGAATAACAAAAAGCAACCGTGATCTGGAGACGGCATTGGACTTAGCCAAAAGCTAACATAAGCATTGCATTTTCCAGTAACCACGGACTTACATTAGTGAAAACCAATTGAAAAAAGTCTCTGAACTCACTAAACGTTGGCTTTTTTGTCGAGGACTGGCTACCCTAAGGCGGGGGCTGTGCCTAAGGCTATGTAGGCTAAGAAGAGGGCCCTTAGACACCAGAGTCGAAGTCGGGAATGTGCGCGCCACTGGTGTTGCGGCCTAATTTGATGCGGATAAATAATTAACGCCACAACCAGTCACTCGGTTCGAGCACAGTGCCGGGGCTCTGAACATATTTGTCTATGTTGGAAGGGCAGAGGCCATGTACTGTATGACGCAGCGGTGGAATGGTGGCACAGTCAGACAGTTGTTGTCGGCAGCGGTTCGGTTCCGACTTCCGGAAGATCACCGACTCGACAAAGCGGACATGGCCTCCGGGGCAGAAGCTCGTGGTCGAATGAAGCCGAAGCGCATGATGATGATGAGGATGATGATGACTGGAGCTGTAGCTCTGGCTATGTCGTCGACATACACATACATGCAACTTTTTTTAAGGGGAAGGGTGGTAGTTTGTTGGGATGTCATCCCCAGAGGGCATGGACACTACTAGGACGCCGGAAGCGTCCTCCCATAATCTGCACTGCAACATGAAGCGCAAGTTCATGGCCATTGGGAGGACTGGGCGGTCGTCGAGACGCCGAGACAGTTGACTAATGCTCGATCAGTGGTCGTGGGCGTCCTGATGGGAATACCCCTGACGCAACTTAGCGACTAAAAGGATTCAACAAGTCCTCAAACTGGACCCCGGCCAAACAAAAGACACTCCCCCCACATCACAAAGGACAACACAACCCCAAAAAAGAGCACAGGCCAGTCTGGAAAATCCAAAAAAGATACTCTAATTGGATTAAGTAATGTTTTTAATATACATTCAAACCATTCCATTAGTCGCAAGTCCATAGAAACGCCAAAAAACAAAGACTAGAATCGGTTATGGATTCAATAAAACAAATTGCCATACCAGTTGAAACGTTCAAACTTCAATGACGCATAAAATTACCAAATTTACAGCCGGTAACTTTACAGTGACCAATTTTATAAAAAAATGAACAAAGTTCACAGTTTTCAAAAATGTGGGCGGTCTCATAGTGAAATTGTCAACTGATCTACGCTACTACGCGTCTTCTCTGACTAACAAACACACTTCCGCAAAGTCTGACTTCCCATAACCCTCAAAGAAGGCAAAAAACCCTCCCATGCATATATAGGTAACCCAATTATTATATTTTTACAAATTTAGAATGGAATTACCTCACCGAATGTGAAGCGGATAAAATTTCTGCAAAAATTCGAAGAAATGCCGAAAAATATCGACGAGAATTCAAAGAACGCAGGCTATCTGCACAGAGGCCAATGAAAGCTACAGACAACCAAGTTTCGCCTAACTTTTGAACTTAACGAGTTAAACCAACCCCCGTCATGGTATTAAACTTGTCGTTTTCCGTACAATGTTCTATGAAGTCGTCTAATGTAAGCCCTGGGGGGAAGTGGAAGAAGTTTCGCGTCTCTCCTGCATGTTTAACGCCCCTAACCACTCGTTTTTAGCGTAATTAATGCTGATATGTAACTATGTGGGGTTAGAAGTAGCTTCCAGGATATTTGATATGCCAACTAGTTTTCGTTTTTTTACATATACGCGGAAATGGTGTAAAGTTTTTAAAAAAGTGGGTTTGGTTTGACGTCTAATGTTGACAAGTATCTTAATGTCTGTTATTATGTCTAAAGTTGAGGACATCTGACCACTTCTTTCAAATTTTACACTTACAGATGTACTTAAAATAGGATAGGGAAGCAACAAACGTCAGCAATTTAAATTTGGCACGTCAAAGAGAAACAGGAAGAAGAAAGAATCTTCCTTAAACGTGACGAGACATCTTCAAAACAGGGAAAACCGTTCTTTTACAAAGAATAAACAAAAATGAACAGCTGACTTATTAAAAATATTCAAGAATCAGCGAAGTTGTCTCAGACAAACGTAAATTATGGAAAAATACGTTTACTTAACTAAACACGCGCAGTGAAAAACCACGCAAAGATGACGGATAAACTTCCGGCAGACAATGCTAATCCCTTTTTTCCTTTGTTCACAATTCACTGAAAATACTATGTGAAAAAGGACGACACTACACTATTATGTGTTTTTGTCATGACCTCGAAAAAAAATGTGCCCTGAAGCGAAACGCAAGCGCTGGTTGCGATGGGATGCAATAAGCTGTAAGTAGCTTGAATGTTTCTTTTGAACTTTGTGTATATAGACCTATTTGACCATATTTGGCTTTGTTCGGAAGCAGTTCCGGGTTTTGGTCACGGAATTGGCGACAAAACTGAGCTACAAAAATTAAAAAAATGCAAAGATTAAAAAATTCGATAGACAAAAACAACAACGAAATGCGACAAAAGTTAAAATTAGTCTTAATTTATGTGAGGAAAGTCGATGTCGACAGTTATCAAGATTGCAAAACCTAATGAAAACAAGATATTCAATTCACATTAGAAATCAAACTTATTATATACGTAAATCCACCCCCAACAATAAACTGATTTTAAAAAGCGCGCATATCAATGAAAAAGCACATCAAATTAAGGCCGACCATACAGTCCGTCAGTCATGTAATCTCAAGTTAATGCATCCGGATATTTTTTTTGTTTTCAAAAAGCACACCTCCTCAAATCTTATCAGGAACCACAGTTCGAACATAACAAAATACGGAATGAGGTCAATTTGGGCGCAAAGGTTACGCCAGAAAACAGAGGTTACAGTACTTGGGCCGTCAGTACCTGACAGAAAATTCAACTCGTTTTTGTCAACATCCACAAACTTAATTAACGATGTAAGCACCCAAATGGTAAACTAAAGTGCAAATGTTGGAACCAATTTCTATGATAAAGCAAGGCACAAGAAGTTTTTTCTACGAAAACGACCTTTTGGTGCTTTTTTGAGGGTGGGTGAACATGGTGGCCAAAGAGGAACGCTTTTGGAAGCTTGTCGGGACAATTAGATGACAAAAGAGGGGATTCTAGCCATCTTTGAAGGCTTTGGCGGTCAAGGATTCATGGAGACTGTTAAAGTTGTGTTTATTGGGGTTGTTGAATATCAAATGTTATATATATACTTTTAAGACGCACGTATTTAGTTGAAACTACGTATTTTATAAATTTGTAGGTGTAAACAATACAAATTACCATCATGGCAACTGTAAATGAATAGAATTTGATAAAATTAGCAATTTTAAAATGTGCATTTGCAACATTTGAAGTCAAAACTTCCAAAACCCATTAAAATGCAAAAAGATACGCGTGAAAAGATGGATTTCGAGAAGGTTTCCACCACGTGCATTGGTAGTTTTTCCGTACGTGGCACAACAGACATAATGATTGACTTTGTTTGCGTGCATTTTTTCGGTAAAATTCCCCCGAGTACATCGACAGTGCATCATTTTGCTGCAAGTTGAACAACTACCGCCGCAGGATTACAAACACACCATGCCGCAGGGAGTGATGTGCCTTCGCCGAGTTTGGCGATGAATTTGCGTGAGAATCCCTGTGGGAATTCCGTGTTTAGGCGACATGACGAGCCCATCATTAAGTGTACAGAGATGAAAAAAGGTTTATAAAAAGCATGCAAACGGGCTTGGTCACTGTTTATTCAAACTTTTTTGCATCATTTTAGCTAATTTTATGGTAGCATCGAAAAAATGTAAGCAAGTCAAAGTCCAAATTGGCAATGCTGACGTTTTAGCAAAGTACAATCACCCCCGAAAATACGTTTTGCATCCAAGCTTACCCAAACAACATTTTGTATATCTTAAATTGGGTCGATATTTAATCGACAAAACTTGGCAGAAAGGCAATTTTGTCTATTTTGTGTTGTGATGTTGTTGTTGGCATTTTCCGCCCACATACTAGGTTAAGGGGGATTTTATTTATCAATACACAGGGGATAACGACACGGAACAGGTCTAAAAGTGCTCCCGGAAGCAAGCGACTTTCTTCCAATTTTCTACAAGATTCTAAATCGCTAAATCGAAATCCAGCAATTTCGAATAGAACAGCAATTATGCCCTTAGGGGAATCAAAAAAGTGGTCGTCACAAAAACGTTTAAGGTGGCCGTGGCATCGAAGTGCCGTACAAACAGCCAAAACTCGAAGTAAATTTTCATTTACGTAACCGGTGGCAACAGTGGTTTTGTGTTGCCTTCTTTGTGTGTCAAACCGAATTATCGGGCGTTTGGACAACCAAATTTCAAAGAATTAGGCAACCCAATTCAAGTCCTGACTGACGGCACTGAATGTGAATTTTTTTGCTTGTTTGTAGGGGGGAAATCGTTTTTTTGCGGGGGTTCGGTTGTGTTGCAACTTTTGCGGATGGCTTCCGAAAAAAACGGAAAAGCATTCCGATAAATCAGAATTCGAAAAGCTGACATAGATATAGTTCCGCAAACATGGTCGAACACGCAATGGCACGACACATTTTTAACTGACTTACGGAAAGTATCAACAAATTGTACACTTTGAGGGACCCATAATCACTCCCCCGGCACAACGTTATACCAGATTGGTGGAAAAAAGTAAAGTCGAAAAGCGCACATAAATGTTATGATGATGATCTTTTTTGAGATTTTTGGATGGAACAAATTTAAAAAGCGCAGTTTTGCAGTTAAAGCGGCCCCAGTGGAACAGTTGAAATTAAAGTTGTTAAAGTTGACACAATTTTTTCATGATGTGGGCTAGCAAATGTGAAATCAAACTTGTCGATGTTTGATCCCATATTTGGGGTCCCAGGTGGCAGACTTTGTAACAAGATTTGACACCACGGTCGCAAAAGCACAGGACAATGTGACCCATTATGCATGCTTGAATTACAAGTTCGGCAAAGTCCGTCTAAACAGAATTTTTTATAGGTGAAATTTTGGGTCAACAGGCATTGTTCAGTGACTTTCACTAATTCTAAACTTTTGACAGACAAAAATGAAAACAAAACTTCAAAATCAACACTTTTTTGTTGTCAAAGCTGTTGTGAACTCCTCCGTTTGTCAAAACGGCATAAAACAATATAAGTTTCGATTGACTATTAATGGCAACCCTGTCAATAACAAAAACCGAACTTTTTAAACCAATGAAAAACCGCTATGAATAAAAAGTGATTCCTAGATCCATGGTGATAGCGTTTTGATGCCCCGTGCCATTGAGCAACGCACCAACCGGAAACGGAGCCCGAGCATGCTGAATTGCTTTTTATGCAATTACTTTGGATATACTAAGCTTCTGCAAAAAAGGCTCCCGCAGCACAAGGTCTTTGATAAGTCACGCAGGGGGTAACAAAATTAAAGAAAAGACAAGTGTCACAACAAGCACTTTTGTCTGGCAGCGTTTAAACTTTTAACTGCACAAAACACAAATGGAGCTTTTTAACAAGATATTTTGACTTGACGGTATTGACCTGTCTGTGGAAGAAAGGTTTGGCAAAAACAGAATAGACAAAAGTTTAGCCCCGGTTTTGGCGTAGGCTACAAAAAGGGCACTAAAAGTGTTGCCATCAGGAGGGAGAGAAAATTGAAAATAGCATACTAAATCGGAGGGGCGAACGGAAGCCTTATAAGTTTGGTTTGCTTCGTGGATGTGGCGTGTACGCAATTGTCGAGACGAAGTTTCAATGGGAGGAAAACTCAATGGAAGGAAATGATAGCGAAGCACGTGAGAATTTTATAAACTTTTTCGACATACCTAGCTGTCCATACGTACCATCAAACCGTCGAAATTCACCTCAAATTCGCATACTTGACTCATAAGAGACATTTTAACAGTTTCAAGTTAACATCAAAGTAAAATGTAACCCAAGATCTTTGAAAAACCTTCACAATATTTGTCAAATTTGACACTATAGGTTTCCCGAAAGGCGACGAAACGCCACTCCAAATTCGTGAGACATTCGACCCTAAAAAACTAAAAAAAACCACATGAAGTCCTAATTTGTATCTTGACCCTTAGGCACTTTACATGCTAATCGTTAAAAAAACAGATGTTTCACGTTTCACTATTGATAAGTGTTTTCGCATCGTCAAACTAAAGTCTAAAGCTACTACATTTGAATAGTCACATCTAAAAATTAAAGCAAAAAGTCATATTTTTTTTTAGAATCTTTTTCAGACCAGAGTATCCCTATGACTTGCGGAGGCGCCAGCTTGTTTCCATAAATATGGCGATTAAAAGCGCAAATTTAAAAAGCCTAGTGGTGTAGAACGTCGTGTTTGAGACCTTCTGGGAAGATGGCACGCTCTGCTCGGCATTTCCGACATAATCATGGTTATCTCGGGCTTCCCTGATGTTGAGGGTTGGTTGAAATTGCGCAGACATGCGTGGATGAAAGGTTCTGTTTTTATGAGTTATCAAAAGGGCGCGTCAGAAGGTTCGCTGGACATTGGTTTTGGATGGCATCTAATACGTTGCGAAAGTTGTTCGACCAAAAATAAACACATTCAAAAGGGGGTTTCAATGGGCCGAACGACTACGGATTGTAAGAACGCCGCTTCAACTCGGCACATCGAACTTCATCCGGACATCCACTACTCCCGGATGGATAATGGGGCTCTTTCGCGGCTTTCAGGGGCAGAATGCACAAATCAAACGCGGAACGAGGCTTCACGCTTCTATCTATGGTCGAGGCCCTACCAGAATGACGCTTTTGTGCCGTCCCATTAAAGCGCCCACGGATTTTGAAGGGGAGTTTGAGAACGATTAGAATGATCACGCTTGAACGGATTGACCCCCTGAGGGTGGTTGGAGGGTTTTGGTTTTACGAAATCTGAGGGAGGGATACAGTTTTTGGAAAATGGCCGTCTACAATGTTACAAAATGACGAAGTCTGAAAAAGGCAAAAAGACAAACACTTGAAAAGTGGCAAGAATTTCAAGTGTTAGCTTTGGAAAACCAAAGACTGTAACACATTTGTAACTTTTATAAATAAAAAATGTGCAGATTGTAAAAAAACAACTTGCAAAAATATATTGTTTTCAAGGAACCTAAAACCTGCAGAATCAGATTTCCGGATTCTATCAAGATTCCGACAGTGTCTCAAATAACGTTATTACGCATGATTTATCAGTTGGAACCAGATTGAAATAGAAATTCTGTTCTTTGCCACTGGCGGGGAGCACCGAAAATGAAACCCCTCAGGTGTAAGTCATCCTACAAACACGCAAAGCCGACATCATCCACCCAAGGTTCACTGAGCCCATCAAACCCATATCAAATTTGCAAAAAATAACCATCCAAAGCTTTTCAGCATATTGACACTCCACCCGCTTGACAACAACCACCATCATGGCCCTAATGTAAATCCCGGCCACCACCAGATGGCCCCATCTGGTATGTAGCCACCCTGACAGGGCTTCAAATATAGCCACTACTGATTTTGGAAATGTTACATACACTTGTTTTTGCCAATGTCAATGCCAAGCTAAAACCAAAACCCTTGTGATACAAACATCGACCAAGACGAAGCAGCTCCACATTCCAAAAGAGAAAAAAAGTCGCGAAAACATGCAAAGCAAACACCTTTTTAGCAATTCTGGAATTTGGTGGAAAGAAAACGGTCTTAAAAGGGTAAAATCGTGTAAATACGCTTAAACATGCACGGCAAGAAGGCTTAATTGGTCTAATTACATGCCCTGGACCGTCAACAGAACACGCTTTTCCTTTTTACAAATGACGGAAAACTCTTTTTGAAGCGACCTATTTTGTGATGCCATTTTCAGTGGTGGCATCGCGGGGGATGTGGGTTGCATACATAAATACGATGATCACCGAACTGGGTACCAAATGGATGCGTTAAAAGTCCCCTGAATTTATGTTATTTTTTTAAAAGAAAAACAAGTATATAAGATAAGTTAATTAATGGATGCATTGGATGGATAGAACTAATATGTGGTTAATTAATCACCCAATATGTTGGGATGGGTGTATTGATAATCTTTGTAGCATGTTTTGATCACGTTGAAGACTTGTAGACATGGAAGGTAGCTGAAGACATTGGGTGGTGTCGGTACATGGGTCGCGCAGAAGGGCATGCATTGGCCTCCGGCATAGGTTTGGAGACCGTTTCGGGCACAGCATTCGGTGTGATCCACTTTGGTGGTGGCGCATTCGAAGGCGAGGGCGCGTTGGGGATCGGGGCAGGTGTTGGTTAAGAAGGTTGAGATCAGCTTAACGTTTTTTGGTTAGCTTGAGATTAGGCAAAGTCAAAACTTACAGTCCGATCATTGAAACTATCAAAATTACAAAGCATCTGGCAACTTGGCCCTAGTTGCCGTTTCTGACAACATAAAGCCAATTTTCCGTTCGGATCAAGTCCACTTGCTCCAGCCCCAGTAGCTAACGGCAACGGAGCCGCCGGAACAGGCCCCCCATTGATAGCCACCGGCGAAATCGGCACAGGTAACGGCTCTTCGCCATAAGCCTGATAATTGGGCTGTCTTAACTGCATGCTTATCCTTGGGGACAAAACAGGAGCTTCCGTAACATCATAACTGCTCGAAGGCGTCAGCAAATCCATGTCGTCCTCAGAAATCGGGAATGACGGGAGCGGAATCGGTTTGACGACGTCATTATGCTTTGCGAAGGTGGCACGATATTTCGGGACGCGGTTACGGTTGCCTCCGGGCTGCAATGGAATGGACTGGATTGGTCAATGCTTTTTAATCCGAAAATAATGTTTAATGTTTAGTCGGTTAAAAAAGTTGGGTTAATTAGCTGGTTGACACATAACGTTATGCTTCCGGGGTCAAGTCAGGGCAATGCTTACATTAGTCATTAAAAAACGGAAAACAACAACTTCCGCTTCAAAATTAGAAGTCAAAGCAACGCTTACCGGAACTTGCTCATCAGGACGCGGAGGTAGATTGATTGCTGGTGGCTGATATCCGGGCCGGGGAAGTGGCAGCGGTTGTTTATCATCGTATTTTTGGGTTAAAGCTGAGGTCATTGCTTGGAAGGGCGAATAGAGAGGCCGAGGGCGGGCATCTAGCAAGTAGGGGTATCGAGGCTGATTTTGATCCCATTGGTTTTGATTAACACCAGTGTTGAAATTGTTAACGAAATTCCGTGGCGCCACTGAACCGCCATCGACACGGTGGACCTTCTTTAGGCTTGGTGGAAGTTGCCAGTCTTGAGCGGGGAAACGCTTTTCGGTGGAATTTTTGGACGGATCCGCCTAGAAAAACCACTTTTAAACTGTCAATATCATTAAAATGCCAACCTGAACACTTTTAGTCCCATTCAACCCGATCAACCTCGGTTGCGCTTTTATTCTGACAAATCCATTAACTATGGATGTTGTTGTCGTAGACGCGGAAGCCGCCGTCGTTGTACTTGCCGATGCTGACGTAGTTGGTGGGGGTGACGTTTCCGGAGTTGTGGATTCAACAACTTTGACAACACCCATGGAAGATTCTGCCATAGTGGTGCGTTTTTGATCGGGATCGACTTCAGCGACAAAGGATCGACCTCGGAAGCCGTTGGGGTTGATAGTGTCGGATTTTCTGGCGTTTAGAATCACTAAATTGACAAAATATAACTATAATTGGTAATCTAAAGTCAATCTTACCAGATTCCGATTTGACAGAAGTCGTCCTCAGCCTTTGCTGTTGTGGCTTTGACGTCGTTGTTGTCGTTGGCCGTGCCGTAGTACTAGTTGGGACAGTCGCCCTTCGAGTAGTCTTTCCTCGAGGAATGATCCGTTTCATGCTATCATCACGATGCTTAGATCCATCACCAATTTCTTTCGATATGCTGGTGTCGAAATCCTTGTCGCCAGACAGATTTGTGACACCATTGACAGCTGATCCGTAATGGGAGTAGTCTTCGGCTGTGTAGACACCACTAAAAAGACTCATTTTACAACTTTTTTAAACTTTTCAAAATAAGTCTAAAAAGCTATCAAATCATACCTAACATTCTGAACCGGCGCCGCAAAATGCACCCTCGTCCTACCCCTTCTCGCCGTCAATGGCTCCGGAGGCCGACTGCCCTGTGGTCTTACAGCTCCGATCTCTGCAGAAACCTCAATCGATTGAGGCCGATGGCGCCGTTCTTCCAAAACACGTCGATATGGCTTGGCTTAAATGTCAAGGGTTGAAGTAAATTTAAAACACATTAGAAACTGGTTTTTCTAAACTTGGAAAACCTGATTCCCGCGATGAGCGCTTTCTCGAGAAGTAAAAAACTCACTTGAAGGTCTTGCATCTGAATGTTCTGCTTTTCGTGGATAAACTACTTCTGGATCGCTGGAGTCTGCTATCCTCTGCAAAACGCGTCTTTAAAACTTGTACAAAACCATCAAGAACATACCAAAATATGGCAAATAAAAATGGCAGACAAAGTAATAAATTTCATTTTAGTTTTGTTTTTAAAAGTCAAAATTAGAACTCTCTATTCAATGTAACAAAGCATCCACACCAGAATAATGAAACGTTTTTTTCGGCCTCTCCTGAAAAACGAAAGTTGTAGAAATCCAAACATCCGGTGCATCATGGCGTTTGTGATCGGACACGCCAGGCCTTGAGGGCATTTGAGCAACCAAATATTCGCAAACACGTTTGCACGTGCAAAAAAACGCAAGAAAAAGGAGGGATAAACAGTCGGTATTGTTGGACTTGAGCATACATGGATTTATTCGTCTGCTTTATCGCGGCAATACAAAAAGATGCATGAAAAGGGTGCCACTCGAGCGAGGGATGTCCGTGGAAGTGGTCGATTCCGACTCACATGAAGTGAAAATCATTCAAAATGGATATGTGGATGAACTTGCGCACTTTGATGAAAACACACTTCACATTAAAAGTGATAAATGCTAATGATTTGATGCAAGTTCAAGGAAAGGGAAAGTGAAGAGGCGGGTGCATCCTATGAAACATGTTACAATCATCGAAAAAATGTAAAAAAGACAAAGCCAGCTTAATGTAGGGCTTTTTAGAGATTTTGCGCACTCTCGAGATAACAGATCACCACGGTCGAAGCAGGAGTGTCAAGACTGGACTTGAAGGGCGGAAGACAAAACGTGTTCCCCTCAGGGGCACTGATTGAAAACAGACAAGACTTGAGTCGTCGCTCAGGATTGCATTAAACCTGAAACTTGCCTTTTTTCGACTAATTATCCGTCAGTGCGGGAAAACCGGCCCGTACGCAAGATAATTAATAGGATACGTACAAAAAGGGAAGGAAGCTGGTTTTCACGGTGAACTTGAGTGACGACTTCTTTTTTGAAGTTTAATTTTATGTTACGGCTGCAATGTAAAATGGGATTTGAAGTCTTGAGACAGACACATTAGCACCCAACTTCGATTCAAAATTCAATGGTTACCATTTTAGTTTTCAGATATATTAAAACGTGTAATTCAAATCAAAGAATAGAGAAGAAAGAAAAAGTCACATTGAACTGAAATGGTCGCAACGGTCAGAATAAGTCGAATGAATCGTCCGTCAACGGATATCTCTTTTCAAGGAGTTCCATTGACGCGGCTAATTACCGGTGATCTACGCACGGACGCCGTCAGGAAAATCCTCGATTCACAATGTGAGAATATTGTATGTTTTGAGGGGGTTGTGCTTTTTAAAAATAAAAGAGTAAAATCGGTCGAAAGATTGCAACTTTTTTCTACAATGTAACAAATCGCTGGAAAGATCACTTAGTAAACTGTGTTGCATAGGAAGTGCATAATGTTCAGCATTCTCGACGCTGCTACTGCGGTGGAACTGAGTACTTTTCAGCAGCATGACTAAGAATAGTGGCTCTTTAATCAGTACAATCAGTTCTGTTCAACCAATTGCTAATTTTTTTAGTTTATAATTTACAGTGTTGTGTTACACTCGCCTTATGTGAGTTTAATGTATATGATAATTGTAGGATTAGAACTTTATTTTAGGTTTTTCCAACTCAATTGTTAAACGTGAAGTCCTGTTCTCTATTATTTCGGTAGCAGCAAGTGGTTTATTTGGAGGATGAACCAACGATATTTAAAAACACAGTCTATTCCATAAAAAAGATGATGAACCCGTCAAGGACATCTTCGACTCTAATTGTAACCGTGTTTACATTTACAACAAAACTTATATGTAATGCCAAAATGAATAAAAGTTAATAAAACAATACTTTCTAACTTTTCACAACACTGCAGTATCAATTGAACAAAATTTTATTAAATAAACAATGATTTACTTAAGACAAATTAAATTATTTACCATTCAATAACCTTCCGGTCATAAACAAGTTCCCCATCCGGAGCATTGGCATCCGTGGCGAGGTAGACGGGCGTATCCGCGCCTTCCTGGATCGTGCGCGGTCCCTTGTGACTCGTCATGTCGGTGTCGACGTAGCCGGGGCAGCACTGAAAACAATACATCATAACATATTTCGATAAACATCAAATAGATCTCTAAAACATACAGCATTGACTTTGATATTCCGGGATTTGAGCTGACGAGCGTGAAGGAACGTCAAAGCGATCTCGGCAGCCTTAGAGACACGGTACGCGCTTTCGGGGTAGCCCTTTTCCTTGCGGTTGCCTTCTTCGGCGGCCCTGAAACAACAAATTTCGTAAAAAAAAACGCAAAAACACTGAAGAAGAATGACTCACTTAATGTAGCCTTCAACAAAAGTATCAATATCCTTGTCCGAAGTAGCATTCTTCAGCGAATCAGCCAATTCCTTCGAATACGTTGTTGAGAACCATTCATGAGCACGCAGAAGTCCGGCCTGGCTGCAAACATTGACGATTCGGCCGCCGTCGCGGATGAGCGGGATCAACGCATTCGAAACGAGCTTCGTGCCATAGTAGTTGATGCCGATGGTGACCTTTGCCTGAACTTCGGGCGCTTCAGTCGCGTCGTTTTTGAAGGCGAAGCCAGCATTGTTGATAAGAACATCAAGTCCGTCGTGATCGACCTTCAAATGTTGCGCAAAGACAGCAACCGAGGCGGCATCGGTGATCTCGAGCTGGTGATAACGCAATTCCGACTTGCGCTGCGGGATGGACGCTTCGAGGTTCGCGAAGGCTGCTTTTCCGAGGGACTCGTTACGGGCTGCAAATCGACAAAAAGGCGTAAACAACAAACATGGAAGCAATACATTCAGCGAAAGATAGTGTTGAAAAAACTCACAAGTCAAATAGATAATACTACCATCGACAACTTTCAGAAGCGTCTCAACGATGCCGTAGCCGATGCCCTTGTTGGCGCCAGTAACAACAAAAACGCGAGGAGCCATGATGAGAAGACGGTTTTTCAGCGAGTAGAACAGTGAAACAGTGAACTGGAATCGACTGAAAGTGAGGCTGGGTGGTTGGGACGTGAAAGGATGACAAACAACAACAACGTTGTGTTCGACCGCCTCGCAGGAAGGTTGGGTGACATGGTGTCCCGTTTTCAAAGCTTCCCCAGTACGCACAGTGCATGCTTTTAACACCGGGGCAGCATGGAAAACGGGACATCATGTCATCCACCCCTTCGAAGGGGAAGTGGTCGTTAAAAGACCAGAGAATACGTAGAGAATACAAAATACAAGCCTTGGTTACTATTCGAGTGCTAAGAATTGGCTATGCTTTTTGATTTATCATACTTTTTCAGTTAAACTTGATTTCAAAACATTTTTTAGATGTTAAAATCGAAAAACAATCGAAATTTAAGTCAAGCAAAATCCATAAAACGTCTTTATTGTCAGTTCCAAGCAATACAAAACACAAAAAAGATCAGTAATAACGCTTATGCCGTTCATCTAACCAGAGCTGGTGGTATTCTTAACTGGCACATCAATACTGAATCCACACGCTACACAGATGGCACACGCCACTACGAAGACAACGTAAATGGCGAGACAGATCCACCAGGCAATGCGTTCCCAGATTTTTAGTTGGAGATTGCGTAAAACTACGACTCCTAATAGAACGCCTGTAATGGCACCACCCAGATGGCCCATTACTGCGACCTGAAACGCTTTTATGGTCAGATTGGTGTTATGAGACGTCATATTGATTACCTTAGTTGGAATCTTGGCAAAATACCGACAATAAATAGCATAGCCAAAATCAGCAATGACCCAAACACCGAAAAACACAATCCGAATCCATCGGAACGGCATTTCGGACCAATTTAGGAAGACATCAGCCAAATGTGCGGAAATCAAAGAGTAAACGCCAGCAGAGGCTCCAACGAGATAGGTTTTCGGATCGAAAATAAAGAATAACAGACCCCCGGTGATGGCCCCAGCAAAGTAGATTGCCGCGATTCGGGCGCCGTTGTGGACGAGTTCCAGGGATAATCCGAGTAACACTTGCATTACAAGGTTGGAAATAATGTGAATATAACCATTGTGGAGCAGGACATAAGTCAGGTATCGCCAGACCTGCCATTTGCTGTGAGGGTTCAACGCGAATTCGTTGTCTATCGGAGCTGGACGGTCACTTTTCAAGCCATCAACAGTGCCAACGGCATAGTAGAAGTAGAATGTTATCTCGAGAATGGTGATGAGGGAAATGAAGATTGGTGGAGGCCAGCAGGTGTAGTGAACAAGATAGTTCGTGTTTTTTGCTTGGCGATTTTTAGGCAAAACGGCATTGGTGTATTGAATGGTCGCGCGGCGGAAGCGTTGCTTTTTGACGAGACACATCTGACAGAAACCGTTGATTAAAGTCAAATGTGTTAAAAAATTATACCATTTCGCAGAATTCCGGAAACTCAATCATCATATCCTTGTTTTTGTCACATTTTAGGATAAGCTTCTCAACCTGATCCTCATTAATGCCGAAAAAGTGTCGGTTTCTGGTGACAGCTATCTTCATGTCTTGGATAGGGACATAGCCATCGTGGTCATGATCTATCTAAAAGTTGTCATCCTGTCATCCCTTTTAAATGTCAAATTCCATTGGACTTACATTTTTGAAAAAGTCCCACCACGACTCACACTCCTCAGAATTGTCGCAGTGCTGCAGCTCCGCGGCACTGGGCCGTTTTTGAAGTGGAGATTTTGGTGGTGGTTGAGCTTTAGTCCTTGTTGGTGGGGGTTGTTCAGCAGGGACGTCGACATCCTGATTTTGGTCGGCTTCCTCGTGTTCGGGAGGATCCTGCATGGAGGTGCCAACTGCCGCGGAACAGGGAGGGGTTAGAAGTGAATCGAAAGAAGTTTTTTTGATGTGGAATGAGAAGTTTTTGACACTTTTTGTTAATTTGCATGTTCTATAACAGACAGCATTCAAAAACATTATTAACAAGTTTCGAAAACAGTGCATCGTTAATTTTATTATCAGTTTCAATCTGTTGCGGTAACGTTCTTCGTCGGTACTTCAATACTGAATCCACATGCTACACAGATTACACAAGCTACGATAAATAGAACATAAATGACCAAACAGATCCACCAAGCGATGCGTTCCCATATTTTTAGTTGTAAGTTTCGTAGAATAACGACCCCCAATAGAACACCTGCGATAGCACCCCCAACATGACCCATGACTGCTATCTGAAAAAAGCCGTATCAGTTGAATAGATTAGTTTTCCAAAGATTTGCTTACCTTTGTTGGATTTCTAGCAAAATACCTGCTATAAATGTTCCACCCAAAATCAGCAATGACCCAAACACCAAAAAACACAACCCTGATCCATCGGAATCTCATCTCCGACCAATTTAGAAACACATCAGCCAAATGTGCCGAAATGAGTGCATAGACACCGGCAGAAGCTCCGACAAGGTAAGTTTTCGGATCGAAAACAAAAAATAACAAAGCCCCTGTGAAAGCTCCAGCGAAATAGATAGCCGCAATTCGGAGGCCATTATGCACAAGCTCCAATGACAGCCCCAGTAGTAATTGCATTATCAAATTCATAATAACGTGAAGATACCCATTATGAAGTAACACATAGGTCAAATATCTCCAAACTTGCCATTTGCTCTTCGGACTCAAAGCAAGCTCATTATCGATTGGAGCAGGGCCATTACTGCTCAAGCCTTCAACAGTGCCAACAGCGTAGTAAAAATAAAATGTAATTTCCAAAATGGTGATGGCAGTTATAAAGATTGGTGGCGGCCAGCATGTGTATGCTACCATGTAGCTTGTGTTCTTTGCTTGGCGATTTTTCGGGAGAACGGCATTGGTGTATTTGATGGTGGCACGACGGAAGCGTTGCTTTTTGACCAGACACATCTAAACAAAGATACTTTAAAACATAAACTTAAAAAAGAGGTTACCATTTCGCAGAATTCCGGAAACTCAATCATTTTGTCATGGTTTTTGTCGCATTTTACGGCAAGTTTTTCAACCTGGTCAGCGGAGATGCCAAAAAAGTGCCGATTTTTCGAGACGGCATATTTCATTTCTTGGATGGGAATGTAGCCATCGTGGTCTTTGTCTATCTGTAAAGTTGCGGTTAGATTTGGGATTGAAAAAAAGCAGATTTTACCGATTTAAAAAAGTCCCACCACGTTTCGCATTCTGCAGAATTCTCACAATGCTTGATTTCACGGGCACTTGGTCGTTTTCGGGGTTTTGGAGGATTGGGTTTGGACTTTTTGTGCTTTTTTTTCGACTTTTTCGATTGCACTGGGGGAGGTTGGACGTTTTGATTTTCGATGGCATTGTTTTGACTTTCAATAGGTTCATTGTTTTGGTTTTGACTGACTTGATTGTTTTGGTTTTGGCTGACTTGATTGTTTTCATTTTGATGGGCTTCTTCATTTTGAAACTGAGCATAGTCTTGTCTAGGATCTTGCATGGAATTGGTATACGGTAGCTTTTTGGTGTCAGTAAAGAATCGAAACTGGCTCTTAAAGTTGTAATTGCTTTTGTGTGAGAATTTCGCCTCTCTAAAAATGCCAAAATTAGCATTCCTGCCAAAATTAGAAAAGTATCCTCCAATCCTTGACCGTAGTCCCATTCGAGCCGTTGTCGATCCGCCATGTCGCGAGGCCGCCTCCCGATCTTGGCCGCCGCCATCTGTGTCCTCCTGGCCATCATCGGCCAAATCTCTGCCGATGACGAGTTCGAACTGCCGACGAAGCACACGACCACCGCGAAGGACATGGAGTCCGAGTTGTCGGCCGCTCTGTCCACGCCGGACGTCGATAAGTATCTGACTGTCGTCTCGAAACACAAAGACCTTCTCCGCAGTATCATGATCCTGCAGTCAACAAGTGACGAATTCCAAAAGCAAGTCAAATCGCGAAACGAAGTGAGTGAGCTGTTCGCCGGCACTGGTCTCCACACCCTCAATGCCGATGTTGTCCGCTTCAAGGATGACTTCTTGGTCGACAAAATATTCACCAAACGCATGGAACGCGAATTCAAGGATTTCTACGAAGAGTCCAAGACCAACTATCTCACGGAAGTGCTCAAAATTCTTACCGAAGGCGACTATGACGAAGAACTCGACTGAAGTGTCTGTTTTGTTTCTCGAAAGGATGATTTGATGTGATTTGTGACGATAAAGCGTACTTTTGGTTG
The DNA here is from genome assembly GCA_024447225.1 of Panagrellus sp. LJ2284. Lineage (NCBI taxonomy): Eukaryota > Metazoa > Nematoda > Chromadorea > Rhabditida > Panagrolaimidae > Panagrellus > Panagrellus sp. LJ2284. The sequence goes on from JAMRYC010000004.1 coordinate 8,901,874, forward strand.
AATAAGCTTGATAAAATCTCCGAAAAATTCTACTTTCTATTTCTATTTCTTGATCTTTAGTTATAACAAGTGTTATAAACTGCTTGAACTTCACCTTTCTTACTTTTGGTCACTTTTGAAATGCATTTCATTGCTATTTTTCTGTTTTTCGTTGTTCCTGTTTTGTCGAAATCCCTCTACGACACCTGCATTGAAGCCGTCAACTATGAAGCCGAACTTCCATGCCTTCTTCAACTCAACGGCTTTCGACGCTGTAAATCACTGTCTGTGACTCCAGAAGTTCATGGAAAGCCGTATGTTTGCGGAGTTACGGTAATTGCTATCTTTTTTATACACTTTTCCTAATAAGTGATTTGTCAGAACCCAAACTCCAAATCTGCCAAACTCAAAATCCTCCTCTACGGCAACAGTTACGCAATGCGTCACTATGATGGCTTTAAAAGCAGTCTCAGTGACTACTACTCGGAATTCCACATGGTTGCCCAGGGCAGTTGCTCCATCTTTTCTTTCGCTAATCTGCCGAAATGGATGTGTGATCGACTTCACGAGACTGGAAACGCTGTTATCGATGATGTCAAGCCAGATGTTATAATTGTGGTGCAAAAGTATTTTTTTGTTTTTACACTCTTACACTTGTGTAAAATCAACGGCCCCAAAAGTGATCCCGCCCCGAAGAACTTAATTTTCACAAATATGTTCATTTTAAACATTGAAAACCACTTTTCAGAACCGATCACATCATTCCTTTCAAAAACCCACCTAATGAAACCCTTGACGAAGCCACCACCTTGTCAAGTGAGACTTTCGAGGCATTGGCCAACAAAACTCGTCTCCTTCTGATTGTCGAATCAAACCCATCATATCGGCGTCAACCCATCCTCACCAACACTGACCTCCCTGACGGATTTAAGATTCCAAAAAATCAATGCTTCATCAACGCGACCAGTGCCGCCCGACAGCTCGATCCAAGTTGGGACCGGATCACGGCCAGTATTTCAAACTGTTCCAACTGTGTAGCCCTGCCGATGCGGGACATCTTTTGTGATGGTCCTGAAGGCCAATGTCCGATGTTTACGACCAATGGTGAGCCACTGCTTTGCGATGCTACCCATGCTTATACGAATTTGGTCAAGAAAATTGTGCCGAGAATCGTTGACGCCATCAAAACGCGCTTACTGTTATAACTTATAAACTTCGACACAAAAGGCTCATGTTTTTCTGATTTATTAATAAAGCACTAACAAACCAAAGTCGATAAATCGTAACACAAAACAACAGAAATCCACTTAAAAAGCAAGAATGAGAATCCGTTATTAAAAAACAACAATCTAGAAAATTATTGTGAATACAACTGAAGGTGTACCCAGAATCGCGCAGAGTACATGTTGGCAGTATTCCTATATTACTAAATTTTGAAGTTTGAAATTTGAAACTTTGAAAAAGATGCGATATAAAATGTCCATTATTACTGGGTGTATGCTCAAAATATGCAAATTACGCAGAAGCACTGTTGCCAGGTTTTGTTTTGTTGAGATCCTCGCTGATCTGTTCGACGGTTTTGCCCTTGGTTTCGGGGACGTACTTGTAGGTGAACAACAAGAAGAAGAGCAACATGCCAGCGAAGACGAGGAACGTGTTTTTGCCGAGGATGTTCTGAAATGGGGTTTAGTAAGATTAGAGGTTTAAAACGTACGCGGAGCTTACGTTAAGTGGCAAGAAAGACGTGCCAACGATGAAGTTAGCCAACCAATTGCTCATGCACGCAATGGAGTTAGCCGCACCACGAGCTGAGGATGGGAAGATCTCGGAAACGAAGAACCATGGGATCGAGCCCGGGCCTGTCGCGAAGGATACGACGAAAAGGACGACCAAAATGATGGAAGAATAGGAGAAGAATTTGTTTTGCTCGTCACCATCGCCGGCTAGGGTCATGCTGACGACGATTAGGACAGAGGTGATAAGCATGCCGAAGAGACCGCCCATGTGGAGAGATCGGCGACCGAATTTAGGGTGATCGACGAGCCAAAGTGACACGATAGTCATGGCGACATTCATCGCACCCATGGCAATGGTGGCGTAGAAGGGCTCATTGCCCTTAAGGCCGGCGTCTTGGAAGACTTTAGTGGAATAGAACATGGTGACGTTGATACCGGAGAACTGTTGGGACAACATCATCATGATGGCGATGAACATGGGCCACAACATGGGCGATCGGAACATACTGGCAAGAGTGGCCTTAGGGATGTCACGGACGGCGGCGGCTTCCTCCTTGATGACGTCCAATTCGGCGGAGACATCGGTCTTGTTGCGGAGTTTCTTCAAGTCTTTCTCAGCCTGTTCGGCATTACCCTTCACGATGAGGTTGTATTTAGGGGATTCGGGGCAGAAGGGCAAAGTAACCAATTGCACAACAGCCGGGATGACAGAGAAAGCAAAGATCAACGGCCAGAGCTTTTCACTGCCCCAGATGAACGGCAATCCAAGAATCTGAGCCACCAAAATAGAAACCGTAACGAGCAACTGGCTGACACTACCAATGGCACCCCGAAGATTGTTCGGTGAAACTTCAGTCAAATACATTGGCACGATACTGGAAGCCAGACCAGAAGCGAAACCAATGACCAGACGGCCAGCGGTGATCATGTAGTAAACATTGACAAACTTGGCCAAGGACATCAAAGCGGTGGCCAAGAAGATGAACAAGTTGTTGAAAAGGATGGATCCTTTACGGCCAAGCTTATCCGCAAACCATCCGGACAGCAAAGATCCTGCCATACCGCCGACGGCAAAAATACCGACAGAAACACTCCATGCGAGGTCGGCCTGTTCTTTAGTGATGGTGGTGTTGAAAAGGTGGTGGTGGGACTCGATGTACCAGTCGGTGATGAGCTGAAATTATGGTTTTGGATGGTTGTTTAGGTATGTTGAGGAGTACTTACAGATCCAGGAGCATTAACATTACCGATATGATAACCAAATTGGAATGAACCACCAATTGTGATGGCAAAGATGGCGAAGATCAGAGGGAGAGTTAATTTACCCTGAAAATTATGTAGCGTTGACCGATGTTTTCGCTTCGATATATTTTTTATGTTGAATTAAGTGTTTAACTTCTGAACTTTTTCATATTTTTTTTTGCACGTAATTTTTGACGTTTTGTATTGCTCTTTTTGTGTTCAGTGACACGCTTAATTCGAAAAACAGTCAAAATTTAGCTTTGTTGATTGCACTACGAAACAACAAAGCACAACAGACGCATTACGTGACGCTTTTTATGACTGTCATAAACCTTATTTTCCAGGTTTGATGTGTTTGATCAATTTGACCCATTGTAAAACTGATCAAATTCTGTTTTTATTGTGTCTACCACTGCTTTTGTTATGCTGTTTTTGAACAATAACGTCATTATAACTTTGCATGTGCTAATTCCCGAACCCCCGAGACCGCATAATTTCAAACCGCCTCTTAATTTTGTTTACTGTTTGCATTTGCTGCAACTTTCCAACTCCCTTCAACCGCAGTGTGCTCTTACTCAAGTTGCGCTTCATCGCCGTCCCAATGACATTCGCGATGCTTCCCGCAACCACGTCCGCATCGTTAACGGAGCCGAAGGTGGTGACGCAAATCATGTAGTCCCACGCGGACAGACACCGCCCCAATGCTTATGGAACAACTGTCTTCCCGCAACATTAGGCACGTCAGTCATGCTCAAGGCCAGTCCGACCACATTTTTTCCAGCAATCATCTACACGTGGTAGTTTTTATGCAAGAATACTTGCTTCTAGCAAGAAAAAAGTACTAAAATAGTCTTTGTTTAAAGTATCACTTTTGGTGCAAGTGGGTGGCACTTATGCCGTTATCGCAAAGGGCAAAAAGATGGTGTTCAGGATGATTGATAAGTATATTGTTTGACAAAAAAGATGGATTGGATCAAGATCACGCGCTTGAAATGTGTAGTTTAAGCCGCTTAATGATGGATCGGAGTTAAATACAGTGAAAATGCTGCGTAAATGCTAATGACAGTTGCGTTGATCCGTCAATTTTAGTGTTTTCGGAAAGGTGCATTACACTGTGTAAATATTTTGGTGCACTTTTTGATTTTTTGGCTTTTCAGAGCTTCAGTTGACCGGGATTCTCTTATCCTTGGTTTTTTGATTTAAAAAAACTAACAAAAAACTGATAAAAAGTTTTTTTTAAGAAAAAAAAATTTGATTTAAAAACTTTAAAAACAAACTTACTTCCAATTGAGCTGGATCCACAGAATGATTCAACGCTTTAGCGGCTTCTTTCGAATCCAGAAGCCTTTCGCTCTGATCGCCCTGATACCGGGACCCGCCGGGTAGTCTGACTTTCTCGACCGCCATGACTCTACAACATCAAACGTGTAATAATAAACTGCAGTCAAAGTCAAAACCAAAACAGTTCGCGACCGTTGAAACCGTTTCGGAAACGTGAACGTAATCGTCTGTCTCTGTCCCGGTCGCCGTCCAGTCCACGCGGTAGGATATTTTAAGTTAAGTGTGTCAACAGTAGCGTAGTAGACGCAAAACGGATCTCGCGAACACGTGTATAAACAATGAGACTATTCGAAAACTGTTTCCGTCATCGCTTCGACGGGGACGACGATAGTGGTGGTCGTCCACAATAACAACGTGTACTCCACGTTGCGTCGTCGTCGCACATGTTGCAAAGAACAGCACGGCCAACTTCGCAGAGTTTGAAACGTGAAATGCGAAACAAAAGAGGCGGAGTCGAAGGAAGTAAGACTAATTCCATTGAAAAGGACCACTTTTCGTTTTGTGATTGATTTTGTCATACTTACACAAAAGAACAAAATTGCTTTAAGACTCGGAATTCCAACTGTTTACAAAGGGCTGTCAGTACCAATTAATCAATGCCCGTAGTTGCGGTGAACCCTGAAATGTCGGCTGTTAAGTGACCAGCCGACGCGATCTAATCAGCATTGAACGTTGAATAAATGGTCCTCCGATCAGGGTAAATTGATAGCCAGACCGACTGTTAAGAAGAAAAAGCTAAACAAAAAGCAAATTCAGCCGACATGTTGATGAAGCCCTTATCACCACCCGATTATAACCACTTTCAAGCCATCTTAAATGCAAATACAGCCCCAAATCCCCACCCAAAGCCTATTTTTGGGCAGTTCATTTCACACTTTTCGACATTCTGACAACATACACTACAAGAACCCCATTCCTCGGCGCCGGTTATCGTGAAACTTCTCATCCCTGCGAAAGCGGATCATAAATTGGGCCCGTTCCCCTCGTTATTATCGCGTTTGGTTGACGGGACCATAAGAGAGGCTAATCCACAGTCCATGCACCGCCACAGGGCGTGCGGAAGAAACAATCAACTCGGAATTGCGTTTCAAGGCCGTTATGACCTTGAATTATGTCAAGAGAGGGACGTGGGGTGCAAATTTCGGGGAGTACGTAATATGAAAATTTGATTGGAATTGAGGTTCATGACAACTTGAGGGCATGAATGAAATACAATTCAAAAATTGAGGAATTTGTGTCTTGACAACTGGTTGGACGTGTTTTTGGGTAGGAAACTGAATGGAGGGAGTGTTCTTTGGCCTTTTGTTAGGTATTGCGTTTTTTGATAGTTAGTTAGATGGAACAACTGGTGATAGAATGATGGACTGATGGGCTGAAGTGATCTGGGATCGGTTCAACTATCACTTTTAGTGGTATGATTTGGATCAGCGTAAATTAAAACTATACTTTTGGCCCTAAAACAGAAGTTTTATAAACTTTATTCTGCATTTTTTAACAAAAATTTATTAAAAATGAATATAAAAATACCAATTTTGCGTATAATGTGCGTTTCAACTTTACATTACAGGTCATGTAAAACTAATTTTTAAAACTATCATAAGAAAACTAAACTTAAAGTTCCATTAAAACGTGTCCACCACGCTTAATTTGTCTAATCCCAAAACCTAACACGCCTCAACCTCGCGTAATCTGACTCCACAATGTCCTTCATCAACAACTTTATACAAATAGTACCGAAACGACGACCACGACCTCCTAACCTAACGGAAGCTATTCAGTTGCGCGGGCAGTTGCAAGCACGTGTGCACAAAGCATACATTTACATTTCATTTCAGTTCACTTCATAAAAATAGACTTTGGCCACAAAAACTGCGAAAATTTCAAGTAAACTGATGCTGACACCCGGGGCGCCGACCTCGTGGGGCCTACGTAACGTGTGATTCTGCAAAATAGAGGGAAAAGGGGCGCCCGAATGAATCCATGAAAAACCGCAAAGCGCAAATTTCCTGATGCAATGGAGAGTGTGGACGGAAATGAAGGAGGAGCATGTATGCATCCCATCCTCACATTGCCATTGGCAATGCCAATGTCGCATTGCTTGATGAAATCCCCGCGAGAAGGCATCACAGACCGGGTCTGGGACGGCATGGCTTGGGCCTAACCGGGTGGTTTGGCGAGAGTCTCGACGCCCGGGAGAGGCAATAGTGTTCGGAAGGGGGTTTGTTGTCCATTCGGACACCCCCAGGCAGTCAGAGAGACGGGGGAGAGTTTGCAGGCGCGGCCGGCCCGGAATGACAGGGACTCGGCTGGCCGCAAGGCAAAATGACGCCTGCCTCGGGCCGACGGAATAGAAAAAGAGGGAAAAGGACGTCAACACAGGGTTGGGAATACATTTGGGCGGGCGTAATCTTTAATATTTAGGTTGTTGTTAGGGGTGTTTTGGGTTGTTGGTTTGTTTAGGGGATCACAAGCGAAATCAGAGAAGCTACAAAGCATGAAAACAATTTACGAAAAAGAAAGGTTTTCACAATTATGAAAGCCCTCGTAAATAAAACTGATGAAATATGACTAAATGGATGGCAATTATCAGATTAGCGAAAATGGCAGTCTATTTTTGGCGATTGGAATACTGTAGACATAAATTTTGTTTGAAAACGATTAACGCGACCAGTAAATGGTAAGTTTTTATTTATACTTCTAGTTTCAAAGAACAAAAAAGTTCGATAAAGATAAACTGTATTTTATGTAAGTTTTACAAAATTTTGAAAAATTCAACAGCAAAGTCACAAAATTCAGCGACTTTCTTTAAAATGACGCAAGAAACGAACAACAAAACCGAACATAAGCGCCACTCGACATGCAAATGGCCGAGTCTGCAGTCAGCCTCAGGGTTTTGGCGCCGGCGGGGGCCACACAGGCGGCACTGCCAGGCCCAATGTCCAGTGGGCACAGCTTGCCTTTTCATAATTAAAAATCTGTTTTTTTTTTCTATTTTTTATTTAACGCATTTAAATTGACACTAATATTGGTTATTATTTATAAAACGCCAACGTAATTTTTGATCATTTTGACAGACATTATAAATTTGCACTCAGTTCGTACTCCGAAGTGACTCCCACTGCGAAAAGAAAGCAACATCCCGTGTTGCAAGTTTGACCAGTCAAGCCCCTGGAGCAGTCTAAACAATTCCTTATGACGAAAGTTGCTTCTTGATTAACACAGTAATAATCGGTTTGGTTGTATTTTTCTATCACTGTTTTCAATATATTTAATAAGTTATTCATTACCCCGTTTTTACTCTTTGTTTAGTTGTTGCTGTTTACGGATAATATCAAAAATTGAGATCCACGGGGAAGATTGAGAACTAAGTTTCCGAAACTTGAAAAATGCTCCATATGCTTAAGCTCTGATTTTATAAAGATAAGAAACTTTAATGTCTCTTGTTTGTTGTAGTAACTCTCCCGCTATAAGTATAGATAAGATCAACTTTATACAGACTCTTCAAGTGTCACACCTTCCGCCTATCATTTTAATTGATTTCTTTAAACTTTTTACAAGTTTTCTCATTGAGGTCGTATTATCTGAGCGTTAAGAGATGCGGAACTTAAGTAAGTTGTCCGGGTAGATTGGTTCAGAGATTTTATCAAAATGCAACGTTTTAAATAGTCCTTATTCACCGCCAGTTTTCACTCAAAAGCTTTGTCGGTATGCTAACCAAAAGGGCAAAAGTGATCACAGCAGCATTAGTTTTAGCACTTCCGTTGATCTATCTTAATTATTATAATGTAAGTACCAGTGATACGGTATACAAAACAGGTTGGTTGTGTCACGTTTGTATTACCTTTTAAAAATTTTACATTTCAGTTGATGTTGTGAATGAAGCAAAGGATTTTATGTCTAGCAAGACTGGCGTTTTATTTGAAAACTGTATCTTGAAGGAAATGAATCATTGGGACGCGGAAATTAACAAACTTTTGAACTATAGTTACAATCCTTTTGACAAGTGTGTTCAGACTGTCGAGATGGCTACAAAATTGGAAAAGGGGAAGTTGTATCAGCTCGACCAAAGAGACAACGTTCAGTGTTGGTGGCAATGTCTGACCACGAAAACTGACTATACGTTAATCCGAGGACCCTGGAAGAAACTGATTGATGGTGATGAGCCCCGTTGTGACGTCATCGAAACGAGGTGTCGTCAGAATGAGAATTACGATGCGGCAACATTGACACCAGACGACGAGGAATTCAAAAATACAATGCATTACAACTTTGTACATGCTCAAGTCTATCGAAATGATGTCAAGCTGGGTGTTGATAACGAATATAACCCTCAAAACTCAGGGAAAACACCGTCATCTAATCTGCCAGATGTCCACATATTTGTTGTAGACTCCGTTTCACACTCCCATTCTATTCGGGGATTGCCAATGACACAGCGCTATTTACGTAAACATTTTGATGCAGTTTCTTTTCCGTTTTTAAACAAGGTCGCGCTTAACAGTCGGCCAAATGCGTTTGCTTTCCTCATGGGTAGGCTTTAAGCACCATTATCTTACTTAAAAACATACATTATACGTTAGGTAAAACCGTCTTTGATATCAAAAAATCTCCAATATCAGTTGGTTATTCCCATGATTGCGGCGATGACTGGTCGTGTTGTAAGTTACTTGAAAGTCGTGACTTTGTCTCGGTTCTATATCGGGACGCGGGGTACAAAACAATGATGAGTGAAGACTACATGCTTACAATGTTCACGTCATTTTCTTGTTATGGATTTAACAGCACGCCCGTCGATCATTACATGCGGTATGGTTTAGCTTGTTCAAAAGTTTCAATTGAGTCTAGTGATAAGTTTTCAGCCCATATCAACTTCGCGTCGATTTTGAAAACTACACTACTCCTCTTCTACAAAAAAGCGTGTATGATGGGTTGTGTCGTGACAGCTTTGTGCCGCAGTTTGAATACTTGAATGACTTCCTTGAAAAGTATCAAGATAAGCCAAAATTCACAATCACATGGGTGACAATGTTGGCACACGACGACAACAATAAGCTGTTCCATGCCGACGATTATTTCTATAACTTTTTTAAAAGCAACAGTGCAAAGGTAGGTATCAAATTGGTTTTCAACAATGTTAATACCATCACAAATTTAGTTTAACAATTCTTACATGTTTGTGATGGCCGACCATGGCACGCGTTTTGGTTTGACACGACTGACGGGTGCTGGCGAACGTGAAGACAATAATCCGTTCCTTATGATGTCATTACCCGCATCCCTTCGTGGCGATGACGAACTTCAACGTGTAGTTCAAGACAATGCTCAGCAACTCGTCAGTCATTATGACATGTATGCCACATTCGTCGATATTGTTACTCCCCATCGACCCCAAAACAGCATTACCCCCACCCTATACGGGTCGTCCATCTTAAAACCGTTGCCACAGCCCCGAAATTGCGACCGCCTACGAATTCCGTTCGAATATTGTATCTGCGACTACCCGAGAACTAAAATGCCTGATGACAGTTCTCCAGGGCGCGAAGCCGCTGCTTTGATGGTGCAAAAAATGAACCGAATAATAACAGAAACTGCTAGTTTGAAAGACTTCTGCGAACCCCTGGCACTGGCAGATACTCCGGTAGCCGTGGAAAGCTTTAAAGTTGAAGGTAATCTAGCAGTTCATAAAGTGACTTACAAAGTTACTCCCGGAGATGGCCAATTTTTCGGATACATCAGCCGGAACATTGCAACAGGTAAACTAAGCGTGCTCAGTAGTCGTTTGCCACGTTTGAATTCTTATGCTAAAACTGCTTACTGCGTTAAAAACGACGATTTTGCTGCGTTTTGCTACTGTAAAGACATCGATTTAACCTCACTTTTGTTAAAACCATTTAGTATTATCAGAAAAGTGTTTGGTTAAGTATTGTATACGAGTAGTATGTATTGTATGTGGATTTGAGTGGACTGTAAAAAAATAATAAAAATCTTTTGGAATTTCGCTTAATAAAAAAATCTTGTGCTGAATTTCGAGTACCAGAACGCAAAGTGTGCAACAGTCGCACTTTTTTGGTTCTGGTACATGAAATTCAGCACCCTGAAATTGTCAATGAAACAGTTTTAACGACAAACTCAACTTCTTTAAATTTCTCAGACTATAACTAAGATGATGCAAATGCAAAACTTTACAAACTTTATTAATTTTATGGAATTCTGCGGAACATTGCCAGTATTTGGTGAAACTTCGACTTTTTTAAGAGGACTTTGGTTTTTGCAACACAATTTTCATTTTAACTAAATCCTCTGACATTCAATGTCATTGTATTGGTAGAAAAACTTTACAAAACGGGACGGTTTAAAAAAGTGGAAATGCGCCGACATTGTCTATTTGCACCCGGTTTGCAACCCAAAATGACTCCCACTACGAAAGGAATGCGTCTTTCGCGCGCGCAATTCAACCAGACGCATCTTGAAAATCGTGAACCTTGCCCGTGAGTGCTTCAATCCCCGGAAATGGTCGCCGTTTCAAGTGAAGCCCCTAAAGGCAATCTCCCCTGGGTCGAGAAGTACCGTCCGTCGACTTTGAGCGATTTAGTGTCGCATCAGGAGATTATCAATACCCGTAAGTTGCATTTTTATCCTTTCCATTTCCGATTTTTAATTTGCCCTCTTTCCAGTGAACAAGTTCGTCGACAGCAACCAGCTTCCCCATCTACTCTTCTATGGCCCTCCTGGAACAGGTAAAACGAGTACCATCCTGGCGGCAGCCCGTCAGATTTACACCGCGAAGCAGTATCGGTCCATGGTCCTCGAGGTTGGTTGAAGTTGATTCTTTTTGGCAGTTTTTATATATAAATCTTTCCAGCTGAATGCCTCAGACGATCGTGGCATCGGTATTGTCCGTGAGGAGATTGTCTCCTTCGCGCAGAGTCGAATGCTGCACTACGACGCCGACGGAAAAGCGTCCTACAAGCTGATCATTCTCGATGAGGCTGATGCCATGACGAAGGACGCTCAGAATGCTCTTCGACGGGTCATTGAGAAGTTCACCGACAATGTTCGGTTCTGCATCATTTGCAATTATCTTTCGAAGATTATCCCGGCGTTGCAGTCGAGATGTACGCGGTTGGTTGGCATTTTTATATATATTTTAAGTCTCAAACTAAACAAAACCTTCCAGATTCCGCTTCGCTCCCCTCTCCAAAGACCAAGTCCTCCCTCGCCTCAACCATGTCATCGCTGCCGAGAATCTGACTGTCACCGAAACCGGCAAGGATGCCCTCTTCGCTCTTTCCGGTGGCGACATGCGTCGCGTTCTCAACGTCCTCCAATCCACTGCCCTCGCATTTGACACCGTCGACGAAGACAATGTCTACACTTGTGTCGGCCAGCCGAGGCCTAAGGACATTACGCAGATTCTGAAGACGTTGCTCGACGGCACTTTCGACCATGCCTTCAAATCGCTGAATGAGTTGCGGATTTCGAGCGGGATCGCGTTGACGGATGTGATTGACAACATTTTGGACAAGGTAATCTCTATGAAGATCAATCCAGAAGCCATTTGCGGCCTTGTCGATGCGTTGGCTACCATCCAGAGCCGATTAGCTACAGGTTGCAGCGAAAAGTTGCAATTGCTGGCGCTGGTTTCGAGTTTCACGCTGTTCAGGGAGAAGGCTTATGAAGACGTCGATGTGGAAATGGAGTATTGAGATGCGGGGGTGATTTGTATTGGTGAAGCTTGTATTTGATCTCTTGTTTGTGAATTGATAAATTTTTGTACTATTTTGTCGAATTTTGAAGATGAATTTGCTGTTTGAAGACAGTTTGAATACCTATTTTTGCTGTTTTTGTGAACTTTTTATGATGTTTAATCCATTTCTAGGAAGTTCTAGCCATGCAGAACGACCAAAACCCCCCAACTCCCCAAGATGGCCTCCCCAGCAACCTCCAACAAGCCCCTCGGTCCAACCAATCCGGCCCATCGCCCGGTCGCTTCCCCGGCATCCCCTCGGTCGAAAGCCAATTCCAAAATCAGCCCTCTCCTGCCTCCCAACGTGGCCAACACCTCCATCCAGGCTTCCAAATGCGCCCCGGATTCCCGATGCAAGCTCCTCTCGGCGACCACTCCGGCCCTTCCCCTTCGCCAAGGTCACAGGGCAGTTCCGGTGGTGGTGGCGGTGGCCCAATGCAATTCCGTCCAGTCCGATCGCCGATGAACCGCAGTGCATCGGGTAATAGTCAAAATCCGTCAAATTACTACAACCAGAATTCGCCCTACGCCAATATGAACTACAACCCGATGGGCGAGAATCCTGGCCCTGGCGGTCCCGGAGGATATGGATCAAGTGCCGCGTCGATGCAGAGTGGTTATCGAGGCCAACCTGTGCCGTTTCCATCGAGCAATCCGGGATCGGTGCAAGGGCCGGGTGGAACTGGGAATTCGCCGTTTCCGGGACCAGGACCTGGTAGTATTGGCCTAGGCGGACAGGCTCCAGTCAGTCGAGCTTCACCATTCCCAGGACCTGGACCAGGCAGCAATGCTGGTTTTCCTGGCCCTGGACCGAGTAGTAATACGCTAGGCTTCCCTGGACCGGGGCCATCTGGAACTTCGCCTTTCCCTGGAAGTGGTAACAGTGTACCAAATCCGCCAACGTACTACCCGCCTCGAAGCAATGAAAATCCAGGCTTTGGAGGCCCCGGCCCTTCTGGGGTCCCGCAAAGACCCAGCGTTCCACCTGGCTCGGTTAGCTTTAGGTTGGTTTTTAGCCTTACTCCTTCCGTCCCAATTACAACACACTTACAGGCCTGAGCTGTCCAACCAGCCACCGATCCTCCAGCCACAAGTCCCTCAACACCAAGTCCAACAAATGCAACAGGAACAGTACATCCGTCAACAACAACAAGAATTCCTCCGCCAGAACCCGCGCTTCATATCCCAGCCTCAGCCTCGACCTCACTTACCGCCAGGTGATGTTGCTGGACCTTCTGTTCAACCAATCCGTCGAGTCTCTCCGCCCCCGCAAGCCTTCCAAGCCCCAGCTCCTGAGGCGATTCCTCCGTTGAATCTGGAATTCCCGCTCCATCTGGTCCCTCCACCCTTCCCAGGTCCCGGCCCAGATCCCGATGAATCACCAAATGAGCCCTGGAAGGACCGTGTTATTTCCCTGGTTCCGGCACCGACCATCACCCTGATCAGCTTGGAGGGTCTTCACAATCAATCTGTCGGATATTTGTGTGGTTTTGCGAAGGACATTATCCTGGAGATTAATACGCGCGTTACCCACATCATGGGTGTAAGTTTAACCCCTTCTTATCTATTCAACATCTAAGAATCCCGTTTTCAGACCTGCCGCAACCCCAACTGGACCGCCGCCCTCTTCGCTGACACCGAAGTTGAATTCAAGTACACGCGATACCTTATGAGGAAGCTGGTCGAAATTCGAACTTTTGTCGATCGCAGATTGATCGATACGCCGGATATCAGTGCCGATGATTTCATCCAAATGATTGCGTTTTCGAGTGAGAAGCCAGAAGTTCCAGAATACGTCCAAAAGTTGCGGGAAGAATTTGCCAAGAACACGGATTCGCTGATTCAAATTTCGAGCAGAATGAAAGAAGCTGAATGGTTGTCGGCATGCGGAGATCCTCGGGCAACCGGCAGTTCGACGCGAGATGATCTCATACGGATGACGAACTATGAGGAGAGCCGTCGACGAAATATGAGTCGCAGTGGGATGTGAAGTTTTGTGGGTTTAATTTGTGTTATTATGAGTTGATTTTAAAATGGTTATTATGAACTGATTTTGAAGTTTTTTGGGTTTAATTTGTAATGTTATGAACTGATTTTGAAATAAAATGACTAATTTATGACGGTTTTTGAGAAAAGGAAGGGTTGAATTTAATAAAAAAAAATAAAAAAGACAATTTCCCGAATAGTATTTTCCATTTCCTAGCAAGGCGGTGCGAGCGGACTGTCTGCCTAGTGCTTGAGATTGTAGACAGAACATCTTTGCAAAAATGACGCTGATATTTGCCATTTTGTTGCTCGATGGTTCGACGCGATCAATCTGGCGATACGAAGATGATCATTTTAATCCAACTGTTGCGTGTTCTGGACAGTTTGACCATCGAGCACACAATAATTATGCTTTTTTTGCATCGTATAAACCGACCCATGTCGCACTTGCTAGCCCATAAAATGCAAATGAATTAAGTCTAGCTTCCGCCCGGTCGTTGAGACCCCACAGTTTTGCACCCTGTTGTAATCTAACATCAATGCTGTCTCACGGGCGGCCGCGACCCGCCAAAATTTGGTTTGTCCGTAATTTGCGTAAGACCCTCGTTGGTTCGAAGCGAGTCGCGTCCATTTGGGGTTTTTTTCGACAAAAAGCAGTGGTTTTAAGCACGTAGCAAACTCAAGAGTAAAGCAATCATGATGAATTTCAGAATTGTACGTCTAGGTACCCTTAAGCATGTCTCACTAAAATATTAGGACTCTAGGTGCCGTCCCGGCCGAAAGCGAACCCTCCCCATTTCGTTTTCACCTTAAAAGTGCTGTTTTTGACGGTTTTTTGAATGGCAAAAGTGCCAATGTGACTGAATCCAGCTAAATCTCAGAATTGTACGTCTTTGTACCATAGACCACCTGTAAAAACAAAATCAAGACCCTACGTGCCGTGCCGGCTGAAAGCGAACCCTCCCCAGCATGTTTTCACCTTATGAAATCAGTTTTTTGGGTGCCAAAAGGTCAGATGGCACTGAATTCTTCTAAATTTCAGAATTGTACGTCTAGATGCCTATGGCCACCTGTAAAAAAATTGGCGAGTGCTTACGTGCCGTGCCAGCCGAAAGCGAACCCTCCCCGTGACTCGCCCACCTTATGATTTCAGTTTTTCGGGTGCCAAAAATCGAAAAGACATGGAATCCTTATAATTCTCAGAATTGTACATCTACATGCCCATAGCCATTTGGAAAAAAAATTTCAAGCTTCTAGGTGCCGTGCCGGCTGAAAGCGAACCCTCCCCGTGATTTCTCCACCTTATGAAATCAGTTTTTGGAGTGCCATGGATCCAAATGGCACGGAATTCGCATAATTTTCAGAATTGTGCATCTATGTACCCATAGTCATGCCTCATGAAAATATGAAGGCTCTATGTGCCGTGCCGGCTGAAAGCGAACCCTCCCAAAAATGTGTGGACGGACTTTTTTCCACCTGATTCGAACGCAAATTTTGTCGCATTTTACAAGGGGCCGGCCGCCCGTGGTCTGTTTTTCGATTGATGCTCTTTCTCACCACCGACTAGGACAATTGATGCTTTTTCAATGTTAAACTTTGCACGTCTTTTGATAGCGCTAGAAACACGCGACAACTTTTCTTTACTTTTTTTGGTTGTTTCGATCTTTTCTGATAAGAGTTACTTTGAAGGCCATGACCTCGCCCAAGCTAAACCTGGTCCAATGCATAGCCTATTGCGTGGGCGATATCATTGGAAGCGGCATCTTTGTGACGCCGGCCTACGTCCTGTCTAACACCCACTCTGCTTGGCTGTCTTTGGTCATTTGGGTCATTGGCGGTGTCATCAGTGCGCTAGCTGCTTGCGTTTACATTGAATTTGCGACGACATGCAAGCGATCTGGAGGCGATTTTGCTTTTCTACTGTACACCGGATGGAGGACCCTCGCTACGGCATTCTATGTCGTTGGTAGTTGTTTTACTTACCCATGCCTTCTGGCAATCCAGATAATCGCTTTTGGAAGTTATTTTCTTCAATTTCTGGGAGAGTTTTTCACAATTTCACTGTCAACTTCGGCGACGCTACACATTCAAAGACTAATTGGCTTCAGCGTACTGTTGCCGATTTTGTTCGTCAACTTATTTTCGTTGAAAACAGTGGCAGCAAGGTTCCAGATCTTTGCCACGGCCACGAAGTTAATCATTGTTGCAGCAGTTATTTTAAGCGGAGTTTATCATTTTGCGTTCGGCAAGTTGCTCAAACTTCTGCCAGCTTTATATTGGCCGTTTTAGTGAGTCACAGAGCCATTGGCCTTGAAAATGCCCCCTTCTTTGATCAAAAAACAACAGCCGGCGGCATTGTTTTGGGCATTTTTTCCTGTATTTTCTCTTTTAATGGATGGGCATTGCTCCCAATTAGTATTGAGGAAGTTGGCCACCCGAAAAGGTCAGTTTTGACTTTCATTAAAAATTTGCAGTCGATATGTTCTTAGAAATTTGCCAATTTCAACCGCTATTGGCCTCATCGTCTCAACAGCAGTCTACGTTCTCATGAACGCGTCCTACTTGACTGTTTTATCTGCTGATGAGTTTAAATCAGCCGAAACTGTGATTACTGTAGGTCAACATGTAAACTATAATGTAAAAAACAGTTTTTCCTTTAGCCCTTTTTCATCCGCGTGTTCAACACAAGTTTCATCGGTAAACTAGTCCCCTTCCTAATCTGTCTCGTCCTTATCGGCAGTTTGAACTGCACAATTTTTGGTAGCAGTCGGTATACTGTAGCGGGTAGTCGGCGCGGTATTTTGCCATCGATTTTCGGAGCATTGCATTCGAAATCGAAAAGTCCACGCCCAGCAGTTCTAATTCAGGGCTTTATCACCATTTGCATCTCATTTCTGGGCAGCCTCAATGATCTCATCAATTACACGTCATTCACGTTTGCGTTGCAACAGTTGTGCATTTCATGCGCACTTATTTGGGTCAAATGGCAACGACGGAATGAAAGCAAAATTGATCCGGATATTTTTGAAGTTCCTGTCATTGTGCCAATGCTGTATGCTGTTGTGGCGTTGGTGATTACGATTATTCCGTTCACAACAGACTGGCGAATTCCAATGTATGGCACCGTCATGTTCATCATCGGGTCAGCTGTGCACTTTTTGATTTTGCGGAGGAAGAGATTGCCTCAGTTTTTAAAGGTTATCGATGGTGCGTTTTTACTAACAGTTTCAACAGAAAAAGGGTATCAACTGCCAAGATTTCAGAAAAACTGTTGACATTTGC
The DNA here is from genome assembly GCA_024447225.1 of Panagrellus sp. LJ2284. NCBI lineage: Eukaryota > Metazoa > Nematoda > Chromadorea > Rhabditida > Panagrolaimidae > Panagrellus > Panagrellus sp. LJ2284. The sequence continues at coordinate 8,919,187 of JAMRYC010000004.1, forward strand.
CCGTGTTGCTTTGGACTGTTATAACCCGGATTTTGAATCCTTGGAGCCTCAAACATGAGTAGCAGTTTATATGTACGTGTAATGTTGAAATACTTGTCAAAAGAGCTTCGGCAGTCAGTATTGCTAATTGTTAAGTTTGAAGTTCGCAAACGTTAAAAACTGTTTGCGTTCATTGCCAATTTATTAATAAAAACTGGTAACACTTAAGTTACGATAAGCCACGTGAACTGTACAGAACATTGGTGCCCTGCACGGGTCGAACAGGGCCTTTGCGGTGAGGGATAGCTTTTTGACAACAGTACCGAGTTCGGACAGAACTTGTTGGGCGGAATCGGTCAAGTTGGCCGTCCACTGACCGACTTCTGACTGAAATCTGACTGATTAGTTGTTGGGAAGTTGAAGCCTACCTGGAGTTCGCCCGGAAGTTGTCCGGCCCAGGCAGTCAGGTCGCTGATCAGTGTTAGGTCAAGACCGATTTTGCCGGACCGGATCGGACATCGGACATGTCCGTTCCGGGAATGTCCGGACATGTCTGTTGTCCGATTCGGAACTTAAACAGTTAACCGACAAATAACTGCTGATTTAATCAGGTTTGGTTAAATTAAGCTTAAAAACACTTGCTCGATGAGTTAGTTTCTTTTGGTACATAAGTTTAAGGCGATCGGACATTTCACGGACATATCCGGTCCGGAAATGTCCGATGTCCGGTCCGGAAGTCGGTCCGCTGCTCAACACTGTCGCTGATGATCTCGTCCGTAACGTTTACCAAAACTTTTACGTAGGAGAAACTTAAAAGTACATTCCAGACATACATAGACCACGTTATTGCTTTTTTGGTGGTTTCCAATGTATGCTTGATACTTTCACCTGCACTTTCCTGTAAGTAATTATGGTACTTCGTATAACTAGAAGATTTATGTCACAATGCACTACACTTTTCTTCAGTGTACAAAAAAGCGCAATGTAAACACCTACTTTAACCTGAATTTCATCCAAACCAAGTTTACTGTTTCAACAATTAGTTCTTGGTACGGTTTTACCGCACGAATAGTGCTCACAGCTAGCATTGTAGGTGAAGCGCTGACAATTATCATAAACACCACAAGTGTCTCCGAAGCACACTTAAAATCACGAAATACAAGGAATATAAGTACCGTACACCACGCAGGTATCGTATAAATAATTAAAATAATACTAATTTGAATGTAAAAAAAACCGTTCCATAACCCGTACCACTCCAACAACGCTATTACTAACGATTTTGTTTCGGATGTGCCGTTTAGAAAGGAAAATAGCTGTGATCAAAAGAAATAATCTCGAAAATGTTGCGTAGATTCCAATATTCAATATCGTGTACAGTGATTGCGAGTCGAGTTGTTTAACAGTAAATACATTTGATTGGCTTTCGAGCATTCTACGGTACGCAATATCAATTTTGCCTGTGAGGTCGATGAGCTGATCGTGATCGACATTTGTTGTTATGTTAACAAAAATAAAAATGTACCAAAAGCCATTTAGGCAACTGTTGGCAATCACAATTGTGTACATAATTATGCGGTACTTGAACAGTTTGTGGTATAATTCTTGTTTTATCAGCGCAAAATAACGTTCCCACGAAACGCAAATCAAAGAATAAATCGATAAAAGAAACACACAAACAGCAATTGGAGATGCGATTTGTGTCAATTCCAATGGAAAATAGAAGAAAACAGTGCCAATGACTACCCATAAATTAGGAAAAATTACCACAATTCTAGCCATAACAAGTATAAAAGCGAAGATAAAAAATGAAAAATGTGTTGCAAAAATTAAGTTTCTGAATGCAGTACTGAGTCGTTCTGAGCGATATACAATGCTTACGAATAAATAAACGTGCGTCAGAAAAGAGATACCATACAATCCACTTATCACAGGATTGGATGCATTTATTTCAGTTATTTGATACAACGTCATCGTAGCTTCTACATATCCAGTAGACGACTAAAAACCCATTTAAAGCTGTATTATAAATTTTATTTATAAAAACTAGACTGAAAACGCCTCAAACTAACTATTAACAGAAAGGGTTATTTATTCATACAGACATGCCGTTATACTGATTCTTGAAACGTTTGCTTAGTTAAATATTTTCAAAAATGCAGCTGTTTAAACGTGCTATGAGTGTGTTTCTTCAAAAGCAATTCACTCTAAAAAAGACGACAGTGCCGAGTTCAGTCAGGACTTGTTGGACGGAATCGGTCAAGTTGACGGTCCACTGTTTAACTTCTGATTGAATCTAAGCTGATGAGTTGTTTAGATGTAGGAGCCTACCTGGAGTTGCCCGGTCCAGGCAGTCAGGTCGCTGAATGATGACCTTTACAAAAATTATTGAATTACGTAGGAGTGCTAACGTTTAAGAGTACACCTGCTGAGCAGTTGTAAAAAAATATTTTCGGGCAGACCACATTACCGCTTTCTTAGTGGTTTACAGTAATTACTTGGTACTTTCACCTGCATTTTCCTGTAACGAATCAAGTTTCATGACATCTCGGTTTACTAACGAAACTCTGTACAAAGACTTACTTAAATCTGATCTTCATCCGAACACAATTCATCATTTCACCAATCATTAATTGGTACGGTTTCACCGCACAAATAGTGCTCACAGCTAACATTATAGGTGAAACACTAATAACTATTAAAAACACCATCAATATCTCCGAAGCATACTTTAAATCGTAAAACACAAGCATCAATAATACCATAAACCACGCTGGTAACATAGCAAAAATCAAAATTATACTAATTTGAATGTAAACCAGTCGTTCCATGATTCTTACTAACGCGACAATGCTATTGCTAACGTTTTTGTTCTGGATATGCCGTTTAGACAGCCGAGTTGCTGCGATTCCGAGAAACAGTCTCGAGAGTGTAGCAAAGATTCCGATATACAATATCTGGTATAGTGAATTGGAATCGAGTCGTTTTACGGTGAACACATTTGATGTGTTTTCTAGCACTTCATGGTATTCAATATCTAATTTGTTGGCATTGTCGATAATTTGGCTGTGAGTCACATTTGCGGTTATCTTAACCAGAATAAAAATATAAGAAAAGCAAGCTACGCAACCATTGGCAGTTACAAATGTATACATAATTATGCGATATTTAAATAATTTATGACCCGAATCTTGTTTTATCAGCGCGAAATAACGTTCCCACGAAACGGCAATCAAGCAATCAACCGATGAAACTAATACACAAACTCCAACAACTACAGCGATTCGTCCCATCTCCCATGGGAAATAAAAGAAGACAGTGCCAATAACTACCCATAAGTTTGGAAAAATTACCACAATTCTAGCCATTACCAGCATACCATTGAAAAAGAAAAATAACAAATGTGTTATTAAAATAAGGTTTCTAAATGCTGCGTTTAATTGCTGGGAACGATATACAATGTTTACGAATAAGTAGGTATGGATTAGTAAAGACATGCAATATAGTACACTTGTCAGAGGATGGGAGGCATTGAAATCTGTTATTGTATACATCGACATCGTGTATTTAACAATTCGTGGGTAGATGACTATAAACTCATTAAAAGTAATAGTATAAAGTTAATCCATGATAACTACAATAAAAACGCTTCAAACTAACTATTAACGGAAAGCGCTTATTGATTTATACAGACTTGCCGCTACGCTGATTCTTGAAGTTTAAATTGCAGCTGTTATAACGTGTTATGAGTGTTTCTTTAAGGGCACTAGTAATATGCAAAGTCATGCTTTCGTTTTTATAAAAATGTGATTATTTACACAGTTACACTGATTAGTTGCCACCAAGTCCCCCGACGACGCCATTGACGACGCTTCCAAGGCTGCCGATAACACCAGAAACGGCGCCGCTGAGTCCAAGGCCGCCAAGGAGTCCACCGACGAGGCCGCCGACGAGACCAAGCAGGTCGGCGACGAGGGCACCGACGAAGCCGCCGAGGAGGGTGCCGATGACTGGAAGGCCGCAGAGGTTGCCGAGAAGCGGGGCGGCCGTGAACAGTTCGCTGAGGATATTGGTCGGAGCCGAGCCGAACACGCTCAGAACATTGGCACATTGGTCGTTGCCGTTGAGGCTGTCGTTGGTCAAGATGCCCTGCACGGTCTCGAACAGGGCCTGCGCCGCGGGAGAAAGGCCATTGACGGCAGTGCCGAGTTCGGACAGGACTTGTTGGACCGAATCGGTCAAGTTGGCCGTCCATTGGCCGACTTCGGACTGAAACAAAGCTGATTGACTGCTTTGAAATCGAAGGCTACCTGGAGTTCGGCCGGAAGTTGCCCGGCCCAGGCAGTCAGGTCGCTGATGATTTCTTCCTTGGTCAAGTTGGCATTGTTCACAATGGACAGGAAGTCGCTGATGTCAGAGACGTTCAAGCCTTGCAAAAACGTCGGCGCCGGAAGGCCGACTCCACCAACACCGCCGGATTAGGCGGCTGTACTGCCAATGGCGACGAAAACGAGGACGATGACAGATTGGAACTGCATTGTTGCGATAGAAGACAAGTTAAACTTGATGATGCTTTTGAGAATCCGCTACATGCTTTTATACCAACTGAAACACTGTGCATTGACCATAAAAAGCGATTTGGTTTCATTAATTTGTGGTCAGTTCAGACTTGTTGCTCAAAGTTAAAACATTGGTCGACAACAAGTATTAAAATTTTAAACTAATTGCAACAAATCTGTTTGTTTTTATGATGTTTGATTACAAAAATGCAAAAATAGGTTACATTAGCATAGATTGAGCTACATGATCGTTTGCGTTGGCGGGTATTTTACATTCAAAGTTTCAAAACTGTCTGCAAAACAGCGTTTCACTGATCACTTGGACGAGTATAAAAGCAATTCAAGGATTCTAAAAAGCACTATCAAGTTCGACTTGTCTTCTATTGCAACAATGCAGTTCCAATCCGTCATCGTTCTTGTCTTCATTGCCATCGGCAGTACAGCCGCCCAACCCGGCGGTGTTGGTGGAGTCAGCCTTCCGGCGCCGACGTTTTTGCAAGGCTTGAACGTCTCTGACATCAGCGACTTCTTGTCCATTGTGAACAATGCCAACTTGACCAAGGACGAGATCATCAGCGACCTGACTGCCTGGGCCGGGCAACTTCCGTGCGAACTCCAGGTAGGCTTCGACTTCACAACAACCAATCAATTAAATTTCAGTCAAAAGTCGGTCAGTGGACGGCCAACTTGACCGATTCTGTCCAACAAGTGCTGTCCGAACTCGGCACTGTCGTCGAGAAGCTCTCCCCCGCGGCCCAGACCCTGTTCGACACCGTGCAGGGCATCTTGACCAACGACAGCCTCAACGGCAACGACCAATGTGCCAATGTTCTGAGCGTGTTCGGCTCGGCTCCGACCAATGTCCTCAGCGAACTGTTCACGGCCGCCCCGCTTCTCGGCAACCTCTGCGGCCTTCCTGTCGTCGGCACCCTTCTCGGCGGCCTCGTCGGTGCCCTCGTCGCCGACTTGCTCGGCCTCGTTGGCGGCATCGTTGGTGGACTTCTCGGCGGTCTTGGACTCGGCGGCACCGTTTCTGGTGTCGTCGGTGGCCTCGGAAGCATCGTCAACGGTGTCGTCGGCGGACTTGGCGGAAACTAATCTGCAGGGCCGTATGCAGAAAAAATTTTTACAGGGGGGTGATGGTAAGGGGGGACCAAAGGGTGATTTTTCGGCTTCTGGATTTTGAAAAATCCAAAGGGGGGACCAAAGGGTACTTTTTTGCTAAAACACCAAAATTTCGCCCAATCCCTTTGGTCCCCCCTTACCCCATTTCAAAAAAATTTTCCCAAAAGTTCCATATGGGGGGGCGCTGCCCCCCCTACCCCCCCCTGGATACGGCCCTGCTAATCTGTGACACTATGTACATAATTTTTACGTGTCATTTATTTTCTTATGTTTCTTGAATGAACTTCATTCAAAAAAGTTAATTGTGAAGTTCATATAATCAAAACTTGGGGGGTATGAATAAAACTGATTAGAATCAGTCGGTTGTTAGCAGCAGGATACGCTAAAACACGTTTTTTTGTTCTTAATCTCGCCATGTTTTTTTTTCCATCTAACTTCACTCACAAAACCGATAAAGGTAATAGGAGTAAGTATAGAATGAGTGCTACTTGTGCGTTGATTTAAGAAAATTCGCATTTGCATTCAACTTGATACGCGTATCAAGATCTAGAAGCTTAGCGTATTTTCTTGTAGTAGACACACTTATAGAGATTCGCACGTATTTAGTGTGCATTAGTTATTTATTGTCCGGATCTTATGTGGACTAAAAATTGTAAAGCTGCCATAACGGCTATCATTATTACATTACTAGTGTTGACTTTTGTTTTTGATGACTTCATTTCAATTAACGGATCAAGCTATGATTTCCTTCTTGCCTTGTCATTCTCCACTCTAGAATTAAATATTGTTCAGAACAAGTCCGGTATATTGTTTGACGCCTGCATTTTGAAGGAAGTTGACCCTTGGGACCCTGAAATCGTCAATTATTTTAATCAAAGCTATGACCCGTTCGAGAACTGTACACAAACAGTCAAAATGGCAACCAAACTTGAAAATGCAAAGTTGTACGTCCTGGGTCAAAGGAATAACGTGCAATGTTGGTGGCAATGCTTGTTTCCAAAAGATGACTACAGTATGACTCGCGGGCCTTGGATGAAGCTAACTAATGGCAGTACGCCCGAATGTGATATTGTCGAAGTTAGCTGTCGCGAAAAACAGGACAACGAGGTGGACGACGTTTTTCCTGATGACAGTAGATACAATGGTACAAAATTTTATGAGTTTTTGCATGCTCAAACTTTTAGAAAAGAGTGAGGTTCAACATATTTTTTGCCCAATAATAACCATAGTTACAGTTTGCACCAGGAAACCAAGAAAACATCACAATCCGACCGACCTGATGTACACATAATCATACTTGATAGCGTCTCAAACTCCCACTTTCTTCGGGCAATGCCAAAGACACGTCACTATTTAAAAGAACGATTTGAAGCGATTTCTTTTCCGTATTTAAATAAAGTACAACTCAACAGTAGGCCGAACTGTTTGGCATTTCTGTTCGGTGAGACTCATTCACTTTTCAGGTTTTTAAAATTTGCCTTGTTTTCAGGTAAATACATAGATGCTTCAAAAAAACTAGCAATTGACTCAGGGTTAACATTCGATTACGTCAAACATGCTCATTGTGCAGAAGACCTTAGTAAAGACCAATTTATTGCATTTCAATACAAAGAAGCAGCTTACCGAACTTTGATGAGTGAAGATTATCGCGAGACGGTGTTTGCCTCAGGGTATTGCTGGGGCTTCAATAGTACGCCGGTCGATCATTATATGCGGTTTGTTTAAGAATAGCAAAGCTTTAGTTTTACTGTTAAACTTTTAGTCCATACACATTACGAGCGGTTCACAAAGCCTACTCAACTGAAAGTATGAAAAAAAGTGTCTACGAGGGGTTGTGTCGTGACAGTTTTGTACCACAGATGGAATATTTGCAGGACTTACTGGACAAGTATCCCGACACCCCAAAGTTTACGATTACGTGGATAACTCACGTGGCACATAGCGAACCGAGTGGATTGTATCATGCCGATGATTATTTTTACAACTTTTTTAGAAAAAATAATGAAAAGGTAACTTTTTAAGTTTTTTACACTTTCGTTAAGGTTTTTTTTAGTTAAACAATTCATACATCTTCATAATGGCTGATCATGGCCCACGCTTTGGCTCGGCACGACAAACAGATGCAGGGGAGCGTGAAGACAACAATCCTGTACTTTTGGTATCCTTGCCTGGTTCGCTGCGAGACAACAACGAACTAATGAAAACAGTTCGCAACAATTCTAAAGAACTTGTCAGTCATTACGATTTGTATGCTACTTTTGCCGATATCGTCGCATCCTATCGACCCCAAAACATCACGAAACCCCTTCTTCATGGATCATCGATACTGAAACCCTTGCCCCAGCCACGAAATTGCGAGAGCTTGAAAATACCATTCAATCATTGTATCTGCGACAATCCAAAAAGCCGCTTGCCCGACGACGACCCCCTCGGACGTGAAGCAGCAACTTTAATGGTTGAAAAGATGAACAAAGTCATTGAAACAGTGCCACAGCTATCGAACATCTGTGAGCGATTGACACTAAGCAGCGCTCCAGTGTTCATGGAAAAAGTCATCGTAAAAGGCAGCGTGTCCATTTATAAAGTGACTTTTACAGTTGAGCCCGGAAAAGGCAAATTTTATGGTCACATCAGTCAAGACCGAAATACTAGTGTGTTAAAAGTAATAACTTTTCAATTTCCTCGTTTGAATGCATACGCTGATACAGCCTACTGCGCTAAAAATAGTGGTTTTGATGCGTACTGTTACTGTAAGGATCTCAAAACTAACACTACTAGGAACGCCGTTTGAAATGTCTGTATAAATGTGTTTGTTATAAATTCCGTTTTTGTATGTTTGTACTCAAACTTTATTAAAATAAACATGGGACAGATATATTGCAATATGCTACATTCGTGGAAACGTGCAATGTTACTAAAATCAACTCATTCAGCTTTAAAATTTTTTTGTGCGGTAGCTAAAAACAGTGTTTTCGAAAACTGCATTCTGAAATACTATTCAATCAGTTTCGCTGCTTATCGCCGGAATATCGCCAAATCCTTACGTGAATCTCCCTGCGAAATAAATACCTACAACAAAGAAAACACATAGTGATTTCTCATCTTGATACTCACGCAACGTGTTTCCCGAATTTACGCACAGACATAATGCAATTTACCCCATTTTCCTACACTCATTGTTGAAGTAACATTATAGGGAAACGATTTTAGGATGACGAAGATTTATCACGATTTTGGTGATGAAAATCTCGTGAAAAATTATTAAAAGTAAATGGACTCTAAAAAGTTTTACTTGCAATTTCCATTGATTAAATTAACTTGCTCCCAAATTTCTACTGGAATTTATTTATTAAAGTACAAATCACATTTTGACATACATACGCGCTTGATTATGCTTTTTAGTTACCTCCAAGTCCGCCGACGATGCCATTAACGACGCTTCCGAGGCCGCCAACGACACCAGAAACGGCGCCACCAAGTCCAAGACCGCCGAGAAGTCCACCGACGATGCCGCCGACGAGGCCGAGCAGCTCGGCGACGAGGGCACCGACGAGGCCGCCGAGAAGGGTGCCGACGACAGGAAGGCCGCAGAGGTTGCCGAGAAGCGGGGCGGCCGTGAACAGTTCGCTGAGGACATTGGTCGGAGCCGAGCCGAACACACTCAGAACATTGGCACATTGGTCGTTGCCGTTGAGGCTGTCGTTGGTCAAGATGCCCTGCACGGTCTCGAACAGGGCCTGCGCCGCGGGAGAAAGGCCATTGACGGCAGTGCCGAGTTCGGACAGGACTTGTTGGACCGAATCGGTCAAGTTGGCCGTCCATTGGCCGACTTCGGACTGAAACAAAGCTGATTGACTGCTTTGAAATCGAAGCCTACCTGGAGTTCGGCCGGAAGTTGCCCGGCCCAGACAGTCAGGTCGCTGATGATCTCGTCCTTGGTCAAGTTGGCATTGTTCACAATGGACAAGAAGTCGCTGATGTCAGAGACGTTCAAGCCTTGCAAAAACGTCGGCGCCGGAAGGCCGACTCCACCAACACTGCCGGATTGGGCGGATGTACTGCCAATGGCAATGAAGACGAATGCAATGACGGATTGGAACTGCATTGTTGCGATAAAAGACAAGTCGAACTTGATGGTGCTTTCAACAATTTGTGAATCGCTTTTATACCTACTGAAATATTATGCATTGACCATTAAAAGCGATTTGGTTTCATTAATTTGTGGTCATTTTAGACTTGTTGCCCGAGTTTGAAACAATGGGCGATATTACGTATTAAAATTCAAAACCGATTGCAACAAATCTGTTTGTTTTTATGATGTTTGATTACAAAAATGCAAAAATAGGGCACATTAGCATAGATTGAGCTACATGATCGCATGCGTTGGCGGGTATTTTACATTCAAAGTCTCAAAATAGCCTGTACAAATCATTTTAATGATCACGTATAACCGTATAAAAGCGGTTCACTGTTGGGAGTTTGAGGGTCCATTAGCCAACGCGTCGTCCTCCAGCAGGTCGACCGGGCCCTTGGGAATCACAAACTTCCCGAGCGACAAGTTGTCGTCTTCCTGACTCATGATCACAGACAATCTTGGAGCCAAGTGCTGAATCGCTTAAACCCTTTGAATGCCCGATAACGGTTTATTACAAGGAATTACAAAGCAAATCAACGAACGGAAAAACACAACAACTGTGATACAAATATATAAATTCAAACTCAAATGTAAAATGACAAGAGCACGCAAACAGGACGAGCTACAGTACCCACAACTATTGATTACTCTTCGCTATAGGACCATCTTCCAGCCTGTAAACGCGCACGCATCCGCCACCTTACTCCCGGTCGCGCTCGTCGAGGGTGTCGCATCCGCTGTCAGCAGCCCGATTATCCAACATGCCCCCACCGACCCAATTGTCGTCCTCGACAATAAATTCAATCTTCGGCTTGCCATTGCCGTCAGTCGCCGTGTCCGTGACATTCGTCGGTCCCGCATCCAGCTTCCCATCGGTCAAACGGTCGAAACCCCAATCCGCTGGCCAGACATGAACCTTTCGATCGATTTGGGTGGTCGGAGTACCCTTCCGCTCGACCACGGCAGTCACACGACGCTTTTCCTTGGCACAACCCTGGCCCCCCGTTCGAACGTTTGACGTGATGCTAGCATTTGCATAGCCCACTGGCATTTCCACGTCTTCGCGCGAGTCTTGGCCCACTCCCTCTCCATCCACCGTGAGAGTCTCCGGACTCTTTCCACTTTCGAAACCCTTGGCAGCAGCTTGCGGCGACCCATCCTGCTCGAACCCGTCGTCAACACTCTGAATATTGATCGCGTTCTTGTGGATATCGACTTTCTCTTTCTCGGTCTGCACCACAGTGCCTTTCCCGATTCGATTACCTTCTCCGCCGGTTTCAGGGCCACCCTTAGCGTTCATAATCGAATTGACATGCGGCTTCTCACTCTGTTCGAGCTCAACCTTCGCCTTCTTCGATTTCACCGCCTGATTGTGCAATTGAATGAACCGTTTCCACCAAGTACGATGATTCATCAACACGTTCATGCCAATCACGACGTCCTGATTGGAGTTCTTCACGATGGCAAACACAGCCTTGATCGTCTCCGTTCCATAAGCGCCGATCTCCATCACGATCCAACCCTCCACGTTCAACTTCTGACGATTGACCGAGAACAAGTCACCACGTGAGTGCTTCAGGTTTACAATCTTCGATCGCGTTTCAGGATCCTCCAACATCTTCATCAGCACATCCGACCGGATCACGCTCGTCGCTGCACCGGTATCGAACAATCCCATCTGCACTTGGTTACCGACGTAAACCTTGTCCAACAAGATGTCCCCGAACGCGGGCTTATCGTCCGCCTCGAGTTTCTCCTTCGGAACGGTATCTTCGATGCCGTCAATGCTGTTCTGCTGCCGCAGTTTCCCGAGCATGTCTTGCAACTTCTTCCGATCCGTATGTCCGACGAAATTCACTGGCGGCTTCTTGTGAGGACAATCCTTTATCCAGTGATCCGCTCCTCCGCAGCCATGACACTGATCGTAGTTACGGCGATTTGACGGGTTGTGACCCGAAGACTCAGTACGCTTGGTATCGCTTTGGATCGGACCCTTGAAGTCAGTTGTTCCCGAAGATTCCTTTTGACTTCCTCGGTTCTTTTCACTGCGTGTCCCGGTATCTGTCTTCGTGGTGTTCTTCCAGGTCTTTTCCATCGTAATCACTTGCTCCTTGATCTGAGTGTATCCGAATAAGTTCAACGAAGACATCAACGCCGACAGGTATCTTTTCTCGTCATCCAATTCCATGGCTCCGACAAGAACTGTCTTCAAGGCTTCTTGTTGCTTCCCATAGTTATCCGCAAACGCCTCAACAGCAATAGCTTCCGCTCGATCACAGAACACGGCGTAAGTTTCCTCGTCCTCTCGCTTCATGCGGAAAAGCTGGTTCTGCTTTGAAATCGTCGCATGAGCAGTGGTGGCACCCATGACCGACAACAATCGACGCTGCATCTCCACAAATCCGAGGTTCTCATGCATCAAGAATGCCCAATGTGACTGCAACGATCTCGGCAGATAAGCTTCAAGCAGCAGCTTTTTCGTCTCTTCAAGCAACTCCAGCGATTCCGCGTAAAGGTTGAAATACCTTAAGTAGGACTCCAGTTCGTGCCGCATCGTGCCAGAAAACGCATCAGGTCGCTTCAATGATTTCGCTAACTTGGCCTTTTCAGACTTGATGCCCACAGGCGTCTTACTTTCGCCCTTATAGCTCTTCATTGATCTGCCATCGACCTCCGGATCCTCGGCATCGCCCACTGGCGCTTTCCGATCTCCGTTCGCACGTCGGACAGCCCGGTCGATTTCATCAAATACTGACTCAGCCTTGACCTTTGGTTTCGTCTCGCGCTGCTTCTCGATAGCATCCTGCTGCTCCACTTGGATCGTGAGCTTGTCGATTTGGTGGCGGAGATTGTCGATGTAATCATGGAGATGGTCCACTGACCCAACTCCGTATGCATCACAAAGTTGCCGCACGGCCATGTTAAACTGCTTTAACTTGTCCTCCGCAGCCTTCCGCTGAACCGCCATGACTCCGATCGCCGCTGGCAGCTGTCTGACAAGCTTCAGCGCCTCTCCTGCCTTCGAAACTTCATCGACATCGACCATCTTTGCCTGTTGATTCAAACGTCCGAGAATATCGTTCGCCACCTCGATTTGATCACGAATCGCAGCCAAGCATCCGTCCACTGACGTAACGCGGTCCACAGCAAGCTTCACCACGGCCGTACTGTCCACAGACTTTTGGGCGGTGATGTCCGCCAGTGTTTCACCCTCCAGTTTCGCCAACAGCTCGGCAACACGCTCTTCCTCGGTTCGACCATTGAGACCTCCATGTTGGGAGTTTGAGGGTCCATTAGCCAACGCGTCGTCCTCCAGCAGGTCGACCGGGCCCTTGGGAATCACAAACTTCCCGAGCGACAAGTTGTCGTCTTCCTGACTCATGATCACAGACAATCTTGGAGCCAAGTGCTGAATCGCTTAAACCCTTTGAATGCCCGATAACGGTTTATTACAAGGAATTACAAAGCAAATCAACGAACGGAAAAACACAACAACTGTGATACAAATATATAAATTCAAACTCAAATGTAAAATGACAAGAGCACGCAAACAGGACGAGCTACAGTACCCACAACTATTGATTACTCTTCGCTATAGGACCATCTTCCAGCCTGTAAACGCGCACGCATCCGCCACCTTACTCCCGGTCGCGCTCGTCGAGGGTGTCGCATCCGCTGTCAGCAGCCCGATTATCCAACATCACGGATGCCGAAAAGCACCATCAAGTTCAACTTGTCTCACTAAAACAATGCAGTTCCAATCCGTCATTGCAGTCGTTTTCGTCGCCATCGGCAGTACAGCCGCCCAATCCGGCGGTGTTGGTGGATTCGGCCTTCCGGCGCCGACGTTTTTGCAAGGCTTGAACGTCTCTGACATCAGCGACTTCTTGTCCATTGTGAACAATGCCAACTTGACCAAGGACGAGATCATCAGCGACCTGACTGTCTGGGCCGGGCAACTTCCGGGCGAACTCCAGGTAGGCTTTGACTTCAAAACAACTCATTTACGCCCACGTTTCAGTCAGAAGTCGGTCAGTGGACGGCCAACTTGACCGATTCCGTGCAACAAGTCCTGTCCGAACTCGGCACTGCCGTCAATGGCCTTTCTCCCGCGGCGCAGGCCCTGTTCGAGACCGTGCAGGGCATCTTGACCAACGACAGCCTCAACGGCAACGACCAATGTGCCAATGTTCTGAGTGTGTTCGGCTCGGCTCCGACCAATGTCCTCAGCGAACTGTTCACGGCCGCCCCGCTTCTCGGCAACCTCTGCGGCCTTCCTGTCGTCGGCACCCTTCTCGGCGGCCTCGTCGGTGCCCTCGTCGCCGACCTTCTCGGCCTCGTCGGCGGCATCGTCGGTGGACTCCTCGGCGGCCTTGGACTCGGCGGCACCGTTTCTGGTGTCGTCGGTGGCCTCGGAAGCGTCGTCAATGGCGTCGTCAGCGGACTTGGTGGCAACTAATCAGTGTAATTGTGTAAATAATCTTGAGAGCAATGTAAATAAGTTTCAATAAATCGCTCATGGAATCTATGCATAGCAGCTAAAGCGATACTTAGTATAGTAATTTTGAAATCAATTTTCGGAAGTAAAAAACGAAAAATTGCATAGTACAAAACTGAATTTGGGTATAACCCAATATTAAATAAATATTTAAACAGCTGCAATTATGAGAAGTTCAAGTAGGTTACCGACAGTCTCGCCCTTATTGCCAGGTAAAGCATCTGAAATTAAAATTGGTAGTTTTTAATTTTAGTTAAAAGGACAAATTTTACATTCTGGTCACGTTTGTGTCGAACTTGGTTTCATACCATATAATGTTGTCGCTAGCTTTCATAAGTGTTTACCAAACTTTGTTGAGTATACTTTATTGTATTTCTTTCATCATTCACAGTTACTTGTTTGTGAACATTGTGTTTCGATCACAAAGACTAAATACAGCTTTTCGAAATCTTATTTTTACTACACATTTGTCATTTTTTTTCTTTGAATTTATTCTTGTCATGGCAAGAATTGTGGTTATTTTTCCCGACTTGTGGATCGTCATGGGTACTATATTTCTTTATTTACCATCGGAATACGGTCGAATTGGTATTGGAATTGCTTTTTCGTTGTTACTTTTATCGTTGGATTGTTTGCTTTGCGTTTCATGGGAGCGGTATTTTGCTCTTATAAAGTTAGAATCTGGCAACAAGCTGTTCAAATATCGGATAATTGTCTACATCATTGTCACGGTCAACAGTAGTTTGACTTGCCTTGGTTATGTTTTCATATTAATAAAGATTACTGCGTCTGTCGCACATGTGAAGTTTCATGACAACTCTGTTAATGTTGATTTGGATTACTTCAAAGCATTGGAAAATCATACAAACATATTTGCTATGGAACGCCTTAGATTTGAGTCGATACAGTGGATAATAGGACTCGGTTTGTATGCTACCTGTTCTCGAGTTGCCATTGGACTAACTGCGGTGTGGTTGTTTAAAAAGCACATCAATAATAGCAATGTCAGCAACAGTACCCTTGGTATTATTCGACTTATGGATCGATTGGTATACATTCAAATTATAATCATATTCGGTTTAGCTGTGATTCCAGCATGGTTTATGGTAATTCTGTTATTTGTGTTGAATAATTTAAAATACGTATCTGAGATGTTTATGATGCTTGTACTTCTTATTTCGCTGTCACCAATGGCATTAGCTATGAGTACTATTTTCGCTGTGAAACCATACAGTGCGATGCTGATAAAAATAGTAAATAATTTTTGGTGGAAAATAAAACCGATGTAAGGTGTAAATATTTTAATAATTGTGACTAATCAATATGTTTGCAGAACAGTTCGCGTACAATCTTTGTCGGTTCAACACGTGTCGAACATTTCATGAATACGAATAACATGTCACAACTCTGCATTTTCGAATCGTAATGCTGAAAGTTCTAACAAATATAAAGTTTTTTTAATGTTTTGGTATGGCCTTGTAGAAGTTATGTTACGAATTTTGTTGCTTGTCTTCATCGTCATTGACCATGCCGTTTTGGTCAAATTGGCTGTTCTGCGATAATTCAGCTGGCTTACCAATCATTACAAAATCTGCGGCAGGTGCAAGTTCAAAGCATAAAACAGCCTAAAATTAGTTCTTAAAAACGATTTTTTTACATCTTTACCCGGTTTTTACTGTTCTGCGTGGCTATGTAAGCATTTTCAACGTGTTGAACTTTCATCATCGAAATTAGCGTACATGTGCTCATTGTTAGCAAAAACGTAAACATAACGCTTTTAAAAAACTCAGGTTAGTATCAAAAGCGATGGTAAATCTCAGTGTTGTTGGAGCTTATCCCATACTAATGAACATCTTTTATGCTATTTCCTTCGTAATTCACTGTTATCTCTTTGTTAACATTGTATTTCGCTCCGAACGACTGAGCACTGCTTTTAGAAATCTAGTTTTTGTGACACATTTGTCATTATTTTTCTTCAACTTACTCATGGTGATGGCCAGAACTGTGATAGTATTTCCAAACTTATGGGTTGTCATGGGCACTGTATTTGTTTTCTTACCACCAGAAATCAGCCGACTTGTTCTTGAAGCGCAATTTTCCCTTTTATTGTTGTCGGTTGATTGCCTTATTTTTGTTTCTTGGGAACGTTATTTTTCATTAATACAACTGGAATCTGACAGCACCATATTTAAGTATCGATTAATTGTTTATATCACTGTCATTGCAAACTGTTGTCTCACTTGTGGCGGGTTTATTGTTTTTTTGTTAAATATCACCTCGAATGTTGCTCATGAAAAGATTGTCGAAGACCGAAGCTACATTGATTGCACATATTACAAACTTATGGAAAATCATTCAAACATATTTTTAATAAAACAACTCACTTCTGAAGCGGAATATTCGACAGTACAGATTAGCCTTTTTGCCATATATGCAACCGGTTCTCGAGTAATAATAAGAACTCCAGCTTTTCTATTATATAAAAGACATAACAAACATGTCAGTAACAGTACTCTCAAACTAATCAGAATTATGGAAAAGTTGGGATACATTCAAGCTATCAATGTCCTTATTTTTGCAATTATACCAGTGTGGGTTATGGTTATGTTGATGTTTGTGTTCTACAATTTCAAGTATGCATCTGAGTTATGCATTTTGGTTGTCTTCGTGCTCACACTATCTCCGATGGCACTGGCTATAAGTACAATATGTGCAGTCAAGCCGTACCAGGCAATGATGATGGACGTTTTAAATGTGTTAGGGTTTAAGTCAAAACAAAAGTAAGTTGTCGCTTTAGTTCTATTTGTTATAGAACGAATGCAAATTTCAGGACAATTTTAGTGCAATCTCGATCTCGAGTTACCGTCTCGAGTACTTTGACTCCTCTTAACAATAAAAGCAACTTTTAAAACTACCGTTCAATGCAATAATGCAAAATACTTATGTGCAAAAATATATAAAACAGTTTTTTTTAATTTATTATTACATATGGTTTAAACTACGATCCGCATCTAAACTTCTTAACCTTATGGCCCTGCCCTTTACAAAATGGCACGTATACCCATTATTTTCATTTAATTTAAGCATACTTTAACGTCGTTCCTTACAGTACTTACACAAAAGCACCTAATAGTCAATAATTGAATTGGCTACGGCCAAATTTTTGTCATATGTTAGTAAATAATCCCCAGACGGGTTCATTTCGGTCGAGGTTACCAAACACCTAAGAAAAAGGAATGTTGCCGCTGTGGTTGTTGATAGCTTATAGTTCGTGGGGATGTTGTTGCGTACTATTTTACACAATAATTATAATTCAGCTGATAAGATATCGGAATGTAAAGCCGTTTAATAGTAGTTTTTTTAGTTTAGTAATAGTTACTGGGTTTGCTGTGAGTTTTCAAAAATTTTTTTTATTGAAAGTTGAGAAACTTTTTTTAGGATATTTTACAACACATCGCATTCGTCTTTGAATGCAGAGTGCCATTGTGCACCACATTTGGACCGTGGTACATGAGCCTGACAGATACAAATCTGTTTTTGAAGGTTGTTGTGGTCGGAAATTTTGGGATAATGTTTTTCCGGAACTTGATGTCGGTTTACACATCTTTTAACCGAGCTACTGCGGCGTTATTACCGAGTTTACACGATAAAGTGCGCCAATCTTAAAATTTCATAAAATCGCAACAAAAAATGACAATTTAGATTTGGAAAATCATCTACTACCCTCTCTATGTCCTTGCTGTTGCCATATCACTCAGTTTAACCTGGCAGCTAATCCTTGGCGTCGCTCAATGTCGAATCATTGACGGATACCCTGATGCAGTCCTAATCTATCCCCTCTACAACAATGCATCCACTAAGACGACAGTTAAAAACGTTTATTTTGCCATTCCGGTAACAATTATAAATGTTATCATCAACGCGGTAACGATAGCATCCCTATTTTATCGAGCGTCTGGATCCAAGCATAAAACTTATCGGCAAATGGGTTTGAATTTGTTTTTTATTTCTTTTGTCGACAATGTGATCATGGTATTGATAACTGTTATTGAGGTTGGTGAAAATCGGAAAGAAAAGTCAAAAATGTCTTTTTTTAAGTGTATTGTAAAGTTTTACAAATGCGGCGGTTTATGCGACAACATTTTTCTACACATGCAATGGATGAACGATCTACACTCATTTTCTCGGCCATTTACACTTGTTTTTACGAGTAAAGCTGTTCGACAGTTGCTGAAATCTGCGGTATACACTCCGAGACAGTCGAACGTGGGGGCCAGAAGTGTGACGATAGCTCCAATGAGTACGTGGAAGAGGAGTGCCAGGTCTAACTGATTAATCGTTTATATTTACTTTACATTGGATTTATTGATTTGCACTTAAACTGCCAAGTGAAATAATGTTCAAATTGATCAAATGCCTGTGGCCATGTACCGTCGGCTGTTGTCTGTGACACATGTGCTAAATAAATTTTACTAACTTTCACATTATTATAAAAGTCTGTGTAAACGATATTGGTTAGTTTAATCACGCTTTAGTTAACACTACACTTGCCCTAACCCTACACGCTATAAAGTTGAACATGGAAAACGATGTCGGATCTGAAGTCCACTCTCCTGACGATGTCATCATTGTCATTGTGTAGTTTGTCGTTACAGACGCTGCAAAAGCAAAGTTATCATAATCAGTAGTTGTACCATCGCTCCAATACAATGTTCCTGCCTCAATGTCGGCTTTAAGTCCTATCATTACACCATTAAGTTCAGTAATGTTAAGCAGAGCTAAAACAAAACAAAATTCAATCAAAATTACAGGCAAAAATTATACCATTAACAAAATCGTTTTCAGATTTACTGTGAATAGAAGCAATTAAGCCACCAGCTTCTCCGATGCAGTACTCATTAGCCGTGTCAACGATATTGTCATCGTCAAAAGTAAAATCGGTAATTGAAACTAGTTTGTAGCAATAATAATACGAAGTTGTCGGTACTACAGTGTAAGTGCTATCTGGGCATTCATATTCTGGAGCCTTCATGATCGGAACCGCGCAAACTGTTCCATCCCAAGTAGTTTGCAGAATTTGATCATATTGATAACAAGCTTCTTTCGCTCCACCCTACAAAATTACATTTCAAAGTGTTTAAATACTTTTAAAGGACGCTACTTGTGAAGTGATACATCTTGTTTTATCTGTATTCCAATTATTTGGGCACCGTAATTGCATGTCATACACAGCGTTTTGAATAAGCTGCTGAACTCCATCTAAAGTTCTATTCACCATAACAACGTTCGAAGCATTTTTAATGAAGTATCCACATTGGCCAACATCCAAAACTGCCGTTCTTAAGTTTCGTAACAAGTTACAATTTCCTTGATCTTTTGCGATTTGAAATCCAATACAGTTAGTCATTGTGGCACATACTTTAGCGCAATAAAAGGGGTCGGTTGTAGATATTGTGTTAGAAGTGAGAGCGATCAGTTTATATCCAAGTAAGTGAACGAAAGGTGTGCCAACACTACAGTAACCCACACAGAAAGAAAAAAGGGATTTGTTTCCACCAACGCGCCGGGATACTTGTCCTGTTCGCACAGGGGAAGAATTTTCATGCCGTTTCGGTGCGCGTTTATTTCCCGTTTCAAACGGGAAGGCTTGTCCACTATCGAGCGTGGACAGTTATCCCCTTTTTGTCAGGGAACCAATTACCATAAACGGGAGGAATCGTTTCCCTTTGCCAACATGGAAACGAATCCTCTTTTGTTACCGTAACGCACGCCCTTTTTTTTTTTTTACTTTTTTCTTTTTTTGTTCTTATTATTACACATCATAGAAGACAAATTATTATTATGTTACATTTATTGTTACACTTTTAAATAACAAATAACAAAAGTTGAATCACAAAAGTAAATTAAAATTAAGTAAACATCATAAATTGAAGTAAATTATTATTCATTGAGGATAAGTTCACGTTTCTGACGTCGTTGAATTCTTAGGACTGTTGATAGTTTCGTAGACTTCAGTCCTAAAAAGAGATATATTAGAAACTGACAAAAAAAATTCGGGGAAAGTCAACATACCGAACTCAACGACTCTTTTCTGCGTTATGATACATTTGACCTTTTTGTGCCGATCCGTAAAGCACTTCCTAAACAAAAGCAAAAAACTTACATGCATTACGAAGACTCTGAAATACTTCAAAAGTGTTCATGACCTAAGTGGGGACCACGACACCATGCTGATCGGGAAAAACTGTCCACGCTCCGCGCGTGGAAATCCTTCCCCGCCAAAAACGGGACAAGTATCCCTCCTTTCCAAACAGTGAAACACGATTTTTTTCTGTGCATACGAATTACGCAGCAAAAAACAACAACGCCGACCTGTAGTTGCATGTTTATAACATTTTTCTTAAAGGAAGTCTAACAAGACCACTGACATCTTGTAGTTTAGGTTTTGTCGAAAAATATTTACATTTCTATGGTAACTGGTCATTATGATCCCATGCTTTTATTCCTTTGTGATACATAGGCTAGAAACATGTTTGTTGCCTCTTTCCATGGTAGCAGCAGTGTTTTTTAGTTTAATGAATAATCGCTGTTCAAATAGCGTACATGCAATACCAAACTGTGCATTGACCATAAAAAGCGATTTGCTTTCATTAATTTGTGGTCAGTTCAGACTTGTTGACCGAAATTGAAACAATAGTCGACAACAAGTATTAGAATTTAAAACCGATTGCAACAAATCTGTTTGTTTTTATGATTTTTGACTACAAAAATGCAATAATAGGGAACATTAGCATAGATTGAGCTACATGATCGTTTGCGTTGGCGGGTATTTTACATTCAAAGTTTCAAAACAATTTGAAAACAGCATTTCACTGATCTCTTGGACGAGTATAAAAGCAATTCAAGGATTCTGAAAAGCACCATTAAGTTTAACTTGTCTTCTATCGCAACAATGCAGTTCCAATCCGTCATCGTTCTTGTCTTCATTGCCATCGGCAGTACAGCCGCCCAACCCGGCGGTGTTGGTGGAGTCAGCCTTCCGGCGCCGACGTTTTTGCAAGGCTTGAACGTCTCTGACATCAGCGACTTCTTGTCCATTGTGAACAATGCCAACTTGACCAAGGACGAGATCATCAGCGACCTGACTGCCTGGGCCGGGCAACTTCCGGGCGAACTCCAGGTAGGCTTCGACTTCACAACAACTCATTAACGCCCCAGTTTTAGTCAGAAGTCGGCCAATGGACGGCCAACTTGACCGACTCCGTGCAACAAGTCCTGACCGAACTCGGCACTGTCGTCGAGAAGCTCTCCCCCGCGGCCCAGGCCCTGTTCGACACCGTGCAGGGCATCTTGACCAACGACAGCCTCAACGGCAACGACCAATGTGCCAATGTTCTGAGCGTGTTCGGCTCGGCTCCGACCAATGTCCTCAGCGAACTGTTCACGGCCGCCCCGCTTCTCGGCAACCTCTGCGGCCTTCCTGTCGTCGGCACCCTTCTCGGCGGCCTCGTCGGTGCCCTCGTCGCCGACTTGCTCGGCCTCGTTGGCGGCATCGTTGGTGGACTTCTCGGCGGTCTTGGACTTGGTGGCGCCGTTTCTGGTGTCGTCGGCGGCATTGGAAGTGTTGTCAATGGCGTCGTCGGTGGGCTTGGCGGCAACTAAGCAGTGTCACTGTGTAATATGAACAGATGTGTAAATATTTTGAATAAACTGAAGTATAAACTTGCAAAACTCTAAATCATTAAGTGGATTGGCTTGGTTCTGCTAATATTTCCCAGTGCCTGCATATTTCCTGGTCCAGGAGCGTAAACAAAAAAGTAAATGTTACAGAGAAGTCCGAAAAACAGAACCCTAAAAGCATATAATTATGTACATAAATCTTTATCTTAAATTATTGGTTACACAACTTTCGGTATTCAAAAAAAGTATTCTCAGGATAGGTTGTCTTACTTCGCTTAATAATTTATCGGAAAGTGTAGCTGCTTGTAACTTTTCTGGTCTGTGAAATTTCTAATCCATATTACACCTGATAAAATCAAACAATGTTGACCCAAGCTGTCATCGACACCTACCAAATCATTATGGCAGTGCTCTGTTGCATTTCCTTTGTGATTCATTGCTATTTATTTACAAACATTGTATACCGCTATAAACGACGGCATACGGCATTTAGAAACTTGCTTTTTGTAATGCATCTGGCATTCTTCTTCTTTAACTTACTAATTGCATATTCAAGAATTGTAATCACTTTTCCAAATTTGTGGGTAATAATGGGCACTGTCTTCGTATATTTACCATCTGGATGTGGTCGAATTGTCACTGGAATCACATTTTCACTTTTAATAGTGGCGATGGATTGCTTGCTTTGCGTTTTGTGGGAACGGTATTTCGCAGTTATCAAATTGGGATCCAAAGATAAATTGGGAAAATATCGCGTGGTGCTATACCCAATTATATTTCTCAATAATTTTGTAACTTGTTCCGGATACTGTATTTTTCAATTAAAAACTACAGCTGCTGTCTCTTACGATGCGATTTTTACCAGCCAAAGTGATATGGATGCAGGTATTTACCATGAAATATTGAAAAATCGTTCAAACATTTTTTTCTTTCGACAACTGAACTCTGAAACATTATGTTGGTTAATTAGCCTTGCTATTTTTGCTACGTGTACTCGAATAGCGATTGCAACAATTGCGGTGTTGCTGTTTAAAAAACATACCCAGAAAAAAAGGGTCAGCAACAGTGTTCTTTGTGGAATTCAAGTTGTGGAACGATTAGCTTACATACAAAGTATAATTATTTCGACTTTAGCGGTTTTTCCTTGCTGGTTTTTGATGCTGCTTTTGTGTGTGTTTAATAAGTCGAAGTATGCGTCAGAAATGTTTTTGGTTGTGATGCTGGTCATTACGTTATCACCAATGGCATTGGCTATTAGCACTATTTGTGCAATAAAACCATACCAAGCAATGCTATTTAAAGTGGTAAACAATGTTCGGTTATGGTTGAAACCGAAGTAAGTTGTGTATGTTTTAACATGATTATATGAAGTTCAATCATTTTCTTTTTTGTTTTTATTTTTACTGTTAAATCTATATTTAGAACAGTACGAATACACGCTCAATCGACACAACGAATGACAAGCACTGTATGACAAGAGTTTACAATCATAATGATACTTTGGAATGAAACCGTATATTCACATTTACAACGTCTTGTAGTCTCCAGGTATATTGCATTTCATGACCATAAAAAAGTAGAGAATTTACATAAAACATTTGCCGACAGTGTTTAAGACAGAATAAAGCTCACCATAAAAGTTCATATAAATTTTGCATAACCAGCACTAAAAACCCAACAGCTGTGACGTCGCGCATCAATTCAGTCTTGAGTTTTCTTACCGCGTTCGTTGTCCTCATTGTTGCGGTTTCAAGCGTCGTTTCCACATCTTAGGCTATGGATTATTACGGAGACGCTATGGTCTCAATCTCTCGGGCTGAATACGTACACCTCTGTCGTGTCATTGAAGACAACAAAAAACACATTGAATTCTTAACTGAGGAAGATGAGAAACGCGAAGAATTGGTGAAGAAACTCGAAGAGAATGTCAAAGACTTAAAAAGACAGGTATGTTTGGTGTTGGAGCATTGCTGTGGTCAACTGTAGTTATAAAAAACGCTGTTTTACAGGTGAAGGAATGTGCGAAAGTAAACAACTTAAAGGAAAAAAAAGTAAGTTGCCTTTATTATTAAGATTTTTACGTAATCTGCTTTACAGATTGATCAATTAAGCAATTTGCTAGAGAAGGCAGAAGAAAAAGCTAAAAATTCTAAACCACGGTTGTCTATCATTGAAAAGGTCCTTGACACCAGCCTTATGGAAACGTATGAACACGAAATCAAAGAACTGAGTGTTGAAAACAAGAATTCAATTGAAGAAAATGTATAAGTTTATTCTTTCTGAAACTTTGGTATAACGTTATTACATTTTCAGATTGCGCTGAAAGAGAAGGTTCAAACCTGTGAAAAGAAACTGAAAGAAGCCGATGTTGTGATCGAGTCGATGAAGTCGATCCTCAACGACGCGGATAAAGAGTATCCAACGGTTTCGGAGAAGCGAGACAAGTTTGAAATGTGGTGTAAAGTATGTCAAGTTTTGTATTTAAAATTCGCTAAAATGTGCTTTTAAATTTAGAAACAAGAGCGGATGTCGCAACTCTCGCGTCCAAGAATTCGGAGTGACGCTACTTCTACAGCATGTGATGATTTGAACACCATTACTGAAGAGTTTGAAAGAATAAAAACGCGGATTCAAATCGAAAACGCTGACCGTGAAGCTCTGATCCGTCTGATTATTGAAGAGGCAAAACGATGGAAAATGCCGAAGAACTCCAAGGAGACATAAACAGCGACTAGAAGTTTCTCTCCTTCATTCCAAGAAATCGAAAGTTGAAAAGATTCTAGCTGAGTGCAACTGTTTCTATAACGTAAATACGTTAAAGTAGTAATTTATATTAAGCTTTTTAAGTGAGCATATGTTTTGAATAGTCTTTTAGTTAGTAGTAAATAATTATCTTTCTGTTAATAGTTGTTTCCATTGACGTGGGTCAAAAGATCAACGTGGTCACAACCGCGTGGGAATAACTCGCATTTCCTAAACCCTGCAAGACTGGATGGCGTTAATAATGCTGCTGAGGCAACTAAGCAATGTCTATTTTGTTCAAACCATGAATTTAGAACGACACGTTTTAAACAGTGCTATTAACTTCAGTCAAAAAATCTTTATATTCACAATCATTTTAGACAGCTGCAAATTATAAGAGACAACACATGATAAAACGCCTTAATGAACACCTATTTTAGCTGTTCCAAATAAATGCGTAAGCAAAACTCGATAATATTTAGTTACGAATCCACTGTGTCAAAAACGTGCCATGTGTTTTATGCTTATGATGTAGCTTTACAGGTGCCATAACATTGTTTTTACTCTAGAAATTGATCTCAATGTTTCAAAATCTGGAAGTGAAATTTGAAACATGTGTACAACATGTATTATCACCGCCTATCAAATCATTATGAGTTTATTGTATTGTATTTCCTTTGTTATTCATAGTTATCTGTTTGTAAACATCATTTTTCGCTCCCAACGACTAAACACTGCCTTTCGAAATCTTATTTTTGCAATGCATTCGGCTTTTTTCTTCTTTGAAATAGTGCTTGTTATGACAAGAGTTGTGATTGTGTTTCCAGACTTATGGGTAGTCATGGGCACTGTGTTCGTTTATTTGCCATCGGAATTCAGCCGATTTGCTCTTGGAATCGCATTTTCGCTTCTATTGTTGTCGGTGGATTGTTTGATATCCGTTTCGTGGGAGCGTTATTTTGCGGTTATCAAACTACAATCTGGTCATAAGTTATACAGATATCGTGTGATTATCTACACATTAATGAGTAGCACTTTTTGTATAACTAGTTGCGGTTTCATTTTTATTTTGGTTAACATCACTGCAACTGTTGCTCACGATCAGATTGTCGATAATCAAACTATTGATTTTGAGTACCGAACAATGTTGGAAAGTCATCCAAACGTTTTTACAATCGATGAAATCACTACTGAAGCATTATCTCAGATATTAGTGCTCGGTGCTTATGCTTCGTTTTCTCGAATTATAATTGGAGTTCCTGCTTTACTACTTTATAAAAGACACAATAAGACTGTCAGTAACAGTACACTGGGATTAATTCGAGTAATGGAACGGTTGAATTACCTCCAAACTGTCATTATATTTCTCTTCGTTATGTTTCCGGGTTGGTTATTGGCAATGCTGTTGTTTGTGTTCAACGATTTGAAGTATGCGTCGGAACTTTTTATGATGATCGTCCTCGTTCTTACACTGTCGCCGATAGCATTAGCAACAAGCACGCTTTGGGCAATGAAACCCTACCATGTTATGATGAATGAAATGATTACCATGATCCGGATAAAGTTTAAGCCAACGTAAGCAATCGACATAATGTAACAATTTGGAACATATTGATTGAAGTTATAGGACAGTTAGGGTACAATCTCAAACTAGAATACCGGTGCCACACACTCCATGACAGCCTAACCATTTATGGTTATAATGCCATAAAACAGTGAAACAATCGAATGTGTGTTAATAAGAGCGCAAGTTGTTGCCTTAACCTTAACTTAACATAGAAAGCTCACTACATTTAATTACGTGTTTTTGTCAAAAGTTAATAAACACAGTTTATAGTGCACCATTAGCTTATGAAATTCTTTTGAAAATACCCCACCTAGACAGCTGAATAACGAAAAAAAATCAAACACCAGTTTCGGATATTTTCGTAGAAAACTAACGTAAAGGTGCTTGGTATGTGATGTTCCGTGTAGCCGCGTATGCCTTTTTTAACACCATTTTGTGTCGAACATACTTCGAAGGTTTTAATTTTTTATTACAAAATTAAAAATGCTACTATGAAGTCTTTAAATGGATTAATTCTTTATTAAAATATCTTCTACAACGATGTTTGCGCCAAGTATTATCAGCGTCTATCAAATTTTAATGAGCACGCTTTATTGTATTTCTTTTATTATACACAGTTATCTATTCGTAAATATTGTATTTCGATCGCAGCGACTCAGCACAGCGTTCAGAAATCTAATTTTTGCAACACATTTAGCATTCTTTGTCTTTGACCTGCTTATTGTCATGGCTGACGTTGTCGTGGTATTTCCAAACTTGTGGGTGGTCATGGGCACTGTGTTCGTTTATTTACCGCCGGAAATCAGTCGATTTACTCTTGGAATCGCATTTTCATTGTTACTTTTATCAATCGACTGTTTGTTATCAGTTTCATGGGAGCGTTATTTCGCGCTTATAAAACTGGAATCAGGCAACAAGCTTTTAAAATATCGGATTTTTGTCTACACAATTGTCACTGCCAACAGTTTTCTGACTTGTGGCGGGTATGTAATGATTCTAATTAAAATTACTGCGACAGTTGCTCAAGAGAAAATTGTTGATAACCTGTTAAATGTTGACTCTGAGTATCATAAACTCATGGAAAGTCATCCTAATATTTTTTCAATCGAACAACTTAGTTCTGAAGCGCTATTTTGGATAGTAGTGCTTGGGCTTTATGCCACATGTTCTCGGTGTGTAATAGGCACATCCGCTCTGTTTCTGTTCAAAAAACACGTTCAACATAAAACTGTCAGTAATAGTACCCTAGGTCTAATTAGAATAATGGAAAGATTAGGGTACGTTCAAACAATTATCATTTTTATTTTTGCTGCTTTTCCGGCATGGTGTATGGTTATGTTACTGTTTGTATTTTATAATTTCAAGTATGCATCTGAGTTATTTATGCTGGTTGTTCTTGTCCTTACGATATCACCGATGGCATTGGCTATTAGTACACTTTGTGCTGTGAAACCGTACCACGTTATGATGATTGAAACTGTAAATCATTTTCGCTTTAAGTTAAAACCAAAGTAGGTTGTCGATTTATCTCCGCTGATAATAAGTTAAAAATAAAATTTAGGACAATAAAAGTGCAAACACGAGTACCAGTGTCTAGCACTTCTTAACTCCAAATCAATTTCACTTTTGTTATTAAAAATCAAACACAAAGTTGTGACATGTGAACATTAACTTTGTCTGAAAATTGCTGTTACGAGACGGCTACTAAAAAAGTCAAAGTACGCCGTTGATGTAGCGTAGACTTTTACGTATCAATTAGGCAACGTTTAAACAGAAAAAAATTAAGCAACTACATGCGTACGGTTGACTTCTAAAAGACTACTTACATAGTATTGCTTGTTTCACAAGGTTCCAAAAGCCAGTTTCAAACAGTGTTTGCTCCTAGCAACTTTACGCAGTAGTTTAAAAAAATTTTTATTGGTAAGCGATTCTATCGAAATGAAGAGAAGTGTTGAATCAATTCTTTATGTTAAACCCTCACGCAAGTTCAATGCTTCAGTTTATAAAAAACGTATTTACACATCTTTTCATTTTTTTACACAATTATATCCGTTAGTTACCACCAAGTCCGCCGACGATGCCAGTGACGACGAGATCGCCCGGAAGCTGCCCGGCCCACGCAGTCAGGTCGCTAATGATCTCGTCCTTGGTCAAGTTGGCATTGTTCACAATGGACAAGAAGTCGCTGATGTCAGAGACGTTCAAGCCTTGCAAAAACGTCGGCGCTGGAAGGCCGACTCCACCAACACCGCCGGATTGGGCGGCTGTACTGCCAATGGCGATAAAGACGAATGCGATGACAGATTGGAACTGCATTGTTGCGATAGACGACAAGTTAAACTTGATGATGCTTTTGAAAATCAGTCAATCGTTTTTATACTCGTCCAAGTGATCAGTGAAATGCTGTTGTGCAGACAGTTTTGAAACTTTGAATGTAAAATACCCACCAACGCAAGCGATCACGTAGCTCAATCTATGCTAATGCGCCCTATTTTGCACTTTGTAGTCCAACATCATAAAAACAAACTGATTTGTCGCAATCAGTTTTTAATTTTAATACTTGTTGTTATCGTTGTTTCAAATTTGATCAACAAGCCTGAACTGACCACAAATTAATGAAACCAAATCGCTTTTTATGGTTAATCCACAGTGTTGCAGTTGGTATAAAAGCCATTGGTGGATTGTTGAAAGCACCATCAAGTTCGACTTGTCTTCTATTGCAACAATGCAGTTCCAATCTGTCATCGCATTCGTCTTTTTCGCCATTGGCAGTACATCCGCCCAATCCGGCAGTGTTGGTGGAGTCGGCCTTCCGGCGCCGATGTTTTTGCAAGGCTTGAACGTCTCTGACATCAGCGACTTCTTGTCCATTGTGAACAATGCCAACTTGACCAAGGACGAGATCATCAGCGACCTGACTGCCTGGGCCGGGCAACTTCCGGCCGAACTCCAGGTAGGCTTCGACTTCACAACAACTCATTTACGCCCACGTTTCAGTCAGAAGTCGGTCAGTGGACGGCCAACCTGACCGATTCCGTCCAACAAGTCCTGTCTGAACTCGGCACTGCCGTCGAGAAGCTCTCCCCTACCGCGCAGGCCCTGTTCGAGACCGTGCAGGGCATCTTGACCAACGACAGCCTCAACGGCAACGACCAATGTGCCAATGTTCTGAGCGTGTTCGGCTCGGCTCCGACCAATGTCCTCAGCGAACTGTTCACGGCCGCCCCGCTTCTCGGCAACCTCTGCGGCCTTCCAGTCATCGGCACCCTCCTCGGCGGTCTCGTCGGTGCCCTCATCGCCGACCTTCTCGGCCTCGTCGGCGGCATCGTCGTTGGACTCCTCGGCGGCCTTGGACTTGGCGGCGCCGTTTCTGGTGTCGTCGGTGGCCTCGGAAGCGTCGTCAATGGGGTCGTCGGCGGACTTGGCGGTAACTAATCAAAGTAATTGTATAAATGATTGTAAATACATTTCTTTAATAAATTAAAGCAAAACTCTGCGTATTACTGTTGAGTTAACAGACGAATAGTTTTTCCTTTTCAGCCTTCTGTCGACGATCCAAAAGCACGGGTTTCGAGAAAAGTGGCATAGCGTAGTCTTTAATAAATCGAACATTCAAAGCACATTTATACAGCTGCAATTATAAAAGTATTAAAACAAGCTACCTAAATACATAGTATTTAACTTTTTCATGGAGTAGAATTTCGGCAATTTTGTCTGAATCCATAAACGCTTGCCGTTAATAGTTAGTTTAAGACGTTGGTCAGTCTAGTTACCATGAATTAACCTTATTCTTTAGCTTTTGGTGACTTGGTATCATTTTACCTACGAGGTGACACCATGACGATGTATACAATATCAGCTATCAATGCCTACCATTTTCTGATGAGTGTACTGTATTGTTTATCTTTTATAATTCACAGTTATTTATTTGTAAACATTGTTTATCACTCACAACGCCTCAATACCGTATTCAAAAATTTAATTTTCGCAACACACTTGTCATTTTTCATCTTTGATTTTATACTCGTAATGGCTAGAGTTGTGGTCATTTTTCCAAATTTATGGGTAGTCATGGGCACCGTTTTCGTGTATTTGCCATCGGTATATGGACGAATTGCTATTGGAATTGCATTTTCTGCATTACCTTTATCGATCGATTGTTTGATATCCGTTTCGTGGGAGCGGTATTTTGCACTGATAAAACAAGAATCAGGCCATAAATTGTTGAAATACCGCATAGTTATCTATACAATTGTAATTGCCAACGGTTGCATAGCTTGCTTTTTGTATATTTCCATTCTCATCAAAATAACAGCAAATGTGACTCAAGAACAGATTATCGAAAGCCAAAATAACATCGATTTCGAGTATCACAAAACGCTGGAAAACCAACCAAACATTTTCACCGTTAAACAACTAGACTCTGAATCGATATACCGAGTACTGTATATCGGTCTCTACGCAACATTCTCAAGGTTATTACTCGGAATCGCTGCTATTTGGCTGTCTAAACGGCACATCCGAAACAAAAATGTTAGTAATTGCATTGTCGGAGTAGTAAAGGTCATGGAACGGCTGGTACAGGTTCAAATTAGTATAATTTTTATTTTCGACATGCTACCAGCATGGTGTATGGTAACATTGTTGCTAGTATTCAATGAATTGCAATATGCTTCGGAGATATTTATGGTGTGCATGATGGTGATTACTATTTCACCCATGACGTTAGCTGTGAGCACTATTTGTGCGGTAAAACCCTACCAAGTAATGATCTATGAAATGTTGAACTCGTTACGAATGAAGTTCGGTTTAAAGTGGGTCTTTAAACGCCACTTTTTTACTATTAGACATAAAGCAGGCTTGATTATAGGAGAAAGCGCGTGAGAAAAGCTCATGTTACAGTAATAAGCCTTCATTGACAACACCAGCATCAAAAAGGCTACAGCGTGGTCTGTGCCCGGAAATATGTAAAAACTGCCTAACAGGTGTATCTCTTAAACTTGGCAGACTTGTAAAATTAAATAATTAATGATTAAAATAGCTTCTAGTCCAGTTAAGACGTTGTCCTGACCAAATAAATATTTTATGAGATCATAATAAATAAATAGTTAAAAATACAAGTCAAACAAAGTGAAATCAACCCGTTTAAATTAACCAACTTCAACCCTCAACCACACGTAGCTTCTCCTTGACAGCTTTGGCTTTCTGCTCTGCCAAGACCTCCCACTTTTTCTTGTGCTCTGCGCTTGTCGGTGAATAGGTACTCTTTACAAATGGCAACGATGGCGCATCCAACCCGGCACACGTAGTTTTATTGGCCAACGCCGGATCGAGGCACTGCTTCCGAAGGATGTGCATCCGTTGACTGAATAGAACTCCGAATCCCGTCATGAAGGCATCCATGCCAGCGCGATGGCATCCTTTCGTCGAGAATCTCGTTTTTTCATAGGGACGGCCTGAATCGGAGCAACTTGATTCCGTGTCATTGGCAACGAGGTCGGCATCGGCATTGACAGCTGCATCGACTTTGACTTGGACGGCTTCAGGCAGGGGGCGAGACTTCTTCCGAGCGCCGACGGCCTCTTCACCGATGATGGCTGCGAGTTTGCGCTTGCGACGTCCTTGTTCTTTGAGAGACTTCTGGCACTCGAGGTCGAGGAGCAGGTCGACTTCATGGGTTTTGTCGCAGGTTCGGCGGCGACAGAAGCCGTGTTCCTGAAATGCAAGCATTAGTTTCGATTTAAAAAAGCGATAACCAACCGCATAATTGGTGCACAAACTGGCATGCGCATCGGAATGGATCGAAAAGTCGTTCCGTAAGAAGTGGGGCGACATCTCACAATCGACGTATTCAATGTCTCCAGGTTCTGGGTTCTCCAACTCGGTGAACTTGATGGCTAAATAGACCTTGGCGCCTTGACATTCCAGGACATTGGCGCGCTGATGCTTGCGGAAGACGTATTCGAGGAAGGTAGCGGATAAGCCTTCTTTAGCTGCGATGAACTTGTTGTCATAGAAGAGGCCACGCCCACCACAGGCTTCCCCATTGTCGAGATTCTCGCTGGCAGTGACGGAGAACCAATCGCACAGGCTTGACTGGAAGCAGCCGACGGATGCCGGCAGGGTCGAGAAGAAGTGATGATAGAGGAAGGCGCAGTCGATGAAGCCATTGTGGAAGATTAGGGACGCACCAGAGGTCAGGATGTCGATGAGGATGGTGGAGAGGGGGTGGGACGGCTGAAAATGACCACCTTTTACATCAAAAAACGGCAATTTTGCATAAAATCAACGCACCTGTCCACAGTTGTACCCAACCGCCGAATCAATCAACCGATTGAAATCAAACCCATGCCGCGCCAAAAACGACAACGCATCCGGCTCAACCGTGAAGTTCTTGGCCGACATCGTAATCAAGTTGAAGACCATTGCCTCGAGCTTGATCTTCTTTCGTTCCTCATTGACTTTCTTCAACTTGAACGTCGCAATCCCGATAGACAACACCGATCTCGACAATACAGTCTCCCGAATCCGCGTGAACCGATCTTGAAACGGCTTCCCCTTAAGCCCATGATAACTCCCGATTCCACTGAGCTCCAAGTCAATCGCTATGAAATCCGCGGCCTTCACGGCATCCCGCAGCACCGGAAGCAGTCTATCCACCGTTTTTGACGTGATTTCAACGATCGGGATACGGTCATCGAACATCTAAACACAAAAATAAATCAAACTTCACACAAGGGAAAACGAAAGTATTGTTAAAAACGTTCAAACGTCGTTAGCACAACAAACATCAATCTCAAACAAACAGAAACATCCAATTTTCGAGGCTTTCATTGCTCAAACATAATATCGACAATGTACAAAATGCTTATTACTATGACTAGATTATTGTTAGACCTTGACTAGGAAAAGACTATGATAAAGCGGAAAACCCTGCCCTTTTGACGTTATCAAAAAAACAGATTTCAGCAGATTGTAAAAATAACAACTTGAAAAGGTAAAAAAGAAACTCGAAAGTTGGCAGCAGCATGGCAAAACAGGGCTAAATACGCCTGCATTAGTTGTCTTTTTTGTGTTCTGGAGCGTTGGTGCCATTTTCCGAGATGTTTTTTCGTTCGCGAGATTGGGAGACGGCACGAGAGAGTGCGTCCCAGATGCCGCCCATGAAGATGGCGCAGAAGAGGTTCTCAAAGGGAGCCAGAGGGTCGTTGACGTGGAGCAGGATGGCGCTGAGTTTGAAGTAAACGAAGAAGGCTACGACGCACTGAAAGGGGTACTGTAAGAGTTGATTACGGTGGAATTCTGGCTTACCAAGTAGGTGATTTCATGCGGGAAGGTGATGTAAAGCGAATGACGATCCAGTGTAAAGATGACGGCAGCAATGACACAGGCTTTGGTCGCGAAGGACGGCCGAAGGATCTCGTTTTGATGCGGAACCCAGACACCACGGACGAGCTGTTCAAAGACGCGAATGATGCCACTGCCGGCGCCTTTGGCCGTGCCAATGAGGATGTGGATGAGATAAGCGTTGGGGTAGAGCTTGGCAGCGTAGGCGACACCGTGATGGATCTTGTAGGCGCGTTGGGTCTCCTTGAGGATGGATAGGATGATCTTGACGGGGTAGATTTTGGTGAGCTTGAAGACGACGTCGAAGGGAGAGTAGAAGACGAGATACCAGATGATTGAGGCCTGCAAAAAGACATTGGTAGGGGTTTTAAAGGGGTAAAACATACCAAAAGGATATCGTCATGTTTCTTGAAAGGCGCAATTAGCGGCTCCCCGAGAAGGAAGTTAGCCAGCAAGTTCCCAGCAAAGCACACTACCATACTGGACAGCCAGCAACTGAGGGGATGCCGTCGGGAGAAGGTGGGGCCGTTGGTGCCGAGGTCGTCGCGGACTGCTGCGATCATCTGAAATGGCATTTATCAGCTTAAATTGGCATTTTAAGCGTTTTTGAAAGTTGAAATCAGCTAAAAACTCAAAACTTACAAGAACATAATGCGCAATATCAAAATACGGATACATCTTGAGACGCTGGATCCCGCTGCCCGCAGACAGCAGGACGTCTTGATTGAGGCGGAAGTTTTCCGACCACAGCATCCTCGGGCCCCTGAAACATCACCTTTAACTAACTTTCTCAAAAAAAAGTCCAAAATCGCGCAATATGAATCAAAATTGACGTAAAAATCTAAAAAAACAACACTTTAGTTAGAAAAACGCATCCCCAGACAAGTGGAACAAACTCAATCTCTCATTGAAAGGTCAATTGTCAAGAAAAACCTAGCATTTGCACGCAGCAGGTAGGGTGGATCTATCCATCCATTGATTGGCTTTATCCCACCGACAGCCCCAAGCAACAAAATGACACCGCAGTAGTCTCCTCGCTTCCCCTAGCATAACCTCATCCGCAAGATGAAAAGCAGCTAGCGGATACGTACGGAGTCAGTTGTAATGGAATGGCGGCGTGCATCACTTTTTCGCAAACATCCATTGCTCGCCGATCCGGCCCTCAGGCTATGCTGTGGGAACTTTTTTTGTCCGGAACGCTTGCCTTGCCCTCCGGAAGTAAAAAAACAGCGAAGATGAATGTGAACAGGTAAGTTGGGATCGGAAATTAACCAGTTTGTCAACGCACTTTTACAACTTTACAATTTTAATAGCGCTTTTTATTGAAATGGGATACGGTAAAGTAAAGCAGACGATCGATCGAAAACACGGCACAAAATAAATTACGTATCAAGCATAGCCCCTTTAAAGCCAATCAAAATAATCGTGATATTATCCTTCGATCCACGGGCAATGGCAGCTTTCATGAGATCAGCAGCGACGGAACACAGTAAACCGTTTTTGAGGGGAGAAAAGTTGGGATTAGTTCGCGAAACATGCCGGTCTTCATCGTTATTGATCTTGTGGATTCCGGCACGAATCTTCCGCACGACGAAGGTAACGGCTTCGTCATTGGTGAAAACGTTCCAGAGACCATCACAAGCGAGAATAACGAATTTGTCGGCATGGGAAAGGCACACTTTTTGGATATCTGGCTGAGCACACAGGCCGAAGGCTTTGAGGCCAAAGTCGCCGATGGATCGCGAGATTTCGATGACGCCTTGGACGCGGCCGTCTCTAAAGAAACATTTTCTATTTTTAACTAAATCAATAGACTCAAAGAATGAAAAACTAACTTGATGAAACCGCCCGCCTTTCGAATACGAGCCTGCTCTTCAGCCTTCATCGCGGTGTGGTCCACAGTGATGGGCATCGCGAGGTAGACTGTTTCGCCGGCGTCGTTGGTCTTTTTACGCCCTAACACGGCCTATAAACCACAACTTCATCAAAAATTGAATTCAAATCACATTTTCACTCACCCTCGTGTCGCCAAGATTCGCAGTGTACAAATAGTCATCTATCAAAAGTAAAAGGGTGGCTGTGCTTCCGTCTTTGAGTGGAGGGGTGCTGAAACACTCTTATTATGGTTTGAACCTCACAAAATAGGTCTTAAAAAACGTACGAACTACGGGCTTGGACTAAAAAGTCCTCTTCAACATCTTTAAACATATTGACAAAAATTTTCTTTACATTCTTTACCAAAACGGGGCCGGAATAGCTGGGGGCTGAGTCTGGAAACGCCTTTAGTGGGTAAAAAATATATAAAAGTACAAATTAAACTCACATTTTTCACACAATTGTGGAAGTTTCTTAAGAAAAGTGTCGCACGCAAAGGTCGCCGCTGCACTACCCGCATGCCCATCGAAAAGCGCAAAATAACTCATTCGAGAGCTAAAAATGGGATATAAAAGTGGTGAGAAGTTAGTACTCGAGTGGCATATACTGCCGGCTACAATACATGTCACAGAGAACAGGAGCACATTTGCGGAGTTCCGTCTGCACCACATGGCGATCGTACATGTCGTCGCGTTCGCCCTGGGATGTGGCCGTGCCGACGATGACGGGGTCTTAAATTGTTAATTTGTATTGAAATTACAAACTTCAAAAAAGAATTGAAACTCACTATTGTTGGTATCGAACAGCGCCGCAGCCGGGTTAACATTGGCCTTCTTCGATGAGCCGGCTTCAGCTTCGATTGGGGGTAAATTCGCAGCCTCGGAAGTACGTTTGGACATGGTTGGAAGTCGATTTGAAAGATTCTGGAGGCGGAAACGAGTTGAATCGACGAAGTCTCTCAAAAGCTGGGTCTCGTTTGACCGACGAAAAAGCTGGACACTGCGCACGTTGTTTTCGTGGTGGGAGTGCAAAGTGCGCACGCTTTCCAGACAGCGTGCGCACTGTTCCCAAAATCCAAAAATTACAACTTTACAAAAAATGCTTATTCTTTGTGTCGAAATCAAAACACGCAAAAAACTTACATCAACTTCCCAGAATCGGATGTTAAAAACAAATTTGTCACAATATACCCAAATCGAATCAGTCATCTGTTTGAAATAAACCCAACAACTGCCAAACTCTAACTCAAAACAACCCCAAAACTCATAAAATGCTTTTCCCTTGGTGATTAAGTTAACTTTTCATAATATTTTTTGGTTTAATGGCCAAACTTCCTGATACAATTCAAAGATTGGAAGCAAACTGGGTTTTTTATCGTCTTATTTTTTTGTATTTTCCAAAATTTTTGTAGTTTTCACAAAATTACGAATGACACATTACACATAAATCATAACATTAACATCCTCTATCCAAAAACCCACGACTTTCTTGGGGTTTATCAGTTAGTCACGGCACATCTGCCTTGTAAACCACTTACATTAGTGACGGTGTTTGTTTTGCTCGTTTTTGTCTAGACACAGCTTGAAGTTCACTTAAATTGATTTTGTCTGTTGTCATGTTTGCAACGGTTCGAGTAGTCCTTGCTTGTCACAATTGCCATGGTCATTGTACTGATTCGCAAAGTTCAGTCCAACTCAAACATGTTTATTTTTACCTTCAAGATGGTCAAATTATACCGTCAATGTCGTTCAAAACAGTCCAAAACCCTTGCCAAGACAACACATCGTAAACCTATACAACAGAAAAGACGTCCGCTCTACCTATTTTTGTGACTTCCGGACTTCAATTACCACAAAACTGTATAGTATACTTATGGTCATAAAAATGCCATTAACATTGACGTCGTTGTTTTTCGCTTTTCCGCATTATAGTGTTTTTATGGCGGTTAAAGACGATTTGCAAGACTTGCTTAACACAAGTATTATCATTCAATTTTGATTTCCTTAGTACCTTAAAAAAATGTTATCCCGTGTTTTTGTATCATTAGACCCACGCAAATCCATTCCAAATAGCCCCCGGAAATGCATGCATCTGCAAAGAAGGGTGACAGTGATGAATGATCCTATTTTCACGGCTATGGATTTTCATTTGTTCAGACTAATGTAAATGAAAGAGATTCTTTTCAGGGTTCTGATGATACCTTTTCAGGGTGGGTGTCGGAAACGGACATGACATGCCTTTATGAGAGGTTATCTTTATTTTGCTTAATGTTGTTTGCGTTTTGATAGGATTGTGAGGTCAGTTTTTAAGAAGAGGGGGTTCAATGGGTATTACCATGATATTTTAGGTGTTTCACGTGAAACTCATGGTGTTAAAGCTGATTAAGTGCGCTTTAATAGTAAAAATTGCAAAACGAAGCAACAAAATGCAGCATAATAAAAGTTTTCACTTGCAATTATCATTTTTTTAAGCATAAAAATCAAACTATAAACTTTGTATGTACTCTTTATGACGTAAAAACCATAATTTAGATGCATCGTTACATTATAAACAGCCGAAAAAAAAATTTGATAAACTGGAAAAAAGTATGCTTTTCATTACCAAAACTGTGTTTGACAGGTTTGTTATTGCTCTTCATCCATCCAACACAAAGGCCAGTCAAACTTTTATCGTTTAACAAACACGCAAAAAGCAGACGAGCAACCTCATGGCATCACTTTGTAGTGTACCTGCGGTAGTGGCGTAATGGTTATTATGCCGTTTATGCCAACCAAAACTGCACTAACACCTATAAATCGGTGCGATGAAAATAGCCGGATGTTTTTACTTGCTAAAATGAGACACCAAATCTCGGACACTTCTTTCTTCCGTCACAGCTTACATGATGTTCCTTCCTACTTTTGGTATCGTTTTACCGCATGTAATGTGTCTGGTTCAGGAATACAAGGAAACACATGGAAAAATGTACAACGAAATTGCACTAAAGCCTTTATCTTTAACGAAATTGTTGATGTGACATCTCATGGCTTTTTGTATTAGTTTTACTATAGGAAATGTTGATATGTTCTTAAATTTGTGTAAAATGGCATTAAAATCGCTGTGAGAAAATTGAAGTTGGTCGAAAACGTTAAAAATCACAAATCGCATCCATGATGATCAAATTGACAGTTTAAAATTTTGATTTTTGAAACTTCTATTGTCAGCAAATTGTCACTTTTGTATATTTTCCCAACAATTTTCCCCAATAAATCGTAAAAGGGTGCGGTTAGAGGGGGATTGCCTCGAGGGCCGACATCCGAAGAACGGCTCAGAAGCGGGCGGAGTTCGCCCAACAAAAGGGGGTGGAGGAGCGTCTGTTCGTTCAAAAAGGGGACCTCTGGCTTTGGCACACATGCAACCAGGGGTAGTGTTCAAGTTGACGGCACGGCGCCTATGGCCATAGTTGTCCTTGATACCCTTTATGATGTATGAAAAGTCTGTCTTCCCATCGAAAGGTCGTTCTAATTATCATGTTTAATCCATCCCAGCGTGGTTGGCCATATAGCTTTGCAGCGGTCAGGCACATGGCGGCGATGGGTAATGACGCGGCGTGTTTTCACGTTTTTGCGAGTTTCATCAAAACTGGCTATTGTTATTACCGTTTTTTACTCTTTTTAGGTATCACTAAGCCACTCCAAACACACATAAACAGTGAAAATGGTTCATCTCGGTACAGTGACCACCTTGGCTATGGTAATCTTCTCGGTTTTGATTGCTCTTATCAGTGCACAGGGCTATGAGCCGTATGGATACGGTAGCGGAGTAAGTTAAAACAATCATAAGCAACTTTAAATATAATGACGTCATTTCAGAACTTCGCTCCCGACCAATTCTTCGAATCCTTCCGCGAACAAAATCCCATCTACAACCGCGCTCTCCGCTCCAACGGCAAACCCACCTTCATCCGCTTCGGGAAGCGCTCATTCGCTTATCCCAACAAGCCAGCATACTATTAACAATAAAACCAATCAATTTACAAGAACATTCATCACACATACATACATCACAAACCACTCCATCGCCGATTCACAACATCATCCATCCCCTGTGGCACCGTCTCCACAGTTCCTGTTTTTAGTTTTTTTCTTTGCCTTGGCTTTTGTTAACAATAAAAATGTAATTTAGAATCCGCCAATACACGCTTGTTATAGTTTCTATCATTTTCATTCTTATTTAAAACAAGGTACTCTGTACTCCGTACTTTGTGCAGTAATGCAGTTATTCAAATGTATAAATTACAACTTCGTTTGAGCACGTAATAAGTTAACACGGCATGGAAAGGGAAAGCAACAACAAATATGGTTATAAATCGGCGACCTTGACTTTGTTAAGCAGAAAATCGTAGAATCTCATCTCGTAGGGTGACAGATGGTGCATGCTCACTGTGGTTGGGCTTACTTGGTCGGGGTACTGTAAAGTTTGTGGATTTTACGATTGTGCACTCATATAGCTATAACAGTGCGGAAAAAGCTCAAAATTTATCAAAACAAGGAAGGCATTTCATTGTTAGATGCAATAAATTAGCCACCCCCGTAATAATGGCGCGTATTGGCTTTCATCTCGTGCATTTTAAAACTGTCATAAATCTTTTTTTACCATATAATTTTGAACGTGCAATGCGTATTGCATATAAAAAGTTATGTGCCATGGGATGACTGTATCTATTGCGTTTTGTTTAAATGTGCCCCCGCAAACGCTCACAAAAAATGACGAACATCCAATAAATGTAAATTTTAACCATGTTTACACTTTTTTACAAAGCTGGAAGAATGATATTTGTAATTTCTCATTCACCAAAAACACTGAAATTGAAACAACGTCTTGTTTCAAACAAAATACCCCCAGGCTTATCCTCTCATTGGCATGCCGTCGGCGTCAACAAGCCAAGGCGGAAGAAGTCTTTCTTCTTTGTTCCCGGAATATTAAGTTCGAAAGGATCAAATTCTAACCATTTTGATGGTCATCGACTCGACGGAAATCAATTTGATTGAGAAGATAGTTGTAGCATAGATCACGCGAACGTCATTAAAAATGTCTTACAGAAAAAAAAACTAGACTAATGGTTGCTTTTTAGCAAATCTAACAATAAATCTACGTAGCGGGATATAAATCAAGTTTTATGCTTTTGCGAGGTGTGAACGGACTCATTTTGGAGTCACTTCCTTATGTTAGTTTTGTAGAACAAACATACAAAAACTTATTTTCAGTGCAAAATGCTGACTCATTGTTGCACAAAATGATAATTAAATGCTTATTTTGTGTGCTAATTACACAATTGTGCGATACAAAATGGTAAACAAACACTCACCGGAAGCACCCGATAGTACCCAAACCTCCTGACAAAGTGCTGAATGCCAATATCCATCATTTGTTCCGGGTGGAACTGATGGAACCGATCTCGGCCCTGGTTATCTCGGGAATCCATGGGGGTGATTCCGAGCTTTGCCAGACATCGACCCATCTCTTGATCTTCTTCAGCGCGATGGAACTCCGGGCAAAGTTCTTCGTCATGGGACAGGGTTACGAAAGTATCGACAGCTTTCTTTGATAGGATGTACGTACTTCCATCTGCGTAGCCTTTGTGCTAAAAACATGGACTTTTACAAACAATAAACACAAGTACGAGTTATAAAAGGGCTCAAAAAGACGCAAACATCAAAAATGGGGTATGAGTTATAACTTTCAATACATTGTTAATGGGTCTTTTTAGGTTGACTGGTGCATTATTTTTAAAGTGCATTAGATAGCTTCACCCTTGTAAACAACTTTTTGTTTTTACGTTTCGCAAAATGTGAGAAAACTCGCAACAATAAGCTTGAATGAAAAAATACAAAGTAAAAGTTCACTACAAAAAAACCAGACTAGTAAATTAGAACTCTCGAATGCAACAAAAGAAACAATTGGAAGAATAAACTCACTTCAAAGAATCCCCACCGAAAACCAAGCAAAAAGTCGTGTGTAGGGTCCATGCGTGAGACTAATTTCCGCGCATTTTCAACCACAACAAAGGCGTCGTCGTCGGCACGGAGGTACCAATCGTATTTTCCGTATGTTGTTTGATGGACGAATCTAGAAGTACACTTTTGAACGTTTTGTTGCAAAAAATTGAAAACCTACTGTAAAATATGTCGAATCTTCTCCCAAGAATGGTCTCGAGTGGAAAACATGGGATAATAAACATGTGGCACCTCCCAGTTGATAGGCGCATCACTGAAGAATAACACGTCATCGCATTTCTTCGCCCAAACTTCATACACCGTTCGGGCTAGCGTCTGATGGCTCGGCGCGGCCGTATGGACAAGGCATAGAATTTTTGGTTCTCGATAGCCTCGGGTTTCGTTGATCGTCTTCCTTGACGGTAGTGGATGGCCAACATTGAAATATGTCGTCGTTTTGAAAGGGTGATCAGTCGTCGCTGATTTTGCGGTCGTTCGTGTGGGCCTTCGAATCCCGGCGACCACAACGATCAGAAAGGCTGCCGAAAGCGTCGCAACGGCGCTCGAAGCCACGGGGACACGCATCCAAAAGCACCCAAAGTGAATCCCGTTAAGAGACGATGGGGTATCTCAGACGAAAAACGAGTCTCGTAAAACGAATATTGTTCCTCAAAATCGATGGATGGAAGCCTCGCCTTGCCCGCACCACGGATTCTCCGTGCATATGTGAGTTGGCGCGGTTAAGCGATGCGCGGAGCCGATAAGCCAGCCGTGGAGACACGCAAGCAATGTAATTTGTGGGGGGTTCCATTTTCATTTCGATTTCGCCATGTTCATCTGGGCATGTAGGTCTTTCTACCTCCCTCGATACTGGATACCAAAAATCCGGCTGCTTGACGGACACTTTCCTAATCTGCACCAACCAGTGCACTTTTTAACTTTAGACAATTTGAGATAACGGTGTCCGGAGTATCAAAAAGGTTATTTCCAGTAAAATCAGTAAACAACAGGCGGCAAAATTCAAGATAAAAAGAACAAGTTTCCTTCAACTTTTCAAAAATTCACAAAAAACGGCTATAAATCCACTCATAACACCCATCCCCTTACAAAGTCTATCAGCCTTGACCCACTGTATACCCCAATCACAGATCACTTTTCCCGATACCCTAATTCGAAGCTTTCAAATTGAAAAACTGTTGGGCCGTGGGATCGGGGGAATGAGAGGTGAACTGGATATACTATATTCTGGCACAACCCCGGCCTTTTATAGCCGGGACAAGGGGAACAATGGGACAAACAAGGGTTATGGTAATCAAGGAATTGAGGATCCAACAGCTCGCCCTCTTAGTCGCTTGCGACTACTTCACCGCTTGTGGCCATTGCTTCTTGTCGTTGTGCCCGAATCATCAGCTTCATCTGACCTACGTCAACTTGAGTTGTTCGGTCTCCGCTGGGACGTCGCCAGTCGTTGCCTAATCCACCCGTCAACCACTTCAGTTGTTGGTGGTTCAGCAACGACCCGTGGAAAATCGTAACGCTGCGCCCTCTATCCATGACCTCCATGCTGCCAGCTATAAGCTGCGGCACTGTGTCAGGTAGTCGAACGAGCGTGGTCTTGGCTGTGGCATTCGAGCGCTTCTTCGTCGTCGTCGTCGTCGTCTGAGTGGTCGCGTCGTCGTCGCCGTACCAGATCTCCTCCCCTGCTGCGCATGCTCCAAGCGCATCAACGAACCGACGTGTTCCGCTCCGCGATGCCTCCACAGTCGCTTCACCTTCAGTAGACTTCGTCGCACGTACCCTTCCAAGTACTTGCGCGCGTCTTCCCAGATGCTTCTTCACCAATGACCTGGCCACCTTGTCACCTCGGTTCACCGTGCTACCCTTGAACGGCAGTGTCGACTTAACGATCACGCCTGTAGTAAACACGGCAACCAGAGTCCACGACTTGAGGTGCCACGGCACATCGTGCTCAGCATCTGGCTGGAACATGAATCGGGTGCTCCCGATGTTGTCGTCACTAGGGAAGGGGACTAGGGCGGTATCACCTCTCCCTGTCCTCACCTTCCCCCTTGACTTGGGCACATTCTTCTGGGCTGCCCATCCTGCCCAATCGACGGGTTTCCTTGTGTCTCGAACC
This sequence comes from Panagrellus sp. LJ2284, assembly GCA_024447225.1. NCBI lineage: Eukaryota > Metazoa > Nematoda > Chromadorea > Rhabditida > Panagrolaimidae > Panagrellus > Panagrellus sp. LJ2284. Next base: position 8,962,806 of record JAMRYC010000004.1, read on the forward strand.
GACTTCGCTCCTCGAAACGTCGTTGAGATCTTCTTGGGTAAGTGCGACCGAGGTTTTGATCCTGCAAACCACGCCAGGTTAGCCTCAGCAAGCTCCCACCTGATACCACGTGATGCAAACATGGCCTCCAACCATGCCAAAACTCCTCGTAAATCTCCTGAGGTTGTACCGGCCTCATCCGTGGAGTACGCAGACGGAACTTCGGAGCCGCCAACCGCCGATGCGGTTATCTTCTGCGTGTCGGGAGAAACCACCTGCAAACGCCGCAGGGTCGGGCTGACCGGTCGCTTCGATACGACCACCGACTTCGACATCGTCGATTTCTGCTTCTCCCCTGCACTACCCGCCTTAACCTCCGATATTAAGGCATCCGGCACCACCGTGGTTCCTGGCTTGTAGTACGGACCCATGTCTAGCTCGAATAGATCAATGAGGTCGCGTCCTAACAAGTTACCACGGCTCATGCCGGCAGCTACCGCGAGGACTAACACTTCTGCCCGTCCAGCAAGTGACATCACAACGCGTGCTTGCCCCATCATAGGTACCAACATACCATATGACTCCACTGGTCTTACTGGACTGACAGCCGGTTGCCCTAACTGCCGCCACGCCCTCTCGCCCAGCACTGATATCTCAGCACCGCAATCCAACTCCCACACCACTGGTTGGTCATTGATCACGGCGGATATCAAGCCGGCGGGAGACCTTTTCGGAGCTCCTCGTTGGTTGCCCAACTCGAGTCCAGCCCGGATCAGGCTCACGTTGTGCAAACGCATCGGAAATCCGTCGTCAACAGGCACAAGTTCGGCAACGTTGTGAACGTCCTTCAAACTGCCCTGTTTCGAACGATGCCGAAATCGCTTGCTTCCAGGTCTCTCATTCCTTCTTTCATTCGGACATTCCTCCCGAACGTGTCCCGTCCCGTGGCACGCATAACATCGTACGCCCTCTAGAGCATGGATGGCAGTTTTGGCTATGGGTCCTGCTGCGCCGAAACTCTGCACACCTTCCGAAGTAGACACGTGATTCAACGTGATCCCCTCTGCTTTGCTTGCCGTCAAATTGGCTTCACGTAGCAAGAGGTATCGAAGTTGTGGGTCTCTAACGCCAGTGACAAAGGTCATGACCAACATGAAGTCGGCCGTATCCTTGACCTTGTCAAAGTCGCAGTTGGCTAGTTGCTCACGCAAGCTACGGAGAAACTGCACCGGTCCTTCGCCCATATCGGCTCTGGACATGAAGTCATAACGCCGTGTCATGACCAACTTGGACTGATCAAATCTCTTGTCCAAGTGGTCAATCACCTCCTGATAAGTAAGTGCTTCCCACTTCTTGTCAAGTTGTGCGATAGTCTCCGTGAGGAGCTTCACCGACAAAAGACTCAGAAGGGCCGTCACCTTACTTTCAGGGGTCACATTGCGCAGCTTCAGGGTGATCTCCAGCTTGGTTCGCCAACCTCGCCATGACTCCCTGCCATCAAACTCACTCATCCCAAGCCGACTGAAATCGCGAGTTCCCGTCGTCGGCGCTACGTCCTCCGCCACCGGATGGATCTGCGGAACGTAGCCCGACGCGGACTCTGCGACCGTCGAAGCTTGGCTCTCCGACGAGGTGCTGCCGGCCAACGGGGACGTGGGTGGGACACCGAACGGAAACATCCTGAAAATGGAAGAAAACACTCGCCGACAGCAACACTCGTGGGGCCTCCGCGTGAATCGAATCGATCTGCAGCGACTATCGCCAGTTGTTGGGCCGTGGGATCGGGGGAATGAGAGGTGAACTGGATATACTATATTCTGGCACAACCCCGGCCTTTTATAGCCGGGACAAGGGGAACAATGGGACAAACAAGGGTTATGGTAATCAAGGAATTGAGGATCCAACAAAAACGCACGGTTAATCACAAAAAACTTAATTTAACCCATAAAAAATCAACTAAAAACCTTCATTGTGTTATGCTTTCTTCTCTCCCACCACGACTTCGACGGTTTTGCCCCCATCTGAGTTTAATGAAGCTTGTTGTTCACTAGAAGTCGTCGTAGTAGCGTCTCCTGGCGATGAAGAAGCCGACATGACGGAAGATATCCCAGAAGCGCATGAATTCTGCTGGGTGTTTTGGACAAGGGACGATTCTTCCTTCTCCTTTCGACTTCCGCCTTCTGGGGTCGAAGTTCGTTCCGGATGCGCTCGGGTGACGATTTTATGGGTATTATCCTGTTTGGGTGCCGATGGGGTTGAAGGTTGTTGGACTTGGGAAACAGCGTCGGCGGTGGAAGCGTCCTCAATAGCGGCGGTCTTCATTTCTTCTTCCACGGTGTCCTCGGAGCTGGAATCAACAAGCAACATTGTCATTTGAAAAAAAAACATTGAAAAAGTGACACTATCGATAGTAAATTGCAAAAAAAGTGACATACAAAGATTTCAACGGCGGCGAAGCAGCTTCTTCAACAGTTTCCACCTTCATAAGCCGTTCGATAAGCTTATTCGCGGCTACGGTGGTGTTCTTTTTACTTCTGGCCGGACGAGTTTTGGCTTTGACTTGCTCGAATTCGGTGTTTTCTTCCTTTGTTTTGGTGGCACTAGCGGCTTTGCGCATTTTCTTAAAAAATAATATAAACAATAAAGTAATAAGTCGATTTTTTAAAGTAAAGAAAATGAAAACCTACTTTCCGCTTCAAAAACGCCGGATTGACATCAGTCTCGGCGGCCTTGTCCGGCTGTTCAACCGATTCCACACTCATCTTTTTGACTTTTTTCTTCGTTTTTACCATGTCTTTGCAGGTCATTTCCGGCACCCCCTGATCTACCGTACAATCGACCGTCTTGTCTACCGTCTTATCCACAGTTTTGTCAACCGTTTTCTCGACGGTCTGTTCGACAGTCTTCTCGCCGGTGGTTGTGGTAGTTGTACAATCTGTCGATGTTGTCGATGTCTAGAAGCAACAAATGCTCATTCAAACTACAGTATCACCTTGATTATCTCACCTTGCTCTCACTCGTCCTCAACAACTTTGGCTTCCTTTTTGTCCGCGGTCGCATCTTTTTCGTATCGTTGTTTTTCTCTTTTGGCGGATTCGACCCCATTGAAGCCATGGATCCTGTCAATGATGCTGCTGGAATTTCCTTTGACTTTGTTGGCGGCGTCGCAGCTTTTTTCGTACTTATTTGCGTTTTCGGATTTGGTATATTCGTCCGTGAATGCCCACGTGGAGGTGGTTTGACCGGCATCTGAACAGGTGCCATCGGTGCCGTGTGATACATAGACATATTCGAAGGACGGCTTTCATTTGAACCAGTGATTCCTGTTTTTGCACCTTTTCGACTTGGCGTGACCGGAGAATTCGGATGGCTTGGGGGTGTTGTTGGGACTGTAATTCTGAAAGGGGGGTTGGACAGGGACACTGTAAACTAATGTTAGTCATCTTACTTGTTTCCCATGACTAATTTTGACTAAAAATGACAAAAAGATGGATAAAATCAGGTATGACAGACTCAAATCTGGCCTTCGGTGGTAAGATCCAAGACAGAGGTATGGCAGAGTTACCTAATTGTGCCGGAAATTGCATGGAAAATTTGAATATTACCATCGATCAGTTGTTTCGAGGCACAATTGCCCTTCAAAGTTGGCTTTTTTCATTCAAAAATGCGTCGATTTGATGTTTTTCTATCACTGTTTTACAAAGGATCCTTTATAGCGTTTCAATATCGAAAAAAACCATCAAATAATCAAGTAATCAATAATAAGTGCCATCCCAATGAAGTTAAATTTCAACCCCAGTGTTAAAAATTCTAAACTAAACTTGTTAAAATCCCGTGCTACAGCATTACACATGTGCAACTAACTTAAAAAGAGGTGAGTAAAGAGTCCAATGATAAATTTCCAGATACATTACTGGTGCCAGGCAGTGCGTCGGTTGAACAAAGAGCTTCCAGCGGTGTCCATAAACGTTTCCGTGTAGTCCTGGCTTCCGAGACGCATCACATCCAGAGCCCAGTTGACTTCCTCCTGGATACTGTGGAGGCGCGGAGCCTTGGTGACGGGCTTCACAAAAGTTCGAGCCGACATTGTGGCTTCGGTCTTGCGGGACACCGGCATCCGGATCGACAGGGGTTGCTCGTCGTCTGAACCATCAAGGACGAGCGGCGGTAACGGCGACTCGGCTTCGCTGAGACCGCTGTCGGATCCGTTGGATGGGATGCACATGGAGGGGCGGCCGGTGATGAAGGATGACTTCATGAAGTTGTAGATGGAGGTGCGGTTGGATGGGTCGGTGATGAGGAGGTGGCGGATTTCGTCTTTGGCTGAAATTTCATGTTTAACTTCAGTTTAGAGGGGTACGGTAACTCACTAGTGTCCTTGATACAATCCCAATCCTCATTCGGAAACGCATATAAACCACTCTTAATCCGCTCCTGCATCCCTGGTGACAGTGGCTTACCATGATAGGAGTAAAACGGCGGATATCCACTCAACAGGATGTAGATAGCCACCCCGAGACTCCACATATCGCAGGACTTGTCGTACCGTTCACGGCTAAGGACCTCAGGCGGCGCGTAGAACGGCGTGCAACAGGGCGATTCCATAAGATGGTTGCGTTCTGGGCGCTTGGCAAAACCGAAATCACCCAGTTTGTAGACGCATTCCTCGTCGTTCTTGCTGGTGCAGAGGATGTTTTCCAACTTGATGTCGCGATGGGCAATGTTCATGTCATGGAGGTACATGACAGCGGCACCGATTTCGGTCATGATCTCGGAGACTTCTGAAATTGGCAAACTTCCAATTTGAGCTATGTTAAGTTTCAGATGTAACTCACTCTCTTCCGGATATGGCTTGCTCCCCTGCTGCTCAAAACGCCCCAGAAGGTCACCACCCTCCGCGAATTCCATGACAACGAGCAGGCATTTGACGCCGCCGAAGGTGTTTTCATAGATGTCCATGATGGAGACGACGTTTTTGTGGTTACTGTAATCGATGTCATCAATTTTGCTCCCCCAAATTGATACCCTTACCAAACCAAATAGTGCAAATGCACCTCTCGTCGCGCCTTCGGCCCATCCCGAAGCACCTTCAAAGCATACTTCGTGCCATCATTCTTGTCATAGCACGCCATGACCTTCCCAGATTCTCCGACTCCGATGATTTCCTCCGACACCGTGTAATCCTCTGTGATCGGACGCGTATTGTACGGAAAATTAAGCTCTTCCGAGCCCTTAGGGCCGCGTTGGCCGGCTTCCTGGCTGATGGTGACAGCCTTCGATGCGTGGATGCAGATGTTGGCCGTTTTGGCTTCGTCTTCTTCGTCATCGTCGGATAGGGTGGCTCGGTCTTCGATGGTGGCGTCGAGACAGAGGTTTTGCTAAAATAACAGAGCCATTTAGCGGTCTTCAGATGGCTAAAGATGATCAAAACGTACTTGATAAGTGGTCGGTGTCAATGGATAGTCAGCCACGACACTCATATCCAGGGTCAGCATGTCATCGGGACTGAAGAACATCTGGGAAGGCCGTTTATTAGGCGGCTCATCGGCGCCGGATTCACTGTCCATTTCGAAGAAGGGATCACACATGGTTGATTTGAGGGGTTTGATATCCAGGGAGGAATCGCAGATCTGTGGAAATGCCGACGGACGCCGAGTGTCCGACGGTGGAAATGAGCCGAAAGTGGTGAAAGCGGCGGAGCCAGTGTATCTGGAGGACTGAAAACGCGAGTTACGTTGAGACGTGATTGATGTTTTTGTTTATTTCGGGAGGACGACGACACGTGGGGTGGGTTGTTATCAACTGGGAAGAGCAAAGATTGGACCGGATACTGTATTTTTGGTGATTTTTGTAGTTTGATTCACTGTCTGGGTTGAAATATGGCCGTAATTCGGGGAATTGGGGTTTAAAAGGGTTAGAAATAAAAAAGATGGTACGGTGCAAGTAGACTTTGGGGTAGTTGGAACACCAATGCAAAACCTCAATCCGTTCTATCTACCACAGACCCAACTCCAACGCCCCTCTCAACCAACTCATTCAGTCAGTATTGACTCGGAGCACAAAAAACCAGTAGTGCAACTGCGGGCGGTGTGGCCGCCAACGTCGATGTCTGTCCGGCAGGCCGGCGTCCGCCTCGTGACGATGCATCCCACCAAGAAAGCACAACTACCTCGACTTGCCAACCCCAACCACGTCGAAGGAGCATTGCCCCCTACATGGCACAAAGAACGAGTGGTTTTTAGCGATGATTGTCTCTCCAGATCCATTGAACACGAACGTCGGCGACGGATAAATGAAGCCGATTGCACCCAGCCATCGCACAGCTGCTCGACCGGGGCCGCCGACGACCCCCATTGCGCTGCTCAAAACACACCCCAATTTATTGCAGGGGACAAAGTTCACCCCCGCCTCGAGATTTTGCATCGCGCTGGCTTGAGTGTTCTTTGCACTTTGAAGGCCTCTGGTTGATGGTTATGTTGCTGGCAAATGTTTATTCTGCATTAGCTTGATGTATTGGCTTACTTTCTCTCAGCACAAGCCAACCCAGCACCCTCCGGAAGTACGGGGAACCACTTTCTTTCCTCTGGGTACATGGCTGAAAAAGTTTATCAAAGACAAAAAAGAGCGAGGGATCGGCTGTCGTTAAACATCGTTAAGAATTCAAAGATCACTTTCAACCTGTGCGTTTTATAGCTAAAACGCAAAAAGACAAAAGACCACACCGACAAAGAGCAATCTACAGTATGCCTATTTGATGCACTGCAGCCGATCAATAACCAAAACATCTTTCAAAAGAAATTTCCAAACATTGCATTACAAAAAGGACAACCAAAAACAATCCATAAATGATCACATGCGTTCTGTTCGCGCCCAAGCGCCACAGGCTATACACACTCGTGTCGCGACTCGCGTTGTTGCCTCACTGCTTGTTCGTTTTCCACTTTTTTAGTCAGTGTTCGCTTGGTCGTCTCATCAGCTGACGTGTTTCCCCATCGCTTACACAGGTTGCGAAACAAAACCTTTATTTTTTCACAACTTTGGTTGCTTTGCTTCGTTCTTCGATTTTCCCGAGACACAATCTCGACATTTCACGTCGCGTCGATGGTGTGATGTCGAATGAGTTATCCTCTTTCCTGGCCCCGGGATCCGTGGCGGTAGTCGAACAGTGACGGTTATTTCGATTTATCGAGCTGATTTCGATTGCCTTTTTACTGGCTGTGTTTAAATACGTGTGTTTTTCATTCAGGAGCTTGTAAATCGTTCACTTTTGGCACCATGAGACAAGTTTTGTATCAGGATGACTTTGTTGATGTAAGTTTTAGGCTTTTCTTTTTGCCACTTTGAAGAAATTTGCTGTTTTTGAGTTAAAATTTTATATAATTTTGTCACCTTTCCAGCTCTACGCCGACGAACTCATCGTCAAGGCCTACTACTTCCCCTACGGCGACAAAAGCATCTCGACCAAGCACATACGTCATGTCTACTACAGACAGCAAGCCTTCTTCCACGACCTTTTCGTCACAAAAGACTGGGGCATGACGATCACGCCCGTCTGGTGGGCCCGTGACTTCCGTCGCCACATCCGAATCGGCAAGCAGACCGTCGATTTCAATGTGGTCATCGATAATGGATCCAGCATTAGGAAGGGCTTTTCCGTTAAGAACATTGTTGCCTTCTTGAATGCCCTTCGTACAGTGACCAATGCGCCGTTCGAAGCCGACTTCCCAAAGCACTACGAAACCAAGCCAAAACCCGTCCCATTGAGCAAGGAATCCAAAGAAAAGCTCAGTTACCCGACCCAGAATGCCACGACCTACACCCCTCCAACAACTTTGCCGCTCCGTCCGGCGCCTGAACTCGGCCAGGAAGCCCTTCCGACGTCGTCCGAAAAGACTGACCAATTCTTCTTTGATGAATTTGAACACGTTGAGCATGTGCCGAATTACGCTTCCGCGCCACCGGCCTATGCGGAACACATCAAGTATCCGAAGTTGGATTAATTTCATTCCAATTGACGTTTAATGAAATAAGGCCATGCGGATACGTGCTTTTTGAATTGTGATTGTTTTTTGCTTTCATTGATTTTGTATTTACCCCAAAACCGATATATTTGTTAGTTTTACTGATCACTTTTTTCGTGTAGTCGACGTTATAAACGGGCATGAGGAGTTTTGTTATTTTGAAGTTGAAAAAGGAAAAAGTAAGCTCTGAAAGACTAATCTCGGTACATGGAGGATTCAATAATTGGGTTATGTTGTCTTCACGGCTTCGAACCAACCACGATGTGCGTGAAAATTTTGTTCACTAACCACTACACCATGGACGCAAGTGGGGGTAAACGTGCAAAGAAGGTAGTATTTCGCTGCAAAAATGTTGAAAAAATATTGTAAATTTTTTTCAAAAATGAATCTAAATCAACTTGTTTACAGTGCCTGTACTGTAAGATGATCCGACTTCGATACCTATGTACATAACAACTCCCCCAATCCGGTTTTTCGACCCATCCGGAAGCCCTTCCGACCACCGTACATCATACGTGTCAGGGTGGGCCATGGGCTGACCCACCTCGACCTCAGCCTTGGCCGAAGGGTGATTGACGGACGTGAAGACAGAGACGGAGAGTGTTTTTAAATTGGCCTGCGCAACGTAACGTCGTTGACAGACACTTTCAGCATTGATCGAAAACACACAACATAGCATTCAAAAAGAACACAACTTTCCATCCAACCAACAATTCAACCCCTCAGATTTGAAGTCTGAAAAAAATCTATCTGTCTACATACAAACTCTGTTTTCACGAAGATGAAAGAAATTCTATTCAACATTGGCCACACTTCATTGTCCCTAAGATGTTAGAGTCAAAGTTTAAGCGATTCTATCCCATAAAAACCATGAACTGCTTGCAAAACACCTTTATCCTTTCACAGGCTCTCAGACGATTCAATGCATTTTTTATCATTCTTAAACTATTTGTTTCTTCGTTAAGAAGATTAAAATTTATACATTTATCCTTAAGCATGTTTAATCACTAATTGTATTTGCATAAAGCGCGTTCTTTTATGTAATATTATACATAGTCGTGCCTGCCGGGTCGACTTAATCTTTTCGTGTTCAAATGTTAGTAACTTCCTTAAATGTTGAAGTGTTAAAGTATGCCAGGGGCACCAGGGGCATCTTTTCTAGAATTGAACGTTTTAGTTTTTGAAAGTATGGATAATGTGTAATAATACGAGCTCTGGAAGCTTTGGAAAGAAGCCTCTTTAATTCTATCTTTAAAAAACGTAGAACTGTGGTGCCACCTTTTATCTTTATAATAACACGAATATTTATGTAGCGGAAGTTAAAGTCTTGTTTGTATAATCGGCACTTTGGTCAAGTTTGTTGATACAATTGAGCAGTCTTCTGTTTTATGGGGATTATTTAGGTCTTTGAAGATTGTGAATAACAGCTGGGGAAAATTTTTGTTTCATATTTAAAATTTTCAAAACGGCTGAAGTTCCACCACCACGCGCAATTTGTCAACCCCTCTGTTTGACGCATGGTACCCCTCTAGTGTCGTGATTTTTTCAACCCTTGTTTCTCTCACCCATAAAACGTCATCCCCTATGTATACCACCGATATGATGTAGCAACGGGCCGCTGTCCTCGTCAAAACCACGTTGTTTCACTGGCGTGATTACGCTCGACAACGTGGTCGGAAGCGTGTCGTTGACTGCCCTCTCAAATCACTTGCATCGCCATTGCGATTGCGATATCAGTTTTAACATTCACATTTTTTTCAACGTTCACATCGTTGTCGAAGCAGGAGTCCTGCTGTCAGCCCAATGTGCGTCGTGGTTGACAGTCAGCTTGAAAATAAACTCGCAGATTGCGGATACTTCCGACTTTGCACGTAGCCCTCTCCTGCCCGCTACTCCATGTAGTCTGTGTGTTAATCGATGCTGATGTTGCAGGAGGACATTTCGCGTGTGTTTTTGCATCGAAACAGCATCAATGATTAACACAGGCCAAATGCCTAACGGTGTTAAGTCGAGTGTCCGGACGCCGTCCGTGTAGTCTTGCTTTTTTCTGTTTTCTGTCGATGTTTGATCACTGTGAGATCATTGGTAATACGGTAGGAGTGAGCACTGTACATCTTTTTTAATTCCTCTTTACAGTATATTGCTCTTTTCGTATCTGTGACCGTGCATATAATTTCCCTAAATAACATCAAAATTATAAGATTTCAAAACGTAAAACCACAATTTCACCCTTCTCAGTATTAAAATTGAACTTAATAGGCCCCGTTAAAACATTAATTAAATCATAATTCTATCCCGAATTAACGCATTCAACCGTACCAAGTCCAACTTTAAACTAACCTACAATAAGTCCCAACTGGCTCCTGCATGTGACAGAAAGCTTTTAGATTGCTCATGCATCTGTCATTAACCCCATCATTACAGCTACCGTAACTTTTTACCATAAAACAAAAACTATTCCAAAACATTCTAGAACCTTTTTTACAGGCAAATGATTCTGAGTAATATATGACCTGTGGTAAAAATACGCCATAAAAATGTAAAATACGACACACTAAACCCTTCAAATGCGCTTTTCCTCCCGCAAATCTGTCATATCCGCTGCAAAAACATTCCCCAACCCTATCTTTTTACAACCAAATCACTTTTTCAGATCGCCTCGAGGCTTGGAAAGTTGAAAAAAATTCCGTCAAAAATTGTGTCTATTTTGTGTGTTTGTGTCCATGTGGGCCTTGCTTGAGTTTTGTTGTGCCACGTTTATCTGGCTGGTGCCGGGTCGTGCCTGGAGGCAACAGCAGTGTGGGGGGTGCCATGCCGAGGCGTGCCTCAACTCTAACCCCTCGAGGGCGCCTTTCAGGCGGGCGGGGCTATGAGAATTTTGAAAAAAAACAACAGAGTGAGAAACAAATGACTAAATCCATCCATTATGGTTACTGTTTGTGTTTGCATCAGCTGAGAGCGGGCTTGTTTTGGGATTAGCTTTGGCTAAACTGTTGAAAACTTCCTTTCTTGGGGGTTTATTGAAATTAACTTGTAGTAAGTATATTTTTTTTGCTTTCTGGGAACACAAATTTTACGTAATACGGTAATCCATTCGCATAATTAGGTCTTAAAAAACTTCCAAACTCCTGCAAATTCTTGCAATTACCATGTCATGCCACCCATACCCGACAAACGTCAAATCAGCTCAAAAGCAGCGTCTTCATGCGTCAATCCGCTCTGAGGGATCTAATCCCAATAAAGACCCCCCTACAAATTATACCTTTTCCAATCCCGGCTTAAATTTGATGCACATTTTTTTTACGCACTTTCAAATTGCAATCCCAAGTGCCATTATCAACGCTCCCCGTCTTATCACCTGCGTCAAACTGCAATCTGCATCTTGCGGGCGGCGCCTAATCACGACTCGCCATCGCCTCAGGGTATATCAACCATCGAATTCCCTTCGCGATTTTCCTTACCCTTATATAAACACAACAAAACAAAACTTCGATGAACGTTTTTTTTGTTCCTGCATTTAATCAAAAAAATCTGTTCTGTTGTGTGTTCACATCGGAGGAAAAACAAGGGGCACCCAGCCCACTCCGAATGCCTGATAACGATAAGCTTATCAGGAGTAGTGCCGTGGTGCGGTTACGGTGCACCGCTGACGCGCACGCGTTTCTCGCCCCTTCCTGATTGAGCGAGATTCTTATCTTATCTGGTGGGAAGCATGCTTTCCAGAGCGAAGGTGTGTTTGTTCCAAAAATATAAGAGATAAATGTCAAATTTATCATAGGCAGGTTGTGGGGGTCCGGGGAGTGGTACAACTGCCTTATTACTGCTCAGTGATCGGAGTTACCGTAATGCGTTTTGGAATTTTAGTTTTGTTCTTCACTAAAAGTGTAAATTAGTCAATGTTTACAATACTCCCATGAATTGGACTGATATTTTGACGAGATTTGACATTTTGAGCCCTTTTTTCAAATCAAATGCTAGACTTTGCATATTTTTCTACTTTTCCATCCCCGAAATTACGATTCTGAATATTTCACTGTTTCCACTGTTTCACGACCATTTTCATTTCACTTCGCAACACACTTTTGTGTTGCCTGATGGTTGCTTCTGTTTGTGTGTCGGTTATGAAGTTCCGTTTGTCGGACGCAAAACCGGCTAACCCCTGTCTTCCCGAGCGATGTGGCCGTTCCATCCGTCGTCCGGACGTATGTAGCACCAGCGGCCCTCGGGGCGGGTCGTTTGAAAAAGAAAAAAACGTAGTCACTTTCAACGTGGTTAACGCTGAAGCCCCTCGAAACCGCCGAGGCCTTCCGAACGAACGGACGACCAGGCTGCCCTTTCCCCCTCGCTCTCGTCCCTGCCCTTGCCCTCGGCGGCTACAGTTGAAACATACCCTGTAACCGCGTTCGTTCGTTCGTGTTTCCCCTTCCCGATGAATGTTGAAGAGAAACACAGCAAAAGAAACGAAAAAAACTGATTATATGCGAAAAAAATTGTTTCAAACGCGTTGTCGTGATGGTTGTCTGTTTGTCGGACACGAGCCAGCTAGTCAGCTCAAGCATGCTTCGACATCCGAGAAGGCTTAGCTCAGCTGGCGGCTTCAAGGGTTCGGCACAATTTCACCGTCTCTTGTTCGCTCCAAGACACCACAGTGAATGTGTTTTCAATGCCCCGCCTGGAGACACCAATACACAGCAGAAATCCATCTCCATCGGTGCGTGATGCTGAGTGTTGTTGAGGGTTTAGAAAAGAACGTGAAAAAATGGAACGACCCTCACATGCAATCAATCGATCGATCGACCGTCCCCCCTTTCCCGACCACAAGGCCCGCCTCGTGGCCCCGATCACTTGACTGTTTGCACTGTCTGTTTTTACCATTGTCTTGAATTTCCGTCGAAAAAGCAGTGTGATATTTGCCTCGAGCTCCTGGAGACGGTAGCTACTATTACCAAATAAGTCGAATTCCAAACTTTAAATTGCAATGCTTGCACACTGTAATTCGAAATTCAAGCTTATAATCCAAGGTTTAAATCTGGTCATTAAGGTGGTTTTAATGATAAGATGTCGTATAACACATGATTTTGCTGATTCTTAGTAATTTCAAAAAGCGTAAAACCTGAATTAAGTTGGTTCTTAACCCAAAAAACCGTATCCACATGCCTATTTGTCCCAATTTGTCCACATTAAAACCCGCTACCATAATTCACGTAGGCATGTTCTCAAGTTTGGCCACATCGCACCTGTTCCTTTTTCCATTAGGCTGTTCTCGGTTCCCTTTTCCCTTGATCAATTATTCAACGAATTTGAAATTCATGACGTTACACCCATCTTTTGGGGAGAAAAAGACCTTCAGGGCCTACCAACGTCTAACGTCTAACCAATTTCCATCGTTTTCATTCGAAAATGATAAACTCCATCCATTCTCGTAGGACCCATGGTCGGGCCCCTGTCTTATTGTAGAAGGGAGAAAAAAATTAACCAAAAAAATAATGATGATGGAAAATGAGAACGTTGTTGTCCTCGGGCCGGTCTCCGGAGAGGGTCGATGATGTCCGCGGCAGCCGCGTTCAGGCATTTTTCTGCATAGCTTCGAACCGAAACGACCGAAAATGCCTGCCTTTCACAGTGCCGATGGCGACGCGGTTTGCCTTCAGGGTTTCGACATGGCCATGCCCAGCTGAGCCATCCATGCCTTTTTCATACATGTTTGGCCCCAACGCTGAAACAACCACATAGAGTTTCAATTTTCGGAGATTTTTTCTTCACTTTTCGCCTGGGGCAGTTAGAGTTTAGAATTTTGCTCTATCCTTTTTTCTCTTTGTGCAAGGAAGGCAACCGCGGTTTTTCGTTCGATTTTTCACTTTGCTCTACTCTAGTCCATTTAGATGGTGTGTCGTTTCGTGTAAGTGTCTCTTTTTTTCGGAATTCGGTTTGTCGGTTGTCCCAGGGCCGAGGGCTAAACCAAACGGGCCACCATTGGTTTTGGTTTGGTTTAGGTCGGCTGTTTCGCACCTTCTGGGGGTCGTAAAAGATGGAAAGGCCTGCGTCCCTTACGTGATTGAAAACACATTGTTTATTTTTGTTTCGCGGATGTTTGTCTCTCGGCTTCTACTATCTTTCTAATGTCGAAAAAAGTCCAATTCCCGAATGAAATACACATTTTGATCGCTTTTGCCCTGCGGCAAGGCAAAATATAGCCTCCGATGGGGCCATCTTTACGTTGTCGCTGGACTGGCAACTGATTGATCGCGGCCGCTGAACGTGAAATATCTTTCTGGGCTGACTTTTTGAAAATTGTCGTTAAAGCGTGGACGTTAATAGGGCGGCCATGGCCGTGTACTTTTAGCCCTTTTTTATGGCTTAGGTTTATCCGGGATCTTTTTCGTTGTGTAAGACCTCTGCCGGGTTGGTGGATCCTGTTACCCATTGACTTTTTTGCGCCATCTCGTGGCTGGCTATCCTATCGATTGCGTGAACTCAAACGACAAAATGGCCTCAAATCAAAGTTGAAACTTCTAAAATGCCTAAATTCCAGGAAGTAGCCCCGTCTCGACCCCGCACGTCGAGCGCGCGTCCGGCCATCGACGATGGATATGCTTCTCTCAGAGGGTGGAATCTGCATGGTGTGCGGCGACAAGTCAGCTGGCAAACACTACGGTGTCGCAGCCTGCTATGGATGCAAGGGCTTCTTTCGTCGCACCATCCGTGCCAATCAAGTCTACTCGTGCCGGTTCAATCAGAAATGCATGATTGACAAGGATCAACGAAATGCGTGCCGTGCTTGTCGGTTTCAACGCTGTTTGGATGTGGGAATGGAGCCTGATGGTGCGTTTTTCACTACTTTACCGTAATTTTGAAAACTTATTTTGTCAATTTCAGCCATCCGCCCCGATCGCGACGTCATTGGCAAGCAAAAGAACCCCCGCAAACGCAAGATCAAGCGCGAAGAATCCTCGCTGCCGTCGCCCAGCTTGGAAACCCAGCCTCAACCGACCCAATTCACCGAACAACAGTCCCAATCCGACATGCTGCTCCGCTATCTCGTCGATATCGACCTCAAGGCCACCACCCCACCCTACACAGCCCCCATTGGAATCGCGAATCACCCGTTTCTCAACGTCAAAACCGATCCAGATTCTTGCCTAGCTACCCTTTTCCAGTCCGGCGTCGCCCTGAATGCCATCCGAGAGCCGTTCCCTGGCGATACCGGTCGTGTAGCCACAATCGACCTGCTCCATCAATCAATGCGCCAATATGTCGTCCTTGCCGTTGATTGGGTCAATGCCATCTTCGAATTAGGCCAAGTCTACGATGTCAACGACAAAATCGCTCTGTTGAAGCGTTGTTTCGGCGCTTTTTGCTTGTTTACAAAATCCATCCAGACGGTTCACAACATTCAAAACAACAATGCTCTCATCCTGGCTAATGGAACTGTCGTGCCAAGAGATGTGCCTCGCCATCTGCGTGAAACACACTTCTTCGCGAATAACCTCGTCGAAAAGGTCCTCGATGAAATCGTTCTACCATTCCGAAAGCTGCGAATCAGCGACTATGAGCGTGCTGGTCTTTGTGCACTGACAATTCTGGATGGTGAATACTTCGGATTCACGCCAGATACTGCAAATGCGTTGAACAACGTGAAGCAAAGGATCTATTTGGCACTGTTTCAAAGCCTTCAGGAGCAGACGACATCGACCTTCCCGGCTGCGAATCGCTTCGCGAGTTTGTTACTGACTTTGCCGTCAGTGGCGAAGCTGAGTGCGTTGTACTTTGAAAACGCTCAGATGGCGAAGATGTTCGGCACTCAAGAATTGGACCCTTACTTGTGTGAAATTTTGTCAAATCCGTTTGTGCTTGAATCTCACCAGCACGATTTTAAAACGGCCAAAGCTGAAGCGAGCACCCAGACGAAGAGCTTCAGTGAAAGCGACGAATTGGGCCGTATCGGGCACGAATTGGTAGCCCTCGGGCTGGACTTGTCCGCGAATCCGCCCATGACAGTCCCACCGAGCGAGAACTCCGCCAGCTCTACCAGCAGCCCAATCCACAACTCCTCCCCGCCACCATTTAACCAACAAATGGGCTCCAATCAGAATCTGCATATGTCCAACAATGTCAATCAACAAATGCCATCAATGCAACAACAACAACAGTCGATGCAAGTCCACAAACCGCCCCCACTCGTCGTCCAACACCAACGCTATGGCTCCATGACCTCCACATCGTCCAGCAGCCATCACAGCCCCGTCGTTTCGGCCCCGGTTTACCCGTTTAACTACTTCAACTACAACGATGAGGCCAACAACACGGCCCCCATGCAGCATCCTCAGGCTTCGGCGTTCACCTTTGACAATGTTCATGCCAGCGGCACCCAATCAGCCGGCCCTTTCAACAATCATGGCAACTTCAACTTCAACTCACCCATGCCGGATTACAATCGTCAGCACAGTTTCAAATTTTGAGAAGTACAAACTCCCAATTTACGTTTTTTTCGCTGTTCTAAGTGACATTTTGATTGTTTTTACCCCCCTGAATCCCAAAATTCTGTCAATCACCTTCCTCTAAAACGTTTAAATTCACGATATTAGCCCCCTTAATGTGATTACGTAATCAATCCCCTCAGGAACCCCAAAACTTCTCACATTTACCCTGAACCCGATGTATTACCCGTGTTTTTGACAATCTTCATTCTCTAAATTCGTCTTTATATCCGAAATTCGTAGGTAATCTCCTTCCACAAATACTGTGTAATCAAATTAGCCGTCTGATGGTACAATCTATTTTTATCGTTAGTGTTATCACGGGCATTGCTGTCTAAATACTTTGTCACTGTTAGTTTTAGGTTTTGATTTTGCATTTTTTCTCTATTAAACTAGTTTTTTCTTGTTTTTAACAAATTTATCCACCACCAAAGGCATGGTTCGCGGGCGACTGCCGATCCAACATATTAATACGTCTATAATTTAACGGCATTCATCTATTCATTCACCCATAGTATTCAATTGAAATCATTTTCAATCATTGTTGAAAGGCGTACAAGCTGGTTTTTTGTAAAAATACTGTAATTTTTATATAAATTTAAAGTTTTGCCATTAACTGTTAGTTAAAATGCCGTTTTCCATCTTTTTTGTTTTTATAAAACACGGGAATTTTACTATTATCAATTTTACGGTCCGATGGACTGTCTAAAATATGCATTGTCCCGAGTGCATGTCTTTATTGATTTTTGTTGTTTTTATTATTTACAAATAACTTTGATCTGTAACGAGAATTAGACTCGGTGAATGGCCCTTCAGGTTCGGCTTTTTGTAACATGATCTTAGTCCCTCTTTTAATGGCACCGATTGTTTCGATTCTCCGGAGTTAAGTATTTACGTGTTTTGTCATGATGTTTGAAATTTGCGCCGTTGCATGGAAGTTAAAGTTGGAGTTAATAAAGTACGTATGGAAGTTTACAATGGTGGAACAGAAAAGAAGGGCATTTAAAAAAGTTTACAACTACAAAAGTACAAAAAAGTAATCGACTAATCGTTTATGCCTTTTTACGACATTGAGCGATAAAATAGATTTCTAAGTACAAAAATAGAAATACAAAACGTTTTCATGTTTAAAAATGTAACAGTACATTGGACACCAGACTGGAACAATCGAAACCACCATCCTCGGCAATTATATTAACGATAACGCTTACAAATACGCATAAAATGACGCCATTCTTACCCATTATTGAAGCACACCCCATGGCACATCATAAAAGATTCAGTAAAGGGTATACCAAATTTCGACCACCCCCTCTGGGCCTTCTTTTCATACCAATTTTGACAAAATTCTCACCAATGCTCATGACCCGCTTGGTGGGGTTAATTGGCCCTTAAGACAACCCAACGGTTTAATGTTAACCTAAAAAAGAATAGAATTGCCTTCACTATGTGTTATTTTTGTTTCTTTTTATCAAAGTGCCGTCTTTCGTTTTTCATGGTATCACCGAAGATGCACGCCTATTTCCTCCTTTTTTGTTGTGGCATCACCAATTTCTTCGCATTAAGTCCCCCAAAAACCGCGACCCCTGGCTTAACTAATGTCGTCACAACGTCACAGACTGTCAACATAAATCACCTTCAAAATGCGGGGGTTATTAAGTGTTGTTAAAAATGTGTCTTTATAACCGGGTGAAAATTATGTTTTAACGGCCTTGTTTTTTCGTGGGAATGTTAAAAGTGCTTGTAAACAGGCTTTTTGTTACATTGAATCAAGTGAATTCCTTATATAGAAATACAGTATCCTGGTTGTTGTCACGTAAGAGTCCATTTTTACCATCCCGGAATTAGTCGCACGCTTTTTGTCCCCTCAATTTAAATGGGGCGAAAAAACTTAATCGAAGCCAAAGATGGTGCCACTATTAGCCAGTCTATTTAGCTGTTAAAAACTACGTGAGTCGAATGTTAAAATAACTATTTTATGGCCGATTTGGGGGTGAAAATGGCTTCCCGCGCATCTTTCACTTCATTCTGTCGGCAAAAACCAATAAGAGACCAATACAATTTCAAAAAGTATGGAACTACGGAAGTCTTGTTGCATTTAGACTGTCTCGTGGACTTCAATGTGACGTGTTTTAGTTTTAAGTTTATCAAAAACAGGAAAACAAATTGTTTGGTCGCGCATAAGATGACAGATTTCAACATTTTGGGCACAAACAGACAGAAAGAAACGTCAAAGTATACTTTTGCACACTTATGGTTTTTGTCGATCAACTTGATCATGACGGGAATGACATCATCATTGTCATGATCGACGATATGCGTAGGTAGATAGATACATAGATCAAGACCGTTTTTACCAAGTCGTCAAATCAAAAAGTTGAGGGGGCTTTGTTCTTTGCGCAGTAGCGGCGCAGATATAGTAACCCGGAATAAACCAGTCTTGCGGGGGTTGTTGTTCTTTTTTACAATTATGCATGACAAGCCATATAGAATGCGTACATAGTGAGTAGTAGTAAAAGTTGACACCTATTGTTTCCCCAAACTTTTTTGAAAGCTGAAACCACACATTACTTTTTGCATCAAACCTGTAATAGTAAAAACTGACAAGGTATCCATTTCGCTTCCTTTTTCGCTATTTTGTTTACCGAAAAGCTAATTTGACACGACAGATTTCTTGTACAAATGTTTTCCTTAACAATAAGACCACTTGTTTCAACTGTTTTCACAACTAAAAACAATCAAAACCGCCTCAGCCATTCACAGGTGTCAAACACTCACCCCCGCAATTGCATCACCAAAAACCCTACTTGATTTGTATGTGGATCGCCATAGCGTAGACAAAAATGAACTTCATTTCCTCCTTCCACCACAATGGGGGCGGAGCCAACTATTCGCCCCCCTTTTACGGGGCCTTCCCAAGGCACTGCCGCCGGCGACGTACTAAAATTTGGCGAACACGTCGCGCAAAGTCACAATAAAAGCATCTCCGTGTCCAGTATATATAAGGCTACAGCTTCGGTTAATCAGTCACTTTCCAGGGTTGCCTTTACCAAGTCTACAACTACTGTAGCCTTTATTTAAACTTATTTTATCATGATGTCCATCAGTAGCCTGCGATGCTGGATCATGCTTGTCTTTGTTGGTGCAATGTTAGCTGTGGCGGCTTCTTATGTGAGTTTCATTCGCCATTAAGGAATTTACAAAGTATCCCTGAAGCCCGTAGGGGGCAACGTTTATTCAATCTCCACGGACCCGGAAATTTGACCTACCCCAAGGCTAGTCGGCCAACGTAATCCTATTTTAAGCTAACTAAAACAAGGATGCGCCTTGTATCCAATTTGGGATATTAGAAAAAGCCAAAAAATCTTTGTAATGTGATGCTGTGATGCTCTTTTTTCCCTACTCCGCATAAGTCAGCTTGACCAAAAATGTCGCTTACTAATGTAAATTAATATTTCAATCCCCAAAAAAACAACACAAAAGTGTAAAAACAATCATTTCAAAAATTATTTTCCCTATCAGAAAAGCGTCACGCATGGCATATGCCATCCAGAGCATCACAATTCACATTTCATGTTCAGAAAATAAATAAAACAAAGACAATAGTGCCTAATTACATTATCAGCGCCCCCAGCTAAGATCGAATTACGTTCGCGCGTGCCGTGCCGATAGTACTTTTCAACGGATGGCATTTGAGTAAATGAAATTAGCATCTTCTAAGATCACAAATATTTATTCAGTCCAAGGTTCACTCAGTCAAGTAATGTCAGACAGCGCAGACTTTCCGGAAATGTTAACCTTTAAACACTTTTACAACTTAATTTAATTATACAGCACGTAATTGTAATTCATTTTATGTGCTTCCGAAAACTGATAGCCGGCAGTTTCATGACGTCGTAAATAGTGGGGGCTCATATGCCGATTTGAACTCCCAACCCCCGAGAGAGCCATTCTCAAATAAGTTCGGGATGCGTACGCGTGTCTTTTTAAATTAAGTGAAGAAGTTTAACTACGCCAAAATGGCCTTTACTCGACTTTAGAGGGTGGACGGAGACCAGATTTGAGTAACTACGGTACTACGTAGTATGCATGTGGTTCCCACGAATACGGGTTGGCAATAAAATTGCGTCACTTAGTCGGAATTCGGAACTCGGAACATAGTAGTAAATAACTTGGCGCCATGTAGCCACTACCGTCTGGGATGGCTAAATTTGGCGGTTTGGGGCGAAACAAAATTACATTTTAACAAAATTAACAACACTGAAAAACACTTTTTGTTTTGTGCTTTTTCAAAGGGTCGTTGGTCCTGGCCCCGGGCATCGTTAAAAAAACAGTTTTTAAAGAACAGGGACAGTTCGCAGAAGTCGCGAGGGAGTGCCAAAATAGTACCCGACCAAAAAAGTCAGATGAGATGTGGCTGCCAAAACTGGTCCCGTGAAACAAAAACGATCATAATATAGTATGTAGTAACAGCTGCCAGAATTCTGGGAAGGAATTGATGGCTTTTGGGTACACGTCAAACTTATTTACAGTTGTTTGAAAACATAAAAAGATCGTTGAAACAGGAAAACAGTAAATAAAATGGTTATTTTAATGGTGTTGTTGTAGCCGCTTGAACTCGGCAACCCGCCCCAACAATTCGAACTCGACTTTCTGCCCATGGCCAATGAAAACAGTGCCGCCGACCTCTATCGAATGATCAAGCGAGATTCACGTGCTGTCAAGCGTGAACGGATCATTATGGATGCTCTTGGTGGTGAGTTTTAGCGTTCTTTTCTGGGAGTTTGATGTCATTTGGGACTGTTTCGAACGCATAAGCGTCAGTCAACCTCATTTGGCATTCATACATAGCCCCATATTCGCTTGACTGCACATTACTGATACCACTTTGCTTCCATTTTCAGGCGATTACCTCGTTAAGCGATCGATCCAATACTAAAAACCAACAGAATATCAAAATCAACAACCCCCAGCTTCCTAAATTCTCTCGCTTATGATCTCAGAGAACCAAAATAATGCCAACACGATCTCATCTCTGCACTTTTCAATAAACTTTTGCTACTGTAAAATCCGACCAAAGTGTGTTCCAATCCAAATTGTACATTGCATTTGCTTTAAGTTTAAATGTGAAATGTAAAATGTGAAATGTAATAAACTTCCAAGAGCTGTAACACCAATTTGTAAGTACATCTTTATAAGGCATTGGCATAGGTCAAATACAAAAAAGTCACAACCCATATATTATAAAATCTCATGTTGTAAAAATCAATCTCAATCAATAGTATTCATTAATATTGCAATTATATTTAGATTGGGCTTCGAGTTGGGCCAGCTTTGCCTTCAGATGATCATTCTTGCACTTCAGCTTGGAAATCTCGTCGATAAGCCTGTTATTTTCGGTGTAAGCCCGCTTGAGCATGCCTTCCGAGTAGTGTCGCATGACTTCGGCATCGTAGCAGCGTCGCTTGCAATCCTTGTACTTGGAGTAGTGTACGGTATTCGTGGTGGGAGTATCGGGGTAGTGGCTTGGGGTGCGGTATTTGCGGAGGACGGCACTAACTGGGCTGAGAGCGTCTCTGGATTGTGGTTTCTCATCAGCGAAGCAGACAGTCTTCTTCAATGGCCGAGTTGAAATCCGTTTCGCCGGCAGAGGTGGGTCAAGCGGGATGGAAGTCAGCTTTTTCCGGTCATTCTGATTTTGTCGCCGAAACGCTTCAATCTTGTCGAGGTCCGACGAATCCGAGGGGTCATCAATGTCACCGGGACAGGACCGCAGGGGTCGTCGATCACGGGGCTGGGTCGGGACGTGATAGGCGGAGGTTGGTTTCTCGAGGAACATGTCATCAAGAAAGGTGGCTCGGATCGTTTTCATCGATTCGGGGCTAGACGTAATGCGAGGGGGCGTGTTCACCGTGAACTGGAACTGAAATTTTATATAATCAATCCTAATAAAACCACAAAACAATGAAAAGTAAAAACGATGAAAAAAAGCGAACCTCATCAAAATCATCCCCAGTGTCCTCATTGTCACCATTATTCACGACGAGGGCCTTTCCGCGGAACGGGTTCAACCTGTGCAGCAATTTCATGTTGTCGGTTAATAAGGTTGAAATAATAAAGATACAATTCGGCTGCAAAAGTCGAAATTCAGCTTGAAAGCGATCGGACAAAACCAGCAGGCGGGAAATCAGCGGGCGAAAGTGACTGGTTGGGCGTGGGGGTGGTCGGTCAGGCAGCGTGGGTGGCGCAAGTGGACACAAGGACAGCCGTGTTCACCTTTCTGGCCATGGAGAACGTGTATTTATCGATTTGAACTCTCGCTGGCTGTCAAAACTCGATTTGGGGTCCATGGTTTGACGTTTGAGCGCCAAAAAAACGCGCTATCAAAATACGGTAACTCAAATGCTAAATTCTATTCACAGACATGTTATGACATTTTCAGCAACACATTTAAAATAAAATTAACATTTTCAACACACCATAGCATAATTCCATTTAAAAATTACGTTATGTTTACACGTTTCGATCGTAGTTTGTGTAAAAAGGCCACAAATTGGCACATAAACCCAACAAATATGTCTGCCCAATAACAATTTAAGTGAAATGCGTTTATTAAATCACCATTATCATAAATATTATTGCACTCAATAAATATACGCCGTAAATTCATCAGTCCTGCTTTTTGGTAGCCTTAACCCGTGGCCCTGGCCGAAGCACATACCCGACCACAGCAATAATAAACAGATAGACAAGCATGATGATGGTCGAAATGACCGGATCAGTAACCTTTTCCGTGTCGATGCTGATATTGACCAGACCCGTCAGCAGATTACCCGTGAGAAACACGACGATGCTGCCTCGACCAATGGCTACGACGAGACTCGGTGGCTTGGGGACACGTTCGGACATGCCATTCATGAAGGCGAAAAGCGTCATGCACCCGATGAAGAAGAATGAGCAGATAAAAACATAAGCTGGGTTCGCAAATCGACGACACGGTTCATGGCCGAAGTGAAGGGCGAGCAGGTAGAAGGGGTAGATGCCGATGTACATGAGGAGATGGGCCAGGAAGCCTTTCAGAGTTGATGGGTTTTGGCCCTGAAATGGCCATTTTACAATGTTTCAAGTCGAAGAAGTAAGACAAACCTGTAATTTTCGATAAATAGTAGCAAAAATATGCCCCAAATCGAGCAGCGCAATGTAACCAGCCAAGGAAATGATACCCTCACGATTGGCATCGAAAAAGCTGTCCAAGTTTCGCTCTTCGACGATCAGTGCGTCCAGATAGAAATCAAAGAATTGCGAAACTGCAATTGCGATGACAAAAACGCCTGGGAACAGGAAAGGGGTGATAAGCTGAAATCAAACAGTTCAAAAACCACAAAAAAGGCGTGTTACCTTCAAAATAGCCAGTGAAATGAAGAAATTCCACAAAACACCGTACTCCGTGACTTCAGAATGGTACGAAACACCCGAAAAGTGGATAAAACCAGCTTTAATTCCGCCGAGAAGGCTCAAACCAAGAAAGATTAAGCCATTTTTCTTAAATGAATACTGTCGGAACGACTTGTAGTAAAGACCAGCACCGTAACCCATGCATAAAACATGAAGAGCTGTGCCGAGATCCATGGGCGAGATTCCGAGAGCTTTGGTTTTGGCGAATCGACGATGGAAGAAGGGGAAATCGACGCCGAGGATTGCGATTACGGTAATCACGTGGAGATAGCAGCTGGAATTAACCGACTTTTAAAATCTTAGAATGCAGAAAAACCAACCGAAAGTCATTGTAAAAGTCTTCAGTCGTCTGCGGATGGTAATAAAACATGCCAGTGCCAAGCAAAATGCACAGACCGATACAAATCATGATTCCCAGAAGCCAGAAGGGGTGATCCCCGAAGATTGTGAACATGAAAAGACATGGCAGCATCAGGGAGAAGAATTCTGCGATAAAGCGAGTCCTGGAAGTTGAACATTGCCAATTCTGTCAAAAAATTACGAAATAAAAACCTACTTTACAGACTTTGGACCCATCAAACCTTGCTTATGAAGCAATTCAACCACAAAATTCGACATCATGACCGAAGCCATACCGATAAAACCCATCATCGTGATCTCCATGGCGTCTGTACCATCGCCGAGACGCGGCATCTCGACCTCACGGTTTGAGGCCATGGTCTGAAACAACTTTTTAACAAAAAAAAACGACAATTATGGTAATTATAAGCATGTCTACGGACTTTCCGAAAATAACCTCCACCAATGAACATGAAAAAGAACCAGATTTATTATTATTAGCACTTTCAAAATAGCAAAGGCAAAAAATCATTGCATAGAATGGATGAAAACTCCCGCAAATTGAGATCAGAAAATGGCAAACTGTAAAAATAACAAACTTGTGAAAATGCACTTTATACTGCTCCCGAAATCACGGAATGGCACTATTATTCCGCCGAGTACAGCACTGTGAAGGCGGAACGGAAAAATCATACACGTAAGACGGTCGGACCTGGAATTCCTTGAAGCACAATCGACCCGTTTGTTTCAGATTGGCGAAAAGGGTGACCATTTGAGCTGGGGCCTTCTTATGGGTGATGAGATACTCGTTATTGCAGCCACGAGATTGGAATTCCGTGTCGAAACGGGGGTCATGGACGTATTTGGCATTGGTGGGTGCGAGCCAGACCCCGAGGGAGACGTCCTCACTAACGTAGTACTTAAGGAACCGGGCATTTGACGCGACGAACACGGCGAGATCACGGGAAATGACGTAACCACCGCCGAGCTGGAAGAGGAAAATGATGATTTTATGCAAATTTGAACAAATTTCTGTTTAAAAAAAAGCGAAATCTTGAAAAAACAACCAACCTGATACGGTAAATATCGATCGCATAGCAGCCAATCAACCTCTTTCCATTTGCCACTTCGAAATGGCTTCGCTCGGCCATCCAGAAAGCCCCAATAGAGGCGCGGATGAGCAATATCACGAAGCGCTTTCAACAACGCTCCAACCCGAACGAAGCTATCAGAGTCGACTTTCAAGAGGAACTTGAAATCGTAATTCTCGACGGCATACCGTATGCCATCAGCAGTTTTTCGGGCCAGTTTGTCATAACTTTCCGTGACATTGGGCAGAAATACAAGGTCGCCGAATTTCTCATTTTCAGCATTTAACTGCGCGATTGTAAGCTCATCCATGTTAGCTGTGCCGATCGGGAAGACCGCCCAGGATACTGTTGGGCCTTTGTTAGACAATTTTAACCAGGTGTTTCTGATTGTTTCCCGGAGTTGAGCGTCGCCGGGCGAGGACATGATCAAGATTAGGAGATATGTTTGGAGGGTTGGTACTGGCTTGGGTGGGCTGGGGGCTGGAGAAAACCATATTTGGTATCAAAATCGACAAAAAGCGTAAAAAACATACCCAATTTCCCGAATTCTGGAGAAACAGCAACACCATCACCATCTGACACTGACCATCGTCCGAGATAGAAGACAAACACCTCAAAAAGCACCGCGCAAATAATAAGCGCCGTCTTTTGGCGCAATATAACCTTCATAACTGCATGTTTTTCTATAAAAATCAACTGTGTACACTATTAAACACAGATTTTTTGAAGATACATTGGTGAACGACCACATAAATGCCATAAAATTTCAGATTTTCGCCTTTGCAACCTTTGTTAACTTGTACACCAATACGAACACAACACACTGTACAAGTTCGATACCGTAATATAAAAAGTTATTCATACAACTTTTGCCAATTCTGTTCAAAAATCAATTCAAAAATTCGTTAATTTGATTTGCTTTAATGGTACAAATTGAGAAAAACGGGATCCACGTGGGTGACACCGGTAAACTCGCGCTAGACGTCATTGATATTGGCCGACATAATGACGTATCGGACCGCGAAGAAGAGGACAACGACGCCGGAAACGAGGACCAGGTTGGCTGTCATTGAATAGGAGTCGCGGGAACTGGAAGAGTGAGGCGTTAGAAGGATTTAAGAGAATGACATGGCATTTGGGAGAGTAATAAGCTCGAAAAAGGTGGTAAGCATGGGACTTACGTTGGTTCCGGCTCCTGATCTCGCGAGCTTTTTGACGAAACACCGCTACTCTCCTCCGCTGCGACCTCCTTTTTCAGCTGTTCCGTCAAATCTTCAAAGATTTCACAAAATTTGGGGTCCCGTAAGTTGAATCGCTTTGATCTTCGAGCGAGAAGGACCTTTTCGGCGACGGTCGTCTGGATGGATCCATAAGTCGGTGTGTTTTCGTTCATGAATGAAACCAAGCCCATCAGGATGGTGGAAACGCACCACGACGGGTTCCAGGTATCGGGATGGAAGTCAGAAATGGATAAGCAAAGGCGGGTATCAACTTGGAAGCGTCCGGACGGGGTGATCATGTAGATGCTAGGCGGACGGAAGGGGAAATCTGCCGGGAAGATGAGCTTGCCGTGGTAATAACCGCCTGGAATCGACTTTTGTCTATGAAATTTTCCAAAAAAAAAGGTGAACCGACCTTCATAGGGAGTATCCTTCGCGCCAGTGACGACATAATGCCATTCCAGGATGTTCGACGACAATGGCTTTGCGATGGCGTACGGGACAGGGTCTTTCATCAATCGCATGTAGTCCTTCTTCAGGCGTACCACTGCCGTCGTCGAAGGGCCTGTCATCGTGTCGCTGGAAAGTGA
Organism: Panagrellus sp. LJ2284; assembly: GCA_024447225.1. Classification (NCBI taxonomy): domain Eukaryota; kingdom Metazoa; phylum Nematoda; class Chromadorea; order Rhabditida; family Panagrolaimidae; genus Panagrellus; species Panagrellus sp. LJ2284. Next base: position 8,989,978 of record JAMRYC010000004.1, read on the forward strand.
TACTGTAAAAGACCGCTTAAAAGTGAAGACAAAGATCCTCAAAAAATGCAAATATCAAAAACGGCAAAACAACCGTATCAATTCCAATTATAAAGACCTAACAAAACCTCTTTATCGAAACGACGATGCCCGTCGGAATGTATCAAACCAAAAAGACGCTACAGTAATGACTACTATGGCAAACAACAAAAGTGATAGATTAACAAGTTATAAAGCTACGTGTGTACTGTGAAAATTATGTACAACAGATCGCATGATATTAAAGGTAAAAGTTGAACATGAAATGAAATATTGAGCGATCAACCCTGAGAAAGCTCATTCTTCGCTAACTTCGTCGCCATCTTCGTCCATGTCGGACTCGTCTTCCTCGCCAGATTCGAGCATCGGCAAGATCATCTCGAAAACCTTGCAGAAAAGCGCGTTTTTGAGGTTGTACGCCTTCGATTCTTCAGCGAGTTTTCGTCGTTCTTCATCGGTAGCCTTGATGCCGCCATAATGGATTTGCTCCTCGTTCATGAAGGACGTCAATGCCACCAAAATGGAAGAAACAGTGTAGGCCGGATTCCAACGATCGGGATGAAAGTCGGAAATGGACAGGCAGAGCCGCGTATCGGGCTTGAAACGGCCATTTGGGGTGATCATGTAGATGGATGGCGGAGCGAGGGGGAATTCGGGAGGGAAGACGAGCTTGCCGTGGTAATAGCCGCCTGAAATTACAAAAACTAAAGATGAGATGATTAGTAAAAGCAAACTGACCTTCATAAGGGGTATCTTCGCTGCCAAAAAGCAAATAATGCCACTCCAAAATGTTCTCCTCTAATGGATGTGCAATGGCATAGGGCACCGGCTCGTGGATGATGTGCTTGTAATCGGCTTGGAGGCGTTTGACGGCCATGGGAGACGGTTCTTTCTTTGCGGTACTTTGGGGTTTTGGCATGGTTTGAGGTTAGATTGGATAGGTAATTACTAAAAAATTACAAAACATATAAACTAAGCAAAAAAAATTTAAAGTATTTCGGTGAAATCAAACACCGTAATCGCCACCAAAGTCAAATTACACAAAAATTGGCATTTAATATCACAATCTAAATGAAACCGCTGTGTTTAAGTGAAAGCATCGTAAATACAGTCAATGTCTATGAGCTATTTTTTAAAATAATAAATTTTAAAATTTAAATTACACGGCTCATTGTCTACTGTACAGAAAAGTAATAAATTATTTCGACAAATGGCGATATCGCTCATATCAATGTTCATGGCCCACGGCGACGGGTGCCCGATGGCGGTGGTGGTGGCAATAGGGGGATAATGTTATTATCGCCGCCGGCTGAGGGTTTGGGGCGGCTTCCGGAGGTTGTTTTCTTCTGAAATAAGACCGATTTTAAGAAAGAAATGAAAAAATATATATGAAAACACACCCCAATATTGACAGTGATCGTCTGCCCTTCTTTAAAGCTCAAATCCAACTTTGGTCGCGCTTCTTCTTCCTTCTCAAGCTCCTCATCCTTCTTGATCATCTTGAAGTGATCCTGGATGGCAACATTGAGGTCAAAACTGTCGCTTCGATCGGCGAATCCGATCCCAATGCACGCGGTTTGACCGTTGTTATTGCGCAGACGAATCACAAAGTATCTCGATGAATCGCTGACCTGCTCGAAATCGGGCGGCGATGGCGTCGCAATGGGGGCCTTGGCGTAGAGGTTGCCTGTAACGTGGAAGTGGTAATGTTAGCACGCGGAAGCGAGACAACAAAACAGGCCAAGACAGGCAGAAAGAACAATAACACGTCTACTCACCCGTGGCCTTGTCTTCCAGTCGAAGCTCCATCTTTTCATCGACCGCCACGAGACGCATGCGTCCGGTCCAGTTGGGGTTATTGAGATCCCAATCGGCTGCCCTACAAGGATGGAAAGTAGCTTTACATTGAAATCAATAAAGCATGTGAAGACTGTTTGCATGCTTTTCATGGTAAAAAACTCACTTGTATCCGCCGGTGGTCGTCAATGGGGGTAGTCTGAAGACGAAGACTTCAGATTTGACGAGCAAGATGCGCTCATATGCCGCGTCCATGATGTGATTCGGCCGAGACAAGGTAAGCCACGGCGTGACCACAAGGGGGTTTGCGCGGAATTTAGGAAAATACCACCCAAGTCGCACGATAGCACAGAGAACATGCGCGCGCGTACTTTTTCGAAGCAAAAACAAGAAATCAGCAATCGCCAAGCTTTGCACGTAATTACCACAAAGGCTGCTTGTTCAAATGCTGTTTTTTTCTGTTTGATCTGTTGCCAAGAATCTTGCGATTGTAATGAGACCAAATTGGAGGAAATCGGGCGCTCATTTCTAAGGTTGACGGCCCGCGAAGCAAAAAGTTCCTTTTTTTCGCCCTTGACGCGCGGACCGCCATGGCGCGAAAAAAGCAGCCGCCTGTGCGCCCGTGTTTCCAAAAACTCGAGCGCTTTGGTCACGCCGTGAAGCGGGGACTGGAGCGCAATACTGCCTGCGGCGAAACAGCTGGCGGCGGTCCAAAATGGAGTCGATGGGGGTTATGACGTTGGACACGTTTTGCCAAAGGTAGTTACGTCATGTGAATCATACCGTTATTTTTTAATTGTAATTATCTCTGTTTTTCGCTATACAAACTGAACAAAACTTCTAAATCTGATGAAGACCTTGATAATGGTCAAACTGGGGAGATGTATTTGCAAAATGTTCTTCCACTGAGAAAATAATTGTATTCAAAAATTTCAAGCATTGAAAAATCACGTTTTTCGACTTTCACGTGACATTTTGGCCTTATATTTTAGTCATTGATGTTGATAACTGTATAAAATTCATGCGTAGGATGTTAAACTAATGATATTTGAATCTTTTAAAGGTCAAAATGCGCCCAAATGTTTACGAATTGATGTGCATTATCAGCAAATCAAAACTGCGTGTGTGAAAACTGCAACACACGCAATTTCCAGATCGATACCCAAACCTATGCAAATCTCCACCTCAACTTGACCGCGACCGCTCAAATGATTGATGCACCCATCCCGTTGGCTCTGACGGCATTCCCAAAGCAGCTTCCCCGTCATCGCCGGCGGCTCGGCCGCTCTGCGCAGACAGAGGAGACCAGTCTCATCAAACATTGTCGCCAACCAGTCCAGCCCGAAGTAGCCAGTTGTCCACCGGCCGCAGGAGCGCATTTACACTGTCGGCGGCTTGACATTGCCATCGACGGTCGACCAAGGTCATTGCTATTTGCCAATGCCGTCGGTCGTCTGCGCAATCTCGCCGCTCTCGAGTGCCGTGTCCATCGGTCCCGACAGCCGAGCCCGCTCCGTGTTAAAACATATGCGTGCGTGCGCTTTCGACGCGTTCATTGATTTTGCGTTTGCGTTTTGCGGCCAGCGAGCGACGCACCCGCGCGTTTTCTCGTCAAAAAGCGAACACGCGCGTGCAGTCCCGGGTCTTATCGCAATCTGTACCGCGTCGTTGGCACTTTTTTGACCGCGCATTTGGCATTGGTCACGAATTACTTGTTCCAGTCCACTTATCGGACTGTTTCAAAAATGTCCACACCTTTTTAGCTTTTGAAAGCGTGTTTCTTTCCAAATTCCAGCTATCTGGAACTGAACGCTGGCAATTTAAAAGATGCTTACTGTACGAAATTTTTATTTGCTTTGTGATTCTTTGTTCGTTTTTCACAGTCATACTGATAACGCGCTATATAAACGAGTAGTATCATGTTCCAGTTGATCAGTCTTATCACTGTTTTATTTCAGCCTCGGAAAGACAGCGGCCCCACGTCCTTGTGATGAACCCACTTTATCGAGACAAGTATCATCGCCAGGTCCTGAAGGCCATTGTTCCCGATGCTAATCCACGGGAATACATGTCTCCGGTTGGTTTTAGACTTTAATTTTTCTAAATATATATATAATGGCTATTTTTAGAACGGCTCACCTGCGGTGACCCCAACAAAGTACCGTCCCGATGGCGGCGATCGTTACATCCCGGTGCGTGAGGATGTTTTCGAGTTTACGAGGAAAATCAACAAGTATGAAGCGGCCAACATCGACTCACCGCCCCTCGGGATCAAACCGAAGTCCAGTGCCAAGCGCAATCTCGCCGCTGCCCTTGATGTGCCGGAACCGAGCCCGACTACACCGTTGACCCTTCCCCAGCGGCCATCCACTCCTCCGCCGCCGCCGTCGCCAACTTTGGAGGAGCCTGTTTTGGCATTTTCGTCAAGCCGAGCGGCGACATCGTCCTTTAACAGTGTGACAGCCGCAGCGGCCCTTCACGATGTCCATGAAGATGGTGACGATGGCGCGGATGACGATGATACCGCCCAGCCGATGGGAATTCCTGCCAGTCCGCCCCATGCTTCACCGTATCACGCCCCGCCGGAAGTCGACACAGAAACGCGCCCTCGTCCCGGAATTACCATCTCCAAGCCGATTGCTGACGATACCTACCATGATGTCGTCACTCATCGGGCTTTGTTACATAATGAGTTGCTCAATGACAATATTGTAGATATCAAGGTGTTACGGGTAATATTTTTCCATTTTTGACGCTATTTTATACGATTTTTATCTTTCAGAGCGATTACACCGCCAATGACGGCCTCAAAATCGTCCAAGACGTCCCACAAAACAGCTTTTTCCGTTTTACTAATAAGACCCCCACAAAGCACGGCTTCCCGAGCAGCTCTCTCTTTTCGACGAGCCCACTGACCGGTGCATCCCAGAGATTGTTGAAATCTCCTCGCAAACCGTTAAGAAAGATCTCAAAGAACCCGTATAAGGTATGTCTTGCTCAACTATACATCTATCGATCCACTGCATCATTTTATCAGCTAAAAACAGCTTTCAACCACCCATCTTTCCAGGTTCTCGATGCCCCAGAACTCCAGGACGACTTCTACCTCAATCTTGTTGACTGGTCCAGTCAAAACATCTTATCAGTCGGTCTTAATACGTGTGTTTACCTTTGGAGCGCCTGTAACAGTCAGGTAGTCAAGCTCTGTGATCTTGGCCTTGATACGGATTCGGTTACTTCCGTGCAATGGGCCGAGAAAGGAGATTATCTTGCCGTGGGCACGAATCGCGGAAAGTTGCAAATCTGGGACGCACATGCACAGAAGATTGTCCAACAATTTGATGCCCATAGTGGTCGGATTGGATGTCTAGCATGGAATGGCGATCTAATCTGCTCGGGATCACGTGATCGTGGCATATGTGTTCGGGATCAGCGTGTGCCGCCGGGTGATGAGACGCGGTTGAATGATCATCGTCAGGAGGTTGGTTTGACTTTTTTCAGATTTAAATTTATCAATGTAATTCTCAGGTTTGTGGCTTGAAATGGTCTCCGAATAAACAGTACCTCGCCTCCGGTGGCAATGACAACCAATTGCTCGTCTGGTCGTTGAATCGGACCAACCCCATACAAGCCTACACTGACCACAATGCTGCCGTCAAAGCCCTTGCCTGGTCGCCCCACCATCACGGCGTCCTCGTTTCTGGTGGCGGAACCGCTGACCGCTGCCTCCGATTCTGGAACACGCTCACGGGCCAATCCATCAGCGTCGTCGATACTGGTAGTCAAGTTTGCAATGTTGCATGGTCAAAGCACACTTCGGAACTCGTTTCAACCCATGGCTATTCCTACAATCACGTCGTGCTATGGAAGTATCCTCAAATGCGCAGTGTCGCGAATCTAACTGGTCATACGCATCGCGTCCTTTACTTGGTGGGTTCAAGCGTTTCTTATCAGTGTTTTTCATCTGCGCAATGACTTTTGCCCCTCGATCAGATCATTATTTCCTCCCTTCTTTCAGGCAATGTCCCCCGATGGCGAATCAATTGTGACAGGAGCCGGCGATGAGACCCTCCGTTTTTGGCACGTATTTTCGGGCAAAGCAAAGCCGTCGCCCATTCAATCGAAACTCGACCTCAGCAAGGCCATCAGATAAGCGATAGGCACTCCTATTTTGGCATGGAAAGCCGCAACAAGCAAACTACCTTCCTAAACGCGATAATATTAGTTCAAAGTCTAGGTTTTGATTTCTCCGTAAACTCGCCATGCTCCGTATGCCTTTTGTGGCCTTCAAATGCTTGGTACTTTCGACGTCTCAACAAAGCATCTTTCACGTCTTGATTTTTTTCTTTTTATTTGGCACTAGTCGTCTCTTTTGTTAATAATTATCGATATAGTTTTGTTTTAAGCCATTTTGTTTCTTTTTTAGTTGATGAACCCCTTTTTTGTGATTAAATCGAAGTTTATTGATAACACACTTAGTAATTCGAAGAAAATAAAACGTTTTTTGTTTACGAAGTGTTTTTAAGACATTAAGTTTGGTTCTCAAATACAACTTCGCACATAATCGTGACTTGTTGATCAACAACACCATCAATACGCTGAAGTTCTTCGTGATAAGCTTTGGAAACGCGATGTTGCTGTCTTCTTCGACGAACATTTTGAACTTTTCTGAAAGGGCTAGTTTTGGCATTTTATCTAACTTTAATCGTTTTTTACTTGAAAACGGTGTCCCCAAAATGGTTATCTCTCCGATCATAATGACGGTCTTTGTTTCCGTCGTAGAAGCCTCTACAATCAAGCTGATGTGGTTCTTTGCATATTCTAAAATGCCAACCGGAAAATATAGAACGCGCCATTTGTGCTTATCAGATCCCTCAGCAAATCGTTTTGGAGTACTGTCGAAATCGCCGACTGCATTTACATTTGGTTGACATTCCAAATTCAGTTGGCATTCCATAATAGAGAATGTCACGGAATCCTTGAGACGAGTTATCTGGAATTAGTAATTAGTATTTTAAATAATTGTCTATTACGAGACTTTACACTCGTGGTTGGTTTCACCAGGACAATGTGCTTTTTAGGTGACTTCTGATTTACAGGTTTTAGAAATGCTACTTTGCAGACAAGATCAACGATGTCGTCCTCGTGATCGGCGCCTTGCAATTGATTGTGGGAGAACGAAATTGGTCGTTCAGCTAAGTAAATTGTATCAGTTGACTCTATAAAATTTACCAAACATAAATTATATTTTGATTATTAAAAAAACACTTGCTCTGAACAAAAACGCCATTAATTGAAAGACCACAAGAAAAATGAGTCTTCTCAGGGGCGTTGTTAAAATTAAAAAATACGTCAACATTGTAGCATTCATTTTGGAACTTAATGCCAGATAGATAACATTTTGTCCACCACGTAATGCCAGCTACAGTTCGTTTTTCCCCATCAATGTGTTCTCCCAGATCAAATTCTTCCATTGTTTTACGTTTAAGCTTGATGATAGCGGTGTCTTCGATGATGTTCTGAAACACATACAACATGGCATACACGTTTTGTTAAAAATATCGAAACTTACATTCAAATTGTCAATCCGCGCTTCGTCCAGGGCGATTTTAATATTGACTTCACAACGAATTACGAAAACATTGTCCTGGATGATTGTTCCTGTTCTTATTTTTTCATGCGGCGCTAGCAACGGATGGTTACACAAGAAATGTTCCTTATAATAACCACCTCCACTTTCTGTAAACGGTTAAAATTTGTTTGGTCAAAACAAAAAACATGATTGTAAAAAACCTTGCCTTTAATGTCTGAGCGGTCAATTGTCGTAACGTGACGGATACTAAGACCACCAAAAGATGTGTGGATCGACACGCCCACATTATCGTTTATATAATTCGGATAACATCGTAACCACCAATATAAGTTTTGTTTTCCTATCGGTCGTTTTTCAGTTTCAAAATACTGTTTTACTTGACAGCTGGTTAACAAGTCGCTGTTCACCTCGATGGTCTCAACATCGTTGAATTCAAGTTTCTGAAATCATACAGTAAAAATTTAACAGATTTCAAAGTTAACCAACCATCTTATAAGCATTAGACGGAACAATCTTTGTATTAAAACAGTGTAAGAGGCAGTAACCCTTACAGTTTGGTCACCATTATATGTTGTGACGGATAAGAGGATCAAGACAAACAAAACAACTTTGATAAGGAAGAACTTTAGGTAGGTCCGCCTTCCTCGTTTGTTATCACAAAAATCAATGATTCAAAGTGTCTAAAGTTGAGTAAAACAGTTATTATTTTATTACGGTTGTTCCCGACATTATATAAGCAACATCGCAAAACTACGAAACAAAAAACTACAACTCAAAAGCATTCCAAAACTTTAACAAAAACTGACAAATTTACAAAATTTACAAAAAAATACTGGGTTTCAAACCGGTAAACTCGCTTCAACTGGTAGACGGTCCAGGCGTCGCTTCTGGTTGTTTCTTTTGAGCGGACGGTTTCGGATCAGCATCCATGATCTCCCAACGCACCGAAAGGGCTTCAAGATCGGCTCTAAAACATACTCTTATCAATAAACGTTGAACAACAAAGCGTTAAAAAGATAACAAACCGAAGTAACCGCTTCAATTCCTGCTCAACCTGCGGCGCATCCATGTACTTCATCTTCTTGGTCTTTCTGAATCGACGCTTATGGGCATTCCTCATTGGCGGGGTCAAGCCGTGGTAGCAGTGAAGCATCTTTTTGTTCTTTTCGATCGCCGCTGCCACTTCCGGATCGTGTTTATCGCCGTCGATGGGGACGTTCAAGTCGGGAACTTCATCAACCGTGCAGTTAATGACTTGCGAGATGTCGGAAACTTTGTACACGTTGACATTGTCGTGAGTTTTGTAGGTCTGCAAGAAAAAATATATAACAAAGCAATCGAAAGTCAGAAAAACAAACCTCAACAATGGTCGGCAAATCCTGGACGACAAAGTTCAACTTCTCAGGGCCAATCTTTAGCTCACCGGTGCGCATGTTGTTTTGGAAGTTAATTTGAAGTTTAATCTGGCCTTTCTGGACGTTCCCAGGCTGGGTCGGGTCATATTGGTCGCCTTGATCGATGAATTGGTTGACCAGAGGGACGTATTTGCTTGGAACACGCAGAATAGTGTGAGTTTCCCAGTCAGTGACGTCGTCGGGTTCATTGGCGTTGAGGCTTTTGGGTTTACGGACGGAATGGGATGTCATTTTGATGGTTTCTCAATCTGAAAATAAGAAAGTTGAGAAAGTTTCTTGATGGAAGCAAAAATTGGCAAAGTGTGCGGAAACGACGAGAATGTGCGCGATGAAGATTCGTTGTGGGAGTGCTTTTGGGGCTGCACGCGAGGGGTCTAGAAAGTGATTGGAAGATTTTGATGGTTTTCAACGTTTGTTAATCCAAGATGACATTATTAACCTGGTTGTAAAAACAATACAGTTTCAAAACGGTTATATTTTTGATAAATAGTACTAAAAAGGTACCGATTACCGTATTATCGGACAGCCAATTGAGCAAATATGTGCAATATGATGTAGTAGAACGAGGAAGGTGGTGAAAATGAAGTTAGTTCCCTCCGAATGAGGTTGTGGTCGAGTATTTATGCGGATTTTGGATTGATCGTGGATCGATTGTGAGGAAGCAAGCGATCCCGCAGGACTTATAGATAAGTCGGAGTGAGGTGTGATGATTAGCTTTTGCGCGGATTGTTTTGGAGGATGCCCGCAGATGTGCAATCATGGGAAAAAGGTTCAAGTTTCGTCTATCAATGCCTGAGGCATTTTGACTCCTCTTTTGGTTTCAAAAAATTGGTCAGTCCAGTCAAGTTCAAACAACCATAAACAATTACCAATGCATTCATTCATTCGTGGTTGAAATCATACACCTCTGTGTTCACAAGGACCCACCGTGCGAATGTACTGCGGAGGGGAGACTCTGCATGGTGAAACATCATGTTGCGCAGGTCTGGGGGTTGCGGAGACACGCACATTCACATTTCAACTTTCACCTACCCCGGGCCCGAACTATTCGATAGAAAACAGCGAGCCGACAAGCGCCGACGGCAGTATTGTGCTGCGTGCATCATGAAATGATGTGTACATTGCATGGGCCTGTTTCCTTCCTGCCTCCCCTCTGGCAGGCTGCGCCTCGATCACGTACTCACGCTCAAGCTATCCAGCTGGCTAACGATATCCAAGGCTTTCGGCCCAGAAATACGAAGCCAATTTCCCTTTTAGGGCCTTTACAGTGCCTAATGATCCCATTTCCGTTCCGTTTCAGTTTGCTTTAACCTTGTTATTCGTACTCGTTATGTTCACCCGTTACTGGTCCAAAAGACAGGCACTCTACCCTCGCGCGGACCAGCCCAACCCAGACCCGACAGCGGAACACATTTTAGGCGCGTTTCAAGTGATCTCAACTCTCGCGCATCCGTTTCGACATACCTATTCAAGAATGCGACATAAACTCAGCTAATCGTTTCGGGTACTTGCTAACTTTGTGCGTGATTCATTTTTATGTCACTTTGTATCCATAAAAAGGCCCTTAAATCGATCAAACTACCAATATTCTATCTTTTTGAGGCCCTCAAACTCGACTCGAATCAGCTCAAGTTTATCCCGACTGAAGTAGGATAGTTTTTCAATAGCCTCTTCGGATAACGATAAAGACCAGTCCGATGAAAAACAACAACAGATCTGCGGCTACGACCAGTTTTCACACCCTCGAGCTGTTGCATTTCGAATGGTTTCACTGTTTTACTGCACCCCTTCCGTGTTGCCTCGCCATTTTGGTTGCTATAATCGGAACAATCAATCGATAGCGTCTTTCTTTGTGCATGCATGGATGCAAGGCAGTCTTTCCCTTTGAAAATATTTCCGTGTTTTTGATCGGAAGTAGTTTGCGTAAACACTTTTCTGCCAATTGTGCCGTCTTTATGGCTTTATATCGCGAAATGCGCTTCCAAACTCCCAAAAACTTCCGAATTCTTGTCTAATTTGATAAAAGAACACTAATCCGATCGGCCTCTGAACACGAGGAAGCGCCGGGATTAGCATCGTGTCAACGTTGGACGCCACATGTTGCATTTTTTATACAACTGATCGCCTGTGCTTCTGGCTGGTGGCTGGATGAATGGAAAGAAGCCACCATCCATCATGGTCAGCGACTCCTCGCGACAAATGAATGAGCCACAGAGCCGCTGGGCACATTGACAGGGCCATTGGAAAGTACTCTTTTGCCTCTTTTCCGCTTTTTAGTCATTGTGTATGACACATGTTGCTTGTTTTTTATTTGTTTATGTTCGGAGTCACCCAAGATGCTATCGTGATTGATTGGGTGGAGGTATTTTTAGGGTGTGTTTGAAGCGTTTTTTTATTTCACTGATAGGCATGAATGATTCTGACTCACGTTTTGAGCGCTTCGTTCGGGATTTCGATATGCTTTTGGCTTATTTTATTACAAATTTGGATCAGAACTAACTTTATTTATGCCAAAACCAACTTTCGACCAACTTTGTCCATCTGTTTCGCGCATCTGGCCTGCCCTTTACAACCCCGGATACCCTTTATACGGATAAAAGGCCTTTCTAACCAAATTTTTTCGCCCCTTTCCCTTTTTGCCAAATTCCGCTCCGCTTTTACACGTTCACAGGATCCTTTTTCTATCTCCCGTCAAATTCAACCCGGCTGTGCAATTTTTCTAACCATTTTTTGCCATTTCCATTGTACCGCCTTCAAAAGACAACCAAGGTTAACCCGAACTGCCACATTTTGGCGGCGGCGGTTTCCCTTTTGTTTTGTTTTAAATTGTCTCAAATTCAAAGCAATTTCACACTTTCACTTTTGGTTCCCATTTTGTAAGATTGCGTTTGAATTCGAACTCTTTTGTCGGCGATCGGACTGAAACGTCGATCGGCGCCCTGTTTCGTCCACTAATTGGATTACTTTGAACTTCAATGCTGAAACCCATCTACGAAGACGATCGCGCATTCATCGTTGACTTTGCCTATTCCAAAAGTGCTCCAGTGCCGGGGTTCTGTGCGAGTGACGAGGATTCTGGGGCCGATTCTGGGTGTGAGGGCGTGGCTTTTCTTGAGGGGCATGTTTTAATGAACTTTTTTATTTTGTCAACTTTTGTTGTCTACTGTATCGTGGTCACGTGAAATTTTGGAATCCGATTCAATTGTACTTCATCGAAAACAACAAAAGCCAGTTTTTCACCTTTCTATTTCCAAATTCTCGCGTCCAACCAAAAACCACGTGCATTCAATGAATTTCGACACCCATTTTTTGCCTATTGCATATTCCATTTCTATTATTCTTCCTATTTTGCAGGTCAAAACCAAGCAAACGACCCTCGGATGCGATGAAGGGAGGGATCTGTTGCTGCTTCGTCAACCATACGCGAAGCCTGATATTGCTGCTGAGTTTTGTTGTTGTCGCGACGCTTTTTGCCAATACGGTCCTCCTTAACTTTGCTATTGTCAGCAATTCACAGCTGATTCCGAGGCATTTTGTGGCAGTTACAAAGCAACAACCTTCTGTTCAGCGTTGGTTTCATTGACATTTTAGCCGTTTTCTGATGATTGTTTTCAGCCCCAGTCGCATCGGAATCCATCAGAGCCCAAAGAAGTGTCAACGCGTCTGAAGACGGCGTTCCAGTGCCATCAGACGAGGACATTGACGTTAATGATGAACTGGTCACGCAGAAGTTGATCGAAGAGGTGACTGAGGCCAATAAGAAGTTTGAAGAGAAAGCTAAACAGGATCGAAGTGAGGCTGATGAGGATGAGGGTAAGAAAAAAGCCAAATTAGCCATTAAGGATTGTACAATTCTCACATTTCAGGCCATCCAGTCCCCTCCGTCGAAGACCCCATCGAAAAGGCCCTCGCCGCCATCACGTATCCCACGCAAAAACCCAACACGAGGCTGATTTTGTTGACAAAAGCCACGACAGCACCCTCAGTGACCGCTAATGCCAACATTTCGGATGCCGAAACAACTCCAGCACCATCTAAACCCGAAGTATCTGACAAAGACCTCGAAGCCACTGAGCTCCCAGAACCCACCGACAAGTCCCTCCGTCTCGACAGCCGTGCAACCATCCCAACAATCACCGAAGGCAGTGAAGTCGCTTTCTTCGAGCGTCGCTGGCTGGAAGAACTGCAAGATTGGGCCTTCTACGCAGCCCCAGGCATTGGCATCCTGCTCGGCCACCCAGTCGGAGCTATTTTCGTCCGGTCTATCGGATGTCACAAGGCTGTTTTTGCGGCGTTGCTGCTGTCAGCTGCCAGTGTTGGTGTTGTTCCTTTTGTGCTCGGACGGGGTTAGTTTGTTTTGACTTGACCCCCTTAGGCTGTCTTCATGCCACGCTAGCTCAGTTGGGCACATGTTAGTCAATACTTTGCGCAAACACGTGGTCCAACCACAACTTTTTCTATTTTAAATGTGTTTATGTTCGCCTTTTGCTCAAACATGATTGACGAGGTCAAATTCCGGCGTTTTTTCAGATCTATTGGTTGTCACCATCCTCCGCGTCCTGCAAGGCTTCGCCTTCGCTCCGACCTTTGCGTTCATTGGCCAAAATGCGGCTGCTTGGGCGGCGCTCAAGGAACAGTTGTGGTTCATTGCAACCTGCATTGCTGGCATTATTGTTAGTTTTTGAACCTTAACTTTTTCATTATTGATCAAAAACGCGGTTTTTAGCTGGCCCCAGCGATTTCCTGGTCAATCACCAATGAACTCATCGCCTCCGGCTATGTTAACGGCGCTTTCTATGGACATAGTTTCTTCACCTTTGTTTTGGCCGCCGTTTGGATAATCTTCTACCGAAACACCCCCCAAACCCATCGATGGGTCAACGGACTTGAATTGAACAAAGTCCACACCGGAAAGGCCCAAAACAACAGGCTAGCTGACCGTAATTCGACTTCTTTGGTATTCCGATCGATGGCCTGTGTGGCAGTCCTGCTCGCCGGATTCGGATATTTCTTTGCTTTTGCTGTGATTACCATCTTCTTGCCGACCTATGCCCACACTGTGCTCCATCTGACCCCCTACAGTACTGGCGCTTTTGTGGTGACACCGTTTTTGTTCATGGGATTCGCGCATTGGATCAGCTATGGCATCAACAAGTATTCGAATTGCTGCGGTTTGACTACAAAAGTCCGCGTTTTCAATACATTGGCACTTGCTTTGACAGCGATTGGTTTTCTCGGACTGGCTATTTCTGCTGCACTTCACCATTTCGATGAATACAGCGGTTTCAACAATTTCATCCATGCCGTCGTGTTGCTCCCGCTCGGTTTTGCCATCAATGGCTTCTTCCAGAGTGCTGTCATCGTCGGCCGGTACTATACACAGTACATTGTGACCCATTTGCAAGTCATTTTTGGGCTTGCTTTTGTTATTGTACCGGTGTTTGTTGTTTTTTGGACGCCGTTGAAGTGAGTTTTGATGAAACTATTATACTGTAATTTTGTGGCTAAATGACAACTTTCAGCGTTCTTCGGTATTGGCGCTTCGTCTTCCTCGGCACCGCAGCCATCCTCATCATCGTCGCCATCACCTTTGCTGTGTTCGGCCGAGGGCAGCCCTCAAACTGGGCCGAAAACAGCTGGGACCCCACAGCAACCCATCGCATGCTGCAACCCATCCCGATCGGGCGCAACGCCGAATGCGGCATAATCGAAATGCGCACCATCGACGACCATCTAAAGACCTCCTTATCGGCGACCGAATACTAACTGCCTATGTCTACCATGGTCAGGTGAATCGATAACCACCTCCAAACCCACCAAAAGTGCGCTTATCACAATGAATCTTTGCTCATATCGTCGTAGTCTTCCTTCGCCCGTCTTCATCCGTCTTCACCCCGCCCTTGGCGCCTTCCCTCATACCGGTCCAAAATTTGATTCCATTGCCGAATCACTTTTTATAATGTTTATAGATTAATTGCTTTTTGTTGGTTCTCTGCGGTGTCGCACAACGTGGCCGCAGTATATTTTCGGTTCCCACCCGTGTCCAGCGTGCAATCAGTTGTTTATCGTTGCGTTTTTCGTGAGAGGTATTGTTAATGATGTTTCCATCTTATAATAAGACAATAAAAAGATATAATAACGTTGTTTTAAACCGTGAAATCGTGTTACTTACGCGATGATGGATATTGTTGCGCTTTATTGACCAAGTTACAGTAACCCTACCAATTAAAATGATTAAATTTCAAAAATTTCCAGAAAATGGAACGCTTAAAAGAAGGTGGCCGCCAAATCGCTGCCGGTGGCAGTGCTGGACTTGTCGAAGTATGTATTATGCATCCCTTGGATCTCGTTAAAACTAGACTCCAAATTGGAGGTGGACATTATAATGGCCTGATGGATTGCTTCCGAAAAACGCTTCATAATGAAGGTTTTCGTGGATTCTATAAAGGCATCTTGCCACCTATTTTGGCGGAAACGCCGAAAAGAGCGACAAAATTCTTCACTTTTGCACAGTATAAAGAACTTTTCGCAAGTAACACCATGCCTACTTGGGCGTCGTTATCACTAGCTGGGCTGTGTAGCGGTTTGACCGAGGCTGTTGTTGTTTGTCCGTTTGAAACGGTCAAAGTTCATATGCAGGCGGATCGGAGTGTTAAACAGGTATTTATTGGCATTTTTCGATGAAACTTCTCACATTATAAAGTTGTTTTAGCACCACACAACCTTTCAAGTCGGTCGTGAAATCGTCAAAAAGCAAGGCTTTGGCACTCAGGGCCTTTATCGTGGTCTCGATGCCACTTTAGCCCGTAATGGCGTCTGGAACATGTTTTATTTCGGCATCTATCACAATATTAAGGATTTCATTCCAAGCGAGAAGGAGCGTCCAACGGCAAATATCGTCTACCGTTTAGGCCTAGGCTTCATCGCAGGCACAACAGCCTGTCTCTTCAACATTCCATTTGATGTAGCCAAATCGAGAATCCAAGGACCGCAGCCAGCCACTGGACGCATCTATCACGGATGCCTCCAGTCCATGGTCCTTGTCGTCCGCCAGGAAGGCGTTCTAACACTCTGGCGAGGCCTATTGCCAAAGGCTATGCGTCTCGGACCTGGTGGGGCTATCATGCTCTTCGTGTATGATACTGTCTACGAATTTTTGAAAGAAAACACATAATTGGTATTTTTTTGTGAAATTTTTCATGCTTTCAGGAAGTTGTCACTTGTGGAGTTTAAATTTTTGGTGTTTTAGCGTGGGTGTACATGTTAGGGAGTTGTGATTGTTAAAATTAATAAAGTTCTAATAATTTTTCTCACATTTATCAATCTCAAAGAACACTAGGTATCAGTAACTCATAAAAACCTTAATCAATACATTGGCTGACGACGATGGCCCTGCGAAGACTGTCCATTCAAAGCGCGAAAGCGGATCCAGAGAGCTTCAAAGTCGCTTTCACGGATTTCACACTGGTTTTTCGTGAGTCCTGTTTCGGATAGCATGCATTGTGTCATTCGGATGTCGTCGCGACCTGAAATCAATCAATTTTTGTCCAACTATGTTGTTAAAAGTAAAAAATACATACCAGCAACAAGCAAAACAGGAGCAGAATCCGACTTTAACTGCATCTCGCGAACAATGAATTCGCCCTTAAAATGCGTGTACCAGTAGCCTTTCTCCGGGACTCCACCAGGCGTCAATCGCTTCCGGGAGGCTAAGGTCGTTCGGAAGAAGCGGGATTTCTGGTCGCTCATCCCGCTGATCTTTGAAACGGCGGACGCTTTGATGGGAGTGTTGTTAGATGATGCCGAAGTGGAAGACGTGGTAGCCATGTTGGCCCTGTTCATGGAAGCTTTGGCGGGAGAGTTCTTGAAGCGCCAGTGGTTGAAGATGCGGAGGCGACGGTGAAATTCGACTTGACAGGCTTGCAGGAGGTCGTCGTCTGGAAAGCTACCGTAATCATAACCAATGTGAAAAAGACTTACCGGTAGTGGAGTTCAAAATCTTCCTCAACTCCGCATGGGTGTACTTGGCCAACTCATTGATCGGCTTTGGCCCACTGGCAACAGACGAATTGGTTGACTTCGGCGCCTCATCGACAGCGACTCCCTGATTCTCGACAGCCAGCCTCTGCGCCAGCTCGAAGTCAAGTCGCTCCGATTCGCGTCGCTTGGCTTCTTCCTCCTCCTTCGCAGCGGCAATCAGCTTCGCGGCTTGCTCTTCCTCTTCGCGCTTGCGGGCCTCTTCCCGTTCACGTTGACGCTGAGCTTCGAGTTCACGGATCTCAGCAATACGGGCTTCATGCTCAGCGCGCTCACGGGCTTCTTGCTCCATAAGCTCCTTCAGACGGATACCCTCCTGCTCGATGGCTTGGATCTTGGCTTGCTCTTCAGCCACGATGGCTTCCTTTAATTCGAAAACAAGGAGATCGAGTTGGTTTTCGATCTGTTCCGCGACGGCCTCACGCTTCGGGTCAGCATCCAGAGGGGCTTTTTTCACTTCGGCGGTAAGACGTTCAGTGGCTTCAATAAGCTCGCTGACACGGCCATCGACTTCGGGGCGACATTCCTCCGAGATTTCGGAGCTTAGGGCTTGGATTTCACCGAATCGCTGTCGGAGAGAGTTCAACTTGCGGTAAACGTGAAGCTGCTTCGTGACACGCTTGCGGACGAGATAGCCACGGACGCGGGACTGGACTTTGGTGACGCATTTGGAGCGGTGTTTGATGATCTTGTTGACTAAAATCACAAAATATCAATAAAAATTCAATTGAAGAGGCTACATACCGCGAATACCAGCCAAAGTACCATACTGCACCTTCCGCCAGCGCATCTTGTTTAACCAGGAGCGCACCTTCCCGACAAGCGCCTTCATGTGCTCCGGATCCTGGTGCATGAGTTCGTCGAATTCAGCGAACTTGCCAGCTCGGAAAAAGGCCTTGGTTAAGCCGAACTGGAAATCGCGTTCATTGAGCCCCAGGGCATGGAACAAGCATTTGCAGAAGAGGCGAGGATCGAGTTGTTTCAACTGATCGGGGAGGATGGATTCATAGGTCGCGTAGAGGTCAGTGAAAGACGTCCGTGACGGGAAGCCGCAGTGCATCAGGCGAAGGACAGAGGGCATTCCGGAGCATTTCAACTGGGACAGAATCTGGCCGCCCTCAAACTTGCCAGGGGACATGGTCGAATTCGGCTTGATACAGCGGACGAAATGAGTTCCGGTGGAGCGGAGCTTCTCCAGAAGGACTGACAACTGGCTTCGGAATTTGTTTCCGACGGAAGCGGCTGCAAGTTTCTGGGTTCCAGGGCGACCGCTGGATGTTTTCGGGACGTTAGAGGTCGAGGCGAAGAGGTCGTTGAGATAGGCATTGCTAAAAGACATCCATGAATCATAAAGTTGCTAAAAAATAAACCAACGTCGACTGCTCAATCAAAATCTCCAACGAAGCGTGAAGCGCATCATTATTCTTCTCCAAAAACTGGGCTGTCTGATAGCAAACAGCGCCGGCATAGTGCCGAATCAGAAAGCCTTCATTGTCGCGCATGTCGCGATGCTCACGAATTCGGCTCTTCCTCGGTTCCGCCAATCGGAAGTGATGACCATTAGCCTTGTGGACAGATTCCGTGAAATGCGTTGCCGATGCTTTCGGAAGTCTAGCTTCTTCATCCAACAAGTCCAACAACCCGGTAGCCTTCGTTTCGAACAAATCGATTGCGTCCTGGTTGTCGGCAAAGGCAATTTCTGGAACACACAGCGCCTCGCGACGGTAGAGCTCCTGCTCGTGCTTCAGAATGCGCTCATTGAAGAATTGTTGCAACTTTTCGTTACAATAGTTGATGCAGAACTGCTCAAAGGAGTTGATCTTGAAGAACTCGAAGCCAGCAATGTCGAGAACGCCGATGTAGCCGACGGAATCGGTCGATGGGATGCAGTTGTTCACGGCGGCAACGATAGAATCGAAGAGCTTGCTGTAGATGGACTTTGCCAGAGCGTCACGAGCGGAAGCGGCTTCATGGGGCTTAAGCGGGACCATGATGATCGTGCCGAATGCGCCACCACGAGATTGCATGACTCGAGTGGTCAAGCCGCGGGTCAGCTCATCAGGTTCGAGACCGAGAAGACGGGCTGTGGTGGCCAGGGCTTCTGCAGCCTCTGGAGCGATGGTACAGCCGCCGTGGTTTTCATCGGAAGCTGTGAATTCAATGTTCCCCAGATGGAGGATGCCGGCAATAGTCGAAAACACATCGTCGCGTTGACCTTCGGTGAAGCCAATATCGATCAGTGCTTTCTGAAGAGCCATGAAATCCGCCCTATCATCGACCAACGCATCTGTCATGACTCCACTGCTGGATTGACGGGATTTTGGAATCTTTGAAGTTGACTCAAAACT
Source organism: Panagrellus sp. LJ2284 (assembly GCA_024447225.1). Lineage (NCBI taxonomy): Eukaryota > Metazoa > Nematoda > Chromadorea > Rhabditida > Panagrolaimidae > Panagrellus > Panagrellus sp. LJ2284. The sequence goes on from JAMRYC010000004.1 coordinate 9,009,186, forward strand.
GCCGAAGAACCGAGTGCAGCCACCAGCAAGATACTGGAAAACCATCATTACATCAAAAAGGCCAATTTCAACCGACCTTGAAATCCTCCGGCGATCCAAGCTGCAACTTCTCCGCCAACTCTTCATCAGCACCAGCCAGCAACTGATAGTACACATGGAAGTTGCGTTCGCCCTCGTTCTGATGGCAGATCCTCGACTTTTCCAAAAGGTAATGCGAAACATGCCCGCCGACGACAGTATTCTCTTTGCCGAAATGAATTTCAACAAACTTTCCGAAACGGCTGCTGTTGTTGTTTCGAAGCGTTTTCGCGTTGCCAAAAGCTTCGAGAATCGGATTCGCGTCGAGCAGGCGTTGCTCAATGGGGCCGGCGGAAGCGCCCCAGCGGTCGCAGAGGTATCGGAGGATGTACTTCTGGGATTCCGTTTTACCGGCACCGCTTTCACCGGAAACGATGATGGATTGAGATTCTTTGTTCCATTTGAGGTCGCGGTGGGCTTTGTCGGCTACAAATGACTTTTTAGAAGTTTTTAAAGACATAAATAGGTTACCGATGGCAAAAATATGCGGCGGCATGGCCCCAAGCGACTTTCCATAATACGTTTCAATCGTTTCCTTGCTGTAAAGGTTGTCAACAGCCTCATATGGATTGATCGAGATAAGAATGTTAGCGACGTAGGTGTAGATTTGTTGCTTGTTGTAGCGATTGCGGCAGTTGTGGAGCAGTGTGGCGTCGTTGAGATACATTAGGGCGCCTAAATGACACAATGATGCTGTTTTTCATTTGTTAAAAGGCATATAGAACTTACAGCTATCATCAACTTCCTTCTCCTGATCCTCCTCAGCCGGAAGAACCGAATCATGAGGAACATTCACCGAAGACCCATCCGGAAAGGCAACCGTCAACGACTCGGCATTGGCATCAGCGAGCTCACCGAGACGGTAACCATCGACAGAATCTGGCACATAGACGGCTCGGCCGAGCTCGGCCGCCACAATGTCAGAAGGGGCATCAGTAACGGACGACATTCCGAGAGTCGGGAGTGTCTGGCCGAATGATGGAGGAGGGTCGTTTCGGTGTTCTGATTGGCTTCAATGGCTTTCTAAATTTGCATTTCGGCAAAAAAAAAACGGTTTCTATTGTTGGTTTGATGTTTCAAAATGTCAATTTTTACACTTTTTTTTATTCAATAACGATCAATTTGCTTTTTATTTATGAAAACTTAACAAAAAGTCATAGTACACCGGATACCATCACCTACTGTAGCCTCAAATATGCACATCCTCTCTTCCACAAAGGTTGTGAGCTGAAACCGCTTCGATGCTAACCCTGCTGCCAATGCGTCAACAAACGCGGTCTGAAAAATCATTGTCAACTTTGAAACTTTAACGGACACTGATAACAAACCGTCATATCACGTGTATCCCGAAACAGCCACTGATACCGCAAACGAATTCTCAAGTTTTTAACTTTTGTTGTTTTCTTTATCTCTTCAACATCTTCGAAGAAGCTCGTTGCAGCTCCATCAATAAGCCATTCCGACTTTTTAGGATTGTAATAGTTCTCAAACAATGTGTCAAACACAAGTTCATCTAACTCGAGAGTGAAAAACTGCAAAAATTTCCGAAGACCTAAGTTATAGGAATTCAACTCATTCGAGATTCTGAGGACAAACTTTCTTGTTTTTGGGGATAGTCGTTCTCTGAAGCTTTCAGTATTTTTACTATCCTATCATAAAAAAAGCTTACAATATATCTTCATATTCCATGTACATGGACCGCGCATTGAGTGATATCTTCTCCACGGCCGGAAAGTCAAACTGCAGTTCCCGAAGGTTCAAAATAACTTCAGTTACATGAGACTGTGTCTGTATTAGCTCATTCAATCCGTGGTTGTAGCCTTCAAATTTGAGAGTTTTCACGCACGGATATATGAGAACATCGGCTAGATCTTCAATGCTCATGTCCATGACACCGATGCAGACGGGATCTAAACATTATATATATAAATTTTGATTTCAGTATCCATATTTACCTCTCCGTTGAACAAGCATTTCCTTAACCCAAGGCGTAATCTTCCCCGAAATACGTTCACCATACATGATAGCCGGTCGGATTAGAGACGTTCCGAGCTTGGAGCCATTGTATTCAAAGTTAAAATCGCCCTAAAGTTTTGATTTAGTCAAAGTTTTACAGCAAATTTATATCAGGACCACCTACCAAGTGTATAAAAACAGTATCCTTACAATCTCCCTCCAAATGAACGCTTTTCGTGTTGCTCATAAGACATTGCAGATGTCCAAACATGGTTCTAGACGAACATACCAGCGGTAACACGTCTTCAAAGTTACGTGGAGGTTTGGTTTTGAAGAGGATTTTGTTGAAAATATCGGCCGCGACGACATTATTGGTAGAAATTGGGGAGTTCGACATGATAAGCGCTTCTGAATGGCAATTTTTAATAGCAATGGAGTTGTCTAGGTAGACATAAACACCAAAGTGTGATGCTAACCTGTCGGAGTGAGACCCTGTTTGCTGTGTTGCTAGGGTGTTTCCTTTTCATTTTTTGTGGGCAAACATTGTGCAATGTTGGGTTGGGTGACTTTCAAAGTGCTTTATGACGTGAATAATCATTTTTAAAGCATATAACGGTCTTTTTATGTTTGCATCTTGTGATTGCTTCATGTATTTTGCCAAAAATAAAAAGGGAAAAGTTTATTCCATTCAATAAAACCCCAATCTGATAGCTAACTGCTAATAAACTCTGCTACTCTCTCTTTCTAGCGTGTTAAAGTTAAAGGTAAGTAATAAGTACAACAATAAGTAAGTAAAATAAATAAAATAATTTGATGGTGAGGTCGATGTGTGATATGTAAGGCAATATTAACATTTGCGTGGTAGTTTTCCATTTTCCATTCATGGCAGGATCAGTTAGTTAGTAGTGCTGGGCGTGCTTGTCGTAGTCGTATCAGAGGCGCTGGATTCGGTCCGCTTGGAAGGGTGGGCAAAGCCATCTCCGCCGTACGAGAATCCGAAGAAGGCATTCGCGGCTGGGGATCCTGGAATCGATGAACACGGCGAATCGACAGCGGGTAGACAAAGGACTTCTGGGTCGAATTTCTGGGATTCGTCGGTGGTGGGGAGGAATGGGGGTGTTAGCTGAAACAAATGACGCTCGTTATCCATAATTCTTAAGTCAAATATGTAAGTTAACTCACTTTCTGTTCCAAAGCTTCGTCCCAATCAACACCACTAAAAAAATCATGCTCCTTGATCTCCCAAGCCCCCTCATATCCGAGCCGCTTTTCCGGCTTCTTCTTTAACATGGAGTACAGAAGATTCTGAGTAGTCGGTTTGATGTATCGTGGAAACTTGGGGTGCTTCCGCAGAATGGACTCCTGCGTTGCCACACGATCATCGCCCCGAAATGGCGGTCCTCCCGTCAACATGTCGAAGAGCAACGTCGCCAAGGACCACCAATCAGCCGTGTAAGAATGGCCCTGCTTAAGAATCACTTCCGGCGCGATGTATTCCAGCGTGCCACAATACGTGTGAGCTTTATCGCCATCCCACATGTCTTCCTTGCAAAGGCCGAAATCGATCAACCGAACGTGGCCATCCCCAGTCAGGGCGACATTCTCCGGCTTCAAATCACGATAGATGATACCATGCAAGTGAAGATGCTCCAAAGCAAGGAGAATTTCAACGACGTAGAATCGGGCCTCATCATCCTCCATTCGGTTTTCGCGTTCGAGAAGCATGTAAAGCTCACCGCCGTGCATGTATTCCAAGATAAGGTAGAGCTTTTCGGTCGTTTGGAAGGCGTAGAACAGTTGGCAGATGAAGGGATGCTGAAAGTTATCACGTTTAAGACAGTTTTAAGGGTACGGTAACTCACATCAGCCAATTCCAACACATTCCGCTCAGCTTTGGCATGCTCGATATCTTTACTTGATTTGGCCAGAATAGCTTTCTTGAGAACCTTCATCGCGTAAATGGTATCCTTGTCCGCGCCAGACTTTTTTCTCACCCTCATAACTTTGCCATAACCGCCTCGGCCAAGGACTTTCATTAATTCAAAGTGATCAATTGTCATGCGATTTGGTGGGAATTTGTCGGTGAACTTGGAGAAGGGGATTTCTTCGTAGAGGCTGAAAGTTATCAGTTGTCATTGATAAAGTTCAAAAAATGGGTCAAATTAGCCTACCTCGAAGTTGTCGCTGGCTTCACATCCTCATCAATAGTCTCCACATCGACAAAGACATCATCATGGTTCTCCCTGTCGGAATAGTTGCCTTCCTCAAAGTCGTGGTGCTTCTGATCCGATGATGACCCGGGCTCGTCCAATTCCAGGTCGAAAATTCCGTCCATGGTTAGTCGGTCACTGGATACTGTAGTTACGCAATAACAAAATAGTTACAAATAATAACCTGCGTAATGACTGGACAGGGTAGGACAGCCCTGCGGGTAGGCAGCTGAAATGCACTCGTAAAACAGCTGGTCCGAACAGAAGCACCCTTCAGTCAAGCAGGGCGATGGCTTGATCTGTCTGGCTGATAAAACAGAAAGCACGAGACTCGCTACGGGGAGAGGGCCGATAGATAGACAGACAGAGGCGCTTTTCGGGGGGATACACGTTTTTTGATTGTCCGTTTCGGGGGTGCTTGCAGGCAGGCAGGCTGAACAGAAAAGGTAGACCCCCGCGATTGATAGCCCTTGCGAACAGCGTCGATGACGGCGTTGCGACGGGAAAGGTGGAGCATATACGAAACGCGGAGAGTAGGGGGTCTCGGGACTGAAAGAGGGACATGTATGTACTTTTAATGGTCGATCGTTACGTTATACGGGGTCTCGCTACTTGGGGACACTCGGCCTCGCTCTGCCTGCGCGAACAATCCAGTCGTTTCCAACGGCTTTCCGTCTAATCGTTGCCGTGGCATCATCATTTCCGTTTCCCTTACGCAACTTTCAAACAGGCATTACCTGGTACGCCTAAACCTTCTTTTGAAGTGAAGCAGCCGCAAAGTCTCAATTTCTCAAACCAGCCGTTTCCATGGCTATAAAACAGGCCCCCGCATTCAAAAGTTTAATAACACATTTAACGATTAGTAAAAAATTTACATCTATCAAAGTTCTTCAAAATGTAACCATTAAAACGTGGAAACTTGCAAAAGGCTGCCCTCATTGCCACGTCAAACGTCAACGTTTCATCATTATTATCTGTTCCAACCCCGATTGACAGTCTGACATCATTATCAGTTCAGTGCAAAGTGATGCAAAGTTGCGATTATATTTCTCAAATTCATTTACACTTTTCATTTCATCAAAAACCGGATAAGTAAAACCCAGAAAGACGGGTTTATAGACCCCTAATAAGTTCAAGTGCGAGTGACAAATGCCGTTTGTACAGAGAATTGCATGTTTTGAAAAGGTGGCCTATCGAATTGTAAGTGATAAGGATTCGGGCTACGTGACAGTATACCCGAAAAGTGAAGTGTGGGATAAGTAGTTAGTAAGGTTTGGAGTCTAATCCTCTTCAATGGTGACATAGTATTTGACGGTTTTGGACCACAGTTTGCCGTGGGAGTTGTCGAAGGTGAGCTTGTAGAGACCGGGTGCGGGGATTTTGATCTAAAATGGCTGTTTAGAGGAAAGTTTTGGCAGAAAAAAGGGCTTACAGCTCGCGAATCCGGCACAAACTCAGTCAGCAACCTCCATTTCGGCCAGCAAACAGAATCGCCTTCCTCCTCCGCCTTTGACGCGGTTTCGATTCCGCAGGGAGCGCGTCGGACACCGAAGTCAAGATCGCCGGAATCGCACTTCCACCACCATCGAAGCTTTCGACGCGGATTGACACCGCCTTCGACTAGAATCGGCACAAAAGTGGATCCTCGGGCTGGGACGTTGAGTTTGATAAGGTCCTTCCGCTGAGATGTAGCGTCCAGAGCAGGATCGTAATACAGGTCTTTGGGGACTTTGCCGCCCATTCGAACATCGCCAGAGGGGGTGTCACTGGGTCGCGTACCGCCCCAATGCTCGTACAAAGTAGTCGGATCAATGTTAGCTCGGAGCTTCTCCTTCCAATCCCCACCAAGGAATTCAATCTTCTGTTGGGTCTGTTTGGCAAGACAAGGCGAAATGGCAGCCCAGAGAAGTTGGATGAATGACGGCGCCCGAATGACATACAACTTCCGAAGGACATCGGGGAACAGCTCCTGGAGCTTTGACAACATCCCTGTGATTACTTTAATCGCAGCCCAGTCGATTGAATCCATGCTGATGCCGTCGAGATCGATGATGACACAGGTACCGTATTGGCGGCCAGTTTGTTGTTCACTGTCACTGAAATTGGCAAAATTTTAAAATTTAAACCTTCAAAATGGCTGAATCTTACCGAATAAGCTGCATCACACCCTCACTTTCTGCAATCCGCATCAAATAAAGATCGCTAATCATGGTAGATCTCAGCAGGCCAGTGCCATCGATAACCCCCAAACACTGGAGCGAGATCACATTTCCGTCTTTGTCATGGCCGATTAAGCTTCCAGGCATGTAGCACGCCGGCTTACTGATGTTATCACAATAGTTCTTAACCGCCTCTAATGATGTGAAGTCTTCATTCTGAAGTCCAAGGGCATTCACAGTCTGGAGGGCCTGGGACAGCTTCGGCACCACGACATCGACTCGCCTATCCCATCCAACGAGCCAACGGAGCAAGCTGAGATCATCATCATAGCCAGGAACCAGCTCGAGATCATCCTTCAATGCACTGCGTAGCTCATCAATGAGAAGCTTATCATTGGCGCTGATATTGGCTGCCATCTGAAACTCAGAGTTCGAATCTGGGGTTGTTGTGGAATCGGAAGTCGGGGCAGTTCGGGCAGAGCGCCGCAAGGAACGTCGGAAAGACAGCATTGTGGTCAATTGTTAGTGCCGAAAAGGAGGGTAGAAGCCACTCGAAACGGCAGTTCTCGACCGTGGCCGTGAAAAAGAGGGAGAATGAATAGGACCCAACACCCTGAGGGCATAGGCAACAGAGGGTCGGTTGAAACGTTAATCTCCATGGTTACGTGGGATGTTTTTTACGACTGTCAGAGAGGGGGGACATTCATAGAGAGATTAGTAGTTGGTTTTTGTTATCTGACTATGTATCAGTCAGTGAGTTTTAAAAAGTTTCATTTCATTTCAGTGAATCATATAAGGTCAAAGTATTCATCTACGTCATATAAATCAAACAGCTTTTTAAAAGTTTTGTGACATTTTGTGCAAAACTGGTTCAATTGGCGAAAAGCAGTTACAAAAAAGTTGCAAATAGCCGTTCAAAATACACAACCATGCTCAAATCCCTCAAAAAACGCATCCAAAACCGGAAAACAGCAAAAATCTGAACCTCTTCTCTGCAAAAAACCAAACCAAAACCTCTTTCGAAGAACATCAGCATCGATTTCTCCGATCAAAGCGATCAATGTCTGTCAATTGGCGACTCGCGCATCGATAGGACCCCCTGGGCCTCTGAGACCACCAAAAAACTTCATAGGCACCTTCAATTTCTATGAAAAGGCCAAAGTTAAACAACTTTCAGTCCACTTTGTGGGTTTGTTGAGGCCACTGTCGCGGATTAGTCGCAATGTATCCGACTTTATTGTGCTTTTTTTGCGTGGGAGTGATATTTGGACTGATTCGGAAACACAGCGGTATTTTGGGAAGTTGAAAGACCTTTTGGACCCCGCAGAAACACAAAAACAAACAAAAAACTGTACAAGTTAGGCATAGAATTCCAAATGAAAGCACAAAAAGCTGAATGAACGAAAAAGGCGCCGGAAGAGATTGCCCTTTTTCTAACACTTTGGTTGTCCTTGCTCTCTAATGTAAAAAGGTTGCCGTTTTATAGAAAATAGTGAATGAAAATAACACCCTCTTATTGCCAGTCTTCATTAGAATGAAGTGAATGTGGTGAGAGATAGAGGGGCAAACACTGCATGGCATGCCCAAAATGGCACTCGGCGCCAAAACTTACAGAGGCGAGTTCGTCGATAAATGGCGTCGGCGGCATTATTTGCAAGTATTTTTTTGCAAATGCGAATAACAGAAAGCGTTCGAGATGTCAACCAAGGCAGTTGGAATTGTACCGATACAGAAATACCGAAACACGACCAAGGCTAGTAACAACAGCTGGAAATGATTCTTTCGGGACTGACGACGACCAAAAGCAAGCAAAACGCCTCCGTCAAAAGCAGAATAACGTCTTTTTTAGTTTCGGCTATGGCTGGTTGCTACTTGATCGGACGCCCTCACCCCCATCTTGCGGTCTGGGCTGGTCGGGTCTTCTGGATGTCAATGTAAACCAGCTTCGGTATTGACACACGCACTCTGGCAAGAACGAGAGTCTCCACTGCGCGAGATGTGAAGACGAAAGGGGACAAGCACGTTGATCCAGTCTCGGCAACACGCTTGTCAAATAGCCTGCGGGTATTTGGATAGAGTTTGGAACGGGTTAGCGTACGTAAAAACGGCAAAGACAAGAAAAAGTGTTGCGTGTTTGCGGGAGGCTCTAACATAAAATACATTTCCATTCGACTACGAAATTAGGTAAGCCGCTGGGAGTCCAAGACTAGTAAAGACGTGGGAAAAGACGAAAACAAAGTTAACCGAAAGCAAAAAAAGCCATCCAAAAACCAAAAAGAGTTTAGTTCAACTTCAAAAAAGCAATACATTTCCTCCACGACCGTTAAAAAGTGCAATCCGAGCTTGAAAGTTGTACATTTAGTGAATTACACGTATAATCCGTCGCGTAACAGCTTAAAATTGCATCACCAACCGAATAATGAAAAACTTTTTGTATACAAAAATCATATTTCCAAAAAATAAAAGTCAAAAGTACAATATCAGAACGACCAAAGCAAGCTTATCAATAAACAATCGATGCATTTGCATTCCGTTCGCTTTGAAATCAAACAAACAACCAATCGCCTGCAATTTGAAAGCAAAAACTTTATAACATTCCATTCCGACCCTATGAACACACAAAGTGATGATTCCACACCTTGTTTCCTGTTACGTTATGTTTCGAAAAGGTGAAAATCATCGCATAAAGATCAATCGTTTATTATGTACACCAGCCGACTGGCAGGTGGTCGTCGTTCCTGGTGTATATCAACTTTTTTGAAGTTACTCATTTGTTCACAGAAACACTGATGACTGATAAATTGGGCCTGATAAGACGGGCAAGGTGTCCGGTCAGTCTGTCCAAAGCGTAAGAATGGTATTGTTCTGGAAACAAAAAGGGTGTTGATGAAATGTCATGGAAGTGCATCACAATTTCATTGTAATTGATGATTGTAGGCGAAAAGTTCCCGAGGACGAAAAGTTCCCGCTCCATGAAAAAACGCACACTGCACCCTTTTGCTTGTCTGTCCGTGAGTTGGACACACAGGCGCACAAGCAAGCGTATGCAATGTGCGTCAATCCATGGAGCGGGAACTTTTCGTCCTCGGGAACTTTTCGCCTACAATCGTAATTGATTTGTGTTTATGTTTACACCTTTCAATTTTTAATTTGAACTTCCCAATAAAGTTAACGACAAATCTCAACACATCATAAAAACTATTCAATAAAAGTCATCTTTGCGGGTATGGTTTTAACGCCCTAATAAAAAACGGCCCTCAATCACCTGGCACCTTTTGCTTTGACGACCATCGCGATCGGCGTATCATCATTATTAGCGAAAAAACACGGCGGCAGGGGGTTTTGATTCAAAGGCGGGCGGCTTTAGAAGCCCTGAGAAGGTCATTCGTTCGGAAGTTGTTCAATGTCTGAAGGCGCGCTGGATGAGTTTTGGCGGGAAGATGATTTGAGTTCAAAACATGCGTAAGATGGCTCAAAAGTTTATGACAGTTGTTTACTGAGGAAGCAAATTTATCAAAAATGAAAGATTATGTGAGTCATTTGGAATTCGAGGAGGGTCGCCGATGAGGTGGAGAGGGCGACATTTTCGGGATTTATGGGTTTACAAATACTTTAAACATAAAAGGCGACATCGTGTTTTTGATTTTAAACTTTGTCAAAACAATAGTAAAAAAGGTAGTTTTAAAGTTATTTTAATAGTGAAACAAAATTAATGCAGAAAGTTACAATTAAAACCGCGTTCAAAAACAAATCAAATGTCACAATCACGCATTCTGCAACCGAATCCGCATAAATTCGTCACGTTGACAACATGTGTTGCTTATTGAGCCAATGGCAATCAAATCAGTGAGCCACAACACACGTCTCAAGACCTTCAACCCGTGATAGACGTGTTGCTAGTACATAAAGTCACTTCGAAATCGATCTCCGCCAGTTTATCTTTTTTCAAAGATGAAGTTAGCCTTGTTTTTGTTCCTGGCTGTCGCTATTGTAGCTTCTGCGTCGGCGTACATTGCCGGCTACGGCTACGGTCATCACGGCCACGGTCACCACCCCTATGGTCATGGCCATCACGGACATCCGCCACCTCGCTATGCCAACGGCTACGGCTATGGGTACGGATCCCACCACGTGCCACCGTATCGGCAACCTTCCATCGGCCAACAGATGATGCACAACTTGCAACATCAGATTGGACTTGGTCATGGTTATGGACATCGTCATTATTAATAAAAAGTTTTATTAATGTTATCGAATATGTAACCACATGTTTACTTTTAATATACGTTTAATGAAATATAAATATAATAAATATGAATCTTATAATTGTGTTAGAAACTGTCTAGTTCGTTTAAAAAAACAAAAAAAACTATTTAGGCAGTAGAACTAGTCATCAAATCAATCATTAGTCATAAACATTTGACGTTATGCGTCGACCGCCGAATGCAAAATTGGGGTAAGGTATGCCTCGGCATAACTTTGTGATGGATAAAAACCGCCTAAAGAATGACAGGTATTGCAAATTTGACATGTCGAACGTCAAACGTTTGTAAGATTGGCGACAGTGAGTCAGAAAACACCCCTCAATCAATTCATATTACATGTTGCTATTACACATATAAAGGCACGACAAAGTCGACCTCCATCAGATTATCTTTTCAATGATAAGATTTGTCTTGTTTTTGCTCCTGGCTATTGCTTTTGTAACCGTGGCCTCGGAAACATGGTATGACAGATTTTATAGAAAATTCGCGGAGTTGTGCGATGTATATGGCTATTACACGCTTGTTCCTTTACTACCCGATAAGGTAATTAGGTAATATGGTTGAAAAATTAATATTTGTTTAATATGTTGTCTTGCAGCCTATGACATACTCTAAACATAGTAAAATCCTGCGATACACCGGTCAGAACAAATGAAGTTACAAATGGTATTTCTATGCCAATTTGTTATCAATCATAACTGCGTACTTAATTGAAGTCAATAAGTATGCTCAAAAGAAAATAAATCATTGACCGGCAAAAATGACCAATTTGCGACAAATTGACACATGCTTTGAGCCATTCCGAAAGAATAAAGCATCGCGACGTGCGCGGCGGCGGATATCCTTTAATCTTTTCGGCGGCGAGTGCCTCAAATCTGCGGTTATAAGTGTGAACAGTTGCCGCCGGTGGTGAAGATGGCAAACATTGGAATGGGTTTTTGGCAGGTTGGAAGCCTTTTGGGTGATTTATCATAGTGATGGAGTGGTATTTGGGTACTCTGGGCTTCAATTAGCCATTTTGAGAGTTTTGGGCGATAATAACTGTGGCTGCTTTTTATAAATATTGGTTGCAACTGTTGCCTATTTGTAAGTCTATTGGGTAGTCATGACCCCCATTGCACATAAAGACCCCAAACAATGACCTTTTACACACATTTACCCATGTCATTGATCCGATCCACCCCTTTTAAGCTCGCTCGCGAGTTCACATCGACCCCGACCCAAACCATGCTTCCGTCCATCGGCGCCGAGCTTTGTCCACGCCGACAGCGTCGACGACAGTGACCAAGAATGACATCGACGCCCCGAAAGTCTGCCGAGGGCCGTCGGCTCGCGTCTCCAGATATTTTGGCGCGCAAATCGGCAACCGCCAGCCAACGATTAGCCCCTTCCTTCCGGACACACAACGGACGACTTGCGCGGCTCGTCCCTTTTTTGAGAGTTTCGATGGCGGGCGCCGCAAAGCAGCGAGGGCCTCCGAACATCGACGACGACGCCCCCACCGGGTCCATCACAAAGACGAGATCAAAAAATGCCGCGCGGACGCGCACACTCTTCCGTGGTAGGTTCGCGGCCTGGTCGGTTCGGGTGGGTTAGGTTTGGGTTAGCCGTGGCTTGATACGTGTTCGATGGCACTGATTCGGGATTGATTGGTGTTTAGTTGTTATTTGTTACAAAATTGATCGAATTTCCGTGTTTTGTGTTGCATTTTTGGTACTTATCAGCTGGTTGGAAACTAATTGGCCCCTTTTTCAGACGGGTATGTCCAGCTTTTTCGGCAAGCTGTTCAAAAACAGCAAAAAACGGGATGCTATCGACGAGTATGGCGGCACCTCATCGATGTCAGTCAGACGACCTGCACGGCCTGAGGGCCAATCGACACGGAATTCATTGAAATCATCGATGCGACGTCGCCACGGGCATGGAGGCGGGTTTAATTTTGATGAAAGTGATAATCCGACGGGTGCTTATCACACTGGGGTCAAGCAGCCTTCACGAAAGGTATGTTTTTGATTCCAATTTCGACCTATTTGACCAAATTTCACGCTGTTTTCGACCCATTTGACCCCAATACATACCATTAGAACCCTCAAATGACCCCTATTTAAACTCTCTTGTCTCTTCCAGGGCCCCCGATCAGCGCCTCTCGCCTTCGACAACTACTCCCCGAATCAATCTCCATCCAGCTCCACCGATGGCACCTCCACAGGCAATCTAGAACGGTCCTTCCAATCGGAATTCATCCCAACCAGATCACATCGTCGACATGGAAATGGAGGAAGTTCCAGTGTCCGGGCACCCAGTCCCACTGTATTTCGGCTCGGAAAGTCGCATCGGAAAAACAGAAGCCGGAGGTACGATAATAGCGATTCGGAAAACACGCATTACGATGAGGAACGCGAATATGAACTCACAACGGCCGTCAAACAGATAAAACGGTACAAAACGAACCTTGCCAATGTGATTGATGAGTCGCGGAAGCTCGAAAATGATAAGCATCTGGTCGAACGGGAAAACAAGGAGCTTCGGAAGGCGAATAAACAGCTGTGCCATGATTACACGATGCTGAAACTTGACTATGAACGGCTGAAGACGGCGAATATGATGGATCAGCAAAGGATGCAACAGCTTACTGAGGTTTGTTGGCTGTTTTGAGACGATTGAAAGGTTGGAATTTTGTCGGTTTCAGGAAATTGCATCCCTCCGGAACTACTATTTCCAAACTTGCAACCCTATGCAGACGAATAGGTACATGTATCCGTCAAGTGGGATGCCGTTCACGTCTTTCATGACACCACCGAGCAGTATTCGGGCCAATTTGGACAATACTAATACTGGGAATTCGAGAGTGACGAACCCCATCAGCCAGAATCCGGGCGCATCTGGCTTCAGACCGCCGCCGACATTGGGTGAGGGTGGCAGTGGTGAAAGCTTGGCCTTCATGAGTGGAACGACGATTAACAGTGGCCCGAAAGCGCCGAGAATGATCCCTCCTGGCGGTGGAGCTGGCGTCGTGGGTGGTCCCGTGGACGATATGCAGGATGAGATCAAGATCTTCCGCCGAAACGAAAACAGCCCGCTTCGAACCAGCAATGGCCCTGATGAGCTTCTATCGTCTTACAATTCCTTCGGCAGCAACAATGGGCCAGCCGTTCCGCCACCATGGGCCGACCCCAACTCGACGGAATCGAGCCCAAAAGGGGATAAGACCCTCGAAACTGACAACAAACAACAAGCCAATCTCGATGATTCCGCCGGGCCATCCACTTCCGGCATCCATAACACAACCCCGGAGACCTTTTCAACATTTCCAAATCAACCGGCAATCACCCCAGTCGCTCCGAATCAGCCATCGACTACCGTATCACCCCCAACCATGGACACTCGTCTGGCCAAGTTCGAACGCCTCATCATCACGCAATCCCATTCACTTACCCCACAATCACAACCTATCCCCAAGCGGCACAACTCGGCTGAAGACTTTGAATCCGTCCTAGTATCTAAGACATTCAAAACATCGATTTCATAGCTTCACATTAGCATTACCCCCGTAGGCTTGCCACTTACCCGAGAAGTTGGACTTTCTTAATAGATTCACACTGTTTTTCCATTACACTTAATTCTATCGCAACCATTTGTCAGTATCCGTATTGTAAACATAACAATGAAAGCAAGTAAACATGGTTATTTAACTTATTTTCAATTCAGGTTAAAACAAGGTTAAAATCAACTCATTTTTGAAAATCACAATTTCCCGCCATCGTGCCGAGACCCAATACCGACTGTACGACCGCGCGGTGGTAATTTTTTCTGCGATGCCTGAGGCGGTCCATTTTCGATGGGTTTTGGACGTTTTCTACGGCATTTTTCTCTTTTTAGCTTGGTTTCGATTCACCGAAACGCGTTCAGAAGGCAGTGTGCCCATGGGGGAGGAACCTGATCCAAATTTGGGCGTGCCCAAGGGCGATATCGAGGGTGTCGCGAGCGACTCGGGGAAAGGCTCTTCTCGAGGGTCTGAAGTCGGCGAATTACCATGGGATTGGCTTTCGATCGAGGCTGTCGAGGACCCGGATACGCCGGATTTGAAGGATCTTGATTTGGTAAGATTTTGAGTTAAAAAATTTGGGATTTTGTTTGGAAATTGTTGTTTTTGTTTTCAGATCACCGACGCGGAGTTTGATTCCCTCTTTTTGCGCTCTCCCATTGAAGTATGTTTTTGAAAAGCTTCCCAGATAAGTTATCATGGTTGGTATACATTTTCCAGGATGAATTGTGCAGCTCCGCGCCTACTTCGGTCAAATCCCTGGACACTGAGAACTTGCATTGGCAGTTTGAGCGCCCAGATGAGCCGGAACCCTCTCTGGATCGGATTAGTGCCAGTACTGATGACCTTATGAATGCCACGAACAACATCTACAACAAGCGCTACTACACCGGAAATGACCAGTCGATTGAGAAGAGCGCATCGGAATATGCCAAGGGTTACAGGCCAGCAAACGCTTACTATTGCCCGTACAACCAGAATCGCTTCTCCAATCGCCTTCCAAACATGCGTGGACGTCGTGCCCGTGGTTCTGGCTACCGTGGAGGATATAGTCGGCCTCGGAATGACAACTTTCGATCTGGTTATAGCGGTCGGCCGACGCCTTTGCTCGATGCGAAGCCGTTTTATCCACGTGAGTCGTTTTTAGCCATCTTCTATATATATTTTTGCATCTTTCCAGACTATCATCCAAGTACCTTTGAAGTCGGCGTCTGGGGCGACACCGAAGAAGAACGCAACGCCCAACTGGAACATGACGAAGCGAATGAACCATTGCCCCTGTTCTTTGGCCCGCCATCCCCGCTGCCTCTCATCAGCAACTTTGAGATCGGTGTTTGGAATGAAGCCGAGGTAACTGAAAACTATCGCAGCACCAAAGGCCATGTTCTCACCTCGTTGATGGAAAGCGAGAAGCGTCGCATTGATGAAGAGATTGCCGATCGGGAGAAGCGTTTGGAAGTAAGTTTCATCCACTTTTACGTCACTTTTGTTTACTTTTACGCAGAACAGAACCCTATGTAAACATTTTCACACAACCAAATGCCAATCCCCGTAATGACACTCGTTTTTTAGGTTGCCGCCGAACGAGATCGCGATCGTCAACCATTCAAACCCAAGTCATACGATGCCTATCGTCATCGTCGCGCAGGAGACTCAGCTTACGACACCGCCAGCACCACGAGCAGCAATGACGAGAAACAGCAGTTTTCCAATGCCGACAGCGCCGAAGCAACTGATGCTTAATCTTTTCCGTTGTACTTTATAGGTTTTCTTAACCCCCGGTACGATGTTTTGCGGGTGACCCTTACTGGTTAACTGTTTTTGCGATCTCAGGATTTTGACCGAAGTATTGTTTTTGTTTTTAATATCGTTTAATCTTAATAGTCAATTTATATTACCAGATTGACTAGTTTGTTACTTTGTTTTTTGTTCTTTTCCTTCCCCTTTAAAGGGGGTTTGAATAAACCAGCCGTTTTAGTCTGTGCTTTGCCCGCCAAAAACCCAGCCGCGCGACGGCGAGGGAGTCCCTTTGTCCAAATCGACACGACAGCTGGTCAGTGGCGGCGGCTGGCTGTATGGCTTCGTCTTCGATCAGCTTTTCCACATTTGAGGATGTTGCGTCGGTTCGGAGCTACTTTCTCATGCGTATTTAGCACTGTGGCCATTTAGCAACTTTGACATGCTCCTGTTTATTATCTCTCGCCCCCTCCCGAATGCCCTGCGATCCCCCGAGAGCCTTATTTGGCCGGAATGCTGTTTTTTTGGTCTTTGCGCAGGCACCCCGCCGACACGTGTTTCGACCTGTGCCGACGGCTTTCAAAGGGCAGGGTAGGCGGAACACTTCTTTTTTCGAAAGGATGTCGAGTCGATCGGTGGTGGTGGTTGCGCAGGGCCGCCGCTGCTTTCGTCTTTTACGCGTTTGCGCTGCCATTCACTTTTTAGGCGGGCTTTTTCCAGCGCGTCGTTGTCGATCTCCTCTGCCAAGAGCTCTGTTGTTTGCCTTTCGCCGGCTTATTTGAACCCACTTTTTTGAAATTCAGGACCATGAAGTCGCTACGTAACATATTCCGCGGCAAAACGGCTACCGTACCCAAGGATAAGGATGAAAATAAGGAAAATAACTCTGATGATGTAAGTTTTCTGATACTTTTTGTCAACTTTCATAGATTTATGAGAGCTCATTTCAGTCCCGCCGTGTCCACTTTGCCTACAACTCACCCCCGAAGCGCACCCACAACCAGGACCATCAGCAACGCACCAAGAAGCGCCCCACTGCCTTCACCGATGACATGTATCTCGGCGCTACCAGTGCCTATCACGTCCCGACGAAGCCCCGAACCCGACGGCCACTTCGATCCTGCCCCGGCGGATTTTCGCCCAATCGCGCCGCGTCCTCATCCGATGAAGAGACCCTCGTCTCGGAGAACCACCGCCGAAATCGTGGAACCACCCAATTTCACGACATCTCGAGCCGACCACCCGCACATCAACAGCTCCGCCATTTGAAGACATCCACCGGCATGGCCGTCCAGACGTCGAGCGAATACGGCTCCGGCGATCCCAGCCCCGTCAGTGATGTGTTGCGGCACTACAATGAGAATCGATTTGAGGCAGAATCCCGGAAATATATCAAGTATGAGCAGTATAAAAAGTACAAGAATCGCTACATCACCGCCTGCAACAACAATGTCCACACTGAAGAGATGCTGAAACGGGCCTATGCGGAGAATAGCGAACTTCAGCACAATTTCATGAAGATCAAGCGCGAGAATGATGAACTGAGAACGCGGATCGCTCAATTGGAAACAGAAGCCCTTCAGCATCATAGGATGATGTCCATGAGCACCCAGCAACATCGTTTGCCGTTTTATCCGCCACCGAATATGAGCGTCTTCAATCCGCCACCAATGCCGGCGCATAACCATTCGACGCAGGGAATCGGCGCTGGGGAGATGCTGGCTTCTCATTTGACTTTGCCTTCGTCCTCTTCTTCCACGGCGCCGATTGGCAATGCTTACTGTGATGAGGACCGTGATGAGACGAAGAACTTCCGGAACCAGCACGGCGAATCCGTCGATGACAGTATCGGAAGTAAGTTGCCCTTTTCCGACTTCTGAACTCATTTTAATTAAACATGTTTCAGATGAAGCTTCCTCCATGTCGATCAGCTCCATCGAAAACGCTCGCCACGCGCCCAACCCCATCGCTTCCCCCGAGCAGCCACCCCTCGCCATCGTCAACCTTCACGACGACGACGGCTACCAGTCCAACCAAACCCTGAAGTCAGATCCCGCCACCGTCGAGGACCAGACGACCCCAGTCAAGCCGTCTGCCATCATTCGACGCGCAGTAAAACCACGCAATGCCAGCCTTCCTGATACCCTTTAAACCTACTTATGTATAACACAGTGTTTTTAAAACATTATTTCAGTGCGCTTTTACTATACATTTATTCTTTAACATTTAATTTTTGTTTTACTTTTTGCTTTTTACCCCCTTCTTTGATAGGTTATAAAGCGGCCTCGATGATTTGCCCTTAATAAAGTTGGAAGTATTTTCGACGCTTTTAGCGACAACAAAATGGCACTTTTTACATTTATGTATAAAACGTTTAAAAGCTTTTAGCCAACCTTTTGACGTAATGACTTCAATGATTCACAATCCCTTTGACCTTTACCCGAATGATGATAAACAGGCAGAATTCAAATACTAACTTGTGTAGTCTACCCATTTGAGCACAGAACCTGTGTAAAGTCGCCACATTTACGCAACAGAGACGGTACTTACAACAATTTGCTCGCTATTTTCAGAATTTCTGGATTAATTGTACCGCGGTTTTCCGCTTGATTAAACAGAACAGCCTAGGGGTCTGTAGGCCTTTTTGTAGTTTTATGGTGGCCGTTCGGGACTTGTTTGAAATTGTTTTATTGTATCTGCCTTCAAAGATTCAAAGATTTATCAAAGTTCCGGGCTGGTTTGAGTGGTGTTCCTTCAGGCGGCTTCAGTCTAGTTTATGGTAGCTGGAGGGGTGGCAGAGAACTGGAATAGACTTCCTGCTTGGCTGGTATGGTATACTGTAGCGATATTTGATAAAACCTAAGAAGTGTGTAAAAATGACATCAATTGACGCTGCTTTTTATGTAAACCCAAAAACCCCAGTGATTAATCCGTTTTTTGAAAATCGGTTATACCACGTTTTGCCACTACTGATTATCAACCAAATTTTGTGCCCTTTCACCGTTCATGTCATTTGGACTCAATCGAAAGATTTGGGGACGTATAAGTGGTATTTGATTAATCAATTGATCTGGGCGCAGTTATTCGAATTGATATTTATTATTTTTTCGCCGGTTTTCTTGTGTCCGTATTTGAGTGCATATGGGGTAAGCCTAAAAAAACTGTACTTTTCACAATCAAAAACCGAACCAAAATTTTAGGCTGGTTTTTTTCGAACAGACCTCCCTCCCCAATCTGCTAGCATAATAGCTTTGCTTGGAATCTGCGTATTCATCAACATTTGGTGGAGCGTCATTTTGTCCATGTTGAACAGATGCATCTTCACTTTCCATAGCGACCTCCAAAAATACTTCCACAATAAGTACGCCTCAACTGTCATCGTCCTTCTCCATCTGACCATGTACGCTGGAGAAGCTTTCTTCATCATCTACTACATGCAAGACGAAGAAACGCTGCGAGCCATAATAACGGCTGAAACAGGCGACGCCCTTAAACCGTACTTCAAAGAGAGAAGCCTTGTCTATGTCGGCGAACTTGGCGGTCTAACTCGCACTGTTTGCCTTGTTTACACAATATATCTGATCATCCTGTCCCTCATCGTCCTCGGAATTGTCATCTGGTTCTCCATCAACGTTTTTGTTCGCAGAAACAGTTCTCTAATTTTATCAAAAACGGCCGTGTCGCTTATTGTCTCTTCCCTCGTTCAAGGTTTCCTCTGTTTTGCACTAATTTTTATCCCTGTTATTAGTCTGTGTGTCGTTTGGGCTTTTGAAATCGAAAACAGCGCTAACGTTATTAACACAATGTTTTTGTTAGTAACTTTTCATGGTACGGTAGACCTTCTTTCCATTTTATGGTTTGTCAAACCGTATCGACGTTATTGTGGGTATTTGGCGGTTAACTTTTTAATCAAGTTTTACAAAATTAAAAAGGTCTTGCTCTACTTTAAAAAGGCATAATGTGGTTTTAAGTTTTGACTATCAAACATTTGGTAAGCTTGTCGTTATTTGTCTGTTAGAGTTAGTCCAAAGTTTGGCATTCCTGTGTAGACAGTTTACTTATTTAGAAGATTGTACTGTTTACTAATCTTAATGATCATCGTTGACGTTGCGTTTTGTTTTGTATTTGTTGGTTTAATTTTACTTTCATTGTAGTTTTCAGAATTAATTAATAAATTGGAAGTCTCTTGGAGACGATTGTAATTAGATTTTGCAATGTTCGAAAAGTAAAATTTGTTAATTAATTTTTAAATCGCACTTTATAACAACTTTTTATTAGGTATTTGTCAAAAAAGCAAACCTATGAAAAAAAATTGCATATGTCAATATATCAGTATCAAGCCACAGCTCGGTTAAAAATAGAATTTGTTACCGATGCAGTGTTGCCTTAATAGTCGAGTGGTTCGAAATCATGCAACTCATATCCCGATTGAACGTCCACCAGTTGATACAGCTGCCAGCTAGCTTGACTTCGTCAAATATAACAAACCCAATTTTATACCTGCTTGTCAATGATGGTTTAACAAATCGAATACGTTTGGTCAATGCGTTGTAGTATCCGTTTTACATCAGTTAACTTATTTATACATTGTTTACTTTCAACATGTTTGCTCACAAATTTTATTCTAACAATGTTCACAGAAATTGGCTCCGGCGAAAAAAGATTATCACCATGAAAGACATCTTATTATTAATGCTTGGTTTTGCTGCAGCCATAACATTGCTAAATCGTTCAGATACCGCTAACCTGGCACCACTACCATCTGAAGAACACATAGAAAATGTTCAACCGTACACAAGTGAAAACATTTCTAATGCGTTGCGCGCTTCTGTCCGGGTTTTTTGTTTCATTATTTCGACCAAGTGGGGCACAGAAGACAAAGCGCGACATGTTCACGCTACTTGGGCTAAACGATGTAGCAAGCACGTGTTTGTAACTGCTAATAAGGAAAGCTATTTGCCGTCACTCGATTTTAATCTAACTGAAAGTAAAGAAAATTTGTTTAAAAAGATTGAGAAGACTTTGAAGTATATTTACAATGTGAGTTTTTCTAACTTTTTGTCTTCCGGCAATAAGATACTTTTAGAATGAACTCGATAAGTACGACTTTTTCCTCAAAGTTGACTACGATACTTATGTTGTCATGGATAACTTGCGCTTCATGTTGCTGCCACACTCTCCCAATGACCCTTTGTTCTTTGGTTGCCGATTTCACCTTAAAAGAAAACTTTACATGAGTGGCGGAGCCGGATATGTGTTAAGTCGGTATGTTCTTTCTAACAGCAGCTTTTGATTGTATCAATTTTGTGATTTTAGAGAAGCCGTTCGTCGTGCCGTCGAAAACGGTTTCGGAAAACTACCAGAATGTGCTCCAAGCGAGCGACCCGGTGAAGATATCGAAGTAGGAGCGTGCATGACAGCGCTCAACGTGACTGCAGTGGACACCCGGGATTCACAAAAACGTCATCGAATGTTGCCCTTATCACCAGAAAAGACTCTGGTTCCAAGACGAATAAGCAATTTTGTGAAACATTACTCGGTTTACAATTATACAAACGGAGAAAATTGTTGTAGCGAATATGTTATTTCGTTTCATTATGTTGAAAGTAACATGATGTATGTGTTAGAAAATGTGTTTTACAAGTTAAGACGAGTAAGTCCACTGGATTTAAGTCGACTGAGTTCAGATGGCTCAAACGTTGATTTGATAACTGCTTTAAAGGCATATTCTATTAATCAATCCGTTGATAGTTCAGTAGTTGAATAAATTATATGTCATTATAAACGTCATAATAGATTGGTACTAAGTTATTTTAGTCTAGTTAGAAGGCCCAATAGAAGTCATAATAGGCTAATACTAACAAGGCCGTATTCAGGGGGGGGAATGGGGGGAATTTCCCCCCCATATTCGAATTCCGGCAAAATAGGGGTAAGGGGGGACCATTGGGATTTGTCGTTTTTCCACCGTTTTGGTGAAATTTTTCCCTTTGGTACCCCCTTTGAATTTTCCAAAAACCGCTCAAAAAATTTTTCTAAAAAATCCCTTTGGTCCCCCCTTACCATGTCCCCCCCATAAAATTTTTTGCTGGATACGGCCTTGAATACTAACGCAATTCGAGTTTGACTGTAACACTTTTCGGAGCTTGAACAGTCCGGCCAACAATTTCTAACTTCTGTTCAGTTTCATCGGTTGCAACAATCCGGTACTTTCTCAAAATGTGCACCAAAGCCAGCTTCTCTTCAATATAAGCCAACTTCATGCCGATACAAACCCGTGGACCGCCACCAAAATTGACCATGGCATTTTGCATTGCAGGAGAAACGTCGAAAAACCGTTCTGGACGGAACTCCCCCCGTCCGGCCTTAAAACTTCCATAAGGACCTTGCGCCTTTAAGAACCTTAAATCGATCTTGCAATTTTCCTATAAGGTTCCAAGGTTCCTTACGGCCATTAAGGACCTTAAACTCACCTTGTAAGGATGTCGAGTTTCTGCAAGGTTCTTGCTCCCTGTTAAAAAGTTCCTTAAAATTTGCTTACTGAGTTTCCTAAGGAACTCGTAAGGCCGGACGGGGCCTCTGCGTCTTCGCCCCAGATTTCCTTGTCCTGGTTTAAAGTCAACACATCTATCCAAACATAAGTCCCCTTTTCGATGAGAATATTCCCCAATGTCGTGGATTCCATGCATTCACGAGCAATTGCACTGAAATTTAAAGATAAAACCATTCATTGTGAATTTTGTAAACTTACCCAGAAGCAATAGGATGTAAGCGTAAAACTTCTTTCATCAAAACGTCAATATGTTTCAGCTGTCCAAGTTGTTCGAGCGTAACTTCTGGCGTATCGCAAACTTCATTGATTTCATCATACACTTTCTCTTGAAAATCTGGATATTTTGCAAGAAACCATGAAGTCGTCGTTAACGTATCCGCTGTCGTGTCGTATCCTGCCAACATAAATGCGAAACATTGACTTCCTATTTCAGTTGTTGTGACTTTTTTGGTGATTTTGGAGTGGTTTTGGGAAAATTCGCCATCAACAACGTCATCATCGAGCGATTTTAGGAAAAAGTCGATGAAGTCTGGCGTATCTGATGTTGCCGTTTGTCCAGAGTTCTAAAGTTACTTTAAAGTTGTTTTAGATTAGAAAAAAACGAACGTTTTCTTTGATTCGTTTAGTAATTGCACCTCGTATTTCACTAATCAACTTGAAAAACGGACTCTGCGTCAAAAGCGAATGAATGATAAACATTTGCAAGAAAACAAATGACAATTGTGGTGCCATAAATGCCATTCGCTCATAAACAGTGCCACCAACAACTTTGAAAACGTCATCGACTAGTTTGACACGTGGATTTTTGAACTGGTTGGATTCTTTGTGCCCCAATGCGATTTGGCACATAATATCCATTGTGAATTCATGGAAAAACGGTTTAATGTTGAACGTTTTTCCAGTTTCTTGAGCTTTATCAAGAAAAACCATTGTGTGGGTACAGCATTTGTCGACAACAGGAACAAGCTGAAATCAAAAACAGTTTTTTATTCAAAAAATGTTAAAAATATTTACCCTTCGAAGATTTCCCATCGAAAAAATCGGTGCAGTAATCGCCCTCAGGCGCTTCCACTTTGCACCACGGGCGTTGAGCAAGTGTGCCCGTCGGCTAGTTCCATTGCTTCTCAGGAGAGGCGAATTACGACGGCCGTAAAAATACTCAAACTTTGTGTTTAACAATTCGTGAACCATTTTTGGGTCGCTGATAACCAGTTCCGGCACGATTCCGGTGAAGATGCCATAGACGGGCCCATATTCTTTTGTCCATTCTTGGAGTTGAAAACACATTGGATTGTCGTATGATGTTGCTTCATCGAGTTGATTGATAAAAACATTGGAACTCGGAACTGTTGGGACACCGCGGTTTTTCCAGTACGTAACAGTTTGGATCACATGGCTTAAAAAAAAAAATATAGCATAATGTGTTCGCACAATTTAAACTAAACTTACCAGAGGTAAACTATAACAGCCGTAAAAACGCCAACTATTAACACTGCTAACCACATTTTGAAACTGTGAAAATGCACCACAACGTACTTTGCTTATATCAGGGTTCAGAACACTGATAACGCAAATGTTTTAATGCTGCATATAGGGGAATCGCGATTATCAGTGATCAACGGACTAAAATGATGTCAATGCTCCCTACATCTTTTAAATTTCATAAGTGCAGCAAGTTTGCTGACGTGTATTTTAACAAGTATGTACATCATGCATCGCGGATAGTTTGCTTGTTTTTGCCATTGACTGACAACTACCAAAAAATCGGTAAAACTCAGTTGAGTTCCACGAAATTCCGAGTTTGACAAGTTTTTGATTTGAATATTTTTGTGTAAGGCCAGGAAGTGTCAATTCTGTTTATATTTCTGTTTGAACTGTGAAATTGACAATTTTTGGGGTGCTGAATTTCATGTACCAGAAGCAGAAAAGTGAGACTGTTGCACGTTTTGCGTTCTGGTACTCAAAATTCTTGAGGTAGCATGCGAAAACGCCATGACAAAAACTGCAGCGTTAAAAACTGAAATGCTAACAATTTTGAGTAACATTCGTCATCGTAATGATCGACGTTAAAAACCAACCACTCATATTGACCTTTCCAAAAAATGCAATTCGCGTTTGTGTTTAGTTTTCCATTTTGCCAAACGTATAGCATGCAGACAAATGTTTATTGTAACTATTTCGACTTTCATTCTTTTTCCTCGCGATTTTTATTGTTACCTTTAGTGCCACACACATTTAAAGTCGATTCACAAGTGTTTCCCCTTTTTTTACTGTCGCGATTACCCGCTGCATTTTTTTATTTATGCCGTGTTTGTGTTGTTGATATATTGCTTTTGTACACAGGGTAATGATTTAAGTTTTAGATCATCCCGGTAAATCAGTTTAATCATACGGACTGGGTTGCGTACCCAATAATGGTGCATCGGCCGGGAACTTTGATGAGAACATGGCCTTTTTGTCGTAGCGTTTTTGCATGCGGTAACCATGAGGGCGTTGGATCCGCTATGTAAGTTTTAAAGTTTTTTCTAAACAGTTAAAATACACATTATTTTAGATCCGGGTCTAACTCTGGCAGAAGCTCGCTGCCCGAAGGCAGCCCTTCTGTTACAAACAAGTTCAACACTTGAATGCTCCGATGGCCCTTCTCAAGTTCTACACGAACTTTAATGGCTGTGACATGAACGAACCCAACAGCTTTGCCGCCTCCGTGCATCCTGGCCTACCCAATTGACTACTAATACATCCTCCATTAGGTTCTGTTTGCTGCACTAATGATAAAAATCACAAAAGAAAATGAATACGAAATGTGTACTTTAGAACTTTGGCCTAAAGAAATAATAAACTTTAAAATCAGCTCAGAATTTACTTACAATAACCGTTCTTAACAAAATTTAAACTTTCATTCTTTTTCCTCTCTTCTGGTATTCAAAATTCACAAGGGATCGGCACGGAGTCGCCTCGGCGGATCGGGATGAGACCTATGCCATTCGAAAGAGCGTAAAATTCTAAGTCGAAATGATCAAATTATTTTTGCTGAGGTCAACGGCAAAGTGGGTTTGGCATTTTGGCTGGTTTAGCATGCGTGTGGTCACATTTAGAAGCCCCAGATTTCAAGCTGCAACGGTCTAGTGGTTAGCGCAAGCCACTACGACTGTTTCGCTCTCGGGTTCGAGCCCCTTCGGTCTACGTCCGCTTCCTCGATGTTGTCGCGGTGGTGGTAATGACTTGTTAAAATTTTTGTTTTTATAACTTTAAAGTTTTTAATTAAAATTACTCTATCTATGGAAATTTTTTACATTTACACTACCGTAGAATCAGGGGTAGGACAGAAAACTATTTATTCGTCTTCGACGAACACCCAAGGTATTTTGTAAAACTTTCGAAGTATTCGGTTTCGTTCATCGTTAACGTGGACAGGGTTGAGGTCAGAATCTTGCGACCGGGCTTCGACCTTTATAATATTCACGTGGCCTGCGGTCGGGCCGATTTTAGGCTGACCAGATATGGACTGCCTAAAATCGCGGGCAGAACATGTTCTTGACACCACCGTACCCAGGTCGTAGGGTTTTTTTTCGATTTTTCGCTATAAAAGCTACATTTTTAAAAATAAGTTCGTGTTCTTTTTCGTATGCCACTTACAAAAATTTTGGTGGCACTAGTTAAAAAAAAAGAGATTTTTCACGTACAAGTACGTGATGCAGAAGCGCATTTCGACAGCAAAGGTTGCAAGAAATATCGAACCAGCGAGAGGTGGCGTCGTAGTGGCTTGCGCTAACCACTAGACTATCCCAGCTCGTTCTGAAGCGTCTTCGGACGTGAGGACACAAATGATAAAAAGTGCGCAAAAATGCCAAACTTCTTTCGCCGTTGACCTCAGCAAAAATAAATTAAACGTTTAGGCTTAGAATTTTACGCTCTTTCGAATGGCATAGGTCTCATCCCGATCCGCCGAGGCGACTCCGTGCCGATCCCTTGTCAGCTCGATTTTGGTGACAAACTTGATAATTTTACCCATTAAATACCTGCTTTTATAGCGTTTTGCATTTCGTTATGCATAACTTGTTGCCACAAGTTTTGAATCAGTTAGTTTTGACATATTAAGTTAAAAATTCTTTCAGGATGCACGGCAGTGTCAAAAACTTGTAAAATTTCGAAAGTAAACAAGCAACATTTTATGAACTGGAAAAAGTCATTTAACAAATAACTTTTCCGTAACTGAGCATACGTTTTGGTAGTCAGTCATTTTATTTTATGCGACGTCTAAAAACCGTGATCATACAAGCAAAATGACAGTACACTCAAAAATTGTGTTATAAACGGCAAATAATTTATCCTCGCAAACGTGGTGTCTGATTCCAACAGGTTCACTTTTTGGACATTTGGTAGTGCCTTAGAGGCCCAATTTCAGCCAGGTCAGCCGCAGCTATGTTAACATCAAATGACTTTTAGGCTGATTATACAGCCGGAACCGTAATTTCATGTGGGCGACAATCTTTTCAACAGTAACTCTTTAATCGGCACCAATAGTGCTAAGTAAATACCACCCACCAGGTTTGTCTCCCGGGAGATAAGGGTTTTTTTCTACGGAAATAGGGAAAAAGTTGCGAAATTTTCCGGGAAAATTTTCCCCGAGTTCAAGTTCTTGACATTTTCGATTGTTCAGCTGTTTACAGGCTCTATTTTCAAAATCGTCTCATTACTCATTGTTGTAATGTTATGTCACCTGTAACCACTTAACGGTTGAACCCTTTTCCGTCACGTAGGACCGGAAGCTACATGGGGTATTTAAAGGTTGACAGATGTCGAAGCGATCATACCATTGTGTGCCTTTTTCATTACTTTGAATTGAGTTTTAATCATAGATTGTTTTAGGTAACAATCATGTTCCGGTCAGTCGTTCTTGTCTTCATTGCCTGTGGCATAACCAACGCCCAAATTTCGACCACTCTCGCCGTTTCTACCGTGCGACGGTGTCAATATGACAACGGCACACTCAAGGCTTCGGCGACAGTTTGCGCAGACGATCTTAGCAGCTGTGCCACCATCTTCGGTACCCCGGCTTCTGGATCCAGACGTCCCGACCTCTGTAACAACGAAGACATGCAGGATATAGCTGCCAAATGCTCCAAAACATGCGGCATCTGCTGTGAGACACCCGCTTATGCCTGCACTGACACACTGAACTCCCCGATCAACTGTACGACCAACAAGCGCTTCTGCACCAATGCCATTTGGAACGATGTCATGACCCAATATTGCCCGGCTACTTGTGGCCTCTGCGACAGTGGTTCGTGTGTTGATGTCATCACCGGTTGCAACTCCATGATTTCCCTTTGTGAAAACATCCACTGGTACACGTACATGCAACAGAACTGTGCCCGTAGCTGTGGAGCTTGCAAATCTGTAAGTGGTCCTACCTGCGCCGACGTCGCTTCCAACTGTGCGGTTAACGCGAGTCTGTGTGACGACTCCGCCTTCTCCAGCTTTATGACAGAAAACTGTGCCAAGACTTGCAACCGTTGTAACGGACCCTAACTGCACAGACGAACATAATTGCCAACTTTGACAAAGACCTTGAACTTTGGAGTAGTTTTGCCTGACCTTTGACTACTTGATTAACTGGTGACTGACAAAATAAAACCTAATTTTTAGTGAGATACAAAATTTGCATCTTGCTAAAACTAATAGTAGAAAATAAAAATTTGCAACTAGACGAAACGGTACGATGAACGCGTTATAAAATATTTGTTTGCATTACGATTTTTTTGGCTTTAAGACGGACTATTTGAGAAAATATCAGGGTCAAGACCCCTTAATTTTACGTTTTTTGATATATGATAGGGACCCATAAGACTGCTTTAAATCCCAAATATGAAGGTCTGGGGCGGCCTTCTAAGGGAGTTATGATTTTTCAAAAAATGGCTTCTGAAACCATACCGTTTTTTAAAGCGTGTTTCCAATCGGTTTGACTTTTTGCAGGGTTTTTGAAATATTTGTTTATCGTTGATCTGTAAATCCAACAATTAGCTGAACAAGCAAAATCGCTAAGTTTAAACATCCTCATTGAAACAGTTCTGCAACTAGCGGATTGAAATGCAAACAGTCTAAACACATTTTTCGGCGTTTTTTTTTCAATTCTGTTGTGAGCGGATTTTTGCCTGTATCATCATATTTTTAATGAATCAATGCATCTGATATTTACTTACACTGTGCCAGTAGCAAGTACAAAAATTATAAACGTGGTGTAAAAACAAGAATTCAACAAGACTGCTTACCGTGCAAAAAGAAGTACATTTGCAGCATATTGCTACCATGCTGAAGAAAAAGATCGGATGAAAATGACACTCACTGTCAGCCTTTTTCTTCACGTTTTCAATTCGGCTTTACTGCCGTTTTTCTGCCTTCTTTTTTCCTCCAAAGGGCATAGGGGCATCAGGGTCATGTTTGAGTAGATTTGGAGCAGTTTTATAAAACTTTTTGTAAAAATTGAGCAGATCAAAGTCAAGCGCATTTGCCATCGTCTCCTAATGATCTTGATAATGATTTGAAAAAAAAGGCAGGAAAACGGCAGAATGATGCACTCAACAAGTGGAAAAACGGGGGCGCGTGTGTGCCCCCAAAACGTCTCTCGATGCGAATATTTGAATGTCGTCGGCTGATAGTGAATGTAATTTTCATCCGATCTTTTTCTTCATCATGGTATTTAGTTTAAAATACTTTCAGAATGAACATCGTCAAAACTAGCAAAGTTTTGAAAGAGATCAAGCAACATTTTGTAAAATGCACCTCATAAAAAATGAAAACGGACAAATGCAAAAAACAAACGTCATCTAACCTGGGAGCCAAAAAAATTCAATTTTCGGTTCGAAGAACACCCAAATCACAAAAAATGACCGTTTTCTCAAAAAAGATTAGACATTCTTATTTTCTGCGTCTTATTTGGTAGTGCCTTTGAGGCCCAATTTCAGCCAGGTCAGCCACAGCTAACATCAAATGACTTTTAGGCTGATTATACAGCCGGAACCGTAATTTCATGTGGGCGACAATCTTTTCAACAGTAACTCTTTAATCGGCACCAATAGTGCTAAGTAAATACCACCCACCAGGTTTGTCTCCCGGGCGATAAGGGTTTTAGAATATTTTTCTACGGAAATAGAGGACAAGTTGCAGAATTTTCGGCAACCCGAGCGTTACTGTATTTTTAGAAGCAAGAAATGCTTGCATAGTGACAGATGTATTTTAAAATGCGTGAAACATTGTCATTTGCAAAGGCACACAACAAGATCAACCCTGAAAGCACTTTTTGTGCCGCTTGTCAAATAGAGATTTAACTGGCATGTAAGTCATCTGTCTGACAAATAAAATCTATAGGCGTTTCCGTCCATTTAGACTAAATAATTGTTTAAACAGATGCGTAGTTCAATCTCATTACTCTGGTTCACCTCAGAACACAACCTGAAGCAGACTTCCACGTTTTAACATCTGGTTCAAACTAAATTAAAATTTTGAAATGAAGTTTAAATTTAAAGTATTAAAATGTCTTCGTCTGCTTCTTGTTTGGAGTGCCTGCGTACTTTTCAGTTTTACGATGACGAGTAGCGACTTTGGACTGTCTGGAACTGCATCTACTCTTGATGTAAGTACTATTTTTGTTGTTTTCTTAAGTAGAAATTTTGCAGAACTACAACAGTTTCAAATCTGTTCCTTACAAAACTAATTTTTGTGTGATCTATGACGTTTGGAAAGCAGCGGATGAGTTCCGTTCCGGCGAACACATTACCTTATTACATCATGCAACGCCGGAATACCTGAAGTATTTGAAAAATCAATTGAATTCGTGGGACGGTGGTATTTCCCTTTCTGTGTACATCTCACTACCGCGAACACTTCAACATGACAATGAATTTATTTTAGCAGCCGCGCATCATCTACAAGCAGTTTTAAAAATTTTGGACAATATGAGTGAAGAGAGAGATTCCAAACGTGTCAGTTTGCACTTGTTTTTTGCAAGAAACAAATTTCCAGTTTGTCCAACATTCCGGGTAGCAACTATATTTTCCTTAATGACTGAACACAATGACACAGTTTACTCCATGCCACAAAATACATTGTATCCGATTAACCCAGCCAGAAATATTGCACGACTTGGTTCACATACCGAATTCTTTATTTCTGGTGACATTGAACAGGTCTTTGCTCCAAATGCCGAAAAACGACTTTACAAACTTGCAAAGTCCGTCATGAAATCTGCAAATTCTCTAATAGTGCTTGTACATCGACGTTTTGAAATCAGTGAAAACGCAAAGCCTCCAAAATCAAAAAACGATCTGATGCATCTGTTAGAAACTAATCAGTCCGTCCCCTTTCACGAACTGGTCTTCGCAGAGGGACATCATATTGATAACTTAACGGAATGGCTGCATCGTCAAACCTTCAAGGAATCATCATCAATTCAATTCTTTGCCGAATATTATAATGCCGAATGGGAACCCCAGTTTGTTGCCGATTCCAGAGCACCGTTCCATGACGACAGATTTCCTTTTCGACTTCGATCTAACACGCATCTCAGTAGTCAAATGTGTCACATGGGCTACAAATTCGCAATTGTCGACGACATTTTCACTTATCACAGGGGGATTAAACTGTTTACCTCAGAAAGCGAGAAAGCATTGAAAAAAATCTCGCTGAATAAGGGGTATAAATGGGTTTGTTTTGTGTACTCTTTTCGATGGCATTCAAATGTAGCCCTTCCGTTTTAGATAGTGAGACGATTCAATGCTGAACTAATACAAAAGTATCCTGAAAAGAAAGCTTTATGTAACCGACTAATTCCATAAACAAGACGTGCGTTCCAAATATTTGTAGTCTTGTATTGCTTTGCACTCCACTGCTTTTCGTTGCCTTATTACAGTAAATCTATGTTTCCTGTCATACTGACTGTATAAACTTGTCATATGCATCTCCAAAAAAGGTACAAATGTCTTTGTTGAAACTTATTCTGTTTCACATAAAATGAGTTTGATTAGGGTTTTTTAAACTTTCTAAATATCGGTGGTGCGGTCGAGAACCGAGATAGTCGTATGGTGGAGCCTCAATTTTGGGTAACTAAACCTTTATCAACACGTAACACAAAACATAACATAAGCACGAACTCGATTTTTATTTGCTTATAGTTTCTT
Source organism: Panagrellus sp. LJ2284 (assembly GCA_024447225.1). Taxonomy (NCBI): domain Eukaryota; kingdom Metazoa; phylum Nematoda; class Chromadorea; order Rhabditida; family Panagrolaimidae; genus Panagrellus; species Panagrellus sp. LJ2284. Next base: position 9,040,864 of record JAMRYC010000004.1, read on the forward strand.
ACGTGTTTATCGCATGGCGACGGCGGGAAATCATGATCATAAAGGTTACCCGGAGCTAATAGATGTCCAAACGAGAAAAAAATTTTCGGTTTGGTTTCGAGTAATTGCGGTTTAAAAGTCATCACAATTTACTACCCTCATTACTCAAAAACTAACCGACTAATCTGTTTCAAATTTTGCTGTAAAAAAAAAAAAACTATGAAAAAAAAATTTTTTTTTTGTTCACATGACTTGTATTATCTGTTGCAATATGAACAAACGCCAGAAACACTGAATATGTTGGTTCACACGTATTTGAAGGGCTTAATCAGTTTATTAATCAGTTTTTAACATCTTGCTTCTTTGCACCAACTCTCTACCTACATGTCCATAGCACATTTTTTCACCCCACCATTTATGGATGGACAAGTCTTTCGTTTTCCAAGTACCGTTGTACGCTTGATGAGCTATTTTGCACACTTTGCACGCCGTTTCATTGTCATAAAATGGTTTAGCCGATTTTTTGAATACTTTTGTCCATTCGAAGTACCTTAAAATCTACTTTACGGTTGCAGGAAGGAAAAACAACTTACTTTCGATATTCATTAGGATGGTCAATCAAGAATTGTAAGTATTCGGCAAGCTGTTTGGGTGAATCAAAATCAGAAGCAATGATGGTATAATTTAAAAGGCGTTCATGAATACCACGAAAAACACGTCTGTCAAGAACAATGGGCACGATAAGCTGCCGAATTCGAAAGAACTTTTCCGTTATGTAATCAATGCAAACGGAGTTTTCAAAAGCCATATAGAAATAATGTTTTTCTGAATAAAATTAGTTGCTTAATTTATAGCAATAACGTAGAAACACTTACTTATCAGATCTTTTTCGCAGTCCTGACGTTTCGGACATGGTTCATTATTACAGTAACCAATTTGAGTAATATTCATGTACTCACGAAGTGCAGCGACGTATACTTCCCTTGCAGAAGGTGTTACACAGTGACTAACCATCCATAATGCCGGTTTTTCTTTCACTCTGATGGCAGCATCGACTTCCGCATCGGTCCATCGATCGGTATCATCGGGTCCGTCGAGCGGGGCAAAGCTGTCGTGATAGACAGGTATTGTGCTATCTTGACGGTAAGTGATAGTGGCATCAAAGAAGCGTGTTCTAATTTTTTTAAACAATGGTCGATGTGGTGGTGGTTCAAAGTTCAAAAATATAGTGATAAACGACGAGTTTGACGAACGTGAGTTTGGAACAAGACCGCCTCCAGTGTGAAAAATAGTAACGGCTGCGTCTTCAACCATACTTTTATTTGTCGTAACAACACAACGAAGAGGGCAATACTTATCCAGGTTGATTTGTTCGTTAAATAAAGATAAACCGTAAAAGTTATTCCATTCCAGAATTATTGGTATTCCTGCAATCGTTGAACTTCTTTTATCTTTTGATACAGATGATTGATCGATTGAGTTAGAAACAGCATCAAAAGCATCTACTTGGGTATTTAAAGTAACTGTGTCGCCAGCAATCATCACATTTTCTTCAGATAAAACGTTGATCATGTTTCTATCCAAGTTAACGATATCGAAATAAGAACTTTTTATACTGCCATGTAGATAAGGTAACCTCCATGATATGTGAATAATAGTCAGGATTGTCAATACTGTTGTAAATAGCACAATAAGAAGACGTCTTAATTCTCGCATTTTGCTATAGCTAATAGTATATAAGAGAAAATAAAATTTGCAACAAGATGATTCGGTATGATGCAAACACGCGTTTTGAATTTCGGGTTTGAGAAATGTGTTTATTTTGTCGCAATGCAAATGGTGATGGTAGCACAAATATAATTGTAAAGAGCAGATCCTCATTTTTATTGACACAAATGTTTTTAAAAAGTGCACAAGGCGGCATTTTTGCATCGAGGACACAAAATTGCTGCATTAACATGTGTTCAAACAAAAATGTACTTGCATTTCAAAAAGCGGTGCATTTTTACTGTGTTTTAAACGGCTTCAACAAACTAAAGTACAAATGGATCAAAAAATGTCATCAAAAAGAAGTGTTTTAGACAACGTTGACATATTTGTTTTCAATCTGCAAGCTATAACTTTCTGTCGTTAACATGCGTTGCCATATTAAAAACAGACATCCTGCAGCTATCCAATAGTGTAATACCGTTGTAGAATGATAGAAAAATACACACTGATCGGATGAACACATGCTTATTGATTGGTCAGCAGTATTTGAAAACTGTACAAATTTGATTATTAGTAGAGATAGATGAGCATTTCTGATACCCATGAGAACAGAAGCAATCTTAAACTTTACGGTTTTTTTACATCAAAGAAAGTACCATACCTTGTAAAAGTAAATCGACATTTTCCAAACAAAAAGACAGTAACCATATTTGTTCTCATTCGCCTTTGAAGTTCGAAGATCAGAAAAAATAGTATCACATTGGTGTGATGCAACTACCAGGGCGCATACTAAATTGAGCACTGCGTAATCAATAGTATTGTAGAAAGTACTGGCACTCTGTATGAGAAAAATGCAAAATGCAAGTAAAATTGACAGTAATAGTGCATAAGAAAGGTCATATACGAGTCGAAACCGCATTGTTGACAACATTTAGTTTTACTTGAATGCAAAAACCAAATCTTTTACGTTAATAATATTAGGTCTTTTAGGGCGTGTTTCCAATTGACCCTTTTCATATTTTTTGAAGTGTATATCTGGCGCTGATCTGTGAATCCGACAGCTAGCTAAACAAGCAAAATCGCTAAGTTATAGCATCCCCTTGAAAAAACTCTGCGACGAGCTCATTAAAATGCAAACAACCTAAACACAGAGACGATACAGTGGGTCCTATTGCAATGACAAGCAGTTAAATTCAGTGCAGTCCAAACACCATGCGAACACGATTTTCTGGCGTTAAAACATCAGTTCAGTGTATTAACATTTATTTTAAAAACAAATAAATGGAAAAAGCAACAAGGATAATGGTATACCTATAATCACAATGCTCCGACTCATAGAAATGAAAATAAAAATAGCATTCGGACAGAAATTTACTCATTTTGCCATTTCGGCTAAATTTTAATTTTCAGTGTTTGAAAATAAAAACCTAGAACATTTATATACAATGCAACACATGCAGAGCTTCACAAAACTTAAAATTTTATCGAAAATGTGCCATTTGTAAACTTTTGACAAAAACTGCATCGCTAAAACTGAAATGCTAATAATTTAAAGTAACATTCGTCATTGTAATGGTCGACGTGAAAAACAACCACTCACCTTTCCAAAAAATGCAATTCGCGCTTGTGTTTGTGTTTAGCTATGCATTCTAACAAATGTACAGCACACAGGCACACGCACACAGAAAACAACAGTTTAGATTGTTATACATTAAAGTTTTGTTTTCTGCAAAGACGTTAATGGTTTTACCAGCTAAACCAAAATGTTTAACTATCTAAACATTTTGTAAGACATTCGCAGTTTTTGCAGAAAATTAAGACATTGGTGTTTAACAATTTAAACTTCCGCTCTCTGTGCGTTTAGTATAATTACGCCAGTTTTCCATTCTTTTTCCTTTTAATTTCTATCTTATTATTTTTATTTTTGCTCACCGGTACCCCACACCTTCCCAAGTCGATCCACAAGTGTTCCTAGTACAAAATCTCTTCGTACTGTCGCGATTATCTGCCGCATTTTCTTATGTATATCGTGTTTGTGTTGTCGGTATTTATATTGCCTTTATACACGGGTTAATGATTCAAGTTTTAGATCATCCCGATAAATCAGCTTAATCATACGGACTGGGTTACGTACCCAATAGTGGTGCATCGGCCGGGAACTCCTCCCAGAAGCTCGCTGCCTAAAGGCAGCCCTTCTGTTACAAACAAGTTCAAAAGCTGAATGCTCCGATGGCCCAGCACATTCTGTGCGAAATGGTTGCATACCCTCGATTTTTAGACTTTAATAAAATTGTTCTGTCACAATCCATCTTGGATTACATTACATTTGCCAAGGCGACGACATGACCGACAAAGAAATAAGAAAACTTATTGCTTCATTGGCGCTTCTCAAAAAATATAGATTAAAACTTTGACCGAAGAAAATAATAAATTTTAAAATCAGCTTAAAAGCCTTGCGGCTGGGTCGCTTCGCTCCTTTGCTGCGAGGACCGGCCTTCGGCCGGTCCTCTTCGCAAAGGGCTTGCTCCGTCAGTTGCAAATGATGCTTCTATAATTATAGTAAATCACAAAAGTGAGAATAATTTTTGAATGATTCTTAGAGCACTACAAAAGCGTTATTGTGGAGCATCCAGCTGTCGCGCACTTCGTGCACAATCACAAAAACGTGAATCCGAAAAAACAAAAAGACAGATGCAGAGATTCTGTTTGCAAAACCGTATTCAGCGTAAAATTCTGACTTGGAATCTGTTTTCCAATTTTTAACAGCGTGATTTTGAAGATTTTTGACGTTTTTTGGCTTAACTTTGCATCAATTAGCTTCTAATTAGCATAATTAAGATTACTAAATATGGGAAAACACGTATCACCCTTAAGGGATCCGAACCTACGACGTCGAGATCATAAGGTAAGCGCCCCTGCGCTCGGCCACCAACCCATCAAGGAGGAGTTTGCGGCGAGGGGTTATGGAACGGCGTCGCGCGGGTCCGGCAACGTGACGAAGGTGATGGCACGTGCCGTAATCATTGGTGGTAATTAGGCCCCTCCCCCAAACTGTCATAAAAAACGACGACCGGGAATCCGGGGTCAGAAGCCGCTAAAGCCGAATCTCCATTTACAACACGCATTTGCGCTCCTGCCTTATTTGCACACACCCCCAAGTGAACGCGCGCCACCCGTTGAAAGCATGAGGAAACTCAGCTTAATTCAAATAGATGCCACAGGCGTAAAAATTAACTTTTTCAACTTTTGCCGACATTAAAGCTTTTTATTTTTGATCTAGTTTCCGCTCCCGAAGTGGCGAGACCTTTGCTTATCACCCCATCGTGCCCCGCCACATTGGCATCAAAATCCCTGGGAAAAGTGCGTCTTTTCACTTTTTTTAAACTTTGCTTCATGCTCATTAGTGATAAGGGGCCTAATTCAAAAATCGAAATAGAAGTGTGATATCTGGGGTATGTTGACTACACTCTGGTGCAGAATCAGCCGAATCCACTGATTGCCCCAAAAGTTTTGTTCGGTGACTCGGACCGACTTGCTTTTTTTGCAAATTATCAGTGTTTAGCATGCAAATACTTGAAAGCTGTGAACTTTCTCTGGTACAATATTGGGGGCGCTGAACTCAGCATCAAATGCTGAGCTTATTCTCTTTCTACGGAGGCGCTAACGTAACAAAAATTTTTGGCGGATTTCGAGAATTCTCGAGTTTATCAGGCTTAACGTCGAGATTTCGGGGAACCGACGGCGGATTTGGCGGTTTCTCGAGAAACGTATGGGGGAGCCGGAGCGGCATTGGAAAGCATTCAGTAGTTGCGGATCGCGAAACTTTATTTCTTAGTTTTCCCTATAGGGATGAGACTTACATGACATTCAGCGCCGAAAAATCGACAAATTGACGGTTTGAATGCCAAAATCAGCGGTTTTGCAAACCATAGACCTCACAAATGAAAAACATCTCATCAATTATTACAAGTTTAATAAAAAATTGGTATTTTAAAAATGCCTCTTTTGTATGCACACATCGATCTCATCCTGGTTTTTGCCGCAAACGACACTTTGACCCGCGATCAAAATGCAACCTATTTAGGCTAAAAACTATTTGTTGGAATTGGACGAAGATTGATATACGACTTTAGAAAAGTACTTTTAAGTTACCTAAGTTGGTTTTAAATGTTTTTTACCCGACATTTACACCAGATTTGTCGAATGGTGTGTGATGTCGTCCTTGCTGGCCTTTGTTTCGATAACGTCATGTGTGTCGAATAGTCATTGTTAGTGAGATTTTTCTAATAACCAGGAACAAGCTGAATTAACTTTATTTTTGTACTGTTTCGGCATATAGAACGGACTCATTTAGTCGAAACAGACTTAACATGTTCTGCATTCACCGTGTTTTCGCGTGGTACTTTAAAAGTAGATGTTACAGCTTCGTAAAAAGAATTAGTGTTCGATTATGTAGAGGAGTATATTGTTGCATAACATATGGGAAGGCATCTACGCAGATGTCAAACAGTGAGAAGACACTTGGTAGTGGGCGTTCAAATATCAAAAACCTTCTTCCTATTCCGTAAGTCACTACAATGGACTACCCTCATCTAGAATCAAATTGGCCAGCGCACCCAAGGTCACACCAGGCCAGGGTCGTGCTGAAAGTTACTATGGGTCGGTCGTTTACACCGGTGTACGCGCGCGTTTTTTGAACGCACCCATGCACGAGTCGGGTCGTGGGTCCATTTCAAAACGCGCGCGCGTACACGGGTGTAAACACGCGGTCCCAGTGTAACTTTCAGCCCGACCCTGGCCTGGTGTGACCTTGGGTGCGCTGGCCAATTTGATTCTAGATGAGGGTAGTCCATTGTACGATAAAATACATTGCGTTGAGTTCACAAGCTCAACGAATCTATATTTAAAATGGAGCCTAACAACGAAATTTCATTTATTTGAACACCTGTGACAACATTATGATGTTCTTTCCATTGCCGTTAAATGACAGTTAATGTACCCTTCGGTGTAGTTGTATCAACAATACCGCCGTTTCTATGTTACCAATGAAACTACATATGAAAAAACGAGTTCATCTATTAGCCTAATGCGGTTGTAGAAAAACGGCAAAAGCTGTGATTTTAAGATACATTTTGTGACGGGTTTGTGCTCTGCGGAGGCGTCCCATGTATTCAGTTGAACAGACGGTTTTTAAACCGGCCACGTTTGTAGTAACAGTACGTGCATGGACTATCGCGACTAACTAATGTTTGAACAGAAGGACTCTGCATGAAACGTCAATTTTAACGTTTGTTACAGTAAGTAGTTTGTGTTGCAACGTAGTGGTACAAATAGAATCGTTTCTAAAATGTCATATTTCCAAAATCTGACTGGTAGCTGTAAATAAAAGTAAAAATGTATACTGCAAAGAGACTTGTTCTTTTTGTTTTTTCGGTGATTATAATTTTTACATTATTGACGTTGTTTAGTGAAGACGCTACTGTTCCCTTTGGTGTATATTACAATGTTACAAAAACCAGTAAAGGTAAGTTTACTAAATTTAAACTTCGGTAAGTGTGGTGTAACCATTACAGATGGCAACAATGTACTTTTTGACAGTTGCAAACTGCCGAAACTAGATCCATGGGATCCATCAGTTGTAAAGTTTTTAAAACCTGATACAAAGTATCAATGTAAACCATCGTTTACGCGACTTACTAAGTTGAAAAATGGGCAGTTAACTACAACATTTCATCAAAATTTTACTATGTGTATGTACCGTTGTCTTTATCCAGTTGATGACAGGTCATTGGTTAATGGCGTTTGGGAAAATATTACCGACAAAGCCTATCCAACCTGTGACATTATCGAAACAAAGTGCTTCAAAGACAATGCCAGTCGCCCGTTTTATGAGTTTTTGCATGCTCAAATCTTTAGAAATGATACGTAAGAAATGAAAAACACCAATATTATTGTGCTATGCTTTTTTCCGTTTAGGAAAGAAACCAAAAAACAACCAGAGTTACCCGATGTTCACATTGTGCTGTTTGATTCGGTGTCACACAGCGCATTTGTTCGCGCACTTCCACGAACTTATCATGAGTTGATGGCTAACTATGAAGCTATCCCATTTCCGCATTTAAATAAACTTGGGCTTAATAGTCGGCCTAATGCGCTGGCTTTGCTATTCGGTAAGTCTGGCTAGCATTTTTCAAAAACTAATGGTTGTTTTTTCCGGTAAATCACACCGCAACATCGAAAAATCAGCTTTGTCTGTCGGATATCATTCCGACTTTCACAATAATGAAGATTGTAACAAACCATTGGACGACGATCAGTTTATCGAAAAGTTTTTTAAAGCAGCCAACTACAAAACTATGATATGTGAGGATTGGGCTCAGGGTGCTTTGACATTTCCAAATTGTAAAGGTCTTGTAAGAAATGCTGCAGATCACATGATGAAGTAAGATAATACCAATATCTTTGTCTGACTGGTGGTACTTTAGGCCATTTCAACTAAAAGCTGATCGTCCACATCAAAGCGCAAGTAACTTTTACGCAAATGTGTACAAAAAAGTTTGCCGGGAAACATTTGAAGCACTGTTGGCTTATTTAAATAATTTTCTGGTTGCGTATCCTGACAAACCAAAGTTTTCCATCACTTGGATTACAGATCTCTCACATGACGATAACAACGTGCTATATCATGGTGATGATAAGGTTTACAGGTTCTTCAAAGATAATGAAGCGAAGGTGAGTTTTGTTAAGTTGGTCTTTAAAAGATGTAATTTTTTAGTTTAACGACTCTTTTCTTTTTGTAATGGGCGATCACGGTATGCGATTTGGTGAAATTCGTAATACTGATGTTGGTGAAGCGGAAGACAACAACCCCTTCTTGCTGTTATCATTACCTTCGTCTCTTCGTGAAAATAATAAAGTAACAACGACAGTTCGACATAATGCACATGAACTGATCACACATTATGATATTTACGCTACCCTCGTGGATATTGTTCAACCGAAAAACAAGAGTTTAGTAATCCACGGATCTAGTCTACTTCGCCCCTTGCCTCAACCGAGAACATGCGATCGACTTCGTGTGCCGTTTGAATACTGTTCCTGCGTTCGGCAAAAAACTAAACTGCCTGACAACAGCACCACTGGAAATGCTGCTGCTTTGAAAATGGTTGAACATATGAATGAAGCCATCCAAACTGACTCTAGAAGCAAATACATCTGCGCGCCATTGTTCTTGGATCAAAATGCATCAGTAACCGTAGAACAGTTAGAGTCAGAAGGAAAACTGAACATTTATGAAATAACTTTTAATGTTATTCCGGGTAATGGAAAGTTCAAAGGATACATCGGACATGAAGGCAACATCAGTGACATTAAAATCTTAAGTGCACGTTTTGCTCGCCTAAATTCATACGGTAAGACTGCTTTTTGTGCCAAAAGAAGTACATATGCAGCGTACTGTTATTGTTTATCCTTATTAAAAAGATCATAAACTTCAAAGAAACGAATAGCTGTTTTTATTACTTTACGCGATTGACATTAACATCCAAAAACTGAGCCAATGGAATAAGAGGTCCAAACCGATCAAAACAGTTCTCATGTACCAACGTCACTTCAACGCAGTGCATGTGTTTAATGTTAATTTCGTGATGAATCAAAAAATATCCATGCCCAGACGCCCTTTTCAGCCAATTGACAAACTTCTTGTAGTTTTCACCGAAAGTGTGCAGTTCAACCATCATTTGGCAGATGCCCAAGCCAAATACTTCTTCTCCGACAGCGTATTCAAAACCTGTAACGGTTTAAATAAACTTACGGTAAGAATTTAATGAAAATTACCCTCAATATCCATTTTGAGAACATCAATGTGATCATGGTTCATTTTTTTCATGAGGTCTGTCACTGTGATCGAATTGTTGGTTGTTGTTGACGAGATAGCTGTTTCAATGTATTGGGCATTGATTGAAGCAAGCTGCTCTGCGGGATATGTGTACCTTTTCTAAAAGATGACTATCATTTGTCTTCTGAATAAAACCTACTAACGGTATCAACTGCGACAATGTCACACTTTCCCTGTGTAATAGCATCAATTTCAGTTTCAAAGCTGGGGTCGTTATTGATCCCGAAACTGTAAAGAACACATTTGTGGTCCCAATCAAGAAAAAACTGTGGACCACATATCCATTTTCCACCATCGCCGACACGCCCGACACGAAACAGATTCGGACAAAAGATCTAAAAGTTTTTGTTTATGTTTTTAGAACGCAAAATTACCCACCTCTTCAGCCAAGATGTTGTGAAACTCTGAAGAACTGTTAGCCAACATGGATCTTCGTTCTGCGGCTTTATGTTTATAATGTTTAATTGTACGAATATCAAAAAGTAGTTCGGCAGCTTCATTAGTCTTTAGAGACAAATCTCGACGTTTTGATTTACTGTTATTATCATTAGTAATGTAAACAAACACAAGTATCACAATGAATATTACAACATAACCTCTATAACTGTTTCGATGATTGGACATTGGCGTGAACTAATTAATTTAACAGAAAAGACAGTTAAACTAGAACTTAAGTCAGTAGTGAGCCTAAAGCCACGACTAGATCACAAGGGCGAGCACAGAGAAACTCCGCCCTTGGGTATTTGCGAAGAACGCATGTTGTGCGTATTATTTGTTCACCTTAAAAAGTTAAAAGCGCGTCTTTCATTGGATTTGCGGAGCAAAGTCACTATCAAAATGGTGGTTTTTCTTGTTTGATCTTTAGCTATCGTAATTGAGAGTGATTTAAAGCCGACTGGATTCAAAACAATAGTGTTTCAGATATACTGATTGGGTATGTTGTCGATACAATGATTTGTAATGCACCGACACGGGATCTAATCCTGCCCGAGCGTACTCCCGTAGTCATGGCTAAAATTTCATGTTTAGACAGACGACGAATTCGGTTTCGTTTATACAGTTGCCACATTAAAACAAATAAATGCGCACTGTTGCAAAGCCATTTTTATAACTGACACCCTTTCCAAATTTGTCAAACGCGAATTAACGTTAACCTACATAATTAATACTTATTAACGTTAAATTAATGAAACAAAACACTACTTAATTTAAGAAAAGTTACATTAATTTAAAGAGTACCTGCCCCATCTTGGGCACCGTCTTGGGTATTGAAGGGGATATAATGAGTTTAAATATTTTGCATACCGACTCATAACTGACTTCGACTGAGAGTTTGCATACAAACTAAGTGCCTTTTCTGATTCACTTTGTTCTTTTTTAATGCCAGGATGGATGTTAAACACATGGGTCATGACTATGAAGGAATACCCTGCTCTGCACAGTTCATAGCACTGAAAATTAGAGAATGCAAGATACTTTACTTTCTAAAACTGATAAAACTACCAGAAACTGGTGATCCAAATACCGAGTAGGCGCATGTTCATAATGGTAGGGTGCATCATGCCGCATAACGAATTGTGGTTCCCAATTAGAAGACCTACAACTTTTAGTTTTGTAATATAACAATTTTTTTATAAACTATTACTGGTAAGACAATTGGTTTAGCTTCACTCTGCTAGTAGTCAGTGAAACGTTTATCCATTGTTTAAGACCAGGCATCACGTGTCCATCACCGAAAAATTCCCTGTGAAACTCGACGATTCTAAAAACTAAATAATAAGAAAGTTTAAATTTAAAACCTCTTTTTACTTTTCTTTTGTCAATAGTTTTGAGAAAGTCTCAAAATTTTTCGGAAACTTTGAGTTTTCATTTTGTTCAAACCGCCGATAAACTAGAACTGCCTTTCCAAACTTTTCGTTTAATAGCTTTTGTGTCAAATGCCGAATGTTGTGCGTAAAGTTGAAAGACCACTGCGTTTCAATGTCTCCGACTAAATGCAGTTTTGTTGATGCTCCACGTCGGGCTTCATTGCGCATTATGTTGATCGGGTAAGCTTGATTTGGCTGTTGAGTGTTTTGAAGCTCGGATAGCACTAAAATTGCAAATGTCTGAAGATTGACACATCAGATAAACTTACCACTTTCCAAGTCGAAATGTTCACAAGACATTTCTTGGTTCACAATGGAATAAACCGATTCAATAATGCCATCTGCTAGACATTCATTCTGTAAAAAGCTGCGATGCCAAACTAGATGGATTGAAACCTTCTTTCTGACTAATTCATGACACTTATGCAGTTTTCCAAGCGGTATCAAAGCCTGTGAATCTTGAGGATAGACAAAAATAGCATACGATATCATGTCATCCCAAGTTTCGGCCTATAACTTCATACTTTTCTTTTACAAATCGAGTTTATGCACGAACCTGTTTGACGATATGGTGTGAATATTTGACAGTTGAATGCAAAGCAAGAGATACTGGTTCATAATCTGCACCATAATTACTAAAACAGAGCATATTTCTTTTTTCAATTGCAAATTTCAAACAACTCACAAATCAGATCGTTTGAAAAAGTTATAAAAAACACAATGATCAACAGTATGTTTATCTTCTAACATGTGAACAACTTTTTGATCGGTGTTAAATATTACCCCGGTTGATTTCGACGGTGTGCTTGGTTCTGTCAAACTATGGTATTGAACGTTTTGCAAAGAACGGAATATTTCAACTAGGTTAAAACATGCACAAGTATAAATTGTGAAATAACATAACAATCTTTGGTAGCGTTTTTGACGGAAGTTAACCATTTCATAGTACAACTAGCTTGGCAAAGTGTTCCGAACGTCAACTATGCGTGTTTTGGAATGCCAAGTTCAAAAAAGTTGTGGGCCTAACACTAAAGGGATCGGTGACTAACGGTGAGAAGTGTGACAGAATTTGCTCACACTGCCCAGAAGGGTATGGAATGAAAGGTAAACCAAATTCTGTTTCTGGTTTTTGGCCCAGAGCGATGGAATCAAATGTATCATTTAAAACCACCAAATTGAATCAGCTCTGGTGCAAAACCATTGCACCGCCACATCTGATCAAATACTGTGACCAAAGACTAGGTTGTTAATAATATACTTAAGCCTTTTTGACACCTATGCGCGTTACAGTAGTAGAGAAGGTATAAGTTAAAGTATACATTCAAATTTTGTTTTTTTCTGTTTGAAGATAGTTTTTTTGATAGATTTCTCATTGATAACTGCATGATGTATGTTTGTCTTAGAATGGCAATGCACAAAACGGACCCATGATATCGTTGATTCCTTTTTCCAAAAATAACAAGCTGTGCATACGGATATGTCAAAAAACCGTGGCAGCGAAGTGCTTTTCGGCTGCACATGTGTTTCGAATCCCATTTCTATTTTAGCGTTAGAAAAAACATGGAACAGTAGATATGATCCATTTTGGAATCATTAGGCGGGACTTATATGTACAATAATGGACTACCTTTTATCTAGAATCAAATTGTCCAGTGCACGTCAGACGACAGCTGTGCTGAAAACATCAATGCCATACAACTTAATCGCATGTTAGTGGGATTTAATTAAGTCATTGACCAACGATTTGTTTTTGTATACACGAATTTAAAATTACATAATCTTTAGGCAGGCGAACTGCTTATATTGCACGGTGTTGGGTATGGTAATTGTCATTAAATTTTTTTCTAAACCGTTTGTATTTGTATGTGTACTAGTTACTAGTGTTATTATTGCTTCTTTGTTCAATAGAAAGTTGTAGTGCCTATACATTTAACGTAGATCACTGCAGACTTTACTTAGTAAAGCAGTGAATGGTAGTTGGGTGGACAAATGTGTTTAAATTGTTTTATAATTGGAAACAGTGATTACGACGGCAGATAACAAATCTGACAAACAAGGTAGTGCGCACGGTGTTGTGAGTTAACACTGCTTGTTTGAAGAAACGCACTTATTTTCATTCGTACCTTACAAAGGCTCCGGTATGCTGAACATGACGTGGGCGCTCTTCAGATTGTTCAAGACGTTGTCTTTCGCCACTGATTTCTTGTAGAAAACCAAAGTTGTAACAAAATTCGTATCTCTTGGGTGGTTGCATGTCGAAAGAGTAGTGAGCCTTGAAAAATGCACCCAGGGCATCGAAGCCGTCACCTTCTACCTAAAATTCAAAAAAGTTAAATAAAGTACAATGGAAAAAGTTGTTAAATCTGCAAGTACACATATGTAGCAAGTTACATTTCACTTTTGTACATTCGAATGAATAGTTTGTGTTATAAACCTCTTTGTTCAAACAACAACATCAATGTCAACAATTATGTACGCTCGATCGTAAAACCACATACTCCAAAAAGACTGAAACAGTTTAGCAGAAAAGCAAAGTCAGTTTGAACAGTTGCAGAGAACGTTTGTAGGAACAAAAACCAAATATTCAAATCGCGTATTTCTAATAAATATAAGCCACGAATGCACCAGTCAGTGTGACGTCTAGCTTTTCATTTTGAACAGTGTTTTTGTTTAAGCTTCAGTTTTCAAAATCATAGACGGTTATGATTTGCTTTAAACATTTGAACTTTTTGTACAATTGTTGTTTATTCACGGTAATTTCAACAATCGTTTTTGTTTCCACTACCTTACCAATACATTACACAACAAGGGCATGGCCTGTTGGTCAATATACTAAAGTGGTTCTGATTTACGGTATTGGATTAGCATGGTACCAATGTGATGCAGTTGTTACAAAACTGCTCAAAATAAAAGAAGCGTATTCAAAATTAGAGGCAGAAAGTTATGTCGTTCATTCAATATACAATGCAGTACTAAGTTTGTATAAGGTATGTTTTTTTGATATCACGAATCCGTAAATCATCGTTTTTATAGTCTATTTCGGCTTATTTGGCTATTGAATGCGTTCTACATGCTCTTAATATTATCGAATTCGAACTAAGTTTTTGGTACATCAACGATTCAATTCAACAGTGCTCAGCAGCAGAATGTAAATTACTGTACCGCACATTTACCGCATCGTATCTTTGGTTAACTCTAGAGCTGACAATGATAATTAGTAAATTTTTATTTCTAAAAGTCTGTTACTCTAAAAAAGAAAAGGATATCACAGAATCGGCATCTTTAGTCGTATAAGTCAATTTAAGTGCTTGTATAATTATACTTTGCGTTAATCGATTGTTAAACTGTCTACGCTATCATTGCGTTAACCATTGTCTTTTCATACAACCTAAACAAACAGGAAGAACTATTGAAATGAAGATTCAGTTACTGTAAAATCTATTTGGCAACTTTCTTTATTCATTTTTTATTTATCCATTAAAATTTTCAGTTATGTTACTTTGAACAACTAAGTCATTGCCAACGGGCCCATAACATCGGTTTTTACCCCACCATTCATGAATGTGCAGTCTTTTTTTCGTATATGTACCTGCATGTACTTGATTCGCTATTTCGCAAACCTTGCAAGCTGTTACAGTATTTAGAAATGGCTGCTCTGGTTTCTTATAAAATTTTGTCCATTCAAAATACCTGAAACTAACGCACAATTAATTACACATTGAAAAACAACAAAATTTACTTTCGATACTCATCGGGACGATCAATCAAATATTGCATATATTCGGCTAGTTGTTTAGGCGAATCAAAATCAGACGCAATAATAGTGTAATTTAAAAGTCGTTCATGAACACCTCGAAAAACGCGTCTGTCAAGAACGATGGGCACGATAAGCTGACGAATTCGAAAGAACTTTTCCGTTATGTAATCAATGCAAACAGAGTTTTCAAACGCAATGTAGAAATAATGATTTTCTAAAAACCAATACCTTTAATAAACAAAAATAAGAAAAGTAAAACTTACTAATGAATGATTTTTCGCAATCCTGGAATCTCGGACACTCGACTTGATTGCATTTACCGATTTGTGTAACATCTATGTATTTTTGTAGAGCTTCAACGTAATCCTCTCTGGCAGAAGGCGTCTTACAGTGACTGACCATCCACAATGCCGGTTTTTCTTTTGCTTTGACTGCTGCATTGACTTCAGCTTCGGTCCATCGATCGGTGTCGTTTGGTCCGTCGAGTGGCACAAAACTGTCATAATAAACAGGAATAGTGCTGTCTTGTCGGTAAGAAATAGTAGCATCGAAAAAACGAGGTTTTAGCATTTGATAATAGGGTCGATGTGGTGGAGGTTCGAAATTAAGAAACACGTTGACGGATGATAAGTTGGTTGAACGTGAAAAACGCCTATGACCGCCACCCATATGGTATATAATTACCGCGGCATTTTGAAGAAGTTTTTTATTTTTTGAATATGTGCAACGAAATCTACATTGCTTTCCTAAACTAACTCGGTCGTCAAATAATGATTTTCCATAAAATAGATTCCATTCCATAACTAATGGCAGGTTTTCGTCAAAGGGTTCCAGGTTCATGGAACTCGATAATGTTGAGAAAGTAGAAGTTGTATTGAGATCTTTGTCTGCATCCGTCAAAGTAAAGTTATAAAA
Source organism: Panagrellus sp. LJ2284 (assembly GCA_024447225.1). NCBI lineage: Eukaryota > Metazoa > Nematoda > Chromadorea > Rhabditida > Panagrolaimidae > Panagrellus > Panagrellus sp. LJ2284. The sequence goes on from JAMRYC010000004.1 coordinate 9,056,990, forward strand.
TGGTAATTCGTTATCGTTTACAAGAGACGCAAATTTTAGCTTATTATGAAATACAAGAATGTCAGAATCAAACAGCGATTTTACATCTTCGCTATCAAATGATATCAGTGAGTTTTTTATAATTAAGTTTACTGCTACCATGCCTGTGACGAGCGCAATAAAAAGTGTCACTGCTTTAGACATTGTTCTAAAACGGAAGTCAAAATTATTGAAAAATACTGTCAAAAATACAATTCATATGTATCTCCAGTAGTAATCGACAAAAACAAGCAATATCGAAAACAAATTGCAACTGTTAGATTCCTACGCTGTAGATTTTGCTTCCTTATTTTTACTTAGCGATATGTAGGTTGTGTTAATGGGATACTACGGAGCCACATGAGAGGAAAAGGCGCATATGATTACATAGCTGTATTTCAAAAATAGTATTGTTATTGAATATCCATAGTTTTAGGTAACCGTTATTTACATTTCAATTTATAAAGCGTCAAGTATTAAACAAACAGAACAAAATAAACGTTTGCACGTTTACTATAGTTGCGAGCAATCGTTTGGAACACTAAATCGCCCGCGATCTCCATCTTGTCTCGCAACGATGGACGACTCATTAGTTCGCATGAAATGCGTGATTGAGGTACGATTGCTTGCGACCATGGTACAAGTTCTCGATAAAATTTAAAAAAAAACATTTGCACGTTAAAGATCAAACTTTTAGCAACTTTATTCTCAAAAGGATAAATAAGTATTATTTTGAATCAAAGCAATGTAAGTTCAGTCAACATTTGAACTTTGTTGGTCGACGTTTACCATTTGCCAATCTTGCTCTGTGGTACCGTACCTGTAACGGCTTTCTATTTCACATTTTTACAATCAATAAAACCTCCTACATGTCTCAAATCTTCATATATTTTAACATTCATTTCTTCTCTCGATGGTACCGTCATCCCATAAGTTCGATTGTGCAAACGTTCCAACAAACACTCCACAGCGCCAAAATCAAATTCCGGAAAAAATTTATTGGCCACAATTCCAGGCTGACCAACGATATCAAACAAATACTCTGTGCCGAAAATGCAAATTCCATGGCGCAATAATCCGCTTTTGCAGTCTTCGTCATTAGAGTTCCATACTGTAAAGCGGGTGATTGATTGTGTGTGAACACCCATTGCTAAACACAGTGTTGAGAAACCACCAGGTAGGTCGACGCCTTCATTTGCGTTAAGAGTGGCAAAAAAGTTTTCGTCCATGCCAAAGTTTACTTTTTCGAGGTTTTCAATAAGTGTAGATGTGTTGAGGACATCGATGATGTAGTTCACTGCTGCGCGAGATATTGAAACTTCAACAAGAGATTTTAGAATCTGCAATCTTATTGGCCGGGCCAGCTGGTTTTGTGTTTCTGAAAATAACGATTGTTTATAATCTCTGTAACAGGGTTAACTAACCATTCTTAAACAATTTCATGTTTTGGATTGTAAACTTCACATCGTACGGAATAGCAGCGGCGCGTTTGCCAGTGGAAATATCATTGGCACCACCAAAAGCGGTTAAGATACGCACTAGCTCAGCGTTTGTTTTGAAGACAATGTCATGATTTTGCAGTGTGATAACATAACGCCATTTCATACCTTTTAAAGCTTCAAATCCTGCCATAAATGCTCTCGTTACGTTTTTGCCGTTGCCTTTAATGTCAAATTCCTGCTCCACAACAACGACATTGGAGAAGCAATTTCCAAGATCGCGAATGCGTTTTTTAAACAATGCATCACTTTTTGAATCAAGAACATAACCATAGACATTTTGCGGTTCGTATTGAGCGCGAAAGATTGTTTCAAGAAAAACATAGTCCTGGAAGTATAAACTTTACAAAGTCAGATGGGAACCTTTACAAACTCGATAAACAGCTCGTAGAAAAGCAATTGGAAAACGTTTTTCTTCTTTTAACCTTGGCTTTTTTGAATACACAAATCGGGATTTAATCGATGAACAATCTGTCTTGTAGTCAATAGGGTCAGTCAAACTTATTCGATTTGCATTTTTAGTACTTGTATTGACAAAGTATGCTTCGCAATCGATGTTGTTAGACAACTGATGACGGATATAGTGCGGTACATTGTTAGGTGTAGTACCGTAGCCAGAAATGTTGAGTTTCTTTGAACGGTTCAGGTTTCGATAAACTAAAAGTTGCTTTTAGCAATCGCATTAATTAAAAAAGTTTTAACTAACTAAACGTATGATACCGTATGTTATGATAAATCAACAAAATATTTATAATAAAGATACACAAAGATGCTTTTAAATAACCAATTGCCATTAGTCGCGATATGGTAGTTACAAAAATCTACTGGACTTGATCTACATATCTTGTATAGCATACATAGTAAAAAAAATAGATGCTATAAACCCTTAACCGGTGTGCAAATCGAAGTGAGAAAGACGTTCAATACCAAATAGTTATTCAATATGCTTGGTACTTTGGTTACCGAATTAGTTAGTTTGTTTTTCGTGTACCCTGAGTCTCTCAAAGGTTAGTAAAAATAATTTTGCCGATCGTTGGCGAACACCGCGCATGTGTTCAAATAAACCTGTCAGTTTCTGTCATCGTCAAAGCATAGTCATATTTCATGAAGAGAAGTCTCATTTGTGTCATTCGTAGGAAAACCCTTCAATAAGTCCACAGTCTTTATAGATACACCTGAACTAAGCAAACAACCTGTGCTAATGAAAACGTCGCATCCTCGGATCGTACCATACAGTGCTAATAACGTTAAGTTACACAGTCATGTGATGTACTCACAAATCATTTTTTCCGCAGCTATCAATCTCCACACTATTCCGTCAAATAATTTGTTTGAAAATCACATAATCTGGTGCTGCTATACTTACCATGGCCAATCGACACACTAGTTTCATAATTCTTGGCATTACGATTATCCTCGTATTTTTATATATAACTAACGAAAATAATGTAAAATTAAAACTTCAAAAGTTTTCTACAACAACCAATGAAATTGACATAGCTTCTGAATATATTGTTGACCCGCGTACTATTGAACATTATAAAAATAAAGCGACACAACGAAGAGACATATTGAGTAACGGTACCGATGAGTTTCACAACGTTTTAGCTGAAGAGGTAGGTAAATATTTGTTGACAACATAGACTAAAAAACTGTTTTTAGATTCTTTGTCCGAATCTGTATCGTGTCGGGCGTGTTGGCGATGGTGGCAAATGGATGTGTGGTCCACAGTTTATTGCGGATTGGGACAGTAAATGTGTCATTTACTGTTTTGGAATAAGCACTGATCCTAGCTTTGAAACTGAAATCAACAATATTACGCAAGGGAAATGCGACATTGTTGCAGTCGACACGGTTAGATTAGTTTAACATTAATTGTCACACAAAAATTAGCTTTTAGAAGCGCTACGAATATCCTACAGAACAACTTGCTTCAATCGGCGCTCAATACATTGAAACGAGAATTGCACCGACAACAAACGATAACTCAATTACAGTGACCAATCTCATGAAAAAAATGAACCATGATCACATTGACATTCTTAAAATGGATATTGAAGGTAAATTTATAATATTTTTACGCTTCCCTATACTGAGTTATGTTGCAGGATCCGAATATGCTATTGCATCAGAAATCTTTAACTTGAAAATCTGCCAAATGATGGTCGAATTGCATCACCCGGGTCACAACTATAACAAGTTTATCAGGTGGCTGAAAAGAGCATCTGCAGCTGGTTATTACTTGATTCATCACGAAGTTAACATCAAGTCTTTGAGCTGCGTTGAAGTATCCCTGATGCATGAGAGTTGTTTAGACAAATTTGGACCTATTATTATGTTGACACGCTTTTTGAGACATAGTTAGACAAAGCCGTGTAGCTTTACTAATCCAAACTTTACGACTTTCTTAAACCAACAGAATTTACTTTCTATTTATTTATTTGCTTTTCCTGTTGTTGCATTTCGCAGTAATAAATCATTACCAACGCGACCATAACAGATGTTTTCCTCCCACCATTTATGAATGTGTACTCTGTTTTGCTTGTAAGTACCAGCGTAGACTCGATTAGCTATCTCGCAGACCTTGCAAGCTGTATCACTGTTTACAAACGGCTGCTCTGATTTTTTGTAATGTTTTGTCCATTCAAAGTATCTGAAATATGAAGTCGTTAAAAGGTCGATCCTAATCCATATAAAACTGCTATGTACAACTTTTTGTATTCTTCGGGGTGGTCAATCAAGTATTGTAAATATTCGGCTAGTTGTTTGGGCGAATCAAAATCAGACGCAATAATAGTGTAATTTAAAAGTCGTTCGTGAACACCTCGAAAAACGCGTCTGTCGAGAACGATGGGCACGATGAGCTGACGAATTCGGAAAAACTTTTCCGTAATGTAATCAATGCAAACAGAATTTTCAAACGCAATGTAGAAATAATGATTTTCTGAAAGCAATGTTATCAACCTCATAAATAAAATTTTAACCTACTCATAAGTGATTTTTCGCATTCCTGAAATTTAGGGCTTTCGACATGATTACATCCACCGATTTGAGTAACATTCACATACTTTTGCAGTGCTGCAACGTACTCTTCTTTAGCTGAAACCGTTTGGCAATGACTGACTATCCATAATGTCGGTTTTTCTTTCGCTTTGACTGCTGCATTGACTTCAGCTTCGGTCCATCGATCGGTGTCGTTTGGTTCGTCGAGTGGCACAAAACTGTCATAATAAACAGGGATCGTGCTGTCTTGTCGATAGGTAATAGTAGCGCCAAAGAACCGGGGTAGCAGATTCCGATATTGCGTTCGAGATGGCGGCTCAAAGTTTAAAAAGACATGAACAGCCGATCTATTTCTTGAACGTCGGTGGTAAGTACCACCACCGCCCAACATATGTATTATTACTGCGGCATTTTGAAGAAGACTGCGATTGGTGGAAGAAATGCAACGAACTTTGCAGTTTTTGTCGAAGCTGACTCGATCATCAAATAATGATTTGCCGTTTAGGTAATTCCATTCCAAAACCAACGGCAGACTCTTTGTAACATTTAAAAACACTGAGTTTACTGCATTTGACGTGGGATAAACAAAATTGTCATCGAAATTGTCATGGCTGTTGGTCGATGTCAAATTTTCTAAATTTTGTAATACATTTCCACTTGTAGCAGACGCTAATGATACGCCTTTATTAAAAACAATGAACTCAGAAGTACTCAATGGGTTCAGAAAGTCATCATTAACAATCACAATAGAGGTTTTAATAAATAAATTAATTGTGATCAAAGCTATAGCCAACACAGTTAAAAGAATAACCGACTTTCCCATGTTTTTACTGTAAACCACTACACCGCGATGACTTTTAAGGGCAAACAAAAGCCGTTTCTGCGTCCTTACGTATCGTGAAATTGTCACACAGTCAAGGAAAGGATGCGCTAAAGCTATTCATGGTCACATACAGCTGTTTTTAAACAAACTGAAATCTATACACCTATGTTCGATTTTTCATCAAAACCGACAATAACTTCATTGTCACAATAGTCATACAATTTTTTAATCCAGATTTTTTCTCCGTTTTGCACACGTCATTCGGCTAATGGTATTTTCATTTGCTTATAAAAACGTTTATTATGATATCGAAAAGTTGTACATACTACCTTCAACGCGAACTGTTTTTATTGTATTGTGTTTTGGTCGTATTCGATGACAGACGCTGACAAATTTGTCAATAAATAGAAACTCCAAAAATGTGTCACGTATGGTTTTGCTGCAATTCATTCATGTAACATTCTGTAAAAAAGGTTGTATTTGTATACCTTATCAACAACAACATCAGCGCTTCTGTGCCGTAAACAATTTCGAGAAGGATGATGTATATATTAACTGTATAATCAATAAACAGTGCTGTGTTTATATCAGGCGGTGACATTAATAGCTCTGTATACAAACAAATAAAAATAACTGTGAATGCAAAAAATACCGTTGATACAGAACACTGTAAAAGCAGTCTGCGTTCAACTTTTGATGCCGTTGAATTTCCGTGGAAGGCGGGGTTGAATCGAGTTGCGATAATGGAACCGACAATTAAAACTACACATATGACACCACATATGAGCAACGTGAACATTTGTATCTTGATCCTAAGTTCGTAATCCATTGTTAGACAAGCTTCTTCCGCTTCGCAGTCAATGCGCGTTGTTGTAATTACATTGACAGTTAATGGCGCGACCAAAGTTACTATTAGAAAAACAACTGTGCGGCGAAAGCGCCATATACGTTTAAAGTATTTAAAAAACACAAGAGCAGTAAAGCGGTTTAGATTTAATAACACGCTTATCGGTCCGATACTAAGAAGACTATACGCTTGTATAGCATCGTCAATTTGAATCACGATAATATGATCACTGAAAACGTCGACGGTTATAGTCGCCAACTGTGCGATTGCATGAATGCTGAGATTAATTGCCGAAATGTAGAAATATGCTGACAAGGGAACCGTCAGAGCTTAAGTTGGCGGATTGGAACCGGCTATACGGCATTCGAAAGAGCATCATTTGGACATTCTAAAACCGCCGACCAAAAGTGCTACAGAGCCCTAGGTGCCGAGATATGTGCCAAAATAGCAAAAACCTTTAATTTTTAAAAGACCATAACTTTTTTTTGGCTGGATGAAATGGTACGCCGTTTAAAATGGGTATTACCACATGTCAAACAAAGGATTTGGCACACACTGAGAAAAAAGCGCTTACACGCTTACAGGTGCGCGCGCTTACAGCCGTTCGCGCAAACAAGCTTACAAGCTTACACCTTTTTTCCGACTTACAGGTTGGATCTGTAATGTTTCCGCGCACACAGTTTGGATCGGTTTGTTTTCGCTGACATCGAGGAAATGTAAGTCGAAAGTGCGTGCTTTTTATTTCGACCCCCTTGGCCTTGCGCGACCAAGCGCAATCAGCAGTTACTCTCACCACGACTGAGTGCATCACGGTACTGGCGGGAAGCTGCTCCTTGGAGAGCGCGCACTTCCTCCAGCTTGATTTCATCAACGCTCTTTTGCAAATGTGAAGCCTTTTCGTTATGAATCCGTGCGAATCTCGAACTTTTGTGAGTCATGTTCATCGTCAGAAGCTGCCGCCAATTTGTCATCATGCTACAAGCGTTCAGGTAAGCTTCATCCCGGTTTCCGTCAGCAATTAAATATAAAATTACGTTACAGGTATACACCAGATGATTTAATGGCGCAACATCTTCACTCTTTTTTCACAAGGGTGAATCCCGAAGTATGCCCCGAGACGCATTGTCCAACTGCTCGAAGCAAGAATTCGAATGAGTGAGCCGTTACACTTTATATATAATTTACACCGGTTTTATATATTTTTGTTTTGCAGCAACCTTCAGCTACCATCAAAACATCACTGCCAAGTCGCGATACTCAAACAAGACCCTCTCCACCCATGCTCGAGCCAATGAGTCAAAAACAAGTGCGGATTGATAGAAGTCTTCAAAAACCATTTATTGTGTTGTTTTTTTTTGTTTGTGGTTGTGTTTTCGACTGTTTTTTTAATTAAAAATAAATTTTTTTGACTATACTTTGTTTCAATTACAAGATAAAAGCAAAATTTAAAGTGAAATTTAACCCCGGAAAATCGTATGCTATTCGTCTGACAGATTCGTGTAATGACCCCGCCGTATTGTAATTATAGGATAAGGTATCCCACCCCCCTCCCCCCCCGCCGTAGTGCAATTATAGGATAAGTAATACGTTTAAGGGACAGCGGTCTAATTGACCGGCTGTCCCAAAGCCCCAGATTTACCGTTTTGGTGCCCCGTTCCAAATCTTTAAGCCGACCGGGCCTAGAAGATTATTTACCGAGGCTTGACCTCGGGAAATAATCTCCTATGCCGCGGCGGGCATTTAGGCCCTTAATTATTTCCTTCCCCAATCTTAGCCTGGCCACGCCCCCTAGGGTTTCGACCCAAAACCCCCCTTTAAAAGGACCCAAGGGTCTCATTCTGTGTGTTCACTTTTACCTCTTTTCTGTATTTGGTTTGCCTTCCTCCGGCCGCTGGCTGGAGGAAGGGCTGTGTTAAGATTCGATAAAGCTGTGGAAAATACTGAGGACCAGATCGGGGTGCCGGGACGAAATCGGGAAGTGCGCCGGGGCGTTATATGGAGGTCCCACCTCCTTCCCAACTCCCTACCGCCACCCTCATCACAGTTTGGTAAGTCTAAACGTTTTTGCTTGTCTCATAGTTAGTCAGAATCATTAGGTAGCCTTTAAATTAAGTATCCCCCCTCTCATAGCTCCTTACATCACCCCAAAAGCGCATTTGGGAAGAACTGGATTGGAAAAAGCCAAGCTCGGACACGTCGAGGATTCCAAAACCGCATCTTTTATCAACCAATCTATTAATTTCCCGGGGAACCGAAGGTGCGAGTGGTTCACACCACTTAGCACAATACCATCTCTCGCCTAGGCAGGAAGTGATGCACCAGCCCGCGAATGTCGCGCGTTACCCAGTGAGATCGGCGCAAGCCACTCATTGCGCGAAAGGGGAACGGGAAAGGGCCCATTAAAGGGAAGAGCGCAAGCCTCCCGCCCTCAGATGACACAAGTCGAGACCCCTGTCTATCTTCATTCAATTAGGTGTATAAGTAACAAGTACGCCTCCGAAAAAGTGCAATGGCAGGGTAGCCATTAATTTATCTTCTGCATCACCCAAGATGAGCCACGCACCCCACAAATTTTGTCGCCTGGATCAAATTAAAAAACCTATTTTCGCCACGCCCACAAAACAGTTTTCGAATTCCCTTCTAAAAATTCACAATAGCCCCTCCCAAAATTACTATTCTCATATGATCACAGGCGAGGCCGGACGACGAAGAAGGACCGAACCAGCTCAAGTATGCGGGGAGGAGTCTTTGGTCGTACCCGCTCTGCTAGACGATTGGGCGGAGGTTTATACTCCTTCACGGGGACCCATTTTCGTACCACAGTACCGTCGAACAGAAGCGTCATCCATATTCAAAACTTTAAAAATAAAACATCTTGTCGACTACCCATATCCCTACTAAAAAAGGCCCATCCCGGAAGACTTGCACCATTCAAAGGATTGTCATTTGAGGGTTGATTCATTTTCGGCGACCAAAAATTCAAATTCATAGCTTTTTCGCGAAAAACCAGCGGTGGGTTGCACTTGCCCAGAGGATCCTTCGCGTGAAATACTAGTCATCGGAGTGTTAATGTTTTTAACAGGCGCTTTCTGATTCAGTTGGCCTTTCTGTCTTTTGCTACCCAAACACGAACATCTGTCTTTCTGTAGGCTCGCATTAACTTTATTCTTTCCTTTAAGTCCAAAAGGTATCCGCAGTAATAACAGTAAACATCAATTTTCCAAAATCCAATCATCCTTTTTGTTCAAAAATCGTCATCAAGGGGCACTTCTTCCAAAGCCGTCAATTCCTCCGGGCCCGATTTCGCCGACCGTGGGATACTGTCATAAACAGCACCGAGATGCTCAATGGAAACACGCGGCGCGGGAACAGCCACAACCACAGGCTTAGTATAACGCCTACGGCACTTGCGCACGCAGCGAACACAACACTTGACCATCTTCCAAATGGCTAAAATCAAGCCCATAACAAAGAAGGCAAGAGCAGTGCCAAAGCCGGCACCGATAATAAGGTACGGAACTCCGTCGAGATCAACCGGCTCAGTCAAGGGGCGTCCGATCAGCGTGGGATGCACACACATGTGTGGCTTATTCCACCTAGAAAATCAAATCGGATCAAACACTCCAAATCCGTTTGCGCGAAAGTGACTCACCCAAAAGGTCGACCACATATCTTGTCGGCGGCACACGGGACTTGACAGGGCAAGTCAGCGGCGACAATAGAAACACCGGAGAGCTCCGAAAGGAGAGAGCGATCACCCATAAGACCGGAAACGCGAGCCATTTGGAGGCACACTGATGCCGCTGGCAAGGCCCATATCTAAAACCCCAACAGCTGTTTCTGTCCCCAAAAACAACGCCCATGGCGCTTTTTCACACATTGCTGCGCAAACCAAAAAGGTTACTCAAAACGGCGATCGGATCAGAAAGACCAGACCGCGCAGCGAGGAGAAATGCGATCTACTCCGGCCAAGCACATCGTCAAACCGCTGCCGCAAATAACATAAACATTGGCGAATTGCCAGCCTTTCTCAAACCAAAAATTCAAAAAAAAACCCTACACTTTCCGAGTTAAAAACAAAATTTTATTTCAAAATTTGACAACAATGCAAAAAAGGCAACTAAGGCAGCAACAAATTTTCAAAACAAAAACATTAACAAAGCTGTATCAAACAGCCGGGACTTCGACAACGGGGTCCGGGACGGCAGCGGGGAGACGATAGCACGGCAGCCGGACCAGCATAGCCTCAGCTTCCGGGAACCGGCGAACAAAACAGCGATAGCCCTTCGGAAGAAGGAACAGGAAAAGGGCGACCATCAAGCCCACCAGCAGCCCCACCCAGAAAAGGTTGGAAGTGCCAGGGGCGTCCAACGGCCGGTCAACCAGCCCCGCGGAGACGCAGAGGTGCGGATGAGCCCACCTGAAAAGAATGGATAAAAACTCCTCAAATTCATGATAAAATCGGTCAAAACTTACCCCCAGGGACGGGCGCAGACCGTGCCCGGCTCGCACCCCACGAGACAGGTGACATTGACAGGCGTGAAAGTGTTCATGACTCTAAAAGGTGCGAGAAGTAAGCGAGAAAGCGCGAAAATAGCACGAAATCGGGAAGGATAAGGTGTCAACTTTTGATGAAAGAGATTGCAAAACCGAGATTGCAAAACCGGGGCACTCACCTAACTAAGCAAAGATGCTGGGAACGCTATGGACATTTTCCTCGTAAAACCCAGAGTCTCAGGCAAAATCCGCCAAACAAATGTTCTAAAAACAGTTCGAAACCTTCAAATCTCAATTCATTCTCATTATTTCGACCCCCTACAACGTCTGCCACTCCCTTTCGGACCCACCCGACCGATTTCACTTTCAATCACCGGGTTTTTTCTCATTTTTTCATGAAATTTGCCTTTTTACCCCCCCCTTATGGACAAATTCCACAAAGAATTTCCCGTGACGTGAACATGCGACCCCAAATCTGCCTTCTGATATGCCCATTGTTTTTCTAAATGTACTCGAGGTTGATTCTCAAGGGACAGTGCTGATTTGAAAAACTTTTTGTGAAGCCGCGTCGTGTATTGTGTCCCTCTCCTTACTTCTTGACGAGAGTCTTTCTTTCAGTTGTCCTCGTCGTCAGAACCAAATTCGTTTGAACAATCCCCTCCTTACAATCACAAAAAGCCAAAAATCTGCACTTACCCTACTTTTCGCGTATTTCATTCTCTTATCACTGCACTTATTCAAATTTTCCTTTCGTAAAATTCAAAATCCACTTTTCAATTAGCTCTTTTTTCTTTTCTAATCTAAATTAAAAAAAAAAAAAAAAAAAAAAAAACCCCCACCAAAACCAAAACCAAAAAAATCCTAATTATATAAGCTTTTTATAACAATTCTGTCTCTAAAAACTGCTTCTAAAAACAAGAAGCTGGTACCAAAATTCGCCCAAACGCACAAATTTCGTTAAGTAAATCATTTCGGAAGACCCGACGCCACGCCGTAGAATAGTTCGAACAGTGGCGAAGCTTCGAGGTTCAGCAAGAACCAGGACTAACCCCCCTTCAAATCGATCAACTCCAGGAGAAGGTTCCTCTTCACATACCACTCCCTCTTTTAAAGTCTTAAGAAAAACCTTGCAAACCCAGGGCAGGAGAGTTGTCGACACCTTTCGTAGAGCAACCGCTGCCCTTAACTTTTCGGAAACCCTATCGACCTCGATCGACCCCACACAAACACCGGCTTCCACTTCCACCCCCACGGCAGTCCAGTCAGCGCCCACGAGCCCAATCTCGATCCTGTCAGACGGCGACTACCAATCAGCAAACGAGACTTTGAACGGCCTCGAAGATCTCTTCAGTGGAGCACGGATAGCCGATTCGGAATCCGACAGTGAGGACAACAACGTAGCCGAGCAGCTGAACCAAAACAACACCGACGCAGCCACTGGGAGCGACAACACTCAACAGCAGTCGCCACCGAAAGCCAAATCCAACGAAGCCGAATTGGACATCAAGAACGTAGTTCCGGTTAAGAACGAAGTCAACGACCTCGAGACAGCCGAAGAAAAAGCAAAACTTCGCGGACTAGATTCAGTCGTCCCTCCGGAAAAGCCTATTCGAGAGCGAAAACCGCGCACAATGCCGTTGACCGTCGAAGACCTAAAGGCGGCTCTGAAGCCAATATGTAGACCCCGAATGAGCGACCTGCCAAAATTCAAGGGACGCTCGGATAAGCATAGCTTCCGAGATTTCCTGGAAGAAGTAAACGTCATGATCAACCTGTATGACATCACCGACAGGTTAGAGAAGGCAAAGATCCTGCAAACCACAATGCGGGGCAGCGCTCTCGTTACGTTTAACCGCCTTTACAAGGAGTGGCAACCCACGGCCCTGACATACGACGATCTTACTACACAACTCGCAAACGAATTCAGGACGCCAGGAAATGCAGCAACCTTCCGAAACTTTTTTACTGAAAGGAAAAAGAAGGACGATGAAGAACTGGACGGATTCATGAAAGAGCTAGAAAAGCTATCCCTACAGGCGTATAGCACGGCAGATGGCTTCGAAGAAAATCAGCGAGATAAGCTTATCACCACGCAGTTCATCAACGGGTTACCATCGGACTTGAAGGCCCACGTCTTGCGTAGTAATCCCACCACAAGCAAGGAAGCTTTGGCAGCGGCAGTTTCGGAGCGCAGCATCCAGGCCGAGACAAAACCAAAGCCATCACAAGATGCCATCGTAGCGGCTCTGGAACGCTTAGCGATCTCCAATGAACAACGGACGAACCCCAATGGAAACGCAGGTTACAACAACCGGAATAATGCGAATCGCCAGCAATACCAACGAAACGACAACAATAGATACTACAATGGCAATAATGATCAGCGACGTGGCGGATACAACAACGCGCCTCAGGCACAGCAGCGCAGAGACTTCAATCGGAACCCGGAATTCAACCGTCAGCCGAATTTCCCTCGCAGAGAATTCGACAACAACTACCGGTCCAGTAACTTCATTCCGGTCAACAACAACCGAAATTTTGGTAGAAATGATAACCAATACCAGAATAGCGGCGATAACCGAGGTTACTACGGTAACAGCAACCAGCGGCGACCGAATAACAACGGCCAGCCCCGGAACAACGGTGGCAACCGTAACAGCTTTCGAAATGGAGTCAACTCCTTACTGTTCTTGGCGACACTAGCAGCAGTCTTCTCAGCTTCTTCAGCTTTCCAGTATTGCCCTCACTCAGGTGCACCGTATTACACCACGGTCCCGGCAGTGCAGGACTGTGCCTTGGCTTCAGCACCCACGACAATCGAACATCCAATGGTACAAATCTTCGTTCCCCGTCGAGTTCCCGTTCCAGCAAAAGCTTTCAAATGTTGGTACGAGGTACGGGAAGTGTGTACTGACTGGCTACTATTCTTCCGGACAGGAGAACATGTAGAAAGTAGAACCATCGAACCAGTAGAAATACACACGTGCCGCACAGTAGCAGATACTGATATGATGGACGGACAACCACTGACACAGCTAACCGCAGATCATCGAGCTCAAACGGACAACATCACAACGAATCGCGGATTCTTCGACAAACAGTGTGCAAGAAACAAGCGCTTCCACATCGTGTCGGGAGAAGTAGCTGTGACAACTGATCTTCGTGTACTATCCAACCTGGCAGCAACTCATCATTGCAATGGCAAACTCAACGCATGCCAAACCCAAAACGTAACACTGGTTTGGGACCCAATTCCGGCTCACAGCCTGTGTCCATACGTGTCAGCGGGAAGATTTGAGGCCGCAGTAGCCGCGACAGCAGACAACAACATGGAATCGACAAAGATCGTCGTGGATGCGCTACAGGCAGCTTTTGTACTCACCAGGGAACCTCTTTCGTTCCAAGAGCAAAACTGCACGGCGTTTGGAGCCCTTAGGATGGCAAATGCGGTGATCATACTGTTCGAATCAGGTTCGCTGTCTCCAGTTCATAGACCTCGCAGACAACTGAAGGACACAGAACCACAACGGGTTGTCGAAACCGCCTCCCCTTTCAAGGACATATCAATCAACGACACCGAAGCCATTCGGGAGTATGTACGTCCTCCGACGGCGGCCCCGCAAAGACTAACAAACGAGAAGATCGCCGCTGAAGCATATCCTTACCCAGCAGTCCCACAACCAGCGACACCGGCACCAAGGCGAAGCCCACCAACGACTCTACCACCTTGGCGAAGCCCACCGGCACCAGCAGCGACTACCAGCAGGATCCTACCAGGCCAAGTTCTGTCAACCGAACGACCTCAGGTCCAGCAAACGCAACCACCGAGAAACTTCCAGTATCCCACAGCCCCGAGTCAAGATGGAGCTGAACGGAATGTCCATCTGCAGTACCTGTACAATAAGGTTACTGAGGACCAGCGAAGACAGTTCCGCGTATTATGGAACGCGGTCTGCGAAAATCATAATAAGCTCATAGCCGTTGTACACTCGCTTCTACAAGTGAGCCCAACGATAGCAGTCCGGATGTGGCTACGTCGAGAAGACGTGACAGCAAGGTTCGCCGGAGATGTCTTGGCACTACAGGCATGCATGCCCGTGGTTCCCGATACCATCCACTTCACACATCAGCTTCCGAACGGCACATGTTATAAGGATCTACCAGTGGAATGGCACAACTCAACCTACTTCGTTGCCGAAGGTTCGCAAGACCTGATGACAGCCAGTTATCAAGTACCGTGCGACCGGAGAAGACCGGCCGTATACTTCCATGATGGAGAATGGCGAATGCAGGAAGGCACGGTCAACGTGGCCCAACATGATGACACTTTGCATTATATCCCTGAAGCGTCGCCAGTCCTCTTTAGGGCTCCACTAGTGTACCAACCAGACACAGCGGAAACGGCAGCTAAAGTGGACCTGCTTAGTGGCATCGCACGCAGGATCAATGACATCGATTCAGCAATACAGGAGCATCTAGACGTGCACTCCAAGTCGTCATTTGCGGAAGCAGCCTCCGACGCAGCAAGAAATGCGGCACAAAAAGCGATAAGCCTAGGCAAAGACGCCATCGCAGCCGTAAAGGACAGCAAGATCGCGAGATCATTCGACGAAATACTAGACTTCGTAACATCCTGGAAAGGATTGTTGTTAGGATCGGTCATTACGATTGTGTCACTCGCAGTCGCCGGATTAGGCGTGTTCATCTGGGTTAACGCCCAAACACCGAAAATCCCACTGACCGCAGCAGTAGAGCTCCAACCATTAAAGCCAGTACCGCTATATACTTTTATTCCTGATATCTGCGCCATTTCGTCAAACGGCTACAATGTCCCAGCGATAATGATGACACTCAGCGGGCGAAAGACACGAGCCATGATTGATAGCGGGTCACAAATATCCTACTGTAGAGCTAGTGTGGCAGAAAGAATCGGCAACGCACACAGTGGTCCAGGACCAAAGCACGCCAAAGCAGCAAATGGCACCTTCATCACGTTCACCGGTGAAGTGTCAACAATTGCGACTCTTCAAGGCGGAGAGAAGCTGAAAGTAAAGTTGCTGGTAGCAGACGATTCACACTGTCCAGAAGAAGTCCTCTTGGGAATAGACACCCTGAAAAGGAATGCTGCTATCCTAGATGTAGGACAAAACAAACTTCTACTAAATGGCATAGACACTCCACTCGTCAACAATGTGGAACTCGTCGTCCCAGTACAAATTCATCTGAAGCACGACACGACGCTCCTGCCCCACACCGACAACTTGGTCGTAGGACAGTGCGAACGCGTTAACTATGCTGAAGGTCTGATACAAAAGGCTGTCAAAAGCCCAGCAATCGTAGGCGCAGTACTATGCCGTACAGACGACGACAACAGTGAGGACGACAACAACTACTACGGCGACGATGACAACAACTTTGATCAAAACGACAACTATGATCGGCGACATGGTCAAGAAGACGACGACAATTGCGACTACAACGACTGCCAACAATGATATCCCACGCCGACAGAAGGAAAACCACAGGAGCGGTTTTTGATTCTAAAGGATAGGGAGGAAAAGCCTCATTTTGTTTATTTTATATAAGTAATTTGTCTGTAACCCATGTAAACTCTTGGTTTTAATTGTCTACCACTTCATCCAACTCTATAATGGTCTTTTTCTTAATTCAATTGTAGATCTGCCCGGCCCGAGAAAGAGAGTAGAACAGCCACTGTCAAACCTAAATCCAGTCGGAATCATCTTCCTTCGATACTGCCGTTACCATCTTAAGTCAGGAGTCACGACATCGTTAACCGCCGGCTGGCCACCTAACCAACCACCGCGCAAAAACAACATCCAAGTCGCCTTTAATCACCGGAACCAGGATGCCAAGTTTGAACTGATCAAGCAAACAACACCAGCAGCAGAGGCGGAAATCAACCCTACATCTACACAAGCGGATCAATCGGCTAACAACCGTTAACAATCAACTCTCCCGCCAAAAGCTTGTCGGAATCCGGAACCACGACTAACTAAACGTTAGGATGAAGAAATCTCAAAGCTAGATAACAGCTTTATCGACGTCTGCGACCCTGACGACAACGACCACCACCGGCGTAAAGGACACCTTCATCACGACCAGGATTCTTGGAACAACGGCAAGTCTCTCTCTCTCGATCGACGCCGCAGATCAAACCTCAACTTCACTTTAAATTGTAAGTGTTCAAACCCCCATTTGTCTATCGTTTTATATGTCACACAATTGTTTGTTTATTGGATCTTAGCTTAAACTTCCTTTTTCCAAGTTCTTGCTTATAATGGCGAGGACGCCATTTTCGGAGGGTTGGCCAGATGTAATGACCCCGCCGTATTGTAATTATAGGATAAGGTATCCCACCCCCCTCCCCCCCCGCCGTAGTGCAATTATAGGATAAGTAATACGTTTAAGGGACAGCGGTCTAATTGACCGGCTGTCCCAAAGCCCCAGATTTACCGTTTTGGTGCCCCGTTCCAAATCTTTAAGCCGACCGGGCCTAGAAGATTATTTACCGAGGCTTGACCTCGGGAAATAATCTCCTATGCCGCGGCGGGCATTTAGGCCCTTAATTATTTCCTTCCCCAATCTTAGCCTGGCCACGCCCCCTAGGGTTTCGACCCAAAACCCCCCTTTAAAAGGACCCAAGGGTCTCATTCTGTGTGTTCACTTTTACCTCTTTTCTGTATTTGGTTTGCCTTCCTCCGGCCGCTGGCTGGAGGAAGGGCTGTGTTAAGATTCGATAAAGCTGTGGAAAATACTGAGGACCAGATCGGGGTGCCGGGACGAAATCGGGAAGTGCGCCGGGGCGTTATATTCGAATTGTCAGTATAAACTTACAACTGACCCTGTAATTGCGCACTTACAGGTTCAAAATGTCAGCGCGCGCTGACGAAAAAAACCTGTAAGCCGGGATTACATTTGTCAGCCCGCGCAACTAACAGGGTCAAATGTAAGCGCGCACATTACTGAGTGTAAGCGCGCGGCTTACCCTGTGTAAGTTTTTTTTTCTCAGTGCAAAAAGAATATATAAAAAAAGTGCCGTTCTCGAATTCGTCTCAGAATGGCACTTTTTCAAAATGCCAAGTAGCACTTCTCGTTTACGGCATTGGAATCAGCATCCAAAAAGCTCTCGAATGCCGTACAGCACGTTCCGATCGGCCGACTTGAGCTCTGAACGTTCCCTTGTGAGAGAAACAATTTATTTTTCTTATGAAATTGAACAGTATAAAAAAAGATGGCAATGAGTTCCACAACAAACGCGGTATACTTAACGACGTAAGTTAATATCAAAAGAAGACCTAACGGATCAAACATTTCAGTTGCTATAGAAATACAGAAATAAATTCTATAGATTTTAAAAACACTCCTGACTTTCTATGTAAGTAGAAGGTTTGCTGTTGAAATGTTATTCGTTATCTTTAGTAGCTGTGTCATACAAAAATCTATCGTAGTTACAAAGCTGTCAAACGAATGAAAGATGTACTTGCAAATCGACAAACTATCAACAAAATGTCTGTATATATTATTCAGACGGCATGACAAGGTGACGCCTTAATGTATATTTATTGTTTGCCAAGCTGTTACACAATTTTCACTTAAACATTTATGCTCACAACGTTGACTTTGTTGTGCTTGCACCGTATTCGATCCCACAAATCGGAAAGTTTGTCAACAAGTAGGATCTTGAAAATGATTCCGCGTACATATTTGCTGCAAATTATTTACAATAAAACCATTTCAAAAACCGTAATTAATACCTAATCATTAACAACAGCAGCGCATCGATCGCAAAAACAATCTCAAGGCTTATGATGTAAATGCCTAATGTTATGTCGAGCATCCACCCCTTTTCTTCAATATTCGGTACCGTCAATAATTTACCATATATAAAAACAAAAATAAGTGTAAAAGTAAAAAATATTGTTGTTACAGAGCATTGAAAAAACAGTCTGCGTTCAATTTTTGATGCCATCAAATTTCCATAGAAGCTAGCGTTGAATCTGGTTGCAATAATAGTACTAATGATCAAAACAACACAAACAATGCAACACAAAAGCTTAGTATACATTTGAATGCGATTGCTATTAAGGTAAGCAAAGTTACCAAAAGTTACACAAAGTTCTTCCGTCAAACAACGCATATACGATGCAGGAACACCGGCGATTGCAAACGGTACGGTTAAAGTGACAATAACGAAAACTGCTGTTCGTCGAAAAGTCCATATTTGATTAAACTTTTTATAAAATACAACGGCGGTGAAACGATTTAGATTTAGCAGCACGTTTATCGGTCCTATTATAAGAAAGCTGTACCACTGTAAGAAGTCGTCAATACGAAAAATGATTGTTTCAATTTCAAATTCGTCGGAGATGGCTGTGGATAGTTGTGCAGTTGCATGAATACTTAGATGAATTGTTGAAATATAAAAATACGCAGATAAAAAGATATTATTTTTTTTAACAAACTGATAAGTGTAGAAAGAGATGGCTAGAAGTTCCACAATCAATGTTACGTACTTAACCACATAGGTTAAAACCAAAAAGATTCCTAAGAAATCAATCGCAAGCACTTCCATTGTTATTCAATAATACTGACTAGAAGGTTCCGAATAACGTTTTATTATGACTAGTTTTTCTTTTAATGCCATAATTAGGCTATGCAACGACACGTTGTTTTGTTAAAATAATATATAGTTCCTGAACTCAGGTTGAAAAAATTATGTGTTTTTATGCGTCCGCGAAAATACAACCACTGTATTCTTAACCTTTTCCAATTCTCCTTTTTGGCCAAAAACCATTATGATTTAAGTTTATGTAATGCAAACATACGTTAGCTAAACGTTATTGTGGCGGTTCAGTGACCCATGTCAATGTCGATTCATTCAGCTAAATCGCCATGCAGCCTAGGTATTCATAAATACATTCATGAATAAAACTAATATTTAAAATAATTACATGACATTGAACTTATCGCGTATGACCACGTAGCCGAAGTCGTTGCCTATAAATTGTGAATCACGTCAACTATGCCGATGTATTTTTCAAGCTTTCAACCGATTTTTTTTAATTATGTTCCACCATACGAATTCTCCAAGCAGCATCTTCAAAGTGTGTATTGCTGTGTTCATTGTATGTGCTATGCTATCACTCGCACCGACTAATAATATACCGATTGTCTTTCGGCAATTAAAATATGGGATTGTGACATTTTTTTCGAAAAATCATGCATGCGAAGCAATGTGGGTTTCTTAAAAAAAAGCAAACTTAAAAATGAAACTTTCAGTCATTCTTGCCGAAGTTATGCGAAAGTCGATGAAATTAGAGATGGGACTGTTATTGTCATTGGAGTGTACGCACCTGATGTGACACCTGAAATGCTAGCGTTCTACCGCAAAAACTGTCCTTTTGTACAACTGCATCCCTTCAAACTGGACGGGTATCCGGAGAACTTTAAAAACTTAAGAAATTACCGATTCAAATTCCCAGTGGTCGCCAGCCTTTTACCAAAATTCAATACAATTATGTACGTCGATGCTTCAATACACTTTGTATCCGGCAAAAATGAATCTCTCACTGTAGTTTTCAACACTTTTTATTTCTTGGTCGATAAGTGTATTCCAGGATCTTTTCCAATCAATGGAAACAAAGTTTGCACCACTGGGCATTCGCGTTCTGAGTAAATCAACACATACAAATTTTCCCGTCATCCATCCTGATATGTATGCATTCTTCAATGTGACCAAAAAACAAGTATCTTATTAACTTTTTTGAGTTTAAAAAGTTACGAAAACTTAAAATTTCCAGACAGGACGTACAACACAGTTTCAATCAGGCGTCTACTTGATAAACAACTCTCCAGAAGGATGGAAGTTTATGGATAAACTAGTTGGATGCGCAGTGGAACCAAAATGCATGGCACCAAAAGGTGCCAAAGTGGAATGTCCATACCAAGATTTAAAAAAGAACCACCGTGTTCTCTGTCATCGCTTTGATCAAAGTGCTCTCAACATGGGGCTGATCGAGTTATACGGAACAGATGAATCACTTTACTATCAGCCGAGCTCATTGATTGAAATTGTAAGAAAGGAAAAATGTGAAGTTCATGAATAAAATTAGTCAAATTAAACTTTTTTATGTCAAAAACATCCGAAACTGAGTATAAAAGCGTTATCACGACTTAATCTCAAACTTTATTCATTTAATTAAACAGTCTTTTTCCACGCAATAACTCTTTACAATAACAAAAGCTAATATATAAACTTGAGCTTGCGCAGTACGCCTTTTTTGCATACATGTCTAAACGAGTGTATTCCGAGCTTAGAACAGTGACATCACCGTCTTTTTGTCGTCCCGCATAAGCTCTGTATGATCCATTGCCTGGACTGACGTTGAAAGTCACAAAATAAATGGCGTAATCGTTGTCTGCTTCGAATTTGTCTGACGAAATCGACTCGTTTAAGTTGAGTGTCAGTGGGGCACAAACACGGTGAAGCAGTTTGTCGGTCCTGATGACTTCGTTCATATTATCGACCAATTTCGATGCAAGTATCCGAGATTCGCCATTGGCAGAAGTTGTTGTTTGCGACGATTTTGGATACGTGCAAGTGCAGAATTCGATCGGAATTCGAAGACGGTCACAGGTTCGAGGTTGAGGCAGTGGCCGGAGAATCGATGAGCCATGTAGAACTATTTCTTTCCCGTTGTTGTGTTTCGCACCAGCAATATCGACAAACGTGGCATACAGATCGTAGTGTGAGATGAGTTGCTGCGAGTTTTCCATAACTGTCTCCATAACTGCTGAATTCTGACGAACAACTTCCGGTAAAATGACAATAAGTGCTGGATTGGAATCCTCCATTTCTCCAATTTTTGTTCTTCGGATGTCTCCATACCGCATGCCATGGTCAGCCATCAAAAAGATGTACGAGTTGTCAAACTAAAACCGTGAAATTCAGCTTTAAAATTAAAGTATTTCAATACCTTTTTCTTATTCCTCGTGAAGAAATCTGCAAAAAAGGCATCTTCACCAAATAGGTTGTTGTTGTTATCGTGCGCCAAATACGAACTCCACATTAACGAAAATTTGGGTTCATCAGGATAAGCATCAATGAATTTTTCAAAATACGGGTACATTATTTCGTCAATTTTGTTGCCTTTTTGCACGCTCTTGGCTACCGCGGATGATTGATACGTATGAATTCCAACACCAATTCGCAGAAAAAATGGTCTGAAAATAGTTTTGGTGACGTTGTGATATATCATATCTAAAAACATACTTCAAGGTGTGATCTATCATGTCACTTCTATTAAATCCAACGCAGTTTGGATAGGTAAAAGCATTCGTGGCCCAGTCATCCATGTACGCCGTTTTGTACCCCTTGGCTTTGAAGAGCGAAAAGACGTGTTGATCGTCGTCCAATGGCTTGAAGCAGGACTCACTTTCGCCTTTGTAGTCGGACTTGTAGCCCACGGAAATTGGTGATTTTGAAATGTTTCGCAGCTGTTTTCCTGAACGAACTCAGTATTACAAAGCTTGTTGACAATCAACGCTTACCAAGTAGAAACCCAAATCCATTTGGACGACTGTTTGAGCCAACCTTATTCAAGTGCGGAAACGGAATCGCACCGTACTCAGATTTCAGCATCTTTACCGTCTTTGGCATTGTTCGGAGTAATGAACTATGCGACATTGAATCGATGACAATAATGTAGACATTTGGAGTTTTAATGTTCTCAGTTTTAGATTCTGATTCGCTGAAAAATTCAATAAACAAAACCAATGGAAGAAGTTGCAATGCTTACGTTTCATTTCGAAACACCTGGGCATGCATGTATTCAAAGTATGGTTTTTCCTTAGATTTTAACAAAAAGCATTTAGTTTCAACAATGTCACACTCAGTCACTGTGCCGTTTCCAATATCGACCCAATCACCGTAACGCAAATGCCAGTCATTGACCGGGTACATGCATCGATATGCGCATTTTTTACTTAAACTGTTGAATGTTTTGGTTAATATACTATTTTCAAGTTTAGTCAATACTTTAAACTTAGGATCGGGCGTATAGACGTTTTGCGGTTTAACAAGATCCACAATGGTCGGATCCCATGGGTCAAGTTTAGGGAGTTCGCATTGCTTTTGATTTTGAATTAATGAAGGAGGAAAAAAGTTGACGACTCCAGGCAAGTTTAGATAAACTTTCAAATAACTGCCAGCATAATAACTATAGGCAGAATTAATCGCGTAATACGTTAAAATAAATAACACAATTGCAAACAAGAACGATTTTTGTGTATACCTGGTAGCCATTTGATGACTGAAGTAAGTCATTAAAACAACCTGCGAGACTGATAAGGCAGCCTACTTCCTGCGGTGGTCCGAATGATCCCAGATAACAAATGGCCGGCGATTGTGCGTTTGTACATAAGAAGTATTGCAGTTTTTTGAAAGCAAAAACTTAAACATTTACATAAATTTTTTAAAGGGCACACATTTGTTTTATTGTACGTTTCCTGGTTGGCTTATTCGAGACAATCGTTAAACATATACATTCAAGGTCGTGGCAAATAAATGATTGTAAAAAAATTATACGGCCTTTGATTCAAAAACGACCAAGCGTTCATAGTCATGTTCCATAAAAAAATTTAGGGGAGAGGAGAAAATATAAGGGACGACATAAACGATTTGATAACTGTCATCAGAAGAAAAACACAAAGTAAATCTTGTTTTAAAACTTCATGTTTTAGTGTATGCAAATTTTACATGCCGATGTTGAAATAAACACCCGAAAATCAAAAAAATTGGTCAATTTTGATTAAATAGACTTACAGTCTCTGCCGTTATTACTTCCACCGGTTCAAGACCCAAAATCTTTTAAGAGCAAGCGAAACGACATCCAATTGCTTCGTTTTCTGGCAATTGCAGCAGCTTTGGGTTTTCATTTGAGACTCAAATCGGTTCACCAAGGGTATCTGGGGTGAATATGTAAGTCCTACTTTCACCTTCGAGTGAACTATAACAAAAATTACAGATTTTTTGTCACTTTTGGATACTTGATGACAGTCGTCACCGCATCTTCACAAGGAGTTATCAGTGTAGCGACAGTAGCCCGTTTCTACGAAAGACGATTGAAACGACTTTACCCAGTTTATCTTCTGACCGTTCTGGCGACTCTGGCCGTCGGAAGCGTTCTCCTGGTTCAGCCAGATTTCGTATCCTTGCAAACGGACAGTGCGTGGGCCCTGGTATTTTCAACGTTCAGGCAATTATAAAGGAGGAGATTATTTTAAATTTGGAAGTGATTACAAGTTTTTATTGCACACATGGTCACTCAGTGTCGAAATGCAATTTTATGCGGTGGCACCATTCATTTTGACGCTGACTGCGAGAAGTTCTCGACCTATGCTGACTGGCACTCAATCGTTTATTCCGTCGCCAGTTTTGAGTTTCGAATGCGTTATTTCGCGAATTTGGCAGTTTCTGATTGGCACAATGATGTTTTACATTGAAAAGCGAATCGATCCAACCGTTAAGAGACCGAGTACAAAAAACCGTTTCTGGCTTCATTTGTTTTGGTAACCTTACTCCTAGGTCCATAATTGAATGGCCATGTCGCCTTCAAAGTGACTGTCCGCATAGTCGCCACAATTTTGACGGCTTTTGTTATGTACTTTGCAACCGTGGTTGAGGAAGTTGAACAGTTGAAACCGATGACATGTATTTTGACGCTAATCGGCGATGCTTCCTATTCAATTTACCTTGTCCATTGGCCTATGATTCGTTTTGCTGATGTGAAGCATCAAAACGCTGCTTTTTAACGCAAAAATGTGATCCGTTCGTGATAAAAAGTCTAAAGGCGATGACTAAGGACTCACATTGAAGGATGTTAGCAACTGAAAAAAAAATAGTCTGCTTTTTTTAATTGGCCGCCAACTGTTCCGATTTATTTTGTAATGAAATGTTTTCTGCTGATATGTTTGATGTGTCGATGTTGATTTGATGCTTGCAGGCGACTGAGTAAGCTGAGATAAACTGAACGCTTTTCGTTCGATTGAGAGTGATTAATGTGCAACAGGCGACGAGCAGCAAACTACATACGAAAAGATGTTCTTCTAGGTGGAGCTTATATAAAAAAAATGATTACATATACTGAAAGCACCGTTAAAAAAGCTGGCACTTTTTTACAGCTGGTTTTACATTTTTCCTTTATTGAATTGTGGAAATGAAACCAAACATATTTGGATGGCTTCTAATAATTTGCAGTTTTAACGCTTGCTATGGCATAAATGTTCTGGCGTTGTCAGTAGGCTTTGTTCCATTGGTTAGAGAGATATTAAACCTCGGCTTTGTGGTTTACGATTTGATCGAGTTATATAAACGGAATAGCGATTACGACTATACTCAACAAATCATGTCAAAAATTGGTAATGCTGTTAAGGAAAACGCTCAAGCGTCTCAGCACATGTTGGACAAGATTTATGAGATTCAAGTGCGGCAACATTATGAAAAGGTTTGTGTTTATAATCAAGTTGTGAACAACCCGAAACTAAAAGCGTGTTTGCAGAGTGTTGCATTTGACGCCAACAACGGAATCTTGCTGATCGAAAACTACTTTAACAATGCATCAGCTTTTAATGAGGCAAATTTGCTGCGGTAATGCCGTTTTAAACAACCTCTGTCAATCTTAAACGTATGTCTTTTACTTAAGTAACTGTTAAATCAAGTTTTTTTTACAGAAACTTAAAACCGGCAACTTTTTCGACAAGCTGACATCCGAAAACTGTCGGTTACCGCATGTTCAGCGTGTGCTTGAAAGCATCTTAGCCGCGATAAATCAACTGACTCTTTCGCATTACGTTTGTTTACGCCTTGAAGGACAACCTAAAAACGATGGCTTGTCTGTGGGTTTTGCTCATATTACTTCAGACATAGTAAAACAGATTCAACAACAGTTGAACAAAATTGAGGCTAGTTTTATAACTGTATTTTAATTTTGTCAAATCAAATGTCTCTTTAGAACCGTGTCTCTGACTTGTCTAACTTAGCACAGTGGGTTATCGCATTTGCAAAAACAGTTGAATTGCATGGCACACAGAAAGAGCGTAATTTTCAACTTGCCAATGTGACAATTCATTTTTTGACGGAAAATTATGGTCATGGGTAAGTCATGTTTCGATGACTGTCGTTTCTAATGTTAGTATAGTTTTTCCAGAGTAATGAAAACATCCGAAAATCATCTTTTTCGAAACAACGTCTACGCAGTGAAAGTCAGCCAGGACAAAACTAGTGTATATGAAGATAAGATCAATACGTTTGATATCGCGATCCCTTATGAGTATGAAGAACAGGTGTACAACATTTTTGTGTATCGGTCTGTGAATTCGCCGATTTGCATGATTTTATAACTCAACATTCAGATCTAACGTTTCCTTTATGATGAATGATCCATCTTACACCGATTTTGTCCACAACTTTCTATCCGGCTTGACTTGTGGCCATAATCTGTTGGACCACGCTGAATCTCATTGTACAAACCATGAAATTTGCGCGTTCTTTCCCGATGATGAAAATACAGTTACTTTGGCACAAGGCAATATCAAACAAAGCAGTTTTACGTTTTGTAAAAAAGCGATGGTGCTGCTGACAGGATTGCCATTGAATTCTGCGCCATTTATAACGAGCAACAACAATGTTACCGACGACATATTGCCAAAGTTTATGAAGTTGCTGTTGGACGAGCGTCAGACTATTGAAACCAAATTAAACGAAACTATGCAAGAACCAGAGCATGACATGGTTGCAGATACACTAAATTACACGAAAATCGTCAACTTGACTGTGGAATTACAACCGCAACAACCTGAAGCAGTGGTTTCAGTGAAGTTTGATTCATGGAAAGAAATCACCATATGCACGGTTTTTATCTTCTGTGGGTTTTTGTTCGTTTTGCACTGGCACCATCACAAGTCGATGCGCAACTTAATCACAGATATGCATTCGAAGCGGGTAATGATCAAATAAGATGCTTTGTAAACACTTCTTATCCCATTGCCTATGTTATTTTGCGTGCACGTTTGCCACTTAATCATACATAAACGTGTTTTATTTAATAAATGCTATAAAAATATTCTTAATCAATCGGTTGTGTTAATCTTTTGTCAGTTCAAAAACTCGGACTTCTTGGCCTTTCATTATCGGCTTAGCACGGGCATTGTGTCTCTTCCTCACGGTGGTTTTGTGGACGTTGCATTGGTTAAGGACGTGTGGAAGCGTCTCTAGCGGGTATTTGCACTTCTGGTGTTGCTTAGGGTCCTGGTGTTCCTGGAATCGGTAGCATACAAGTAGCTGAATAGCGTCAAGGCATGCGCAGTAGATGAATTTGTAGCTGCCAAAAGCGGTGTTGGTGTCGAGGAGGTAGTAATTGAATGCCAGCGAGAGATACGTGAGATGCGAAGTCTTTCCTTGATTTGGATTGGTCCTGAAAAACTACTTTTAACTAATGTAATCAATTTGATGACTCACCAAAACACGACGGCAGCAGTTATCATGATGAACGCAAAGAAAACGTTTGTGGATCATGACGGGGAAGCTGCATCTCAAAACAGCCTCCAAACGCAGTCTTGCATCAAAAAATATTGAAGAAACAACATTGTTCGCCGAAATCGAGCAAGATTACCACTCTGTCGTCCGACAAAGAAAGAAAGATTGAAAAAAGGGATGTGAAACGCAAACTGCTTTGCCTAACGCGTTACGAAATAATCGATTGAATCTCACACACACACACATCGGCCTGACAGTCAGCGGGCGGATGTGCGTTAATTTGATTATGACACTCGGCCGCGCAGTTGTGTCTCATTTCAACACCTTTTGCACACTTGCACTACTCTGTGTTAAATTTATGCGCTCGTTTTTTGTTCGTCGCGGTTTTGGCCGTAACTGTATGCCACACTGTTTCATCTTTACAGTCTTTCAGGGTTCCATTGTTTGTCGCACCCGGTTATCAACGTCATTGTTCCCTCCATCAGCTCGACGGCAACAACTTAGTGAGTCGACTTTTTGAGGCACTTTTCAGTATTCGAACATCCATTTTCAGACTGAACCAACATGCCATTCCCGATTCCCCGTCCAAGCCAGGCTGAAAAAGAGCAACGGTTGAAGGGCCTTCCTTCTGGTCCCCTTCCAGAGCCTCAGACCTACACTCTGGTTGGTAGCTACGATGTCAAAACCCAAGATATGCATGCCATCTGCCGTGACAAAGGTGTTTCTTGCAAATTCACACGTTACACCGAGTCGTCGTACGAACGTCACTGCAAATGCAAGAACAAAGGCTGCACCTACCGTATGAGGTTCATTCAGAATGCTGAACGCGGTGCTTTGTATGAGAAAGGGCAGCATAACCATGGTGAGCGGAGGAAACGCGTCAACGGTAAATTTTTACTAATTATTTTTACCCTTTTTGATATATTTTTTTAGACCCTGCCACAATCGCCGTCAACGTGCCTGCCCCTTCGAAAGCGCATCGACAGCCGATTACTCGAGGTAATTTTTTATACATATTTTGGTCACCTTTGCCTGTTTTCACTGCTGATTTTACAGGAATCGGACGACGTCAAAATCTTGAGCTTCCTGACGTGGACAACGCACCGACTGTTGAATATTTGCATGTATTTGACGAAGCCGCCATGAATGGTAAGTGCTTTGACAACTTTGACGGTTTTTGAAACGTTTTCTTTTAGATTCTCCGTCGAATGTTGAAAATGCCGCAGGCAACGTTTCGCCCCCTACGAAAGCGCGCCGACAGCCGATTACCCGAGGTAGTTTTCAAATTTTGGCAACTTTTACTGGTTTTCATTGCTAATTTTTCAGGAATTGGACAACGTCAAAAGCAAAAGTCCGTCAAAAAGTGGAAGATTCGGACGCTTTTCAAGAACTTTGAAGCCTTGGTTAATCACTTGATGGCCAATGGCGTCACGCCGTATCGCCAGCCATACTTCGATGGTGATCGAATCAAGCGATACTTCCGTTGCCGACACTGCAATTACGTCGCGCTGAGCCTCCGAGGGGGGAATCCGTTCAAAAAGTGTGTGCTTTTCGAGACTGAGAAGCATCGTCACAACGCCGTCCCGGTGGATCCCGAAAACCACCATTTCTACCTCGAAGTGCCTGATCCCCTTCCTTACCGTCTACCGCCTGGCACCGCTATCGTGATCGATTCGGATGACAAATATGTGGTTGACGAAACCGCCGATGACGTCATGGACCACGCTCCGGGGGCTACTGACGACATGGATTCGCTGGTCGGAGGTAGCAGTGGCCTCAATGAAGATGCGCCTCTAACCAGTACGATGCAGACGGCCGATCCTTGTGCAATTCAAACCACTGAATTGCACAAGTTGATCAACGACTTGCGTGGCTGGCACTTTGTGGCCTATTTCGAAATGGACGATTATGATCATCAAAATCAAATTGATGCATTTGACGTCAAGAAAATCAACTCAGATGACACGAATCCCACCGGTATCATCAAACGGTTCTACAAGTGCAAGCAGGATCAGAAGTTTGACTGCGACTACGAGATGCTCAGTTTCACAACTCTCTCGAGCATCGTATTCTACGGCAAAGGGTCGCACGATCGCAGGGAAGAGGCAAAGTGAGTTTTGTTTCATAAATGGCATGTAGTTACGTCAAGTGTATTTCTTTATAGGCACCCCGTTTTCGCCAAACTTGGTTCAAAGCGCACGTCCGACACGCCGACCGATGATTCTGTGATGCCGTCTGAGAAGAAAAAAGCAAAGAAAGGTAAATTTTGCTGCTTGATGATTATTGAAAATAAAAATTACTTAATGTTTTCAGTCTCCTGGGAAGACCAACTCCCGTCAGATGAAGCTGAAAGCACTTCCGATGTCTTTACACTGGACAGACCCCGCGTCACACAACTGTACGACATCGCTTTCGACCACGCTTTAGGCTTCCTCGACAACTGCGAGACCGGATCGTTTTCATTCCGGAAGAAACAGCGCTCAATCACTTTCAAAATGACTGAAAACGGGTTCGATGTTTTGTACCGTGCTGACGGATGGGAGCGTGAAACCGAATTGTCAAAAATGGATTGGGACAAATTTTTGGTATTTGTTCGTCAGGAGTGTCGCAATCATATGTGTTGCTAAACTTTTTTAATGGTCGTTGTTTGCTTGTATATTTTTGCTTTGTGACTTGATTTGGCTTTTGAATTGTTGATTTTGTTGTTTTTTTGGCATAAAATGTTGTTGGACTTTACTTGTCATGCTCACATTAGTCTTTTACGGTTGCGCGATTTGTGATTTCGATGCTTTGGAGCATCTGTTCCTGCAAAAGGGAAAAAACCTATTCAGGATAAGGTCAGCTGCGGGCACATGGGACTGCTGTCAACAACTACTGGCATTCAGCAAAGGCAGTCTTTTTGAAGTCGTCGTCCAAACAAACAACATTCGTGGAAAACATTAGTGCCTTGATTGCAATCGGCCGTAACACCTCCCCCGTTGAAATATGTAAATTACGCTGTTTTCCAGATGTGAAATTCTTTACCGGTCCTCTACGCCACTTTATGCAGACTCCATGGCATCATCAGCAATTCCCTTATTGACGATGGAACCCCTGAACGATATGCGTAAGGCCTCTTAAAATCCGCTACTTTGCCTTAAAATAGTTTCTATTTTCAGCGTCACTGAAAAATCAAAAGGCCGTCGAACGCATCTACAAACAATTTGACCAAATCACAGCCCAATCCCCGTATGAATGGAAACTCTTGGAGCGTTGTGACAGTAAGAAGGCTTTGAAAGAGGCCCTGCAAGTACATGGATTGGGCAAGATTCGAAAAAGCTGGAAAACGAGTAAGATAAACCATGTTATTATGAAGCACTATCAGGCAGCACGGTTTACAATAAGACTTATGAGCTTGCAAAGGCACAAGAAATTTGCTCTTTATGCGCATAATGGGGCAAAAGGTAATGGCATTGACTTGACTTTTTTATTTAAAAATTGTGTATTATTTCAGTTGCGAATCATGAAGGAAGCGTTTTGGACACTGGTTCCGATGTTGAAACCGATGAAGATGAAAGCAGGGGTAAGTTGATCTTTTTTCGATAATGCATACTAATGTTAACTTCCAGATGCACCACCGCCTGTCAGTGTTGTCGATAAGAACAGCCTTCAAACCACGCAAACCACTAAAAAAGAGGGGCTATTTTCTCGTTGGCTGTCTTCCATCCAATTTGAAGAACCTTTGAACATGGTCACTACCGATATGAATGACAGCATCGGTGAGTTAACTTAGTAAATGTCAACTGACTTTGTTAACTTTATTTTTAGGTGCCACAGTTCCATTCAACGATGCCAATTTGAGCAACGTCTCAACAACTGTCAGTGATGAACCTTTAAATTCTGCTGAAACAGCAAAAGGTTTGTTTTGCTGTTTCCGTTTCTAACATAATAATTTGTTTACAAACTTCAATGTTGCAGGTTCATCGCTAGAACGACACATTCCTGAAAAGTGGAAACTGATTGATCGCTTCAATGACTTCACTACTCTCAACAAAATCCGTAAAGCTAAGAATGTACACTTTTGCCGGATCAAAAGCGAAAATGGTATCACGGAAAAGTATTACCGCTGCAACTCCTGCAAGTACAAAATGTGGAGTCGCCAAAAAGGTGACAAGTGTGTCCTCTACTACAGCGGTGAACACAATCACTCCTTTGAACAGCTGGACACTAAACAACGGAATTCCATCCCAAAGGAATCTGTACCTCTGAACGTCCCCATCGTAAGCAACCCACCCAACGTCCCCAAAGTCGTGCCAGTTGTCGTCAACCCCACCGATAAAGACGCCCAAATCATCACTGGGGTGTTGGCAGATGCTACATGCGGTTCCGCCGTCCCCAACCAGCCAAATGTTCCCGAAGTCGTGCCAATTATCGTCAACTCTGCCGATTCTGATAAACTTGTCATCACTGAGCATGTGTCCAAAGTAGACTGCGCCCCATTTAGCTGTTATAGCCTAAGTTGCCTTACGCAACTAACCGTGGAGTTTGGGCTGGAGCTCGTTATCGACAATTATATGAAAGGTCAATTTAGCCTTCGTAAAGATGATCGTCTATTGAAATTCATCATCACTGAGACTAAAATCACAGTGATATTCCGCGAATACATTGACCTAGAACACATTGAACATCTTCCGTCGACGAATTGGGGCCAGTTTTTGACTGATATTCGTCGAAAATGTTCCAATGTTTTTGTGAATTGACTATCCTGCTATACCTTATTTATCTGATGTCCCCATTTTCTTGCATATTTTTTCTATTTTTAATACGTATACAAAAACGTGTAATCACTCAATAAAATATCTGCTTTATAAACACTTTGGATCAATTTGCTCTGTTATTGATTTGATTTAATCAACATTGAAAGAATGTCAGCGTTGCACAGTCTGTTGCGTTGGCAGTTGTTGCAGTTCAGGTCGTGGAAGACGGGCAGTGTTCAGCGCCCTAAACCACCTTTTTGAACAAGTACAATAAAACTTGTTGACTCACCAATACAAAATAGCAGCAATAATGGGCGCAGTGATAAACGCAAAAAAGTATAAATAAAACAGCCTCCAAACACGGTCTTGCATCAGAAATATCGATGAAACAACATTGTTTGCCAAAAGTCGAGCGAGGTTACCACTCTGTCCAATGGATTGCATGGAAATGAAGGCAGTCGTGCTTCGGACAAAACCCGTGGTGATGGCGACAGTTGATAATGGCAGGTTTGTCGAGGTTAGAAGGAAAACTGTTATTAAAATGGCAGTTTGGACAGCTTCCAATAGGTAGATCTACAAAAGTTGCAACTACAGTAATCCGAATTTGTGATTTGTGAGAACTGACTTGAAATCGACTAGCGTAGTGAACATACTCCCCAGCTTCAGGTGGTGGATACTCATTGACAAGTTCGATAATTCCGAGCGATGAAAACGCATCCATAAAAGCACTATTCTTTAGAACGCCTCGAACTAAAAGCGCCCCGAAAAAAGCTCCAAAGCACTGTACGAAAATTACAGATACACCGACGAGGAATCGTATATTGAAGGTCATCATGGCGCCAAGTGTAGTTGCTGAAAATAGATTCATTGTCATGGAAACTCAAATGGTTGAGTTTTAAAATTCAGCTTACCAGGATTGAAATGTAGCCCTTTGAAGGGTCCTAAAGCTGCTATCAACGCGGCTAAAAGGATACCATCGAAAATGGCGATTGAGATTCGCGCTGTTGATGAATTGCCAGCTAAGCCTAATAGGTCTGATAGAAACACATAGACTATCATGCCAATGAATTCAGACACACTTGGCATCACAAAAACCATCAGGGGGTCAGTATAATCCAAGTTTGATGTTACTGTAGGCTGATTCGACGTAAACTGTACCATTGCAGGGGTCGATGATGAAGCCTGTTCAGAATACTGGGTCGAAACATGGACAGTAGCGTTTTGTGATGGATGAATCTTGTCATTATGGGGTGCCATGTTGACCCCGTCGATAGATAGCTCTTCGACTGGCCGGAACTTGGGTTCTGAAGGTTTGGAAGACATTGAAACAGCCCCAAATGACAAATCTAACAATACCCAAATCCGCGAAGCCGCTCAAGATCTCTTTTATACCCCAAAATCCGCCATAAAACAACAAGGACCCCGAAAAACAGCCATTCAACTTCACCAATTCAAAGAATGGGGCGATTATTGGAAAAACAACGGAACCATGTCAATCAAACCCCTGCCGCAAAGGATGAAAAACATGAAAATAAGCCCATTAAGCATGTCATGGCATGTCAAGCTAAGCCGATTCCAAAATTTAAGTAAAGTCCGTCCGTTCCGACAGACAAGGTAGAATGCATGCAATGGCAACTGAGAGACGCACCATGGCAACACGTCCCAACAACAACATTGCCATGGGGCGTCACAGTCACAATATGGGCGCGATGCGAGTAGCCCCTCAAGGCACGGGGTACTTATTTGGAACATAAAAAGGTTGGGAAGTCCACCATTTGAGGTGGACACCGGAAAATGAAGCGAGCTTTGGTCATTTTGGTCGCAATTTCATGAATGTATTGCGCAATTTTATGAATTTCGGATTTGAAGACTTGAAAAACGTGCAATATTAAAATTTTCATGAAATCGAAAAATAAATTGAGTAATAAAAACGGTTAATTAACGAAAAAATGTAAGACAGAATGTAATAAGGTATGTTCAGCACCCCAAATATCAGATCGAAAAAGGCACCTTTCACTGTGTCTCACTGGTCAGCGATTTTGAAAGAGATCGGCTGTGTCGTCACAACACAATTACAAACTTGGAGCAAATGTACGAATTGTGGTTGAGCCCTTCAGAAACAGCGGATAACCTGTGAACATCTATGAGCTTTGACATGTCATACACAAAAAAGGATGTGTCAAATAGTTTCACTATACGTCTCTTGGTACATTGCCAGTTGCGGACTGTTGGTGCATTTCGGCTGCATTTCGAAACGATCGATACCTCGATTGATTTTTTCGCACACACAGGCCTGACAGCCCGCGACACCGACTGGAATGTCCTCCGATGGCAGATATGAAAATTGGCGGGAACTTTGTTTGCGTTTTCCTTTGTCTCGTTCCACCACGTTTTAGACACTTGTGGATTATCCTTCTCCTTTTCTTTCTGCTGTATCGTTGTCAACATAGTAATGACTATTATTTCGTGCCACATCCGATCGTTCTCGTGGATAATACTTTTTGTTTTAACTTTGTCGTTTTTCAGGGTTTCGTGGTGCCACTGCCCTGTCAATACCATCGACAGAAGCACTTTTTGCCCGCTCCCGAGTGGTTTCATCACCTACGGATCGAACTTGATTCTGCAAAACATTGGTAAGTCGATTTTAGGAACTTTTCGGGGGTTGAACGTTACTTTTCAGCCTGTACCAACATGCCGTTCCCACTTCCCCCTCAAAGCCAGGCTGAAAAGGAGCAACGATTAAAGCGACTTCCTTCTGGTCCCCTCCCAGAGCCCAAGGGTTACACTCTGGTTGGTACCTACGATGTCAAGACCCAAGATATGCATGCCATCTGCCGTTCCAAAGGTGTTACTTGCAAACACACCGATTACACAGTTTCAGCGTACGAACGTTCTTATCAATGCAAGAACAAAGGCTGCACCTACCGTATGAAGTCCATTCAGAATGCTGAACGTGGTGCTCTGTACGAGAAGGGACAGCATAACCATGGTGAACGTGGAAAGCGCGTCAACGGTACACTTTTATCAATTACTCTTACTCTTTTTGATATATTTCTTTTTAGAGTCAGCCACAATCACTTCTAACGTGCCTGCCCCTTCGAAAACGCCCCGACAGCCTATTTCTCAAGGTAGTTTTCCGTCTTCTGTCACTTTTGCCTGTTTTCATTGCTGATTTTACAGGAGTTGGACAACGTCAAAAGCAAAAGGGCGTTAAAACGTGGAAGAACCCAAGCCAGGCTGCTAAGGAGGAGCGGTTGAAGAGCCTTCCTTCTGGTTTTCCCAGGAAGCCCTGGGATAAAGAATACGTTCTGATCGGTACCTACGACGTCAATACCGTTGACCTGCATGCTATCTGCCTCGGCAAGGGTGTATATTGTTACCAGACCGCTTACACCGCCATGTCATACGACCGTTACTACCGATGCAAAGTTAAAAACTGCACTTATCGCGTGACATCTATTCAGAATTCTGAACAAGGTGTTGTTTATACGAAAGGGCAGCACAATCATGTTGAACGTGGAAACCTCGTCAACGGTACCGTTTTATCAATTTTGTTGTTTTTTATACATTTTTGCTTTTTCAGGCGTAGCCACAATCGCTTCTAACGTGCCTGCTTCTTCAAAGGCGCGCCGACAGCCGATTACCCGAGGTAGTTTTCAAATTTTGGCAACTTTTACTGGTTTTCATTGCTAATTTTTCAGGAATTGGACAACGTCAAAAGCAAAAGTCCGTCAAAAAGTGGAAGATTCGGACGCTTTTCAAGAACTTTGAAGCTTTGGTCAATCACTTGATGGCCAATGGTGTTACACCTTACCGTCAGCCCTCTTTCAAAAACGGTAAAATCAAGCGAATCTATCGTTGTCGACACTGCAATTACGTCGCGCTGAGCCTCCGTGGAGACAATCCGTTCAAAAAGTGTGTGCTTTTTGAGACCCGCAAGCATCGTCACAAGACCACCCCGGTGTCCCCTGACGCTCTTCATCTCTACCTGGAAGAACCCGATCCCCTTCCTCGTCGTCTCCCGCCTGGCACCGTTATCACAATTGATTCCGATGACGAATGCGCTGATGGTGGTGAGGGCAATGAAGATGCGATGGACACTGCCCCGACGGCTATTGACCACGCGGATTCGCATGTTACTGCCACGCCTGCTGTCAAACGCTGCAACGCGCCACTTGTTGATTACCCGGACTCTGACGATGAGATGGAAACGGATTCGCATGTCACTGACAAGACCGCTGCTACCACCGCACCCAAGAGTGTTAAAAAGGCTACCGTAGCTGCTCCTGCCGGTCGCGTTGCTGAGATTGTCACCGCTGAAGAGAACAAAATCATCACTTCTATCGACGCCTTGTGTCAGTTGTTCCAGTACAGGGCTAAAGTCGCGAACCTAAACGCTACAACAGAAGCACGTCAAAACACCGTTAACGCCAGTCACGATTTGATTCGTGAAGCTTTTGGGGACATTGACCCCAGTTTCAAGGGCTACGAGGATCTCAAAAAGATGATTTACAAGGTTATCCCCGATGCTCCGAAGCCACCGCGCCGTCGGAAGCAGGATCGTCCGATGAAGGTCGAATGCATTCCAGCTCATGGAGCACTCTCTGTCTGGATGGCTCGTAAGTTTGGTTCTTTGATTGATAAATGCCATATTGAACTGACTCGTTACAGGTCTTCGTCGCCTTCAAAACGCTGTCGATGAATTCGTCAACCAGACACGGGAAGAACGCCACCAACGCAAACAAAATCCTACTTCATCGACCCGTTTGTAAAGTTCGGGTGTTCATTTTTCGGTAACTGTATTCACAGCCGTCTGCTACGGTTTTTGTATCCCTTTGCATGTTTTTGATTGATTTTGGTTTGTATGATCACTATGCATTGTTTATTATTACGTTTGGTAACTTTGTTTTTTTTATATAAATTTTGTTTTCGTTCATTTTTTAAGTTTAAATTGACCTTTTTTGGGCGATTCTCATAATTACCATCTCCAGCAATGTTGCATGATTTAAAAAAACCGCCAAACAGACAAATAAAATTCTATTGCAGTACGACCGATGGCTAATTCGGTTCAAAAGTCACAGACAAAACCGTCAATAAACAAAGGCAGTTTGAAGCAGTCGCACTTCAGATATTTACAACGCTTCCGCAAAAGACACATTAGCACCGGAAACTAAGTTGTTCGCGGTCTTTGGCAGTAACGAACTAGTCATCGCTATCGTAAGCACCCCTCCCAATCGAAAAATGCATATCGCTCTTCACCGATTTCAGAAAAAAACTTTTACCACTGTATCTGTCGTCAATTAAAACCACACGTGTCTTTGTTTTGATCAAAAAATCAACAACCTGCAATTCATTGTTTTTTATTCGCGACTGAAATGACGTGCTTTCGTACAATTAGCTTTTTATACCTCCTTTTAGGCTAAACAAACATGCCTTCTATCACCCAGAAGGAAAGGGAACAACGGTTTAGAAACATGCCCACTGGCCCCCTTCCGTGGCCTAAAGATTATGTTCTAATCGATAATTACGATGCTAATGCCGATGATATGGATGCCATTTGCCTTGCCCGTGGTGTCGCTCGTTGGAACTCCGAATATACTGATCTGGCGTACAGACGTTTCTACAAGTGTACGTACAGAAACTGTAACTACCGTATACTGTCTTATCAGAATGCTGAACGAGGTGTTTTATACGAGAAATGGCAGCACAATCATGGTCAGTCGGTTAAGCGCGGCAACGGTCACTTTTTACGCTTCTTTACAATCACAAAATATGTGTAAGTGCAATAATAACTACTTTTAGGGCTTAGTACTGATGTCAGCGAAAACTCTGATATCCGAAATTCAACAATAACTCGGATATCTGACAAACAATTCGATAGAATTGCCGCCAAATCCCAGTACAAATTGAATCTTTTGGATCGTTATGACGATTGGAGACCGATGATAATGGCACTCAAACTAAGAGGGATCAGTAATCCCGAAAAAAGCTGCAAAACCTGCAGATGGTGTGGTGTGGTGCGAAAATACTATCACGGAGGAGGGTTCCAAGTCAAATTCATGAGTTTACAAAAGAACGATCGATTTGTCCTGTATGAAGTGAAAGGGATCAAGCACTACGGTAGGTACTTTAAATCGACGCAGTTTGTGATTTTCTCTTTTTAGCTTCCGTTAATGATGAAAGTGTTTCGGATAGTGTTGCAAAAGTTGATACGGATGAAAGCAGGGGTGGGTCAAATTTTTCAAGATGACAAACTGATTTTAGTATTACAGATGTGACCCCTTCCATTGCTGAGGCTGCTGCACTTGGTGACACCAGTGTTCCCAATTTTGAAAACACTACAGAAAATGGGCCTTTTGATGTTTGGTTAGAATCGATTGAAAACGATGCTAGAAATGCTCATACTGATGACAGCATAGGTGGGTAAATGTGCTTCTTCAGCTGACGTGTTAGAGGAAGTTTTATAGATGCAGCAGTTTATGTTGTCGAGACACGCGGTATTCAAGAGGTCACACTTGCCGTTAATAATCATTTGCTAGAATCATACGTCCCCGAAAAATGGAAGCTGATGGGTCGCTACAATGATTTCAATACCTTGAATGAAGTCCGTAAAGCTAAGGATGTGCGCTGCTGTCGGATGGAGGTCAAAGACGGCATCACGGAAAAGTATTACCGATGTTATTCCTGCAATTACAAAATGTGGAGTCGCGAAAGAGGTGACAAGTGTGTCCTCTACTACAGTGGGGAGCACAATCACCCATTTGAGCAGCTGGACGTCAAACCAACGATCCATCTCACAACTGATGCCGTAACTTCCAACATTGCCAATCCATCTATCCCACCCAAAGTCGTGCCAATCATTGTCAACCCTGCCGATCCCGACACCCACATCATCAATGGAGCACTGGCTATTGTGAAATGTGCACCCTTCAGTTGTTACAGCTTGAGTTGCCTGACCCAAATTGCCGTCGAGTTTGGATTGCAACTCATCCTTGACGACTTCAACCAAGGCCAGTTTTCGCTGCGAAAAGATAACTGTTTGATAAAGTTCATCATCTGCGAAGCTGCAATTACAATTAATTTCCGTGAAGGCGCTGATTTGGAACACAGTGAATCTCGTGCGTTGACGGATTGGGGTCATTTTTTGGCTATTATTCATAAAAAATGCACCAATTTTCTTTAAGAATTAAGTTTTTGTGGCTGTTTTGATAAAGTTACATGTTTCTTGTACTTTGCATTAATGTTATATATTTCGAAAATGAAAGATAAATGTTTGGTTTATGCTTGAGTTTTCGGGGAAGCTTGAAAAACGCTGCAGAATCTAATTTTGAGCTTTCAAAAAGAACCGTCAAACAAACAAAGATTTGTTCCCGATAAGATCGACAATTAGGAAACAACACCCCGGTCAAAGGGCATAACCAAAATCGGCAATAAACAAAGGCAGTTTGAGGCAGTCGCACTTTAGACATTTACAATTCGTCCGCAAAAGAAACTAGCATCGGAAACGATAAAGGAATAGTTTTGTTGTCTTTCGCGGTAACGAACCAATCATCGGCAATTTGCGATTCCTTCCAATGGAAAAAGCAAATTACTCTTCACCGATTGGAAAAAAATCTTGTTATTTATTGTTGTTATTCTTTTCTGCCGCCGACGTTTGCGTTAACGTTTTGGCCGCCGATAATACCGACGATCTGTTTTTTAGTTGCCGTGTTGTGAGCCGATTTCATTTTAGCCGCAGACAGAGTATCATAGGATAAAGTTTTAATACCGATGCATCAGATGTTTTTAAATTAGCTTAAAAATCTGGGGTATAGCCGTGGGCGGTCAAAACATCGCGATCGAATTAAAGCACCATACCCTTCGACTTATGACCATCTATTTTTAGGCTTTACCAACATGCCCACTCGTAGTCAGCTTGAAGCTGACAGAGAGCGACGTTTGAAAACTCTTCCTGTGGGGTCCCTCCCGAAACCAAAGGGTGAAGGTTTTGTTCTAACTGATACCTATTACGATGTCAGTATCGTGGATCTGCGTGCCATCTGCCTTGCCAAAGGTGTTTATTGTTACCAAACCGATTACACCGCCTCGTCGTATGACCGTTGCTATCGATGCAAGGATGAAAACTGTGATTATCACGTGACATCTGTTCAGAATTCTAAGCAAGGTGATGTGTACGAAAAAGGGCAGCACAATCATAGTGAACCAGCGCAGATAAACGGTAACTTTTTACTGTCGATTTTTTCTTTTTTGTTATCTTTATTTTTCGTGACATACAAGTTTATGTTAAAAATAATAAATTTCAGTGCCACAAAACATCTCAATGTCTGACCAAATCCCCATTTACAAACGCTTCGACAAAATTGTGGCCCAATCCCCGTACAAATTAGATGTTCTGGGTTATTACAATGACAATAAACTCATGATGAATGACTTGCAGATGCGACTGTTCAGGAATCCCGAAAGACACTGCAAAAAAAGAAAACGGTATGGTGTCGAACGAAAATACTATTATGGAGGAGGATTCCAAGTCAAATTTATGAGTTTGGGAATGGACAAGCGATTCGCGCTGTATGAAGTTAAGGGGATGAAGCATAACGGTAGGCGTGATACCGATCGGAGAATTAGTGGGTTTGTTTTTTTAGTGTTTCAAATTGATAAGAGTTTTACAGATGTGCCCGCTGCCCTTGGCGACACAAGTATTTGCAACCTTAAGAACACTACAGCAGATGGGCCTTATGCGCGTTGGTTAGAATCAATTGAAAACGACGCTATCAACGAGCATATTGATGAAAGCAAGAGTGAGTTAACGGGGTTATCTGCTGACTTTCATGACACAAGTTTTACAGATAAAGCTGCCTCAGTTGGCAATGTCCAGAAGCGCGACATTCCAGAGGTCACACTTGCCGTTGATAACCCCTTGCTAGAATCACACGTCCCTGAAAAGTGGAAACTAATGGGTCGCTACACTGACTTCACGACTCTCGATGAAATCCGTAAAACCAAGAATGTGCGCTGTTGCCGAATGGAAGTAAAAAACGGCATTACGGAAAAGTATTACCGATGTTACGCCTGCAATTACAAAATGTGGAGTCGCCAAAGAGGTGACAAGTGTGTCCTCTACTACAGCGGTGAACACAATCACCCCTTTGAGCAGCTGGACGTCAAACCAACGATTCATCTCACAACTGATGCCGTAACTTTTGGCGTCTCCATCCCACCCAAAGTCGTGCCGATCATCGTCGACCCCATCGATCCCGACACCCACATAATCAATGGGGCGCTGGCTAACGTGAAATGCGCTCCATTTAGCTGCTACAGCTTAAGTTGCTTGACCCAAATCGCCGTTGAATTCGGCCTGCAGCTCATCCTCGACGACTTTAACCAGAGCCAATTTTCTCTTCAAAAAGATGACTGTTTGATTAGGTTTGTCATCAGCGAAGCCGATATCACGATCATATTTCGAGAAGGCGCCGATCTTGCGCATAGTGAATCGCGTGCATTAATGAACTGGGGTCGGTTTTTGGCTGTTATTCGTCTAAAATGCACTAATTTCTTTAAGAATTGAGTTTAGTTTTTCATTTCTATTTCTGATATTTTTCATACGTTGTTGTTGTAGTTATTAAACTTGTTTACCAACAGAAATGTACAAATGAAGCATCAATAAAATCGAAAATAAATCAGTCTGGATCAACATTACTGCCATTGACAGAATAATTAACAACATAGTCTAGGCCAATCGCAAGTCGTGAACTCTTACGGAATTGCATTCTACATGGTTTGGGGTTTGCTTCGTAACGAGCCGAATTAAAAAACATCTTCGCCACTTGATGCTCTTCTCCTTGTAGAAAACACATATTAATGGCAGCGCAAACTGAACTTTAAACTTTAACAAGAACCGCCAAACGAACAAAAAGATTTTCTATAAAAGGTCGGCAGCTAAGTCGAAAGTCAAACGCAAAACGACATCAAACAAAGGCAGTTTAAGGGAGTGGATATTCGATCTGTCTGCGAAAAACACATTAGCATCGGGAACAGAAACGAAGTCGTTGAGATAGTCACTTTCTTTCGCAGTAATTAGTAGCTTGTTCGGCATCATTCGCGCCACCTCCACAATTGAAAAATTTAAAACTCTGTTTGCGCGTTGCGAAAAAAAACTATGACAACAAATGGTATCTGTTATCGCAATCTTTGCTATCACGTGCCGATGTTCTGATCGTGGAAAATCAACAACTTACATTATAAAGCTCCGTGGCTCTACTACTTTTTACCCGACTTTTTTCTTGCCGCCGACATTTGCACCGATGTTTTTCACCGCCTATATTTTCACCGATTTGTTTTTTCTTTGCAATTTTCTGTCGACAATTGAGTTCGCTAAAATGCCTTGGTTTTTGCAATCAGAATTCGCAAACAAATTAATATATCGCTAAAATCGTTGTGCTTTGAAAATTTATTTTTAGGTTCAACCAACATGCCTTTAAGCGATGCTGAAATTGAACGACGATTTAAGAACATGCCCTCTGGCCCCCTTCCGTGGCCAAAAGATTATGTCCTAATCGATAATTACGATGCCAATACCAATAAAATGGATGCCATATGCCTTGCCCGTGGTGTTGCTCGTTGGAACTCCCAATTTACTGATCTGGCGTACAGACGTTTCTACAAGTGTACATACAGAAACTGTAATTACCGTATACTGTCTTATCAGAATGCTGAACGAGGTGCTATATATGAAAAATGGCAGCACAATCATGTCCAGTCCGTGAGACG
Organism: Panagrellus sp. LJ2284; assembly: GCA_024447225.1. Classification (NCBI taxonomy): domain Eukaryota; kingdom Metazoa; phylum Nematoda; class Chromadorea; order Rhabditida; family Panagrolaimidae; genus Panagrellus; species Panagrellus sp. LJ2284. Next base: position 9,099,735 of record JAMRYC010000004.1, read on the forward strand.
CGACGACGGTGATGAGCATTTCGACATAGTCGTGGCCCAATCCCGGTACAAATTGAGCCTTTTGGATCGTTACAACGACAGTAAACCCATGCTCAGGGTATTGCGAAGGCGAGGAATCAGTAGGGCAGAAAAAAATTGCTCAACAAAGATGTGCCAGAACGATGTCGTGAGAAAATATTATCACGGGGCAGATTTCAACGTGAAATTTATGAGCCTACAAAGAAACGGACAATTCGCGCTGTATCAAGTTCAAGGAGAAAAAGGTAACAATATGCGCTTCTTACTGGTGCAATTTGTGAATTTCTATTTTAGCTTCGACTCGTGCTTTGGATAATGTTGACACGATTGATACGGATGGAATGGGTGTGTTCAATTGACAAAACAACTGTGTAGTTGATGTTAAATTTACAGACGTGACAGCTTCTCTTGGTGACACGAGTATTCGCAATCTCCAAAACACTACTGCGGATGGGTCATTTGCGCGTTGGTTGCAGTCGATTGATGATGAAGAAAACGATGCAATCAATAATAGCCAAGGCAAGTTGATACGATTCTTTTGTTGACTTTAATGGAAGAAACTTTGCAGAAACAGCAACCCGACGTGATGGAAACCACAAGCGCGATTATCAAAACGCAACTCCTGTGCTAGCTTTGGAAGATGTCACTACTGCCTCAACTGGAAAAGTCCAGAAGCGCGACATTCAAGAAGTCACACTTGCTGTTAACAACCCTTCGCTCGAAGTGCACGTTCCCGAAAAATGGAAGCTCGTGGGTCGCTACAATGACTTCAATGCCCTTGACGAAGTCCGTAAGTCTAAGAATGTGCGCTGCTGCCGGATGGAGGTCAAAGACGGCATCACGGAAAAGTATTACCGATGTTATTCCTGCAATTACAAAATGTGGAGTCGCCAAAGAGATGACAAGTGTGTCCTCTACTACAGCGGTGAACACAATCACCCCTTTGAGCAGCTGGACGTCAAACCAACGATCCATCTCACAACTGATGCCGTAACTTTTGGCGTCTCCATCCCACCCAAAGTCGTGCCGATCATCGTCGACCCCATCGATCCCGACACCCACATAATCAATGGGGCGCTGGCTAACGTGAAATGCGCTCCATTTAGCTGCTACAGCTTAAGTTGCTTGACTCAAATCGCTGTCGAATTTGGATTGCAACTCATCTTCGACGACTTTAACCAAGGCCAGTTTTCGTTGCAGAAAGACGACTCTTTGATTAAGTTTGTCATCAGCGAAACTGCAATTACAATTAATTTCCGTGAAGGCACCGACCTCGAGCACAGTGAATCTCGTGCATTGATGGACTGGGGTCGTTTTCTAACTGTTATTCGTCTAAAATGCACCAACTTCTTTAAGAATTGAGTTTATGGTCGTAGAACGCTAACTAGGATCTCAGCAGTTTGTGGTCCAATATCATCAAGTTATTGTAAACTTTTAGCATAACATTTATCTATGTCTGCGAAAAACACATCAATGTTGTTTCATGTCAGTGAACTAAATATACTTCAAGGATAAAACCTTGTAATGCCTTTTTGTATTATACTTGAGAAAACAAGACGCAAAGTTGATCGAAAAGTTTCTACGTTACACATATTGTGGTTTAAATTTTTAAGTCGAAACGAAAAGACGTAAAAATTAAATAAGAAATAAAATAGAAAAGTGTAAAAACCATTTTATTTTTTATGCTGTAAAATTTCTCTTTGCAAAAAAAATTTGCAAGATTTAAAATTAAACAATAAGGTTTGTTTATACAATTGTAAAAATCATATGACGCTATTTTGCAGAAATATGTGAAAATTCTCTTACTGATGTATTGGTTACTGTGTAAAACAGGAGTTATCAAACGGTATAAATGCTTTCAACGAAAGGTGCAATATCGTACCTAATTGTGCGAACGGTTGGGTGACATGTCGCCCCGTTCGATGATGCCCCGGTGTAGAAAGGGTGAACTGTGCGTAGCGGGGCATCATGTCATCCAACCGTGCAAACTGTTCTTCTTGTCTTCTTTGTCTATTAGTTTAGTTTAAGAATTAAAATTATTGATATTTTTAAAAAGATCAACGAATCTATTCCAACTGACGTTGAGTCTGGAATGAGGAAAATGTTCGAAAGTGTAACTTTCTAAATTTAAAGTTCGCAAACGCCGTAAATGCTATGTGTCTACGCAATATTGTTTCCTAAAAATGTCAATTTTTGATATAAAAATCATGAATCAGATCCTTTAGTGATTAGACAGGAGGCTTATTTAAGACATTGTAGAATATGAATGCACATTCTGTGCATTTTGAATAAGTTGTGTATCTCTTGTGTTCATTAATGATGTACAGTATGATATGCCTGCTTGAAAGGCGTTAAAAATGATGTCATTTACGTTTTTTGTAATGTTTTCACTTAATTTGTGCCTCAAATCGTCACATGATTAAAAAAAAGTTGATTTATGTCCTTCAAAACCACTCGGACCACCCTGCAACTTATCATGAGTACGACCTGATCTTCATAAACACGCGAATGTTTACGTCCAAAATTTTCGAGTTCAGTCCCCGTCTATGTGCAACTTCACTTTTACGAATTTTGATTAAGTTTTTAAAAACACAAGTTTCAGGAAGTTGTTTACCACCACTATCATTTGAACCTTTATACTGTCGCAAAAACTGCCCCCGGAACGTCGGAATTCACGTATTGCATAGTTTTCGTGTGGTCCAACAACATTCGCATAATCAGCTTATCAGTGTTGATTTGCGACTAAATTATTACGGCATAAAAAGTAATTTATGCGTTAAAGTTATAACACATTCAAAGCAGGATCTCTGTTTCAGCCATTTATAAGGACCTCAGATCAGTCTGGGGGCAATCGGTTTAGCGAGGATTCAAAATGATGAAATTCGGCGGTGGAACGGACTGGACGTCGATTTACGTCGCGACTAGTTTGACCTTTATCACGGCGGTCCAATTTTCGCTTTATGTTGCGTCGTTGTGGCCGTTTTTGCAAATTGTGAGGAGTTTAAAGAAGTTTAATCTTAATGAAAAAAGTCGTTAATTAGGTGGATCATACCGCGACAGAAACATTCTTCGGGCTGATAATCAGTTGCTACAGCTTAGGCCAGATCTTGGCAAGCCCACTGGTCGGATATTGGAGCAATAGGGTCAGAAGCAGTGTGGGGCCGTTGTATATGGGTCTCGCTTTGATGCTGATTGGCAACATTATCTACTTTTTTACGCCGATTTTGCCGATTCCGGGAAAGAAGTACATTATTTTGGTTTCTAGGGTCATTACTGGGGTTGGATCAGGTAAGGCCACCATAGCCATAGCTAGAGCTAACAAAAAACCATTTTCAGCCAATGGCAGCCTACTCAAAGCCTACGCCTCAACAGCATCTACTGGACGCGATCGATCAAAAGCCATAGCTTACGTCACCGGAGGCCTAGCACTCGGCTCCACCATTGGCCCTGCTTTCCAGCTTCTTTTCACACCTCTTGGTGCCACTGGTTTGACAATTACATCCAACTTCCGGATCAACATCTATACAGCTCCAGCACTTTGTGGAATCCTTATCAATTTGATAGGAATTTTCTTGGTTAAGAAATATTTTATTGAAAACGATGTTGGAATCGTTCGAAAAGTTGACAAAGTAGGCTTTTTGCGACATTAAACCCAAAGCAAATGCCGTTTTCAGGAAAAACACGGCGAAGAGCTTCCACCATACGACAAATTTGCTCTCCTCGTATGTTACATGATTCGATTCATGCAAAAGTTTGTCAGCTCAAACATTGAATCCCTTGGAACGCCTCTGGCCATGACGATGTTCGCGTGGGACAGACAAACTGTAATCAGAAACGTGGCAATTGTGCAAGCAGTACAAGCTTTAGTCAACCTTTCAGTTTACTTGGGATACATTAAGTTCAACCTTGGACGGGTATTCAACAGTAGATGCGTACTATATGCTTCTATTAGTGGTCTATTTTTATGGCATTTGGTAACTTATTCGTGGCCGTTTTTAACGGGGACTATGGTGACATACAATAATCAGGGTAGATTATTTGGTTGGTAATTGTCATTTTGCATGGTTTCTTTGCAGACAAAATAGCGGCAAATGGCACAGAACTTGTCGGTTGTAACGTGGATTACTTCAATTGGTGCCTCGATATCAGTCCCATCAATGCCATTGTCTTCTACACTGCTTGTGTTATCATATTAGGAATGTGTACCCCCAATATTAACATTACTTTGAATACTTTGTTTTCGAAAATTATCGGTCCACGCCCTCAGGCGTGTCAACAGGGCTGGTTGCAGGTCTCGGCGGGGGCGGGACGATTTGTTGGACCTGTCATTGTTAGGTTTGTCGACTCTTTTTACTGACTTTATTATTATTAGTTAAAGATTTCAGTAATCTTTACACAGAATTCGGTCCTCGGTGGGTCTGGAATGCCGAATTAGCCGTGGTCGCAGTGACTTTGGCATTGTGTGTTCTGTTCCGGCAGCGAATGGTTCCCCTATCCGTGCCTGGTGTGTTCGCCGACTTCCAGGACCAGGACGATCCCGATCTCAATGAAAAGAAACGCCGAAATGAAAAGAAGCTCAGCAAGTTTTGACTTGAATATGGGTAGAATCAAACACTGTATACTGTTACGATATAAAAATGCACTTCATAGATCGATCACAAAACAAAAAATCAAAAAATTACATCAAATTAGTTACTTTTTTTTACGGCGTAAGTTTGTCAAACTTCTACTTTATCAATACCGCCGAAAAGTGCTCATTTGGAGTGTCTAACGCCATTATCAGCGTATGATGACCAGACGATGTGTTAGTAACACCACAGATCGCATAAAAGTAACCACATAAATTCCAATTTGATTCTTTAATGCAGTCATCATTATACACCCCCACAGCCACGTCTTCTGACGTGGTTAACACTAGATAGACGTTGTCACTTCACGTGTTCTATCTCTATACACGGTACCGTATGACGTTAAAGAAAAACGCAATAACATAAAACAGAAGAAACATTATGATAGCAAGATGAGGTGTTAAGAGTCCAATTAATGCATCTAATAAAAGACACCACCCTTAAGTGTCTTCATGTGCAATTTGTATGTTTGTAAAATTCAAGTTTTAAATAGTGGTTTTCTTCAATACCGATTGATACTTTCGAATTGACCTCTGGCCTGTGGAATGAAGAAAATGTGTGTCTATTTCTCTGAATTTAAAGTTCATTGAAACCGTGAATTTTGCGTGTCTACAATATAATGCGAACTGAAAGTGTTAAGCTTGGTAAAAAAAGACTATGAATCAGATCCAGTGCCTAGACAAAAAAACTATATTTAAGACATTTGTAGAACAAGAATGCACATTCTGTGCATTTAGCCTGATTTGCGTTGTTTGTATGTTATAGCAATCAATTTACAGTATGCAAAAGACCCGTTTAAACTACATTAATTATGATATAATTTCAAACGAAAGTTTCAGGAAGTTGTTTATCACTACTACCCATTGCACCTTTCTACTGTCACAAAAACTGACCCGGGAACGCCGAAATTGACGCATCACAGAGTTTTTGTGTGGTCCTACGACATTCGCATAATCTGCTTATCAGTGTCGACATTCTAAATCTTCGAATTGCAACAAAAAAGTAATTTATGCGTGAGGACTACAAAACATTCACTTTCATCATCCTGTTTTAACCCTTTATAAGCACATTTGCTTGGTTTGGGAGAACTGGCATTTCGGCAATATGAAAGTTAGTGATCATGGAAGTAGCAAGGGAACTGATTGGCCATCCATTTATGTTGCAACTGGTCTAACTTTTATCACAGCCGTTCAATTTTCAATTTTCGTTGCGTCATTGTGGCCTTTCTTACAAATTGTAAGATTTTTGGCGTTTTTGAGCAAATTTATAAAAACTATTTGTCGTTTAGGTGGATTCAACAGCGACAGAAACATTCTTCGGAGTCATAATTAGCATCTACAGCTTGGGTCAGATCTTGGCAAGCCCATTGGTCGGATATTGGAGCAACAAAGTCAAAAGCAGTGTGCAGCCGCTGTATATGGGATTGGTTTTGATGCTTGTTGGCAACTTGGTATATCTGTTTATTCCTATCATTCCTATTCCGGGTAAAAAGTGGATCTTTTTGATTTCTAGAGTGATTACTGGTGTTGGATCAGGCAAGCTATTCAAAACTGGCATTAAAGATTAGCAAAAGACAGCTTTTAGCCAACAGCAGTCTCCTGAAAGCTTACGCGGCAACAGCATCCACCGGACGCGATCGATCGAAAGCAATTTCATACGTCACCGGAGGCCTGGCACTTGGATCTACTGTAGGATATGGCACTCAGTTACTGTTCACACCACTCGGCGCCACTGGATTGCAAATTTCATCAAATTTTGGGATCAACATCTACACAGCCCCAGCATTGTACGCGGCACTTTTGAATGTTCTTGGTATTTTCTTGGTTAAGAAATATTTTATCGAAAACGATGTTGGAATTGTCAAAAAGGCCGACAGAGTGAGTATTTTCAAACTGCTTGCTTTAAATTTAGCGTCTCTTTGATAGGAAAAACACGGCGACCTTCCACCATTTGACAAACTAGCCCTACTTGTTTGTTACATGATTCGATTTATGCAAAAATTCGTCAGTGCCAACATTGAATCACTTGGAACCCCTCTGGCTATGACTATGTTTGCGTGGAATCGGGAAAGTGTAATTCGAAATCTTGGAATTGTCCAAACAGTACAAGCAACAGTGCATCTGATAGTCTATTTGGGTTACATAAAGTTTAACCTTGGCAGAGTTTTTAACAGTAGACAAGTACTGTATGCTTCTATTAGTGGGCTTTTGTTGTTTCATTTGGTTACGTATTCATGGCCGTTCTTTTCGGGGACTATGGTCACGTACAACAATGAAGGTAAGATAAGCTTTTGCAGTGGAAAGGTAATACAAAAACTGTAACAGATGTTAAACTGGCAAATGGAACTGAACTTGTTGGTTGCAACACTGACAATTTTGACTGGTGTCTCGACATCCCTCCAATCAATGCTATTGTGTTCTACACTGCATGTGTCGTCTTCATCGGCATGTGTACCCCTAATATCAACATAACTTTGAACACTTTGTTTTCAAAAATCATCGGTCCACGCCCTCAGGCAGCTCAACAGGGCTGGTTGCAAGTCTCGGCAGGAGCTGGTCGATTCGTAGGGCCTGTCATTGTTAGGTTTGTCTCAAAAATTCTTATGTCAATGCATAAATTTACAACTGTTTCAGTTATCTTTACACATCATTCGGTCCACGTTGGGTATGGAACGCAGTATTAGCCATCGTCGCAGCGACGTTAGCCTTATGCGTTGTATTCCGTCGTCGAATGGTCCCTCTCATCGTGCCTGATGTCTTTGCCGAGTTCCAGGACCAAGACGATCCCGATCTCAAGCGCCGGAATAAAGCGAAGCTCAACAAATGTTGATAACTGTACTTGTGTTATTATCATCATGATGTCGAATAAAAGTATCAACTTGGATTGCATAATGCAAATCAATTACAAACTCAATCCCACAGTACTATTAAATAACAATTATTATTATTAATGCGCATATACAAACAAAAACACAAGTTATTAAAAACAATTAAAAGCACCCTTCAAATGTAAATACGCGGGAACAGCCCAAAAGTACGTACACATCTGTCCTTGATCTGGATAACAACATACGGCCACACATTCGGCGGCAAAGTTTCACAATCCAGATATTGGTTGTCACGGTAGAACTTGATTCTGAGCGAGTTATTCGTTTTGATTCGGAACGTCAAAAGTCTGTTGCCCTTGTAGAAACTGAAGGCGCCAGTATTCTCGTCGTCGAGGCGGAAATTCAATTTAAGCTCGTACGCAAGCATCATCAGGTTGGAAGTGTGCACCACCGACAAGGGTCCATACTTGATCGCTTCATTGAAGACGTTGGACACAACGGCGACGTTATTGATAGGCTCGGGGGTTACAGGGCGAGGTTGTTCATCGACTTCTTCGCGGGGTTCTGCTTTGACATGGATTTGGATGGACATCGGAACGGCGGGATTGGTGGCACCGTGATCTTCAATAGGGAAGTTGACCGGGACGGAAGAAGCGGCTATGTCGTTCCGAGGTTGACTGTTGTTGGCCAGCTGCATTGGAATCGGAACTTCAACTTTGGGTTGCGCCATTGGAACAACATCGTTAGACTGGGCGATCAGAACTCCATCAGCAGGCTCTTCTTTGACAACCTGGGCCATCGAAACACCATCGGTAGGTCGCGCCATCGGAACACCATTGTCGTTTTCCAACGTCGGAGCCCGGAAATCGACTTCGCCTGAAACAAAGCACTTGTTATCATTCATAATCCAAATCTATCAATCGCTACTTACCAGAATCAACTATCGGCGAGCTCGTCGAATTCGTTCCAGTATAAGCGTCAAACATGGATTCCGATCGTCTTCCAGCATGGGCCGCGCTCTGGTCGTGGAATGGAGTCGCTGGCGACGGCGCCTTGGATCGGGCCCGTTTCGGAAGCTCATTCTGCTCATGTTGGGTGACATCATGTGGGCCAAGTCCGTAGAGAGCAAACTGCTTGCCCCTCGCCTTCGTCATCATCTGGTAGGGACACGATGGACACTTGTAGTGTTTGATTTCCACGCCGCGATCATTGGTTTCCGTCCGAACAGTGGGGAGAACACCGTAAGCCTTCCACGCGAGAACCATTTCTTTAGAGTTGGTGAAGCGTCCGACGACATGCCATTTACGTTCGGAAGCGGTGGCCGTAGAGTTGTTGTTGATGGGTTGCGGCGCTGAAATTGTTATATAAGATCATGAAATGTGATTGAAAAGAAACTTACGACCACCAGAAGCCATGATTCCATAAGTAATGTTGGTTGTACGAGGTGCCGTCGTCGAAGTTTTGCCAGCTTCAGAGATCTGTGCGCCACGAGTTTCAGCCAACTTATCGTCCAACGGCGGCGTTCCTGAAAACCAGAAAAGCGTTTTGTTTAGTTGTAAAAAGAAAAAAAGCAAAAACGAAACTGACCGGTAGTTTCAGGAAGACGTGCGCAAGTGTGGACGCCAGTTGCATAAACGTTGAAAGTTTTGCCGTCGTCAAAACATTGAACTTGATAGTGGCAGTCTTTGATGCAGCAAACATAGTTCCTCTTGTTGCATCGAGGGGTGGGCTTCGGCTTCTTTCCTGGGACAACTCGCTCATCCCGGATGTGTTGGTCAGCTTCCTCAGCGCTGTGGAACGTCGCCACGAAGTGTTGGCCCCTCTTTAAGCGCAGAGGAGCCAAAACGCCGTGGGGGAATGTTGTCGGTCGAGCAGCGTGCGGATCGAAGGGCGCCGAAACGGAGATGCTATGGTTGGGAGCCTGGTTGATCAACGCGAAGGCATCGTTGACAAGATCAGATCTGTTGGGGTCATCATCCATCGCGGCATCGAGGGCATCGTCGAAACTCGCCGGGGCTTCCATCATGGCGTAGTAGACATCGTGATGCGGCTGGACATTCGATTGGTCGAAGGGGTATTCATCCGGTGCCCCATAATAGTCCATGAATTCGCCGTCCAACTGCTGACCTGGATATTGTGCCTCGAGGAAGCCGTCGATAACTTCCATCGGATCATGGGGAGCAGGTGAAACGGCGATAGATCCTTCCGCTAGCCAGCCTTCATTCGGTTGAGTCTGCGACAAAACGGGAACGTGGGGAATGGCCGCGTTTTCCAGCGATGTGTAAGGACGCTTGCGGGATGGGTGTTGTTCTGGCATCGGCGGAGCATCGTCGGGATGGATGAGGGGCTCGTAATGATGAACGCCGTCGTCTGGTTGATCAGGAGCACTCGACATGGTCGTTACTAGTACCCTGAAGCAAAAAGTATATATAAATCAGTTCAAAATAGGCAGCAAAAAGGTATATCAAGGCACTGAGTACCTGTAGTTCCAATAAGAAACCACAAAAATGTCAAAAACTTTTATTATGTACACGTTATTAAACAAAAAACGAATAAAAACAAGAAAACAAAACATATTAGTGAAAGGGGATCGTATAACTACAAACAGAAACCCCTAAATGGCAGGAAGAAGCAAGTTTGACCAGAAGAAAGAGGCATAGAAGATGGTTCATTTTGATTCCGTCGAGGAAGAGGCAGGCGTGTCGGTTGAAGCCTCTGAAAACCGATCAATAAGCAACCTCAAACCCTTCAAAATATAAACTCACTGTTAATGTCTCCCATTCGAACCCATTTCACGGCATCGCTATGATCGTGCTGTCCACATTCGTAGAGTTCGCCGTACATTTTATCGGTTATCGCCAGGCTGCGATACGGGCAATCGAAAAACCGTTTCTTGTGGCACCGACCAGATCGCTTGTTGATTCCCTCGACATGATACGTATGAAAGGGTCGGGTGCCGATGGCAAGCATCTCGTTGAAGACATTGTCCGGCTTTATGGTCGAAAAGCGTTTGACGAAAGTCCATTTGGGGGACAGGCGCATGGCAACGCGCGTCAGAGGGTTGGTCCGATCGGAGCTGCCTGAAAAGACGCAGTTTAGGGAGGGTATTGATCGCTTTGAGGGTAAAAACGTACGATTGATACAGGTGAACTCGGTCGGCAGCTCGTCCTCGTCGTCCGATTCGTCTGGCTTCAGTGGGGTGGACGAAGTTGACGACTCTTCAGGCATAAATGGTGTTGAAGGAATCGACGAGGTTGGCAAGATCGGCGGCAAATATGCTTCGGAGCGGGACACCGACGGTTTGCATGTTGGTGGTGAAACGGGTTCGGGTTTGGATGGCACCGGGGCTTTGACGGGGCTGGTGGATGGAGGCTCAGGCTTTGATGGAATCGGGGCTTTGACGGGACTGACGAGTGGGGGCTCGGTCTTGATAGGTTCCGGAACGGGAACATCGACAGAGACGTCGTTTTCACCGGCGTCTTGCTTGGGTTCGACTTTTGGAATCCGTTCAAACTGACAGTCGGATGAGCCCGGGAACAGAGCCCGCCGAAACTCGGTCACATTCACATCACCGTGCCAATGCTCCAAATGTTCCAACAAACTGAAGGCGTCACGTATAGGAAGGCATAGACCGCAGTTCTGGCAGATAGCGAGGCGCTCGTCGTCGTTATGCAAGGAGTCAAAGTACTGCCAGCCCTGAAAACCGCACGTTATATATCGGCCTTCCAATCACAGCAAAACACGCTTACCGGATGTGTTTTATCGAACATCAGCAGCCCCTTTGATTCGGCGTACTCTGAAACACAAAATATCAGCAACTTTATATATAAAAGTCAATCAATAAGCGACCTACCACATGCAATTGCCTTTAAATCTGATACATCTTGATCCGGGTGGCATCCCAACACGTGCTGGACGATTTGAAGCACGTCCGCCTTCCCCAAATCGACCTTACAATGCCGGCAGTCGAAGCGTGGTTGTTCATCGTCCAGGTCGAAGCACGCGGAAACGTGTGTCCAAGCCTGAAAATGAACCACAATCATTTAGTAATCAAACGCTTAAAAAGTGAAATCTATACCGGGTGGAAAGAAGCAAGGCAGCCGGAATCAGTAAACAGATCCATTTCGGTGCAAGGGCGATCAATACAGGCAATCAAACTGCCAACAAGTTCTGTTGGTTTACGCTCGATTTCGCAAAACTTGGTCGTGCGGAAAACTGACTGACGCAACGAACGTTTCGCACGCAGACAATCGATCGAACGGTGCGCTGTTACTTCGTAAATGGACGATTGCACAGCACAAACCCGAGTCGCACGCAGCGCCGTCGGCTGTCGACCTATCTCAACACGCACTCGTTTTGGTTTTGATTGTCGTTTTGGAACTGTCTGTCGTTTTTCTGTCCTTTTGGATTTGGCTGTGTTCGATTCTTGTTGCTGGACCACACTACCAGGTGCCTATGTTGCTAATTATTGAGCATTCAAAAAGTTAAAAACGTAAATTTATTCAGTTACAAAACACCAAAACTTAACAGTAAACACCAAAAAACGAAAACATTGCAACAAAAACAAAGCGTTATAAACAAAATCTCAAAAAACTTACAACAAATATACAAAAAACATCCTTATTCAATCAGTGATCATCCGGACGACGAATCAGAAGTTGAAGAGGTACGCGACGACGAAGCGGACGTCGAGCAGGAGGAGAAGGAGTTTTCTAAAACGCCAAAGTCAATAAACCAAATTAAAAAAGTTTACAGTAACTCACCATCAAAGGGATGAGCGTGATGGCGGTACTGGAACACCTTCATCCAGTCCTTGTTGTTAACAGCAAGCATACGGTAAGGGCATTGAACCTTACCGCACTTGTAGTAACGCTTCTGGCATCCGTTCGTCCAGTATGAATGGTAAAAGATGAGGCCCTTTGGTTTCTTGAAAGCCGATAGAGGCATCTTCTTTTGGAATTTCCACTTCCGGGTCATCCTGTCGGTGACCGTATGCAGATGGAACAGCGATTGCGTCAGTTTACCTGAAATAGAACGCATAAGACGATTGATTTATAATTGAAGTTGGCAACTAACCCTTTGCCTTAGGGCCGGTACGCCGAGTTGGGTTGTATTCGCTGACATCGGATTCTCCAGACTCAGAGGATTCGGACGACATGGAAGAATGGCGAGTCGGTGAAGTCGGTGGAGCAGCAGTACCTTCGGTCGACGGCAGAGAAGGGTCTTCCTGAAGTGATGGCGGGATCAACGGAAGAGTCGAGTTGGATGGAGTTTCGATCGAAGCGGACACCATATGGGTCGACAGAGACTGGAGCGGCAGGGCAGAAACCGATGGAATGGCCGGAGCGACGGGAATAGATGGAAGCTGCGACTGCGGCAAAGCGACAGAACCCACCAGGGGCGTCGACAGAACCGCAGCCGGAGTCGTGGATGATTTTGCCTCGCCTATAAAAAAGACAATTCAATAAGTGGCTCATACAGTAGTGGAAACACCTACCGGAAACAATAAGCGCAATCCTGCTCTTATCGTCGATGGCATCGTTGTTGTTGGCCACCGGCAAGGTTCCGACACCACCATCCTCCTCCGACACTGAAATCAGTCATGTATTACAAAGGTTTACGAAAAAGAGTCCAAAAAACACTTACCCGGCTCCCGTTTTTCTTCCTTCACTTGCCGAACATTAGCGGCATTGCTGCCACCGTCCAGATCGGACACAGCGCCACGGAAATCCGTAAAGTTGGACTTCGGATGGGCCCGTTGAAGGTGCTTCAACAGCCGACCAACATCGGCGTGTATCTGGACTTTCTTGCACGCCCGGCAAGCCACATAGGATTCATTGACGGCTTCAAAGTATTTCCACCCCTGTAAAGTTAATGTAAAGCACATTGGAAAGATATTTAGAACAGAAACATCGAAACATACCGGGTGGTGCTCATCCAACTTCAGCAATTCGCGCTCTTGACCGAAGACTGAAATTTTATGAAATTATTACCATTTTTGTGAGAAATGTATGTCAACTTACATCCGGTAGCCCTCTTAAACTGGTAGCAGTCACTGCTGTCATGGACAATCATGACGTGAGCCAAGAGGGTCGACATTACTTCTCGGCGGCCATAACGTTGGGGACACGACTGGCAAGCGATGGTGCTTTGGTCGTCGACATCGAGATCGTAATGGAGCCACCCCTGAAACTTCGGATTAATAAGCTTCTGAAAATGGCGAAGAAGGTTGGAAAGTGTGAAACTAACCGGATGAGGGACTCGATTGCCAGCAGGGGAGAACATAATTGGCACTTACACCTTTCAAATTGAACAAAAACAAGTGAGAAGTGAGCCTAAACGAAGTGACAGCTCGAGTAGGGACGAAACTGTTATGAAATACGAATTGGCGAAATGGACCAAACAGATCAATCTCGCTGGCAGCGACAGATAAGACCACACGCAGCTGATTGGCCGCGTGTCCTGACAGCCGCACACATTAGCACCTGTTTCGCGCAGGCTTGAACTGTTTTCGAATACTGGTGGCTGTCATCGTGAAGAAATGCAATTGTAATTCGGCATCAAGAAGGCTTCTTCGAAGTCAGAATGAAAAACCGTTCCAATCTTTCAAAATGCCCTTTTACGTCAACCAATTTTATGCAAATTTGTCCCTCAATCCGACTCCCTGCACGAAAATGGTCCTTTATTGAATACAGGTATTCTTTCAGAAATTTTTTTCTTATCGATAGAAATCCACATGCATTTGATATGGACCTAAACAGTTTGAATATCTCTGGGCAAATACGTGATAACGTGAGCGCGTGTTTTCAAAAGACAGTAAACCGTGTTTTTTCAGCCTGCCCCAAATACCCCTCAAATTATCTGCCAGTACTGTGGCGTCGCCTTTCCTCAAAGAGATGCATTCGTGCTTTTGAATCACTTGCAAATTGTGCATTCCGACGTCGATTTCGAGCAGTTTCGAACGACAGTGCTCGGGATTGCTATGGATTTGAGGAATGGGAACCATGCCGTGAATTACAGTATGTTTTGGGGTTGCTTTTGTTCATTTGATGTGGGTTTTAAGATCTGAATGATCCATATATTAGAAATGCCGTCGATCAGGTATTGGGAACAAGTGGGAGTGCCCAGGTGGCTAAAAATGTGAAACAAGATCTCGATGAAAGCGAAGATACACCTTCGACATCGCGTTTGAGCTCTGTAAGTGTGACGACCACCGATACGAGCAACTTTTACAAGATTTCTGGTAATTCTTTAAAAACATTTACAATGTATCCATCCAAACATATTGTTTTTAGGCTCAACGACCTCCCCCAACGGCGACAAATCCACTTTCACAGCCCGGATCGACAAAAAATGGATCAACGTCGGCCATTTCACCGACCTCAAGCAAATCGACGTTGCCCGTATATCCCGCGGCGCTGCCCCTACAGCTACCTACAAAGAGAAGAAAGGCATTGTCAAACGGTATTACAAATGTAAAAACTGCAAATACTACATGATGAGCTGGCAGAATCGTGTCGAAGGCGCGCTCTATGAGTGGGGAAATCACGAAGACAGCTGTACCATTATTGCAGATATGCTGAATCCGCCGTCGAAAGATCATGTTGATAATGCATCACCGGAACTATTATCAAAAGACATTGAAAACTATGCCGAGATGATGGTAAAAGCTGGCCCGTTGAATGGGTATTCGCTATGTTGCTTGCACCAAATTGCATTCGAATTTGGTGTGGTGTTTGTTATTGAAAATGCGGAAGAGGGCACATTTCTGTTGCAACGGGATGCTGAGTTCTTGAAATTTGGATTTGAAAATGACGAAATCAAAGTATTACGGTTTGGCGAAGATGACGCAGAAGAGTGTGATTCATGGCCGGGGACCCGTTGGGGGTATTATTTGGCTGCGATAAGGAAGAAGTGTGCCATTGTTTTTGGTGGAGATTGAGGTTTTTGCTTCAAATTGTTGATGAGTTGTTATAAATGACAGATATATTAACAAATACTTCTGGTTTTAAATTGTGCTTGATTTCCTGTTTTTAGCGCTAAAATGGTTGTGTTTACTTTAATTGCTTCAGATTTTGCTTGTTTTTTCGTCTTCAAAAACAGTTGCAACCAACTGTTCCGCTTTTTCCGTTGTTTATGTGACCGTCAGTGCCAAGGGTGGACGACAGGCCGGGCCGCCTCAAGCCGGCCTGGCCCGGCCGCAGGCCGGGCCGGCTGGGCCGACGAAATAAACGATCGGGCGGCCGACGGGCCGGCCGGGCCGCAAAAAATTCACGTTAAAAGTTTTTTCGGTGCCCTTAAGAACGTGGCTTTTTGCTTTTTGGCGGCCCGATGGCGGGCCGGGCCGGTTGAGCTGCGGGCTGGGCCGGGCCGGGCTTGATTTTTAAAACGCCGGGCCGGCCGGGCCGTCGAAAAGTCGGCCCGCGTCCACCCTTGGTCAGTGCACACTGTGCCATTCAATCAATGTGGCACGCGGCCAAAAAGCGACTTCCGCCCACGCCTCCTCGATCGCGCAGCCGCCAAGTGTGACCTTTTTGCGCCTAAAAAGCTGACTCTCGGCCAACGCACCACATTTTGTCTAGTCTTGCGTCCTCTATTAACGTTCTCCACCATCCACGATGCGTATTTTCATATTTCTACTAGCCTTCGCTGCTACCGTAACCATCTCCTCTACGAGGCATACCCGCGGCTTCCAATTTGACCCCGTTGGATCGGCTGTCTACCACTTCGAAGAAGTTCTCCGCAAAAGTTCAGCCCTTTTTGGCCACTTCAAAGTACTCAAATTCGGCAGGACACCCGGAAAGCCTATTATTCGCCTCGACGAAACCCGTCGGAACGACATTAAGTACGTCATGAACGATACCCTAGCTGGCATTATGCGACATTCCGACCACTTCTACGCCACGCTGTATAATGGCTTCGAACGGCTGAAGTTCAAGTCGAGCCATGTTATTTTCGATGAAGAAGCCATCTATTTCTCGAACGTCGACAAAAAGTTAAAGTCTTACCGAAAGCGTGAAAAGTTTGCCAACAGCATGCGGAAGCATTTGTTCTACATGTTGGATCACTTGAACGACTACGGTGTCGAGGCTGATTTGGTTTTGGGCGAATTTGTGTCTTTTGTTAACGACATGCTGGTGAATTTGTTCCGACTCACGAGACAGCGCCAATTGAACATGGTTGAAAATTCTAGTGATAAGGAGCTGCTGTATCTGTCGCATGTGAAGTGGCCGAGGATTTATGAGGAGATCAAAGAGTTGGTTAAGCCGTAATTGGCGTTTTCGGCTTTCTACAGTAATCTTTTCGTCGATTTTTTTTTGTGCACATTAACAGTAATTCGTGCTTTTTAACGTTTTTGAAGGCTAAATAAAACTGTTCTATATAATTTATGATCTCTGGCAACAAACAAATAATCACATACTAAAATCCAATTTCTATTTAGCCACATTCTCAACCGAAGGTTTCGTCTGCGGCGTCTGTTTCGCATCCGTGGTGCCCTTTGTGTCCGTCGTCGGTGTCGGGGCCCCAGCATCAGTCGTTCCATCTGGACCCTGCCCTTCTTTGACATCATCAACGACATCTGGGGCCTGGCAAGTGTTGTCATCGGGCTTCTCCAATGTCGCGAGGAAGACATTGAAAACTTCATCCGGAATCGGTGTTTTGTTGTCTAATTCATCGATCGTGTCATTGCAATTCTCTGCATTCGCGATGAATTCGTCATCGAAGAATTGCGGAATCGACTTCTTGAGTTTGGCCATCATCGGCAGCGGGTGCGGTGTATCCGAGAACAACTCGATCGGAACACGGTCGAACCAGCGGGCTGCTTGGCGCCTGGAAGACAAATTAGTACATTTTTCAACACAATGATTAATTTTAAAGATAAACAGAGTCTTACATGACTAAACTGCAAAGCTGCCGTCTCAAAAGCGGCTGTAAATCGGCCCGAATCAGATGCAAATAAATATTCCACATGTTGACGGTCTTAAAAATCGAAGGCTCAGTGATTGTCCGCATTGGCATGAATTCCTTCAAATTCTGGTAGTAGAACAGACGCATCCGGTAAAGTTCCGCATTACGACGGTCCATGGCGATGGATTTGACGACGTCTGGGATGGTGATTTTCATTTGGGCTTCATTCACGCTGAGGCCTGCTGTGAAGAGGTTTGCGTCGATGGCTTTGCTGAAATCATCGATTTTTGACAAACTTCTTTCAAAAATAGGAAAAGCATACACAATCTGATCAAGCTTATACAACTTATAATTCAACCCCTGCTCCGAGAACGCCGCAACTTCGGGTTCATACTCCGTAAATGCGCCTATAGGCTCATACAACGGGAACCCAGGCGGCGCAGAACATGTCCCCAGGCCGCATTTGGTGAATTCAATGTAATTTGCACTGGGCGGGAAAGGTTTCCACTTATAGGAGATGAATTCAGTCTGATTGGAGCTGGATTTCTGGGACTTTTCTCCCTTCTTGGGGACTTTGGAAACGGCTGCCGGAACGACGGCTGTGCTTGCCGGAGCCGCTGATGAAGCGAGATCGGTTTCTTTTTGAAGTTCGTTGAAGGCGTTGGATTCTTGGTGCGGGTGAACTTCACGCTTTGAGGGAACGACAATCGGTTTCTGTTGGCCCTGATTGGCGGCTTTCGCGGCGGCCTTGCTTTTGCGGACTTTGGCTATGATCAGGGCTATCACGAGGACGACGATTATAAGTCTGAAGGGGGTTTTGAAGTTTTTGAAAGTTTTTGAGGAAGGACTTACACAAGGATGACGCCGACAACGACAAAGGCGACGACATTGTTTGTGAAAAAGTCGCTTTCATTTTTGGCTTTTCTGAAAATTTTACAATTTTGACTTTCAAAAAGCCTAAATGGCTTAAAAATACAGTAAACCCACGTTGTAGCTTCCTCCTCCTCCTCTTCCTCCGTTAATACAGACTCAATAACCGCCCCTAGAACCAGCACCCATGTCCAGGCCATTGCATCGGGGCCGAATCCAGATTGGATGCCATCCTCTGGCACCCATTCCAAGCCCATAAAGTTCCCGCCAAATTTACATGTCAGCGGCATTCGATCCTGTAATTCCATCAAAAATTACGTTCAACAAAAGAAAGCGTTCAGTCGGTCGTGCCGACGGTCTCGACCCTATCCCTGTCGGCGTTTTCTTCCTTCCTCCGTGTTGATCGGATCCGCAGGACACGGTGTGGTGCCGAGACCGCTTCCAGCACCCCCTTTTCCCAACTTTATCCCTCTTTTCCTTCCCCTATTGCCTCCGGTAACCATTCCCTCTTTGATAAGCCCCATTTTGGGCCAAAATCACAGCCAGTATGGACGGCCCGAAGCACCACCACCATAACCATCGACATTTGGACGGCCTTCACGGCGTGTCGAAACCGACGGCCGAGAGAAGACACAAGCCAAAGTTGGCCACAGTGCCACTGGAAGCACCACCTCGGGCACCGGTCCAACCGAGTTCGACAGCCGTTTTGAGGCAGTATGGATTTACGACGTACTCGAAATGGCAACTTGGGTGTGGGCACTACAGTAAGGTTTATAAGGCCATACATAAGGAGAAGGAGGTGGGTTCGAACTGTGGGATGGTTACTTTGAAGGTTATGGTTGCAGGTAGCGATAAAAGTGATTCAAATCGACCAAGTCGAGCGAGTCTTCAGGGAAAAGTTCCTTCCGAGGGAGCTGAACTGCTGGCAAGTCGTGCGGCATCCCAATATTTGTGAACTTTTTTCGAGTTTTGAAGCTAATAATGGAAAACTACTTTGTATGATTATGGAATATTGCTCGGCGGGCGATTTGGTGAGCTTTTCTTACCTGTGAAGACGGTTTTGATGAGCGTACACAAATACCATCACCTAGAATCGAACAACATTTATGCCGTCTAGCTCGTTTTTTTAAACAAAAATCAAAACGGTGCCTTCATAAACGTCATTTTCGTGCATAGAAACAATATTAATCAAAAAACTGCTTGCAGCTATCGCACATCCAACGCCACGGCCCGCTATCCCGAACCCGAGCCCAACGCTGGATGCGAAGCCTCCTCGACGCCGTTCACTACCTTCACAAAAGAAAAATCGCTCATCGCGACATCAAAGCTGAGAACGTCCTCATCTCCGCCAGTAACAGAGTAAAACTGTCCGATTTCGGCTTTGCGTGCACCATGAACACAGTTCAGCGATCAACGACCTATTGCGGCTCCAGGGCGTACTCCTCACCACAGATTCTATCCGCCCAGCCATATGATATCTACAAGAATGATGTCTGGTCACTCGGAGCGCTGTGTTTCGTCGTCCTGACGAATACGATGCCATTCAGAGAGGATGGGCAAAACAACAGTCAAATCATTGCTCAACAAGCACGACGAGGTTATACATGGCCCAACAACATTGCCTACGAAGTCGTCCGATCTGTCGATTCTATGATGACCTATGACGAGGGAGCGCGTCCGACGGCAAGAGAATGCAAGAAATTGCCCTTCTTCAAGGAATACGCCCACGATGAACCCTCGACGACAGCCATGGCATTCGGTGGCGGAAACGCTTATTACAATGGGGCTTACGATAGCTATGGCGTCGGTGTTGTTAGCTAGATTTGTGCTTGTGTTGTACTGTGGTTTGAATTTTGTGTGATAAAACTGACAAAATTTCAAAAACTGATGATCTAATTTACATAAATCTCGACAAAAAAGACATTCAATTAAAAAAGTGTATCAATACTGGTCCCATCCGGCCCCTAGGATGGTCGAAACTGACCCCCTCGAAGAGAAACCAAGTCCAGGCCGGATTCCGGATCTAAACTCAAACTGGTGCACTGATACCCCGGTTCGAAAGCTTAATGTCAACGATGCCGCAAAGGCCCGGGAGCTGAGTACGGTGTCCTTTCCGATCTACTACCCCATGGATTACTTCATCGAATCATTCGCAAATCAAGATAGATGTTTTTCGGCTGGAATATTTGACCCCTATCCGGATGGCATTCTATTGGGTTTTGTGATTGCCCTTCCTGACTATGTAGCCGATGAGGAGCGGGCGCAGTTTTACTCCGATGCGGAACGGGATTTGATCGAGAAGAACGATCGGAAAGTGGCTTACATTGCTTCGTTGGCTGTCCATCCACAGGTTTGTCACCACCTTTCACTGAGCCCATCCAAAAAACTGTTTTTAGGCAATGCGCCGCCGAATTGGCACCCGCCTCATCAACTCTCTCCTCTTCTACCTCCAACAATCCAAACCCGAAACATCTTGCGTGTTTTTACACGTCAAAGCTGACAACGATGGGGCCATGCAGTTCTATGAACGGAACCAATTTATTCGACACAGCTTTATTAAAGAGTGAGTTTAACCAATTAACTTTAACAAAAAACAAAAACGAGATTCACAAAAACTGGCCAAATTAAAATAGAGATTCAAAATAAGAAACTGGTCAAAACAAGTTTGAGACAACAATTTGCAGCTATTACAACGAAAATGTCCATGCTTACATCTATGCCCGACAAATAAGGCTCCGCTAATTTTGATTTGGGACTTCTACGAAGGAACAGATGTTCAATATTGACAAAATAAAAAGATAAAGTTGGCTGTGGTGGTAGAGAGATTTGCGTATGACAGAAGGCTAAACGGTTTTTGAAGATTTGGGAAAAAAGAGAAATGAAAAAGGCGATGGATTCAACAACTTGTAAAGTTGTTCTAAACAAATATACAGAAAAGGGTAACATTGGTAACGGATTCACGTTCAGTTGACAACTTCCATCTTCATGCCGCGACTCATCGATGGACTATAGTCCATACTCGTCGCTTTGTCAATGCGAGCCCGTTTTGCTGGGATTTCAGAAGCTTCTTCGCGTTTTGGCTCTATATTCTGATCGCCAATGCTGACAGTGCTCGCATGGGACTTCACAGATTCGGCGCTTGAAGCAGGCTGGGAGGTTTCGTCGACGATGATAAAGGGTTCAGCTGTCTCTGATTGACTGTCTTCGACGATGTTGTTTACAGGGGTCTCGGCTTCATCGACTTCCATTGACGTATCATCCCCGTTGGCTTGGGTCACAGCTTCATCGACTTCCTTTAACGTATCGGCCTTCTTCCTCGGAGCCGTTTTCCCACTTTCTCTCTTCTTTCGCGGCTTCTTTAGCGTCTGACCCTTCCATCGACGCACTGGAGGGGTATCAGCCCGAGGATGATGGGGCACGAGTTCGCCGGCTTCGTCCTTATAATAGATGCCCCTTTCGAGGAGGACTTCAGTTGAAACGAGGCTAGCTTCGCCGTTCTCATCCGTGAACAACTTGTAAGCGACTTTGGTCTGCATCTCAAGTTTACAGGCTTTCTTGTACTCCAACCAGACATCTTTGCCGTGATGGACGTTTATGTGCTTCCGGACAGAGGATGGATCGGTGTAGCATTTGGTACAGTCGTAGAGGACGCATTGATAGCGCTTCTAAAAGTTATTCATTACCGTAAGAACTCGAAGTAGGCCAACTAAAACAAACCATAGCCGAATGCGTTCGTTGCAGATGTTTGGCCCTATCCGACGGGTTAGTGAACGCCTTTGTGCAGTTTCCATAATAGCACAGATAAGGACGTTCACCAGTGTGGCTTCGGATGTGGGTTTTGAGATTTTCGAGGCGGCTGTAGGTACGGAAGCACTCTGGGTACTGTAAGTGGAACAATTTATATATAAAGGTTTACTGTAGTCAAAACATACATGACACTTGTGTGCTTTCAACCCAGTATGCTGCTTCACATGCAATCCCAGCTGATACGGAGCTCCAAATGGCGCTCCTCGACGACGGCATCCCTTCCATTTGCAGATGTACTGCTTCTGCCCTTTGACTTTGAAAACGTGTTCTTGTTCGACGTGTTTATCAAGATGGTCGATGCAATTGAACATCTTCTCGCAAAGATACCACCGACAGGGTGCATCGATGGGTTCGACTGGTGGCGGGATATCGTTGGGACCGACTTCGCAGACATCGATAAGCTCATCGTCGTCGGTATTGTCGCTGGGGATGTTCAGCATGAGGTCACGGTAACGCTTTTTGGTGGTTTTGCGGCTGGAATTGGTAATCGAGATGAAAATTATATATAAAATATATATAAAAACTTACGTTGGACAAGATTTAGCAGCCTTTTTGCCCTTTGCAGCCTCTGGCGCCGGAGATGACTGGCTTTCAGATTGTTCCGAGTCGAGCTCATCCTCAGTAATCGGCTCATCCTCCTCTGGCATGGTTCGGGTCTGGGCTCTGCGAAAGAGACTGATGAGAGACGGTCCTGGACTCGGTTCTTTAGCGCCTTCGGGAACAGCAACTGGACATGGCCCCTTAGATGGTTGTTTTGCTCCTCGAAGCCCCCGGCGCCCATCATTAGCCACATTCGAATCCAACACCGGCGGCACTGGTTGCTTGGTGACCGTTTCAGGTTGGCCAACAGGTTGTAACGCCACAGGCACACTCTTACGCGGTCGGCCACGCTGCCGAGGCGGATTAGCTGCAGTAATTGGACCAGGTTTCACCGGCTCTGTAGCTGGATTCTTTCGCGGACGGCCACGTTTCTTCGGAGAGGGATTATCCGAGGCTGGGTTCGGTAATTGTTCATTGAGCTGGTTCTGTTTCGCGTTGACACTGGCACCGCTCTCGACTGAAGGCAACCGCGACACCACTTCTCGTTTCACCCGTGAGATTTCAGCAGCTACCCCATTGCCATTTTGATCTACCGGCATTCTGAAAAAGAAAAATATATAAAATCCAAAGAGAAACGGGTTTGAAAGCAATCAAATGAAGCCAGTGAGCGTCGAAAACGCAGAACACCGAACATCGCTGTTGGTGGTCGCGACTTGCAAAACAAAAACGCAGCTGTTGGATTTCGAAAAAATAGGATGTGATAAAAACAGCTTTCGTTAAGCTAACAACAATCATTATTTATATATAAAATTGAGTTGAAGCTTTAACTGCAGCTGCAATCCAATTTGGGCGCGCTTGTTGACCAATGCTTGCATCGCGTCGCGCTCGCTTTCCCCACAGGACCACCAACGACGACGATATGCGTGGTCAACAAGTACCAGAATTCGAAAGTGGTCATTTCGGCTTGAAAAGTGTTCTGGTACTTTAAAAAAACTTTTGGATTTGGTCAAAACTTTATGTTTTTTTAAGAATATCGAGCACGCTAAACAGTTTTAAAGCGCGACGATGTTATTATTCTTTAAATTTTTGATCTGTTTAAGATTAAAAGTCAAAATTGCAACTTTTTTGCAAAAATCTAGAAAAAACCTTACCAAGAAGCTGCCGTTTGTAATATCCATTTTTTTCTTTATTTTTGAAAGTTGCCATTGACCATTGACAGTAATCAATGGTGTTAAGCGGGCATTTATAAAATACTGTACGATTGACACATCCATAACTATCACAGTATCTCGACCGATGAACCAGAAATAAACCATAGGACCACTAAACCACTGTCAGCAAAGCTTTCATACATACGCTGGATACTTAATCATGAAGTTGTAACACGTTTATCCCATTCTTGACCGTTTTCTTAAATAAGGAACCAAAAAAACCAGCAATACATTACAGAAAAGCCACGTCTGACGTGGCCCATATTGAGGACCAGGACACTGAATACAGTTTTATAGGGACAATTGAAGGAGGAAATGCGAAAACGACGGAGCAGCACCATCAATTTCATGGCCTTTCACAAAAGTGGACAGCCTTTACGTTTTGCGATTGCCCAAGAAGTGTGTCTTTTTGTAAATTATGACTTAAATTTATTCATTAAAATCACATTTGACATGGCGGAAGACTTGTTTTCAAGTTGTTAATTGAGTTACTGCAAAATAAATCAAATAAGCGCCAGTGTTTTGATTCACTTCAAGTCAAATTTTTGGTCCTTTTTCCAAAAACAAGCTTATTTTCCACGTCCTTTTGTTTTTTGCCGATTCCCCTTGTTTGCAAATTCCATTCATCCGACGCGACAAAGCCCGCCGAGAGGTCATGGGACAAGTGGAAAGCCCTTGAATGAGTCATGTAGTTGAGCAATGTCTCTCTCAGATATCCGCGACAACATTCCAGAGGCTTCATCAAAGCTTTGGCCAAAAACTTTTACCGCACTTGTATTTTTCACGTTTTGGTGCAAGCTTCTGTTCCTGATGCACTTCTATCTCGCGCAGCCACCGACAAACGAGAGCTCAAAACTCTGTTGCTGTTGATGTGTTGTGAGTCTCGAGTGATTGAAAGCCCAAGCATGCTTGCTGTTTCTCGAAGCACTGAACACGCTTGCCTTACCGTGTTTTTCGACGTCATCAGCCGCTCACTAGCTAGCTCGAGGCCCACAAACGTCGAGGATGCTGTTTGCACGGAGCGCGCTCTCGACCTTGGCGCCAGATGGGTTTCACACTCATGCCTGACTGGCGCCAAGATTTTTCCAACATACTACTAAATTTCACTTCGATCCCGACTGCCTGCGCAAAGGTATCACTGGCTGGCTTTGCACATTCCACTTTAATTTGACGGACACTCCGGTTTTTTGTCGCCTGTTTTTGCAGAACAGAATCGGAAAAAAACGGTTGGTTGCAATACACGCTAACAATAGCCGCAAGACAGGCAGTGCGATCGATGATGCATCGGTTGTTGCTTCTAACGTCCTTTGATCAGATTCAATTTGGGTGCGTCTGAAGAAGTCTGGCTTGCGTATGAAGTGGGTTGATGTCGTTTTTCGTTGAAAAAAGTTGTGATTTCTGAATATCGCTTAATGGATCAAAGTGCTTTGATAGAAGTTTTTGGTCGATTTTTTACGTTTTTACAAGTACCGTATACCTATTAACGCTGGCAAGCCCTCAATTTTTAAAAGTTTCGTTCCAATGATTGCGCCGCTTTGCTAAACCAGTCCCTACATACATCCATCAAACACAATTACTGCTATTTTGACCAAAATAGTAACTAACGGTCTTTTTTTTATATTTTGCACGTTGTAACATCAGAATTAAAGTTGGACTCTTGTTCTTGCGCACTTTAATCAAAATTTGCCACTTTTCATGGCTAACATAACTTCTGACCTTCTGACCCTATAGTTTATGTTTCCCAACACTCTTCCATGGCCATTGTTGCCCCCTTGTCTTATCACTGAACACAAAAACGCTCGTTGTTGCGTGTAATGGCTCATCGCCAACAAAAGAAGTTGTTTCAAAGCTGCCTTCAAACGTGATTGTGATTGGGCTTTGGGGTCGGGGGTTCTCACGTGTGACAATAAAGCTTGTCAGCTGTTTGTTCCACTGCTTGCCAGTGATAACAAGGACCCCTAAACCCTGAGGCATTGTCGACATAGGTCACGCGAAACATAACACGAAGACGGAGACAATGTCAATGATCAAGGGTGTTTCCCCGACGATCAGCAAGCATGGTGGGAAGTGATTAGCTGACGCCATCTGGCAATGGTCACAAGAAGTCGTAGTGTAGGGCAGATTGGGTTTGATTTATCTTGTTGATTTTTTCTGGATTGAAACTTCCGGAGATTATTGTCCTGGCAATCAACAGGTGATCAACGGAAACCAGCCGATTCATCAGTGTTGATGATAGCCATATCTTTGAAAGTAGCCCAAATTCAAAAAGCAAAACGTCAGAATTCATTGAAAAAACACAATATGTCTCTGATTACCACCTGTATGTGAGTCAAATGGCTACTGATTGCGGCAATCTATTTTAGCGTGGGGAAGCCCTTATCATTAGCCATGTTTTCACCGGAAACAAAAACCACGTAGGTGGCTGTTATTTCCGTTTCAAAGAGTCATGCACTATTTTGCACATAATCACTTTCATTGGAAACTTTTTCCCTCCATCTGAGAAATATCAAAAATTTGTTAATCTTTCAAAGTTAGTTCGCACCTTTTAGCGTCATTATGGCTTCCGTTCGCCGAACATGCATTAAACACTTCCAAAAAACGTTTACACATTCATAAATGATGCAAAGCGTAGCCCAATGTAACTTTTAATGATGTAAGTTGCTCTCATTTGCGTTTTGGCTTGACACTTCCGTCGTCAATCGGTGGCGTGCACTGTGTTCACAAGGATTAAGCTTGCCCTGGCTTTGCTTTAGGGAAATGGAACGTGTCAACCTGCCGGGACACTTTTCGTTGTTTAAAAATTGGTTGAATAGTGACGCGGAAGTTTTTTTGGTTCTGCTTTGATAGCTACTAGTCAGTCACAAATCGGCGTAGACCCAGGCTTAACGTAATTTCACACTCTCGATAGTCCCAAAAAACCGGGCCAACAACTCCAGGTCACATCGCAATGATCTGGGTCGGAGTCGGGTGCAACTTTTTCATTCGACACGTATCAGGGCCAGCCATTGCCACAAGGCAAGCGTAACGGGTTTCCAGCGTACTCTGGCGCGGATTAAATTTTATCAGTTTTACACAAGTGGCGCTTGTTTTGCATAAATAGTATTTATGACTTTTTTCGAGGTCAATGCGACCAATCTGAAAATCAAACCCCTCAAAACGTACAATCTTTAAAATTGCCCAACTTCTAAATGCAAAACGCTCCCGATGTTAGCCATTTTTCATTCCCCTTTCCCACGAAGAATGTAGGCTCGAAGAATGTATACAAAACGTGTTTTTCTTTTATTGAGTAATCAAAACCAAATTATGAACGCCTGTTCCGGGGCGAACATTGATGAGCATTAATTCGATCGAGACGGGAAAGGAAACATCCCAGACATTCCAAGCATTTTCACCATTTTTCGAAGATTTTCCAACCTCAAGAATTTTACTATTACGATCCATAAAAATCAAAAAAGAAACAAAGACAAGGTGGGAGTTATTTATGATACCATGTGGTTGCCAGGGGCCGTGGGAGCGAGCACATTTATCATCTCTACTATGCAATTACGACCCCGCATGCCCTGGAGGCAATTCAAGGTGGCATAATATAGCTCATCTTGGACTTTATTCAAGGAAAAGCGGCTTACTGGGTGCACTTAAACGGTCCCCTCTTCGCATGATGGTGATGATAAAAGTGAGCATTAAAGCTGTCAAGAATTGAAAGTTACTTACTTACTTTTGAGAAAAAGTGAACGGTCGAGAGCAGAGCCTGATGGATGGTTGTACGAAATTTGCGTGGTTGTCATTGTCCTTTTTGTAGTACGGTGCTTTTTTGGTGGTTGACTGATGAGATTGGAGTGATTAGGGTGCAAATTGCAGCATTAAGAGCGCCTTTCTGGGGTGCTTTGATGGGCAGTTGGCGCAGGCTAATGGGGACAGCTTTGTGAGACAGGAATTTTAAATTTTCGAGAAAATGTGTACAGTGATAAGCAAAATATAGAGAAGTGTAAGGTTAATTGAAGAAAATAAGCAATTTAAAAGTCAAAAAGTCCAAAAAAAGAACATCCTAAACTTTGGACACCCATAAAATTTGGTTCTTTCACCACCCTTACCCCACCCAACATAGTCCTTTGACCGCACCGGACCTCGATTCTTATCAGTGGCGTGGCGCCCTTCCGACCGACGACCGCCGACCTGCATTCAGGTGCATTAGTCAACTGATATCGATCCCTTGGAAATGATGTGCCCAAATTGCATTATACCCGTCCCTTGGGTCGAAGGCGAACGGAGACTGTCTTTTTCGATGGTTTTCGCCGAAGTGCATCTATCCATCCTATTTTCACGGACGGCACAAATGTGATCTTCGTAATAGACTTGCCAGTCAGCCGGTGCGTCGGTCGGTCACTTCCCCGAAAACCGAACCATCTCAAACTTCGACTTCGACAGCCAGTGGACTGGTACCTTGTATTCCCATCTCCTTCTTTCCTTCGTTTGTCAAAATAAACTGAATGAAATGGAATAAAATTGCCCAAGGGCACGCCATATCAACCCTGATATCGACTGACCGGGAAGGATGAAGGATAGATAGCTTGACAACCAACCGGGTAGCCACCCAGAAGATGGGGGTATTTTTGAAATACATAAAAACTTGTTTGTGCACATGCTTTGCAAAGGGCGTGCATTGATGAAGGTTGTAATTTGTAGTATGATAGAATGCGTTTTCCAATGCATTGTCAAATTCAGATTCCTTCAATGCAAGTGTATCGGTTAGAATTGAGTTCAAGAATGTTGGAATTATTTTTAATAATGATTGCATTAAAAATGCAAAACGCATTCCGGAAAGACGTGCCGACGGATCTCTGTGATCCCTCTCTCTAGCCAGCCCCATGTTGTGTACACAAAAACAAAAAACATAAAACTTTCTACAAAGTCTGGCGAAGCGACCGAATGTTGCTTTTCAAAGTTCCAAGCTGCCTTCAAGCCGTTCCGAACACTATATGGTCCCATTGCACACCAGTCGGAAGTACTAAAAGGCAACATGCTGCTGAAATAAATGTGTTTTTTCCTCTTCTTTCATTTATTTTTGGCTGCCCTGGCCGCTGGTCAAGCCAAGCCAGGGCAGCCAGGCATGCTGTGTTGGGTTTACTACACCAGGGTGTCAAAACAAGTCAATCAGCAACTGCTATTTTTGCCCCAAAAGTGTTCACACCCCACCAATTCCGATTAAAATTCGTATTGAATTCTTTATATATCTATTCTTTTCTCTCGTATTCAATATTACACGCATTCCGGTCAATAGTTAAACAAAAAATCATTAACAAGCAAAGAGAAATGTTTGTCGAAAGCAAAGCAAAAATCAAATACCCGAAAAGATGGATCTGAGCGAAATTCATCGAATCACTTTTGAAGCGAATTCGAAGAATTCAATTTCAAAGCTCAGAATCGAATGTATAGTATTTACAAGTTGGATGGAAATAACAGTTATTTTTACTGCGACATGGAGTTGTTGTTGTTATTGTTGTTGGCAATGTTCTTGGATGCAATAAGGTCCTCATCTTCGTCTTCCTCGTAGGACTTGCGTGCTACGCTCAGAATTTTGAATGTGTCCGATGGAGCGCTGACGGAAATATTGCCATTCTCAGAGGTCGTGTTCGGCATGAACATGGCTCGACGGGGAGTGGGTTCACTCATCGGGGCCGGGGGCATCGTGGAATCATCGATGGTGGCGGCATTGGCGAGGTCCTTAAGGTGGGGCGGACGTTGGCGGTTGAAGCGGGAATTCCGACGAGGAAGGTTGTTAACTGGGGTCAAAGTCGTGGAGGCAATGTTGGCAGAAGCGACAGAGGCTGTAGCGGGTTCGACTGTGCGGAGATTCTCTTGGTCGGAGTTGTTTTTCTGGGGATGGGCCGGGGCATCTTCCTTGGAGGATTGGGCCGATGGCCAGATGAACCACTTCGGGCCTTGGTTGACTTCGATCACCTTAAAGGAAATCGTTTAAATACATCCAAATTGTTAATGGAAATGAACTAACTTGAAATTGGAAGTCACGTTTACGGTTGTTACCACCCCAGTGATTGTGGGAGTGGGAAGCCATCTGCGGATGCGCCATGTTCAGTGACGACGATCGACAGTAGTGGTTGTTGTTGTGCAAATGCGCGGCAGCGAGTTCAGGCATTTGGACTTGCATTCAATTGAGTTTTCAGAAGTGTGCCGAGGGGCGATACTGTGTGAATTGAGAGTTGAGTTTCTGAAAGAATTGGAACTGTCAAAATGGATTTAAGTGAAAATAAAGATACACAGATACGCGATGAATCTATGGAAAGGAGAGATCCAAGGGCGCACGATCGGCGGAGATAAATGAAGAGATTGAAAAAAAACAAGTCGATTGAAGGCTCACGTCTGATCGAGAAACGTGTATTTTGATAACTGGGATTAAGGGGAATGCAAAAATTGGGATATAAGCATAAACAACCAAAATCAAATTCAAGCAATGTTAATGAAGTTCGCGCAAAGAAGTTTTAAACGTAATCAAAACCCGTGACAGTTGATCTCCGTCTTCCGGGCTGGCAAGTCGGTATCTGACTGATACACTTCTCCGACGTCCGGCGATTTGTATATACCAGTAGAGTCTGTGATGTATCTATCGGACGCAGGGGCAACTCCGACCGCCATCACTACCACCAACCAAGTCAGTCAGTGCGCTCCGCCTTTTCGTCCGAGCGACTTTATACATACTCTGACGGGAGGAAGGACCCCGCCGCAGGGGGTTCGACTGGCGCCAGGGCGGAGTGAGTGCACAAGGCCAGCGCCAGCCCGGCAGGCAGACCGATGCTGCTGATGCTTCCTCCTCGCCAGGCATGCACGGGACGGAGGTCTCCTCCTTCTTCCGAAACCCGTGTGCAAAAAAAAACACTGACTGAGTGAGGGCTGGACCAAACACTAAATATATTGCAACAACCTACTTGTATCATGTGCCGGACATAGGAAGTCTTCGAAAAAAAAAAACACTTGAACAGGAGGAAGTAGGCATAAGTTTTATGACTGATCAGCTAATGAGCATATTTTACTTGTGGATTTTGTTTACGCAATGCAAAAAACGTAAAAACTTGGTCAGAACTTAGTCAAAAAACGCATTTCAAAAAATGACACAACTACAGTATACCAATTAGGCATACTGTTTGTTGCAAAAACGCAAAATTGACAACCGTGCAAGTTGCAAATTACAAGACCCTCTATCCCACCCACACCCTCATCTCATTCTCCAATTACATTAGAAACCCCCATAAATATGTGGCTGCCTCACACATGACATCACAAAGACAAACCCTAGATGAAGCATTGCTACCGCAGCGGCGACCCACGCTCTCGAAAAGGGCTACAAAAACGGAAGGGGCATTTGAGGAACGTCAACAAACGCGGGCCGAAAAACAGAAGGTATTTCCTCAGCTGTCAAATTCCAGCCTGATGAGACAATGTGACATAACATTGTAAAATCGGTGCTGTTTTATACCGATCTCTAACATTTTGGGGAGGTCATAATAAGAAAGAAACAAAGTATGCTGACAAAAGGTGTAGTTCTGTGATCGGACATCACTGTGCATCTTTGACAAACTACTAAATAAACTGAAAAGACGTCATACTGGTAGTGGTATTCCAAAACAGCTGGACATTTTTAGATTTTGGTGTGGTGCAGCATGCGTGAAAGCAGGAGATGCGTATGGGGTAACCTGTCTATGGGTATTTCTGGGAAAAACAACTATATTAGGAATTGAACTTTGGTGATTTTGTTGCAAAATAGAGGGATTTATAACTTTGTGAATGAATCCAAAAGTAATTTGGGAGTGGTCCAGAAGATCAGATTCCCCTTTAGGTGATCAAAGACGCGTGAACAGTAAAAGGTTGAAAGTTTAACAGCCTTTAATCAACAGTAAATAGACGACAGTTAACTGTCTACACAAAAAACAAAATACGCATGCACTAATCACTTGTAGTGTAACACCAGGTAATGTAGTAATGTCATCGACCTAATGATCAGTCACAAAGTGATGGAGTGTGATCAGTAATCGTTCTTGGAGACATTGAATGGTTCTTCTGAACAGGGGTAACGAAATACAAAATATAAACTCGCACTTTCAACTAATTTCAAAAAACGCCACCACTAAGCTGCCAAGCTTCAACAAACTGATAAAACTTCCCACATTGTCCTCCCATATATATAACTTTTAAATAGCAACGTACTTTGGCACCCGTCCCTCCCAATCCCCTGGCTAGAAACCGATCACCACGTCCGCATTAGCGCAAAACAGGCACCAGTATCGCATTTGAAAGTCAATGACTCCAGTCCCCTATCAAAATCCAGGAGTTTAAAACTTTGCCCAACTTCAAAAGAGCTCTATTTTTAGTACTTCCGCTGATGGTTGCCGCGTGGCGTAGCCTGCTGAATATTGAAAAGCCTCGAAACGCATCGAACCGTTCCCACTATCGCACTGTCGCCATATGACCTATGGCGGTAAACGTGCGCACTTCTGTCTGATGTGAACAAAAAAAGTTGCCAGCTTTCCATAATCATGAAAACCATATGGACTTTTTATTACCTTCTGTTTTCTAAATTCCATTCTAAACTTGATGCCTTTTCGGGAGTCGTTAAATGAATGAACCCAAGCGCTAAAAAAATAGAAAAGCAGTCTCAATCAAAGTTTAAAGTTGACCGTACGGTTAAACCGGGTATTCTGGTCGTTTTATGATCGGAAACGGCAAGAGTTCTGTGATTTGTGCAATTAAGATTGAAAATAGATTGTGAATTATTGTCGCCATTCTTGGTGCGCGTTTATTTTGTAAGCAAAATGTGTCATTACCTGCAGCGGGGGTCAAGTTGGTTACGGTAGGCTTTTTCAGGGTCGCTAGTTTTAGGCCAAAGAGTAAGTGCACGCGGACGCGGCTGCCAAGAGGGAATATCAGACGGAAAATATCTTTTTGGGGAACCCGCAGACAGCCAAGCAGCCCAGACGTTTGTCGGCTTGGCAGCCTATGCCTAAGTAATTTTTGGCAACAGACGGATCCGATCAAAACATTGGTACCCCGGATGTCTGGACCCTTCGAGGTCAATTCCCCGCAATTACCCTGACCCTAGGCATCTTTAATCGCCCAATTTTTGCATTCAAGCATGCAAAACATGAACGTTTTTTGACATTTTATCAGTAAAGCTGTCGGAAAAAACAACGTGACAGGCACACCATTTCGTTTGTTTTTGAAAATATACTTTGAGGGCATTTGGTTTGTTTAAACGGTAAATTTAGCTTCGAATCATCACGTGACGACGGAATAATGTCACCTCATTTTACAATTTTTAAGGGCAAATAAATAGGTGTGGCAGACAGTACACCGTAAACATAAAAAGTGCATTTTTGGAAGAAATATTTACCATTTTTTGTAGTGTATATGGTATTTGTAGCCTGACCCGGTCCACGTTTACCGGAACCATCACATCATTGTCAAGACCATATTTCTTTGCAAGAAAATTGGTCGCAATTGGAAAGCTCCGGCTACACGTTCGTGATAAGCGGGTCGTGATGCTGATCTATCTGGGCAGTCAGAAGATTGCATAAGGGTTACGGTTAGTTTATGATTGACCTATTTGACGTGATCCGGATCTAAGGCAAATTCAATGTCCCCAATGACACCCTTTTTCAAAGGAAATAAACTTCATCGAAGGGCAATAAAGCAGTTTTCGGCCATGGTGATGATCATGAAGATTGGGTGCAATGCACGCAAAGACACGTCGGATCTTTGTCGCTATATTGCATTGTAAAGTTGATGGAGAAAAAAATTGTCTCGCCAATCAAGTCGTCGTTGTCGGAGATGCGGTGTCATAAAAGTCGACGATGGCTATCAACATAGTTTTGCGCGTCACAACTATTGCATTTGAAAAAAAAAACTACGAGCAAAACGTACCCAAGAACGTGTAAAAAACGTTTCTGGGTTTGATTAAATGAAAAAGGCTGAAGAGTAGGGTGCTGATAAGATCAATGAACGAATACCCCGACCTGAGAACGCTCGTAAAAAAGAAATAGCTTTATGGTGGGTTCTATCTTGGCTTAATGGGTAGACCCATTGGTAAGCACTAGGCTAGCTTGCTGGCCACAAATCGCCATTAGCCCAGGTCAGTGTGCGTATGCTAGCCGGCAGGAAAAGGCTATTTTTTGCTGCTAGACTGCCACAGCCGATGGACGGTTCTACCCAAACCTACTAGATAAGCAAGACAGCCCAGCCCGAAAAGACTCAGCTAGCGCCAACATGACCCATCTTCGCCAACGAACTTTAGTTTTAGCCTCGGCAATGGTAGGTTAGACCAGACTGACCAAGGGGTATCTCATCCATCCTGCTTCTCCGAAAAAAATTTCAAGTCAAGCTCAAGTGTACCCAGAAAACACTGAACGACCTTCCCTGCCCCGAAAGCCCTAGGGTGTGATACGCATTTACATGCTGTTGCGGTCTGCAAAAAATGCAGTCAGCTTTTTTTAAGAAGCGGGAATTGGGTACTTGTCACGTAGGATTTGCAAGTTTCAAGTTGGTTTTTGTTTTTAACTCAGACCCACATCAACTCAAAGTTAGAACCGAAAATTGAAAGCGTCCAAACTCGGAACTTCCAAAAAATGATTGACGCACATGCAGAATGCACTTTTTCCAAGACGCAAACACATTGTACTACTATTATTTTTTCTTCCAGACCAAAACTACTTCCTTTGAACCACATATCCAAAAATCCAAGTGTCCAACGAACACCCTCGTGATAGTTAGTCACACCAATAACAACAAAAAACTTGCATAGATCCATCCAATTTAACGATCTTTACCCGATTCACCGTTCACTAATCACTTCGTCTGACCCTGCCAACTTTTTACAATTGTCACATGCTCAAGTACAATCGCAACACTCCCGATCGATGTCCAGCATAAAAAACTCACGTCTGTTGTTTTAAATTTACAACTAACTGACTAACTGTAAACCTAAACTGGTTCCAGTTCGGTGGCCTTTTTTCAAACAAGGGTCGACTCGGGAATTTCCGACCAAATACCACCGCCATCAGCCATACAAAGCATGCATCGAGTGTCTCAGGGCACACATGTCAGACTTTTCAAATAGACAAAAGCCAGTCATAACTATTTTACTCAACCGCAATCACGGAATTGGAACAAAAAACAAAGGGCAAATCAACACCAAAGTGCGAATACCGACAACAAAGCGGCGCGCAAAACATTCACTTTTTGATTGGCTATTTTCGGAAAAATAGCTAAACAATGTAATGTGTCTGGGAATATTCTGTTTTGCCGATGATAGAGTGGGAATTTAGGGGTGTAAATCGTTCCAATTTATAGAGATCGCACCTCTATGAATCGGAAATACAAACTTTAGAATTGCGATTAGCAAGCTCTAAAAATCGCAATATGTTAATGAAGCATTCTGAACGCTGTCTATGAGTTTGATCGGGGTGGACTTTATCAATGCGTATTTTTTGTTCAAATTGTACAGTGCAGTATAAAATGTCGTTTTTATAGGTATCAAACCAAAACTATAGATTGCAAGTCGTATCGAACCGTTGCATTGTGATTTGAAAAATTAAAAAGGCCAACTGATACATACCTTTAAAAATGCAAAAATTGGCCTTTGTGATCACCACGTAAGCTTTCGCAAATTGCAAAAAAACGCTTTTGAAACATTCAGACAATGGATGGCTATTTGACGTGAACGACAACTGTTCAAAAACAAAAAAATGCACGTTGTAGTTACTTTGGACGGGGAAAAGCGGTGGCGTTCGGGTGCCCTGAGGGCAAGCCTTGACTAATGAGAGTGTAATGAGCTCATTTTTAGATCTTGGGGCAATGAGTGGACTTTGAAGGCCAAAGTTTAAAAGTTTTAAGAACGGCTGGGGATAATTGGATGACGGGATTAGCATAATAACTTTGTGAAAAACAGGAAGTGTCCACCTTCAGTTTACTTGTATTGTGGATTGACTAATCCGATAATCCGTTGTTAATTGGGATTGTTAGTAATTGTTTAAGACAGTTTTTTGTTGTCATTTTGTATGTAAGTTGTTTGTAGGTTTATTGTAACTGTTAGAAACAGCGATTATCGTCATTATTGCCACTGTTTTAAATGATTAGGGTACATTGGGTGTGTATGCCGTCAAATCCGGTTACAGTAAACTCATCGACGTCAAGCTACACCGAGAATACGCCTTTTAAACCAAGCTAATGAAAACCCTGACGACTTCCGGGAGCGTGGGGGCCCATAGCTTCATTCTTTTGTCCCAGCCGTGCCCGAAGGGTAGCCATCTGTAGACGAAGGTCATCCCCCAACCCTTGAAAGACGCCATGCACCACTGACTGACATCCGCTTCCACACAACCAACGCATGCAAAAACCGTGGATGGCGAGGGATGCCGTCGTCGTCCATGGATGGCGGAACCAATTTTTCGTCTGTGTTCTGGGGGCAAAAAATCTACTTTACCAAATGTGTTGGGTTTAAATACGTATATACGCGTTCCAAGTGAAAAACAGATAAGATTAAAGCTAACCAGTTTCATGTAGGGGTAGTGATGCTGGGCCGGATGATCGTTGGCCGCTTAACAAAGAGGATTTACAAAGGAAAGGGAAAGCTGATCACTGCTTTGTTGCAATGTGGTGTCGGTTTAAACATATTTTAGCGAATTAAAACATTAAAGATTGGAAGAAAATGACAAATTTTATATCCTGGGATGCATCGCATGCCGATTAAAACAAGGAAGTAAGCCACATACAAGCAGTTAACGCAGTCTCAACACCATGAAACCTCTTTATAAGCCCAATAAGCGACCAAAAATAACAAACTAGCTTAACCCAAGGAAAATAAACATGAAACCAGTCTGCCCACGTGGTGATTTTAAAAGATAATGATTCTCATTCATAAAAACAACGTGGGCCACGTTACCAGCTGATAGTACAGCACTGCCGAGACTCAAAATATGTGTGGTGAAATTGTTCATCGAGTTGAAACGACAAAAAAGAGGAAAGTAAACAAGCTAGCATCTCTAAATTTGTTTGTTGATACGTTTGCCTCGCAGAAACCAAAAGGAACGCGCTCGCGCTGCAAAAGAACATCGGAGATCGTCGCCATATCTTTTGAGTTTCAGTGATCACGTAGGAAAACATCGTGATAACAGTTATTGTAAATAGTAAAATATGGGTGGTATGAAGGTTCTAGAAAGCATCCAAATATAGCCAAGCTATGATGGAAGTTTTTGAGTGTAAAGCATTGTAAAAGCCATTTTTAGCTATTTTTACCTTATAAGGTCACTCAAATAACGCTCGTTTTTCGATGCGATGTGAAAAATTTGAAGTTTAGCCTTTTTCAAACCAGCTTGAAAAACGTCATGACGCAAATCGTCTAGAACCCCCACAAAAGAGGCAACCACGAAACCACGAACAATCACGATGACTTGTTTCATGCAGTTTTTTGCCTCGATGAAAGCTGTGAAGGTTTGAAGTGACCGTCGCGGGAGACAGACAAACGGAGCTTATTGTCTCATATATCTTGGGCCCATCGGTGACGACAGAGGTTTTTTTTGCATGAGGTTACCCTTTAAGAACATTGGCTTACTCCGGGGAACCCCTTAAACGGTTTTCTGGAAGTTCTTATGCATTTTAAATGAGAAAAAGGCCAAAGAATTGGGCTGTCAAAACAAACTTTGAAGTTTGAACCATCTTATGAATTTTAAATGAAGTATATTTTTTTATTTTTTTTACGTCAATATCAATGTCATGGAAATATAAGTCAGCAAAATGAATCACCGATCCGTAATCCGATACAGTAGCCCGATCAAACCATTTCAAAATGCGTTTCAGGCATGTAATTACACCCTTTGAATTAGTCAGCCACCTGTATACGGGTATTGACAGGCACTCCCAACCCTTTTCCCGACACCGATGATAAAGCAAGTCTTTGTTGCAGCCACCCTGCAGGTATTAGTCACCTTACGATGATCGAGACTCACAAACTTGTGGTCATTCACTCATTCACATCAGTCAGTCTGAAAAACATGACGCACTTCTCCGTCGCTATCAACAATGCGTCGTCGTCCGTCTGCAATTTTTATTTTAAAAAGTAGAGCCCCATGAGTCGGTCAAGCTTTCAGGTGTAATCGCCTTTGGCACTCCTCGGGAGTGCGTCATAAATCATGATGTTTCATGGCGGTTTCGGGATGACTGCGGGAAAATGACGAGAAAATCGTATACGTATACAAAAATGGTCAAATATCGTTTTTTAATGATTTGACTGGTCAGCGGTTCTACTTGGTACGAGATTGTTTGAAGAAATCACACGGCCCGAGTATGGGGGGGTGTGATTGATAACGTGGAAAACACTGGAAAAACGTAGTTTGAAGAAAAAAAGATACGCATGGGATGCGATTACCGTTTGTTGACAGGGCGTCAGGTTTTTGTAACACAAACTTTAGCTGCGTATAAACTGCATTGTTAAATATAGTCTATTGTTTGCTGTGGGGTGATTGTAGGTTGATGCTACATGTGATATTTGGGTATAAGAAAGTTTTGGAGCTTGAAGTGTTTTTTTGATGTTGTGCGAATTTAAAATCTCTGCAAATAAAACGTGCAAATGCGGTAGTTTTGTTCGGTTACGAAATGTGTGCGAATGCAAAATTCATGCAAAACATGTTGTGCGAATAGAGAAAAAGCGTTCATGATAAAATGTTCTGCAAATGTCAAGGTTAAACAACTTTTGTAGACAAATTTCAACCATAAAACCCATTCAAACCAAGTTAAAACACGTTTAATCTGTAATAGCTCCGTTCCATCAACCCCATCAACCAGCTTTCCCCACCATGAAATCTCTCCCTCCGCATGTTAAACCGCCAGACACATGTCTCTTGACGTCAGCTTCCTTCTTTGCACCTGAATCCCAATGTTATTTACTGCCAGCCGCATCTCCATCAACCGAGACGACGACCAACCATTCAATTCACATCACATTGCTTCCCCATCAATTTATCCCACCAGTTTGTTTCGTTTAAACCATTTTTTTCATTCATATTTTTTCGACGTTACACAAAAGGCAAAACACGGTCAGCCGTAAATCTTCCTGTGGCAGCTTCGATTCTTCGGAGCAGCGCATGTTCCCATCGAACCTTGCACCCAGCCAGAATCGCTTTCGGTGCACGGTGTCGATGCTTCGGAGACCGGACAAGGGGTGCAGTCTGAACCGAGAATGATCGTTAAACCTGAACGATATTGTCTGTTGACGCCCGCGCAACCAACAGCGGTCTTTGATATCAGTGGAGCGTGATTGTTGACAGCCATCTTTTGAATGGGGATTCTGAAAGGGACCATGTTTTCAACTGGACAGATTTTCCAAACTTTGAATGGAAAATACTAGGGTTCAGTGTGCACTCAAACACGGATTCAATGGGATTACGGTAGGTGTATTGTCAAAATTATGAATGGAATCCACATTTTTTGATAAGTACATTTTCATGGAGTAACATTGCATTTATCCGAACATGAAAAAAACTATTTTCGCGTAGGTTCTGGTTCACTGGTTCCAATTTGCTCGCTCCGATGCTTCTTCTTAAAAGCCATCAGCCATTTTTTGTAACCCAATTGTCTCGAACCCTTCACTACATTGCCATTTTAGCTTTTTCAGCGTAAATAAGTAATGCCAATGTCCATGGTTGAAAACAGTCGCATAAAAACGTCTGCCTGCACGAACACGAGTCTGCGTTGCATCCGAGCATAGCCCTCTTAACAAATTCCGATTAGAGTTCATAGCCAACGGACGGATACCTACTTCACTCAGAATTGCAAAAAAACGTGAAATAAGTGACGCCAATGCGCAAACAATAGCAAACAAAGCTCACGTGGCGCCAGCCAGCTGTCTCTTGGCTACTTTTTGCTTGAATTGTGAAGCCTCGAGACAGGGGTTTGATCGGTTTGTCCGTAGATTCTGTCAACTTGACAACGACAGTCCCGACGATCTCGTGGTGTGGACTTTAATGATTTAACGTCGGCTAAAGAAATGCGTTTAAGCGATTTGAAAAAGGAAGCAATGGAATGAAATAGAAATCACTGGAATTCAAACAATGGACTTTTATTGACAGAACAAGAAGAAAGAATGCATTGCGGAGGTGGAGGGATAAGCGTACACGAGTTTAGGGAGATAATTATGTGATTAGGTTATACTTTTGGTAAATAGGAGTTTTGAAAGGGTGTAATTTGTTGGGTAAACAGTTTTGATTGTTTCATTTTTGTGATTTCTGGGGACTAACATATTTCATATCAAGTTGAATATGCTGAAAAACGACCTTCTAAAATTTCCATTTTGCATTGATGCACTTTGTTTTCGTAAGTTATCTGCAAAACCGCCAAAGAGTTTCACCATTTTCACACAGTTTGACGCAATCCATGGACCTCTCATTTATTTGCAATAACAATCTCTGTCCCCTTTGTCTCCAGATAAACGTGATTTGATGTCGTCACAATGAAAACACAAAGCAGATGGCCGTCAACCTCACAAGCTTAAACTTTAACCGACTGTCTGAAGTGAAAATAAAATAAACAACGCATGCCCGGCGTCAGACACTGATTTTAACCCTCATGATCTTGATCGGCCACTGCTGTCTGGCGCCAGGCCAGAAAAATATATGTCACGTCGAATTGTGGCCGGGGTTATCAAAATTGAAAAGTGCTTGTGGGTAAAGGTAAACTAACATGACCCGTACTAACCCTGTAGTGTTGCGGTTAGTTCATGCACGTAGACTTCGGAAAAACGTTAAAGATCGGACAGTGGAGGGCGGAAAGTTGATTATGAAATTTGAGGGGCTAACACAGATCACAAAAAAAAATAAATCATGTTTCAAAGAACGATTGAACCAGGGCCGTATGCAGGAAAAATTTTTACAGGGGGGTGATGGTAAGGGGGGACCAAAGGGTGATTTT
Organism: Panagrellus sp. LJ2284; assembly: GCA_024447225.1. Taxonomy (NCBI): domain Eukaryota; kingdom Metazoa; phylum Nematoda; class Chromadorea; order Rhabditida; family Panagrolaimidae; genus Panagrellus; species Panagrellus sp. LJ2284. The sequence continues at coordinate 9,140,510 of JAMRYC010000004.1, forward strand.
TCGGCTTCTGGATTTTGAAAAATCCAAAGGGGGGACCAAAGGGTACTTTTTTGCTAAAACACCAAAATTTCGCCCAATCCCTTTGGTCCCCCCTTACCCCATTTCAAAAAATTTTTCCCAAAAGTTCCATATGGGGGGGCGCTGCCCCCCCTACCCCCCCCCTGGATACGGCCCTGGATTGAACCTAATGTTTATAAATACAGTTGCAAAAAGGGAAAATTAAATTTAATAAAACATAACTGAATACACATTGGAACATAATAATAGCTTGAAACTGTCGATGAAACACTTTTTTCAGGGATAGTACATTGAAATTCATCAATTGAAAAGTCTGATCTTTTCTTATCTTCATGAAATCTCACAGCTACTTGCGATAAATACGTCGTTTTGTTAAAAACTGCCTTCGGCAATGCAAAAGCTGGATAAAACGTCCGATTGAACAACCGCTCCCGCATACACTCATAACCACCAAAGTCAAATTCTGGATATACTTTATTGGCAAACAGTGCAGGCCATTGTTCGATTTCCGAAAGATACTCGACGCCGATCAGGCAAATACTGTGACGGGCTTTGCCTGATGGGCATTTTCGAGTAGCTGATTTCCAATATTGATGTCTGAAAATCATGCATTCAAAATGTAAGTTTGATGATGAAGGCGGTCGAAACCAACCGAGTCAAAGTGTTCACATTGGCTTTACTACCAAGGCATTTACGAGTAAAACCACCAGGAAGACCGATAGCATCGTTTGAATTCAGCGTGGAAACTAGAATTTCATCGATGCCATAAGTGTCAGTGTTTAAATTAGTGACTAATTTAGTCAAGCTAAGTTCGTCGAACATGTAGTCAACTGCGGCACGGCTTAATGAGCACTGGTTGAAACCTTTTGTAAAGGAAATATTTTGGTTTGTGTTTTTTGATGCTGAAAGCGGTCAATTAAAACTGTGCTCATCGTAAATGTACATATATACTTTACCATCTTTAAACAAATTCAATGCCTGAAATGACCAATCAAGGTTAGTATCGTATAAGTTTGGCGTCATTTCTCCTGTTCCAACATCATTAGCGCCGTTGAACCACGTATAAATTTGTACAAGTTCGGCGTTTGTCTTAATTACAGCGTCGTGGTTCTGCAGAAGGGCAACGTACTTCCAAGGTTTATTTCGCAGAATTTTGAGGCATGCCAAGTGTGCTCTGTCCATATCGTGGCCATCACTATTCAATAAAAATTCTTCAGGAGTAATAAAAACGTTGTCGAAGCAATTTGAAAGTTCGTGCATCCGAGTTTTGAACTTTTGATCCGCATCGGAATCAATCGAATAACAGTATGCATTCTGTGGTGCATAAATTGTAGCTAGCTCGGCTTCGATGAATAGATAATCCTACAAATTTGCCGTTAAACATTGTACTAAAATTTTATATAAAAGAGAGCATACTTTATAGACATTTCGAGCAAACGCTAAGGGGAAAACAGCTTCTTCAACTGACAATGGCCTCTTTAAAAAATAGTGCCGTCTTTGCACATTTTCACAGCTCACATCAAACTGCAATTCATCCAAATCGACTGAAACACGCTTATCGAAAAAGCTTTTCAAACTCCGTTGCTTGCGCTCAAAGTAGGAAGCACATGGCAGGTCCACTGCGTCAGGAAATCGATGGAAAAACGGTTTTTCTGATACTGGAATTCTGCTGTGTACCCATCTTTCGATTGATGAATGTCTAATAAAGTCTGAATTTTGAGTTGAAATGTCATTGAAATACCAATTTGTACACGTACATAAAATAAGAATAATCGCAATAAAACACACTCGGACAGAGTTCGACATAATGAGTTGCTTTTGACGGAAATATGGGGAAGTACTGATAAGGGCCGACAAAGCTGATATGTGCAAAGTGCTTGTTGTAGTTTAATATACGCATAAGATAACAATGGTCAAGACTTTAAGAAAGATTAGAAAGATTGACAGTACGTTCATTGTGCCGAGCTTTTTTCTGCTGTACGTATGAAGTTTTTTGTCCATGATTGGGAGCTTTGAAAAATGTTGTTGTTGAAGTCGGTAATTAAACAAATGCGATCAGTTGAAATGTCAGGCCAAAAAACTATATTCACGTCATTTATAAGTTTCTTTTTTTAGTCCACATTGTTACATTGAAATTTATCAACAGAAAATTCATGCTTCTGCTTTTGTTTTTGATAACGTACGGGCAAATACATCGTGTAGCTTTCTTCTTTTAGAAACTCTGTCGGCAACAACCGATCTGCACCATAAGTCCGATTAAATAACCGCTCCCGCATACACTCATAAGCACTGTAGTCAAAATTCGGATACACTTTGTTGGCAAACATTGCGGGCCATGTTTCAATCTGTGACAAGAAAGCGACTCCAATCAGACAAACTGAATGACGATAACGCCACGATGGGCATCCACCTTTTGCTGAATTCCAAATTTCGTTGCTGAAACTGGTTAGATAAAACTGATAAGGTATCTAGAGTTAAAAAAGTTAATCTTAGCAACTGTAAGTTTGATGATGCTCAATTCGATAACCAACCGTGTCAAAATGTGATAACGGGTGCCAGAGTCAAGACATTTACGTGTAAAACCTCCGGGAAGACCAACTGAGTCATCGGCATTGAGCGTCGGAATCAGGATTTCGTCGACGCCATAGGTTTTTGTGTTTAGATTGTTTACCAGTGTGGCCAAATTAAGCTCGTCAAAAATGTAGTCCACCGCGGCACGGCTCAAAGAACAGTGGTTGTAACCTTTTGTAAAGGTTATGTTTTGGTTTGTGTTTTTCGAGGCTGAAATAAATGACATTAAATAGTCTTTAATGCAAAAATGTGAAACTTACAATCTTTAAACAAGTTCAAACCTTTAAATGACCAATCATAGGAAATATTTATCAGATTGTATTGCAACTGTTCCGTTCCAACATCATTTGCGCCGTTGAACCATGTGTAGATTTGGACAAGTTCGGCATTGGTCTTAATTACGGCGTCATGGTTCTGCAGAAGAGCAACGTACTTCCAAGCCTTGTTTCTCAGAATTTCAAGACATGCCAAGTGTGCTCTGTCCATGTCATGGCCGTCGCTGTTCAATGAAAATTCTTCAGGAGTAATAAAAACGTTGTCAAAGCAGTTTGAAAGTGCATGCATCCGACTTTTGAACCTTTCATCCGCATCAGAATCAATTGAATAACAGTACGAGTTCTGTGGCGCATAAGTTGTAGCTAGCTCGGCTTCGATGAAAAGATAGTCCTGAAAGTTTAACGTTATTTTATTTGTGGTTTCAATGGAAAACGTACTTTGTATACATTTCTAGCAAACGCTAATGGGAACTCTGCTTCTTGATGTGATAACGGACGTTTTGGAAAGTAATGCCGCTTTCGGATAAAATCACATCTTACATCAAAGACCAAAGCGTCCAGTTTCATAGGTAAACGCTTATCTAATAACCCCCATAACCTCCACCGGTTTTTTCTAAAGTATGATTCACAAGGCAGGTCAGATGCGTCGGGAATTCGATGAAAAAAAGATTTTTCCGGTTTAAAAACATTGATCTCATTGCTTGGGGAGATAGACAAAGGGTCAGCTTTAACCAAATTGACTTTAGTTGTTACATGGATATTGTAAGCCCATAAAAAATAAACCCAGAAAAACACACCAGCGACAATAAAATACAGTCGTTTGAAGGTTATCATACTCATACGCGCCTTCAGTGTGACAGATGTTGGACACGGAAAAGTGTTTATATTTATTTAATCGTTATCAGAGTAATTCTAAGTATTTTACGTGGAAGGGTATTAAAGCATAAAAAAGTTGAAAGATCCACGTTTGCCTGTAAAACCTCCAAGAAGACCAACTGATAATCCAAGGTACAAAAACAGGTCTGTTGAAAAACATGGTTGCAATTATAGAACGATCTCTTACTAACAACTTTCATTTTACCAAAAAAATTACGTTTGGCGTTGCAAGATAAAGTAGCATGACTAACCTGACCCACGCATGTACTTATTTTTCATCAAGGTCACATCTGTAAAAACTTGAGTAATGATGAGAACCCTTTTTTATTGTGACATTATGCTTGTTTAAAACATAAAAATATTATTCAAGTAAAAACACAATAAACCGTTGTAGTAATCAATTTGCAGCGACATTTTTTTAGGTTTAATTCAACATTTCAATTAACACAACTCAAGCATCGGTTTCTTCAGATTATCCAGAAGTCGTTTTACAGGTAAAATCTTGACAACTGTTACATCCTATCGAAGCTGCATTAACGTACACGTCGGGGTCAGTTACAGACGCAGTTTCGTAATCACCAGGAGTTACTTGATCATTTCCGGTAATTGTTCTTGTTCCATCCAATGTACGAAGTCCGTCTTCATCGTTATCAATAATAATATAGGTGTACACACCACAAGTGCCACCAGTACAGTATTGCCAAAATGTGATGGTAACGTCAGGACTTGTGAGCATCCAACAGGTCCCAGTTGGGTCGCAAATGCACATATTGGGGCAAGCAGTGCCCGTTAAACTACCCATTGATTCTCCAGATTCGCGGTCTGGTACATCAGAGGTTGTAGAGGAATAATAGTTTACGCTACCTCCATCGCATGTTGTGCATGTCCCTGTAAAATGGTAAGGTAGACACTGTGTAAAATAATTATTAACTTACTAACTGGTGCAACTTGGCCAAACATATTATTCAACGTAGTGTCCGAAGCAACGAAAACTGATGCCAGCTCACCGGATGCAGGGCATGTTAATAGTGCTTCCACCGTTGTAGTCGTCGTAGTTGTTGTCGTAAGTGCCACCGTAGTTGAAGCCGTCGGTGGCATTATTGGCACCGTTGTCAGTTCCGGTATCGGAATAACCCCATCCGGAGACATTGTTCGGAAACATGCAAAAGCATTGCGCGCACCAAAGGCTACCATAAACCACGTAATGCAAACAAAAAGCATCGGCATGTGCTATCAGACAAAAATGACTGGGTTTGAAATTGTGCGATATAGTAGTCTTTTAAATGAAGAAACCATCTGTTCTGTTAATCCAAAACACAAAATCGACTTGAGGATATTGAAACGGATGAAGGCTACAAGAGCGTTTAGAAAAACGTGAGATCATTAATAATCAGCTGTTAACAGGTTTTATCAGTTCATCCGCTGGAACTAAAGTGCGTGTATTGAAGAATAAGGTCGTACTCATGTCAGTCAGCCTGTGGGAACATCTTTTATAAACAATTATAGTTCTCTCAAGAGATTTGCTCACTTTTTAAGTAATCCATTGCCTTCCGACCACTCCTACAAAATTCAGAGTTGATGGGGTACACTGCAAAAGTAAAACTGTACATGCCTTTGGCAAACTGAGCTCAGATTGTTCTGCTGAGCAGCTAAAAATTAAGCAGTTTTTTGATTCAGATGTAGTTTAATTTCAATCTGGTTTCAACACAAACAACAAAACAACGCCGCGGTTGCCCCTTTGGAAGATTCCAGGTGAACCTGCCCTGATGTTGTGTGGATGACTCTGTTTCCATCGTTTCAATAAACCTTGCTTCTCTACGTTGGTGACGTCGGGACCTATCAGTTACTACCCAGAATATGTATAACTGGTTGTTCCTAAGCTAATTTTTGCCGTAATTGACTTTTGCTTTAAGCTGAATGCGTTGAGTAAAGTTTGCATTTCAGAAGATACTGAGGATTTTGGAAATCAGATTCTGAATTTTATTTTAGAGTCCTTGGACATCATAGTTTGCGCTTGCTTTTAACATATGTATTGATTCAGTGTTTGGGCGTGGTTGATGTCGTTTTCGTTTGAAGCACACAAAAGGGACTTCATTAGGGTCTGTCTCGGTGCCGTCCGCTGCTTTCAGTTATTCGTTTCCGTGACAACGGCAAAGACCTTGCGTCGCATCCGTCGCACACAACCCAAGGGCGGAGTCACAGCCGGCTCATATAAGCTTGCGGGTCTGCTAGCGGCGGCATTGTCAGTCCCCTCATTTCTCCGACAGTCCACAAATTGCCCGCTCCCGTCGCCAACACCAGCACCACAGAGAGCTTCATCTTAGCGCTGTGGTGTGATGAGACGATGGAGTCACCATCACGTCGCGCGGTGCCCCGGCTTCTCACCAACCCATAATCTCTGATTGACAAGCTTGTTTTCACAAGTGTGTCTCGGGTTGGTGAGAATCACATCGCCGGTAGCGCCATCGTCTTGCGGGTCTGCCAGCGGCGGCATTGTCAGTCCCCTCACTCTCCTGCATTCCACAGCCTGCTCCCCGTCGCCAACACCTGCAACAAAGAGCTTCATCTTAACGCGATGTGTGCGTTAACGATGATGGAGTCCACACCACGTCGCGCAGTGCCCCTGCTTCTCGCCAACCCATAATCTCTGATTGGCACGCTCGTTTTCACGAGCGTGTCTCGGGTTGGTGGAAATCCGAGAAGCGAGATTTGCCTCCTTGACTCAACACCACACCCTGTATGCATTGTTGTAATGCAATATGCTAATATATTTGATGGGGTGGTTGATGGAAACCGCGCCAGATCGCTATAACAATGCCAGCTGAAAGTGTAAACTGCTGGCACTGTTGGCAACTTGCGTTTGGAATACCCGTGAGATTTGTACCTACGTGACGTTAAAAATATTCATGTGCATAATCACAATGTGCATTGACACGCTCGTTTTCACAACTTTTGGAAGTAATGGAATGCTATGTAATTGTAATACATGCCAACACTGACTACGTTGCATCACGAACTTCTGATGTTTGCTCTTAACTTTGTAGTTTTTTATTTGCTGTCGTTTCGTGCGAAAATTGTAAATAAACCTGAAGCTACAATTGGTTTGCCTTATAATTAGATTTTACTAAAGATGATTTGATTAGGTTTTGGGGGTTCTGAAATACTGCAGTTTTGGTTTGTAGGCAAGGAGTGGCAATGTTCCTTCCCCGTGACTTCTCCACCTTATGAAATCAGTTTTTGGAGTGCTATAACTCCAAATGGCACGGAATTCACGTAATTTTCAGAATTGTGCATCTAGTTACCCCTGGTCATGCTTCTTGAAAAAATGAAGGCTCTATGTGCCTTGCCGTGCGGGACGAAAGCGAACCCTCCAAAAAATGTGTGGATGGTTTTTTTTCCACTTAGTTCGAACGCAAATTTTGACGCTTTTTACAAGGGGCCGGCCGCCCGTAAGCAATAACTTTACAATGCAATACATTCGTTGTTTTACTGTATAGACGGTATGACAAAAACCAAGGGTGGACGAGAGGCCGGGCCGCCTCAAGCCGGCCTGGCCCGGCCGCAGGCCGGGCCGGCTGGGCCGACGAAATTACCGATTGGGCGGCCGACGGGCCGGCCGGGCCGCAAAAAACTCACGTTAAAAGTTTTGTCGGTGCCCTTTAGAACGTGGTTTTTTGCTTTTTGACGGCCCGATGGCGGGCCGGGCCGGTTGAGCTGCGGGCTGGGCCGGACCGGGTTTGATTTTTAAAACACCGGGCCGTCAAAAAGTCGGCCCGCGTCCACCCTTGACAAAAACGCGATTGTTTCCCGCTGTGCTTCATTTATTTTGCGCGGCTTTATTGATACCCTCACAATCGCGTCCTTTTGCTGTCCTTTTGCTATGGTTTTTTTGTTTCTTTTTGTTCTAAGAATTTTTATAAGTGGTGTCAAAACTTACCAAGTGTTATCGATGGAAACGTTAGTTTTAGTATTCATTGGTCTTTTAATTTTTTTATTTCTCCTTTCCATTTGGGCAGGCTTTTCTATAGAAAGTTATGAGGAAGCGAAGAAGAAAAAAGCCAAAGCTACATCATCCAAGCCAAAGGAAAGTTCCTATTGGCTTAAACTGGAAACGATGGAAGCAATGGTAAGTTTTTAGCCATATTAATGTTCTAATCAACAGTTTTCAGGAAACAAAAACAATTATTAACGGTATTCAAAAACTTTCAATCAGGGCTTCTGCAACCGGGCAAAATTTCAACCTGTCGAACAGGGAAACGGCCAACTGTGGGAAAAAGCGGTTGTGATTTTTGCGAATAATGATCCCTTGCGTACTAATGTCGTCGATGAAGAATCGCCTGAGCAATCCAAGAAGATCACTCGACTCGAAACGTTGCTCAGTGCCTTTGAAGGGCAAATTGAAACTTTAAAAACCGAACTGTTGACTATTAAACATGGTCCGGTCATTGCTAAACGTCTTGATGAAGTTGTTTGATGCCTTATAGTTAAAAACAAAGTGAATTTTTTGATCGTCTTAAACGAATAAATGTTTATAAGCTTTGAATTCACATCGCCGTGACATTATATTATTAAATTTTAACAGTTATTACAAACACCTTCAATAAATATCATTACATTATGGTCCCGTTGTCTTACAAGAAGATTCTTGACAACTGTTACATCCTATCGAAGCTGCATTAACGTACACGTCGGGGTCAGTTACAGACGCAGTTTCGTAATCACCAGGAGTTACTTGATCATTTCCGGTAATTGTTCTTGTTCCATCCAATGTACGAAGTCCGTCTTCATCGTTATCAATAATAATATAGGTGTACACACCACAAGTGCCACCAGTACAATATTGCCAAAATGTGATGGTAACGTCAGGACTTGTGAGCATCCAACAGGTTCCAGTTGGGTCGCAAATGCACATATTGGGGCAAGCAGTGCCCGTTAAACTGCCCATGGACTGTGTTCCGAGTTCTGGCACATCGGAGTCCGTCGAGGGGTAATAATTCACGATACCGCCATCGCATGTAGCGCACGTGCCTTTAAAATGGTAAAATAGACATTTTCTAAAGTAAATATGAACTTACTAGCCGCTGCAACATTTCCGTACCCAAAATCAGTAAGTGTAGTATCCGAAGCAATGAAAACAGACGCCTGATCACCGGAGTCGGGACATGGTATTGGTGTCGTTGTTGTTGTCGTAGTTGTTGTTGTCGTTGTTGTGGTGGTGGTAGTAGTCGTGGTGGTTGTCGATGTTGTCGGTTCGGCTGTCGTGGTCGTAGTAGTCGTTGTCGGTGCCAGGGTCGTCGTAGTTGGTGGAATCGTTGTCGTTGTTATCGCTGCCACCGTAGTAGTAGTCACCGGTGGCGGCGTCGGAATAACCCCTCCCGGGTCCATCATTCTCAAGCATGCTAATCCATATTCAGCGCTAAAGGCTAACAATACCCACAATAAACTTCCGAGTTGCATCGCTAATTGCAATCGTTTGATTGACCGAGAAAAAGAGTTGCGATGTAGCGTTCATTTATCTAGAGCAAACGTAGTTTTTTTCGACTTAACCCAGCTGTCAATACAAAAAAACTGAATCCAGGAGTACATAAAGTGATCACCGTTACAAGTGCGTTCAAAAAACGTAAAAACAACCTACATCGTTGATCGAATAAAAAAATCTCTCCATCCGATACCCGTAAAAAGCGAAGAATGACCGATTGCGTGATCTACGGTCACCTTCATTCAAGCGCGGATACTAATGTGACGTAACTGAAAATAGAGCGCGTGTGAATTTTGTATTTTGATTATAGTTGTCTCAGCTAATTCAAATCTTCAGTTTGTACATTTATTTACATTGAAAATCTTCCAAAGAAAACTCAGGGTTTTGCTTTTCGTTGTGAAACCGTACAGGTAAAAAGTTCGTATACTCAACTTCATTCAGAAATTTCGTCGGCAATACCCGATCCGCACTATAAGTACGATTGAACAACCGCTCCCGCAAACACTCATAACCACCGTAGTCAAATTCTGGATACACTTTATTTGCAAACATTGCTGGCCACTTGTCAAACTCCGAAAGAAATTCGACTCCGATTAGGCAAATTTCATGACGGGACTTTCCGGATGGACACTTTTTTGCTTCAGGTTCCCAATGCTGATTTCTAAAAATGGTAAAAATAAATGTTGAAAACAACACACATAACCTCACCGAGTCAAAGCTTTAATCGCAATGTTTCTATTTAGGCATTTATGAGTAAAACCACCAGGAAGACCGATAGCGTCGTCTGAATTCAGTGTTGAAAACAGAATTTCATCGCTGCCCACCTCGTTTATATTTAAATTATTGACCAAACGTGTCAAATCAAGTTCTTCGAAGACGTAATCAACTGCGGTACGGCTTAACGAACACTGGTTGAGACCTTTAGAGAATGAAAGTCTTTGGTTAGTGTTCTTTGATGCTACAGATGGAAGCTTATTCCTGATTTTACAAAACTGTGTTAAACGTACTGTTTTTAAACAGTTTCAATGCACTAAATGACCAATCAAGCTTTGTATTGTACACGTTTGGCGTCATTTGACACGTTCCAACATCATTTGCACCGTTGAACCAAGTGTAGATTTGGACAAGCTCGGCATTTGTTTTGATTACAGCGTCGTGGTTCTGCAGAAGGGCAACGTACTTCCAAGCCTTGTTTCTCAGAATTTCAAGACATGCCAAGTGTGCTCTGTCCATGTCATGGCCGTCGCTGTTCAATGAAAATTCTTCAGGAGTAATAAAAACGTTGTCAAAGCAGTTTGAAAGTGCATGCATCCGACTTTTGAACCTTTCATCCGCATCAGAATCAATTGAATAACAGTACGAGTTCTGTGGCGCATAAATTGTAGCTAGCTCGGATTCAACGAACAGATAGTCCTGCAAGGTTAAAGTCCGAATTTGTTTCTCTGAATGGAAAACGTACCTTGTATACATTTCTAGCAAACGCTAATGGGAATTCCGCTTCTTGGTATAATACCGGTATTTTTGGAAAGTAGTGGCGGTTTCGGATAGAATTGCAGGTCGTATTAAAAGTAAACTTATCCAAATTCACCGGAAGGCGCAAACCCGTTGAATTTGTCCCGTTTTTGGCAAAGAAAGAAGCACATGGCAAGTCAGCAGCCTCAGGAAAGCGATGAAAAAACGGTTCACCGGAGCCGGCAAGTTTATTGTCCTTCAGGAGATTATTGATGGAAGTGTCATCGTAACTCCAATAGAAATAGATAATACATACCAATAAGCCAACTAAAATAAAACGAAGCAATCTGCTCCACGACATAAAATGTAGTAACCCGTTCATAAACAAAAGATAACTAGTTTTAAAAACGTTGTTTTGCGGTGGTGCAAAGGGACGTGATTAAGAAACTAGATATAACCAACGCCAATTTGACTTCGACAACACCGTGAATCCGTGATGACTGTTTTGTAACGAAAAGGCACTTACAACCGAAAAAATTGCCCTTAACTTTATTTTTAACTGATTAAAAACCCCGTTATGTAAACATTTCTCCTGTTTTCAGAATTGAAAACTTTTCCGCCGTTCTTGCTAAAGAATGTAAACGCCAATACTTTTTATTACCCGCACAAAACTTTCAAACTCTATAATTACCATCGTTTACATTTTCATTTTAAACAAACTATAATTAACATTCCTAGCTAGAAGTCATTTTCGTCGAACACTTTAAAACCGACCCCGTGGAAGTGACGATACTTTGGTAATGGAAAAGACCAGTGTCGTCGTTGATGTGTTATTTTTGCTGCAAGTTCCCCTGCAAAGTTAGTATGCCCAAACATACTCGAAAATTCCACCTTACCGCAACTTTGACATAACTGAACTCAAAAACTTTCGATACGGTGTAATAAAATACATGAGGCTAGCGACATCACAAATTGTATGCACCGAAATGAGCACTTTTACGGAAGGCAACAACCAATTACCCTCAATACGTTGTAGTACGATCATCCAAATAAAAATGATGTACGGGGGCACGATGAAGGCATACGTCAAGCCTGTTTGGACGAAAAGGGCCCTACAATTGGGTGGGATAGAATTCAGGGTATGTGAGGATGATGAGGCATACCGACAAAGCATTGCATGGAGTTTGAACGTTTTCTGGAAGGCGTGTTTCTTGATTTCGCGCAGACGTCGGATCATAATGGTTAAAAGTAGGATTGTAATAGGAATAATGGCGATGGAAATGATAAAAGCAGCGGTTAGGGCAGTTCTTATGGGGCCTTTATGGTCAGGGAAGTAGCCCATAGTGTAAGGATGGGCCTCGAAAATGGGGATCATGCCCGGGAAAGAGTACTGTAATTGGCGGAGTTCTTCGCCGAGTGGGGGGTCCATTGCTATTGGGACTAAAAAACACCGTCAAAAAAGTAGGATAAACATAAAAAAGCTCACCAAAAACGACCCCAATACAAACCAAAACAACAAAAACAGCAAAAGAATTGAAACTAATAGGCCTACAAAACCGATGCAAAAGGTGCGACGAATCAAAAGTAATAAAAATCCGATAAATAAGTTGAAATTGAGTCGTCGTAATGACCAAAACCAACGAAAAAATAATAACCAAATAAATAATTCTCGTCATTAAAAAGTCACAATACAAATACCCATCCACATACCCCACCAGCATCGGATAGACCACCGTCGGATTGGCCAACATGAACAACACATCCAATGACGTCGTCGCAGTAATCTGAGCCACCAAAAAGTATTTATAGTAAGACATTTTGACCGGTGATTTCACCATAATCACATACATTGCCAAAGGATACACTAACACAGCCATACTGGCAAAGACATCCATAATAATTTTGTTAATTTGCATCCAAATTACCGGGTTTATCCGATCTGCGGTCATATTGACTGATAAAAAGTACAAAAATTGAGCGTTATCCGGGCTAGACATGGTTGATAGAAATGTTAGATATAGATTTAAGAATGCAGGTGGGAGAAAAAGTGGCCAAAAGTTCGCAAAATGTCCAAAAGTCAAAGCTAAAACATATTCAATGAAGCAGCTGGAAATATTAAACTAAACTAGACTTGACATGGCAATTATGCACGGAGCTATGGCTTTGTAGGCAGCTCCGTGGCTTTCAATGCAAACCCTTCCACGGAAGGCCACGCATGTGACAACAACGTATACCTATACAATGCCCCGAAACACAAATTAATTAATTATCAACAAGGAACCTTCATATAACAGTTACCAAGCAATACAGACGTGAAAAAGTTCAAAAAACAAACAGAGTGAATTGCCAAAATGAAAAACAAAACTAAAAACAACAGATGGAGTGATTAAATAAAAAACGCAAAGGATGAAAGTAGTAGAAAATACAATCATGCTAAAATGACAAAAGTTCAGAAACTGGACATTTCCGAAGAGCGAGATCGGGACGAAAGTGGATTATTCAGCGTCATCGGAGTCGGACTTGGCAGCCAGGAAGACGGCATGGTTGTCGGCGATCGAGACGGAGACGATCTTGAAGCCTTCGAGATGGGCAGAAGAAATCTTCGTCGGCTTCGACACGCTTTTGTCTTCGTCGTCCTTGATGCCGAGACCGAGTTGGCCGACGGAGTCGTAGCCGAACGCGTAGGCGTCGCCTGAAAACATCGAACTAGAACCGTTAAAAGTTATATGATGACTTACCAGTCTCAGTCCAGGCGATGGTAGCACCCAAAGTGGCAGCAATACCGGCAATCTTGATGCCTTCCGGAAGCTCGATCCGCTGATGGGTCAAGTATCTCCAGTGCTCCTGGTCGTCCTTGCCCTGGTAGGTGCCGAGACCGAGCTCATTGTCCGTGTTCAAGCCCATGCCGTAGACCTCACCGTCATCGTTGCGAGCGATGGTGTGCTTGACACCGCCAATGTGGGTCCACTTCTTGTCGGCGGAGAAGGCGGGAGACGGGACGAGACGATCAACGATGAGCCGACGGTTCTGTTCCTCCAAGTCATCGCCCTCGGCGCCCTCAGATTTCAAATCTGCGGGAAGCGGAATTCCGAGCTGACCGTAGTTGTTGAGGCCACAGACAAAGATGCGACCATCCTCGGCACGGGCCATCGTCCAGAAGCCACCGGCGAAGATGTCGGTGAACTTGAGGAACTTGTTCTTTTCCAGAACGGGGCGGCGGAGGTTCTTGGCTTTGTCGTCGGCCATGTAGCCTGAAAAAATGCGTGATTACACCAAAAACATTAAAAACTGTCAAAACTAACCAGATCGAATGTGCTTCGTGCGAGCAGACGATCCCAATTGTCCGTGAGACCCTTCACCGAACGTGTAAACCTCGCCATCCTCACTGAGCATGACCAAATGGTTCTCGCCAGCCTTGATCTTGACGATGACGACGTTCGTGTGATGGATGATGACAGTAGGACCCTTGCGCATGTTGGCGAAAAGATGATGAACATCGACGGCACCATTGTCGTCGCGGAGGTTGCCCCAGGCGATGACGGAACCCTTCTCGGTGAGAGCGGCAGTAAACCCGGCGCCAGTGGTAAGCTGGACGATGCGGCCCTCCTTCTCGATCTCTGGCGGGAATTCGATGATGGTAAGCTCATCGGTGGTTTCCTCGGACGCGAGACCCTTCACCGGGACAGTGCCGCCTTCATTGATGCCACAGGAGTAGACGACGTAGTCATCGGTGAGGACGACTGTGTGGACGCCACCGGCGACGACCTGGAAGGGAAATTATATATAAAAATTGTCAAAAATAGAGGTAAAAACCAACCTGACGGATAGAAATCCCCTCTGGAAGCGTGTCAACAGCTCGCGGCTTACGGGTAGTCGTACGGCCAGGATGGCCGAGCTGCTCGCCTTCGCCGCAGGTCAGAACACGAACGCCCAGGACGCTGGGTTGGAACTTTTCAATGGAAAGGAATCGGGGCTTGACGTTCTTTTCGGACTTAGTTCGCTTCACGGCTGTGGAGGTTTCGCCGGCTTCGGCTTCGCTGACCTTGCGCTTACGTCCACCACGGGCCTTTGAAGGCGTCGCGGGCTCCGTCTTCTTCGCCGGAGTCGCAGTCTTGGCAGCAGCAGTGGTAGCCGCCTTGCCACGGCCACTGGAACGCGTGGGCTTCTCCTTCTCCTCAGCAGCGGGCTTCGTGGGCGTCTTGGTCTTGGATCCACGCTTGGCAGCAGGCTCAGCAGCAGCCTTCTTCGGGGTCGTAGTCTTGGAAGCCTTTGCGGCGGTTTCAGCCTTCTTAGGAGTCGTCGTCTTCGGCGACTTAGCAGCAGCAGCCGGCTTGGCTTTAGCCTTCGGCGGAGCCTTCTTTGGGGGCGGCTTCTTCGCCGGAGCAGCGGCCGCAGCCCGACGAGAACTACGCCGAGTAGAGCTTTCCTCAGCCGGGGCATCCTCTTCCATAGCAGCATCCTCGTTCTCGTCTTCACCACCACTCTCCGCATCCTCGTTCTGTTCCTCCGATTCATCGTTTTCATGCTCTGGCTCTGGGACAGGGTCATCCTTTTGGGCGCTTTCAATCTGTTCGGCAGTGGCATTAGGATCCTCCTCGAGAATCAGTTCATCTGCGTTATCCTCTGACTGACGGCCTTCATTCTGTTCCTCGGACTCATGATCCTCATCAACATCCATCCGCTGGACGGGTTCTTCGACCGCTGACATGATAGTGGTGGTCCTGCAAAAGCGAGAGGGTGGTCAAAGGCGTAAACAGTAAACAATCGATAGTCGAGGGAAAATAGGAAAAAATAGCTGCACGGGTTGGAAAAAAATAAAATCAAGTAATATAGAAAGGTGAGTGATGGGTTAGGGGAGAAATTGGTAATGTTAAATATGTAATAAAATCGATAAATATATAAAAATTACGCAAAAAATGATCAAACACCAAAATTGGAAAACAAAAATTTAGGCTTGTTTATTTTGGTTGAAAAAGAGTTCTAATGTATAGCCGAATGGTTAAAAAGGGTAAAGGCTTGGTGGGGGATCGAGTTACGAGCAAGTTTGGTCGAAAATATTAGAAAAATGATGGGGAAAATAAACTTGAATGCGAGCCGAACCGGTGAAAACGCAAACCGCAAAAAACAACCGCGCGTTTTTTCATCGTTTTCGATACGCATGTTGCACGCAGGTTCAGACACGCTGCAAAAGACAGGCGGTTTGAGGGACTTTATGCCCCGCATGCACTTGCAGAGGCAGTGTAAAGGAATGTAATGTGTGCACAAAGGTTTGTCTTCCTCCGTAAGGGCGTTGTCTCCAAGCGGGACAAGAAGTCACAAAATGCAAAGTGCAAGCGCGAGCGCCTGTGGCAGTCAGCCGGCGGCCCTGTGCCAAAGTCGCCTGAGGCAATGCCTCTGCGGATAAGCAAACCGGGCACCAGCTTTGCGGTGAGCCTCGTGGTAAAGTTTTGCAGCAGAATGGAAGACCCTTTTAATCAATTTTACTTCTTTTTATGTGCAGTCCTTCGCGGTTGCAAGGACACTTATCTTTTTTGTCTCACATACCCTTTGCGCGGATGTTCTTTTGCATTCTCTCGAAATATACCACGATGACGACACCAGCATGCTGTCAGATGGCTTTGCTTACCATTAAAATTTTGTAAAACCCGAACAGTTCAAATTTTATATATAATTTTTCAATTTTACAACTCCAATAAACTTTATATATCCGCTTTTCCTAATTTGGCTCAAACGAATCCACGTTGCTCTCCAAACTGATCTACGATTGATGTAGTTTGTCCCCCGATGGGCAAACACAAATTATGAATGCACCATTACACGATTTGACGACCGACCTTTTTTGCAGCGTTGTCTCATTTCGACACTGCGTCGCCGCTGGCACGGCACACGGCAGTTTACACTTTATGATCTATAGACAATAATGCGATGATCAGTGGACGTTGGTGGCTGTCCCTATGGGGCATCCTTGTATTTTTATGCTTTCTAGCGACATGTAAATTGGATTTTCCCCTCGGGCCACGGGTGAGTTCCTAAACACCCTTTTTGGCTAACAGTTTATATATTTTTTGATCAACAGTGTATATAAAAATGCCAAGTTACAGTTTAAACGTCAAAGTGAACCAGTTATACCCAAAAAAGAGCTTCTAGTCAGTTACCTCGCGGCCGTGAGCCAGTTTCCTAAAGATTTGTTCGACTCTATTCAACATTTGTCGGAAGTCGATTCCAATGAGGCCCCAGATACTAATGATACGCATTATTTTAATTTGCTGTCGCAATGTTTTCGGACTGATTTTGAAGGTAGACCACTTTTTTAATGACATTTTTCGAACTTTGGAGGTTGTAGGATCAATGATATCCGGTGCTTTACAAGTAGCCATTGAGGAAGTCAATGCGAATCCCGATTTATTAAGTGATTACAACCTGGTTTATCTGTTTAATAACACTTGTGGCGATGAAAAGAGAAGCACAGAGTACTTTATGGATCACTGGAAACGTGGCGCAAAGGTCTTTATTGGCCCTGAAATGAATTGTCGGACTGAAGCAACCATGGCAGCGGCGCAGAATTTGCCTATTATATCGTATAAATGTAAAGATGAGACAGTTTCGGATAAGAAAAAGTAGGTTGATGACTCAGTTTTGCCATTGCTTACTCATTTCGGGTCATTAAGGACAGTTTTAAAAGTGCACTTTGCAACCTTTTTTAAATGACCTTACCAAATGTTATCATTTACTATAAACTCAAATGCCACAAAGTACAACAACGCTATTTAAGGTATCCAACCTTTGCTCGCACTGTCCCTGCTGAAACAGCCATAACAAAAGCCCTAATATCTCTGCTGAAGCACTACAACTGGCACAAATTTACCATCATTTACGAGCAACATTCCCGAAATGAAGAACTTCACAGTGCAATAAAGGCTGCTATCGAGCTGGAAAACCGCGAAAACGCTAAAGAAAAAGCGTTTTCAATTAGGAATGTTTCTGTGGTACCGTATCCGTTCAGTGAGGTGGAGAAAAGCAATGTGGAGCAGATCATTTCTGATACTCACGTCAATACTAGAAGTCTGTTACAGTTTTTTTACCGCTTTTTAAAGCAGTTTGATTAACTATGTCTATTTAGTCTACCTCACATTCGGCAATGTCCGCCTTTTCCGTCGAATCTTGCTAGCCATGGGCGGTCTCGGTTTGATGGACAACAATGAGTACATGCTGATCTATTTGGACACGGATTATAATTGGTACAATGTGTATCATGCTATGAATAATCACTTTTTTCGGGGTTTGTTGACGCATTTGGCAGTTTTGTTGAGTTTATTAAGCGTTTTTAAGACACGCTGATCGAAGTATCAGAATCTTGGGACGTTCCCAACAGCCCCGATCGCCAAGTAGTCAACTACTCAAAAACAGCTCTTGCCATCATTCCAACCCCGGTCAAGCTTGATTCGCCCATGTTTACGACATTTTGGCAGAAAGCTAACCAGTTCCTAGTCAATTTTGGTGTCCAAAAACATCACACCGCCTTATCCATCAAAGCAAACCGATTCGCCTGCTACTTATACGATGCCGTCATGCTCTATGCCATGGCCTTAGACGAGCTTATCCGTGAAAACGCGCATAACCCCTCCTACAATGCCCTGGAAGATGGCGCTTCCATCATAGCCAAAGTCGTCGGCCGAAAATACAGTAGCATGCAGGGTTTCGACATGCGTATCGATGAACACGGCAATGCTCAAGGCAATTACACCTTGTTATCGTTACAGTCAGTTACGCCAGTTTTAAACGCCTCTGACCCTGACTATTACCCGTTGGATGAGGCCCTTACTATCAGTGCTGATTTTGTGGGTGATGATGAAGTGGCGGCTTTGCCGATATTGCGTTTCACAAAGACGATCAGATGGCCAAATGTAGAGCCACCGCTGGATGAGCCGCCTTGCGGATTCGAGGGTGAAAAGTGCCGTCAGACGATGGATTGGACCTTCCACCTCATGTGGATCCTCGTTTTGACCTTCATGGTGATAACATCTGTTATCATTGGCATTGTTTGCTGGCGTAACAAGATATCTGAGCGGGAGTTATCAATGATCTGGAAGATTAGTGAGAATGAGTTTAACAAGAAAGTGCAGCGGACTGAATCGACCCAGTCGTTGTATGATGGTGAAACTGATCGAGTGAGTACACATCGGCATTTTAAGTTTTTAAAGTTACAGTAACCTGCGAAAGTAGCAGTTCAAAGTCAAACTTGAAGCGATTTTATCAGTTTAAAGTTTAGAAAACTAAAATTTTGCCATTTCAGGCATCTGTCCAAATCACCGAAAACGACTTCCCCTTCAGCGGAATCAAAAGCGTAGGCCTTCTAAAGGGCGCTGTCGTGGCCATCAAAGAGTTGGTTTACAAAAAGCCGCGCGACATCAGTCGAGCCACGAAGATCCAAATGAAATTACTGCGACAACTTCACCACGACAATGTGAATTCCTTCTTCGGCATCATTATAGGCTACAATCAGATCTCCATAGTTCGTGAATACTGTCCTAAAGGGTCGTTGATGGATTTGTTGATGAACAAGAACTTCAAGACGGAATCGTTGTTCATTGCGAGTTTTGTTGAGGATCTTATTCGTGTAAGTTGGCAACACTAAAAGTTCACTTTTGGCAGTTTTTTATGGAAGTGATCTTTCAGGGCATGATCTACTTGCACGAATCCGAAATCAAAGTCCACGGCAACCTCAAATCCACCAATTGCCTCATCACAGCCCGTTTCGCCCTACAAGTAGCAGATTTCGGTCTCGAAGAACTCCGCGAAGGTGCCAATACCAACGATGAATTCCTGTGGGAATCATATCTTTGGACATCTCCTGAACTTCTCCGCGAAGTCACCTGGGGGCAGGTTGTTCGTGGCACCCAGAAGGGCGATATCTACTCCTTTGGCATCATTTTGCATGAGTTAATGGCACGCGAAGGTCCTTATCACATTTCATTCGAGATGATGGATCGGGATCTGCTGGAAAAGGAAAAACGTCGGTTAAAGATTGAAGAAACTGTCAAACGTGTCTACAAATGCAACAACTTCCGACCAAGTTTGACCCATGTCGATTGCCAGAACTACGTCACCGATACAATGACCCAGTGTTGGTCGGAGAATCCTGATCATCGGCCTGGATTCAGGGCGATTAAGCCAAAATTGAAGCAATTGTTAGAGGCTGTGAGAAAGAAGAACGTTTTTGAAATTATGATGGAACGCTATCAGAGACAGTTGGAAGAGATCGTCGATGATCGGACAAAGCAGTTGGAAGACGAAAAGCGAAGAACAGAGCTACTTCTTCAACGAATGCTACCCTCAACTGTTGCGCTTCAGCTTCTAAACGGCCGTGACGTTGAGCCTGAGCTATTCAACGGTGTTTCGATCTACTTTTCGGACATTGTCGGCTTCACGCAGATTAGCGGACAATCATCCCCCATGGAAGTGGTCGATTTCTTGAATAAGTTGTACACCATTTTTGACAAAATTATCAACAAATACACTGTCTACAAAGTCGAAACTATCGGCGATGCTTACATGGTCGTTTCCGGTGTGCCTGTTTCCACCAGTATCCACACGCACGCTGAACAAATTGGCACAATGGCGCTTCATTTGCTGTCTGCCGTCGAAAACTTTATCATCCCTCACCGCCCGGCAGATAAACTAAAGCTTCGAATCGGCATACATACCGGATCTGTTGTCGCTGGCGTCGTCGGACAAACAATGCCAAGATACTGTCTTTTCGGTGATACTGTCAACACGGCATCGAGAATGGAAAGCTATGGCCAAGCGCTGAAAATCCACGTTAGTGAACAATTCGTAAGTGCATTGACGCCGGATATGAACTTCGAAGTTGTGGAACGCGGCGAACTGGAAGTCAAGGGGAAGGGCAAGATGAATACCTTCTGGCTGCTCGACCGCCGCGGACATGAGTTCGTGTCCACAGAATCTGACAGTGACGAAAGTGAGGATGAAAATGTCCTCCAGCCACGGGCTAGTGTTCGGAATATCGCTTCAAATTGGAATCTGAACAAAGGAAGTTTGCTTAGTCTGCGAATTCCGGCGACGACATCGCATTTCAAACGACTTTACAACAATGCTGCTTGTCCGACGCCGTTGGTCCAACAGAAGAACAATGTCACTATCGTAAATCGCGCTTTTAATAGCGATTTGTTGGAATCCGCTGAGAATGGCGAATCTGGGCTATACCGGAAATCGTGTTCGACGATTGCTTCCTTCGATGAGCAGAACTTCAAAGACGGAATTACCCGAGATTCGTTCGATAATTGCGACAACTTCCCATTGAGGAAAAGATCGACTTCCCTCCCAGATGGCGAGGTTCTGAAACTCAACGAAGTCAATGTGTCTCCATTCCACACTTTCAACACGGCACCCCACAGCAGCACAGCTTCTCCTATCATTGCGCAACGAAAACTAGCCATCGCCAACGGCAATGGTATTTTTGTGGATGAACCCTTCTTCCATCCAACCCCAAACAGCATCCCTGACCCTAACAACGATCCTACTTCCGCCGATAAAGCTATTCGAAAGCGGTCAGTATCCTACAGTGGCCCGAAGGCTGACATGGATGCCATCTTTCCATCTCATGGCGGCAATACGAATGTAAATTACCCTCTAATATCGCCGCCATTGAACAAAAAGCGTCGCCGAAAGCAGCGCGCATCGGTTCTATCGCTTCAATATGACGATGAACGCATCCAGAAAAAGGCATTTATCCATCCGAATCTCCGGGATAAGTCACCAGCCCCAAGTTTTGGTCGCATGTTGAAACTTTTGAAAGGCGAGCCAAAAGATTCCAACAACTCAATCTCCAATGGCATCAAAGAATCTCTCCCTAACGGCCATCATACCAATGGAAAGCCATTTATCGGAAAATTATCTTCGAAAGATGATGCTCTCGACAAACTATTGGAAGAAAACGAATCCGGGCGAAGTAATTTCTTCAATTGATCCCAAAGTTTGCCAAATAACCCTGATTCTGTCAAGCTTTTTCAACGAGATTCCTAATTTTACATCGCATTTTGAATTTTTCATCCACTCTTGCATTTAACTATGTTTTTATTCGCATATCCCAGTATTTAAGAAATCCAAATTTTGTCAAATTCTTTATCAACAATCCACTTTACAGTCCAAAAGTTCACAAGCCAATATTTTATGTCCAAAAATTTTTCCACGAGGTACCATTTAAAGTCAGATTTTACTATTAACAGAGTATTTTTACAACTTTGGTTATATTTGATGAATAAATAAAGATTAACATTAACGAGGACGATGTTTACTCAAAAAGCTGGCCTGCATGTCATAGGTTGAATCCATGAGTTGGTCGTGATTCAGACCGTCACGCTTGACGTAACCAGTTTGGCCGATGATGGGAGCGACGAGGCGGTTGCAGCTTCGGAAACCGACTTTGTCATCGGCCGAGGAGAAGATACTGAAGATGTGGCTGCCTTCGAACTTGTATTGACCGTTGATGTCGGCCAGGAATTCTGATTCACAGTGCAGACCGGTGCGTTTGTTGCAGGCGCCGACGGGGATCGGCACGAAACAGAGGGCCGAGCCGTAGTTGGCACCGGCGACGGAAACGAATGAGTCGATGAGCTCGGTTAGAGGGGGGCCTGAAGAGTGGAATTCAATGTAGGAATTAGTATTGTATTCAATTTACTGTGATGCGGTCGTTATATTTTTTATACTTTTAATTTGTAGACCGTTTTATTTTACGTTTTTGACATCTTGACACGCAGCTAAAATTGTCATTCTTATGTGGGTTATGGTGTGCGCACGCAAAAACTGCACGGTGCGCTGGGGGAACTTTTGTGCGCAAAGTGTGTGCCACAAAATATTACTAATTTTATGCGTTTTTTGCAATTTTTTCAACATATTTACTTTAAATTTTACAAAAAAAAGTTAACTCACCTAAAATCTCTCTCGAATCAACACAGTTGCCGCCCAAGATAGCCTTTCGTGCCAGCGGCGATCCCATTGAATAGGCTACAATATCCACCTTCGTTCCCGTATACTGTCGCACCGCAATGATCATAGCTCGAATCTGTTTCACATAACTGCACTTCATATCGACCAATGGCGCCGGTGTGGCTCCAGCATCGCCCCAAGTAGTACCATAGATTTCACCGCTTGTGTAACCTCGGCGTTTTAGAGCGTCCACCATACCCTACAACCCTAACTTACACTTTTGGTACAACAAAAAACAGACATACATTAAACCGCGTAACCTTATTAGTAATTCCATGAACAATAATCACAGCCTGCCGCTTCAACGTTTCCCCCGAGCTTGATTTACCTCCAAAAGAGGCATCTGCGCCCAAATCCTTCCTTTCCAGCTGATTAACCAAAGCAACGCCAAAATTATTGTGGATAAAAGCCCGGAAATCATTTGTGAATTCAGCTTCAACACATATCAGCCCACAAAATAACAAAAAGGCGACGACTGTCCAGTGAGCCATCGCGTCCAGACTGAATGAGGAGATCCAGTGTTCCGAGGGTTTAGAACTTTCAGGGGATTGATCGCTGACCAAATGCGATCCCAAGCTGCATGGATCTTCGGAGATTCACGTTTTGGTCAGCCGTCACAGCAATAAAGTCAAACGAGGCTATGGGAAACTGGTTGGGGGTTGTCGGAAAGAAGCGCAAAAAGTGCAGATAGCAAGTTTTTACTGACATTGATCGGCTTGAATGAAGGAAGATTTTTGGAAGTGATTGCGTGTACATAATAGGTGTGATAGATGTTCATGTGTCATCAAAATGTTATCAATGGAGTATGATTTTATTCACCAAGACACTATTTAACAAAAACCAATTTGTTTCAACGGTAAAAGTAACCTAATTCTAACAGTAAAAATTTAAGTCTAACAAAGCTAAGGCAAACTTGTAACTTCATAAAACCCAATTTCACCAAAACAGTTATAAATCTCAATGTCAGTGGTTTTCCGAACTTTGGAAGTGCATTTCTTTGCCACCATAAAACCAAAAAGCATCACAAAAGTGCCCAAAACAGCACCGACCAAGGCAAGCGTCGTAACAGGGTCGAAGAATCGTGACCCCAAAGCGGATGCTTGGAAGCTTACTTTACTTTCGCAAGAATCTCCGTAGAATCCGTCGTCACAGGCGCAAAAATACGAGCCATGAATATTGCGGCATTCGCCATTTTCGGAGCACTTGTTCGGGGAGGCACATTCATCGATGTCGAATTGACAGTGGATTCCGAAAAGACCTTCAGGGCATCGGCAAACAGGTTCACCACGCATTGTTGAAAAACATGTCCCGGGGCCACAGACTATGTAATCATTGAAGCAGGGGTCGTCGAATTGGCACAGTGGGCCGACTTTTCCGGGCGGACAGATGCACTCATATCCGCCAACGTTGTCGATGCAGGTCGATCCGGCGGCACAGGCATTGTAGACGCATTCATTAATGTCGTCTTCGCAGAACTGGCCCTCGAAGCCGACGTCACATTTGCAGGAAAAGTCGCTTTGGTGGTTGATACATTCGCCATGGCCGGAACAGGATTCTGGGGTGCAGTGGTCAATTTGACGGCAATTAGCGCCGGAGAAGCCCTTGTGGCACTTGCAGACGGGAACCTCCAGACGGCCACGGGCTAATGAGCATTCTCCGTTGCCGCAATCGATGGCATCACAGGCTGTGGGTTGACGGGTTTCACAGAAGTCGCCGATATAGAAACGAGGACACGTGCAGTGGAAATACTTGCCATCGAATTCGCAGGAACCGTTGTTTCGGCACGGATTATTGGGGCATTCATAAGCTTCACACAGACGACCAGTAAAGGGCGGAGAGCAGCGGCATTCTGTCGTCAGGGTGCCATCTGCGTCGATTTCGCCGATGCATTGGCCGTTGTTTTTGCAAAAGTGAGTACCGTCGCAGATTACTAAAACAAAATAAGTTAAAAAATATATAAGTTAAAAATTGACACTTACCTTCAGCAGAAGCATGTCCAAAAAAGCAAGAAAAAACAACAAAAAACAGAAGTAAAGAGTTCATTTTCATCATAAAAAAGGAATAAGTCACCGACCAGGACGGATCGTCATACATCCGACTAAATCTACCCCTGGCCATATCCACAAACACCCCATATTACCGCCCATTTGAAAGCGCTCCGGTCACAGTGCGCGAAAGCGAGCCACTTCAAAGGTGTTACATTCCCCACGGTACTTGTTATCACCCCCGACACAGGTAGACAGTGTCATAAGTGTGTGCACACTTTTCCTTTATTATTCAATTCAGTAATTACTTAATAAAATCAATAATCGCTATCTACACGGGCGAATAGGTATACTCGATGAGCACAGAATAATACAACGAGCACCAATCCTGCTGGATCACCGCCGCGGAGACATCTTTCAATGGCACCAAAATGCGTAGAATCGAGTAACTTTCGGTCCAACAAACTTCTTGAACAAAGACGTCATCAGTTTTTTCGTCGATAGCCAGGGCGAGTTGCGTCAATTGGGCAATGAGGGTACAGATTTTGAAGGCTTGAACATTTGTGAGTTGGCCGTCTTTGGTTAGGGACATAACGGCTTCCTGGAGAAGGTAGATGGAGCCTGAATTGTCCGGATGGACGAGAATGTCGACATATTTGAAGGGTGAGACTGATGGAAAGAGGGACATTTCGTCACGGATTCGGATGCAGATGTGATTGCCGCCGGTATTGAGGGAGAGGCCGCGGTTACGGTGGACGCGTTTTCTACAAATGCCCTTTTTTAAGGTGGAAAATGCAGGAAAATGCTCACTCTCGATATCGCTTCCACTTAAGCTTCTCCAAATCATGTTCAATATCTTTATCAAAGCTGAACTTCAACAATTTGTCGTGCCTCGTGGTGAAAGTCGAATAAGTATCATGCGTCGAGGCCAAGTTTGTGATGTGATTTGGGTTGTGGATGGATTCCTCGATGACATCTTTGGTATCGGCATACTTTGAAAAGTACTTTTCATGCTGTTTTAAGATCTTGGAAGCTGTATCGCGGTTGGAAGGGTTCCGATGGAGGCATCTGGCGGCGATTTCATCGAGGGTTTTCGAGATTTTGAAGGGAGAGCAACTTTGGAGATTCGGAAAGTCCTAAAACTCTCACTTAACCTTGAAAATGGTGAAAATAGCTTACTAATTCAAAAATAAGCATAGCCATCTCATCCGCACTGACATCCCCATAGACGGAAATACCCAAAATCATCTCACAAATAATGATGCCCAAACTCCAAATATCGATCGCCTCGCTTAGCTGCTTTTCGAAAGTTTGCATTAAGCAAGCAGTGTATCGGCGTCCTTCCAAAGTTCGCGCAGCTTGTTCCGGGGCCATGAAGCGGCTTAGCACCGGGGCCTTTTGGATTCGACATTTTGTCGGCTTCAGATACATCCATCCGGAAATGGCGATTCTGCCATCGTGCATTCCCAGCAAAATGCAATCAGTCGACAATCTCGAATGCCAAACACCCTTTTGATGAACATAATCAAGCCCATCGAGAACAGCACGCGTGATTTTTGCTGCAGCAGCCTCAGGAATCCCGAATTGGATGAATTCTTCCATTTCGGCATCACCAGCGGCTGAACCAATGTCGTGATACTTCTCTAATCGTTCATGTCTAGCTCCTTCAAGCAAGTCGGACAAGCGGATGGTAAATGGCATTTCGAGTAGCATGAAGCCCCTTTTGAAGGTTATATTGGTGTATTGCGCGATGCTTTCATGCTTCAACGTCTTCAAAACCGCTGCCTCCCTTGTCTGAAAAAAATTACTATATTTTTTACAAAATTAACACAACAAACGATAGCATTGAAGTGTTCCATCGTCAGCGGCACAAAAGCTACAGTCAACGGCGTCGATCGATCAAAATTTGCAATAAGATCCGCCAACTGAAGCGTCTCAATGTCGAGTTGATGCGCTTTGTAATATTCTCGAGAATTCTCGCTGAACTGGCAGGTTTCGAAAGTATAATCAGGGGATCGGAGCTCATCTGGCTCATACATCATGGAATGGCAATCAAATAGGAACGAACCGCCGCTGAAAATTGGCAGATTTGGATGGTTTGAACTCTAGGGTCTAAAGGTGCTCACATCCATGATTCAGAAGATACATTAGACTTTACAGCCTTCATTAGTCGATTTGCCGTTGTATCGAACATTGGCATCAGTGTAGCGCGTTGCCCCCACGCACTACGACTGTACCGTACCGATGGCAGGGTGAAGAACGGTTGATTGCCTCAGGGGTTGAAGGGGGGTTCGGACATTTGCATGTTTGGGAGGAATTTTGAGTTGTACCATTCTGGAGACTGTTTTTTTTATTGTATTGATCATAGGTCAAACTGCTTACTTATAACAAACAAAAGACAGACCAAAATTCAATTTCTTCAAACTCCTATGCGCAACATTTCTAGATTGCCCTTAATCTGTCATTTCAAAGAACTTTTTTACTTATCTTTCACATAGTTACTCATAAATTTGCACTTATTCTCCATCCATCCGTCAATCAAACTTCAAAAGTCTCTGAAGTCCAACTTTCAATAACATGAAAACTTTGCTCACTGAAAAGGCACCCGTTTTGTTTGGAAACTTTGCAAACTGTTTGTTTTTCTCGATTCATGAAACCAAAGCACGCCTGATTGACCAATTCACAGCCCACGAAAAAGTCAACCACAGCCGCCAGTAGTGCCGTTCTACACATGACCTTGAACTTCCTGCTTTTCGGTCACTTTAAAACGACGTTGGCTGTTTTTAGGAACATTTCTTCACAATCGACCGCATCCACGTATATGTTTTGACCCAGAGGCTACTGAATGACGACATTTGGCCATTCTTTCTTTAAGTTTGTTTTTACGGGTCTGTTGTACAACAGCCCACCTAGGTACTATGGCCCCCCACCTGTTTAGAACAGCCCCCCTGCAGGTGAAAAGGGGACCTGTTTGTAAGGGGTGCTATACTAATACGGTAGTACAGCCCCCCAGTGAAGGGGTGCTGTACTACCCCTATTTTTTTCAGTTTTCACCTTGCAGGGGGGCTCAAGTCCCAACCGGGGTCTCTTTAACTTGGGCCTCCTAGACCCTTACCTATAGCCCCCCTAGGAAAAGGTGGAGTACGGCCCCCCTCTACATTGAACAACAGCCCCCCTATGATTAAAGATCGGCCCCCCTGCCAGAAAAAGGTGCCGAATCTAAGTCTAAAACTTAGTCTAAGTCTAAGTCTAAGTCTGAGAAGTCTAAGTCTAAGTAATAAGCGGGGGGCTCCGCCCCCCGCACCCCCCGGTAAGTCCAAAAAAGTCGTGGGGGTAATAAGGGGTGCTCATCTTCACTATCAGGGGGGCTGTTCTTCACTATCAGGGGGGCTGATCTTCAACATCAAGGGGGTCTGTTGTACAACATAAAAGTTTTATGTTGAAGATGAACCCCCCTGATAGTGAAGATCAGCCCCCCTACAATAAAAGTTCAAATTTTAATTTTTTTGAGAAATTTGATTGAAAAATTGATTTTGGGATAGTGAAGATGAGCACCCCTTGATGTAGAACAACAGCCCCCCTGTTGAAAAGGCTGAGGGGGGCTATACTCCCGCTTGCACAAGGGGGGCTGTACTTCATAGGTCAGGTGGGCTGATGTACAACACACCCGCATCAACGTCTTCTGCCATGTGCCCTTCAAACCGAGCAGAAAAACGGGGAATTTAATTTATAGCTCAATTTAAGTTGATGAAATTTGTTCTTTTTTTGTAAATGTTGGCGCTTAAAATAGAAAAGCTTTTCATTTTTAGACAAAGTGGAAAGGTTAAATTTGTTTTTGTTTTGAAAACATTAAATTGGAATTAGGTAAGTTTTGTTGTATTGCACGGTAACGGTAAAGCAACAGGAAATAAGAATTCACTTTGGATTTATTTATATTGCACACATGGTTCAAACATGAGAGCCAATCACAGGTACCAACTGTCGATAAAATGTAACGTAAGCGACAAAAAACAAAGTCACACACAGGTTTTGAAAAACACGAAATTTTTGTGGGATACGGTTAACTGGGAAGCGGCGGGCTGGTGGAAATGAGATCACTTGACGAAGGTGCGAACTGACAAGAAACAGATGTGGCGGAACGGAAGTCGACTAACTGTAGCACTAGATGGAATATCACTTTTGGGGCTTCAGTAGCGTACTGCATTTAGAAGTTGCGAGCGTATTGGTGGTAGAATTGTGGTGCACGGTGGCCAAACTGAAAATCGATGTTGAGTATTGATTGAGTGGTTTCGCAGGAATAGCTCAATAGGGTAAGGCGCTCGATTGCGACAACGATCTCTAACATTGTCATAGGTTCGAGCCCGACGTCGTGCAACTTTTTTTCTAATTCAAAAAATTACTTACAAGTCTTAAACTACTCCCACGCACTGCACGATCAAATGCATCCGTATCGTAATTACGATTAGGACGATACAACGGCAACTCTTGCAAAATAAATGCATCAGCGACAAGGATACACAATGCCGCGAGGACCACAAGTTGCACCAAAAGGCGGAGAAGTACGGTACTGCTGACTGACATGGCAAGATTCTGGATTGGAGACGATTCCGGGGGACCCTTGTGGCACTGTAAATGGATGGGAAAAACAATGGGTTGTAATCCTGCCACCGGAAACAAAAAGCATAGACGCCCGCTCGTTCGCGAGGCTACGGAATGCAAAAGGAATGCATATCTTGACCTTAGGCGGAAAAGTAGGCGGGGCTTCACGAAGGAGGATGGAACGTTTTACTTACAAAAATTAAAAATGCAACAAAATACGCTGGTAAAAAACAAAAAGTGTATTGTATTCCACCCTCGTAAGAATGGAAAGGAAAAAGAGACGGAAAAAAGAGGGCGGTCAAGTTAACCGTTGTAAAACATGGAACGGTGCCGTTTTCGACTTGATAAACATTGTTGAGATTTTGGAGGGAAAAGTTTGGATTAGACGAAAATCGAGGGCGGAAAAAGAAAGCGGAAGCATGGGAATTAAATATTCACGTTACTGACACCTGGTCATGACGCGTGGATGGGCAGGCTGATGTCTGGAAAAGATTTTTATAGAAATTTGTAATTTATGCAAAGTTTGGCAGGTTTCTGGCCGAAATGAAATGTTGAGTGTATGTAAATAGAAGGAATAAAGTACATACAGGTACATCTAAATTTGGTTCTATGGTCAGAATTTGTTATGAAAATGATCAAAAAACCAACTACAGTACACCTTAGTTGGCTATACAGTACCCTTTAATGGTACCAAGTCAAAAACCCACGACCCGAAATGAGCAAAACACAGTCAAACTGTTTCGTTATATAGACAAACTAAATCCTGAACGATGAACATTCAGTTTTTATCAAGTCAAACCGGCTGATAACAATCAAACAGACAAATGACGCCATGCCACCGTCGAACGTGTCTTTCGACGACGTGAAACAAACCCCTGTTTTGTTCCATGATGGGGCACGCTAGCTATCCTGCAAGTCTTTGGCCTTGTTCTTTCTACAACAACCAAATAACATAGGTTTCAAGCCCCTCGAGGCCCCGCATAGATAGGATGACGAATGAGACGCGCACCCTGTGCCCTCGAGCGTGTTGTGTCTTTGCGTGTGTCTATAATTCGTTTTGGCTTCTCGCCTCACTCCCGCTTTTTATCAAATAATTAAACCTATCTGCACGTCTGAATCTGCAAATGCGCTGGCTTCCGCACGTTAGGGCAAGTTTCTGTTCTTTTTTCATCGCTTTGAATGCCGAGTTATAGGGTTACTAAGGCATAGAATCCAGAAATCGCCTTTCTTCGTAGCCTTAGAGTTAGCAGGACTCATATGAGACATATTTTCACACGTATTGGGGTTGACGATCCGTGAACTTCGGGGCAAAGCGCCAAAAAGTGGAATGGCGGCAGCTCTCGGCATCATGGAAAAGTGGTTCCGAGAAACGGCCTTCCAAAAACATGGTCCGACAAGCTTGACACAGACGATGTAGGCCCGAAAAAGACGGGTCAAATCACGCGGTTGGTCGGGAATTTTCGTGGGCTTTCATAACAGAGTTAAAAATATCTTAAAAACAGAGCTTTTTTAAACCGCCTCTGCAATTTCTGTCACAAAATCTGATAAAAACACAAAAATTCCTAAATTCCGCAAAAAAAGCAAACCAAAATGTTTCAACAAAACACATTCCTAACAATGCGTTAGTCTTTTGTCTTTCAGTGTAGCAAATTCCGTCAAACATGAAACTTTTGTTGACGCATGATGTTAAGTAAAACAATTATCACACAAAGAAGAAACCCACATCGTCACGTCAAACATCCATGGTACCATGGAAGTTTAACAAAGTTAAAAATGCTGAAAACGTGGGAACATTTCAAACGTAATGACCGTATACGTCGGAAAAGTACAGTTAGCAACCAGGCATTAGGCTTGTGTACACCCTTGCAACCTTCAATTACAATCCCAGCAAGTGTATCAGCATTGAGGGTAATTGAATGTTGCCCCGTAGCCAAAATCTATTACATCCGTAGTTTCAGCTTTGAAAATAAAATAAAATAGTCATGTACGTCTGCTGAGAGTCTCGTGGGTATACGTACGCAATCTGATCAGAAAAAATAGGGTTTACGTTTCATTGAGACCAGTTTTTTGGTTTAAAATGATGTAACAATGCGTATGATAACCGAAGTCGAATCCAGAATGTCAACAACTACGTGACATTGGCCGACACTGAACCCGGCGCTTCACCAAATAGACAATTGCAAACGCATTTATTACGATAATCAAATTTAGCCAATGTCCAGCATCCATTGCGTCCATCCTAACCAGCATTAAAAACATAAAAGGCCACCCCATAGTGTCAGAAAAAGATAAAAGTGTAATGCCAACATCAGTTTACAACACTTTAACCGCCGTCACTACACAATCAGCTCAAGCAGACCGAAATGACCACTGCAGTGCAGTGCCATTGTGGGTCGAGTGTAGAAACACGCGGGTAGTAATGCCATTATGTAGGATTGTCAGAAGCGGCGAGGGTGGCATCCGGGACAAAGTGTTTTTTTGAGTACTAAGTTGTTAAAAAAGGGGGATGGGCCGTTTGGGAGCTAATTTTTGCAAAGTTTGAAGCAGTAAGGAAGAGGAGTGACGTCAATTGGGGTAAGTTTGGGACATTTGGAAGTTTTGGTTGGGTTTTTATATTGTTTGAAGTGATCTTGGTATTTGGAAATTGTGAATTTTGGCACGTTTTTGACATTCTAGAGGGTCAAAAGCACATTTGTTTTCCCAATGTAGCCTACAAGGAAAGAAAAACATATAAATTTACGCAACTATTGCATTATTCATGCATACTGTATAGAAGAATGTCAACTATTTTAGGCCAAAAGTTCGAAAATTCCCTATTTCCGGCCAAAAATACCAAAAAAGTGTAGAAATACCCAAATAAGTCAGGAAAAGTTGACAAAAACAAGAAGTACAACCGCTTAAAAGTTACCCAAACTGAACCCGTTTGTCACAGATACCCCAAGGACCACTTTATCCAACCTAGAAGTCTACCATTAACAATGGACCCTACCCGATCATCGACCAACCCCAGTGTTACCCAAATTGCGAGGGAGGACCTCGCGGGTATGTATCTATGACGTTACCAACCCTTCCGAAAACAGCCCCATCACGCTTTACATTAGCCCGGAAATGACCGTAGAGAGTGCTCGCGAGCCGACACCACAGGATATGCCGGGCGAGCGACTGACTTGGTGACTTACTTACTACCCCAGTCAGTGGCTGACGATAATTTCTAAACGCAACACTTAGAAATGGAAACATCAAAGTCAACAATGCCATTGTTTGAAGATGTTTAAAGAATCAAAAACTTGTTTGGTAATGAGTTTCGGGGTTTTGGAGATCGTCGATTGAGACTGAGATTTCATACATCATAAACAATCTAGTAATGGCTATTTGATGGACGATCTGTTCGTGTTCAGTGTGACCATCTTTGGCATGCATATGGAATTTGGGAGGCTTTTATGCCAATGGGGTTGTTATTGTTTTTAAACTGGGTTTTTGTCTTAATTTTTTTGAAATTGAAAAATTGACAATAACGAGATGCGTAGGCAGTGTAATTTTGGGTTTTTAATAATGGCTGTTTTGAATGCAATCAAAAAATGAACAATGGAAAGTTGCAATCAGTCTTTGGAAATGACAATGGCATTGTACAACAAACAAGAAGCACAAAAGTGTGTAAAGATTGTATAACAAAACTGCTTTTTTGCAAACTTTGTAAACAAAATTTTTGAGCCGTAAAATCATACGTTTTGCTCGAAACTTGCAAAATTGCAGAAATAAACATGATTTTAGTAAGAATTTAAAAAACTTGAAGTAACAGATCAAAATGCACACGTCGAAAATGCAAATATCTACCCCTCAAAAAGGCCAATTTCCCTCAGATGGCACCGGGCGTCGCGCTAAACCCGCCCAGCCCGTTAGGGCACAATTCACTGATCGGAAGTAGGGCCTCACGATGGGAGACCAATATGAACCCATAGGTATGTTTGAACTTTTAGATGCCTTTTATGCGGGTTTTGGTGGGTTCCAATGGGTCGTAGGCGACTCGTAGTCGGTATTTCCGACCCGGAACCACTGACGTTATGACATATTGGGGGCGGTTTTACGCCGTTTTTCGGCTAAAGCTTTCTTTTTGATTAATTTGTTTTTTCCCTCTTCTTTGATATTTCGATAATCTCAAGCATAATCACAGTCAATTGCCCTGTTTTGTAGACTTCAATGCCGCGACTCCCCCTCCGCCGCCACCGGCCGCTGCGCCTCCTCCGCCACCGCCGCCGGCAGCGAATGCCGCGGGTGATAACCAATATGAAGTGCCAGCATTCGGGACGGGAGGCGCCCCACCGCCGCCACCACCACCTCCGCCCCCACCTGGTGGGCCACCTGCCAAGTCGGCCATGGACGTGGCATCGGATTCGCTGGCATCACATAAGGGCCGTTTATCAGCACAGGGTGAAGCCGGCAAGAAGGGCAACAAGTCGAAACTGGATCCGGCTGCCGTGAAGAAGTTCAAGGCCAAAAAGGGCAAGAGCGGCGTAGAGGATGCGGAATCCGTCGTTTCGACCGTCAAGAAGCCTGATGAAGAAGTAACTTTGCATCTATCCCCAACATCTGCTTTTAAACCCATCTCATCTTTCAGGACGAAAACTTCCAAGAAGCCAAAAACAAGAAGAAGCCCGCAGGCAACCTCAAATGCGACATCATCGTGACAATCATACTCCTAGTTCTGTTCCTAGCTTCAGCCGGCGCCGTCGTCGGTGCAGCCGGCTACTTCAGCAAAGGAAAATTTGGCAAATTCAAACTCTGATCTCCCCTGTTTCCCCGTTTTCACAACCGTATATCGTTCTTTTTCATTTCTTCAACTCCAAAAAAAGCCGACGACAGATATTCTGATAGCACAAAAATCGAAAAGTGGGGGCAAAAATAATGAACGAGAAAATTACGAGACAATAATATACGAACATATAAGAGGTGGGGCGGAACTACTGATTTTTTGTCATTTTTGTTGAAGTACGGTATCTTAGTGGAGCAAGACTTATAAACTTTTTCAACGTAAAAAGGTATTCACGCGGACGATGGTGATAATGAGGGGGTTTGGTTTATCGGAGGTGTGGAAATTCTCTCACTTTAGAAACCTGAATGGGTGGTAAAAAGGCAAAGCTGGCGTTGCCCTGACCGTTATTAAGGTTACAACAACGATGGTCAGAGGAGACAGCCAGCCCAAAGTGGTGATGGTATTAGAAGAGACCTACGAGAAATAAAGAGAGTAAAACAAGCAAAAACAACAATCGCAACCTTACCAAGAAGCAGCCGAAATGTGTCGAGAGATGCCGTAGACCTGAACACTAAGGACAAGCGTACCCGTGCATCAGATGGATCCAAAACGCAGATGGAAGAGATTGAAAGGAAACTGCTTCCGCGTTAAGCTTGGAAGGCGAAACGATAGTAGACAGACGATAGAGAGAGAGGAAAACAAAGACGACTAAGAAAGATAACAACAACAAAAATTTAAAAAGAACAAGACGGGTGTTACACCAATTTGTTTGAGGGCATTACTTAAAAAGCGGTACTAAGAAGAGTAAATGAAGCAATCAAGAGAAATCTGTCGGTCGGTCAGGAGGGGGGTGCAGAGCAACTTAGTGCTGGTTGTTGAGTTGGCCTTCGTAGCCGCCGTTGAAGACACGGCCACCGCGGTTCTGCTTGACTGAAAAGAAGCAGATTATAACAGCTCAGAAGCTTCGATGGAAATAAACTTACATCCACCCTGGGGGTACTGGCCAGCGTTGCCGCTGTAGCCACCATGACCGTGGGTCGGGGCACCACCGGGTCCAGTGTTGGCCTGAGCGGCGCCCTGGCCACCCTGCTGACCGTAGTAGTTGGCCATGTTGGCGTTGTTGTACCAGTCACCACCCCAGCCGGCGGCGGCTTGACCGTACATCGGAGGCATGTTGAACCACTGCTGTTGCTGATGGGGAATGCCACCGGGGAGCTGACCGCCGTAGGCACCCATTTGAGGTCCGTTGTGGGGGAAGTGGGTTCGTCGCGAGCGAGGCACCGCCTTCTTCACGTCGCACTCACGATCGCGGATCTGGTGCTTCTGGTTTTCGGCGGCGGCATCAGCAGCGGTTTCCTCCTCGAAGACGATGAAGGCAAAGTTACGGTGCTGCTTGGTGACCTTGTCGGTGGGCCATTCGATCTCCTCGACCTTGCCGAAGACGCTGAAGTGGAGCCTTAGCTCTTCCTCTGCAAAGATATATAATGTTATGATGCAATCAATCGATAATCGATCTATATTGCTCACCAGTAAGATCGGACGGGATACCGCCAATGAAGACCTTCTTGTTTTCGTGGCTCTTGGCAGGCTTGACCTCGACCGTCTTGGTCTTGATGGTCTGCTCGCGAAGGCGCAGAGCGTGCTGGCAAGCTTCAACGGTGCCGAACTCGACGAAGGCAAAGCCACGAGAGCGACCAGTCAAACGGTCGATCTTGACGTTGGCGGAGGTGACATCGCCGAATTTGGAGAAGTGGGCCGTGAGGTCGGCTTCCGTCACATCGTAGGGGATGCCACCGACGAAGATCTTGCGATCCTCGTTTTTGCCGCGCTCGGAGCGGTTGTGCTGGGCGTTGTCGCCGCCGGCGTGGTTGCCGTTGATGTTGTCCTGACCGTGATTTTCTTGGGTGTTCATATTTACTTCAGAGAATCAGTAAATTAGTTAGAGATAACAGAAATTTACTTTAAACCTGCAAAAATATTGACTTTATCGACTGATCGGTGAGGAAAAGATCAAAAAAGCTTACCTTTAACCCGGTTAGATAATCTTACGAAACAAGAAGAGAGTAATAAAGAGAGATTTAGATAACAAGAGTTAGCTAAAAAATACCCTGAAAGAAAAGTTCAAATTAGCAAGGTTGTTTTTGGAAACTTTCGCGAATCACGACCAGGACGCGCAGCAAAAAAACGCATAAATGTTTAGGTACGTTCGGAAGGGGAGGCGACGGTCGAGGCGGCCCTCGGCGGTCTACCTATACACACACGCCGATGGCGAACGACGGGAAGCAGCGACGACGGAGCGCGTCGACACTCATCCTATCGCGGTCAATCAATCGATCACTATCCCGATAGGAAGGACGAGCGAGAGAAGGGGAGAGACTGGCTAGGTAGTTGGACTTGTGGAAGTGGAACGTCAAGCTTCCAGTGGGCAACCGAAACGCCTATGCTGCATCCGTCGCTTTGCTCGCGCACAATGAACGGAAATCCGCGCGATGAGCATCGGCTTGGCAAGCGTTCGCATTCCCTTCCTCTGCGGGTCAAAAGCCAACGGGGCCTACGAAGGAAGGGAAAGGGCGTGCAAGCTAGGCTTATTCCAATGGTTTGTATTGTCGAAGAGGGCGAAAGAAAAGAACGCGGACACAAAAAACGCGACGGACAACTACGCCCGCCGCTGGCAACCGGCGAGCCGGTCGAAGGACGCTCTAGGCTTGCCAGAAGTGTCGGTCGGGTTCGCGCTCGCCTTGCTTGCCGACGGCCCTGTGCTGCAAGCAGTGACAGTGGACCGACACCGAGTAGCAAACTGCAATTTTAGTCGTCGAAAGAGGGGAAAGGAACCCCGAAAAACATAGCCATGTGTGTTACGGTCGGTGATGGTTGTTCGACTTACGGAAACGCAGCACAAAAAAAAGAGACGACAGAAGATGGGAAGGGGAGGAAGAAATATAGGCGAGAAGAGTAGAGAGCAAAGCAGCAAAAAACGACCGGAGCTATGCAAAAAGGCAGTGACTGAAAATCGTCGAAAGCAAGCACAACCATTTGGCAGGGTTGTCGTAGTCGACGTCGCCGTTGTTCGGAGATAGCAGCACAGGACACAGCCAACGGCCCTTCCGAACAATGATGATAGGCCGGTGTCGATGAACAACGAACGAAACGTGGGGAGCGGCGAGCGAGGCGACCAAGAAGGTAAAATAGAAGTTCGGGAAGTGTAGAGAACAAAAAGCAAGGCGACGATTGAAAGAAAACACCGACAGCGTTCGTGGCGACCTTCCTGTGATCAATGGGAGTGACAACGTGCAGAATGGGAAAACTAAATTTGTGTTGAACTGGTAATTTTGAAGTTGAAAAATATATAATAAAAAAAATCACTGTAAAATAAAAAAAGTAATTATAATTTATATATTTTTTACTTAACTTTCTTGATCAAATCTTTTTCAAAAGTTGTCTACAAACTGTAGATGCCTTGACAAGTAACTAACCATAGAAAGAACAAGCGTTAAAGAGGTAAACTCACAAAAAACTGCTAACCAACCAAAAACCGCCGCTAACTCTGCAATACTAACCGTTTCCTGCTTTTACACTGGTCCACAAGCAGCGAGGGCTGGAACTCCACGTCGGGAAACCGGTCGAGAGAGGTTTGATGGGGAATTTTGATGGGAAAATACGAGAAACGACTGCGACTATGAATATTTTGGGCCCAAAAACCGCGCAGCGACGAAGGAGAAACGCAGCGCAAAGGAACACATTGCCAGCACGGCTCGCCCGTCAAGAAGACACACGGCCCGCGATCGAGGAAAGGTATGGTGGTTCGTGCGTTTTTCGGGTTGAGTGGCTCGATCATCGTCCATCGAAGGTCGAGCTCATTGATCATTGCATCGAAAAGATCGATGTGTGCGATCAATTTGCCGTCGATCTGTGCTCTTGCCATCGGATACGGTTTTTCAGTGTCGTGTTGGGGCCGTATTGTGCCAAGACTACCACAATATTAGCTTATATCAACATTTTTTCAACATAAACATAATAAACCGAAAAAACAAACTAGAACAAAACAATATTTTTAACTAACATAACAAGCAACACAATACTAAGAAAATTGGTCAACAAGCAGGGTCAGTTTAACGCCGACTCGTTCGGAAACGGCTTTCAGATCGTCATCAATAATCGAACAACCTCCTGGCAGTCGAATTCCGAGAGTTGTGACATTAGATTTGAGGTGTTGTTTGACGTACTTCAACGTGCCCATGACAACCGACCCAAAAAGCACAATTGGAAGTGTCGTAATACCGTCGCCACCGTGTACAAGCACCTTTCCGCTCGCGTCGCGGGAAGTTTTGAAGCCCCAGGATGAGTCGGGACGCTCGGGATCAAAGTCGGTGGCCAGTAGACGTGTGATGTCTGAAAGAAGATCCAGACAAACGTATCAATAATCAGTTTGGGCACAATCAATTGGTCGAAAGATCAACTAACCGTAAAAAACAGAACCGGGATGCTTCTTGAGGGCATCAAAGGCTTGTTTGCCGACCTGTGGTGCCATTCCGCTTTGAAGACGTACATACGCGAGAACTTCTTTGTCGCCGGTGTAAGTGTTATCGGCCTCAATCAGGACACGGTTGTCGGAAGTGAACGTCAGAATGGTGGTCGGCGGCGGATCCAAATTAAGTTTAGACAGTTCCTTCGGCGAAGTTGTTGGCAAATCAATCTTATCAACAACATCGTCACAGGACGACGGTAGATCATTCTGTATTGTGGATTCATCGGTGGTGCCGTTCTTCGCCGCGCTGAGTTGTACCAATGGAGTTAGCTGAGGCTGTAATGAAGTTCAATGAACAAACTTAAGTTAAACTTTTTGAAATCTTACGGATTTGTACGTAGACGCCGTTCTTATAGTCACTTTCGGGAGCAGCAGTTTGTCAACAAAGACAGTAACGGAAACCTTTCGCAACGCCTTGTTTTTGAACTTCAATGTTTTAAGTCGACAGTAGTCTACAACTTGAAGAGAAACAGCTTTAACCTGTAAA
This sequence comes from Panagrellus sp. LJ2284, assembly GCA_024447225.1. Lineage (NCBI taxonomy): Eukaryota > Metazoa > Nematoda > Chromadorea > Rhabditida > Panagrolaimidae > Panagrellus > Panagrellus sp. LJ2284. Next base: position 9,179,533 of record JAMRYC010000004.1, read on the forward strand.
ACGTGTCCTTTTAAAAGGTGCAAAAAAAACATGGTAACATACGGTCACCTCCGAAGCATCGCCAACGTCAACGACTTTTTCAGTAGTGAAAGGCAGTGTTTTGTCAGTCAAATGGATCACTTCATTGTTGTCGCCGAACCAGATCATCACATCACAATGACAAAATGGTAGAATATCATTGCCATTCAGATCGTCTTCCTTGATCCTTTTTTGGAGGAAATCTTCGCTATAGTTAAAGTCGAATTCTCGATAACTATGGAACTTTCGACCAGGCAGAAGCTTCGCCATTTCAGCTTTGTCAGAATCTGGAGTTTCTTTGGAAATGACAACATGGCGCACAGACGGGTAACGGGAGATGGCGATGGAAAGGTCAAGATCCTAAAAACAAGGTCTTCGAAAGTGATAGACGTACATAGATACTTTTAAAACAAACTGACCGTATTTACAACTTGATATCCTTTGTCGCGTTTCAGAAGGACAATAACATCAAACTCGTCCAATGCAACTTCGTACGGAGATCCCACAAAAACAGGCTCGCCGATGGTGCAATCAAGGGAAAGGGTTGAAACATTTGAAAACAGGTCCATGCGGAGTTCTTCAACAGATTCAATATTCGTGTACCCCGCATCTTGAAGTGCTTTGACGGTCAATTCACGCGTTGAAAAAACCTCGTCTTCAAAGCCAGTCACGTAAACACAGGCCACATAATCTGGGGGAGCCACTTCACGCAGAGCGGCGACGGCAAGACGAGGGGAATCGGCGTCATCGATGACGCATTCCATTTCAGTTCCAGAGGACAGACAGACGTAATTACCATCCTCGATCGAGGCGATTTTACGTTGACTAAGATTCTTCAATCTATCAAACAGATTAGCGAGTGTGGCAGCTTCCTGGTTCCGCTTTTCTTCCTTTCCAACGCGGGTGTTTTCAGCTTCTTTTGCCACAACTTCCGGGTCAACCATCGTCAGTTTGATTTGCGGGAGAAGAGTTTTGTCAACGTCCACAGTAAGCAAAACAGTTCGATGGACATCCCCTTCGAAGGTAAACGTTTTGAGAATGATTGCTGGTTGTCTGGATTTTGGCAAAACACCGTGGACCTGAAAATATTGAAGATCAGTTTCAACACGAAACAAAAGGTAAGCAAAAAAACAAACTTCAGCAGTCTTTGCGGTTCCAATCTCAAACGAATCCGTGATTGTAAACGGCGGAACACGATGGGTCAACGAAAGAGTCTTGCTCTTCTCTCCAAACTTGACAGTCAACACAATGTCACAGTAAGGCAGGACTTCACACTTCTTGAAGGCAGTCAACATATGTGGCAACGAATCGGTTGCCAAAAAAGCGTTCATGAGAATGTCGTCTGCTCGATCAAGAACGTACAACTGTGCCATTTGCGGGTATTCGATGTCAGAAAGGTGAACTGTTTTGCCTTGGGAAGCCATTTCAAGAAAGGATTCATGACATGGCGACTTTGTTAAGATTCGACGGGGCACCACTAAATTTCGAACCAGAGGGTACTGCCTTTTCACTTGATTATATTCCAAACCCTGAAACCACGAAGTCAATAATTATATACAATGAAAGAGAAAAAAGGACAAACCTCATCAACGATTTTCCATCGGTTTTTACATCGCCGAATGACATCAAATTTGAACGACGGATCGTCAATTCGCATGACAAGGGCTTCTTTACCATCATCTGTAGGCATCTGGACGCCCATGAGGGCAGAGGTTACATTTAAGCTGATGGGGCTGATGCCTTCAATGTTGGTAAAGCCAGCCTTCTGCAGGGCGTCGACGAAATGCATCCGATCTTCGAGGGATGGTGGTAGATGGACGAAGATGCATCTGTCACGTTTGACGAACCTGTGTTCGAGAAGCTTGTCGATTACGGCTTCGATTGTGGGAGCTCCTTGGGCAACGTTCTTGAAAGTGGAGTGAAGCGCGGTGGAAGCATCGTTGCCAGGGCCGATAAGAGCATGGACTTTTAGCGACGCTAACGCCATCCTGAAAACTTTTGGATAGGTATTGTTAGCGTAGTGACGTACAAAGTTGCATGGGGTCAGTTTCGAAACTATCTTCTAACTGGAGAAAACGATGGACAAAGCCGGCAATCACAAACACGCATAAAAAAGAAAACGCGCATGGTAATATCCACGACGCGATGTTCGACGTTTCTGCTTTTGGACGACACGCTCAAATGTGGACAACGTTGACAGACGTGGCCATACTCAAACTCGAAAAGACCGATCTTGCCAGAGGCAAAGCGCCGTGTAAAATCTAAGTTTCATTGCGAAACGCGGAAAAGTGCAAGCTGAAAAAGTTGCAAGAACGGGTGCAACGGTCTCGCGTGGAAAACACAATGGCCACCGGCTTTTACAGATTGTGTCGCGGTTCGCGACTGTCACCACAGATGCTTGCCGATAGTGGTGTCTTTTATAAAATTTTGCATCGAATAAGTATTTCTAATATTTATTTTTTTATTATGTCACCATCATATTACGCTGTATACATTAACAGTACAACATTGTTAATGTTTTGAAAGTCCAGAAGGGATCTGAATGGTCATGCACTGAAAAAAAAGTATGACGTTTAAGCGAAAAAGTGTGTCGCTTTTGTTATACAAAGTCCCATGAAAGTGCGCGCTGCACCCAAGTATAACGAAAACGACACATTCCCAAAACGACACACTTAGTATAACGTTTGCAACACATTTCGGGCAACGCATCGTGTGTCGCTTTCGTTTGAAAAAGTCTAACGTTTTCGTTTGAAAAAAGTATAATGTTTTGGTTTTGAAAAACCAACATTACGAAGGTTAAATAAACAATATTTTTGATGCATTAGGTCAAAATTAGCTTAAGCCAACTCAAGTCAAAATTTAGAAACCTGACATCCATTAATGGATATCAGGCGCTTCGTGTTTCAGAAGCTGACTTTGGCTATCATGCGCCAAAACCTAATGAATTGAGCGTTAGCTCGTTGCGCGCGAGAGCGCGCAGGGCGAGGCAACGAAAGAGAACACCTCTCCCTCAAGGGCCGAAAACGTTATACTTTTTGGGTAACAATTTTTTTTACGTTGCACTATTTGTGGCGTTTTCGTCATACTTTTTGCAACGAATGGTTTCGTTGCACAAAATCAAACGCATTCGTTGTACCAAAAAGTAGAACGTACAGTTATGACACATTATTTTTTTCAGTGCACTGAGAAAAATGGTGTGACTAATGGATCACAAAAACGTGACTTCGATGTCACAGTAAAAGTGATGCCTGCAAACCCGTCACAGTCCACTGTGACGTTTTCATCACGGGTTCATCGTGATTAATACGTTAAAGCGACTGTGACGCGCGAGTCACAGGCACTGTGACAAAAATAGCAAAACGTCACAGCTGCTGTTGCTTTTTTTTGTAGTTTTTTTCCTTTTTTTTATCCAATCAATACAGTTGTTAAGATAATACAATAATACACTGCACGTTTATTAAAACAAAGGGTTAAAAGCAAATAAAGCCCAGACAAAAGGATAAAATATAAGAGAATCTAAGGTAAGAAAAACTAGTCTGTGAAACATTTGAACTTCTGAAAATTGTTCTTGTCGGTTAGGCATTCTGACGTTAACGTGGCAAAGTTGAAGTTGTATAGTTTGATACAAATTTGTCGGATGTACCTTGATCATAGTGACGTGCTCGCGATGTGAAGTGGAATAGTGTCGACGGCGAGAGCGCAAAGAGAAACTAAAAAAAATATATATGAAAACGGCATTGCATAGTTGCTAAATGACTTACAAACTTATAAACATTAAAGTTTTCAAACATCAGTTACAGTACGTTGTGTAATCGGCAGTGCGTGAGATTGAAGTTCTGAAAAAGACAATTTTTAGCCAAGTTAAATCAGAAAACGAATACTTATACATACGCATTGACGACGCAAAAAGACAACACGGACACTCCCGAAGCTTATGGCAGCTCGTGTAGGTGTCATTAAACACATTGATACTAACATTAGTGATACAAATGACAAATGATGCGAAAAAAACGACCATTCCTTTCAAGGCAAACCAAACAAACGTTGAAGTCGAGAGTTTCATGGCGCGCCGTTCATGAAAAAAACATCACAGCGCTGTAACTTTGAAATCACTCAACCACTTATGCTGTGATTGTTTCGTCACAGCATTGTGATAGAATGCAGATAATCACAGCGCGCTGTTACACATCCGTCGCGCTTACTGTGACGATTTTTAAAAAGTCACAGAGTATGTGATTCCACAATCACATTTCTGTGATTGTGTAAAACGTGTCACATTGCGGTGTGATGTAACAATCACAGGATTATTCGAATCACAGTAGATTTTGTCACACCTTTTTCTCAGTGTGTGGTCAAAATCGGTGGCAAAAAAGCGTGTGATGTCTGCAAGGAAGCAAAGTTAAATAAACTTTCAAAAAAAATTTTGCTGTAGAAAACGTAATCCCAATGTGTCTGCAAGGCTTCAAAGGCAAAATTTTTCAACAATTGGTGTTTTTCTGCCTTGAAGGCAAAAATACGCAAATTAGCTTGTCATCGGTATATGCTTTATAAACCTCTATTGGATATCAAAAATTTATGCACCATTTAAGTTGACAATAAAAATGTGTTTGCATGGTAAAGCTGACGTTGCGTTAGGGTACAAAAATATGTTTCAGCGATTACGTTATCAACAAAAGTATGTAGGCATTAAGAGCACCGACGCAATGATATGTTTGTCATAAAAAGAGTCTTTTTACTCACCAACCCTCATTTCTCGGGTGATTCTGCCGCAAAAACAGAAAGTTTTCCCTTTCAACTATCACAATGGAATACTTTAACGAGCTCAAGTTATGGTTATGTAATACTATCACAGGGGATAACTTTAAAGAGCTAAAATTGAGGTTATTCAGTTTACTAGAATTTTGCGATGAATCTACTACGAAAGTAGTTAGTGCACTCACGCTACTCGTCGCCATGTTATTCTTTGAAATTTATTATAAATGGTATAATAACGAAAATATTCCGTCCATTTTGAGCAATACGAACTACTTTTACTCGCATGTAAGTTTTTCTATAGCTTGTCATTTGGTAGAAACGCGTTTCACCACCAGAATCTTGGAAATGGTCAAGGAAAAGTTCGTGCCCTGGGGGTTTGACTGCACCCTCTGTGGTAAACTCGGCAACGTTGTTTCCTGGTTGACGCAGCTTTCCGCCGACGATATTGCGGGATCCTTGCAATACACCCAGATCAATGAGTTTCCGCTCATCCTGGTTTTGCACAAGGATCGTGGCGTGCTGAAACAGACAGTCCGGATCAGCAACGATGCACCCGCCGACGCTGTATTCGCCAAGCTCAAGCGTTCAGTTGATGAATTTCAACAGATGACCCCGCGACTTCTGACTGATGTCGACCAGAAACCCCAATCAAGTCAATCAAACATCGACTACAAAGCTTTCAAAGAACGTCATGCCGATGAAATGCACGCAGCCGCAGTCTATCGCGACTACCAAGAAGACCGTTGGCGGATGGAAAAGCTGCTTGCCAAACTGCCAGAAGAGCCGACAGCCAGCGATCCTGACGCCATTACCATCCAAATGACCGCGTCAAATGGCAGGAAGAACATCCGACGCTTCTCCATCCACCATTCGCTTCAGTCCTTGTGGGACTATGCCGGCAGCCGAGGCTACTTTGAAGGCAAGGTTCGCATTGTCACATCGAACTTTCAACGGAAAGACGTAAGTTTTCATCAGTACCGTTATCATTCATCGAAATAACTCTTGTGCTTTCAGATTGCCACACTCGACAAAACAATGTCCTTCAAGAACCTCGAATGGCCCCGTCAGATTCACCTTACTATTGAAGATATCTAATAATTTTTGTATTACTGTATCTTTCCCTTTCGCAATAAAATTGTTATTTGAACTTCCAACAAGTTTTTGCTTCGATGCATTTTATAACTTTTGACGATAAAAAAAGTCCCAAAAAGAAACAGAAACCATGTACAACAAACAATAAACCTTGTTAGGAAAACAAAAAAACTACTTGAACATTGTTAAAGTTAAAATAAGGTGTAAGTAGAGTAAAAATAGTAAAACGTAAAGTATAATGTCATGACATTGAATACAGTAGCTACTTAAACCTTCCGAACAGTTCGTTTCACAGTCCGCTTACTTTTGGTGGTTGTCTTCTTGCGTATGCGTCCGGTCGACGACTTTTTTAGCTGTGGTTTGGAGTCAATGATCTGAAAAAAGTCAGGTTAAAATGGCATTTCTGAAAAAGGGTTTACCTTCATCGGACGAGCTTGCTTCCGACGACGTGGTGGCTTTGGAGCATCGCGAAAGACCATGCAAATCATGTTTTTGAGGTCCTCGTAAACCTTTGTAGTGGGATCAATCTGCCCAAAAACTTCATGAACAAGGTCCAAGTCGATAATCGAGGCTTTGTCATGTGAGCGAGCATCCACTTCCATGGCATCCTCGTGGACAAAATCGAAATGAAACGTCTTGTCAGTAGGCTGCACATCCGTGTTATCCGCGATCAAGACGTTGTCCACTTCTATGGCAAAGTCAGCTTCATCGTGACAGGCGGCCTTGTCATCCGAACACAACTCATCAGGCACTTCGAAATACAAATGACGGTGCTTGGGGTCTACCTTGACGACGTCGTGACAGTGGATCCGTGTTTCATAGAGGATGCACGGTTTGGAGGGATTCGAATGCCGATAACTCAAACCGAAGTAATCGCATTTTCTACAGCGATAGTACCGTCTTACTTTCCCATCCTTGAAAAAGGGTTGACGATACGGTGTGGCACCTTCCTGCATGAGACGATCAACCAAGTCAGCAAAGTTTTTGAAGAGGGTCCGAGCTTTCCATGGAGTGCGGCAGTTTTGCTTCCAAATTCGTTGTCCCATTCCTGAAAATAAGTCGATAAAAACGGTCAAAAAGGGGCAGGGAGTCAGCAATTACCTCGGGCAATCGGTTGTTGGTGCGCTTTCGACGAGGAAGGAGCGGTATCGGAGGTATTTTCGACATTTGAAGGAGTGTCTGCAATGGAAACGTCCAAAAAGCCATCAAAACGGCAAAACACTTACAATCCACATCGTTTTCATCCTTTCTTTTTGCAGGCAGTTCAGGAGGACAGGAAGGAAGCTTGATCAATTGGTTTTCCTTGTTGGTCATGTTATGGTGTTGGAAGTGATGGGCCATGGCTAAAAAAAACAAGATTTGATGATATTGGTATATGAATTTGTGGTGAAAGCAGACGAATATAAAAATTGGCAAAAAACGGAATTTGAGGAGATGACGATCGTGAAATCCAGCATGCAAAACGTGGCGAAGGCGAGTGCAAAATTTCCCTCCTAGTTTGCAAATCCAGTGACCCTTGCGATTTACGTGCGCACGTTGCGACCAGTCTCGACGGAGCTCATTTGCGGATATCGATCGCGTTGAAAATGGTTGTTCGCTCTCGTCCATTTTCGTGGCTAACTTGGATGTCCGCAAACAGCTGAAGAATCTTTTTGTCACAAACTATGAAGATTTTGGTAAGAAATATTGATCTTTGCCAGTTCTCGGCCAAGCTTTTTAAATCTTGACCAGACTTTGGCGGTATTTCGGAAATTCTAAGCACTTATCATACCCATTTCAACTTAATCGACACCGCTGGCAACAACTTGCACCCTTTCAGATGCAAAACGTTGGTGAATCGTCGAGAAATGTGCAAATTTGCCAGTTTTTTTCGTACTGTGACGATCGAGAAACTTTCATTGTTTCAACTTACATAAATAACACCTCTGGCAGTTACTTGTAACATGCCAATTACAAAACGCTACAAAACGGGCGTTCAAATGATGAAAACGAGCAAAACTTGTGCTGAATTGCGAGTACCAGAACGCAAAACGTGCAACTGTCGCACTTTTTTGCTCTGGTACATGCAATTCAGCGCCCTGAAATAGCCAATTTTACAGTTTAAATGCAAAACTACAAAATTTCGGCATTCGTGGAAATTTACAGAATTTGTGCGGTTTTTTTGTGAAATTCTGTCACTCTTGTTCAGTTTTTTTTATCAAACTGCTTATCGAAGTAAACTTTTATTGGGCACTGTCGGGACTATTAGTGGTAGTGCATTTCCGGTGCTTAAGAAAGGGTGTGCTTTTTTTGGTCAGACGCCTACCTTGTTCAAAGGTGCGGTAAAGCTAATTGTATGACGAATCATAAGCATAGTACACTTTTTATAGTTCAATATCTGTAAAAAATCACAGACAGTGATAAAACAGTGCATCATGCTTGAATCGCTACGTCTGTCTGCTTGGGTCGAAATGTACAGCGCAAACATGATCTTCTTTGACACCTTATCTGTAGACGGGGCCCTACTTATAGGCAACATTTTGGGTGCTTGCACCTTACAAGGTTGCACCAGATTTACAAGCGTACTGTAAATATGGCCAAGTTTGTTATTTCTTTGGTGCTGGTATGTGTGCTCCCCTGGATGGCAGATGCAGTGGTTTGCGCATCTGACGGTAACGGTCACACTTTCCGTAGTTGTAATTATTGCGGTTTTGCAAATATTACGACGTACGTTAGGGATATTCCAAGTATTAACATTCAATATAAATGTCTTTCGACCCCTATAATGGAAGCCGACGGGTACTCATCTAGGACTCTCAACAGATGCCATTTCGAGTAAGCATTGTTATCAACAATAAAATACTTATCACCATTTTCATGACAACCGTTTCAGGACCGATTCGCAGCCGGACTATTATAGAGATATTATGCTTAACCTCTGCAACCAAGACATGTGCAATACTGGTTGTGCCGACACCAATGGACCTCTTGCAACGACCGCAAACCCTGGCGTACCCGGTCGTGCCACAACTGCGAAGCATGGTAGTGCCGCTGGCGCAGGACTCGGATTCTCGACACTCATTAGCATTTCATTGTTATCACTTTTTAACAAAGTCTACAACTAGGTACGATGTTGAACCGTTTTGCAATGTTTATTTGTGCGTAATAATGACAAAGAATTACGTGGGTGTAACATTATTTATATATCTGTTCAGATTTGCGTGCTTGTCGTGAATAAAACTTTTTAGTATAAAAAAAAGATGTTGAAACGGAAAAAAACGCAGCAAGTAGACCCAAATTTGTAGTTCAAAGGTAAAGTTGGCACTTGCCGTTTTTGATTGATTACAAGTTGCAAAAATAGTTTCAAAAAAAGTGTCAATGCGTTAAACTTTTTATGCAATTATTTCGTTAGAACTAACGATTTTAAAAATTAAATATTACCGATTTTTTTCAACGTCGATAAAACGAAAGTGTGAAACCAACACATTGGTTACTAACGTGATGATGAATAAGGTTCAGAAATCGTTTCTGGTGGGTTGAAATACGTTGCTTACGGGGAAAGGGAGTTCCGAGATTACCGATTTCGAGATGACGCATCGTCTATGTGTACATAACCTGACGTGTTACTTCTCAGACGGGAATATTCCGGAGTTCCCTTCTCTGGCTTATACATGACGCTGCAACTATCTTTCTTTTTTATATTTTGGTGTGATTTGTGTTTGTGATTGTGTTCTACGACAGGACCACGATAGTCGCGACATGTCGTGGGTTTTATAGTCGAGCACTTTTCCCCCATTTTGATCAAACGGAAAATGCGGTTTTGCAAATCGTCTGACATCGGATACTTCCCATCTGACACGTATTGATTAAAAAAATTTTAGTTACAGAATGGCGGCGTTAATTTTACTCATTTTAAGCAGTTTATAAATTGAGATAAAACAAAAAGAGGGAATAACAAACAACAAATTAACTACTCCAAGCAGAAAAAAAAAACAATAGAATCAGCTGGCAAACGGATTCCGAGAGTTGTGACATCGGATTTCAGGTGTTGCTTGATGTACTGCAGCATGCCCACGACAATAAATCCGAAAACAACGATCGGGAACGTTGTAATACCACCGCCATGAAAGATCACTTTGCCATCGGCGGATAGGCTTGGCAACTTTCGACGACAACGATGGTGTCAGACGGCATTAGTGACGAGTGTGAAGGTTTCAAACTGAAAAGGTAAGTGAAAAGAAAAAAGTCGTGGAAATTTACAAAACAAGAAACTGAGGTGGATCTTGTAAACCAATTAAAATTGTTGAAAGAACAAATAATTAAAATTTATTAACAACTAAAGAAAAACAACACTCTAAATGGAATGACTAGCGCTAAGTTGTCTACTGTATCTAATCAATAACGAGTAACAAGACAAAAAAACAACGGTAAAAACAGTAACCTAAAGGTAAGTATCTGGTCCTTACAAACGGGTCGACGAGGTAGGTTCTTGTTTGCGTTGGCGTCGTTCTTCTCGTGTCTGGTCGACGAATTCATCGACAGCGCCCTGGAGGCGACGTAGACCTGAAACGAGATAGTTCAAAACGGCATTTATGATTTAAAAAAGCAATCTTACGAGCCATCCAGACAGAGAGTGCTCCATGAGCTGGAATGCATTCGACCTTCATCGGGCGAGCTTGCTTCCGGCGTCGCGGTGGCTTCGGAGCATCGGGAATGACCATGTAAATCATCTTTTTGAGATCCTCGTAGCCTTCGAAATTAGGGTCCACTTCACCAAAAACTTCACGAACAAGGTCCTGGTCGGTGTTTTGAAGGCCTTCTGTAGTAGCGGCGTTCAGGTTGGCGACTTTCGCTCTATGCTGAAACAACTGGCACAGTGCGTCGATGGCGGTGATAGCTTTTTCTTCTTTAGCCATCTCCGCATCAATAACAGGACCACCAGGAACAGCTACAGTAGCTTCCGCATCACCACCGAGCACATTGACAGCTGCGGCCTTGTCAGTAGTCTGCGAATCCGTGTCATCAGAAGCTTTCGGGGCGTCATCAGTCGAAGCATCCACTTCCATGGCATCGTCGACTTCATTGCGGCCGTCAACATCAGAATCGTCAGAATCCGGGTAGTCGACAAGGGGTGCTTTGACACGTACGGCAGCGGTCTCGATGGTAACAGGAGGATCTGCGTGGTCAGTAGCAATTGGCGCATTGTCCGTCACAACTTCATTCACTTCACAATCATCAGCGGCCTTCCTACGCAGGGGCAAATCTACTTCCATGGCATAGTCAGCTTCATCGTGATAGGCGGCCTTGTCATCCAAACACAGCTCCTCAGGTACTTCAAGATACAAATGACGAAGCTGGGGGTCTACCTTGACCCCATCGTGAGAATGAATCCGCGTTTCATAAAGCATGCAGGGTTTGGAGGCATTCGGATGCCGATAACTCAATCCGAAGTAATTGCACTTTCCGCAACGATAATACCGTTTTACTTTCCCATCTTGCAAATATGGGATACGGTGCGGAGTAGCGCCTTGGGCCATAAGACAATCTACCAAGTCGTCAAAGTTCGCGAAGGGGGTCCGAAACTTCCACGGAGTGCGGCAGTTTTGCTTCCAATGTCGTTGTCCCATACCTAAAAATGAATTGATAAAAACGGTCAAAAGTGGCACGGAGTCAGCAATTACCTCGGGCAGTCGGTTGTCGTTGCGCTTTGGAGGGAGTGGGAACGGCGACGACGGCATTTTTGATATTCGAAGGTGTGTCTGCAAAATAAACGTTCGAAAAGCTGTCAAACATGGCAAAGCACTTACCATTTGCAGTGTTTCTATTGTTTTCACCGGCATTTCGCAACTTTTCAATAACCTCATTGATAGTGGCTTCGATTGCGCCGAAGTCTGGAAAATATAATATATAAAAATTATAAAAGAAAACCGAAAACACTACCAATGATAGCGCTATTTTCAACATTCGTCGGAGCATCTGACTCTTTCGAATCGTCGAGACCATCCACATCGCTATCACCGTCAAAACGCATCCTCTCAACAACCTCGATAATCGTAGCATCGATTGTAGCGGGATCTGGAAAATAAAATATATAAAAACATAACTGTACTGATAAAAAACCTACCATTGATGGGTTTCGGCCTCCAAGAGGTCGATTTGACAACATGATTGTGTTCGCCCTTTTCAAGCAGAGCGACTTCATCGGCATTCCGCAACGCCAGCATCCGATAGGCGCAGTTCTGTTCCTTGCATTTCAAAGCTGTTCTCAGCGCTGTCTTCGTAATACTATCACCGTTGCGGAGAACGTTGTTGGCGACGCGGAGACGGTTGACTTCGTTGGAAGTCCCTGGGTAGACACCGATGAGAGTATAGGCAGTTGCCTGAGGCAGTTGGATGGGACCAGTAGGCAGATTGATCAATAAGCTTTCCCTGTTGGTCAGGTAAGGGTATTGGAAGGGATGTGCCATGCCTGCAAGCGAACAGTAAGAACATTTAGTGATAAGGCGGTATTATGTCGCGAAAACACCGGCGAATATGGCAAAATAAGAACGGATAGCCATTTATGGTTTATAAACCTGCTGACAATCGTGAAAACCAGCAGGCTGGATGTGTGACACAGTCAAAATCAAAGGCGAAAACAAAAAACGAGTGCAAGTTTCCGCCGATGATTTTGCGATTTGAAAACCATCACGGCGCGTGTGCACGTTGCGACCAGCCGACGGAGCGCGTTTGCGGATATCGCTCTCGCAGAAGGTCGTTGATCGGCTGGTCCAGACTTCTGTTCAAATCTAACTTGGATGTCTGGTTTACAAGGCCTTTTGTCAAAAAAAGGAAAATTTCGAGGTACATTTAAAATTTATCAGTTTTTCACGGAAAAACAAGAATGGTCTGTTGTTGTTTTCGCCAATTATGGATAACAATAGTAATTAATATTATGCGAATTCTGATTACGTTTTTATCAATCAATAACATTATTAAAACAAGACAATAAAACATGCTAAATCTAAAAACAACACGAACTACTAAAAAGCTATTTATCGATTTACCGTGAGATCGATTGATTTGGTTTTTCGCTGTCTAGGTTGACGTTTTTCTGCGACTCGTCGCTGTTGAACGGCATGACATCGTTTTCTTTGTTGGAATCTACAGTTTGGCCGGATGAAGATGGTGATGGGGCAACGCCGATAAGATCGGCGATCGAAAACCCTGAAAAGTTACATTTATGATGAAAGCTGACAACTGTTATCGAAAACCTAAAGTTACCAGTCTTTGGACGAACGCTGGCTTTCCGAGATTCGGCAACCGTGGCATCAGGCGTTGGAAGGTTTACGGTTTTGAGGGATGGTGGCAAACGACCCGTCTTTTCGGGGATCGCGGCGATACTGGCAATTGAAAAAAGATGAACAACATTCGACGGAGCTTCATTCATAAAATCAGCAACGGAAAACCCTGTAATATGCAAAAACTGTGATACGCATTATCAAAGTGGCAAATATTACCGGTTGTCGGAGCAGAGTTGGGTTTCGTAAGATTGATAACAACGGAATTGTCAGATGCGGCTAAAAGGACAAAATAGCTTCATGGAACAAAAAGCTAATATCAAACCTGCATTCGTTTTCTTCTTCTTGGAAGCCGCAGAACCATCGGTAGGCTTTCTGGATGTGCGCTTCGAACGTGGTTCGGCAAAGGTCTCATCCGGGTGCCTGTAAAACGACTGCTAATACACGTCACTTTTTAAACAAATCTCACCTCTTCTCCTCATGATTATGGTAACTCTTGTCATAGAAAACCGCTTCCGAGAGAGTAATGAAGCACTGCATACTGTAGTCGCAAATGAACTTATTGTCCTGTTTGCACTTGTAGAACCGTTTGATGATACCGGTGGGATTCGTTGTATCAGAACGCGTTTCCTTGACGTCCATCGAATCTATGTGACCTTGATAGTTGAAGCCAGCGATGGGAAATCGGTTTACGAAGTGCCATTGACGAAGCCGTTTAGTCAGCTTCTCCAACTCGGCGGCTTGTTTCTCGCAAGGATCGCTGTCGGGCAGGTTCTCATCGGCCATGGTGTACTGTAAATTAAAGAATTATTGATGAATTTAAAAATTAAGTATTTCGATGGGTTTTTGAACCAATTTTCAAAGATAAAAATTGAATACTAAGTAACTAACTTTATGCAAAACGAACAAAACAAGGTTAACAAAAGTAAAAACTAAAACAATGCAAAGTGATCATACAACTAAAAATCAATCAACGAACATGCAAAAAGGTACAAAAACAGTTACAAATAACATAAAAAATTTCAGAACTTTACGAATGGGTCGACGCAACACGTCTTTGCTTGCGTTCTTCCCGCGTCTGTTCGACGAATTCATCGACGGCGTCCTGAAGGCGACGTAGACCTAAAACAAGTCAGTTTTTGATGGCGTTTATGAATAAAAGATTTAAACTCACGAGCCATCCAGACAGAGAGTGCTCCATGAGCTGGAATGCATTCGACTTTCATCGGGCGAGCCTGCTTCCGGCGGCGCGGTGGCTTCGGAGCATCGGGAATATCCTTGTAAATCATCTTTTTGAGGTCCTCATAGCCTTTGAAAGTTGGGTCTACTTCCGGGAAAACCTTGCGAACGGGGTCCGAGTCGGCGTTGACGGTGTTTTGATGGCCTTCGGTAGTGTGGCGCGCTTCTTGGGCAGCGTCCAGGCTAGCGATTTTAGCCCTGTGCTGGAACAACTGGCACAGTGCATCGATGGCGGTGATGATTCTTTCTTCATTAGCCGTGTCATCCTTAACAACGGAACCATTAGGACCAGTCGCAGTAGCTTCCGCATCACCACTATTGACAGCTGCGGCCTTGTCAGTAGTCTGCGAACCCTTGCCATCAGGAGCTTTGGGGGTGTCATCAGATGGAGCATCGACTTCCATGGCATCGTCTCCTTCATTGCGGCCGTCAACATCAGAATCGTCAGAATCCGGGTAGTCTACGAGTGGCGCTTTGACACGTACGGCAGCGGTCTCGACAGCGACATGCGAATAAAGATGATCAGAAGCCGCCGGGGCGTGTCCCATGACTTTTTCATTAAACTCCCCATCGTCTGCGGCAACGCTCTTGACAGTAACTTGCAAATCTGGCTGGTCAACAGCCGCCGAAGCGTTGTCGATCGCAGCATTTTTGGCTCCACAATCTTCAGCGGCTTCACAATCTACAGCGGCTTCGTCAGCCAAACATTCTTCATTCGAATCAGAAACATGCGATTCTGCGTGGTCAATAGCCGTCAAAGCGTTAGCGTTGGCATCATCTTCAGCTTCACCTTTTTCATCAAAATCGAAAACATGCGATTCTGCGTGGTCATTAGCCGTCTGGGCAATGTCAACGACATCTTTGTTGGCTTCATTGCCATCATCGGCCTCGTGAATCGAATGCTCGTCATCCGAATCGATTACGATCACTGTACCGGGCGGTAAACGACGAGGAAGAGGATCAGGTACTTCTAGGTACAAATGCAGAAGCTCGGAGGGTACCTTGGCGGTCTTGTGACGATGCTCTCGCGTCTCAAAAAGCACACACTTTTCGGACGGATTCTCACGTCGGCGGCCCAGTGCGATGTAACTGCATTTGCGGCAACGGTAAATCCGACTGATTTTACCCTTTTTGAAACAAGGACGGCCGTGTGGCGTTGCACCATGAGCCATCAAATGGCTGACCAAGGCTTCAAAGTTGTCGAAAGGGGTCCGAATATTCCACTTTTTGGCGGGTGGTTTCTTCTTTTGACGTTTTCCCATTCCTGTAAAATTAGCAACAAAACCATGGGAAAGAGACATTGATTTAAAAACTACCTCGGGTAATCGGCTTTCGGGGTGTTTTTGGAGGAAGAGGAGCATTGGCGGCGACATTCTCAACGTTCGACGGAGTGTCTGCAAGCATTTTTTTCAAAATACTGTCAAAATCACCAAAGCACTTACTAATCACGGTGTTTGCATCGTTTTCATCAGCCCGACGCACCCGCTCAAGAACCTCGTCAATGGTGGCATCGATTGTGGCAGGGTCTGGAAAAAAAATATATAAAAACACAAAATTACTGATAAAAACCCTACCATTGATAGGTTTGGGTCTCCAAGGATTGGGTCTAACAACGTGATTGTGTTCTCCCTTCGTGAAAACCGCAACTTGGTCAGCATTTTGCATCGACATCATCCGAAAGGTACAGTCCTTGCGCATGCACTTGGACCATTCCTTATATGCCGTGTTTGAGGTTGTATCACCCTCGCGAGAAACGCCATGGGCAATTCGGAGATTGTTGACTTCATTCGTGCTGGCATCGTAGACACCCATCAGAGTGTATGTGGTCCGTTGTGGGAGCTGGAGGGGGCCGGAGGGCAGTTTGATCATCTGGGCCTCCCGGTTGGTCAGGCCGGGATATTCGAAGAAGGGGACCATGACTGGAAACGGCGAAATAGTTGAAAAAACCGTAACGGTTACAATCACATGGCGCGAAACTGTCTCGACAATGAATAAATGCCTTCAAAAAACGAGAAAAATGGTTATTCGACAAGAAAAACAGCCGATTGCCATCGCGAAAATCAGCAGACAACGTGTGACGAAAAAAGCCAGTGGCCAGTTTTCCCGCCAGTTTTCAAAAAACATCGAAAACACCCACGGCGCACGTTTCCACAGCTCAACGAGTCTGCCGGAGTGCCTGTTTGCACGTCGACTCAACAATTTCGAAACTTATGATTTTTGTTTGCCAAACTGGTATTTTATATCAGACATTTACTAATTACCAATAAAAAATAAACAAATATAGTCAATTTAAAACTTCTACAAAAGGTCCATGAACCAACGAAAAAATCTAAATTCAAAAATAACGAAAAACCGTCGAACAACAAAATCAACAAAAATCCAATTATCAAAAAAAATCAAATATGCACCAACATTAGTCAAGTGACAATTCATCAAACTCCTGTGAAGACGATGAAGTAGACTCTTGTTTGCGCTGTTTGCGTCGCTTGCGTTCGTCCCGTGTCTGTTCGACGAATTCATCGACGGCGTCCTGGAGTCGACGAAGACCTGAAACGAGTCGGTTCAAAACGGCGTTTATGATTCGAAAAAACCAACTTACGGGCCATCCAGACAGAGAGTGCTCCATGAGCTGGAATGCATTCGACCTTCATCGGGCGAGCCTGCTTCCGGCGACGCGGTGGCTTCGGAGCATCGGGAATATCCTTGTAAATCATCTTTTTGAGGTCTCCATAGCCCTTAAAAGTTGGGTCTACTTCCGGAAAAACCTCGCGAACGGGGTCCGAGTCGGCGTTGACGGTGTTTTGATGGCCTTCGGTAGTGTGGCGCGCTTCTTGGGCAGCGTCCAGGCTAGCGATTTTGGCCCTGTGCTGGAACAACTGGCACAGTGCGTCAATAGCGGTGATAATTCTTTCTTCATTAGCCGTGTCATCCTTAACAACGGAACCACTAGGACCAGCCGCAGTAGCTTCCTCATCACCACTGGGTACATTGACAGCTGCGGCCTTGTTAGTAGTCTGCGAATCCTTGCCATCAGGAGCTTTCGGGGTGTCATCAGATGGAGCATCGACTTCCATGGCATCGTCACCTTCACTGGGACCGCCATCATCGGAATCGTCAGAATCCGGGTAGTCTACGAGTGGCGCTTTGACACGTACGGCAGCGGTCTCGACAATAACATGCGAATTCGCGTAGTCAGTAACTGTCGGAGCAATGTCTACGACATCTTCAGCTTCACCATCATCGTCGTCTTCGTAAATCGAACGCTCGTCATCCGAATCGATAACGATGACGGTGCCGGGCGGTACACGACGAGACAGCGGATCAGGAACTTCCAGGTACAAGTCAAGTTGCTCAGGTGGTACCTTGGGGGCTTCCCGATGGTTCATCCGTTTCTCAAAAAGCACACATTTATCGAGCGGATTCTCACTTCGGCAGCTCTTTGCGACATAGTTGCAGTGTCGGCAACGGTACTTCCGCCAGATTTTGCCCTTTCTGAAGTAGGGCTGACGATACGGGGTAGCACCTTGACCCATAAGATGGGCTACCATCGCGTCAAAAGTATCGAAAGGGACACGAATCCACTTGCTCTTAGTCTTGCGCTTCTTACGTTTACCCATTCCTGTAAAATTGTTGATGAAAACAGGCAAAAATTGCCAAAAGTTGTACACTACCTCGGGCAATCGGCTGGCGACGCGCTTTCGGAGGGGCCGGAACATTGGTGACGGTCTTCTGAACTTTCGACGGGACATTCAGCACCTTCTGCAACACCTCGTCAATGGTGGCATCGATTGTGGCAGGGTCTAAAAATCAATCGATATAAAAAGATAAAACTGATAAGAAACCTACCATTGACAGGTTTGAACTTCCAGTGGTTTGGTTTGACAACGTGATTGTGTTTTCCCTTTACGAGCAGAGCGACTTCATCGGCATTCCGCAACGCCAGCATCCGATAGTTGCACTTCGTGTTCTTACATGTGAAAGAAGTTCTCATCGCCGTAGGTGTTGGGGCATCGCCGGCACGGCTAAGGTTATGGGCGATGCGGTGGTTGTCGACTTCATTGGTGGTGGCTGCGTAGATTCCGATCAGAGTGTATTCAGTTCCCCGGGGCAGTTTGATGGGACCAGAAGGCAGGTTGATCAGTTGGTTTTCCTGCTTGCTCAGGTAAGGGTTGTCGAAGGGTTTGGGCATGGCTGAAAACTTTGACAGTTTAGAAAACGTAATGGATACACAGTCACAATGCGGGAATCTGTCACGAAAACGAATAAATCTGGTCAAAAACGACACATAATGTGAATTTCAAGCAATACAACTGATGGGAACGGAGCAAATCAAGGCGCCATGAGTGACGAAACAGGTCGAAGTTTTCGCGCCAACTTCAAAAAAAAAATTACAAAACACCCACTGCGCACATCGACGCACTTTTTTCAAATGTTTTTTCTAGCTATTCTAAATTCTTTTAAGAAAACCCTACTTTTAACTTTTTTGCAATAATTTACAAAACTTGTCAAAGAAAAACTTCTTGAAAGAGCCAATAAGCGAATCAAAACAAGTACCGCGTCAAATACTGACTTTGACCAAAACTCGACTGCAAAAACTGTTTATAGTTAAAAAACACAGCAAAACATCAACAAAAAACAAGAAACGGAAAATTCAAACAAGCATCAATTCAACCTCAATGCGTTCGGAAACGGTTTTCAAGTCGGCATCGTTGATCGAAGAACCGACTGGCAGTTGGATTCCGAGTGTGGAGATTTCAGACTTTGTGTGCTCACGGATGTAAAGCAGCGTGCTTCGGACAACAATACCGAACAAGACTATCGGGAAAGTCGTAATGTTGTCACCGCCGCGGACGACCACTTTGCCATCGGTGTCACGAGAAGTTTTGAAGCTCCAGGACGGGTTGGGATCGAATTTGGTAGCCAGGAGACGAGTGATGTCTGAAAATAGAACGATGTTTAGCTAGGGTACTGGAAATCGGTTTGCAGTAAGAGTTTTGCAGCGACTAACCGTAAAAAACTGATTCTGGGCGTGTCTTCAAAACGTCAAAAGCAAGTTGTCCGACAATTGGCGGCTTTCCATCTTCAAGCTGCACATAGGCCAGGACTTCTTTGTAACCGGTGTAGGCTTTATCGGCTTCAATCAAGACGCGGTTGTCAGAAGTGAACGTCAGAACGGTCTTCGGTGGATTCAGTTGGACGTTGGACAGTTTCTTCGGCAAGCTTGAAGACGCTCCAATAGCTTCGACTTTGATGTCCCGAGATTTCGGAAGCCCAGGCGATTCTGCGGATTTGACAGCTGCGGTCGAAGGCGATTTCATCATCTTCCAAACGCCCAGGTTCTCCGGCTTCTCAATAGGGTCCAAATTGATTCGGTACTCAGAGGGGGAGAGAATCCGAAACACACATCGCACAAACTTGGCGCCATTGGGAACGTCGTATTCCATCATCAAACTCTGATGCGCTTCAGACTTAAAAGCGACGACATTCAACTTCTTAGCTCTGCCAACAGCCAAGTCGACGGTGTTCTCGTAAGGAAGACTTTCATACCGCATCTTCAAGGTCTCAGCGATTCCAGTGCCTTTGATAAGGAAGTCAAGGTCGCCAAAGGGGTTAAAAATGTTGGCGCCATCGTTGTTGGCATCGATGGAGTTCCAATAATAGTCAATCAGAAGCTGCTTGGTGTCAGTCGTTCCGGAAAGGATGTGAACAGTGCGAGGAGACAGTGCGTTCCGGAGTTGGTTCAATGCTTTTTTGGTATGGGCATTGGTCGAGTTATCGACGACGACGGTGGTGGCCTTGGACTTTTTGGGGTCGAAATCGGTGGAAGTGCCCTGAAAAACGTTATTACACTTCAAAGACCTCAAAAACGGTCATCAAGACTTACAGTTTTGACAATTTTCAGAAACTTTCCTTCTCGCTCAACAGCGTAAAACGCCTTCCGTGCCAGAACAGCAACCGATTGACCAGTTTCAACGCAAACACCAGCACGATCAAGCAACATCGAAAGAGCCACAGACTTCTCGGAAATGAACTTCACAGTCGGATGTCCTCCTTGACGGCACGCAACAACAAGCTCCCAAAGCTCTGTGTACCCAGCGGCATCGTCATGGACGACGTAAATGTCAGAAACATTGCAAATGGGCGTTTCCTCGTTCATGTAATCAACGACGTCCTCAGGGGACTCGAATCGGCCTTCATCGACTATACGGTCGTGGTGAACGGTTTCCAGAAGGTAGTCAGAGTATTCGCATTTGATGACGTAGATAACACGATCGGTGCGGGCTGGCTAAAGGTCTTATCAGTGAAAATGGCATTGAAAAGATGAACCCTACCAATTTATGCGTCGTAGCAGTACGAATAGTCACTTTAGGGAGAAGCGTCTTATCAACATCGACCGTAATTGCGACTGTTCGGAGAGCTGGGTTTTTGAACTTCAATGATTTGAGAGGTTCGAACTTTTTGTCAGGGCAGAAGTACGGCAAAACCTAAAACATTCTTCTCTATTATGAGTCACCTTATCATGTGTAGTAACTCACCTTGACTTCAGAAGCGTCTCCAACATAAACTTCCTCCGTGAAAGTGAACGGCGGCGACCGGTCAGTCAACTTGATATCGGTATCTTTGTTCCCGAACTGAACTTTCAAGTCAATGTTACAGTATGGCAGAACTTCGCGGCCGTTGAAATCGTCTCCATTGATTCGCTTTTGGACGAAATCAATTTTAAACTCTTCATCCATCTTATCGGCGTAATGGAACCGGTATTGAAATCCAGGGAAAAAGCTTCGGACTTCGGCTTTCACGGCTTCCGGGGTACCTTTGACCATGACCACATCGCGGAGAAAGGGGTACACGAGAGGGATGAGGGAGCCATTGAACATCTGGAAATCGCTATCTTTACAGTAGTCATGAAAAAGAAGACAGCACTCACAGATCTAACAATTTTGTACCCCTTTTGACACTTTTCAATAATAACAGCGAATGCTTCGACCAACGGAATCCCGTATTCCAGTCCAATGTAGACAGCAACGTGATCGCCGACGGCATTTTTCAGTGGAACCGTCAAAATGTTGGTGCACACACTGACACTAAGGGAGTCGATGGATTCAATGTTGCGGTAGCCGGCGGCTTGGAGGGCTTCCACGTAGCGACGGCGACAGTCGTAGTCATTCAGGTTCATGACGACCATACACTTGACGGAGTAGGGCGGAACATCTTCAAGCAATGCGGCAACTGCAGCTTCGAGCGTTGGGGCTCCGAGGAGAACCTTGAAGGTTTCCTTCGGCGTGATGAGGTAGGTGTTGTTACCCTCTTCGAGGACGGCGATGCCGTTGGTAAACATCGTCTGAAATGAAACGTTTTTAATGAATTCAAGGGCAATGAACGAACGCGAAAATAGTTAAAAATTTGCATAGAAATTAGGCCGCGGTTTCACACGCCAGTTTAAAAATTAGGGTATGATTCGGTGAGATTTTATGCGAGTATGGAAATTTCGTAGTGTACTTGCATATTTGTGACGTATGCGCACTTTTTAGCTGACGAGTATGCATACACTAACGAATATGCACACTCGTTTTTGACCCGCATAAAATCTTACGCCAGACTTTTAGGATCTTACCCAGATCTCAGATCGTGGGTGCCACCAACAAAGCTGCCAGCCAGCGCTATAGCTGTCTCTGCGCGCCAAAAACGATAAATAGGATGACAAAAAAGTCGATTGGCATCGTGAAAGTCAGCACACGAAACACATCGAAAAAAGCTAGTGGAATCAAACCAGCGCCGGTTTTCGCGCCAGTTTCGAAAAAACCAAGGGCATGTGTCCGAAAAGTGGACGGCCACTGTTCGACCAGTGTCGGGCAAAGTAACTTTTCACACGCCAACGACAACTTATTGAAACTGTTGCAGTGCACTTTTTATAATTTCATGTCCATTTATTTTATAAAAAAGTACATATTTTTAATCATCTTTGCAATCAATCGTTCACAACATTTTGAAGCAAATTCAAATTACAGTTTCAGACAGCCATGGCACGAAACGGGTGTCGTTACTAGAAGAGGTCAACAAAAGCTTTGAATAAGTTTAAACAAAACTGTAAAAGTTGGTGCCCTTGCAAACCCATAAAAAGTTCGAATCATTTATTTGAGAGGTATCAACAAAAAAACCGCAATAAAATTATTTTTTTGAATTTGGTGGGTTTGACGCCGTCGAGCGTTTCACTATCTCTGCACTCTTCACCCGTTCGATCGTTTTGACGGCTTCTTTCGATTTGACCGCCGCGCTTCCACCAGGTAGACTCGGTGCGGTTGGAGCAGCCGAATTGCGCCTCTCGGCGCTCATACCGATTTTCGGCGTTTTCGGGTGCCGTGGTTCAACTTTCGTGCGTTGGCTTGAATAATCCGGACCACTGGCACCGCGTTTGATTGAAGCCGACTGTGTCTGTGACACTACCGTCATTTCGTGGTTCACATTGAAGAACTCGATGTCTTTGATGGCTTCATTGAATGATACTCGGAGCTGTTTTTTCGGAGAATCGCCGACGGCCTGTGTTCTTTGCAAGCGTTTATCGTAGATCATGCGTTCGCCTTCGGTGGGCATTGCTAACGTGTTTGAAATAAGTGTGTTTCGTCGGAGGGTTTGGCAACTGAAGATTTCTTTGCGGCTTTCGAGCTCGGTCAGCGGTGCCCAGGGGTCCCATTTGACGTTTCCGGTGATCTGTAAGCGCACTTTTTAAAATGTGTTGAAATTGGAAATAAACATACGTCAGCTTGACTCAAATCGCCAGCGACTTCGGTTAATTCAGCCCTGCCGAGGGATCGAACCATGTCATGGCAAGTGTAGACAATTTCCTTCCCATTATACATGTAGTTTTCAGAATTCGGCTCATCATCGATCGGGTCTTCTTCGATGAGCTCCTCTTCTGGGTTGGGTGCTTGCTCGATGGAGGCTTCTTTCTCCTTTTTATCGTGGCTGCCTTTATTAAAGTCAGGGGCGACTGTATCGTCGTCTTTCGGGGGTCTTACTTTTTTGATGAACGAGAACGCAATGTCACCTGAAACCATGATCATTATTATCATGTTGTATTTTCAACAATTTAAGTCATGAACGTTGTCATGACATTTGCACAAATTTTTTTTACAAACAAGACCTGCGCATTCGCACATACTTTTTGCAGTGTTGCGCTGTTCGTACGCTTATCAATGCACTACCTTGTTTTGCACATTCAAGAAAGCTGTGCGAATGCAACATTACTATTCAAAACAAAAAGGATACCTTTCATAGTGGACTTCACTTGTATTGACTGTTCTTGTGTGGCTTCAATCTTCTTTTCTCTCTCGGCAATCCTTTCAATGATTGTCGTGTTGGGTACTTGCCCTAGGGCCTTTTGTGCTGCTTCCATTTGCCGTTTTTGCTCCTCTATGGTGACTTGCACGTTCTTTTCGGCTGCTTTTGCTTTATGCACAGCAGCTACGCTTTTCTTACTGTGTTCTACTGGCTTCTGAAATTGGTCTAAATGTGACATTGGAACAAACTTTCACATCCGGTATACTGTAGATCGATACCGTAACCCAAAACAACAACTGATATTTGTTTTGAAGTAACCCACTTTGTGTGCAGGTGTATGACTCCGTCTGGAATCAATTTCGCCTCTGGACACCCGCATCGACTCCTTGCCACTGACCGGAGCATGGGGTGGCTTGGTATTCTTCTTGCGAAAGATGCACATGCTTGCCAAGTATGGGTGTAGATTGGCCCCTCGCGTGTCCTCACGATAAGTTGGATCGTTGGTTCCAGATGGTATGGGAGTCCGTCACGCGAGGCTCCTCGACGCCGTGGATTTCATTCGGGCGAAGCATCGTGTCAGTGCCCGCGGGGGCCTCGTTGAATCCGTCGCGACAACCTTCTCAACGAGATGGGCATGGAAATTTTGGAGGGCATTATAGGTTTCTCAGAAGAGGGTACGGTGGGCATGGGAAGGCAAAGTTCACCATGCAAATGAGGCGATAAAACGTGAATCGATCTTTGGCGTGAAATCGAAGCCATTACGGGTATCGCGGACAGGATGGCGACAACGGATGTCGAGTGCACCGCCATCGATGACTACGACTTTGCTGAATTGTCGTTACTGTCGACGTCGACGGCGAATGACCAACTCGGGTCGGAGTTTGAGAAGATTCGGTCGGCGAGACAGGCTGTGGAGGACTTTATAAGTGAAAACGAAGACGATGAAGACCTTGGCGAGCTCATCGATGCCCGATCGAGCCTTACCGTGAACAAGCCAGTGGTTCCGCAAGTCCAGGATCCTGCATCTGCGCTCTTTTTTTCGGTGACGACGGATGAAGACGCTGAAGTTCAAGGCGAATTTATTAAAGAACGCCCTGGGGCGTTGAGATTCAAGCTGAAGTTTTTGGATTTTATCATTGAACAGAAACAGCCCGCTGATGTAAGTATTTTGGCACCTACAGTACCATCTATCATATCTAAAAACGGTAAATTTAAGGAATCTTCCCCGCAAGAACTACACGTTTACGCCGAAGCCCGTGAGCCCAACGTCGAATGGCGCTTCATGGTCCAACTACGCGTCCTGACCAGCCAGGTCAACTATCCACTCAGAGTCGTCGATTACGACGTCTTCGAGTTCAACACTCGCTCGAGACCGCTCATTTTGGTCAACAAAGCTACCAATTTAAACCATATTCGGATTGAGATGCGATACGTCCAGCAGTTCTATGAAAAGTTGCCTAACTTCGACATCGATATGCTTGGGGCTGACGTCTTGCTCGATTTTAACGATGGTTTATTGCCGATGAGGGCTCATTCTGCGCTGTTGGCGTTGTATTCGGCTAAGATTGGTTTGTTTTTACCTTTCGACTACAAAATATCGATCGGCTTTAGCCAAAATGATCGAAAAATACGACACCCCAGAATTCATCGCAACTGGTGGCACCCCTGTTCTGATGATGACTGAATGCGACCGATCGGAATTCCTCGAGGTTCTATTCCACATGTATTCCACAAACCGGCCGTTGTGGGCGGATTTCAGGCGATTGACAAAGGGTGCCGTGGCTTATCAGGTTTTGCCTATCCTGGAGAAGCTTATCACGCATATGCTTGATTTTGATGCAAGTTTTTACTATTTTTGACTTCAAAAATAGTAAAAAAAATTCCAGATGCCGGTGATGGCCAAGCTCCATGAAGCTCTCAAACTCGGCCTCGATGACGCTGCTCGCGAACTTGCTTTCATGGCGGAGAAACTCGGCATTTGGACCTATGTCATCGGGACTGGCATGGACCCGAAAAAGGAATTTGGCGAAGAAGCGTACCGTAACCTCATTTGTCCGAGTATTGTTTTGGCGAAACGGTCCCCGCGGCACTTGCGCATCCGTCAGGTCAATGAGCTACCGTACAACTTGACCAATCCGACTCCACTCGAAAAAGCCTTTGCAGTGCCGTTGGTCGTTTCCGGGAAGACTTATTACGTCAATAAAGGCATTTTGAAGCTGTACAATGACAGTGAATTTGGACGGGGCAATAATGGTAAGCTTTTTGACCCTTTCAAATGACCAACTAACGTAACCCTGCCAATTCAGGCGAGCTCTATCCCCGCATCACCGTCGAACTGAAAAAGTACCTCGAAGCCCACGACATGCCGCTCCAGATCGTCATCGAAGTCATGTTCAACTTCATGAATCCCATGCAGCGCCATGTCCGCATCGAATTCGTGCGTCCGATCATCATCCTCGCGGCCGAGCACAAAATGCCGCGCCTGTTACGCGAAATGGAGAAGATCCTCGTCGATGAGCCGCCGATGACGCCCGAACTGCTGCTCAATCACTTTGAGCTCGGCGCAAAGTACAACTTTGCGAATTTGACGGGGCAATCGCTCCTTCGCATCGAGGCCAAGTGAGTACCCATTTCCGCACGTTCACCTCAGGCTCCCTAATGGTCTAGTGGTTAGGATTTCTGGTTTTCACCCAGGCGGCCGGGGTTCGATTCCCCGTTAGGGAAGTTTTCTTTTTTCACTTTTTTGTTTGCAGCTACTTATCCGTCGCGCATCGGATGATCGATTTGCCGGCTTTCAAGACGCTTTCATCCGATCTGCAAGCTCTGATTATGGATCGTATTTCGTCTGGTTGGGCTCAAACTAGCTGGAGATTGGCCAACAGTGTGCCAACGCGGAAGATTCGCCGTTTTGTCAATGAAGACGACGGTGGCCCAAGCAATCACGATGCCGATCTGGCCACTTTCAATGACATCAACTCGATGTGCGCTTTCGGCGAGCCCCAGGACGTGCGTGATTTCGAAGAGACGGCCGTTAGCCCGGTGAGGTCGCGTCACTGAAGCCAAGTATCTTTTTTACTCATCAAATGTGTCTGTAGACTGTGAATGAATCTAGTTAGCAAAGACAATTTATTAAGGTAAACATAACAAAAGTGACAAAATTGCTACGCGAAATTAATGAAATCAGCTCAAAATAACTTATTACAACTCATAAGCCCCGAAACAAAGAAGGCCTCTATGCCCATGCCGCCTTGATGCTGCTCTGTTTCCAGATGCGCTTCACGACGAAGCTGCTCGTCACGAGCAAGATCATAACCGCCGAGATGAGGACGTAGTCAAAGTCGTCCTTGAGGATGTCGAAAGTGCCCGAGGGCGTTACCCGTGTGTAGAATAAGTCGAGGCCGTAGGCCAGCATGAGCGAAGTTGATTCGAGACCAGATGTACTGAAACCGTTCATTCAAACTCATTTTACTCTAACAAAAGTTAAATGTTACTTACGCAGTCTTGATTCCATGAATATGCGCCACCGTCTGGTTGTAATTGATCAACTCTTCCGTAGCTACAGGCAATTCCGGCATGTATGGCACGATCATTTCTTCACGAAGCTCTGGTGTCATTTCGATCGGGCGTCGAGCATCGGCAAAGCGACGCGACACTTCGAGAATGCCACCGAAGGGCATGGCTATGAGAAGGCTCCGGGTTGACAGGCCTTGGACTGAAAACAAGCACGGTTTTACACAGCCAAACGAAAAAAACCCAAAACTAACCTGTATCCGTAGCTTGGATGGCACTCACGCCCTGGCTGAACACATACGCCTTTGAGATGACTTCCAATGGCGTCTTTGTCGTCGTGAGCGAATTGAAGTTGTTGGCATTAGTCTGTTCGGCGCCTTCATACAGCTCAATCACACCCAACTCGGTTCGGCGCGTTTTCTCGTTCCAATAAGTGTAGACGAGCCAATTCTCGCAATGGACAGCATGGAATGGGGCCTGGACACGAGTATGTCTTGCAGTATGGATAATCTGGCCAGAGACGGCATCGATGAGGTGGACGGAGAGCTGGGAATCGGTGGAATCGTAGGTCAAAGCGGCGACGAGGTTGGGGTTCGTGTACTTGTAGAGGACCGAACGGTCACCGAGGACACGGCCCTGGCTGTGGGTTTTTTCTAAAACAATCAAAACTAACTTTAAAGAAACAATGTTTCAAAAACTTACGATTGACAGGCTTTCCAGCGACGAAAACAAACTTCTCATCCTTCGCAAAGTTAAGGCTCGACTTCCAAGTCGGCACAATCGACGCAGACGCCAAATCAAGCTTGCCACCCTGGACAGTACCGGCTTCAGCATCGAACGAAAACACATTGATTCCATCGGTAGGGTAAGTGGGCTCCAAGAAGGGATAAACTTCGATCTTATCATTGTTGTCGATCGTCAAAACCGGGAACAGATGCTCGGAGTTGGCAAACGGCAGCAATTCAATCCGCTTCAAACCATTCCGGGTGACGATATCAGTCTGCTGGCCAGTGATCGGGTTAAAGGCGAGTAGTCGGATTTGCGACGATCCCTTGACCCCGAAAGCGACAGTAGCCTGGCCGTTGAACTGGTAATGGGCTGTGGTTCGTTGAATGAAGAGTGGCACTCGAGCCTTGCCCAATTGAGTCTTCAATGGCTGGGCGTCGTCACCTAGGTAGAGCGACCACAAAACTGATCCGTCATCGTTGTGGAGGCCGAGGACGGCGCCGTTGAGGGATGTCACGACGATAACCTTGCGGAGGTTGAAGTAATCACGTTCCAAAACGGCATCATTGAAAGCGGCAGCCGACCCGGGACGAGGCTTGTTGAGTCGCCTGAGGGCACTGTCATCGCCGAGGAAGTTCTTCATGACGACGGAGAGGGAGACGTGTTTGGTTGACACCAGCTCGAAAGACAGGATGGCGCGATCGATGAAGTCCAAAACGGAGCGACGGAATTCCTCGATTTGAGAAAACAGTCTCACGGAGAAGGTTTGAAGAATGTTGGAATCTTTCAAGCTGAATTCCGTCTCTATGCGGGCCTGGGATTCGGAGAGCGGGAGGTCGACCATTTCGACGGAGCTGATCTCGGCGAGGGCTTCGAAACGGCTCCATTCGAGAACGGCCTTCGGGTCGGCGGTGGACTGGATTTCGTAGAGATCGACGCGGCAGTCTTTGCGGACTGTAAGGATCTGGGCGGATACACCGGCGACGAGGAGAGAGACGTGGTCGATGGGGGCCTGTTGGAGGGGTTCCAGCTTGACGGACGCGATGAGCTTCTTCGACTTCAGATCGAAAAGCTTGGCGACGCGGAGGACATCGTAATAGGCGATAAGAACCTGACGGGACTGATCTTCGGTATCGATGGTAGCAGCAACGACGGGGGTGTAGTCAATGTTGAAAAGTGACTGCAGCGATCCGGATCGAAGCTCGAAAACGGCAAGCTTAGGGTTCGCGGCAACAGCGAAAGTAGCCGGCAAACCGAGATCGATGACATCACTAATTGGGGCGTCGAATTTCACAAGTTTCAATGAAGTTGTGACATCGACAGCGGCGTTATCGATGATCAAAATACGGCCAACTTTCGTGATCTTCTTCGGGGCCGATGGCAAAGCGAGCTTGACAGCCTCTCCAAGCGATCCAGATTCATACGAAAACTTGGAGACGCTCAAGCTATTCCCAGAGATGGCAGCAACATAGGCAGAACCGTCGGCGCCAATGGCAACACCGAGGAAATCGGCAGAATTCGAAACGGTCGTAGACAGCTTTTCGGTGCCCTTGGCGATGGAGTACACGCGAAGTGTGCTTCCAGCGACGAGGAAAACGGCTTTATCGCCGGCAAGAACAGCGGCATTGCTGAAAATGGTATATTAACGTTGTAAAATAATCGAAATATATAAAAACATACGCAACAGCCTGCAAATTCAGCTTTTGCTGCCATTTCAAGACACCTGTAGCTTGATCGAAAACACGCAGGAATTCGCCGCCATTGACAAGGGTTGCGACGTCTAAAACAGAGTAAATTACAACATTTTTAAGGAAAAAAATTATAAACTTACAAGGCCGCTTGGCTGTGCTGCTTTGACTGATCTGCGGCGGCACGGGATGATCGATTTCGTTAATTTGACGCCATTCTGAAGACAATTGATATATATATTTAAACCCGTATCATAACAAAAGCTTACCAATCTCGCCCGAGTTCACATTGATTGAAGCCAACGCATTCCGTTTACTCGCAACAATCAAGAAATCCTTTCCAGAAGTAGCATATCGGCCCAAAGCTGTTTGCGATGGGCATCCGATGTGGGTCGCGCGCCTGTAAAGTGATAACTTTAACCCTTTTCAGTGTTAAAGGTAATAAAATCGACGACTTACCAATCAAATTTGCCGACTTGGTCCTCGAACAAGGCCGATACTCCGCCAAAAATGGCCAAAACTAACGTCGCATATATGGCTATCCAATTTCTCATGACGATACTGGCTCAGGTTCTATGCATAGACGATGGATTGTTGAAGAGATGGGACTGGAATGATCTGTAATATTAGGACAGGTGAATCAGATCGAAGGTCAAACGTGAACGAAGTGTGGCCAATCGAAAACATCGCGCATTAGCATTTTTTGTGTCAACGATGAGCTGCTCTTTTCGTGGTGAGAGGGGTGATGGGGTGCGGGGCGCGCGTGCATTGAATGGGGCGATATTGACTTTTAGAGTTCATGTGTTTTCAACGTCTGTAAATTTAATTTCACTAATTTTTCCTGTTTAAAAAAAACTCTTAGTACCTGTCATAATATGTCCTTAAAATATTATGTAATAAAAATCTGCAGTAAATGCAAAAATTAACAATATGATTTTCCCGCATTTGTAATAAACGTCGTACCACGGCCACCCCTTCAAAAGTGCGCGCAATGTGCATCTCATTCCTACAACCGCGCATTTCCAGACGGAAATTTCCCCAAGCTTGTGCGCAGCTTCAACTTCGGCCCTAAATTCCACCCCAATGTCCTCCTCCCCCAACCCAGCTGATCAACTCCAAGGTTAGTTACCACCCACCTTCACCTTTCAAGCCTTAGATGACCCTCTTTCCAGTCAAACTCGTCACACAGTCGACGGATTCTTGTGTGGTCAACCAGCGCAAGGTTCACAAGCAATACTCACCAACGGACCTCGTCGAACTTGCAAAATCCATCCAATCTTCGCATGAATTCGTCCAGTCCAATGCGGTATCCAAGCTGAGCGTTATCGCTGAGCAGATGGCAGCCTTAGAGAATGTAAGTTTTCAAAAAGTTTTTATATATTTTAATTCTTGCGCATTCCAGCAAGCCAAGCAAATCATCGAAAAAGCGCGTCTCGACGCTGAACTCCACAACATTCCATGTAATCTTCAGAAAATTCCGGGCAAAATGTATCACTTATGGCAGAAACCGAGTGGCGAGCGCTTTTTCTCGATGTTGAGCCCGGAGGAGTGGACAACCTCCAAAAACGAGCATTTAGGCTCGTTCAGATTCGAGTACGACCGGTCCTGGACGGCGGAGAAGGACTTTGATACGGTCAAATTCCATCGGGGCTTGGTCGAAAAGTTTTGCACATCGCGGGCAATTCAGAATTAACAGATTTGATACAGATTACACAGGTTGAATAAAGCATATATCTTACATGGCTGTATTGTGGACACATTCGCTTTCGATTTGATATTTTTAAACTTTATGGATTGTATTTCATATTTAGTGTGTTTTTGTTGCAGTTTTGCTGGATGGCAGACTCCCGAAAGGGCGGTGGCATCTTCAACAGTGCCAAGTTTTCGGAACGGGTCTTCAAAGACCTGCCTGAAGGCGTCCGTCGTGGGGTCAAACGGGACCTAGCTTTCGTAACCCGGCGCGATCCCAACGCTAATGACGACAAATGGAACAGAGCCGTCGTGCCAGAGCCTCGACCATCCGCTTCAAATGCACTTTATCAGAGCCAGAGGCAGGTTGAATCTTTCGAGCCTTCACCCATGTCGTCGATACCTGTGCAGCCATCCCGGCCCACGAGATGCATAGGGAATGATGTTTCGTCGATTGTACAGGCGCAGATTGCGGCGAAGGCGGCGGCGATTGTGAATAAGAGGCAGTTTTCGTGAGTTTTCCAAACTTAAACTGTAACAATGATTATAAATTGCATGTTTTAGAACAGCTCGCGAAGAACTCGAAAACCTCCGCCGAACCAAAGCCCACTTCCAAGCTTCCGAAACTCCGACAATGTTCAAATCGCCACCGAGAAAGAAGCCTTGTCCAGATGAACGGAAAGAACCCGCATTTCCGGTGAATCGACCTGCTTCGCTGATCGCTAGAAGTATTTTGAATGGACTGCCGCATTTGTCCCTCCACAACAATGATGCCATGATGTATGAGACTGCTGTGACTAAGATTATCAAGGACGCGATCAAGACGAAAGTGCGGCCGAGTTCGAGGAATCGTAGCGTTGTGGTTCGGTTTTTCCGTTATTTTGCGAGATTTTTATGGTCAAATCTTCAGCAAAACAGCCCCATTTCTCAACTTATGAACCAAACGGCGCCTCTTTCGTCCACTTATTCACGCTTCTCCAACATCAGTATCCCGCCTCCAATTGATGACGAAGAACCGAGCAGAGATGTGACGAGATACATTCAGAGCAATGCATCCATGGCGGAAACGACGGCCGATATTTCGATGGCATCGCTTTTTGATCCGTTTAATCAATGTAAGCCATTGTTTGAACTACTTTTTCAATGCTACTCTTTTTATTTTTAGCCACAATCTCTGTCGATTCAACCCTCACCCGCAAAATCTTGGCCCGAAACAACACCACCCACCACACATCCCCGGAAATTGCCAACACGTCTAAGTTCAGTCTGAGCGGCATGCGTCAAATGTTGAACAATTCCTTCTTTGGCAACACCACAGTCAAAGAAACAGCGGCAAAATCGGATTCTAACGTCTCGGTTCTGAGCAACATCCATCGCAATGACTCTTATTTGACAGAGGCATCTGCTTCCGGGTCATCTTCCTTCTTTCAGCCATCAAATCACACCAATACCTCGTTTTTCACCGCTCCCGGAGCCCGGGAACTCGAAGAAGAGGACGATTTTCTTCAGTTTATCCTGAATCGCACTCCCTCTCCCAGTCGTGGCGGTGCGAGCGGAAGTTCGTCCAATGATTCTATTTTTATTTTTGATGATTGAATTGAAATTTATTGGGTACTTGACACCGGTACTTTCATTTCCCGATACTCAGTTTACATTTTTTCAACTTTGTTTACCTCATTATCATGTTGTTTGTTGATGTTGTTATGTTTACTGATGCATATTTTGTTTTCGATTACTGTGTTTTGGCGAGATTTACCGGTTTGAAGGCCGTTTGATACCTGAAATCATTGTATTTTGCTTGAATTTGTCTAATTTTAAGGCGTTGTTGCAGATGTCAACGACATTCATCCTCGACAATGGCTCCTATCTCATCAAAGCTGGGCGTCTGACAGACGAAAAACCAAAGTTGATTCCAAATTTTGTCTTCAAAACTGGCAGTGATTCATATGTCGGAAATGAGATTGATGATTGCCTTGATCCGGGCGGGATTTATTTGAATTCGCCTTTTGATCGAGGGTATTTGGGTGAGTTTTTGGATTTCGATTATTGAGGCTGATCGAATTTGTTTCAGTCCATCTCGACGTCGAGAACGAAATCTGGCAACACACGTTCCTCCGTGAATTCGGCGTCGACCTCTCCGACACGAAGCTCGTCCTCACCGATTCCAATCTCGCAGTTCCCACGATCGACATCGGTGTCAGGGAGGTACTTTTCGAAACCTATGGCCTCAGTTCCCTCCTGATGACATCAGCTCCAAGCATTATTGGTCGTAAGCAGTTTGTCGAGACCGGACGGCCCCATGGACTTGTCGTCGATGCTGGACATGCTTTCACGCATATTGTGCCGTTCCTGCTGGGGCTGCCATGTCTCGAGCAAACGATGCGCATTGATGTTGGCGGGAAGTACATGACGAACATGTTGCGGGAGAAGATTTCATATTCGCAGGTCGATGTGAAGAACGAATTTCGAATTGTGAGCGAGATCAAGGAAGATGTTTGCTCGTTTGCGACTGATATTCGGGCTACTTTGAACAAACTGCGGTTGGTTTTAGCTCTTTGGATAGTTTTTACAAAGTTTTGTTCAGGGAAACGAAGGACGTTGTCAAATACTACCTCCCCGATTTCAACCTTATCCGACGTGGACGCTTCAAAACCGCCGGCGAACCTGCTGAATACGCTGATTTGACTACGATCACACTCGGTCCTGAACGCTATGTCGTCCCGGAGATTCTGTTCCACCCGGATCTTATCAATATTGATCAAGTCGGGCTGAAGGAGGGCATTGTCAAAGTATGCAATGGCACTTTTGATTACGATTTGTTTGGGAGGTACATGCTGGAGAATGTCTTTGTCGTTGGAGGGTCTGCGGCGCTTCCGGGATTGAAGGATCGATTGTAAGTCTTTTCACGCATCTTTTTAACTTTATCCAATTCATTTTAGAATCCACGACCTCTCTAACGTCTTTGCCATTGGCGATGCACCCACAGACTTCGCTTCCTGCATTCAAATTCCACCAAATCCGGTCACTGAGCCCTGGCATGCTGCTTCCTACTTGCTGAAGTACGATTCCGTCTTCACCGATCGCTTTGTTTCAAAGAAAGAATACCAAGAAAGCGGTGCCCGCATCTGTGACACAAAGTTCAAACAGTTTGCACCAATGGATTGGTACGATGTCCCAGATCCGCAATGGCAAGACGATTTTGGAAAGGTCGTAACGGTATCATCGCCGTCGAAGACACCTTCTCCGGCAAAGCGACGTGTTCAACCCGTTGTCTACACTGAAGAAGAGCCACCAAAGCCGCCACCGGAGAAAGTCCGACGTGTTGAAAAGCCGAAAACACCTGAAGTCCCCAAACCCAAGCCAAGCCGGCCAAAGAAGGATGGCACCACACCGAGACCTTCAAAGGCGGCCATTGTCCAGCGAGAATCAGGGTAGGCAAATGTGCACGTTCTTTTCTACTATCTTTTTTTGCACCTTTTTAACTTTACTTTTTTTGATTTTACAGGTTTGCAACTTTAACTTTATGTTGCTTTACCTTTTGAAAGCAATTTTGATTGAATCCTTTTCAGATCGACCGAAACCACCCCCGCTCCGAAACCGAAAAAGAAGCCTTCTCGTCCATCTAAACCTCCTCTTATCCCGCAAGCCCCTGGAGGCAACGTGATGCGACCCGCGGGACCGCCGCAACAATCTCCACGTATTGTCGCGCCAGTTCGAGCCCAACACATTTTCGTTATGAATCCGAATGGTCAACCGAGCCAAGGCACCGCACCGGGTTCTTCCGGTTCACCGGGGCCGTCTACGATGGCGTACCGTCCTGCTGGAAGTGGTCAAGCCATGATGGGCCCGCGACAGAGCTTCCTTCCGAATCCACCACCTCGACGTGTGTTTGTTCGAGTGGCGACTCCAGGCAGTGTTCCAATTGTCAACCCATCACGATTGCCGCGACCTCCGGGAATGCAAATGCAGCAGGTTATGGGCCATGGCTTACCCGTAATGATACCTCGACGAACGGCGTATCGGCAAGTTGATGGCGACAAGTTTATGGTTTCACGCATGCCTGGACCGTCGATGACATCGCAACGACCGCGGACGAGCGTTCAGATGCCGATGCAACGATTTGTTTCGCGTGTTTTGCCGCCAATGTCGTCAGCATCGATGGCTCCGTCGAGTTCAACCGCGCCGCAGCAGCAGCAGCAACCGATCGCTGTCGTGACGCTCGGTGATGAGGACAGTGATTCGGCACCGAAATCGAGTTCATCCAGCCCCAAGCCGCCCCTTCTGTCAGCGGTTTCACCGGTTCGGCCACCTATTTTGAGGCCTCAAGTGCCGATGCCGTCTGGAATTGTGCGCAATGGACCGCATAGGCAACTCGTGTATCGTCGAATCGTTCGACCAGCGGGTAATCGACTTCCGGGTCCGGCTCCAGCCCCACGACCGCCGTCTCATACTCAAGCTGTATACAATCGATGCCGGGTAGAGGAAGAGTATGATTCGCCCGAATCGACCCCTGGCACACCGACGCCGCAATGAGATGAAATGATCTGCATAATATTATTGCTTTAACTTTGTGTATAAACTATTATTAACTTTTGAATTTGTGTATTTGTGGTTACTGTTTTCACAGGTTGTTGACCTGATCTGTTATCTTTCACTCTTTTTTCTTTCAAATTTTATCATTTTAATGTTTCCAGGCGATCCTCATCACCATGGCTAATTTTGCCGGTGATCGTAACCAGGACGCCACGATCTATGTCGGCGGTCTCGATGACAAGGTCACCGAAGGCATCCTGTGGGAGCTCTTCGTCCAAGCCGGCCCTGTCGTCTCAGTGAACATGCCGAAGGATCGAATCACGGGTGCTCATCAGGGCTTTGGCTTCGTCGAATTTATGGGTGAGGAGGACGCTGATTACGCGATGCGTATAATGAACATGATCAAGTTGTACGGTAAGCCGATCAAAGTCAACAAGGCCTCGGCGAATGAGAAGAATCTCGACGTTGGTGCCAATCTGTTCGTCGGTAACCTCGATCCCGAAGTCGATGAGAAGCTGCTTTTCGATACGTTTAGTGCTTTCGGTGTTATTTTACAGGTTTGTCTTCACCGTAATTCTGGCTGAGGATGACATTTTGTGGTTTCAGGTGCCGAAAATCATGCGCGACGCCGAAACAAACTCTTCAAAGGGTTTCGCTTTCATAAACTTTGCCTCCTTCGAGGCATCTGACGCCGCTCTCGAGGCTATGAATGGCCAATACCTGTGCAATCGGGCCATAACGTGCTCCTACGCTTTCAAGAAGGATGCCAAGGGTGAACGGCACGGAACCGCCGCTGAGCGATTGTTGGCAGCCCAGAATCCTGTGCTTACCGGTGATCGGCCTCATCAAATGTTTGCGGAGTGTGAGTTGACGACATTCTAGGCTTGTATATGTTTCAATGATTGTGTTACAGTACCCCCGCCACCAGTCATGGGCGGTATGCCTCCGATGCCTCCCATGGGCATGCCAGCCTATCCGCCGCCGCCTCCTGGTATGCCTCCAGGCATGCATCCCGGCATGGGTGCCTTCCCGCCGCCACCAATGATGGGAATGCCTCCGGGCATGGGCATGCCACCGGTCCCGCCACCGCCTCCCATGATGGGCTTCCATCCGCCGCCGCCACCGGGAATGCTGCCACCGCGTAAGTCTTGCTTTGATTTAAAAGCGATAGTCTGGATGTAATCGTTATTCTTAGTTTTAGAAATGCCCTGGGGCATGCCGCCGAGTCAGCCGCCACCGCCGCCTCCCTCATCTTACCTCAACATTCCGCCGCCGCCCCCGACTGCATAATTGAAACTTGGAATGTTTGTTTGTTGCGTTGTTGCATTCGATTCTTATTTATTGTGATGTATGGATCTCTTCCTGTTTGATAAAGTGAGCCAATTTGAACTTTTGTGGTTTTGTATAGTGGTCGCAAGGGTGTAACATATAATGAGACCAAAGTTGATTTAATGCCCTAGTAAATCAATGTTAATCAAAAAAGTAATCTTTCTCCTCCGTACAGTCGTATTGTTTTACAACCCCCAGCGGAGAAAGCCTGTTGACAGCTACCTCACCCTTTTCGCCTGAGGGCATGGAATTCTTTCCGATCAAGTAGTTGCGTGCTTTGCAGACGACAGTCGACACTGGTAGAACGTATACCTATCTATGGGACAACTTAAGTGAGGCGCTTTTGTGCGATTACAGGTCTTGGCCGTCTGGAAGTGCGTCATCGTACACATGTCTTTTGTCAAAAGTGAAAGTTTAAGACGGAGTCCAGGAGAGGTTTTAAAGTCGTATGACACTCATTTTTCTTTTATTTCAAAAATCGATAGGGCTATGTGAGCAACTGCTAAAACCAGAATATCGCGGTCTGAAACCGCTTCTGGGCGAAGCTACGATTTTTTGAAAATTTGGCCCCAAAATCGATAAAATTAACATAACTCGGTTCGTTCTTCCTATAGAAGGCTGAAACTGCGGTTCCAGCGTCAACTTTTGATGCTGAATCCAATGATGATATTGAAATTTTGTTATCAGTAGCTCTTATCACTGATAAGAATTTTTAAAAAAATCAACTTTTTCAGTTTGGCCGCGGGGCGCTGTTTTATTGTAAAAAATCAATCTCCTATTAATGCCAAACAATAAAAAATGTTTGTATTGCAAGATTTTGGCATTAATATGAAATTGTTTTTTTACAATTAAACAGCGCCCCACGGCCAAACTGAAAAAGTTGATTTTTCAAAAAATTCTTATCAGTGATAAGAGTTACTGATAACAAAATTTCAATATCACCATTGGATTTAGCATCAAAAGTTGACGCTGGAACCGCAGTTTCAGCCTTCTATAGAAAGAACGAACCGAGTTATGTTAATTTTATCGATTTTGGGGCCAAGTTTTCAAAAAATCGTAGCTCCGCCCAGAAGCGGTTTCAGACCGCGATATTCTGGTTTTAGCAGTTGCTCACATAGTCCTATCGATTTTTGAAATAAAAGAAAAATGAGTGTCATACGACTAGGTGAGGGTCAAAATTTTCTCCTGGACTCCGTCTTAAACAGATGTAAACCGGTTCAAGGTCTGGTTGCCTGGTAGTCTTTATAAGGATCCCCTGGATGGGTGGATGGAGACAGTCAGTCGTTCGGATCTGCCAGAGATGGACTTCGCGGCACGCTACAAGGCGTACACCTATGTGGCGTATGCTTCGGCGGCGTTTTCGGTCGTAAGCGTGTTGACGACGGTGGTGTTGTTGCCTTCGGTGAGCAACTATGTGGCCCAGGTTGAACGGCAGATGGAGCAGCAGTTGGTGTTTTGTCAGGTAGGGCTGTTTTAGTATGTTTAGAAGCGTATTCAAGGCTTCAGGGCTCGGCAAAAGACATCTGGAGCGAAGTAGCCAACCTTCGCCAGATCCCGCTTGCTCATAACCGTACGGCCCGTCAAACTGATCAGTGTTCCCAATGTTGCACCGGTGGAGCGCCAGGACCTGCCGGTCCAGCAGGTCATGATGGCCGTCCAGGACAGCCTGGAGCTCCTGGTAACCCGGGTCAACCTGGCCGTGATGCCTATGCTCCCTGTCAACAAGCTCAACCTCCACCATGCCAGCAATGTCCTAGTGGCCCACCCGGTCCTCCTGGCCCGCCCGGATACCCTGGAGATGCTGGCCAGCCCGGCTACCCTGGACAAGATGCACCTCCAGGCCAACCCGGCCCGCCCGGTCCCCCAGGCCCTCCTGGCCAGCCCGGCTCACCCGGTCAACCCGGCTTTCCTGGTCAAGACGGAAACCCAGCCTATGGTGGTGGCATTCAGCCCGGTCCCCCAGGCCCCAGCGGTAATCCCGGACCTCCTGGCCCACCTGGGCAGCCTGGCTACCCCGGCCAAGACGGACCACCTGGACAGCCCGGCCCCAAAGGTCCGCCCGGCCAGAACGGACAACCAGGCAACGATGGCCGTCCTGGCAATCCCGGCAACGCTGGACCACCTGGCCGTCCTGGCGAGCGCGGCATCTGTCCCAAGTACTGTGCCATCGATGGAGGCATCTTCTTCGAAGATGGCACTCGACGTCGCCGTTAAAATCACTGACTTTGAAGTTTCACTCTTTTCACTATCCACGTTTTTCATAACCCTGCCAATGCAGAGAAACATTGCCATTTGACACTTTTACGACAATCTGTGTCATTGTAGGGAAATAAAGTAGCTTCATTTACTGCATAACACCACGTACAAAAGAAAAAATGCAATTGCAACGATAAAGTGGACCACTTCGACAACAATTAAAACGCCCTTGGCCCTGAAACAAGGGTGCAACCTTGTAGATGCTGCAGGATAAACGTGTTTTGCGTAATCCAAAATAGTTGGTTTTTGAACATCAAATGATCAAAGTTTGTTGGAAGTTGGAGCAATTGCCGATCTTGACACTTATCGGACGTCCTTGACCGATTATCTTTCGCGCATAAACTATTATTTTCGTAAATAAAGATATAGTCCAACAGCAACAATAACCAAAAGCCTGAAAGCTAAATTTAAGACTGCTTTGAATACAAGTTATCATTCATACAGTAAAAAAATGATTACACAAACAACAATTATCCATTTGAAATTGCTTTTTGATTCGCCGACTTGTTCACTTGGTAACCTGGCATCGTTCTTAATAAGAACTTTAGTTCAAATTTAAACAAACAACTACTTACAACAATTACCGGGCAGTGAGGTGGCAGTTTTAGAACAGTAAAATTTTGTCGACTACTAATGACTTTTCGAGGGCACCATTGATGATAATCAGTGTCGTGAAATTCATTATAAATGGTCTTGCCACGTATTTCTTGGGAAAGCGCATTTGCACGGGTTGACGAATGAACCGACAAGAAGCAAAAATTTGTGGGACAGTAGTTCGAAGCTAGATTGTCAAATGTATCTCTAAAATGCACTTTATACGTTGAAGTTACAGAATTTAATAAAATGCTTTACACATTGTTCTTCATTGTTGTTTCCGTCGCGTAACAAATATAAAAATCTCCTTCAAATTTTCCTTGACATTTCAGCGTAAAACTTAGTTTTTCCGGTATTATAAGCTCAATGGGTCCTGTTTGGAGAAGCTCGACACCACCTTCGACCTCTCTTGCGTTTTCGATGGTTTGGGCGATATGCAAACATACACAAATAAATAATCCTACGATCGTTTGATCCAAATACATCTCTACTGATTAGGTAATGCCCTGAGGCGTCGGCTTAGTTTTAAAACGTGGTCTCTTCAATTTGAACAACCGTATTACAAATATTAACATAACGCCATTTGGATCTTTTGATCTCCAGAACTTAGTTGTTTCTAGCGTTGCAAAATGCTACCCATGTCGACGACCCTATTCCTGATCTTGCTAGGGCTTTTCAACATAATCCACGGTCGACCGTTCAGGAATAATATTCTTGGTGACGGTGTGACGCTTGACGCGACAGGAGAAGTTGAATTAGTTTTAAATGGTAAACTCAGCTTCGTTTTTGAAAACTCATGCGAGGGCGTTCTTGGGTTATGCTATGAAACAACAACGATGTACACACGGTTTGTTTAAAATTGCTAACGTATTTTGTGATAAAAAATTTCAGAACTAATTACATCAATACTGACCGTAAATGTGCCTCGGGTAGTTGCTTCCTCAATGTCAATCCCCAAACAAGAACCAGGGCGGGTGCATTAGAAATTGTAAAATCGAACAGTGTGACGACGGCTACGTTCGACAACGATGTCACGGCGTGGTGTCCGTTGAAGGCAACTCATGGCATTCAAAAACTTCATATTTTGACTATGCCAAGCTGTCGCGTGACTGTTGTTCGTTTTTGTAATATTATATACAAGGGAGAAATAAACATTTTGATTATAGGCGGGGGCAACGTTACCGCCGACGGAGAAAAAAGAAGGTGGTGAGAAGGATTCAGATGAAGGAAACGAAGAGACTAGCACTGAACAATCATCAAAGAAGGCGGATCTTCGATGGATAATCATCGTGGCTGTTGTTGTTGTACTTTTACTCATCGTGACAGGAATCGCTGGTATCATCATCTACAAAGTCTGCAAAAAGCCTCAACAGCAAGTAATCCCTCAACCTGATCTGGAAACGCCGCAAATCATCGAAAAGTCCCCCATGGCAAGCGCAACACCGCCGCTTCCGCCGCTCTCTCCTACACCTACCGTAACCCCAAAATCCCCTAAAGAAGCCATAATCTCGCCATCTGTCGCACCAACGTCGCGGGAAGTCTTGAGTCAAGGAGAGCGGGTTAAGAAGGAGAAGAAAAGTCGGCCGACCCCAACGATCACGGACGCTGTAACATCTACTGCCAAGGACATCAGCCCGCCTTTCGAAATGGCTGCTAAATGGACGGAAGATGCCGCACGTAGCCTCCACCGAAATGGCTTCCTTCGATACAGAGGGATGCATCCGTGCCGAAGTGGGTCTCAACTAGACCCTTTCCTTCAGAACGTTTTTGAGATCTATGAGCCATTCCCCGCCCGGAGGAAGATTGTTGACTGGGAAGTTACGTTTTTCCTTCATATTGTCTCAGATGCCATGGTGGAAGCTTCAAAACTGATGTATGTTCACTACGATAGAGATAAACATGCAAAAACTGTAGACTTCAGAAAAGATGCACGGCAACAACTGTGCCGCCACGGAGCCATCTTCGACCACCGAAAGTTCTGCTCCTTCAACAAGACCACCCGGCGCTTCATCAGCCGCACCGACACGCCAGGGTTCGTGGCGTGGTACGCCTTCGCATCCGAACATGGAGGTGAAGTCAAGATCGCTGATGACGACCGTGCCGATGTCTTCCTCAGGCGGCTGTCCATACCCGCACTTCTTACGGTGTTCTTTCGTGAAAACATAGAAATTGAGGTCCGAAGAAGCGCATATGCGCATTTACGTCGGCTACAGACACAAGTTGCCTGCATGCACCCAAACAGGATTCTTCAAGGAATGCCCTACCCTGTTTGCCTGATCCCTGAGCTTCTGAACAAGGATGCGCGTCGGTTTCGTGAAGGGGCCAATGACCTCACGTACTCCACTCCCATCGAAGTCATCCATCAAATCAAGAAATATGAAACCACGGAGGAGGAAGAAGTCACCGATGAAACACAGGTGACGTATAGCGATGGGAAAAAGAGGCACGTTCTGGGCAGCGCGGAAGTCATTGGGACGCAGACGACGGCATCGCAGACGGTAAACGAGGATTGGTTCAAATAATGAAAGGAAAAAGTAATAATGATGGCGCCGATTGGTTTTTTTCGTTTTTATTCTAATTTATTGAACGCTAAATAAATGAAATCGGAATATCAAAACAAAACAAATGCACCAAAAGCAATACCGATACTCGTCGTAACACAAAAGCTTGTCGAACTTGAAACCTTTGCCAATGCTAAAGCAGTCGCATTTGCTGCTTCTTCGGCAAGTATGGCCGCGGCTTTTTCCTTTTCTTCCCGTAATTTGATTAACTTTTCGCGAACCTGCATACGCGTCTTTCTTATCGACGTTAAATAATCATTTCCTGTATCACCAGCAACTTCCAACTTTTCCACCCTAGGCGCTGACCCCAATGGCAATCCAGTGATAAGTAACCGAAACTGTCCGCAGACACTGTCAGCCATTTGTTCTACGTTGTTTCGTCCCACCAGAACACCATTCTTATCATACTGGGTCAAACCACAAAACTCAAACTTTGTGCATGCGTCGATTAGCTGCTGATTCAAGTCATCGTGACACGTAACATTTGTAATGAGGGTGTTGAAGAAAAGTTCAGGCGAAGGCAGGTAGATATAAGAAACGTTCGATCTGCAAACATTTAATTGAAACTGTCTTGGAATAAAATTGGTACCTGTAGACAAAAATGAAATAGTCAGAAAAGTCAACTTTTAGAATACTTTTCTCTGGAAGCAAGCCCTCGACACTCGAATTCCCAACATAAACACTGTAATCGTAGTTTTTGAATTGGCGATCCGTGGAAATTGCAAAAATACTGAAACTGACATGCTTCAAAACGATTGACAACTACAGTAACTCTACCCATGTCCGTATGATTGCGTCAACATAAAGGAAACTGAATTGGCTATTTGCAAATTACGCGCTTTCAAAGATTCTGGATGAGAATGCGACATTGACGAAGCAACGCTTATCACTTCTTTTGCTACGCAATGTGGAAAATAAGTTTCCTATAAACAAAACTGACAAATAGCATAGTTAAAACTAACACATTATCAACCTCAATGATGTCTACTTGTCGTTCTAGCGTTCGCGTAATATTTTCAGCTGTGGAAAACACTAATGTTGTTAGTAATTGGCTCTCGTTAAACTCAGCTTGAACAGCCATGCAAATGTAATGTGAAATGATACTTTGCTCCACTGTACGCAACAACCTGATGCGAAGAGCTTCGACATCGCGAAATCGACAATTGTGAAGCTGACTTTGAATTACGAACCAACTCTCGGAGAGCATGCTGTCCAAATACTAAAAATACAATAAAAATGTAACCTGTCAGTAATAAAAACGCACAGTA
Organism: Panagrellus sp. LJ2284; assembly: GCA_024447225.1. NCBI lineage: Eukaryota > Metazoa > Nematoda > Chromadorea > Rhabditida > Panagrolaimidae > Panagrellus > Panagrellus sp. LJ2284. The sequence goes on from JAMRYC010000004.1 coordinate 9,223,329, forward strand.
AGTACAGCAAAAGGTGGATGTCGCAAGCATTCGTTCAAGAAAACATCTCTGATAAAGTTTGACTGCTGTTGAAGATACTTTTCAGCAATTATGAAGGTCGTGTGCGCAGGAAAACCGACATTCTGCAAGTATTTTCACTTCACACAAGCAACTCGAAAATATATACAAACTTCATCGTAATACTGCATACTCAGCGTAGAATGCAAACTATCCAACCTCTTTTCAAAGTTAACCTGACCAAGCCGCAAATTATCACTAATATCCGACAAAATACCCGTTATAAATTTGGCATTTTCGTCGTTTCGACCCTCGTCTTCTTTTCTTAGCAAAAATACATCGTAGATCGTTATGCCGAACTCGGTAGCTGCTAATGCCAACTCGGCGACTTTAACAATAATAGAAAAAGCAAATGCATTGGCTATCGGTAATATTGCCAGCACGGACACCAAAAGTACAGTAAGCTTCATCGTAGCCAAGGCAAGACTGGTCTATTGAGCGTTAGATTAGCTTCTTTTGTACGGCCCAACCCTTGAAACTACAAAATGACATCAAAACTGATAGGTTAAAGCATGGATGAGTCGTCGTTTTTATCAATGATAAGCAACAAAGTTAAATTTTGCAGAAGAAAAGCTATGTATACATAAGAAAAACAGAGCACCAGTCATTACAGTCAGTTCAATAAAGACCCTGGCCTCCCCGGAAGCTTTGATAAACAGTGATTCATCAGTTAATCGGTGTCGGCGATACAACAGTGGTCGAAGGGTTTTCGGATGCTGGCACGGGGGATGTGACGGTGGGGACTTCTTCACGTTCCTTGCGAAGCAATTCAAGCTTGGCGGAGATAAGCTGATGACCGAAAGGGAGCATTTTTGGGGTTGAATGGCGCCAGGGAAGGGTGATGAGTCATATTTGGAAGAAATTATATTTGCATTTTCAAAACTGGAGCATTGTTTTCGTTCGTACAACCATTACAAATTCTTTTACTATTTTTGTGATGGCAATTGGCGCGTCATTGAAGGTTTTTTTATGCAATAAGCAAGCAAGGGTTAAAACTGTATCCCATGTTGACGGTGTTTAATCGGTTACAAGAAAAAATATATAACAAAAACCAATTATCAATGAAAGCAGTTTGGTGTTCAAAACTGTAGGCCCAATTCTCCACCGAAAAGGTCAAAACCTGGTTAAAAATCTTGTCAAATCGTTACGTCACTTGTCACAACCAATTTACAGAGCGATGGCATCGGATTTGAGTAATAAAACTGTAAATTTAGAGCTGTAAACTGTTCAAAACGAGCAAAACGGATAGTTGTTGTCAGCGATCCTCGACTTTACGAAACACAGCGCACTCGGTTGGTGCACTCGCTGCGTATGACGGTTTAGAGCTGACACAGAGCCGGCTGCGGTTTTCAGGTTACTTTTTCGAACTGCGTTCCAGTTCGCTCTTTCGTAATTCACGCGCGTTTTTCTGTTTTTCAACCTCTCTCCCTCCTCCAGCTCGATCACTTCCATCCAATTTTGTCATTTTCACTGCTTTTACGTTGCGTTTTTCTGGCTCTCTGTTTCCTCGAACTGTTTGACCTACCCACCTCCATTTCCAGATGATTACCGTCGATCATCCCCCCAACGCCATGCAGGTGAAGCCCCCAAAGCGGGAGCAACGCTTCGTGGTCATCAGCCGGGGCGTAATCGGTGAAGCCAACTACATTTACATCCGGCCCTGCATCGATCGAAAGCCCGTTATTCGCCTCAAGTTGAAGCATCCCGTAAGTGCCCTGCCTTCTTACCCTGTTTAGTTTTCTCATTGCGCTGTTTCAGCTCGGAACGATCATGTACGGGATGAATAGGTTGATGAACTACAACGTCCCAGTCGAGGACAGACAGTATGGGCTCATTTGGCGGGCCTATATCGATGCTCATCCGCGTGGGATCGCTTATCACGAAGATATATTTGGCGTAAGTCCCTTTTTTCACCTGTTGACGATAAAAAAATATATAAATCCAACTTTTTTAGATCCCCTGCGAAATGGACGAAATCAACACCCGATTGGAGCAAGGCGGCATCTTCGAAACGACTGTCTACGGGAAAATCTGCGTTCTGCCGAATGTTACAGACGACACGCTCGATCTCATCCAGAAACAGGGCTTCTGCTTCATCACGCCGTGAGTTTTGCCATACTTTCAACGACAAAAGTAATATTGCCGTTTCAGATGCGAATTCATCCATCAGTCGACTCAGGACTTTTTCGGCGAAGACTGTGTCTGGTACATTGTCGAAGAATGTCAGCGTCGCGTTCATGGCGCTGCCGTTGTTGTCCCCTACCCTCTCTATAGCTTCAGTGCGGACCCTTACCGGTACCAGTTCGTTGACACTGTTAAGCCGGAAGATCCCACCAAATTCCGCGACACGCATCCCCGGATCTATGGCCTCTGCACCCACGACGAAGAGCGCATCACGACGTACCTCGGGTCCACTGACTGCTGCAAGACCGTCGTCCAGAGGAAGCCGAATAAAGTGGGCAACTGGTACAGCTTTAATATCAACCCGCCGGTTTCGATCTGTGTCAGCGTCAGGGATGCGAAGAAGCCAGTTCTTCCGACGAAGATTTTGAAGAATGGGCTGGTTGCGGTATGTTTGGAGAGTATTTTTGGGAGAATTGTGTCTGAATTTGGTTCTTTTCAGGTCCGCGCCACTGTCCCTGCGCCGGCTTGGGCCCGATTCAACGGTTTTTTGATTCTGACTTGCCGCCATCCGCTTCTTTTCCGGGTCGTTTTTCCGAATGACTGCGCTTTTTATCAGGACCAAATTGATGTAAGTGTTTTTGGTGCCTATTTTGTCGTCATAGACATGATTTCAGGTCGTGATGGTCTATGCCGAAAACAGCATCCTCGGCATCGGCTTCTATGTCGTTGCTGTTCACAATGGAATCGACATGGCTTGGCTCGACAATCGCGATGAATTCTACCGTGCCCTTGCTTTTGGCAGCGACTTCAACGAGATTCGTTCTCGCTACTACATCGAAAGGGACCATATCAAGTTGACTTCCTACACTGACGATGCCCAATGTATCCCTGAAGAAGAAGCCCACGTCACCCTCCCAACTGAGACCCAATCTGGCGAGTGGAAGGTCGAACTTCCGAAGTGGCGCTCTGGCCGCCTCGACCCGTGGCCCGTCAAGAAGGTTGTAAAGCCTCTGCCGTACTACCCTGGTGATCCGTGGGCCGATGTCGAGAAGAACAATGGCATTATTGCCGGTGTCAGTGGCCCTCAGCCGACTTTTGACAGGCCTGTTCTTCGCGGTGATGGAAGGGCTGTCGTCATCAAGAAAGAGTTGGTCAACATGGACGATTCAATCTCCTCCATTGCGTCCTCATCGGCTTCGTCTATGGTTTCTGGCAGCACTAACAATCACCTGAATTCGAGCTTCCGTCGGGGCAACAACAGTCCGTACAGCGACCGTTCCTTCAGCGACAGACCGCCTCCGCGTAAGCCTCCGGCCCCGTCCAACTTCGTCCTCACTGGCCCGCCGGCGCCGATCATCGTTGGCATACCGCCGCGAAAGAGTGACTTCGAGATCGAATTTGAAAATGAAAACGTATTCAAACACAGCAAACCTGAAGGGTATTTCCTTCGGAGTGGTAACGGTCATCGTCGCGGTGATGGTGGAACTGTGCTGATTGGTCACCGTCCAGCGTCTGAAGAAATCAGAGTCAATGTTGAGAACCCTGAGGAAACTGTCGCCGACGAGACGCCCGAGGATACTGTCACTGTCATCCGAAAAGACATTCTTCCAAATGGTCGTCGACGCGGTGACGGCGGAACTGTGTGGATTGGTGCCCATCCTGACCCTGAAGAAACTGCCATCGTCGAGGAGCTTGAAGAAACTGTCATCGCCGATGAGCCGGAAGAAACTCCCGTCTCCCAAGACAACCCTCAAAGCGCTCCCCGTCGCGGTAATGGAGGAACTGTGTGGATTGGTCACCGTCCTGAGCCGATCATGACTCCGATTCCCGAGGAAACCGCTTCGATGATCTCCCGGGCCCCGTCGGTGATGTCGTTCCGATTTGACGAAACGTTCTAATCTGTTTGATTTAACGTCATGTTTGTTGATTTTTCCGTTTGTAATACTCATATGTGTACCACCCATTTGACACCCCTGTTTGCATTTTTACCCAGTTTGTACCTCCATTTTGTTGTTTGCATTGTGTTTGCTAATTAAACTAAGTTTTTTATGCCTATTAGATTTAACGAAACTAGTTTATTGACTATCAAAATACTTTTTAAGCCACCACTGTCGGCCCCTTTCCAACTTTGGTCAAAATTACCCGAATTTCTGGCAAATCCCCATGACTATTTTCTTCTTGAACGTCCAGGACCTCCTTCAATTGCTCGTCTTTCGTTTCGAATACGAATTTAGCCCATGGCAATCGCGAAAAGTGGTTGATCAGTCTCTGGGCGTTGGTCAATTGCGCCAAAACGACGGCATTCGGGCCCGCATCGAAGGTGTAGGCGGCAGTAATGCCCGCGGGCGTCGAGTTGAAGTCGTGGACGGCGTTGATCATGGCGAAGGAGGTTTCATTGAGATAGCTGAGAGGTGGCAGTGAATCGAGACAGACGGCATGGAGACTGTTGCTTTCGCGCATTGTGACGTCAGCGAAGGTGATGAAGTCGGCGGTGGAGACTGCTTCTTTGATGCTGAAAGCGATTTGTTGTTGATTTTGAATATAGGGGAACGCAAAACCTACAGATTGACGTGATGGGGGACGACTTCCTGGACCCGACACTTCAGGAAATTGCTCGTTTGGACTGAGCGCTTCATCCCTTCGCTGCTTCCAACCGTTTTCTGCTTGTTGTCGATAACGAAGACAGCAGCGAACAGAGTTGACGCGAATTCGATCCCAGATTCGACCGGAACGACAAAAGTATCTTCATCGCCAGTCTTTGACGAATCCCAATGCACGAAACCTGGGTAGAGGCTGCGACAAGCCGATCCCGACCCTAAAAGCGCAATTTTATATATAATTTTTACTATCCATCGGCTAAAAACCCACCAAGTCTCGCCAATCGCGCCACCTGGGCATCATTCAGCTCGCCTACCTTCCCCAGACCATATGCAATGGCAGCAAAACCCGCAGCGCTAGATGCCAGTCCAGCTTTCACGGGAAAGGACGTCGTCGAGACGACGAGAATCTTGTCCTCTGCGTGACTCGTTCCAGCGATCATCTTTCGAAATTCGGCGAAGACCTTTGCAAAGCGAGTCCCTTCCCCAACGGGCATGGGAACCTCATTGACGATGACACCATCGGCTTCGGCATCTGTGGTCAGGATAATCGTCGATTCGGCGTAGAGATCATCGAGATTTGCGGAGACTGAGTCATTGAGTGGAAGCATGCGGCGCTCATCGGCTTTGCCCCAATACTTGACAAAGGCAATGTTCATCGGAACGCGGACGGTTGCCGTGGCAGCGTTCATGATGCCTGGAGGGAGGAGAAGCATAGCTAGAAGAGGGGTTAAAGCTGGGAAGTTTTAAAATTAAGAAGTGGTTGGGTTTGTTGGATTTTCGAGAGGGAGATGTTTGGGTTTTTCGTTGTTAGAGTGCGTTTTGGGGGGTAAGGGTTACACTGGTGTTTTGAACATTCGTTACTAACTTTGTTTTCTCGTGTTGAATTGAGATTTTGTTTTTTATTAACTTTACTTATGAGTAGATTCATTTGACTATAGAGTGCCGTCATGTACATTTAGACTGTCATGATAAGGTTTACAAATCTTGTGGAAGGGTTTTTGTCAAAAGTGTGTTGGCGGTTCGCAACATTTCGCCAAGCATTTTCCGTGCTGATAACGTTATGAAATTTTCCGCCAGCTGTGTTTCGCGATTGCCAGCCAAGCCTGATATGTCATCCCAGTTTTTCTTATGTCTTTCAAAACGTTATTTTCTGATTTGCAGATGTCGGACATCAAAAACAGCCCTCCGTTGAAGCGAATCAAGCTCTCGCCGAAACATGAACCTGCAGTTGCTGCCCCTTTGACTCCTGCCTTTGCCAGTGCGCTTTTCCGTACAATTCTTCGTCGCCGTTTCCAAGATGTCTACAAGTTCCTCCTTTCCGGAAAAGAGCAACTTCGTCTGTTTGACAACGAATTGAAGAAGTACACCATCATCAAGACTGTTGGAAGCGAAGTCATCGTCTCTTGGGTAGGATCAATGTTAGACCTGAATGAGGTATGATAAAGCTGTTTCAGGATGATGAGACCAAGTTCACCTTCAACATTGCACCCGGCTTCCCCCAGCTGTTCCACTTTCTGCGCTGTGCTGCCAGCAACGTTCAGGGCATCGTTGTGGAGAATGTTGTTCACGCCTTTCATAACATGATCACCGAGGCTATTGTTGCTGATCCGGACAATGCCAGTATGTTTCATTTACCTTTTGCCATCCTTCTTTTTTTCATTTTCATTGTTTCAGAAGCCCGCAGCGTCATTTACCACTCCAAGGAGGTCTACCCCCTCGAGTCCCTCCTCAAAACCAAGAAAGTCATGGACTACCTTCTCGTCTGGGCCGATGTCCTCGCCTCGATGCGCCGAGCTTCAACTTGCATCGTCACCGATACCCTGCATCTGAATTGCACCTACTTTGCGGACTTTAGCCACCTTCTCCAAAGCATTTCTTACCGTATGCGCAAGCTCAAGGTCAGCTTCATCAACCATGCCCACATGCTCGATTGGAACGATGTCCAGACGTTTTTGTTCATGTACGGCCCGACCCAGGCCTTCCCGACTCATCCCGGCATTACGAGTGTCAGCTTCTCGGCCCGCGTTGACATCATTCATCCGGCGATGCACGCGTTGCTGGAGAGCGTCGTATTCATGTTCCCCAACATCCGCCGTTTCACGCTCAATCTGCGCATCTACTCCGAAAACAAGGTATTGGTGGCTGATTATGACCCGAACAACGTCCTGTACCAGTTGCGGTCGATCATACACACGATGACGGAGATAGTCCAGCTACCGTATGAGTTGGTCATCCGGGTTGCTCGCGTTGATCAGGTTGTACTCAAATTTGAGGTTGGTTTTTGCGCCAATTTGAAATGAGATTTGAATTCATTTGTTTGCAGAAAACTCAGACAGACATAACTGAAGAGTTCAAGCGCATCCGCAACGACCTCAAAAACAGCCTGCCGTTTGCGCCGTCTGACCACGACATCTGTTTCCGTCAGAAGTACATGATTGGCAACTTCAAGAAGCTGGATTATGGACTTATGATCGTTTCGTAGATGATTCATCTGGAATTGCGACGGTTTTTTGGTGTTTTTAGGGCATCTGGCTAGTTTCCACCTTCTCTTTTTTGTTGATTTTTGCATTTTGTTTGTTAATTTTACACCTGGTTACCATTTAAGTTGTTGTTTGTTGATAAATAATCTTACCAATGCCGTCGTTTGATCGGAAAAACGTTTGAATCGTTTTCAAATACTGTATTTTTGCTTGCACTCAACCTGACCCCCAAAAATCCTCCCACCACGAACCCCCAATGCACGCGCGCGTGTCCACAACGCGACAAATTATTTCGACGCTAAATTTGCGTGATTGATCCGACCTAATACACGCCCCATGTGCCTTCTGAAGGTCCCCGGCGGTGTTGCTGCCGTTCTACAGGCTCCATCTCCCATTGATCTGGTTGACTCGCGACTGACATCAGAAGGCCGACATGAACATGACGCATCAGCAGACCGTCGATGACGATGGTAAGAAGAAGAAAAAGAAGCTCGAGATCAAGCGCCGTCGTCTCTTCCTCCACAGCAGGGATGCCGATGCGAGGGATGCATTCGGCAGTATTTGCTTCGACACATCGGTCGTGTTCCCGTACACGTTCAGGGACGAGGATGGACGCCAAGCGTTGATGTTGTATGACCTGATGGGCTCTAACTGCTATGAACTGTTTGATTTTGGACTCCAGGATGTCGTCAGTATCTTTGGTTGTGACAAGTCCGTTCTTTTCCAGCTGGAAGGCAATCCGGATGTTTTGGATGGAGCGAAGTATGTCGTTTTTCAGCTGGTTCAGAGGGTGGGCAAACTTTTTTGCTTGTTTTTATATATAACTTTCATCTTGCAGGCACTGATCACTTTTGAGCCAGATGACGTGTTTCACGTGAGAACTCGCTATGTTCCTATTAAAAACAACAAGCCACTGAAAAACGTAAGTTTGGCTTATTTTTGAACTTTTTGATTGTTTTGTTGCAGTATACAAAAATGCTCGAATATACCGCACAACCATTCCGTCGAACTGTACTAAAATTAGATGGATCGAACGACGAAGGATGTTTCGCCACTGCTTACGACTTTTACATCTATCGGCGACATCCAACAGATCCCTCAAAGACGAACATGTACATCATGGACGTCGAATTTAACGGCATGACCCCGAAACAGATCACCCTCAACTTCGTGATCATCGACGCCGTTGCCGGACAGAATCATGTGGTTCTGCTCGATGACAAGGGACGATTGCATGTGCATGGAGTTGGATTGTATGTTTCTACTTTTACGACCGTGTAAACTATAAAACATCTTTCAGGCATGGTGAGCTCGGTCTCGGTGCTTCCACGACAAAAGCGGAAAAAGACTTTATCTGTAATGAACAGATCTCCGAACAGATCCCCGATGGTATTGCCAAAATCGCCGCTTGCAACCATTTCAATGCCGTCCTTTCGAATAATGGTGATGTCTTCGTTTGGGGTTGGAACAGATGCTACGGAGACCTGCCTGGTATTGATAAGAACGTCTTTTTTGACCCGACGCCACTGGATTTAGTTGAGAATGCTACGGATATTGATTTGAATGGGTCTACTTTTACGGTTGCACTTGGTATGGGCTTTCTTTTATATATTTTTGTCTCAATTTTGTTATTTTAAGAAAATTCGAAGTTGCACTACTGCCGGCCAATGGCCCATCCAACCATCTCGGGTTCATTAGATACAGACTGTTGATATTAACATGTTTTGAGTTTTTTTACACGAATAAATTGATACCTTTGTGAAGTCACTTCGATTATTTGTGTTTTATGGTTACTTGACCATGTTTGAATATCTGTAAAAGTTTAGTTTGTTCACTTTTAAATGTGTGTAATTGCAGTTTATGGATGGATTCAAGTAATTCGCCCTGGCTGGATGAAGCCCGCACCCGCATAGCTGTCCATCGTGCCCATGTCGAAGCGATCGCGTCGTCAACCCCGCTTGAAGGCGATCGTCTGGCTGGCTTGGATTCGACCCTGAAACATGCCGTCACATTTACGCGTAAAACGAAGACCCTCGGCACGGCACCGATTCCTGCCAGCCTGTTCAATGACCTCGAACGGCTGAATTTGCTCAAATTCCTCGATGAAATCGCATCCAACATTTGTGAGTTGAAGTGCAAAAACGCCGAAGTCTCCGGACTAGTCGCGTTTGTCGTCAAACTTCGATGTCTTTATCCGCAAATCGAGGAGCTGATGATCACCGAGTTGAAGAAGCAAATTCCGTACCGGAAGACGGATAAGCTCGAGAATCCGACGAAATTGAGAACTGATTTGCGGTTGGTTTTTGTTTCATAATGATTCTAACGGTTTTAAAATTGTTATTTTTAGCTTTCTTGGCGAGCTGATTCTTGGCGGAGTCATCGGCAAACCCGGCCTCGAGCTTCTTGGTGCCGCTTTGAACTACCTCATCAACACTGACACGGACAACTTTTCCAATGCCATTATTTTAATGCCGTTTTGCCGTTCTTTGCTGTTTGATTTTCTCGGAATTGTGCCACTTTCTGAAAAGGCCCAAGCCAATCTGAGCGAGGAGGCTATTGCTGAGCTGGTTTCGCCTATTTTGACTGACTCAAACCGGAAGGTTCTTCGTGGTTTGCTGGAGAAGTACTGTACTTCCTATGTGAACCATTTGAACAGTGTTCGAGTTAAGATGAACAAGGTTCGGAAGTCGATTAAGCGGCAGGAACGGACTAAAGGTATGTTTTAACGATTTTTCGTGGCTCTAATTTCACTAGAAAATCTGTTTCAGGCGACGCTTCCCCCGCCGATCGCCAAAAATACGACGAATTCAAGGCCCTTTTCGACAAACTTCTCACCGGCGCCGCTGATTTTGCTGAATGTCTCGGCGTTGCTCTGCCCCCGATGGACGAGGAACCCAGCGATGACGAGAGTGAAACCATCAAACAGCTCGGTGGTGATCAGTCTGAGGCGAAGACGTCCATCTGGCCGGATCGGGATTCCGCGACCTTCTATGAAGACCTCATTGACATTGGTCGATACGTTCCTATGAAGCCTATCGGCTCGGAACCCGACCCAGAACCTGAGCCTGAAACTGTCGATGAAGCCCCGCAAAATGCCGAAGCCACGCTGAACGAAAACGTCGATGCTGTCGATTTCAGTGAGTTGGAAGACGCCTCCTCGGAAGTCGACACGCACACAACTTCCGTCGAAGAAGACATTATTGAAACGGAAGCCGACGCCACCGCTGCCATAGCTGATGCTAGCACGGCCCCGGCTGAGCGCTCCCTCGATCCTCCACAGTTCATTGGCAACAATATGAACGACTTTTTGGAGAACCTCAGCAGTGCCTTGAATCGTGAACTCATCAATCGTGCCGCCGAGCACTTCGTCGCTGTTCTCAACGGTAAAACGCATAGGAAACGATTGATCCATCACTTTTTGAACTCGCCACGTGATCGCCTGGATCTTGTCCCCTTCTACGGGCGTTTCATTGCCACGGTGAAAGCAGTTGTTCCTGATGTTGCGAAACAGGTTGTCAATGAAATCCTACTCGCTTTCCGGAATCTGGCCAATGCAAAGATTGATACGTCGAAGACGAAGGATAAGACACAGCCGAGAATTCGGAAGTTTGAAGAAGGCGTGTTCATTTCGCGGTTTTTGGCTGAATTTGTAAGTGTCTATCGGGTTGGAATTGATTGTTATGGATGTTTTTAGATCAAATTCAAACTCCTGCCAAAAGCTGAAGCTCTTTCCTGCCTCCGATCATTGCTTGTCGATCTTCGAAACTATAAAGTCGACATGCTTTGCGCCCTCGTCGAGTCTGCTGGCTACTTTCTGTACCATTCCCCGGACACGCATGCGAAGATGAAGGTCGTGTTGTCTGTGATTCAGCGGAAGCTGGGTATTTTGAAAGATCCGAGACAAAAGGTTGGTTTTTGACTTCTGTTGTTGCTACTTTTTAAGTAAAAACTTTCAGCTTCTCCTCGAAAACGCCTTCTTCGCCGTCCTCCCATCGGATGAAAGCACGTCCAACGCTCACAACCAAGACCCCATGAAGTCCTTTATCTCGTTGATCATCCGTGGCGTCAATGGAAGCACCCATCGAGTCCGAGACCCTGTGGCACTGCTCGCTGGTCTAGATTGGTCTAATGAGGAGCTCGTCAATTACTTGATAACAGAGCTGTCTGATGTTTGCTCCATACGCTATGACAACCTCGCCGATGTCGCTGATCTCGTCCGTGGCCTAATGGACTATCACGGCGACACTCTCCTGGAGCTTAGTGTCTTCATCACCGACAGTGTCCTCGAAACGATCCGCATCGCCTTGGAGTCGTCCCGAATTGCTCATCAACAGCGTCTCTATTGCTCCGTCCAATACCTCATGTGGCTCTATGTCTGCGGTGTCTGTGATTTTAAGGTCTTTATCCAAGTCCTGTATCAACTCATCAAGCTCGGCCTGCCTCCGACCATCCAAGCGACCCCGGAACAACTGCTTCGACGCAACATCCGTATTCGCTATGCCGCGGAAGCCGTTGCGAATGTGTTCGAATACGTGGACCCCGGATTCACTCGGCAGTTGTTGGACAACTTTGTTCATTACCTTCTGAACTTTTACCACTCAACGAAGACAATGTGGGAAGATTTTACTGACGAACTCGGCGACTATCCACTGCTCATCGGTGATGCCGTTGAAACCATGTTGAAGGCCATCAGCGGAAAGCGCAATCAACGACGCCACAAGTTTGCCACTGATCTCGAATCGTCGCAGAAGATCATCGCGGATGTTGAGAAGCGGTACATGGCTGAAGTTCAGAAGCAGGTTGTCCAGGGTCGTCGAATGTTTGCTGTGCCTGTGAATACTGAATTGCACAGCATCCGGGAAGAGGAGGATGAGGAATCTGTTGCAATTGAAGACGAAGAAGAATCGTAAGTTTTTCTGAGGGTGGATTTGAAACAGTTTAAAACTACTTTTTCAGAGAATCGAGCGAAGAATACGAAGACGAGTCAGAGGAAGAAACCGACGGCGACCTCGATGAGGAAGACAATTGCGTCGATGCGGATGATCCGGAGCAAGTGCGCGTGCACATTGATCGCAAGGAATTGGACGCTCATGATGCTGATTTCGATCGTGAGTTCGATCGGATCATGGCTGAATCTCTTCATTCTGTTTCGATGCAATCACGTCAGCCTTTGGACTTAACAGTTCCGCCGTCGGCACGGCAAAAGTTTGAGCGGAAAGTCAAATTCGGTATGTTTTGCAGTTTTCAAAGCTTTGTCTGACATCAAAAAAAGTTCCAGACACTGAAAAAGAAGTCTTCGACCCCGCCCAACTCATCGCCCCTGCTGTTCGACGCACACCCGACCCCCCGATTCAGATGGCTCTCATGACGCGTGGCAAGGGTCAGAAACCCATCCTGAAATCCGTCCAGCTCGACGTCTCCCAGAGCATGAAGGACACGTGGGCTCAAGTCCAACGTCAAACCGAAAAGGAACGCAATCTCATCAAGGAAATCACGCTCCAACTGAATGAACGCATCCAACAGCGTGGTGACGATGATGCCGCCTTGGACCCGAACATGTCCAGATTCATCACGCCCCAGGCGAACGTCCATGACTGCCACGTTCCTGCTGGTCCGAGCCGAAACCCAGGCGGAAGGTAATGGTGGTCGCCGCCCCTAGAGGCCGCCTGTGGGAAGCCACACCACCACCGCCACCGACGCTACGTCACTGCTTCCTGCGCATCGAGAAGCCCCTTTACCGATGGCAGTTGGCGTGTGACGTTTGGCACGGTGACGACGTCATGATGAGAAGGTCCAGTACGCGACCGTTTTACCGGAATGCCGATTCGTTTTGTTTCTTATTTTGTCCATTGCCGCCTTTTTCGGCCTACAGTACCCCCCATTTTCAGGCTGATTCTTGTTTTTCGTGTTTAATTTTGGTAAAAATTGATAAATAAACTGTGTTTTATGTTTTGTGTCGGCGTGAGAGAGGACATACGTAGAACGTAGCCAACGTGTGCCTTTGATGAAAAGCAAATTGTAGGCTCGCGTTGGAAAAAAGGTGTAATTGTTGGAGTTGGTGTTTCCCATGGCAACGGCATTGCTCACTTTTTTTGAGAAAAAGTGGTACAGTTTAATTTAATATAGAAAGTAAAGTTGCTGGTTAAATTTTTTGTCATTGGCATTAACTGGCATGAGTTTTGGGAGTGAAACAGCTTTCAGATCTTTGAAAGCCAAACAGTTCTAAATTTGAGGGTCGTCTCCATCGCGACCGGTCAAGCCGAGTAGCCACATGTGCGCGGACTAAATGAATGGATGAATAAATGACGGTCAAGCAGCGCTCAAGGTGTGCTTTGTGAGGCTCGTCTGACCTCTTTCAGTTCCCCCTGTGGCGTGGTGGCCCTCTATTGTAGCCAGCCAGCCTCCGTTCAATGACCTCGAAGGAATCACCGGCGGCCCGCATTTTGCAATGCTTGCATAGTCCCTGTCCGTGGTCTCGGTCAAACGTATACAGCCAGCCAGGGCGACCCCCTCAGGCAAAATGGAGATGACCAGTCTCGACGACCGTCGCGTCATCCAGCAATTGTACCCCCCCCCCTTTCCCTGGTCCTTTTTCACCGACGACGACAAACATAGTGCGCAAGACATTAGACGTCCGTTGTCCGTGCACAGGCCCGACACCTCCTCCTTGTTGCCCCTGAGGCTATGTTTAGCTTTTTTTCGTCGCTACACAACCCATTATAACATAAATAAGCCCCTTGTTGCACTATAATGTAATCCATGCGTGCCTAATTATAGTCATAAGTCGCTATTATGTTCCACTGTCCCACAAGGAAGTACTTTGACTTGATATTTTTGACTCAAAATTACACACTACTGTACTACAGCCTACTTTCAATGCGCAAAATGCCAAAAACCTGTTCAAAAAACCTTCAAAAAGCGTCGGATTCACTTTATGTCTCTCTTTTTAAACTTAAAGACCTCTCCCATATCGTTTAAAACGCGACATCACAGATTACCATCAATAAATCCGCCTTTCCACCATGTCGCGTCCATTGTATTTTAATGTTAGAGCATGACGTTTATTTGTTGAACCAAGTTTTTTGAGGTTTTTGAAGTTGAAAAGGATGTTTTTGTTGTCTTGTGTCGTAAAAACGATCAAAAATCGCACATTTTCTAAACTGACTGACGGACTGATAAAAGCCAGACTTAACAGCATTTTTGTCAGTTCTGTCTCGTTGAAATTTGAATTCCAACGACCCTAACTTTAGGGTGGCCATTAAAGTTTTAAAAGTTCAGCACTATTTGCATTCGATTGTGCTTTAGAATCGAATGCGGCCACAGACGAGGTAGTCGCGATGACAGCGACGAATTACAGCGTCAGTGTCATGATCGGGGTGACCTATAAAGGTAGAAAGCGTCCAAATTTGGCTTGAAGATCCATTTTTTAGTCTTATCAGTACTGAAAAACCGCGTGAAACAACTTTAAAAGCGCATTTTGTCTTATCAGTTCGTGATTCATACCCGCTTTTCTCGCCTCCCACCTTTCTGAGAATACGCAAAATGGGTGCCATTAAATTCCATACTTTCCACTTGTACAATTTCGATAGACACCCACCTCACTGATAAGCCAACCTCATGGCGCGTGTGCTTGGACACAACTTCCTTCAACCAAGGCCCCCAGCCTACTGACAAGTAATACAAACACGGGCACATGCCTCTACAGACCCACATATTGAATCGATGCTTCGCGTGAACGTGTTCCGCGTTTGTTCAATGTTTATATTAAGACTGATTGTGATTGAAAAAAGGGTCGAAAAGCTTATGTTAATTCTTTCAGACGCGACAAGCTAACTCTTTTCGGGTTGTCGGTCAGGGCGGGTTTCGGCTGTGTACACAAACAGTTCAAATTAGTTTGACGTTGAATTGAAAATCTTCCTTATCGGCCCCTAATTTCGACATTACGTCATCTGAAAACGTCAACCCTTAAGAATTTCAATTGATTGACAAAAAGCGATGAATCAACGCCGACCGACGCCCTTTGAGCCACCATCGTCATAACCGAGCGATTCGAATCGATGCTGCCAGGCCGAGCATGCCCGCTGTCATCGAGCCTGTCGAAGCGCGTCCCGATCAGAGTGATGGCGTCTTACGTATTGTCCAGAAGAAGATTTACGCTCACTATATTAATTTAGCTTATACACTTGTCATTGGCACGGTTCGTTTTGACTTTTTGGCATTTTCGGTTTTAAGATTCTGACCAATTAGGTTTTCAGTACTTCGTCGCCTTCGGTCTTTATCTCTATTTCCGCCTGACAAATCTCGTCTTTCCCGACAAAATAATCTACAAAAGATTCTGCGAACAGCACGAGAATGAAACGGTTGTTCGAACGGGCTTCCATTACGCGTCGACATTAGGCGCTTTTTGCGCGTCAGAGTTCATACAGATAGTTGTAAGACGACCTCCTTAACTAAAAAACGTTATAATTTTGTTTGTAGTGTTTCTTTCTTCTTACAATATCCGGAAACTTCCTTCGAATCCGTCGTCATTACCGATATTTCATCAGTATGGAAGAAAAACTCCTTCTCGAATTACGGTATCACATAAGAAAAATCATGTATAGCACGGTTTTGCAGACTTTCGGTTAGTCGTTTAAATTTTGTTTTCCGTCATGTAAACCTAAAAAGCATTTTAGTGGTCTACATAATGTCAAGCATAGCCGTGTGGGCGTCGATCTTCTACATGGTCGGCATGCGCGATGAAGTCATGGATGCCACCTCGGCCGTCTTCATCCACCTCTTCGACGCTGCTGTGGCCATCTACTTCATCGCATTTCCGTTGATTTCATTCGTGTACCACCCTGACATTCGGTGCAGTTTCCATAAGTAAGTCTTTACACCTGTCTAATTTCTGTTTTTATCGAAAAAGGGCTCTTTTTAGACAGCCAACAAATGTTTGACCCTAAAAGAGTGCCTTTCTATCATACCGTAACGATTTTTTTTTCAATATGCACTTTACTTATCCTGTTTGCGAACCTTTGCTTTAAGCCCCGCCCCTTTGCTAAACCACGCCCTTTTTAAAACCCCGCCCCTTCTTTAAAAATTGTTAATTTAACATCCAATCCTAAGTTTGAACGGTTTGCACTAACAACAACAAGGTTAATTTTAGTTGTGTGTCGGTTCCCGCGGATCCGAATGAGAGTCCGAGGCGCTTCAACGCTCCGTTCCGTGGCGCAAGTTTTCCGACATCGACTTCGGCCGTACATTTGACGGCGTATAAGCGGGCCGATGAGGACATCACCGAGCCGATGGATTTGCGTGTACGAATAACCACGACAGTATAACATTTGCAATTGTTTGATTAGACCCTAGTAGCACAAATGGCACCCTCTTTGCTCACGCGATATAAATCTTCCCGATGATCTCACCCTATTTATAATACTAAATATTGACTAATTTGTTAGAGATTGATTGTTGTTTGTTTATTCAGCCTGTAATAAAGTTTCTAACAACAATGATGAAACTGGATTGATGAAACGTGGGCGCAAAGTGGACAAATTCAATAATATTAATAATAGGAAAACTTGGAAAGTCGTAAAAATTAACAAATGTATAATCGTGGAGATCCAGAAATGTAATTATTACACGCCAGGAGGACCGTCACCGAGATCGACCCCTGCGGATCGGGAGCCCGAATCACCGCGATCACGGTCCCGTCGATGGCGGCGGTCGCGATCACGATCGCTGCGGTCGTCGTCGTTTCGGCGGCGCTTGTGGTCACGCTCGTCGCGGTCTCGACTGCCTCGGCGCTTGCGGTCGGAATCACGGTCTCTGTGGCGAGAGGAAGTGGAGGATTCGTAGCGATCATCGTCATCGCGTCGGCGGCTAGACCGGGAATCACGGGAGTCGCGTTCGCGAGTTGGTCTTTCGCGGTCGTCACGATCTCGACGGCGGGGACGGCGGCGTTCATCGTCACTGAAATTACGTCATACAGTAACCAGGAATAGAATAAGGTGGGAAACTTACGATCCATCCGAATCTCGTCGTCTGCTATCCCTATGATCACGTCGATCCGGCCGTGAAGGACTGTAGAACTCATCTTCCCCGGTGCCTGGAGGCGCATCTGACGACAATCGTGGCTGTTTAGCTGCTGGAGGCTCATTCATACGTGATTGCGACGGTGGAGGCTGTTGTTGATGTCCGACGCCGCCAAATGGAGGTGGTCCGTTCATATTCATCGGTGGAGGGCCGCCGTAGCCACCCATCATGTTCATGTTTGGAGGGCCATTGAAGAATCCACCCGGTCCTGGAGGTCGGAATCCCATGTTTCCCGGCGGTGGTCGAGACAAGTTTACCGATGGCATTCTCATGAATGGTGGAGGTACATTCATGTTAAAGTTCGACGGGGGAGGGCCAGATGGATGGTCGGACTTCTGGGATTCTGAAGACGGAGAATCGCGACCATGGGGCTTTCCAGGGAAGTTTGGTGGTGGCATGTTGAACTTTGGCGGGGGCTTTGTCAAGTCGACGACACTGACGGTGGAAGGGGCTGGGGAGGCTGTCTGAAAAATCAAAATGTACTTTTGAAAACGATTAAAAAGTCAAACATACGGGTGGATTCGAAAAGTTGACAGTCTGCACGATATGCGTCCCAGACCCAGAAGTTGACGACCCAGACATTGATGCCGGCTTATGAGTAGCATGTTCCAGCGCTTGACGAACGACCGGAGGCTTAAACTTCACTGGTTTTGCCTTTTATCACAAAATAAACCAAACTCACCAAATTATCCTGCACCGACCCGCCAGAATTTCCGAAACCTATCTTCACCGGCGCTACTTTGGGTTCAACATTCTGCACCGTGACCAAATTGCGTCCACCACTATTCTGAACCGGCAATACTATCGGCACATTGATTTCCTTGTGGCCATGTCGTTCACGGAGCTCATTCATGATGAATTGGTTGACTTCGGCTTGGCTCGGGTATTCTAACCTCAAAAGACGCTGCTTTTCCGCGTATAAGTTCCATGTTTCTTCCGTGAATCCGAAATTGAAGTAATCCGCAATGTTGGCACCGGACTTAAGCCACGGACGATCTTCTAGCTCGCCTGTACTGACGTCGAAAACGTTTTTCCCATCGATAGTTGGAGTTACGTTCATATCAAGTTTTTGGACGGGGAAGCGGCGCTAAAAACGGCATTTTATATATAAAAACTCTTAACTCAAAGTTAAAACGTACCGCCGTGCTCGTAAGTGAAGGTTTTATATCACCAATCGTGACGACCATGTCTTCATCATCGCTTGAACTGTCGGTTTGGAAGGCCACTGGAACTTTTGCTAACATAGATTGAAACGGCTTCAAAAAAACAATAAAAAGCACCTACCTTTCTCAGTATCACCCTCCTCTGTGCCTTCACTGCCCATCTCGGCATCGTTGTTGTTGTTGTCATCGTCTCCAGGGGGACCTTCGCCTCCGGAAGAAGGTTCTTCGTGGTCGGCTTTGTCATCTCCTTCATCATCGCTGACCGGCGTCGGGGGGTTCCCGTTTTCATCGTGAAGTACGTCATTGACGTTGGGAGAGTCGATCTCGGCCATGGCGGGGCTGAAAATGTAAAGATACTGATGGTGAATATGTAAATTAACGACAAAGATGACGCGAAAATGAGGGCACAAAAAGGGGCAAAAAACGCGAAGTGAACAACGTCGGAAAAATGCTTGGCGTTGTGTGTCGAACATGCTTTTTTATTTCTTCCAAATTGCGGGAGCGTATTCAGACTGCGACATTTTGTGAAAACCTTAATTTGTTAAGAAATTTATTGATCTGCATTCAACTACTATTAACTTTTCTCAACTTAGTGAAAACTAAAACGTTGAAAAAGCTACAAAAACAGAATTTTTAATTTAACATACTTTCAACGCACAATTTGACTTTACATCCGGATCGCGTCCCACTTTTCATGACTACTTTTTGTAAACTTCTAAAGAGGCCCTTTTTTAACTGTTTACAGTAATCAAACTTATTGGACTACCGTGGTGAGATTGCCCGCCACGCGTCAATGGAATGTAGATGTGGACTGAGGATTGGGTCTCCAATCTGGTATTTATGCGGGTCGTGGATTGATTGTGCGGATGCGGTTACTCCCGTAGGACACATAGATAAGGTGAAGTGTGGGAAAGCTCTAAGCTTGTGCGCGGGATGCATGGGCGACACATTTGTAGTTATTGATTTCATAAAATATTTACTTATAACACAAAAAATACATCAATTACATTCCGAAACACAGCTGTCATTCGTCATTATCAGATGCATATTCGTCAAGGGCAGATTCTTCGAGATCCTCGTCAGAGCCTTCATCTTCATCCATTTCTTCCTCCGATTCTGATTCAGACCCTTCTTGATCGGCGATTTCTTCTATCATAAAACCTGCCATATAGGCTTCCATGTCATCGAGTTTGCGCGGATTGTGAGCAAAGTGGATTTTGGTCGCGGCAAACAGGGCTTTGAGATCTTTTTCGAGTTCGGCTACGTTCTTGTACTAAAAATTCAATGAATTAGCTTGAGAAAGTTAACAAAGTGCGATTAAACCAACCTTATTCAACTCTCCACCAATAGTGACAACAGTACAATCGCCGGTGTTGACGACGCCTCTAAAGTGTACGCCTTGGATGGATTTAAAGGCTCGGTAGTCTTCCTTGAGCTCGTCGTAGCGGGCTTGTACTTCCTGAAATGGCAGTTTAAATTTACTGTAATAAAAAAGAGTTTGCTTACCGAAAGCACTGGCTTTTCAACTGACACCTTCTTCGCCTTCGGAGCCTTTTTGCGGTAGGTTACCTCTTCCTCAGAGTCGGTATCATCGATGAAAACACGACGAGTGGCAGCGGCACGACGCGGACGACCAGTGCCATCCCCGGCATCGCTGACAGTCGGTGTTGGCGATGTTTCGTGAGCCTGTTGACGGGCACGGGTGTGGCGAAGAGCACGACCACCGGCAATGTAGTCTTCGGCGGGTTCTGGGGTCTTCTCTTCCTCGAACTCTTCTTCATCCTCTTCATCGACCTTGTGTTCCTCCGGCTCCTTTTTCTTAACGCAGAATTCACAGGTCCACATGGGCTTGTCGCCATTGGGCTCGGTGTCTGGGTCAGAGCACTTTGCATGGATGAAGCCGAAACAGTTGACACAGGAGGCGATTTTGGAGTGCTCTTTGAACTTTGTCTTGCAGCGGGGGCATTGGATCTGGAATTAGATTCAAATTTAAAGTTTTACACAATGATAGACTCAAAATAAGCGCCAAATTGATGCCTAATTCGCAATCGTGGTTCTAATAGCAAAACCGGTAAAAAAAAACTCACACTAAAAAGCTTGTCCCACCGAATCTCATGTAAAACAAGCTGCAAAATCAGATGAATCTCCGTCAAACACCGTGAAGCCTTCAACCATTCGACAACGGCCAAATACCGGAAAACTGGCATTCCTGGTGTCAGTGGTGGGAACGCACATGGCAGGATCAAAGTCAACAGATTAGCCGCCGTCAACGCCTGAAATCGACCAATTCAATCCAAAAAACATCGAAAGCAATAAACTCACAGCACTCTCGACGGAGTCAACCTTCTCAATGTCCTTCCCCAGTTCCTCTGCGTTCGTCGTGAAGTGAATGAATCTCCGCTTATCCGCCTTCTTGACGATTTCGTTCAAATCGCCTTTGACAAACGACCAATCACCCCCTTCAGGAAGGTATCCGAACTCCTTTCCTCGCTTTTCCTTGATGAATGTGCAGTGGGAGCGGTGATAAGTCACGAAATCTGGCCGAAGTTCCCGCAGCTTCATTTGGAGCTCCTTTTCGCGAACACCTTTGTTACAAACACCCTCAATCAGAGCATCGAGTTCCTCAAGTTCGGTGATATGGAACCATTGCGGCTGATTGAACTTGGAATCGGCTCTCGGGGCATAGGTTAGGTGCGCGATTTTGGCGATTTCGGAAGCCAGTTTGTCGCCTTTGACGAAACACGGGGCTGATTCTGGTTCTGCGTGGACAGCTTCGACGAAAATGCCAAAGTTACAGCGGCGACGGAAAAAGTGGTACTTGCGATGGTAACGGTCGCTTCCAAGGTAAGTTTGGGCCTCGAAGTCGATCTTCTTTTGGGCCTTTTCGAGCTGAAAGATGGCTATTAGTCAAAACTAAACTTAAAACAGATTCACATACCATCTGATGCATCTTAAAAGTTCTTATTTCGAGTCTCAAACTGCTCCGCTGCACGGATAAAGAGTTCTTCTTCTTCTGATCGGACGAACCCCGCAACTGTTTGAACTTTTCTTCGACATCTGCAAGCTTCTGTTCCCGCTTTTCGAGGTAATCCTTCGGGTAGGTCTTCGATATTTCGGTGAACAGAGCGTTGAAGGAAGTGGTGTCCATGACTTGATGCATCAGGGCTTCGAGGATGGCCATCTGATCGGTCGCTTCGAGTTGACAGAATTCGACTGCTTCGAACTTGGCGGCGAGTTCCTTCTCCAACGGTGCCAGGATCTTCAAATTTTTGTTGTCAGGCTTCTTTAAAGTTTTCAAAAAGGCCTTCAAAACATCATTAATCGACTCCGGAGCCAGTTTGGTTGGCATTCCAAGGGCCATCTTCAGCACTTCCGACGCGCACTTGTGATCCCAGCGGAACTTGTCAATCCGAAAGTTGAAACACTTCAGCCCGGAAATGGTCTCCAAAGTGGTGAAACAGGTCAGAAATGTCGTCAGCAGATGGGAGGTTACGGTATAGTAGCCTTCAAGGCCGCTAGAGAGGGCTGTCATCAAATCGGTCGCCGAAAAGTAGTTTCGCGCGTCGTCCAAAAACGATGAAAAGGTCTGGACAAACTCGGTGATAGCCAGACATCGGCCGAAGAGCTCCCCTTGTTCACCTGCTTCAGATACCGCCTTCAAATCAGGAATGGCAGGCACTGTCAGACAACTGTCCTCGACTTGGCCGTCGTGCATCAATTCCGACCAGGTGGTATAGTTGGAGGTGAATTCGGGGTGGTTTATGAGCTTGTTTTTGCTGAAAAAGTAAAATTAATAGGGGTTTTAAAAAACAAAAAGTGCCAACTTACACAGCAGTATTCGGAAAAACGGCACATTTAAAGAATTCACTGTTAATATCGGCAAAGGAAGCTTCCGAAAGTGACTTTGCACTGTGTATAGCATGCTTGTAGGCTAGAATCTTTCGTTTCTGAATGCCAGCCAAAGCTTCGGCGTAGTATTGGGCAGCTTTTTCCTTGCTTTCCTCGGCGCTTTGAGCAGTCGGCTTCTGGACCTTGCAAAACTCGAATATAGATTGTTGACCCTTGTTCATGGAAGGTGTTGGTTTTGTCGGGGACTTGGTTGAGCTCGCGTCGGATTGGGGTTGCTGGAAAAGAAAAGAAATATATAAAAATGCCATCAAAAAAGAGGTAAACCAACCTCGACAGCTTTTTTCGACTTTGAAACGGCCGCCTTTTTGGGCTTTACAGCCTCGGCAGCTTTCTTCGACTTTACAGCTTCTTCTTGGGGTTGCTGGAAGTCGTAAAATATATATAAAAATGCCCTCAAAAAGTCGCCAAACCAACCTCGGCAGCCTTCTTTGCCTTCTTCGCCACAGGAGCTTTCTTCGGCTTCCCAGCATCCTCATCCTTCTTCCGCTTCTTGGCCGGGGGTGCCATCGATTCAATCGGGGCCTGGTTCTCGGTATCGGTCTCGGTCGAGTTCGAGGAGAGCGAGAGGATTTCAACGTCCTCGGCGGATGACGGTTTGGCGCTTGCCTTTGACGAAGACCCGCCTTGCAGCCAGCTCGTGAGGTCACGTTTCTTCGCGGCAGTCTCGGTCTTGTTTGGAGGGGCCATGTTCGCGCTGGAAATAGGTAAAATTGATTAGGGATGGCGGGCTAAATGAAAACCGAACGTCAGTCAGGAGGGCGAGCGAGATCAAACACAACGCTTTCGCGCGCGTTTTTTCGCGCGAGAGTTTTCGCGGAAACGCGGGCGATGTAAATTTGGCAAAGTGCGACAAACACTTTTTTCTTGTTTTTTCCAGTTTTTTGTCAACTTTCGCAACTTCCATCTTCCTTCCTTCAAAAATGCTCGGTCTCTCTGGCTACGGATCAGATTCTGGTTCTGATAATGAAACACCCTCCGTCCCGGTAGTCAAGACGGTTCCACAGAAGGTAGTTGCTCCTCCGAAGCCAGCTCCGGCCCCTGTGAAGATTGATGAAGGTTTGTAGTTTTTGTGTTCTTTGAAGTTGAAATTTATATATTTTATTTTTCCAGACGAATCCGAAACAACTCCCAAGCTAAATCTCCCCAAAGCGTCTGCTTTTAAAAGCTTCCAGTATGCCGAAGAAGACGACATTGAAGATTTTATCAAAACAAAACGCGATGCGGAGAAAAAGTTAGCCGCAGAAGTCCAGCCGAAATCAAAAGGGAAGAAGAAGATTGACGCTTTTGGAGGGTTGTCAAATCGAGCTTTAGTGGATGATGATGAAGGTTATGTTGCTCAGGTGGGTATCTTTATACTTGTTATTGTTTCAAAGTTTCTTTTTCAGAAGCCAGCAATCAAAGAAGTCGCTCCAACATCATCCTCCTCCTTCAAGTCAAGCCTTCTATCGTCCCTCCCGCCACCAAAGTCCAGCACAGTTTCCAAGCCGGCTACATCGACAACAGCCTTTATGCCGTCAGCGGTCCGTTCAAAGGCCCCAGTCGCCCCTAAGAAGCCGAAAACCCCCGCTCTTCCGACTTTCGATGACGATGAAGATGAACTTCCCGGTCCATCTAGCGATGATAACGATCTTTTCGGTCTCGGATCTGTCAAGAAGCAGGGTCTCATCGACCCGTCGAAGCTCCAAAAGACCGACACCGCTCCGGCATTGTTTCTCACGAATGAAGATATCGGCCCAGCCCGTCCAGTGCCAGTGGCAGTTCAACAGGAGCCCCAACAACCCGATGTCAACATCAAACACCTCACCGATGACGACGCCAAGAAGCTTGTCTACAGATACGAGCTCCAGCATACCGGCGCCAGCAACATCATCGCCAATGACTGTGTCAGCGGCATGGTCGAAGTCAACGTCGACAACACGCTCGGGCCCAATATCCGTGAAAACTTGCTGAAACACCTTGACCACCGCAAGATGGCTACAGTGTTCCCGGCAAACAGTGAGGGCAAGGTTGATCCGAAGGCCAAGAAGGGTCCGGCGAACAAGTTGGCCAAGATGAAGAACCAAGTTACACATTTGGCTGGAATTGTGAGTCCATTTAATCTTAACTTCGATAATTTCAACTTTATAACTTGTTTTTTAGGCAGTTGCCCGTGAAGAAGAACTCCAAGAACAATGGGCCAAGAATCGCGAAACCAAAACCGCTGCCAAACGCAAATATGGTTTCTAGTAAGCCTTTATTATTCATATTTGTATTTTCCTGTTCAAAGTTGCGAAACATAATTATAGACAATAAAAGTGAGGTAATTTATGTCAGTTCCACGCACTTTCCAACTGCTTAAAATAGTCATTCCCAGCGGCTTGGAGTGGCACTACTTTTCCTGTCACACTTTTTAGCACAACTTCTTCGTTCTTTCTTGTAAACTTTGGCGTCAAAAATGGTCTAAAATTAATGGTTACAATCTTTTCTTTGAAAATTGAAGACATCAAATGCCAACCTGCATATTTTGCCAAAATCCAGGAAAAACAAGATCGTGAAAAACAGTGCCGCGGCGACTATGACATTCCAAAGTCCGGCAACGTAATGATAAATCGTCATAACGACATCTTGGTCTTTAATTTTGATCAACAAAACAAATGTCTGTAACACTAGGCCGCTGGTAGCATTTGTAATAGTAAATTTCAATACGGCTCGAAGAAGGCGGATATTTTCAGCTGTTTGGTAGCGCTCCGTTAAAGAAGTTGGCAATTTGGTTTTATAGCGGTTTAAATTTAGCCGAAATAGGATTGTCATGGACTGAAAGGGCAATAGTTTTGTTGTTTGGCCATATTTGGTATCAATTCAGTCAAGGCTTACGATAATGGTGCATAATAGCGCAAAAAGTTGGACGTAGGCGATGTTGACGACTAACTCGGCGAAAATGTCGAAGGAAGCACAGAGGAATTGGAGCCAGATTGAGATTGTCCACTAGAATTTTAACTTTTTTAAGTTTAAGGGGGCTTGCGAGATTCTACTCGACTTACAGATAAGACGACAATGTAAAAAATGAAAAGTGGTCTCTCTTCTTCGTAGGTTTTGACCCGTCTGGTCGCAAAAACTCGTTCTATTGTCATTATAATTGGGTTGATCGGGAACTGGTAAGAAGCGGCATCGTGGAAATACTTGGCTGCCATGGTGATTTTCAATGGAAGTGTTGGGTGGATGAGATAGGCATAGAGGATTATCAATCTGAAAAGGTTTTGAAATGGTTGTTACACAGAGCCGTATGCAGACCAAAATTTTACAGGGGGGTGATGGTAAGGGGGGACCAAAGGGTGCTTTTTCGGCTTCTGGGTTTTGAAAAATCCAAAGGGGGGACCAAAGGGCCTTTTTTTGCTAAAATCTCAAAACTTCGTCAAGTCCCTTTGGTCCCCCCTTACCCCATTTTCAAAAAATTTTCTCAAATTTCCATATGGGGGGGCACTGCCCCCCCATACCCCCCCCCCTGAATACGGCCCTGTTGTTACAGTAGGCAAAATGAATGTGTGAAACATTTTGTCACCCTTTTGACATCATGTTTCGCACAGTCATTTGGCTTGTGACCACTAACCTCCCCACACTGAAAAAAATACCCCTCATATTTGATGACTGCACCCCTGCAAATTCAGCTTAATGGAGGATTTCATCAAATATGAGGGGTTTTTCCATCAAATATGAGGGAAAACCCATCATATTTGATGAAATCTTCCATTAAGCTGAATTTGCAGGGGTGCAGTCATCAAATATGAGGGGTAATTTTTTCAGTGCATCACCGTCAAAACCGACGTCAAAACAATCGAATGAAATATCATTTTCATCCCGAAATGAACATTAGCGCTGCCATAAAACGTTTCTCTCATCCAAAACACGTTCAATACAATAACCCCAAATGATAGCAACAATTCAACAGTGACACATCCGATCCCAAAAACATCCCCCGACCCAATTATCAGTGGATCATCGTAGTCTTTATACAACCTTTCAAACACAAATACATCAATACAATAACCAATTGATGTCGAAATGCCAACATAGGCCGCCAGAAATATGAACATGACAATTTGCGAACTGAACGCCATCCAGTAACGCAAGGCATTGAAATACAGGTTGAATTAAAATGGGTGGCAAGCCTGTTGTGACCTTTTTTATGGTCTTTTATCGTTTAACGTAAATGGTATTTTCGCACGGTAACTCGTTGAACGACCAAATTAAGTAGCTAATTGCTCTACATTGGGTGTACTTTTGGTAAAACAATGGTAAATAAGTATAATAGGGTTTTTTGGGTTTGAATTTTGGGTGTTTTTTGAACGCCTACGTGAAGTGGGGGTTTTGAAATTGCAACTTTTCGTTTCCGGCATACTTCCTTCGAGCCAATTATGTGATACAAATCAAATTATGGCGACAAAGGTGTTTTTGGCGATATGTGGGTAACCTTTCGTTTTGCAAGTATGACACTTTTTATGATACTGTATTGCGTCAGAAGTTTTTGTCAACTCAAAACAAACATGTCGACTTTATTTCCACGCTTTACTAAACTGTTTAAAATAATCGTCAGCCTGCGCCTTTAACGGCACCACCTTGCCGGTCACACTTTTCATGACTGCGTTTTTCATGCTGTTATGATGGCAGCATAGGGTTCTGAAACAAGTCTTATATTAACATTTCAAAGATCAGACCATTTTAACTCCAGACAGAAGTCGAGACTTACCCAAAAAGTCGACCACACAAGCCGGTAGCCATTAAAAAAAGAAAATGGATCAAAAATAACCCTCCAGCAAAGACCAAATTCCACAGACCACCTATGTAATGCAACAGCTTCTGTAACAGCTCATGATCCTCTATTTGGAGAATAAACGAGAATCCGAGCACTATCAAATCACAGGTTACGTTGATAAACATGAATTTAAAGACAGCCCTGAGTAACCGTATATTTTCAGCTGTTTGGTAGCGTTCTGTTAGTGTTTTCGCTTCGGCATTGTTGTACCGTTTGAGGTTTTTCTGGTAGAGGTATATCATCAGCTTAAATGGGGGTAATTAAACTTTGTTTTTGTATTTCTTTAAAAAAGTACTTACGGCGACAGTGCAAAATTGAAGGAAAAACTGAAAGTAGACCGTGATCATGTAGACTTGTGCCCCCAGGCTGTAGGCACTGCCGAATTGCATCCATATGGCATAAGTCCACTGAAATTGGTTTGCTTTAAGTATTATAGCTTATAAAAAAAGTGAAAAATACCGAGGCTACATTCATGAAAATAACGATATTAGGCCGTTTTGCAACTTCATAGGTCTTGTAACGCTTGGTGGCTATCAATCGTTCAAGGGTCATCAGAATTGGGTTCATCGGAAATTGTAGCGAGGCAGTGTCGTGGAAGTATTTTGCACCCATTACAGTCTGAACTGATATGCTGTCTCGGTACGTGTCACCATAGAGGATAATTAGTCTGAAAATATTGAACTTTAAACGACTTAAGCTTAATTAAAAGCCCAATTTTGGGTATATGAAGCTTATTTGAAAGTCTGAAGTGCAGTTGGAGATTATACTTTGCAAAATAAGAGCAATTTATGATCTAATTTTGTCAAAAATTTATCACAGATGCTAAATTTGAGCAAAATTTTCTGCAAATCTAGTTTTACAACTTTTGTTTGACGTTTTATGATCCCATGTTGTAAATTCCGTCATCCAGGGGCAAAAAAGAGCATAAATAATAAACATAAATGACGAACAATGCCACCCTAATTCATGAAAACCGCATTTTTAAAGCCCTTTGGCGGACTTGATGACCTGAACTCGGTTCCAAAGTACAATTTTAACCTATATCTATTGCACTATCGCCATTCTTATCTTCCTTTGAATAAAAAAGGGTATAAATATTGACTTAAATGGATTCTATCTGTTTAACATTCCAGAATTGCAACATCTTAAAGCCCCAAAGTACGACTTTTGACTGGTCAGACTTCACAGAAACAAGTTAAAAACCACTTTGTGTATTAACGGTGTTACTGGAATGAATGTTCCTTGTGACTTGATGTTTGCAATGCCACTTGGGTGGCATGGAATACTGCAGCTTTTGGAAGCGAATGTGTACAGTGTACAGTTGACCTACCTTCCAATAATCATCAACACTGAAGTCAAAATAATCGAATAAAAGACCATTTTCATCCCACAATGCACGTTCGCACTTTTGAGGCATGTTTCATACAGCCACAATACGTTTTGGACAAGTACACCGGCAGATAACACTATTTCTAACACAAAACAGGTGATACCGTACCAATCACCCGGGCCGAGAATCAATGGATCATAATCGGGTCTATACATGTATCCACAGACTACGATTATAAGGTAGAACGCTATCCACGTTGAAATTAGAACGTATACTGTAAGAATGGCAAATATCGGAATGAGACGGTTGCCATTCAGTAACTTATACGGTAGCAATAAGCATTTGGAAAGCCTGGGCCAACTTTTGGGTGGCTGTTTGCCAGAGGAGCGTCGTTCGAACATAACACTAGCCAAATGTCAAAAGTGGCATTTATTTGTTACTTTTAACCAAGTATTTTTAAAAAGCCATTGAGCAAATGCAATTCGTGGCTATGACAGTCATTCAATGGGGAGGTATGTTATGTGAAAAGTAAACCTGAGAGCTCTCTCTAGAAACAACAAATGGAATGGGAGGAACTTAGACGCCTCGCAGACGACCACTAGCTATTTACCGTCGTGCGAAAATACAACTTCCGTCGTTGGTGTTTGAAAGAAATTATTTAGATTTATACTTTAAAAGTGTAAAAAATACAGCAAAAACGTGTGTTTTCAATGCGGTCATTGTAATTGTAGGCGGTTATTCGTCATATCCGGGCAGTTCAAACTGGTCCAAATCCACTTCCGTCAGCGAATCCACGGTGGCGGCGAGGAGGGGCTTGATGTCTTCGACTCGCTCCTCCCAATCATGGGTCATGAATTCCTTTTGCGGGACGAACACGGTAGCACAGCCAGCGGCAAGACCGCTACGGGCGCCGTTGATGGAGTCTTCGAAGACCAGGACATTGGCGGGGGTCTTCGGCGGCACGGCGAAGCGCTTAATCGTCACGAGGTAAGGATCGGGAGCGGGTTTGCCGTGTTTGACTTCGGGATCACTGCCTGCGAGGACGATATTCTCGAACTTTGAAATGAAATCAGCGAGCTTTGGCGTCTTCTGGGCGAATTCGCGTTCATCGGAACCGGTGCAAACTGCGATGGGAATGTTGTGCTTGAGCAGGTGCTCCACGAGCTTCAGGACGCCGGGGAGAAGTGGGGCATTGGCAAGCTCGACTTGCAACACGCGATCGTAGATCTCATTGTACTCCGCAGTAGTCACAGTATCGGCAATCCCAGTCTGATGCAGGATCCATTGAACGGCATCTTCACGGCAGCGACCCATCATCCCGGATTTGAGGGTGTTGTTGAAACTGCGTCCGAATTGCTTCAAAGTGATGTCATTGGCGAGGCTGTAGGCGCGTTCGGTGTCCTGGAGGACGCCATCGTAGTCGAAGATGACGTGGGTGATGGGGGCCATTACTGTAATACAACTTTTTTATCTTATACAACGCCATTCGCCTTAAAGTACAGTAATCTTGACAAAAACAACATCCAAATTCTCTTCGAAAAAGTGATAAAACGCTTTATTAAAGCCAATAAGCTCGTCAAACATACTCGACACGAGTACCGTAATCAGAAAATTCATTATTGCACAATCTATTTCTAATCTAATAACCAGGAATGCCATACTTCACCGGATCAAACTCCTCCAAGCTCGTCAAAACCTCCGACGCCTGCTGTTGAACATCGGCCGTCCGTTCAGCCCAATCATGCGTGATAAATTCCTTCTGTGGGATGAAGATGGTGGCACAGCCAGCGGCAATACCGCTCCGAGCGCCGTTGATCGAGTCCTCGAAGACCAAAACGTTCGCGGCACTCTTCGGTGGCACGGCAAAGCGCTTCATCGTCACCAAATACGGATCAGGGGCCGGTTTGCCGCGCTTAACTTCGGGATCACTTCCGGAAAGGACTTTCACCGGGAATTTCGCCACAAAATCCTTGAAGTTGACCGTTTTGAAGGCGAATTCCTCATTGTTGGATCCGGTACAGATGGCAACATGGATTCCGTGCTTGATCAGATGGTCCGTCAACTTCTCGGCACCGGGAAGTAGCGGCGTTTGGGCGACAATAGCATCGAGGACGACATCGTGGTCACGGCCGAATTCTTCATGGGTGATTTTCCCGGCAAGACCGACTTCGGTCAGAATGTGGTCAAAGGCTTCATGACGCTTGCGGCCCATGATACTGTGCTTCAAAACATTGTTGAAGGAACGGCCATGCTTTTTGAGGGCGGCATTGTAGGCATCGTAGTAGGCTTGCTCAGTGTTCTGAAGGATACCGTCGTAGTCGAAGATGACATGAGTTATGTTCGGCATCCTGAATGGCACATTGAAAAAGATAGATACAATGACAATGTGAGAAAAGGTATAACAACTGTAAAACAACAGCAAATTCAACAATCAAAGCCCAAATGGAAGAAACAATTTGTATTTAACAAAAAGAACTACAGTAATCTCAACCTAAAAACAACAAGATCTATCCTATAATTCGAGGTCCCTGGAACTTTGCCGGTCCTGGAGTAATACCCTGATCGAAATATGCGTTGAGAAGTCTTTCTTTTTCAAGTTGTTCGGGAGTGAGCTCGCCTCGGGCTTTCATTGCGTTCCAGCTAAAATTATATATAAAAACGCTCAAATTTTATAGAGTAAAATTCCAAAAAAATAACCTGTATCGATTCAACGGATGTCCCGGACCCTTTAGAAAGTACGTCCCCGCATTCATGAAGGCACCAATGAAACCAACGCCGACGATGAGCTTTCCAAATGAGTTGCTGAACGGTAGCCGAGCATAGTAGATCAAACGCCGGACGAAAAGCCGTTCTTTGAAGCTACGTTTAGTCTGGCTGGGAGTGAAAAGAGGTTCTTTGGCGGCAGATGGACCTGGGGATGGGTCGTGAGTGGTCATGGGAGACTGGAATTTGCATTTAGACGTGGTAGTTTGGAAACATTTTTGAGGAAAATCACGGAGAATGAAAATGAAACTAAAATAGTGTTGAATATATATAAAAATCCTTTCAAAAAGACGTTTAACTATATCGAAAAGCTGGCGGCATCGATGCTGCATATTATTGGAATGGAAAAGCGGATTAAATTAGACGAGAAAGCCTTCAAAATCTCAAAAGCAACTAAAAGTGCAAAAAATATAAAAACCAGGCCAAACGCTGCACGCAACATGCACTATTTTCAAGGACCGCACTGCAAACACAACGCCAAAAACGCGTGGCTAGCTCATCGCCGCTG
This sequence comes from Panagrellus sp. LJ2284, assembly GCA_024447225.1. Classification (NCBI taxonomy): domain Eukaryota; kingdom Metazoa; phylum Nematoda; class Chromadorea; order Rhabditida; family Panagrolaimidae; genus Panagrellus; species Panagrellus sp. LJ2284. The sequence goes on from JAMRYC010000004.1 coordinate 9,255,129, forward strand.
GCTATGACCATCTTTATCGCGTCCATTATCACATTTCCCATGGCTTAATCTCCCATTTTCAGTCATGTCCCAAGTGATCGACACCGCCGGCGTCCGCCAGGCATGTCTCGAGATCGCCAAGGCCGAAACGAGCCGTGATTATGACAAGGCGCTCAAGGTTTCTAACAAGTGTATGTTTTTCACCGCTTTAATATATTTTTATTTCTTTTATCACCAAATTTCAGTGATCCGCAACTACCGCAAGGAGACCTACGCCTTCAAATGCAAGCTCATTGCGTTGATCCAGCTGGAGCAGCTCTCCGAGGCCCTGGACTTGATCAAGAAGACGCCCGAGGGTCAGATGGGGTATGTTTCTGCTGTTTGTGGTTGAACTCGGGTTTTAAACAACTTCAATTTCAGCAACGTCTCCTTCGAGAAAGCCTACATCCTATACCGTCGCAACGAAAACGACGCTGCCCTCGAGGAGCTGACCAAAGCCAACCAGGAGGAAGCCGGCGTCATCGAGCTCAAGGCCCAGCTTTTCTACCGTCTGGAACGTTTCGAAGAGGCTCGTGACTTGCTTCGGAAGCTTCTCCGCGAGCATAGTGATGACTTTGACGATCAGCGACTCGCGAATTTGATCGCGGTTGAGGCGCAATTGCAGGCTGCTGGTGTTTCTTCGGTGCGTTTTGGATTTTGAATCGATATTTCATTGATTGATTTTGGTTTTGAATATTACCTTTGTTCGATAAATGATGTAATTTCCTTCAGGACCCCCAAACCTCCGCCGCCGAGACCTACGAAGCCCTCTTCAACGTCGCTTGCCATCAAATCGAGCACGGAAAGTACACTGAAGCCGTGAAATCTCTTGACAAGGCCTACGTTCTCTGCAAGCAGGCTTTGACCGAAGAAGGCCTTCTTGAAGACGAGATCGACGAGGAATTGGCTACGATTTTGGTCCAGAAAGGCTTTGCTCTCCAGCTTTTGGGCAAGCCTGATGAAGCCTTGAAGATTTATGTCGGCGTCCAGGAGAAGAAGTGAGTTTTGTCCAAGTTCCAATCAAATTTCAAGTAGTTTTTTGCAGCCCCACCGACCCTAACGCCAAAACCACCCTCTTCAACAACCTCCCAACGACCCGCGTTGAACCGAACCTCGCTGATGCCCGTAAGAAGCTCAAGGCTGCCACCCAAGTCGACAAGAGCAAGCTTTCCAAGCGTCAACAACGGACCCTTCTGTTTAACCAGGCTCTCATCAGTCTTTTGTCGAATCAGCGTGAACCGTGCCGTCGCACTTTGGAAGAACTCCAAGCCAAGTATGGTGCTGTCAATGAGGCAGTTCTCTTAGAGACGGCCCTCCTCGTCCGACAGAAGGACATCCAAGGCGCCCTGACCACCCTTGGCCGCGCCGAGCAGGACGTCACTGCGAAGTTGCTGAAAATCCAGATTCTCATCAACTCCGGAGCGTCGAAGGAGGCCCTCGAAGCGTTGAAGGCACTTCCCGATGAAGTTCGCTACGCCCCGGCCATCGCGGCTTTAGTCAGCAACTTGAACTTGGCCAAGAACCAAGCCTCGGATGCTGCGGCCTATGTCGAGAAAGCTGCTGCCTACTGGGCTGGAAAAGATCCCGAGAAGGCTAACCTTTTGTTGAAGAAGGTCGCCACTCTGGCCACAACCTCCGGCGATCACGACAAGGCCGTTGCATCGCTTGAAAAGATCTATGCTGCCAACCCGGAAGACACGACCGTCCTCTGCCGTCTGATCAAGGCCTACGGCGCTGTCAATTCCCCGAAAGCCCAGGAGCTCATCACCAAGTTGAACCCATCCGTCGATGACAGCGAATTGAACCCGACAGAGCTGGAGGAGAATGATTGGATAATCTACGGCCAGCGGTACAAGAAGAAGGAAGGTGGAAAAAAGGATGAATTTGTTGATACTGTAAGTCTTATTCTTTTAACCTTCAAAAAATTTATAATTTGCCTTCAGGAAATCGTCACGGGCAAACTGAAGAAGCGCAACCGCAAGCGCAAGATCATCCTCCCTAAAAACTACGACCCCAACGTTCAACCCGACCCGGAGCGCTGGATTCCGAAGCAGGAGCGCGCAGCTTACAAGAAGCGCCTCAATAAGAAGTTCAAGGATCAGCACATTGGTCGTGGAACGCAGGGTGCTGCCAGTGGAGCGGCTTCGGACAGAATGTAAGTCAATATAGCTGCTTTTTACTCGAAACTGGATAAAACTGTTGTTCGATTTCAGTGATTATTCAAAAAACTCCCCCGCCACCCACAAATCTCCTCAACCGACATCCCCAGCGGCGCCAGAAGGCCCTCGACAGAAGGGACCTGTCGGACAGGCCAACAAGAAGAAGAAGCCGACCAAAAAGGGACGTCATTAAAGAAATTAACTTATTTAAAATCGTTTTATGTTAAATTTTGCTGATTTTTTATTCAATAAATTGTCATCTGATTTTGCTACTTCACTTTTTCTGGACCTTGACGCTCTTGGTGACACTCTTCGAGACACTTCCCGTCTTCTTGAAACTCTGGTTAACGGTGTCATCGAAAGCCTTGACAGTATCATTGGCCGTGTTGATGACGTAGTCGACGGCACGCGGAAGACGGTTGGCGATCTTCTCGGCGAGACAGAAGGGCTGCAAGAAGAAGAGCAGGAAGACGGCCAGCTTCATGATGAAGTAGAAGGCCACGTTGCGGCCCGCCGGCAAAGTTTGGTCCAGAAGGGTGCTCAGACCGTAGGACGCCCAATAGGCATTCATCTCCGAGTTGACGGGGATTTCCAAGGGGAAAAGCAGCTTCAAGGTGATGGGATAAAGGACGAGAAGGCCATTGCCAAAGGCCTCGGGCGATAGGACGACCAGGCCGAGGTAAACGACGACAATAGCGCCGGCGATGGGGGCTTTATCCAGCCCGGATGAGAGGTGGATCTGTTTGACGATACGCGCGAATAAGTAGCGCTGAAATTATATAAAACTGGCATTTGAGGGCGATCGATAAGTGATGACAAACCTCATCCTCATAGAAAGCCTTGATGTGATCGACCGTGACGACCCCCATGGCAAAAACTGATTGGAACCCTTTCGAAACTGGCTTTTCCTCCGTATTGGGGATTTGCATTTCATCCCCCCACATCCCAAACAACAAAAAACATCAATATTCATTCAAGTTTCAAACTTTCAGACTGACTTAAACCCGTAGGTTCAAAGCGAAATGTGGCCCTAAAGAGGGCCGTTGGGATAATAAAAATTCACTCAAACATGGAGATCAACGTTGGAAGACACGACGTAGGCGCAAGTGAGGACCTTACGACGATTCGGCGCCGCCGGCAGACTTCTTGGGCAGGAGCTGGGCATTGATGTTGGGGAGGACACCACCCTGGGCAATGGTGACACCGGCGAGGAGCTTGTTCAACTCTTCGTCGTTGCGGACGGCAAGCTGGAGATGGCGCGGGTTGATGCGGCTCTTCTTGTTGTCACGGGCAGCGTTACCGGCGAGTTCGAGAACCTCAGCGGCGAGGTATTCGAGGACGGCGGCGAGGTAGACGGGAGCACCGCCACCAACACGCTGAGCGTAGTTGCCCTTGCGGAGAAGTCGGTGAAGACGGCCGACGGGGAACTGGAGACCAGCTCGGGAAGAACGGGACTTGGCTTTACCGCCAGTCTTGGCTTTGGCACCCTTACCGCGTCCGGACATGATGATTCAGTTGAGGAGAGATGAGCGAGTTCACGAAAGTGAATGGTGGAAAAGACAGCGTCGACTGCGCTATTTATATGACGCAGCGAGCCTCGCGGAGAAAGGCGGGGTTTGCGGAGGCGCGCTCGCTTTTTCTCTGCGATGTTGTGTGTGTCGCGCTCGCGGGGAGGCTCGCTGCTTTTGGCGCGAAAGAAGCGACACACCGCCCGACTGGTTGCGGGCAGGCTCGCTGCCGCATATAAATAGAAATTGCATCGACGTTCCCTTCACCAGTCGTCGACTGCTACTCCTCGTGTTCGCTCAACTCTCTCAACATGCCGCCGAAGCCGTCCGGAAAAGGTGCCAAGAAGGCCGTCAAGACCCCCAAGGTTGCTCGTGCTGATGGCAAGAAGAAGCGGAAGTCCCGTAAGGAAACCTACTCCGTCTACATCTACCGTGTCCTGAAGCAGGTCCACCCCGACACCGGTGTCTCCTCCAAGGCCATGTCCATCATGAACAGCTTCGTCAACGACGTCTTCGAGCGCATCGCCAACGAGGCCTCCCGTCTGGCCCAGTACAACAAGCGCTCGACCATCTCGAGCCGCGAAATCCAGACCGCCGTCCGCCTCATCCTGCCCGGTGAACTCGCCAAGCACGCTGTCTCTGAAGGCACCAAGGCCGTCACCAAGTACACCAGCAGCAAGTAAGCTGGTTGCTTGAAGCATGAGCACCTTGTCTTGATCTCGTGTTGATTGAATCTGCTTTGCGAATCTTTTTTTATCCCAACGGCCCTCTTTAGGGCCACATTTGCATAACCTTCGGGTTTCAGTCAGTCTGGCCTTTATGGCTTTAATGAATAAAGTGTTTTGGATGAATTGTACATATTTATTGCTTTGTTTTGACGGAGTTTGTTGGGAATAAAGTTGAAAAGGATGAGAAATGCATGAAATTGGTGTTTTCGAACAGTTGTACGTGGTAATCATGCGTCATTAAGCCAGCTGTTTACGCTTTCAGTTTGAAGGGTCGATGAAAGCATGACATTTTGAATATACAAATTAATTGAAGTTATCAAAGATTGGAAAAGCGTCGATCTGCTTGTTGTTGAGGTAATGATGACAGTTTGACCCAAAAAAGCAATGTAGTTTTATGTCAGTTTGTTAGCTGACCAACCCTTTTCGACCACAATTTGCGTTGCCTTCAATTCTTCCATTGCCGCCGGCAAAAAACACCGAACACGTCCCTCACCGTTCAACGTGGAGCGCGCACCCCGAGCGAGGCGCCCCAGTTTCCCTCAAAACCAAACAATCAATACCGCGCATGTGCGTCGTCCTCCCCAACTGCAACGTCCGCCGCGGCGCGCGCGCTGTGTCCACTCGCTCGCGTTTTTTGCAGCGAGCCTTTCCCATCGAACGCTCGCGAACGAACGCCGGTTTCCGCCAACTCGACTTGCGCCCCGCCTACCGGCGTTCCCGCCAAAACACCCCTATATAAGCGCTGACCAACGCCGTCAACCTCATCGTTGACTATCGTCTCCGTCGTCGAACTCGTCCGTTTTCAACATGGCTCGTACCAAGCAAACCGCTCGCAAGTCCACCGGTGGCAAGGCCCCGCGTAAGCAGCTCGCCACCAAGGCCGCTCGTAAGTCTGCCCCGGCTACCGGCGGCGTCAAGAAGCCTCATCGCTACCGTCCCGGCACCGTCGCTCTCCGCGAAATCCGCCGTTACCAGAAGTCCACCGAGCTCCTCATCCGCAAGCTGCCCTTCCAGCGCCTCGTCCGTGAGATTGCCCAGGATTTCAAGACCGATTTGCGCTTCCAATCCTCCGCCGTTCTCGCCCTCCAGGAGTCCGCTGAAGCCTACCTTGTTGGTCTTTTCGAAGATACCAACTTGTGCGCCATCCACGCCAAGCGAGTCACCATCATGCCCAAGGACATCCAGCTCGCTCGCCGCATCCGTGGTGAACGTGCCTAAGTCACTCGGGTTCGCTGAACCGCCGCTGGAATTGCTTGTCTGCCATAAATGACGTTTTCAAATTTTATCCCAACGGCCCTCTTTAGGGCCACATTTGCTTAACCTACGGGTTTATCAGTCTACAAGCTTAAAGCTTGATGTATAAAGAGATTATGTGTTATTTTGTTGCATTGTTTATAATTTGAGTGCATTGAGTTGGTGTCATGCGAATGAGGTGTCTACAGTTTGTGAAAGTTGTGTGAATGAGGGTAGTGCGATAAGTGAAAAGTGTGCGTGCGTTGAACGCGAAGAACAGATGTGGAAGCAACGAAAGAATTGTGCAAATAAGTCGTTCTTGTAAAATTGGGGTTGTGCGAATGAAGGAAACACAACAAAAGACAAAAAATGTCAACGTCAACTTACCTGTGTTGCAAGTGTTGTGGCCGACAAAAATAGCTAGGCAAATGATGACATTAACGAATACTCTCGTTTAAATAAGTGCCATTTAATGTCGACACGTTAATGGTAAATGAACTCTGGTTTAACCTTGCATCGTCGCTATTATGTATGAGTAAGCTTGTTTGCTAATTTGGGCTTTGCAAACGGGTTATTACGATTTTTGCTCACATATCCCGAACTTTAGGGTTTACGTATTGCATTCTTAGAACTGAGCTACCACAAATGATGTTGTAAAAGCGTGATTTACAGCATTACTGGATACTATCCTACTGACAGATCAGTAAAGGACAGTAAAAAGGCTTACAAGCCCATTACAAAATGGAGAAAGTTACAGACGAAAAAGTACATTTGGAACAAAAAGTGATGACAAAAACATGAAATGCTGCCAAATATGCAAAATAGCTTCGATTGAAATCAAACAGCACATGAAGACATAATTTAGCTCATTTGTAGCATCAATGAAGTTAAATATTATGTAAATCGTTGACTTCAAAGAAGTTTTGCAGGTAAATTTCTGGTGAAAAACGGCTTTGAAGATGCTTTCCTGGTTCAATTGTCACGTTTGGGCTATAAAATCGGTCATAAAGGTGTTCTGATAAGGTAGATCATGCTTTGATGTTCATCAATGTGGTTTACAATTGTTGAATTGTGAGAAAGTGATCAACTTTGCTTACATTTCCACATCTTTTGTCAAATTTAGGCCATTCAGCTCCTACTGGTTTTGTTGTTTGCAGTCACTTTTTAATTTTTGATGATGGAAAAAATGTGCCCTATTATGATGTATTATGCTTTACAGTATGTTATTGTCATGTTGAAATTTTGTTTTTCATCGAGTAATGTCATCAAAACCCTCCATTTTCGCGGTTTCTTTCAATTTTAGGCCCGCTGACTCGCGCGCTTTTTGCCCAGCGAGCCTAGCCAAACCGCGAACCGGGCCGTTTTGTTCGAACCTGCGCGTTCAGCGCTCTTGTTCATGCGTCTCTTCGCGGTCGTCGCTCGTCAGATTCAAATTGGCGCCAAAAACGACAGAACCCGTTCGGCTGTGTGTCGCGTTCGAGAAAGAGTTCGCGAACGCGCGGGGCTCGCTCGCGCACTCCTCCCCCTCTCCGACCGGGCCCATATAAAAAGAGCCGTTGACCGCCCAAAATCTTCAGTCCAGTGTTTCACTGTTCCTGTAACTTCTCGTCTTCTCCGTCGTATCATGTCTGGCCGTGGCAAGGGTGGTAAGGGTCTTGGCAAAGGTGGCGCCAAGCGTCATCGCAAGGTCCTCCGCGACAACATCCAGGGCATCACCAAGCCCGCGATCCGCCGTCTCGCTCGCCGTGGTGGCGTCAAGCGTATCTCTGGGCTCATCTACGAAGAAACTCGCGGTGTCCTCAAGGTCTTCCTGGAAAACATCATCCGCGACTCCGTCACGTACTGCGAACACGCCAAGCGCAAGACCGTCACCGCCATGGACGTCGTCTACGCTCTCAAGCGCCAAGGCAAGACCCTGTACGGTTTCGGCGGTTAAATACGCCCGCTTCTCCTGTCCTGCCGATCCGCTGTCTGCTGTGATGTCTGCTGGAATGTGACTTGAATGCTTTTTATTATCCCAACGGCCCTCTTTAGGGCCACATTTATATATAACCTACGGGTTAATCAGTCTATATCGAGCATAAAGCTTGATTTTTGTGAATAAAGTTGGTTGGAGTTTTGTCTTGTCATCGTTTTTTGTGTTTATTTTTTAGATGCAAAGTTTGCTTTTGCAAGTTTGAACTTAACAGTATAACGCTTTGTCATCAGTTTGACGTAACAGCAAAGCCATACAATCAGTTTTCTTGAAACAATGAAAGCCGCATTCACGTGAACGGTGTGAATTCAATCTTTATCATCACATTGCGTCATTTGCATTCGTGATTGCTTGCAAGTTTAACCTGAATGGCCAGACCGTTTTATCAGCAGGCGTCTTTAGTTTAATTCTTTGTTCCATCTTATCTGCTGCAAACTGGCTTCTACTACCTACAACATTTGTGTCCACAGTACGCTCAAAGAATGCAAGCTAAACTTACAAATTCAGCATTATAATTAGTACACAAACACGTAGGATACATCTAAACCTACACTCAGCGGTAGCTTTTTATGCTATCAACCACAACCAACTAGGTGAACACCAGGGAATTCCGTTTCCGTTACCACTTTCATTCATTTTTTTATCTTTCAAAACGGCGTATGGCAGTGATTACTCAAGCTCCGGGCTGGGGAGGGTCATATGTACACCCATTTTTCCGAGAAGCACCACCCTTAACAATGGAAAAGTGATAAATTTCAACCTCTGTCTTTACTTGTACTGGTTGAAGCCGCGACGACATGGTCGGGTCAGCATTTGGGTGCCTTGTGGCAATTCTTGCCTTAGCTGATGCCGCTAAAATTTTGGTTTTCAATCCACACTTTGCGCATAGCCATTTTGTGTTTCAAAATAAATTGGCTGATGTGCTTGTTGAAGAGGGGCATAATGTGGTATGTTTTTAGCCTTTCGAGTTAGCGTTTTTATCGATGGTGTGTTTCTAGACTATTTTGGTCCCCGAACTCGACACCGATGCCATCACTGTCCACACAAAAGCGGATCTTCTCATCCGATCAGCGCCAGTCGATGCGTACAACTTTTCCGGCAGTGCCTCAGGACAAGCTATCTTCTGGCAGGCGTCAAACAACATGATGACTTTTGCCGTCATGATGCGCAACCTCTATCTAAAGCTGAATACCGTCTGTGATCGACTTTTCGCGGATGATGAATTCACAGAATTCATGCGAGCCCAGAAGTTTGAGCTCGCCTTGTTGGAGCCGTTGGATTATTGCGGATTTTCGTACCTGAAATACATCAATGTCACGAATTATGTCACAGCAAGCCCTCTGGCCTTCAGCGATAATCATGGCTCCGTGATGGGTCTGCCGGGGCGACGACAGGCAATGGCACTGAATACTGATTGGGATCCTGAGATGTCGATCTGGGAACGCATTGAGAACTTCATTTTGGCCTACGTTCGGACGGTGTTGATCCCACTTCCGGCGCATTGGGACACATTGGAAGAAAAGTACGGTATTGGTGTTTCACCGGGTCAGGCCATCACGGAGGCGAGATACGTCTTTGTCAATACCGAAGAACACATGGATTACCCGAGACCTGTCAGCCATAAAGTCGTCTACATTGGGGGCATTACCATCGCCCCAGGGCACGCTGAAGCGATGACTGGTGACATTGCTGAAGTCTTTGAAACATCTAAGAAGGTCGTTTTGGTGTCTTTCGGCTCGCTGGCCAAGTCCTCCGACATGCCTGCAGACTTCCAACAAGCTTTCGTCAAACTCTTCGAAGCCAATCCCGACATTACTTTCATCTGGAAATACGAAAACACGTCCAGTGGCATGAATCCGGCAAAACATCTCTCCAACGTCTTCCTGTCCACCTGGGTCCCGCAAAAATCCATCCTCGCCCACCCCAAAACCATTGGCTTCGTGACCCACGGTGGCATGAACTCCATCACCGAAGCCACCCACCACGGCGTTCCTCTCATCGTGATTCCGCTCTTTGGTGATCAGCCGCGAAACGCGAAAATGGTTCGCTACCGTAAGACTGCCGTTCTCATCAACAAGGCCGAAATCAACCCCTCAAATCTCATCGCAGCCATGAAGAAGATCAAAACTCGCGAATACCAGAAGAACGCCAACGACTTGGCCACCGTAATCGCGACAAAGCCCATGTCATCGAAGGATCGATTTATCAAATACATCTCCCACGCGCTCGTCCTCAGTAAAAAGGTGGACTTCCTCGACATTAAAACGCGGCATTTGAACTTCTTCCGCTATTACGATATCGATTTGATTGCCGGTTTTGTAATTGCCCTTGTTGGCGGTTTTTACGTTTTGGGTTACGTAATATTGACTTTTATCAAGTTAGTGGGATCTGTTACCGGTGGTAAGGCCAAGTTGGCCTGATTTTAGCAACAATGAAGTTCAAATGTTTTTTTTCCCAATAAAGTGTGCACTTTTACTTATCATAGAAAACATGTAGCATACATCGATACATCTTGCCATCAACCACAAGGGTCGTAAACACAATTGTTTTTTGATTTTTTTGATAGCCGTTCAACCAAGGATCGCCTCCGACGAAGCCTCTAGACGAACGTTGCTGCTTAACTTATCTATCCGTGGGTCGCGAGACGTCAGGAAATCACAAGTGCATCCGGAGCGGAGCACGTTGATCCGGGAATGATAAGAAAGGTTGCGATTTTTATCAGACGATGGTGAGGTATGTGGCGATCCGTTTATAGGGGTACCACCCAATCGGCTTATGGTTTCACAAGAACAGCACAGGGGACGGCGTTTTTGTTCCGGATGAGGTTTCGGTACTTTGGTCAGGGTTGGTAGCGTGGTTTTGGGGAGCATGATGAGTACAAATTAGCAAAGTACGCATCATAGTGATTTCCTATAGTCGAATTTGACATATGGCACAAAAAGAGTGTGCGAATAGCTTTTGCGCGTTCAACACTTCAAGTGTGCAAATGAAGCTAGCGTGTTCATTGTTCTGTGCAAATGACACTTTATGCGTTCAGTTTTTAGAGACGTGCAAATCAGGTGAACACATACAGCAAAGTGTGCAAACAGCATTTTCATTATTCAGAAACGGAAAATTTCGTAAGATTGCCAGTTGGGCACAAATCAGTTCAATCACGTTTTGTTGTTCAAAAACCTAATCCGGTTTCCTCTTCTCAAAAGCATACCTTTCACCTTTCCATTCAGCTTATAAGACAAAGGTCGCATTGCTGTCACAGTCACATAACCCAAAAATGATGCATAGTTTATACTTACAGTACTTTGGCCGTAACAGTGCGATAGGCGCAGCCGGATCAAAGGTTCTTATCGCTAATCCGCATTGTGAGCACAGTCCCTTGGTATTTCAAAGCACCTTACAGCTGACTAGTCCTCTTTGACGTAAAGGTTTTTTTGGTACGTGATGTTGACTGAAATGATGTAGCATACTGTACTTACCTGCGTGCAACACCTTTTTAATGTAGACTGTTATCGTTGCAATAGGAAGATCGGCCTCAAGGTCATTGAAACCGACATAGCGGGAATGTGCTTATCAGAAGGTAGGAGAGATCTGCAAACAAATAGGAATCTGTTTGTTGTTCGAAAAAAGCAAGTAACTGCACAGAAGCCGACAACTAAAAAAGGGGGTCTGATTCAAATTCGAAACTCGTGACAACTGAAATTTTCATAACAAAGCTTGATACAATTGACAGTTGATGGCATTCGTATTTGGCGCCGTTCAAAAAACCTCGATTCGTGTGTACGTGTATTACCGGAAAGAACATGGATTTCAATAAAAAGTGGATTATGAAGTCATTCATGTCGATATTATCACCTCGAATATGTCTATTTCTGTGGACTCAAAAGTCTGATGCCCCTGTATTCTTGAGAGATGCCATTATTGCCTTTGCTAAAGCACATTTGGGTATTGCGTTCCATGTTTTTATCGCTATAATGAAAACCGTTATTAGCCACGAATTTCAAAAACTTAACGCCCTTATTACCAGGAATCCAAAGAAACCGCAAAGACATTTTATCGAATATTTACAACGCTTTGAAGACTGCCCCGAACATACTATGTGACCTTGTTTGAACTTTGATTTTGGTTTTTACGTTTTTTAAGGGTCCATTAAGACTGTTTTTGAGTAAATTTTTGCATTTTGTCTGTCAAGGTTCAAGAGTACTATTTCAATGGTTAGTTTAGTAAATGCGATAATTAACTGACAATCAAATGAGGGAAAAACTTTCATTTTCAAAGATCGAGAACACGAGTTCAGACTGTCTAACTCGACCAACCTTAATTTGATGACGGTTCCAAAATGCAACCGTTCTAAATGTGACCTGATAATGGGCACATCTAAAAACCGTCAGTATAAACAGGTTTACACGCACCCAAAGAACGGTGCAATTCGAAACTACGTTATAGTGTTAACAACATTAACATGTTAACACTTTTCACGTGAAAACCAACAGGATCCTCAACGGATAAAAAACGTCAGCATAAACACAGTGAATTTAACGGCGGTATAAAAGGGGGATTGGAGATGTTGCCGACGTTGCATTGTCTTCTAGACTACGATGACGATGCCTTACAGATGTATGCCTTTTTTGGCTTCTTTTTGGAAAGTAGTTGATTTAAACTTATAAAAAGATGGTTAAGTGAACTTGTACTCGATCAGTTCAAAAACTATGATATTGCGTGAACGGGTATTAGATCATGATCACAAAACACATCTGTCTGAGCTGTAGATTCAAACAACAGTTTTCATCTGACTGGCGATCGTAAATATAAATAGAGAACAAACCGCTAGTGTTCGATTAATGACTTTTTGATTATAAGTCATCTTGGTTCATCAAGTCCAATGAACCAAGATGACTTCATTGGACTTGATTCTGGAGGGTTGAAATTAAACTTTGCCCGTTATTATCATCATTCTTTCAATTTTAACCCAGACGTTTTTCACAGATAGCGTGAACAATGACCTCCTAGTGCGGAACTGATAACTATTCGGTATAAAAGTCACTGATACCCATGATTTCAGTCGCTTAAAGGTCAAGCTTGCCTGCACTATGACTGGATTACCGCTCTTGGCAGTTTTGTCAGCGTTTTGCTTGATTGGAAGTACCCAATCCGCGAAAGTACTCGTTTTCAACCCATATTTCGCCCATAGTCACTTCACTTTCCAAAACGCTTTGGCAAAGGAGTTGGTACAGGCTGGGCATGACGTGGTGAGTGACTTTCCGCATAGTTAAAGCTTTCTTATCAGTAAAAGTTGATTTCAGACAATTTTGGTCCCGGAAGTCGACCCAACCACCATCCGAACCCCGGCTAATACGACACTACTCATCCGAAAAGAGACCATTGCACCCTTCCGATTTGCTGACGATGAAAGTGCTACGTCAGTGTACTGGAAATCGGAAGGTTTTGAATTCTGGAACAACCGACCATTGATGAAGGCATGGAATGAAGCTTCGACAGCAGCGTGTCGGAGACTGCTCAAAGATACTGAATTTATCGAAAAATTGAAGGCCGAGAAGTTTGAAATCGCTGTCCTTGAGCCGTTGGACATGTGTGGGTTCGGCTTGTTGAAGCTTATCGGGTTGAAGAACTATGTTTTGACGATCCCATTGGCTTTGGCCGATTATGCGGCCAACACTTTGGGTCTGCCGGGGAGGAAGGAAGTCAAATTTGCTGTAAATACGGATTTCTATCCCGACATGGGCATCATTGAGCGGATCCAGAACTTCGGAACACCACATCTTAACAATCTGATCCACGATATGGAAATTAGCGTCTCAGCTGTTCGAGAATTGGCAGATCCTGACTTTAACTATGATGATATCTACCCCAACGCGAGGTACATCTTTGTTAATGCTGAAGAACATGTCGACTTCCCGAGGCCTATTAGTCATAAGGTCGTCTACATTGGTGGAATTACGATCAACAAATCTACGGCAAAGCCTCTTCCGCCAGTCTTGGCCCCTGCCGTTGAAGCTGCTTCAACTGGCGTCGTTCTCGTGTCTTTCGGATCTCTGGCCAAGTCATCCGCCATGCCACCGGAGATCAAAAGCGCTTTTATCGAGATGTTTGAAGCTTTCCCGCAATTGACTTTCATCTGGAAGTATGAAAACAGCAGCACCTACCCCGCCGACCATCTCCCCAATGTCATTCCATCGCCATGGATCCCACAAAAAGACATCCTCAACCACCCTAAAACGCTTGCCTTCATCACCCACGGCGGCATGAATTCAATCACAGAATGCGCTCATGCCGGTGTCGCTGCCGTCGCAGTCCCACTTTTCGGTGATCAGCCACGAAACGCCAAGATGCTTGAATACAGGAAGACTGCCATTATTGTCGAGAAACAGGACATCACAGCCGAGAATTTGATCAACGCAATGAAGGCTGCCATCAGTCCAGAATTCCAGAAACGTGCTGATGACTTGGCTGCTGTGATTGCGGCAAAACCGATGCAACCGAAGGAGCGTTTTGTCAAATACTTGGAGCATGCTGTCGCTTTCGGCAACGTTGAAGACTTCTTAGACATCAAAATGCGGCATATGAATGCCATTCGATACTATGATTTTGATATTTATCTCGGTTTTAGTGCCGTTGTTGTTGGAGTTCTTTATGTTCTAACTTTGACTGTTAAGAACGTGATATCACTGCTCCCTCTTAAGAAATCAAAGACAGCTTAACTTAATTTTTGTTACTTTTACCGGTCAGCTTTAACAAAATTAGAAAATGTTCAAATAAATGTATTAACTCAACTTTTTTTTGAAGGTTTTAATGCTGTGGAAGCTATACATTTGTGTCCTTGCAAAAATTTTGCAATAAAATAAACTTTATTTATAAAAATGTAGCCCGCTTTGCACCATTGACGGTCCTTTTTTTTAAAACTATCATGCGTAAGCGCATGTATGTAATTCAAGGAAATTCAAAACCTCTAAATAACCACTCATAAAAGCATGAACATTAAGAATGCACAGCTGAATTGACAGGACTCAGACTTGTGTTCACATGATTGAACACTTTTTCTTTGCATTGTTTTTATCATCGGCTTCATTCATAGTCAAAGCGAGTTGACGTTTTTTCTCGAGTGACAGAAGCGTTTGAAACAGTTCCGCAATGTTTTCATTGCTCTTGGCACTAGTTTCGACGAAGCCTGTGCCCCAGCGGTCAGCGAGCTTGACCCCAGTTTCGTACTGGACTTCGCGGCGCTGAAATTAATGATATTGAAACTTACTTGGTTTTTACAAAAGTCGATATTTTATTGATTTCTTGAAAAATATCGATTGATTATAAATTTTTTGAAAATTCATCTTTTTACAATTTTCGATGAAATTTGACTTTGTGAAACGTTGCGTTGTTTGAAAAAGTTAACTTACAGAAGCTTCATCTTTCTTGTTTCCAACTAAAACTATCGGCACTTCAGCAATCTCATTTCCTTTGACCTCCTTCAACATCAACAATATCGGGCCAAGTTCTTCCAAGGATTGTCGGCTCGTCACGGAGTAAACAAGCACAAAGGCATGCCCTTTCGATACTGATAGCCTTTGCATGGCTGGAAACTGATGGCTACCAGTCGTATCCGTTATTTCGAGGGTGCAAACGTTTTTTTGGTTGCTCGAAATTACCTGAAATAAGACAAGACCTCAAAAACCATGCAAACAACAAGTGAGAAAACAAATACAATTTCGCTTAATGCCATCATTTTCTATTCAAATTTACATTTGGTCTCAGGGTGGGTTATTTTTGTACAATTTTATGTAACCCACGCATAATATTATGTGCCAAAAATGGATGGGCATTTGGGGGGAAACAAATTACCATTGTAGGGTGTACATACGACTTTGTTTGTATGTAGCCACTTTGTCTATTTGTACATGTAGAAATGTGTGTTTCAAACTTCAATGACCCACCTGTTGATAAGTGTCCTCAATAGTAGGTACATAGCTGTCGCTGAAGGTGCCTTTGACGAACCTTAGCACGATGGAGGATTTTCCGACGCCGCCGGCTCCAAAGAATGCAACTCGATAATCGCCGTTATCGAGGACTGTCGACGTTTTGCCATGAGGCTGTGGAGTGGGGGTCGGAATCGGCGATGGCGATGGAGCCGGTTGGGCCGCGGTCGATGCCGAGGGCTCAGCTGCTTCCACGGCTGGGCCCCCGTTCGTTGCTGATGCCAGTACTACTATTTTGAAAGCGGTGAAGGGGGTTTATTTTGATCTGAAACAGTTTCCAAAATGGTCGAATTCCAAAAAGTGTCAAAAGCAAAACCACGCAAAGCGACCAGATTCAGATTCCGTCAAAATGCCGCGCATCAACCCCCCTCCGAAACCAAAATGAACCGTCTGTATGCCTATGCCTATATGCCGAGGCAAGTCCATGCTGGTGGGGGCGAGATTAGATTAGATTAGAAATTGGTAGGAAAAAGGGATGTGCCATTCCAGAACTGAGGCCGTCAAAGACCGATGTCATAAAAAGCGAGCAAGGCGAAGGAAACTGGCAACCGAAGCAAAACTCAATGAATAAAAGAACAAAACAAAGGAAAAGGAATGAAAAAGTTAATTTGTCACGCTTGGTTTGCCGAGTATGGGGGTTTATGTTTTGTCCTTAAAAATGGCGTGCGGTTAGGGGTACTGTAGGTGGGCAGTTGGATCTGGAGATCAAAATTAGGGTTTCTTTGCAATTGCAAGTGTTTAAAATGGCTTCGTGTCTTTAAATGAGTAACACATCGTTTTTGAACTTTTTAAAATGTGAAACCATGTGAAAAACTCAAACTCAAATCCAAGTTCAACCTTCATTTTTACGTTTTTCGTGCAATTTTAACGAAAAAAACAGTTCATTAAGGTCAGTCGTCATCAGACGTAATAAAAACACCAAAAAACTACCCCACGAAATACAAAAATGAGCCCCCACAGAACACAACTACCATTTTGCCGGTTCTAGTGCACTTTTGCCGCTTAAAAACAAGATAAATGTTTACCCAACGAAAAATACACAGTTAACCGATCACCGGAACAATTTCCCTCCACACACCCTGAGGCAATCTAACTACGAATCTCCAGAAATGTAAATGAAACTGGAATCCACGGGTATCATGCGGCAACAGCGGAAGGGCGCTTCCTTAAAAACAGTTTACAGGAATATTAAGCCCGGTCGGTCTTGACACCGCCCTCTTTAGCGTAATACAAATATCTTACTACTTTGGCATGCAAGACTGGCGCCAGCGGCAATAACAGGAAACTTGTTCGGTGTCTTTCGCGTAAAGCTGGGATGCCCTTTTGA
Source organism: Panagrellus sp. LJ2284 (assembly GCA_024447225.1). Lineage (NCBI taxonomy): Eukaryota > Metazoa > Nematoda > Chromadorea > Rhabditida > Panagrolaimidae > Panagrellus > Panagrellus sp. LJ2284. The sequence continues at coordinate 9,272,056 of JAMRYC010000004.1, forward strand.
ACGCTTTGAGCTGGATGGCGGTGATGTCGACTTTTTCGGCTTTGTTAATTTCAATTTTTTAAAGAAAGGAATTTCTAACAAACGGTTTTCGGTCAAACGGTTATGTTAAGAAAGACAAAAGTTGTCTGTTTCGAATTCGAAGCCTGGCTGACAGCAGCTGTCCCACTGAGACTGAATGGGGGGAGCCGAGTAACTAACTGCCTTCTCAGGCCCTTGTCTTACATTAACGGAAATGAGGTTTCTCGACATCCTGGGCTCCGAAGCGAGACCGAGACCGAGCAGCGTAGGACACGCTTTCCTTGACTTTTGACTGGGCTGGAAAAGAGGAGGAAGAAAGAAAGACTTCTAGCAGGTTTTTAGGAGGCACAGGAAGAACAATGAATGAATAATCTTACGGTTTTACGTTTTTGACGGGAAACGCGTCACAGGTTTATGCGTCGAATGATGGACTCACATCAGCAGTGGTTTGGATTGGTTGAATTGGTAAATAAATATATTCCTTGGGAAACATGGGCATTCAGCATAAAGATGTTTGGAGGCAAGGCAAACAGATAAATAAGAAAGGCTTCGAAACACAACGTAGTACATGGGAATGTAGCGTGGAGGGACGTCATTACGGATAATTCGATAACCGCGCGGGTTTGGCTGTTTGAATTTTTGATAAGGGAAGGCGACGTGAGGGAGATAGGATTTTGGGGAAGAAAATGGAATACATGGAATGTTTATTTTTGGTTTAAAACTGCATCAAAACACAATTTTGGGAAAATTGGTCTCGCAACGAAAATCAAAAATGGAATTTGTGAAGTTTACAAACTACAACACAACGCTTATAAATGTCCGAAATATGTTTTTACATCGTTTGAAACAAGAAATTGGCGTTTTGGTCCCGACACGAAAACACAAAAAGTCGATTTTTTTGGTTTAAAAAAGGTTGAGGACTCGAAAATAACTAAATAAAGTATCTTATTACAAGTAAAAGTGTGTTCGAAATGCGACAAATAACTTTTGGTCCCACCACGAAAGTACAAAAAACCACCGAAACGTAACTCCGCTCCATAGTGACGCAAATTCCGCCATTTGGAAGCCAATTTGACTAACCCCAACCACCCCCACACGAAAAATAAACACCGTCTTCCTTCCCTTTCCACTAATTGCACCATTTACTGGATTAACGCCAAAGCACAGGCCCGTGCCAATGTTAACATTTCCGCGGCACTGAAAGTTTTACTATTTTTACAAAACTGAAAGAAAAACATGTTGAATGTCAAATCCTGGCAGTTCGCTTTCCGCCTTTTTTGCACAGCAGGAGCAAAGATAAATTCGAGTGACTCCAAACCACGCTCCATAAATGATGATGACTTTTTTAAAGGCTTCAACCCCGGCGGCCACCCCTGGAGGCAAATACGTGAATGGAAAAGCTTTCTTTTTTACTCTCGAGAGTGAGTCGTGCTGAACTGAATTCATGCGGTGAGCAAACAATGGCACTCAAAGAGGCGGGAAGGCCAAGATGGGCATTCGAAAAAAATAAAATAGTTGCTTGCAGTTTGTTTGTGGGAAGCTAACCGTCGGCGATGCATTCATCATTTGAGGGGTCGACCGACCGTTGGAGGAATTATTCCCTGATGGGTTTCGGAAGAGTGCCCTCTGGACGTGAAGTGGGGACGGCATTATGGAGACGTGGGACGACTTCCGTGGGACAGAGAACAGATGGAAACCGCCGTTTGTAAGTGGGGTCATTTGTCATGTTTATTTGCAATGATTTGGGATTTGTGTCAAGATGATGGTGATGTTTGAGTGGGATCATTGAGAAAAGATGAAGGGGGAAAGATTATGGCAGGTTTTGTGTTTTGGAGCGAAAATTGGGCAGAGTTGTAACTTTCGCGGCGAGACCATCAGGGAAATAAAGCTTTCTATTATCATTCTTTAAAGACACAATTGAACTGAAGTATGATAGCAAAGTAAACAAAAGGCATATCCTAACTCTTTAGGATGAAAATAGGCGAAATTTGAAACTTTCGTGATGGGACCAAAATAAAAAAAAGCGACTTTTTACTTTGATTTAACTATTTCTGGTATTTGTAAACGGTTCCAGAGCATTAAATATGACTAAACATGTGTTAATAAAGCGGAAAAACGCAAAACCAGAACTTTCGTGTCAGGACCCAAATTGTAAAAATTTGTTGTTCTATCGCCTTTACGAAATCTGATGATACAAAAGTCCATTCTGGCTGCAAGTTAAAAGAAATACTTTGCTCTCTAAATAAAATTATGCAAATCCACAACTTTCCCGTCGAGACCAAAAACTTGTAACTGCAACTTTTTAATGTTTCAAACAACGTTAACCAATTATGCCTGACATAAATTCAATAAAAACTATCTTGCCTTACCCATAAAGCGAATCCCCTTGAGATAATTCAGTAAAACCGAATACGCAAAAGCTTGACTTCCTGGTTCCCACAATGTGAACCGCTCCCGCTCCCTCCAGCTGTGCTCCGAGGCTTTCGGAAGTCCTTCGAGCGGTATTAAATTTAAATCTGAATTGTTAACAAGGCTTAAACTACGGAAATCTAGAGGAAAACCGCTTTGAAAACAAAATAAGCACATTTCCCGCATCAACAAATCTAACAATGACAACTTTTTGCAGAATCCATGGTGATGCAGTTAGGGGCTGGATTTAAATTTGCCCCAATACGAAAACAACATTTGAAACCGCTCAGCCGGATAAAAAATGACTGCACTTCATAAAGCATAGGCAATGCGTAGGGGCTATGTTTATGCATTGAAATTTGTTCTTTTCATAGAACATGTATAACATTTGAACGGCAGGAGAGCCAGCCTGCAGCTGTTTGAAGCTTAACATAAGACGGGAGCAAAAAAAGCAAGCTGTTCGGGATCCAATTTGAAAAAAAACTTGTGAAAAGCGTTTTCTTTTGAGAGATTGGTCCAGCATGGTTGAAAGGCCCTCCAAAATGGGAGGGCCATGTCATGTTGTGCCCTGGAGGCGGAAGCAAAACCGCCCGTTCATGCACTTCAGGTCGACCGTGGCCGTGTCCGTGGCCATTGTCGGTTGGGAAGTGGAACGGCTTTGCCCATACCCCATGGCACTCGAAAAACGTGAGTCATCGAGAGCCGTGGAAGACATGGTCGGTTGACAAGACGCTTGAGAGATCGAGGAAATGCATGGAAACGTCAAGTGGAACATGACGAGAGGTCAGGGCTGCCGTCATTGGCTTACATGTTAGCTTGGTTAACTTGCATCATTATGGTTTTTTTGGTTTGAAGTGTTTGCGCAAATGACGTTTTGGTAACACTTTTTGTAGGAAACACTTATTTGAGACATGATTGGTTAAAATTACTTTTGTAATCGTACAGGGCAAATAGAATTTGTAATAATGCTGTTTTGCAGCAACCTTCACAGTAAATATAATGTTTATTGCACATTTTGATTAGTTTTTCTTAACTTTAACATTATTACGCTTAACAAATGAGACCACAAACTTTCCAAATCTAAAAATTACATACAAAACAATTGATAAAATCAATAAAGCTCCCGCAACAAGATCCAAATCGTAATATCTAATAGTAGAAAAGTGCCGTGTTTCCATGTCCAAAAAGTCCGGAGCATCTCCATGTTCCAACGCGTGTTCAAAGTACATCAAAAACCTCTGCTTTGGTGAAATTGGCTTACTTCCGATTACAGACGCCAGATCTGCTGCGCGCTTGCGGTACTCGTCGCTTGTAACTGTTTTCATGGCTTCGATCAACGATTCTGAAGTAATTTCAGCCTTTTCAACGATGACGGCAGTTTTCCGGTATTCCAACATCTTCGCATTTCGGTATTGATCACTGAACAATGGAATCGCGACGATCGGAATTCCAGCATGTGCGACTTCAGTGATGGAATTCATACCTCCGTGAGTGATAAAAGCAATGGTTTTTGGATGAGCAAGGATGTCTTTTTGGGGGATCCATGGGCTGGTGATGACATTAGAAAGGTGAGAAGCAGGGTTGGATGAGGTGTTTTCGTACTTCCAGATAAACGTTATCTCGGGATAGGCTTCAAACATGGAGAGGAATGCTTTTTTGAAGGCATCTGGCATGACGGCGGACTTTGCTATCGAACCGAAAGAAACGAGGACAACTTTTTCAGCTGATTCGAACCGTTTCTCAAGGTCTTCTGGAAGTCCATTTCCTTTTCCAGGTTTAATAGTAATCCCGCCAATGTAAATAGTTTTATGGCTAATCGGCCTCGGAAAATCCATGTGTTCCTCCGTGTTCAAAAAGAAGTACCTCGGCCCAGCGATACCTTCATCATAGTCATAATCCAAGTTATATTTAGCCGAGACGACTTCAAAGTGCCTCGAAGGCTTGAAAACAATGGAACTAATGTATGCTGCGAAGAAGTTCTTGATTCGCTCCTTCAAATCCATCGTTGGCAGCCAATCGGTACACGTAATGGAACATTGGCTCCGTCCAGGTAAACCGAAAATAGTTCCATAGTTGTCGTACAGTGCCATCGGGCTGCTGGCAACATAGTTAGTAATGCCAATGTACTTAAAATACATGGTTCCACAGGGATCGATCGGCTCCAACATGCCGATGTCAAACTCTTGTTCACGCAAGTACTGGGCGAACTTTTCATCGGCGAATAGCCTATCACATTGACCATTCTGGTTTTCCTTGAACTTCTCAACCAACGAATACATTGAAAACATGCTGATAGATGCGCCAGACCAAAACATGCCCTGATTGTTCATCTCTATGTTGTAATGGTTTTTGGGAGGCGACCTAATGATAACATTCGCCTTTGTTTTGACCTTTATAACTTCAGGGTCCAATTCTGGGATCAACATTGTCTGAAATCAACCAATGAACACCACGACTTCTAAAAAAAGTCAATAACTTACAACATTGTGTCCCGCATCGACCAAAATATCAGCCAATTCATTTTGAAACACGAAATGACTATGCGAAACATGCGGATTATAAATTAGAACCTTTCCGGCATTAGCTACAGCAAAAAGTGAAGCCAAACACAACAGAATTCTAGTCGCGACGGTCATTTTTTTCAGACTGAACTACCAGCACATAGAATCAATGAACACCGCGCCTCTTTTATAGCAGTATTATCACAATCAGCACAAAGTGGTATCAAATTCTGTGTGGCTGGCGTATGGGGTCTTTTTTGAACTGAGAACTAAGAACTGTGAAGGATCAAAGCAGCATTAGGCGGTTTTTTGAGGTAATGATAACGGTTTTTGGATCCAGCTGGTGTTTGACATCGACCTTTTCTTATCATTGCATTGTTGTAGACAGACGTTTATAGCCATCTGTGATAGCTTTTGGCAGGTGTGGTCGCTTTGGGTTTGATTCATTGCTCTTTTGGTTATTTTTGAGTATTTATTGATTGACCTAGTGATTGGTTGACGTGTGCCATCAAATACTAGTTGAACACAGTTTAACTGTTACGTCTTACATCATTTACAAAAACAGTAAATACTAATAATAGGTCATTTTCATACAGGTTACGCAATGTCCAGTTTGTGGAATATCGAACTTCACATGATAATCACGTTTAAAATGCCTAAAAATGGCATTGATGTGTAATCGTTCACGGTATTGCGTACATTAGTTATGTAAGTGAACCCGTGATTCTCAATAACATGACTTTCGTGCATAAAATATCATGTTTCTCATCCATTTAAACCAATCGTATGAAGTGGGTGTGTATCTTCTAGACCTACCTGCACAAAAGTGTCACAAAAAGGAAGAAATCGTCTTTTTGGCCTCGTTCATTGTGTCCAAAAAGTGCGGCGCATTCAAAGATTAGAATGACGTAAAAAGGTACAAGAACTGATAAAGACACAAAGGGTATCGGTAAGTATTATGAAAGGGAAGGGCTGGGGCTTCACATGAAAAAGTGTAGTTTGAAAAAGTGGTTACTGTTCTACATTCTGCCAAAGAAAGCGTAAAAACACATTTATAATAAAGCAATTTGAAGCAATTGATAATCTTATGCTTGGTCAGTATTTTTTCTGATTCTGACAGTGCCACAATCATTCCGAAACAATGGGTTTCTCATAAAAAACTGGTTACGGTATTTAGTCTAATGCAGAGCAATTTTTTATTTGTGGTGTCAATAAGCAAAAACAAGGCAAACACGATATCATTCACCAGTTCAAAAGCTATTATGTATATTCAATAATAACGTCAGTCATCTTTTCCCAATAGAAACTACAGAAGCTGATTGATAACCAAAAATGTCCTTAATGCTTCTAATAGTATCAACAGATTAAACTGATTATCACTGGCCTCGGTGGTCTGTCTGAGTGAGTGGGAGAACACAGATATATATCAGAAAGTAAGGCTGCAGCTGTGCTTCTAATGCTCTTTCAAGATGTCGTCATTTAGCGTGACAGACAAGCTGGACACTATCACCGATCACCTTCAAAAACATCACAATCATCATCATCGCCATCGTTGTCTATCACTGTGTTCCGGTCGACGCGATAGCTTAATCCATGAAGGCCAAGTGCAGACGAAATGGGAAGACACTCGCTTATCATTGAGCCAGGCTTGTTCCAAAAAGACAATCCGGACAAAAAGCTGCTTATAAAAATAAAGATTGTTTAAGCGAGGGTTTTTGGAATGTTTCAATTTTGACGGTTATATGATTGGCGCTGGCGCATATTGATCAGTTGCGAAATTTTAGCGGGTTCCATTACTTTGAAAGGTGTTTTAGTTAAAACAGTTTTTAAAACTGGTTACAACTCAATGATTCTATTAGACTTCGATTTCAATTGTAGCCAGTTAGCATAAATTTTGTGTTCTATGTGCGTTTCGTTGTCCAGACAAAACAAACTTTACAGGTTACAGGATTGCCGTCGTAATTTTTTTTATTTCCTCGTTCATTTTGCTTATAATTGCTGTACTTTATGTCTCGAGTTCAGTTTCAAACTTGTTACCATGCTCCGATATCAATGTAAATGGCGATACTTCCCGGCTTCAACCCCCATTATCACGAAATACCATCTCTTTTTTCGCGTAGACCACAAAAATGCTAATAACCCCCACCACAAACTTCAACATGCTCCAATACGATACAAATGTAACTACTTTTTCAGCTTTAAGCCGCCACAAACTCTACCCCCTCGGAACTCCACCCTGGAAAAAAGGCTGATTGCTGCGTCGGTATAAAGCTTCGCGACGTCAGTCGACGGATGCTGTAATCGAAGCGGAAAGCGATATTTTGCCGGTTTTTCATTGATACTTCTTTAAACAGCTGAAAGTGTTGATCTAAAGCAGGCTTGTGATTGTTAGGGACAGGCAAGTTTTCCGGTGGCTCGGTCGTGAGAAAGAGAGAACAATGTCCCCGAAGAAGCAGAACATCTACAAAAGATGGTTCACCGTGCCGCGTCAGGAGAAGACCGCTGAACCGGCGTCATATGGAACAATGGTGAGTCTTTATGCTAACTATAAGTGCAATTAATTCTTGGAAAAGTTATTGTCTTTGCAAAACTGCAAAACGTTTTCTTTTTGTATTTTGGCTTTGGTATGATTGTTTTGTTTCTTACCGTGGAGGAACCAGTTTTGCTTTGTAGAACTTTTTAAAACTGTAAAGTTTGACAATAACACATCTGTGTTAATTTGTCCCGCCACAAAAAGTCAGTATTTTACATTTTCGTTACAAGACCTTCGACAATTTCAGCTCCGCTATGCCACAAAATACGACTATTTCCTTCTCACTGTCGGTCTTTTATCCTCAATCATCAACGGCATCATGAATCCTTTGAACATGATCGCCTTTCAAGGCGTTGTTGACGTTCTAAATGTAGCCGAAACAGAGTACAAAGAACATCGCCTTGATAAGGATAAGTTCACTGCGGGGATTCAGAAGTACACATGGATTTACTTCGGTATTGGTTGCTTCGTTTTCGCATTGACGTTTGTTGGGGTGAGTTAGACTTTCTGGACCGCGATCAGTTTTTCAATCCAAAAAACACCCACAGTTTGACAACTCATTGGAAGTCAATCGTCGGAGTGATAATGTTTTGAGATTATGCAGATCACTTACGCACACAATTGTTGTTGAACGTGATTTTAAAGAAGAGTTAACTGTATAATCGGTTTTAGATGGGTGCATTGTTCACATTGACCGAGCGCCAAGTCAAACAGATTCGTAAACACTTTCTGCAGAGCATTATTAATCAGGAAATTGAATGGTTCGATAAGAATGAAGTGGGTGCGTTAACGCATAAGATGAGCTCGTAAGTGAACGCCTATCTGACTAAAAAAGTAAAAAGCTAAGAATGCAAATTCCAGAAACATCGAAAAAATCAAAGACGGCACCTCCGACAAACCAGCCATCCTGCTCCAAGCCCTTGGCGCGCTCTTCAGCGGAGTCATCCTTGCCTTCATCTTTTCCTGGCGGTTAACATTAGTCGTCATTGTGATCGTCCCGTTTGTGATCTTATCACTCTACGGTTCCGCCCGAGCAGTTTCCGCTGCCATCCACAAAGAAATGAACGCCTATTCAGCTGCGGGGGCCGTCGCGGAGGAGGTCATTTCCGGCATTCGGACGGTCATGTCATTCAATGCGCAAGACTTTGAAGTAGAACGCTACAAAAGGTGTCTCAACAAGGGCAAAACTGTCGGAATCCGAAAAGCTGGCGTCACTGGCTTCTTCGCGGGGCTCTATAATTTGATCCTTTTCGTCGCGATGGGCGTGTCCTTCTGGTACGGCACACAGCTTGTCGTCTGGGGCGACATTAAACCCGGTACAGTATTCTCCGTCTTCTGGGCGGTGCTCATCGGTGCCATGCGAATGGGTATGGCTGTCCCGCAGATAAGTGTGATCGTCGGAGCAAAAATGGCCGCAGGCGAACTATTCTCAATCATTGACAGAGTGCCAAAGTTGGATTCATTGAGCCCGGCAGGACAGAAAATCAATAACGTCAAAGGAAAGATTGAATTTTCAAATGTTCACTTCCGGTATCCGTCTCGGCCAGAAGTCAAGGTTCTCAATGGAGTCAACTGGAGCGTCGAACCAGGCCAGACGATCGCCCTTGTTGGGCATTCTGGCTGCGGAAAGTCAACTTCCATTGGCCTGTTGATGCGATATTACAACCCAGAATCCGGCAGTATCACCATTGATGGCGTCCCGATCGAGAACCTCAACGTCGAATGGCTCCGAAACACGATTGGCGTTGTCTCACAGGAAAGTGTCGTCTTCCAAGCCACGGTAGCCGAAAATCTACGCATGGGAAAGCCCGACGCAACAGCCGATGAACTCGAATCTGCTTGTCACATGGCTAATGCCCATAATTTCATCATGAAACTTCCAAGTGGCTATGACACTTTTATCGGTGATGGTGGTGTCCGACTTTCAGGCGGTCAAAAACAACGTCTAGCAATTGCGAGAGCTTTGGTGAGACAGCCAAAGATCCTTCTACTCGATGAAGCAACTTCCGCGTTGGACACGGAATCGGAGAGACTCGTCCAAGCAGCTCTCGATGCTGCGGCCACAGGTCGAACGACGGTTACTATCGCTCATCGACTGTCGACAGTGCGGAATGCGAATAAGATCATTGTTTTTGATCAAGGAAACATTCTTGAGGCTGGTACACATGAAGAGTTGATGAAGTTGGATGGATTCTACAGGCAGTTGGTCGCGGCACAGCAGGTTACTGGGGATACAAAACCGAGTATTGAGCCCGTTGAGGAAAGTGATGGTGAGTACAATTTACCTTTTTTCAATCCAAAAGATTTGCATTTTGCACGCAACAAAGTTGCACATTGCATGCAGCATTGTCGCATGTTGTGCGCATCAAAACTTCATTTTGCACACTGTTCCTGTGTAAAAACGCACTTTCACTGTGGATACCTGTACAACTAATCTTTTTTTCAGTCGAAGAAGGCCAGCTATCAAAAAGCGCTTCCATCCGCGCATCAGAACGTGTCCGCAAATCCATCGCTTCGGTCCGTGACACCGAAGGCGGCCTCTATCTCGATGATGCCATGGATGACATGGAGCAAGAAGGCTCCCACACAGCTTCTCTTATGGATATTGCCAGATTCGCCCGCCCTGAAGCCAAACTAGCCATCGGCGGGTTTATTCTGTCCCTCATCCGTGGTGCTGCTTGGCCTTGCTTCTCCATTCTCTACGGTCAACTGTTTCTGACGCTCGCAAAATCCGACCTCAGCCACGCCGTATCACAGGCTACCCTTTTCGCGATTCTGTTCGCATGTGTTGGCCTGTTCGGCGGCATCGCTACCTTTTCTTCCGGTTTCTTGCTCGGATCCGTCGGTGAAAAGGTGTCCATGCGGCTTCGACTCGGCGTCTATCGCAACATCCTCCGTCAGGATGGGGCCTATTTCGATGAACGTGCCCACTCTGTCGGAGCACTGACTTCCCGTCTTGCCCAAGACGCCAGCAATGTACAAGCTGCCATCGATCAACGTTTAGCTGAAGTGCTTCAGGGCATCACTACCCTCATTTGTGGTTTGGCCATCGCCTTCTCCGTTTCATGGTGCATCACACCGTTTTGCCTTCTAATTGCACTCGTTTTGGTCATCATTCAGACGCAAATCAGTGCATTTTTAAAACGAAGGGGTGTTCAAGATGCTGAAATTGCCAGTACTGCCAGTCGGGTAGGCTAATCTTACCATTTTATAACATTTTAAACAATAAAAATTCTTCCAGATCGTCACCGAATCCATCGAAAACGTCAAAACCATCCAAGCAATGACCCGTCAAGTCAAAACCTTTGAAGATTTCAACCAAGCATCAGAATTGCCGCACAAGCGTGCTATTGTTCGAGGCCTTATCAACTCCGTTAGCTACGCCATCAGCACATCCTATGTGTCATTCAACTTCTTCGCTTCTTACTTGTTCGGAATGTTCCTCGTGAACCGTGACTGGGTTTCGCCGTTTGCCGTCTTCCAGGCCATTGAAGCCCTGAACATGGCCGCCATTTTGATTAGTAACTCGGCCGCTTACTTCCCGGAGTTCATTAAAGCTCGAATCTCGGCCGGATTGATGTTTGGCATGATGAGGGTAACACCGAAGGTTGATAGTGCCGCTCAGCATGGCATTGTTGCGGTTTGTTTTTGACTTTTTTTTTATGTTGGCTTAATTAAGGTGTTTTCAGCCAATCCAAGGCAACATCGAGCTAAATAAGGTCAAATTTGCCTATCCAAGCAATGGTCGAACCCTCACCCTTAACGGACTCGACATCCGAGCCAACTTTGGTCAAACCGTTGCCCTTGTCGGCCCCTCTGGCTGTGGCAAGTCCACAGTAATCCAACTTGTTGAGCGTTTCTATGACGTCCTTGGCGGAGTCCTTAAAGTCGATGGCACTGATTCACGCCTTTATAATGTTCAACATCTCCGAAAATCTATCGCCCTTGTCGGACAGGAGCCCACACTTTTCAACCTCTCCATCCGCGAAAACATTGCCTATGGCAGCCACGAAATTGATGACGCCAAAGTCGTCGCTGCCGCTAAAATGGCCAATATCGATTCCTTTGTTCAAAGCCTGCCAGCCGGTTATAACACCAGTGCCGGTGCCAGAGGCATGCAACTGTCCGGAGGTCAACGGCAACGTGTCGCCATTGCGAGGGCTATCTTCCGCGAACCGAGAATCTTGTTGCTGGACGAAGCGACGGCTGCCTTGGACGGTGAATCTGAAAAGCTGGTCCAAGAAGCATTAGACCATGCACGTCTTGGTCGAACATGTATCACCGTAGCACATCGATTGTCGACGATTCAAAACGCGGATCTCATCTGTGTGATCGATTCGGGTAAATGCGTCGAAAGTGGCACTCATGATCAACTTGTCGAACGAAGAGGACTCTACTACAGACTTGTCCAGTCACAAACTATGGCTTGAAAAACTTGATAGAATATTTGAACGTTATTTATTACAGAAATTGAAGATTGAAGTTTTAATAAAAGTGTGTTTTTTATAATTTTAATACAGTGTGATAACATAAATAATATAGTTAATAAAAAGATGGGATGCAACTTCAACCACACGTATCTATTAATCACCCTGAATTCTATCCACAAAAAACAACCCTGCATTCTTAACTTGATGGCTCGTGGTATCAAAGGGCATTGTCTGTGGTTGTTTTTATTTTAGCCTTATTAAGAACATCCTATACGTCTACAGCACAATATTCCGATCCCAATGATCCCAGTTTTAGGTATAAAAATAACTTTGATGCATTTGACAACTGTCTGCAATGTATCTCTCTCGATTGAACTTGGTTCTGCTCGCCTCTTTCGTTTTAGGATGTTGCGGCTATATTCGTTTTCGGGAAACTGATCAGAGTTCCGCACTTGCTGAAAAACTTGCAGTTGCCAATACGTCAATATACAATGCTCTGGATAAACCGTTTTTAACGAAAACCGTTCGAGCTTTTGCATCGAGTAGGTTATATCAAAAAACTTTGCGTTATCAATGTTGTGACTTTCAGTGGATCCATCTGTCCGTGATTTAATTGCGACCATCTACAAAACACCGATCAAAGTTTTTAAATGCATGAAGAAGGGTGCACAGCGCCAACTTCCAGCTTCAGAAAAAACGTCTCTTTCACGCTATGTTGGAGCACTCATCAAAGCATGCACGAATTATGAAGCCCAAACTAACGTTGTTCAGAATACTACAGGAAACTTGGAAAATTTCAACCCTCAGTTTTCAACAGTATTAACGATGAGGAGTTCCAAAAATCAACTGTGCTGATTCCGCTGATTACCAACTTGAGCGATACTGATCGGATAAGTTTTGCTAACCAGGTTCCATGGCTTGCATCATTTATTACTTTAAATGGAAACTATACAGCAACACTACAAAGAACATTGGATCTTGTCAGCAGTGGAGTCGAGACTTCTTTCAATAACAGCGAATTAGCAGCTTCTTTGACGAACTTGACTCTCGGCGCTTCTTCTGAAATACAAGAGATTTTAGACTGGCTGTATGCTAAAATTGATGCCTTGCCTGTCAGCAATACCATTCAGGCTGACTCTACTACCACCGAAGCCGCTGAAGCAACTTGCAACTAAATACGGAAAATCTATGCTTGACACTCTTGAAATATCAAGACTGTTGCAAACATTGCTTGATGGTCGTTTTTACTTCTTAGATTTCAGTTCGAAATATTAATTTCACAATTTATTTTGTGCTTCAAAAGAATAAACGATCAATGTTGAATGACTATGGTTTGAACCGACCAAAAGCATAAATAATATTGTTAAAAAGAAGATGAGATACAACTACAACCACACGTATCTAATCACCCAGAATTCTATCCACAACAAACAACCCCGCATTCTTAACTTGATGACTCGTGGCATCGCCATTTCTGCAATATTTGGCAAAGTGCTCACAATTATACTTCCGTAGGCTATACTGTATCACGCTCTTGCCTACTCTGTCCCTAGCTCGTTGGACTACATCTTCAGCTTTGAACGCCGGGCTCTGTTCATCATAGGCGTTATTGATTCGACAGTTTTTGCCCAAGGAAATTTTCGAAAGCCGTTCACGATAGACCACGCTGTCATCTCTGAGGTTCACGACGAAACAGTCTTCGGTGTCGACTTCAATGGCAACGGCCCAGTGCTGAAAGGACGCAATTATTAACTTGACAAACAATGTAAAGTAAAAAATCGACTTACATATATTGGAATGGGTAGCATTCCACGGCTGACATCAATTTCGATTAAATCACCTAGCTTGATGTGCGGCAAAAGTTGATCGTACGGTATCCATCCAGCAACCCCGTATCTGCATTCTCTCGCAAAATATTCGTTGTCTTCAAATGGGTTGACTTTGCCAACGTTTCTCATAGCCCTTTCGACAATTATAATTTCAGGAAAAGGAGCATTTTCCAAATCATTTATGTTGTTGATTCGGCATTCTTTATGCCCTGTGACGTCTAAAAGACGCTTGTATTTTACTTTGCGTTCTTTGGCATGAACGACGAAGTAGTCATTGCGTTCTTTTTTGATGGCAACAGCCCAGTCCTGTAAAAATCTTCATTATAGCAATGTATTTGGAGAGTAATGGACTTACAAAAAGACCAGTTTTTAGTTTAACTTCAATTAAACAACCCGGTTTGATGTGAGGCAAAAGTTGGCTATACGACATCCATCCAGCAGCTCCATTTCGGCATTCTTTTGCAAAAGTTTCATTGTTAGTACTTTTTTTACATGCACCCAGCTTGCTCAGAGCTCTGCTGACAATTTCGGATTCTTGAAATGGTGTGTAGTTCAGATCATGTAAGTGATTGATTCGGCAATTGTTGTTCAAAGCAATTTTTGAGAGACGTTTTCGACAAATGGTGGTGACATCGGTGTTATAATGGACCACGAAGTAGTCGTTCTTTTCACTTTCGATGGCAACGGCCCATATCTAAAAGTGTATATGCAAAAGCTGTTTTAACAGAGGACAAAAAGCAACTCACGCTGGCGTCAGAAGTTACTTCAATTTCGATCAAAACACCCGGTTCGAGCAGCTTCACAAGTTGGCGGTACGGCATCCACTTTGTCACCTTGTTTTTGCAGTTTTTAGCAAGGTTGGTGCTGGATTTGTTTCCAAGAAAGTCTCGATTCTTCAAGAAAGCCATTTTTTCCGTTACCGAATATACTGCAAAGGAAAATTTTTTAATGAAACTGCCATTCGGTTTGCCAAATAAAAATTTGGAAGACCTACTTCACGAGAAACGCGTTGATAAACTCACGACCCTACAAGGTGCGCTTAGAACTGTATCTGGTCTCTAACTCTATTATCGCATAGACAAAAAAAGAAAAAATCATTTGACAACCTAAAATTTTAGCAACGTTTTCTTTCACCTGATAACTTATGTTGCTCTGGGTTTTTCTTCACTAATCAATCGTCAACGTGTCAACCAAATTCTTTCTCTATGGGTTTTGATTTAGCAGTATGGGTGCGAACAAAACTATTTGTAATGGCGATCTGCATCAGGCTACACACAAAACGGGATGACTCATTGGACCTTGTTAAACAAACGCGAGTACTTTGTTTCTTGCGTTTAGGGGTTCACTTTACTTATCTTTTTTCCTGTTCTAAATCTTCCTGGATGATAGGTTTTAATACTAACAGTCAACAAATGCGCCAAGGGTGCAGTTGGAAACCCGATTTAGGGGGGATAGTTCCGGAAAAAAGGAGGTTCAAAAAACGTTGGGCAAAATACTCGGTGCAGTATTTTTTTTGTGCCAACAATGAAGCTTTACAAAATAAAGGTTTCATTTTTTATGAACAACAGTTTTAAGTAAATAAATGTTTTATTTTAGTTGTCGCATTCAGAAGAACCAAAATCAAAGAAAAATACACTTCAAAATACAATCACATACATCAAAACTGTCTTTCTGGTTCTTGCCCGGTGACCATTCCCTTAATAGATGCGCTGACATTGATAGACCCTCGAATCCAGTCTCCGGCGGTCAAGAAGTACTTATTATTCAAAACTTGATGACTTGTGGCATCGCCGTTTCTGCAGTACTTGGCGAAATGCTCGCAGTTGTTTTCCCGCAGGCTGTACGGAAGCTCGCTTTGGCCCACTTTAGCGATGGCCCGCTTGACGACCTCTTCAGCCTCGAATGGAGGGCACTGTTCATCGTGGGAGTTGTTGATGCGACAATTCTTGTCGAAGGTGATCTTCGAGAGTCGTTCTCGATGAACTACGCTGTCGTCGGTAAGGTTTACGACGAAACAATCGTTCGATTCGACTTCAACGGCAACGGCCCAATGCTGAAAGCAAAAAAGCAATGGTTGAAAAATGGCTAAACTCGACTTACGTAGATTTTTTTAATGCCAAGGTTTACTCGCTCAATTTCTATCAAATCGCCCGGCTTGATGTAGTGTAAAAGTATGTTGTATGACATCCAGCCAGCAATGCCGTTTCTGCATACTTTTGCAAAGTAAGCAGTTTGGTGGTATTGGTTGTTGATTACTGTGAGAACGTTTCTCATAGCCCTTTTGACAATTATATTTTCAGGAAAAGGAGCATTTTCCAAATCATTCAGGTGGTTGATTCGGCACACTTTTTGTTCTACGATGTCTAAAAGACGCTCGTATTTGACTTCGCGATCGTTGGCATGCACCACGAAGTAGTCATCTTGTTCACTTTTGATGGCAACAGCCCAATCCTGTAATTTGAATTGAGCATTATTATGTATTAGAGAATAAAATAATTACATAGAGACCAATTTTCGGTTTAATTTCAATCAAATACCCCGGTTTGATGTGTGGCAAAAGTTGGCTATACGACATCCATCCAGCAGCCCCGTTTCGGCATTCTTTTGCAAAATTCTCACTGTTAGTCTGTTTACCATTATGCGATCCCAGCTTGCTCAGAGCTCTGTTCACAATTTCGGATTCTTGAAATGGTGGGTAATTCAGATCATTTAGGTTGTTGATTCGGCATTCATTGCTCAATGCAATTGATGATAGCCGCTTCCGACAGACAATGGCATCGGTATTATTACTCTCCAAAATTACTACAAATTTATCGTGTGGCACGCTTTCGACAACAACCGCCCAAAGCTGAAATAAAACAGTGAATTTTTTGAAAAATAATAACAATCAGACTTACCCTGTCAACATCGAAATACATAAAGAATTGTCGAACTTCGATCAAATCTCCAAGTTTAATTTTTGGCAGAATTTGGCAGCATTTCATCCATTCACTTTGTAGTTTCGATTTCCGAAATGTGTGCTCCATTTTGAGAAAGGAAATACAGAATCACTAAAAATTTGTTCACACTGGTCTTAAATAAAAGTTTCTTTGGGTTTTTCTTCACTAATCAATCGTCAACCCGTCAGCAAAATATTTTCTCTGTGAGTTCTTGTTAAGCAGGTACGGGGGCGAACGAAACTATTTTGTAATGGCGATCATGCTACAAACAAAACGTGATGATTTCGTGGTCTGGTACTTTAATTTTAGCGTTAAGAGGTTCACTTTACTTATCTTTATTCCTATTCTTAATCCTCCTGAATGATAGGTCATAATGCTAACAGTCAATAAACAGACAAAGGACGTGTTTAAAAAGCCGTCGTTAAACTGAGGGTCCGGAAAAATGAAAAAAAGTGATTTAAAATTTTAGCAAAATTTTTTTTACTGGTTTATGACAGTTTTATATTGTAATCATGTGTTGTGTTGAGAAAAATTACAACCAATTTATTAAATTAGCATAACAGAACGTTACAAAAGGAAAATACGACAGAAAAGTAAGCGCAATTCATAGTTTAAACTCCATTTCGGCATAGCCGAGCGAACATCTGCGAGTTATCAGCAACAATGCCAATGTTGCCCCGGGCCTTTTGAACGATGAACGGATTCCCGTACGCGTCCGAAACAGTGTCATAGAAGTTGTTCTTTCTAGCCTTGTCGCAGATGGAGCAGAAGGGGACCTCCTGAACGACGCCATTGACGACCGTGACCACGCTTCCATCATTACCACTCAGACGCGTCACGATTCCAAAGTTCTGAAACGTTTTACATAAAAAGTTAAGAACGACAGTTGACGAAAATCGAGCTTACTCCATTGGCAAACTGAATAATGTCACCACAGTTCACTTTTCCGCATCTGGCAAGAACTGTAATATCCATGTACTCCGTTATATCAAAACTGGTGTTACGCGTAGTCGCAGTGGAATTGGATGAACCCATCGTGAATGGTGCTTGTCTCTGCAAGTTTCATAGTTTAAACTAAAACACGGATTGACGGAAGTTTTTAACACGAATTAAGACCGTCTAATGTACAAAGCTGTTTAACACGCTTTACTCTGGAAACAATGGAGGAGCCATAAAACTTTGACTTTTGTACTCTTTGCTCTGTTATCACAAATTTCAAAAAAAGTACGACAAAAGCTCTATCCCTACCGGCTTAAATAATAGTTTCTTACGGATTTCCTCTACTTATCAATCATCAACCCATCAGCCAACTATGTCTCTGCTGCACCTTATTGCTTACGCCCTCTAACTGAAGTAAGCAATATGGGGGCGAACTAAACTATTTGTAATGGGTATGCGTCATGCCCCAAACAAAACGTTTTGACCTTGTGGTTCTTGTTAAAAACACGAGTTTTTTTGATTGATTATCCTAGACTTTCACCTTTGGGCAGCAACATTCAACAGAACATCGAACGCACGAGAGGCTTATCATTAAAGGTGTAACTTTACTTATCTTTATTCTTGTTCTAAATCTTCCTGGGTGATAGCTCATGAGACTATCAGTCAACAATCATACGGTGCGCCAAGGGTGCAGTTGGAAAGCCATTTTGGGGATAGGTTCGGAAAAAAAGAGTTCAAATTGGTTGTAAACTTTTTTTTAGCAAAAGTGGAAAAATTAAACAGCATTATCTTAAATACGCTTAGAAAGCTTAGAAAAAAATTTAGTTTATGATTGACAACGCGATGATAATACGGAAAAAAACACAAAAGTTTCAAGCAATCCGATGCGCTTTGTGAAGTTGACGCAGTCGCGCAGCTTGACGCTGCCGCGGATCGTTCGTCCATGCAGCGTCGACGCCGTATGTTTCATCTTCATCTGTTGGCCATGCTGCCGAGCGTGTATCCGCAAAAATCTCCTTGCCGCCGAACGCTTCCTCATCGTAATCGTTACTTGTAATCGGCGCCCTTGTTGCCGACGGCGATGGCAATGTTGGTCGAAACGCGCCACTTTGTGTCAGTATCCTGTTTGAAACTGGTAGGCTTCCGGGATTGGCAATGTAGACCTTCCTCGTGAAGCTGTCACTGTCATGGCTATGGCTGTAGGCCGGTCTTGGGGTCGTTGATGTTGTTGGTCGAGGTGCTTGGGAATAACTATTGCTCTGATATCGGCCGAAGACTGGAGCTGTTTGTGAAGACGGTGGTGAAGACGGGGGCGAAGATGGCGGTCTACCATACGTTTGTCGTTGGTAGTCAATAGCAGGGAGGAAAGTTTGCGACCGAGATGGACATTTACAGTAACCAGCATCATGGCCAGGCTGCCCAGGTGGACCGACAGGGCCATCTATTCCATCCATGCCGCGTTGACCTTTCTGGCCAGGACGTCCACGGATTCCGATGGGACCAGTCGGACCACGATTGCCTTGAGGGCCGGTGGGGCCTCGGATACCGCCGATGCCAGTATCGCCACGTTGACCACGAGCTCCGGGTGCGCCTTTGCTTCCTTTGACGCTATCGAGACCTTTTTGGCCTGGGACGCCACTGTAGCCGGATGGGCCGCGAGGACCGGTGTCACCCTGAAGTTGAAATTTTACAAAACTCCTATACATTTGCAACTTACAGTAGGTCCAGGGGCACCAGACCGCCCAGGCATGCCATGCTGTCCTCCAGGACCACGAACACCCTTATTTCCCGCATTTCCGGGCCGTCCCTTCGGCCCTGAACGTCCCACCGGACCCGGTGGACACGGCTCACAGTATCTTGGCGGCGGTGGTGGTAGAGCTCCATACAAGCTGACTGGATCAAAGCCAGGAACAGAGTCGAAATGCGACCCCTGACGAGGGTAGTTGAACCCAGGCCGTCCAGGAAGGCCGTCATTGCCGGGTTCGCCGACGGGTCCACGCTGGCCCGGCAGTCCTTTTTGACCGATTGGACAGCGACTGGATACTGGCAGAGCGTCATAAAAGCTTAGGGGTACGTGGGCGTTGATGTCGCAACAGCCTAAAATCATGACTTACAGTAACCCACTTATTAATTTGACAAAAAATTACATTTAAGCGGTGCATCATACTGTGCCGCATACTGCTTCGTATAATACGTCGCTGGGTCCAAGTTAGCCGCTTCATAATAGTTGTCTGTGCTCGGCTTATAGTCAAAAACCGAGAATTCATCATTCGTCGCGCGTCGAATCCTCGCCCACGCAACAGAATTATCGTCACTCTCAATTTGGAGCAATTCCCGCCACGATGCCTCACTTTTCGACCGAATCGAAGCCAACTCCGCCGAAACTTCCTCCTCCAATCGGCTGATTTCATTCATCCATAATGGCACAGCGATGGATAAACTCAGCAAGGAAACGACCACGCCAACAATGCCGCCATAAGCTGGAAGGAAGAACGACACTTTTGAAGGGCGTTTCAATGTTGGCTTCACCGGCGGACGAAGCGTTTCATCCGAATACTTGGAATGGATCATGTAGATGCCCATCTGGAGAATCTGCATATCCACTATTTTCTGGAAGTCCATTTATACCCCTTCGAAAAAGGAAGATCATGCTGAGCTGTCGGCAACAATTTGTCTCAATTTTAAGGAGGAGCAAAAAAGTTGAAAATGCAAAGAATGACGGATTTCACATATCCGAATCACTGCCAAAAGCGATTATCTAAATACGCGGGGGTAGAAAGTACAGAATGAGTGACAGATTCGCTGTTCTGACCGTGGGTGCGCAGGAAGTGACGGAAATCTGACAGTTTTTTTAATGAAACTGCTTTTCAAAAACAATATGCCGTTTTGGAAGATTTTAGATTTCATTTTATAAAAACGATGACGTTTGTGGACGAAAAGTTAAAAAAGCTGGTGCTGGTACGACTTATTGAAAGGAAACTACAAATTTATTAAAGTTGCATTACACATCTTTACAAAAAGTAAGAACGATAAAAAAGTGTGCATTCAAAAAATCAAACTCCATTTCGGCACTTTCTAACAAACGACTTCGAGTCGTCGGCATCTTTGCCGATGCTGGCCTGAGCCTTTTTTAAAACTTCACATGGTTCGTAAGGGGTCGAGATGCCGTCGTAGGAGTTGTTCTTCTTGGCCTTGGCGTCGACGGAGTTCATGGGGACTTCCTTTACGATGTCATTAATTATCGTGGCCACGGTTCCACCTGTACCGGTCAGACTCGTCAAGATTCCGAAGACCTGAAACACCAAATATAAAGTTGGTCAAAAACAGTGAAAATCGAGCTTACTCCGTTAGCGAACTCGATGATGTCACCAAGCCTCACTTTTCCGCTTTCGGCAAGTGCCTGAACAGCCATCAAATCGGTTGTTTCGGTGACGGTAATGGTCGTCTTCGACGTGGAATTGGATGAACGCGACGTGGAATTGGATGAACGCGACGTGGAATTGGATGAACGCGACGTGGAATTGGATGAACCCATCGTGTTGATGTTTTCCTGAAAAATGTACATTTTCAAAGTGTGAAACGCGGACAAGCAAAAGTTCAAACGCGATCAGTGTAATTGAAAATGGGCAAGACACCGTTGTTAAATACAATTGACATATTTTAGACATTTCAGATGTAAAGGAAGGGCAAAAATGATCCAGGTAGTTTGAAACAATCATAACACGCATAGAACTGTGAAAAAGAGGACTAAATCGATTCAAATTCAATAATGAGTACAAAAAAGACAGAAAACACGAAGGCGGACCTCGCACTTCCAGAATGATCGACCCAGGGACGCCGAATCAGTTTTCGAATGCGATTGGCGCCAACGCAACACTGGTGTCCGAATGTAGTTTGAACTAGTTGTTTTCTTCTTGCGCGTTTTCTTCGGCATCGGTTTGGGCGTCGGTGCGAAAAAACAATCGCACCTCCCTTTGAAAGATCAAACTAGACACTCGCTTTTGACTTTTTGCCTTGTTTGTCACGGTCCCACTGAACTAAACAGTGCGACTGTGACATTAAGAAAGTTCGAGAAGTCGACAGTGTAGGGATCAGACTACATTACAGTCGCTGTTCTTCAAAGTCATTCTAGATCAGCGATAGCTTTAGTCGATGAATTCGTGTCGGCGGTTGGATGCCGCGTATCCTTTTTTCTAGTCATTTGCAGCTTTTCATACTGTAGTTGCAATACCTTCCCGTTCTAGTTACGAACCAAACATGTATCTACTGATTATAAATTGCCGTGTCTAGATTTCTTTGTACTATAACAACGTTTATTATGTCTCACTGCATTTTTTCAGGTGAAACATCTCCACTTGGGTTTCTAGGTGTAAAAGATGGTTTTCGCCGCACTTCCACACTGTTCCGCTTCCGACTTTACATCCTACTATGCAGGCCACCAACTGATTGGAAGCCTTGTTGAAATTGAAGGCGTTTTCTGTCACGTAAGTGCTTTTTTGTATGAACTTGTTTATGAATTAGTGTTCTGAAAACGGCGTTATTTCAGCATTGGGCTGTCATCGTGGAAGTCGTTGGTGAAACCGTCTATGTTATCCACTTGACTAATGACGACATGGTCCGACGTTCGACACTGGTGGATT
Organism: Panagrellus sp. LJ2284; assembly: GCA_024447225.1. Lineage (NCBI taxonomy): Eukaryota > Metazoa > Nematoda > Chromadorea > Rhabditida > Panagrolaimidae > Panagrellus > Panagrellus sp. LJ2284. Next base: position 9,294,294 of record JAMRYC010000004.1, read on the forward strand.
GTGCGAAGGGCGATCAGGTACGAATCAACAACAGCTGGGACGTATTCAGTTCGCCATACTCTCCGGAAACCATTGTTAAGCGGGCTAAATCGAAGTTGGGCTACTGCGAGTACCATACACTGTCTTACAACTGCGAAACCTTTGCTATGTGGTGCCGTAATGGCGTTAAGTACAGCGCTCAAGCTGAGAGAGCGTTCCTGTTCGCACCTGTTACTTTCCCGGCCCTTGGACTTTACAAGCTTTTTGGAGGATTAGAGGGTTCCTCTAGCCCAGATGAGAAAACTGATATCCAAAGCAAGGTTACGGAATGGATGACGCATGGTCAACTCCTCAAACACATCACGCTGGGTGATTTGATCGAAATGAAGCTGACGAATGGTGGCACTGCCACTGTCTGTGTAAGTAAATTTTGACCATTAGTTTGTTATCAAGCCTTTTAAATACGTAATGTATCAAGACTCTTAAAACTGTGTAATTTCAGCACTGGGCTGTCATCGTGGAAGTCGTTGGTGAAACCGTCTATGTTATCCACTTGACTAATGACGACATGGTCCGACGTTCGACACTGGTGGATTGTGCGAAGGGCAATGCTGTTCGAATCAACAATAGCTGTGACGTTGCTCGTTTGCCGCACTCTCCGGGATTCATTGTGGATCGGGCTATATCGCAGTTGAACGATAAAGAGTACCGTACAGTGGCTAGCAACAGCGAAACTTTTGCTACGTGGTGCCGTAATGGCGATATTTTGAACTTTCACACTCTGGGAAAGATCTTAGAACCTGTTACTTCGCCTTTCGTTGCCCTTTTCGAGCTTTTTGGAGAATAAGGGGGTCCCTCTAATTGTTAAAAGTTCAATGATTTTGCTTTTGTTAGTTCAGTAGTCTTCGTTATTAAATGTTGTTAATTTGATTGTTAATTAAGTAATAAAGTTGTAATAAAAATCGCTGTTTTCAAAATCCTTGTTCTTTTATTCCAACGTTTTTATGTTTCATTCAATGTAAACAATACAATCAAAATCGTCTTTCGGGTTCTTGCCCGGTGATCTTTCCCTTAACAGATGCACTGGCGTTGACAGACGCTCGAATCCAGTCACCCGCGGTCAAGAAATACCTATTGTTCAAAACTTGATGGCTAGTGGAATCGCCGTTTCTGCAGTACTTGGCAAAGTTTTCACAGTTGTTTTCCCGCAGGCTATACGGAAGCTCGCTTTGGCCCACTTTGCCAATGGCCCGCTTGACGACCTCGTCAGCCTCGAACGGAGGGCACTGTTCATCGTGGGAGTTGTTGATGCGGCAGTTCTTGTCGAAGGTGATCTTCGAGAGTCGCTCCCGATGGACGATGCTGTCATCGGTCAGGTTCACGACGAAACAATCATCCGATGCGACTTCGACGGCAACGGCCCAATGCTGAAAGTATATATATATTTGGCTTGATGACGGTTTCATGGTTAAAAATTTGCTTACACAGATAGTTGTAACACCCAGATTCAGTCGCTTAATTTCGATCAAATCACCGGGCGTGATGTATTGGAGAAGTTGGGCATACGGTATCCATTCCGTAACCTTGTTTTTGCATTCAGTTTTCTCATCTGGGCCATTGTACGACTCGGGGGTTGAATTGGATGCGCCCATCTGAAAATGTAAAAAAATAGTGACTGTCATGCAGACGTTTATAACGCGAGTTCAGTTAAAAACAAAAAATATAAGTTTTCGCACAATTAAATAAAGGCGTATTCGTTAACTATAATTATATAGCCTCGGATATCGTAATGCCTCGTTTTTTTTTGTGCCGCGGTAAACAAAAGCGAGTGTCTAGTTAGATCTTTGAAAGTGAGTTGCTATTGTTTTTTTCGCCCGGACGCCAAAACCGAGCCAAAGAAAACGCGCGAGAAGAAAGCATTTAGTTCAAACTACATCTAAACACCAGTGTTGGTGCCAATCGCATTCGAAAATTGATTCAGCGTCCGTACTGATCAAAGTAGAGACAATTAATTGTGTCGTTGGATTGACAGCAATGTTGTTTAAACTTATTGCAACATCTTGATTTTTCTTTTGTCGTACAAACAAAAGTGTGTTTATTTTGATCTTTCAAAGGGAGGTGCGATTGTTTTTTCGCACCGACGCCCAAACCGATGCCGAAGAAAACGCGCAAGAAGAAAACAACTAGTTCAAACTACATTCGGACACCAGTGTTGCGTTGGCGCCAATCGCATTCGAAAACTGATTCGGCGTCCCTGGGTCGATCATTCTGGAAGTGCGAGGTCCGCCTTCGTGTTTTCTGTCTTTTTTGTACTCATTATTGAATTTGAATCGATTTAGTCCTCTTTTTCACAGTTCTATGCGTGTTATGATTGTTTCAAACTACCTGGATCATTTTTGCCCTTCCTTTACATCTGAAATGTCCAAAATATGTCAATTGTATTTAACAACGGTGTCTTGCCCATTTTCAACTACACTGATCGCGTTTGAACTTTTGCTTGTCCGCGTTTCACACTTTAAAAATGTACATTTTTCAGGAAAACATCAACACAATGGGTTCATCGAGTTCGCATATTGCTGTCCCCACAATGAGTGATTGGACGACTGTTAACGACCTTTACTTCGGCGAGGACGGAAAAGTGGGGCTCGGTGACATCATCGAGTTCGCTAACGGAGTAAGCTCGATTTTCACTGTTTTTGACCAACTTTATATTTGGTGTTTCAGGTCTTCGGAATCTTGACGAGTTTAAACGGTAGTGATGGAAACGTGATCACGGTCATTAATGGCATCGTTAAGGAAGTCCCCATCAACTCCGTCGACGCCACGGCCAAGAAGAACAACTTCTTCGACAACATCTCGGCCCCTTACGATGCGGGGGTCATTGTCAAAAAGGCCCAGGACAGCATCGGCAAAGATGCTGACGACTCGAAGTCGTTTGTTATGAAGTGCCGAAATGGAGTTTTTTGATAACGCATACTTTTTGTCGGTTTTACTTTTTGTATCATTTTTGATATTTCGCTTACTAATAAACTTGGTTTTTTTTTATCACAATTTTGCCAATTTATCGACTAGTTTATCACGCAACACATATTTCAAAACTCAAAACTGTCACAAATCTCATCAATTCAATTAATAAAACTCCGGATAAGTACGAATCTTTGTTGTTTCGGTTGAAGTCTCAGTCATCCACGACATCCACATTGATCTCAGACCCCGCTTCGTTGTTATTGTTGGCACGATTTTCATCGGATTTGCAAGTCGTCGCTTCATGCGGTTTCGGGCTGTCATATTTGGGTGACGATCCTTGGTTCACCGGATTTGGATTACTCGTTGGGAGCTGTGGGAGACCGAATTTCGGAAATCCATTCCCTCCAGCATTCAGTGGATTGAGGGCTGCCATGGCGGCGAGGTTTGCGAAGAGCCAATCTGCCGAGGGGCCTCCATTGGGGGGTTGTGGACCCGGGAAAGGTGGTGGTGGCATCGGAAGTCCGGGGAAGGGGAGCTGGCCTCCGAACATGAGGGCTGCCGCGGCGGCTGCGGGAAGGCAGCCAGTGAATGGGAAGCGTGGGAGGCGTTCAAGGTGGCGTTCTCTGGAATTTGGGCGTTTAGAAGGGTTATTATGGCTTAAAAAGGGCTTACAAATCCATCTCAGTGCTCCGCCCACTCGGATCCCGAAAGCCCTTCGCAAACGGGTTCTTTTCAATCTTCAATTTCGTTATCAGCTGATTCTGATAAGCAGTCACAGCCATAAACTGCGTCTCCGAGAATTGAAAACTTTTGTAAACCTCTTTTTTGAGATCGACTTTGCTGCTGGCGGATATGGGCTGATTGCGGTCGCGGCGGACTACGTGGACACGGGGTTGATATTTGTGCATTGAATTCAAGACTAACTGAAATTAACAAACCTAAATTTGTTCAAAAAGTTGACGACATACATGGCCAGTTCTCTCCACATCACTATTAGTCAATTTAGCCTTCTCAAACGAAATAACCTGCGAAGCCAACTGCCTGCCCGGAAACGGCGAATCCGGATGCATGTACAATCTCGGCTCCGGGGACGGCTCCGCTTTACCCGCCGTCAGCCAGCTTGATTTGTTGTACACATACCGATACCGTCGATCATCCACCGGAACGACGTCGAGAAAGACGTAGAAAAGACCCTCCGGATCACAGGATTCTAGTCTGACTTTCACCGTCGGGAACATCCGTCTGAAACGCTTTTTCTTATCGCTTTGCTACTATCATCTTTGCATGAAACTTTCATCCTTCCCGAACACCACCATCAAAATGTGACAATCCCTTTGTGTTCCGACAAACATGCCCATACCCATTTTGTCGCGGAGAGCCCTTTTATAAATCTGTAAACCAGTTCAAAGCCGCAGCTATGCTGTTCCCCAAAGGCCCCAAACTGCTTGTCACCACGAAACCCGTGTATTTCGAGCCCTTTCCTCATATCTCGAAGATGCCATCACCCGCCCGAGAAGCGGCCGCATAACTTTTGTCGTCGCGGGCCACCGAAAGCGTCAATGTGCCGAAAAGGAGTCATAACTTTTTGGTGAAAGGGTGCGGAGATTCCCGAGGGAAGCATGGCCGGCCTCCCCCTGATCGCCTCGTGAAGCGACCATTGTGTCGTCGACGGCATTGTCAAGAGGTGCGGACGACACACTTTGTTGGGAGATATTTATGGGGCTTTTGGTGAGATTTGCTGGCTACAGTATGCCAGAGTTTACATAAACTTTCAAAAAGTTGGAAACTTTTACAAACTCGGCAATTGTGAAGCACTTTGTGAAAGTACAGTAACCCAGTGAAGCTTAACGTGCTAATTTTAAGTGACAAAGTTGCTAATTAACAAAAATGACAAGTGAGACCATTTCAGAGATCTTTTTTGACAGACATTATGAAAATGGTTCAAATAAGTCGCCAAGTTTCAAACTTTGTTCCATTTAAACCAAATTTTGGCCAAGATCCCAAAACTTTCTAAACCCAGCCAAATCAAACCCAAATCCGTCCCGCGCAACCATCAAAAGCCCATCCACTTCCCCCTCCGATGACGCTCCCGGGAATACATGCCTAGTTTGCGCCACACTTCTTTACCCGAGGACCCCATCCATGTCTTTTGTCGCCGTTATCTCGTGGTGACATCTGCCTGCCTAGCTTTTGCCCCAATCTCAACTTTGCATGTCACCCGCATTCTCAAACTGCGAACTGCTAACCCCTTTTCCGATGAGTCAACTTTATGGTAGTACAATACATGGCATGCCGATGCGACAATGACCCTAGCCTGGTTTACATGAGCCTGGAGGGCATTATGCTTGTGATGGCACTCCTATTTGCCCAGAAGCTGTAATCCCGCGGTTGACAGTTCCCCGCAAACTGCAGTGCCAATCCACGGTGGCCTCGGCCCCCAAATGGGTAACTGACTCTTTGCCCTGAGGGGTCTTACCCAAAACGCCGATGGACACCGTTACTTCCATTGCTTAAAGACGGCGCCGCGCCCGACAACAAATGGGATTCCGAAGCCCCCATGAAGCACATCTTTTTTGCCCCTGCTTGTCTCGGCAGTTTAAAGCAAGCTGTCACGACCGTAAAGGGTTGAAATGTGAAAAATTAGCATCAGATTTGCATGGGGCCAACGTCGACTCTTCGGATGACAAGATAAGATACACCGAGGACAATGCGGCGTTTTTCATGAAAAGATGCCATTGGACGCGAACAATGATTACTGTATCTTGCGCCTTGTTAGGTGTCCTGTTTTGTCGTGATTCACAGCCGGCGGCAATAAAAACAGGACCCCAGCCGTTATAAATCATTGAAAACAAGTGCCAAAGTGCCGGACCCTCAGGGCAGCTATATGTAAAAAGGAGCCAGTTTGCGACTACCGAAAAAGATGCTCCCAATTTGCTAAAATGTGCGCGATTGACGAAAGTGGCGTCAATGTCAAATGGGTCGGGACCTTTGTCAGTAAAACGCTTTTAGGTTGATTAAGCCTGGAGGCGTTGGACATCGTGGAAGGGGTGACAAAGTGAAAAATTCTTGTCTAAATTGGTGCTAACGTGATGAACATTTTCGCGGTTTTGCAAAAAATGTCATTTCAAAAAAGTGGATACAGTAACCAACCTGCCAGACTTGGTGATTATCATCTCCGTGCTGAGGTCGTAGAACTTGGCCCAGAGTTCCCGGCCTTCGAGACGGCATTCAACGGCATCCATGTTCGGATGGGCTCCGAGTGGTGGCCAATTGCCTATGGGCGCGGATGGGGCACCCCCATCAGAATCATCGGACTCTGTGTCGACTTCAACCTCCTTTTTGGAAACAGGAGAAGGTGTAGAACAGCTCGGAGTTGAATTCTGCTTAGCCAGAAGGCCGTCAATCGAGAAACGAGCGCGTTTTGCAGCGATTTCGATTTCGTCAGATGCCAAGGGTGGTGGAGCGGCGTGTTTCGTGGCCATTTTGAAAGCTGAAATCATCTTTTCTTTCAAAACTGTACCAAATCATCGAAAAAAAGGTTACAGAAGAACGGAAAATTGAAACAAAGCCGTCATCAACCCTCCTCGGAAAAGTGCTTCTAACACCAACCCTAACCCCTATCGGTGCGAAAAGTTAATAGTCAGGCGCCTCTGGCGACAATGACGACCCGTACATTCCATTGCAGCCATCGCCCAGGTTTGCGCTCGTTAACGCATCTTTCTCGCCCCCTTCTCAAACTACCGTAATACCGTTCGCCCCCTCTGCGCGGACGTGTTTATCGTCGGTGTCGATGCACAGATGCCAGCCCATTGGATAAATTTTGAAAAAGACGCGATTCAAATGTGATCGGTCGGGTGTCCAGTTGGATTGGGGTAGAGGGAAAACGAGGGCTCCAAAGGCGCACAACAAAGCGGATGGAAATCTAATTGGGGCCACCTGCGGTTTACACGATTTCGATTACACGGTCGTCATATTGTTAAACAGCTTCTGTATCTGCCGTCGGTGGTCTGGATACAGGCAATGATAAAAGACATGGAAAAGTGTAAGCAAAGTGGTCCCAGAAGCGAGATTGGAGACAGTGTCGGCGTTTTTGGAAAGGGGACTGTCGCTTCATGGCTCTTGGCATTTAGTGCCATGGGCGGTGGCCGGGTGGTGGCGCCGGCGACACATTTGGGGCGGCGACAGTCAACGGCATGCCCTGAGGAGGACTTTGTCAAAAAATTAAGTTGTATTAGCATGGGTCGAGAGGAGCGGGCCGGGGATGGGGGTAATTTGAATTTTAAGTAATGAGGATGCGGTGACAGATTGCATCAACTGCGACTTTGAAGTTGAAACTATACAAATCTGACAAAATGACAACTTTCAAAAAGCTAAAAATCATTACCTTAACTGATATCAAAGCCTTCAAATGTCTTCACACTGCCAAAGATCCGTCCAGATTGTGTGCAATGCGGTGGGTCCTCCGTGCGCCGGTGCGCGACCCTCATTTTCGCGCATTCGGCACACAGCCCGCCTCCGAAGCCGTTTTCTTTTGTGAATAGCGTGCCTGATTGGTATCCCTCTCCTTTCAGCCGTTTTTACATTTACACTCCTCATCACTTCTAACGGGCCGGTGGCGGCTGATCGCAAAATTGAGGATACATACGTCGTTACAGTAACCCATCTGCTACCTCGCGTTGCCGACAGCTTCACATTCATCTGGATCTCTCAGCGTTCTGAAAAAACATAATTACAAAAGTTTGACGTTATTGAATTTCGGCGCGGCGCGAAAAAAGTTTCAATGCCACCTTTTAATATTACTTTTTGATTGGAGGTATACTGTAGAAGGCGGCAGCTTCTCACAGCAGTCACAAATCGTAATCGTGCCGTTTTCACAAAAAAAAAGAATTGTCTGTGAGAGCGGGTGGTCTTCTGGAGACTAACTTGAAGCCATTGGTGACTCGTTTTCAAAGTGTTCGACGGGGGATAGTGACAGTCGGCGACGTGAAACCATCAAGTTTCTAATTGTAGCGCCCTGGTGGAGGGAGTTTTACATGGGAACAGATTGACGAAAGAAAGGGAAGAAGAAGAAAGAATCGACTGACGCTCCGGTCCTAAACGATCGAATCAGTTTTATTGGTTTGGCGGCGAATCACGACGACCAACTTGAATCGTCTTCATCGCTGCTGTGGTCTTTCTTTTCTCAAAGAGGGTTATTTGTGCACATATTGACAGCTACAGTATGCTTTTTCAGTCATTTTTGACTGTTTTTACGCCGTTTTAACCACAGCTACGGTACCCCATGCTCAAAACCGCTATCACTGATGTATCTCTCGATGGCATTTCCCCCCGACCGTACACATTTGGCACCCGTTTTACGGTGTCGTTGAAGCGTTAAAGTCGGCGGATTAGCAATTTTTTACTCAGTGGGACGCCGGTTTTTCGGCACGCAAAAGCAAAACGGCCAACAATCTTTTTTAACGCTTTCGGTGCCTCCTGACTATTGTAAGCTGGCATCGTTTTTACAGAGGCTTAACTCTTGCCCTGAGGGCTTGACTTGAGATGGCCCGGATTAGGCACCGATTTTCACGATTCGTCACCCTTGCTGCCATCGACCATACTTTGACACTTTTTTTGAAAACATACCATCTTCAGATAGACAGTAAATCCAAGTGCCATAGGTGTCATTCATACATTAGATCCAAAACCAAACCTTGTAAATGCCCACTCAAACGGGACCAATTTCCATGAAAGACACTTCAAATACGCCGATAGTACAACTACTCCACCAGATTTGAAAGGATCACACTTGTCCCATTTATCTTCGCGCAGACGATATTTTACGACAAATGGCACATTGTCTTACAGGTGTCGATGGCTGCCCCCATAATCTGTATCGTCAGGTCGCCAACGTGCTGGTAATTAGTTTGTTTTGTGTCTTTTTCGACTTTTATGCGTTTAGCGCGCGGCTGTCGTAAATCCGAGCCACACGTGCTGCGCACCCATTTATGGGCGATGTTTTGTGGTGGGGCGGCGAGCTTTTTGACTATTTATATGATTGGGGTTTATTTTGAGGGGTGGATTCAATAATCTTCAAAATTATCATTTTTAGTCAGTTATGGTTAGCTAAATTCGTGCGCGCATCAGTGTGCACACCCGCGCACCTGTGCGCGCAGATTTATTTTGCGTGTTTACGCTTACCGTGTAACATTATCGCCAATTCAACAAATTACACCCAAAAAACATTTCTTTCAGATTGCCCAACATGACCAAAATGTGTTCATAAGCCTTGCGACACGCATCAATTAAGCAAACCACAACGACAAGACAGCTGGCTGTTGCGGGTGCGCAAGATGGGTGCCAATGGGAACACATGTCGGCATCGTAGAGCACTCCCTCGAGAGACATGGATGCCCAGATTTGTGGGGGTGCCATCCTTTGACACACAGGCTTCCGGGGCGTAAATGCGACAATGGCTCCGCGAAGACAGATCGCCTGCGGCGGTCGTTGGCATCGAGATGTGCCCGGGTGATAATCAGGCACTGTCCGCGATTCTGCTGTGATTCCGAGAGTGAAGGATGACCGTTACACGGGGATGTGACAAGCATTGCGGATGCTTTTGGGGTTTACAAGGGATTTTGCGTCATGAAAAAGAGGATTCGAACAGTTGGTTGGTACAAGTATGTTTTCGATTTTATCAAATCAGTCGAACAAAATATAGTTTTGTTAGGATTGAAATTACGTTTTTATGTAGTTACTGTGTTTTGAGATCAGATTTTCTTTGCCACTGAAAAACAAAGATGGCGACACAAAAAGTAGAACAGTTTTTGACACTTTTGAACGTCTTGTTTCACACAATGTAACAACGTTCATAAAAAGAGGCCCTAATAAGCCATTCATAACTCGAACAGGCCGCGAGACACCATCTTGACGGCAAAAAAAACTATGCCAGAGGCGTTGTGTTGCACAAGGTCGCTGAAAAATGTATCGTCAGTGCATCCACATGGTTTTTGGTGGCAGTCGACTGAACATTTACTTCTTCGCGGTATAAAAAACACTACTTTCGAGCTCAATTGAACGTTCTTTTATCATTAGATACGGTTTTCCAAAAGATATTACTTTTATTGTTGCCAGCTTGTCCTTCAATACGATATTTGTCCCAAGCGCTTTTCACAAATAAATTTTTCTATCTAAAAACAGTTTTAGTTTTTACATGCGAACATTTTTGTTGTAAAAAAGATCGTAATCGAAGCCACTTATTGCCTCCTCATTATACATAATTGTCGTTCCTTTTCGCGGAAATCAGTAACATTGTACTGTAACACAGACCATGTCGTCTCCTTGCAACATGTTGTCCCTTCTCAGCACCATGAACCGCTTCAAGTCAAAACTACTACCACCCACTGCCCCCAAGGTTGCTGATCTGCCAATCCGTGACCGTAACGTCAATTTTGTGCGGCCAACTGCCGCAACATCACAGAAAATCAACTGCGTAACACCATTTGGCGAAACTCCATGGGCTAATATACGATTCGTTTCTGGTCGTCGTCTCAATGAAACCGATTTAGTCAAATTGGAAAAGCTGACTGTGATGGCGAGGAAGATCCAGGACCACTACAACGAGCAGTACATCTTTCTAAAACTATACGACCAATACCTCCAACTTGACGATGATGCCAATTTGAACGGTTTGTGTTTGAAAGCGCCGAAAGATGTTGTCAAAATGCAGAAGAACATGCTCAAACAGGAGCGCAAACTGATTTGGGAGTTTAAAAAGGCTAAAAATAAGCTTCGGAAGAAGGATTACTGGGCAAATTTTGGAAGGTTTGTTGGCTTTGAGAGCTGGAATTACTGAAGTTTGGATTTCAGGAAGCAACGACCCCAATATGAGCTGGAAATTGAGTATGAAAGGCTGACCAATGAGTTTGTGACAGTCGTGGAGGACCACACAATCCAGAACGAGTTAGCTGCCTTCATGGCTGTGGCTTTCGCGTTTCGGTGCGATGACTTCTTCGACACCGACGACGAATCTGATGAAGAATTTGAACTATTAATTTGAAACTTGTAAAGTTTTCATTGAAAAACTTCGAAACATCTAAAATCCCCCCGTCAATACAGTAATCCTAATACAATTTTATACCGAATAAATAAACTGTTTCAATGTCATAAATATTGAGAATTCACAAGAAAAACCACTCGATGCAATGATTCCAAATAAAACAGCACCACCCCAAGATATGATGATCCAAAACAGACAGTGAACTTTCTCAATGCTTATCGATCCAAGCGCGAACTTCGGTCAAGTTGTAGTTTTCGCCTTCGGTGGCACTGACGGGAAGGAAGACGCAATCCTTGAGGCGGAGATCGTCCCAGGTGAATTCCTCATCGTCACCGGAGTCGTACAGGACACGGGAGTTGGTGTCGCCTTCGGTCGAGGACAGGGCAGCCGCGCGGGAGTTGTTGATCAGACCGAATTCACGCTCCAGACTTTCTTTGATGGCCTTCTCGGACTTGGCGAGGGTATTGTCCTGTTTGCTGCAGGCGATGAGCAGAGGCGTGTTACGACGGCCACTCTTGCAAAGCTGGAAGATGACATCGTAGAGAAGCTCGGCGACATCGCGGACCTTCTTGTTGAAGGTAGCGCTGTCGATGACGAAGATGATGCCGCGGAGGGTGTTGACTTCCTTCGAGAGCCACGTGTCGAAGAGACCCTGACGCAGGCGTTCGGCTCCAGGATAGTCGACAATACGGAGAGCAGTGCCATTGGGGCTGAGGAACTTGTCGTAGACGTTTTCTTTCAGGGATGTGTAGGTTTGAAGTTCGAATTCTAAACAAAAACCATACATTTTGGTCATTTTTATATATAAAAAACACTCACCATCACTGATAAGCTTGGAGAAGATCAACGTCTTCCCGGAGTCGCTCAAACCAGCAATCAAAAAGGTGTTCTTCGACTGCGAGCGAAGGAACTTGACCAGCAACAAGATGGCTGTCACCAAAACGATGACAGCGATACCGGCGGCGATGCTGCCAGCGGCAAACTCGGTATGGGGCTCAACCACCGATTCAACGGTCACGTCGACCATTTTCACTGAAAACAAAAGCATATTTCATCCATTTTGAAGGTTTACTTCGAAGTAAAGTTTGGAAATTTGACCAAAAAATCATCGACAAAACACAATTCCAAAATCCTATCTTTATCTAGCTATTATGTGCAAAAACTCAACGACAATACAAAGAAATCAATCAGCAATGTTAAACTTTCGCTTAACAGTTTTCGTGAGGGTGGATTTGCCTTTGACTCGCGAGCTTTCTTCGAAGAGGACTTCGCGACCGACTGAAATGATGAAAATCATCAAGAAAAACCCTACTTTTGGGAATAACAAACCTGCAGGATCGAATAGAATCGCAGCAGCCTTCTCGGCAGCCCTTTCACGAACCCAAACTCGGGTCGATCCGGAGATTACGCTGGCTAGTTGGACAATGATGTACCTGGAAGGGATGATTTTGTGAACATGTCATTTTGGGGTGATTTTATATATAAAAACCAATGAAAAAGAGTGGATTTGCTTACTTTGATTTGGCTCCCATGACTGTGTATCGGATTGAAGTTGATTTCGGGGATTTTGATTGGATTTAGAGCGGTTTTTGAAGCTGGAAGCAAGAAGGACTTGTCATCGCCGTCGGCGGTGCAGCGCGTGGACAGGATGAGGGGGCTTCGTTATGGGAGTGGAAAAGTGCGCACGCGGGTGGTTGCGCAGATTGAGCGGCAATCGCGGCGATCAGTCTGGCTTGAACTTTGGCGGCTTTTCCCCGGCTTTTGGGCCAAGTTTGTGTTTTGATCGCTTTCCAGGTGTTACATCCCGTGTCTGTATGCCCTTGGGAAGGGTTTTCAGTTGAAATTTGGCCGATTTCGTTGCAAAATTGACCATTTTCTTGCAGGAAAACTGATCTTTGCCTTGGTCTGTCTTCTGTCTTACAAATCATACTCTTTACGACCCTACTTTATCAAAAATATCCCTTCCCCATAGCAACACCCCATGCCATTGCTCTTCCCGCCGTCATAGACCATCCAAACCCGTGCCTTTGCATGACTCATTGTCTATTGAGCATCCTTTCATGTCTCTATTGCTCGCTTTTCCTATTCAACATCCCTATCCTGTCTGTTCCCCTATTTGGCCACGATCTTTCTATTGCCTTTACGCTGTTTAATCCGCCAACGCACCTGCTAATGAGCACCGTTTTCTCAGCTTTCCATAATACCCTGAGGAGCTCATTATATGCGTGCGTCTTGATTATACGGTATTTATGGGATTTACGAGGCTTTTATGTGACTTAATTGGGTTGCAATGTTAAAAATACTTGGCAGGATTTGCGATATTGGACCATTTGAGTCATATTTCGGGTTAGTTGGCGCCAAAGAGTGGTAATGAGACCGGATTAGGGACACCCCTATGGCATGCGTTGGAAGGCCATTATTTATGCCATCATGTACGTAACGGTCTCAAATTTCACCCCTTCGACCCAACTTGAACCCTCAAGACAATAAAACCCAAAATAACGTGATCGTGTAGCCTGTCAAAAGCGTGACCTCCGCCTTTTTATCAAGTTTAACGGCCCTAAATCGCTGTGCTTGCATGTTTCTATCAATCAACTTTAAAAATAGACAACTTGCGTCTCGTTAAAATTGATAGTTAAACAACAGGACCCCTTTAACCACAAAAGCCACTATTTATGCATAAATACAAATAAACAACTTGTAATCACACGTTTGAAGGATACCGAACTCAAAATAAAAACACATTTCTCCGCACAAACAACAAAAACAAAATTAAGTAGAACGAACACCACTATAAATGCAGTTTTTTATCTTCAACTTCCTGAATTGATAGCAGCGTTCGTCCCTTTTTACTATAGCGAATCTTATGATCATTGAACCTGTATAATTTTCTGCAAAACGTGCACTATTCTTTGAACCTTTTGTGTACAATAATTTAGAGCTGTCGTCGATTAACCCGTTTTTTTTCACAGGGGTGCCTCTTTTGTGCGGGGGAACGGTAGTGAAGGATGTTATCATTCATCACAGAAAGAACGCCATGAACGCAGAACAGCTCTTTTGGAACGTATGAAAGTGTTCTTAAATTTATCCGTTAATGCATGGGTTAGGGTGATAAACTAGCATTACTGTAATCAAGTAATGTTAAGTTAAGTCATGCATGCATGCCTTTATAGGCTTATAACAGTTTTAAGGGTTAAAAAGGTCAATCTGTGCATTGTGTCAATGTTTAATTTTGAAAATGGAAACCATATTTAACAAATTTTGAAAAAAGTGTTAAAAACTGTGCTTATCAGTCCCTCACCACTCAAACCTCAAACCAAATGTCATTACCAACCAAAACACCGCTCTTATTACAAACTGCGCACGTGAAACCCCATTTTCGACCAACAACTAACTGCTTTACGCTTACTTCGAATTGCGACGTCAAAGCTGAGACACCGTTCTAAAAATACCATTACAACATGTCTCACAAAACGTAATAGATTAATATTTTCACGTTCTACAACTTGCAAATTCGATTAACTTGCAAGTAGCGCCCCCACTTTATTAATAAAATGTTGAAAATTTCGTTCGCGGTTTATTTTCAACTTAATTGCGTTTCGTTTCCAAGTTTCATACTGTAGCCAGACGCGACGTTCAACGAAGTCATTATAAATTTATGTACAAGCAAAAAAATAACTGCAAAACCCGCTACGTTGGCAACAGTATTGTGTAATTTCACATAAAGTAGGCTAGCCTGATCTTTGAAGTGTTTTTGTCGTCGGGACAGCGGTTTTTTGTTATTGTTAGTTAGTTTCGAGGAAAAATGGAACGCTTTCGGCCAAGTTGCATTTTATATTGTGACTACATGGCATGTTTTTGAACGGAGAGTGCCCGGGCAAGAGTAGTCCGGACGACATAGTATTAGCAGCGAGTAGTATGTTGAAAAAGTAAATTTGGACTTCCGTGTTTTCGTCGCTGTCGAAAATAAGTTATTTCTGTTTTGGTCGGAAGTGTGGGACCATCGCGGTTGGTCTCTGAATGGTTATTACATGGGCCTAGGCCATGGTCTTACAGTAGAAAGAACCTCTTGGGCGAATTGGCAATGGCTGGCTTGAGATGGCATTGGAAGTTGACTTTGAGAAGATCAAACAACAAGTTGTTTCCTTTTCATTCACTTTGTTAGTTGGAACTCTGGTAGAGCAGGAAGCACGTTCGTTTTCCCTTAGGTCAAACGAGAGATAAACGGCTTTTTGAATGTCAGCAAACACTGTGTTTACCCCTTGCAATTGGGATCACGGGACCGGCGTCGGTCTGGTCGACCCCGGTCGTAGTTTGGAATGCAGCAATTTAGATGGCGTGATTGAGGCAGTAGTGATACAATAGGGAATACTGTCTGTGACATTGAGCCAGTCATTGGAATAGTCAAGCATTGACTCAAGGCTCTCGCCTAGTTAGTTTATTTCGAGCTTTGAAGTTGTTTTTACCCAGCTGACAGGCAACGTGTTTTTTTCAAACATAAAAGTCGGGACAGACTTGTTTTGAACTTGTGGCCGCACCGGATGACGGAGGGTCGACTGTCAATTCTCGGGAGCGTTGTTCGCTGGAGATGATGTACGACGAACTCCAACAAAAACGTTCTCTGATGAGCTCGCGAGCATTGATGGCCGGGTCGTCGCCATTTTTGGGATCCATCTAGTTGTAACATGGTTTGTTACATGATTTTATGACATCAGACAAAGTTGTTATTCCGCTCCATTGATAGGAATACTGTACTTCGGGAGTTTTAGTTTTACACGTTTGAGCTTTTTGTGATTAGTTTTTAACCAGAGTTTGTAGTTGCGGTTTATACTTGCATTAGCTATGTTTATAAAGCGTTACCGAAAACCTTTTTCACTTAGCTACTTGGATCGGTAAAGACGGTGTGGAATTGTAAGTACAAATTCGCCGAATACTTGCGTCACGTAAGTATTTAGTTTAGTTTTGAAGCGTAATTATAATTAGAACGTTATGTAGTCGCCAAATAGTTTACAGTCCTTGTAAGACCATAGTTTAAACACTTCTATCGGTTTTAATTAAAATACAAACTTTGCAATGACGTTTATCAGTTCATCATTCGCATGTTTGTCACTGCGAATGGAAATGACGCTAGCCTCGCCTTTATTAGATCATCTCCCTCGGTTTTTTTGTCCGTGAAACACTTTCAACATCGTTTCGCATGCCAAACGGCCTGCCTAGACAGAGCTTTTGCTGGCCCTCTTTGCTCTCAACAGCTTTGTAGCAGACGAAAAAAGATAGAAAAAATGCAAAGAAAACGAGGCCAACATTCGGTCTCGGAAAAACCACATGACCCCGGCGCCTGCTCAGACGCGTCTTCACACAAACACACGCGCGTTCGAGGGGTTCATCGGCTGGTTGCACGCATCCGGATGTGAATGTTGTGTCCTCTGGCTTCGGCTCGTCGACCGTCGTCCGCAAGGAGGCAAACAACTGAAACGAAGGAAGCAACTACCACACCCCCACGTCGGTTGATGTCGACAGACGGCGACGATGAAGAAGGCGAAGACCCCTCAAGGACACCGTCATCCACTTTGTTTCGCTTTGGCGCCGTTCCCGGATCCTGGCCTGGCTGGCTGACTGGCAGATTACGGTAGCATGTTGACTCTTTTTAAGATAGGTCTTTCGTCGGTTGCGTCGGCTTTTTTCTGCTGTCGTCTTTTTAAACAAGTCACAACAGACGGCTGGAGAGGAAAGGAATAAAATTCCGTGCAAACGGGGGAGAAAAGTGACGCAAACGCACTCACGCTCACGTGCACTTGGCTTCGGACAGGAGGCATTCAGATTTGTTCGAGCTCGGGAAAGTGGAAGAAACGAGAAATGTAGACACCGTCTGGATGTGTCATTCCATTAGCATGCTTAATCTTACATTAATCGAAAAAGGTGCAATTGGCTTTTGAATTGACCTTGGACACACACTACACGAGTGCAAAACACAAATTGCATTCATGTAGCGTGGCTATGTTGCGGAAATGATAATTGCATGTTTTCATGTGATGCATAACAACGTGGTAGTATAATAGTTGTCATTGATAGTTGGCTGTGAATGATAGTTTAGCATATTTGATCCCTTTTTTCATGAGTCAGTTTTTATGGCAACAAGTCCCCATCCCGGCTTGTCCGTGAAATGTCCTGATCTATGTGATAGGTCCCGTGAGTTTGTCGGACGGAAAAAAAGATCAGGGACGGCGCTCGCAGTCAAAATGAAGTAAACACGTGCTGGTGCTTCTCGAAGTGTATTCTTCAGGGCGTCGGTCATGACGACAGAGACAAGTCTGCTTGCCCTCTTGGAACTCCCTTTTGTTCTACCTGATACATGCAAAAAGTAGCAGTCGGAGACGGGACCGATAGCGGGAGCATAACACGATTCGTAGTGCTGATGTTTGGGGGCACTATCATCTCGGGAGGGGTACCTTTCAATGACGGGTACTGATAAGAATGTTGTTTTGGTTTTAAATTTGCATATTACGATTGCATTTTTGTAGTTCTCTTTCGAAGTGGTAGTTATTTTCGTTTTGGCATTTACGCAAACAAATATGGACGTAATTGCTGAGGTGACATTTGAAGTGGCATTAGTTAGACGGGTGCACGTATTCCAATTAGCACGGATTTGCGTAAGCACTATTACATACCAACTGCCACGGTATGTTGGTCCCTGAGGTGTTAGCGGATGTCAAGGTCCAGCATTACCTGTTGATGCCAGGCTAATCCCTTCAGGCTCATTAACCAGAGCGTTGGTTACTTATTTTTGTTTCGGTGACGTGACTTGCTTAACATTACAACCAACGGTCAACTTGCCTTGTGGTTATTGTTAAAGCTTAGAGCGTCGCTTAAAATAGGTAACTACGGTAATTGGGTCCATGGGGAAAGAACTAACTGCCTCCGTTTGTAGTTAATGGCTACGTGGGCTGTCTGAATGAACTCGTGCGTACTAAAAATACGAACGGTGGAATTTGTTGCTTTTGTAATGTATGACTGCGAACAGCATATACATTACAGAAGCAACGAATTCCATGGTTCTTATTTTTAGTAAACCCGATTTCCCTCAGCCCCCGCAGCCATCAAACCACACTTACGGAGGCAGTTAGCTGTTTCTCGACAGACCCGTTTGTCTAGCCTAACTATTTTAAGCAACTCTTTAAGCTCACTGTCACAAGACCCTCGTCTTTTTTTCCGAAGCGCATCCCCGGAAGGAAAAACTAAGCCGTAATATGAAACCACGTTCTAAAAAAATGATTCACTCCTCATGGCCCCAGGCGTTTCCCTTCGCCCTTCCCAGAAATGCGACACAACGCCTTTTTGAGTGTTGTTTATTGGCAGGCTTGTCATCGCTGGGGTCTGATAATCTCGAACACCTAATTTGACACAATGCCGTCACCAAAGAACGACAATGTTGCCGTCTGCGGCGCCGGCAATGCCATGAATATTCAATTTGGCCCCACTCACGATGCTTGGTCGCTAATACAGTTTCCTTTTGTGTCCCACAAGACTGCCTGAGGGTTTGCTTTTGGTGTCGACGAAAAAACAAGACGATGAATAAAATGTGTTCCCCCTTCTGGTAGCCCGCAACGACGAAAAAAAGTCGTCGTCAATGCTACTGTGAATCGCAGCATTTCCGTGCGGGGTTATGTGGACGGTGTCATCTGCAAAAAATAACACAATTCAGACGACGACAACGACCTCCCCTTGAACACACGCGTCTGTTCGTTTTAGAAACCCCGACTGAACGATGGGTCTGTCCGTCTGGTGGAGCGCAGAGGCGCTCTAACGGATCAGTGATCAGATGGGGGTTACTTTACTTGATGGCGGTCGGACTAGATGATGGGTCACGACGACCGGGGCGCCCGTTGGCAGGAGAGAAATTGATGATAGTGATCTGTGCATGCCACTGGGCAGAGCGTGCAGACTTTGACGGTCCGTCGTCCCATAACGATAGATAAGGAAGACTGTTACGTTGGTTGAATCTGATTTTGCAGTCAACAATGATGTCTTTTGTGATTTGGAGCCCATCTCCAAAAAAGGCTTCTTTCTTTTTTGATTGTGACAGACGCACGAAATGGAGGAAGAGATTCATTTTTTGCTGCCTTCTTTTTGTCGTAAACAACTTTTTTCGGTTCATTTTTTGGTCGTGTCGGGGCGGCATTGCCAGTGGCGATGACGGCAGGAGCTCCGCCCCCTCGGCGGTCGGAACACTAGGCTGGGGAAGTAGTGAAGTCGACGGCGAGAGGGCAGACGTAGCCGATGGCGGTCGCCGCCGGCTGTGAAGCAAGAAAAGCGCGCAAACAATCCACCGGACAAACGCACCGGCAATGCTCTCGCACCGCCACCACACGCTGACTTGTCTAGACATGGGCCGCGGGAAAAAGGGAGGGCGCTTGCTCGCTCGCGGCGTTCGCGAAGCACCGACACAACACGAAATTGCACAGACAAGTGATCCACGAATGGGCGGCCGTCCGAGTGACGCACGGAGCATACTTTGCATTGGAAGTTGAAAACACACTGATATGCTTTACGGAGGAAGCGGTTTGCGCCGGCCAAACGTTGCTGGAGGCAGGAGCGTTGTTCGATGTGTGTCATCACCGGCGGCGGGCGGACGCCGAGTGGCGGCAGTCTAGTCAGGCGACGTCGACGGCGGATGGCTGGCGGCGGGCGAGCGAGCGACGGTGTTGGCGCGCGCGCAGCGTGAACCCGCCTAACTAAATGCCGCTGGCTCGGTGGAAACATTGTGCAAACCGAACCGATTTTCGTCTCGCTCGTTGCTCGCCGATCCGGAGCATCATTTTTATTTCTTGTTTTGATTGCTCGTCTCGTCGCCGCTCTGCTCCCCTACTGTTTGACGTTTTTGCGCTTGCTCGTTCCCTGTCCGCTAAGAGAACAAACGTGTGACCTCTTATCCCTGCGCGAATAAAAGTCTAGACCGTAGACGGCTCTAAAGTCTGCGAAGTTGATCAAACGTGGTGGTGATTTTTATTTTTTCTCAACCCTGCCCCATCCTTTCCTTTGTCTTTTTTAAACAATCCACCGGATTACACCCACCGCCATGCCGTGCCCGTGATAAGCGCTGATCTATTGTTCTGATAAGAACAAAACATTTTTTCCATTTCAATGAAATTTGAAAGGAATACTTAGACAGTCACAGTTTAAATTCAAAGTACAACCATGCGTGTGTGTCGTGGCGGCTGTTTTAAAATGTCAAGTCTAATTGACTTAAGGCATGAATTATTATATTAGGCTACGTGGGCCCAAAAGGGTACCGATGGCAATGGTTGTTGTTCGTGTCTCGTCTAATCTAACCCCCATTACAACATTCACCACGTCCTTAATTTCTCCTCCCGACGGTCAGTCATCCCCGTTCTTCCAAAAGCGAGTATGTATCGCGCGGAATTGTATGTCGATGTCGTCGTCGGTCGACAACGCGCGCGCCGCGCATATCTTCGATCGAAGTTCCCTTCTTCCCCCCGGCCGTCGCCAGCCGATAGACCTGGTAGACGTCAACGAAAAAGATGTGAATGCTTCGAGTTGGGGTGTACTTCCCAAAAGGAAACCGTGACCAGCGATCTTTGAAAGCGATTTTAACCTTTTTTTGCTATTCATGCCCTGCTAAAATGGAGAAGATGACTACCCAAATGAGCTTTCCTTAATCAGTGCGTTTCATCCGCGTCGTATTGTAAACAACTCTGCTTTACAGTCTCTTTACCCGTTTGGAGACGGACAGGGCAGCCATATTAGAAAGACCGGCGCCGTTCGCTGGTTTTTTACGACGTTCCGTGTCGGGCGACCCTTGTCTTTCACTTCCTTTAACCTATCACTTGACATGGGCTTTACCCTTCAGTAATCTTAATGAAAATAGGGGCAAACTGCAATGAAACGTGAGACACACGCCATGAAGGCCCCTTAATTAGACAATTATGGGCGCTGTATTGGGGACTGTTCACAGGGACAGGGACACCTTGACGTAGTGGTCCTACCCGGTTTTTGTACCTACAAATGGTGATACAGTACGCCTAATGGCCTCAGGGGTCTATAATAGGTACGTAATTAGTGTTTTTTGTACCGATAGCAAGTGTTTTGCGCTTTGTCCCAAGGTTAAACTTCTCCCTCTATCGATTGCTCGGCTGATGCGAAAAGATGTCAAAAGTCTAGCCAGCCTCTTCTTCCCCTCACAACACACCCTAGTCAGACGACATTCGAACAAAACGAATGAATTGGATTGCCTTTTGTCGCGACTCGCGAAAACGCGCGCGTTCTTTTTCCATCGGCTAGCCATCAGCCAGCCAACGGGCCTTCGGTACATATATACCTTTCCTCTTTTTTTCAGACCACTACCTCGAGCCAGCAAGAGTTTCATCTCCACGAAAGCGCCCACCTGCTTTCGGCTAGCTAAGGCGCCACAAGCCCCTGAAAAAACGAACACATAATATTCCGCAAGGAAGGAAGGAACACGACAGACCGTCGTCGAGCCGTTTTTGCTCCTCACTGAAGAAGTGTGTGTGGATCATCGACCAGAAACCAGTCTTATCTTCTCCTGTGCCAGCTGCTGCAGCAAGCAAAAAGGCAAGACTGAACATAAAAAACAACCCAAGCCAAAAGGTACGTAGCCGGATTCCTCGAAGAAGCCGCCGCCGTATCAGTTAGACCAACAAGGTCTGCCCATCTCCAGGAACTTTGTCTGATAAGCTGTTTCTCGCCTGACGCGAGAGACCTCGAAAGGAACCAGCCATTCATCCTCAAAGTTCACCAATGGCGGTCAATATTATCGGTGGGTCGACGTTCCTTTACTTACTTTTGGAAAAGGGGACGCAAGTTAACTTGTTTCTAAATAACACAAAAAAAGCAGTCAACGTTTATTTTTTGTTTTTTACATTTTTGTTTTTGAAAGCGAAAACAATTTGGCAAAGGATCAGAAATTATATAGGCATACTTTTAACAGGAAGGAAAAGTGAGGGATGTTGTTTTTTTGGAAAATTGGATTCAGGGAATCGTAGACTACGTGAAAATTGTTTTTGTCGATAAAAAGCGGGATAAAAAGAAGATTTTTTTATGCAAATACAAACTTTAAAAGTTGTTTTTTATACATAGATTGCATGTGTCTCACGAAAATGAACAGTGCACACCTGGGAAAACGTATGACACACAAAATTGCTCAATTGATACTGGGTTTTTGGACTAATTTTGTTATACTTTGTTGCATTTTGGTAACTTATTCACGGGGGTGGCCGGCTTGGCCTTTTACCGAAGAAAATGTGTTTTGTGTCGCCCTTTTGCCGAATTTGGGTCCAAATCTGGTCCACCCGCGACGGACGACCGTGGGAATTTTGTCTCGACGTTTTTAAATCGACCTTAAGGGCTTAAAATTAATAAAAACGTAGGAATGGGATTTTGTGCGTCACGGGAATATGTAAAATCATCCCAGACAAGAGCTAATTTCGGGCTGTATTTTAGGTCAATTCCTGACACAGCTGCAGGCAAATCAGGGCTTCAATCCGATGTCCCTGCCGACGACGGCCGATTCCAGCTTCTCCGGGCCATCGTCATCGTCGTTTCAAACCGGCGCGCCTGGGCCTTCGTCGTTCCGTAAGCGTCGGGCCACGACGACCCTTGACTCGTTGCCGCCATATGACTCTGCGACGAGTGCACATGATCGTGATGTTATCGCGACCCTGACGTCGATGCGAGCGGCACACTTTGAGTCGCAGCAGCCAACATCTGTCCCGAATCCGGGCCCATCCAATTCCAATCAACGTAGTTCCGTCGATGATGATGTCCTTCTCGAGCAGCTGCAACACGCCTGCCAGGATTACTCCGAAGCCGGCGACGCGAATCTCGTCTCCCATCTCCCGATCGGTGGCTCAGACGTCCCAGTCAACATCAAATCGACTTATCTCGGCGGAATCCCAGTGAATTGCATCCTCGATGGCGGTGAACAATGGGTTGCCGTGCCACAAGTCATTGCGCGAACCCTCTTCCAGCATGATCACAACTTTGTCACCAGCAAACTCCGAGCCATGGGCATTGTCGAGACCGGTGCGACACCGGAACAGCTCCTTGCCCTGAAGCGACGTAAGGTCATCCTGCCGACGGCCGTAAGCTGCAATCTCATCACGAAGCCATGTGCAGAACTCCTTGTCGCGGCCGTCCACGATCCGCTGACCTTCTGCTCGCTGCAAAACGTGAAATACGATCCTATTTTGGTAGGTTTTACAATTCTTAAGCTAAATTCTTCCTCTTTCGACGTTATTTTTGGCCAAATTTTCATTTCCATCGCTCTTTTCTTTCCTTCCTTCGTCACCCTTGTGTAAATAAGACCAACCTAGAAACAACACAATTTGACCTTCTTCAAACTAGCTCAATCCACCACCCAGAATTCAGAAATTCAAAACCACCCATCTCTTTTAAACGTTCTTTGCATTTCTGCGTTTCGCTACGTCGCAACAAAAACCATGCGCTATTATTTTTCAATGTTTTTCACGCGTTGTTTTCTCCATGTAAAATCGCATCCTATATCTATCTAGATAGATAGATTGATGCTGATGCATACATACTACGTCGAAGTCAAAATGCATTCGTTCACGTAATGTCACAACAATGTCGCGCCTCTGCGTTCCCTTTTTTATACGTATTATCTCCTGCGACACAGCGATGAACATGATGTGATGTTCGGTCACTTATTCTTTTTCGAGGCACCCCAATTACTATGCGTTGTTGTAGTTTTTGTGCATCGTATTATGCGCAAGAGTAGCTTTTTTATTATCTTTGTTCCGTTTTTTTTCTAGCTCTTAGCCTTAGCCCCGGGAAAGGAGATGCGTAGTCGTTGATTGTTAACTAGAAAAAACCTTACGGTAGGCTTTTAAAAAGCGAAACGCATGCAAAAAAGGGGGTGGCGAGATAAAAACTGCCGAGCCTGCCTGGGCACTTTGTGAGGTTTTTTGAACCAAAAAACGTGAGCTTTTCACCGCTCTTCGTCGTCGGCGCTCGTGTTGACGATGGATGGAGTGGAGCAGGCTCCACGATCGAGGCGAGCGCACCATCCCATGTTGCCCGCTAAACTTTGACACGAGAGAAGAACTACGAGAATTGGTCGAGACCGACCGACTAACCAGCCAACAAAGTACCGGAGGGGAGTCGAGATCTGGGTGTTTCTTCTTACATGCTGGGGATGGTGGTGTTGCGTCGACGTTGTCCCTGCTCTGTCCTTCCGCTCGTTCATGTGTACTACGTACTACGTTTATTTTAGAGTTCGAAGGGGACAGTTGTAGGAGGGGACGAGAACGACGCATTGGCCATGCTTCCTAGGCTCCACCCTGGTTCACTCAGCTTCTTGGCGTCCGTCTTTGATGTAGTGGGTGCTTTAGATAGATACGTATTCTTTCAAAAACGCTTATAGCGCAGAAAAAAATTTGTGGTTGGCCCCACCTGAGTAAGAAAATCGATATTGTTCATCAAACTTTTAAAGACGAACCCATCCAAGTGACGTCAGTTTCCGTTCCACATCTCTTTATAATGCGCCTAAGGCCTCTATTTGGTCACATCCGATTGCAATTTGTGTGCTCGCCTAAATAGTAGACCTTTCAAATGTGTACTTTTACCAGTTGCGGGGTGATTTAAAGACGGCAAATCCGGCTTAGGAGATAATGTCTGCATGACTATGTAGTTGGAATGTCTAAAAGGTCTAATTCTGTCTGCCTCATTCTTTGCACCCTGAAACCGATGCCCTTTTTATCTCTATACGTACTTAGTTACTAACGGAATCCCCATTTACAGATCCAACATCAAAGCTTTGGTGGTGCCGAAGGTCGTCTCTACTCGGCGCTGTATCCAGGCCCCTGCGTTCAATGCATCACCTGTTCGCATTGTATGACTCCACTCGCGTTCGTTCGCCATTCCCACAATACGAATATCCCGCCTGCGCTTAACTGGGGTACTGAAACGACTAATTGGAAGAATTACATTGCCCTGCACGAAACTGCCGAAAACGACGAGAATCAGCAGGCTCAGTTTGAAATCTTCCTGCGTCGGGTTACGGACGAAAAGCAGGAGGAACCGCTTTCGCCGGATCAGTTGATCGCGAAGAAGGCTGCTGCCCTGCCACTCGGAGGATTACCGGTGTCCTCAATGTTCCCTGCTAATCAATTCGGAGCAATCGCGGCCCAGTTTCTGGCCCAGCATCAAAATCAGCAACAGAACCACACTCCTGTGATGTCGGAAGGTGCGATTCCGAACATTGCCGCTGCCCTGGCCGCGATGCCCCAGGTGTCTCAACCGTCGGGTATGATGGCCCTGGCTCAACAGTTGCAACAGCAAAACCTTTTGGCTGCCTTGGCCCAACAACAGCAACAAAATCCTCCGACGGTGAATGGAATTAACGTATTGAACGTGCTGAACCATCTGCGGAATCAGGCTGCCCTTGCGAATGCCAGTGCCGCTGGACCAAACGTGCCACAACAGCAGCAACATGCTCCCTTGGAAGACGGAGAGACGCCGCGGAAACGTGCGAATACGGTATCCGATCCGACGATGCGCATGTTAGCGCAGTCACAGCAACAACGTGCGAATGAATTCCCATTGACGGGTATCAGCTTCGGAGTGTTGCCTGAAGGTAAGGATTATTCCTTCAAGCGTCAATTACCATTCTAACTCTAATCCTTTTCCAGATCGCGAACTTCTCACGATGCTCCAACAACTCACGTCCAATGAAAACGTTGCCTTCATCACGGAACGCATCAACTCTGCTATCGTACGACGGATGCAACCCATCGTCTCCGATAATGCGCATCTCCGCGCCCAATTGGACGAAACCCGGGCCGAGCTCCAGGCCAAGAATGCCCTGATCGAGCGTCTGACTGCCGCTGCCCAGCGTGCCGCTCCCGAAAGCATCGAAGTCGATGAGGACGATGACAACATTGTCGTTGATGACGTCGTTCCCGCCGTCTCATCTCGGTGACCAATTACTTGTTAACTTTCCTGTACATACATTTTCCTCTCTTGTTTACACTTTTAACTGCACTTTTGTAAGCAACTTTGTATTGTTAGCAGATTAACTACCGTATTTCCGTGAACTATATTTTGTACATAAGTTTCCAACACAATCCACCTCAGAATGAGCACAATTATCGTATCTTCCCCTCTGATGTATACCTTCTGTTCAAAATACATTTACTCAAGGAATTTAGAAGTTTGAATGAATCTCTCCCTTTAACTTTTTTGTTCGAAAATTCCTTCAAGGCCGCCGTCTTATTCTCTGTTTTTTCATTGATGATTAGTGTGGCATGCCACTCAGGCTTAATTTATTTGTTATACGTACACATTTCGTAGTTCCTCGTCGACTGCACTGAAAGCGCGGTTATTTTGCCCCCGACCTCAACGTGTTTTACCTTACTAATAATTGTTTTATTTGTCCTTTTTTGGATGTACAAAAACCGCGTGAGCGATGTTCACGGGAGTATACTTTATCAATGGTGAATTTGTACAGTTTGTTAGTTAGCCGAAAAAGTTATGAAGATTGTTCTTGTTAATTGAGATACAGTAAACTCTGCTGCAACGGTGTGTTGTGAAATTTTATTGTTTTTCTTGTGAATCGGTATTATTTGAAGGCAGATGTATATGTAGAAATGAATACATATTACCTATTTTGGGTTGGAAGGGGACAGGGGTTGGGTTGAGAATGGCTAAATGGCACGGTAAAGCATGATTGTCGTCACAATACAAATGGCAATTTTGGTTCAAATTGTATTGTAATGAAAGTCATGCACATCAGCTAGGTTTGCGTGACTTGGCTAATAAGACTTGGGCTCACATGATACCTCACATGATGTCGGAAATGAGAACCACTCTTAAAGAAAAAACTAAATGCGCAACTTTATATTTCGAAAATTGCGCAAAAACTAATCACGCAATTCAACTTCGCTTTATTTACACTTCCACATTCAAGTTAAAGCTGTTTCAATTTATGTTCAAACTGCAGTGCCACAATTTTCAACAACAACCTTACGACGAACAGCTCCTGGAAAGAAGAAAAACTGTTTCTGAAGCCTGTTGACAAACTCTGAGATCTGCTTCTCGCGCTGTTGATCAGATTCGTAGACTTCGGCAACGCGTCTATTGACCTGAATTTGAAAAATGCGATGGATCAAACATCAACTACAACGATTTGCACTCACCCGTGTTAGAAGCTTACAAATGTCCTCATTAGCCGCAAACTTGCTGAACACTTCACAGATCGACTGGATGAACCAGGATCCGTGAAGTTGGTTCCGCCAAGACACATATCGTGGCGTCGTCGCAAAGGCGACGAGCATGTCGGCTTCGGTAGGGCTTTTTGGTGGGCGACTGGTCGATAGTGCACGGGAAGCCCGGCCTCGAAGGTTGTTTCCGAAGCGAATGGAGACGGCTTCCGGAAAGGGTGGCAAGACAGATGGGGCTGGGGCTGCCTCAGGGGGTGATGGGTTTACCATATATTCATTATTAGCGTTAAAGCTGCGAGTTGCACGAGTTGGCGTCGGACGCATACACGAAAATAGCGATGTTAATGACTTCATGTCAGTGGAATCAGTTCCATGTTTTGGAATGCCATTATCGTGGACTTCGCCACGACAGGCTTGAAGGAAGAAAAGTTTTGGTTTGCCTCTCAACAATGGCGCATTCTTTGCATTGAAACAGGCCAGAAACTCGTGGACATCAATATCTCTCTCATCAGATCCCACTAGACGGTCATACTTCCCATGAGTCATGACCACAACGACAGCACTATCAGCAAACTGATGATCAGGATGGGCACTGAAGGTTCTTGCAGCTCTGAGCATATCAACCGCGCTCAGATCCTTTTTCGTGGGACCGACACGATAGCCCATCTTTTCCAGCAAGCTCCGAATGTTTTTCTCATCGACTTCCGTCCCCTTCCTCCTAAGGTAACCATCCTTGAAATGTTCGTTGTTAATGATCAAAACATGCCCTTTCGGTTCCGAAAAGTTGGCATAAACATGGTCCTTATTCTTTTCAAACTCGGAAAACGCATTGGAATCGACTTCATTCACGGAAATCTCGAGCTCACCAGCTGGCTCATTGTAGATTTTTTCATCTTCTGGGTCGGAATCCACATCAATCGGTTCATCAAAACAAATAGCCATGTTCGAAGTTGGTGGGAGGGGCTGGTTTTCGCGATTTTCAAACTCCATTAGGAAATCCCAGTGAATATGGCCAATTTCTTCCAATCTTAACAACTCTAATTGAAACTTTTAAAAAATATCAGAAAAAACTCACACATTAATCCGAAGCACCCGTTCACCTTTCAACATCACAAAACACACCCATTGACAGCTCAAAACAAGCGCATGTGCGAATCGCTCCATCGCAATCACACAATTAGATTCAGCCAACAAGCATAACAACTTTCTACAGGCTGTTTCCTTAGAAGCACCACAAATTCGAAGCATCTGCGCCGAATCCAACACCTCATACAGGACTAAATACTTGCAAATAGCTTG
The DNA here is from genome assembly GCA_024447225.1 of Panagrellus sp. LJ2284. Taxonomy (NCBI): domain Eukaryota; kingdom Metazoa; phylum Nematoda; class Chromadorea; order Rhabditida; family Panagrolaimidae; genus Panagrellus; species Panagrellus sp. LJ2284. The sequence goes on from JAMRYC010000004.1 coordinate 9,322,794, forward strand.
AATTTGTGTCAATTCTAATTTCAATACGAATAGGTTTGCTAAACGGTCTAAAACTGCTTTCAAATTGCCGTCGCTAATGGTGTTGCCCAGATGGCTGAACTTTCGGATGCCCAATTTCGCCGGCAAAGATGGACAGTGGAAAGATAGATCTAATCTCGACGGATCAAAGACATTTTCGATCATTGGAGGCAAATTTTGACTAAGATGATGTTGTCTAAGCTGAGCTCCAGAGAGTAGATCAAAAGCGGCATAGTGTCCGGTTAAACATAAAATTTTGGCGAAGATCTCGAGTTTGGATTCTGGGATGGATTCAAGAGCAGTGGCGAGACTAGTTGTCGATTCATATTGGACTAGGCCGCATTCACACAGCAATTGAAGGACAAAATTGGGTCGTTTGACTAGCTTGATGATGTCATGCTTGCGAGACTGAAGGAACGACACTGAAGGATTCATCTGAAACCGATTTTTGAACAAAAACTGAAAGCGGATTAAAGGAAATCAAATAAACAGGGCAATGAACCCTTAAAGCAATTACGAATCAACTACACTTTTAACATTTATGCCCAATTAGTTATACAGTGCGAGGTTGAGAAACATACAATGAAAGCAAAAAACAATCGTAATTACAGTGTTACATTTTCGTACTGAAATTGGCGTAGATTTCTGTCTTCGCTTTTTGGAGTTGTTCAATTTTGGCATCGATAGCGGCAACTTCAGCGTCTCCTTCTTGCTTGCATTCCCGGCTTCGTTGCTCGTACAGCTTTTGAGCTTCAGATGGGGTGTTCTTCGCCTTTGCCATCAAAAAGGAAGCGATGTATTCGTCGTATTTGGCCTGATTTCCAGCCAGAAGCAGCTCAACACAGTAGGCCTTCGACTCTTCCAGGAACGCCGATCGTGGGTAAGTCGCCTTTAACAGCTGGACTAACGCTTTTCGGGCATCGAAGGCTAACTTGAACTTCTGTCGAACAAGTACGACCTGCTCCTTGAGTTCTTTCGGGGTCGTAGCGGCTTCGAGGAACATGTCGCAATAGGCGGCTTCGATGAGATAGTTGAGGTCGGCAAACTTTTGGGGCGCTTCATAGATGACAAATCCGGGGACGATGTCGTCGGCAAGGGACACGAGATTGGGCCAGCGGGAACCGAGGGGACGGGCGAGGGCTTGGAGACCAGCGACTTCATCGGAGAACTTGGCGAGTCGGACGGATTCTTCGGCGGTGAGATGGCGATCAGCGAAACCCTGGAAAAATTGAATAAAAACCTTACAAAACAGCAGCAAAACTTACATATTGGGAGAAAGAATACGTCATAGCAGTAAAGGCCATGCTGTTGGACAGGTTTTCGGCAATGGACCGATTCACTGTATCGGCTGAAGCAAAAGACAGCGGCTTCGACGGTGTAGCCAGCTTGTGGGGATCGATTTGGCGAAGAAGGGAATGATTCGGGCTCAAAGTGTAGGTGCCACCATCAGATTCGTCAGCTGGGGCGGGAATGGATGCAACAGGGACGTCATAGGTTCCATTTTCGGTGGTACCGGTCGGCTGGGTCACATCAGAAGTGACACTTTCGGCGGTATCGACCGTGACATGGCCATCAGAAGTATCATTTTCACGGGCAATGGTTGCAACAGGAACATCATAAGTTCCATTTTCGACCACTTCGGCGCCCGAAACATCATTTTCACTGCCATTCATCGCAACAGGACTAACAGCAATCCCTCCACTGACACTTTCCATCTTCTCTTGCGTCAAATCGCCATCCGAAGCCGAAGACAATCCAAAAGACGGTTCAGAAACGCGTAGCTGGCACCGCTTCATCGGCGTCCGGCACGACATGCTCTTCGTCATGTCCTCAGACGCGCTCGTGTTTACCATTGACGCGTTCTGAAAACTTCTTTTTTAACAAAAAATCTCAAAAACATTTCAAAAACCGAACCTCCATAGCCTCCTCAGCGCCCGCCAAATCAACGTTTCCAGTTGTCACAGCCTCGCAATAGCTGTCAAGATCGTCAAGGTTGAACTCTTCATAGATGTTGCGAAGTTTGGTCGTCGAAAAGGATGCCTGTGCCCGGGATGCCCCAACTGTCTCATCCGGATCGAAGATTCCGAGCGGCACTATGGATTCTGACGTCTTCTGGCCACTTGAAGGATCGAAGCTTAGTCGTTGGCTGAACGAATTCGAAAGCTCAGACTCCGCAGACGAGTTGGCCTTGTCTTCGGGAGCGTTTGTTCCATTTAAAGTGCCTTCAAACATCGGAACCGGGGTATGTATGTCCTCAAGCCTGGTCGAATTGATGGCATTGAATGTGTTGTTAGCCGTTCCAGGAGCAGTCCTGACGAAAGATGACTCGTCAAACATGTTGGTCGGATCCTGGATGCGGGACAGATTCAAAATGTCGGAAAACGTCGATGCATTCGTTTTGGGATTAGCGGCTTCGGGCGCTGGTGATGCGGGAAGCGTGAAGGTTTGATTTGCCCGGACAGGGGTGGTTGAGAAGCTGGCCTCGGTGGGTTGTGTCTTGGCAACTTCCATCGGCGATTCAACGTGATCTGGCTTCCCGGCCGTTTTCAGGACATCAGAACGGCGTTTCTTCTGCACGGCTTCCATGAGGGCACCTGACATGCGACGAATTTTGTTCTAAAATGTAGTTTTGATTGTTTTTAAACTTGGAATTTGTAAAAAAACAAACATTAAGGGTCTGAGTTGTTTCGAGACGGACAGTTCGGGTAGGCGATTGGCAAAAGGTAGAGTCAAGCGAGTCGGTGTTTTTGGGAGAGGCAAGAAGCTGAAGGCAAAAACTGAGTATAAAAAAAACAGAAAGAAATAACCTACTTCAGGTCTGGGCTTCAAATGCATGCCAACAGCAGCCTTAAGAGTAGCGTAGACAGGAACTTTAGGCTCCTGAACGAATTCTGGGGTCGATTGGGCCGGAACTCGGGCTCCGTTTTCAAAGACGTAAGTCTGCTCTAGTGGCACGGTCGGCTTTGATGAGTTTTCGGTTGGTTCCGATCCACTTTTGGCCGATTCGACTTCGATCCCTTCCATCGGAACGGCACCACTGACGACTTCAGTCCGCGTAGATGTAGTCCGAAAGGTGCTTTCACGACTGGAGACTCCATTTCGGGCTTCTTCAAACGTTAAAACACTGCTAGTTTCGCGAGTTGAAACTTCCATTACCACTGGCATCGTCGAAGATTGACTTGGTTCAGCCTTCTGCGGCGTAGAAACGACAAATGTATCGTCAACTTTGACTGGTGACGCCATATCGGATTTCCGCGTCGATTCAGCCTTCATTCCAATAAACTTTAAATCCTCGGTATCGACATTCATCGCCTCCTCATCGCCGAAAATGAGCTCATCCAAGTCCTCGCCGGACCGATTACCGAAGTCTAACGTATCCGAAGCAGCTCCATTTGACATTGTCGTCGCATTGAACATGGCGAAAGTCTTGTCGCCTTCCATTTCGAACTGGTCTTCGGCCGATTTCACACTTCCGGGGCTCCGGAAAACTGCCATAGTGCGATCAAAACCCGGCGTCGTCGGCATATTTGCATTCGGCGTTGACGGGAGAGAGTTATGTTCATTTTCAATTGGCTTCGAGTTGCCGAAAAGCATCATTGTATTGTCAGCGTTTTCGATGGTCTCCATCTGGCCACGGCCGGCACAGGAAGATGAAGTTTGATGTATTTCGACATGTCGATCGACTTTGTCGATAAAGGCAAAGGTGTTATCGGGGTACTTGTTGACTGGAAAACGCGATGTGAGAGAAAATTATATATAAAATGTGACTTACAAGTCGTTTCCCGGACTTCATGGACGCTAATGTCGACATGTGAGTGGTTTTCCTTGTTTGAAAGGAGATGGGGATCGGTGAGGGAGCTGAAATGGATGCTATTAGAGAGAGTTTGTTGGTTAGTAAAGGCTTACGCAGACAAATCGGACTGTCCGGAGTATTGCATGCGTTCACGTTGAGGTGTATGATCGACATCGCCTTCGCCATTCTTTTCGTACTCCCTGCAATTGAAAAGTTTATTCTGACTTTTTAAAAGGTAAGCTTACTTGACAATCCGATGAGTATGGAAGCTGACACGTCGCTTCGGGCGCGCCGGCTCGATGGAAGCATCATCCGAGTTTTGTTTCAAAATCTGTAAAATTTCCATATATCCCAGCTCATTTTACCTCCAAAACCCACCGAAGATCGTCGATTCTGCTTGCTCATGTTGCTCACTATCGTTAGTGGGAAGTTATTTGATACTTAGTCGAATCAAAACGTCGAAATTGAAGCGCGAAAGACACTTCAACGAAAAACGCAAAACAGACCACACAGCGTTCAAAGAAAAAAATGCGCGCGTTTTCCCGACACTCGCCACATTCAAATGACGCGCGCAAGATTACTGTGCATCGGCTTGGGGTGCACTCGCACTGGTGCAGCCACTTGCGCGCTTTCCCTTTCACTTGCAGTCGTTGGCCCAGTCCGACTCAGCTGATGTTTTTCACGTCGGCCTCGTGTTGTTTTTCGTCTTATTTCATGATAATTCTTATATATTTTCCGCGTTTTCTTCGTTTTCTTCATTTCATCTTCCATCCTTTGCAGATCTTCAGACGTGTAGTGTCAAGATGAGCGGTAACGGATGCTTCCGATGCAACCAGGACGGTCACTTCGCCCGTGAGTGCCCCAACAACCCGGCCGGCGGCTACAGCAACAACGGCGGTGGACGTGGTGGTGGCGGCGGCAGCGTTTGTAAGTTTCTTAATCCAAAATCGCTAAATTTTGACTTTATATATATTTATAATTTTGATCGGATTTCATAACCGTTACTCTTTTTAGGCTACAAGTGCAACGAGACCGGCCATTTCGCCCGTGAATGTAAGTTTGACATTTCTATTTCAACGGAACTTTGATCTATGGTGATTGTTCCTTTTGCAGGCACCAGCCAGGACCAGCAGGGCAGCGGTGGCTACGGCGGCTCTCGTCCCCCGCGCAACTGCTACAACTGCGGCGGTGATGGCCACATCTCCCGCGATTGCAGCCAGCCCCGCAACATGAACAACGTTCGCTGCTGTAAGTTTCGATTATGAAATTATAAGATTTGGTCTAAACAAACCTGGTTTTCAGACAACTGCCAGCAGAACGGCCACATCTCGCGCGAGTGCCCTCAGGCTACCGCCTAAATCAGCACCGTGCTCTCCACGGGCCAAAGTGTTGACTCCTCTTGGGGTGCCCGCGATTGATTACCACCTTCGACACGTACACCGCTCTGAAGCTTCTCAACGCTCTTGTTTTGTTTTTCTCTTTTAATGTTCCTTGTGTATTTGTTATAAAACTTAATTAAGTTAAAAACTTACTTTTTGGAGGCGAGAGGAGTTGGGTTGTAGCCATTTAGTTTTCGGTAATACAACAGCTCGGGAGGATGTTAGAGAGTGAGTGTGAGCTGGACAAATCTGTTCATTTGAGGAAGCGGTGCAAATTGAGCCGTGCGCCTATTGTTCGAAATGGCCTTTACGATTCGGGAAGGTCGTTTGCTGGTAGCACCACCGAAGGCCGTGGGCGTACATGTATCCTCGGAACATCTTTGACGGTTATGTTTACGAGCCTTTCAGTTCACTGCGCCGACGGCCGCGAATGTTTATTGCGAAATTAAGCATTGCCCATGGTCATTTCGCGCATTCATGGATCGTTTGTCAGGCTCCGCTCTTCCAAACAATGTGAGTTATGTTCCATCCATGCCCCTTAACTGACTCATTTTGTTCGTCTTAATTCATTTCACAATTTTAAAGCTGGATAGCGCCACATAAGACAACAAGAACGAACAATAAGCAATACATTTAAGCGATACGGTAATATAAGTTAAGCATTTCAGGGCAGTTGGTTATCACTGCTTATCACCGGGCGGAGACGGCTGCGGCGTTTTCTTCTTCTCGACAGGATCCTTCATGCGTTCAACCGCGGGCAAGAGTTCGCCAGATTCGGGGGAAGATTCGCTGCCGCGATTGCTGGAGGACGGTTCACTCGTTTCCTGGACGGTGGCCAAGCCAGATGAAGAGGCGGCAGTTTCGAGGGCACGAGACAAGGTTTCATCGGTCTTCTTCTTCTTGGTCGGAGAACCTTCCTGTGATTCTTTCACTGCTTGTTTATACAGCTCAATTTTAGACTGTACTGGATCTAGGGAGAGATCGGAGTCAGTCGACCCAGAAGATCTGCTGGCTGAAAAGGCTTGTATTCTGCCACGGAACTGTGCTGGTGGTTGCTCATCATCGAAGGCTAGCTCTTGTGCTGCGGCTTCTGGCGCTTGTTCCTGTCTTGCTTCGGCCTGAAAAAGCTTATTGTAAGTAAGGTTTTGGTTTTTTAAAAGGAAACTCACCGCACAGGTACTCGCACTCATGTCCTTATTCGATCGCTTCCGTGGCGCCGAAATCGACGCAGTTGAAGTCGGCTTCGACGGCGATGGAAGGAACGAACGCGAAGGCGGACGCTTCGAGGGAGACGATGACGCCGATGTTGGCGGAGACGGGACCGCCTTCTTTGGGGATGTGGTAGCCTTCTTCGGTGATGCCTTCTTCGGGGATGTCGTCGTCGATGATGACGGGCTTGGCTCCGGATCTGGGGGCGTCACCTGACGATTCGGATCCACTGCCGGTTCCGGGTTCGGCATTATCGGGTCTTCTGGCGGCTGAAATACCGACATGTGTAATCAAAATGTTCAAAAAACGTGATTCAAGCCATTTTCCACAGACAAAATCATAAAGAACACAAAAAACTTACAGTTTCACTGGCTGCAGGCCGTCTGCCATCGTCAGGCTGTTGAGCATCACCGGAGCGGCGACTCATTGTTGGAGCACGAGATGATGATGAGGTGGAGGATGCTTCGATGATGACGACAGCCGATCCCGAACACAAAACGCTGATTGAATGCGGCGAGCGGCAAAAACCACGTGCACGCGGGGGCCTGGCCGTGGCATCGCTCGCGCACCCCTTCGCCCTGTGGGAAAGCGCAGCTGTCAATAGTCAGTTCAAAGGTCGATCATGCGCTTTTCGAGTGCGTGCAGTCATCAAAAACCGTTCCAAAAAGTGATAAGGCCCTTTATTCACAACTCTGACATCTCCTGATAAAACAAAAAGGAAGCAAATAACGTTACAATACCCATAGAATACCTAATGTAACAAAAATCAAAGTCCGTTATCCGCTTTCAACCATAAAAAACAAGCATAATACCAAAAAATCAATACTGATGTGAAATGTAAGTTGAATACCGTTATGTTAGTGACGTGGTGATGCATTGTCCTACGGGTTCTGAATCACATCCTTGAGTTGGGCTGCATGAGCGGGGGATCCGACCCCATTTTCAAATGTTTCCCCAACACGTAGCTTCGCTGCGAGCATGGCAGCGCCCACGGCCGCTGGCGTTGTCGCAATTTCATAAATGGCAACTCGGCGAATGCGTCTTTCACCGCCGAGGGCGTCCTGGAAGCCTTGTTTCAGCAGGGGCCAGCTCTTCCAGACCGAACCAATCGCGAGGACGGGGACGTTTTCGAACATGCCCTGGAAATGATGATTTTGTTTTTGCTTGAATCAAATAGGTTAAAAAAATTACCTGATCAAAATTCTTCGAAACAGCAATTAAATGCCGTCCAATCAGATGCCCAGCATCGTAGAAAATGGCCGCTGCCACAGGGTCTATTGCCGCCAACTCGGCTAACGGTTCGCAGAGGGAAGCTAGTCGAGCTTTTGAGAAGCCGCTTCCATACAGTATGTCGAGAAGGCCGACTTTGTCATTGACTTTGAAGTGCGACAATATGGCAGTCTTTAAGGGGCCAATGTCAGAAGTCGGTGCGACGAGGCCATCGTCAATGTCGAAGACTTGCTGAATCGCGCGTTGAGCTATCCAGTATCCGCTGCCGCCGTCGCCGATCAGATGGCCCCAGCCTCCGCAGCCGAAGACTTCCCCATCTTCACGGAGAAGTCGGCAAGATGAGCCTGTTCCGGCTATGATGACGACGCCCCCACCAGCATCGAATGTCGCCGCAATCGCAACCACGGCATCGGTCGTCAAATGCACGGTCGAAGCGACATCAGCGTGCTGGGTCGTGAAGTATTCGACCATCTTGGCGTTGACAGCGTCATCCTCGGCACCGGCTAATCCAAGGCCCAAGGCGGCAACGGGTAAAGAAAGGCCAGCTTTGGCGGCAGTGTCCCTTAAGCTGTCGGCTATCTTTTTCGAAGCACCTTCAATGCCTTCAATGAGCAAATTTAAGCTCTCGCCGGTGCCTTCAGCGAGCTTCTGACCGGTGGAATCGATGAACACGACGTGGAAGTGGGTGGCACCACTGAAATAACCCTTTTTAATTATCGTTTACAAACTGTAAACGCAAACTGACCCCTCCACACCGGCATACAGCCTGACTCCATCACCTTTCTGTCCCGTCATTCTGATTCTGATGCCGCTCCAGCCAGTCGAATAAGCCCAATCAAAATTTCTTCGCTCTTCTCCGTTTCCGTGCGCAGAATTAAGTCGCACGTCAAGTTCCGGGCTTTGAGGTCTTTTACGATGCACCAATCAGAGCTGCAAGGACACCCTGATAATTAGTATTCCACAACTTTGACAGCCAAAAACATCAAAAATCCATAAAAAAATTGACAAAAATCAAAAAGATCGAAGGTTCCAATAAACCAAAAAGGACACTCTAAAGGCGTTGGATACATTGGGTAAGATAAATATTGACAGTTCAGCAGTAAATGACTGTTACTCGTGAAAGAGGGTCGAGTTTAATGGTGTAAAAAAAGAAGTAATCAAACGTACTATCAAATGGGTTTTTTACTTCGGAAGAAGAGAACTTTGGTCAAAATGGCTACTTTTAAACAGTGAAAATGGTGTTGAAGAAAGTTAATACACTAACATACAAAAAGTTAATTTGGAGTTACAAAAGATGAGTGCTAAAGAGAAAAAGAGTAAATAGAAGTACGAAAACATCTTTTATGTTGCCTAAAAACGATATTTACGTGTTATAGAAGGTTATCATTGCCCTTTCTTTAGCGTTCATACAGTTACAAAATGTCAAAATGATAAAAAGCAATTGCTTAAAAGGCAGAAAATCTGTCAAAGTGCACGTCTTTTGCCCCAAAAACATAGAAAGGACAAGGGTACAAAGGGACTACACCTATATGATCACTGCAATCAGTGCTATCGAAGAAACAAGCTGCCAGTAAACGTACGTTTCAACGACGAAGACCGATAGCGGAACCACCACGTGGTTTTTCCGAGGCAATGAAGTCCCCTCCTTTTCGATAAACTACTCAAACAGGCGCAACTGTCGGGTTGCTGTCGTCGGTTGAGGCCTACATAGAGCGGAATTATTCATATCCATCTATTTCGACTTCCCCCTGGTTGTTGTGACATTTTCCTAGGACACTAAAGTGGCGGCTCACAGTACAATAAAAAGTGAGCATTGTGATGACCATTCATGTGTGACATTTTGAAAGTGTTTAGATTGTTGGGTGTTTGCACTTTTGATACAGGTTGAAACTCAATCCAATCAAATGTAAAATCCGATTATTTAGAATAGAGGGAAGCAAACGTACAACTGGTCAGTCACTGCCCGCTGCAGCATAATTAAAATAAGCCACGTGATAGCAACAACGCCTCTGGGCAATGGTCGAAAAAGTGCTCGTTTGAAGTGGGCCTTGGTCCCTCGCCTTTTAGCAAAACATAAACAATGCGGAACGGGGGGAGGGGTTCGTTGACTAAATGGACTGCCTGGGGTGCCCCTAGGGCATAGGCATAATGGTCATGCGGGGAGCTATAAGCTAAAGGCAAGACATTGGCCTTATGGGGTTTTCGGCAAGCCATGAGAGTGCAAGTTGATACATTTCAAGTAACAAAACCCAAAAAAAGTAAACTTACTTTCGGTTCTGATAAGCAAAATAGAACCCTGCCTCCGGGAAAACGCCCAAAATAGCCTTCACAGTATCCAGAAGAATGATAAAGACGCTCGGATCGTAGAACACATCAGCGCCAAAAACGACGTCGAGGCCGCCGGTGCAGTGGGTTGTCAATACGCGTTTTGTGGTCGCCAAATCGGCCCAATTCAATGGCTGAAAGCAAACAGGGAGGGTCCATGCGATCAATGACCAAAAGACCAACCTCAAACCAGGCTCGATCGACTTGATCCGGCTTACAATTGAGCTTGATATTGTCACGTTGTAAGGCTGGAATTCTCTGCCGCTCCGGAGTATCGTCAGGACCGTATTTGTCCGTGATTATGACGGAATTAGCTCCGTTTTGTAAGGCTATGATTGACAGAATGGCAGTGGCTCCGGCGCCGAGTTCAAGGCACTTTTTGTTTTTGACGATTTCGGGGTTTCCGTTGAGATAACTTCCTTCAAAAAAGTCAAACTTAAATCAATTTTAACCTCCAAAAAAAGACGAAAGACATACCCAAGTATTCACTACAAGGCCATACGTGCTTCCAGATACCTTCCATGAAGCTAAAAACTGACAAAAGTCACTCCATCAACGCAATTTTACCAATTTTTAGGTAAAGAATGGCAATTAACCATGTAAAAGCGAGACAGTTTGTTTAATTTTTGGTAAAACTTTATGTAGCACTCTTTTTACAAAACCTCGCATTCGTAAGGCACTGACAACATTAAAAAATAAAAGTGAAGGCAAAACTTTACAATTTAAGGCAATAAATAAAAACTTATATCTGCCACTTTTTCATCTCATTAGCGTATTCCTCATCATTGAAAAACGGCTTATCGATCAACTCAATTACTCGCATTCCGCACAATGGACAGCTGACACCAAGAAGTTTGCCCATTTTCTGCTTAATTAACTTAATTTTAGCCTCTAGGGCAGGGTGTTCTTCGATGGCATGCTGCTTGGACAGCTTGGTATATTCCTTTTTGAGGTAGTCGTATTGGAGCTTTTCGGGCTGAAATTTTCAATTTTAAAGATGGTTTGAAGACAGCTATTGCTTACCTCTGTAAAAAGATTATCCATAGCAGCTTCCAAACAGTCGGTATGAATGTAATGCCAGCAATTGAAGGCGTAAAAGGGTCGGAGGAGAATCGCTTCATCGCAGCGGGGGCATTTGTCGGTTACTTTGATGACACTGAAAAAGCACAGTTAGTCAGATCCACTAGAGTTTGAAAATGGAACATACCGTCCAGATTTCTTCCGATTCTCAATATCCCGCTTCAACGCATCGACAACTGATGAAGCTTCCTTCACTTTCGCTTGCAAAGATTGAATCTTCTCCGATTTCTCCTTCAAAGCAGCGCATAGTGGACCCTGGATGGCTTCAATACTGGTAAATTCGGGAAACGATGGCAACAATGAGTCCACGCTGAGAACATAGTTCGATTCCTTGATCAAGTTGAGCACATCGACAATATCCACCTTGGCTGCGAGCATGTGTCGGGCGATCATGAGCCAAACATGCTTTTTGACCTCATCCAGAGTGGTTCCGCCTTCATAGATGGGGTCGAGCATGGATAAATCTGTGAGGGTTTCATCGCCGATCTTTTTGGCACATTCGATGGCTAGTGGGGTGCTGATTTCGAGAGCTAGCTTAACGGCGCTTTCGTGCATGCCTTCGAGACTGTAAAGGAAAATACAGCATTCTTTCAACTCTGAAATTAATGGTGTATAACGAAAATTGGGAAAGAAAAACATACCTTTTCTCATGCAAAGCCTCAAAGCATTCCCCGGGTCATACGGCACTTGGCTTCTGTCGGTGCCAAAAGTCTTCAAATGGTCCAACAACTTGGCAGGTTTGCATTCAGCGTAGAGAAGAATCAAAAACGCATGAATGGCGGCACTGGTCTGATTGCCACTGCTGACGACATGGGAAAAGTATTGGAAGGCAACTTCGGCAGATTGTGGCTGATCGATGCATTTGTAGAAGGTCGGCAGAAATCGGGTGGGATCCAGGATCTTTGAGTTGTCGCGAAGAGCCTTTAGAAACATTTGAGGCTCGTTTTTCAGCAAATCTGGGGCGAATTTGTAGAAGAAATTTGGTCTGCCGTGTTCTTCGATGGTGTGGATGGCATCCTTGTAGCAAGATTGAAGTATCTGAACCCGAATAAGTGTATCGTAGTCATGCACCAGTCGAGCTAAGTACATATGAGATTCGAAATCCATATGGCTGATAACGAGTCGATATGCTGCGTCGAGATTCGACTTCAGACAAGGGAGAACAACTGGAGCGTCCATGAATGAATGAAGTTCAGCTCGAAGGATGATAGCGTCGTCATCCAGGGTCTCGGAATCGGTTGACGTCGTCTTTTTGTCTTCTCGAAGTTCAGCGAGTTCGCAGAGACGCAATTCCAGGATCCATAGCACCAGTAAAGTGATTCGGACTTCGTTGTCCGGAGATTCAGAATCCAATCTCAAAGTAAGGTAAGCTTTAAGCCCAGCTCGCTTCTTCGGGGTTTGATCCTGCATGTATCGCAAGACAACGGCATCGAATGACTCATCCGCTTCGAAAAACAGATCCGCAGCTTTCAGGTAATTGCCTTGCTCAAATTGATGCTCAGCTTCCCGGCAAACAACAGCTTTGAACGGGGTCTTATCGGACATCAATTTCGTCAACGCTCGAGCTTTAACAAAGTCTCCAGAGTCCAGGAACACTTTCCAAACGTATTGGCCTTCATTGAGAGGCTTGTATTTCCAGATTTTGGAGTCATTGAATGTCCAGACCATCTGCGACGACGGGTCTCGAGACATGGAAATCGGCTTGTCATTTGTTAGGCGTTCTTCGAAGTAGCTACGGTAGTTGTACGCGGAGTAGGCATTGACTCTGTCGCGATACAGGACGAAAATGTGGAATCGGGTCATTTGGACGGCCAGAGGGTAGTTGACAACGCCGTCGCGGAATTCGTGGCTGCAAATTGGCACTTTTTTACTCCAAAAACTTTAAAAAGTAATAAAACTTACGGAATTGACCCAGTTTCTTTGATCAAATCATAATTCTCAACAGAATCAACTTGACTCAAGTCAACAACACCCACGCTAATGCCATCTTCATTGACCCAGGCATACCGGGCGGTTTGTTGGCTCGATTTGGTGTCACTGATGACAAAAGAACTGCTAGAATTGGGGTTTTGGTTAACGTAGCGATGGCGAATGGGCTCTAAAATGTAAAAATTACTGTAAAAACCATAAACAAATACAAAAACTGACCGACACCCGCAAACATTCCATTCAAAATGGCGTTAGCCGGCTCCACAAAAGTACCGAAGAAGGTCCCCGATTGCTGGGTCAAAGCATCTTCCGTGTTCATGGAAGTTTTGAAGATGTGGAGTTGGCCTGGGAGGCAAACAAACGCGATCCATCTGCAATATACACCATTTAAAGACCGTTAAATCAAGAATTCAGACTTACCGATCACTCTCATCGACAGTAACAACCTTCAAAACAATACTGCTAACTGGAAGATTCGTATGCTTGCTGCTATTGATGGAATCGGTGAGCAGTTTGAAATACATGACAGTCCCGGCATTGTTCAATGACGTCTCAAACACGGAACCTGTTGATGTTCCAACCAAAATGAAGCCAGTTTCGGTTTCTTTGTTGTATTGGGGGTTCCAGCCGATGGATGTTATGACGTGGCCCTGAAATTTTATATATAAAACTAAAAAATTCTGACAAAATTTTAAAAAATAGGCTAACCTTCAATTTTTTCAACAAAACAGCCTTCAAAAACTTGGAATTCACGTAATAGCTATCCCCACCAGATGTTGTAACAACACAATGAATGCCTTTCGGACCGACAAAGACAGCAGTGACCGTGTTTTTATCGGCAAGTGGTAGGGGCACGTCTGAAATTGCAAATATGAGTCTTTATCGACGAATATGAAAATTTCATGGCTGAAACTTACCAGTTGTCTTCCCAGTTGGCACCCTCACGTATCGGAGGACCCACTGCTTCTTCTGAGGATTGTGAAGCACGATGAACATGGAATCATTTTGGACTTTGAGGCAGACAATGGTGTCCTTCGGGCTGGAAAAAAAACACCCCTTATTATATATAAAATTGATAAAGCATGTTCCGACTTACGTATATGGGACCTTGACATGTTCGAAAAGTGGATCGGTATATATCCGGGCCATGATTTTGGGCGCCCGAGGCAGTGGTCGAACAAATTGATAGCTCATTTTTGTTTATCTTTGATTAAGGTGGGGGAGAAATATTCTTCCCAATGTTGGTTAAATTTAGGATTTTCTTTAATAGATCGTTAGCTATACTGATCCTGATGGTTAATAGTTGTTAAAGCATTACAGTACAACCCGTAAATAGTGTGAATAAGCCGCTGGAAGTCCAATATTATCCTGCACGCGCGGGGTTTTCGTGCCGAGAGCACTGTGATGACTTATTCGTCGCTTCGACGCAAATTTGTGTGGTTTGTCGAGGGTCATTCGCGCTTTCGTCAAACGTTTTTCACGTCGAAATCTGATCTGCTTTTCAGTCTGAACCATGTCGGAATCCAAGTCGGACAAGAAGGTTGCCAAGGGCGCGTCGGTGGACGAGTTTGACAAGGATGTAAGTCGTTTTTCGAGTTTGCATTGCATTTTTATATATCCGTCTTTCTAGATCATCACCAAAAACCCCAACCTCGAAATCGCCCAGCTCCGTTTCCTCGTCAACAACAGAGAACTCGACCCAGCCGTCAAGAATGAGAAGCTCAAGGTCCTCCAGACGTACATCCTCGACAATGAGATGGGCCCCTTCTACGAGCTCCTCACCGCTGAACTCGGCACTCCCGTCGACAAGGCTCTTCTCGCCGACCTCAAGGCCAAGAACGCCAAACGCATCGCTGAAATCGATGCGGAGATCGCTGATGCCGAGCAGAACCTTGGTGAGAGTGAGGTCCGGCAGGCTTTGCTGAAAAAGTCGGAGTATTTGTGCCAGATCGGTGATAAGGACGCTGCCGTCAGCGCGTTCCGGCACACGTACGAGAAGACCGTCGGCATCGGGTACCGCATTGATTTGGTGTTCAATTTGATTCGATTGGGGCTGTTCTTCCTGGATCACAAGCTGATCAATGCTAACATCAGCAAGGCCAAGGATTTGATGGAACAGGTGGGGTTTTTATATATTTTTCGACGATTTTTAACTTTAAAATGTTTAGGGAGGTGATTGGGATCGCAAGAACCGACTCCGCTCTTATGAGGGTCTCTACAAAATGTCGACTCGCGACTTCAAGGGTGCCGCAGCCCTCTTTTTGGAAGCTGTGCCAACTTTCGGCTCGTATGAGCTCATGTCGTACGAAGATCTGGTCTTCTACACTGTTTTGACCACTGTCTATTGTATGTTTTCATCTTTCCAACCCGTTTTCAGCAATATATTTTCCAATTTCAGCCCTCGACCGCCCCGAACTCCGCGAAAAGGTCATCCGATGCAACGAAGTCCAGGAACAACTCACCGGCGGCGGCGAAAAAGGCGACCTCATCCCGATCCGCCAGTACCTCGACAGCTTCTACAACTGCCACTACGACCAATTCTTCGTCGGTCTCGCCCAACTCGAAGCCCAGCGTCTCAAGTTCGATCGCTACGTCGCCCCGCACTACGGCTTCTACTCCCGCGCCATGCGTCTCAAGGCCTATGAACAGTTCCTGACGCCCTACAAGACCGTCCGTCTCGACATGATGAGCAAGGATTTCGGCGTCTCCAAGGCCTTCATCGACCGCGAATTGCATCGTCTCATCTCGACTGGCCAGCTGAATTGCCGCATCGACGCAGTTCGTGGCGTCATTGAAATGAACCATCCCGACAACAAGAACCATTTGTACAAGACGGTCATGCGCGATGGAGATGTCCTTCTGAACCGTATCCAAAAGTTGGCTCGAGTCGTCAATGCCTAATCTTTCTCTTTCAATTCGGTGTCTAACTGTGGCCTGATCCGTTCATCTTTAAGTTATTTGTATACTGACTTTTAAAATAATGTCTGTAAGGACTGTGTGTAAATGTGGCATAAAGTCCTTAACGTCGAAAGTGGAGAGTTGTTGGGTTGGGGTGGTGAAATGTGTTTTGGCGCTCGCTTTTGCTTACCTTTTCGTTTTTGTGGAGTTTGTTTTTAACGGTTATCGTTTAAGATGTCAGAAGATATCGGCCCTATCATTCCCGAGGCTTTAAAACGCCCGAATCCATCCACTGAAGATGATGCGGAAACCGAGCCGACGTCAAACAAGATTCCGAGATTAGATGTCATATCTGGCCCGTCGCTTCCATCTCCCCCTTCCGACGATGCCGTTCGTAACCAGGAAAACGAAGAAATCTCCGAGGAACCCGTCTTCAGGCAACCTGCACTCCCACCCGTCAAAAGTAAGTCCTTCCATTTATAATTTCAACCATTTCAAGTCCTCCTTTCAGCCCTTAAATTCGAAGAAACCTACCTCCGCGCCCTTCCCCGAGCCACCCAATATGAGAAATCTTTCATGCATCGGGACACTGTCAGTCATGTCTTTGCCACCCAGACTGATTTTATCATTACAGCCTCAATTGATGGTCATTTAAAGTTTTGGAAGAAGATTCATCGAGAGGGGGTCGAATTTGTCAAGCATTTTCGGTGTTATTTGCGTGAGTTATTCACCGTTTTCTTGCAGTTTCTTATCAATTAGTATTTCAGACGCCTTCTCTGACATCACGATCAACCACAATGGCACCCTCATGGCGACCGTCTGCACCGAGGAAAAGACCGTCAAAATATTCGATGTCGTCAATTTCGACATGATCAACATGTTCAAACACCCCTTTGCTCCGAAGATTGCCGCCTGGGTTCACGTTGGTTCCGATCTGGTTCACGCGTTAGCTATTTCGGATGCAGCTTCGTCGAAGATCTTCATCTATGATGGGAAGGGCGAGAATGTGCCGATCCACATGATTGAGAGCTTGCACAGTTTGCCAGTTAAGATTATGGAGGTTCGTTTTTTGTCTTTTTGAACTTATTTTTGAAAACTTAAGTCAATTTTGTTACAGTACAATCCCGCCAAGAACATCACAATCTCCATCGACGAACGCGGCATGCTTGAATACTGGTCCGGAGCCCGAACCAACTACGAATTTCCGAAAAACGTCCCCTGGGAGTTCAAGGGCGACACTGATCTCTATGAATTCGTGAAGGTGAAGACCCCTCCGAAGTCGCTTGCCGTCAGTCCTACTGGAAACTACTTCGCGACCTTCTCGGCTGACCGTAGTTTGAAGATCTTTGACGTCATAACAGGCAAGATTGTGAAGACGCTTGATGAGAGCTTGAATCGATACGTTGATGAAGCTAAATTGAATAAGTATGTTAATCTATTCATTCCATTCTATTCTTAATAATGCTCGTTTTCAGCCGCTTCAACCTCCCAAACGTCGATTGGACCCGTAAAGTCGCCCAGGAAAAGGACATCAACAAAGACTCCACCGCGTTTGATTTCGTTCAAATGTCATTCGATGAATCCGGCAACTTCCTCATCTATCCCTCACCTGTCGGGCTTCGAATTTACAATGTTGTCACGGAGAAAATTGTCCGCGACATTGGTAAGGTCGAATCGACGAGATTCTTGGGTGCGGCTGTCTGTAGGGCGGTGCCGACGACAATGGAGCGTCTGAAAGGTGCTGCAATTACGGCGGAGGTTGCTGCGAGTGATAATCCGGCGTTGCAACGGTCTGAACCTGATCCGATGGTGGTGAGTGGTTTGCATTTTGACTTTTTAGACTTTTTTAAAATTATTTTCGGGTTTCAGATCGCCTTGGCCTATAAGAAGAACCGCTTCTACATCTTCACCAATGCCGAGCCATTCACCCTCGGCGAAGACGCATCTACCGAAGCCGGCGGCAACCGTGACGTCTTCAATGAAAAGCCACGCAAGGAGGACGCTCTGACCACTGTTGATGACGACGAAGATGCCAGGACGATGACCGATGAAGCCACCGTTCACACTAGTTACGGCGACATTCACGTCAAGCTGTTCCCGAAGGAATGCCCCAAGGCCGTCGAAAACTTTATCACCCTGGCCCGACGTGGATACTACAATGGCCATGTTTTCCATCGTGTCATCAAGTCGTTCATCATCCAGACTGGTGATCCAACTGGAAAGGGCACTGGTGGACAGTCGATCTATGGCGCCGACTTTGAAGATGAATTTCATCCGATGCTGCGTCACGATAAGCCGTATCGATTGTCGATGGCGAATGCCGGGCCGAACACGAATGGGTCGCAGTTCTTCATCACAGTGGTCCCGGCCGAGTTTCTTGATGGAAAGAATACGCTGTTTGGAGAGGTAACAGATGGATTCAGCGTTGTTCAGAAGATCAATCAGACGCCGACTTATGAAAAGAGCGGTCGACCGCGGAATGAAATCAGTATTGTTTCGATTACTCTCAAAAACTAATGGCTTCGTTGACGTTTGATTTTGTGTATGTGGTGTAATAAAGTGTGATTAACTTCTTTTTGGGACTTTTATTAAACATAAACTTCACTATTGTCGTCGAACCAATGTACACTTCTCTTCCTTATCGTCGTCGGCGAAGTTGTTGCACTGGCGGTCTCCTGGACACTGGCCATCAGATTCCACGATGTCTGTCGACTTGGCAGAAACACGCTACTCCTTTTTTCGACAGTCCCGCTCAACACGGCTTCAGAGGAACGCCGATTCAAGGCCCGAGGCACCGACCGCAATGTTCGCATCGGTTGGCATGGCTTTGTTTCATCAACAGCGGCCTTCTTGACGGGTCCGGCCAGGAAGGACCTTCCGGCACTGCGCACCTTGACACCCATGATGCTGCACATGAGCTTCTTGAAGTGCCAATACCGGCTGGAGTTGTCGAGGGTCTGGACGTCGAGGGCGAAAAGGACCGGAAACAGGAGGCGCCGGACGCGTTTATCGGCGACGGGGTTCAGATTCGCGAGCAATCGGACGACGACCCTGTCACGCAGGATGCTCAGAAACTGGCGCCGGACATTGAGGCTCGTTGTTTGGAGGCCGTACAGCATGGCAGTGGCATTGGGCAGGATCTGGTTGTAGACAGTGTTCCAGTGGGCCAGGAACAGGTCTACGGTAGCCGGGTCGATGAGACCGTCGAGCTGTTCCGGCGTGCACGTAAAGTCTTTGCAGGCGTTGTTTTCGAGGGTCGATGCGATCACGCCGTTCTACAGTTGCAATATTTAGTTGTCGACAATCACTAAATTACCCACCTTTGAAAACAAGAAATCGGTCAAAATGGCCCTGCCCTTGTCGTCCATGGCTTTGATCGTGGTCGCAACACGCTGCCTCGACTGATAGCCCAGTTCGGCGCCCTGGATCGCCGACAGAATCTCCAACTGACAACTGAAATGGTTAGTTTGATTCAGTTCAGACCTCAATAGACCCACTTCCAATTGACGTCGACGGGCTTGGTGGTCATCGGCGACCCCGATGGCGACGCATTCAGAAACCATATTTCATTCGGCTTTTTCGTCTTTGGTGACACTTTTTGGTAGTCTGCAACGGATTTTCGAATGAAACGGAGAAACCAAAACATAGTCAAATGGAAATTGAAACAAAACTTACTCAGTGTTGCGGGATTGGCAAACATGTGGGGCTATTGTTTCAGGTTGAATTCAAATTGATCAATAGATGAAAAAACAATGACGTCGCGACAATGAAGGGTTTGACGGAAATGCTTCGACGGGGCCAAACAAGACATGGCTGCTTGCTAGTCTTATCACTTTGAATGCGCCGATGCATGGCAGAACAAGCAAAGGTGATAAGTGTTATCAGGAAACGGAGGTGAAGCTATTGTTAGATTGCGAGAAGGGATTAGATATCAGCTGTTCGACATGTTCGTGTTTCGTTGACAATGAAGTGCAACCATAAATCGAATTCTACCCCGATTTTTTTATCATAACTTTTCTTTAGTATGGCATGTTGTGAACATCATTATGTGTCAGATTTGTATCACACGTAACCAATTTTTGCAGACACAGGAAATTTTTTTTCTGTTTTTAGTCCAAGACCGCTTTTTTTATAAGTTTTTATACGGTACTTTAGCTGCTTTTGTAACGGACATTATTGTCATTCAAATGCCGCATATAACCTAGGCTGCTGTTGACTGCCCCGAAATTGTAGTAACTCAATGCGTTTTTCATACGTGCACGCAAGGGTGGCAAAAAAATGGACATTTTTAATAAGGGGTTTTACCCACCGGCAACGGCACAACCTACCTTTATTGAAGTTTCCGTCTTCGAATAAATTTTTCTCGCACGTTCTTAATGATGCAATTTTTTGAGAACTTACTTTCCTTTCGTCAAAGTTGTAGTAAATTGCCGCTTACAATGTTTGTTATTCATTTTCGAGGTTAAATTCACCGACAAAGTTCACACTTTTCGGCAAAGTTGTCCATTTTGGTGAATGTTGGCTTAAAAGGTCTTCACGTTGCTCGGACATTTCATATGCAGTTAGCAGCTGGTTCTCTGCCATTTTGTGAGGTTTAGTAAATTATAATACACATCTCCAAAATCGGTCACGTGTTTGAAACCGAAAATGTATTCCTATAGTTGCCTTGCGAATTTAACTTTTTCGGATATTGATTTTCCAATTGCCGAATACATTGTAAAAGTTTTATTCAACACAATTTTTGTTGTTGAATGTATGCTTCTCCCGTTTGTAATAGCAGTAATAGCGTCACAGTCTGTCAGTGTTTCGCTTCAAAGTCGCGCGCTTCTGTATTGTGAGGCGTTGTTTGGTTTTGGATTATTGGCAGCCTTGTTTATTTATCAACCAAAAATTTTTCTACCGTTTTGGTTAGCAGCGCCGAATGGCTTGTTTGATTTTGGGCCAAATATGATCTACATAATGTACCCTACAATTGTGTATTTTTTCATCGCATTGCTACAAAATCACAGCATGTGGCATTTGTTCCGGTTATTGCAATGTTTTCCGAAAACATATTTCATCTATGATAATTTCTACTGGTGCGGAGTGTTTTACATGATCAGTTTCATTGGTTTTGAGGCTCTTTTTATCGGGCCTTTATTGATTGAACGGCATGACCCAAAATTGGTCTATGAATTGACCATCGAAGAAGTGCCAGTGTTGCAAGAAGTGTGGGACAGATGGCCAAGTACGTCTGGATTTCACCCTAGGATATCTTATGGGTGGCTAAAATTCCTAATTAATGTATCCCTCGGCCTCGGGGCTGCTATGCCGGTGTATTTTGGCGGTATGCACGCGCTATTTGTGTGGAAAATTAAACGAATCAGACAAGCAGGAATGGCTGGAACGTTAAAACAGCACAAAATGTTGAATCAGTACGTTTTGTATTTTAATCAGGTGTTTTTCATCTCTTTCTTTCGACACAAAGAACACGTCATTTCAATGTTTACTTAATTCCTTGATGATTTTTTAATTTAAAAACATCAAATCTCGATATTTACGGGGTGTCGTAGTAGACTTTTGTTGACTTTATAAATCATTGAACGCTTGTTTGTCTTTGTTGTTGACCCTCAAGTGTAGGATGAGCTTCCTGGATCAAGCGATGTCGTCACAAACTAGATATTTTCAGAACGCTCATCGTGAAGACGATTCTATTAACATGCTTGATTATGGTGCCATTTGGAGCGCTTTCAATTTCCTTATTTGTCAGCTATAAATACAGTAGCCTCGTCGCAGTTTTAGCAATTCTTTTCATTGGTATTTACGTACTTTCTAATCTGATCATTGTCCTTATTTACGTCCGACCGTATAGGACCTTCGTCGAAAAATGTTTTAATTCATTAAGGCGTATGGCCGTGAACTGTCTCCGACGAATGGCTGATCACTGCTGATCAACTTTGTAAAACGCATGACACACATGTTGAAGCATTCTGCATGCACTCCAGAAGCTCATGGAAACAAGCAAGAAGCCGGTTTGAAGCGTCAGACGGGTCGGAGTTCAGCGCCATGACACAGCCCAAACCACACTGTTAATAGCGCGCGCCGAAATGACTCACGCAAGAAAACTGTCGATTTGTTTGCATACTTCTTTGGTTGAAAACTTTGATTTCGGAAGGAGGAGAATAGCGAAAAAGTAGCAAAACCACGAGGAACGACTTGGGGATTGCTTTTTTTTCGAATTGACTGTCTAATGTGAGACATAGTGCAACTAACTGTACAAAGCACTTTTCCGAACGATTGTTATTGCAAGTTTAAAAATGTTCATCATTTCCGGACCTAAATGGCTTGCTATTATTTCTACTTTGGTATTATGCGGTACTGTAAGTCCATTTTCGACGTCACAAGTGTTTCAATCGGTTTTGGGTGTTTTTAAAAGTTAGTTTGTTTTCGACTTTTTTAAAGTTGGCAAATATAGCAGTTTCCAGATACTCGATTTCACGATACACAAGTGATGTCAGCCCTTTGTATCACACAATATCGGTATTTACAACGGAATAATGGATTAAACACACGTGAACCTGAGTATTTTCAAGATTGCCCTTATGGCGATTGGATTGATGGCTTCTTTGATAAATTGTACACGGAAGGCATTGTGGCAGCATTTCGGCTGTATGTTAGCTATCCTGATATCGAAGCTGCTTTGAAATCAAATCCGAGCATCCATTTTGACGCGGAATCGTTCATTCCTGGAAGTAATTACAATCTGATCCAATCGAGGACGGCGCTGTTCCAATCGATGAAAAGCACGGCAGTTATTGAAAACAGAATTAACGATATAAGAAAGCAGCTTGGACAATCTCTTCATACGCTTCAAGACTTTTATTCACACACCAATTGGGTCGAATTGGGCCACACTGACATCAACAGTCGAGTCGGTGAAGACGCGTCACTCGGAATTTCGCTGAATTCTCGAAATCAACCAGCTTGTAAGCCGTGTGATACAAACCTGATGACAACGGCGGAAAAGGTTGAAATAACAACCGCGCAGAATGATTTCATCGTTGATTCAGCGTTGAAACTTCTTGGATTCAGCTATGATGCCGTTCAAGTATGCCATGATAACCTAATTACCAATGAATTGACGACAGGATATTACAGTAGTGAAGCTGTCGTCGCGCCGAAACCCGCTGGCAAGTGTAGTCATGGCGGTGGAACTGATTTGACAGATACACATGCCCCGGCTGGTGGCATCAACAAAGATTCTGAAACAGTTTTATTCTCACCGCATTACTATTTGCATCAACAAGCAGCAAAGTTGGCAACGAAAGCTACGATTCGGTTTTTGGATGATCTTCGAGTTGCCCTGAATGACGAAGAAACCTTCGGGAAGATCATCGGTCTTACTAAAGTCAACGCCTATGCTTTTGTAATCGACATCAGTGCCAGCATGACAAATTCCTACAATGCCATCAAAGCCTATGTCAAAGATGTGACTGAATTAGCCCCTTCTGGGTCACTTTTCTATGTTACTTGGTTCAGTGATCCTAATGTTGGTCCCGTGCGGAAATTCAATTCCTCACAATACGTCAATGAATACATGATGGCCCTGGTCCCCCAAGCCGGTGGTGATGGTCCTGAACAGGCCTATGAAGCTATTTTGAAAACTGCCAATGCGGTGCCTCCCGACACGAAAATCGATGTTTTTACAAATGCCGAAAGTAAAGGCGGCTCTCTGCAACAATCTATTCAAAATATCGCTACTACGAAAAAATTAAGCATTAATTTCATCCTGGAATCGACGGTGAAGCAAGCTCCAAGCTATAGAACAGTCTCAACACGCCGGAAGAGAGATGCTTCTGGGGTTACTGTAGCTGGGTTCGACATGTATAAGCGGATGGCGAAGGCAACTAATGGACTTTATGTGTTGCCAGAGGGTATTGGCAACTACACAAGACTAGCTGACGTGATCGGAATCGGCGGATCCTACGAAACTGTCATTTACGAAGAAGACATCCAAGTCCCTTGTGGCAATACTGTCAGTAATTGGACCATTCCTATCGATGACACTATTTCTATTGTTGAAGTTGCTATGATCACAGATGCCGAGACTTCTGGTGGCTTATTAAAACTCGATATTGTGTTTACTAATGGCAAAGGAAATCGGCTTTCAACCTTCACAGAATCCGCATTCTTATCGACGGCCGATTCACGGCTCTATCACTTCAAAACAAACCAGAAACCAGGAACTTATGTGATGCACGTTATCCAGAGGGAGTGCCCATCGATTCCATTCACATTGAATGTCCGAGCTCAAAGCTCTTTGACCCCATCTGTACAGCTTTACACATCGGCCAAGGGCGCGCTGGTCACTGGAGCACCTTTAACTGGCGAAAGTTATTCCATTGTTGTTGATTGTGCGTCTTGTGGAAACATCACAAATATTGGAATCTCGGAATGCGGTCAAAATGATCCCATTGTTAGAGATCCTGTGATCAAGATCGAAAACAAACCAATTTGGAGAATTCAAAATGTGGTCATGCCAGAATCTGACCTAGTAAGCACCTTAAAACTTACGAATCTTATGTTAAAGTCACTTTTCAGCTCTGTATAAGCTATGCTGGCACAACGGCTCTCGGATCACCATTCAAAAGGGTGCATCGCGAAAAGATATCCCCCACAAATTTCGAAGTTTCCGTCAAAATTTACTCGAATGACTACCCCGGCGACGCTAAAGTTTACAGAAACTCGACCGGTTTCATCGATTACAGCATTATTAATCATGGCACGCCGGATAATTTTGAAGTTTTTGTCAAAAGTCGGCGGCTGGGGGACATCCCTGTAAAAATGCCAATGGTTTTCCTACAGACTAATCAGAGTTTTTATGGGACAACGGAGTTTACGAGGTCTATGGATTCTGATGAAAGCAGTTTTGACACTGTTGATGTAAGTTTTTGGCAGATTTGACTTATTTAAACGATGTTTTCTAGGTAAACGTCGCCAGAATGGAACCCCCATTGACAGCTGTCTCCAGAAGCGCGGATTACATGATCGTCAAGCCCGTTGTCAATGTTCAACCGCCGTTTTGCAATGTTACATTGAACACTTTTCATGAAAGCTGTACTCGACAGCGTGGCTTGCCGAATCCGACTTACAATGTTGAAGTTGCTTATGGTGGATCTGAAATAACGTTTCGTAGCCCTAGTGGTCAATGGCAATGGGGCCCGGCTTCAGCAAATGGAATCCTGTCCTGTAATGACCCCATTGAAGTCTACGTTGTCGATGAAAGGGGCCTTGTTGGTCGTTGCACGTCCAATCTACAGTCATCTGCGTCGATAAACTTCAGTATGGTGACAATAATGGTACTATTTGTCCTCCGGGTACTTTTGTAGACACATAAATTATCAGATATTATACTTATCGATATTCGATTACTTATCCTTTTCACTTTAAGAGATTCACAATAAAAATCAGGTTCATTCACAACAAAGTTCTCAAAAAATCTTAAAAATTCATCCAAATTAAGATTAAACAGCAGAAAGCATGATTTCCAGATCGGCAGCATTCTCCTTCACAACATCGGACAGCGTCTGGAGGTCGCCGTTTCGACGGGTCAAATAGCGCTTGAGATTCGTCATTTCTTCGTTGGTCAGCATGAACTGATCCTTCAACTCTTCCTTCCGTGCTTCCAAAGCGCCTCGGTTGGCGTTGAGATGATTTCGGGTCTTTTCCAGGCGGTCTTGAAGCTTGTTGGGGCCGTTCAGGCAAGTGGAAACTGTTTGGAGCCGGTTTTGAAGGGTTTCTTCTTCGACGGTGACGGACGCGTTCGAAAGGCGGTTCATGTGGCTGGCGGCGATGATGCGGAGGATTCTGGAAAGGGTAGACTTTATGTAAGGTACAGAAAATAAGTAAAAAACAAACCGATGTCTCAATCGCTCAGCATCCTCTCGCTGAATCCGACGCAAACTGTCGACCTGTTGGACCTTCTGCAGGATATCCTTGAACCGACCCAACAATTCGGTCAATGTCTTCCGCTGGCTTTCGGCTTCAGTTAGAGCGCGTTGACGACGGGCAGCGAGATCCTTGAAACCATAAATCGGGTACGGTAGAAGCGCATCAGGTTCGGGGTTGTTCAGAATGGCATGTTTCCACTCATTGTCGTTAAAACCTCGCGGCGGGAAGCTCAAATAACGACGGATATCGTCATTGTCCATGGCAATGTGGGGGACGAGACGCTCAACTTTCAGCTGCTGTTGAAGGGCGGCGCGTTTGTCTTTCTGATCGAAATAGGAAAAAAGCTGCTTCGCGTTAATACGACCAAATTCGCGCTTCGAAACGTAGACATCGACTTCACAGGAGGCTTCCGTGACTGGACGAACATCGACAAAGTGGGCATGAATGGACGGATCACTGCCAAAGATGGTGTACAATGTGTCGAGGAGCTTTTGACGCTGGGCCGACGTCTTGAATTCAGATTCTGGTTGGGCGAGAAGCAAACCGACGACACCATCACTGTCTTTGTAGTGGGAGAGGGTGCAGTAGCCGATGCCACGGAACTGGAAGAAGATGTTTTCATGGTCAAAGGGGACGGGAGGCTTGTTGTTTTCGTAGATGCCGGCACCGACGCCGACGGCAGCGAGGAGTTGATTGAGATGGGCAATGGAGGCATCGCGATCGTCACCGTAGAGCTTGGGCCCGGAGACGGCGGCGGTCATGGCTGTGGCTTGCTGAAAGGGGAGATTTATATATAAAAAGTCATTTTAAAAGAGAGAAACATACGCCAATGATAGTCTGAAGCGAGCGGACATCCTCCGACGGCTGTCCAGCGGCGGCAACATTCGTCGTAGTAGCCGCAGTGGATCCAAACAAGCTCCCAGTAGTAGTGCCACCACCGATAGTCGGCTTCGCTCCAAACAAGCTGCTGCCCGTATTAGCCGCGGAAACGACCGGTGGAGCGACATTGGCGAACAACGAAGTGCTCGTCTGCGAAGGGCCCATCGACCCGAACAATGGCTTCGGCGTCGCGGTTGCCGTCCCCGTCGCGGTGCTCCCGAACAGTCCAGTACCCGCAGGCTTTGCTCCGAAGCTGAATCCGCCTCCAGCGGCCGCCGTCGACGTCGCAGGGGCCGTAGTCGAGCCGAAAAGACTTCCCCCACTGGCGGTGGACGTCGCCGGCTTCGCGCCGAAAAGCGAGCTTCCAGTGTTCGCTGTCGGTGTCGATGAAGATCCAAACAGGGTGTTGGTGGAAGCAGGTTTAGATGACCCGAACATGATGAATCTAGAAGGTGGATTTGGTCAGTAAAGATGAGGAAATGCGTCGAAAAGGCGAAGGCAACGCGAGGAAAAAGAAGCGCGCGAAAGGAAAACCTCCATTGGCATTGTGTCCACTCCGCCAATACTTTTCTTTCGAAAGTGTTTTCCTCACTTTTTGTTGAATTTGCTTCCGTGGATTCCGCCGAATTTCACCCCTCCAAGTACTTCCAAATCCCCTCTTCCATTATGTCAAAGTCGAAACAGACCCTACTCCCCAATGGGCCGCCGAGGAAATTACCAGATACACCATATATTGATGTAAGTTTTGCATTTTTTGGTTTCAGTTTGCAAAGTTTCTAATTCCAGGTTATCCCTCTCGGTGCCGGTCAAGATGTCGGCCGTTCATGCATTCTGATCAACATTAACAAGCACGTTATCATGCTGGACTGTGGTATGCACATGGGGTACTCTGATGATCGTCGATTTCCGGATTTTAAGTGAGTTTTTGGCATTTTTATATATATTTTTTTAACTTTGATAGTTAAAGCCACCTTTTTTAAACGTATTTGCCATTTTTGAGTCTTGTGAATACCAAAATTTCGTTTTTTAGTCAAATCAACATTGGATCCAATCTCACAAGACACATTGACTGTGTTATCATTAGCCATTTCCATCTCGATCACTGTGGATCTCTGCCGTTTTTTACGGAAATGATTGGCTATGATGGTCCGGTTTACATGACATATCCGACAAAGTCGATTGCACCTGTTTTGTTGGTATGGTTTTGTCATTTTACATCTTTTTTTTCAATACTTCATTGTTTCAGGAAGATTACCGCAAGATCCAAGTCGAATACAAAGGCGACTCTAACTTCTTCACCACGGCCATGATCAAGGCCTGCATGCGTAAGTGCATCCCCGTCGACTTGGAGCAGGTCGTCGATGTCTTGCCCGATCTCAAAATCCAGCCATTCTATGCCGGCCATGTCCTCGGGGCTGCCATGTTCCTCATTACCTCGGGCGGTCATTCCGTCCTCTACACCGGCGACTACAACATGACCCCGGATCGGCATCTTGGAGCGGCACATGTTTCGCCTGGTTTGAAACCGGATCTACTCATTTCGGAATCCACCTATGCCAGCACGATTCGCGACTGTAAACGGGCACGAGAGCGAGATTTCCTGAAAAAGGTCCATGAAGCTGTCAAAAACGGCGGAAAAGTCTTGATTCCGGTGTTTGCCCTGGGGCGAGCTCAAGAACTCTGCATCTTGCTCGAATCGTATTGGGATCGGCTCAAGTTAGACATTCCGATCTTTATTTCCGCTGGGTTGGCTGAAAAGGCTAACCAATACTATCGGCTTTTCATCAATTGGACCAATGAGAACATCAAAAACACCTTTTCGGAGCGGAACATGTTTGATTTCAAACACATTCGACCATTTGATAACAAAACGGCAGAATCGCCGGGGCCAATGGTCCTGTTCTCAACGCCGGGTATGCTTCACGGCGGCCAGTCGCTTCAAGTGTTCAAAAAGTGGTGTGAAGACGAGAAAAACATGATCATTATGCCGGGTTACTGTGTTGCGGGTACGGTCGGTTCGAGGGTTGTTGCAGGGGAGAAGCGGATTCAGATTGATGATCGGACGGTTAGTTTTTTGCTTTTTTCGGTAGAAATTTAGTTAAAAGTCTAAAATTTTAGTACGATATCAAGCTCCAAGTCCAATACATGTCCTTCTCCGCTCACGCCGACGCCAAAGGTATTACTCAGCTCATCCGCCAAGTCGAACCCCGTAATGTCATGTTTGTCCACGGCGAAAACGCGAAAATGGAGTTCCTGAAAGCTCGCGTTGAGAAAGAGTTCCACATCAATGTCTACAAGCCTGCCAATGGCGAAAGGGTCACGATTCTCGTCCCGGAGTTGAACACATTCACAGTGCCGAGGGCTATGTATCAGCAAGCGCTGGCGACGGATAGCCATCCACATAAGCGAGTTGTGCCGTTTGAGGCAGCTATTAAAGAAAATGTAAGTCTTTTTTTACTTCTTTTCTAAAAGAATATGTTTTTTTTTTCAGAAAGACAACAAAACCGTTGAGCTAGTTCCCGTCAACGGTGTCATTGAAGACGAATACCTCTACAACGTCACCTACAGCGAATATGTCAAAGTTGAATCCGTCGATTGGGCCCATTTCAGCAAGAAGCTTCGACCCATCGATCCCGACCACCAAATCAAGGATGACGGACTCGACCTCTTCTGCAGTTCGATTTTGCTTACCCATGGCGAGGAAGACGACCATCTCGAAGTCATTTTCGACATTTCTCGGACAGCGACTCTTGACCGTATCTACAGGGCTATCGGCGCTGTGAAATGTGCTTAGCTTGAGGCTTATCCCTGTGAGTTAGATCTCGATTTCAATAATAATAATATTAAAATACAAAAACCGTAATTTTATTTCCGTATTTTTGTCAAGATTTATAAATTTGTACAAAAAACAGAATTTTAAACCTGGATTGGACAGAATCAACAAAGTTATTGATAAATAGAAAGTTGTATACGGTAAACGGGATTCTATTGAACGAACTCGGGAAAGCAACGGTATCGGATTGTTTCAATTTTAGTTTTAAACAACAATGCACAAGTCAACGGATGAAGATGAAAGGACGACAGTGGCACGCGTATGTACAGGCAAACATCGCCATGCTTGGATGATTTCAACTGACAGTGGAATTAGATGAATTAAAACAATCGAAAGAACGGGAGTAAACAGAGTGCACACATTGCCCGGGCTGGGGATTTGCGAGTTGAACGAACTTACAATTAAATTAAAATATAAATAATGATGAAAAGAAAATCGAATCTCGGGGTCTGTGAGGCAACGGATTTGCGATCAGAGATAATTTAGTAATTAAATCAGGCTGAATTGCCCGGAGAATTGGAAATGCACAGCTTGCCGGAAGCCTTTTTTGTAAAAAATATAAAGCCTGTGTGCACAACGGTGAAAGGGGTACTGTAGGCCTTGTATTTTTGGATGAAAAACGGTTGGTTTGAATCACCAGAAAGTGGAAAGGATAACAGGGTAGTCTTACACCGACTTTTGAAAGGTTTTGTAGCTTTAGATTAAAAGTGGGACCCAGGAAGGGAAAGTTTTTGAGGTTTTGAAAGACGGGTGTCCATCAGAATTCAAGAAAAGATAGATGGAAACACAAAACTCGAGTATTGTGAAGAGACTGCGTCGGAGGCAGTTGACCAGATTTGAAAGAGAACATGGGGGCTGATTCATGCCATGCGCGGGCTCTAGGCATCGATGAGCGGGTTCTGCGGCGGCAAGATGACGGGCATGTACACGTTGGAGCCTTGGCCATGGTAGCAGTGATGACGCGATGAAGTGTGCTTGGAATGAGTCGGCGGGAACCAGTGACGAATGCAGTATTCGATGAGATAGGCGAGCGCAATATAGGCCAGTGTCAGAATGGCCAGGATGAAGAGATACTTGAGGACGACGATGGGCAGGATCGAGCGAAGGACGAGATCGGCACAATTGGGCAGGCCTTCACGGTCATGGATGCTACAGACGAGGGTGTTCATGAGGCGATTCGCGGAGGTGAGTTGATGCGCGGTTTGGAGGGCGCCACGGAGGCCGTTGCGGACCATCTCAGCGACGACGATGCGGCTTCCGAGCATGGCAGGCAGGAAGGCGAAGCTCACGATGTCGACGATCTTGATGAGGTTGACGTGGAGCCGACGGACTGGGGTCACCGGGAGCAGGAAGAGGAAGAAGCAGGTCGTGGATAGAGACACACACATGGCGCCGACCGTCATCCAGATATTGTGCTTGTAGTCCTGGAGCAGAGCGACTTGTCGGCTGATAGCCCGAGTATCGAGGCCGTGGGGCGTCTGCAGGGTGGAGGGGTACTTGGCAACGACCTTCTCAGCATAGCTGTCAATGGCGACAAATGCGTCCAGGAAGGGTTGCATGTAGACCAGATGGACGACGGCGATGATGAAGAGAGCTACGATTTTCATGATGTGCGCGTAGAAGGTCTAAATCGAAATTTTTGTAAAATTTTAGAACTCTTCGAGTACGAATGCATTTTTGCCTATTCGCACTATAAATGTCTTCCAACGCGTTCAATGCATTGACACAAAGTCTGAACGCATTTTTTCCGTTCATTGAAAAATGTGTGCAAATGACACATTTTCGTTAACTAATTCAAAGATATAAAATGCCAACCTGATTCGCGAAAAAGCTCCTCCAAGCATGTGGCGCGACTCCGCAACAACCCGTATCGTCATCGTCCTCATGGCGGAGTCGGTTGGCCTCCAGGCGGTCCTGGATCGTGTGAATCTTGTTTTGGATTGCGATAAGTTTCTCGCCCGTATTCATCAGCATATTTGAAGGTTGACTTTGGATTTGATTGCAGCAAGGGGTGGGGGGATGGGGGATTGGGATGAAAGATCGATGGTTACCAAGGTGCTGAAAGGGTACTGTGGTTGTAATCGAAAAAAGGAAAACACGCAAAGTGAAAGGAGCTCGCAGATCGCGTTCAAAAGTCAAATTGAAATTTCGAACAAAATCGTCTAATGGGCAGGGCAGGGCAGATCCGAGTGACCCTGGCAGCCCGGCTGGCAGCAACGTCCGACGCCTACAAACAGCCGACCGAATGCTGCACGCTACGTTCGTTTTTTGGCTGTTCGCTTGGTATCTCTCTGGCTCGAGAGGAAGGAAGGGGAGCGAAAAAGAGCCTGCGAGTGCGCTGCTGACCGGCACCGACTGTCGCCAGCCAGCCCGCTGGCTGCACTTCGCTGGGTCGCTCGACCACACTGCGAAATTGTGAAAAATGTGCACGCGCAGTAAACTGGCAGACGACGTTTTGACCGCGACGAGAGAGTACTATTATTTGAGAGAGACCCATCATAGACAGCCTTCTTTTGAAGAAAAACAATCTTTTCCGCAACTGCCGTCAGCAAAGCTTGCACTTTTCCGCCTTTGCCAACCGTCCGCCTGAACACTTCACAGTTTTCTTATCACACCTTCCCGCGAAAACAGACACAACACTTTTTCGACAATACCGCGTCAGCCAGACTGCCAATGAAGGTCAACCTACCTACCCAGGATAGCTTATCGCTTCCTTCCTTCCATCCATCCACAAATCGCCATGTCAGCTCTTCCTTGGCCAAGTCCCCGTGGCTCTCGAGACTTGCTCCGCCTGCCTTTTTCCTGTGGTGCGACCCCGTGTCAGTGAAAATGTGAAACGCTCCCCCATTTTTTAGGACAGCGAAAAAAAGTGAGCGAATTTCGTTTTTGCGTCCGTTTCCGCGCTGCTCTCGGCTCGGACGCTTGGATGGATTTTTATATTCCATTCAACGAGCCATTCGACCGAGACCAATGTTTGGCCATTTTGTTTTTCTTTCACTCTCGACGACAAGATCACTCATATTTTTTTGGCCCGTAAACCGTAAATCATTTTTCTCTTGGCTTGTTTACAACCGTTTTTGAAAACTTATATGGACGTAAAGCGGTATAAAAGGATTGGTTTAAGGGGTTCCGGAAATGGGATGTGCTTTGGAAACTTTCAAAAACATCGGAATTTTGTGGATGTGGAATCGCGGGGGCGGCCTTGGTGAACACTGTTCGTTCCGCAATATTAACCTTTGCGCACACTGTTAAAACGTTGTTTTAGGGTCGTGACCGCGTAAAAATCGAATGCGAATGCGAAGACGATGGCGACTATGACAGTCGGGAGATGGGTGGATGCCTTCAGGGCATTTGGGTTTGGGTGTTAATATATATCGTTAAAAACGGTGAAAACAGCGGATCGACAGGCAATGTGATAGAATAAACTGAAAACAGAACCTCAAGACAAGCTCATGCGAAGGTCTATTTATTTCTAGCTGCAGCTGCCTACCAACGAAGACCTGATAGTCATGTGCAAAATGGCCAAAACATGCACTCATGTTAGGGCCCAGATTGAAAAACAACCTTGTTTTTTCGAGTTGAAAGAAGCTAAAGGCGGGCTAATCTGTGGTTCCTGGTTGCTAGTGCGAAATCCGAGCGATAAATACCGCATTCAACATTCAATGGTGCCGGAACGTATTCAAAAATTCTGCAAATGCCACGTTCGCTCTACTTTTTAGTAAACAGACAGTTGAAATTTGAGTGTTTCGAGTCTCTAAGTCTGTGAAACACTGTCTGACACGGCAAACAAGTTCAAAAACTCTAAATAGACACCATGCCGGTATACGGTGGCATTATTTCGCGCCAGGACAGGAAAAAAGTCAAATAAACCAAACCCCTTCCGACAAATTGTTGATTTGTTTCCATGTTGCAATGAACGGTGGAGGTGGAAGAAACAAACGACCCCGTCACCTATGCAAAAAGGTAACCTGTTCTTTACGACATGAAGGGCAATCGAAGGTTGTCCCCGTCGGCAGTGAAATTCGTTTCGTTTCTCCTTGCTTTCAATCGAAATGACCCCATTTGGAGGATGCGCGGACACGACCCTGCGGCTGTGGCGCAAAAAATGCCATGAGGGAGGATGGAAAGACGGAAGAGCTGCGCCGTTGGGTGTTTGCGGGGCACGCAGATCGAGGTCAGGGCCGATCGAAGCAATGCGGCTGGGTACTTTTGTGTTGGACTTTTTGAACTGGAGTAAAAGTGAAATTGGGTGGAAAGTGGGTAAGAAGGTACTGGAAGAGTGACAAATTGATATGGTTGGTGGGGTTTTAGATTTTAATAAAATGGCTAAATTTTGTGTGGTTTGAAAAATTTGAGAATGAAAATATTTGCAGGAAATTGTCCCACTGAAAATTTTTTGTTAAATTCAAAACAAACTAGTTTTACAAATTATGTTTTTAGTCTTTTCGAACATTTAAAATAAAAAAACAACCAAAATTGCAACACAAAACACCCAAAACCCTCCTCTCCTCAAGCGGGCAATCAACTAACTTCCAGAGTCCCCCTCGTCCGACTGACCGATGCCCTTTTGCCTCGGGCTGGTCCGTGTCAGAGCTGCCGCTGGCACTACATGCTCCGCCCCTCCGTGAAAAGAGGCACCTCCACACGAAAAAAGCGCTCTCCGAAAAAAGTGGACGTGGCTGCGGTCCAGCATGCGTGTGCAGCAGCAGTGCCAGTCGGTGGTGGGTCCTGGCCCTCCCCCCATCCATCCCCGTTGAGCCGATACAGGACAACGTTCGCTTCGATGGTTGTTGTCTTCTCCTCTTCCGTATGTATTCTGAGAGCCCCCTGGCTGCAGTGTAGCATGCTTTCGACAAAACGGTCCGTCGAAACAGTGTTCCATGGCGCGAAACACGTTGACGAAGCAAGTGGGTGCAATCCTGGAAAGCAAAACGCGCTGACGAAGCAACTTGGCAAGCAGTACGGGGAAGGCAGCGGTGATAGGGCTTGATTGTTTTGGTTAACAGAAGGGTTGCTTTTGTAACGCGGGAAAACAGTACTAAATTAATTGGCTTTTTGTTTGAAAAACAATGATGAGATGAAAAAGAAACACGGAGTTAGTTGGAAAAAGAGAAGACAACAAAGTTTTCAATCCGTTTTATGCAGTTTACAAAGAACTTAACTTATAACATTAAATTACTGTAAATTTAATAAAAAAATTCTAGAAAAAATTTGAGTACGAACGGTTTTTTGTTCATTTGCACTTCAGATATTATCGAACGTGCTCATTACATTTGCACAAAGTTGCAACCCTTTTTTTCTGTTCATTAAAAAACGTGTGCAAATGGCGCACTTTCTACACAAAAAAATAAGCGCTATTTTTGGCAAAAAACGCATCGAACTTTACTAAAAAAGGTTCTAATATTTAAAAACTGAGTAAACTTCACTTTACAAACGCTAAAAGTTGTGCACTTTCATTGCCCTTTTCCAACTTCTTGACACCTTTTTGACCCCCATGACCCAAAACTGCACCAATACTACCACCAAACCCAAACTCCACATTGCCCAAACCATGTCCAGACATTTTTTACACTTTTACAGTTTGACAACTTCAACCTTGGAAAAACGACTCGTCTAAAAAGTCGTAAACATAGAATTTCGGCCATTATTTGTTCGTCCAAAAACCGAGCCCGTTTAACACTTTAGTTGTAACTTTTTACTCGTCTTTTGTTGCTATAAACATCAAACCTCTGTTATTTTTGCACTTTTAGACGGGTTGCTCGATCTTGTACCTGTCTGTCTGGTTCGAAGGCCATTGTTCTCGCGAGTCTCCTGCGAAACGTCAAAGTCAAAGTCAATTGTATGCATGCATTGGCGGTGGCACCGGTGTCGTCGGATTCAGGCAAACAGCGTCACTTTGTAGAGTTGGTTTAAATTGAAAGAAAGTGAGTAAAAGTGAAAAAAATTTGTATGTAGTAAGGAGTGATTCAATGCGATTTCGTTTTGATGCGGTTGTGCGGGTGGACGAAATTGAAGGCAATTGAGTCACTCTCAGGAGGACAAGCGGCGATCCGTCGTGTCGGTCGGAGGCTGGGTACGATGGCGATGTCAACTTGGACGAAATTTGGGATTTTGAGGAAAGGGGAGGAGAGTGGATTTGAGTAATGTCCGAGAGGTTGGGTGAAGTGACCGGAGGTGAAAGCGGTGTTGATTTGGAAGGTCAAGTGGAAAAGAAGTTCAATGAAATCAACTTTTGTATGGATTTTAATCAATCATTACAAAAAGATGTCTTTTAATTGAAAAGTAAAATATGTCAAATTTGTTGCACGAACACAGATATGTCATTCGCACACATTGTTACGCTGAACATGTTTAGCGCTATTTGCACACTTGCTTGTATCGTGCTTCAGAGTTCGGCCCAGTGTGCAAATGGTCTTCAGTATGTTCAGAGTAAGTTTTTTTCTTTTTCATTCAAATTCACAAAAATGTATGTTTCGTCTGTTTAAACACATTGAAACTACAGTATCCCTCCTATCAAAAACATGTCAACAACATTCCCCGACAAGCTAAGCCGTTTCTATCCAACAAATGAACCCCTATTTCGACATCCATTGTTTGTGCAATCTGAATCAACTGTTTCCCCACTCTGGCTGACTCATAAATTTCCAGCTTACATCACCAATGACCCCCCATTTGAAAACGCATTTTAAAAGCCTTGTCACAACCAAAGGTCGTCCGCTTGCCCCACGTTCGTTCGAGTGGTGGAGTGGACATTTGCCGGATTTCGGCCGAACTGACGTAAGCCTCCGGCTTGCATACTGATGATGATGCTTCTGCAGTACGTGTGCATGGGGCCTGTGTGTTAAGGAAGGCAAGCAGAGCGAACAGAAAAAAACAGGCTGAGAGACACAAAAAGCAAGTCCTGCACAACCGGCGGCGACTGGCACCGCGACGAGGCGAGATAAGAGGGCACACGTACCCTCTGGGCAACGAAGTCTGAGGCGACACGAGAAGCTCTACAAGGCTTCTACTTCCATGTATGTTGCCATGTCTGGGCTTTAGGGAGTGATGGGGGAGAGGGGTTTGGCAACAATGGGAAGGTTGCTGGTTTCATTACGGTGGATGGGGATGGATTCTGACATAGTAGCCAATTTGAACAAACTTCTTATCAGTCAACCTTACTAATCCCTCAATTATGACAGCCACATCCAATCAAGTGTCAATAACTTTTGATTGAAAGCTCAAAAAGCCTATCTATTCAAAATTCCATCCAATTTTTTGCACCAATTAAGTTTCATTGCGTTCAAAATGTCGGGAGCCTCTGCTAAATTGCAACTAATCGTGCACCAGGCCGAATCGAGGCGAAGGTCATTCCGATTTCGCGCGCAACGATGGCAGGATTAACCCGATGCATCATGAACTAAATTGGCGTGCCTTTTTTGCACTGTCACTCTCTGTAGATTCACTTTTTTCCGACTCGAAATGGCCGGTGGCGATGCACGGTACGGACAATCGTGTTTTTACAGGTGCCAGTCGACGACCTCCGGAGTGTCAGCTTGACGTCGGAACCGGGGGATATGGGTCGTTAAACTTGGTGTTGGTTGAAAAAAGGGGAGAATTTCAAAGTGTCGGAACATGCAATTTGGAAAAGTAAACAGAGACAGACAAAAAGTTGCATTTTACATCCGTTCGAAGGTTACTGTAGAGTTCAGGGATGTGCCATTTCACAAAATTACCCGGATTCGCCTCGACCTTTCAGACTTCAGACCTGTCTGTCAACATCATAAAACAAAAAAACGACCTTGTCTAACCACTTTGACCTAACTATGAACGCCGTCAGCCGTTTTTTTCAACGCAGAAAGTAACCTTTTAGGCAACTTTTTATACATGTTCCATGACATCGGTCATGGTCATGCTGTTTTTTATCCATTACCCGTCATTTTCACTCCAATCTTGGCAACATTAACTACTGACAGCTGCACTGTCAGCGAACAGCGAAAAAAACGGACAAATGATGGATAGGTTTACTGTTTGTTGTCCCCATTGTTGCAAAAATAGTACCCTTGGCATACTGTAGCGCCCTTTTGTGGATACAAAACCACTTTTGCTTCCCACGGTGCCACTGGGCACGCATAACTATAAAGTTATATATACAATTGTATGCTTTTTGTATGCATAAACGTAATTGGCGCCAAACAAATTGCGGTATTGTGGGAAGTGCGAACGTAACATACAAAATGACATGCAGCTTGGCGCCACTTTTTTGCAGCTTCATTGTGGTAGTTTTTCTGAAAGGTTAGGCAAAAACTGTAGAAAAAAAGGCAATGCGCGCTTGTTTTTTTTGGGATGCTTGTGCATTTTTGTGACATAAGATGGATTTTGTTGGCGGCAACGGATGTAACATATGAGTGTAGCTGGCAGGAAAAGGGCATTTACCGCAAATGGCGCCAAAAAACTGCTGAAGGAGAGTGAAAAAATGGTTGTGACAAGAAGATGGGGGTAGCTGGAGGAGCGTAGAAAGTTAATGAAAGGCTTAGGAGGTAGGGACTTGCACGAATTTTAAGGATGTTTGCAAATCAATGACAGCCAAAATTTTTGAAATAAAATCTTTAATTTTAAAATAAGAACAAAAAAATAAAAAAAATATAAACCCCAACCCAATAACGCACACTGTAACGATGTTTGAGTCTTTCTACCACGAAAACACTTCAGATACCCCCTTCTGTCGGATCATGTCGCTGGGTAGTTTTCCCAGTCACAGAAAGTAACTCATGTATCGGCACGCTTACGGAAGGCTCTATTGAAACGGATAGGTGGCCCTCTTAAAGGGTCATTCCCAGGGCCATCGAAGCTCCGCGAGTTCGCAGAGATACGCTCACATGAGCTTCCTTTGAAAGGGGCGCGGTGCTTGCCTTTCGCGCATCATCGTCATACCCTTTGCTTCTCCCAGAGATTTTGGACACGCGTTTCAAATGAAAGAATTAAAGTATCCAATGGAATGTTGCATTTTCTCACCGAATCCATCCCATCGGAAAAAAGCGATCCTATATAAGATCGCTACTAGGTCCAAATTGGTCATTACCATCAGATTCGGTTATTCAACCACGACCACCATGTCGTCTGCTATGCTTTTCTTCTTCAGTATTTTGTGTTGTTTCACTTCTGCCACTGCAGGAATGTTTGATTTCATCAATGTAACCCAGATTGAAACCTATCTAAACTCTGCCAGAATCCCTGTCTACAAGCTTGACCACTGCCAAACCCGAGACTACTGTGATTCTGTTGCTAAAAACAAGATCTGCGATCCCGTCTGTGATTCCCCCGAATGCGGTTTCGATGGTGGAGATTGTCGAGAAACGATCGAAATGTTGACGTGTTCAAAAACCTGCCAAGCCCTCATGGCCAATGGCATCTGCAATTTAGATTGTAACGTCGAACTGTGCGGCTTCGACGGTGGAGATTGCCTTTTCGATGGTTATGCCGCTTCGCAGGGTGTTACACTCATCTTTGAAACGACTCAAAAAGTGCCATCAGCCCGAATTTTGAGGGAAAAGCTTTCCAAAAGCCTGAATTTGCCGGTTGTTTTCGAATTAGATACGGTATCCGGGGATGCTTCCGTCCATCTGCTCGATATGAACTATGACTCTTCTATGATCTTGAATCCAGCATCAGTTTTGCCCGTCGGAAGCTTGTTGAAGGCTACTATTCGAATTGATTTCCGGTACTGTGGCACTCCAAATGCTGTCTGCCGGTTTTCGAACGCGGTTGAACTTGTGAATTGGATCAATGCTGAACCTATTGAGTATCTGTTGGACGAATTTGACATAATTTTATATCAAGCTGAATCAACTTCGACTATTTTTGGAACGAATAACTCTAAATTCTACTCATTTGGTGTTTTGAAGCTTACTCCGATGGTTAAACTTTACATTGCTGTCGCTGTCATCACAGTACTATGCCTGATTGTCGTTATTATCGCCTGCTGCCAAAGTCCAGCCAAACCTACCATCAAACAATCCGTCATTGAGTCCACGCCTCCACGAAGCGACAACATCTACCACAGCACCCCCGTTTATGAATATGCCAATTCGTTCTGCTCC
The DNA here is from genome assembly GCA_024447225.1 of Panagrellus sp. LJ2284. Taxonomy (NCBI): domain Eukaryota; kingdom Metazoa; phylum Nematoda; class Chromadorea; order Rhabditida; family Panagrolaimidae; genus Panagrellus; species Panagrellus sp. LJ2284. Next base: position 9,362,376 of record JAMRYC010000004.1, read on the forward strand.
AGGGCACCCCTTTGGGCTACCCATAACACCGTTCTGACGTCATCGGATGAGTTCTTCAAGAGCAGCGTCGAAAATGTGTACGAAAACAACTACACTCCGCGTTCGCACATCTCGGAATTCAGGGACAGCGGCATTGTCATCCAGAAGCACACAATGCACCATTTCACTGATGTCACGCCAAAAATTTACGCTAAAAGAACCCCAATCTACAGTATCCCGAGCCCGATTTCCATAGCTTCTTCTTCAAGCAATTCTTCAATCGAATCTATCTACGGATACAGGAATATGTACGGTAATGATGATACCAATAGCCCTTGAGTTGTATAATTTAGACCGTTTTGAAATAGTGATAGATAAATTTTAATAGTGATAATAAAAAAATAATAACCCAATTTGAATATAAAATCGCATTACAAATCAACAAAAATGTAAAGAAAAGTCAATCAGTCAAAATCGGAATCAGAAAAGTTGAACTCCTCAACTTCTTCGGCAGCGCTTTTGGTTCTCTTCACAGTTGGAACGGCATTTGTCGAGGTCGCGGGGCGCTTGTGGGAAACGGCACTGGTCGACGGGGCGGATTCTTCAAGGATGATGATGTCGTCGTCGAAGGAATCTGAAAGATGAGACTGTATCAACAAAAAACTGCCAACAAAATTACCATGTCCATCGTCATGATTGGCCGGGGCCTTCTGCGCCTGCGGGGTCTGAAGAGCCAAGTTCGACATGTCTGTGAAGACGATGTCGTCATCCCACGAATCGTTGGACTTCTGAGAGGTAGTTGGTGGAGATGGCAGCGGCGGCTGCGGAGCCGACGGCTTTGAAACGTTGAATGGACGCTGGACCTGATTTCCGAAGGGCAAGCGAGCTTGAACTTGCGGAGCTGCAGGCATGCGAGGTGACGGTGGACGGGTCGGACGGATAGTCGATGGAGCGGGAACAAGGCCGTATTCAGGGGGGGGGAATGGGGGGAATTTCCCCCCCATATTCGGATTCCGGCAAAATAGGGGTAAGGGGGGACCATTGGGATTTGTCGTTTTTCCACGGTTTTGGTGAAATTTTTCCCTTTGGTACCCCCTTTGAATTTTCCAAAAACCGCTCAAAAATTTTTTCAAAAAAATCCCTTTGGTCCCCCCTTACCATGTCCCCCCCATAAAATTTTTGGCTGGATACGGCCTTGAGCGGGAACTGGAGTTCGGAAGGGGGACCGATGTGGCGTCGCGGCTGTAGGTGACGGATGTGGCGGTCGAGATGTCGACGGACGAAAAGCACTTTGAGGCGCTGGAAACCGATGTGGTGTCGTGGTTGGAGCCGGTTGTCCAGAGGTCGATGGACGGAAAGCACTCTGAGGCGCTGGGGTTCGAAACCGTTGTACCGTCGGCGAGATAAGTGGGGTCGGCCGGACAGGATTCTGCGGCTGTGGAGGGGGGCGCACTGTATTCTGCGGCTGGTTAGGCCGAAACGGCGAAGCCCCTGGAGCAGTTGATCGGAAAGCTCTCTGTGGCGGGTACGGCCTGACCACTGGGGATGTTGTCGCAGCTGATGGCACTATAGGGCGAGGAACCTGTGGTGAAGTGAACCTCGACGGCGTAGAGGGCGCAGGGCGATTAAACGGAGACCGGACAATCGGCTTGCTGAACGGCGAAGCCGGCATCGGATTGGGTTTTGGTGAAGTCATAGAACTCGACGGCTTCGAAACATCTCCAAAAGACGGAACCCGAACCACCGTCTTCGGCCCAATAGCGACCCTAACCACAGGTTCCGGTGACGTCAAAGGTCCAGCATTCTCCTCTTCATCGCCAGCTTCATCTTCTTCCTCGTCCATGACAGCTCGAACAGCCGCTGGCGACTTTGTAGATTCTCGACTCCCAGACTTAGCGGTCGATTTCGGCTTCTTATCCGCCACTGCCAACTCGTCCACCGGGTCATCATAGGTATCAGCCAGGGTTTCAACACGGCCAACAAAGTCCGGATCATGGGCAAAGAGGAGGTCGACATCTTCTTCCGTGATGACGGAGTGTTTACAATGCCTGAAATGGCACTTCTTATCACCTAAAACCAACAAATAAAACCAACTTAGCAATAGCATCCAACTGCCGCCCCCACTTATGGACCAAAACAGCCTCCGCGGCACCGGCCACCCTCATCAGAACGTCATCCGGAAATTCGATATCCCCGAATCCTTTCGCTTTGAGATCTTCCTTAACCCGTTCCAAGGCATTCATTGTAGCATGTGCAAAGTGTTCATCGACAGAAGTCTAAAATGGGTTGAAATTAAGTTTATTGAGGTCACAGCGCATCATAATTTAAGTGAAATAGGTTTCAATGAGATCAAAACATATCTACATATCACAGGGTTACAGTATACAGGCCCGTTTCAAGGTACAAAAAAGGTCGCTGAGAGCATTATTTATCGGGTCGGCGGGCGTAGACAAGTTTCACATCAAGATTGACATCGAAGGCTTCGCCGAGCTTCGTTCTCAGATCTTCAAGCTTCGCGGATGGAGTAAGGTCTTCCTGGTTAACGACCAATTTGTATTGATCCTTAATCACGTCGATGAACCTTCCGAGAGCTCCACTGCGTTCCGGCGAAACGATAAGAGCCGATCCTGTGTTATTCATATGCTTGTTCACAGATTTGCCGAATTTTTCAAGGTTTGCCAAGTCGAAGAGGCAGTCGCCGGCGATGACGTAGTGGAAGTTGTACATCTCCGGGATTGACACTTCGTCACCCCACTTGTGGACAACGGCTTTGACATTGTTGCGGCCATTCTTGGCAATGCACTTCCTAGCATTCTCGACGGCGATTTCACTGCCATCCGTAGCGATGACGAGTTCAGCAAAGTAACTGGCGCAGATCGAGGCCAAGGCGGTCATGCCGCAGCCGAGTTCGAGAACCTTCTTTTTCTTGAACCGATCGCCGTATCCCGTGAGGATCCTCCAGGCAAGGGCTTCTCCCGACGGCCAGATCCTCACATTTCCGGTGTTGTCGAAGCCTTGCAGGACATCGGCAGACAGGTTGTTCGAGCTGAGCATGCGGACGATGATATCGGGCAAAGACCTCGTATTTCCATTATACATAATGCGTTCTTCAATCGACATCCTGGCAGCGTTCCACTTCAGCGTCATCCATTGCGCTCGGTCATCATTTTCGGGATCATCGAGGCGAGTCAGCGAGTACAGACCATACGTGGATTCAGGGATAGGGATATTGTCACGATTGGGGGGATCACCGTCCACGCGGGCCTTCTTGCTTTGGTAAACCTTTTCCGAAGCCAAGTTCCAACGGCGCTTCGCCTTCTGCAGGAAAGACACGGACTTGGGTCAACTCTTTGGAAGGGAAAGGTGGATATAAAAAGTTAGAACTGACCTCTTTTTCTGGTGTCAATTGCGGCGCTTTCGGTTTCTCATCTGACGGGCCTGCGATCGGCTCCACGGGTTCCGCAATCGGGTCCACAGGGACGGCCGAGCTGGAGGCTTCGGGCTCCTCGATGACTTGGACTTCGTCGCTCATCTTGGATGGAGAAATGAGGTTGAATTGAGCGGATTGATGACCAACAGCGCCGGAAAAGGATGACTTTTTCGAACGTTGAAACTCGAATTCGCTCGCGCGAAAAGGGAGGTTCTGCGCTTCCATGACGAAAAGGTCTTCGCACGTTGCGTGCAGTTTTGGGACATTACTTTTCTTCGACTTTTTTTTCAATTCCTTTTCGACTAAACTTTATATATATTTTCCGCCTAACCTTACCCTTACAGCCACCATGGAGCTCCCAGAACCCTTCCTTCCCGGTGCCATCAGTCTCCTCGAGCAATTGGACAAGAAAATGATGGTCGTGCTTCGGGATGGGAAGACCCTCGTCGGCTACCTTCGAACCATCGACCAATTTGCCAATCTCGTCCTACACAACACAGTGGAACGCATCTACGTCGACAACTACTATGGCGACATTATTCGTGGCATCTTCCTCGTCAGGGGGGAGAATGTCGTCCTGGCCGGTGAGATGGACGAAGACGAACGCCCAAACACGCTGATCCAAGTGACTGTGGCCGAGATTCTCGAAATGCAACAAGCCAAATTCAACGCGAAAAAGGAAGCCGACGCGGCTCGGTCTGAGGCCCTACGTGCCCGAGGCAAGCTGCCCCCACCACGTGAGAATGTCGACATTTTGGGCGACGAGCCATATTAGCTCGGGTTTTGCTTTTTTAAAACTTCCATTTCTTGATGATCTTCATTAATTTTTGTATGACCCTGTGCTTTGAAGTATTTGTTTATGCCTGCCAGAGGTCTTTTAAACTTATTTGTATACTTTTTTTGCATGTTTTATATATAAAAATTGAACTTTTTTGGTTTTTGTTTTACTTTAGTTGGTCAGACACCATGGGATATATATAAATATATGGTTGGAAGTGAAGTTGATTGACAATGTTGCGTTTTTAGGTCGTCTACTCGTGGCGGTGTCGGATTCGAGCCGTGTTGCCTGTGTCCAGTAACATTTGAACAGGCGGCTGGGCGATTGTTCGGCTGCTTTTTTCACGATTTCGTCTTTTCTGGCTGCAGGTGGGTGTTTTTTGGTCCAATTTTTATTTGAATATGATCTTTTTAACCCTTTATTGATTCCATGTTGGCTTAATCCTATCAAATTCCGTCCTTTGGCCTTTATTGTCCTGTCTAACCATGTGCTTATCACCATGACCCCCCAACCCTTTGTCCTTTTCTTCCTTCTAGCTGTCTCCAGGTTGATTGAAACTATAATTGTGTCTCTGTCGTCACCTCCGATAACAGTTCGATTATATGACCGACTCATCCTCTCGACACTTGTGAGATTGTAGGTGAAAGGGTCCCGAGGACGAAAGGGTCCCGCTCCATGGAAAAACGCACATCGCATGCGCTTGCTTGTCTGTCCGTAAGGTGGACACACAGTCGCACAAGCAAGCGTATGCTATGTGCGTTTTTTCATGGAGCGGGACCCTTTCGTCCTCGGGACCCTTTCGCCTACAATCCACTTGTGACGCTACAGATCACATAGGTACGCTCAATGGCAGTGCAACGTATACATTAGCGCACGCCACAATGAAGTTTCTATTTCCTCCGCCTGTGTCAGCGGTGGTGCTCTCCAAAGACCGTTCGTAGAATTTTATTGTTGCCACGCAAAATCTCTGCGTCACTTTTGACACGCCAGTCAGTCGTCGGTACCTAAACGCACTGAAAGAACACACGTTTTTGCTTGCTCATTTACCTTTATATCCCCTTTTCATTTTCAACCCTGTTCTGCTACGTCAAACATTCAATTTTACGTGTCTGGGGGTGGTTTAATCCATTTGCGAGGTCTACTTGTTGCAGATGAGTATCATTTCGAAGGTTTTTTCGAGAGTTTTGTGCTTTCCTCTCTCTTGAAGAGTCTAAATGACCTACGGCTAATCAAGACAAAGCACTACGCTCAATTAGAGATGAACATCAATCTTTAGAAAGCGTTGATTTTTGACAATTCAACCTTTTAGTGCAATTTTTCCTTTTGATTTTCCGTCTGTCTACGAAATGCGTTTTTTCTTTGTTGGTTTACTCACGCCTTTTTTCTATTGTATTTCCGCCCGAACTGATCGCAACCCATGTTTTCCTTCAATTCCCGACCCACAGAGACCAACTTTCCAGGTTCGAGGCTACTCCGACGCGCAATGAGCTCGGGTGACGCTGCTCGACTTTACGACGTGGTCTTCGTGCTAGGCCCTCCCGGCAGTGGCAAGGGTACCCAATGTGCCCGAATCCAGGAAAACCTCGGCTTTGTCCATCTCAGCGCCGGCGACTTGCTCCGTGCCGAACGCCAACGGGCTGGATCCCAGTTTGGTGAACTCATTGAAACCCATATTAAGAATGGCAGCATTGTTCCTGTTGAGATTACTTGTAAATTGCTGGAAAATGTGAGTTTCCGTTTTTCTTTGAAGTTTTCAACGCCAAAATTACTTCAGGCAATGATCGCCTCAGGCACCGCCGCCAAGGGCTTCCTCATTGACGGCTTCCCGCGCAACCAGAACAACCTCGACGGCTGGGTGAGAGAGATGGGTGCCAAAACCAAGGTCCACTTCGTCCTGTACCTCAGTGCCGAACTCGAAATCTGCGTCGATCGGTGTTTAAACCGTGGCCAGGGTCGTACCGACGACAATGTCGAATCCATCCAGAAGCGTATCACCACGTACAACAACCAAACCTTCCCCATCATCCAACATTACGAGCAGTTGGGTCTAGTACGCGAGATCAAGTGCGGCACCAAGACGCCCGATGAAGTCTACGCCGAAGTGAAGCAAGTCTTCGAAAACGCCGGCCTCTGAAGTATGTCTTTTTACCCATTCATTTTTGCAATCGAACCAAAGCAGAGCAGAGTGAACACCGATTTTTGCATCAGACAGCTTGCTAGAAGTTTCGTCCTTTCTTTATCAAATTGGTTGTTTTTGTGATATTACGATTTTTGTGAGAAAGATTTATAAATTTTAACATTGAAATTGAAAAGATTCGCTTAAACTCAACAAACAATGGAAAACTCAACAATTGGCAGCAGCCTCGGCGGTGTCTAACGCTTCGTCTGTCTTTTCAATGGCCCAATCAGGCAACGGTGCTTCGAAGGTTCCTTTCGCGGTTTCATACCGCCAACAATGCAGATGCAAACGCATGTGATCCATCGAAGGCGTCTTCTTTATCGTATGGCACCCTATGCAGATAGGGTCCACTTCCGGTCGATCTTCGAGACGCAAATCGGCTGGCTCTGGCACGACCTGAAACAAGAAGTTTGAAATTTCAAAGCGTTATTAGCGGCACTTTTGCCGATCAAAGTTCCCCTGAAACATCGTGCCATCGCAGTCGTCTTTGTTCTGCGGGAGGCCGAGTGGCGAACAAAAAAACCTCGAGACAACAAAAAACTACGAAGATAAATCAAATTTCGAGGGGGGAAGAGCGTAAAGTCCATTGTTGTAGCTGGGTAGAACAGACTTCCGGCTGCATCAACTCGACTTACCTCATCGCTCGCGGCCAACTCGACCATGCGGGATTCATAGTCGGGGTCTGTCGTTTCGCGCCACGCCGAAGCTTTATGCGCATCTTGAACGTCGGCACGGAGCTGAAAAAAGACGGTTGTTTGGTTAGCGTTTTCGTGGAATCTGTGAACCCAAACATGCATAAAACATTATTTACGCTGTTTCTTACTCATGTTTTTCTCACATTTGAAAAGCAAAACGGTAATTAGATTGACACCCTCTACTGGCCATGTAGCAAAGATAAAGTTTCTTTGAAGTGAGCTTTAAATGAAAATTGCGCAGCCTAGGGTTGTTTTGAGTTGTTGATAATTTGGGGTTCGTGTTTCAAATGCTTGTTTATGGAAACCGAAAGCTGTATAGTTTAAAGTTGTCAGTTTTACATGATAAACATGAGTATTGTTTGAAATGCGATCGGCATTTCTGGTGACTCTCGCGATCAGGCTGCCGGAAGTGTGATTCATCTTTGCTTTTTGTCATGGATTGTTAGAGCCTGCCATTTAAGATTTTGTAATCATTATAAAGCGTATATAAGCCTTTTCGATAGAAGTACTAAATGTGTTTGTTAGATGACATGATTTGAGGCGTCCGCCTTGAAGTTACCCAATCCATCAGTTTTTGTACAATAGCTTCAAAGCCAACTTAAAACGCTGTTATTGTCTCCTCCCAAAAATGCCGTTCTCTGCCCCCTTTCGAAAAGACATTATTGCTTCCGACCACAAAGCTTACTTCAACCCCTAACGCCCTAGGGCATATCTCGGACCACCACCTGTTTTTTGGCCATTGACTGCGATAACGACGGTGGTGGTGGCATCCATGCTGAGTGCCTTTCCCCTCCATTTTCTTGGATGAATAATAACTTTTGACAAGAAAAAAACGGCTTCAATTGAAGATGAACAAAAAACTTTCTGCGGAGGAGCGTCTATCAAAAAGAGCATGCTATTCAACATTTGACTTTTGAATAGCCTAGGGTGGTCGTCATATTTGGCATCACAAATCTTGGCTTTAAAGTTCACTGTTTACAATATACAACATATTGTAGGGCGATTAAAGTTAAAATTAGCGTGAAAAAGTATTGAACTTGCAAAATGTATGCTCATTTTGATCAAGTTATTAGCCTTCCTACGCAACTATCACGTCACTTGGCCAATAGGGGCGGGTTAAGAGACGGTCTGGCTCCCGATTTTGGTCGGCCGACCATCGATTTTTACACTTTAAAATGTTTTGCGGCCAAAATGTAGGTATACATGAGAAAGGTCTGAAACCGCAGTAGTTCGGTCTGAAACCTCCGGATTCTGGAGATATGGCTTCTGAAAGTTTGAACTTCAAAAAATTCTAGCGGGTTTCATTGACGAGTTAAAAATATGATATTCTGGTTCTAGGGTCAACTTTTGGTGTAGAACAAAATGACGTACTCAGAATTTTTATAAAACTTCCAAAATTATCGATTTTTGAAAAATTTTTTTTTAAATTGATCATAACTTTTTTCTCTTTATACCGTGATCGCTAAAAACTATTTTATATGAAAGCCCATCGTTTTTTTTATTCGATAAAATTTTGAAATGAAAAAAAGCGGTTCACCCCGATTGCCTTTTTTAATTAGCACGCACTCAGTTGACAATGCGCCGGGGCAAATTGCCTGCGCGCGCAGCCGGTCGGCGGTGTGCAAAAAAAGGACCCAGCGACCGGGCAGCGGGGGCGCGCGCGCACAAGGGGGAAATCGTCATGTCGCGTCAAAAAGTGCCATAGATGCAATCGGGGTGGACGTCGTTTTGGCATGTTAAGATCTTATCAGATAGTAAAAACGATGGGCTTTCATATGAAATAGTTTTTAGCGATCACGGTATGAGGGGAAAAAAGTTATGATCGATTTAAAAAAAAAATTTTCAAAAGTCGATAATTTTGGAAGTTTTATAGAAATTCTGAGTACGTCATTTTGTTCCTCACCAAAAGTTGACCCTAGAACCAAAACATCAGAATTTTAACTCATCAATGAAGCCCGCTAGAATTTTTTGAAGTTCAAACTTTTAGAAGCCATATCTCCAGAATCCGGAGGTTTCAGACCGAACTACCGCGGTTCCAGACCTTTCTCATATGTACTTACATTTTGGCGTTAAAACATTTCAAAGTGTAAAAATCGATGGTCGGCCCCTCCACCTTGGTCCTAAATCCTGTCAAAAACTGTCTCTTAATAAATTCAAAATTGCATACCTGTTCCAACGGCTTGCCGTAATCTGCGTGCTTTCCGCGTTGAGGACCCCAGACGTCGCTGTTGTAGAGTAAGTCTGAGACAATGGGATATCCTGAAATTGCAATTGGATTTGGCTGAGTTTTGACGTCTTTCTTTGCTTTTGAACGGCGTGCAAGGCTAACAGATGTGCATAACCGTTTAAAATTCTGTTTAGGTTCGCCTTTTTTAACTGTTATGTTATTTCGGGACCTCTCAAGTAGCGTCGTTCGCCTTTTTGGTTCAAATTCCCGGGGGGATTGGCTTCATACTTTTTGACATTGTTTTGAAGAGGAAAGTTTTTTTGAAATTATTGAAAAAAACAAGATTTGTCTTCCAGATAAATGAGATTTAGGATGATGGGATGGAGTCCTGGTGGGTGGGAAAAGGGCAATTCAAGACCACTTTGATGCGATAAAATGATAAAGCTTACCTAGCCATTGCAAATGGACCCGAATCTGATGGGTTCGACCGGTCGCGATTTTCACTGAGACCACAGATTCCTCCCCATCGATGAAAAGTCGTCTGAATTTGCTCTGCGCTGATTTTCCTTCTGGGCGAACACATTGAATTCCCATGGAGGGGGACAGATTGCCGATGGGCTCGGTGCATTCGACTTCGCCATCGGGAAAGTGTCCTCTGACGCGGCAGATGTATTCCTTCTTCCAGTCACAGTTGACGAGGGCTTTCTTTAGCTAAAATGTTTTCAATTCTTGGAATCCAAGCTTTGGAAGTAGACTCATTGTTGATTGTAAACAAATTCCTCGTTTTGTTTTAATCCGTTTCCTCTGAGCCCACCCCCGCCCTGATCAGTCTCCAAAACTTCCAGTGACGCCACAGAGCCCATATAAATGTGCCCAAAATAAGTGTCAAACATGTCCGCGACATCCTTGCCGGCTTGTTCTCCGTACTCAAGACACCGACCACATCGCCTGAGGGCAAGTTTTCGATGAAACAGCCGTGCGAAGCCCCTCCAAGACGGCGAAGCATACAAAAAACGTTGACTTAAACCCACCTCGATATCGGTGGCGTAGTTGCGAGCGAAGATGAGGACTCCCGAAGTGGCGCGGTCTAAATGGGCATGACAAGGACGAATTCGGGGGCGGAAGAAAGGAAAAAAGGCAGGCAGGATCGAGTGTGGGGATATGATGGTGTCCCGACGCCGTCAGACGACTGCCCATGACTTACCAAGACGATGCACGACTGAAAAACGGTATCATTTTTTCTTTGGGTAAGAACAGAACATGAACATGGTCGGTCGCTCGGTCCCCGAGACCCCGGACAAATCCTTCGTCCCTCGAGGCTCGCAAGGCTAATGAGTCGGGATGGCTTTCGGTGGTGGCGAGAAAGCGAGCGCCACTGTGCCCTTCAGAAGCCATCCCGACTTCCATCATTGATACACCGGGTTAGTTTTGACCCGTAGAACGCCGAGCCAGCAAACGCATTGGCTTTCTTTGCCGAACTTCCAAAGTTGACTGACTTCCTTTTTGCTACAGTACCCCTCAAAATCTGTGATTCTAACCGCTAACTGTCCCATCTAATCAGTCTCATTTGACCTATTCTTGAAACTAGCCCAATGACATCAATCTACGAATTACAACCCCCAGAAAGTTTAAAAATACAGTCAATTTCAACATTGCCCCGCGCTCCAAAACGGAAATTGAACTGTCACAGCTCACGGAAGTACCCTTCCGTCATTCGTTTTTCAAGTCCAAACGACCTTTTTCACCAAAAAACAATGCCCGCGTCATCGATGCTTCTTCTAGACACCTTCGATGATGCTCTAGAGCTACCAAATTATAGATAACAACCGTTTAACGGAGCAATTAGCGCCTGTTTTTAAAAATACCGTTCGCTAAACAGTAATGCCGCTTGTCACAAATAGTAATTTCACTTTTGTTTAGCATGCTTAATCAAATTTCCCGACAGAACGGACGGTGTTCGTTTCCGTTCTTATCATCAGTGTCAAAACGGCACTGAGGATAACCACGTTTGACGTTTTAGAAAGCCAGAATCACAGTGTCGGGCTCAATTAGACCGATATGTCAGCTCAGCGCGGCGTACTTTATCATTTTCGAGGTAGTCCGGGGTGGATAGAAATATGTATTTGTGCAACAGCAATGCTAAATGTACAAAAAATGTCGCTTTTGGTCGGTGGGGATCCTCCTACTTGGTGCCGGCGGCGGTTTTTGGAGGGTCCTTTGAAAAATGGGCAGTGTCACACCAGACCGGGGTTGTTGGGAGGAAAAGTTGAGGTTTGTGTTAATTAAATGTCCTTTGGGGGGTTTGAGGGGTTTCGGTTTTGGGGTAGGGTTTGATTTTTTGGGTGTCTAAGTCGAAAATCTTTGCAAGTTTGTTGGAATTTTATATATTTTTTGCGCGCAGATTTCCTTTTTAAAGTATTTTTAAGATTCCAAAAAATAGTTTGACAAAAAACCAACCTCTGAGATCAGCAAATCCTTGCTCTCTCGCCAGCATAGCCAAAACGGTATTAGCTTTGTACTGCCCGCAAGCGTGGACTGGGACCGATGGCGGCTTGTCTACAACGAGCAAATCTTCCGTCTCCGTAATCACAGTAACCGGCAAGTCCAAAATAGGATGCTCATGTCGATGTCCGAAGTGAATGATCCTATCATTGTTCTTGAGTATATATCCGGGGTTGGTCTCTTGCTTGCCATTGATGAAAACCCGGCCGAACTTTGCCGCCACTCTCTAAAATTCATCCAGTTGACCTCTCAACCTTTTCTTAAAAGCTCACCGCATAATTCTTATCCGTCGAAAGAAACTCCTTCCCAAAAACCTCCTCAAAGCTCCGTCCGAGCCAACGGAATTTCGTCCAAGTTCGATACGTCGTCCAGTAGGGTGCCAAGTGACGAATGCCTGCAAGTTTTAAACCTTTTCCCGTGATCTTGACTTCTCGAGGACCCTCATCGTGTCAATTCCAGTTATCAATGGAAAGCAAAAGCTCAATAAAACACACCATCCTTGACGGTAAACTTCAATTGCGACGCCATAATAGCTTCCTCTTCCTCGTCTGCTTTGGACTCCTTGGCTCCCTGTCGAGACTTCTTGCTGTCACTGGCTTCGAGTGCCAATTCGGGAAACTAAAAAACGACAAATTTTTAAATGCGTTTTGACGAAAACATCAAAATAAAGAGCTTACGTTAGAACGGCGTTTTGCGGTTCGTTGTTCCTCCGTTGTCGTCGTCGGGCTTGTCATTTCCGACTGCTCATGAGGCTGGGTACGTGTCGAGGTGAATTAGGGTGAATATTGACGGCGAAATGGGGGTGATATTTAGGGCTGAAAATTGGAAAAGGAGTTCTTGTTCAGTTTCGTTTTTTGGAAATAAATTGATTTGCGTTGGGAGCGTTTTGCCAAGTGCGCGGTGTTGCGTGTTTTGATTTTTCGATTTGACGCTGATTCACGCCTTTTCAGAGCTTTGGTGGCACAAAAGGCAATCAATTTAGCTACAGATGGATAACATAACAGGTCCAAACATTGATAATGTCACTTTCATCGATACAGTCCTCCCATTCTGCAACATCTGTCTCGGAAACACTGATCCGGCTTATCAGACGTACAATATTATCGTATCTGGCACCATTCTCTTCCTTGTCGGTTGCATTGGGTTGTTGGGAAACATTCTGGTGGTCTCAGTCTACAGTTCCCCAACTCAGCGCCGGAATTCGTCGGCAATATACCTCTGTGCCCTCGGATGCAGTGATTTCTGCATGATCTGCACGGCCATGTTCCTCTTCGTCCTCGAAGCTTGGCGCCATCATGGCCATCCAACTCTAGCATACCTTTACGGGATGGGAGCCCCGCTTGTATTCCCCCTCGGAGCCGTGTTTCAAACCACTTCCGTCTACTTCTGCATCGGCGCCGCCGTTGATTGTTTCATAGCCGTCGTGTTGCCAACGGCCTGCAGACAGCTGTGTTGCACGCCCAAACGTGCAAAACTCGTCGTGATGGTTATGACTTGCATCTGCTGTTTGTACAACATTCCCCACTTCCTGGAGATAGAAACCGTGCGGTGTATCGGAAATTCTGGCGTGGAATCGCTCCAAATATGTCCGACTTCCATCCGGATGGATCCCATCTACTACACGGTGAGTTATGACGGACTAATTTATTGGTTTTGGGGTGGCATAGAGTTTGATAAATTGATTCGGATGTGACGCCATTCATAATTTATGGGTGGGCTTGAAGCACTCTGCAAAATGACACTTGAAAGGTCTATTTGCTCGGTGCATATTTTATTTTGGGAGAATTCTAGAGGGCCGTTTTTGTGTTCAAAATGATGGAAAGGTTCAACCGACCAAACAACAAATCAAATAAGCGATAAAACACGTTTTCGTGGCGGGACCAAAATTAGGGATACTTTCGTTTCGAGACCTACAGTAACCCAAAATGACGTTTTAAAAAATGAATTGATATTGCAAAACATTAAACATGATTTGTTTACTCAAAAAAGCAAGAAAATCAATAAGTATTATTTTCATGCCAGGACCAAAAATAATAATTTTCCGCCCCAGGACTCAAAATAACCTCAAAACCCCTTCCAGGTCTACTATACCTACATGTACACCACATTCCTCGCCGTAGGGCCGCTTCTGCTCCTCATCGTGCTCAACATTTGCGTCGTTTTCACAGTGGTCTGCAAACGCCCACGCGGACGGGAGCCCGTGCCGACCACCGACGATCTCGATGACAGCGAACAGTTTGATACCGAAGCCGATTCGGCCGGTGATGACACAATCTCTCTTATCTTGGTCGTGTTTTTCTTCATTTTCTCAAACTTCACCGCTCTTTTGATCAACTTCCTCGAACTCACCTTGTACGAACAACTCAAGCACGTCATTGTCTATCTCGTCGATATGTCGAATCTTCTCGTCGTATGCAATTGTACAGTCAACTTTTTTGTCTATCTAACTTTCGGGAAAACCTTCCGTTCAACCTTGAAGGAAATCCTTGGTTTCAAACCAGCCTTGAAGCCTTTAACCGCCAAATCTACCAATCTCGTATGGCACGGCGAAACCAGCGGCACAAATTGTGTTGTTGTGACGGCTCCCACAAATGGAGATGTGTAGCTTACCTTTATACCGTCTCTTTTTCTTACCACTGTATGTTATCTTCAACTTTTGTATCAACCGGTGTATGCCAAAAGTGGCTAAATTCGTCATTTATTTTCCTAAAACTAAAAAAAAACAGACGTCCACAGTATGACATCATTGTCACTATCTTTATATTTATGTATTTTTTAATGATAGTACTATAGTCTCACATATGAAAAATGTAAACGTGTTTCTATCCTTCTAAAATGATAATGATGTATGTAACTAAATTTATGAGTTCAGATCAGATTATACATAGCACTACTCTGTAAACTTTGTATTCCGGCTTTTAATATGTATGTTCAATACTCAATGATTGCTCTAAAGCGTTTTTCGTATATCCGGAAATAAAAATTTTAAATTCAGAATCAAAGTGTGCACGAATGCGCAAAAATTTCTTAGTCGATACTTACCATGTTTGATGACAACTTGGTTAAATCGGTTTGTCGGCCAAATGTGTCGTTCAAAACGATTTCTGTGACCGGTTTTACTACATTTGATCGCTTACTTTTTGCCAAATGCTGCATTGACAGTTCTTATTTCATGATTAATTGAACCACGGGTCAAAATAAAAAGGCGTGAAAACGTGTCAACCATCTAAACATATCACTTGCTGTCTGAAGTCTGGAACATTCCATTGTCGGTTAACAGAAATCAAGCACCCGCTGTTATAAATCAAAAGAACAGTTGCCAGAACCAGTACACGTAGTTCGCGATCAGCACGTCTGCTAAGAATAACACGCGTGGGTGTTTACGGCATTTTCAATATAATTTTGCGTGTTTGCAGGAAACTTTAAATGGACGATACTGAACGCCGCCTGCTATGCCGCTTTTGTAACAGGGCACCTATGTATGATCATTCATATTATAAAACTGTTAACTTTTTTGTTATCGGAGTGTTCACGGTTATTGTCGGATTCATTGGCCTTCGCTACAACAGCCTCGTTATATCTGTGTACAGTTCCCGATCACATCGTCGGAATTCTACGTCATTCTTTCTCTGTGCCCTTGCATGCAGCGATTTTTGCCTGATCTGTTCGACCATGTTCATCGCTTCGCTCGAAAGTTGGAGTTACTTAGGTTTTGAGACGCTGGCCAATATTTACGCGATTGGGACCCCTTTAGCGCTTCAGCTCAGTGCCGCATTAGAATCCATATCTGTCTACATTTGCATTGCTGCTGCGGCTAATTGTTTTTCAAACAACCCTTGTACATCTAAGCATGCAAAAGCTATCGTAATTGTAATAACGTGTATATGCTTTTTATTCACTATTCACAGGCTTCCATCATTAAAAACCATCCAGAATTTAGATGAGTATCCACTTCCATCTCTAACTGTATCTAATTTACAGTCGAGTCTTGAAATTAAGGTTAAATTCTGCCAATAAAGTCCACAATAATCATCAAACTATTTCAGCTCTACGACAACATTGTTTTAACCTTACTGAGAGGCATAATACCTTTTTCTCTGCTCATTATTTTCGGCACTTGTCTCACCGTCACAAAACTGCGCAAACGGCTTCGTGTAAGACAACCTATGACGGCAACGAGTGACATTTGTGATCTACTTGACACCGAAGCCCATCGTATTGATGATTACGTTGTCTCAGTAATAGTAGTAGTGTTTTTCTTCATTTTGTTACATTTCACCGTCTTTTTGAACTATTTCGATCAAATTAAAAGTTGGTATATCATCGATGTATCATATTTGTTCGTGATAGTTAATTGCACTGTAAAGTTCTTTATCTATTTGAATTTTGGAATGTCATTCCGTTTAACGGTGAATGAAACTCGGTTTTAAATATTTAATTAAACTTAAAAAACATGCAAAAACAATGCAAAAAACCGTGGGAAAACAACGGTGAAATCTGTGCAAAGTAGCTCGTTCAAGAAGCTGCGCTGTCGCGTACAAGTCTGGACTTTCACTGCCCCTAAACAGGTTTTCTGCAAAAAAATTGAATGACGGAAGTTGTTTACACCTATCAGTTATTCACTTTTTTCGTAGCCGGAATATTTATTCGATGCTTAAGTCTTCGTTACAACTGAATCATCATTTCTGTGTACAGTTCCCCAGAACATTGTCGGAATTCAACGGCTTTGTTTCTTTGTGCTTTTGCATTGCCGCCGCCGTTAACTATTGATGAGGACCAGAAGCGCCGAGGTCAAAAGTTGATTTCATGGCTGACATATCCTTGGAGCTGTATGGGCGACATAGAAAAAAAAAACAAAAAGACAAAAGGCTCTCTTGAAGAACAGCCCACCACACACCTTGGACTCCCCCCTAGGGCGCATGAACCCACCGCAGAACTACCCTCTCACCTTTTTCCAATGAAGTTCAACTCACCTCGTGAGGGTAGCTTTTCTTCCGCTGAAATACAACTACCCGCATGACGTGGGCTCAACTTCCCCGAAGACAAGCCGAGAGGGTAGTTCAACTTCCCTGGTCGGGCCTTCTTGAACTTGAGCCCACCTCACTCCGTACTTGAACTACCCCCATGCACCACGAAGTACAACTACCCGATACCCCTTTGTGGGTAGCTCATTTTCAACAAAGACTTGTCGAATTGAAAAAGTAATTTGCTCCGATTTAAAGCAAGGTAGTGCATCTTCAATGAAGATCAGGCACCCTCCGGACACTTGGAATTCTTTTCGAGGAACAGAAGACGAGGGTAGCTCATCTTCAATGAAGATCAGGCACCCTCCCCACACTTGGAATTTTTTCAAAGACGGAGGGTAGTGCATCTTCAATGAAGATGGGCCCACTCCGGACACTTGGAATTCTTTTAAAAAACAGAAGACGAGGGTAGCTCATCTTCAATGAAGATCCAGCACCCCCTGACACTTGGATTTTTTTCAAAGAGAGAGGGTAGAGCATCTTCATTGAACATCAGGCACCCATTCCCACACTTGGAATTTTTTCAAAGACAGAGGGTAGCCCATCTTCAATGAAGATGTCTTAGAAGTCTAAGTCTAAGTCTTAGAAATCTAAGTCTGAGAAGTCTAAGTCTAAGCGGGGGGCTCCGCCCCCGCACCCCCTGGTAAGTTCAAACAGATTGTGCTGGTGAATCCTAAGTGTGGGGTGGGTCGATCTTCATTGAAGATGAAACACCCTCTCACGCAGAATCATAAGTATGGCGGAGGGTGCTCTATCTTCAGCGAAGCTGGATTACCCGTTGACAGTTTTTTACATCTCATGAACAACAACTACCCGCGCTTCTTGGCGGGTAGCTGTATTCCGGCCTGCAGGAGGGTAGTCATAGTTCAGGGTGAGGTGGGCTCAAGTTCAAGATACCCAAAACAAGTTCATTATGACTTCAGGTTTATTTACAATGTTGTTACAAACAGCAATATGCAAAAAAGTTACAAAGTAAAATTAAAATAAAACTGATTTGGAAATTTTAAGGACGAAAACATTGGAAGCTTGTGATGCAATGTTGTTGAGTTCAATCAGATGGCAATCCATTGCATCCAAAAATTGTGAAAACGAGCGTACCAATCGAAGATGTTCGAAAAGTCGAATAGTTGTAATATAATAAAAATATTCAGCCTTTCCCACGTCCAATCCATGTGATTAAGACCACGCGTATCGATCTTCAAGGTTACAGTGACGCTCAAAAGTTTAAATGCAAACACACATGGTGCATTTAATTCGTTTGCGATTAAACTGTTGATAGCCACTATATGTGGGTATAGATCTCACTGGTGCGTATTTCCAAGCGCCGGTTTCATTGATGACACAGAAGCGATCTGGTTCGGATTGCATCACCAACCACTAATTGTTCGTGTTTGAAGAAAAGTGGATAGAGTGGAAGGCGGGAGTGTTCGATCGTCGTCGTCGTAAGGTTGCCTAGCACCATAGGGCAGTCTCACCAACCCGAGACACGTTCGTGAAAACGAGCGTGCCAATCAGAGATTCTGGGTTTGTGATAGAAGAGGTGTAATGACACAAGGTCGATTCTCTTAGCTGCCATTAAACATGGTGTTGGTGACGCAGCAAAGTATGGACGATACACTTAGTAGACAACAGTGAAGTGCCTCTGGACCAACCATAAACCAACCAGCAAAGTCGGCATTTGCCGGCTCACCAGTTGCATTAATGACAAGCTCGGTGGGCGAAGAGCTGGATTCAGAAGGTGTTCTAGACACTTATGTCGATGTGATTCCCACCAACCCGAGACACACTCGTGAAAACGAGCGTGCCAATCAGAGATTATGGGTTGGCGAGAAGCCGGGGCACCGCACGACGTGATGCTCCTCCATCGTCTTAACACATCACAGTGTCAGATGAAGCTCTTTGTGCTTCACTTGGATATGGCGCTGTTGTTGGCGACGGGAGAAGGCACTTTGTGGAATGCAGGGGGAACGGGGAAACGAGCGTGTCAGTTAAATCTTGAGGGTTGGCGAGAAGAGAGGGGCCTTTTTTAAAGGTGCCATTCGAAGAACAGTGTCATGACGTTATGCCAGTGACGGTAGTAGGCAGAAGGCCTTTTGTGGAATGCATGAGAAATGAGT
The DNA here is from genome assembly GCA_024447225.1 of Panagrellus sp. LJ2284. Classification (NCBI taxonomy): domain Eukaryota; kingdom Metazoa; phylum Nematoda; class Chromadorea; order Rhabditida; family Panagrolaimidae; genus Panagrellus; species Panagrellus sp. LJ2284. Next base: position 9,381,247 of record JAMRYC010000004.1, read on the forward strand.
AGACTGACAATGCCGCCGGTGAAAGACTCAAGCTAAACCGAAAGTGACTCCGCCCTATGGTTGCGCTGCGTGTGAAACGGGTTTGGCGCAAGGCCTTTGTCGTTACCAGGGAAACGAATAACTGATAGCAGTGGACGGCACTACCCCTAATGAAGTCCCTTTAGCCGGTTTTAATGTTGCTATTGATTCCCCGAGGCAGTTGAGAGTGTGCCTTTGACGAAACCGACACCGACTATGTCAAAACTAAACAGAAAAGTTGAAATACTAATAAGGTACAGACTATGACGTCAGAGCATTCTGAATGTCTTTGTTGGTAATTTGATAATGGCTTTTCCTCTCATGACTGTAATAATGTGTCGCTACATTTTAAAATAAAAAGGTCATTCGAAAGCTTATATACAGTATACTGTTACAAAATAAACTTGTGAACTCGAGTGATCGGTTCTACATTTGACTGCTTTTTTCTAATCAAATGAAGCTGCGACAATGTGAGTCCATGATTTATGGAACCACAAGCCAAAACGAATGGTCGTGACAACATGTCAATTTTTTATACAGAACAGTTTTAGTTAGAAGTCTGGTACTTTGCGTTTATAAATCAAAAGAATAGTTGCCAGAACCAGTCCTATGTTTTACACGTAGATCGTTTTCAACACTTCTGTTAAAAGTATTCACACGCGTGGGTGTTTTTCTAGCAATATTATCTATACTTTGCGTGTTTTCAGCGAATCTCAAATGGACGATACTGAAAACCTTCCAGAATGCCACTGTGACCGACCATCTCTTTATTATCATTCAAGTTACAATGCATTTAACTTTTTTGTTATCGGAGTGTTCACGGTTATTGTCGGATTCATTGGCCTTCGCTACAACAGCCTCGTTATATCTGTGTACAGTTCCCGATCACATCGTCGGAACTCTACGGCATTCTTTCTCTGTGCTCTTGCGTGCAGCGATTTTTGTATGATCTTCACGACAATGTTTTTAACTGCTCTCCAAACCTGGAGTCGTGTGGGTAACTCTCTGACGCTCAACTACGTCTACGCTATGAGTAACTCATTTGTTAAGTATCTAAGTTTTGCATTACAAACATTATCTATTTATATTTGTCTCGCCACAGCCGTTAATTGCCTAATAGCTAAGCCGTGCACACTCAAACGTGCAAAAGTTACCGTATTTACTATAACATGTATATGCTTTTTGTCGTACATTCCTCTAATACCGTCGGAAGAAACCGTCCGGTGTACAAATGAATATTCACTTCCAATGCTTATGACATGCACAACTTCTTTTGGGTCGAGTCACGCATTTAGAGTTAGTTTTTAATTTAAACATTTACAGTAGTTACCAAACCCTTTTCAGATGTACCTCGCTTTCATTTTTACTCCACTAAGAGCCTTAATAGCTTTCCCCCTGCTGATGATTGTTGGTATTTGCCTTGTTGTCAAAGAACTGCGCAAACGGTTTCATGGAAAGCAACTTGTACCGACAACCGCGAACAATTATGAGCAATTTGACATTGAAACCGATCACGATTGCGATCAACTAGACTCTGAAGTCAATCAAGTTGAGGATTATACCGTCTCAGTAATCGTAGTAGTGTTTTTCTTCGGTTTGTTACATTTCACCTTTGTTTTGAACTTCTTCGAGCAAGTTGCAATGTACGTGTGGCATGCTATCGATATAGCTTATTTCTGTATGATAACTAACTGCACCATTAAGTTTTTCATTTACTTGAAGTTTGAAAAGTCATTCCGCTTAACGTTGAATGAAATTCGTTCTTGAGTGCGGTAAAATATAACTGAAACATGTACTAACACACATAAACAATTATAAAAAATGATTTCTACACTTCATAAGTGTTAACACGATTGTTCCAGTTATTTTTCATCTATCTTTGGTACCCAATACTTTGCACTATTGCGTTTCGTGTATAATACATCTGGAAAACAACGTGGAGATAGAAAAGTCGTTGGTGCATTCAGTGAGACAGCCTCGTAAAATGAATAATGTGATGTAAAAAAGTTGGTAGGTTGGAATGTTTGATAAGGTCGTTAATCACTGACTCAAAATGCAAAAAGTTGTTGTTTATATTTTTCACTATGGACAACAATGGCATGAATATTACAGTGTGCGAATTGTGTACTATTTGTTCATGCAAGTGTGCGAATGTGTTTGTGACGTTCACAGTTTGTGTGTGCGAATCAGAAAAACTAAAAAGTGACGGTTTTTTTATTATTTTGATAAAAAAATGTCAAAATTAGCAAGCTACAAACCATAGTTTTAATAATCGACTGAAAAAAACTTGATTACAACAAACCGATACTCTTTTCACAACTGAAAACTTTTTTCTTCCCCCACTTTGCAAACGTTATCAAATAAAAGCGAGGAAACACCCAAACAAACGACATACTCTGGAACTCTAGGTACATGGAGCACATGGACCTTTCCCTGGTCGAAAGCAACGCGCAAAGGTTTGCTCGAGCAAAATAGAAAGAGCAGACAGATAATCGATTTGCGTGGTGGCGTTGCTGTGCTAATTCTACGTCGGCTAACTTTGGCCACTGATTAGGGGTACCCGCAGGGTCGTGGGGGTGTACCCGTAATCACAGGAAGAGCAAGAAAGTCAAGGCTTTACCTGTCTCCGTTTTTTGCGTGATCAGCCGTGTGAAAACGTCGTCAAACATGAGCAAGAGTGGCGGTAGCAGGCCTCTAGGCGTGCAGCCATGGATTGTTATTCTTGTTGTTGTGACGGGTGTTTTGTATTTTGTGAATCATGCGCATTTGGCGTTGCCGGATGTGGTGGAACCGGATGAAGGTGGGTTTTTATGGGTTTTAAAGACAGTTTTAGACTTTTGAAATTTCAGCAAATTCAAGATTCTCCGAAAAACGCGCCTTTCAAACAGTCGAAACACTAGCAAAAATTGGTCCAAAGCCATCTGGATCCGAAGCCTGTGAAGAATCTACAGTAACCCACATCCAAAATGAGTTGAAAACTCTGAAAAAGTCGATTGAAAAATCGAATAACCTTAAACTCGACCTCGATTTCCAACGCCCCTCCGGCTGTTTCTCCGTCCCCCGTTTCGATGTCGACGGCTTCGGCCTCTGCTACCGTAACGTATCCAACATTGTGGCCCGTCTCGGCCCTCGGCAACAATCCCTCCGCAATGATGGCGCCCTTCTAATCAATTGCCATTACGATTCCTGGGCCACCAGCCCAGCCGCGAGCGATGATCTCGCAAGCTGTGCTATCATGCTTGAACTGATTCGCATCCTGGGACATGATAAAGCGACAACTGACGTAACTCATGACGTAATCTTCTTGTTCAATGGCGCTGAGGAAGCAGGCTTGCTCGCATCGCATGGTTTTATCACTCAACATGGCTACCGACACCCGATTAAAGGGTTTATCAATTTGGAAGCTTCTGGTTCGGGTGGTCGCGAAGTGTTATTCCAGTCCGGGCCGCATTCACAATGGCTTTTGGATGCGTACCTCCGAGCAGCACCACATCCGCATTTATCAGTGTTGGGACAGGAAGTGTTTTCGAGCGGCATCGTGCCGAGTGATACTGATTTCCGGATCTTCCGGGATCATGGACGGCTTTCGGGTTGGTTTTGGATATTGAAATTGGTAAAACTTATCTAACGAACGTCAATTTGCAGGATTGGACTTCGCTTTTGCTCAAAACGCCTATTGGTGGCACACTGAGTTCGATGAAGCCCATCGTATCCGTCCAGGCAGTTTGCAACACGCTGGAGACAATGTACTCGCTGTTGTGAGATTATTGTTGAAGGAGGGCAACTTCGGAAAATCAGTTACTTTTGGAAAACCGTATTTTGTCTTTTTTGACTACCTCGGATTTGCGACGATTGCATATAGTGTTGAGACGTCGATTGTTTTGAGCATTGTTGCCACTATTGCTGTTTTCCTTGTTATTGGACGGCATGTATCCGATTTCCGTACAGTTGGATGTCAGTTAAACTTTTTGAATACCATTTTAACAAAACTTTACACAAATTCATTTCAGTGTCCAGTTTCGACTTTCTGAAGGCTTACCTCGCAGCCATCTTCATCTACCCTTTCAATTGGGCTTCCGTTTTGTTTGTTGTGAAATGCCAGATTCAGATTCTGGGCGACTCTTTCGATGCAAAAATGTTATGGCTCGCGAAGCACTCTGTCGTCATTCCATTTACAGTATTGCCGATTGTTGTCTACGCATTGGTTGCCTTTGGCACTGCTATTTTGAAGTTTTCGCCACGGGTAAGCCATCTTAATCTACAAATAGGTTCAAAACAACAATTATATTTCAGCCAGAAGCCCGTCTCGCCTTTACCTGGGCCCTCTACGATGTCCATAACCTCCTCAGCGTTGCCGTTCTTTGGTATTCAACCTACCACGGCTCAGCGATTGGTTTCATCTTCCTCGCTACTTTGACTCCGACTATTATCGACGCTCTTATCCGTATTATCGTCCCATCTAGGGGTATGTTTAAGCCTAATCCGTTTAAAAAACCCATAATTGGCTTCAGATCAAACCCTCCGCAGCACTTTTTACCTCTTGACCATTCTCCCCTTCACCCTCCCAGCCTTCACTCTCGTCATTTACAAAGCGATCCTAATCCTGAGTGTGTTTATCCCGATCCTGGGCCGATCAAAGGGCGACACCGACTTTGCCATCGTTCTAATCGCCATTGCCACGGTGTTCCTGGTGTTCTTTTATGTGTACCCGCTCATCTTCTTCACACATAAATTGACCTTCAAGTATATCCTGCGCACAGCCTTCTTTGTCTCCGTAATCGCTGTGGTACTTACGGTAGTGTTGGCCACGCCATACAAATACAGTTATGAGTATCCGGTTGCGCGGAGGACGCAGCTTTATGTGAGTTTTGACCTCTACGGGGTTGTTCGTCAACTTTATGATGCCATTCATTTTCAGCATGTGCGTAATCGCGTCCTCGCCGACGCCACTGGCTTAGGACAACCGGATGTGGTCGACGATTACCAGCAGGTGCTGGCCATTGCGCAGGACAATCGACAAGTGGGGGATATCCCATTTGTGGCACGGGATAAAGAGTTTGAAGAGATTGATTGCACTGGGAAAGGGCAATATTGTAGGTTGCCGTTTTTGTATCCGACACCGGATCGACTTGGACCAAAGTAAGAAAATTTAATAAAAAACAGCTTAAAAGTTTAAAATTACAGTATGATCCGAGCCAAAAACGTCTCAGACCCATCTTTCGCCGTCCCAGAATCTAAACTAGTCTTAGTCAACAAGCGTCCCAACGGCAATGCCATCAGATACGAAATCGCAGTCAGTGGTACCGACCAAATTTCTGTCGTTTTCCGACCGCCACCTGAGGGTACGATTTCTGGCTGGCGTCTACATGGTCAACCAAACTTCGTAACTAACTCAAGTTTCGCCTTCCTAAGCTGCAGTGGCCCGTCTTGTGGCAACTGGTGGATCGAAATCTTCGTCGGTGACGTCGAACACGATTCTCGGATGGAAATTATGGTCGCTTCACATTCCATGCACGGCGAGACCATGAAAACCGATTCTTTGAATGCCATTGAAAGTGAACTTAAAGAAAAAAGAGCCTCTGGCGATTGGCGATGGTCGACGACGACCTCTGCCTGGGCAGTGGATGTCATAAGGGGGTCGTTTTAGCTTCCCATTGTTGCGTAACTTTGTAATTTATTGATTGTACTTTGAGATAAAGTTAATAAGACTAAGCTATGTTTACCCTGGGAGCGATTACCCAGTTCCCAGCGAGGCACCTTCCAAGCCGATAAGTGTCAACCTGCAATGACATGGGCCGTATAGGCGGCACGCCTTCATAGGTGTCGACTACCGAGTGCGCAATGTTAATGCGATAAGCTTACCCCCCAGAGCAGACGCATGCCAAGCCGATGTGAGAATCGGCCATAAAACATCATATGCATGGCGATGTCCTGCTGTGGCGCTGGGGACATGTGGCTAATACCGTAGAGGTGCGGGCTCGCACTCGAAGTCACAATGTCAAACAATAGGCTTTCTCTGCCGATTGCCGACAAGATTGGCCACCCCTCTTTACAAGCTATCAAAACATGCCCCGACAGGCGCTAATTAATACGGAGGCCCGATTCTCCGCGCAAACCTCACCGGACACACTCCAGCAGAAGTGGGAGGTGTGAAACAACGGGGATCGTGGGCGCCATTCGCACCGCTCGTTAGTTTAACCCCCGATATTAAGCTGCGACATTAAAAAAGTCATTCAGTCAGTCATTATTTGCGTTGTTAGGTTGGTCACTTTAGTGTCTACTTACTTTCAAGAAAATATGTCTTCTACCGTCGATATGGACTCGATTAACGCCCAAATGAAGCTCCTTGAAGCCAATGTTGAAAAAGATATCGCCGCTACCGTAACCCCAGCCTTCTTGGCCACCATGAATCCACTCCAAGCCCATTATTACGCTATTGCTTTGTCTAACCAAGCCTTAGATGATGAAAGAGTGCCAATTATCGGCCTCCGAAAAGGATATTTTGTCCGTCAAATCGCTAAATTCCAACTTTCCCGGCGTGAAATTTCTGCATCAAAAGCAGCGGCAATGCAGCAGATCGCTTCCAGAATCATCGAACAATACCGTGATAAGATTGTATTGCAGACAATTGAGAATATTAAGTGCGGCTACTAATAGCTTTTTGTGTTTTTGTTAGTTTTTGTTTTACATTGACCGGTTCATCTGCCCATTAGTTGTTAAAATCCATCATAAAACCCAAATAAATCAACATAATTTACAAAGTTAGTCATTTATTGTCACATACATCACATCAGATCACAAAACTATAACAACAAAAAACTTCGCAGAAGTTTCAACGTATAAAAATTAGCAAGTTACACAGCGTTGAAACAATCATAAATCGAATCGCGTAATTTCAAATATGTGCGGGCACTGTCCCCAAATCCAGCCTTCAGGCCATTTGAAAGATAGACGAAAACCAATTCCCGTTCGAGGTCGACTCGGACGTTTTGGCCACCGTAACCCGCGTGGCCGATGAGGGTCGCCTTCCCGTAGGGGGTGAACATCAAACCCTGTCCGCGTGGCACCAGCGCTCCCGTGATGACGTCCGGCATAGTGACAAACGGCTTCAATAGAGCATCGAGGGTTGATTGCTTTTGGAAAAGCTGCTTCTGGATAAGGGCCTTGTCGAAGAGGGCGGCGAGTGCGCGGGCGGTGCCGATTCCGAGGAATGCGCACTGTTCGAGGGTGTAGTATTCGGGGTTGTTGAGGGTCATGCCCTGGAATGAAAGGTGTTAAAGGGAAGGAAAGGGGTGGAAAAGTCACCTTGAGGAATCTGAGCCAATCGGGATTCCGTTCAACCTTGGACAGGGGGCCATCGGTGAGGAAGTCGTGGATGTAGCGAGGGTAGTTGATGGCATTCGGGTTGGTCAGGAACTCGCTGAAGCTCTGACGGATGCCAGCATTGCGGAGACGGGTGACGCGATGGGCTTCGGTGATGGGGAGGCCGAGGTGGAAGTCTAAAAGGTACCAATTACAGTATACAGACCAATTTGTCAATCAAAATCAAGTCAAAAGCGTGAAAACAGGAAAGCACAGTTCAATGCTTACATCTTATGATAGTCGAAAGTCGCTACGAAGATCATGTAACCTATTACAAATCAATAAAAAGACCTACCGTAATCCCCTTTGATCTCATCCCGATAAAACTGCCCCAACGACCGCTTCTGTGGATCGACTCGCCTCACAATCTGATCAACAATCCATCCATACGTGACAGCATGATAGCCGACAGCCTTGCCAGGGGTCCAGTTCGGCACGGCTTCTTCGATGACCTTCGACATCAACGCGGGATCGGCGACAATTTCAGGCGTAATCGGCGTTTCAAAGTAAGCCAAGCCAGCCATGTGAGAAAGCACCTGATTTACAGTCAGGGTCTCCTTGCCGTTTTGACCAAATTCCGGCCAGAAGTCCACGATCAGCGTCTCATAAGTCAAGAGGTCTCGGTCGACGAGCATGGCAACACAAAGGGCGCCGACGGCTTTCGACGAGGAGAAGGCAATGTTGAGGGTATCGGCTTTCCAGGGGCGTTTGGCTTCGGCATCGGCGTAACCGCCATAGATGTCCACGACGAGTCTGCCTTTGTGGTAGATGGCCAGAGCGGCGCCATCGGGCTCCCAGCCGGAGGTTAGGTTTTCGCTGAAATGGGGTTATATTGAAGATGGATTACGATAGTGATGGAAATGACTTACCGAAAGGCCTGCTCAACCGGCTTGAACTGATCCTCCGCAAAGCCGCTGATTGGAACGTCTCTCGGAGGCGGAAAGATGAACAGCTTCACTCTGCGAATAACAAGCTTTACAGCTGCCAGAAGAACGGCAAAAGCCGTGGATATTCTGATTAGCCTGTCCCGCATCTGGAAATAGACTTCCGTTAAAAAGGGTTAAAAAACAAAAAAACAGTAATCACGCAAATTGTCGTCAAAAAGGAAAGAAAGTCCCCCAAAGATCATTGCCATAGGGTCAATGGAGCAATTGACAGTCCCTCTGACCCTAAAATGCACTTCCAACCCGCCCCAATACGATGATAATGATACCCTTCCCGAACACCCCCAGACACTGGGAAACCCCTCCCGTTATATAACGAAGCGGCTATCGCTCGAACCCTCGCGCATCTTCAGGGAGACAGCGAGTTCGCAATCTGCACGTATGCGCGGCAAAGAACCGAGCGACGTGGTTGTACTTTGGATTTGGCACGTACGCAAACAAACAAACAACAAACAGGCCTGAATTTCGGCATTTTTTGGTGAGCCTTTCAGCTGTCATCGAAAATGTGTCCACTAAACATTACATATCAATCGATTACAGTGTTTTTATTGTATAACAATGATAATCCAGCACACGTGAGGTCAATTTTACAATCAAATAGCCACCCTAATCGCGCATTTTCGCTACACCCTCTGGCCAAATACCGTCCCCTCGGGTGCAAAAGAGTAACTTTCACGGTATATAAATAACTTTTTCTACCAATTTATGAAAATGAGAAGAATACGCTAGCCTAATCCGTTTCAATCCCCTTTTTCGAAATGCGAAACGTATGACACACAATAATAAACTTCCACTTCCGCCTTAAAGTGGACTTTTGAACTGATGAAATTACCATTTCAATTCCCACCATCATCAACTTTTTTTAACCCTAGATCAGTATTTTGTGATTAGGTAGAATTGCATGGAGTTTACGGTTTATGATGGATAGACAAAGGGCCCAAAAAGGGTAGACGTACTCTGTGAGGTGTACAAGTTCACGCATGACAGCAATGTTCGATGTAGTGTTCTGTCGAACGGACACCGCCGACGGGGGCTTCCCATGATCGAGTGGCTAGTTCCTGAATCGGTGAGAAGAAAAAAGTTGTTGATGTCTATGAACTGAAATAACTTTTACTATCATTTTGAAATCGATCAATCTTTTAAGGTGGTCAGCAGGGGTGCGAAATCTCCCGGGAGAAAATATTTTTGGGAGATTCTCCGGAGATTTCTCCCAGGAGCTCCCGGGAGATTTCTCCCAAATTTTTTTTTTTGAAAAATTGATTGCTTATGCGAACGCAATGCTTAAAATAGTGATTGCTTCTGTTTTATAATGCTTTTTAACGAAGAAAATATCTTTTATAAAATTTTTGTTTTATCCACGTTTTTCAAAATTTTCTTAAGTTTGATTGCGAAATCTCCGGAGATTTTCAAAAAGGTGGGAGAATTCTCCGGAGAAATCTCCGGAGATTTCTCCCGGGAGCTCCCGGGAGAAATTTCGCTTCGCATCCCTGGTGGTCAGTTTGTGTTCTTTGTTTTTTGACCAGACTTTTGAGCTTTTATAAAACGATAACAATGTGTTTAAAAATAGATATTTTTGCTAATTTAGCAATATTTTGCTTTTATCTTTCTTAAATAACTACAGTGAAGTGTCGTGTTTGGTTTGGGTGTGTCTACTTTGAACACGTTTTCAATGATAACAAGAGCAAAAAAGGCGTGTGAGCATTGTCAAACGAAGTTAGATAGCAAAGATGGTAGAGGCTTGCAAAAAACGTTGAATTGGTCAGCGATTTATCGTTCGAAAAAGCTAAAAACTTTGAAAAAAACATGTTTATTCACTTTTCACTTTTTCCAAAACTTCAAAATAAACAAATGTTCAATCCCACATCGCCGATTAATCACAACTTTCCCATCGAGATTATGCTGCCCGGCCGTTTCAATCAGATCGGGAATGTTGTTCGATTTCAGGGCGACGAGATAGAACGAACCCGTTGGAGACAAAAGGCCGGCCACGATCGGCCAGAGGCGGTCCAGCGCCGCTCGACCGGTAGGGCCACCCGCCCAGCAGTGCTCCTAGAATTGCAAATTGACCATTTTTTCGTCAAAATTGCCAGAAGGCATCGAACTTACAGAGCAAGTCACCGGTGCATCATCAGTCGGAACATACGGCGGATTGAACAGCAAAACATCGATAAAACCTCGGAATTTCGACGATACAGCCGACACGAGATCACATTGAAACAGCTCTGGCTTCGACTGTTTATTGATTATGGCCGTTCGTTTCGCCGTTTCAATCGCCTCGGGATTGATGTCAGTGCCAAAAGAGTGCACATATTCGGTGCCATCCCCGAGAAGGCCATCGATAAGCGTCCTCGCAAAGCTTGAAACGACGCCGCTACCGACTCCAATTTCGAACACAACTTTTGGGTTCTGAGTTTTTAGTGCTTCTTGATCCTCGACCAGGGCATCCATCAACAAAAACGAATCCTCAGCAGGGTCATAGACGGATTCTGGCAGGGGTCTTGGGTGATCTGGCGTCTTTGGATCCAATTTCGACATCTGGAAACACTGTTTTGACTCCGATTTTCGATCTTTCTACAGTAAAATGGTAAAACAACCTCCAAAAAACAATAAAAAAAATTGCATAAATCATCTTTATAATACATTCATAATAATACATTCATAATAATAATAGCGAAATACCCCTGTAAAATTAACAAATAACATTGATAAAAGCAATTTAACCAAATTAATAGGAGATTCAAATGACTGGAACCATATCACATTGGACAAAAGCAAGCATCGGCAAATAAACATTCTACTTTCGGTGGATTCACTAATCACGCGGATGACGACGACGAGGTAGGTTCAGTTGAATCGGCGACGGCAACGTCGGCAAAGACTTCGCCGAGGACTTGTTGGACGACTTCCTCCGCTGCTCTTTCGGCGACAACCTGCTCTGTGCCATCGCCAACATCGGAAACGACGACGGAGGGGGCATTGGGACCGATGATCGTCATGCCGTGGGTGGTAGCTTGATGAATTATCCGATCACGTTGGATTGCAGGCGTTTCGGAAGGAATGTAGACAGCAGAATGAGTGTCGGAAGCCTCTGTGGCGGCCGTAGGGTGGACGTTGGGCTCGTGGAGGACCTGGAATTGGACAGATAAACAATTAGACGACGTGTAAACACGATAACTTTCAAATAACATTAGCTTTGAAGTCTTTCAAACGGCTTTTTCGACGAATTTTAAGCAAAACAACCCAAAAAACTAACCTCAGCCGTTTGCTGATTGATTCGCCGGACGACTCGACGGACTTCGTCGTGATAGAGGATGATAGGCAGCTCGTAGTGGTGGAAAAAGTACACCATCGAGTGCACAATAAAAGCACTCGACGTGACAAGGGCACCGCCCGTGTGCAGTCCGTTGTAGCGATAATGATACGCGTAGAAGCCGAAGTGATACAGATAAAAGAACCTGGAAAAGACGCAAATTTCAACCGCTATTCATTGCCAAAATACATCAATGTCAACAAAAGATGAAATAGCATGCGACAACGCCACCACAACAATGCGTTTTCTAAGCAAGCTAAAATGCTAATGACTGTTCCGTGTTGGGCGGTTGTAACATCTAACACGAAAATTGGCTTTAAACCTAATCAAATAGCTCCTGAAAGGCAGCGGGGAAGGTTCTTTTTTTCTTTGTGGTGGCTTTTGCGGACACATAATCCATCCTTTTAGAAAGTTTGTTCAAAAAAATGCCATTGGGTGCGTCTTTTTGAAAAATTTGCCAAAGCGTAGCGATAAAAAGCATAAAACCAACCTTAACCAATACCGTCGCCCAATCTGAGACTGACAACAAATAGCATCATACTGATCAGCGATCCACACAATCAAAATAATGTAAAATGCCGTAGTTGTGTCGCTGAAGATCTCCGACATGATGGCCTCCATACCTATAACTAATTACGGTATTTACAAAACTATTAAAAGCAAAAACCCACCGACTAAAGCCAAAATAACAGTTAATAAAGGTGCCACAGGGAAAACAAGTGGCTGATTAAGTTCAAACATGTGTAACAAGTCGACAATAAATAAAAATATTTGGTGGTGTGAAAATCGGAGAAGCATTGATATTGCAAATGTCTGAAAAACCATTTTTAAAACGACATTTTTAAAAGGGTCAAACTCACGAAAATAAACATAACAAACATAGCCGTCAAATACACAATCCTACTCTGGGCAAAGCTCACAAAATGGTAATGTTCGTCCCGAATCAAATCGTGTAGGTAGCCTTTTTCTTTCTCGTTATCTGACAGCGACTTCAGCGAATTCATCAAAATGTCGTCGTAGCCGGTTAAAAATTTAGTAAAACCATTGCGTCGGTAGTTGTATAAACATTGTTTAGGGTCATCACTGCTCAATTGGACTAGCATGGTTGGAATGTTGTAGTGGGTTCGAAGGAAAGCCGGCATCCGGAGAAGGCCATGATAGGCGGAATACTCGACAATGTACAAGAACGGCGCCGGCGCGAGGGTTTCAACATCGAACAGATCGAATTCATCGGGGTTAATGTGCTCGGAGAAAGAGAAATCGCCGACCCCAGTGCTTCGGGTCTCGCTCCAGGATTTGTCTATCAACATGTCGGGTATCATGTCATAGATCGTCGTGAAAAGTTGAAAAATGTGGGATGAAGCGTTGTTCGCCTTCGCCTTGTCGATGACCGCTTTGAAGTTAGTTTTAAAGTTGTGTATCTGCTTGAGCTCAGTTGGGAGGGCTTCGGGGCCTTGGATAAGGATTTCACGCAGACTGAAGGGGGTGAAGTTGGTTTTTCCTGCAATTTTTTATATAAAAACAACCTCAGATTTGGTAAAACTCACGTCTTTTGAGAGCCTCCTGATAAACGTGGTATTCATCCCAACTTTTGACAACCTCAACCCGAATGATGCCCAACTTTGGCCACGTATCCCGTATACTTTCCAAGCAATTGGTCGGAATTGCTGGTATTAGTACGTGGACATAGACTAACCCGCCGAGACAGCATAATGCCTGTAATTTTATATACAAAAACCTTCAAACTTCCTTTAAAATTGCTACAAAAACTCACCACTGCCAAAAATAAAAACTCAATAACCCTCCGTACCCGTGCCGTCGTGTGTTGCGCATAAGAAAGTGCCAATTTGACCAACATGACATGAAACAAGTGATTCCGAACGTTGTTCAATCCACTCGGATTCGCTCGTATATTGCCAGGACCACCGTTCGCGGTCTCGAAGGCGGTCAGATCGTCGTGGAAGACGGCTCCGTTGGCGCCGCCGGCGGCGTCTGCGGGAGCGTTGCCGTCAGACCGGTACACGATAAACGGTCGATTGGATGATCCCGGCGTGGCTGGAGCCGCTGCTGCGGGCGTCGCCATCGACTATGGTTACGTGTAATAGCGGGTTCTGATAACGTGGAGAAGACGGTTTGGGTCGGGTTCGATTGATAAGCCCTGGGGGCAATTGGCGGCGGAAGATGGAAGACTTTCACAAAGTTGACGGCTGGGTTGGCATGCTCACGTGCGGGGAAACGGCTGTGGTTAGTGGGTCTGCTGGGGGGTAATAAGGGATGGGGGAGACAGCTGGAATCGTCCATGCAACGCACAAACAAGCTAATCTTCAACTTGACCAATGAAAACCGCATGCAACGCTGTCGCTATGGGACCGATTTTGGGGGTGGTGTGAACCACGTTATCAATATTCGTTAATTTAAAGGTTATTCTGTTTTGATTTCACCCCTACTATTCCCTGATATTTTTCATTTTGTACTTTTAACATTTCTTAAACAAGAAATCATCAGAAAGTTAACAATAAACATGAGAAAAGCTGGCACTTTCAAGTCCTCCGTGCATCAAACCACTTCAGCACACAACGCCAACACTAGCTGTCACGTCGAAACTCGCGCTTCTCTTCCACTATCTCTTTTTACCAGTCTTCCCGCATCAATTCCTCCCCAAAACCCCGCTCCAGCTCCCCGCCATGTCGTCCGACGAATCCTCCGAAGAAGTCGAGGTCCCCAAGCCTACCAAGGGCAAGCGCAAGTCCGAAGCGAAGCCGGCTAAACCCGCTAAAAAGGCAAAGGTTAGTTTCCCTCCATTTCCCTCAATAAAATGCAAATTATTGATTTTCCGTTCCCCGCATTTCAGAAATCCAAGAACGATTCCTCCAGCGATGAGTCCAGCGGCGTCGACGACCCCACTCCGGTCAAGAAGGGGGCCAAGCCGACGGAAGACGCGGACAAGCCCGATCCCAGCGCTATCGCCCTCGGCAAGACGCGCTTTGCGACGGTGAGCGAGTTCAAGGGCAAGAAGCGGGTCGACATCCGTGATTACTACCGGAACAAGGAGGACAAGCTCTGCCCGACCAAGAAGGGTATCTCGCTCAGCGGTGAAGAGTTCCTCGTCCTGAAGGACAATGTGGACAAGCTTGCCAAGTTGCTCAAGTAACGTGCCGGTTAACCATGTCTCACGTGTTTCTAATTTGTGCATCTCCGTTTTTTTTTGCGAGTATTTTAAATTTTGCGATCTCTTAATAAACCTGTGTTCTATTAAAAACGTGTTTTTTCGCGGGAACTAAGGTCGTGAGCCTGTTTGTTTTTATCGATTACGTTTGAGAGGTTATTGAGGTTGAAAGTTATATATATTTTCAGTCAAAAAACTTCCAAGATGACAAGTCAGGATGAAGTCGAGCCCTATGGAAGTGTCAACAGTGATGTTATGCAGTTCATCCCTCTGTAAGTTGACTTTTTTACATTGAAAATAGAAATTTTATATATAATTTTCAGCGGTTCTGGCCAAGAAGTCGGTCGCTCTTGCCACTTCCTCCACTTCAAGGGCAAGAAGATCCTCCTCGACTGCGGCATTCACCCTGGCATGAATGGCATCGAATCCCTGCCCTTTTTGGACTTCATCGACGTCACTGAGATCGACCTCATCCTCATCACCCACTTCCATCTCGACCATTGTGGCGCTCTCCCATGGTTCCTAACCAAGACAGACTTTCATGGCCGATGCTTCATGACCTATCCAACGAAGAACATCTACAAGATCATGCTCGGCGACGTCGTCAAAGTCGCGAAGAACGGCCCTCAAAGTGATAAACTGCTCTACACCGAGGAAGACATTGAGAAAAGCATGAGCAAAATCGAGTGTATCGACTTCAAAGAGCAGAAGGAAGTCAATGGCATCCGTTTCACGGCCTATGTCGCTGGTCATGTTATGGGCGCGTGCATGTTCATGATCGAAATTGACACTGTGAGGACGCTGTACACTGGGGACTTCAGCTGCGAGGAAGATCGGCATCTGAGGGCGGCGGAAGTGCCGGATAAATCGCCGGATATTTTGATTTCGGTGGGTTTTTTATAAGGCTTTCATCTATAAAAAGAAAAGTTGCAGGAGTCGACCTACGGTACCCAGACCCACGAAAGCCGCGAAGTCCGTGAAGCCCGTTTCACCGATACCGTCAAAGAGATCGTCATGCGTGGTGGTCGGTGCCTGATTCCGGTGTTTGCGCTCGGCCGAGCGCAGGAGTTGCTGTTGATCTTGGACGAGTATTGGCGAGCGCATCCAGAGTTGCATCATATTCCGGTTTTTTGTGAGTTTACTGTTATTTCTACCTAATTTCGTGACCAAATTTGTTTCCAGATGCCAGTAACCTCGCCAAAAAGTGCATGCGCATCTATCAAACTTTCCTCAGTGGCATGAACAAACGCGTCCAGAGCCAGCTGATCTATGATAACCCTTTTGTTTTTAAGCATATTAGCAGTTTGAAGGTTTGATTTTCAATTTTAACCATTTTCTTGAAAAAATTTGCTTCAGAATTCCGACCACTTTGACGACGTCGGTCCCTGTGTCATCCTCGCAACCCCCGGCATGCTCCAATCCGGCCTCAGTCGTCAACTCTTCGAACAATGGTGCCCAGAGTCCAAAAACGGCTGCATCGTCGCGGGTTACTGTGTCGAAGGCACTCTCGCGAAATTGATCCTCTCCGAACCCGAGGAAATCCAAACTCTAACCGGTCGTCGAATCCCACTTCGCATGCAGATCTCCTACATCAGCTTCTCCGCGCACACTGACTTTGTTCAGACTTCCGATTTTGTGACAAAACTCCGTCCCCGGCACATCATTCTCGTCCATGGCGAACAGGGTGAAATGGCTCGCCTCAAAGCTGGCCTCCACCGTCATCTCGAGCACAATCCTGACTTTACCGACCTTGAAATCCACATGCCGAAGAACACCGAACGCCTGAATCTCCGTTTCGCGTCCCAGAAGGTCGCTCGTCTCGTCGGAAACATCGTCTCCGACCTCCATGTCGATGACTACATTGAAGGCATTCTGATGCGTCGAAACTTTGCCTACAACGTTTTTACGCCTGATGAACTGCCTGAGTACTCCGACCTCCGCACCAGTGTCGTCACTTACTCGCAGACAGTCTTTTATTCCCATTCCGAGGAGTGGCTAACCTTCAATCTCCGCAGTTTCGACCCACTTCTCAAGATTGACCACAATGCCCAACTCGAATTGCCCGACTATCTCGCCACTGATAACAATCGAATCAAATCCGAGCTTGTCCGGCCCGCCACTGTCTATCGCATGTTTGAGGTTAGTTTATTTCCTCCCACGGCATTCTTTTTCGGAAAAGTGTAAATAATTAATGCCTGAATGCATCCTCCCTTTTGAAAGAAAGCGCTTTCATTTACTCCCGAATGAAACACAATTACCGAAACAGTTCTTGCGTTAAATAATTCATCCCGATGGCAAGCTATTTTTGACCGTTTTGTATGTAAGCATTGTTTTGTAGGACGTCGTGACAGTGCAGCTCATCCCAGAGGAAAAGCTTGTCCGGATAAGTTGGACTGGCGATGTGCAGGCCGACAATCTCGTGGAAATTGTCGTACTGTGTGTCATGAATGCTGAAGACCATCGTGGTGCCGACAGTGAGTTTGCTTAATGAGCTTAATTACGCGTTAATGGGGTTGGTTTTTTCAGAATTGCCGCTTCCGAAGCCAGCTGAAGTGAAGTACGTTCCCTGCGATGCCGAAGTCAAAGACGAGCCCGCTATGGAATGAAGCAAAGTTTTTGACTGATTTTTAATCTATACCATTTTTGGGTGTTTGAATTTGTTGTTTTTTGGGGATTTATTATGTCAATGGACTGCTAAGCTGTTAATAAACACCTTATGGTGAAAAGTAATAATTTTTAATTGGACCTTTGCAAATTGCAACTAAAAGCCCTTTGAACTCTGTGGACTTTAGCCGTCTGTGAAAATAAACACTTTTTATGAAGTCACTTTTTGGTCGAAATCTTTCCTTACGCAAACACAGTCGCAGTGAGCTCGTTAGCCGACGTCGAGCTCATTTCCGAGTTTGGCATTCTTTAGTTTATTCGAAACAACACGTCGCTTACGTCAGTCGTTAGACGACTTCTCTCACTCTCACGTCGTCGCCTAAGTAAGCTGAGGCGTCGACGACATCTGAACCTCGCATCGCAGCTCTGTGCCTTTCAGCGCTCATGGTGATGCGCCTCCGGGGAGGAGCAGGGGTGCGAACCGAGTCGAACTGCTACGGCTACTGTTAGCCAGACGGAACAGGACAGAGAGTTAACTAGGAGGCGGGCTAATGTCCTCTTTGGGTAGTCGTAGAAGCAGAAGAATGGGAAGTGAATATGTATCGGGACGACACGTATCTATACGTGTCCCGCAACGTGAAAATGACTTTGCCTTTTTAGTGAAAGTGCCACGACGGGGAGGGGAGACCATCCAGAGGGCTGGGCTGGGCACTCGTGGCACTCTTCGCCGAAAAAACAGACTGCTTTGGCCAGTGTAGGCATAGAGTGTCTCTATTTTGAGGAAAAAAGTTTTGGGCCGCGGATTTATTGCTTTTTATCTGTTTATGGGCGCTTGGCTGGCTAGCTGTTATCCATTTTTATGATGTATGTCTGTTTATAAGACGCTTGTTTTCACTATTATTACAAAAAATAACATTTCTACTGTATTATTTTCGTTTTTTATTGCCTCAATCACGCCCACTGGCTTAACTTATGCTTTCAATAACATTTCAAACCTCATTTACCCCCGACTAGCCGCCATTATTTCACGCATTTGTCACACCCTAGCCTTCCTAAATAGCCCTCACTCAGCCCCACCCAGCTAATGAACTCAACGCGTGTCCCTCGGCTCGGCTTCAGCCCCGTAAAGCCAACGACATACGCTAATGTCACCCTGTTTCGACGGCGACTTCGAACAAGCACCATACCTGTGTAATGCCAGTGGCCCATATATCATACTTTTTGTCTATCTATGGCTATTTCAATTTCTATCCCCTCAGGGCAAATAACCGACAAAGTCGACGCAATGGCCCGCATAAAGTGCCATAGTTGGAGGCCAAGGGGTACTCGGCGGAGACGGGGGGGCTCCTTTGAAGGGGACCGGACACCATTTACTTCCTGTCAATGGGCCCGTCATGACGCTCTTTATTTATTCACAGGAATTTGGT
Organism: Panagrellus sp. LJ2284; assembly: GCA_024447225.1. Lineage (NCBI taxonomy): Eukaryota > Metazoa > Nematoda > Chromadorea > Rhabditida > Panagrolaimidae > Panagrellus > Panagrellus sp. LJ2284. Next base: position 9,400,078 of record JAMRYC010000004.1, read on the forward strand.
TCCAAAAGATAGACAGTGACGATTCCGACTTTTGTGAAGACTTTAGCGTGGTGAAAGGTCATTTTTTGATAAGTGCGTGGTTGTAGACGTGAAAATGGTCAAGTATGTCTTGTTCTATCACCAAGTTCGTGGTCTCGGGGAGACTATTCGGCTGATTTTTCATTATGCCGGGGTGGAATTCGAGGATAAGCGATTGACCCAGGCACAGTGGGAGGCAATGAAGCCGTGTAAGTTTGCATTTTACCATCAAAAATTGCATTTTGTAAGCATGATTAGCGTTTTAGTGACCCCCTGGGGCCAGCTACCCATCCTCAAGGTCGACCAGAAGCAACTTTCACAAAGCAGTGCCATCTACCACTATCTTGGAAAACAATATGGTAAATCTTCACCATCGAACTTTCCAACTAATCAAAACCCATTTCAGATCTCATCGGCAAAGACGACTGGGAAGAAGCCCTCGTCCTCTCAATGATCCAGGCCCAAAAAGACTTTGGTAACGAATGCCGCGACTTTTTCGCCGTCGCGACCGGCCAGAAGCCAGGTGATAAAACTGCCCTTTTCGAACAACAATTCAAACCCGCCGCCGATAAGTACATCCCACCGATGGAACGCCAACTGAAGGAATCTGGATCAGGATTCTTCGTCGCCAGCGGCGTGACCTATCTCGACTTCTTTGTTGCCGAGTATGTCGACACTCTGAATGCCATGTTCCCGCAAATCTTCAAACGATTTCCACTGCTGTTGGAGCACACTAAACGAGTACATGCCCTGCCACAGCTGCAGGCCTACCTCGCGAAACGACCTAAAACAGCCGTTTAATACTTTTTAATTACGTTACCCTTTTAGGGGTCTAATACAAATATAATGACACTTTTTTGGATTCTAATAACGAATAATTATGTTTATTTTTAAACATGTGTCTTTGGTTTCTGCTAAAACAAAAAAAAAGGTTTAATAATAAAGATGTAGAATGATAATTACCTGTTGGGTCAGTTACCAAACGGAAATCCATCTTTGGTAGTCAGTTCATTGTGTTATGCGACAATCGTCGTATTGTTTCAACCGCTGCCTTGCATACTCATTCGCATGTTTTGCCATCTCACTCGGAAGTGCCAACGTCGTTGCTGTTTTGATATCGGCTGCTGTGATGGTTTTTTTGCCGGTTTTGTTTTTTAAGGCTTCAGCATTCTTGGCAATGCGTTCAAACATGTCGCAAATAAAGGATTCCATATTGTGCATCGCCTGGAAACACAACACTTACAGTAATATTTTACAAAATGCAATAGCAAACCTTTGCCGACATCTTTAAAGATGGATTCACATAGTTATGTACTCTATGAATGTACAGTGAAAAGCTGTCAAATTTTGATTTTCGACGTTCCTTCAGCGACTTGAAGACGACTTTGGTCCTTGTTTTCTTTCGTTCACGTTTCAGAGGCAAGAGTTTGCTATTGCTATTCTGAGCATGATTTCGTATTGTTCGCTTCAGTCTGGGTCGAGAAAGGGGAGTCGATGTAAATGCCGATGACATTCCCTGCGAGAACACAGCATACGTAGGTTCTGGTGATTCGGTGTCGTCCTCTTGGCATTCTGATTTGGTGCGTGATGGAGTTTTCAATCCCGAACTGATGTTTTCATTGAATCGATCACGGATTGAAGCTGACTCAACATCAGAAGCAGCCGACATGACGCTCGGCAGGGGCGAACGGATCCAAGTTCGTGAATTGATCCTGGTTTTTCAGGACAAATACCGATATTTGCATTACCTTTTGCGGCGATTTTGGCACACATTTGATCAACTTGAACCACATTTACTTTGATGTATTGATTTGACTGACGCTTAAAATACCATCCCGTACCATGAATCACCCCGTACACTCTTTCCAGCTGATATCTAACCCCTTGCCGCAATTTAACAATAGCTTCATCTCTGTTTCCTGATAAGACTTATCACTTCTTTGCTTGTTCTGCCTTGCATCAAAGAGAGAAGACGCAAGCAGCCATGTCCTGCTTGGCCCCGTCGAAGCATTTCCGTCACAACCGTCATTGTCGCGACGTCATTGTGTTTCGACCCATTGATCAATTTGAATTCAACCTGAAACAATAGCCCCAAATGTTCGCCAATCCCGCAACACTGAGTAAGTTTTGTTTCAATTTCCATTTGACTATGTTTTGGTTTCTCCGTTTCATTCGAAAATCCGTTGCAGACTACCAAAAAGTGTCGCCAAAGACGAAAAAGCCGAATGAAATATGGTTTCTGAATGCATCGCCATCGGGGTCGCCGATGACCACCAAACCCGTCGACGTCAACTGGAAGTGGGTCTATTGAGGTCTGAACTGAATCAAACTAACCATTTCAGTTGTCAATTGGAGATTCTGTCGGCGATCCAGGGCGTCGAAGTGGGCTATCAGTCGAGGCAGCGTGTTGCGACCACGATTAAGGCCATGGACGACAAGGGCCGGGCCATTTTGACCGATTTCTTGTTTTCAAAAGTATGGCAATTAATCAAATACCTTTAAAAACAGTTTTAATTCAGTGTTGTAGAACGGCGTCATCGCATCGACCCTCGAGAACAACGCTTGCAAGGACTTTACGTGCACGCCGGAACAGCTCGACGGTCTCATCGACCCGGCTACCGTAGACCTGTTCCTGGGCCACTGGAACACTGTCTACAACCAGATCCTGCCCAACGCCACTGCCATGCTGTACGGCCTCCAAACGACAAATCTCAATGTCCGGCGCCAGTTTCTGAGCATCCTCCGTGACAGGGTCGTCGTCCGATTGCTCGCGAATCTGAGCCCCGTCGCCGATAAACGCGTCCGGCGCCTCCTGTTTCCGGTCTTATTCGCCCTCGACGTCCAGACCCTCGACAACTCCAGCCGGTATTGGCACTTCAAGAAGCTCATGTGCAGCATCATGGGTGTCAAGGTGCGCAGTGCCGGAAGGTCCTTCCTGGCCGGACCCACCAAGGCCGCCGCCGCTGCCGAAACAGCTCCGTGCCAACCGATGAGGACATTACGGTCAGTGCCTCGGGCCTTGAATCGTCGTTCATCCGAGGTCGTGTTGAGCGGGACTGTTGAAAAGAGAAGCAGCGTGTTTCTGCCGTCTCGACAGACTTCGTGGAATCTGATGGCCAGCGTACAGGAGACCGCCAGTGCAACAACTTCGCCGACGACGATGAGGAAGCGCAGTGTACATTGGTTTGATGACAATAGTGAAGTTGGTGATGATAGTGAGGTTTATGTATAATATAAAAAAGATATCTATTTTGTTGTTACCGTGTGGAAATTGGCTAAATCACGCAAACGTGTTTTGATATTGCCTCAACATGTAAAATAAAAAAAATTATTTAAAGTACCTTAGAATCGACGGTAAAAAATTTTCGAAAACTACCAGAACGGTTTTGGGTTGACTTTTGGCAGAATTGGGTTCTGGAAGGTACAAAAAATTTGTGTTTGACCATTTTGAGTAAGTGTTTCTGGATCGCGAGGATACGTGGAATTCAAAAATGTTGCTTTATCATTGGTTGGAACAACGATTGGCAACTTTTCTACAGATAAGTACGCTTTTAGGTCGATTTTTGACGTTTTTAGTCCTGAAGAGTGCAAAGACTTCATCGATTTAGAGTTAGACCACTTTCTATACAAGTTTTTATAAGTGTTTTGAGAATGTCAAAGCACGTGGAATTTGCAAATATTATACAAATTGCCGTGGGGCTGATGGTTTGTAAATTCAAAATGTTCGTACCAAGCACTGTTCGAACAACTTTTGGCAAAGTGCGTCCAACGCCAACAGTAAACTTTGAAAAAGTTTCTTCATCGACTTTCTTCCAACGCGAAACCTCTCGTTGACGCCCATTTCCACGTTTTGCCAGCGGTCAAACCCATTTCACGGGTGCCAGAGGCGTTGAAATGGAAGTTGATGACGGTCATGGACATGTGTTGGTGCGGCTGGACGGTGAGGTGAGATTTTATATATTTTTGAACCGTTTTGCTTTGATGTTTTATATATTTTATATTTTGATCCTTGAAGTGTTTTAATTATAAGAATTTTAGACCGATGAAGAGTTCCAGTGGCGTCAAGAACACGCTGCCATGCATGCCAAGCATAAGGGCCACGATGTCATGCACGCCGAAATGCTGATTGTCTTCCTGATCGTGCTGGCCGTCGCGCAAGTTGTGCTCGTTCTGTGGAAATCTCGGCACTTCAAGTCCTATCAGCTTATGACGACGCTTGGATTGTGGATAATTCCATTCGGTGTTTCTATCCATAAAGGTTTTTGGCGGTTTTTGTTTACTTGGGCGGCGTTTTCGTCGGTCAGCGGATATATTTATAATTTGTCGGTGCAACCGCAGATTGCTGGAACAACGCCGAGGTTTGTTGGTTTTTGTTTGACATTTAATATATTTATTTTGTTCCAGGCGCATCTACAAATGGTTCCTCTTCCTCCACAACCTCAGCTACGTCCTCGGTGTCAGCGGCTATCTCATCCTGATGGGCACCGTGATGGGAGTCAATTTGATCTTCAACGTCAAAACATCGACGACCCTCGATGCCGGCATCTATCTCCTCTTCTACGGGTTGTATTATGGTGTCCTCGGTCGCGATTTCGCTCACGTCTGCACGGATAGGCTAGCCTGTAAGATCGGCTACTACACGGCAGAAGGCCTTCCGAAAAAGGTCCTCGAAAGTGGCGTCTGCGCCGTCTGCGGTCACAACATCCGTCGCGGCGCTGCTGAACTGCTTACCGGCGATGAAGAAGTCGAAGAACACACGTCCGATGAGAGTGCTGAGAGGACGTACACCCTGTCCTGCAATCATTCCTTCCATGAATTCTGTATCCGAGGCTGGGTCGTCGTGGGCAAGCTTCAAACCTGTCCGTATTGCAAGGAAAAAGTTGATCTCAAGCGAATGTTTAAGAATCCGTGAGTCATTTGCTTTATCCAACTTTAATAAAACGAATTGTTGTAGCTGGGAAAAGCCACATCTCTTCTTCGGGCAGCTCCTCGACTACGTTCGATACCTCGTCGCGTGGCAGCCGCTCATCCTCGTTATCGTTCAAGGCATCAATTACGTGTTTGGGCTTGAATAGGGCGCTCTTTGTAACATAGCTTATTTGTGCTTTTCGCTAAATGATGAATCTGAATTCCCAAAATGACTTATTCCGGATAAATTTAATTTATTGTTTTGCTTTTTTTGAAGATTTTCGAGTTTTTGTACTCTGAAATACTGTCTTAACCGATATTTGGTCAATTTTATATTGTAGTTTTGTTTAGATCTCTGCCAATGTCCGACGACGCCCCCAAAAAGTTCGGATTGACCCTCAAAGGCAACTCCAAGCAGCCATCAAAGTCCGCCGATGCCGCAGCTCTGTTCAATAGCGATTCCGACGATGACAGTAAAATCAAGGAAGAAAAAGACGCTTCGAAGCGGTTTACGATGAAATATGGGTCTAATCAAAGGTTGGTTTTGCACCACTTCTATTTCTGAAGCTATTTTAACTGTGTTTTTTCAGCCGCGACAAACGCGCCGTCGAACAAGCCCTCACAGAAGACCCCAACCTTTACGAGTACGATAGCCTCTATGATGACATCCAAGCGCGTCGGAATGCCAAAACTGAAGCCCAAATTGAAGCAGATAAAGAACGCAAGCCAAAGTATGCCGATAAAATCGTCATGAGTGCACAGAAGCGTCAATTCGAGCAGTTGATGGTCGATGAACGGAAACAACAAAAACTGCGTGAGGCCGAGGGCGATGAGTTTGCCGACAAGGAAACGTTCGTCACGGCCGCTTATCAAAAGCAGATTGAGGCGAGGGAACAGGCGAGGAAGGAGTTGGAAGAGCGAGATCGACTTGACAGTAAGTTTTTAAATGTATTTTTAGCTTTACATTAGTTAAGAATTGTGTTTTCAGACCGTCTCAAAGTCGAGGATCAAGAATTCTGGCGGACAAACTTCAACCGAAAAATCTTGGACGATCTCGATCGAACCCTGCCAGCTGAGATTCCTGTGAAGACGGAGATTGTCGAAAAGCCGAAAAAGGGCATTTATGACAGCTCTGACGAAGAAGCTCCCTCGACCGATGTGAAGCCGGATACGAAGAACTTTGATGACATCAAGCCGGGTCTGAACTTGGTAAGTTGTTCCCATTTTTTAATTTTCTTACCCTTCTAATGATAAACTTTGCAGCCAAAGGTCGAAAAGCCACCGGAACCCGTCAAAGAAAACCATCGCCGCGATTCTGGTCACGACGATGACTACGAACGCCGACGTCGTCATAGGCGCCGCCGCCGACATGATAGCGATGTTTCATCTCCGTCGGAAAGTGAAGATGACTCCGATCGCGATCGGCGACGAAGACACCACAAATCTGAAGAAAAGTCCAAGGATGAGAAGCCGGAACGGCGGAAGACTGAAAAGGAGATCTTGTTGGAGCGTTTGGAGAAAATCAAGGTAATTCTGAAGCAACGCAACGACGCTTCGGCCATCTTTATGGCTCGTGAGCGCTTCCTTCAACGCAAGGCTGCCGGTATTGTGCCACCGAAACTTACTTGATTGTTTTGATTGTACACTTTGTTGAATCTCAATTTTGTATTAACGAGTAAATCTGATTGATTAGTAATTTTTGTATTTGTACAATGGCACAAAAACCGAAAATTTACACTTTGTATGGATGAAAGCATTTGAACTTTAGAAATACTAAATGGTAAAAACTACATTCGCTCAAATTTTAAACCGTGATTTTTTGGTTAAGCATTGTGTGCAAACGTATAAAACACGTTCAGCAACTGTGCGAATGGCCTTGTTCATGTTAAAGTTTTTTTGGCATAGTGTGCGCAAGCATCTCAATCTTCCTTCGCTGTTCGATCGCTCATTTTCCATCTTCACTTCCCCATTTCCAGCAATTTCCAAGCTTGATCATGGCTAAAACCAAGAAAGAATCCACCAAAACGGCGGCCTCTACTCCAGAAAGCCCCACGGATAAATTGTTACCAGAAATTCGTGAATATTTTGCGAAAGATTTGGGATTTGACTCGTTCACGCCCGTTCAGGTTTGTCTTTACTTTTTTTTATATTTTTCCACAATTAATCGTCCTCTATTTTCAGCGTTGTACCGTCAAATACTTCCTCGACAACTATGACTGCATTGTGCAAGCCCCGACAGGTTCCGGCAAGACATTGGCTTATGTTTTGCCTTTTCTGCACATTTTAAAGACCAAAGTCGAGGTTTGTCCACAAATTTGAAGTTTTTATATATATTTTTCTTAATTTCAGGAATACAAGGAAGGTGATAAGCCCAAGATCGCTGGCTTAATCCTTGTTCCGACCCGAGAATTAGTTCATCAAGTCGGAACCGTCATGAAGGCTGGCGCCGCTCGTATTGGTTTTGAATTGCTGCCTCTGGCTGCGTGCAACACTTCGAAGCGGAGTCAGGAGGAGAAGAAGTTCAAGAAGAATTGCATTGTCATCTCGACCCCCGGCCGATTCGTCAATCTGTTGACCAAGCTTCCCGAACTCAAGACATACCTCAAGTCCCTCGAAATGTTGATCATCGATGAGGCTGACCGTTTCGTTGACGTCGATTTCAAGGACCAAACAACCAAAATCCTCGAATCCCTGCCGAAACAACGCCGCACCGGGCTCTTCTCCGCGACACAGGCCAAGGAAATCGAGGATCTGATCAAGTTCGGTCTGCGTAATCCCGTCCGTCTCGAGGTCAACAGTGGCACAACCCGTGTCAGGGAGGACATTGACGACGATGAAGACTCGGCGAAGGCTGCCAATGTTGCTCCGGCTTCGTTGAAGAACTCGTATGCCATCGTTCCGGCTGCGCATAAGCTCTTGGCGCTGGTCGATTTCCTGAAAAAGCGCAAGGACAAGAAGGTTTTGGTGTTCTTCTCATCGCGATTCTCGGTTATCTACTTTGAACGCGTTTTGAAGTTGGTTCTCGGCGAAAAGCGACCGATTTTGAATCTTTATGGAAAGAAGTTCAGCCGGGCTAAAGTTGTAAGTTGATTTCTTTGTTTTTTTTTTTGCAAACAGAAAATTTTTGCTTTAGATCTCGAGCTTCGGCGGTCACAACAACACCATCATGTTGGCAACCGACGTCGCTGGCCGTGGTTTGGATTTGGAAAACGTCGATGCCGTCGTTCAATTCGATATCCCGAAGCACTCGAGCTGGTTTGTCCACCGCTCTGGCCGTGCAGGTCGCAACAACCTTATCGGCGAATCCATCCTCCTTCTGACCCCCGCCGAAGAAGCCTACGCCGAGTTCCTGCTCACCCACGAAAAGGTCGCCATCGAGCGGACCCACATCTTTGACAAGGTCCTCAACGATGCTAATGCCGACGTTCTGCGCCAGAAGATTACTTCCAAAGCGTCTGAAGAGCGTGAATTTCTCGAACTCGGAACATCTGCTTTTGTGGCCATGCTGAATGCTTACCTCAGCCATGATTGCCAGATTGTCTGCAGGGTCAAAGGTAAGCTAAGCTATCTTTCCTTTCGATTTTAAACAAATTCTTTCAGACCTCGATATCGGCGCTCTCGGCAATGCCTATGGCCTCGTCCGTCTCCCGAAGTTCGCCGAAACGAAAACCGCCAATGTCAAGGCCTTCAAGCGCGTTGACATCGAAACGTCAAAGATCCCGTACCTCGATGCCACACGTGAAGCTGAACGTCAGAAGAAGCTCAAATCGCAGGAAGGAACCAAGAAGCCCCGTCAAACGTCGACTCCTGCCGGTCAGCGACGTGGAAAGCATGTCGTGAAAACCCCAATTCCTGACGAAAACGCTGGCGAAGATGGTTCCGAATTGAAGAAGACAGCCCCCAAGCGCAAGAAGAAGCTGTCTGAGTGGGAGGAACTCCAATCCGAGGATCGTCTGCTCAAGAAGTTCAAGAAAGGAAAGATCAATCGTCAAGAAATGGAGGCCGCCATTGATGATCTTTAAACTTTTTGATTTGTTTGTTATACTTTCAATTTGTTGAGTTTTGTTTGTTCTTGTTGTTGAACTAGTTAATTTTATCTAATAAAGTTAAATAATGAAAACTTAACAATAACAAAGTAATAACAAAAACAAAATTATTCACTAATCGTTTTAACAGGGAGGAAGGAGCCGTTGGACTCTTTCAACAAGATGGTAACACGCTCCAGGCCGTTGGCTTCGTCCTTCCAGATGCCGAAAGTGTGAAGCTGGTTATCGTGGAAGACACCGATGCGGCAGTCGAGTAGGCCGGACAAGAGGTTGAAGACATCTTCAGTGAGGTCGGCGGAGCAGAGAAAGTGGAGATCTTCAGCGCATTGGGTGGCGTTGGAGGCTGAAAGGGGCTCAATTCGACCGATTTGAAGGCAAACTTCGATAAAAACCAACCTCGAATGGTCAACTTGTTGAAACTCATCGAAATCAACGCAGCCTGAACCAACGAAAACAGCTTCTCATCGCCAAGGAGCAGCAAAGCCAAGCTACGGAACCCTGTGTTGCTGGTGCCATTCAAAGTGAAGGTTTTGCCCACCGTCGCGAACGGAGAGACTCGATCGATGTCGATCTCGGCCCATTTCAGCAATGCCGCAGGGAAATACGGCAACTTGAGCCTCTCGACGGCGCGACGCAACCAGAAGGACGACGGGGACGAGAAGTAGACATTGGCTTCGATGCGGCTCTTCTTCGCTGGCGGTGGAGGAATGTTATCGATCAGGGCCGGCATCGGTTCGCTAAAATCCTTGTCAACATATAAATTTTATATATAAAAGTCCCCCAAAAACTCACAATTCACCATCATCACGCTCTAAAGGCGTCTCATTCTCCTTGTCGACCTGCGTACCCGGCTTTCTGAACCCAAACATCTCGTTATAGCGGTTCTGCAAAGCTTTGATGTCCTTCACAGCGCGCAATTCACACTCTTCGGTATGGAGCTGATCGTTCGGGGCTGTGACACCGTTTTCCGGTGTAAAGTTAGCCGTCAACCGAAGCTTAGGAATGCAGCCAAGGCAATAGTAACGATCCGGGTAGCGGAAGTCGTAAGCGTATTCCCTCGCAAAATGGAGCTGATTTGCGTCGAGAACGACCAGTCGCCCGTTCGGTTTGCCTAGCTTGCTGTAGCCGAGGAAATACTGGTCCGAACCGGGGGGAAGGTTGCGTGGCGGGAATTCAGTCCTGTGAAGAAGGGCTTTAATGAAGAAAATTACAAAAAACAAGGAAAAGAAACCTACCAATCGCCAGAAAAGCGGCGACGCAAATCCATTTTTAGGAAAACTGAACAGCCGTAAAAGCGCGCACGCGCTTGGCACTACTTCGTCCCGCCACGAAAACGCATAAAAGTGCGCACGTGCTTGGCACTTTTTGGTCCCGCAGCGAAAAACATGTAACTTTTTCAAAAATTTTTTTTTGCACATTGTGCAAATTATAACTTACAAAAAAGCAGTAAACATGCAATTTCATCAAACATCCAGAATAATTGAACATCCTAAACTACAATTTACGAACCTTTTATCAATGTGTGAAAAACAAGCCTATTCTTACGTCAATCTGTATCCTCCACTTTTCTTTTTACGTTTCAAAATCCACGTCATTGCCATTGGACACTATAGACATATAAACATAACAATGTCCCTCAAACTTAAAAATTATACCACCACAGACCATTTTTTGAATCAAGTCATTCATCACATCACTTTTTTACTTGTTTACAGTAACCTTTCTGTCCTTTCAACACTTAAAGTCAACTACAAAATTAGCCACCAACCTACAATTATCCGTGCCAAAGCTCTTGAGTGTGTCGTTTTATGATTAAAGAAAAATGTAGTAAACAGTCTTCCAGCTTTTGATAAGCTCATTTGCACGAAATCTTGCTGTCGAAGGTCACCGCTAATGTTGACGTAAAAAACATGTTGTAGTCAAAGTGGTGGCGGGCTTCAGGAAGTTCAGTTTGGCCGGATTGATATTGCTTTGGTCGTCTTTGCTTTAGCTTTTAGGCAGTTGGCCTTGGACTTACGTAGTTTTTTATGCTTCCTTTTCGAACATTGCTAATTCATAAGGGAGCATAGTTGAAGTTTACGTTTTTATGATGCTTATTTATGGCATTTGATTTATGAGCTCTTTGGTATGACTTCAAGCTGGTTGAATACAGCTATTGCGCACTTTGAAACATGACGGGTTTCGAGTTACCAGAACTAAAATCTGCAAAAGTCACCAAAAAGTGTTCTGGTACTTGAAATGTTTCGACCTTAAAATGACGAACTAGTGCATTTTACATCTGTTAAATGCCCTTTAGAACTTATTTCCATTAAAACAAACTAAAAAGTCCGCGTGGGTGAAGCACTTTTTGCTTTTTGAATCATGATGTACCAGAACGCAATATGTGCAAAACTCGAGAAAAAGTGTTCTGATATTTTTTAGTTTGGGCTTTATTTAACCCAATCATAAGTAGAAAACACTTTGCACCTGCTATTGATGATGTTTAAAAGTAAATGAATTAAAATTTTGACTTTGTGTTGCTTTTGTGCCGTTTTCGAACAAAGATGTACCAGAACCCAGTATGTGCAAAACCGTAAGAAACTTGTTCTAATACCAAAACATGACAACCCCAAAATGATGAATCAAACTGTCTAAAATTACATGTTTCCATGTTTTCACCTGCCAAGCGTCCAGAAACCACAGTACCCCTCCAGTTGGTTCGGCTGTATTCTACGTGCTCTTTGCGCACACCCTCGTGCCGACACAATATAATGTACGCCTCCTTCTTTTTTCCCTTTTTAGAAAGGAAGGAGCATGCATAGAAACAAGGTCCTCCCTCTTTTGCCTGAGGGGCCCCAATTCGAGAGGCTCGTCCTTCGTATACATATATGTATATATGTACCTGCTTCTGGACTAAATTTCTGGACGACCAGTGCCGGCATTCAGGCTCCGGCCCACTTAACTGTCATTTGCGTGGTTGGGCATCCGTCTGAACTGGACGTGTTTTTCTTTTTGGGCGATGCGTCATATTATTATGGCGGCGCGAGATAGACGAAAAACTCATTATAATTTGGGACGTTTCAGCTCCAGGCCGAATTTAGCGTGTTTTGAAATTTCATAAAATGTCGACAGTAATCAGCAGCATGACCGTATTGTTGGTCGTTTTGAGTGTGCTGGTGTGTTTGACAGTTTTCGCGTCGGCGGCACCAGTGGCAGAGGAATCAGGTAATTTTTTTCTTCAACTTACTAAACAAAAACCAAAAATCTCCAAAATCAAAGCAAAATGCAACTTTTTGTACAAGTTTCTCAATCCTACCGTAATTTCAGCCCTCTACGACGAAAGCCCTCTCTCCCCAGTCAATGTCGGCCTCAAACGGCACATGCCTGCCTTCGCCGAATACCGATCTCCCCAAGACCTCATGCGAGCTTACCTAGCCCTGCGACGAAGACCTCAACTCAACTTCAACTAACTGTTATTGTCAAAACTACCCACTTAACATTTAATCAACCAAATCGAAGACGAAGCAGGCCCCCGTCCATTGTTTTGTCACTGTTATTATTTCTAAAATTGCAATTTTTGTTGCTGAAAACCGCCAATTAGAAAGTGTCTGTTGTCTGTCTCCTTCCTCCGTCGTAAATAACCGCTTTACTACTTTTTCTAGAATGAGTCTAAATAAACACTAAGTAAAACGTGGATGTTTGGCAAAGCAATAGACTGATGTTACATTATACATTCCAGAAGACAACAAAGAGATAATAGAATCTTCCGCCTGGACGGAGATACGTGATGCTTAAGTGGGAGCGCCTGAGGGGGTGAATAATGTCTCAACAGGGTAGACAAATAAAAAACGGGTAAGCACCATGATTTTTGAAAGTTGTTATTTAAATAGCCGGAAGAACGAAGTACGGAGTAGAGATGCCCTTATTAGACGTTGGCTTTCGGTGTCAATGGCCTGAGGGGGTTGTTAAAAGAAGATTGCCCTTCAAAGTGGACAGATTTAGGAAATTGAATAAAGTTTGGGTGGTCTTTCTAGTTATAAAAAGATAAAAGTGCAATTGAAAACCTTTTTTGGGATCCTAAAGTCCACAATGATGGTCGCTTCGAACAAATAGAAAGTCTTGATGTTTTTAAAACTTTTAAGAAAAATTTGTATTTGCACACCAAACATGTATAAACAATGTTTCCACATTCGCACAAAAGGCATTGAAACATTTGCGCATTCGCAAACTCTGGAAAAAGAAAAAGGTCAAGGTCCAAAATAGCAGGCTTTTTAAAAGTTATAGTTGCCTTTTTTGTCACATAATCAGCTTTTCATTAAAGTTCGCTCAAAATTAACCTTTCAAACCACCTGCAAGACATGTCTGTAACCTCGAAACGTGCCAATCTAAACTTTTTGGAACTTCTCGAACCGCATTACTTATGAACTCCCTTAAAAATGGATGAAATTACCTCCAAACTATAACAAAATGCAACATTTTTAACAAACAACTGGCCCATGTGCTCTATTCTATTGTTTGTTTACCTCGGGGAATTTAAACATACGCAAATTCGCCTACGTTTTGAATTTTTAATGCCCCCAAACAGAAAACGTTCAACAAAATTTCACAAAGTACAGCTTCAGCGTCATCCCATTATCCCCCTACAGTACCCTCTCATTAATGCAACTTCAAAAACCTGCATAATTGATGAAATCACGTGACTATGGAGATTAGGCTATAAACTTTTTTCACAGAATGGTAACAGTTTTGCACCTATCAGATACTTGTACAATGCATAATGCCCCAAGGTCATGGGCAATTAACAATTCAAATTTGGGAACGTATATAGAGCAGCGTCGGCTGATGTAAGACGTCGTCGATATTGCCATTAGTTTTCAAATGTAATCATAAATAATGAATGGTTTTATGGAAAGACGCTGGATGGATGTCTTGGCGTTTGGACTGTAGTCTATGGAGAGTTTCGTTACATTACATTAGTACGTTTTAACTTGAGATTAATGGTGGAAAATGAGTGGTTTTGTGGCACATTTTATTTGAACATAAGTTATGATTCACAATTATCTGTCAAATAACTCTTCTTGCAGGTGCCAATGAAAACAGGGAGATTAGAGGATGTATGACAAAATATTACACAATATGGTTAGTATTTAGTTTGAAACATGAATGGACAGGGTTTGGGAAGGATGTGGAACAGGTTAGTAACAGTTTGAAATTGTGAATGGATGGGGATTAGATGGATGTTAGTGAATGGAGGCTTGGATGGGTGGCATTAGTGGTGGGAGTAGCGGCGATTAGGGAGATTGGACGGGTTGCTGAAAGACAAAAGACGAATTTGTGTAAAAAGAGTGGTAGAAAAAGGGAAAAACTGGCCTGTTAAGCTGGGTACGGTAAAAGACCCGACCTCCTGGATGGTAGCCACTGCCAGTGGAATTCAACTGACGCCGCATATCATCGGAATTCAGCCTCTCCCGAGGTAATTGGGGTTGGAATTGTTGAAACTGCTGCCGATTACGGTCAATGAAATCAGCAGAAACCGGTGGGGGCGTGTATGGCGCGTCTTGGGGCAGGTATTCCGGCGCTGCTGGGTTGTATTTGAACATGGGCGGATTCCGGCACGGCTTCAGAAAGTCGAATTTGGGGTTCCCTTTCCACCAAAATTGCAATGGTGTCGATGGCATCTCACACATCGTCGGCATACCATTGACTTCCAATTTCGGCAAAACAGGGACCGGCGGCACACCTAATGAATCCAACCCATGCCCCTTCAGATTAACCGGATTGTAAAGACTCCCTCTCGCTTCATAGTCAAAGCCTTTATAAGTCGACGCCTGCGGATTCGGCAACTCCTTCAAGAAAACCAGCGTCCGTGAATCCGCCAAAATCTTCTCCCGAACCCGCTCCCGACCTTGACCATCGATGACATTCCGCTGCTTCAGCTTATTCAGCGTGTTCCTCGTGAACGGCTTCATCCTCGCTTCTTCCACCACAGGCTTCGGGAACGCTGTATCGAGAATCCATCCATACGCGGCATAGACAAGATTAATGTTCTCATGGGCCGATGTCACCGAAATGCGATGCCGCTTCTGAGTCTCCGTGACTTCATACTCGCTGGGTCGAAGTTCAATGAGGAAACAATTATCCGCATCCACATAGTCCAGGATGCGCCAGGGAGAGGTGGTGAATGGACCGTTTTTGATGTCATTATGCTCGCAATGGAAGGTCAGACGGATGGGAACGGCGCGCTGTAATTGCAAAGTTATGAAAATGCCAAAAAGCTCAAAAGTAGACGTACGTGCAGTTCCGCGACTGCCGTAAGCACTTCGTGTGCTTCCCCATAGACATAAAATGTGAGGACGACATTGACACCGCGAACTTTGGAGAAATCCGGCGTCAAAACGATGGCGCCTGTTCTGGTGGCAACATTTACGGCTATTTGAGGGTCGTTGAGCCAGGGTTCCAAGGTTTGGGGGAAGTCGATGCCGGAGATAAAGGCGGGTTGCTGAAATGGCCAAAATGAACTCTTTTCTTTTAAAATTTTGGGGGAAAATTGGCAGGATTACGGTATCAAAGTTAAAAAAAGGCTGTCAATGTAAAAAAACACCCACAATCGTCGGAATCGGATACAAAATATCCCTCAAAACAGCCACGGCCTCCCTAATCATCAAAAAATCGAACATGGCACCCTTGATTATGACGTAAACTGTGCAGCTAACACCCATGGACCCGAAAGCTCTGCCAACATTGGCCTCAACGCAGGATTGCGGCTCGAGACGGTCATTTGTGAAGAACTGTATCCGATGAAAAGGTGCCAATGGACCGCCGGGATTCTGCATTTCTTGAAGACGGGAACCAATTTCGCTTTCACTGATGGTACAGTATGACAAAACCGGTAAGCACAGCATGCACGGGACGATATTGAGCAAACGCTGACGGACTTGGTCGACATCGTGAAGATTTCCGGTGATTTTGATCTGATTGAAGGTGTCCGGCCTGGTGTCGATCAGGTTGGCGTGGTCGGAGAAGCACACGTAGACGTCTGGGAAGTCGGCATCGATTTTGTGAATGCTGTCGCAATCGGGGTCGTTTGTCCATGGCAGATCGGTGAGAAGGAGATTCGTGAATTCCTGGCCTTGGGCTTCCATGGTGAGAGTTACCCCTGAGGGGAGGGGTGGCTGAAACTGGGCATCAAATATTATACAAACCACAATTACTCAATAAATAAACTCACACCAAGCCCTTCGACCCCACGCCGTCGACCCTGCTCAAACTGAAACCGCGCCTTATCATTCAGCGCCTTCAATTTCTGCATCACATTGAACACTCGGGCCGATTCCTGGGACACATTCGAAAAATTCGGCTTCCAATGCCGAATCCCGATAGAATACCGGAACAACGGCCGATCCAGGTGGAGACCCATTCGACGGTCCGGGTTGGCCGTGACGGGATTGCCGACAGGTCGATTCGGGTTGAAGCCGGACGGTGGCAGCGGCATGTCGAAGGTTCGATCTCGGGGCGTGACCGGAGGCGCTTCTCGGCATCGTTCCGCGACGAGACGATGGAATTCGGCGGCGAAGGAGGATGGGTTTTCCGACATTTCGGCGAAAACGATGATAACATAACCCGAGTGATGGATGGGTTGGGAGGGAAAGGCAGGCACTGCGACGTGAAGAGAGGGACAGACAGTTGCGCGAAATGCGTGCATGCAGCCAGTCGGGTGGCTTGAGTGGGTATCGATCGATTAGAATTGGCCATGGAATGGGTTTTGGGTTGACGACGATTTTGATAACTTTAGCCTATAAAAAGCATCAAAACACATTAAAATAACCAAAAACGTAAAATTGAACCACTTAAAAATTTCAATTTTTGACAAAAGTGTAAACAAGTTACCATAGCGGCATCATTTTAACAAATAGTAATTTTCAAACCCAAAACCCTTACCCAAAATTCATACCCAAAAACCCTTCAAAATTCGTACCCCAAACCCCCATTTCCCCCTTCAATTCAATTAAATCTCAAAACTATACGATTTGTCACCTCTGCCCGTCCGTGACGCATGAAATCGGCCAGCGGCCATTCCGACGTGTTCACTACGGCATTGTTTTCATGTTAAACTGTCCAAATTTGTACAACGAGCCTTGCTGACCGTTGAAAGCACCCTCAAATGTCTCAAAAAACAATGCCCATCGGCGTAAATGTCACTCCTGCCAGGCGGGACTGTCACCTTCGCAATCCCCGATGTATAAAAGCAGTCCCATCGCCCCAGGACGATATCAGTGTCAACCAGCCAACGGTTCTCAAATACCTTTCTAGCCTGTCAGAGTATAAAAATGACGTCGTCTTTGTTGTTTACAGCGGCAGGCTGTTTGTTATTTGGTGCCGTTGTGAATGCAGTTCCTCAAACTGGCAATGTCAAAGTAAAATTTGTATGTTTTGTTTGATTTTAAGTCCATTTGATAATAAAATCGGTCATTTTAGGGTGATCCATCAGCGTTCTTTTGCAACACTAACTGCACACAAGGCGGCACAGGCACGCAAGGCGGTTGTGGTTGTGGCGGTATACCGGCATCTACGTCGACTTCGGGGTCATGCTGTTGCTGCATTCCGAGTGGAAACTACGGAGGCTATGGTAGCTACGGCGGCTATGGCTATGGCGGTTACGGCGGCTACGGAGGTTATGGTGGCTACGGAAGCGGCTGCATTACCCCGTCAACTGGATACCCCATCGGAACTGGCTGTTCGACTTCTTACCAGGGTAGTGGGTATGTTTACCCTATCGGAACTGGTGTCTATCCGTTCGGATCTGGTGGTTATCCGATCGGAACTGGTAGCTACGTAGTCCCGCCAAAGGGTGGTGCCGGATACGTTGTTCCACCAAAGGGCGGTTCCGGCTACGTTGTGCCTTCCTACCCCGTGCCGTATGGACCTACAGGAGGCTGTGTTTGCCCACCTGGCTACATCCAAGGATATGGCGGCGGATACGGCGGTGGATACGGCGGCGGATACGTCCAGCCTTTCGGTTACGGCCAGTCCGGCGGCTACGTTCAACCAGGTGGCTACATCAAGCCTGGATACGTTCAACCTGGCGGCTACGTGAAATCTGGCTACGTGCAACCTGGCGGATATGTCAAGCCTGGATATGTTCAGCCTGGCTACGCTCAGCCTGGATACGTTCAACCCGGATACGTCCAACCCGGTGGCTATGTGAAACCCGGTGGATACGTTCAACCCGGCGGCTACGTCAAGCCCGGATACGTTCAACCTGGCGGCTACGTGAAACCTGGATATGCTCAATTCGGCGGTTATGCTCAACCCAGCGGATACGCCCAGCCTTTCGGTTACGCCCAGTCCGGTGGCTACGCTCAACCCGGCGGCTATGCTCAGGGTGGCTATGCCCAGACCGGTGGCTATGCACAGGGTAAGTACTCCCAGCCCAACTACCCTACTGGAGGAAAGTACCCTCAGACTAACTACCCGACCGGCGGCAAGTACCCAGCCCCAGGCGGTAACTACCCTCAACCCGGCGGCAACTATCCTCAACCTGGTCGTGGCGGCAACTATCCTCAGCCTGGACCCAACTACCCCAACCCACCTGCTCCCCAACCTCAACCTCAACCCCAGTACACCACCGGAGCCCCCCAACCATCTCCCATCACTCCACCGTCACCTATCTACCCACCCACTCCCGCACCTGAACCTTACAGTGCTGCCAGTTCTGCCACTTCCTACGTTTCTGTCGCCCTGAGTTTGCTGGTTGCCATCGTTCTTCAGAGTTAATACCCATAATTTTAATGTCTAAATTATCCGTATCTGTACATTGTGTCACTTTCACCCAAGAGGGCACGCCATTGAATACCTGTTATTGCATGTAGTTTTGGGTCTTGTTTTTGTTGAACGAACAATAAATTTGACGATTTTATAAAATGTAGCACATGTCAGAGGGGTTAGTGAAGGGATGTATCGCTAAACATCATAGCCTGGATTCGCCACACTTTGACCACTACCAGTAGGCGTCGCACTGGCGGGGGGACTCTTCTTGCGCAAACAGAAGTAAGCAATGATGCAGCCAGTAATAATGCACGTGGTGATAGCCAATCTTGAAAACACCGGAATTACTATCACTGGAAACTAATCTCATAACTCACATAGTAACTACGAGTATGGTACACAGCACGATATAGGTAAGTTTGTTATCCTCCGGAGACAGCGTGGTAGTTGTATTGTTGTAATCATCGGTATCGTAGCCCAAAACCAGAAGCCAACAACAGTTCAGAATCAGTAAGGGGGCAGCTGCCCGACCAGTAAGGCAAGCCATGCTTATCAATGACGCTTTGGCCCAATTCGCGGAATCAGACGGCCAAAAGAACAATTATGCAAAAAATGGTTTTTTTAACGAAGCAAACATTAAAGTTTTGTCAATTTATTCGAATTGGCACATATCAGATTAGGGGCTAACATAAGAAAATGTCGTTAAACATCATATGCCGGTTTCGCCGCACTCTGACTACTGCCAGTAAACGTCGCACTGGCAGACGGACGCTTCTTGCGGAAAAAGAGGTAAGCAATGACGCACCCAGCAATAACGCACGCGGTTACAGACAATCTTAAAATCACCGGTATTCCTATAACTGGAAACTAATCTCGAAACTCACATAAAAACTGTGATTACAATACCAGACATGATCATGCCGATATCGACCTCCTTCGAAGGTACGAGATAGACGTATCCGTCCTCATCCGGAGACAGCGTAGTAGTTTTATTGTTGGGAATACTGTCAGCATCTTGGCTCAAAACCGGTAACCAACAACAGTTCAAAAGCAGTAGAACCAGTAGATGGACAGCTGCCCGACCGGTAACGCAAGCCATGGCTATTTGTGACACTGTGGCCAGTTCTAGGATTCTGAAGGTCGGACGAACAGTTATGCAAAAATTTGGTTTTGTTTTTGTTAAACAAACAACATTGTTATACCATTTTATTCGAATTTGCACATATCAGAGGGCTAACGTCGAGAAGTTTTGTCAAACATAAGGCGAATTCACCGCACTTTGACCACTACCAGTTGGCGTCGCACTGGCTGTTGGACTCTTCTTCTGGCGCAACAGAAGGTAACCGATGACGTAGCCAGTAATAGCGACTGCAGTGCAACACAATCTTAAAATGCCGTTGTCACCATCATTACAGCTAAACCCAAAACTTACATGGAAACTACGAAAACGGTCACCAACACGGTCCGGGCATATTTTCTCTCTTCGGGAGACATCGTGGTTGTCTGGTCGTGATCATGATCAAGTCCTGTGTCGTGACCCAAAACCAGATGCCAACAACAGTTCAGAAGCAGTAAAATCAGTAAAGGGGCAGCTGCCCGATCAGTAAGGCAAGCCATGCCTATCAATGACTTTCTGACAAGTTTCAGGATCGATGCGGCCGAAAGAACAGCTATGCAAAAACGAAATTCAAGGACCTTATTTTTGTCGGAATTTGGACGATTCAGAACTGAATTTGTCATTTCAATGCCCAAATTAACACTGCAGCACCATCAGGCACTTTTATGTATTATTCCGGTTGTAAACTGCTTTAAATCGGTTTTTTTAAAGGTAAGAACGAGCAAAACGTGCGCTGAATTTCGAGTATCAGAACGCAAAATGTGCAACTGTTGCACTTATTTTGCTTCTGGTACATGATTCGAAGATGACGATGAGGACGAAGAAGAGTATGTCATGCCTGCAGAAGGTGCATGAAGTGTAATCTTTTTGTTCATATTGCCTGTTTTTTTTATTTGTATTGTTATTGTAATAATTTAAAATGTTTTGTTGTCACTCAGACACTCTTTAATTATCTCACTGATTGTAGTTTTCTTACACTTAACAAAATAAAAACCCTCCGGCATTTGTTTTCTTAAAAATGACAACATGGGCCGGTAAAAACTACAGTGAAGTTAAATCAAGCTTTAAAAGTGCACACTTGAAAGATCACTCATCCAGACTGTACTAGCACGTCTTCACTACGACGTTATTATAATTTTGAAAAGTCCAAATTTGTACAACGTACAAAGATGACCATTGAAAAGCATCCCAAAATGTCGTCAACAATACCGATCAGCGTAGATGTAAATGTCAGCTGCCAGGCGGGACTGTCTACATGGTCATTTTCAAAGCGGTCCCCGCGTATAAAAGTGGTCCCATCGGCCCAGGATGATATCAGTGTCAACTAGCAATCAGCTCTCATTTACCACTTCAGCTTGTAAGTGTTCAAAATGGCATCATCTACGTTGTTTTTAGCTGCAGGCTGCTTGTTATTTGGGGCCTTTGTGAGTGCCACGCCCCAAACTGGCAAAGTCAAAGTAAAATTTGTAAGTATTTTATCGGTTTAAAGTTGGAACGATAACCAAATTGGTCTTTTTAGGGTGATCCATCGGCGTTCTACTGCAAAACTAACTGCACAAAGGGCGGTAGCGGTTGTGGCTGTGATGCTGGCAGTACGACTTGCTGTATTCCGGATGATGGCTTTGGAGGCTACGGCGGTTATGGCTTTGGCGGGTATGGCGGCTACGGTTACGGCGGCGGCTATGGCGGTTACGGCGGCTATGGCGGTTACGGCGGCTATGGCGGTTACGGAAGCGGCTGCGTTACTCCTCCCTCTGGCTTCATTGGCCCGATCCCAAGCAGTGGCTGTTTGACCCCTCATCAGGGTGGTGGCTATGTTTACCCTATCGGAACTGGCGGCTATCCCTTCGGATCTGGTGGCTATCCCTTTGGAGGTGGTGTCATCCCAGGTTATCCGATCAGAGGCCGCCGCTACCCGATTCAACACAAGGGCGGTTACGTTGTGCCTTCTGGCCAGTCTGGATGCATTTGCCCACCTGGATTCATCCGACCTGGACACTTGCAGCCTGGATACGGCGGATACGGTGGTTTCATTCAGCCTGGCTTCATCCAGCCTTTCGGTTACGGCCAGTCTGGCGGCTACGTTCAACCAGGTGGCTACGTCAAGCCTGGTTATGGTCAATTCGGTGGATGGCCATTTGGCGGATACGGTCAATCTTATGGTTACCCACAGTTTGGCGGCTATGCTCAATCTGGCGGTTATGTTCAGCCCGGCGGTTACGCCCAGACCGGTGGCTATCAAACTGGCGGCTATGCCCAGACTGGCGGCTACCAAACCGGCGGCTACCAAACCGGCGGCTACCAGACCGGCGGTTACCAGACCGGTGGTCAATACCCTCAACCCAACTACCCGACCGGCGGCAAGTACCCAGCTCCTGGCGGTAACTACCCTCAACCCGGTGGCAACTATCCTTCTGGTCGTGGGGGCAACTACCCGCAGCCTGGACCCAACTACCCCAACCCGCCTGCTCCCCAACCTCAACCCTACACCACCGTAGTCCCCCCTGCTCCAATCCCAACCCAGCATGCCCCTACTCTGCCACCATCCAAGCCGTCTACTCGTGCCCCCTCTAGTGCCGGCAGTGCTCCCACTTCCTACCTTGCCGTTGCACTAAGCTTGTTGATTGCGACCATGCTCCGAAGTTAAAATCAACCTCCATTGAAACTTTTTTAACTTATACCTATTTGTACATTGTGTCACTTTTACCCATGAGGGCACGCCATTGAACTTGTTATTGCACTGTAGTTTTTGGGTTTAGTTTTTTTTTGTTGAACAAACAATAAATTAGTCGGTTTATTTTGATTTAGTACATGTCTTATAAGGGGTTAGTATGATTGATTTCCGGTTTTGGAAGATGGTGATCACAGAGGAGGCAGAGACAGACAAAGCCGATGCGGAGATTGTTAACGGCTGATCGTTAAACCCTTAGGGCCGATCGTGTACGTCGGGGAAGGTTTAGCCGGCGGCGGGGGTGGCGGTGGCGGGACATAGTAATAACCCGGAGGCGGTGGCTGTTGCACGAATCCCGGCGGCGGAGGCCCATGGTGAACAACAACCTGAGGCGGCTGTCCCGTAGTAGCATCAGACGACGGCGGCGCCGACGAAGGTCTCGTCGCGTTTTGACCGCTGCCAGAAGCCGTCGCACTGCTGCTCTGACTCTTCTTCTTGCTGCGCATGACCCAGAAAACGATGCAACCGACGACAATGCAGCAGATACAAGCTATCCTAAAGCGGTGTTATTATCGTCGTGTAACTTCAGTATTTTCACTGCATCAGAAGCCAACTTTAAAACTCACACACAACCTCCGACAAGTAACCAAAACAACCCCCCGCCGCCCTTTCTCTTCTCAGGGCTCAGCGTGGTAGTTTTACGGTCATTGTAGCCCAAAACCAGAAGGCAACAACAGTTCAGAAGCAGTAGAATCAGTAAGGGGGCAGCTGCCCGACCAGTAAGGCAAGCCATGCCTATCAATGACACCGTGGCCAAGTTTCAGGCTTCAGACGGCCAAAAGAACATTTATGCAAATCGCAAAATGCTTTATTTATTAAAAAACATCATCCCAAAAATCTACAAATTCATACAAAACGGAATTTAAGGACCTTATTAATAAAGTGGTCCGGCTAATCTATACAAAATTTAATGCAAAAAAGTAATGCTAACTCAGTTTTTGGCAATGCGGGTCGAGATGAACAAAAAGTACTTGGCAAGCATCACGGCGTCGTGGAACTTCTTGGAAGCGCCGACCTTGTGGAATCGGATGATAAAGGTATACTTCTCGCCTTCGACAACCGTATCGATGACGCAGCTCATGGACGTCACGAGACGGAATACAGTCTGCATCGAAACTGGTACTTGGAAAGCGCATGTCTGACCGCCGGCGTTGGTTTTCTTGAAGATGGCGACGTGGGTGTGCTTTTCACCGGAGTATTGTTGATCTTCAACGACCTGGAAGACAGAGCATGTCAAAGTGCTAAAGTATAGTTCAAACCAACCCTTAAAGTGCCAGAGTACTGTTGAAGCTCGAAGGCGCATTCATCGTAATTGTAAGTGTACACTTTGGCAGGGGCCGAGAATTCACGCGATGCACGGCTCGACGGCACATTTAAATCGCCATTCGATGGTGGCAGAACTGGGATCGAGCGGCCGAGGGTGAATTGGGGCTTTTCTGAAAACAGAAGTTTTACAAAAAAAAACCGATTAAAAAAGCTAAACTTACTGTCATACAGCTTGTGAACATCGGGAAACTTGGCGGTCAGATTTTTGTCCATTTTGAACGGGCTGGCACAGGGTACAGTCGACTTCTTGAAAATGGGCACAGCTAAAAAGGTATCATTGTAGTGTTGCTTACAAAGAATCATCACATACTTGGCAATTGGTACTCGTTCTTCAGCGGATTCATGACGGACATCCCCTTCTTCGAATCTGAAACAGCGGTTTGAAAAGGTAAAAAGCATCATGATTGGTAACTCACATTCATCAACGCTTCGGTAGGACGTGGAACGCTTGGGATAGATCGGTCTCTCGCGACTGTGTAGACCGTATTTGGAGGAACGCGAGTCCTTAGATGGAGTGGAGGTCGTCGAGGTTGAGGAAATGGAGTGTCTGCTCGGGGAGTTCGATGCACTGAAGCCCTGGGCAAAAGAGCCGAAAGCAGATGGAGGCTCATTGTCGATCTTGGGGGGAGCATTTCGCGGAGCTTGATCTTGAAGGTGGAATTGCGGTTTGGAGGGAGCTTCATGAAGCGGAGCGTCCATGGATGGCGGCTCATGATGGACGGTCGTATCATCCGGGATCGCTTCGGTGGTGGGATCGTCTTTCGGAGGAGATTCCATAATGGCTGCGTCATCGGAGACAGTTTCATCGATGTGCTTGCCTCCACTGATGCCATCATCGCTGTCTTTGCTCACTGGGATGGCTTCATGGACGGTTTTCTCTTTTGGAACGGTGGCAGGGCTGATTTTGCCCTCGGGGACAGATTCGTGGCCGTCGGTGTCTTCCGAAGAGTCTTCAAGGATGTCTTTGCTGGTGTCGTAGGATTCTTCATGATTAAGAATATCTTCATGGGCGACTTGCTCATTGAGGCAAATTTCTTGGACGACAGTATCTTCCGGGACAGCTTTGTGAGCGTTTTCGTCTTCATGGGCATCTTCATGAACGCTCTCTTTGTCAAGCGTGTTTTCATTGACGTTTATGTCAGGAATGCCTTCGTCGACATTTTCTTTGGAATGGATTTCATCGACGAACTTGACTTCAGAGACAGCTTCTTGAACCAATTTGTCAGTATCGTCATCTTCAGAAGAAGCTTCAACTTCACGGCCTCGGTCTTCTTCAGCAACGACATCCTGGACGGTTTCGCTATCATGACCGCTTTCCTCGGTGTCGTTTTTAACCAGAGTAGCTTCGGAAGCACGTTCATCCGATTCATCGACTTCCACAGAAATTTCGGAATCTTCATTCTTCTCGCTATACAGTGACTGCTCCTCATCGCCATCCATGAAAGTTGATTTGAACCCCTTCACCGAGTCTTTGAAGCAGGTCGTGATGACAGGCGTCGACTCGTCGTCATTATCTGAAACGCTATGATTTTGGAAACATTCAAAATTGTAGATAAAAACCAACCGTCAATAGACTCTGAAAACCCAGTAGGCAAATCAACATCGTCCTTGCGCGGCGAAACGGACACATCCGGCAAGGATTCAGTGTCGGCAGTGCTGTTGCGTTCTTTGAGCTCTTCAGAAGCATGCTCGTAAACACAAGAATCGTCATACTTGTCGTCATCAATGAGTCCCAGGGCGGAGGCAAGAAGCTTTTCGGCCGAGTAGACGCTGTTGTCTGGAAAATTTCCGTTAAAAAAGCAAAAAAGCGTGTATTGCATACCGATTTGAGGAACTTCTTCACCACTAGTCAAAGTTTGATTGAGTATGCCTTCGCTGGAAGCCTCAGAATCTTCTCCATTCGACGCATTGACAAAGACATCCTGGCTGGAAGCGCTTTGAAAGTCTTCCATCGAGGAATCATCGTCCGACCGGAAGGACATCTTTCCTGGGCTGATCGGAATCTCATAATTGCTGTCAGAAACGGTGAGACTGTACAGAGACTGGGAATTCGTTGTGGTGGTGGACTCTGGAATGGGGTTCTATTATATGTGGAAAATTCAAAAGTGGCACAACTTACGTCCAACATTGGAGCTCGTGGTCACGACGGCTTCATCGAACATGTTTTCCAACTGCTCAGTATTGACGTTCGAGCCATCTGTGGATTCTGGCTGCTCGGAGAAGCTCAACACGGGGCTGTCCTCAACGGGGGTGCGAGTTTCGGAAGTTTTGGATTGCGTCGTCTGCATTTCGGGCTCGGATTCGATGGAGGCTGTATCTGCTGGGAAAACGGGAGACTCTTTGTCATCTTCGTCAGTGACTGCAAAGAGATATAAATATATATATAAAATGTAAAAAAACCAAGCCAAAAACAACTCACAATCAACTTTGACGCTATCCTTCTCTTCATCGCGCCGATACAGCTCCACTTTCTCGATAACAGTGTCCATGGAATCATTGAAGGAAGCATTCATCGTCGCATCCGGGCTCTGCAAGGCATTCAAAGCTTGTGCTCCCGGCCATCTGTCGGCAACAGTGGCTACCTTCTGAGACGAGGTAGTGCTTCCGTCAGTGCCGATAGACGTACCGGATGATGTCCCATTGGCACTTCGAGCTCCGGACCTGAAAAGCAAAATTTATATAACGGATCAGCCAAAATGAAAGCCACAACCGACCTGCCAGTCACCAATTCCTTGTAAGGAACACCATCAGCCCGTTTGTTGCGCTCTTCTTGTACAAGGAAGTTGATCCAGTCCTCCTGCAGTTGGCGGACCTTCGTGTACTCCCGCATCAAGGCATCATGATTGGCGCTGATGATGTTCAGGCGGGGGAGCACGTCTTCGGCCAAGGCAGCCTTCACCGCGTCCTTGATGGCATCCTGCAGCTTCGACAGCGGCTCGTCCATGGCTCCGGAAAAGGAAACGAAAATGATTACGAAATATGAAAAAGAAAGGAACGAAACATCGGAGCGGAGGAAAAAAATGTGAGCAACTGACAGTCGATGCAAACCATGCGCGCGAGCGCCGCAGTCGACTCGCGCTGATATCCTGCTATTCGTGGTGGGACCACAAGAGTGCGCACGCAGTGGGCGCATCTATTTTTTGATGTTTTAAACTTTGAATGCGGATTTTGGCACTGTTAATGTTTGTTGAAGCATGATCCTATCTGACAATAACGAAGCTTATATACACTTGATTCAGTTTTAAAGTATTACAACGTATTTCACAACAAATTTAACTCTTTCAGGGTGCAAACATTAGAACGCTACAAATTGCGTTGAAAAATTTTAAGTTTTTTGATCGTTTGCAGTTTTTACAGTCTTATTCAAATGCTAATGCAAATTTAGTTCTGGTGTTTGGGGATCTTAGAAATCGTTATAAGTCAAACGCAATACCAGAGCAATGCGTTTTCGAAAAGTCTTGTCCGTTTTGGCACTGTTGATATTACATGGTAATAATGTCGCAGCGCATGCGCATGTGCATCATCATCCTCCGGTCATTACTCGAACAACACGCTACATTATTATTGGAGTTCTTGTTGGTGGAATCATGTAAGATTGGGTTAACTTTGACTTCGATGAATACTTGCCCTTCAGACTAGCGCTAATTCTTGCGTTTGTCGGTGTTTTGATTTGTCAATGGATCAAGCGAAGGAAGCAGCCAGAAACGACTGAAGAAATTATCGCCCCTCCGGGGGTGACCGTAGTCCAAGTTCCGGCAAACCAAGAACTGTCACAGTCGAATTCGCAGTCTTGTTGTTCCGCTTCGATGCCATCTGTTCAGACACAACCGCAAGTGATTCACGTGGTTCAAGGGGCGCCGCCGCCGAATCAGGGACAGACATATCCGGCACAGCAGTATCAACAGCAGCCGATTCAAGTGCAACAGTATCCTCCTCCGCCGAATCAGGGGCAGCAGTATTCGCAGCAACCAGTTCAGGTTCAGCAATATCCGCCCCCGCAGTATCAGGCACCTCCAAATGGGCCACCGCCGCAACAACAACCTGTTCAAGTCGTCCATGTTTGAACATACCGACCTGTGTTCACTGACAGGCTCAAAGTCTTCAACCGAGCAATCGTCTATTGCCACTTTTATGTTTTTATTTACCTTCCCAATTGATTCTAATTTCCACCTACCGCCATCTTTTAACGGCAACCCCCAGACTGCCGATACCAACAGCCCCAAAACCCACCATACCCTCCATCCCATCGCCCCAATGCACTTTACACTTGTCCTTTTCGCCCTTCTCGTCCAAGCTGCTGTTTGTGAAATCGTTGAAAATGAAGGTTTTGGTACTAAAACAACACGTCTCATTATGTTTATCGCTATTGGTGTTGGCGTAATGTGAGTATTTTTCACGTTCGTATTTCTGATAACATTTATCATTCAGACTGTGCATATTCGGATCAGTTGCCGGTTTCTTCATTTACAAATGCGTGACCCGTCAGAGGGCCCCGAAGGTTGTTGACATCACAGCCGATGAGACAATCTCTGACACTCCGTGATGCTTTTCGTAAACTATTTTGATTTTACTTATGCTGTGACTGATTGACGGTTTTGAATGAAAGTTTTTTATTTGGAATCTAATCTACGGTTGCAATATCTCAAACAGTTTGAGTTGGAGTGTACAGATAACAATGCAATGATGTGTTGAAATAACAGTGCAATGGAGTGTACAAATAACAGTGCAATAAAATGTACAAACAAGAATGCAATAAGGTGTACAGATGACAATGCAATAATTAGTTTGTGGAGAACTAATGTCAGGTTATTCAGTTTTGTAAGCAAAATGCTACAATGATGCTGATAGCTATCGATGCAATGGTCAAAGTGCTTAGGTTTTGGACGGCTCCAGAAGTGGTCGTTGTAACGGGTCTTGGTGTGGTAGTGGTGGGTATGGCATGAGTCACATAAGCATCAGTATGGGTAACTGGGTACGGATAAGGGCGCATGGTCGGGAATGTTGGTGGAACTGGGCCATGTGTCGGATATGGAAAGGGTCCTGGACCGTAAGTTGGTTGCGGCCAAGGACCACGGGTAGGCCACGTGATGTAAGTTGGTTGAGGCCAAGGGCCAGGTCCTGGGCCAGGGCAAGGTTGGGGCTGGGGGCATGGAGCAGGCCCTGGACAAGGTTGTGGTTGCGGTTGTGGGCATGGGTAGTATGGGTATCCACCTGGAGGAGGCAGTACATAACCAGGAGGCCCAGGGGGACCAGGAGGAACAGGAGTTCCGGTGGGTGGAATGACGTATCCGCCAGGAGGAACCGGACCTCCAGTAGGTGGAAGAACGTATCCGCCACTTCCACCACCACCACAGCAGCAGCAACAGTTACCGGTACAGGGTCCAGGCCCAGGTCTCGGTGCCGGAGTCGTGGTAGTGCTGTGATAGGGGAATGGACTGGTCGGCTTCCATGTACTCGTCTGTGGCCTCGTCGTAGTTGTATTTCCGATAGGACCCGGTCCCGGTCCTGGTCCTGGCTTGTCGCATTTGCAATACTCGCAATTGCAGTAAAACGATGCCGAATTGCCCTAAATCACCCAATTAAGAAATACTGAACCCTAAAAAGATGCCTAAAACTTACAAATTTAAAAGTTGCACCTATCGGTTTTGGTAAAGCTGCTACATGCAAGGCCAACACTATCAAGATGGCTAGACTCGCCATGAAAGGCGTCCGAAGAGTCAACATTTTCTCAAGCACTTATCACAATTCAACTTCAAACAACCACTAGAAGCAAAAGAGAAGCCAAAACTGTCATATCTCCCCTCAGGCAATGCCCACGCTTATATGTCCCCATCCTGATCGCCAAAAGTACACCCCGCCTGACGTCCATGACATCACACCCACCACTGGTCATTGTCCATTCTTCCTCTTTTTCTTAATCATTGCCCACTTTCGAGGTTTCAACAAAAGCGTATATGGTGAAGCGCTAGACACCGAACGACTGTCACACGATAGTCATCATCGGCGGAGACGGAACAATATTGTCTTCCCTAATTGGACATTGGCAAGAGCCCGGTACGGCAAGCAACTATTCAAATCAAACCAAACTTTGATGAGAAAGTTGTAATCGTATGTTGAAAGCAGTTGATGAATCGTAATGGCAGCGGTCGACGACCGAACATTGACAATTTATGTTTTGAACAGTACGATTTATAGTCGTCTTATCTTACGCATCATAGAAGCTGCAGGCAGAGCTTTTAATCCATCGGAAGTCAATGTGCATCCGGATAGTTGCAATCCTCCAACTGTTGCGCAATAACTACATCCATTTTTGGAACAAATGTGGGTCATTGTCTCGTCGGGTGCGCACGGACGCCTCTCGGGAAAAGCAGGTCAGAGGGGGGCCTTTTAGCCGGAGGGGGGTATCAGCCAAAACTGATCAATCCCAATACTGTTCTGTGATTTTCGCCAGTTTTTGTCAACACAATGGCGTCGTTTCGCCGATATCTGCTGATTGCGGCCATTTTTAGCGCAAATGTAAACTTGGCATTGGCAGCATTCTGTGGCAGCACGGCCATTCCGTTCCGATTCGAAGTCACAGAATCTGGAGATTTCGTGTTAGGATGTGCCACGCCGAGTTGCATGTGCGCGACACCGGCTGGAGATAGTCAATTTAATGTTGGTTTTTGTGTTTTGGAGGTTATTTTTGTGAAATTTGATGTTTAGCCCAACAGCCAAGGCGAAGATGGATTCCTCCGCGAAGGGGATGCATCCAGACAGAATTACTGTGCCAATATTGACACCTATGGCAACAGTGGAGCGAGATGCTCCGGCGGATTCCAGTCATCCTCCTGCAGTGGGCTGACTAGCTGGGCTGGTGGTATTGTGGATCGAGGTGATGGCACGTGAGTTGAATTTGATCGATTGCAACGTTTTTGTTTAAAAGTTTAATTTAAAAATCTAAAATAAGTTCGTTCTGTTATGCTAAATAGTTCTTGAAATGTTTTGTCTGGAAAAGCATGGTGGAACTTTTTTTAACCAAATTTATGTTTCACACCCCAAAACTTCCAAAATCTTTAAAAAAACAATGTCAATTTGCAGAATCGGTCTCCAATGCTGCAGCTATGACGGCATGCGCTTCGCTGCCGAAGTCGGTCGCCCGGTCGTGCATCAGGGCGAGGTTTACTCCGGTGGTGAGGTCATTCGGGATGGTCGTCAAACAGGTTTTGACCTGATTTCCAACATTAAAAAGATTCAAGCCCAAGATGGATCGTATGTTTTTTGAACAATTTATCACAAATTTAACAAAAACATAGAGCTTCATTTCCTTCTCGACACTTATTTCAACAATCTTAAAACTGAAAACATAACTTAAGATTGTACTAATATGCCATTTCAGCGTCGCTTATGAGCTGACAGTCCACCGCATGAACTGCCTCCCCAACCCTCCAGAGGAAAGCAATGCCGTCGACTTCGAATATCAGTCCGAAATCGTCAAGATCCACGATAAAGTCCTCGATCAGGGCCCTGAACTCGAAGCCCCCGTCAGCAACGATCAAGTCGTTCAGATTGGTGAGGCAGCCGTGCCAGTTCAGACTCCTGGGTACTATTACCCTGTAGCCGGTACACCGGCTTGTTTCGCTGCAGATACTATGGTTAAAACGCAAAAGAAGGGTGTTATCCGTATTGATGAGCTCAAAGTTGGGGATTTGGTCGAAATTGCTAATGGAAATACCGTAAGACCACCATTTTAGTCATTCAAGTCATAAAGATAAGAGTTTCAGACAAGTTACGACGAAGTAATCAGCTTCTTGCACCGTCTCCCCGAAACCGTAGCCACCTTCGTCCGACTCCAACTCACTGACGGAACTGAAATCAAGCTCACGCCCCAACATTTCATCCACAAAGTTAGCTGTGCCAACCCTTCCATGGACACTGTCCAGCAGGTCTATGCCGTCGAAGTTGCTGTTGGTGATTGTCTTCTCAAAAAGTCAGCTGATGGCACTTTCATCGCCACCCAAGTCGCTGTAATTTCGACTTCCGAAGAAAAGGGCGCCTACTCCCCGATGACAGCCTCTGGCACTATTGTCGTCAACGATGTCATGGCATCGTGCCACAATGTCGTCCGATCTGAGACGCTTTCCCACACATTCTTCAAGGCTGTTTTGCGATTCGAACGAGCCGTGCGAAGCTTCTTTGCGCGAGTCAATGGCGGCGACAAGAAGGAAGTCCATCTGCCTTTCGGCGTCGAATTCGTTTTCAAGACGCTGCATAACTTCTTGCCTGACCATACTTTTGACATGTACAAACAGGAACTTTGATTCCAGACTATACTTTGATTCCAGATGTAATAGTTAATAAAACTTAATAAACTTTAATTAAAATAAACCATAAAAATCATAACTATTAATCATCAACGTCATCAATCTTAATTTGAAGCGGAACAGCAACACATTCGGGACAGTCGGAACCCAGAACTCTCGGCAGATCAGCTTCATTGTTCGGATCGACGGCAAAATCGGTTGGAAAGAGTGATTTGATGCAGCTTAAACCGGCTGATGAATCGTGAAGGGCGTTGAACAGGGCTTTTTGGGCCTGAAAGTTGTGCTTATCAATGTTACCTGTCATTTTATATGATAAGACTCACATTTCCATCCTTCTCCGACTTCAAAAATGTCCCAAGAGCAACATGTTGCACATCTGACGACTTTCTTGGCTTTATTTTTTGTTTTCGAGTTGGCACTACCGGCAAAAACAATCGGATACTGAATACAATCACAAACAAAATGCACCAGGCATATAAAGCGACCGTATCAAAGTGTTCTTTCCAAAATGGAAGCGGAGAATACACTTCATCGTCATCAGGGAGTTCGATTAAACTATCAGGGGTTTCGGCTAGGACCCGTTCCAATTCGATTCCAAGCGGCAATTTTGAGTCCCATGAGTCTGACGGGGTGAAAATGTACTGAAAGTGTACATCAGTGACAACAGTAAGTATATTGACTTTTTGTTACCTGATGATCTTCCTCGATAACCGCTTCTTGAACCATTGTTCCGACAAAAATAAACGTTCGATGGTGTAGTCGAAATAATGTAGAATGTAAATTTTTGTTAAAAAGTCTTCAATCTTGTTTCGTTTATTTCAAAATTTAAATTACACTTCATTGCCCCCACGGCATTCAAAATTGCAGAAACTTCTTTTGTTTTCAAGCGAGTTACACGTGCACCACCGACGACGTCATGCATAGATTTAATCGTTGGAGGAATCCAAGATGTTTGTAGTTGCGAACTATGGTTGTGTAAATTCATTTGAAGGAAGCCTTAGCGAGAGTCCACGTATCCAAATTATTTGTTATTTTAAGTCTAACCAGTTAGATGAATTGAGGTTATCGCTAATTGATAAACATTTTTAAACTCCTCGTGCTTTCGTTACACAAGTTCACTGTTGATTTTTAAAGTTTTAAAATTCTACAGTTGGAAGAATCATTGCAGTTTCCACAGACATAAAGGTAAATAAACACTTTTTTTGACATTAAAAACAGTTTTCTTGATGGGTGCAATACACCAGAGAACGGTTACACACCTTTTAAAAGTCGTTGTTGAGCTTATTTTGAGCGAGGAAAACCCATTAGCAATAAAAATAATAGAAAAAAAGGCTTGCGTTGATCACGTTGCCCGTCTGGAATACATTAGACTTTGCTCAAATCTGCACATTTGTTATCTCCTTTCCGGTCGCAAGAAAATAAATACTGTCCCACGCCTAAAACCCTCCTTATGATAGTCGGTAATCCGTTTACTTTGGCCGTAGAAGCCGTATATAAACAGTTCTACCCGAAATGTTGCTTATCACTGTTCCCAGTGTGTTCCATAAGATGTCCTTTTCAAAAACTGTTGTTCTATTTTTTACCCTTGTGATTGTGGCTGTGACAATTGAGGGAAACATCCTCAAAGTCGTGAATCCAGCGGCAACGAAAGGAGGATCGAAATGCGACAATGTTGATACTGGAGCGCCATTTGGTGAAGGCGAACGTAATTCGTTGCTGAACCGACACAATGCTTATCGGTCTGAACTGGCGAAAGGTCATTCGGCTATGAAGAGTGGTGGAAATGCGCCGACCGGGGCTGATATTGCTACTTTGGTGGGTTTTGGGTCGCTTTCTGATGATAGAAGTTGTTGATTTTTAGAAGTACAACTGCTCTTTGGAGAAAATAGCCGAAGAATGGGCAAAGAACTGCAAATTCGAGCACTCTTCCGGCTCACATCGAAATGGTGCTGGTGAAAACATTTGGGCATCATTTTCCAACGATGGCGGTACTCCTGGAAATGTGTTCAACAGTGCATCTGACAGCTTCTGGTCGGAGCTAAAGCAAAAAGGCGAGCTCAAAAACGGTGATACAAAATTCACTGCCGATATGCTCCCGATCGGTCACTGGTCCCAAATGGCATGGGCGAAGACAACCACCGTCGGATGTGGCTACGCTACCTGTAACGCGAACAACGGTTTCAAATACATGCATTTTGTAGTTTGTAACTACTATCCAGCCGGTAATTACCTCAATGAAAACATCTATGACACCGGCAGCACCTGTAGCAAGTGTCATTCATGTGATAAAAACACCGGCCTTTGTGCATAGACACGTTTTTGGATTACTGTAAGCTTCTATTTGTAATGTAATGTCCACCCTTTTAATAGGAAACAGTCAGTAATTTGTCTTTGTATTTTTTGCCCGCCAGGAATGTGTTTCAAAAAAACTGTTTTACCCCCATTTCCGCCCTTAAATCATCTTTCTTGTCAGATATCGGTCCTCTGCTGTCACCACGACAGTGAAAAACCGTTTTTATCTCTCAGCGAACTCAAGTCAGTTACTTTTTTGGGTCACGGTATTTTGTGTCTAGCGGATTGTATGAAAACCCCCGCGGTGAACAATAAAAAATATGTCTGAGAGAGTTCGGAGGATCCACATTCAAGTACAGAACGAGGTTATGTCTGCCGAAGTTCGGTTTTAAAAAAAGTCGAATACCATGGGAAGATTTTCGATTTCGAACTTTTTCTGAATGGGATATCATGAATTGAAATCCAAGTAGAATTACATTAAAAATGCATGACGATTATTTGTGAATCGGTTGATCTATGCCATCTGGATGCACTATTTGGAAGCATGAAATGAAAAAGGTGTGATTGATAGGGTCCCCGATGAGCAGAACGGTCAACCAGAGCGACACGCGCCGTGGCGAGTTGTCAGAAAAGTTTCAAGGAGAAAGATTGGGTTTATGGATAATAAATTATCTCTACGTGTACTTTTTGGTGGAAGTATTACCTATGTTAAGCTGGAATTGACGAATTTATGAAAATTTCCAGTTGGCTGCGCTTTCAGTTGTCAAAAATTAGTACCGTCCTTGTTTTCGGCGCTGAAAAACCTGTCATCCCGTGTCTTGAAAACTTCAACTTGGAAGAAAGGCATTTTGAGGTTGCAATAAAACTGTCGCCTGATCGCCTCAACCGATAAAAGCCACCTACCGGCTCCCGCTGCGCAGGCAGGCGAACTATAGGGCGGACATACTTTTCCAGGATCCAGGATTGAGTTCCACAAAAAGACAAAGAGATGCTGCCCTCAAGGAAAAACTTCCATCGTTGCACTTTGTCCTAGATCAACACTATTCGCCCGCCGTCTGTGAGGGCGAAGGTGGAGCGACTTTGCCACCGTTTCAGGGAAAGTGATTAATTATCACGCCGCGGTGAACCGTAAAGGTGCTCCTGCGCTTGAGGCATCCGCCGCTTTTCGAGGATGGAATGGAATGAGGGTAATTCTGAGACTTGTCACCGGGCTCTACCCGGCTGGTGGATAGGATTAAGATTCATTCCACTGCTAAATAGATAGGAATTCTTTCAACTGTGCCCATTTTGCGTTGAAATTTGAACTGAACACATTTCAAACTTAATCCACCAATCCACAGTTTAGTCTTCCAAATCTCTCTATATCGCCAAAACTTAAATTCCTTAAAAACACAAATTTCATTTTCAATTTCGATGCATTTTTCTGACATCCGTCATACATCCATAAACTGGCACGCGTAATGCGTCTGCGCGGAAGCGGGCAATTACCAACCTCGTCGCCATCCATCGCAAACCCACCCGGTATATCCTGTTTATCATTCCCATCACCTTTTGCTTGCTAAAACATCCCCTGCGGCACCTCTCTAATGTCTGTCTTGACATCTCACAACGTTGTTTTCACTAGATTTTCGTTTTCTTTATTTGATTTTGCTTCCTTTAATCGTTGTTTCGCGCAGGCATTGATTCGGATTCCTGACTGAGTTTTACTATTCAGAACCATTGCGCAATGTCGGGATGTATTTTTGGAAGAATTTACTTTTTTTGGTTTCAGATGCCTCGACATCTGGTCGTCGCCTTGGCCATTGTGATTACGGTATTTGGAGGCGTCGATGGGTTTCGGAAATTTGGTTCGTTGGGTCACCTTTTTGGGTATATTGAGAGCGTTGTTTGTTTTAGAGAATGGAAGACCGATTGATAACGGCATAGAAGAAGGCGCAAAAGCGACGACGAGGGGCTTCAGTCAGTCGTCACCGCTGTCAAGTCGAATTCGCAAACTTCCATCAAGATATTCGCAGCATTATTTCACCCCGTTTCAACCAGCTGTAGCCACTGAATCGAAAACTTGGATGACGTTTCCGACAAGTGCTGCCAACTTTTTTGGGCCTCAATCTTATTGGGCGCAATTGGCGGATAAGTTGATCAATACTGTGGGTGGCACGTATGCACAGTATGCGACTAATTTGAGGAAGAAGAAGCCGAAGAATGATCGATTGGGTCTGTTTAGGCAGGCTTTGAAGATTGAAAATTCGACGAGGATCCATCAAGGAAGGGTAGGAATGTCGAGGCAGAGGTTTAATGGAAATGGAGTCGATTCAAGCGGTGAAATGACGACGCCAACAACGACTCCGACTACAACAACGACAATTGCGACCACCACAGAAGAACAAATCGAAGTCGCAACTCGTCCCAGCTTTGACGAATCGACTGAATGGCAGCCCGCTGAAACTCCTGCCGATGACTATTCTTCAACAGAAGTATCGACGACCCCACCAAGACCTTCAGCAACTCCAGTCTACGTCAAACCGACCCGATACCCACCCACTCCTCCGACCACCACCCCGGAAAGCCCCTATGGCGTCCTCCCGAACTTGCTAATGCGTGACCCCAATGCTCGCTCTAAATTCTACCATCTCGACCGAGTCGCGAATCCTCAGCTCCGACCGACTGAACTGAAAGAAGCCAGACCACGGATATCGACCGAAATTCGGAGGAAACCTGCCATCAAACCTACGCCAACCATGACATCATCGGAATCTTCAAATGAATCCGACTTCCGAGCAGCTTTACGCCGCGTTTTCAGTGATTTCCGGAAACATCAAGGCGCCGTAACCACGACAACCACCACGACTGAGCCTCCAGAGCTCCGTGAATCCTTGACCTCACGCGAAGAAATGCTCTATGCCAGATTGGCCCAACTGAAGGCTGCCCGAGCGAATCGCCGCCGACATCCTGGACGAAACGGCATCTCACGGCGTATCGTCGTTCTGCCATCACGCTACGAGGGTGATGATAATAATAATTATGGCTGGAGACACTGATAGGGTGAACTCATCGCAACTGTGCATAATTTTTGAAACCGCAACTTAATAAGTAATTTATTTCTAATAATGTAATTTATTAAAACCACTTTTTCACAGAAAAAATCAATAATTGTCACTAATAAATTAAACAATACACGCAATTTTGATGAAATTTGTCTACAGTAACAATAAAAAACCAGGCTGGCACAGGGTGGATGAAGTAAAAAAGAGGTTATGTAAAAATTTAAAACCAAACTTGAGCAATGACAAAAATGAAAGTGAAGATCGCTAATGGCCTCAAAGTGGATCCGCCGTTTCTCGGATACCATTGCAACGCATAAACATGTTGAGGTCGATGATACGGAACGAGGGTAGGGTCGATGTTAGCGATGGCGGCATCGATGTTTACGTTAGTTTCGAATAAAGAGCCAGAGTATGTGCTGAATGGGACGCGGGCGTGAATGTCGTTGCAACTAGAATTTTGACTTTCATGAAAAAAACTCTTAAAATTGAATTTAATCTCACCGATCTCGTCGATTACATATACATGTCGTCTGAAAACATCATTTTAGGGATCATGTTTGTTGAATTTTTGCTATCATTGTTGTTTTTTGACCCCTTTTTAACGTCATTTTGTTTCCTTTTCTTGGCGAAAAACGTGGCTCAAATTGCAACTTCAATGAGATTGGGGGCAACGAATTGCTTGTTTTACTGTTTCTCAAATGTAAATTCGTGCATTTGTCAACCACAGCAAAACTGGAGAAACATTCCCACCGCGCCATTCTAGCCTCGCCAGACAGCCATGGAAAACGAACACGACCGCCAAGGTTGACTGAATGCCGTCAACCGAGACTATTTCCACCCCATTGTTTGTATTTGGATGGCACCCGAAAAGCCGTTGACCAAACAAAGATTCAAATTCGACAAAATGGATATATTTTGATGCTATCTTAAAATAACCCTTGAAAAAATGCCCAAACTCACATGGTTAGCATTATCTTCACACAACATCGATGCCCCTGTCCTGGTATTTTTAAGTTCAAGCCGATTTCGGGCCAATTGCATGTCACGTAATTGCCAATCGCTCAATCGAACACATCCGGAAATGTATTGGTACATGCCGCAGCGTTTGCATTGGCCTGGAAACGCCATTTTTAACGACATCATAAAACATACTAAAATTGTGGTCATAGCAAAACAGCATTCCATTCCGTGGAAGGTCAGTAGCCTTGCGTGACCAACAAAAGACACCATAAAATAGTTTATTACAGCATTTTGTATCCGTGGATGATTAATTTTACATGCACTTTTGCTGCTTTTGTACACATTTGGTGGCATTAGTCGAGTTTCAAAAAACTTACGCATAAAACACGCATTACCGGAACACGTTTGCGAATGCGGTCCACAGCTTAGCGGATTTGCGTCGTCCAAAGCCGGGTCATGAGCCCACATCTGAATGCACTTTCGACACGTCACAGTGCGAAGATCCGTATCAAGCTCAAACGGGATGCGAAACGTAGTTGCCGCGACAAACGTCAATGCCGTAAGCGCGAGGACGACAACAATTTGTGGCGAATAGAATCTTAATGTTGTCATCCTGTGATTGCAGGCTTATAATTTCATGCTGAAAATGGTTACTGTAAAAAAATATTGACGTAAAAGTGCAAATTTCAAGTGTTTGGAAAATTTGGAACGCTAAACGAACACCATTGACAAAAAGCGCTTCAGTTTTGTTAAACTCAATCTCAATAGCGTCCAAAATGACGATAGTCCTCAAAGTAAAGAAATAAAACGAAATTCGCGTGTTGACACGAAAATAGTAGAGGGGGACACATAAAATGCCCAGAGGGGAAGAAATAAAGCAAACTCAGGGAAATATGTCTTCCGCGCACGCAAGGGGCAGTTTTTTGAGGTTCAAGAGGGGCAATTTAGAAGTTAATGGGTGTTATAATGAAGGTTTTACGGGATAGGTTACGGTAGTTTTTCAAATTTTTAGATAATTTGGTGAAAAAGGCTATCAGATTGAAGAACATTGAAACATTGAAGTTGTGTAAAAAGTATCCTATTCGTTGGTTAAAAAAGTTGATTAGCTGGTCCTCAGGGGAACTTTGGAGGCTAGTTGAACGACGGCCTTCAGATGGAACAAATGTTCGGACCAGATGAATGAATGCAAAGTCTAAAAAGTAGCAGAAGGCCTTTAGATTTGCTCAGACTGATTGAAGCATCGCGATTGGCACCACAGATAAAGCCCACCCCATGCCTCCATCCAGACAGGTCCCGTTACGCTGAGCCGTCAAAGTGAGTGAAAAGTGCCCTGAGGGCTGTCTCCTCCCCGCAACCATCCCAAAGACGACACAGTTTTGTGCGCCCGAAGGTCGAGATGCCGTCGTTGGCGTCGTCCTTTTTTTGGGAGCAGCCAGTCGTCGAAGAGGAGCTCCTTGTGCCCTCTTCAATTGCATTATCGCTTCCGTTGGCGCAGTCGTCGCGGACCCGGGTCGAGTTTTTGTCATCTTCGGGGGTCGTTGTTGTGGCTGCTAAAGCTGGTCGGCTATACTGAAGCGCATCTCACTTCGCTTCTCCTTTTTTTGGCTTACAACATCATCCTTAAGCATAGAACGAGATGTACATGAGGAACTGTGCAACACAACATCCTTACAGTGACGAGAGCCAACTAGCTCAATGCCATGCAACGACAGCGGACAAACTTGAAATTAAGCCGTTGGAGGGTGGCAGTCCTGGGAAAAAAGCAACGTTGTCAAGGACCGTTTTCAGTTTTCGCGAACGGAAATCCAGAATTTTAGGAAAACAGCCAAGTTATGACCTAATTGGGGGCATTAACACGTTATTGGAACCATAACTAGGGGTATTTATGTTTGAAAAGAAGAAAAAAACGGCATCAGCTGTCAGATTTTTGATGAAAGTCCAATTGGAGCTTGAATTGATACAAAGTGAGACAAGATGTTGTTCTCAATAGCTACAACTTTGACGTTGATAGTGAGAAAGCGTAACAACCACCTTCTAATTCAACTTCTATTGATAAAAATAATTGACAAACTTATACTTTAAATGTAGTACAGCAAAAATGTAACTTTAGTTGTGCAACCTGACATAAAACTAAAATCAGAAGCATAAGAACAGATAAAAATGTTGTTAAAAGGCAAAAAAATACAGTTAAAAAGCATTCATTACAGCTTTATAAAAATCAAAACGGAAATTCTGCTATATAATTTGCCATCTAAGCCTCTAATAAGCCCAACCACCCATCTCCGACTCCTCTAAATAGAGATTCTTACCACGCTCCACCGCCAACGACGGTGACTAATAGTCTGACAGCTGATGGCACCACGTATTTTGCCACGCTCCAGCCATAGCCGCGAAGCGACACCTGAAGATTTCACTTTCACAGTCTCCATTTGGGGTGTTTTGGTAGCGTCTGTCTCGGAATTAATGGAACACAAGGTAAGACGCACAAAATATGCCCCCAGGGCATCATGCGTGTGAAAAAATTGGTTACATTGGAGCTTCATAGGTAGGGACCGGCAGGCAACGAAAATTTCAACACGCACCGAGTGTTCCCCGGGGGTACTGTACCAAAATTTTTTATTGAATTTTCAAATTTTAACAGTTGATTCGGCCGTTTCGCTTCATTCCGAATCGAATGGTGCCATTAGTTTTTGAAAAAAGTCCCTTGAAAATGCCGAAATGACCATTTTTGCCCCATTTTCAACAGTTTTTCAAAATTTTGGTCGGGCGCCGGCTCGCGCCGCCAGATGTCACTATTACCATTCGATTCAGCATAAAAAGTTACATCTGCAACGGTGCGGAAAAGAGCCCAGAAGATCTCAGATTTTTGCTATGAATTTTTAAGTCAAAATGCCAAAAATGAAAGTTGGTCAATTTGAATATTTAGCGTGTCTACACCCCCATTTTAATATGCGTAAAATCGATTGGTGATATTAGTTTTACTCTTAAATCATCAAAAAGTGCCAAAACTGATGTTTGCAACCACTTTTATAAACATTTTGGCATGCGCCGGTTGGCGCCGCTAGATAAGACTAGTGCCATTCGATTCAGCGTAAAAAGTTGCATCGGGGCGGTTTGTGTGAAGATTCCAAAAGATCTCAAACGTGTGCCATAATTTTTTAAGCAATATGCCAAAAATAAATTTTGTCAAATATGGTCATTTTACTATCTCTACTGCTATTGTTAACTACAAAAAAGTAATTTGTGAATCTAGTTTTGCTTTAAAACCGTTAAAATTGCCAAAAACTGCATTTAAAAATATTTTTTTCGTGAAATTTTTCAACTTCAAAAACTTGTTTAATGTATGAAAAAATTGTGTGTACATGCTTCTGATGATCAATTTCACGTCCAGAAACCCATTGGCACAGTTATGACACAGTAAATCAAATTTTTATTTGAGTAAGCTCTTGCGCTAATGCTGTGCTTTCTTTCGTGTGCAAGTGCAAATGAAAGAGTTGCGTTCGTACGATAAAGTTGAGCCAACGCAAAAACGCACGCGCTGCAGAGGCTTGGCAAAACGTACCTTGCGCCAACGAGATGTCTCGAGCAAAAACACGCGAGTCCCCCTGCTGAAAAATTTTGGATTTTGACGCTCTTTTTTCGGCATTTTCGACCCTTTAAGTTTTTTTAAAAAATGCATTTCTTTCACCAATCAAAATCTACGGCGATTCTGCATCGAATAAGACCAATTTCAGTCGAATCGGTCCAAGTTTTTTTTTGCCTGCCGGTCCCTATTCATAGGTCGACTTTGTCAAAGCAAAAGCAAATGGCTTTCTTTGTATAAGATTCAACCGTGAAGATACCATTTAGGCTGAGGTAGATTTACGGGGACAGATTTTTGGCACTTGGGACCAAAATAGAAATTTACGGTCTTTTTGTTAGCCTTAAGGGCAGCAAAAGGATGTATTCACGGTCACTTGGGCATAGCGCATAGTCAGAGGGCATAAAAACGGAAAGCCCGGTGACAGGTGA
Organism: Panagrellus sp. LJ2284; assembly: GCA_024447225.1. NCBI lineage: Eukaryota > Metazoa > Nematoda > Chromadorea > Rhabditida > Panagrolaimidae > Panagrellus > Panagrellus sp. LJ2284. The sequence continues at coordinate 9,442,578 of JAMRYC010000004.1, forward strand.
TGTTTAGAGGTGACTTGGAGGTCGAAAAAGTAGCATTTTATGGTGGAAGTAACAAAAATAGAAAAAATAACAATAAAATTAACCCGAAAAAGGCAGGCGACCATAACCGCCCTCGCAGTTGCAAACTGCAACCAACAAAAAGCGCACTAATTTGAATGTTGCCGAACGCGGTTATTAATTCATGAAGTGCACGCCAAAGTTGTAGTAGTTGGCGCCAGAAGTCTTCTGGATAATCCCGTTTCCGGCTGTTGGCGGTCCTCACGGCACTGGGGCTGTGATGGAGTCTGTCGAGGTCGGAAGCGACAGTCGGAGGTCCTCGGGACAGGAAGTACTCGATAGTTGAGAGTTAGGATGTTGAAATGTGCCAATATTATGGAAACTGATGGAAATGGCTTGTATAATTGTCTGGTCGGCATTGTAAAAGTCGACAAAAGATCAAACATCTCATTTACAACTTTCTGTGCGTCAAACGTCAAACAATAGGATAACTTTACAATGGTAACGCATCAACCGTTGCTATGATACTATTTTTTACGCTTTTGTCGATGTAAATTTATTCATGGTTATTGTAACCCTTTATTAAGTTGTTTTTTTAGCGAAACCTTATTGTGTTAGATCAGTGTAGTTCGCAAAAATTCAAAGTTCAGCTACAAGCTTTATTAAATTGATGCAACTACGACAAAACATAAATCATGACAAATCAGTAGACATTATCAGGTGGTCTAGCATTTATCGATAAAAAGGTGTTTAACTGTGGCAAAGCGGTAGGTATAAGAAAATTGAGAACACTATAACAGCGATGCAATAACAAAGACCGAGCAAGAAAGCAGAAACATGAGAAAGAAAACGCTGGTATCAGCGTTCCTAAGAAGTCGACAAAAAATTTAAAATGCAAGATTATTACATTATTTGAAAAAGAGCAGTTTCACAGAAGATAAATGTTGCTAAATAAATTTTTTTTCAGCAAGAAATACAAAGTAAAAGGAAGATACTTTAACCATTTAAAGATTCATTTTATGACTTTTGGCTCGAAGTAACAAAAGTAGTAAATATAGAATCTGAAGTGGTAATATGGGATTGCAAAGGTCAATTTGACATCGAAATGTCAGTAAGTGGTGGTGGTTATGAAAGTAAATCACTGGTAATACTAATTTTGCGTTTTAGAAAAGATAAGCAAACGAGAATTAAAAACTGATACGGTAGGCTTACCAAGCAGGGAGGATTAGCTTGAAGTTGTTTCCGGTTTTTATGGACCGGGCCATAATGAACGCTCTTTCTGACGATGTCGGTGAGCCAGGCTCCGATTCGGTAGATGTAGATCTTAGACCGAGCATCAGTACAGGATCAGTCGTAATCGGTGTCGACGTAACACAGTTTCCATCGCCTTCAGTGATAACTTCTTCTTTAATGTCGATGACACGGAAACGTTTTTCTGGAACTGGTTGATAAACTTCTCTAAGGTCGGTCTGTGTAGATCCATCGATGTATGATGATGACGAGCGTTTCTTTGAGATCTTACGTGGCGGAGCGGACTTGGAAACTGCATTATCAGTAAGGGGTTCCATTAGCTCATCCTGAGGTTCAGGGGAGGGCGAAGTAGATCCATCGCCATCATAAACAGCTTCCGTAGCGTCGTCGACTTGCATGGATTCAACGAACGTCGATGGTGTACGTTTCTTGGGAATGGGTGATACTGTGACCTCTTCCATGGGCACATCTTCACCTTCAGCTACAACGCGTCTGAATGATTTTTTTATACATTTTTTCCTTGCACTGCCGCTGGCGACGGGTTCAACCGATTCAGCGTCAGAAACAGGAGTAGAATCAATGTTAGCGTATTCTTTAAAAGCGTCAATCATAATGTCCACTGATATTTTCTTCAACAGCGATTCAGCTTCGACATCTTTCAAAGTCAAGGTCCTGTGAATCAGGTTTTGTACGACTTGTGGATCAGCAATTGGTATCACTTCTAAGTTTGCAGTCACGTGCATCAGTTTCTGCAACTTTATGTTTAGTAGAATCTTTTAAAACATCCAACCTACATAGTACTTTTCCACAATTTTCATTTCATCACGTCCTAAATCTCCACATTCGTATTCAAGCAACCTCTGCCTAGCTTCTTCATATAACTTGAAATCTACCAATTCGTTGAAGTCGTTTTCAAGATACTTCCAAATCAATCCAAGTGGCTTTAACAGGAAATCTGTGTCTTCATTCGGGTAGATTTTTCCTTCGTTTTCATTGATTACTTTGTGTCCAAGGGCTCGGAAGTGCTTATATATACCGGGCCGCAATATTTTGTGTTCGCTGCAGTAATCATGGACCATAGCATAGAAGTATGAAAGATGAGTAGGTCTTAGACGCTTGAGACGGTACAGAATGTTGATAATGAACAATGTGACGACGGCCTTTAGGAATATAGGGACTTTGGCGTTCAAAATATGGGCAAACATACTCCAACAATTGTCCGAAAACGGTGGAAGGACGGAAGTAACGAGCTCAGAAATGTTGAGCCTTCGTCCCCGTTCGAGAATAAGTTTAAGGGTAATCGTAGGGCCATCGACTGTGTCTTCTACTTTTCTAAAATCTGACCGGTTTTATTTGGTTTAAAACTATCGCCTTACGCTCTGACATATCTGTGAAACAACGTATCGTTACTGATTTCACCGAACAAACTGAAGAAGCATGCACTGTCATGTTTGTTCGAGTTAAATAGACCTTTGAAGTCGACTTCGTTGGTCAATGTATAATGAGCTCGAAGCAGTGCATTCAACGGCTTGTCAAAATTTGACTTTGCCATCATGAATCGACCATTTGGAATAAACCCTAAAGTTGGATGTGGATTAAATAATCGTTTTTTTAAATATTCTTAGACGCGATGGATCAGAAATCACGCAGAATAGCAACTTTATATATAAAAATTACGGTTAAGCTACAAACTGTACACTTTTGCTTATCTAAATCGAAATTAAACTTAATCACTTCGATCATACGCAGTTCTATCAGTTGTAAAGACATAATGACTTCGTGCTATCATTGGTCCTAGATGAAGGGTGCGGTATGAGCAGAACGCTTAGTACTTTGGCGTCAGCACTTTTCCCGCTTTTTGGATGACCATCTTGCCGATTTGTTGTCTTCCAACTTCACAATCTTGGAAGTTCTTTTGGACGAAAAACGTATCACATTTTTCACTGTTGAGGCTGAAAGACACTGATGTGAACAATACAAACTGGAAGCATTGGCGAGATTGTTGGTGTAAACTGTGATGGATCCTCACAATCGAAATTAAAGTGATGTCAAGGATGGTAATTTTACCAAATTCGTTTTAACCGGGATAACGAGGATCCGGTTGATCATTCCGAACTTTTTGTTTGTCCTCGATGGCTAAGTTTCGGTTTTGATATTGGTAGAAAGGAAAGTAGATGCTAAGGACTTCACCGTTACCGCCGGCGATTCCAAGTCTTCTGTTTTCCATTTAAGTGTTATAAAACAAGATTCTTGAATAACCGCCCCTGGGTAACGAGAACACACGACAATTGCAGTCCCGATAAATTCGTTGTGAGATGAGATGGTGACGTAGCACTACTCATTATGCGTAGGCGTCCTGCAGTGTAGGTGGCTTTTTTAACGGCTTTTTCCATTTTTTTATAACTCCGGCGATTCTACGCTACACGGTTCACTGTAGGCGTTGTAGACTGGGACGACAGAGGCATATTGCTTCAATCGTTGTCGATAACCATTCTTCGCAAAATCCTGTAAAGATCGATGCTCGTCATGTGTCGTTCCTTACGCGTCTCATGTTGGTGGTTAAATCGATTATAGACTTTTGTAACTGCTTCCTTTACCCAATTATGGTAATCTTCTAAAAGTCTTCTGTTACGTTGTTCCATGTTACGTCGCTGAATGGAAGAATATACTGCACCTGTAATTTTGTTGCTTGCTCTTTAAGCTCTGTAAGTCCAAACATTTTCTTGGCAAACTTAGACGTCATCAAGTCGGCCTGAGTGACGTTTCCTACCTGTTTGCATCATTCTTATTCAAAATTTTATGTTAACTTCAGCCTTTCTTTGTAACGTGCTTCAGAGCGTCAGGACTTACCGTATTCCGAACAAGGTAGTCATACACACAAACGGAATTCAGCATATATCCTGCCTTCTAAATTATCAACATTCAAACAACAACATCGACAGAAAACATTCAGATATTCGACAAAAAAAACGAAACGGAGACCGTATGACAACCCGGCCAATTGGAGCAAACTCGTATCCTACGCCGTTTCAAACATTGAAAGCCCCCAGGCAAGAGTTAAAAACCCATTGTTCATAATTCGAATTATATATCACCCCGAGGCGTAAGTGCGGTCCAACTTATCATAGAGACCAATCAACACCGCCGTCTTCGTTTCAATCCCACCGTACAACCCACACATGTGGCTCTCACATGCTTTAAATTTCAATTCCAGCGTTTCAAAAGTTTCTGCTATCCTGTCAACGAAAAAAAAGTTGCTCGGAAGGCGGCTGCTCGGGCTGACATGGACTATCAGCTGCATTAACCTTGCGTCTCTAAAGCAGTCAGTAAACAAGTTACGGCAACTGCCTGGGGTACTCCGTGACTTCGTCGACGGAAGGAAGCCGGGCAGTGTGTAAAAAAAGTTTCCGTTTCTATTTTCTGCAGAGAGAAAACAACAACCGAAAAAAAGACGTAGTACGGTGGCTGGCTCGGGTCGTTTTTCAATGAAACGGAAATGTTTCTAATGTATTTTTAGAGTTAGCTTGGAGGCAAAGCAAGTGATGTGATGACTATCGCAAAAAGTGCTCTCTCGACCAGCGCCGTGGATCGATGCGATGGACGGATTAGGCTGCGCTGCTGAGACAGTGGGCGAAAATGATGATTATGGTCACGGCTCACGTTTTGGAGAGACAAAGGAAGCGATATCGGCGCGTGAAGTGAGCGAGCGCGACATTGGCTGTGAAATGAAAGCAAAATTCGCAGAATAGGGGCCAATTAAAGTTTACTTTTTGCACATCACTGTAACGAAAAGCATGCACGTAAAACCATATTTCAGATTTTTGGCACAATTAGAACAGGTAATGCCTCCACAATATGACCAGCCATTTTGTATTCCACATGCGTGTCAGGTTCATGAGAACGGTTAAAGCAAAATACCAATTGCTACGCCGTTCTATATTCGTCCTGATACCCAACCCAACTCATTATGGTTAATGGCACCCTACAATCTCGGCTTTCATGACTAATCCTTGCGTGTTGCTATGGGGAACATTATTTCTGCTTCCAAATCGTCAGTTGTCGTTTTTCGCCCTTTCACACGTTTAATCCTGTAAAAAGGTGGCCAAGTTCGTATGCCTCATGAATGATGCTTGTATGTATTTTGTGTCTTTATTACTGTGCATGCAAAAAATTAAAGTACATTTTTTGCTTTGTTGGTTCAGCAATGGACAACATTTTCATCATTTTGTAATTTAATAAACGAGTTTTGTTCAATCTAAGCATTTTACGTTTTTGAAAAAAAAAAAAATAAAGTTACAGTCAGTAAGATACTTTGAAACAACTAAATAAAGTTTCAAAATGGTCTTTTGTTGGATTCTGGATTCGACCTTTACTGATTCGCCAAAACTGTCACACTTTGCCAAACTGTGCACCACCGGTAAAAACGCGTCCGTTCACTTCCGAACCGTTTTTTGTTCATTACACTCACCACAATTAATATTTTACAAGTTTTTAAATAATAAGTTATAAGAAATCGTTTAGATAATAAAAACAAGCAAAAACTGCCAACAAGCACAACTACATATTTACATTTTTGCAATTAAACCAAAAGCAATCACGTGAAACCCGCACCCAACCACAAGACCGTTGAATGTTTATAGCCGACGGCGGTTTTGGTCAAGTTCCATTTACACGTCTACAACCAAGTTTGATTGCTAACATCATTAGATCTGCTTCCAAATGCGTCTAACATGTCTGGACATCTACGAGACCCCTTCGCACTTCTACATTATCGGCACAGATGCGGCTAAGCTCAAATATTCCGTGTTAAAGCTCGATCGAAACACGCCAAACAGCTTCACCATTGGCGAACCGAATCATGAGTATACGAAGAAGGACGTTGATGAGCTGTTGTCGACGATATCGAGTAGCTCGGGTGAGTACTTTAAAGAGTTATATATAAAGTTAGCGAAAATAATATATATAATTTAGTGGTGGCGACAAGACGCGGCGCTGGCGGCAGTAATGCCCTCCTCCAGACCATCAAATCCGCTTTTGGGATTATCGGCGCCGTGAGGTTTCTCGAGGGGTACCATTTAATTGTAGGTTTTTAGTTAAATTAGTTCTGGATTTGTGAACTGTGAGGGGACCCTTTTCAGGTCGTCACACGAGCCAAAGCCATCGCACTCCTCGGGCACCACGAAATATATAAAATCGAAGAAGTTCAGTCAATCTACATCCCGGCAGCTGTAAATGGGCCATTGAGTGCCGATGAGCAGAGATATGCGAAGTTGTTTCAGGTTTGATTTGTTTAGGGGTTTGGGTTACTGTAACTGATAAGAGGTCTTTCAGAGCGTCGATTTGACGACAAATTTCTACTTTTCCTTCACCTACGACCTGTCCCGAACCTTCCAAGAGAATGCGCTCGCCCAGAAGCGGCTTTCCTTCAACAAGAATCAGTACCATCCGCAGATTGACGCTGAACGGAAGTTTATTTGGAATGACTATCTTTTGAAGCCGTTTCAAGATAATTTGATTACTGATAAGTGGACTATTGAGATTGTGCATGGATTTGTCGGTGAGTTGGGTTTTTTCATATAAATTGATTGAAAAGTGGTTTCAGGCCAACAAATAATCGAACTTCCATGTTCAAAATTAGCCCTAATCTTGATCGGCCGACGCTCTGCCGTCTATGCTGGTACCCGTTTCCTTAAAAGAGGGATGAACTTTGCCGGAGCTGTTGCCAATGACGTCGAAACGGAGCAGATCGTCTGGGATATGTGGTCTACGCCTAATATTGATACGGGAAAGTTCACTTCATTCGTCCAACGACGTGGGTCTATTCCATTATTTTGGTCCCAAGATCCGTCGACTCGAGCTGTCGTGGGCAAGCCTATGGTGTTCATTGATTTGGTGGAGCCAAATGCTTTCACTACAGCTGCGCACTTTCGGTTAGTTGGTTGTCGCTAAGCAACCGTGTTTCATTTAATTGGCCTTTTTAGGGAACTTCGACGAAAATACGGCTACCCTGTATCCATCGTAAATCTTGTCAAGCGTCGTGGCGGCCCTAAAACCTACGATGAAAAGAACCTCCACGACCAGTTTCTCAAGACAGTCCACTATCTCAACGACTTCATGAAACCCGGCAAATGCATCGACTACATCTCCTTCGATGTCGCTCGATGCAACAAAAGTGGCCTAGTCTTGCCGAGATTGGAATTCATTGGGCAGAAACTCATCCTCCGACAAGGCTGGTTCCAATCCTTCGCACCCCTCCGATGCCGTGAACTCGATCCACATCCATTGCTGGATTCCTGGAAACCGAGATTCTCCTCCGATGGCTCTATGTTGCTCCAATCTGGCATTTCAAGAACGAATTGCGTCGACTGTCTGGACAGAACCAATGTAGCCCAATTCGGTCTTGGTAAAGTCGCCCTTGGATTCCAGCTCCACGCTATGGGCTACCTTCCGGAGCCATTTGTATCCACTAATAGCGAGCTTTGCCGCGCTTATGAAGACCTCTTCGACGAACATGGCGACACAATGGCATGGCAGTACGCCGGGTCCCAGCTTGTTCATTCCATCAAAACCTACAAGAAGACGTCAGCCTTGCAAGAACGAAGCCGCGATGTGATTCAGACGATTTCGAGATACTATTCGAACACTTTCAACGATTCCGAAAAGCAGAACGGCATCAACCTTTTTTTGGGTGTGTTCCGGCCGTTTGAACAAATCCGACCTCATCTATGGGACCTGATGACAGATCGATATCTACACTTACCAATCCGTTACGATCAACATGTCAGCCATCGTGCGTGGGTGGAGAATGTCCATTCAGAATCCGAAGGCGAAGAGGATGAAGACTGGGAAGACTGGTTCGAACTCGTCCCAAATGACCGCGCTGTCTATGGCTCAGAAGTCTACAAACCGACGTTGGAGCCCCTCGACCCAGTCCCGCGTACCATCCTCCCCGATGCTGATACAATGTATTGGCGGTTCCATCGGGAATGGGAAATCACCAACTTTGAAGCCGTTTTGAAGGAAAACAACCTCCAAACAAGCAAACGATTCATGTCGGTGTTGGATTTGAACCAGTCAGCCTTCCAAGGGATGAGTTTCATGAAGTTGTGGAAATCTGTAAGTCTAAACTTTTCAAAATTCTACTCATAATAGCTTTTTTTCAGCCCGATACCGCGTCCGAAACCTCCAAAAAGCCCTTCGACGAAGACGACGATGATGACGACGAAATCGAGCGCGATGACAGCGACGACGAGCTCCGCTTCGATGAGGATCGCAATTTCCCGAGCTTCAGTTCATCATCTCGACAGACTACCATGTCCCCAGTGCCGCGTTCCATGTCGAAATCGCCGGCACCAAAGGAGGGTCTAACCATTGATCGCGTCCTTCCGACGACACAGGCTGTTTTCGGATTCGAAGTTGGCGATCCAAGCGGAGATGACCTCAAAATGTACGAGAAATACGCTAACATCGCGGCAGCAGAACGCGTCGAAGAACCGGTACCAATTTCTGGATTTGTGTCGTCTCCGAGAAGTTTGCTCCGAGCCCATGAAATCCTCAAACCAAGCTTCTTCACTGTTGACAACGTTTTCGAGACGGATATTGTCGGAATCACGGACGAAACTCTGACAACTTACAAGAATTACGTCGATTTGGGGGATTATTTCGTTCCTAAAAACAATATATCTGTTAGTATGGGTTACTAATCTTGTTTAAAAGTGCAATAAATGTATACGGTTGTGAATATAAAGTGAAAGTTATCATTGGAAACGGGTTTATTTGAGTTTAAATTGGTTGAAAGGAATCCCAGGTTAGCTATCTGATCAAACCCTGCTTTATAATCGGTTAATTAAGCTTTGTAGAAGTCCGAAAGATGGCAAAAGAAAATATCATCAACACGATCGTGAAGCAGAGCGCTTCCGAGGTCGAAGCCATTGCCATCGATAGAATACAGCACAATGTGCCGCCGACAGAACTTCGAAGCACAACCCTCTCAGATGCATTGTTGCGCTTTTTCGAAAAAGCAGTAAAAACACAAATGCGAAAAGCAACCATGCTTTTCATCGATGAAGCTGTTAGATTACTCACACAATTAGGTAGTGGCATCATAGATTCACGTTTTGTGAGGGACTTTTTAACGCGGACAATCATGATGTACGAAACTTTTGTCAAAACGCACAATCTCGGGGATGAGATTACTAAAGCGAAGACTGACCTTGGATTATGGGTAGGTCGTTTGCCTGACAAAGCTCAAATACAATTAGAATTGTAGCAACGTGTTTTCAAAAGTTTATGCCGCATCAACATAGCCAAATCAGCAACACCCATAGCTCTGCTCATGCAAATAGACAACAGTGTCCCAAAGAAAAACGAATTTATCCGTTCTTCAATTGCTGGATTCATCGAAGACCAGGAACAGATTAACATAGCTATCGATTGGATTAGAATTTTCAATTTAGAGGAAGTTAAGCAGGAGTATTTCAATAGTGTAGGTGCCACCTTTTTCTGCTAAACCTAATTCTGGCACTTTAGTTAGTCATCAATTCATACATCTTTCAAAACAACAAATTTCTCTGCCTTTTAACTTCCCGAGAAGACGAACTACGATACGTTAAACTTCTCGATGACCTCGCCTATCGCGACTATTTCGACGAAAAGGCGATTCTTCCCGGTGAGACCGAGCTTCGAAATGTCAACGAAAGGTTGTCGAAAATAACCCTTCGAGCGTCGAAGCGATATGAAGTGGACTTGTCAGAGCATAAGTTAAAGTTTCATCGGATTCTAGTAATCAAGGATCTCATGTACAAAATTAGTGTTAACAAGAGGGATTCAGACACTGATGACCTTATTTTGGTAGGTTTTTAACGTCAAATATTGGATAAAATATTAATTTGCAGCGAGCAATTGGTCTCCAATCCCACGAATGGCACATTGATTTCATCAAAGCCCTTCAAAAAAAGAATTCCTTCAGAGCTTTTTGTTGGGCGAAATACCTTAAAGTCAAGAAAAGTGAATGCTACATTCACATGCAAAGGAAAATGACCCCGATTGATATGGCTAAAGTTACGAGGTTTTTGAAAGCGTGAGTTGACATGATTTACTTTGCAAAGTTCATTTTGTCATTTAGGATCGAAACCAGAGCGCACGACTCCATCGAATCCGATACAACGACACTAGCAAATATTTTTGATCATGAATTCACATTGAGAAAAGTGTCAACTCCCGCAGGGCTGACCGATTTCACTGATAATTGGCTATCGAAAAACACCTCTCAAGTTATTGGAATTGATTGTGAGAGTGGATCTGTAGCAGCCGGATTCAATGGCAAAGTGGCCCTGCTCCAACTTGCAACAAAAGATTGGCTCGCGGTAATTGACATTGTTTCACTCTATGGTAAAGCGACTCTCGATCAGTGGAAGGCCTTTTTCGAGGCATTGCTTGACCCATCAGTGACAAGGATCGGATACGCTTTCTATTCTGACTATGTTTATCTCCGTGGCATGTTTCCGGAACTGGCCGAGCTGTTCCAGGCACCAGAAAGCAGAGTCCATTGCTTATTGTTGTACATGCAAACACTTTTGGTCAACAAAGACTCTTCTGATGCACTTTTTATCAACCACAGACCACCGGAAAGCATAAGTTTATCCGATGTGACTGAATGCATATTAGGGTTACCGCTAGATAAAGCATGCCGGATCAGTGATTGGACGCAACGACCATTAACTGAGGAACAGATTTCATATGCTGTGAAGGATGCTTTGGTAGTGATTTGGATTAAAGAGAAAGTTGAAGGACATTTGAGAGATGCGTAAGTTGTTGAATAAGTTTTATGGCATGTTAATGCAGATCTTTACAGAAATGTGACCAAAGAGCGCATAGACTGGCTATTCAACGATTGTGCCATAACAATGCCATTGAAAGTTAAGTCAACAGATGCAGTAAAAAAGATTTCAAATGCATTTTCTGATGTTCGGGATACCGTACTTGTGAGTTTGACTAAACTTCGAGATGACAGGTTATCAGAGAAGTTGTAGGAAGCCTGCAACAGCAACAAAGAAAAACACGGGGACGTTTGTCTTCCACCCTCCAAAGTAAATCTTCTAGTCGATGCTGCTTTTTTGGCCTTCTTGCCATTTCTGAACCATCTCGGCATCAAAACAACAGCAGAACGGAGGAACAACAGACCAGTGGAGTCCGAATTCAAAGAAAATCCGGGCCTGATTTTGATTACGACCACACGGCGGACGCAAGAATACCCATTCATTCCGTCAAATCGTATAATAGGGCTCACGACTTGTGGAGACATTGCTGGATTGCCGCAGTTTAGAAAGATTATTGAAGAAACGCGTGTTTGCCTTGATCCGGAAAAAGATTTCTTTAATATTTGCGAGGTTATTTTATCAAACAATACTTACATTTTAAACGTGCTCTGTTTAGAAATGCGCCTCAACCGATATTCGTCACTTTCCACCAGCTTTGTATGAGCTTCTTTTCGTGATTCAGTCAATATTCTATGCAAAGTTAAATTTAACCAAAATTCAATCAGTGGAAGACATTTTGGAAATTGCAAGACGAATCAAAGAATACCCAGAAGTGTCTATGGAATCTGTAGAAAGCGACAAACCGATTGGTCTTTTTAACGTCGACTTTTTGAAAGTCAAAGTTTTGTAAGTTTAAAGTTTACAACTTCACTAAGCGTTGTAAATGTCCGATCTGCAGACAACAACCAGTAATAGTCTTGCCAAAAGCGCTCAATAAAGGCCTCCAATGTGATCGTCCGACAAAGCCATCCATCACGACGTATTCAGCTGTTTGTGCCGAGGTGGATATAAAAGTCTGTTTAGATTGTGTATATTTCTTCCACGGTTTGAACTGTGGTATTGAGAAGGAAAAGCAAATGCAAGATGTGAAGGTAACTTTTATACTTTGAATTGTAAACTTTCAACTCGTGTTTTAGGATAACCTATGTTTAAATGGCCCATCACCAATTCAAAGCACAATGGAAAAGTTTGCCGAAGTAATAACTGCCATTTATGAGGTTTTTGAGGTTCCGGAAAAAGTTAAGCTACCAATACGTAAAACTGTGCACGACAAGCGATCTGAAAGCGATGCAATGGAAACTAACTAAACGCATAATATCAAAATGGTAACCTTCTTCTTTCAAAGTTTGTCTGCTTTAAAAAACCTCAAAACACGATTCTCAATTTCTCATCAGTCACCTATTTTATCATCTTGCTGTTTCAAACAGGCGTAAATAAAAAGTTGTTTTCTTCCAACATCTATGGACTTGAGGAAATTCCAAAACGAATCACTTTGCACTTTGACAATTACCACGAGGTATTGGTTTTTAGACGGTCCTAAATTTCATTAGGAAATTAGGTCAAATTACTTGCAAAATTTGGTCGTTCTTTGTCTGCCATGGTCATGATTAGCATGGTTCACATAGCGTTTGAATGTTTTATATTACCACTTGAAAAGTTACTTCTTCTGTAAAAACAATTTTGAAACAGTGTTTCAGTGGTCAAGGTGCACACTGAGAAAAAGGTGTGACAAAATCTGCTGTGATTCGAATAATGCTGTGATTGTTACGTCACACCGCAATGTGACATGTTTTACACAATCACAGAAATGTGATTGCGAAATCACAAACTGTGTGACTTTTCATAAGTCGTCACAGTAGGCGCGATGGATTGGTAACAGCGCGCTGTGACTCTTTGCACTTTGTCACAATGCTGTGACAAAACAATCACAGCATAAATGGTTGAGTGATGTCAAAGTTACAGCGCTGTGATGTTTTTTTCATGAACAGCGCGCCATGAAACTGTCGACTTCAGCGTTTGTTTGCTTTGCCTTCAAGAAATGGTTGTTTTATGCCACGTTTGTCTTTTGTATCGTCAATGTCAGTATCAACGTGTTTAATTGAACTTACACGAGCTAGCATAAGCTTCTGGAATGTCCGTGTTGTAACTTTATTGCGTGATCAATGCGTTTTCGTTTTCTGATTCAACTTGGCTAACAATTGTCGTTTTTTAGAACTTCAATCATCACACACTCCCGATTATACAACATCTTGTAACAAAGATAAGCGAAAACTTTAATGTCTATAAGTTTGTAAGTCATTTTGCAACTATGCAATGCCGTTTTTATATATAATTTTTTTTAGTTTCTCTCTGCGCTCTCGCCGTCGACAATGATCAACTTCACATCGCGAGCACGTCACTATGATCAAGGAACATCCGACAAACTCAGGCCAGCATCAAACTGTATAACTTCAACTTTGCCGTGTCAACGTCAGAATACCTTATTTTTAAGTACGATTTTAAAAAGTTTAACTGTTACATATACAAGTTTTTCACAACTTCGATTCTTCTGTATTTTATGATTTTGTTTGTGTTTTGTTTGTTTTTAATTTTTTGTCTCTATAAACGTGTACTGTGTTATTATGTTTTCTTAACAATTGTATTGATTGGATCGAAAAAAAGCAAAAAAAACTAAAAGAAAAAAGCAACAGCAGCTGTGACGTTTTGCTATTTTTGTCACAGTGCCTGTGACTCGCGCGTCACAGTGACTGTAACGTTTTCATCACGATGAACCCGTGATGAAAACGTCACAGTGGACTGTGACGGGTTTGCAGGCATCACTTTTACTGTGACATCGCAGTCACAATTTTGTGACGCATTCGTCACACCATTTTTCTCAGTGTGAGTTTGATAAATTAAGTGAATCACATGTACGTTCAAACAACGAAATAGACACGCAAATTTGATTAAACAAATATAGCGGTCAAGAACGCGGCGATCGTTAAAAAAAAGTCTGTTGAAATGAGCGTCTAACGACATCAAGGTCAACTCGAATCGAAATACCGCCCTGCTGGAATTTTGTTTTCTAGGGTGAGTGGAGTAAGTTGAGCTCTGTCTGGAGATCTGTTTAATGGCGGTTTCACTGAAAAATGAAGTGGTATTGGTGATAACGACCCCGGAACCTGATATCTTCGACCTTTTTGAAGTCTAGTAAACAACAAAATTTGTCTTTTACGCTTCGATTTTTGCTTTTTAAATTTGAATCCGTCTTTTTTGTGATCCTCAAAATCACATTTCAAACAGTTTTCCCTGTAACCTGCCATCAAAATATTGCATTTTGACCATTCCCATCATTAAATAAAGCTCATAGCCCACCGCAATCTCCCCCAATACATCCAAAATCGCTGTAAATCCGTCATTTCTCAGCTAATCGGAAAAAAAGCCAAAGCAAAAGGTGACCTCAATTTTTATGTGTATTTGCTTCCAGCATCCGATGTGTCTTACATCGCCTACATCCCACCAAGACTGTCTTCCCTGCGTTGTGAAGGCGTTCAACCTTTGAAATTTGCAAAACTTTGGCTAATTTATGCAAAGTATGCCTTTGAGGTTTATGTGGGGTCTAATATTTTGCGCACGTTTCACTTGTTTTCGTACTTCGCAGTTCGCACCTGAAACAACAACTTTTTCGACCTCAAAATTTTATCTGGATCAAAACATAACTTAACCCTCTCTGGGTCTGATTCACTTTCACTTTTACCGAAATCCATTAAGCAAATCCGATAACTCAAATTACTCCCTTTCTACTTTTCAACTTACATGAGTCATTAGTGGTGTCATGCATGCTCTTTTTTCGCAATGTCTTTTCCTGGATCCGTGTTTCGAACTTTGATTTTTTATTTCCTACTTCGCGGAATTGTCATCGAGCAATAAGTATGAAATCTGAAAATCAAGCAAGTGAAAGTGAACCAAAAAAAGGAACGAAAATTGACTCGCGTTACAAATGCAATTATTAGGTTTGCCGAATGCGAATGCGAATCCGAAGGCAGTGAACAGGAAACCCCCTTCGGCAAACCTGATGTCGATTTCTTCAAAGTTCGTTTTCGAAAACACCTATGAATTTTCATTCCTTCCCGCATTCTTCCCCTAAACATGCTCCTGTAAACTGCTCTGTGTTGGTTTTTGCCTGCGGACCTGCGCAAACTTGTCTTACATCCATCCAGCCAGAAGGCACATCGTGCCTAATCTTTTTTTTTGTAACTTTTCAAGGGTGCTGTTATGTGTCATCCTTCATGAGACGGGCGCCAATGCCACAAAACTGGGTCCATTGGTGTGATCCGATGGAATGGATGTGATGGGAGGGATCGGATCTTCTTTTGCGATGTGCCTCCGGGGGAAGTGCACACCGGGGGCGCAGTTTTCGGCGGCTCAGTCTTAAGACCCATGTTGTCATCCGGCGGTTTTTACTGGTGACAGGCGATCGGAAGGGCAACAGAAGGATTGCGGTTGACTCATGCCATTGGGGGTCTTCGGAAGTTGCATTTTGCTTGCGTCATTGCGTCTTCAAGATGGATGTTTTGCGTGCGACACTGTTCTGGATGGTTAAGTGGAACCAGTAACCTGGAGGGAGGGTGATTCTTTAAAGGTGAAGTGGATTCTGGATGGTTAAGGGTGATTGAAATTGGTAAAAAGTGGCTTTTTTTTTGCTCTTCTATCTTTTTAAGGCTGTTTTTGCAACTTTTGAGGCGTTTTTTGACTAAATTTTTTCACTGTTACACTATTTATCAACCCAAAACCCCAAAAGCACCCCCATCGAAGTCCAGATCACCGCCAGATCAACTCCCCCTGCCATTGACACCCCTCCCGCGACCGATAATTGGCTTCCCTGTGCCACCCTTCCGGCTCCTAAAGTCCCGCAAAAACGATACCAATGTTTCTATCGGATCTTCTGTACGAACCAACCACCGCCAAAGTCACCTCCCGACAATCATAAAGAAGTCCGTACACCCGTCTTCATTGAGATCGTGCCCCTGCCTGCTCCTCGTTGTGATCGTATCTCTCCTGCATGACCTTCGGCACCCATCGCGCAGGCCGACACCTCCCGAAACTGTCGAACCCCACCAGCCCAGGCATCTGAGCGACAATGTCACCGTCTCCGCCTGTAGGCACATCATCATCAATGGGGTCTCTGACCCGACCTTTCCCTTTTTTCTGTGTTGATCACGAAGTGGAAGACGACGATGGCTTTGTCTTTCAGGAAATTGATAGTTACGTTACGTGGCGTGGCTTCGCTTTTGTTCACACTGCCCCCGATTTGCCATTTAATGTTTCGAGAAAGTTGACAAATTGCTTCCACCTTCTCCTTTCGACACTTTTATCACTCTATATTTCAAACCTTCAGCGTGTCCATGCCAAACTGGTCCACGGCCTTGGCCGTCTGCCTGGCCCTTGCCAGCGTCGGCATCGCTAACACCGCAGATGCCGGCACCCATGTCAGACTTGTCCAACCATTGGCAAGAACATCAGAACGAGGATTCAATGTGCACAGGAATGCTGAGGCACCTTGTCCTACCAATAAATTGCCTGAGGGTGAGTTTTGTTTACACTTTTTTGGAATTAATTTCGTATTCGTAATTACGTTTACTTAAAAGTTATTTGTTTCTTCTTTTGACAACAAAAATCACTGGAGCATGTTTTGTTATTCTTTGAATTTGTTCCAAAACGCACTCATGTGTTTCCATGTTTATGTTTTTCGATTCTTGTCGTTTGCTTTTTTAAGGGTGCTGGAAAAGGCGTCAAATGAGTCCTTGAAAGTGTCTTGAATCCTCATTTCAAGGACTCTGAAGGTTCAAAAACACTGAATTGCATAACAAATGACATTCTAGGATAATTTAATTGTAATTTATGCGCTGGAAATAGTTTTTGGTGATTACGGTATGCCAATTTGGAACATAATTGGTATACTGTAATTGTTCCTTATCGATTTTTTGACCAAAATCGAACCCCCAGCTCTAATTACTGATAAAAAGTTACCCCTTTCGAACAAATTCTCACATTCCCCCCTCACATTACATCCCAGAACGCCGGGGGCGCTATTACTGGGTCACAGGCCGACCTTGATCTAGTGCGAAAAGGCACCCGCCGCGAGGGGCACCATGACCTTCACTGTACACGGCGTCTTGCATCGTTTCGTTTTTTTGGTCGTCTTACAAGTTGCCGGCTGCCTTCTTGCCTCGGGCCGTTCAGTCAGCAGGAGACTTTGGATATTGTGTCAGTGACGAACGACAATGCGCAACAAGTGCCGGTGTCAGTGTCCGAGTAATTGCGATCTCCCATAAATTGTAACACATTGTAACTCCCTGAAATCGAGGAGGACACCGTATACAGCTGTAGGCGAAAATTGGCGAGTGAAACAAAGGAGGGACAAAATGAGGGATGGGGAAATCCGTTTATGGCGCGGATTTTGGAAATCCCTTAAACGGCGGCGATGTTTGAAATGTCAAAATTTCAAAAATTTAATGTTCCACAATTTGACAGACGCAAGACCTAATTAACTTTCACGCAAATTTGTTCAATTTCGAACTGTCAGTCACAGTGACGGTCAATGTCTTGCGGTCAGCGTTGCGCGAAAAACAGGTCAATCAGGGGTGATGGCCGCAGGGCGAACAAACTGCAAATTCCGTTGAAAGTTTATGCATTGTCTTAGGTGGGGGAGCATTTTGGAATCAAGAAAGACAAATACATGAACAAAGAATTGTAATTTGGCACTTTTAGATCCCAAAAACTACCTCAAAGCCGGAGGCGACCTCGAATTCGTCTGGTTCAACCCCACAGCCGTCCAGGGCAGCTATCGTTTGGAGCTTTTGAACTCGAATTATGAGCTAATCGCCACGATCGCTGATTCTACCAAGGCTGCAGCCTTCGAAACGAATGGCCTTTCTAAGGCTAAGGTCACAGTGCCATTGACCGAATGCAAGGAATGCGTTTTGAGGCTGGTCCAAACGACGCGCGATGATCAGGAACAGCTGCTCAGTTGCGCTGATGTTGAAGTCACCGAGAGTAAGCATCCTACAACAAAAAGGCTTACCTCTAATAATCGAAAGTTGCAGCTACTCCCCAAACGTCCGTTGCCGCCAAATGCGAAGGCGAAGAATGCACTCGTGAATGCGCTTCCGATGACCAGTGCGGACAAGGCACCTGTGTTTCTGGTAGTTGCTATTGTCTAGAAGGCTACTTCGGCTCTGCTTGTGCCCGTGAATCGTCCCTTTCTCCGGCCCAAGTTGACCTCCGTGATTTCTCGACCGTCAATTCGACCAACAGTTCCAAGAATCAGCTCTACTGGCGCGTCAACAAAGACGACGTCGAACTCGTTTTAAAGGTGCCAACCAACACCTGGACCGTCTTGGGTCTTCGACCCACCAGCTCTTTGCTGAAGTGCCCCTGGCTGGAGCCCAATGCCGAAAAGCGTCGCCTCAAAATCGATTCTCAACAGGGAAATTCGCTTGATGGCTTTGACAAGATTAAGATTCAGAAGATCAATACCGGCAAAGGTTTGTTTTTGCCATTCATTTTGCTGTATTTCAAAATGCCCTTTCAGGAAGCTGCGGCGAAAACGAAGTCTTCAGCAAATGCCCCGAATACTCTCGCGAATGCGAAGCTTCATGTGATTGGACCAGCTTCCCGGAATCCATTCCCAACTGCCCGCGTGCCTGTGGCCCTCCTCGCTGCATCTGCGCTGAAGGCTTCGTTCGAAGTGGAAACAGTAAGAATGAATGCGTTCCCTTCAATGTGTGCCAGGAGGAAGTTGCTGTCGAATGTGCCAAGAATGAGACCTGGGCCAAGTGCGGTACTGCTTGTGAGCCGTCTTGCGACACCATGTATGATACTGTAAGTCGAAAATTTACTTTTTTAAGATAAAAAAAAGTGTCATTTCAGACCCCCTGCACCCACAAATGTGCCCAACAAGCCTGCACATGCGCCGATAACTACGTCCGACACAATGGGGAATGCATTTTCTGGAGCAATTGTCCTAGTAAGTTTACCTAAAATGGCATCTGAACTTTTCTAATTGTCATTTTTTAGACCTAGAACAACGCGTCCTCGCCCCTGAAACCCAATCTTCCAAACAGGCCAAGTCCAAGTCAACCTCAGCCCCTGTTCCCACCACTGTCGCAACTGTAGAATCCACTTCATCAGTCTGCGGCGCCAACGAAACCCTGAACGAGTGCGGTCGCATCTGTGAAGCCGATTGTTTCACCATCTTCGTCCGTGATGAATGCAATGAATGCGGTAAGCCAGCCTGCGCCTGTGAACAAGGCTTTGCCCGCAACGGCAAGGAGTGCGTCTACTGGGGCGATTGCCCGTTGGATGCCTCTGGCCTTCAGACGGCTGCCCCGAAGACCACCATCGATGAAGTTCTCGAAAAAACGAAGCCAACAGTCGGACCAAAGAACGGCAAACCCGGCAAACAGTCCACAACACCGAAACCGACTACGACCACCACTGTCGATCCCGAACCAGTGCCCCTCGAAGAAGGCATCAATGAGGTCGTCGGCGATGTCTGCTTCGGTGAATGGAGATGGCCAAGGAACTGCAAGTCCGAATGCGACTACAGACTTACTTGGAACTACGAAGAAGCCGATGACGAAATCCAGTTCTCACTCATTACCAGAATTAATTCCAACATGTGGAGCGGTGTCGGATTCTCGAAGACTGGCACGATGAAGGATGCTGATTTTATCATCGTCAAATCTCACGGTGGTGTGCTTAGCTTGCATGATATGTCTTCCGACGGGTATTCTGCCCCGAAAGAGGATGCTATCAAGAATGTCTACACCCCGACGACCATTGGAACCCACAACAATGGCTTCCTCCACGCTCAATTTGCCCGAAAGCGTGTCACCGGCGACAATGGCACCGATGCTCAATTCACCGATGACGACTGCTATCACTTCCTGTTCCCCGTCAGCGGTGGCAAACTCGGTTCAAACGGCAACGTCCTGCCCCATGTTTCAACCCCACTCGTCTCCCCCGATCCAGTCTGCTTCCGTGGCTGTGAAACTGAAGCCCTTCCAGAAGAAGAGCTCGAACTTCCCGGCACCTGCATGAATGAATACCGCTTCCCTGAAAACTGTGAAGGCGAAACATGTGAATACATTGCTCGTTGGGACTACAACAGCAGCCTCGATGAAATCACTTTCGAAATCAAGTCCCGTGGAATCGGTCGCTGGACCGGTATCGGCATCTCTCGCGATGGTGCCATGACAAATAGCGATGTCTACACTGGCTGGGTCTACAACACGAAGGCCTACGTCGTTGATCGCTTCGCTTACGGCCGACAATTGCCCGCTATTGACCCCGCTGACCGACAGGACATCTACGACATTGGCGGCAACATTGATGACGATTATCAGACCATCTGGTTCACGCGAAAGATCACGACCAATGACAAGGTTACCGATTTCCCGCTCGATAAATGTTACTACTTCTTGTTCCCTGTTGGTGGCGGTCGTGTCTTGGCACGCAAATCTCAAGATTTCCAGAACCCGAAGACCCCTATCGGTTACCATGACTTGAAGGAGCCTAAGGTTTCCAAGACAAAGATTTGCATCTGCGACGAACATGATAACATGATCGCTGACATCCCTCACCGTGTCCGTACCCGTCGTCAAGCAGTTCCCGATCCGTTCATCGATCGGCCTTCTGATTCGTCGAAGGCGCTGGTCGGTTTGCCGGATATTGCTCGCATTGGACAGATTTCCATCGCTGAATTGACCGGAAAAGCTAAATACGACGTCACCATGGATCCCTTCGCCTGCTCCGATGTCGCCGTTATCAAGGTCCTGCCCGGAGGCAGTGCTCGTGTGGTCGACGCTTTTGCTCACTCCAAATATGGCCTCGAACCTGATGAGTTCTTCGGTGGCAGTCAATCCTTCACTGAGATCAGTGCCAGCGAATCCAACGGCACTGCTACAGTTCTCTTGAAGCGCCGTCTGCGTGGCGCCGATGTGGCTGATCATGACTTCGCACCAGGAAACACTCAAGTTTACTGGGCCAATGGCCCTGAAGGCGAGAGCCAAGTGCGATTCTCTGGAGCTGCCAATGTTGAGAGCTACATGTTGGACTTCTTCCGAGATGGAGTCAAGCCGGTTATTGCCGATTTGAGCAGTGAAGCTGATGAGGATGCTATCCCGGCGGCGACTACCCCGGTGAAGTCTGCTGAAGTCACTACCAAGGGCGGCAAGTCGGTTGAAGCGACGACGACTGGTGAAAAGTCGGCTGAAGTCATGTTGGCTAAGTCGGCGGAGGCTACGACGGCCTCTGGAAAGAGCGCTGAAGCGACGACGAAAGAAAAGTCGGCTGAAGCGACGACATTGGAGAAGTCTGCCGAGGCTACGACGGCACAGAAGTCTGCTGAGGCTACCACTTCGCTCAAGTCTGCTGAAGCTACTACTTCCCAGAAATCTGCCGAAGCCACGACTTCCCAGAAGTCCGCTGAAGCTACGACCTCCCAGAAGTCCGCTGAAGCTACCACTTCCGCGAAATCGGCCGAAAAGTCCGCCGAAATCACCCCGACTGAAGCCGAACCCACCACCACAGCTGAAAAGTCCGCTGAAACCACCATTTCGGCCATCCCTGAACCATCCATCACCACCGCCGAGCCCTCCTCCAATGAAAACATTTTCCAAATCAGTGAAAACATCCACGAACTTGAATCGCCCAAGGGCATTGGCCGCGACCCCCCGAAGGACATCATTCCTCTCGAAACCACCGAAACCGTCGAATCCACTCCGACCCCTGTCAAATCCAGTGAATCCTCCTTCACCCCAGTACCTCCTCGTGCTCCGCCAACGACCGAGACCAACTTTATCGATGAGGAAGACAGCGGCGAGCATACTGAAGCCCCCGCCACTAAGGAAGACATTGAAGAAGAACCCTTCACTCAGATCCAACACAATCACAACCACGCCATCCCTGAAGCTACTTCCGACTCTGAAAGCACAATCTGCCACGGTAGCTTTGTCTTCCCGCCACGCTGCCTCAACGATTGCACTTATGCGTTGTCCTGGCAGACCGATGGTGCCAACGTGCACTTCCAGTTGTGGACTAAGATTGAGCCAGCTAGCTGGAGTGGTGTTGGCTTCTCTTCCGAGGGCGGCATGATGAATGCTGACGCTATCATTGTCTCAGTTTTGTCTGATTCGTCTGTTACTGTCACCGATCAATGGTCTCCAAGCTATGGCAGACCTTCAATCGATGAAAGCCAAGACGTCTTCGGCGTTTCGACGCAATACCTCAACGGCGAAGTCTTTGCCAACTTCTCCCGAAGCCTGTCCACCACCGATGAAGCTAACGACGTCAACCTCGGCGAATGCCAATTCTTCCTGTTCATGCAGACCGGAGGCCCGCTCGAAGGCGGCTCTTCCGAAATCCGCAAGCACACGGATACGCCCATCAGCAGCGGCTCTCGCGTCTGTCTCGGCCGTTGTGGCGCCAAGGAAGCGCTCCCAGCCACGCCATCGGCTCCTGTTGTCCAGGAGACAGTCACCCGGAAGACAGTCCTCCCCATTGCCGAAGAAAAGCCCGTCGTCAAGACCGCCGGTGGCAAGGTATCTGTTCCGCCGCTCAAGCCACCCACGCACTTCCTCTATGACGCAGTTTTGCGGTTCAACAACCTCAAATATGCTGATGCTTTCGATGATTTGTCTTCGCCCGAATCCAAGAAGCTGTCAAAGACCATTACTGACCAGCTCGGTGCTTTGCTATCAGACAAGTACCCCGAAACTTTCAAGAAAATCGATGTTCTGAAGTTCGCTAAGGATAAAGTTAAGTCACTTGTGAGGTTGGAGTTCGATGGCGCTAACTCGCCGTCCGCCAAGGAAGTTGAGGAATATTTGAAGACGTTGGCTTCGGAAGGCCGTGTTGGTGAACTCGATGTTGACCCGAAGGAGTTGATGCTCAAGGAGAACCATGATCGTGAGTTTTTTGGAGGATTGTGTGAGATTGGAGTTATAACTGGTGGTTTTCAGGTCCTCAAAAGGATGAAGAAGCTCAATTGAAGTCCATTCTGAACTGGATCATCCTCATCGGCGCCGTTGCGTTCCTTATTGCCGTTTTGTTGTGCATGTGCTGCTGGACTTTCCGCAGGAGGAAGAGCAAGACTTATGTGAGTTTTTTTGGATCTTTGAAAAGGCTAAAAACTGCAAGAAGAAGTGTTGTTTCGCAAAAAGTTGATTGCACGTTGCATGGAGTAAAATCGCATGTTCCGCGCAGCAAAATTGCACATTGCGTGCCATTTACATGCATTTTTAACGTTAAAATCTTTTTTTAAACTAGTGTGATTTTAACCTTAACAATTTCAGCCCGCTGAGCCCCTCTCTTTCGGTTCCCCGATGCACAAGCCCTACTATTTCGCCGAGCCTATCTACGACGTCAAAGCCACCAATGGCACCCTGAAGCGTGGCCCCGCATCCTCGAATGATGCCTCATCTCCACGGAGCCCGGCCCCCGCGCGTTCCCACCCCGAGGAAACGCCCAAAGGCATCGGTGAAGCCACCTATCAAGAGTGGTACACCAAGGTCGCCAGCAAAGACGCCCCATCCCACCACCAGGAATCCACAGTGACCCCCGTCGCTGGCAACGGTGGCGCCATCGGCGGCCCCGGCGGCATCGCAGGCGCTTCCCGGCCACAATCCCGTCTTTCGGCAATCAGCGGTTCGCCCTATGTTAGCTATCCCCAAGAATCCGGCTACTACACCCTCGGTGGCGAACACCGAATGCCGCCCCCATCGTACTACCGTCAATATTGAATTAATTAGAACCTTATTTTAATTTTTGTTTCCTAACTTAACAACAACGTCCTGTGCCGCGCAATGGGAGGGTCACACAATTGCTCATATCTCTCATCTGTATCTTTCGGACGAGTCGTCCCAGGTTTTTATTGTATTTTTATGCATTACGAAAAAGACATTCCGTGGTAAGCCGCTTCTTACTACCTTCCAGAAAGTATTTAATTTACTTATGTGTTTACTTGTTACACCCTACCAGAATTGATTTATGAAAAAGTTTTAATAAAAGTGATAAAAACTAATTAAATTTGAACTTTTGATGTTGTTCTTGACATTTGCAATTTCGTGCTTTGATGTATCAAATTACCACGTGAAAACAGCGGCATGTGTCTGTATTCCTGGAACCGTTTTATTATACACGCATTTCAAACGCAAACCACCTGGTTAAACTTTATAAAAAAGTTATCATCTAAGGTTATATTTCATAACTTACATAGTTTATGCGTTCAAATGTTGTAAATAACCATGCTAGAGCTAGACCGCAAACTCGATCTGTTCCATCCGGTCAGTCGAGATGCCGGTCCTACTTGCGTTGACGTTCGCCGGGAACATATCAACAAGCGTAATGTGTAGACCCTGTACGGTAAAATAAACCACAATATACAAAATGAGTTAGTCACACCATGAAATGATACAATTAACATCGACAGTGAAGCCAAATAGCTGCCCCAAATGACTTGAAACTTAGAACAAAAGCAAAACATGCCGAATGGAAGCAAAATTAAAAAGAAGACACTGATGTATTGTGCTAACAATGCTCTGTAAAAGAAAATTAAGTTAAAAAGTAAACACATTTGACTTACTTGAGCAACATGACATGCATTTCATAAGTTTTCTTCGATTCCAATGCGCGCATCAGTTTCATTCGGTGAACGAACAGCATAACACCCAGAAATGCAAAGACGGGAACCATCAAGATAAAAAATAACCCTGCGTCGAGGAGCAATTCAAGACTGATGTTAGTCAGTTTTGGATGATAGCCGGACAGATTTGGGTGTTCATCAACCAATTGTTGCAATGGTGGGAAATCTTCAATAAATAGGCGCTGCGATTCTTTTGGATCAATGATATTTAAAAACACAGGACCTGAAACCACCGTTAGAACATGTTTATAAAAATATTACAGTACTCATAAACATAGTACCGAAAAACACTAAAATGGCCAAACCACAAGCATACATGTAAGACAGTTTTGTCGTCATAACTTTTCGTAATAAATTGTCGGGTTGCAATGTTGTGGATACCCGAAATACAAATTGAATTATTTGGGATGTCGCTACAGTCGAAACATCAAACAAAAATGACCCATACAAAATTTGAAATGTGTATGGTGATACATTGCCCAGGGGCCCTGTCAAAATGCCTGCTCGCATTGGCCACAATAAGTTCGGTCGCCACAGGGCATACACAATGTCAAACGAATAGCTGCTGAATATTTCGAATATAAGGATATGTTTATAGTGCCGCATAGATGCAGTGCTTTTAGTCGCTACTACGTATGTTGTGAAAATAAACATAACAATGCTGAAGGGAAACAGAACGTCAAACATTCGGTGTTCAATCAACGTAAGAGTAGGATGATAAATGCTATCTAGAGTTTCATTGCGCATAAGAGCAGCGTAGGACATTGGAATATGAGTGGATTTAATGCAGAAGTAATGCTGAGTTTAATGTTATTGACAGGTTGTTTCTTTAAAAGTAATCTCGGAAACTGAAGTTGATAGAGCACCATGATGTCTACAATATCAGCAAAAAAATAAGCACTTTAGCAGACACCTGTTTACTAAAGTGTTCTCAGCCAACAACCAACAAACATGTACTTATCTTGTAAAAAACTAACATATTTGTGACTAATAAAAAAGCAAAAACTGCCGGGAAAAGTATTTTTGGAGGATCCGATGATTTTTTTAGAAAGTCCGTGATAAAACTTCTTTGAACATATCATGAAGTTACCAAAAAACAGTTTTGCACAACAGTTTCGTGCTTTGATGTGCTATTGAATTAAAATGACCACGTGTAAAACCGTCACAGCTGTCTGTCTTCCTGTTACTGTATTTATTTTGAAAACATAAAATCATCTGGTTGTACCTCGTAACGTTAAACTTTGTTAACTCTCTCAGACTAACAAACTGTGCATTCAAATATTTGACATAACCATAGAACTAGTGCGCAGACTCGATCTGTCTCGTCGGCTCAGTCGAGATGCCGGCCCTATTTGCGTCGATTTTTGTCGGGAACATCTCAACAAATGCAAAATATAAACCCTGTATGGTAAAATAAACCACAATATACAAAATGAGTTGGCCATACCATGAAATGATACTATCAGCATTGATAACGAAGCTAAATAGCTGCCCCAAATGACTTCAAATTTTGAACAGAAGCAAAACATGCCAAACGGAAGCAAAATAAGGAAAAACACACAGATGTATTGTGCTAATAGCGCTCTGTAAAACAAAAATCAGATGGTTTACTGCTTTGTTTGACTTACTTGAGCAACATGATGTGCATTTCGTAAGTTTTCTTCGATTCCAACACACGCATTAGTTTCATTCTGTGGACAAATAACATCACTCCCAAAAACGCAAATACTGGAACCATCAAGATTAGGAACATACCAGCATCGAGAAGTAATTCAAGGCTGATGTTGGTCATTTCTGGATGATAGCCCGACAAATTGGGGTACTCATCGACTAATTTTTGTATCGGTGGAAAATCTTCAATGAATAAGCGTTGCGACTCTTTTGGATCGATGATGTTTAAAAACACAGGGCCTAAAAGAACGTACAAAAAACTGTTTTTTCTGACATCAATCGACAAAAATCTTACTCATTAGCATAACAATGAAAAACCCAAAAATCACTAAACTGCATGCATACATGTAAGACAACTTGGTCGTCATAACTTTGCGCATTATGTTTTCAGATTCCAACGTTGTAGATAGCCGAAATACAAACTGAATGATTTGCGACGTTGCAACTGTCGAAACATCGAACAAAAATGCTCCATACAATATTTGAAAACTGTATGGAGATATGTTTCCCATGGGCCCTGTCAAAATAGCAGCCCGCATTGGCCACAGTAAATTTGGCCGCCATAGAAACCAAACAATATCGAATGAATAACTGCTGAATATTTCAAAAATGAGAATGTGTTTGTAGTGCCGCATTGATACAGTGCTTTTGACGGCTACCACGTATAATGTGAAGATAAACATGACAATACTGAATGGAAACATAATGTCGAACATTCGGTTTTCAACCAGAGTCAACGTTGGATGATAAATGCTGTCTAGGGTTTCATTGCGCATAAGAGCAGCGTAGTACATTGAAATGAATATTGAACTGGTGTGAAGTAAAACTGACAGGCTGTTCTTTAAAAAGTGATCACGGAAACTGAAGTTGACCAGGCGTCATGCTGGCAGGAATGCTCACCTGAAGCAGTTACACCTGTCTGGATACCTACTTTTTTGGCACAACACGTGTTTAGAGATTTACAGATGTAAACCCGAAAAATATTGAATCAGCGACAGTGTTTTATTCGTAAAATTGAAGTACAATTTCGAAACGCTCAACACCGCACAACGCACTCCTTGGCGTTGTGTGTCCGATGACAAAGTGTACCCACGCACTTGGTTTTCCTAAAACCTTGTCTGCTTTCTGTTATCATTAACGAATAACGTTATCAACGGCATCTTTTCCGCCCTGATTTATGTCAATTTTGTTGCTCTGTGCGTGTGGGGGGTTCTACCTGAGCTGCAAGTACATTTTTGCTTTAAATTGCGCCAAAAACGCCTATGAAACTTTGAAATAAAAACGTTGCTTTCAAAATAGTTTTTTTTTTGCGTTTCAACGTTTGATCGACGTTTTTTCAGTTTACCCTCACTTTTTGTGTATTGATTGAATTTGCCCCTCCATCGGTAACATCACGCGTTACCACGCTAACAATAACCCAAGATGCAACTTTTAGGTTGGCCTCCCGGGCTGCATTGACCTCCCTCGCGCCGCTTCTTCTGTGTCGCCACCCATGCGCACTCAATTCCATTATGGCGTCAGGTAAAACATTTATTGTGATTGGCCATCTTCATCCTTCGAGTTATCGTGCGTTTGTTATTTGTGTTATATTGCAGGTCTTAATCCAGCCATCTTTAACGTAACCCCCCTAATCGAAAACTTCATAACTTCATGGATGTCAAAGGAATTGCCGCGAATTCATCTGGAACCGGCGTTTGAGCACATTTTCGATGTAAGATTTTTGTGTCGGAATGTTGACAGTATGCACTTTACAACTGTTTTAGGGTGAACCTGCCGTCGAAAGCCCCAAACTTCAGTCGAGACCGGCAGTAAAACCCACCACCACGTCAATCATCCCAAAGCTGGAGCCTGATGACGAATACAAGGAAAATCTGTTTTTACAACAAGACGTAAACCGTTGTAAGTTTATTTGACATACGCTTTGGATGTACCATGACACTTTTACAGCTAGATTACTGTCTCTTGAAGCTCCAAAACCAGCCAGCAGCAATCCAAGCCCCATAAAAAAGCTGAACCGTAAAACAAAACGTGACGTCAGAGCTCAACGAGATCGTGAAGTCCGACGTTACAAGTGCCCTTATGAAGGTTGTGATCGGCGCTTTAGCCGATCGGATGAGCAATTACGTCACACACGAAATGTTCACATGGGCACAAAACCTTATCAAGTAAGTTATTTTATCATTAAAATATATAAATTTGGTGATTACGGTATCCATTTTTTCAGTGCGGAGTCTGCAGCCGGTATTTCGGTCGAAGCGATCACCTCTTCACCCACCAACGAACCCATACCGGTGAAAGGCCTTATGGCTGCGCGCATTGTGGGCGATCGTTCAGTCGATCTGACATGCTTTCCCGACATGTCAAAAAGTGTCATGTTAAACATGTGCAACAGAATTGTAGTCGCTCCAGGATTGGATTTTCATGATTCTGCATGTTCCAATGGCCTGATGTGGTGCATTTTGTTACTTGTTAATTTGAAAACCACCTATTTTTGTTATATTTATGTTTTACCGTTGATTTGTTACCTGTTATAAATGCTTTTTTAATATCCTTTATTTATCCATTTATTAACATCTTTTGGGGCATGAAAAATGTCTTAAATACAAAATAAATCGAAACTTAGCCCAAAAGAACTTTCGATAGCTTTTCATGAAACAGATAGTGATCATGGGGTTAACAATTGGAAACAATGAAAAAATAGGCAAGGTTAATCTCGGAATTAATGCAAAGTCGGTGTGAACAGAACAAAATAATAAAATAATTTTGAAAATAAAATAATAAACAGGCGTTAACCACAAAAGTGTAGGTAAAACAAGTTGAAGAAACAAAATTTTTGTCATTTGGGCATGAGCCTTACATGGCACAACGGAAACCATGTCTTTTGTTTTCTTCCAGACCGAATAACTTGCTCTAATAACGATAATTAAGCAAAGTATAAGAACTATGCAAATGCAAATTATGTGTAAGATAACCCAGATTACTCGGATATCAATAGGAACGATGTGAATGTTTGTTACATTTTGGTAGGCTAGATCATTCGTCAAATTTTGCACAATCTCAGTGACATCACGTTTAGGGGGATCGATAATGAAGTAAGTACAAAGAACCGAATATGCACAAAAACAGAATGGCGGCCACATTATTAACAGCAGTCTAAGGTTTGTCATGTTAACACAGTAAACTACGTAAGTCCGATAAATAAATATGAACACGATATGCACAATGTAAAAAAACAAACACAAACTGTTATACCAAATGGTTAAAAACGTGGTTACAAGTTTTGATTCGTACGGTATTGGTGTTCGTATGAATAAACATAATGTTCCCTGTTGGATGTCCAGCAACTGTAATACATATAAAATTAACAGGTTTCACGTTATAAGCAAAACTTACCGGTCTCACAACAATAACACAAACAGCGTAGAAGACGTTAAAAATACAGCTTTGGTACAGAATCGGTTTATACCGTGAAACGAACAGTGCAGTGTAACCCCGAATCAGAAAAAATAAGAAGGCGTTAATCGGTAGTGCGATGATGGAAACTAACCCTTCGGCAAATGCCAAGTGGTCAAGTAGGTCGTCTCCTTCCGACATGTTACTCAGATGCCACAGTAATCGACTATACGATTTCCCAAAATGGAAATAAAATGAAGTGCAAACCTCGGAGACCGTTCGGTTTATGTCAGTCGTGGTACCTTGACAGTGAAGTCCCGATTATATATGCTGCTTAAGAAGGGCGTTTCAATGTCATAAACTGTTTTTTACCGTGTACAATGCTCCAGGATGGGTTGGACTACACAATTGTAAAAAAGGGAGGTACAAAGTTGTACGAGTCACCGTCAGGGTCGTAATATTGCATGCTGATGAAACTTTGAAACCAAAGAACTTTTTTACAGGTCCTATGGTAAAATATTTGCATTTTGTAACTTGCAAGTAAAATAAAAAAACTATTAGAAAAATAACATTGCATAAAAATCTGTCCTTATCTAAATTCAGACATTGATACGGTAACATCACACCGTTTTTACAATCAAAAATCAATATCAAAACAACTTGCATCCCATCTTCATACTCCAAATCCCCGAACTATTGAATTCCTTCCGCCGGGACCACTACCCATAGCATTCCCATGATGTTGCATCTCGCATTGCATGTTCATACCTCAACAGGCAGCCGGTTGGAACATGAGCGACCAGTGGCTACTCGAGACGGTCACTAAAAAAGGTACATCGCTATGTTTGTATAAAGCAAACATGGATGCATTGGTCATCCCCTCAGGGTCCATTGTCCATCAGCCACTGGGTCCATTTTTTCCTATTCGGACCCTGTGTTATGCTTTCTACCGCTGCTGACAGCTCGAGACGGTTGTGGTTGTGTCTGTTGTCCTTTTTGGGATGACCCCTACTTGGACGTGGATAGCGTTCAAAGCCGTTTCACTTTTATTTGACTAAATGAACCCGTGTAGTGCTTTTGAACGCATCCATCGACGTGGACTCCGTCATTACAACGACAGTCTTGCGCAGGGATGCGCTGTCCAGATTTTTCGTGGACGGATGGTTTTTTGATCGCGAATTTCAAAGACGAAGTTGTTTGATCTTATGCTTTATGCTTTGAACAAGCGAATTTTCAGACCTTTTGCGACTTAATTTTTTATTTTGGTTAATTGATGGCGAAATTATGCGATTATTCGAAACATCGACTTATTTTGGTATATTCTATTTTATAATTGTGTTTTCTATCGGCAAAGCTCAAGTAGTCGAACCAAACAATGCAGTCCCGCCGATTCCAAATGTCCAGCCCGGGATAAATCCCCAAGTTTCTTCAAGCCTCTTCACTGGGTCTATTGACAACGCCTATTGGGGCGTAAATTTAGTCCCATTTGGACCGGCCTATGGCGACCTCGAAGTAGCCCCCGGGTTTTTGACTTCCGGTCAAACTATTAATTTGTATCAATTTTTTCCGTTTTATGGCGGTTTGTACAATTACACAACGATATCTGTCAATGGATATCTGTCCTTTGCAACGGTGTTAGATCAGGGCCCAACGATAAATGTCGGCTTGGAGACGGATTGGCCTCGGGTGCAGGACCCCGCTATGATTGCGCCATATTTGTGTAAACAACAGGTAAGGCTTGTGGTGGCATTTTGAAATTGGATATTGTTTGCTTTCATTCGGGTGGTTTTTGGCGATGCAATTGAAAACGCTAGTCAAATTTGGCTATATTTTTAAAATTGATGATGATTCACCGTTATAGATCAACCAAGACAGTATCCCTGGGCTCCGGACAGGTGTCCACTTTCGACTCATCCTCCGGCGATCCCTTTTCGGTAGCGGTAACGACGGAGCCGCGCCTGCTGCAGGCTTTTTCGGTCAAAACCCAGCTGATGCTTGTCCAGGGACTCCGGGCAGCTACATCCGCTGCGATGCGCGAAGTGACTTCTTTTTGGAGGAGATGATGCGCTGGCTGCAAGAGGGGGTCGCCGGAGCTGGCATGTTTCGAGCCGATGCGGCTTTAGTCGTAACTTGGCACAATACTGCATCTGCCGTCTCCGGGCGGTCAGACATTGTCGACAATGGCCTCGCGACATATCAAGTAGTCTGGCTGACTGACCATTCAGCAAGATTAAGCTATGTTATCCTAAACTACGACAAACTTGGCTTCGATGCAGCCGATTTCCGACAAAATTCCCGCAGTGGCCGTTGTCGGGCGTTATTCAATGGTGGCAATCACACTGGCTTGGTCGATGTCGATCCGACGCAGCCGTTTAAAGAAACTCCTAAAATATTGGCTCAGAGATCGGGGGTTCCTAGCATGGTTCGAGGAAGATACATGTTCAGAGTAGATGATGTGGTTCGGCCGGGTGGATGTTCGAACAAAACTGGAGGAACATGTATGTTGACACCTTTATAGAGCCATTAGAAGCCATGAATTTCAGACCCAATGCTAATCTATCCCAACATTGTCAACACCCTCGGCGAATTGACAATCGATATCAATGCAATATGTCTCGAATACTCAAAAACCTACATTCTCATGATAGAACAACGCCAAACTGCCAGATGTACTGTCTTAAACCCATCAATAGCTAGATGTTTCATACCGAGAATCTACGATTGGGGGACAAAAACTGTCTATTTCCAACCACAAGCCGGATTTGCAGACGATGATCGAACTTTTGTTGGCTATGTTTATTTCGTTCCGCCGACATTGGATCCTATGAGATTGGAAATTGGGAATGTTTTTGAATGGTTTAAGAATCCGATGCCGAGTACTGTATGTTTTTTTGCCTTCAAACATAAACATGCCCTGAGGGTGTATTGCAGATAATGCCACTAACCTGGTATCCTCGAAACTTCACAAACCCAGACATCAACCCAGCCGAGTACCGATTACCACTATGGGAACCATCATTGTACAATGTGCAACTCGGCCTTTATGTTATCGGCTACGAGGAAGGCAAAGACGCCCAATTAAAAAAGTTCAGACCGAAATATCGTGTCCTGTGCCGATTAGCCACCTATGCCAACCGTAACCAAGATGAATACCGATTCCGACCGCAGGAGGAGTGGATAAACCTTAACATAGTCGAACAGTGGTACCTTTCACCTCGAGAACGTCAAACTGAATTATACATGTATCGAGTTGGCTTCCTAAAACTCGCCCCCATTCGAGCTCTTGATGGATTCTTCGAAGCACCGAACCTAATTTCCGGTCTAGTGTCAGCACCAATTTCACTTCACTTTTTATGGACTGTGGAAAACCCGGAATTTCAGCATCATTTTGGCAATCAAGGGGTTATGAACATTGAAGCCCGGACTGCTTTTGTCGTCAAGAAAGCGACGCAAATGTGTAACGATTGGTATGATGAAGATGGTGCCATGTCGAATTTTATCAGGGAAACTGAAACTGGCGCGCCTTGTCCATGTACGGAAACACAGGCAAGAATGGATATTGGAAGATTTATGCCACATCCGAGGTGCTCGCAAGAATTTCGTGATATTACGTGTCCGGAAATGATTGGCGCAGAGAATTGTTACATGTCAGCGCAGAATGTTTACAGTAAGGAATTTGCTAGGCATCAGAGAGAGATTCGATTGGAAGAGTAAGTGATTTAAAAGTAATTTAATCATTATCAACTGACCATGTAAAAATATCGACTTTCATTGTTGACTTTACTTTCAAAAAATCACTTATCATTATCGACTGAAAATTGTAAAAGTCAATGTTTCGTTATTGATTGAAATATCAAGCAGTCAATTTCCAGACGCTTCCGAACTCACTACGGCCAAGTCTGCTGCTACAGTAAAGAAGGCTTTCTCCAACAAACCACTTATCAACCCGTCATCAAAGTCATTGAAAACATGTTCTACAACCCTGGCTTCCCCATGCGTGCCTATGAGTTTGGATCCTCACCGTATATGGGCCATTTCCAAAATCCTGGCATGTCTGCCTACTTTAATGATTACATGCCATACTTCCTATGCTGTAAATTCGCCAAATTCCGATGCCAAATGTTCTACTGGCGTCGGCCCAGCTCCAGTTGTCAAAACTACCTCCCTCCCGCGGTTGGCACTATCATGGGAGGTGGTGCCGTTACAACCATCGACAATCAGAGATTCATTTTCGATCAACCTGGTATTTTCACACTGCTCCATATCCCGAAGACGTTATTCAGCCCTGAAGTTCGGGTCCAAGTGAGATTGGAGCGCTATCCCAACAGGAAAGTCGATTTTTCATTACTTGGACATTGGATGTCTCAAGCCGATTTGGTCCAGCCTACCAATGTTACAGTAGTCACCGGTGTCGCCATCGAATCCACCGGTACTGACAGGGTGGTCGTAACAGCCCGAGGCGATACGCGTCGCTTCAGATATCGGACAAATATTATTGTTGGAAATATTTTAAGATATTTTGACACGCTGCGAATTCAAAAATACAATGGGTTCATGATTTACGTCAATAATGTACAACGTGGACAGCCGGAAATCTATGTGGTTCTGGAAGCTGAGGAAATCGGGCTCAAAATAACCGAATCCTATGCACTAGATATTGATCGCCTTTCAAACTTCCAAGAAAGCATGGGTTTACTTGACATTAGATTAAGCGTGCCACCACAGTATGGCATTCGACCAGATGGAAACAACTTGGAAGACGATGGCTTGATGCGAGCCAGGGTTACTGGGTTGTTGAGACCGTTTCCGGAATCAAACATGGGCGTGATGAATGAGCCATTGACGCTAAATGAAGTCAACAATGAAGCTGTTCGGGAACAGATAATTATGCAATGTACGGTAAAATGCAACAATCAAAGCGACCGCGACGGTCCGAAAATTGGTTGCGGTGGGAGAAGCTTTATGGTTTGACTATACATCGAAATCCACGTGTGCGCGTGCATCTGTAGCCTAAATTTTCTTGAGAAAAAAAGTTTAGCGCCTTACCCCACTGCTCTATTCTCGCAATTTTTTTTGGAAAAAATCGCATACCGGGGGATCGAACTATGACCAAGTGATTTCAGACCTCATCCAAGGCACCGACGAAACAACAAGCACTTATCAGCAATACGTCACCAATCAAAACCCAGATGCTAACATGTTCATGTCCAACACCGACTTTGATCGAACTTTTAGCGTGTTTCCGGAAGTGGCAATGAAAAACAACCCAATCTACTCAGTTGCTCCGAAATACACGCGTGGTATTCATCGATTCGTGCCGCAAACTGGTGCTGACATCATTCAGCGACTTCAGATGTGTCGAGCTTTGCAGGAGAATCCTAG
This sequence comes from Panagrellus sp. LJ2284, assembly GCA_024447225.1. Taxonomy (NCBI): domain Eukaryota; kingdom Metazoa; phylum Nematoda; class Chromadorea; order Rhabditida; family Panagrolaimidae; genus Panagrellus; species Panagrellus sp. LJ2284. The sequence goes on from JAMRYC010000004.1 coordinate 9,477,777, forward strand.
AGGTAGTTTTGCTTTTGTTAAAAAGTTGTGTTCAAGGAACCGTTCTTCTAGTCGGTATGCAACCCCTCCAAGGTCCACTTACCTTCCAACTCGGATCTCGATTCTGTCCCGACAATCCAGCTATGATTATTGCCGTCTGTGGTGATTCTGTGCCATGTTTAAATGACTATACGCTGTTCAATTCTGAAGTTTTGGGAACACAGGTTGAAGATGCATGGAATTCGTATACTAATGATAGGATGAATGCGATAAGGCGATGTGAGTTGCTTTACAGGGGTGATTATTGTAAATAAAAATTATTTTTGGCATGTTTTAGACAACAGTTGTGGAGCCATCAATATCGAATACCCAGAATACATGACCAAAACACCTGCCTTTGGATCCGGCTATCTCCAAGGCGATGTCGTTCGATTTGGATGTTTCCAAACTCACTGGATTCATGGTGAATATGAGTATAAATGCAGTCTACATTATGATCGGCACAATCCATTCCGTATTGGATGGGAGTGGAATAAGGGTTTCCAGCCATGGTGCAGAGCAAAGGAAATTGAAAACTATCTGACCTGGCTGACCGCACTTGCCTCGAGTTTAGCCATAATCTTGGCGTTAATGCTCGTCTTTTTGACTTGTTGGTGTGCCAAACAACGCAGATTCAATCAAAATAGGCCGCCGGCAAGGGTTTTTACAACTGATAGTCCAAACCCGCGACGTCCGATGAGTCGTAGTAATGTAAGTTTGGTAAGTTCGATAATTAAAGACAGAACTGAGTTGCTTTTAAGGGCTATGGTCGCGACTCCAGAATCTCTCCAGCCCCGTCACCAGCTCGCCCGATCGAATTGCGTGCTCGTGGCCCGACCTCATCCCTGAACTCTCAGTTATCACCACGTAGAGGTAGCCTCCACGGCATGAATACACGTGTCTAATTTAATAATTTAATGCCATGTTTTTTTATTACGCCAAATTCGGATATATTATCTGATGTATGTAAATACGTATCCATGCACCATGACATGTTTTTGATGCAAGAAAATCTTGATTGTTACGCGTTATTCTAATAACAGGCACAATGAATAATTGGCACAACTAAAATCCAAATTACAGGCGAAGCAGAAGAAGTGTAAAATTAATAAGTCTTGGTGATGCTACTATTTAACAGAACAAGTGCTTATCCCACCGGGGGCACTGTACTGTCTGTCATGACCGTCAAAATAAGATGATTTCAAATACTGTGCAAACTTCTTCAGCAATTGATTTTGGATTTTATTTCTAATTCTACGAAGTTACAAAGTTAAAAAACAATTTTAAAAGACTTCGATCAAGGTCCCCTTAGATTTCTTCAACGATGACCTGCTCGCGTGGTGGCCACCCGAGTTCATCAAAAGTCGCGTCAGCATTTAAAGAAGTCACCTATAATTGTAAAATTTGAGATGCAAAATCAAGAAATGTGTCAAACTTACATTTTTCCGAGGGAAATCAGATGTGAAGATCCGGTAGTCAGATCCCAGGTATCCACGGCTACCGGCAAAGTGTGAAAGAAGCTTGAGCGAATCTTTTCTCAAGAATCTGCGAACTTCTTGGTGGTTGTCCGGGAAGCGGAACTTTATCATGATGATACCCGCGGCATCGACATTGGGTTCATCTGGCATTGTGGCAGCCAACTCCGCGTGACGGATCTTGTCAGCAGCTTCTTTTTCGATGCGTGTCTGCTCTTCTCGGGCAAGGGCTTCATCGGCTTCACGTTGCTCGCGAAGAAGCTTGTCCCTAGCTTCAAACTTGATGCGGTCCTGCTCCTTGCCGATTTCATAAGCAGCTTGCTGCTCGTTCCGCAGACGCTCACGTTCAGCTCGTTCGCGAGCCTCAGCCGTGAGACGTGCCTTGACGGTGTCAAAACCGGCCACAACTTGCACCAACTTTTGTGTTACTGTAGCCGCGTCATCGATACCAGTAGCGCTCGCGGTGATCTTAATAGAACCCTGATCTTTTTGGACTACCAGAAGTAGCGGAAAACTGTCGACTGGTGTACTGTCAACGTAATCCGCTACGCTGAGGGCATTGACGTCATCCAACCACGTGATCAGATGCACAGTCATAGTTTCCTGGGTGACATCACACCCCCACACGACAAACTGATCTTTTAGCGATGCCGCAACATTCTTGTTACCGAGAACGTTGCCAGCAAAGATGTTGGCCGCAATTGATTTGTCATTGTGGAGGTACAAGGCCAAAGGCTTGCGAAGGCCAACTTCTTGGCTATCAAACGCTTCGGCGAGTGCTTCCTTCAATGTCACCGGACGGAAGCTTGGCCCAGCGTTGCCATACCGTTGTTCAAAAACGGCGCCAAAGTTCTTCACTGCGGATTCAATGTCTTCAAATCCGCTCGGAACAGGGACGCCGTGACGCACATAATCTTCTTCGTCGCCAGACTCGAAGATGTCGTCGTAATCGTACTCCTCTTCAGAGGAGGAGTAGTCAATGGCCTGCTCGCGCCCTTCTTCCGAGGAGGAGTATTCGACGGCGGAGTCTGCATTGTTCTAAATGTTTTTGATTAGTAAAGCTAATGAAAAAAAACGAAAATCCTTACGTTGTAAGTGTTGGCGGCCATTGTTTTTTATATGTAGTTTTTTGTTTTCGACTCTGAAAATAAATAAAAATATAGAAAAACAAAAAGAAGAAAGAAAAAACAGAAGCGACAAAAAGCAAGTATCGTATAGAAGAAAGATACATAGAAAACGAAGGTATGGAACTTACCCTTCCGATAAGTTCTTTTATACATCCTCATTTGAGGGCGGATTTTAGGTATCCGCACAATCGTCGTAAGACAATCCAAAGAAGGGGAGGATACTTTCTCTGAGGACAAGAGTGCGTCGTGCTTTTCCAAGATAGAAGGTTCCTTGCAAAGGTGCGCAGGGCACCTTCCATAGTAAATTGGGTTTGCTCCAACACCAACAGTGTTTCCAGAAAAATACTTGTAATATATATAAAGTGCAATTAGGCAACTATAACACCATTACTGTCTGATCAAAACGGTAGCTTACTAAAATAAAAAAGACTGTTATTTTTGATTTATGGGGTTTTTTATCAGGCATGATACAGAAGACTGCAAGAGATATAATTTACGTAGATAACTATTGTCTTGGTTTTGTCTTCGATTCTACAAAAATGGTTGTGTGTGGTAATGACGGTTTAAAAACAACGTTATCAGTGTGAACATACGTTTCTGTGCTGCGAGGATTAGCTGAATGCCAGTTTTTGCAGCAAAGGAGCAAATCGACACTTATTGTTTGCATTAGGTATTAAAATCTGGAGTTGCTTAAATTTACAACATGTTTCATCTCTGTTATCTGTATTACATTTGAATTTTAAAGGTTGCATAACCTAATGCAACATAATTCAAGGGATGACTAAACGGCAGTCTAGTCATCTTGTTGGTGTTTACAATGTTGTGCAATACAAACATGACGCGGTTGGTCACACCCAGTGCGTGCTCAAAAACGTAAAATACCCATGGAGACTGTGAGTGAAGGGGTCCAGAGGACGAAAGGGTCTAGTAGTTTGAATGAACGCACGTTGTATATGTTCTGGGACCTGTGCCTCCCTATAGCACGAATCTGTCAAAAAGAGGAGTAAGGGAAGACCAACGGGCTTATGCGGTTTTATATCTTTTGATTTTCCAAAAATCGTTCTAAAAAGTATTTCGAAAAAGTCTCTGCTATACCTTTACTTTATTTTTGGGCGCTCCCCATAAGTTTTTTTTATATACGCCTTTCAATCCCAACGTAATCTAACGTCCGACCTGTGACCAGACGCAATGTGTGCTCAAAGCGCAAAAAACCAAGGCAACCGGCTGTGTTTTCTGACAATTGTGTTTATGTTTTTTTATTTTTCACCCTGTTTTAAACCTCATTTTTAAATTTGTGCTTTTATTTTAGTAAAACTAAGGTTATACAACAAGTTTACGTGTTGTTTTTTAAAGTTATTAGTTAAAAGTTGATTACAATGAACCTTTTTAGCTTCCTACAACAATGTATTATCTGGAAGAAAAGCCTCACATTGGTAGCCACGCCAATAGTAAGGCGCACAACAACGCTATTCTCAAACACAAACAGGGCAAAAAGAACGACGTCTTTTGCAAGACCATCGTCAACCCGGAAGTTTTGACGAAGAAACAACGTGCTAAACTGATTCAAAGCAGTAATGACAAATCCAACTTTGCATTTGATGTCTATTACTCACTGAATCGTAAGTACCGATGGCAAGAAATTGATGGAGTCGATGATCTCATCGCGATGGATGCACATGTATTGCCGCAGCAAGTTCAACTTGAAGGCACTGATGTCACCACACGTCTTGGCAAAAACCATTTGGTGCGAACTCATTTTGAACGTGAAATCGACGGATCAGTCGTTGAAACGACAAATCATGAGCCTGCTTTGGGTACACTCAACTGCGTTGTCGCTAAAAATCGCAAACAAAAAGTAAACAAAGGCAAGGCTCTTGCTTTGCGTAATTTTGGAAAAGATGAGAAACGTGAACCGGAAGAGGTGGCGGCTCCTGTAGTCCGATATGTTGCTACAAAACCACATCCATCGGCACAAATGTATAATGGGGGAGGCCTTCGAGATATTAGCAAAGTGCCAGCAGATTCGGGAAAATGGGATTCGATTGATGATGACGATGATGACTTTTCTCGTGAAAATGAACTCTACGATGATGATACCACTGATCCTGCCACTGATGACGAAGGTACTATTTACAGTGCTCCGAAACAACAGACCTTCTCCTTATCTGATTTTGTTATCAAGAAACAGAAACCGGTTACGTCAATGCCATCGAAAAGTTCTACTAATCTTGTTCTTGACTCCAATAAATCCAACGACGACTTCAAAACCAGTAAAACAGTTGACAAAAACGTGGATTCTGCCGAATTTCATTTGCCTCCCGATCTATTCTTCCTTGAAGTCGAGCTTAAATGGAAAAAGGAAACGAACAATGCAACTTTTGCCACTAAGTTTAAGACATTGAGCGCAGTTCCAGAGCATAATTTCCGCTGGCTTAATGTTGATCAAACTTTGTGTATTATTGATTTGACAAAACGGCTCGATTTATATGCTACAAATACAACACTTCTTGTCGTTTTTGAACAGATTAGATGTCGTACAAATATGCTCAGGTTTGTTTCAGCTTTTTTATTTTTAACTATTAATGTATTTACTTCCAGACTCATAATCAGCGGTAATTTCCCATGCCCGGAAGAACTAAGTCTAAGTGTACTTCAACGCCTTCAGTTTATAAATCCAACTGCATTTGTCGACCGCATTGTTCGACGTTCACAGAAGACGTTTGATGAGAATCACAAAAACGCAAAACTTAGTGCCGACATGACTGAGTATCTTAGTGTTTACTATCCAGACGAGTTTACTTACAATTCATGTGCCGATCGTGCCACTGTTTTTAAACGTCCCTTGATTACTGATATTTCAATTGAGCTCGACGATTCCACTGATTTTGAGACCATTACTCACGATTTCGTCGATTCTGTGATCGTACCAGAAACGTGTCACATTTGTGGCACTAACGACATTTTGGCATATTCAATCTTTGACGGTTGCGACCACACGTTCTGCCGTAAATGTGTGCGATCAGAATTTTCTACAATTGTGACGGACAAATCTAAACTCCCGTTGAAATGTCTCAACGATGATTGTATGGCTCCAGTCCGTCCTGAGATGCTTTATACTATATTACCACTTCCAATTGTTAAATTTTACTACCGTAGTGCTTTCAAAGCAGAAGCAACTGCTTGTGGCCACAAAACTATTCGTTGTCCGAGTTGTCGAAACTTTTTGAGCATCAAAACTGAAACCAAGTTCGGAAGCATTGCCTGTGTCAACTGCAATGTCAGCTTTTGCCTGAAGTGTTGCAAACGGCAGCATTTTCCGTTAAACTGTTCGGAGTTTGAAATATGGAATGCAAAGTTTGCACGCCGATGTAAGTTTACTTGTTTAAAGTAAAACAAAACGAACATATATGGTTTCTTCAGGTATTCTGACCGACTTGCCACCGCAGAACATTACAAAATGCCAATGTGGAGCTCTAAATTTCATCCCAAAAATGTATACCTATACACATGCTTGCGTTGGATGCGGTGAAATGTATTACCTTGACTACGATAAGAAATTTCGGTCTTTCCCTGAACGCGTTGCCCTCGAAGTATTTGATCATCCAAATGCCATTGCTCCTCAATACTTTGAAGTATGTGCTCAAGCATTGAAAACAAGATTTCGCGCAAGCACGGCATTTGATTTCAAAAAGTACTGTATTTCTTGCATGGAGTCATCCCAAAAAGAAGCCGCCACCGCTCGCAAGTTGGCACTGCACATGCTGGAACTTGGATTCGCTTGGCTTTTTCTAAACCGCGATGACACAACCATTTGGACGAATGCGAAAATGCAGCTGAAGCAACTTTATGCGAAAGTGGTAGAAATCAACGATAGTGTCGAGCAACGCATTGTTGCCAACAGCACAGCAGGGAAGGTTCCGCAACTTATTGATATTATTAAGCGTGTTATGTGTACGTTCACTGAAAGTAATATTGGGCTTTGAAAAAAAAGATATTCCTCTGTATAAGAAAACGGGGGCAAAGAAACGTGTTGTTTTTTACTAAAAATGTAAACAATAAAACGGAACTCATTTATTGTAGCGTTTTATTGATTATTGCGCCAACAAGAACTTTGACAACATTATGTAATTATATTAGTACAAACAAATACGTTAGCTTTTGAAATAGAACTACCAAACGCAATTCATATTGACATGAATCAACGGTTTTTGGTTTAAATATATCACCTACGAAGGCACATTACTATCAACGAGACCGCTATAAATTTGTTGTTATTGCATTAATTTGAGGCTGAACACACCTGGACAGTTTAGACTCGAGTCTTGTCGCTGAAAATACGTAACATTTACCATACTTTGTACAGCGGCTACTTTGTAATGGAAATTCTGATGGCTTATCGCAACCGAGCCAATCTGATTTCCTTAAATTTGACTTTTGAAGATTTTGATAAATACGGTTTGAATCAATCGCTCAATGAGGTCACTAAAGTATTTGAAATTGTCGCTGTAACTTTTTATCCATTTGTTATGTGTATTATCATCACAAAATCACCAAAGAAAATGGAATACTATAAATATTTTTTGATGGTTCAAAGCACGGCAACGGCAACACTAAATTTGATGTTTATCCTTGGAAATCCAACTATTGTATTTCCATTTATGGTTTTGTACAATGATGGTCTGCTAAACTGCAATGCGACGACGACAAAATTTGTTTTTCTTGCGACGATAATGTCAATTGTGATAATGGCGACGACGACTTTTGCCCAAATCGCTTACAGGATTATGGTCACTTTTGATAGGGATCATTTTTTCTATAAAATGTCGCGACCGAAGATTTTTACTTTTTTGATTGTTTTGGGATGCTTTGGCGTTGCCTCTATCATTTTTGGTACGGATTTTAGTTTGTTTTCAGTTTTAAGTTAGGTATTTCAGTGCCTCTGGTAATCGACCCACCATCGGCAGACATTAAATCGCTTGAAATTGACTTTCCAGCTTTGGGCACAGTTTTCGACACCCATCCAAACACGATTGGCTACTTCCCAGAGCATTTTGGATTTGTCCAATTATCCATACTCGCCTTATTTCTTGTGGCACTCGCTGTCATACCAGTAGTCATATTAGTAAACGCCATCATGATTTGGCGGTTGAAACAGATGAAAAAGGCAATGCAAAAACCGACTTACAAGCTACATGCTGTACTTTGCCGGTTGGTCTTTTATTTATAAATTTACCTTGTACATGCTTAATGTAATGTTGTACATTTTAGCGCCCTGTTTGTCCAAACATTATTGACCCAAGTGTTGTTGACACCATTTTTGATAGCATTCGCTTTTTCACTGCAATTTGCTATAATCGAAGGCAATGTCATTGAACGGCTATTCATCATGTCTTCATCTATCTATGCGGTTTCTGAGTTTATTTGCGTTCTGTATTTCATAACGCCGTATAGGACGTTTCTTAAGCAAATGGGTCGGGCAATTCTGTAAGTGTCTTACATGATCGAGTTAAGCAACACATAACTCATTACCTTTTATTTCAGTGGCAGACCTCGTGAAACCACAATCGGACGTCATTTCCAAAGCAGTAAAGTGTTTTATCTCGCTCGGAAACGGAGTACATTTTAAAGCTGTCTACGGTGCTTATGCTAACTTAATGGTACCGACGAGTTTGATTATGATGTTTTTTGCTTCTGCCTTCAAAAACGCTTTATTTTCCAAACTTACGCGTAAAAACTAAAAAGTGTAACGTTTACAAGCAGGGGCAAACAAACAACTTTTGTAAGCAGCTGAATTTTTTAAATAAATGTTTTTGAATGCTCATTTAACATTGGTGATAATTACTTGTGACTTCAAAAACCAAACACTGTATAAACATAAACACTTGTCACGGTTACTGTTTCATAAAATACTAACGAAAAACCAATGTCCAGCACCTATGCAATAGTAAAGTAATTTTATCAAGATAATCGGTTGCCAATTGCTATAAGTTCGACTTCGGTCACAGCTGGAACACGAGTCAAAGGTGTTAGTTAGCATAACTATTCTTCTGGCAATTACTTTCGCAAAACATGCAACTGTTGTACTTTTTTGTTTCTGGTACATGAAATTCAGCACCCGAAAAATGCCAAACTAACAATCCTTACGGCAAACTAACTAGGACAGCAGTTTTTTAATCTTACTTAAAACGATGTTAATTAAAAGTTCAACAAAATATTGGATCTTCGTTAAATATTTACTCTTCGGTTTCAATGATAACATTAGTACCGCATATAACGTGATACGTAAGCTCAAAAAGGGTTAGCATGATTGTTAGTTTGTAGTATTCATAAATGGATAGCACAATAAAATGTTAAACTTTGTATTAGCATTGTGGGAATGCACTTCGTCGTCGACGCACACTAATAAGAGGGTCAGTACTTCCCATTGTAATTTCATGCTAAAAATTTTTTGTGAGATACGTTTTAAAAAAAGTAACATACGGTAATAAAGCTCTCCGCTCGACTGGAGCTATTAACAGCATCGAATCTGACAAAATTGTCCTGTTTCAAAAACACGTGTTGTGGATCGGCTAAAACCGCTTTGCGCACACGCTCATGGAGCGCGACCCCGGTCGATTTGACATCCTTCAGACCAGCGTTAAGATCTTCGACCTTTTCTTGTTTTCGATCATCGGTGACTTCACCGGTGCCACCATTGTTAGTGTCATCATGCGAAGCATCGGCGTTGTTAAGGGTGCTTTCGGATTTGGCGTTGTCAATGTCGTACTAAACATCAAAAACTTTGTTTTGAGTGCAAATTTGGTCAAACTTACTTGAACTGGAGTCGCATAAGACAAGAAATATTTTCCGTCGCGTTCAAATCTGCAAGTATAGTTGCCATCGTACAACGAATTCGCTCCGAACGGCTTCAATGACACGATCGTTTCGAAACTAAGTTTGAATCGCTTTTGGGCTGCTTTCTGTACAACTTTTGCCATCAAACCTTAACATGTCATTGTCAACTGTCTAGGAAAAAAACCGATGACATACCAATATTGCAATCATTGAATGTCGGACTGGCTTTAAGCGTTGAATACGCGGAATGCATGGTCGTTTCGAGATCGCCATTGCAACACTTAAATCCACTATCATTAGTGTAACATGAGTCCTTTGGCGGTGCCGGTGTGGTAGTGGTTGTCGTAATACGTTTGACAGGGCGATAAATCACGGGTATGACGACTTCATGCACGCGCGGTGGTGGCGGTGGTCGGAAGAACGGATCAAAGTCGTCCTCGTATGAGGAGTAGTACCGGTGCCGAGGAATGTAGAATTCTTCGTCGCGGCCACGTCCAGGACGATAATAAGAGCGGTGGTGGGGGTAATAGGGAACTGGGATGTGGACGGGAACTGGGACACGGATGTGCTTGATTATTGGTTGCTGGAAAGGTGTCGTAAAACTGTATAATTTTGTCAAAAAACGGAATTTTGCACAATTTATGCTTTTTTAAACTAGATAGAAGTCTCTAGCACCTACTAATATCACGTTAGATGCAAAATACTACAAAAAATAGTATTTTTGTGGGAAAAAAATCTAGTTTCTTGCAAAAAGTGGGCTAAATTTCGAGTACCAGAACGCAAAACGTGCAACTGTTGCACTTCGTTTGTTCTGGTACATGAAATTCAGCAGGTCAAAATCATCATTTTGTCAGATAAAGCGCCAAATTTTACACAATAGTTACTCCTAGAGATAAAACAAATAGAAAACTTGACAAAAAACTGGAATTTTTGGTTATAAAAATGGAATTTGCGCTTCAAACACAAATGCGCTGTTTGAAGACCCTCCGCACCAAAGAAGAGAACTCAAAATACTCCTAATATGCCATTTTTTCTAAAAAAAATTAAATAAACTCACATGAACAATCCGTACCCTCTCAACTGGAGGTTCCTGTACAACCTGCTGCACTTCATACACTGGCTGTACCGGCTGATACTGTGGTAGTTGTGGAACCTGCTGAACAGTATGAACATACCCAGACTGTACCGTCTGTACCGGCGGTCTCGCAACCACCACCGTCTGTGCCGGCGTCTGCTGACATCCACGATTCAATGGCGCCGGACACGTGCAACAACTATAGAAGATTCCATTCGCCAAGGCTATCTGCGACGTTACAATTAACACGGCCCTAAACAGCCGGAAAGCCATGGTCGCTCCACTGCCGACTGATCTTCCAAATTTGTTAAGAGTCTGATGACGCCAAAATGGCTTCACCCTGCTGTCTAAATAACCAAAAGGAGGCGCGTCTCGACATTATTGGTAGAAGCGCACAAAAAATTGATTTGATTGAAACTCGTTTTTCGGATGCTTCTTTACATTTTGCGTTTGCATGCATACATCCGCCGGTCTACCGCGCGAGAGTAAAAGTATGCAAGCCTTGCTAATCAAGACCGACGGGCTCACTGCATCACCTAAACTAAACCGGGCGGATGGAATTCAGTTTTTTATCGCCCCTATATGGATCAATGAATTAATGTTTGTGTTGATGGGCTGAGATACAACCATTTTCTGGACGTTTTTGTTTTTTGCTGTGCATTTGGCTGGAAAAACCTTTTACGTTGATCACATTATGCAATTTAAGGAACGTGACTTTGTTCGAATTTGGATGGGAAGTAACTCAAAAACCTCGCTCCACATAATTCCATGACCTTTCGTCTAAGAAAAACCTCAATGACATCACAAAACTTTTCCATTGTGGTTCCGTGTTTGTTCTGTTTTTGCATTTTTCTAATTGTGATTCTGCCATTTCGTCAACCTCAACCTCAAACCTACATTCGTGTCACAACCGCCTTAAGGCATGTCATAACCCCTCACAATTTATCTCTATTTTTTATGCGTGAAGGTGCGTCACATGGATATTTCGGATCACCCTAGCCCAGTGCGCGGACGTGAAGAAAATCGACCAATTCAAGGATCAGAAAGAAAAGCGTCAAAAAGTCGTCGAAAGCGTGTCAATTGAGCCATTTGCGGGTGACGTGAGACTACACGGGGTTTTTTGTCGAAGGAGGCAGAAACTACCTGCCCGGAACACATGGAAAGTGTATACACAGGTATGTGTTATACAAAAGAAAGTGGATCTGGATTTGAAGTTGTCTGCGATCGGTCGGGAATGCCATAAAACTCGGTATTGGTCAGTCACTTTTGGTCAGTTAGTCATTCAGGGATGACGGTGGGTGTGTTCTCGGAGGCTCGTAAAAAGGGTGGTTTTAAAAGGGTTGCGGTTTTTCTCACAATCCAATTTACCTGTGCTCTGTCACTTCACTTTGAAGATTCATTTTAAAATCGGCTAAGACCGTTGTTTCGCAACGGATTTCGACGCCCTGCCGCGATTTGCTTTGGTCATTTATATGTTTGAAACCCCCTTTGCGCTCCCATCTGCCAATGTTATAACCCCTGTGGCGAGGGCTGAGGATGAAAGCGTTCCGGTCGCCGGCCGGCAGCTCACACTTGTTGACACCAGCCAGCCGACGGTCTTCCCAGTTGCATTCCTTCATCCATAAATCCATGCCTCTGCCAATCAGTCAGTCCTATGCGTGGGTGTCCGTGACCGGTGCTCCAATTACCCACTTCCCAATTCCTTCCGTCTTTCGTTGCCCGAAAAGTGACATTGAGCAACATCTTCCCCGTCGTGTCTTTCGCGCATACTCCCATCCATACTTATGATTTTGATTTGATTTTCACGCAAAGAGCACTCCAAAACATCGCCTTCCTTCATTCCTACTGTCAATGTGTGCGTAACTAAGTATTTCAACAGATACAGGGGCAGGGTCAGTTAGACTGGTCAAGCGCTCGTCCCGCTATCGGTCCCCATTATCTCGAGAATGGACGACGTTTGTTTTGACCTGGCTGTCGGCAAAGTCGGAGACGAAGACGATCGGAAGCGAACAGAGATGTCAATGGCGCGGGATATCTCTTCGCGCAGATGCGCAAAGACACACACCTTGCCTTGATGCATGCATGCCTGCGGGCGGCTGTACTTTACTACAACTTTTCAGCCGGTACCGGTCAGTCCAACCCACTCTAACCGTTCCTGATGGACTTATACTTATTTTTAATCACTTCTAATGAAATTAAATGTGATTAACTCGGGCGGGATGTGGATGTTTTCGAAGAATTGGGCTAAAACGGGCGCAAAAACTACAGTTGACCTTGTCTTTTTTGTTTCAAACAACACTTTCAACGTTTCGAAACATCAACTGACCACTTCAACTTGACCCATGACTATCAACTTCCCTCATGACTCTCCAGACAACTTCCGAACCATATCCGATTTCCATCCGCGTTCATTGTTTACAACTTTCCTATCAGTAAACACCCATAAAAGCAAACCCAAACCATATCTTTCAGCCTCTAAAATGCTGCTCGACGCATTAGCTTCAGCAGCTGACACCATCCAGCAGGATTGGATCGGCTACGAGCTTGTCGATGACCTTGCCTATTTTGCTGATCTGTACAAAAATGGCTCACTATCACTGCTCAATGGCGATCTCGTGCGGAATCACTTCTCAGCGCAGCCGAATTTGCTTTGTGCCGTCGTTTTGTTGAGTTTCATTGCTGCCGTTACTACAGTATGCTTTGTTTTGTTCATTTTTGCTCGATATGTATTGGGTGGTTGCGGGAACGAGCGGTATCAAGTCAGTCATGTGAGTTTTGAAAAACCTTTATCGTAGTTTTGAAGGAAACGTTTTCAGAAAGCACCAACATCTGTGAAGTGGTTCGTCTGCTTCTTAGTTGGTTTCCTCTTCTTATGGCTGCTCCTGTCTATTAGCGCTTTGTCCATGGTTTTAGCGGCGTCGACTTTGAACTCCCGATTTGCTGTGGATGATGCGCATTTGGATATTAATCATGAATTCAATGTAAGTTTATTCTTCTACTTGATGGTAAAAGTTAAGAAAAACCCTCCAGGGCACCGAGACGGACCGCCACATTATCATCAACCTGGACAGTGTCCTCATCGACCAATCCGAAGAGACTCCCGAACACGAAATTGATGAAGCCGAGCAGCTTCTTGGCTTTAAGGACCTCCGTGAACTCGCCTATGAGTTCAAACCCCTCGATGCCGACAGCTCCTACACTCTCCACGCTATCGTCCTCTGGTTCCTCGCCGCCCTTTACAGCTTCTTCGCTGTCGTCGCCGGTGTTGTCGTTCTTCTCGGAACCTGGCAATACCTTATTTCCTACCACCCAATGGAGCGGTCTGCCATTTCCAACTACTGTGGCCAATGGGCTATCCATACATCAATTGTTTTCTTCGCTCTGGCACCCATTGCTCTCATCACTGGCACAGTCTTCCTTGTCTATGCTCACATCCATGAAATGCTGTGCCCCCTCCTTCAAACAGTGACCCAAAACCAGAACATGGAAGACTACGTCAACCTCAACTACGAAATCTTCGACACTCCTAATCTTGTTGACTTCCTGAACGACCTCCTCAGCGAACGCCTCGAACTCAACCAACAATCTTGCCATACTTTCGCTGCCCCGATGCAACGCCTCTGGCTCGTTGTCGTCATCTGCAGCCTTGTTTCTCTGCCGATGGTGTTTGTCCTTCTGCGCATCTCGAAATACTTCCTCAAGATGGATTCCAAGTATTACTGGTCCCAGCACGAAACCTACTCCACTATCCCCGAAAAAGAGAAAGGCAAGCCAGTCCTCCAATTGCAGCCTGTTTTCTGTCCGCCTCCCATGAAGCGCGTCAAGTAAATTATGCAAAAACAGTATAAATTCAAATATTTATCACGATTCGATTGAATGTATTCCCCAACCAATTGGCATTCCATTCCCTTACTATAAGTTCTTTCCGAAATGCCGTCAGATTCTCGCCATTTATCGCCGCCTTCATGCGATAACAATAACATCACTACCGTCAATGTGCCAAAGCTCACTTGTATTTCCTCGTTTATTTTTAATAAGTTATCACGAATGTTAAAATAATAAAGAACACGTATAAAAAATGGTATTCAGACGGTTAATGCATCATCGTTATAGCAGTGTAATGCGGTTTTTGCTAATCTTTAAAAATATGATGATATGAAAACAAAAGGGTTTGTTAAATAACGTTTTAAGTTGTTTTTACATTGGAAAGTTGATGCATGATTTGTTGAACGCTTCGTCATTGTTTTTGACACATGTATCTATGACATAGAATTTTTTGTCAGAAACACTCAAAATGACATAGAACATCTATTTTTTTAAATGTGTGGGTGAATTGCAATTGGTTTCCGCCATTGCTAGTCATACCTTGTTAAATGCTTCTTTAACAAGCCGTGATACTTTGTAAATAGACAATACTATTACTAACTATGATCGAAACAATAATATTAATATTTCTCTGCATCTGCAGCACCCTTTCTATCATTGCTGGTGGAATTTGCATCATCTTTTTTAAAAAAAGAGCGGTAAAAATTATGACTGTCGCACCTGGATTAGAGTAAGCTCAACCTTCACTTTCCAAAAAGTTAACAAATCTTTTAGAACTTTTCTGAAAATCACGTCACCTTTATGGTTTTTGATACCATTGTCGTTAACGATATCAATTACGTACACGCTTCTTGGATTTGACTTTTCTGCAACCCCGGCACGTTACATTCGTTCTTTCATGATTACAAATGCTCAAATAATTGATTTGTCGACATTAGTGGTTTCAATCGACTGTGCCGTGGCATCATTGACAAGGACTCAAGATCCTTTTTTGAGAGAGAAGATTCATGGCTACATTACGTCTGTTTGCTGCATTGTTATTTCAATTGTTAGTGGTTTAGCTAACCAATTTTGTAAGTTTTATTTTTTTATTTTTTTACATATAAAATTTACAGATCCCGCCAGTTTTTCTACTATGTTATCAATTTTCTCAGCAGTAACGCACGTAGTTTGTTTTGTGGTAAGTTAAAATTAGTTTACATATGGCATTTCTAAAATGCTATTATAAATTTAGACCGAAGTAATCATGCTAATCGTAAATATACGGCGCCATAAAATAATACCCTTTGACTATGAGTTGTCGATTCGCCACAAACTCGTCCGTAACATCAAATTGCTTCGATTACTCTGTCCATTTTTATTCATAACTACAATAATTTCGACTATTGGCCCGAGATGTGTACTTTACTTTGTAAATATCAAAATTATCAGTGTGCCCACTGGCGTTCAACTTATTTTCAGTGTGAGTTTGACTTATAGTTATCTTTCTTTAACAATCAATTTTATAGTGTTACAATGCCGCTTTTTTGTTTGTCGTTTTTGCTTTTCTGTGGAAATGTTACAAACAGATGACATGCGCAACAGTGGTTTGCATCGACCGTAACCAGGACCATTTTCAGCAGCTAAAAGCAATGTGGCGGTAGTATGAAATGGTTTTTGTTGCACTAGCGTAACACACTATATTAGAACCCATTACGCCTTCCGTGAATCTCTCGGGGTAAATGGCGTAGCCAACATTATTTTCATTTTGAACTCATTATGATGAATAAAGTGTTTTTTAACTCATGATATGACTAACAATTTGCGGTATTTCAAAAAATGTAGTAATCCGACCCAGACCCAACCCTTGCGGCCTCATTTTAGGAAAATAGTGGCAAAACCAACATTGTTATGACTTTTAACCGATGGATAAAAATAAACTGTTTTCAAACTAATGAGGCAGTCGACAAATCCTAATGTGATGATAAAGCCAATTCCAAAAACAAGCTTCTAACAAGTGAACAACGATAACACGAAAGTCAGTCGTAATGTTTAAAAAAGTTTTGAAAATAACAATCGTGTGACCGCTGACTTAGTCACCACGTACTTACGCAAATTACTGATCTCAAAACAACTACTGTAACATGAACATAATACACAATCAAACATGACTACCTCGTTTTTTAAACGTCAACACACAATGTGTATAAGTTTCTTACATTTATGGCGCTAGCCTGACCTCATGCTGACAGTTGATAACACAATGATGAACATGTCTGAAACGGTACTTTTAGTATTTCTGTGTTCGTGTAGTAGTCTTTCTTTCCTGATCGGGGGGATTTGCTTCATTTTCTTCAGAAAAAGGGCAATTAAAATAATGACAGTTGCGCCAGGATTGGAGTAAGTTTTTTTGTGTGTACTTTTCAACTGGTTTTGTTTTTTAGAACGTTTCTGAAACCAATGTCGCTTCTGTGGTTCTCAATGCCATTGTCACTCACTGCATCAAACTTATACGTCCTTCTTGGATTCGACTTTTCTTCACCCGTTTCACATTCTCTTCGTTCGTTCATGGTTTTCAGTAGTAACTTAATTGACTTCTCGTCGTTGACAGTTTCTGTCGATTGTGTCGTTGCTTCATTTACACGGAATCAAGATCCGCTTTTGAAAAAGAAAATTCACGGTTATATTGCGTCCGTCTTCTGCTTTGCTATCACATTATGTGTTGCTTTAGCTTATCATTTCGGTAATTTTTTTTGCAAATTTCAGAAAATAACTCATTGAAACTTACAGATAGACCAAAATTTGCCGATGCACTGTCCTATTTTTCAATGACAGCACACATAAGTTCTTTTGTTGTCAGTGAAAATCAGATTCTCTAAAACGCATTCAACAAAAGTGCTTTCAGATTGAAGTAACCCTTTTAATAATCAACACTAACCGCCACAAAATTATTCCTTTTGCATATAAATTGTCAGTCCGCCACAAACTCGTGCGCAACATCAAACTTCTGCGGATGTTAGTTCCATTTTTGTTTACAACTACAATATTTTCCATACTTGCGTCGAATGCGGTGGTTTACCTTATTAAGTTGAAAATCATCAGCACAGTCATTGGTGTTCAACTTATTTATAGCGTGAGCTTTATTTTAATTATCTTGTATTGATAACGATTAAACATTTTAGTTTTACAATGCCGCTTTTCTGTTAGTGATTTTTGCATTCATTTGGAACTGTTACAAACAAGCTGCAAAGTCACGAATCGTTTGCATTAACAGTAACCAGCAAGCCACCAGCGACCATTTTCAGCAGCTAAAGGCATTGTGGGGATAGTTTACTGTACTTTTTTGAAGTTATTGTACGTTGTTATTAGCAATAAATACCTACAAGTTCAGTTTGGCTTGAAATCTTGGCAACTCAATTACTGTCAATGTGTATTTTAATCGGTTTTTGTAACAAGTCAAAAGTCAATGTTGAATATGTGCACTCTGACAAACAATTTAAAAAGTGTGTAAGCACCTTGGTTTAACCCGCCGTCGGGTGTAGACCTTGCGATTGGCTGTCATTCTGATTTTGACCAAAGAAGGCTTCGATGTCAGTTTTATCAACGTACAAGTCAGTTTTATATATACTTTGCGGCTTCAGTTTCGAATTCACAAAATTACGCTGCGCCAAAACGTCTAGAATGCCGTTAGTCAGCTGCAAATAGCAACAATTGTCCAATTGTCCAAATGTGCCAACTCGACAGACTGTTTCGATATTTTCAAAACCCCCGCTGATAAGTTTCCCCTTTTCCGCGCATTGTTTAGTTTTGTTTTCAAATTGCTGCTTTTTTCTCCAAATTCTTACGTCTGTATTGTACACATCAAAATTACGAATACATCGATTGTAATTGCGCGTTGATCGAGCACGATTGATCGGCCCTAGAAGAAACATCCAAACCGAAACAATCCCTTCACTGGACAATCTCGGCTCTGAACTAAACTCCGAATGAGGATGGACGGCCCGACGAAACGACGGATTTGTTCATGATTTCGAGGAACGTGTGTCCTTTTTTCGCGCATGCAATGCCATCACTCGTCCATCGAAGAGCGCAACGAAAGGTCGTTCCAAATCCCAAATGGAATGACGATCAGCTCATCGGACAAATCTGGCTCAAAAGCAACCTCCAAAGAGGGCAACACGGACTGACAATACGAGGGATTTGTTCACCATTTCTCAAAGTGTGCGTGCCTTTTTGGTTCATGCCGTGCCATCAATCGTCCGTTGAATAGCGCAACTTTAAACGAAACGAGCCAGGCGGACAAAAGCGGGTGTGCGTGATTTTGCAATCAGCGACGCGCGACTCTCGAACGGTCATCCCAAACGGAACGAGACGTGTCAATGGACTATGCTGGCCCTAAATCCATCTCAAAAGTGGGCAACACGGACATACAATACGATGGATTTGTTCATAGTTTCGAGAAGTGTGCGTACGTTTTTAGCTCATGTCGTGCCATCAATCGTCCGATGAAACGCGCTGCTTCACGCGATCCAACACGCCCGTATAAAGCAATAAGTGCGTGTCCTGTCTCGAACCGAAACAAGCACTTCATTGGACACGTCTAGCTTCGATCCAAAAGCCAAAAAGGTCCACACGGCATGACAAAACGAGGGAGTTATTCATGTTTTCGAGGAGCGTGCGTACATTTTAAACGCATGCCGTGCCATCATTCGTCCATTGAGGATGCTTTTGTAATCAGTGGGGCACGACGGATCGGCCATCTAAAAGTCATCCCATAACGAATCAACTCTTCAATGAACATGTCTGGCTCAAAACACAACGCGAAAAGGAGAAAGCCAGCTCTACAATGCGAGGGATTTGTTTATGATTGGGAACAGCGTGCGTACTTTTTCAGCACAATCCGCGTCATCACGCATCCATTGCAGCTTATCTCCAAAAATAATCAAAACCGTCCAAGTTCCTGAACTATTTTTTCAAAAAAGAAACGGTTTACGTAACTTTTTTTTGTTGTTACCAATCCAATGAATCTGGTGGCAAAGTTTAGTTTGCTTACTCATTAAATTTAACGTACATAATAATGAAAACTATTCCAAGTATGAGGCGGCATTCAGCTTCAAATTTGTTATAGCCCAATGATAACTTTTGTATTTTGAGATGGCAGAACATGCTAGTTTGCATTTGTGTTGTTCAGTTTAAAGCGTTTACAATAAGTATGGCTGAAACGCTGTTGTTGATATTTATCCTCTCATTCGGTATTCTCTCTTTTGTTGCTGGTACACTATGTTTCTTTTTTTTTCGAAAAAGAACACGAATAATCATGACGCTCAGCCCTGGGCTACAGTAAGCTTGCGTAAAACTGCTGTTTTCACTGTTTTTCATAACCTTTTTTAGAGTTTTTCTAAAAACTGTGTCAGCTCTGGGTTTCACACTGCCTGTATCAACAGTTTTACTCAATCTGTACTGTCTGTTTAAGTTTGACTTTTCCGCACCAGTAGCATCTTATATCCGTGCGTTGCCGCTCTTCAGCAGTCAAATAATAGACTTTTCCGCGTTAATTGTATCTATCGACTGTTTATTCGCTTCAATGACACGAACCCGAACCCCGCTGTTGAGACTGAAATCGCATGGCAGCATGGCTGTCATCGTCTGTATTGCCAGTTCCTACCTTGTTGCGTTAACCATCTATATCAGTAAGTTCACTCAAAATTTATACTTTTAACAGTCGGGCTTACAGCTCACTACGCATACCTTTTTGAACTCTTCATTTTTACGACGACAATGCACATTGCCTGCCTCCTGGTATGCTTGATATGTCGGTTTGCGTAGTCTAATACAATAAATTTAGACACAAGTCGTCTTGCTTGCCATCAATATTCGCCGCCACAAAGTAGTTCCTTTTGCGTACGAACTGTCCATTCGACACAAACTGGTTCGAAACATCAAACTACTGCAGCTTTTGTGTCCGTTTTTGTTCGTGGCTACCGTACTGTCTGGTATTGGTCCAGTAGCATCGCTATACCTAGTCAGGGCCCATGCTGTCAGTCCTGCTATTGGCACGCAGCTTGTTTATCTTGTAAGTATCAACTTTTTTGTTTTTGCAGAAATATACAAAAGTTTTAGTGTTACAATGCCGCAATTTTATCTACCATTATCCTTTTGATGTGGAAATGTCGAAAACAAACTGTTACGGCACGCGTTGCGTTCATTAAAAGCAATGATGAACTTGCTATCAGTCATTTTCAACAACTCAAAAGTTTGTGGAAGTAAAAAAAAAAAGTGGTATACCATATATATTACTAGACAGTGATGTAACGTTCTAATAGTTTTTCCAGCGCATCGTACGTGCTGAAAACGATCTATTTTCTAATTAGGTACCATGGGAATGATGCGACTAATGACTTGAAAAAGCCATATATATTTGTGTCTGACTAATAACTGCTGTGTGAAATGCTTTCGACGAACACTTCCCTCATATTCTGTATACAGTTTGATCTCTAGTGGCTACCACAGGTCAAAAATTTTCAGTTACATAAAAAAATAACAAAAATAAAGTTATTACCTGTATTCCCAACTAAACCCGCCATTATTTGACTCTTTTCCACGCCCTTTAACCGTTGCGTTCAAATTTGCAACCGAAAATTTATTTTCGAAGCCCTGCTACGATTTATCACTTCGACAATGGAAAGTGTGCTAATGAATGAAATGCTAGTTTTGTCATTGTTCTGTTTTTCTGGTGTACTGTGCATTATCTTAGCGTCATGCTTGTTTATTTTTTATAAAAACAACGCTAAAAAACTTATGACGGTTTCGACTGGACTACAGTAAGACGCTTTAATTAAACATGTGATTTTTTTTAATTCAAACTGTTTTAGAGTATTTTTCAAAACTATGTTGGTTTTTTTATTAACTATGCCATTTTTCTCTATCGTTACGAGTGTTTACTGTTTTGCTGGATATGACTATGCGGAGTTACTGTGGCTTCGACTTATTATGGTCGGGAGTAGTCAATTGATTGATTTTTCGGCTTTGGTAGTCTCCATTGACTGTGTTGCTGTTTCAGTTACAAAAAGGCAAACTCAACTACTACAGGAAAAAATTGATGGTTATTTGGCCGTTATTGTTTGTTTTGTTTTTTCCTGTTCTGTATCATGCTATTTTAATTTTTGTATGTTTTTATTGCAAAAAAAATCATGCAAATTAATCTAAACTTTTATTTTCCGCGACTTTTATATTTGTTTTTCCATTGTTTGTGTTTAAAGCAACTACCCACATTGTGTGCTTTGTAGTACGTTTTTTTTATTTCAGCAATTTAAGTCAATGTTTTTTTAGACAGAAGTGGTATTACTTTTACATAATCAACATTCGCCGCCATAAAAATATCTCTCAGACCTATCCATTGTCACGTCGTTACAAACTCGTCCGAAACATTAGCTTCCTCCGACTGCTGTGCTTATACTTGCTCATATCTACCGTAACCTCGGCCTGCAGTTCGGTTATCTTTTTCTACGCGAAATACAACATACCGACGAATAGACCTGTTTTTACTTCGCTTTTATACATTGTGAGTTCAATGTTTTTGCTGGAAAACAAATTATTACCATCCCCGCTTTTCAGTTCTACAACATTGGTCTGACACTTGACATCATTATTTTCATGTGGAAATGTCATAGCCAAACTAGGAAAATACAAGTAGTGCACATTAGCAGCGTCAGCGACATTACAACAAATCATTTTCATCAGCTTAGTTCGTTGTGGAAATAAAGATAAAAAATGTAAACAATAAAAAACCCAAAAGAACATAAATACCTAATAATGTTCTCCTAAAACTGTGTAGCCGGCCATCTTGAAGTACTTCTCGATGTCTTTGTACTTCTCCTTCTTCGCTTCCCTGGCCTTCTTAAACGCATCTGGACCAATGTTGAAAGGGATTGTGACGTCGATGATTGTAAAAAGTTTGATTGTGTCGTTGATAAAAACGATGTCGGGGCGCAGGTTGGAATTGCATTTGGGAATAGGCTGGTTCGACAGAACTCGTAGTTCTTGGCCTTTCTAAACGACACAAACTGGTCCGAAACATCAAACTACTGCAGCTTTTGTGTCCATTTCTGTTCGTGGTTACCGTACGTATTGGTTCAATAACTTTGCTTTGTTTAGTAAGGGCAGATGCTGTCAGTTTATAAGCTCTTTCCAAAATGCCGTCAGATTTTTGCAATGAATCGCCGCTTTCATCCGATAACAATTAACATCATTACTGTCGATGTGTCAAAGCTCATTTACACTTTCTTGTTTGTTATTAATAAGTTCTCACAAATTTTAAAATAAATAGAACATTTCTAAGTAATATTTGGACATCGAACTGAGCAAGGTAACATGCTCCGATGTAATGTGGTTTTTGCTAATCTTTAAAAATCCGTCTGTTATGAAAACAAAAGGTCTTTGTTAAATGACCTTTCAAGCTGTTTTTTTACATCGGAAAGTTGACACACGATTCGTTGAACGCCTCATAATTATTTTTGACATAAATTTGACAGAGTTCGTGTTCTCACGCATATTTGAAGGTGTTTTGGATGGAAATATTTTTAAGTATGACTAAAACGTTGATATAAATACTTCTCTGCAGTTGCAGCACTCTTTCCATCATTGCTGGTGCAATTTGCTTTATCTTTTTCAGAAAAAAAGCGAGAAAAATCATGACTGTCGCACCCGGATTAGAGTGAGCTCAATTTGCATTATGCCCTTAATTTTACGCATGTTTTAGAGTGTTTCTAAGAATGGTGTCACCGATATGGTTTTTAGTTCCGTTGTCACTAACAACATCAATTACGTACACGCTTTTTGGGTTTGATTTTTACGCACCCACGGGACGTTACATTCGTTCTTTCATGATTTCAAGTGCTAAAATAATTGATTTCTCGCCGCTCGTCGTTTCAATCGACTGTGTCGTCGCTTCATTGACAAAAACCCAAGATCCGCTATTGACAGAAAAACTTCATGGCTACATCACGTCGGTTTGCTGCATCATTGTTTCAACTTGTTGTGGTCTAGCTACTCATTTTTGTAGGTTTTACATTTTTAAAATTTTTTACATAAAAATTTTTAGACAGCTCCAGTTTTGCTCATATTCTTTCACTTTTCTCAACAGTAATGCACATAGTTTGTTTCTTGGTATGTTAAAATAAGTTCACAGATATTTAAAACAATGTAATAAATTCAGACCGAAGTAATCATGCTATTCGTTAACATTCGGCGCCGCAAAGTAATACCTTTTGATTATGAACTGACGATTCGCCACAAACTCGTCCGTAACATCAAATTGCTCAAATTCCTCTGTCCGTTTTTATTTATAACCACATTAGTTTCGACAATTGGCCCCAGAGTTATGTTTTACTTGGTGCATTCTAATGTTATCAGCTTGCCCACAGGCGTTCAGCTCATTTACAGTGTGAGTATGACTTGTAATTATCTTATTTTTTTAACAATTAATTTTATAGTGTTATAACGCCGTTTTTTTGTTAGTCGTTTTTGTTATTCTGTGGAAATGTTACAAACAGACTACATGCGTCAAAGTTGTTTGCATCGACAGTAACCAGGACCACTTTCAGCAGCTCAAAGCAATGTGGCGTTAGTTTGTGACAAGTTTTTTGTTGTTATCAAATATAGCACACCATTAGAATTTGTTACTACTTCAGTACATCCCTCTGAGTAAATGCCATAGCTAAAACTGTTTTTATTTATGACTCCTAATCGCGTATAAAAATAAATTGTGTATCCACTAATGAGCTGGTTAACACTGTGCAGTATTTCGAAAAATGTAGTAACAAAGCCAGTTCCGTGTAAAAGTCGATTTATGCTTTGAATTTACACAATGCTAGTTACCATTTTCATTGGATACGCCCCCTTAAGCAAATTGTGTCCTCATTCCCGACAATTTTCAGTTTGTTGAACCCAACTAACTAAAATTGGTCAAACAAAAAAACCATGGAGGAAGTGCTGCTCTTAACATTTATTTTAGTCTCTGGTATTACGCCTTTTCTTATTGGTGGCATTTGTTTTGTTTTCTTTAGAAGGACTGCAAGGACATTTATGACAGTAGCACCTGGATTACGGTAACCGTTTTGTTTTTCAACTTTTTGCCGATAAAAAAAGTTTTAGAGTTTTTGTTAGAGTCATGTTAATTCTTGGGTTTTTAATGCCGCTGTCACTGATCATGACAAATCTTTACTGTTTCCTTGGGTTTGACTTTGCGGCACCGCAAGCATACTACTTCCGGGCATTCATGCTCTTCAGCAGTCAAATTATTGACTTTTCTGCGTTGATTATTTCTATTAATTGTGCTGTTGCCTCGTTGAAACGTACTCGAGATGCAATGTTGAAGAAGAAACGACATGGATACATCGCCTGCGTTTGTTGTGTTTTAATTTCGACATTTATTGCTTTCGGTTATTATATAAGTAAGTTTTAACATTTTTAACAACAAAAAAACCGCGTACGGTTTTAGCCGGTTACAATCATCTTATTATTTTGTTCAATTTTACAACTTTAACACACATTATCTGCTTGATTGTAAGTAAATTTGTCTGCGTCTTTTCTGTGTTGTCTGTGAACTCATGTCATTTTCAGACGGAACTGATTTTACTTCTAATCAATATTCGCCGCCATAAAATAGTTCCGTTCGGGTACGAGCTGTCAACACGCCACAAACTTGTGCGGAATATCAAATTACAGCAACTATTGTGTCCATTTCTGTTAGTTGTAACTGTATTTTCATCTGTTGGTCCTATGGCAGCACTTTATGCAAGAAAATCTGAAGTAGTAAGCTTCGCCGTCGGCGTTCAACTTGTATATGTTGTAAGTTTTATTATTATCTATGTATGACAATAGTCTGCAAAGTTTTTAGTGTTACAATACGGCATTTCTGTCTGTTTTCATTATTTTCATATGGAAATGCTACAAGCAGAATAGAAAGTCACACATTGATTTCATCAGTGGCCAGGTCACCATAAATGAGCATTTTATACAGCTCAAGACAATGTGGCGATAGTTTATAGTTTGAAATTTTTAAATTTTTTATTTCGTTCTCTTAATCATCAGAATCTGTTATCAATTTAATAAAGCCCCTTGAGTATAGTGTCAAAGCTGACATTGTTTTTGTTGACGTATACTCGACGTATAAAAAACAGTTTTTAAAACGGATTGTCTGTGAAAACCACAAGCCCCACTGACACTTCAAAAATTAATCCCAATTTAAAACGTTGAAACTTCTTGCACAGACCATTCTGAGGGCGTAGATGACGAATTTACTAATTATTTTCTATATGGGTGCCTTCTGAATCCTCTAGGCTCCAGAATCCGCCTGGCAGAATCCATAACACTTGATCCTACATTTGTGGTATCAATCGACTGCCCACATTAAGGCGATCATTTTGACACCAGAAAGACTTGAATTGATTAACTTTAACAAAAGTTATACGGTGCCAAAGTCAAAAAAAACGACAAGATCGCCTTTGGCGGTTTCTACCAGCCGGGGGAAGTATAAATACCACTTTTTTGCAGGACTGACAACATGGGCCCTGACTAAATATAGCGAAGCCATTGGACCAATCGCAGACAGTACGGTAGCTACGAACAAAAACGGACACAAAAGCTGCAGTAGTTTGATGTTTCGAACCACTTTGTGTCGAATGGACAGTTCGTACGCAAAAGGAACTACTTTGTGGCGGCGCATATTGATGGCAAGCAAGACGACTTCTGTCTAAATTTATTGTATTAGACTACGCAAACCGACTTATCAAGCATACCAAAAGGCAGGCAATGTGCATTGTCGTCGTAAAAATGAAGAGTTCAAACAGGTATGCGTAGTGGGCTGTAAGTCCGACTGTTAAAAGTATAAATTTTGAGTGAACTTACTGATATAGATGGTTAACGCAACAAGGTAGGAACTGGCAATACAGACGATGACAGCCATGCTGCCATGCGATTGCTGTCTCAACAGCGGCAATCGGGTTCGTGTCATTGAAGCGAATAAACAGTCGATAGATACAATTAACGCGGAAAAGTCTATTACTTGACTGCTGAAGAGCGGCAACGCACGGATATAAGATGCTACTGGTGCAGAAAAGTCGAATCCAAACAGACAGTACAGGTTTAGTAAAACTGTTGATGCAGGCAGTGTGAAACCCAGAGCTGACACAGTTTTTAGAAACACTCTAAAAAAGATTATGAAAAACAGTGAAAACAGCAGTTTTACGTAAGCTTACTGTAGCCCAGGGCTGAGCGTCATGATTCTTCTTGTTCTTTTTCGAAAACAAAAGAAACATAGTGCACCAGCAACAGAAGAGAGAATACCGAATGAGAGGACAAATATCAACAACAGCGTTTCCGCCATACTTAACGCAACCGTTCCAAACTGAACAACACAAATGCAAACTAGCATATTCTGCCATCTCAAAATACAAAAGTTATCACTGGGCTATAACAAATTTGAAGCTGAATGCCGCCTCATACTTGGAATAGTCTTTACTACTATGTACAATTAACACAATGAGTTAACTGTACCTTGCTACATACTTACCGGGTTCATCGGATGGAAAATTATAAAAGAGTTTACGAAACTACTTGTTTTTGTGATTATAGCTTACAAAAACATCAGATTTTGAAGACAGTTCAAGAAAACGCAAAAAAAGTTTGTTATGTTTTCAATCAAAAAACATCAGTGAATTTTGTCACAAACTAAGCCAAATTACTATGGAATTTTGTGGTTTTTTACAACAGGTGTTTCCGGAATTTTTGGTCCTTTTTACCTTTTTACCCCGATGTCTCCCTATAAAAGTTGTTGTTAAATACGGCTCTAACAATTTGCGTAAGTACGTGATGACGGAGTCAGCGGTCACATGATTGTTATTTCCAAAGCTTTTTTCAACTTTGCAACTGACTTTCATGTCATTATTTTTCATTTTTTAAACCTTCTATGCTTAGAGTTAGCTTTGCCATCACTTTGTTAGCAGCTTTAGTTTAAAACGGATTGTCCGGGAAAACCAGAGAGAACCAGACCCTTTGTGACACTTCAAAAATTAATCCCATTTTAAAACGTTGAAACTTCTTGCTCAGACCATTCTGAGGGCGTAGATGACGAATTTACTAATTATTTTCTATATGGGTGCCTTCTGAATCCGTTAGGCTCCAGAATCCGCCTGGCAGATTCCATAACACTTGATCCTACGTTTGTGGTATCAATCGACTGCCCACATTAAGGCGATCATTTTGACACCAGAAAGACTTGAATTGTTTAACTTTAACAAAAGTTATACGGTGCCAAAGTCAAAAAAAAACGACAAGATCGCCTTTGGCGGTTTCTACCAGCCGGGGGAGGTACAAATACCACTTTTTTTTTACTTCCTATGGATAGAGCTATTAGAAAGGAACATTTTATCTCTTCAAAATTTTTCAGTTTTGAGTGGGGAAAGCAGTCAAAATGAGCAAAATCTTATCACTGATAACGGTTAATTACAAATTTTTTACGCATACAGCAAAAATAAAAGATTCTGTGTTATCAAAATGTAAATAATAGAAAAAGCTTCGGGTTTAGAAAATTTAGTACCTTAAACTTTCGAAACTATCGAATGGTTTGAAAATAAAGGTCAAATTTAAAAATATTTTTAAAATGCGCTAATTTGCATGTAACGCAAACGTATTATTAAAGACAATGTTTTGGTAAAATAATTCGTTACTACTGTGTCAGAAAAAAGAAATACCACAAAA
Organism: Panagrellus sp. LJ2284; assembly: GCA_024447225.1. Classification (NCBI taxonomy): domain Eukaryota; kingdom Metazoa; phylum Nematoda; class Chromadorea; order Rhabditida; family Panagrolaimidae; genus Panagrellus; species Panagrellus sp. LJ2284. Next base: position 9,505,868 of record JAMRYC010000004.1, read on the forward strand.
AGTATCGAACCCCGCAGAACGTGCATGTCACGCAAAAACCGCAACCAGTTTACCGTGCGTGCACGGCCCCACAAACGTGGGGTTCGAACCCTTTGCACAAAATTTTTTTTTCCTGAATACTGATGATAAATAACACTGATTACGGATATTCTAAGATGATTCTGAAGTTAAAAACCTAAAATCACGCGTTTTAAAAATATTTTTTGAATTTGACTTTTATTTTCAAACGAATCAATAATTTAAAAAGTTTAAGGTACTAAATTTTCTAAACCCAAAGCTTTTTCTATTATTTACATTTTGATAACACAGAATCTTTTATTTTTGCTGTATGCGTAAAAAATTTGTAATTAACCGTTATCAGTGATAAGATTTTGCTCATTTTGACTGCTTTCCCCACTCAAAACTGAAAAATTTTGAAGAGATAAAATGTTCTTTTCTAATAGCTCTATCCATAGGAAGTAAAAAAAAAGTGGTATTTATACTTCCCCCGGCTGGTAGAAACCGCCAAAGGCGATCTTGTCGTTTTTTTTGACTTTGGCACCGTATAACTTTTGTTAAAGTTAATCAATTCAAGTCTTTCTGGTGTCAAAATGATCGCCTTAATGTGGGCAGTCGATTGATACCACAAATGTAGGATCAAGTGTTATGGATTCTGCCAGGCGGATTCTGGAGCCTAGAGGATTCAGAAGGCACCCATATAGAAAATAATTAGTAAATTCGTCATCTACGCCCTCAGAATGGTCTGTGCAAGAAGTTTCAACGTTTTAAATTGGGATTAATTTTTGAAGTGTCAGTGGGGCTTGTGGTTTTCACAGACAATCCGTTTTAAAAACTGTTTTTTATACGTCGAGTATACGTCAACAAAAACAATGTCAGCTTTGACACTATACTCAAGGGGCTTTATTAAATTGATAACAGATTCTGATGATTAAGAGAACGAAATAAAAAATTTAAAAATTTCAAACTATAAACTATCGCCACATTGTCTTGAGCTGTATAAAATGCTCATTTATGGTGACCTGGCCACTGATGAAATCAATGTGTGACTTTCTATTCTGCTTGTAGCATTTCCATATGAAAATAATGAAAACAGACAGAAATGCCGTATTGTAACACTAAAAACTTTGCAGACTATTGTCATACATAGATAATAATAAAACTTACAACATATACAAGTTGAACGCCGACGGCGAAGCTTACTACTTCAGATTTTCTTGCATAAAGTGCTGCCATAGGACCAACAGATGAAAATACAGTTACAACTAACAGAAATGGACACAATAGTTGCTGTAATTTGATATTCCGCACAAGTTTGTGGCGTGTTGACAGCTCGTACCCGAACGGAACTATTTTATGGCGGCGAATATTGATTAGAAGTAAAATCAGTTCCGTCTGAAAATGACATGAGTTCACAGACAACACAGAAAAGACGCAGACAAATTTACTTACAATCAAGCAGATAATGTGTGTTAAAGTTGTAAAATTGAACAAAATAATAAGATGATTGTAACCGGCTAAAACCGTACGCGGTTTTTTTGTTGTTAAAAATGTTAAAACTTACTTATATAATAACCGAAAGCAATAAATGTCGAAATTAAAACACAACAAACGCAGGCGATGTATCCATGTCGTTTCTTCTTCAACATTGCATCTCGAGTACGTTTCAACGAGGCAACAGCACAATTAATAGAAATAATCAACGCAGAAAAGTCAATAATTTGACTGCTGAAGAGCATGAATGCCCGGAAGTAGTATGCTTGCGGTGCCGCAAAGTCAAACCCAAGGAAACAGTAAAGATTTGTCATGATCAGTGACAGCGGCATTAAAAACCCAAGAATTAACATGACTCTAACAAAAACTCTAAAACTTTTTTTATCGGCAAAAAGTTGAAAAACAAAACGGTTACCGTAATCCAGGTGCTACTGTCATAAATGTCCTTGCAGTCCTTCTAAAGAAAACAAAACAAATGCCACCAATAAGAAAAGGCGTAATACCAGAGACTAAAATAAATGTTAAGAGCAGCACTTCCTCCATGGTTTTTTTGTTTGACCAATTTTAGTTAGTTGGGTTCAACAAACTGAAAATTGTCGGGAATGAGGACACAATTTGCTTAAGGGGGCGTATCCAATGAAAATGGTAACTAGCATTGTGTAAATTCAAAGCATAAATCGACTTTTACACGGAACTGGCTTTGTTACTACATTTTTCGAAATACTGCACAGTGTTAACCAGCTCATTAGTGGATACACAATTTATTTTTATACGCGATTAGGAGTCATAAATAAAAACAGTTTTAGCTATGGCATTTACTCAGAGGGATGTACTGAAGTAGTAACAAATTCTAATGGTGTGCTATATTTGATAACAACAAAAAACTTGTCACAAACTAACGCCACATTGCTTTGAGCTGCTGAAAGTGGTCCTGGTTACTGTCGATGCAAACAACTTTGACGCATGTAGTCTGTTTGTAACATTTCCACAGAATAACAAAAACGACTAACAAAAAAACGGCGTTATAACACTATAAAATTAATTGTTAAAAAAATAAGATAATTACAAGTCATACTCACACTGTAAATGAGCTGAACGCCTGTGGGCAAGCTGATAACATTAGAATGCACCAAGTAAAACATAACTCTGGGGCCAATTGTCGAAACTAATGTGGTTATAAATAAAAACGGACAGAGGAATTTGAGCAATTTGATGTTACGGACGAGTTTGTGGCGAATCGTCAGTTCATAATCAAAAGGTATTACTTTGCGGCGCCGAATGTTAACGAATAGCATGATTACTTCGGTCTGAATTTATTACATTGTTTTAAATATCTGTGAACTTATTTTAACATACCAAGAAACAAACTATGTGCATTACTGTTGAGAAAAGTGAAAGAATATGAGCAAAACTGGAGCTGTCTAAAAATTTTTATGTAAAAAATTTTAAAAATGTAAAACCTACAAAAATGAGTAGCTAGACCACAACAAGTTGAAACAATGATGCAGCAAACCGACGTGATGTAGCCATGAAGTTTTTCTGTCAATAGCGGATCTTGGGTTTTTGTCAATGAAGCGACGACACAGTCGATTGAAACGACGAGCGGCGAGAAATCAATTATTTTAGCACTTGAAATCATGAAAGAACGAATGTAACGTCCCGTGGGTGCGTAAAAATCAAACCCAAAAAGCGTGTACGTAATTGATGTTGTTAGTGACAACGGAACTAAAAACCATATCGGTGACACCATTCTTAGAAACACTCTAAAACATGCGTAAAATTAAGGGCATAATGCAAATTGAGCTCACTCTAATCCGGGTGCGACAGTCATGATTTTTCTCGCTTTTTTTCTGAAAAAGATAAAGCAAATTGCACCAGCAATGATGGAAAGAGTGCTGCAACTGCAGAGAAGTATTTATATCAACGTTTTAGTCATACTTAAAAATATTTCCATCCAAAACACCTTCAAATATGCGTGAGAACACGAACTCTGTCAAATTTATGTCAAAAATAATTATGAGGCGTTCAACGAATCGTGTGTCAACTTTCCGATGTAAAAAAACAGCTTGAAAGGTCATTTAACAAAGACCTTTTGTTTTCATAACAGACGGATTTTTAAAGATTAGCAAAAACCACATTACATCGGAGCATGTTACCTTGCTCAGTTCGATGTCCAAATATTACTTAGAAATGTTCTATTTATTTTAAAATTTGTGAGAACTTATTAATAACAAACAAGAAAGTGTAAATGAGCTTTGACACATCGACAGTAATGATGTTAGTAAAAACAAAAGTTTGAAATGCTTAATTTTAGCCGACATTTATGTGCCTGTTCCATTTCCTGGTTTAGTGACCTGTCTGCATGTCGTTTGTTTCTTGGTAAGTGTGAGCTTCAAAAGTTTAACCATTTAAATGTTAACAGATCGAAATCCTTCTCCTCAACATCAGCCTTTGCCGCCACAAAACGATACCTCTAAATTATAATCTCTCCGACCGCCTCAATCTTGCCCGAAACATAAGCCTGCTCCGTCTTTTCTGTCCATACTTGTTACTCATGACTGTTTTGACGTCATTGGGACCAATCGTGTTCCTTTTTGCCAAGTATAGCGACTTTTTTTACATGAGCACAATAGCTTGTGTGTCTATCCTCTATTCCGTAAGTGCAACAGACAGTGTCACATCATACTTTTTGTAATCTTTCAATTTCAGTGTTACAACGTCGCCCACATAACGATGACCTTGATATTTATCCGGTCTTCGATGCGATATCAACAAAAACACGGTGTAACCAGCATGAAAACAGTATCCGGAAGTGTGATAGATTTGCGACAAACCGTAGACGGTCACTTTCAACAACTCCATTATCAATGGAAATAACTTCTCGACAAAATAAAACAAGCTTACAAAAAGCTGTAATCTTAAGTGATTTTGCTGTTTTTACTTTGATCGCTGCATTTTAATTTGTTACATTGTAACTGATTGTTGTCGTGAATCTGAAAGGCTAAAACAGATGTTTTAAAAGCTCGTAAATTCAAAAAGGACAAAACACAGTAAAAGTTACAAGTCATCAATCATAACAACATGTGATTCACAATATGTGTTCGGTTATTAGTTACAAAAAATGCAATTTGCACGTAATCATTTGTTATAATGTGTTGTGACATTTTCCACTAATCTCAAGGGAAGTTTGTCATTGCATTGCAAAGCACAGCTTCGTGTTTCCATGAACTTAGACCAGCATTGACATACACCAAAATGATAAAACCACTCTAAATTTAAAAATAATATGTTATAACTTTTTGCCATTGTTTAAACTACATACGCCATTATTTGCCACAACCAAACTGTCTTTAGTTTGATTAGCTTGGTTTTGGGTTTCATCTCAGTCATCTCAGTCCCAGGCCAATAAGAACGTGTACTTTATTTTTTAAAACATTCGCAGAATGAATTCTTTAGTCAAAGCTAAGTACAAAGTACCGACGATTAGCAAAAAACTTTAAACATAAATTTGCCTAATAAGTTTTTTTGAACTTTGTACCCTGAAGGTAAATTTTTTTACCAAGTCTCACAGTTTCGCTTACTACTTATTAAGGAGATTTTATATTTTTTTAACATACTGTGTTATTGTTTCTTTTCACCGTTTTGCTCTTTTTTCAACATTAAGCTAACTGCGACGATATAAGTACAACACTGAGTCTGGAGGAAGTCACACCTCCATTCAAAATTTAACTTTTACGTTAAAAAATAGTTACATGTAGGCTCTCATGGTCAACGAGACCCTGTGAAACCAGGTGAGAAATCTCTTTCACTGCGCGAAAAGGATGTTAAAACATTAACAGAACGCAATAATTTTTTGGCTTATCGGGTTTCCATCGACAAAATATTCAGCTACAAACATTATATCTGTGACCGGATATTGTAAGCCAACGACAAACTGCGAACATACCATAACACGTTTACGGAATTAAATCTTGAAATTACCAGAACTTTCATTTACATTCCCAAGTGAGTTTGCTTTTCTACAGTTTGGCTTGATATAGTTGTCGGTTTTTGTCTCGGCTTTTTAAATACCATTAACGTGACAAAACGCACGCAGCTTGTTTATCTTGTAAGTATCAATTTTTTTGGTTTTTTTGTCAGAAGTAAATAAAAGTTTTAGTGTTACAATGCCGCAATTTTATCTACCATTATCCTTTTGATGTGGAAATGTCGCAAACAAACCGTTACGGCACGTATTTCCTTCATTAAAAGCAACGATGAATGTGCCATCAGTCATTTTCAACAACTCAAAACTTTGTGGGGATAGTTTTTTTGTTTTCATTAATGATAAAATTTTATTCAACTCGACAGTGACTTTATACATTGATAACAATAAACCCCCGGAAAAACAACCAAAATACAATTGGATAGCAGACTTCACCCCTAAACGCAATCGCAACAAAAACGCAAGTTGCGCGTTCTGTATACGCTATTAGCGCAAAAAGCTGTGTGTGAAAGTTGCGCTAAAAGCGGGCAATGTTTACGCAAATTGCGCAAAAAGCGGGCTATGTTCGCGCAAGTTGCGCTATTAGCTCATCATGTTAGCGCAAAAGCATTGTGTGTCGAACGAAATATTATCGCAAACGACTTTTTTTTCTGTTGGTTGTTGTCATCACTTCTACAAATCGTCAATGGAGCTGTTCTTCCGTGTTCTTTGCCGTTTCATTGATGTATATCCAGTACAATCACCTTCGCGGCATCCCATCTGAAGCGACTGTCGAGTCTATCGTCAATTGGTGAGTTGATATCTCTTGTGAGTTTAAAATTATATATGTTCACGTTTTTGTCAGCACATCAGCCTCGAACATGCCCGAACTTCTCTCCCTGAAGCAGATCTTCCCTGCAGCTTTGTCAATGGCAACTGAACGCGGTGTTCCTGATTCCTTTCAACGATTGACCCGCGCCGTTCCCGGTTAGAAGGTAAACTTTCGTTTCAGTCCGTGCTTCCACAAAAGTTTCATTCATGACCATTTAGATACGCCATACCTGCTTTTCGTCATTATATATCAACGACCTTCTCCTCGCCAACGTTTTCTTGCAAGCACAGTGGGTATGGCAACAGAGATCGACGGTTCGCGATGCATATATATATAGCTTTTGACCCTTTACAAATGGTAAGTTATTTCTACTTTCTAATGTCGAAGGTAGATGTTGATTGTCATATTTGCAGACTCTCATTGTCACCAGCAACATGAATGAACGTCAATCCCACCAATGTCGACGTCTTTCGGACTAAAGAACTGTTGTGATCTGTCTGCGCTACTGACAACTGATTTTTTCTAAGTTTTTTTTGACATTGTTATTGCATTGGTTTTTCCCCATGTTTAATTGTTTTACCATAGTGTAATAAAAAATATATAAAATATGAAGTGTAATACAGTGTAAGAGTAAAACAAAAAAAGGAAAGCAAGAGCAGGAGGATATGGATCCGTGAATCCGATGCGCAAGTTGCGCTACTAGCGCAATTAGCGCGTTATGTATACGCACTTCGCGTATACATAACGCAACTTGCGCTAATAGCGTATACAGAACGCGCAACTTGCGTTTTAGTTGCGATTGCGTTTGGGGGTGTTGTATTACTAGGCAGATTTTTTTGACATGTTCATTATTAAATTTTTTAACTCGGTATTATAACACACATATGTCAACATTTTGCTAATTCCATTGATTGTGCAACTGCTGAAAATGCTCTTCAGCGGTCTGACGCAAATTAATAACTTTCCCAGTAGCACCTTTAATGTCAGCATTTGTTGGTTGACGATTTCGTTTTGCAGATGACCATAGAAAAATTATAGTAATCATAATGTGAGTAATATTATAAAACTGAAAACGTCGTTTTTCAATTACGAATCTGAACAATTAATAATACAAACTTACTGAGTAAAAAATTGATACACAGGCCAATTGACTCATGTAAAAAAATTTACCGTGGTGGACAAAGATGAACAGAAGTGCTCCAATTGATGTTAAAATTGTCATTAAAAATAAATACGGATAGAACAGTTTGAGAAGACCAATGTTTCGGGCCAGGTTCAGTCGAGCGGAAATTGAATAATTAAAGGGTACAATTTTGTGGCGACGCAGGTTGCGGTTTAGTAGCAGAACTTCAATCTAAAATTGGAACGTCTATATGAAATATTATATTAAAAAACACACCAATAAGCAAATAACGTGAGTTACCATTACCCAAATCGAAAATGGAATAGGAAAGTTCATTCGTGCTAAAAAAATTCAAATAACGAACGATTGATAATTAAATTAGTGTTATTTAAAAACTTACAAATGAAATACACATAACAGATAAACAAAGCCATAATCACACATACAAACGCTGCGATCAATCCGTGCAGTTTTGTTCGAAGCAACGGCACCTGACTACGTCGCAACGAAGCCACAGCAACGTCAATCGATAAGATTACGACGGACAGATCAGCAATCTGTGTGGCAAAAGCCAGACTCAACCGAGCTCGAAGACTTGTCATCGAATAAAAACTGTCCCAAACCATACTGTAGACGCTTGTGCCAATCGAAGACAATGGCATGACAATGTATAGGATTGTAGCAACACTACCAAATGTTCTGGAAAAGTGTCAAGGTAAATGGAAAGTGTTATTTTTTCAAAAACTTACTTTAATCCTGCAGTAACTTTAACATTCGATTTATTTTTACGTGACCAGCATATTGCAACGACGTAACAAATCAAGCTCATTGCCCCGGTTGAACAAAGGAGAATGTTGAAAGGAAGCTCTTCCTTTTCAAATGTTGGATCTTTTAATGTGATCATGATGACGCAGGGTACTGTAGTACAAACGGAACGTTATACTGTAAGATGTAACAAGCACTATTACGATAAAAACGGGAAGAAAAAAGTCAGGAGTACAGACGATGGTTTAACGACCTCAACAGATAATCTGACATGCATACTAAACGACAAAACTGAAACTTGGTTGTTGTAATAAACAAGCTAGAAGGCGGAGATATGCGTTTTGTCACGTTAATGGTATTTAAAAAGCCGAGACAAAAACCGACAACTATATCAAGCCAAACTGTAGAAAAGCAAACTCACTTGGGAATGTAAATGAAAGTTCTGGTAATTTCAAGATTTAATTCCGTAAACGTGTTATGGTATGTTCGCAGTTTGTCGTTGGCTTACAATATCCGGTCACAGATATAATGTTTGTAGCTGAATATTTTGTCGATGGAAACCCGATAAGCCAAAAAATTATTGCGTTCTGTTAATGTTTTAACATCCTTTTCGCGCAGTGAAAGAGATTTCTCACCTGGTTTCACAGGGTCTCGTTGACCATGAGAGCCTACATGTAACTATTTTTTAACGTAAAAGTTAAATTTTGAATGGAGGTGTGACTTCCTCCAGACTCAGTGTTGTACTTATATCGTCGCAGTTAGCTTAATGTTGAAAAAAGAGCAAAACGGTGAAAAGAAACAATAACACAGTATGTTAAAAAAATATAAAATCTCCTTAATAAGTAGTAAGCGAAACTGTGAGACTTGGTAAAAAAATTTACCTTCAGGGTACAAAGTTCAAAAAAACTTATTAGGCAAATTTATGTTTAAAGTTTTTTGCTAATCGTCGGTACTTTGTACTTAGCTTTGACTAAAGAATTCATTCTGCGAATGTTTTAAAAAATAAAGTACACGTTCTTATTGGCCTGGGACTGAGATGACTGAGATGAAACCCAAAACCAAGCTAATCAAACTAAAGACAGTTTGGTTGTGGCAAATAATGGCGTATGTAGTTTAAACAATGGCAAAAAGTTATAACATATTATTTTTAAATTTAGAGTGGTTTTATCATTTTGGTGTATGTCAATGCTGGTCTAAGTTCATGGAAACACGAAGCTGTGCTTTGCAATGCAATGACAAACTTCCCTTGAGATTAGTGGAAAATGTCACAACACATTATAACAAATGATTACGTGCAAATTGCATTTTTTGTAACTAATAACCGAACACATATTGTGAATCACATGTTGTTATGATTGATGACTTGTAACTTTTACTGTGTTTTGTCCTTTTTGAATTTACGAGCTTTTAAAACATCTGTTTTAGCCTTTCAGATTCACGACAACAATCAGTTACAATGTAACAAATTAAAATGCAGCGATCAAAGTAAAAACAGCAAAATCACTTAAGATTACAGCTTTTTGTAAGCTTGTTTTATTTTGTCGAGAAGTTATTTCCATTGATAATGGAGTTGTTGAAAGTGACCGTCTACGGTTTGTCGCAAATCTATCACACTTCCGGATACTGTTTTCATGCTGGTTACACCGTGTTTTTGTTGATATCGCATCGAAGACCGGATAAATATCAAGGTCATCGTTATGTGGGCGACGTTGTAACACTGAAATTGAAAGATTACAAAAAGTATGATGTGACACTGTCTGTTGCACTTACGGAATAGAGGATAGACACACAAGCTATTGTGCTCATGTAAAAAAAGTCGCTATACTTGGCAAAAAGGAACACGATTGGTCCCAATGACGTCAAAACAGTCATGAGTAACAAGTATGGACAGAAAAGACGGAGCAGGCTTATGTTTCGGGCAAGATTGAGGCGGTCGGAGAGATTATAATTTAGAGGTATCGTTTTGTGGCGGCAAAGGCTGATGTTGAGGAGAAGGATTTCGATCTGTTAACATTTAAATGGTTAAACTTTTGAAGCTCACACTTACCAAGAAACAAACGACATGCAGACAGGTCACTAAACCAGGAAATGGAACAGGCACATAAATGTCGGCTAAAATTAAGCATTTCAAACTTTTGTTTTTACTTACTTAAAAACTCACAGATAAAATAAACATAACTAATGACACCTCCCAGAAAAACACAAACTAGAGCAGCAAAAACCCCATGAAACAGTGTACGAATCAATGGCTGATGATTGCACCTTAACGAAGCTGCGGCGCGATCTACTAACACCACTATGATAGCTAGATCAAGAATTTGAGTGCCAAAAGCCATGGTAACACGAGACTCGTACTGCGTTTTTGAATCCATGAATCTTATACTGTCAGAAAATATGTTGTATCCACCTAACAGAGTTGATGATAACGGCATTATGATGTAGAAAGATCCTACAATACGGCCGAAAATTCTAAAAAGTAACTTTTTATAACTATCGATTAGTTTTTAAGACATACCGTAATCCTATTGGCGTTGTTTCGTGTTTTTGGAACACTTTTCGATGCCAATATCCTCCAGCAATGTAACTTATCAGGCTCACAAAACCGGTTAAACAAAGCACAAAGCTGTAAAATACCTTTTCGCGCTCCATCTTTAAACTAATTTGTTGAAAACAAAAAATTCAGGATAACTAAAATGAGAAGGACGGTTGGCAATGTTCAACGAATTAAACAGATTTTGTCTGGATGTAAAAAAGTCACTTTTAAGTCTTCGTCGCTCAACTGTGTGGCAGAGACATCAAAGCTGAAAATTAAGCTGCGTCAGACAAGTTAGTGAGACACGTCAAACTGATGTGAGTTTGTTGTAACATGCATAAAAACGGTAGCAGCAGACGAGGGAACCATTAGAGGCGCCTCAAATGTAAAAAAAAGATCACTTTTTTGGCGAGAGAGACTACAAGCCGACAAGACCGAACCTGTCGGGCCCTGCACGGATCAAGAAACATCCAGACGGGTCGGGCGAAAAAAGTTGAACGAGACTAACATTTGGCATTTCCAGGAAGGCTAGACATCGTGAGTTAAAAATACACGAGGTTGTACTTCATCAATTGATATTTTGTTCCTTGTAACTGCAGTCGATGTAAAATGCTAAAGCTTACGCCACAGGGCGTATTTTTGAAATTTGTTTTGAGGGCATCAAAGAAAACAGCATTGCATTACACCGGATCATCTTGCGCCACAGTCGCGCATAACAACCTTAAATAAGAATCTGTAAATACAAGATTATATAACGGATATTCTGGGTAAATCGACGAGAATCGAACGGCCTGTGCCACTTTAAAAATTAATCCCATTTTAAAACATTAAAACTTGGTGTACAGACCAACATGGGGGCGTAGATGACGAATTTACACATTATTTTCTATATGGGTGTCTTCTGAATCCTTTAGGCTCCAGAATCCGCCTGGCAGAATCCATTACACAGTCCCCTACGTTTTGGGTGTCAATCGACTGCCCACATTGAGGCGATCATTTTGACACCAAAAAAACTTAGATTGATTGATTTTAACAAAAGTTATACGGTACCAAAGTAAAAAAAAACGACGAGATAGCCTTTGGCGGGGTATACCATCCGCGGGAGGTACACGTTCCGCTATTTTCATTTTTCCTATTGATAGTGCTATTGAAAAGACACATTTTGTTTCTTAGGCACAAAAAATTCTGGGTGGGGGAAGATTATGAAAATGAGCAAAAACAAATCACTGATAACGGTTAATTAGTAATTTTTCGTTTATATGGAAAATATGAAAGATTTTGCGTTGCCAAAACTTAAATAATACTTACAGCTATAGAACTAGAAAATCTTAACCTTCCAATTTTTGAAATTATTGATTTAATTGAAATTAAAGCTTAATTTACTAAAACTTTTTTAAAATGTGTTATGCCCCGCCCCCAATCTTGAAATTTAAGTTTTCTTATCTCAAACAAGTTAGATTCTGGTTAGTTAACAGAAAAAAAGAAAATACCCCAAGGGGTTCGAACCTGTGGTAATCCGGTGATGAGCACGCACGGTCAACCAGATATGAGATTCATGTGTCACGCGCATACCTGAGGGTTCGAGCTTTTTGGTGATATTTCTTTTTTCCAGCATAATGATTAAGAGTTACATTGAATTAAGGCTGCTAATATTAATATTAATCCATATATCACAACGTAACATGGTTTAAAAAAGTTTTAGTAAATTAAGCTTTAATTTCAATTAAATCAATAATTTCAATAGTTGGAAGTTAAAAATTTTCTAGTTTCAAAGTTGTGAGTGTTATTTAAATTTTGGCAACACGAAATCTTTCATATTTTCCATATAAACGAAAAATTACTAATTAACCGTTATCAGTAATTTGTTTTTGCTCATTTTCATAATCTTCCCCCACCCAGAATTTTGAGTGCCTAAGGAACAAAATGTTTCTTTTCAATAGCACTATCGATAGGAAAAAAGAAAATAGCGGAACGTGTACCTCCCGCGGATGGTATACCCCGCCAAAGGCTATCTCGTCGTTTTTTTGACTTTGGTACCGTATAACTTTTGTCAAAATCAATCAATCTAAGTTTTTTTGGTGTCAAAATGATCGCCTCAATGTGGGCAGTCGATTGACACCCAAAACGTAGGGGACTGTGTAATGGATTCTACCAGGCGGATTCTGGAGCCTAAAGGATTCAGAAGGCACCCACATAGAAAATAATGTGTAAATTCGTCATCTGCGTCTCCATATTGGTCTGAACACTAAGTTTCAGCGTTTTAAAATGGGATTAATTTTTAAAGTGGCAGTGACCCCTTCGATTTTCACAGAATATCCGTTATATATTTTCTTATCTGAAGTGATTCAAGCATTATTTTACGTCAATTCGAGAAGTTGATAATAACTTTTGTTCCCTGTTTGAATAATGAGTCTACTAGTGCCGCATATTTTAATCATTACATCTGGATCATTATGTTTCTTTGCGGCTATTGTCTGTATTATGTTGTTTAAAAACACCAACATGAAAATTGTGTCAATCGAACCTGGGTTACGGTAGAGCTGCATTTTTCTTTGCTTTTTTATTTAATTTCACCATTTAGGGTGTACGCAAGAAATATGGTTTTTATGTGGTTTATGATGCCATTGTCAACAACGGCTGTAGCAGCGTATTCTTTCTTTGGCAATGATATCGACACAAAAGTAGGAAAAATTTTGCGATCAGGCGTGGTATTTAGCGGGCAAGTACTTGACATAACGTCGTTGACGATATCGGTCGATTGTGCTGTGGCGTCTATCAGAAAAGATCAAGTTCCGCTACTACGAAGTGGAATTCACGGTTTATTTGCTGTCGTGGTGTCTCTGTTCTATGCAGTTTCTATTACCATTGTTATTTATACTAGTTAGTTTTCTTATCACGTTAAAAAGTGAAATCTCGTTTTTAGCTGACTTTACTTTGAGCACTACGTTGTCGATTTTCAAAACATCAATAAGCATTGTGTGTTTCATAGTACGTTTGTCATGTGCTTATTGCTTTTCTAAAAAAAAATTTTCATTTTAGGCGGAATTAGTCTTACTATCCATCAATATCCGCCGCCGCAAAGTCGTGCCATTTGCTTATCATCTTTCAGTTCGACACAGACTTGTCCGCAACATAAAATTACTTCAATTAATATGTCCTTATTTGTTCTTAACCACTGTAGTTACTGCTTGCGCTCCTGTTTGTTTTGTCATTGCTAGATTTGTGATAGGCACCAGCGCAAGTTTCAGCATACTACTGGCATACACGGTAAGTTTTTTTATTTAAATACTTTTCAAATTTATCTTGTGATTAACATTTCAGTTTTATAACGTGGCTATTTTGTCTGTTATTTTGTTGTTCATGGTAAAACGCTACACAGAAGGAAAAGGGAAACAAATATCAGTTGCAGATGTATATCATGCAAAAGAAGAAGTGACTGTCAATCATTTTGAACATCTCAAAGTAATGTGGAAATAAATTCATAAATAGCAGTAGTGTTTTTGTAACAAAAAGTGCAAGCATTCGTAAGCAAAAATGCGTTAATGAGACCCTTTGGGAGTTGGAGGCAAACTAAACAAATGACGATGAAATGATATATATTTAGTTCGAAAACAGAAAAAACCTTAAAGTAAAAAGGTAAATAATGATGCAACTTGTCTGGATGGTTGTTTTGCGTCATCATCATTCCGGTAAGTGGTTCATCAAAAAAAGTGTGACAGCAAATTTAATGAGGCAAGCCTAGACAAGAATGGTGTAACAATACGGCAGAGCTCTAACACTAGGCGGCTTTAGACGCAACACAGAAGTGCGAAAAACATGATTTTCGAGTTTTTTAATTTACGGAAGCTTTGATCATTACCACTCGAGAAAAAGTGTTCGTTTAAGTTCTACTTCCATTTAAACTTTTTAATGAGCTAAATGGAAGTCCTGGTAAACATCACAAAACCAACAATTTTGCGCCCGTTGTACTCATTTACGTTTACATTTATCGCTTATTTCATCTTCTCAAACGTAGTATTTTTTATAAATACATTTAACAGTTAATTTTATTGTTTTAGTAAACAATATGTTGCTATATATTATTATCATTTCATCAGGATGTGTCTGCATTGTGGTAATGCTTTATTTTTTGTTATGCAGACTGTCCAATATGAAACTAATGACAGTCGAACCAGGGTTACGGTAAGTGTTTTGTATTAGCTAAAGTTAGCAGAGAAAGTTTTTAGTGTGTACTCAAAAATCATGTCGACCTTGTTCCTGTCAATACCGTTGTCAACAATGACTGTGAGCATTTTCGCTCTTTTTGGGAACGACTTCAATGCAAGATCTACATATCTGTTACGGCTGTTTGTTTCGTTCAGTACCCAGTTGATAGACATAACGGTGTTTGTAATATCGATCGACTGTGCAGTTGCATCACGAAAGATCGACCGCACTTCCCTTCTCCGGAAAAAGATTCACGGATACTGTGCCGCTATGGTTTCGATTTTTTATGCAACTTGCTTTCCGATTTCTTTTTATCTTAGTAAGTTTTCTCAGTTTAATATTATATTGCTTGAAAATCTGACAAGTTTTAGCGGACTTCACTAACGGTTTGTTTACATCTCTTGTTAAAATGTCTCTGGACATAGTTTGTTTGGTGGTTAGTTTTACTAATTTTTTTGCCATTAACGATCTTTCTTTTTTAGACCGAACTTATTTTGCTTGCAATTAACAATCGGCGAAAGAAAAAAGTGCCTTTCGCATATCAACTTTCAATTCGCCACAATCTCGTCCGAAACATTAAGTTGCTCCAGTTTATATGCCCTTTTCTGTTCCTGATTACTGTTACAAACGTCTTTGGGCCCGCTGTTTATATCTATAACAAATATACGAATATTATGAGCGTTGCCGATAGCGTGAAAACAAATTACATTGTGAGTACTTTGTCTAAACTTCTTTTTGTAATTAAAAATTTTTAGATTATCAATGCTACCATTTTAGCCGTTATTGTTTTGTATGCAGTAAAAAGCTACAACAAAGCTAAAGTTGTACAAAAAACGGTTTCTGTTATCGAGCTTGAAAAGCAGCGTGTTACTGTTGATCATTTCCAAAAACTAAAAGATATGTGGAAATGAAATGCTTAATACTGAAATAAACCGTAAATATTTGTTAAAACTTTGTTTTTTTGTTTTATTGTTATGACAAAAGCAGTTTATTTCGTAAGTGCGCAATCTGTAGGCGTCGAAGGTTACCGACGGATATGTAAAATGTCGTAAAAAATGATTTATGATTTCGTATACGTCCACCGTCACAGAATGGCATTTCCCATTCGAACGAAAACCTACAGCCACCCTTACGCGTAACATCATAAATGTACAACGAAAAAAAGATGTTTAAACGGTTAAAGCGCAGCCATTACAAGATTCCAAGTTGATAAAGTGGCAAATTCGATAATGTCTGAATTGTTGCTTTTTATTCTCGTCATTATCTCAGGGTGTCTGTGTTTATTTTTTGCAGGTTTTTGTTTTGTTTTATGCAGAATATCGTCTGTAAAAACGGTGTCAATTGAACCTGGCTTAGGGTAAACAACAATATTCATCGATGTTTGTCCGAAGAAACTAAATAATAAACATTTAGGGTCTATTTAAAAATCATGTTCCCCTTAACGCTGATTTTGCCGTCTGTAACAACGATAATTGCCGTGTACTGTCTGTTCGGAAACGATTTTAACTCCAAAACCACATTTTATCTTCGATCCATACAAGGGTTCGCTGGTCTAATCGTAGATACTACAGCTTTAACCTTATCGATCAACTGTGCCGTGGCATCGTTGACGTCGGATAGATCCCCACTTTTGCACAAAACGTTTCACGGCTACTGTGCTGCCGTGTGTTCAATTTTGTATGCGTTAGGATTCATTATTGGAAATCTGCTTTGTAAGCTTTTTTTTAACTTTTTTATTTTTTTATTTTCAAAACATTCTTTTTCAGTGAGTTTTGCCCTCACCATGACTATAGCTTTTCTTAAAACATCGTTGGTTTTTACTTGTTTTCTAGTAAGTTTCAAGTTCATTTTATGTACCTTGAATTTTGAGAAACACATTTAGATTGAACTAGTATTGCTTGCCATCAACATTCGCCACCGAAAAATAGTTCCATCTGCCTATCGACTTTCAGTTCGGCATAATCTTATCCGAAACGTGAAAATGCTTCAATTCATTTGTCCGTTTTTGTTCTCAGTTACTTTAGCAAACGCATGTGGGCTTGTTGCTTACTTTTTTGGCACCTATACAGTAATTATCACTCCTGCCGATGGTGCGAAGATATGTTACATCGTAAGTTTTGTGATAACATTTTTTTTCTAAAAAAATACTTTCAGTTTTACAATTTTTCCTTTCTATCCGTTATACTACTTTTTATGATCACTTGCTATAATGAAGCCAAAATCGCCCGAAAACCGGTGGCAGATGTCGAGTTAGAAAAGAAGCGCGTCACCGGTGATCATTTTGAGCAGCTGAAAATACTGTGGAAATAATGAGCTTTCAAAGATCGGAGCGTGAATATTTGCAAAATATAAAACAAAAAATGTCGAAATGTTAATCTGACTAACAATAAATTTCCATTATCGGAATGTTCTTTGAGAGCTTGCAATAATTTTTTGTGATGACATCTATATCCATTTGACCGCTAATGAGGTTATTGCTCATACTTTCATGTGACATGGTTTTTATTCGAAAAAATCAACACAAAAATAGTCTATTTTTGCTGCGGCACAAGTCATGTGAGTAGAAGCGTCATCCAAATCAAAAACCATGAAGTGGTTAGACAACAATTTGCAAGTCGTAAGTCCTCAAAATAGTTTCCGACCTTTAAACTAAACTGCTAGTCGCGTAGCCAACTCTTGCTTCAACAAGTTTATTTGAATTCATTACAAAGGTCACGCATAGTACTACACACAAAAAAAAGTTCGTGCACAAAAAGACTACGCTTTCAAAACACTACGCGACGCATAGTCTTTTTATTACGCAGGCGTAGTCTTTTTAATACGCATTTTTTTGTGTGTACACATTAGACAACTACAAACTCCACTGATAGTCCAAGTCCCGGAAGTGTCCTTCCACTGTTTGACGCGGCTTGATAACCCTTCCGGTTACCGTTCGCAGAATGTGGTCGCCTTGTTCTCGACTACGACGAATAGCGGACCAGATGAAGATTACGGCGACTGTAATGTGGGCGAGGTTGTAACACTGAAATTCAAAGTGATAAAAACTGGCAGTAAAAGTTAGTGAAGGTACCGTACCGAGTAAAGGATGGACACACGAGCAATTTGACTAATGTGTGCACAGGGGGTGTACTTGGCGTATAAAAACACCAAAGGCCCCAATGAAGTCAACACGGTTACGATAAGCAAGTAGGGGCAGAAGAAGTTGAGAAGGGAGATGTTTCGGGCACGATTGAAGCGAGTAGTGAGGTCATAGTCTAGCTGTATGTCTTTGTGGTTGATAATATTGATGTGGAGTAGGACGGTTTCGATCTACAATGACACTTTTTTATGTCAAAGTTGGCATTAGAAACATACCGTAAAACAGCCGATGTGAACCAGTGTCACAAAGCCAACAAATGGGAGGGCCCAAGTAAACCCAGCTAAAACAAAACGTGATCTTCTTTGGTAAAAAGGTTTAAAAAACTCACAGGTAAAGTACGTAACCGTAATAAAACCAGCCAATATTACGCACTCAAACGCAGCAACGGCTCCGTGATACTTTGTTTCAAGAAGCGGTCGTTGGCTTTGGCTTAACGAAGCCACAGCACAATCAATCGACACAACGATGATACTCATGTCGATGATTTGAGTGGCAAAAGCCATGCTTATTCGTGCTCGATAGCTCGTCTGAGAGTCAAAGCTGTCGTAAAACATGCTGTAGACGCTCGTGCCAATGGACGACAATGGCATGAGTAGGAACAAGACGCCCATGATGTTTGCAAAGGTTCTGAAATGACGTCATTAACTGTTTACTGTACCAAAAAAGAAGTCCAAAACATACCGTAATCCCTTATTGACCCTCGTCACCTTCTTTCCAACTTTCTCGAACCAATAATACCCCACGAAGTAGCAAACGAAGCTTACTGTACCAGTGGAACAGAGGAGCAAGTTGTAAAAAAGCTCCTCGTCCGGCATCGACATCTCCGACCAAGCAGACCGTATATTCAACCTGGCAAACGACATTTTTAACCAAGCAGAATGCAACAACTGACGAAACTCAAGCATTTTAGGCCAACGATGACAAAAGCGCCGTCCCTAATGTGGGCGGATTCACACCCCGACCCAACCTTTACCTACTAGCGTCACAGCACAATGCTAATGGAAACCACTGCGCTTAGTAAAAGCTAAATTAAACCCATGAGATTTGAACGCATAAGCCCAACGATGTGCTACTAATGAGCTGGTTTCAAACATCAACCTGGTCACACAGTACAATTTTATAACTTAACCTTTACTTCCGCCGCACTGCGCACTGTACAAATGTATTCAAAATAATTAGTATACCAGTAACTACAATTTGAAGTATATGGGATAGAGAGATACTGACTATTGTATTGTGTTTGAAAGAAAGATATAAATAAACAGGTACATACAAATGACTAGTATTTAAAAAAAGACGGGAATAAGTTAGCTCAATTCAAAGCCGGCTTGGGCGTGAATAGCATAACGGAGTTTCTCGAGCAAAAGTGACTTTTTGTGATAGTTGGGCAATTTCAAAAGGTTGAAACACGTCGAACTTGTCGGTAGCCTTGCAGCTGATCGCACTCGTTTGATAGCTAAGAATCCGCGGACGACACTGGCCAATGTGTCACCGGTGTCTTGTTCATCGGAGACTTCGACACAGCGAATGGAGAACTTCGGCTCCAGATTTGCGAATCCGAGGAGTGGTGGTCGCGAGCAGGACGTCACAAACTTCAGGAAAAGTTTGCGCTCCTCGACAGAGAAGTCCGATTCGACGATTTGCCACAGCCATTTGATGACACGATGATTTGAATGGAATCCACCGAAATATTGCACATGTCGCCGGAGATCTGATATATCCACATCGCGACCGACGCCGGAGATGAGGGATTGGAGCTCGTGGGTGCTGAAAAGAGAAATCCAGGCACCGTCAATGATGGATTTGAAGCCGGCGACGAAGCGTTCGACTTGTTGCCGGGTCTGCTTGACGACGCGATAGTTGGCCATGCGATGGATGTAGACTATTTTATTTTCATTCGTGACTTTGAGCGACCGACCGCCTGGGACGAGATCGACCGTTTGAATCTTTCCAAAGACCTCTTCATCGACGGAGAAGGTGAGCTCGAGATCAGCGACATCATCAGTGTCTCGGTAGTGTTTGACGTAGGTCAGGGATTTGTACAATTCCGGATCGACGGAAGCGAGTTCATCGAAGGGACAGAGGGTCTTTCCGAGCATCGTGGCGAGCAGAGCCGGCGGTAACTGGACATCGGTCAAGAATCCATCATAGACTGATTTGCCAAGCATCCGTCCAATGTAGTGAAAGTACTCAAGATGATTGCTATGAATGTAGGAGGTATTCGAAGGGTACATGGCGCCATTGGAAGTCGGTTTGAACAGGTTCAACGCCGGGTCAAAGATGCCTTTGACAGTGAGCTCCAGAAACTCTTTGAAGACGCCATCCTGATCGATTCCGGCTTCTTCCAAGCCTTGCTCATTCAAAAACTTGATACGCACCCCGGCTTTCATCTCCGCAGTCGACACGACTGACAAAGACCGAAAGCCGTCCTCAACGATGGAAACACGATGAACTGTGACGAGCGTCCGTGGTCGGGTGAACTTTTTATCGGCCATGATCAACTTTCGGAAGAGAACCATCCTGTCTTTGAGCGGGATCAGATGCGGCATCTTGTCAAGCAGGGCTACCCCGCGTTGGGTGCCTTTTTCGTATTCCTGGATTACTGTAGATGGGCGGAGGTCACTGAAACGACAGAAAACATTAGCCCTTTATCCGAAAATAAAAAAAATAAACCTACCTAGCCGTCCAAAACCCCGGATTCGGCGTGAAATTCCGCCTCACATCCCGTTGATACAGCAAGATACAAAGTTCATACAAACTGTTGAAGATCTTCTGAGCACGTGGATTCGTATGGATGACACCGTCCCAGATGGCGTGATAGCAGAAGCTGTTGGCGAACTTGGCGACTTCACAGAGCTCTTCGCGCGTGAAGGGGGTTTGCTTTTCGTACATTTCGGACTCGTCCAAGATACTGTAAACAGACATTGTTATCCTATCAGATGAGAAAATTCAGACTCACGATATCAGTGAAAGCGCAACATCAGCAAAAAGCAAAACCGGTGCCGTTATCGTCGAATCCTGGGAGCTGTTAATCATCTTTAAAATGGCATCGGCACAGAGATTCTTCGTTTTTATGTACTTCCAGAGCTGTCTGAGGATGCCATCATCATGGCACAGGCCGGATATGATGTCAACATGTATGTTGTGAAAAGTGAGCAATGCAGATTGATAAATGCCGCAAATGAGAGCCGTGAGAGTAAGGGATGGATCGTCGCGAGCGGGGTTTGATTGGGGGTTTCGGTCAAAGATGGAGATGCGTTTGAAGATTCCTAAAACCAACTTTGTGGCTGACAAAACTTAAAAAGATAAAACCTACTCTGCATAACATCCATACTGATCTTCTCATGCTCATGCGAAGCCTTCCGCCCCTCAACCTGACCGAGAACCCGTCCAAAGAGACATGTAACCATAGCTTTGCTCCAGAAACTGGCCAATAACGTCCTCACAGCAAGATTTGCG
Source organism: Panagrellus sp. LJ2284 (assembly GCA_024447225.1). NCBI lineage: Eukaryota > Metazoa > Nematoda > Chromadorea > Rhabditida > Panagrolaimidae > Panagrellus > Panagrellus sp. LJ2284. Next base: position 9,527,380 of record JAMRYC010000004.1, read on the forward strand.
ACAGATTCTGATGGATTTACACGTTCTTGTGTCCATCCAAGGACAGGATGGAAGTGTCCGACAGCGCTTTTCTTGCTTTCTGTAGCTGTAGTCGATGTGCGGATTCGTTTGAAGAAGCTATCGACGACATTGGCCCAGTCAATGAGAGCTTCGACGACGAGATTCGTATCACGCATGGAGATGTTCAAGAAGTTTGTTAGAACGTGCAACGAATCCAACACAGACAGAGATGGGATGAGTTCAGGGCGAAGGGTAATGCTTCGAAGTAGGGCCATGAAGGTTTCTGACCTCGCAAAGTGCGCATAGGTCTTCTGATTGATGAGTAGCATGAGGCCAGGGGCTGTGAAGACGGCTTTGATGAGGTCGTCAATGTGGTTGGTGATGTTGTCTTTGGTGATATCCCTGAATAAGCCATTATGTGAAACCGTCAAAAGTAGGTTATACAAACCGATAGATAAGCGAAACAAGCCCATTAACGACATCGGCACTGCTTGACGGCTTACTCCTCCTGACAGCCTTGTTCAAACACACGTGATAGGCATCCCAGAATTTTGGAGCCAGAAAATCTGGGACATACTTCTGACAGAGCCCTTGGACAGCTGGAAGAAGGGTGGGATTGGATTTGACGACGAACCAGTTATTCGGGGTGGCAAAGACGGTCATGAAACTGATGATGGACAGGGCTGTTTTGTCGTCGGAGGATTTCTCAAACTAAAACCGCCTATATTTAGCCGGCAAGACTGTTATAAAGAAACTGACATTAAGTTTGCTGAGCAGATCTGGGCATATTGAATACAGCTTCGTGACAAGTTTCAATGCACGTTTGATATGAGCAGGGGCAAGGAACAAAAAACCGAAGTTGACTTCTTTTGAGGGTAGTTCCATGGAATGAGCTAATTGGCGGAGGAGGGTGCCAATGTCCTGAATGCATTTTGATAAGAATAACTATCAGAATGTGGAATCGGGCAACTTACAGCTTCTTGTTCTTTGAAAGGAAGTTGAAGTACGAGAAAACCCAGCTCTAAAAGACGTAGATTCGTGACATTGGTCTTGCTATTCGTGTTGAAAGTGTTGTCGAGATCGTCCCTAAAAAAGATATATATCAAACTTCAGAAATTATATACGGATTCACAAGTTTATACGACTGTCTCATAGCAACGCAGAACTTGTAAAAAATATATAAAAACCCACTTGATTCTCTGATAAAACCGCTTCCTAGCCAAATACCCTCGCATAACCGGCTGTAACCCACTAACGGCATCTTCGACTTCCCTCAAATTGGCCCGTTTCATACGCTCCTCGGCAGCCTGGGCGATGAATCGCTGCCGAGCGTCCTTCTCGGCCTGTAGCAAGCTCATCCCGACTACAACTCGCTTTCAATCTGTTCTAGATTGAGCTAGGGTCTCATTAAACACGTGACAGCATGGCCAAAACAACGACTTTGACGTGAAAGACTGTCAACAACCAATGGCACTTTACACTGTTCACAACTCACTGCCAGCGGCATTGTTCACTTTTCTTCGAACAGATGATCGCCTTTTCGTTATGAGACCTGCTTGGGTGTGCGCGTGCGCATCGTGGGGGTTTTGGATGCTAATTTATTGATTGCGTTGTTTTTCTTAATTTAACATCTGATTTCCGGGTCGATGAATCCGCTAATGAGCAATTTGATTACTAATAAAGTCTGATTTTGCTGGAAATGCTGCTAACAAGCGCGCGTGTTAGCCTTGGCAAAGTGTGCCCAGTTTTCGGACCACTTTTTGCGTCATTTTTCCCGTTGTTTTTCAATACTCGTTTTCTCTTCAATTGATTTGTTTTTTTATATATTTTTTCTTCTTTAACAGTCGCGTGACCGCCATTTTCGTATTCCACACATCATAAACCCCTAAACATTCTATCAACATCGCTTTTTTCACGTTTTTCGACCCCAAACGCCCACCATTTCCAAATTTTTAATCGAAAACCAATTCCAGATCATGGAGGTCTTCGCTCCCATCGAGGTTTCAATGCCTTCGCTACAACACAAGCATCCCGTCATTATCTACGATTCAAAACGTTGGCCGGGTCGTTCTTCCGAATGGTATTTCCACAAAGAAAACCGAATCTCCGGCTATTCTGTCTACCGTTGCGTTCGATGTAAATCCGACAATGAAAAAGCAAAGCGCTCCGGAAAAGGCTCGCTTGGGGCTCCAGCAAGAATCTACGTTCAAAATGAGCATTTTATGTGTGATCCCGACTTTCCTGTGGGCGAACATTTGTGTAATTTCGAGAACAATCCCGACTGCGAGAGTAGCCACGTTTACGCGAAACGGGCCATTTTGGAGGCCAATATGGACATGCGGCAGAATCCGGAGCAGCCGATATCGAAGTATGTCAAGATGTTGACCATGTTTGAGAATGATAATTCGAATTATGGTGGGTTTTTGAGCGGTTTTATCTGTTTGGGATATATAAAAGTTATTTTTCAGCGCATCTCGACGAAGACACCCGTCGCCGAGCTCAAACATTGCTAAACCGTGTTGGACAAGGTTTCAATGCCAGGAAGAGGGGTCTTAAGATGAACTATCTTCTCGGGAAAAGACAGAAAATGGCCCTCGAGCAGATTGAGAATTCTGGCGACCAGGTAGCCGTTGCCGTTCAGACTGAAGCTAATTCTGATCCAGATGGGACTGAAAGGGAGAGGTCAATGTCGGCAATGAGCCAAGATGATGTTGTAGACATCGAAGCGACAGATGATGCCGATTTGAACGTGAGTGGTGATGCCGATGTCGTGACACATGTGCTTTTGGATCCGCCTGGGGAGTATGTCTCGTCTACGAAGGCAAGGAAGAATCGGCTTATGAAGGATAGGCTGCCCTGTGGATGCGGAGATTGTGATCGGGTTTTCAAAAGCACCGCAAGTCGGACCCGGCATCGGACGAAGATGCATAAGGAGATGACTTTTCTTGATACGGAAGAGGATCTGTACATTTTTCGGTGAGTCTTTTTTTTATTTTTTTATGTTTTTGCCACACTTTGTCCAGGGCTGTTTTCATACGGTAGTAAGGAGTAACCAGGCTATGTAAAAAAGTTTTGTTTTGTCAAATTTTTGAGCTTTTTGCACCGTAAACGACCAAAAAGTGGCGGGGTTACGGTAGTTCCGACATTTTGCTACCATTTATCAAAAAGCCTGGAAATATCCCTGCACTTTGTCTCTAAATAGCTCAATCATTGCTCTTTCAGCAAAACCCTCGAAGACCAAGGCGTCACCGATGTACTCTCCGAACCCGAAGTGCCACCCCTCCCCTTCGCCGTCCACTGGACACCTCCACCACCGACCCTCCCGGCCGAATCCTACGACGAAGCTGCCACCAACACTGCCATTTTTCAATCCAACGTATCCGACCTCCTGAATTCCATCCACAATTTGTCCTTCTTCCTGCCCTCCGACAAAGCCGTCCATTCCCAACTCTGTGAAGACCTCAATGCTATCATAGAAAAGTACGCCCCACTTCAGGCCCCCAACGTCGAAGAAGTCCAGGAAGTCGAGGAAGCCGTCCAACTTGAAGACCCTTGCCCGAACCTACTGCCAAACAGGAAAAAGGAACAACCCGAAATCGAAGCTGAGGCTGATCTTTAATTATTTTAATTATTTTACAAGTTTGTTCTTTTTATTTTACGCGGGTTTATTTGTATAATGAGCATGCATCACAGGTGCACTTCGATCTTTTAGATTTTTGTACTTTTTGTCTTTTTTGTAGATATTTGACTTAATAAAAACCGTTTATTAAGTTAACGAACTAATCATATTCACTCTCATGTGAACTCGGGCTGCTTTACAAACCAATATCGATTTCACAAAATTGTGATATGGCGTTATGAAGTATAGGACGCTGAAGGTTTCGCAAACAGAGTAGATGGCGACGCTTAATTTTAGTAATTGGATGATGTATTTGCCCGCAGGCCATGAGAAGAGTAAAGCTGCCGAGGAGGCAATGCAAAGTGGAAATAGGAGGATTATTGTGAGGAAGATTTGTAAATAGAGGGCGCTGAAATGGAAATATTTTCATTTTTTCTTAATTTTGATGATGAAACTCACTGGGTAAGCATGACATAGCTCCTATAAGTATGCGAATGTAACATTAACTTTATCTGTCTTAGCCTATACGGCAGTCGTAATGAAATTTGTATTCCAATCGGAATTAGCAGGATTGAGCCACCGAAAAATGCCATTACAGCGAAATTGAAACTTCCACTGTGCCCTGGCAGGTAGCCCATGACGAAAGGATGTTTTTGAAATACATTTGATAACCCTGGGAAGTCTTGCAATAAGGAAGTTTCTAATTCCGGCCCCATTGGTAGGTCTAATGCGATTGGAACTAAAATTGGCACCTTTTAGATTCAAATCAAAATTCTAGATGTCTGATTTCAACTAAATCCACTTACGTAAAAACGCCGCACCAACACAAATAAAGACTATTATCGAAATAAGTATAAACCTATTTGGCTCACATAAACGGTGAAATATATGGGTGAACGGGAACGTAATCATAATGCGATAGGCCAGTTGTACAGCCGTCGTGGTGACTAAAGTTGTAATGGAACCAACAATCAAGAGGTATGCGACATTTGTCATCTTGTAGTCACACTCGAATAATCCGTCTAGATATGCCATAGTGAATGGAAACACGATAATTGGGTTGAAAAGAACCAAAACCACGCTTAACAATGTCGTCGATGTCAATTGAGCCAGCAAGATAAATTTATAAAAATACATTTTCGACGTTGATTTCGTCCAAATGACAGCAAATACGAATGGATAAGCAGCAATGCAAGCAATTTCAATGATTTTCGTTAAAAGTGCCAAAATTTGAAGCAATTCATTTTCAGTAAAAGTATCAGGCGTCAAATTCATGGATATAAAATCATCCCAAGTTTTAAGATTTGTCATGCTTAATTGAAGGGAAAAGGTTAAAAAAGTCATTCGTTCAGGTGTCCGAAGTCCGAGTCCGAACCTACGGCATTCATATGAGCCTTGGTATGTCGGCGCCGTGTAATAGGCGTATTAGTTATTCTGGCAAGCTATTATTTTTACAACATGGCTGTAATGTAAAATTTTTGGCTACAATCTTTGCTGTCTTATGGTGAGCGAAACTGTAAGACAAAAAATACATTCCGATAATATTGTTATGTTTTTGGGAGTTTAGTGTCTTGCAATGTTACAATAACATAGAAAAATGTCATTTTGTAGTAGTGTTGCATGAGAATTTTACTTCTCTGAATAATATTATTTGTCTTTTGGCGATTTTTGGTGTCTTTGATCTGTTTATAAACTTAGAAATCAACATTTTACAAAGTGCCATTGTCTTTTCACAAAGTTCAGAGCTCAATTACATGCAGTTTACAACTCTTTATTTAAAACCTAATCATAATTTTACCAGTAACCTCAAATAGTACCCCTTTTCGTCTTAAGATAAAACAACTTGCTAGTGCTTTGAAACTGATTTGCAATCGTACTTTCACGCGGCCTACGACTAAAATCCAAAGTATTAAACCATTTCAATTCCTGTTATCAAACCAACTTACAGTATTTTCCGACCAAGTTGCTCAATATAAACTCTATACGGCGTAATGAAGTACATTATACAAATGAATTCCGAAACCGCGTAGACTGACGAAGACAATATAAATAGCCTTTCAAAAATATTGCCCTGCACCAGAGAAAATTGTAACGAAAACGAGAATGCCATCAAAAACGGTATCAATGTAAGTAGGGTTAAAGTTGTTTGTACAAATAGAGCTCTGAAACAGATGCAAAATTGCAAAAACTTAATCGAATAAACAGATGAATGACCAACCGACACAGAATAGCATGCAGCTTGTAGGTTTGTTTTTGCAAAGATTTTTTCATTTCTTTCAGCCGCCAAGTCATAATCGCAAATATAAGTATTACGATTGGTATGACAACGATGGATGCACAGAATAGAGCGAAGATTGCGAAATGTACCGGACCAGAGTGCTCGGGAAAATAACCAATGGCATCGGGGTGGGCATCGAAGACTTTTGACAAAGCTGGGAAGTCGATTTCGAGGGATTTTATGTCGGCCGAGGGGGGATCGATTGCCAAGGGCGCTGAAACAGGGTCATTAAAAGTTGAATTTAGGCGTTAAACTTGCCAAAAAGCAACATTCCAACACCTAAACAGCCCAATAACAACATAAAAGTGAATATCTTTGGCCGTGATAGTTTATAAAAAATATGATTCCGATCAAAAGTAACAATAATTCGATAACATAATTGCCCAAACGTCATTGTCGCCATCACACTGATGCACACCAACGTCGTCAAAAACACCACTTTAGTTGTGAAAGCATTACTTTCTATCAAGCCCTTGTTGTACAGTATCAAAAATGGAAAAACGATAGACGGAGTTCCGATAATAAACATGATATTCAGCAGCGTCGTTGCGGTACTTTGTACAATCAAAAGATATTTATAGTATTCCATTTTTGCCGGTGACCTTGACGTTATCACAAACAAAACAAATGGGTAAAGAACAACTGCAGTAAATTCAAAAACTTTAGTAACAATACTTAAAGATGTATTCAATCCAAGTGGATCAAAATCCTCAAACTTTAAATTCAAAGACATCAGATAAGCTCGCTCAGGCCTCGCCATGAAAGCCATGGCACAATCCAATGTTTGTACACTTCACTATGAATGTGACTTATTTACGTTAACATTAATAAATCTAATGTTTAAACTGTCCAGGTGGAATTATTATTATGAATGTTTTATTTTTGTTAATTGTGTCACACTTTTGTATTGCTAATTTAATGAAGTACTTTGTAAATGACATAACTAGGTTACTGTACTTTCACTTCGTAGGCGTTAAATTGTACCTCGCTTCTGTTTTAGATAGAAAACTTTGGTCGGCGTCATTTCAAAGGATGTTTCTTCAGTTTTGCCGAGGATCCTTCTTCCAATGTTGGCCACAAACTTCCGATATGGAGTGATAAAATACAGCAAACAAACGACTTCGGCAACAGAATAGATAGCTGCGCACAAGATCAGCAAAAGTTGGATGATATTGCCTTCAATTCGTCCAAATTTTAACGAATACATGAAACCAATGACTTGTGGCACGAAAAGGGTGAACGTCAAACCGGTTTGAACGAATAGTGCACTGAACTTTGAACTCAGATTAGATATGCGCAGCAAAAACCATCGACCTACCGACAGAGAACCGCGTGTAAGGCGTATGTTTGTTTTTGGAGAGACTTTTTCATTTTTCGGAGCCGTCTGACCATAACAAAAACAAGAAAACTGATCCCTGGTATAATGAGTAGGGCTACGATAAAAAGCGCTGTGATCGGGAAACGGATGGGACCACTGTGGTCTGGGAAGTATCCCATGGCGTAGGGATGGTCTTCAAAGACTTGGACAAGGACTGGGAAGCGGTTTTTGAGAGATGCAATGTCGGGCTTTGGTGGGTCCAGGCCGAAGGGTACTGTAAAAATCTATTATTTAACAAAAATTTGTCAAAAGTGTAACTTACAAAAGATAGTAGCCAGCAAACACAGAAAGACTGCCAAAATAAGCAAATTAAACACCCTCGGATTAACTAATCGATAACAAGGATGTCTCGGATCAAGGGTAATCAATATCCGATAGATAAGCTGAAGTGCCGTCGTCGTTGCTGTTACCACAATTGACAAAACAGTCGCAAAGAAGATCCATTTTGTCAAATTGTAATCCAGAACGAAGAACCCATCACAGTAAGCTATCAAAAACGGAAACACAATCTGCGGATTACCAATAATCAACATCGTATTCAGCACTGTCGTACCAGTAATTTGCGCGCACAAAAAATACTTATAATACGACATTTTCGAAGGCGATCTCGTCCAAATAACAAACATAGCAAACGGATAGAAGCAAATTGTGATAATTTCAAATACTTTGATGACAACATGCAGAATGTCATTTAATCCGAGGGGATCAAAATCGCGTGGCGTTAAATTAGCATTTATTATTTTTGACCATTCACTGGAATTTGACATAGTTGGTACTGGGCCAATGTCTGAAATATGAAAATGTGTAAAAAATGAGCATTTATCAGAACGACACACGTAATACACCTGTGCTTATCTCGTGAATGGACATGTAATTTCAGAGAGTCATGATGTTTGTAACTTTACAGTTACAATCACAAACAGGTTCAAAGATTTTTGAATTTCTGAGTATTTGTTAGTTTTTTAATCGGTCCTTATGGTGGTCAGTAGTTTTGGCAGGTGTAATGCAGACTATTGGCAAAGCCAAGTCAACATCGATGCCAGGATTTTTTAATCAAAGGGGGGGAATTAAAGAAAACAGATTTGAACAAATTTAAAACATACTTTTTGTATTGTAAAAACTACAGTAAGCAAAATTTGTAGACAAAAATATGCATATTTAAATGTTTAGGACTACACGCTGACTAACAAAAAATACAAATTTTTTTTTGTAGTAAACAGTTTGTTTTTCAAAACCAAAAACTACAAAATTTACTTCACATTCTTCACAGGGAGTGTGTGAAACTTTGACCAAATTTGTTTTAATATGACGGATTCTACCATGATGAACGCTGTGTCGACAGTTTCGACCCTGTTTTCTCCTTAAATGCATAAAATTGGACTTTCCATACAAATCCACCAAAGCGGCATCACCTCTCTGTCACGTAACGTTCAGACGCTCTACTGCTACCACGATACAATTGTTTCCAAGTGAGCGTAAATGGAATGGTCCACACCACTGCCACCAACAAACAATGTCAACCTACCTCCAAAACTTGATTTATTTCTACGAAATCGGCATTTATGCAGTCAATGCTACCTCGGTGGTTCTTAACGTTGTTCATCTGTGTCTAATGTTGACGCATTCAACTGCTACCTTATTGTTTCAAAAAAACTTCATTATGGTGACTATGTCAAATATTGTGTTTTCCATAATGACGACTGGTTTCATGCCGGTGGTTTTATACCCGGAAAGGTACATTGTGTCGATGGGCTTTTTCTCACAGTTGAAAAACGGCACTGTATGGAATGCAGCTACCGGGTGTCTCATGGTGTTTGCAGTTTTTATCAATGTCGATACTGAGCTAAACATTTTGGCTGAGCGATATTTCGTCATGTATGCTTCCATTAACGAGCTTCCAAATGTTGTTCGTCGATATTTCTTCACCGGTTTAGTCATTACAAGTTTTACATATTGTTTAGTCTACTTTGTAGTCGCAATAACTAACTGCGATGACCTCGATGTATTCACATCAAAATTACATCTTTTCTTTTCCGACGATCCACAAATTGCTCAATGGCTTCAAAACCCATTACAAATCTTGCCATTACGATTCGATAAAAATGTCATCATCACCGTCGCAATAAGCGTAACCCTGTACGCTGCCTCAAGATTTGTAGTACTTTCTGGCCTTATTTATCTGAACCACAAATGCTCCAAAGATCCACGCCTAACAAGCGGAACGAAACAAAAAACGCGAATAGCTTTGCTTTACACACTTGCCCATTCCGTGTCCGGCATTGTGTTTTTTGGTCTTCCTGCTATCGCTACAGCCATTATATTTTGTACTGTTGATAAGGTTTCTATGTTTGTACTCACCTTGCAGCAAATATTGTTTTGTTTTATGTGCATTTGGCCAATTAGCAACACGATTTGTACCATTTTGTCTGTTAAAAATTATCGGAATGTGCTTTTTGGGTGTACGGATAATAGGATATGCTCGTAAAGTTATGTGAGAATGATATGGTTTGACTTTATGAGCTAAAATTAATTTGCAAATTGAGTTAGAATGTAGTTTTGATTGACGTATGTAATAAAGAAAGTACAATTTTTGGGTTTATGTGGTCTAATTATAGTAATATGTGCTTGAAGATTGGTAAGTTATGTCATGAAATTAACTTTATGATCTACTTATGACCTTTTACAGTATACTACGAGTAAGTATGTTAAACAAAAAAGAAGCTTCAAGTAATGCTTTCCCGTTGCTGTGCGTAGAACACCCTGCTGCCCTGATTGGTGAAGTGCACGGCACCCAAGCCAGGTCGGCCTCTGAAATCACAAATCAGATTGAAAAAAACCTTAAAAACAATAACCAAACATACGCCATCCACCTCCCAACATTCACAACAAACCGCCTATACGGTGTAATGAAATACACCATGCACACAACATACATAATCGAGTAGACTGAAATTCCGACAACACACATCGGAAAAAAGACATTCCCTTCAATTAACGAAAATTGTAGTGCCGCCGTAAACGCAATAACGCATGGCATTAAAATAAAAACAGCCAGTCCTGTTTGAACGAATAACGCACTAAAAATTAGTTATTTATGAAGTTTACTGTTTTGCAGTTGATCAGGGTTATTACTAAAGACGTACCGGCACAACATGGCATGTAATCTGTACGACTGTTTTAGTAATGCTTTTTTCATCTGTCTCAGCCTGTATATCATGATGGCACAGAAAATGGCGATAGCTGGGATGAGAGCGATTGAAATGAGAAATACTATGTTGATCACGTATCGGATGAGGCCGTGATGCTCTGGGAAGTAGCCCATTGTGTATGGATGTTTGTCAAAGATTTCTTTTAGCGCTGGGAAGTCTATTTCGAGGGAGTGAATGTCTGATTGGGGGTTGTCTAGTGAAAGTGGTGCTGAAAAGGCACACCATTGATACATTTTAGACAGTAAAAATCGTCAAACTTACTGATTATGACAGCGCCTACCAGAAAAAAACAAAATCCAATACAAAACGTATAAATTTTCGGATGACTAAACATGTAAAATATGTGTTTAATATCAAATGTTATCAACACCCGATAAACCAATTGAAAAATAGTCATCACTCCGAGTGTAAAAATCGATAAAACAATAAATAAAAACATGATAGTCGACATTGTATAATCACAATCTAGATATCCATCAGTGTAGGCTATCAAAAACGGGAAAACAATAATTGGATTTGCCAAAACAAACAACAAATTAAAAATAGCACCACTCGTAATCTGTGCCATCAGTAGATATCTATAGTAATTCATCCGTGGCGGTGATTGTGTCATAATGATGAACATGACAAAAGGGTACATAGCCAAAGACGTAAACTCACAGACTTGCTTAACAACATTTAAGCACGACGTTATTCCAAGTGGATCGAAATCCTCCGCCGTTAAATTTAACGAAATATAGTAATCACGGCCAAAGTAAAAAGTTAAGTTATCAAGACTTAAGGTCATGTTTGAATGAAAACTATGCCAAAATGTGGTTTATAGGTCTGTTTGCCATGTGCTAGTGCCTTGTACCAGGTGTATAAGTGCAGGTGGAATTTGTCCATGTAAGCGAATTGGATTAGATTAGTGACAACATGCTTAATCATTCTTATTAACCATTTTTTAAAGTCTGACTTATGAAAAAATCTATAAAAAGTGAACATTATAAAACAGTCTGTAAAAAGCGTGTGCCATGGTAGCCGGTCTCTTTAAAAGTGTAAAAAACAGCTTAGTCATTGAACATTCCGACTAGAAGTAGTAACTACCAGTAACAGTCGCTGAACAAAGGCAAGTTACTGTAAAATGTTGATCAGAGCACATTTTCACCGCATTTGCCATTTGTGTCATTTTTTGGACCCATTGTTCTGGAAAAACGAACAAAGCGTTCGAGACTTTTAGAGTTCCAACTTCCGACACTAAACAAAAGAATTGCAAAATTCTTCCTCCCACCCTTCTAGAACGTGTTCAAACGACCCATATAAGAGGTTCACACAGTTACATTTGCACGTTTGCCGAACTGACGACTGAAAACTGTCATGTCGCTTCAACTTCTATTTTTCGATTTCGTCGATTGGTCAAGTGCCTCTGGCATCCCGCAAATTGCATATGCCATCAGTAGCACTTTTCGATTGGCATGGATTATAATCTGTCTAGTTTTGCTCGGTGTATTGGTTTACCAATCTGTAAATATTATCATCAAATTTTTATCATACCCGTCGGCTATAGTGACTTCATTGGATTACGGTAGTATACCGTTTCCAACAGTCACTATTTGTAATAGTAATCCGCTGCGATTTGACAATGTAAGCATCATTGTTCGAATCAACGCCCTATAAAATTGGTTTCAGGTAAACAACCTTAAAAATGGCGATTTCAAGGACATTTATAATTGGGCTAATCAATACTCATCAATGTTGTCGGCTAATTGGGGAGATATTTCCCCTGATGACTACGGTATCAATGTAAGCCAATTTAAATAACAAACAGAATTGAAAGAATAATGTTTCAGAAGGGAGTAGATCGCTACGACAAAACTTTACGAGGCCGTGAAACAATCGTCCTTCTAATGGCCCAGCTATCACAGAGCCAACTTAGTGGTGCCTCATATAGCGCAGGATCAATCGTTCGAAACTGCAACTTCAACAACGCTGAATGTAACTCGTGAGTTTTTCCTTTCATTTTGATGGCAGTTGTCGATACAACGTACTCGGGTTTTACTTTTTGTTCATCACTCTTGACAACAGTGTTGCTCTTCTGCATTTGCTTACTCCAACGTTTAGTGGACAGACTATTTTAAGCAAGATCAAAATGAAACACGTTTCAGAAACGACTTCGGAGTTTACTACGACGCAACTTACAGTGCCTGTTTCGCCTTTAATGCTGACGGAAAATATGAAACACAAAGAGCTGGTTCCAACTATGGGTTGCATTTTCTGATGCTTGTAAATCAAATGAATCCACAGGGTAGTAGGCTCTTTTTGCCAACGACAGATGCTGCAGGGGCGTACATTTCCATAACGCCCAAAGGGGGCGACCCTGCAATGGAGACGTTTGGCATCGGTGCGCCTGTGGGGCAGAATACGCAAATTGGGATGACTTATGTTAGTTGACGGATAACAAACTGAAACTTTATAAAATCAATTTCAGACAAAAATATCAAGACTAAAAAAGCCTTATGGCGACTGCGTTGACGGCGATGACGAAGTCAACCAGTACTACCCCAATGTGACATACACTTATGATCTGTGTATCCGGGTCTGCCGTCAAAAGTTTATCTATTCCAAGATTGGATGCGCTGATCCGAGATACGGAATGTTGGGCAACATGACAAAGTGTGTTCTGACCAATTGTAGGTTTTGATTTTCACGTTCCTGCTGTAGTAACCATAATCTGATGTAATTCCAGTGGACGCACTCCTCTCTCTCCGCGATTACCAAAACCCAAACAGCACCGTTTATTGGAACCCCGAAACCATGTGCGACTGCAAACTTCCTTGCGAAGAAACAACAATTGCCACAACTTTTACCCTGGCACGAGCTCCCGCTAATCTTTACACCGTGATGAACAGCAAATATGAACCAACGACATACAACTGTTACACCCGATCTAATTTTCCAAATGCTAATTCTTGTATTACCTGGTATCAACAAAACAGTGTCGTCGTAAGTGTGTATTTCGAGACTTTCGATTATTTATCGCTCACAGAAACGGCGACCTACACTATGTCTATTATGTTGAATGACTTCGGTGGTCAACTGGGTCTATGGACAGGCTTCAGCGTCGTTACTATTACAGAGCTCGTCTGTTTAGTAGTAATGATGTTCCTCTACTGTATTATTGGGAGTCGAATAGTAAGAAAAGTCAATCCAGAGAGCGCGGACGGCGATTGGAGAATTGTTGATGTGACAAATTTGAGAGAAGAATTGGACAATCACGAATATCTCGATCGGGAGCAGGCTAAGATGCACCAGCTACGTTTACGGAACAATGCTAGCACGCAATAATAATGTTTATATTTTACTTATTGTGATTCGACTTAAAATGCGCCCGCTTTACATTTGCACAGTGCGTTTTTTGGGGTGAATAGGGGAGGTCCTGACTTTGAGCGCGTGCGCCTTTTGATGAAATTTTTAAAGTGAAATTACTGATGCGTGTTTTAAAATGTTTAAAATCGCTTTTCGTAAAAGGTTCAAATTAACGTCATGAATACGTTTGTATAACATGAAAGCACAACGACGACAAATAATAACTTTTTTTATAAATCTAAAAATACGAATGCTTTAATTTTGAAATAAGTCAAAAACGGCACTTTCGGTTTCATTTTTTTTTGTTTCGAGGGCTTCATTGCTATCTACGGTAACGTTTCATCGGACGAAATTCTACGAAAAAACGTTACATAAACGCTGGAATCCGATCGAGTGGGATCACCTAAATCCTGGTTTATGAATCTGCTCCTAGAAGTGTTGTTTTGATGCGGTGTCCTTATCTAAAGCTTCTTCTTTGTCAATTGTATCCTTTGAAAGCAAAAAAAATCAAAATGCTAGCTAAAAAGAGCGGAATTCACGTTTTTCATTTTGACACCGCCGCCGGCGGTGGTCCAAAACATTGCAAGTCAAGAACTGAGATAATTTTTTTCAAACATTATCAAATCCGGTCATTTTTGGTAAAAATACTAATCAGAGTATGAGTAAGCTTAACCAATTTGATTGGCGACGAAAAGTTATTAAAAATTATATAAATTATTGATTTTTGATTTTCGAAAAAACATTCATTGTATTTTTGCAACTTTGAACGTTTTTCTGAGAATTTCGCGCGACCAAAAGTTTAAGCTGATGTCGCTGAACAAGACAAACACGAAAAAGTCCAAATTTAAAATTAGCGCCAGAAGTTATTTACGATTTTGTAAATATTGCAATTTACATCGGTCAAAAAAACATCTAACACTGCGCCAAAGCTCTAGGTATTATATATTTTTTGAAATCCTCATCTTTTTCTGCACCAAGGGGTGTTGACGGAATTCAAAAATATTCAACGTGATTTGAGAATTCTGTAAATCCAAAAATGCTGGGTGCGTGCGCACTTTCGCGTTGCGGACCCACCCTATTCACAAAACGCAAGCTGAAAAAACGCACTGTGCATTTGTAACCTTATGAAAAAGTTTTCAAACTTGTGTAGTCTTCAGACCCCTTTTTTATTTTGGCCGTGATTAGCCAGACTTTCTTTGTAGACAACATTTGTCAAACGTTCGAACTTTTGTCAAACACATGTGTAAGCTTGTAAAGTCATGGCAACTCAGTCAGTCAGTTTTTAGAAAAGATCACTCTCAGCAAAATTCTACAAGACTACAAATTGTTTGCACTCACTTGTCTTTTTTTTCAATGATCGAGTTGTGTTTTATATAATTTTATAAAAAGTTGAATTAACACTTTATAGTGAAATTGAACCTTGGCTGTTGTCCAAGTTGACCACTGGATTTGTTCAACATTGTTGGCCTCGTGTAGGAAACTGATTCATTTAAAATTCTGGTCAGACGTTGTAACTACGAGTTACGTAAATAAACAATGCCAGGTTACTGTAAATTGTCGGTAACAAAACTTCTGAATAAGTTTTTTTCTCATTATGTTTCATTTTTGGACTCGGTGTTTTAAGAAATCAAACAAAGCTTTCGATCGACTGTCAGGATGATGCTTCCGACCCTGAAACAAAAGAATAACAAAAACCTACCTCCCACTTTTTTTGAACGTGTTCAAACAAAGTATATAAGAAAATTATGCTTTCACATTTACACACTGTAGAGAATCAAAAACTGTAAAATATCAAAATGTCGTTCCAAATCCTACTTTTTGACTTTGTGGATTGGTCGAGTACCGCTGGCATTCCTCAAATAGCCTATGCCATTAGTACCTTTTTTCGGTTGGCCTGGATTATCATATGTGTGGTG
Organism: Panagrellus sp. LJ2284; assembly: GCA_024447225.1. Lineage (NCBI taxonomy): Eukaryota > Metazoa > Nematoda > Chromadorea > Rhabditida > Panagrolaimidae > Panagrellus > Panagrellus sp. LJ2284. The sequence continues at coordinate 9,543,125 of JAMRYC010000004.1, forward strand.
TTAATGGGCGTGTTAGTTTACCAATCTGCAAATATTATCATCAAGTTTTTATCATACCCATCGGCTATAGTGACTTCATTGGATTATGGTAGCATACCGTTTCCGACTGTCACTATTTGTAATAGCAACCCGTTGCGTTTTGACTATGTAAGTTTTCACATTTTAATAATTAGTTTGCAAAGTCTATAGGATTTATTTAAGGTGACGAACTACAAAACCAGCACTTTTAAAGACGTTTACAACTGGGCAAATCAGTACAATTCCATGTTGTCATCAAATTGGGGTGACATATCGCCGGATGATTACGGTATCAATGTATGCCCATCCAGAAAGGTCAGAACTTAATAAAAAGTAAGTTTTTAGAATGGTTTGGATCGCTACGACAAAACCCTGCGAGGTCGTGAAACTATCGTCCTTCTGATGGCCCAGCTAACACAAAGTCAGCTTAGCCTGGCCTCGTACACCGCTTTATCAATCGTTCGAAACTGCAACTTTAACAACGCAAACTGTGGCGCGTAAGTTTTAATTTTTAGTGTTCTTTACGGTTTTGTTAAATCATGTTTGACTTCACTGTTTAGTAATCAAATAGTTTTTCATTCGATAAGTTTACACCTGATGCCATTTCAGGACGGACTTCGGAGTTTACTACGACGCAACTTACAGTGCCTGTTTCGCCTTTAATGCTGACGGAAAATATGAAACACAAAGAGCTGGTTCCAACTATGGGTTGCATTTTCTGATGCTTGTAAATCAAATGAATCCTACGGGCACCAGGTTGTTTTTGCCAACGACAGATGCCGCAGGGGCTTACATTTCAATCCAACCGAAGGGGGGTGATCCGGCAATGGAAACGTTTGGCATCGGTGCGCCGGTGGGACAAAATACGCAAATTGGGATGACTTATGTCAGTCTATGAACTTCAATAATAAGATCGATCAATAAGTTAGTTTTAGACAAAGGTGTCAAGACTAAAGAAGCCATATGGAGACTGCGTTGATAGCGATGACGAAGTCAACCAGTACTACCCCAACGTGACATACACATATGATTTATGTATTCGGGTGTGCCGTCAAAAGTTTATCTATTCCAAGATTGGATGCGCTGATCCGAGGTACGGTATGCTAAGCAACATGACAAAATGCTTCTTTGCCAACTGTGAGTTAAAGAACTTTTGTTTCTACTGTATTTACCGTAATCTGACACATTTCCAGTGGACGCACTCCTCTCTCTCCGCGATTACCAAAACCCGAACAGCACCGTCTACTGGAACCCCGAAACCATGTGCGACTGCAAACTTCCTTGCGAAGAAACAACAATTGCCACAACTTTCACCCTGGCACGAGCTCCCGCTAATACTTACAGTATAATGAACGGCAACTATGAAGGACCAACATACAGTTGCTTTAGTACCGCTGTTTTCGCAAACACAAACGCTTGTATTACATGGTATCAACAAAACAGTGTTGTTGTCAGTGTGTATTTTGAATCATTCGACTATTTAACATTGACTGAAACGGCGACTTACACAATGTCAATTATGTTGAATGAATTTGGCGGTCAACTTGGACTATGGACAGGCTTTAGCGTCATCACTGTAACCGAATTTGTTTGTTTACTTGTTATGATGTTTCTCTACTGTATTATGGGCAGTCGAATTGTTAGAAAAGTTAATCCAGAAGGTACCGATGGTGATTGGAGAATCGTTGATGTGAAGAATTTGAGAGAAGAATTGGACAATCATGAATATCTCGATAGGGAGCAGGCTAAGATGCACCAGCTACGCCTGCGGAACAATGCCAATATGCAGTCTTGATTGTTTTGACTCAAAATTTGATGTGTTTTGCTGTGAGTTATTGTGTTTTAAGAAAAACGTCGTACAAGCGATATTTTTGAATTCAGTTGTCACTTTTTTAGTTACGATTTCTTTTGAAGGGCATTTTTTAACGATAGAACACCTTTTATGCCATTATATGCATTTTGGTTTTAACACGTTAAATTTTTTATTTTTAAATTTGTTTAAATTACAAAAGTTTTACATAACAAATTACAAAACACACGACATAATAAACAGAGGGTGATTATAAAGTACATAGTTTTAGCAATAATATAATTTTAAAGCCAATTATGAAGCCAAAGCGTTATTTCGTAGCCGAAGTTGCTGCATGTGTATTTTTTGTCGATCCAAATACTCTAACATGTCGAGTTCATCCCGTAGTCCTTTCATTTCCACCGTGCGCCAGTCGCTATCAATATTTTCAGGATTTACTTTTCGAACAATTCGACGGCCAACACAAGCATAGAGACATGTCATTATAAAAAGACAAACAAATTCGGTGACAGTAATGACACTGAACCCTGTCCATAAACCCAGTTGACCGCCGAATTCGTTAAGCATTGTCGACATTGTGTAGGTTGCTGTTTCATCAAGTGACAAATAATCAAATGTTTCAAAATACACACTAACGACGACACTGTTTTGTTGGTACCACGAAATACAGGCATTGACACTGGCAAAGTTTTGAGTGGAATAACAATTGTAAGTTGTTTGTTCGTATTTGCTGTTCATGACGGTGTAATAATTTGATGGTGCACGTGCCAGGGTAAAAGTTGTAGAAATGGATGTTTCTTCACAGGGCAGCTTGCAATCGCACATGGTTTCGGGGTTCCAATAGACAGTGCTGTCCTGGTTTTGGTAGTCGCGGAGAGAGAGGAGTGCGTCCACTGTAATTGCAATTACAATAGTTACAGTAGAAACACAAAGTCTGTTACTCACAGTTAACGAAGACGCACTTTGTCATGTTGCCCAGCATTCCGTACCTCGGGTCAGCGCATCCAATTTTGGAATAGATAAACTTTTGACGGCAGACCCGGATACATAAGTCATAGGTGTACGTCACGTTTGGGTAGTACTGATTGACCTCGTCATCACTATTAACGCAGTCTCCATAAGGCTTTTTAAGGCGTGATATCTTTGTCTAAAACTAACTTATTGATCGATCTTATTATTGAAGTTCATAGACCAACATAAGTCATCCCAATTTGCGTATTCTGCCCTACCGGCGCGCCGATGCCAAATGTTTCCATCGCAGGATCGCCTCCTTTTGGTTGAATAGAAATGTATGCCCCAGCAGCATCTGTCGTTGGCAAAAACAAACGATCCCCTTTTGGATCTACTTGATTTACAACCATCAGGAAATGGAAACCATAGTTAGAGCCGGCTCTTTGAGTTTCACGTTTTTCATCGATGTTAAAGATAAAGCAGGCGCCGTAAGTCGCGTCATAGTAAGACGTGAAGTTGTTTCTGTAAAATTGGTTATCTTACAGCAGTCATTTTCAGGGTTTGGGATAAATGGTGGTTTTTTTTTTGTAATTATGGTCCATTCAGTTACGTTTTCATGTTTCTATGGCAGAAACATGTCATAAAAAGTTTTATGATCGTTGCTATGAGTGATTTTGTCTAGTCTACTCATAAGGAAACAGTTGCCAACAACAAGGAATGCTTTTTGAGTTTATCATAACTGCTGAATAGTATGATGTTGTACATTCAGTACTGCACAATATGTGTTTGTTTTCCTTTGAAAAGTTGCTTTCAAAACTTACGAATCGCATTCAGCATTATTGAAGTTGCAATTACGGATGAAAGCAGATGCCGTATTAGCTGCTTTACCAAGTTGATCCGTAGTCAATTGGGCCATTAGAAGCACGATGGTTTCCCTACCTCGTAGGGTTTTGTCGTAGCGATCCAAACCATTCTAAAAACTCAATAGTGTTTATGTTTTTGACAGTATTTTGGACAGCCATACATTAATACCGTAATCATCCGGCGAAACATCACCCCAATTAGCTGACAGCATAGCAGAATACTGATTGGCCCAGTTGTAAACATCTTTGAAATCTTCCGTTTGGTATTCGTTGATCTGAACCAAGCCATTGATTCTCGTCTCAAAACATAGAACTCACGTAATCCATTCTCAACGGATTGCTATTACAAATATAAATCACTGGAAAAGGTATACTGCCGTAATTTAAAGATGTCACAATCACCGATGGATAGGCTAAGAATTTCAAGAAAATGGTAGCGCTTTGGTACATCAACACTGCGAATAATACCAAACAAATGACAATCCATGCCAGTCTAAATAAAGTGCTGACAGCATAAGCAATCTGGGGGATACCCGAGGCGCTTGACCAATCGACAAAGTCGAAAAATAGGATTTGGAGCGACATTTTTAACGAAAAAACTGTTTTCTGACTTTAACTTTGTATGAGGAAACAGTTTTTTCTTAAATACGCGTTCATAAACTATTTACGTATTTGTAGAATACATGTTTAGTGACGGGGTGCCATTGTCAGCATAGACATAGATCGGACCAAAAGACCAGGGTCCATTGTATCCCATTCTTAAAAAATAATAACTTTTTAACGGTTTCAATGGTTCGAACATCCTAAAAATCTCTTCTCTATTGTTTGTTGTCATTAAATATACACATTGACGTGTCATATGTACTTTGTACTGTCGTTTTGAAAAACTTAACTTGCTAATGTGTTTCTAAATAAAGCCTGACTTCCACTTTTTTCGTTTATAACAATCGCATCATGAAAAACCAAAAAAATTTCATTAGAAGGCTATGTTACACAGAATTTTGATTAATTAAAAGAGTACAAAGATTATGTTACAAATTTCATGCGCAACTGCGCTAACAAACGATTATCGGTGCCATGTATGAAAAAAAGTGACCATCGCAAGGATAAGGAAGAAAGATGAGGGAGAAATGAAGACACTTGCTGTCGAGATAATCGATTGAGAGAAATTTACAAAAAGGTGAAAACTTTACAACCTGGGCTGGAGATGGCCACAGAAGACGCGCAAATTGTATTGGCAATAAAATTGGAAGTACCCCTGGGCAACTTTAGCACGAGCATCCGCCATTGCTGGATGAAGTCGATCCGTGATCGAGGTTGATGTGTTCGTTGAAATCGGGGAAGTCGCTAGCGTCCTGGGCGTCGCGTTTCAGGGCAGCACGAGCGATCTCTTGGAAGGCGTCTTCCACGTTGATGGCGTCCTTGGCGGAGACCTGAAGGGATAATCATGGTTAAATGGGTTGAGAAAAGTTCAACAAACCTCGAAATAAGCCATATCGCCCTTGGATCTGCACCACGTCTCAGCACGCCTTGCGCTAACAGTCCTCGATGGCTCATTATCGATCTTGTTGCCGAGCAACACGAAGGGGAAGTTCTCCGAGTCTCGGGGACTCGCTTGAATCAGGAATTCGTCCCGCCAGGTGTCGAGCGACTTGAACGAGTTGGCATTGGTTACGTCGTAGGTTAGGACGCAGCAATCGGCACCGCGATAGAAGGCAACGCCGAGGGATTGGAAGCGTTCTTGACCAGCTGTGTCCCAGATCTGGAAAGAACCTCATAAATGGCCACCCTATAGCTTAAAAAAAGGGAAAGATAAACAAACCTGCATAGTCACAAGTCTATCATCAATCGTCACATCCTTGGTCAAGAAATCGGCACCGATGGTGGCTTTGTACTGGTTGCTGAAGCGCTTGTTCACATACTGGTTCATGAGGGAGGTCTTGCCGACGCCAGAATCGCCAAGAATGATGACCTTGAGGAGGGCCTTCTTGCGGGTGCCACCGTGAGACATTTTGGAATAGCTGATGAAACTGGAAAAGGAAATTTGTTACAAAATTATATAATCAATGGGACGCGAGGGTCGCAAATACGATGAATGAATGGACGCGTTTCAACGAAAGCCACCACAGCGGAAAACAAAACTGTGAATCAGAAATCAGAAAGAAAACATTCTCGAATAATCGAACCAAAGATAAGTGTGAGTAATAAACCCAAACATCGAAAACGCAATTTTCGCTAATAACTATTTATAATAAACGCGATGGGAAGAAAGAAAACAGACAACATCAGTCAGCACCCCAGACCAGACCGCCGATAGATCGAAAGTAACGTGACTGAACAACTGAAGAGCGCGAGGAAATCGCAAAAAAAGATCGCTCGCGGCAATTGCTATCACTTCACAGAACCAACATATTGGACGTAGCCTTGGACGAAAAACGAGCGATTTGACTCGGACATGCCTCGAATGGGTTTATGCAATGCATCGATAGGCTAGTTTACGCAATGCAATGCAAGGAAGCGACGGATAAAGGCTAGCAGCAATAAGCATTCGAAGAAGGCCGAACAAACGAGCGCGAAAAGCTCACGTGATTGTTCGGTGCGCGCGTTAGGACACTGGGCGGGCGGGCATCGTGTCCCAGCGCAATGGTCATGAACCCGATGTCAGCTGATGGCGATGGGGATGGATGGCCGAGCCGGTCTTGCCGACGGCAATGCACTTTGCGAAGGTCTGGGCGCAGCGCAGGCGCAGTCACGCCAGCGGCCATTGAAGCACCCACCAACAGCGCACAGCCCATGTGACGCCACTGCTGACGGGCGGTCGTGGGATGGACAGACAACATGTACCCAACCCGCGGCTCCCCAGACTGTCTGTACTTTTTGTCTAGGGGGCTTTTGATGAAAGTGGGGGAAGGAAGTCGGAAATCGGAGGCAGGATGGACAAGTTAGCCGAAAAGTGGGCCCGGTTAAATGGAATCGATATATACAAAAACTCAAAAACCTCTCAAAAAGGGAAACCATTTAACCAAGTGTAAACATTGAAAAATTTGGTTTGCGGATACGTCGAAAAGTAAGGAAAGAGGAAGAATCAGTGCGCCGAAGGACAGGCTAATCAATACTCCCTATCAAAATGGTTAGCCAAAACGGAAAAGCAATGAAAGAACGCTACCAGCAACGGTCGAAACAGACTGTGAAGAGCCTGCTTTTATCTATCGCATACAAACACACACCCAGACGAAGTGGAGTTGGCCACGGGTACACGTCAACTGATCGCAATAGGCAGGACGACCTGGAGTCGATGGAAGGAACCACAGCTCAGTGATTACCGTGGATGGATCATTGAAAAACAAAATGACACGAAAAAGCAGTGGGAAAATACAAACAAACAGTCAACAAGAAGTCGGACAGGACACTGATGAAGGTGAAAAACCAAGAAATTGAAGTGATACACGTCGGGTTTGAACAGGATGAGAGGATCGACTGATGGGAACCGTGGCAATTACAAAAATGCGATTTGGAGGTTGGAAAACGCTAAACAGGCGTCGAATTTCGCAAGAATGGTCGATGGGAGCTTCAAAACATGAGCTCTAAATGGTGGTGGTGTGTTTGGGGAGAAAAGTTAAGTGAATAAACGGATTAATGGAATGGAAAGACGGCAACGAAGGCAGGACGAAACTGTTACGAATACAAAACTGAGTCACTGACGATCTGCGCAGCAAGCAAGTGAAAAACAGCGCAGGTTGTTGCCATTAGCAACGAGGGAGCGACATTTGTGTACATGGTTCTTCTTGCGTCGAAAACAAAATTTTTGGCAAGATCAAAATAAATTAAAATTTGTTCTTTAAAAATTTGACATTTTAAACAGTTCTTTGTGATTCGAAAAAAATAAGCAAAGTTCCCCGGACGTCAACAAGTAAATTAAAAATTACAAAATCAACGAAACGTCCATCCCCAGCCACCCCACCGACGACAACAACCACAACCGCGTCCCAGCACGAAAAGTGTTCTTTTCATTTTTCTGTTTCCAACCCGCTGCAGCCAACGGCTCCGAAAAATCTTGCAATTACGTGCTTTTTGAACGTGAATCTTACCCATCTCACCTAACCAACTCCAAATACGACTTCTCCGCTTTCAGATGGCGGGTAGATTGAGCCTGCTGCGAGGCGGTGTGATGCCGCGATTGGCTTCCGGCGGCTTTTCGCTGGTCGGTGTCGATCGCCAGCAAAAACGCACCATCGTCAACAGGACCCTGCTCAAACTTCCTGAGGATTATCCGGAGCCGTGGGATTACAAGACTAAGGGGTGAGTTTTTATCAGTTTAAGGCAAAAATAAGTTATTTATCGAATCCTTTGCAGTTTCACGAAGCTCGACGCCATCACCGATGGCACCCAAGCTCGTCTCCATCAAAACTCCAAGTTGATCGTCGTCGAAGGCAATCTCGGATCCGGCAAGTCGACTGTTGCCAAGGAGCTCGCTGATGCTCTTGGCTTCCTGCACATGCCAGCGTTCAAGATCGAAGACCTCCTCGTGGACCGCTATGGCAACAACTTCAAGGACTTCTATCCCCAGTTCCCGAAGCCATACCGCGTTCCCACCCTTGATCTGTTCTACAAAGATCCCTCCAGTGATCTTACGGCTGTCATGCAGGATCGCGTCTTTGTGAGCCGATTTGAGCAGTATTTGAACGCGTGTGCCCACATTTTGAACACTGGCCAGGGTGTTGTCCTCGAACGCAGCGTGTATTCGGATTTCGTCTTCGCCAATGCTTTGCGGTCGAAGAACTTCATTGGAAATGAATGTAGGTTCATTTTAATTAGGGTTTGGGTGAAAAAAAATATATAAATTGCAGACTTCAAGCACTACTTCTTCACTCGCAAGCGTGCTTTGCCGCATCTCCGTTTCTGGCCCCACGCTGTTATCTATCTTGATGCGCCGGTTGAGAAGTGTTTGGATACTATCAAGAAGCGTGGAAATGTGAGTTTCATAGTCTAAATTGCCCGATAAAAGTGTAATTTTAGCCCGATGAGATCAGCGTCGTCGACGGTCAGTTCCTCGCTACCATCAAGGAAAGCTACAAGGATTCCATCCGTGAATTCACCAAGCACTCCAAGGTTCTGACCTACGATTGGTCCAAGCCCGGTGACACCGACACCATTGTCGAGGATTTGGAGCGTATCGATTTCGACTTCTTTGAATGGCACAGTGGAGATGTCTTCGAGACCTGGAACACCATCGTTGATGAAGTCGGATGGGCTGGATGGAGACAATAGTGAGTTTTATTTGGGTTAATGGTGTTTTGTAAAAATGGATTTCAGCGTCACTCACAAGCTCGACGCCCTCTCCCTCGCTTTCGGCGGCATCCGCACCCACGAAGTCTCCGAACTGTACACGAGCCCCCGCGATGAGGGTCACTTCTTGAATGTCCTCAAGACCCAGGTCTACAAGTCCCGTTTCGGCCCTGGCTACAACACCCATCTCGGCGATGAGTCCCTGAGCGGCGCCGACGTCATCCAGCCCTCGCAATCGCTCCCCGAGCCATGGTGGGATTACTATTACCGTGAGAACTGGCTCCACCGCTTCCTGCCCCACGAGGCCCTCATGGATCCCGACGCTAATGCGTACAATCCTGATTACTTGCACCATCATTAGGACCGACAATTTGTATAATTAGAAATTGGAATCTTTGTGAAAGCGAATGGCTTGAACTTTTAAACTTATAGGACAGAGTCGTTTGTTTCAATAAAGCTTTTTATAAATTCAATCTTTCTTTCTACAATAGCTATACTTTTTGATCACAGGTATTGTCTATAGTATTTACAAATTTGGGCAAGTATTAGATTTTTTAAATTAGAATTTCAAACTCGCAGCTACAGTACTACCTCATGGCTTCCAGATACTGCGACGACCATATTAAATAGAAAGCGGCCGCAGAAACGGCTCCAACGGTGATCCACTTGTTGATACTGTATCGGGTCATTGTGTTTGCCGGGGGCACTGGGGCGTGGCGGTAACGAGAAGCTTCACATTCGGCGTCGTATTCGCGTTGATAAGTGTGTCGGAGCTGTGATGGCGGATACTGTTGAAACAGGTCCAGTGCTACCGCGAGCACTGTGGTCATGTTGATATCGGCGGGGACATTGCTGAGAAGGTGGTGCAGGGCTGGCATGTCTTGCTCCGTGTTGAAGATTTCGACTTCGCGTTCTTGGAGCATGGCTGCGGCGACGTAGATGGGCATGAGGGGGTCAGATGCGAGGAAGACGTCGAAGCACATGACAACCTAAAGAGAAAAAAAAAATTGACGTTAGATCGAAAAAGGTACCTGTTGATAATCATCCAAAACATGGCTAAACCAAGTCAATGGCCAACTCAACGCAAAAAGAGTGCCGAGTTCAGCTTCTCGGAGATACAATTCGAGTTTTTTGTTGTGTTTAAACAACAAAACAAACATGTATTGAAGATCAGCCATGGCACTTTCCTCCAGGGACTTGGTCAGATATCGTTTGAAGACAGTTCGATGGGAGAGGATTCGAGCAACCCGGAAAGCTGATTCCGTTCCCAAAACAAGGATCAGGGTGAGACAGATGTCGTGAAAACCTACAAATCTACCTTTGAAAACAGAAAAGTATATATAAACCTCACCCTGATAATATCGAAACTTGCAATTCTCACTCAAAACCCGCACAATCAACGGAATCAGATCAGTCTGCAGGGACACCCTTTCATCCTCAGAAGTTCCAGGTGGGAAACGAGCCAAGGTTCTGTGGACATCCATTTCGACTTGATTCCACTCCGGATGCCTTTTAAGTTCATCAATTGTCGGTCCTGTCTGAAAATAACCAAAAATGATATATAAAAACATCAAAAAATCATGACTCACATCCTCAGTTTCATTATCCTCACTCGAAGACATTGTACTTCTCGCTGTTTCAAAATCAGAATCCGAACACGAACTCTCAGTTATCGATTCAACTTCCAGGCCATCCATATCCCCAGCAGCTGTCGCATTAGCCAAAGCGGGCCATATTTTCGCCCGAATTTGATCGGTGATTAGACCACCCTCGCTTCTGGCAAAACTTCTCAAATCGGCCGTTCTCAGCGACAATTCCGCTTCTTCCATATCCAGAAACTCGTTCAATCTCGCAATCTTTGCAGCGAAGATTTTCTTCTTCGCCCGATGGACCGGCGTCGGCGTGTGGACATGGCAGTCAATGTTGGATTCTGTCGCGGTAGCATTTGAATCGACGGAGTTCCTCGTTTTTTGCGGATTCCGCCGACGTGGCGTCGTGCTGGTGCTGGAGGAGGACGAGGACGGGAATTCAACCGAGTTCAGCATCTGAAATGGGATCTAATGAAGGGTATTTCAACATAGTGTTGACCGGATGCAAGTGACATCACTCAAAACAAACAAAAACTCACGGCTAACGTGTCGTCATCGTACGAAACCAGCGGCGAACTCCGTTTCCGTATGCTTGCGGCGGCACTCATTTCGGCCAGAATCTAGTCACGGTCAACAGTTAGCTTTAATTAAGCTGTTATTCCATCGCCAAAGTCCGTGTCGAAATCAATAAACAATCGACTGTGAAAGCAGCGTCGCCGGAGTGAAATTATATATAAATAACAACCAAAAATCACTTTCAGTTACAAAATCAGTAGCCCCTGGCAAGTGGAAGGTTGCTGATTGTTGACTGGAGGCGGAATCAATAAGAAAATCAAGGGTGGAACAGTTTTCGGGGCAGCTGAACTGACAGCGCTCAATGTTCAATGAAAAAGAATGCATGCAAAAACGAAGGCGTTCACAACCCAATGGCTTTCCGACGGCTCGGTGTGTGCGCTGTGTTGTTTTTTTCATGCACAGTTTTTTACCCTTTTCTAATGCAAAGTATGCAATGTGCGTTCGTCCTGATTTGCAACGACCTTTCCAAACGGCCTTGAAACCAGCCAATGTTCCTTCTTCTTTCACGTGTTTTTGTTACTTTTTGCGTCACTTTCTGTGCGTCCGTCACAACATTGGAATTCAAACCATTTTTAAAAATTGTCAAAAATGTCACATTTTTCAATCTTACTTTTCAAGACTGCTTTTCCAGTATGATGCATTTGACATTTTTTGCAAAAGTAAAAAAAACAACCCCCGACAAAAAAGTTTTCATTAATCAGAATCACCATTTTTGACTATTGCAAGCTTATTGAAGATGGATGCATCACTCCCCCGAAACATGCGAGTTGCGGGTGGGCAAGAAAGATTTTACTGCTGTTTGACGACTTTTTTCTGTGTTTTTGGTTTTTTCATCTTCAGCATAGCAACAATAACATTGCCATTTTAGGACCGACATATGCCTATTGGTAGTCGGGGAAGCGAAGGAAGTGAAAGTCTGTTGGGTAAGAGGGGGTAGAGGCCGACACGGATACAACGTCGCCAAATAAGGATGTCGGGGTTTGGGTGCGCATCTGTTGGGGTGAAATGGCTTGGTGGAAGCTTTTTTGGGATTTTTGATGATGATGAATATTGTTTGAAGGATGATACTGGTCAAAAAGTGAAAAAAAAACCGATTGATGAAAAAATACAAAAAAATACAGTATGACGACGGATGCTACAGTATACCAAAATGTAGTTCTGGAAGTAGTGAAGGTATACAAAGCAACGTTCGAGCAAAGTGACCAGACGAGAAATGGCAATTGATTAGATCAGTCAATGACCACCGACTGACTGGCTGGCCAGAGTGAGGTCGAACGGGCGGGAAAGTTTCGCGCATTGATCCATCACGTGCGGCCGGATATCTCTCCCGTGAGTTCAAAACGCATGAAAGTGACATTTCTGGACTCCTTTTTCTGTTCTTTACGTAAATTTTGTCCATCAAACTTCTACCATCGACTTCAGACCCCCTCTAGGATCCTCGAATGTACCACCTCGGCCGATTAGCCACCTCCAACTGACTCAAACTGACCACTTTCCAGGCACGCCGACCTCGTCCCCATCCCGACATTATCCACCATCCATTCCAACGGCCTCACTGCCACTAACTACCCGTCGTTATTAATCCTTGACTAATAACCCCGGACTACTGACACTGACACCGGCTGACCGCCCCTCAATTCAATCAAGACCGCCGCCTTATCATCCTCCAACATCAAACTACCCCCACCCTGAAAAAAGCCGCATTATTGAGGCTTAATCTCTGAAACTTAAGGCGTCATCGATTTGATCATATCCGCCAACGGCCAAAACCCGCCCCCAAGATTCGGGTCCACGCCTGGTTCAGCTGGCTGGTCTTTGCTGTGATCATACGTAAGTTTTGGCTATATTACTTTTACAAAAATCGCCCTAAATGCCCATATTAGCTAGCAATAGACTTAGTTTTGACCAGAAAATCTCCCTAGTCCCGCCCGCCTCCATTTTCATCCAATTTGCGCCCCATTCCTCCCGTAAAAAACGGCCCCGAACTAACCCATTCCACGGCATCCAGATGTTTCACCCTTCCAATCCCCTCTCATTCGCATTCCAATTTTAAACTCATCCGTCAATTTTACCTCAAAACAAATCCCCTTTCCTGTTCTTTCTGCCAGATGGCTGTCTGTGGGTAAAAATGACCCTCATCATGCCCATATTTGTCACCTGTGCATTGTTTTTTCGCATTGCGTTGCTCATCATTGTGGTTTGAAACTGTTTTTATGCTTCTTTTTGCATGTTAGCCAGCTCCATCTGCGCGAATTTTTTCATTTCCCATTTGTTTAGGGAGGCGCTTCGAGGGGTCCGGGTTGTCGTTTTCGATCGTAATGTTGTCCATATTTGGTCGATATCGGGCCTTCTAGGCACCATTGGTGCCAGGTGTCGGCGACTTTTTGTGGATAGTATTAGTCATAGAAAGTGTTAGCGGTCAGTAAAGAGCTCATGTTTTGGTTATTAGGCTGTCTGGGGGTCAATGACCGATGTAAAAAGCGTTTTTGGGGTTACTGTAGGCTTTTGCGAGGCTTAGGTTGATACAGATTTTTGTGCTTTGAAGCTTTTGAGGTACTTTCAAATGATTTAACAACGTTGGAAAGGCTCAAAACCGCCCGCCACCCCTATCGCTCGCCTATCGCCAGCGGCAATGATCTGTGACGACTGCCCAATTGAATGGCGTTCTGAGCGACTTGGGTGTTCTTCTTCGTCGCCTTCTTCAGGGCCGTCGTATTTAGTCGTTTAGGTCTTCATCGAAGTTTTGTGAAACGCTGAATTGGTAGCCATTTCTGACTTTTTGGCTGGCAATAGTGCAACTTTTGAGTTTTCGGTACCAATTGGCACCCCTTTCCCAGACCATGAAGCCCTCTTACCCCCACACTTGTTTTTTATCCATGTTTTTTACAAAAGATTACAACCTTGCGATCGCCTTTCATCCGAATCCGCATTGTTTGCCCAGGTATAATTGCGCGAATTCCTGTGAGAAAGTACTCCACTCTGCCTGCGCATGCTTCTAACGCCCTTTTCCGGATGCCGTAACTTGATTGATAGTCGGCAAAGGTCTGCCCAACTTCCTTTATAAAAGTTGCAATCTAACAAGTCCCCCTTTGTAACAACCCTGTAGCGGCACCCTTTACAAAGCCCCAAAACCACAACCATGTATTCTGTCTGCGCGATGGCGATGCGATTGTTCCGGCCATTCACGACAACCATATGTCATCGACCCCCACAGCTGGAACCACTTGTCACCCTCTTCCTCTTCCGACGTGCGCGAGGGCATCATTCCCACTTCCGACGGCTACCTTGAATTGCAAATTCCCGTAATTGGCAAACTTCAAGTTCAGTTTGGGCTTTGTTTGCTATTGTCCGGCGCCCCCTGTCGATACCAAATAAGGGCGCTTTTTTGCTCTTTACCTTTGGCATCTGACGCCATCGGGTACCTTACCCATCTATGTGTCTAGTGTCTAACAAAGTGCTTTTTAAAGTTTTTTTCCACCCATCGAACGCGAACACTTGTCCGATATGCTTCGTCGAATGCGACCTTTTGACGCAATCGGAATCTGTAAACACTTACCTTTGTCGTTTTGGGGCGTATTTGAACCCTCTTGAACGCTGTTTTCAAAGCTTTTAGAAGAGCTTTGGTTACTGTATTTTGTTCAATTTTTGAAAAATTTGTCATCTGTAGGCCAGTCATCATTGATATCGTCAAACTATTAGACAGTAAGCGGGTATGGACATGGATAGACCGTATTTTCGCAGCTACATTCGGCGGTGTAGGCATTTTTGAGCAAATTTTTAACTAATAAACGGATTTTGATCAAGGTGAAAACAATGGTAAGCTAATCTGGTCATTTTCAGATGCCTGTTCCCCGGAAGAAATCCGTAATGCCCTAAAGTTCTCTCCGGCAGGCATGTCAGGCGCCGGTGAAGACAACCTCGATGGCAACTTTGACGATGAAGGCAACTATCTCGACAGTTCCTACGAATCCGACCTGATCACAGTCAATGAGAGCGCAGTTCGACGGACTGAGGCTGATGGCGCGACGGATGAAGTGTTCATTCCGAAGCGATGCCCGCCAGAGGATGCGAAGTACTGTTTTAACGGTGGCGAGTGTTTTGCTGATTATTTGACGGAAAATCATACGATTAAGTTTTGTCGGTATGCATTTGTATTTTTCATTGCATGAAAAAAGTTAATTGGGGATGTTTCAGCTGCGCCCCAAACTGGCACGGTCGCCAATGCCAATACTACTTCAATCCGAAGCTGTATGAATCCGCGCGAATCGGCCCAGAAATCGAATCGATGGCATTCACATCCATGTTGGCCATTGTCCTGGTCGGATTTGTGATCGTTTCCGGGTTACTGTATCTGTCAAGAACGTAAGTACTTTTTTAGTTTTAGAAAGCGGTTAGGATTAGGATTAGTTCGAATCGAAGACACACGGCCATCCCCACCCACGCATCCCTCGGCACCTTTGCAGATTCTGCAAAACGCGAGATCTGCGCGATCTGATCTGGTTCGATGCGAGTGGCTCGAGCCCCGACAACCTGACTCCTCTGCAGTTGTACCCTTTCAGTCGGCGCACGACTCCGTCTTCGGCGACGGCGACGACGGCACCACTCCCATCGAGACCTTGTCCCCCGAGTGATCCCGGCACGATGTCGACCTCCTCAGGCGGTTCATCGTCCTTCGATGAAACCATGCCATCCTTACATCCACCGACGTCAGGACCACCGCCGCCGGCACCCTCCATACCGGCCTTTTACCGACGGACGAGCAGTTCCAGTGAACCCATGCTGCCTCAGATCATCCAAACATGTCGAAGGTGTTCCCATTTCGGCGGACTTCCGCTAGCTTCATCGACACCGGCGCCGTATCCACCGGATTCCCATGCCTCGACACTACCCAGAAGACCGGAGCTATCTGTAATCGAGTTCCTGTAGCCATGCTCCGGACCCATCGCTTTCACCTACAAATACGGGCCCTCCTCAAACAACCCCACTGACACTCCATCCATATAAGCCTGAATTATAGTCTGATAAATAGTAGTGATCCAGTAATTGTGTATTATATAATCAATCCCCCTGTTCTGTTCGGCGGCGGCGCGTTCCCTCGTCATTTGTTAATTCTGTTATTTCCGGGTGTTTTTATTACGTGATTTTGTATGTGTGTAATATGTTTGTCTGGTCATTCATCATAATTAGTCGTTATATGTATTATTGAAATCAAAAATGGCAACAAATGAAGTAACAATTACTGTACTTGGCAAAAGATTAGTGATAGGCAGCCAAATGTGGCATACTCATGCGAGGTTTGTCTTCTCTGGAGGATTTGATATACGAAATGTGGGATGGGAAGGCTGTTGGTTCGATACTGGATTTACGTAAGAGAATACGGTTGAAAATGCCTTTGATTTCTTTGTTTTTCCAGGATAAGACAAAGAAACTGGCGACGGAGAAGGTTTCGGCCGTCATGCCGACAAAGAGGGCGCCATAGGCGAGGATGTTTTCATTGAGGTTCATCAACTGAAAAAACTTTTTCAGAATTTTAATTAAAAAAAGTCAATAACTCACCAAAAAGACGAAAACAATCCACAATGGAGCGACACAAAAAGTGATATACCAAAACAGCAGTCGCTTAACTCGCTTAAAAACAGCTTTATGAACGTTTATCCCGACGACTTTCGATCTATCATCTTGAGTTTTTTCCTTCAACAACTTTAGCGCCCGGTAGTAAATTACTGTAAAAACCTCAGTTGTATACAAAATACAAAAATTCTAGACACCCACTCAAAACAGCAGTCCCCTTCAGCAAGCCAGTGATAACATAGGCATACAAAAAGGGGTGACTGGCAATGCTTCCGGTTGAACACTGTACACTACGACCCTCTGGCAAGCTCAAATATGCAAATAGGATAACCGCTACGGCAACGATGATCCATTCGATGAAAATTTTTGTTGCTTCTTTCTACAAAACACTACTTTAACCAAAAATTAACAGATTATAACCCACCAAGAAAGAAATATTTCCATAAGCCATCAAATTCTTAACCGCCTTCAATCTGTCATTAGCCATGTTAGCCATCACCGACTGACTCCACAGAATCCCCAAAATTTGAGGGATTGCAATCGTCAAACAAATGGATCTACTGTAGCCTTCAGAAGTCCGTGGATATCCGGTTATGTAGACGAAAACGCGAGTGAAAATCCCAAGTCCGACGATGACATCAGCAAATGCCATCATTGTGGTAAGCCAATTGTGGAAACTTTGACGGTAGCTGCGACTAAATACAAAAACGAACAACAAAAATAGATTCAGAACTATGCAAAAGGTTGCGAATATCATTCGGAAGATGAATAGCCAGAGGAGCTGATCCGGATCGGGGTAATAGTCCATTTTCTGAAATTCTAAAGTTTTCAAAACAAAAATAAAAATAAGACAGGTCAAAGTTTTACGGAAATATGTACAAGTTTCGAGCCACGTCCTTTAAATAGATTACACGACATCGTTATGTTGACTTCTTTTCCGCACTATAGGCCACCCTGGAGGGGGTGTAACTTGTGCGCGAAAACTATTCTTTGGAATCAGCGGGATATTGAGGGCAATAATCATAAAGTAAATGTTTTCCTATGAAAAAATTTTTTAAAAAGTGACAATAAGCTACGTGTACCCGCTACCACAAAGTACGTCGAGACATCTTCCAAACTTCGTGATCATTTTTCCTTTAAAGCGCCGTTTACAATTTTTATTCCCAAATTTGAGTTAAAATAACCTAATATTTATATCTGGAAATACGCTAAGCCAATTGTATTCACATATTTTTAATTAAATGCGTAAAGAAGATAATAATTTCCGTCAATTTAATAAAAAAAAACACATAAAAAAGCATACAAATACCTCTCCTCACTATATACTGACTGAGCTCTATGTCAACCCAGCCAAAACATCTCAAAACAACCTGCGTCGAAAAAAGCCAACCGCAAACTTTGATGTCCCATAACATGAAATTTAACTATACTACGAAGAAAACAGTAAAGTTAAGACCATATTTAGTACCCAAATGACACCTTTCGGCACTTTGCTCCCAATGAGCTCAACGTTACCGCTGTTTGACGGTCCTTATGGTCTTACTAAACATTATGGTTGGTACTGAAAAACCCGGGTTTTATGGAGGTATTGCCATTGATACTGTAATAACTGGTTATAAGTATGCATTTTGCTTACTTCTCCTGCAACCATGGGAAAACATTCGACGTGCTTACTAAATCATGTACATAGAATAGTGGGAAAGGTCCAAAGTACTACTTTTTGAACTTACTTGTCACACGAAAAATTATATTGTCAAAAAGAAAGATCACAGTACGATAGTTTAAAACGGGAAGTTTGGTGAATGAATAA
Source organism: Panagrellus sp. LJ2284 (assembly GCA_024447225.1). Lineage (NCBI taxonomy): Eukaryota > Metazoa > Nematoda > Chromadorea > Rhabditida > Panagrolaimidae > Panagrellus > Panagrellus sp. LJ2284. Next base: position 9,561,599 of record JAMRYC010000004.1, read on the forward strand.
TTAAAAATATATGTATATTTCGGGGGGTTTGAATTTTAAAATGTTGAATTTGTAGCATGAAATAAAGGTCAGGTTCACATAGGTAGAACTCGGATGAAAAAAGCCGAAATGTGCCACTCTGATATGTCATTACATGTCTTTTCTGTTTTGTATTCCTCGTCTGCAAACAAAATTAACACAAAAAAACTCATTCATCGTTTACTGCTGTGTGTATTTTGTAAGTTAAGTTACGTAGTCCCATAACACACATCTTCAAACAATTTTTTGATTTTGTTAAGACGCATCCGCTCTTTGAAAACGTAAAAAGTCACGTTTGCTCCTTATGCATCTATTTTTAAATATTTCCAGACAACCATTTGACACTATTTTAAGTTTAAATTGCTATATTTCTATCAAGCAGTGTTTTCCTTTTTTTTATTATTTGCTCCTTATGGTTACTGTAATCCTAGAATGATGAACACTCTGAATACTTTGAATTTTCATTGACGTTTTCCTGCAGAATATTCGATAAAAGACGGTCTGAATTTCTCTGTTCTTCCATGAAAGCACGACGAAACTTGATAGGGAAAATACTTCTGATAACATAGAGACGGCTAAAGCACCGTAGGCTATTATGTTTTCATCGAGATTCAAGACCTGAAACAAACAAGCAGTTGTTTTCAAACAGAAGAAAACGTCGAACTCACCAAACACACGAAAACAATAATCAGCGGGGCAACACTAAATGAAATGTAGAAAAATAAAAGTTTAGATACACGTTTGAACACGGCGTGATGAACGGCTTTTGTCGTCATTGTCGTTGTCTTTGTTTTCAACTGCTTGAGGGCCCGATAATAAGTCACTAAAAAGTTGTTAATATCAAAAACAGTGGTAAAGACGGTGTAAATAACGAAAATGATTACTTACATGAAACAAGAATTCCTTTTACTGTGCCCGTAAAAATATAGAGATACAAAAACAAGTGACTTGCTATACTTCCGGTCGAGCATTGAACACTGTGGCCTTTGGGTAGAGTTAAATAGGCGACAAGTAATACGACAATACTGGAAATGATCCATTCAATAATGATTTTTACTGATTCAACCTAAACATCATTTTTATTTTCAGCGTTTTCATTCGAAAACTAACTTTAAATGAAATATTTCCATACGCAGTCGGATTAGTAATGGCTTTCAACCGATCCCGAGCCATGTGCGAAACAATTGATTGACTCCACAATATCCCCAGAAACTGTGGAACTGCAAAGGACAGACAAATGGAACGGTTGTAGCCATCAGGAGTGCGTGGATATCCAGTAATAAAGACACTTATTCGCGCAAAAATACCAATTCCCACGATTACATCTGCGAATGCCATCATGGTTGTGAGCCAGTTATGGAAACTTTGTCGATAGCTTCGGCTGTAGACAAATACGAATAAGAGAAATGCGTGCATGGCGATACAAATTGGGGCAAATATCGATCGAAAGACGAACAGTTCAACGAGTTGATCGGGGTCTGGGTAGTAGGTCATATCTCTTTTATTTCTGAAAACGATAAAAACGAAAATTAAAGGTAATCAACTCTATCCACAAAGCCATAAACACATCAAAAATTTGCAAGGATAAATATTTCATGCAAGCTTACAACAAATACTAGATTGCACTTACAAAAATAGCCTTTGTGTTATCAAACTATGAAACAGACTTTCATTTACGATTTCATTGATGAACCGGTGACGTAAATCAGCCAAAAATAACAAAGCACGCGTCTATTCACTAATCAAAAAAGTATGCCGCCTACAAGCACATGGTTTTTTATGTAGCCAAAAATTGCAAATCCTTAAAAATTTGAAGGCCGCACGTACCTATACACCTTCAGTTGATGGGAAAATAGAACATTTGTTGCAAAATGAGCATCTAACAACGCGCAAAAGCGAACTTTTCTACTTTTTCCCTAGAAACATGCAGTTTGTAGCTACATTTCAAAAGCACAGGTAGCTTCTAAAACTTTGTTCGAATATCGTTACTTATGTTAGTATGTTTATAAAAACACACATATCGGTCAAGACACAGTTGAAAATGCTAAGTTTATGCTAGTGGCAAAGTTACACGACGGAAGAGACAATGCAAATGGAAATTGAATCTTGTAGCTTGTATGTAGTATTCGGTTCCTTTTGTAGTTTCAGTGTACTGTTCTCATAGAGTATAGTGGTTTAATTGGTTTTTATTGTGTACATAATTACACTAAAAGGTTAAAAAATTCTACGAAGTCCGTGTGAAGTTCGTTTGCGGCACAGTTATACCGTTCATTGTTCTTTTTTTCCGCCAAATGTACCGGTTTATAAAATATTTGATTTCTTTGTTTTTCCAGGATAATACAAAAAAGCTGAACACACTGAAGATTTCGGACAGTATGGCGACAAGTAGAGCGTCGTATGCGATTATGTTTTCGTTTAGTCTGAGAAGCTGAAACAATGCATATAACTTATTAGTTCCGATTGACATGTTGCAACTTACCAAACTAATAAAAACAAACAGCAACGGTGAAACACAAAAGGTAAGGTAAAAAATCAATAATACAGATACTCGTTTGAAAACAATACTTTGAACATTGACTCCAGCCATCTTCGGCGCACTTCGAACTTTTGCTTTTAGCTCTTTTAATGCTCGGTAATAAATTGCTAAAATAGAAATTTTAGTCACTTATTTCAGCGTTTCAATGTTTAAGAAAACGTACTTAACACATAAATGCCCTTAACAACCCCAGTTACAACATATGCGTACAAAAAGCCATGACTAGCTATGCTTCCGGTTGAACATTGCACACTGTATCCTGATGGCAGCGATAAAAAGATAATTAGTAGTACGACCGTGCCGCTTAGAATCCATTCTAAGAGTATTTTTAGACTTTCACGCTGAAGCCACGTGAATAAACATTACTTTTGTTTAATTTCTAGCTTACTGTATACGAAACATTGGCATAATGAACAGGGTTTTTGATAGCTTTCAATCTGTCTTTTGCCATGTGCGTCAAAACCGATTGGTTCCACATAATTCCAATAATTTGTGGAATGGCAAAAGACAAACAAATAGATCGATTGTAGCCATCGGGCATTCTTGGGTAACCTGTCAAATAGACAGTTATACGTCCCAACAGACCGATTCCGATTATAATATCAGAAAATGCCATCATTGTGGTTAACCAATTATGGAAACTTTGACGGTAGTTTTTGCTGAATATGAATACTGCCACTAGAAATGAGTTGACAGTGATGCAAAACACGCCGAAAACTATCCGGAAAATAAAAATCCCTAAAAGTTGGTCGGGATCCGGATAGATCGTCATGGCTTCCTAAAATGTTGACAAAATTTATACTTGCGTATATGGATTTTTATATGGGAGACAAAACTTGGCGCTGTAAAGTCATTAGATGAATTAGGATTGCAAAATATGGGTGGTACTACATTGCGTAACGATAATAAGTAGTTATACCAATCTTAAAAAGTTAAAAGCGAATATTACCCAATACTTATAACTTTCGGACGCTTTTTAGTTCCTTTTTCATTTTTTGCTTCGATCATGTTACCCTGTTTTTTAAGGCGTTCTTTTTAAAGGTAACACGATCTACCATTGTAAAGTTTGTAAAAACCATCACGAAATCAAAATAAAAACAATAATTAGAAAAACAAAAAAATTTAGTTTTAAGTGACGATAGCACAACACGATTTTAGTGTCCGTTTTGTGTTTACAGTAAGATTATTTACAAAGCAAACCCGCATGCTCGAAAACACAGTCAAGAAATCAGATTACTGGCCAGACAGACATCATGTAGGGTTAAACTAATCTTATCTGACTATAGATTATTAAGTTACACTAAATTATAGACATCACTTTTTTAAACTTGGGTCTGCAGTCAAAACTCGGTTTGTGTCAGTTAGTCAACACTTTTTAGAAGTTTGCGCATACTTAAATGTGAAAATGAGGGTAGAATCTCATTTAAATTACAAAACTTGTCTTTTCAACGTAAGATACAATACATGTGCAGAGTACTTGTTTTTTCAGAAATAACGTAGGCGAAACTTGTATTTTTGGTAAAGTTTCGGGGTTCACACGGGTCAAACGCAATTTGACAATAAAGCTATTATAATTTTTATTATCAGCGCCATTTTGAAACTTAAATTTTTTTCAGAAAGTATAAAGATTGTTTAAAAAGCAAGTTGCAAAGTATACTAATCTAGTTTTCAAGCTGGTCAAAACATATATGTCAACCATTACTGTAGCGTCTGGTGAAACTACACTTTTTAATGTCAAGATGATGAAGACACATAAAAAAGCAAACAGAAGCTACAATTGCCGGAACTTTTTTTGCAAAGGGATCAAACTTTTTGAATGTCATACTTTGAATTAGCATCTTATTCATGTGTGCTTTGGCCATTTTCAATGTTTGAATCATGCTACGATGCTACGCTAATACGATGTCCACATGGATGAATACTACTTTTTCGTACCACAGATAGTATTCGCAATTTGAACTACTGACCTTACATTTTATCAAATTGGCATTTACACAAAAAAATGTTTCGAAGATCATAAAATTTTATTCGACAATTAACTAGTAGGTTCACACTATGCTTCATTGTATCAACAAGTGACTGTGATAATAAACTATCCTACTGATAAGCATGGTAGTGGTAATGAAAAACGGAGCACTTTTTGGTTGTCTTTGGAGACTCATTCCACAAGATGGGCTGGGTGTTTGCTTTGGCGCATGTTTTGGTTACAGCATTGTGTGTTCATGGTTTGTCTGGTTTTGATTGACGTTAAAATATAAGTTTTTTGTCTTTAGGTATTGATGTCCTCCAAATCGTGTCACAAAGAGACTTACCCGGCGGATTGCAGCTGAACGCAAGTGTCATAATCGATAATTATCAGAGTGGTGATGCATTTACAGCAGAATGCAGTTATCAAACAACACCAGATTTGAGGAATGGGTACATGGTGCTGAAAAGTGCAAACACCGAGTTTACGTATGGGTGTTTTTGAGTTTTTTTATGTTAATTTTAGTGGTTTAGTTGTATGCCGGTGGCGACAAAAGTGTCTGGATGGATTGATACAAGGTTCAGAAGCGTGTTGAGCATACCACATAGTGTGCATAATATTGATAATTATCCGACCTCGGCGTGTTTGGATTTTGAAATTCATGATCGGAATGCATTTATTATTGTTCAGGGCACTAATAATTTGGTGGGAGTGCCGTTTTGTCAGGATGGAGCCTATTCGCACAGTTGTAATATTGATGGGTATGATGTGGCGACGAAAGTTTGTATTGGGGATATGACTGCGGCGCCGACGACTACTACGACGACGACTACTACGACGGCGATACCGTCTGGAGGCTCAACGACTACGGTATTGCCCGGTTTAACGACAACTACTACTCAGAATCCCACTAACTCATCTATAATGACCACCACAGCAACCAATCCCGGCGATAATGGAACAAGTACATCAACCCTGCCCCTAACAACGACCCTACCCTACGGCATTGATTGCAACAACCCCATTGGCAAACTTGAAATCCTCTTCTGTGACATCCATGACGACGATGTAACCCCCTCTTTCCCACCAAACACACTCCACTAACCAATATCGATTCCAGGGCACACCCCTAACCCCCTTCAACATCTCCCAAATCGTCAATAAAACGATGGATTCGTTCGAACCCGACACCCTGACGCCTCAAACCCTCTACCTAATCTCTGAGATCATCGAAAAATGTAGCGACTCGAAAGATCTTACCACAGAGGTGGGTTCTTACAATTATTATCCGATTATCTTCTCATCCTCTTATGTCCAAAAGCACTATTGTTCACTTTTAGAATTCCATGGAGATAGGCGGTCTTGTTGATAAGGTTTTTAGTGGAAGGGCCTCTGTTTTTATGGAGTCAAGCGGCCATAATGTGGGTGCAACCTTATACGGAAGCGTGGAAAACTTGCTGGCCAACTCGCCGTCGGGTGCGTCTTATCTGCATGGTGATAACTGGGGGTTTATTGTTCATCCCATCAATTGCGACAAGGATGCCGATGCAGGGGCCATGGGTGATTCAGGGGGTGGGTTTCAAAGCGGAAGTGTCGCAAAGAGTGATGTTTCGGTGGCGGTGGATGGGAAGGCGGCTTGTTCAAGACAAAGTAAGCATTGTTTATCTGAATCTGCATTGAAACATTACTAAAAAATAAGTGTATTGATTAATTTTGACCAGAATTAATCAATACCACTATCGATTAAAAAAACAATAAATCGACAGAATTTGTGAACTTTAGGCAACCACATTTACTATTCCATTTATCGAACAAACAAAATGTTCGTTGGCAGCACCTACTCCGATACCGGAATCATCTCCGGCGCATTTGCACTGCCAAGCCGACTCGATGCCGCAACTTCAGATGAAAATGTACAGCTTCCTGATGGCTGTCAAAAAGGATTTCTGACTACAGATGGTCAAGTTTTGTCCGCGACAGCTGTAAATCGAAAGATAAACAATGGCAAAGACGAAGTTATTCACACCGCTGCCGTCGAAAACACTAATATGGTTACATTGCGTTACAAAAAAGACAAAGTTAGTAAATTTTGTACTCAAAAATTCTTAATTTTTATAAGTTTAGATCGGTGTTGCTCTCCATGGCAAACTAAAAGTGACCCACTGGCAACCAGAAACCCAACAATGGTCAAAAGATACCTGCAAAGTCCGGTCAGAAGGAAATTATTACGTTTCACAGTGTACACATCTCACGGATTTCACATTGATCGTTGATGGTTCCAGTAATGATCCTATTTTGTGTTATCCGTCGCTGATTGCAGTCAATTATGTGGTTGTTATCGGGTCTATTATTGCTTTACTGTTGTTGAACTCGTTCTATGCCATGGTTTTGTGAGTTTTTTTCAAGGTAATGCCATCAAAATGTGATCACTTTTTAGCTTTGCCGATAATGAAGGCCCCATCGGCAAGCGCATTGAATCTTTCGTCCCTCGAAACGGCAAAGATTCATATGCCGCGGTGTATTGTATCGCGTTGATGACGTTTTTCCTTGTATTTTGCATCTTTTCAAATGAAAGAACGACGACGGGCAAACATGGCTGCGAGGTAGTTGCCATTATAAATTACTGGTTGCTAATGTTTTGCATTACATTGTCAATCTTTCAATCATGGATCATTACGATGAAGTTTAATTGGAGCCCGTTTTTGGAGGGTATTTTGATCCCACTTACAAGACCAGCTGTAGTTTATGCTGGAAGTTTTGCATTACCAACTCTGCTGGCTATTGGGTTTGGATTTGGGACGAAAGGGGGCTTTTTCTATCGAAATGATCGATTGTAAGTTAGATTTTTGATAATGCTTTATAATCAGTGTCATTTGCAGCTGCTGGATCCGAGCAGACTTTATCGTCGCTGGCGTCGTAATTCCATCTACCATACTTGTCGTCAATGCTTGCTTCAGTCTTTTTACAATGACAATTTTCCTCTTTCCTAAGTTTTTACCAAAAGGTCTTCGCCTTGCTCGTGGTTCATCGAGAAACATCACAAGAAGAGATAAAATCGACATTAAAGAACGGATTGCCATTATTATTTTGACTCAATTCACTATTGGTCTTCCTTGGGTAAAATTAACTTGATTTTCCAACACTTCTAACACCATTTTCTTCCAGCTCTTCCAATACCTGACCCTCTTCCTCAAAAACGCTTCAACCTGGCACTACCTATTTGCCATTGTCAACGGTGCCCAAGGCATCGTCTTACTTCTTGCCTTTGCCTACCGCGTCTATCGTAACCGGAAAGAGCAAAATCGCCCATGGCGTGGTAGTATGAACAACCGCATGATGGATGAAAAAGCGATTAGGCAAGTTGCCAAAGCCCAACGAAGCAACAATAAGCGTCCATCACAAACCGACCCCGAAGCAGCTGAAACTCAAAATCTACATCCTATTGCCACAAAGCAGCCGACGCTGGATGCAATGTTTGAGGATACTCAAAAAACATCAATGAAGTCGAATAAGAAAGAGGATGCGGATTTAGTGAGTAAAACACAAACCTCACCGACAGCTGGGATAAATCGGCGGAATCGGAACAGAAACCGTGCTGATGGTGGTGGTGATGATGAAAATGGTCGAGCTAGTGGTTCTGAAACGTCTGACGACGACGATTTGAGGCACAGTGAAACGCATGGCGGGACCAAGACCTCCAAGAAGTCGAAAAATGATCAACACAGTCAACACAAAGCTAGAAGCAGTCATCATTCCGCCAAAAAGGCTTCTGAAACCTTCGATGGGCATGATGGTACTAAAAATAGTCACGCCTCAAAAACGAAAGCGTCAAAAACCACGAGCCATGATATTTTGGACGGAACCGAAACAGAAAGCGGCACAGCATCATCCCCTGACAGTTCAAATGCCGATGGCAACAATTCCATGGGAAGTGACAGTGGCTTGGATAATACAAGAAGCGGAAGTGATATTCTTGTAAGGTCAAAGGAGCTTGAACCGACACCATTGCGATATTTGACAATTATCAGAGTGACATCGAAATCCGAGCCCGACTACAGATTGAAACACAAACACTTTTCACGTGAAGCGAGTGAAGAAGACGTTTGCATTGTCAGTGATGTCCCGCCGGAGCTTAGCAGTGAAGCGGATAGTGATTCTGTAAATGGTTCAATCCAAAGTTTTAGCATGGATCAAGTTGATGGTGGGCAGGATCTTCGTTCAATTTCATCTTCTGAAAGTTCAGTAATGGATGAGATTAACAAAACTTTGGTAGCTGAAACAGCCCAGCCGGGCGTTGGACTAATTTCAATGGATGCTCTTCGTCGGTATTACGGACAGTTCCAAGAGCCACACGTAGGTGGTACACTTGATGGACACAAAATTGAGCATCGATATGAAGTCCCTCCATCGGAAGAGTTGTCCAAGTTTGAAATTACGGCCCCACAGGCGGAACCTCCGTATATTGAGCCGGTTCAATATGACTATGTTCCTGATTTCGATGATGTTAACAACTTCGAACCCCAATATGACTATGTTCCAACCTTCGAAAATGACGAAAAATCAGATTCATCCTTGTCGATCGCACGTAGATCCAACGGCAACATCGACAGCAGACCGTCTGAAAACACGTCGCCATCGTTACTAACGTCCGAAAACTTCAACAACCCCTCCGAGCATTCTAACAGTGTGGAAGAAGCCTTTGCGCAACATCCAATTCCACCCAAGAAGCCCCCACGAAGATGGGACATCTTCGAATCCGGTGAATCGTTCGAAGCTTTGCAAAAAGAAAGCCCCGTGACAGCCTCTATTCTCCTCAAATTTGGCAGGGCTACCATAAATCCGGAATTACTGCCATCAGATGATGATGATTTGTTTATCACAATGTTTGCATCACATAAGTAATTCGTTATTTTATTATTAATAAATCGAAATTGGTCTATTTCTACAGTAAGAAAAAGTTTTCCCCCCCAATATTTCGGTACTTACAACTCATCAAAGTGTCGACAACAACAGTTTCACCCTCTTAACCCAACTTCGAGTAGTATCTTTGCCCCGTCAAAGTGTTTGTTTCACCCACTTCGGTCGGTCGGGCGGCTTTCGAGTACTGCGACACCCCTTGACGCAGACACGGTAGATGCGATGTTAGCCGGCGATCGCGCTTTGAAAGCGGATCCGCGCACGGCGCAGCTTGAGTGCTCCCGACGCAGGCTACCAACCGCTCTTGCTTAAAGGTGTCAAAACTCGGAGCTAAAAGTTGTCACACTGCTTGTCATCCAATGCCGAGGAGTAGCTTTGACAATAAATACAATAGCGTGAAAAGGCGGGTTCGAATCTGCGAATCAGCCCGAAGGGCGACAGACAGTACTCGGTTGAATATAACTTTTAAGAAGAAGCGCTCTTGGTTTGGGTTCTCATTTGTAGCGACGCGAATCGGGTCAGACGTTTAGACTGCGCGATAGATACAGTATTGTCTCACTGAACATCTGACAATCTTGCTATAACTGGGCAATTAGCCATTTACAAGGAAGCTGCCAAGGGTCAAGTGCAATCCAAGCTTCCGCTTTTGACTCCCCCGCCGCTTTGCATCGTGCACAATACGGCAGATTAGGAGGAGCAAAGTGTTATTCCTCCCGTTTTCCGGCGTTTGGCATTGTCATTGTCATTACAACCACCATGAATATCTCGTCAGGCGCAGCCGGCTTCAGTCAAGAGCAGCTTTTACATATTTGGGGTAAGGATTTCCGAGAGTGCTTATTCTGGTCATTTGTTGCCCTTGTACAGTAGTCCATTCGGTCCTTAATAAACTCATCGTCAATTTGTCTTCCAGGAACCAAAGCAATGAAACGCTACGGAATCGACCCCCAAAAGTCCCCCACCAGCCCGACTTCATCCTCGAAAACGACTTCCGGAATCGGAACCAAGCCCAAGGTACACTTTTACTATTCATACAGTAACAATAACACTTTTTGCTTATAGGTCGCGACCCCTCAAGTAGTCGCTAAAATCGAACAATACAAACGCGACAATCCGACGATCTTTGCCTGGGAAATCCGTGAAAAACTAATCAAAGAAGGTAAGCACCTTTTTCCCACGTTTCTTGAATGTCTTTAATTTTTGACAATGTTGCTGATATTTGAAATAGTTAAACTTGTAATAACTTTGCAGCAGTCTGTGAACAAGCCCCATCAGTATCCTCAATCAACAGAATCCTACGAACCCGTGCCGCAGAACGCGCCGCCGAAGAGCTCTCCATGATTTTGAATAGCCAATCATCTGGCATGCCTCCAATGCAACAATTCAGATTCCCTTTAATGCCGAATGTTTCCATAGCTAGCGGCGGCCCAGGTGGACCAGGATCAATGGGAATGCCATCAGGTCCTGGTGGTGGGATACCCTTTTTTGGGCCTTTGTTTGGAGGATTGCCACCGCCGCAGTTTTTGGGGGCACATGCATTGTTGGCGGCTATTGGAGCTAATAAGATGAATCATATGCCGCAGCAGGGTGGAATGCCACAAGGCAGTTTGCCGAGTTTTTTGTTGCCAAATTTGGGGATGCCAAACGTGGATGACGATAGCGGTTTTGGAAACTCAAATGGGAGACGGAGTTCGAGAAGCACATTTACGCAAGGTTGGGCTCACTTTTCATAAAGACGATTCTCAATGAAGTCATTTCAGAGCAGTTAGACATCCTCGAAGCTGCTTTCCACAAAAACAACTACCCCTGCCAACTCGCTCGGGCCGAACTTGTCCAGCGAACGCAACTCCCCGAAGCGCGGATCCAAGTGTGGTTCAGCAATAGACGAGCAAAACTTCGCCGCTGTCAGGCTGAATCGGAAGAAACTGCAAATGCTCCAACTCGAAGCTGTACCCCAAATTCATCGAATTTACCAAATTCTCGACAACGCCCTGCATCATCGAGTCCCTGCAATTCTGATAACGAAACCACAGACACTTCCGACGTCGGTGATGCACCCAAAGATGGCATCAAATTTCGACCATACATTTAACCTAACTTTTGTTACTTTCAATTTTTATCCACAAAGCTGTTTTCACCTTCTTTTAAAAGTTTGCCCGCTATTTGTTTGCGTTATTTTGTCGTTCATTCGTGCCCCACCAATTTTCAATCTGGTCAACTCATGTATCTCGAATTACACCAATAAAGTACAAAATCCCTCAACTTTTTGCTTCTATTATGCGGCCAACACCTTTCTAAAGTGTCGAATCAAACTTTTTTATAACTTTCTATAACTGTCGCAAATGCATACATATCAGCCTCGAATTGCATAGCGCGAATACAGTACTCAAAAGGCTCAATACGAAGCGAACAAGATCCCCTGTCGAGATGACAAGCCTTTGGGATTGCGCGGGTCGGAGTCGACGAATGAGCGCTCTCGAAAATTGTTTTTACAGAACAAAGGCCCGAAAGCCCATGTCAAGTGGGTCGCGCGGATGTTGCGGATATGTGAACGCACGCAGCTTTGACGACTTGTCGAACTAACAAAGCCTAACACTTTTGAGGTGAGAAGCACAGAGAGCCGACCGATTGACATCGAATACCCTCGCAAAATCCGTGCTTTTGTTCGAGCAAGGCGGACATGTGAGGGATCAGAAGCTAATCTGGGTTAAGAAGCGGTAACTGCTTTTTTGATGTTTTACATGTATCAAGTGTTTGGATTAACTATGCTGGTTATTATTAGAGACGGAAATGCGCTTTTAAATGTCGTGGCACAAAACACAAATCGTACAATGGTTATGCTAATCGAAAACGGATTATCGAATTGGAACAATAATGTTATTGACCATTATGAAGGTTCGAAAAACTGCATCATTAGCCTAATCACATGTTCTATACGAAAAAGAGCGTTTTCAACTTTTTACAACAAAGGTTGCTGATGTTCGTGTCAAGTTCAACAAGGCCGAGGGCTATTTTTGAAGGTCCCATAAAAGGATCATTGTCAATTGACCGTTCGATGCACACAGTCAAAATGAGTTTCTCTCAACTGTTTGTGGCAGCGTTATCAATTAGCTGTGTGCTGGGGCAGAATGATTCATCAACAACATTGGCGCTATCTGATACTAGCGAAACTACATTAACATTGTCAACTGCAACGATTCCGGATGCTTCCAATTCCACGATTGCTCAAAAAGTGTTTGATTCGACAGGTGGAACGACACCGACAGAGTTACAGCCAATTTTGCCTTCAACAGTAACCATCTTATCAACTGATGCAACGAGCGTCGCAAAACGTGTGACTGATAACGGGTCTAATGACGTCTCAAGTTCAAATCTTGTTAGCACGGACATTACGGTATTATTGTCTACATCAGAGAATCAACCTGAATCAACAAGTACAACGGTAATGCTTGGACAGAAAAACAATCAAACCCTTAACAATGGCGCTGTATATTCCACATTGGAACCTGCTACCACGCTGGACGTTTCTGATACCAACGAACTAAAACAACTCTCAACAACAGAAAAAGTGTTCGATTTGATTGGTCGAACAACATCATCACAGCCAATTTTGTCTTCAACAGTACTACCCGTATCAGATGCAGTGAGTGTAGCAACGACTGCGACTGATAACGCTTCTAGTGACGTCTTGAGTACAACTGCTGTCAGTACTGATTTTACGGTATCTTCGATTTCACCAGAGAGCCAAACGGAATCGACGATAACAACTTTGATGGTTGGACTGAAGGAAAACAACACTCTTCTTAATGACACTGTACATTCCACTTTGAATCCTGTTGGCACACTGGAAGTTTCTGACAATCTTGAATCAAACTTAACTGATGCAGTGAGCTCTTTAACCCCTTCATTTGATACCGTTTCCGTCGATGTCACATGGCTAAATTCTGTTAGCACTGACGTTACAAATTCATCCGTTTCGTCGAAGAGTCAAACTGAATCAACTAGTACAACGGCAGTTATTGAACAGAAAGAGCATGATACTCTTATAAATGACACTGTACATACCACTTCGGAACCTGTTAGCACACTGGAAGTTTCTACTGACAATGCATCGACACGACTTTCAACAACTTCCAGCACAAGCAAGAACCTAAAGGTAAGTAACATTGAAAATCTATGTTAAATTTACCAATTACATTAAAGACAACTACGGCACTTCCACCGAAAAAAGTGCATCCAACTACGACAACTTTATCTCCGATTCCATCTAAAAAGAACGATCATAGCCAAAGCTACGAGAGTAATGAATACCACTATGATCGCAACGGAGTTAAACATAGTTTCAAACACTTGCCTGATGTCAGCCAAGAAACCGACGTCGTAGTGATTGAAACACCATACGGTCCCGTATTTATCCCATTTGATAAACAGACTATTCGCAAAATTATTAACAAAAACCGCCAAGTACGGCGTGGCATTCGGCGTTCTCCTTGGCAGTAAATTCTAATGCTAGAACTTATACATAGTCTATAAAACAAGCGATTTATGAACAAAGTATAAATCTGTATCCGTTTTATGGCCCTTGTCTACAACAAAATAATACGATCATTGCCTTTTTTGATAAAATTCCATGTTACTCATCGGCAAACGTTCTATTTGATAAAAAAAAGTCGTACAACGTAAACAGCATGCAAAACTTGTGACTTTTAGTCGGAATTGATGGAACTTACTGATTGTCAATTAATGGTACATCCTATCAGAATAATATTTTTCTGCGCCGATGAGTCAGTTTACCGTCTGATGATAAGCATGAGTTCAAAGTATCAAGAAGCCGTCTCCACGACACATTAGTGCTACCCCTTTTTGAAAACACGCCACAATGGTAAATCAAACTGTTATATAAAGTTGTCAGAAAACTTTTTGTGTGGTGAAAACTGATTTAAGTTACTGTTTACGGTATTCTCACGTACCACTTAATCTTTAGTTAAAATTATAGGATAATGTTTCGTCCTCAGTATCCCGATATCGTCAAACCTTGCTATCTGGTTACCGGCTGCCGGGTGCATGTTCGGGTGAGTGCCTACAATATCCGAGCTTTTAAAAACATTGTCGAAATAAATTTTATAATAATGATTGCGTATGAAAGTTTTCGTATGTTGTTTCAGAAAATGGCAAGCATTTGCAATTTGCTATTCATCTGTCTCGCAGCTGTCGTCTTAGTTTTGATTTCAGTTTTTGGGTTTTACTACTTCGCGATTCCAATAATCTTCCTTATTTTTGTATCTTCTCTAGTTTTGGCAGCTGATAGGTTTGAACGCCCGTCACTTTACATATGGTTTTTAATCATACAGGTAAGGTCTGACAGGGTCACTTGTTCCAAAAATCTTATTGTTGCACATATTGCAGGGCAATTTATTGATTTTCCAATTGGTAACTTCTATCGTCCTTATTGTTTTTTCGGCTACAAAAACGCATTGCAGTGATACTTTATACGCCGAAAATCTGGATGATTGCCCTTTTTTCCTTGAGGCAGCTAAAATAATCATGGGTTCGTGTACCCTTACCACACTGAATGTCTCTTATGTCTTTGGTGCCTATTCATATATGACCGCAGAAGTTTGCTCCGGAAACGTGAAACGAAACGCACGTACGGTCGTACCTTAACAAACAAATCCTAAGTGTTGTTTCACAAATATCATTCAATATAAAGTTTTGTCAGTTATTATATCAACGGCATTGGTAAAACTGACTTAAACAGACTAATAATTAGTTTTGTTTTATAAATATAAAAAGTTTATTTGGTTGCATTTAACCATTGGTAAAAATTCATTCAACCAAACAAGTGCTTCAGGTTGATTGTAATCAAAATGTTGTTCGGATTTTTTGATAACTTAACATTTGCCAGCAGTCAAATACTGCTTCTCGTCAACTGATTTGGCCACAAAAAATGCAAGTGCACTGATAAGTCAGTTTCTAGCAAGGTGATAAAGATGTTTACCCAAAAAGAAAACGTTCAGTTATCTTTTTCTTCTACACACTTTTAGTCTAAAACAGACTGAATTTTTTGTATCTATCGAGTTTGCATACTTTCTTTTCTGTTTTTGAGTTACGCCAATTGTTATTAACCGCTGTTGCAAACTTCGAAAATTATGGTGGATCGATGTGTTCTCATTTGTGTAAGTTTGTTGTGACTCCAGGCAGTGGCAGTCACTTTTATTGTTTTCAGAAATTGGAAAACATTATAAACTTGCTGTTTATGGTAATTACAGCAGTTGCCCTTGTTTTGTGTATTTCTTTTCATGTTTACTACCACGCAGTTTATTTCTTGGTTTACATTACTACTTTTGGAATGCTTTTTCCTGACATGCGTCAACTACGTTGTGTTTTTATATCGCTCTTAATTAGGGACCGGCAGGAAAATAGAAACTTTGTCCAATTTGACTCCAATCAGTCTTATTCGACGCAGAATTATCGTAGATTTTGATTGGAAAAGAAATTGGATTTTTAAAAAAATCATAAAGGCATGAAAATGCCGAAGAAAGTGTGCAAAAATCCAAAACTTTTCTCCCGGGGGACTCGCGTCGTTCAAGCGAAAAATGCTGTTGTCAGAGAGGACGTTTCGCCAAGCCTCTGAGTGCGCGCGCTTTCCCTATTGACACAACTCCCTCATGTGAACGCAACTGGTTCATTTGCACACGAGCACGAACGAAAAGGCGATATTAGCGCGTCCATTTAGAATTTTTAAACTCACAATTATAATGCCATAGCTATGTCAATACGTTTTTTACAATGTTATATGACTTCGCGAGCGTTTGTAACTCATTTTTTTATGTGTCAGACCTGTTTTTAAATCAAAACCATGTTGACAAAAAATTACCTTCGAATGGCATTTTTGGCACTTTTGAAGGTGCTTTGAACTAAATTAACCACACCAATCGATTTTATGTACTCAAAAATGATGATACAGACGGTCAAAACACCTGATTTGACAAATTTTATTTTTTGCAATTTTACTTAAAAATTCATATCCAGAGTTCGATCACACCCGATCACTACCCCGTTTGGCACCTAATGCAACTTTTTACGCTGAATCGAATGGCGTAGGTGCCATCAAGGGGCGCGAAGGGGCGCATGCCAAAAACTTCAAAAAAGCTATGGCAAATGTCAGTTTTGGCACTTTATGATGACTTTAGAGCAAAACAAAAATTGCCAATCGATTTCTCGGGTATGAAAATAGGGGTGTAGACACGCTAAATACCGAAATTGATCAACTTTTGTTTTTGGCATTTTGACTTTTAAATTCATAGCGTGCGTCCGATCACTTCCGATCACTATCCCGCTTGACCAGCAATGTAGTTTTTTACGCTGAATCGAATGGTATAGGTGCCGTCTGGGGGCGCGAAGGGGCGGCGAACCAAAATTTAGAAAAACCGTCAAAAAAGTGGCAAAAATGGGCATTTTGGCATTTTTAAGCGATTTTTTTCAAAATCTGATGGCATCATTCGATTCGGAAGGAAGCAAAACGTCTGAATCCATTACGCGTTTTTGAAAATAGAACAAAAAATTTTCCTACAGTATCCCGCGGGGACACGCTCAGGGTGACCGAGTGTTCTCCGCCTGCCGGTCCCTACTCTTAATCATACAGGTACATAATTACATTTATCGAAAAACAATAATCAACTATTTAATAAGTTTGCAGGGCTTTTTGATTGTCATCGGTTTCGTGGCTAATTTAAGCCTGTTTTATATAACCATAGAACAGTTTTGCAAAATTTTCTTTTTCGATGATAAGAACTCAACGGAGTGCTGCGAAAACATTTTTTGGTTAATTTTCCCCATGTGTTTTTGGCTAGGTTCTGCACTGTGTATTTGGCGGTTTTCCTTCATAAACAATAACAATGGAATTGGTCAAACTGGCTCCGGAAACGGTCAATGCAGCGCCACTTCTGTCGTATCAGGACAAAACTCTGTCTCGAAAGGGAAATCTCAGAACACGGATATCAAAACCAATGTAGTTAACATCATGGACGTTGAATAAACAAATTTGCGACATACCTCGTTGTCATTTATTATCACTGATATCAATAAAATTGGTTTGAACAAACATGTTGTTTTTTTCTACTGTTTAACAAAAATAGAGTTGTTCACATTTAGTCGACAGTAGATTTTAAGCCAAATGATGGCTAATCAGTGTCTTTTTTTTTTGGTAATTGAACTCTTGCCAAACAGTCAAATGATGCTTCTTGTCAACTGATTTTCGATAAGATTAAAAACTAAATAGAAGATGATATGAGTCAGTTTATGTCCATGTTCAATCGGCAACGCCCTTTTTATCGCTAAAATGTGTTTAAAAGAGGTTACAACGATTTCTGTAAAATAATCACTTGATTGTGAATTACTTGTATTGACTGCTTTTCGTTTGCAAGTGTTTAAGTTTCCTCAGTTAAAGAATGCTAAAAAAACTTTATCGTTTTTTTGTAAAAGCTATCGCGTAAGTAAGCTAGTGTTACCAAAATTCTTATTATTCAATTTGATCTTTCTTATTTAGTAGCGTGTGAGAACGATCAATTTCTTGTGGATTTTGCTTACTGTAGCCTACACATTAATTTATATTCATCGCATCCCATACCTGGCAATGGCAATTCTCGGAGCTTTGTTTGCATCGTTTGTATTGTTAGCAGATTTGTGTGATTGGCCATTTGGTTTATCGTTTCACATCGGTATCCATGTAAGTCCTTCACAGTTTTTACAATTTTTATTTTTATTTTTTAGTGTTTTACCTCGTTGCTCGGCCTCTGGTCATTTGCAGTCACATTTTTCCACCCTTTCACATCAAACAATGCATTTTGCAAATTTTGCTTTGACGACAATGGCATAAATGCTGATCAAGATGATGCACTGATACTACTTGAAAATATTAAATGCATCGTAATTAATTTCATTTTAGAAATTTTGGAAGTTATCACTGTTTGCTTTATCATCGACGCTCGGGGTCGCTTGATAAGGGAAAAAGCATCCAGACGTAGTGAACGCCAAGCAAGGTCTGAACTTGAAGCACGCGAGCAAGTTGTCTCCACTGTTACGACATTGTATGTATGATCCAAATACAAGTTTCCCTATTCCTTCTTCACGAAATTTCACTCTTGAGTCCAATGCTTCGTCACATATTTCAAGTTCAAATCAGGAGTCTCAACCGGAGAACTAAAATATCCGCCATCAGGAGAATTCGAAACTCCTGTTGCGATTCTGGAAAATCCGGATTGAAGTCTGCGCCTGTCTTGAAACTTTAAGCTTTTAATTAAATTGTATGTATCAATTTATTATATATCCAATCAATTTTATAAACAAAATGTAAAAACGCAAAACATTATAACACAACAATCAATTTAATTATCTTGTCGATACTTTGAAACATCATAAGCAAGTTCGATAGGCTTCCACCAATCATGGGATTCTGGCACGCCAAGATGTTCTGGCGCGGGTTCCTGCGGATATTCGTAATACTCTTCATCAGAGCCGCCTTTCTTCAAAAGATATTTTGTCGACTCAAAGCTGTCAATTAGTTCTTCAATGTTTTCGTTTTTCTCGATGCCATCAGGAACGAACTTTCCAACATCGTCGATAAGGAACTGGCATCCTGATCGGTACCTGGCATAATCAAAGACGTCTTTTGGCTGCAAACATTCGATGTAATACGAAAGACCATACTCTTTTCCAAGTTTGGTGTAGATTGCCGGTAACTTCTGCTTCAATTGAGTCTCTTCTTCGACGGTAAAGTCGGTAACGTTATAAAAGTGGCGCTTCCGGAAATACTCATATGTGGCTGACATGAACGGCAGGCTATTGAGATATCTGACGTCACCTGTGTAGCTGAAGACGGTTTCAAGGGTGTTGAGGAACTGTGTACGTAGCTGATTTAGAGTTGACATGTCTAAAACAGAAGGTAGCGGTGATTAGATCGAAACTAACAACGCCACAGATGTTGAAAAGTCGTTGGACGCAAAAAAATATGCCAGTTTAAATCTGATTTGTGCTATTTTAGCCCCGATCAACGCCAAACTCGACATAACAAAGGAAATAAAAAGCGCAGAAAAAAGAAAGGAGAAAAACACGCTGACTCTGTTGCAGCCACGGGGTAGTGCACATCAATACTTCTCTTTAGCCTGAGCCTTGGCGTTGTGTAGACACAGAATCGCATAAAGGTATACTTAAAACAAATTCCGGTTATTACAGATTATTACAGAAGTTGAAATAAATAAAATACTTAACATGGAAAAGACAGTAAAAACTTGATGCTTTTCATGTCTAAACTACATACACTTTTTGAGCACTATGTATGTGTCCCGCACTCACATGACCAGTGTCATCAATCACAGATGGCGGCGCATACCCGAGGTCGCAGAGTCCGTTGCAGTGAGGAAAAATAGTTGACGTACTGAGAGAGCAAAAGAGCATTGCATTTCGAGCAAAGAACACATTTTGTAATGGAAGCAAGACAAGAAACACATACCAGTGGGGTTCCAGAGAAAGAGGCGAAGCAGCCGATTTGGACGCACTTGTGTGCTTTTTGGGTCGATAGCGTACATCAAACAATGATGCTTCATCATAGGTGCAACGGTTTTCGTTGTACTGGTTCTTTTTAACCTTTTTAAGATTGAATCTTACTAGAAAAGGATTTCGCGATTTTACTTGATTTACGTCAATTCATTTTCAGCCATGGCTTCAGAATGTGACAACTTACCGCCAATTCCTAACAGCGATAATTGGAACAATCCAACAGATTGGCTTGAACGAGCAGTTGCAGCTCAAAATGAATACTATGCCCGGAATGGTGGTGTCATGTACAACGAAATGTCTAACTACGATCAGATTGAAACTGAAATTCTGATCAAAGCCTTCTTAGAAGTACGTAAAACTTATATCTGACCAAAATAAATTTTATTAACAAATTTTAAGACGCCCAAAAGTGAAACAAATCCGGGAAACAGTCTGAATCAGTGGTTCAGTAGACCTGAAAGAAAAATTGCTATCAAACTGAGAAAGATAATTCAGGTATTCGTTTTACGGTAGAAAGTCAGGTAATGTGTTACATGTAAAATTTGCAGAACGTCGCGAAAACTGAAGCAGTTCAGATGAACGCTGTTTACGTCATGTCTTATTTAAAAGACGACAAAATTGAAACCAAAGTTCCGGGTAAGCTTTTTATTAAAGCCGCAAAAGTTTAAAACTTAACTTTATTTTAATTGTTTCAGTTTTTTACTTTAAATCTGCGAACGACACGACAATGTACATCGATCTGTATGCCAATGTGTACAAAGGATGGGAGCACTTTTTAAAGGAGAACCAAATTGATCCTTCACTGATATGTTATCCGGTAGAAGGGCATTACGGTCAAACGCAATCAAGTGATTTTCCGACTTTTGACGAATCTGTAAAGCTGGAACTCAAAGTGATAGAATCAGCTTCCTGTGGATGGACAGGAACGATAAAAGCAGCTGCTAAAAAGCTTCTGTCGTACGCTCCTTATATTATTATTGGAGCAGCTGCAATCGGTCTTGCCGCTGGTTTCAGCAACGCTGCTTGGGGACTTAAACTGCAAAATGCTGGATTTCAAGGTGCGTTGAAAAGTGCTAATTTAAACATTTTAGTTTTAAAATTTTAGTAAGCAAGTATTTGCTTTATATTAGTGCGGCAGCAACAACTACACTGTAAGGTTAAAGTGAATTCAATTTATAATAAGTTTGAACATTTAGTGGTCTGTTAAATATTTGTGACAAAGTTGGCACAAATGAAAGCATCATAGGTGATGTCTTGATGACCATCTCTGGCGTTTTGACTCTCGCCACTCCGGCTCTTCAAAGTATCAATTTTGCAAAACTGGGATTAAGCCCGGGCAATTTGGTAATGGTTACGACGCTGATCAACTGGTTGCCCACAATTCGAACTTTTGCCACGTGTATCGGGGTAGCTTCGTGTCTTTGTACCATGGTTTATAAATGGAAAAACGGTATCAAAGTTGGAGTGGCTGATTATTTCTTCCTAGCCGCTTCTCTATATCAGTGTTACGGAAGTGTTACATCACCCACTACCGCCAAAGCAGTTTATCAGGAGATACAGCAAGACTACATGCAAAAGTCTGCTAAATTTGGTATTAGTGAAATTTTTGGAAATGGATACACATTGGATGCTTTGAGTATGTTTTATATATATTATTATTTTTATAACGAGATTAGCGTCAATCATTTTCTAGAAGCAACTGCGGCAACTCGTGCTGCAGTTGTAGGAGGTGCACTCGCTGGAAGTTATGTGCACCATGCTACTGGGGGGAGCCGTGGAAGCAGCGGTACGACAACACAACAAACAAATACAAACAAGGGACAGGGTGGATCAACCGGCACGCAGAAAAAACAATCATCAAGCGGTGGCACCCAAGCTTCTACAGGCGCTGGCGGAGGTGGTCAAGGCCCGAACAAACCGAATCTACCAAATCAGAATCATTGTGCCTTAGCTGGGAGTTTCAGCAACATAACGGTTACACCGACAACAAACACGACCACTCCCAGAAATGCACCGGCAACGGTAACAGTACGACCTCATTTTGCTGTTCCTACTCCTCCTAGAAATAGACGCGATCATATCGAACATGCAGGAATAGGTCTGCTACCTTCGTCTACCCTCCAACCTACAGCAGCAGAAACAAGTGCCATCCAACAAGAGCACGACCAACTTGTGCAAGACCTTGAAAACCAATTTGTAAGTTTTCATAACTTTTTCGTTAAAAAAATATTGTTATAGAGAACACAAAATGATACAGTCGCAGAACGAGGATTACAGTACTACAGAAACAACATTGTGAGAAGGCTAGCTGGAGAAAACCAATACGTCGTGAACAATCAGCTGATAAGGATGATTCGAGCTGCCCGTGATCCAGCTGACCTGTTTGTGTAAGCCTGTTTTTACATCAGCGCAAATTGAAATAGTTATTTTTCAATTATAGCGAGTTGGCCTTGACAAACACAACCATCACGCTGCACAGGGGCATTCTTCTTATCAATGGCCAGCTGAATGTTGATGGAGCAGCTTTTGCCGCTACAACAAATGGGCCAGCAAATACGACTGTCCGTCAGCAATTATCAGCGCAAATACAAGCAAATTTATTGAGTCCCACTGCCAATGCACCGACAAATCAACCAGTTTCGTTTAGGACAAGCATCTTGAATGCCGTTTCCGATGTCGACGTTACGCAATCAGTTGATAGTAGGCTCTAAGTAAATTGTAAGTTTTGTACATTGAAACTACGTTTTTAGCCGCACTTGATTCGGTAACGCGTGAACAATTGCAAAGTACCCACGTACGTTGGACACTAGAAGCTGATGTTACGGCATTTACTACTTTCCTTCAACAAAACAATATTACTCTCAACAACATTACAAGCACAGCCACAATTACCCATTTTAATCGGCTAATTCAAGCTTTTAATGGGGGTGTATTTCCACGAAATAATGCTTTACTTTGGCAAGTCGTGGATCTGCTCGCCAAGATATTTGATTGTGATAGTGTTTATGAGATTGTGGGCATGTTGGAGATTATTCGGTATCAGTTATCGACCCGTTCCAAAGGAGCTGCTAGAGAAGGATATTTGAAAACCCTGTTGAAAGGTCTTCAAAGTGTTTTGAACCAGAGAAGAGGAAATGTCTTTACTAATAACACTGATTGTAAGACTTTAAAGTAAAATGCAACTTAATGTTTGTAATTTGCAGATCAAACTGCCTTACAACTCGTAAATGAAACAGAAGCACAAATCATTTATTATGAAGGTGAGCTTCAAAGACGAGGCGTACAGGATGGATTACGGTAAGCCTGTGTAAACTAACAAACACCATACTGACTAGTTGGTTTCTAGTTTTTGTGAACTGATTGCGGTGGTAGGTTCCCGAGCAGCCGCGTTTGAGTTGTATGGCCACATTTTAAAACGTTATCACCAGAAACACGGAAACAAGTATGTCTTTTTATGCTTGAAATGTTCAATATCTAATTTTTGTTTTTAGCCCAAATCCACCGGAAACCATTAGACAGTTTGCCATGGGATATATGATATTTAGACAAACTGGAACATGGTTTACTCAAGATGGACAACGATGGCGATAGCTCGTCAATAGGTTCTTTTGTTTTGTACGTTTACTAATTATAATCGATTTACGTACCTTTTTGTCATCAACTACCACCAAAACTGACAAACACATTATTCATATTGGTTCATTACTCATTAATCACAATTTTTCATAACATGTAATAAAAATTAATCACCATTTAGTTTTCTACTAGCCAACACTGAGGCCGAACAAAAAAGTGTTCAATGACCCGCGCTTTCTTTTTTGATAAACTGCAACTCATTATCTGCATACGTTAAAGTTTCAACAGTAGCAATACGTGCAAAGATACATAAAGAACACACAAAATATAGTGACTTTTAGTCGGAAAAACTGGCAGTATCTACCTATTGTCAACTGATATTCTATAAGAATAAGGGTTTACTGCACTGACGAAGTTTGTGGACTAGTGATAACAATGGGTACAAGTAGTCAAAAATAGTTGATTAAAGTAGCACATTAGTACTTCCCCTTTGTGAAAGCACATCACAATGTCAAACTAAAATGCTTAATTATGATATGAATCAAAATTTTTTGGTTTATAGTCGTTTGTCTTGCCTAACATTTCATTTTTGCAGTTACAGTAATCTGAATTGAAGCATGTTTCGTTCTACGTATCCCGATGTCGTCAAACCTTGTTTTATGGTATGGGGCTGTATACATGTTCGTGTAAGTGCTTATAATATATTCAAAAATGTTGTTATAATAGATTTCAAGTTTTAATAAAAGAAATCGATTATAGAAGTTTGCCAGCATTTTGATTTCACTCTTCATTTTACTTGCAACAGTCGCCTTTGTTTTGACTTTAAGTATTCAACAATACAACATCGCGATGTCAATTGTCTGCTTTATTCTTGTGGCTTCTACTGTGCTAGCTGCGGATAAACTTGAGCGACCGTCGTTTTATACAATTTTTCTAGTCTTACAGGTGTGCGCAATCAATTTTTCCGAAGGCACTTATTGTTTCACATATTGCAGGGCATTTTCCTTGTGATTCAACTTCTAACGTGGATCCTCCTTGTCATGTTCGTTTCAAAAAAGCATTGCAATACATTTTTAACCAATGCCGGACATGATGATTGCCTTGCATCAGTTCAATTGGCTCAAGCAATCACGATTTCGTTTTTTCTTACCGGTTGTACTTGGAATGTCGTCTTTGACGCCCGGAGATACATGATAACAGAAGTTTGCTCTGGAAACGTTAAGCTTAACGCAGATCTTATATTTCTTTAGAAAACGGCATGTTAACCAAAAACGTATCTATCAAAGATAAACATTTTTATTTGAGGTTGCACCAAATATCACTTGTCATTTTTCGAACGGTTTTCCTTTGACATAACGCCAAATAAAGCATAAAAAACTAATGTCCGTTTAGATTTTACATTTCTCAAGCACTTGGGCGTCGGCCTTGTCAACTGCCTTTCTGATAAGAATGATAACTACAAGAACGTTTATGTTCTCGTGATAACACCTTTGCGCCAAATAAGAGTGTTAACAAACCATTAAAATCAGATTTTCTTATTTTTAACAGAAAAATCATGTTTTGCCAAAAGTATCCCGATATTGTCAAACCTGAGTACACTGTATTTTGCCGTTTTCACATAAGGGTAAGTTTAAAAAACAACAAAATGACTGCAGATACGTTGAGTATACATTGCATTGTCAAGTTTTCCAGAAATTTGCAAGCATGTGGATTTTGTTGTGCACATTACTCACCGTCGGTTTTCTAATAGTATGTTCTGTGTACCAAATCTACATAGAAATACCCTTAGTTGTTGTTTTGCTGGCAATGTTTGTAACAGTATTGGCTGCTGATCAGTTCGAAAAGCCAGGCTTATATGTTTTTTATTTAGCTGTACAGGTAAGAATTCTTTTAAAGTGTTTTTTACGTTTACTATTTTTTAGGGATTGTCACTTCTGATTGGCATTTTAACATTACTTCTCTTTATTGTCGTTGATAGTAAAACAGACGCTGAGTTGGGGTACCCATGGTCTGGCTTGGATGGCTCGGATCGTAAACAAAATGCGCAGATAGTGAAAGACAATGCTGCATGTGAGTGTTTTTGTGAAAGAATTTTGTAATTTAGTCTTTGTTGCCGGATTTTGTCTTATATTTTGTAATCTATGAGTTATACATAGCAATCCAACTATATTTTTTTTAGTTTGGCGTTGGTATCTCCTGAGACTGATCATTGTCAACAGCATTGGAGAAGTTCTTGGAATTTACACATGGATCATTGTCTACCGTGCTCGCAAGTACATAGTAAAAGAAGTTTGCTCTGGAAACGTTGAACGCAACGCGAGGCCGATTGTGTATTATAAAAATCATGGAAAACAAGAAGAAATTGAGTACTAAACAACGTTTTGAAACGACTGTTCAATTTTATAAACGAATATTATCCTATAAAAGTAAATTTATTTCATCCTCGTTTGTCCGTTGAAAATTCAAAGGATCATAAATAGATTCCAGAGGCTCCCACCATTCATGGGATTTTGGCACGCCTTCGTGTTCCGGAACAGGTTTGTCCGGATAGTCGTATTATTCCACATCAGAGCCACCCATATCCAAAAGATATTTCTTATATTCAAAGCAATCAAGAAGTTCTTCAATGCTTTCGTCTTTATCGGGACCATCTGGAACGAACTTGCCGACATCGTCGACAAGGAACTGGCATCCTGATCGATACCTGGCTTAATCAAAGACATCTTCTGGCCCCAGACGGTGGATGAAATATGTAAGTCCGGCTTCTTTGCCGAGTTTATTAAAAACTGTCTGCAATTTTTGATTTAATTGAGTTTCTTCTTCTACGGTAAAGTCGACAATGTTTTCGATGCGGCGCCTCCGAAAGTATTCATAAGTGGCTGACATAAACGGCAAGCTGTCGAGGTTCATTCTTTCACCGCTGTAGTTGAAGACAGTTTCAAGGGTGTTAAGGAACTGTGTACGGAGATCGTTTATTGTTGACATGACTGAAATCGACAGACTTACACAAATGACAATCGTTGATTATTATACGAATTTTTATAAATTAGCCACATGAATAGCGCGTAAAAAATTAGTTGTAACCACTATTAAAAAACAAGCTTCCAAATTTTGAAAGTGATTATCAATTTTTATTAACATCAAATTCAACGAAAGCGATATATAACCGCGATTTGCAGAAGAAGATAGGGCTGCAAATCGCGGAAAGGGAAAAGCGCGCAGACACCTTGCTGCTGCCACGAGTCAGATCGCATCGATATTTCATTTGAGTGCTAGATGTGGCACTGTGTGGACACATCCACCATTGAAAGCTAGGTGAATCTTACAATAAACTTTGATAAAGGAGGATGTAACTCATTAATTTTGCGTTAAAAGTAGTTTTTTAATCAACGAACAAATATTATCAGTAAAATGTGAAAACAATTATAAAAATACATAAATAAGCTTAATTATTGTAAGGTCTAATATACGGATAACTAATTTCGAGCTCCTTCCACCAAACATGCGATTTAGGCACGCCCTCGTGTTCTGGAACAGGTTCGTTCGGGTACTCATGATACTCTGTATCATTGCCTGCTAAAAGATTCTTAAGTTGTTCAAAGCTTTCAAGCATTTCGTAAATGTTTTCGTCCTTCTCAGGACCATCTGGAACAAACTTCCCAACATCGTCAATGAGAAACTGGCATCCGGAGCGAATCCTAGCGGCATCAAAGATTTCTGCTGGCGCCATACCTTGATTGTTAAAGCAAAGGCCGTAATCCTTGCCAAGTTTGGTGTAAACTGTCGGCAAATACTTCGTATATCTAGTGTTTTCTTCGGCAGTGAATTCTGTGACCTTTGCGAGATTACGCTTTCTAAAGTACTCGTAACTGGCTAGCATGCTACGCGTTGTAGTGAAGTGGTTGGTTTTAATTGAGGCGGCTTGAAGGGTCTCGAAGAAGTGTAGACGGAGAACGTTTAGTTTTGGCATGACTGAAAAGCGGGGTTGTGAAAAGCGCGGTTTATAGCAGTGTGATACGGATTCTGCATCAGAGTCGACTCGCAATGACTCTGACTCTGAGTCAGTCGGAATTCAAGTGAGTTTGGCCAGAGTCAAGTCTAAAGTCAAGAAATCGAAACAAGCGCCACATCGGTTGTACGAAAAGAAAAAAGCATGCTGATCCGACAATTTGCATTTTCACAGCTGCGTGCGACGCGTGTTGACAGAATGTTGTCCAAACGCGACGAACGCACACTCGAGCGTTGCTGCAACACATGTGTCAATGTTGCTTTACACCGTTTGTTTTACGTGTTTACAATCGTAATAACCCTTTTTTATATATCTATCTATCGCATTTCCAATTCCTAACCCCACGCTTTACAAATCCTCTTCAATTTCCCCATCATCAAAAACGACATACCCCCCTTTCTTCAACCCCGCTAATGCACAGCCGCCTGCAAATCAATTTCCCCGCCTGCATTAGCACACTTTCCATCCATTGCCCCTGGCTCTTTACCCTATCGCTTTATGCAGTTAGTGCTGACGTCGATAGAAAACATATTAGCCGCGAGCTCCGATAACATGTGCACGTCGACCATTGGTTGGCCAGTCGCGTTTCTGGTTTTTTGTTTCGTCGTTCATTTTCCATAAACTGATCGATCAACGTCGTTTTTCTACTAATTCAATTCTATTTGCAGTAAGAAGCCTTCCCCGCCATGGCGGCCTCCCGATCTGCCGGTCTTCGCCGTCTGATGCGCGAAGCCGCAGAGCTCCGAATCCCGACTGACATGTATTTTGCCCAACCTCTCGATGTTTGTGAATGTTTTTATATATATTTTTCTAACAATTCGCTTCCAGGACAACCTTTTCGAATGGCATTTCACTATCCGAGGACCGCCGGACTCTCCCTACGAAGGTGGCGTCTATCACGGCCGAATCACGCTGCCCCATGAGTATCCAATGAAGCCCCCGAGTTTGATGATGCTCACGGTGGGTATTTATATATAAAAACTGCCGAGTTGTAATGGTGGAGGTGTTTCAGCCTAGCGGCAGGTTTGAAACGAATACTAAGATCTGTCTGAGCATCTCGGACTATCATCCGGAGACGTGGCAGCCTTCGTGGTCCATTGGCACTGCTTTGGTCGCATTGATTGCGTTCATGTCGACGCCGAGTTTGGGAGCGGTTGGGTCGATTGAGACGAGCGAGGAGCAGCGGAAGATTTTGGCTAAGAAGTGGGTTTGAATTTTTTGTATTTTTATAATAGCTTTTTATGTATACCGTAGCTTACTGTAAAAATGTGTATAACCGGTACTGTTTCAGAAGTCTCACTTGGGCCTGCAATGCTTGTGGCTGCAAAATGCAGGACCATCTCGACCAAATGAAAGCCGTTGCAGCCCCAAAGCCCGAAGCTGGTGATGCTCCAACGGCCCCGAAGGCTGGGGCCAGCGATGCCAAAACTGAAGAAGTCCAATCGCCAGCGGCCGAAACCGTCGAAACTGTTCCCACTCCATCCCAACAGATCCCTGAATCCGTTGCCCCAGCTACGCCTACCATCGAAAACACCCCCACAACCACCGAAACGCCCACCCAGGCCCCCTCCCCGCCGGCCCCCATCCCACAAACACCGCCCGCGGCCCCTCAAACGGCCCCCATCCAGGCCCCTCCTGCCACCACCGCTGCCCCTGTCCAGAACAACTCCTCTGCCGGTTTCTTCATTTTCTTTTTCTCCGCCATCTTTTTCGCCCTCCTGTTCCGTCGCCTCAAAATGGTCGTCCCCCAAAACGATGCAATCTAAATAGAAACGGCCTTCCATTGTCATCGATCCCTGTAGTTATCCATCGATGACAGCTTTATTTTCGGGTTTTACCGCAAATTGCAACACTAAATGTACATTCTAGCAAATTCTACTAGCTCCAAGATTCAGAGACGAACCAAATAAGTAATAACTAATTACCATTATCTAATTTTATTGTACTTATTTCAACTGTGAAATGAATTCATAAACAATCTCTATAAATTGGTAGTATCAAAGAGTTTTTACAATATGAAATTTTTCAAGATGTGGAACAAAGTAAGTATTTATAGGGTTGTTTATTTATGGACTGTGGGTGTCCAGAGTTTTGGTTCTAATATGCTTTGTTCATTGTCGACTTTGAGGGCATACTATCGAATATCACACGGGTAGTTAATTCAAAACTGGGATGGTAGCTGTGATGTAGTGCAGTAGTGGAAACCGTTTTTGTATCAATGTTTTCAATCGATAAGTTTTTGTCGAAAGGAATCGGGGTTGCTTGATTAGTGCTTGCCGTCGAGGGCGTCGAGATACTTGTAGTCGATGAGGCGAGGTATCAGAATGTGCCTGGAATTGGATTATAGTAATTGGGTTACTGTAGTTGGGTTATGATAGTGGGGGTACTGTACTTTTGATTACGGTAGTTTGGGTTACCGTAGTTGAGTTACAGTAATTTGGATTGCGGTATTAAGGTTACGGTAACTTGGGTTACGGTAGTTGGATTACTATAGTTTTAAAATTTTGTCAAATGCTTACCGAATCGGCAAAAAGAAGAAGCACACAATCGGGAAGACCATCTCGACGAAGGGATACGGCGAAAACCCGACCATACACAGGATGAGCAATTGAATAAATTGACACGCCGTGAACAGATGCACCTTGCGCTGCGGCACACGACGAATGTAATGCGTGGGCGGATAGGCTTGCTGCTCGGTGATCAGGAGCAGTAGACGCTCAAACATTTCATTGCCAGTCAAGGAGGTAAGGGCCATGTAAAGGAAGAGCCCGTGGAGCACGGAGGTCGGGATCCAACGGAGCGGAAACGGCAACAGGGTAAACGTGGAGATCAGGATGAGGATGTGGGCGATAAGGGTGGCGAGACGGGTTTCACGGACGTTCATGATGCTGAAAGGGAGCGTTGGCAGAGAGATGGGTAATCTAATGACTTACACTTCGTGAACATGGCCTTGAGCAACGCGTTCTTCGACATCAGCCAAGGCTCGGAGATGCAGCGGGCTGTGGGGGAGGGCACCATGCATCCACGGCAAGCCCATAACTGATAGGAAAATGTTCAGAATAGCGACGACAAAGAGATCCCAATGTTGAGCTGTACCTTTCTTGAGCCTGAAATTTTGGTTTGTGTAACGTATTTTTTTCAAAAGTGTAACGTTTCGTGTAACGGTTTTTTTTCTTATCACAAATAGAAGTTTTGTTCCAATGATTTTAACCAGGACAACTATTATAGTGTTTTGGTAAAGTGTTACGTTTTGTGTAACGTTTTTAAACAGTATAACGTTTTGCGTAACATTTTTTTGTTTTGCTACGATCTTCATTTTAACTCGGTTAAAATTGTCAAAATGGTTACATCATTTATAAGCAGTTTTACGCTTTGTGTGACGTTATGCGTAACGGCATCAAAAGTATAACGTTTTCTGTAACGTTTTCCATTTCCCTCTTTTTGTCCAACTTACTTGTTTTGAGAGTTGTTTACAATAGCGCTGGTAATATTTTGATCCATGTAAAACAAGAAAGACAAGAAGAATCCCAGCAAAAGGCACACTGGATAAGCTTGCCACGGCAGGGAGAAGAGGTCTGGCAACTTCATCAGAGGTACGTCCGCCCGTACTTTGAACATGTCTTCTGCAATCACAGGTTTAGTCATTCATGTTTCACGAAGTTGTGTAAAATGCTTACTATCGATTTCACTGAAAACATGAGCCCCCAAGAATGACATAATCAGCACACTGGCCGGCAACGCGTAATCCGCCAACCATTCACGACGACTCCGGGTGAGATAGGGCGTCTTCCGGAAGTTGTACAGGGAAAACGCCAGCCACAAGGTACCCGACATGAGCAACATGTACAATATGGAGGTTGCGCGTTGGCAGGGGACACCCGTAAATATTGCCGTTGTATTGGTGGCTAAAGCAGCTTGCAGCTTTTCCTCATATTTTTCGTCACAATTAGAGTAATTTTTGGTGAAACTGTCGTGGACTGCACGGACGGATTCGACGATGAAGGCTATGGCGATGAACAGAGAAAACATTTCTTCAGCGGATCTGAAATGATTTCGTGATGAGACCAGAATGTAAAATCCGTCAAAACCTTACCTTGTCGCAAGTTTCATAAGATTGCACAACTCCAAAATCGCATAAATTATCAAAAACATTTGACAAAATATGCCGACACACGCGTACATAGCAAAAAAATTGTACCCAAGTTCTTCTGCTATTTTATATATTACTTTAATGTATATTGCTAAAGGCACTGTTGTCAGCAACACGATTATGGGTTGACCCCCGAATAGGGCAAAGAAAATGCCGCCGATAGCTTGGCCAAAGATTACTTTTTTAACGTCTGCAAGTATTATTGTAATTTTTTAATTGATTTTAGAAACCACTCAAAACATACTTATGCCGCCCTCGGTATTGTCATCATTCAATACACCAAAGGCAATCGCCGGCAGTAGGCACGCAAAATACAAGAATATGACAGAGGATAAAAGTTTCGAAATCGTTCGTTCACCCGTAATACCATCAATAAAATCACTGGCATAACATGCTTTTCGTCGACGAAAGTCTTGAATCAAGCCACGGAATGGGTACCATGTGCCTTGACCGAAGACTTGCTCCTTCGCTTGGCTGAGATGGATAGAAGCCTTGCGGCCACGCCAGGCTTCTTGGTCCTGGGCAAGCTCCTTTGCGGCATTTAGCAATGTTTGTCGAAAACTGTCGATAGAATTGGCCATGACAAGCTTCTGTCGGATATCCGTATCAGCAAACAGTGTAGCGAAAGTTCTCGTCGTCTCGAGGGCTGTTTTTGTGCCCTTTGCTCTCGATGGCGCAATTACGATTACGATAAATCGCAAATCCTGCATTGTTCTACCGAGATTTGTCGGGTGCGACAGTCGTGCAATAGCGACATGACGATGTTGTACGGTACTTAGCATACAGAGGGCACAGATCCAAGTTTGATCATAATCGAAACTTCCGCCGATTGTCCCTGTCGTACAGATGCTTTGCACAGTTCGGCTGAGAATGTGGAATTGATTGTTGGAATCGGCAGTGAAAAGAACGTTTCGGACTTGCTCCGCTGTGAATTCCGGCTCCTGGATGTCCATTTCATGGATGATTCTGCAAAATTAATCGATTACATTCATTAAGGACAGACACGCCAGCCAAGAGAGGGTCATGCTGGGCCCCATCTGAGCTCATTAAGGCTATCCATGCCCTCAGGCGGTTTGGGGTTTGCAATGTCTTGTGTTAGATGTTTTGAAGCGGAAAAACAAAAAGAAAAACATACTTGGAAAAAATCTCTTCCAAGTTGGTTTCTGGCAAATCCATGAGCAAAATAGACTTGTTCAACAGATGGTCGATGTCCATGGTGGCACGGATTTCGGAGCCAAAATCTTTCATGGGGATTTTTTCGTGTTTTGAGTACATGAGGGTGACGTTGTCGAAGTCATCTGAAAATAAAACATTGGTAATGATGACAAAAAAAGGAAAATTTTTGTAAAATTTCAAGTTTTGTTTTTTCAATTTTTAACCAAAATTTTTAGTAAACATTTTTTTGCCCCAAGACACACCCGCTCCACTCCAACTGAGTGTATCCATCGGAGGCGTATCAGACTCCAAATCGAAAGTCTCATTCAGCTGCACAGCACTTCCAAACATGCTGTTCGTCCTTGAATCCGGCTTTCCACCGGTGCCAATCGATCCATTTGTCATGGATTCAAGTCTTGATCTGACTTCGTTCAAGGCGTCTGTCCCGTCTTGGAGGGACTTCATAGATGAAAGCCAGGAAACTTTTTTATTCAATATCGACGGTGGGATGTTCATCATTCGCCCACATGGTGGAATCATCGAATGATCGTAATGCCGGGCCAATGGACTGCCCGAGGGCAACATCCCTGGATGAATCGATATCGTCGGCTGAGACGCGCGTCGTTCAAAACAGCGTTTCGGACGGAATCCGATCATAGGCCCGGCTACTTGGACTGATTTTCGCCGGCTATGATCGGGAGGACTTGCGGAAAGTGACTTCCCGGCACTGTTGGGGGTCGTATTTAGCAGTGTTCGATTAGGTAGATTCGTCGAACAAACATAACGCGTAACAGTGGTCGGAGCAGAATTCACACTAGAGTTATCCGTGCCATCTTCAGCCAGCTCCGTCGGACAGGATGTAACTGACATTCCAGATACGGTAGAAACCCGCCGTTGCTCCGGGACTATCAGCAAGGTGTGACTCGTCCGTCGAGTGAAGAGCCTTTTCCGTGGATCTGGCGGGACCGACGTTGTTACGGTAGAATTTCCGCGCGCTGGGTCTGCCGTCACGATGACCTGAACAGGGCCATTTCCCGTGGAACTCGAAGTCGACGGCACTGCTGTGGGCGGTGCTGGCGGTTCGTGATCGATCATATTTGAGTAGCCTCAAGACACATTTGCCACATACATGTGCTAGAAGTCGTAATGAAGAGTCAGAATTCGAATAGAGACACGCTTAACAAGCAAAAATGATGACAAAAAAGCAAAAAAAAGAGAAATGCGTGTATGAATGCCCAAGAAGAAGCCAGAGAAAAGAGCCGTCCAAAAAGAGAAGCTTGAATAGAACAAATTAGGCGGATCCGTTATGGCCGAAGCGACACGACGACGCTCCTTCGCCGACGACGGCCAACTCGTCAATGCGTCGATTTGAAGCCGTGTCTCGAAAATGGCTGGACCCACCACCCCGAAGGCTTGAAAGCTTGACACTGACACGCGTTTAACAGCGAACCCCGCTTCGAGAAGGAGCAGAAAAGATAAAAAGGAGCTCAAAGGCTTGAAGGACAAGCCCAAGCTTCCGAGGAGAGGGGTGGATGAATGCAAATAAAGTGCCCTTTTTGGCCCGAGGACAACTACTACCCCTCTTTTTTTGTATGATGCAACCGACGATGGAGCGGATTGAGGAAGGAAGCACTGCGTTTGAAACTTTAATTCAGCTTAGAAATCGAAACGTGTTTAGACCTTGCCTCAAACAACTCGAAATTCAACGCATTACCCTCAGGCGAAGCTTCTAGCATCAGACTTTGATGTAATATCAATTTGTTTATTACAACAAGCCCCATTTCGCCCCAAATTACAACCAACCAACGTCAAACTGAACAGATTTTACCAGCCCAGTGACCTTCCTTATTACAACTAAAACCCAATGATGTGTGAAATTTTGCATACGTCACATCCTCAAAATGTCAGATATACGTTTCACCTGTTGCGGCAATGCGTTTTGAACGAAAAAACAACTCTAAAAACGCGGCTAAAGACCAAATTGGTGTCAATATGCAACATTTTCATTTTAAAACCAAAAAGAAATCCCTGCACTTTGGCTTTTTAAAATGCGTGGGCGGGCCTGAGCATCCCTAAAGCCTTAGGCAGTGTTTACTCGTTGTTTGTTAAATAAAAATCTTTCAAAGAACCAATTATTTAAGTTTAAAATAAGATCATTTCCATATTATTGCCGAAATGAAACAAATTTATGACCAATCCCAAGTATTTATACTTATAAAAAACAATCCAATAGTGCTAGAGTTTAATAAAGTTATGTAAAAAAGTGCGCATAAACAGTTTCCTGTCAATAAAACTACATTAATAATTGAGCGGAAACAAATTGTACTTGCTGGTAAATCAGTGCAACATGTTTGGATTAAAAATTATTTGCAGCCTAACGTCAAAAACGTTTTATTAAATTTTCGCGTTGCAAAGATGGATAGCACTTTTAGCAACTTTGTCTGCCTTTCCAAAGTGTATAAAAAACAGAATGAGCAAGTATCTATAGACAGATGGGAGGCGAGGGTGGAGGGGATGTTTGTCGTCGATTACTTCCCATGGGACCACGCTAAACCCTCCGTCGGCGGCGTCGACCGCGGGGCTGCCACTAAAAACGGACGACAAAAGACAGAAGCCGAAGGCTAATAAACTTGGAAGCGAAGCTTGACTTGGGAGGGTATTTTTTTCAACTGGAGGAGGGTATTGATTGGAAAATCACAACAAAAAGTGGCATAATTTGTGTTTTTTGTCTTTTGAAGGGTCCTACAACGAAAAAAAGGACGGTATTGACGCTCTTTGGAAGTCAAAGTGTTGACACGAGCCCCATCAGACAGTCATTTAGAAAACAAGTGTCAAAACAAAGTTGGATTAATGGTTTACGTTACAGCTTTGACATTTGGTATGAGGTTAAAGTGAGTTTTATTTTAAAGATGTTCGATAGGGTCTCAAAAATCAAGTCATAACCCATGCAAAATTCCCGTATACATATTTTTAGAATTACCCATGACACTCATCATGATGCATGGCGGAGTTTGTTCCATCTTAACCGAAATGAGAAGTGACGAGAAGTACGAGTAGTCAACAGGAGGCGCTAAGTGTATAAAGCTCGTAACCTCTGACTGGCGAGCGAAGCCCCTGTGGCTATGGTGGAGATTGAACACCACAGCTTGGGCATCGCATAATAAAAATTTTGTTGAGACACGAAAATAAGAATAGATAGGCTTTTTTAATGGGGACAAATATCGACGATAAAAGTTATAGAAAAAAGGCTTCACATGCAATGATTTTGTGAAGTTTGAAGTCAAAAGTTTAATTCAATATGATAGTTTTGCAAAAATAAACCCCAAAGACGTCAAATCCAAAAACAGAATGATCCCGGAAGAATTCCAATTTACAAAGAAGTAGATTAGCAACCCTAAAATCCCTTGATACCGACCCTGCCAGACCGCAGAAGACCAGGCTTCGCCCCCATGCCATAGGCAATCACGTCCGACGGGGGGCTAACCAAATTTGGAGACCTCTTCCAAACTGAAATGTTTTTTGCTCCTACGGCTGACGGCCCGGGTCTGCTGCCGTCGTCGTCGAATTCCGTATGCTCTGCTTATCTTTCTCGGGGGTGGCAAAGAAGCCTTCTTTCTTTTGCCATGGCCATGGTCCTGAACAACTTGAATCGAGGTCATTTGGCACGGCATTCTGAAGGGCAAGCCAGCCCCGAGTTGTGTCATTCTCAGCCGCTCGTCGATGATGAGGGAGCAATGTGTCGTTTCCGTTAAGCATGTCGAGAAGCACAAAGGCGAGGCCCAGCACTTCGAAAAAAGGCAAGCTAGTGGTTGAAATTGGCATAACGGGGGCAATTAATGAGGACTAGAGGGGATGTTTTACACTTTGAAGGGGTCGGACCGCATCGGCTAAGATTCAAGTTGGGAACGAGCGTTTTTATTTTTGAATGAAATAAGTTTTAACAAGAATAGACCCACAGACAGGGCCCCAAGGTTCGCATTGGACCCGTTCCGGAAATCGGTCATAGCCAAAGCCGGCTGAATGGCTATTGTCAAGACGCAAAGGCTTTAAAAAATGCCGTACATCGACCTATTTAGAACGATTGGGGCGGGAAGGAAGTACCGCTTCCAAGTTTACAAATGGTTTTCGTCTCGGGGTGGCCTGGGGGGATAAATCACTTCTACGTTGAATACAAAATGAGCAGAATACGAAGACCATGGTCTTACATTAGCAAGAGAGGGTCCAAAAACAAGGCAGTCAAGTGTGAATAATCTTTGTTCACAAACATTGTTATTTTTAAGTTTTTTTATGTATCAAGTTTTTAAATGCGTTGTCATATAATTATAGATGCGAGTTTTAGACATTTTCAAATATTGAGTCTCGGTGCAGTTTTAAAAAAAAATTTTTAGTTGGTTTTCAAAAAGACTCACCACCATCTTCTTCATCAAACTCATGAGTACTATCATCATCCATCATGTAGAAATTACTCGGTCTCCGTTCATCCATCGAAGGCGTTGCCATGTGATTTGCGTGTCCACTACTGTCCAGTGAATGTATCGTGGCGCTCGTGTAACTCGCATCGTACACCCCAGTTCCACCACTATTCGTCGTTTCCCGTTCATTTGAAATCGGCCCTGGACCGGCGATGCCGGTAATCGTGCCCGAAATCGGATGATATCCCATATTTCCCGTCGATTTTGGTCTTCGCATCTTGAATCGCATGTGTCGACGTGAAATTGGCGTCATCGTGCCAGAGGCCACTGTATTCTCGCTTGCAATACTCCCAGACGCGTCATCAGAATCCTGTCGTCGGCGTTGATTGTTCAGCTTATTGATAACTGCATTAGCTGAGGCGAATCCATTAGAGCCGCGCGAACTTGATGGAACTGGTCTCACATGGAAAATTCTGGATGGTGTTCTTATTTCGCGGGATTCATTGGCATTTGTCGGCGTGTAAGTATATTCATCATTCGTTACAACGCTCAGTGCACCGGAGCCACTGGACCCAGCGGATCCTGTGCCGGCACTCGCGCCGACCATCTGCATAGCTAAAGCCGGCGCAGCACCGAAGCTAGTTTCAGAGGCAAATTTTCGAAGTTGTCGACGCGCGGTTTCTCGGCTCCCGGCAAGCCGTTCCGGAACAGCTGAAACCGGCGGCCGGGCGGTCACTTCTTGGACCACGATCTTCGACGGGATCGAATTCGAAGTTTCCTCTTTCTGAAGCTCGCCCATGTTAACCTCATCCGCCATAATCAGGGCTGTTCCCGTCCCGACACGAAGGCCAAACGGTTTCTCAGCGTCGAAGGAGTCAACGCACTCCTCGGCGTGTTGTTCTTCGTCAATCGTAGCGCCAGCCAGAGTACTGTATCTTCCACCCTAATAGGGTTACTGTATCACCGTATATCCAAGGTTAAAATGGGTCGACATGCGGGGTGGTCTTTTGGTCGTTCTTTACTCGATGGCACTGGCAAACATTGCCCCAGGCAAACGTTAACCGATGTGGATTCAGTGGGCTTAAAGAAGTTCATAAAATAAGAGTAAGTGTCTCGACGCGAAAAGCGGAAGTTTTTCAAATCGAAATTAACCCGAAATCGATTCAAAAAGAGAAAAACGCAACAGTTAGCAATAGGAATGTCAAAGAACAGCGTGAAATCGGAACTTGCGCAGAGCCAGTGACGGCTGCTGTCGTCCGGTGGCACCCTTATCTCAAGGTTCGGAAGAATTTTGTTGCTTCAGGGCTGCAGGAGCGTAAAAATGGAGAGAGCAAGCAGACGGGGCACTTCCGACGGCGCCGCAACTAATTGCGTTCGAAAAAATGCCTTACTTCGGACGGGTGAAGGTTGAAGTTGCGCGACTTTCAGTGTCAATAAAGTATTTTTTTATCAGCAGTGCCAAAAAAGCGAAAATTAATTTTATTCCTGCTGTCAGCAAAGTAGTAAAATATCTTAAGCGATCGTAACTTTAGTTCCTTTGCCACGGCGGAAACGTTCAAAGCACTCTAAATTAATGCGTTATTCATTTTCGTGGTGGGACTAAACTTGATTAAAACCGGCTTTACTATGGAAAAATAGAATATCTAACGACACAGCTTTACTAATGTAATACTATAGTATCAGGAAACAAGTACTAAAACTTCAGTATTCGTGCAGAATCCGAAAACTTTTCACGCCGTCAAATGGCAAACAATAAAAGGTGTCCAAACGGCATGGCTCGGCGCCAAAAAACAAAAGCCATGAGCCCCCAGACAAAGCATTGCTATCACAGAACCAAGTTTGAAAGCTGGCACGCTTAATTGCCGACGGACAAGAGGTTGAGGGGGGTTCCGGGCTATCCACCCTCACTTTTGGGATATATTGGCCGGAATGCTTCAGTGCCTTCCTTCGGCGCGATGACTCGCCAACCACAAATAAGGAGTAAAAGAAGCGGAATTTTTTTATTCCGCTACTATTCATTTTGTCATTCCGAGAGCCGGAGTGGGGAAGCTATGGCTGATTGCTGGATGGAGCCAGGTTGTAAAAAGTTAAAGTTGAAAGATTGGCTCGAGATGGATGATAGATTGCTTGAGGGTTGTTATAGGTGTCCCTTCCCGGCAGGAAAAAGAAATCTATCTATTAAAAAAGTTTGAATTCCGTCAAAAGTTGCCCAATTCCACCGTTTAAAGCCAAGCAAAACAAAGAACAAAGGACGCCATCATCGACCTGGCGTCGGCAAACGGCTCAAAATCAATGAGCCTCAGGCGGGGGTGCCCCATGCGCCCACAAGCTAAACCTCACTATTTTTGATCGATCGCCTAATCCGCGAGACGCCGAGCAAACAGGAAGGAGAAAGACAAAAAACTTTTCACAGGGACACCCAACTCGAGACGTGATTCTGGCTAATGCCTGAAGGGCATAGACAAATGCATAAGTAAAGCGAGAAGAAAGAAAATGCTAATATCAACCCCCGAACCATGGCCAGTCACGAGGACAGGACCAAGTAGTGCCGGAATGTAAATCGACCTTTCCAGGAATCTCCGAAAACACGGCAAATAACTTCCTCTAACATCAACAACTTGGAAATCCATCATTGAAAGGTGCAAAGTCAAAAAAGGGAAAGCCTGGCTTCCCTGCAAGCTGGGGTAATTAGTTTAGCGAAATTTCCGCCCGGACTCCCGCAGCGAAAGCGCTGACTGTGCCGTGCCGGCTTTTGAACTTCGGGGTGGATGATGAAAAAAGTAAATGACTTCAAGGCATTAGAAAACCCGTCAAAAATCAACAATTTTAATGTTCAGCCATTTGGGTTAAGAAAATTCCGACGATAAAGAACCGTCTCCGCTTAAACTACGCTTGAGCAAGCAAAACGTAAAGCGTTTTCATTAATTACTCAGTAAAAAAGATAGATATACGGAGAGATAGATGGCCCCGAGGCGTGGCTTCTTGAAAATAACACGCGAAAGTGGATGCGCCATGCGTTGGGCATATTGTTATTCGGCGCCTCAGGGGTGACATCGCAGTCTTGTTTCAACTTTGCCAGTGTACTAAAACATGTAAAATGTAACAATTTGAAACAAACGTGCATGGAAATGACGACGGCAATAACTACTCTACGATTTCGTGAAGGGGCGAAAAGTTTCAGTTTGCCAGAATGACAACTCGTAAACGGGAGCCCCGTGGCACGTTGACGTGAAGCGAGGATGTGTCCCCCTGGATGGTGGCAAGGGCTAGGGGGCTTCGTTTTTGTCGCCGTGATGGCAAAAAGCAAAGACATCGTGTTTGGAAGCAAGTTGGATGGGCTGGAGGCTGGGGGAATTATGCAAATCACCTTGGCTGGGGGGTGCTTTTAGCCCTTGCGAATGAATTGGAATGCTTCGCATGGAGGCCCGAAGCTAGCATGGGCCGTGGCGACAACGAGAGTTGGATGCGTCTTCAAATATCTCGCCATCCAAAATCCGGCAAAAGAAGGGTGGGCTTCGATATTGTGCCCTCAGGGGATCGCCTCGAAGCGAGCTGGCCATTGTCTTAGTCACTTCACTTTGCTGGCTCTTCCCTTTTAAATAAGCATACACAAAAACCATGGAACGACAAAATATCATTCCACAAGGCTGTCAAATCTGGTGGCTTCGAGTCTGAAGGCGAGGCTACTAGAAACATGTGTGAAGCGTGAAGCCGAGGCGAGAGTAGGAAAAAACGCCTCAGGGCAAACTCTGCTCTTTTTCGTTTTGCAAGCCTCCCAGTTTGTTGCGAGTCGACCTACTGCCTATTGAAAAAAGATAAGAAAGATGGGACCGGTGATATCCGAGGAAGGGGGTGGCGAGGGCGGCACTCCCGACGCCCCAGCTAGGCCAAAAGCCACTTTAGATTCGGAGCAGGAGACTGAAATCCGTTGAGACAACACACATGGAACCCCTTTTCATCGGAAAACACGAACCAAGGACTTCCGCTCGAAAAGCAAATGAAGAAAAAAGAAGAAGCCTTGCTATCTGTCGTGTTGCCAAAGAGCGTGGGACACAGTGTCAATGAAGAAAACCTAAGGCAGGCCTGCTTCAGGAGGGTCTTGTCGATGGATAAATAAGATTCTGCAACGCTTTAACTGCCATTTTTTACCCCTAAAGACAATTTCATTGCAGTCAAAGCTCCTAAGATTCCTAAACATGGTGTCTTATCAGTCTAAAGCCTCCTTCAAGCTCCCCATCCTCGAAAAAAAGTGTCATCCTTGCGCATAGCAGCACCCATGGCTAAAATTGAGTTAATGAGTGCCATGCTGCCATCCTCCGACAACGGCACCCCATCCGCATCAAGCATTTTTCAATATTTTACAAAAAATGCCTTTACCCAATTTGTTGGTAGTGTGCGTGGGTGCGCGGGTGCGCGCAAGACCACCCACACAGCAAAATGCACGCATCACCGATAAATACCGTAATCTATTCAGAAAAAAATGTATTAGAAACTGCGAGCACCGATAATGCCGACCGAATGCAGCACTTTAGAAGCAAGGCGCAAAAAAGCTATTCACTCTTGGAGGCAGTCTCGGATTTTTCGAAGCTTCCGTGCCTGCTCTCACTCGGCGAAAAAGAACAACATTAACATGTACTACGCTTTAAGATGTGCCAAATTACCTTTTTTCCTCGGGTTTTTCATTCTTTTTGTGTGGCGAAAAGAGTTAGTCTTTGTGTTGAGTAGAGCTTTTGTTGTTGTGGAAAAAAGCTTCTGAATTCATGTATGCGCG
The DNA here is from genome assembly GCA_024447225.1 of Panagrellus sp. LJ2284. Taxonomy (NCBI): domain Eukaryota; kingdom Metazoa; phylum Nematoda; class Chromadorea; order Rhabditida; family Panagrolaimidae; genus Panagrellus; species Panagrellus sp. LJ2284. Next base: position 9,603,663 of record JAMRYC010000004.1, read on the forward strand.
TCGGCGGCGTTGTGCGGCACGAACTTATTTAGCGCAAAAGGACATTTGGGCATCAAGTTGGGTGAGTTGGAGATTTGAAAATCCCGTTATCGGGGGAAGGCAGCCAAGAATAACGGTCATTAGGGGGCTTGAAAAGCGAATAGCTTTTTGATCACGCTGGGCTTTAAAGTTAGAGTTGCAAACGTGTCAATTGCGATTAGTCTCGGGTTAAGATCAGCTATGGCTGAAGCAATTAATTAGCGCTTTGTTCATGGGCGAAGGTAAGGGTTGTAAAACACGCGGAAGACGGAGATCGGACCCCCCTGAAGTGAAAATGATGATAGCGGCGCGGGCGGCAATTTGTCGGACAGCTGTTGGGGCAGATGTGGAAGCAGTTTTTGAGGGGATTAAAAGATTTTTTGATTGTTATGTTTTGGTAATTCGACATGAAAGCGATTGCATGGTTCGAGAAAGGTAAAATTTTGCACAAAAATCGTGAAAAAACAACCATTTAGATCTACAGTATACCAATAAAAGTTCTAACTAATGTTTATGTCATTAATAAGTATAATAGAAACCTAATCCAAATACACTTCCATGTTTTACATGAACTTAATGTCTAAACAGACTCTATCCATGTAAAAAAACACCGACAACTACCTTCCTCTAACCGCGATAGAATCAATGTCCCTCAAACCCACACCCCTGTGCCGTCGATGGCGTTGCACAGTTGCTGTCGCCTGTGGTTCTGACTTTTTGCGTTGTCGCTGTCATCGAAGTCCTGTCCTGATGTTAACATGCTGATCAGAGTCGTGTCGCTTGTCACACGCGGTGTCAACACACAGACCCTCCCATCTTTCACAACGGTGCTGTCGACGGGAACTTGGTCTTAGGCACTTTTGACGTTGAAAAAAACGAAGCAGAAAAAAGCTATTACATTACAAAAAGGTTGAATTTTTAAAATTTTGACTTTTGAGATATCAAAAGTTGATATTGCACCGAGACTCAATACGTTTTCAATTTAAAAGTTTAAAGTAAAATTTAAAAGATATAGTGTAAGATAAACCAACCAATCATCGTGTCATCATCATCATCCATAAAATACCCATCAATACAGCTTTCGGGATCCGATTGAATTGACCCGACGCTGGGGCTGGCCCGATCCCGGCTAATGGGAACATTCAGAAGGGTGTCATTGTTCTCCATGCAATTGCTACTTTGTGGTGATGATAATTTTGATCTTATCGACGCTGGATGGGCTTTAACATAACTTTTATCATCATTTTATAATAACAACAGTTCAACTAACCTTTTCCCATACTCGGATCCGTATCATGCCGTTTCAACTTTTTCGCACCTCCATTCTGTCTACTTTCCCCATTTGTACGCAACATCCGCATACTGTTGTTATGCTGAATTGACGGAGTCAAAAGTCCCCGATTCTGGCGCCGTACTGGGGTCGTATCGAACTCGATCATGTCCATTTCATCGTCATCTGCCATGTTTCTACGAAATTCTACAAAAACTCAATTATAAATTCAATTTTTTATACTGGAAACAATTAACACACGACAAAAGGCAAATTCCGCAAATAAAAAAAACTCCATTTTGCATTTATTTTGGCACAAAATGCAAGAAAAAAGTCGAAAACGATGCGATGTACCTGTGGCGGTCATAGCATACTCGTGGGAATAACTGGAGACCAAAAGTGCCATCAGCCATCGATATACCTGCCGGGGAGCTCGCAGACGGATGGAAAAAGAAAAGAAAAACAAATAAAGGTACAGTCGGGTTGATATTTGGTTCAAATGTCGATGGAATTTTGGGGTGTTGCATGTTTTGGCAAAATATGGGATAATGTGGATGGCAGACTGTTAAATTGATAAGGAAATTTGTTCTTGATTTTTATGCAAAAAGGAAATAAAATTATGCCGAAAACCAGATTGAAAGCTTCCAAATTTGTAATTTGAGACGGCTAAAATGGAAATCAGACTACAAACTGCAAAAAAAGACGTAAATTTTTTGTAATGTAAGCTCCGTTAAACATGTTAAAGTTAAACCCATCCCAATACGCAGACAAAACTTCCTTCAAGTGACATCTAGCTTCTTGGCTCGCTGACATGACAACCTTTGACAAGATTTACTCAACTGAACATAAATTCCTGGTTGTTAACCCCGACATGATGTTCACCACCGATATTGTGTCATATTTTTTGATGTCATCTTGGAAAAAAACAAGTTGCAGCCATATGCCGACTGGCGCAGAGACATTGCGAGCTACTTGTTGAAGCATCGAAAGACCGACCTCAAACCTCACGAACCGGCATTGAATCCCGCGAAGTAGCGAAAAAGGGGACAATAAACGAGCGATGTCAAAAGTAGACAATTTACAATTCATAAAGGTTCTTAAATTTTGACGGCGTACAGCCAGGCGACGTTTGCAAATCAAACATGGAAGCAAAAATGCTAAAGGAAAACGGCTTTATTTTATTAGATAGGGGTTTTGTAAGACGCTCTACTTATATAAAAAACTTATAAAAGTTGAAAAGGAAGTGGTTGGAAGTGAAAGCTGAAGGGTCAGTTTACGCTTTCTGAGAAGTAATTGCAGTTATTTCTTGGTAGTTTTCATTTTGTTGACGCAATTTTCCAATTTTAACCCGCCAAGTTTAAATTTAGTCTGTCAAGTGGCAGTTAACTAGTTTGAAAACGACAACTTTTCATTATACTGTTGTTATCAAAACTAAAAACAATCTAAAAACAGAATAAAAGATAGCTTTTGCCAACCCAAAAATAAAAGCAAGCTCAAAAAAGCATACGCCTTCCATCGATCTCATCCATTTTGTCATTCCGCCCCAAAAAAGCGCCAACCGAACACCCTTTTACATCAAAATGTGATCTTTCACAGGCCCCTGGAACTTCGGACCTTTGAATTATCCAAAATTTCATTAACCATGCATTCCATTATCGTAAATCACGTGACTAGAGTTCTGAAGTTCCGAAGGTTTCAGCGAAACTTGTCCAATGACGAAAACGTCAAAGTCGAGAATCTCGAGTCGAGATAAATAAAACTATGCAAATGGGCTGTCGACGTTTTTCGGATAGGTTGGGATAGGAAAATTTATGACGACGACTTTGAAGTTTGAACTAACAATAAATCAAGATGGAAAATCCACGGCAGTGCTTTTGTGCCGTTAAAAAAGTGGTCGGGGTCAATTATAAGTCAGCTTTTCAATTTTAGGCGTTGTTGTTCCAAGTTTGGAGGTTAAAGCACGGCGACATGTGGTCCAATATAAGCCGTTCCGGCATCGAGCATTGACGGCTATTGTTCGTTGGAAAAAAGGTTGCATGTGGACGGCAATGCCACGCCGAGCGACGCCATTCAAAGACCTCTTGTTTTGTTTAAAACAATATGGGAAGCCGAATTGTAAAAAATGTGAATCCGGCAATCTGGGGCGGGTTTTCAATGGCATGTGTCAATGCAACAATAAATTGAATTCAAAATTGTAAAAAAAGTAAAGCAAAATCCTATTTTTATCAAATTTATAAACTGTTAGGTCGTGCAAATCGAACCAAATCAAACTACGCCCCAATGGTAATGCCATTTTTTGGTAGTGGTGCACTGTCTTTGCTCTTTCTCGGCATTTTGGAGAAACAAAGGCACGAAAAGAAGGCAAATTGTGCAAGCATCAAGACGAAAAAGCATACCCCCTCTCGGATGACACTATTTGGCGGATCCTATTGCTATTGCGAAGCGAATTGAGTTTCGTCTGAATGACGGTGAGATAAGTCCTTAGAGCATCGAACTCCGGAATTCTGTCGGTTTAAAAACTTTAAATGTACTCAAAAAACAAAAGACCACCCATAAAAATATACCCATATTGATGCAATCTCTAAACCCATTAAAAAAGCTACACATATCGGAACACAAAATTCAAATTCAATGAAAAAAGCATCCGCAATGAAAACCAGACCCATTTCTCAGCTTGATGACACAATATGGCCCATCTTGAAAAGCAAGACTACCGCCTAATTGAGTGCCAACGACCACCAGGGCAAAAAAGATGGAAAGGAATTTCGTGTGGGTAGTGTTTTAGCAAAGCCCATCTGTATCAGTGCCAGAAGTAGGGTGGGTAGCTTCCGGAAAACATGGACAAACCTTATTTAGATAGACGAAATAATGGTGGTGATGCATGCATCGGATTTGTAGGGATACGAGATAACCTTATTGGGTGGGAATAAATGAAATTAAACTTATTTAGTTTCAAAGTTTTTTGGAATGGGGTAGAGAGATTTGGGAGATTTGAATGGTGCAAATGTAGAAAAAAGGCATTGATGTGTGGAAATTATGAACGCTTGGACGGTTAATGGAAGAAAGTGGGGGTCGAAAGGGGCAAATGGCATGCTTTTTGGATGGTCGGCATGGTAGCGGAGTTATTTTTGTATAATTTTGTAAAAATTTTGAAAATTGAAAGTGTTTTAGATGGAGAAATTTCGCCAAAACGCGCACATCTTACACTCGGCTGTCACGAAACGACGATTGGTCGCCAGTTTGACAAAAAGAGAATCTCGGCTGCAGATTTTCAATTCAGTCTTCACTAGAAATCGAGCGGCATCAGAATCTGACGGATCCGACACAGAACAAGGCAGTCGAAGCAGTCAACGCCATCGATCTAGGGTCAAAGCGCGAATCGGTGCCAAAGCGGCCGCTAATTCAACCCCCTCCATCGATGGCAGCGTCAGTGCGACTGCCCCGGCATCTGGCCCCCAAAGTGATGGAGCGCCGACGGCACGAGATTTGGAAGGGCTGTTTGGTGGGTTTTCTTTAAACTTATTGTTGTCAAGCCACAAAACAAAGGCAAAAGCCAACTTGGTTCACCTGATCCCGACCCACTTCCCACCACCACCTTTCAAAAACATGAACACAGATCGATAATCTCAGTCAGTGTCCCCAAACATACGCTCCTGAGGCAAAAAGGCACCAACCAGCCACCGCCCTCAAGCCGCCTATTCTTTCCGGCCGTGGGGTTACGCTTGCTCACGGCCCAGCGCCTCCTCGACGGTCGGCGACAAATGCCGAGACAAATCGACGTAACCCCCCGGCGGCCGTGAGCATATAAATTGTCGGAAACGAGCTGGAGATTGGATCGCACCTGTCAAAAAACGAATAATCTCGAATAACCTCAAAGCTCACGGGCAAGACACATGGATAGGTTAATGAGTCATAAACAAAACGCTCATTTCTCAATATTTTATATTATCTCTTGGGTTACTTAACAGCCACAAATCGCAACCACCATCGGCATAGTCCATCGGAATGCCGAAAAAACAACCAAAAACATCTCCGACAATGGTTTTACCAGTCCCCTGGGGATAGAAGGCAATGTCTTTCAACCCTCAAATACCCCGAATGCCATTGGTGCCGCCTTAAAACGGACTCCTTTTCGGCAATCTCAAAGTGCCGGCAGTGACTTAAAAACGGTTGATATGTGCTAGAGGAATGTGTTTTGACATTTTTAAGGGCATTTTTCGAACTCTGTTGCAGATTGCAGAAAAATAAATATAGGAAAACAAAGACAATTTGCAGATTTTCAAGTTGAAATCGATTATTTTTACGAACTTAAAAGTAAAGTTTGTCAACAAAGTAATATTTCAGAATATCTAAGCCCAATAAGCTCAACTGAAGACGACTGCGACGAACGAGAAGGCCTTTTTCGACGATCTGTTTGCATGACTTTTGTCGAAACGGAAATCAGAGACATGCCGCCATGGATTGAGGCAACTCCATTGCCACCGATTGAAGATAGAGTTTTGGCACAAGATTTTGCGGGGCAGACTGATTTTGCGTTGAGGACGAAGGCTGATGTCGCTTTGGGGACTGATGAGGTTGCATTCGAGGTAAAATTTACGCTTTTTTGGCGTTTTGAACAAGTGTTTTTGAATTTTCAGGACGCCGAAACACAATTCCTTGTCCCCGATGATGCATCTGAAACCCATCTATCCGCAGCTGACACAATGTTTCATGAACTAACGAGACTAATTTACCTGAATGAACTGCTAACTTGGTATTCAACCGAACCAGTAACCCAAACACAAAGAATCAAGATAGTTCCACAGACATCGCCAACAGCCGAAGTTATTAGTTTTCACAATTTCACACACCTTCAAGTAAGCTTACTCCACCTTTATTTTATTAATACCCGTGATAATTCAACTTTTTAAAAACAAAAACCCCCTCACTGCCACTTTGCTAACGCCTTTTTAGCTTTGCTCGTGTTACAAATGCCCTTAGGCGATAGGAACCATAACCCATTCAATGCTTGCCGAGCTGCCTTGTTCTTAACGCCGACGTAGTAATTGTTGTTGACTATCAGTGGTTTGAACTTTTTCCGCTCCCGTTCACTCATTTTAAACCACTTTCCATCAGCGACGTCTTTCCAATCAAAATTACGGCAGACTACACCATTGTATTGAGTTGCGCATAACTCATTTAAGATTTTCTGGTCCATAGCATCGGGGGATGCCTTTAGGCGATCACGCATTTCCGTGAAGAAGTCAATAGTGGCACGTGTGTTGAAAGCGACGAGGGGATCAAAGGCGAATTGTTCCTTGCCGGTGTAACCGTTAATAGGGACAATGATATCGGCATCATCGACTGTGGTTGCGTTGGAGATTAGCTCGAAGGGGGCGCGGAACCAGATGGAGTCGGATTCGAACAGGATGAAAGAGATGTCGAGCTGGAAATGGCAAGTTTTATAAAAAATGAAGCGAAGTGGCATCAAACCTTGGCCAATTCCAACAACAAAGTAGCTCTAAAGTTCAAAATTTGTACATAGGCCTTCTTCCCCCAGGATATATCTTCATTATGGACAGAATCCACTTCCAGCGCGACACAGGTCACCGTTGACCAATCTTTGACTATCTTTTTACACGTAGATGGTTTCAAAGCCACAAGAAGCATTTTCTTGTGAATTGAAGCACCATCGCGAAGTGCATTGACATTGCAGAGGAAATTCTCTGTCAAATTTAAATAGGCTTCGTTAATGACACTGAATAGGACAAAATTATCAGTAGAATTTGCTACTTTTGTAGCTTTCTCTCGAAATTTCTAAAAACAAATTCTTACTTTTTTCAAATTTGCAATTCTCAAACCTCCAAAAAAGCCTCCGTCGGCTCGATTTCCATCGGCACCGTCGGTTCCACTTTCGCAATCGGCTGATCGAAAAGGTCTTTAGCATCTCCCAGCAGTGCAGCGCCTTGAAGTAGTTGTGTTTTTCCGACCAACACCTTATCCAAAACATCATCTTTCAAAATAAGTGGACCATCTGCGTTTTTCTTTTTCAACGTAGGATCGATGACTACATCCGGAAGCCAGTTATTTGAAGCAACATTGTGTGTCCAGTGGCCTAATCCATATAAACAAGCGATAACGAATATGAATGCAACTTTGTGGCGGCTGCCAATCAGCCTATTTAGTGCAAATGGCATGATTTTGAGCGGTTTTCAACGAATCACAGAGAATATCGCGAATCAATCCATGCACAACTGTAGCCGATTCGATTCAACTCGCCTGTGGCGATACAGATTTTAGAAAAGCGACTGACGTTGATGTTATCGATTCCGTCAAAGGGCTGCGGACATGACCATCTTTTGATTTTCACTTTTCTTTCGGGTTTTGCGCATGTCTTTCCAAAAAGGGGGGCGTTGATGCATTGAAAATTGAGAGACCTTTGCGCGCTTCCGTAAAACGACCAACAAACAGGGAACTCATTTTTATGACAATCGTGAAAGGGCGGTACTATGTCATTATCGGAATTACCTGCACTTTGGAAGTGCTTCGCCGGACAGCCTTGATGGGTTGCCATGTTTTTGGAGGTCAGGCTGAGGTATTGTTGCATTGTTGAGGGTTTGGAGGACTAAAAGGTCAGGTGTGAACGCAAATAGGATACTGGCACCATGGCGACGTTCATCTGAACTGTTGATAAAAAATATTGTTACAGTCTTATCAAAAACTACTTTTTAGGATAAATTCGCGTTTGTTATCAACGACCAGAACAACATATCTATAGAAATATGGTCATTATCAAATCTTATCGTAAGCAACTATCCACCTTTTCATTACTTTTGACTAAGTTCTAGAGTCCATTGACAATACAAACGTCGCTAATTCCATCAAATTTAAAAATACATTGTTCAACAAATCTAACATATCTATTCATTTCAAACGGCTTACAAGTTGCCATTATCGATGTCTCAACCGTCAAGCTTCTCACCACTATTTACTTGGAGAAGTATAGAATGCCCCCAATAACCACCATCTCCACAAATGAACCACATTTATTGCTTTCCGATGACAACACTTTTTACTACTTTTCAATAATTCCTGAAGTACGCCTGCTGAAGCAGTTTGAAAAATCTCCAATCATACCATCAAAGATACAAAAAACATTATTATTAACCAATGACATTGCATTTGCTTTATGTTCCGATACAAGTATCTTCATTCTATCAGCTTATAATCCTAGCACAGGTCTACATCTAAACTCAACGGATAACACTCAATTTGAAATTTCGGGGTTAAAGTTGCTTCGGTTTCCGCAACTTCCTGAGTCGATGGAACATCAAATAACGGTTATCAGTGCTGATAGCATTGAGAATGCTAAAGTTTTGGTTTTCGATTGTCGCCTTCAAGTTGCAGTCATTGTGATTGTTGAACGATTTGTGAAATTTGGGTAAGAACAGACTGTTCTCGAAAATGTCAAACAAATTGGTTGCTTTTCAGTGAGATCGAGTACCGCTTGGACTTCACTTACCCCGAGATTCCTGTTTATTTCGCAATTCCGACGATTTCAATAAAGGCAACAGAACTCTTTTCTGTCGATAGTGTTGGACGCATTTCTAGATGGACGCTGCTTCCAAAGAATCGGAAAATAAGATCAAACTTAATGTGCTCTGGCGTTGAGAATTCTTTTGTTACGTTTTCTTTGCGTGGAAATGTGAGTCATTTATGGTATTAAAATAAGCTAATGGAAAATTTTTAGAGATTTATGGTTGCAACAGCAAAAGGGGTTATTATTTTGTGCATGACAGAGTGATAATGTATAAATTTTTGTACACATCTTTTACAAAGGACATTTTGATCAACCAAACTGCCGGAAGTTTCGGCCAAATTGGTTATTCAGACCGTTGTAATAGGCTGCCCGAGGATCCTGGAAAGCCGGATACGCCAAATTTGTATTGAACGGGTTGTACTGATTGTATTGATTGTTGAAGTTTGGATAACCATAACCACCAAACCGATTTACTTGGTTTTGGAATGGAAAACCAGCTGATGCTTGATTGACATTTCCAAATTGACGTTGCCGTTCACGCCACTGATTTCCAAGACCAAATCCATTCTGATTGATTCCATTATTGCCAAAGTTAGGCCGTTGACCATACCAGGGCAAAGTTTCATCCTTAAAGTGTATCCTTATTTGGAACTACAAAAGAACAATTTTCAATCAGACTAACAGTTGGTAGAAAACTCACTCCTTTATCAGTAACACTAAATTGTTCATTCGGCAATATAGTGACTACGTCGTCAACCTCATTTGCAGCTAAAGTTTCAGTTCCGACAGCAGCTGTCGCCATTACAACAAAAACGATACAATGATAAGTGTTCATGTTTGTCTTTTCGAACATGCTTTCTGATGATTGTGAGCCGCTTTTTATAAGAACCCATCAGCTTATGATAATTTCAATGTTGCTTGCTCTGACCTACATTCAAACTTGTTTTATGTGAATGCTTTCGTAATCATTGAATTTTTATGACTCGATTGAACGCTTACCAATTTTTTGTTTCCTTGTTCGAACTGTACGGTTTTTTATTGATCAAGGACAAAAAAAAACAAAATGTATCAATTTGTTGGTGAAACTTGGGAAAACGGAATGCCGCATCGCAAATTTGCTGGGACTGCGATATCTGAAAACGGATCGATAATCGTAAGCCCTTAAACGTTGGTTTTTACCAATATACTTCGGATAAGTCAACTTCAAGTCTGCCATAAACGTCACGAAGTCATTCTTGCCCAGTTTTAACCTCGGATTGTATTGCTTTTCTTCCCCGACAGTCGTCACTGTGAATCCTTGATAATCGTGAGCCGGAAAAAGCTGATAATCATCCGGCAATGTAAAAATTTGTTCATAAATTGAGTCGTAGAGCGTGCTGGCACTGCCTCCTTGGAAATCAGTTCGGCCACAGCCCCGAATGAGCAAGGTGTCACCAGTAAAAGCGCGTCGATAGTCGTGACAGACAAAAGTTGTACATCCATTTGTATGACCAGGCGTCGATCTCGCTTCGAGGACAATATTTCCGACATTTAAGATGGATTCATGTTGAATGAGTAGGTCAGCTATTCCACCGGAATGTTTTGAAAGTACAGATCTCATCGAGGGGAATATCTTCTTCAATTTGCTGGTGCCCGTGATGTGATCAGCGTGAACGTGCGTGTTAAGACCGTAAATTAAGTTTAAATCAAGCTCTTTGATCAACTTAAAGTACCAAACTTGTAAATATGTCAACATGAAATGCAAAAACAGACTTTCGCATCACGATCAACCATGCTCAAAACGGGATCAATAAGGACAGCTTTTCGGGTGGCCACACATCCTAGCAAATACGAATACGTACAAGTTTCGGCTTCAAACAGCTGAAATGACCATATTTTATACTTATTGGTGGAATAGTTTCACCTGTCTGAAAATCAGTTTTGCTGTCATTAGCGCTCAACAACCCGAAAAAGGTACGGAATCAGTAGTTCGAACTTGGGTGTGCAAATCGATTAGAGTCCGAAGACTGTACACACTATTAACTAATAAAACGTGACTTTTAAAAAACTGGTGGTTAGAAAACACCATTGTCATTTGCATATTGAAATTTTATGTCAAATTGATAGAAGTTTTTGTGTTTTGTAAAGTCATCGTCAAAACATCCAACTGTGTTACAAACGCTTTATTAATAAAAAAAATTAAGCTGTTGTTGCAAAACTTGATCAGGTATTGAGCAACTTTTGTCCAACAACAATGTTAACACCATTACTCCGATAGAAACAAAAAACCTGTCGATAAGGTTTGACAAACAAAATAGCACATATTGTATTAATAATTGGATAGGAAATTAAAACCAAATACATACATTGCTGAACGAAAATTTGGCTATAAAAAGTCACGTTTGTACCAAACATTGCAGCTGTATACAGCGCTGGAATAGCGAAAAACATCATAGAGGACAAGAGTTGAGCGACGGCAAAATTCAGGGCTATTTTGATTCTCTGTTTCGTGGCCGACTTCAGACGGTTATCAGTGTCGCTTTTTCGAATGTAATACGTGACAATAATCAGAATAAATAAATGTGTAACAATCCAAATTAAACTTACAATGCCCACAGTAATAAAAACGTGAAAATCGTTTTGTAAGCCGACAATTTTCAGCGGATTTAGGCTGAATTTTTTTATGGCTTTGTTATTTGGAAACACGTGATGAAGGGTTTTGACTATTACATCAGGCGTGTCACAATGCAAAAGAGCAACTGTAAAATAAATCACACAACAAAAGAAGCTTGATGTCACTAACACGGCGAAAAAATTCTTCTTGATAATGGTGGGTATTTCATGAATGGATGCATACATCGCAAAATACGTCTGAGCAACTATATTAAGGACGCTATCAGTATAAGCAAGCATTGTAAATATCATTGATATCCCTGTCAAGACATTCCACTTGCCATCAATGAAAAGAACCCAATATTGACAACGTACTTTTGTGGTAGCAATGTTACTGGCGTAAATCCTGAGATAATGAAGGCATAAACAAGCAGACACAATGGACAATAAGCAAAATGCTTCTTAAATTGAGTGTTAATGGAAAAGGTTTGTATTATCCAAATGAAGAGTATACTGACACTAATCGAAATGCCGTTGATAGTGTACGACAATATTCTGAAGACGTCAATCATCCATGGTTCGAGGAATATTTCCATTTTTATTAATATAATAGTATCATGTGCTAAGTTGGTAACATGAATTGTAAAAGGTAAAGGTTTCAAACAAGGAACTTGGAAAAAAGTGTAGTAAATGGTTGTTAATAAATAGTTAATAGAGGTTAAACAAAGTTTTTACTAGTTTTACAAAACAGTGTCTATCCATATTTCAACCCCTAATACTACTATCACCTTACGTAACTGTCGCCACAGGCGAGTTGTCCACAGTCACGACACCACGCACGTCTATATTAAATACAACCCCACACTTGGACGTCCCATCGATCCCCTGTGGGAACAGTAACTGTGAAAACATACTTTTTGCACATCGAAACAAAAACTTTATCTGTCTTAAAATCAGTTTTGAGGTCATCAGCATTCAAGTATCGGAGCCATGAGCGAAATATCTCTAGTTTTAGTTTGCAAAGATTGATTACCCGACTAGTCAATGGAACGTGACTTTCGAATCCAAAAACTGAGACTATGAATGTCATTTGCATATTTTAATTTACAAATGCATGCCAAAGTTCAAAAGTTTAGCCATATGTCAGTTTTGTTAATAACTTGCCAACTACACGTCTAACTGGATAATAATTTTTATTGAGCGTACTGTAAATACAAAAAACCGTATTGAATGTTTTATTAAAGATAATTCAGCTGTTAAGCAGCCTTTGAGCAATAACAATACTAACACTTTTAGACCTGTTACGACAAGAACAAAGAACCTGCCGATAAGGTTTTACAAAAACAAAAGCACAAACTGTGTTAATAATGGGATATGTCATCAACACTAAATACATACATTGTTGTACAAAAATTTGGGCTGGAAAAGTCACAGTCGTGCCAAACATGACAGCTGTAAATAGGGCTGGAACGGCAAAGAACACCAAACAGCATACAAGTTGAGCGGCGGCAAAAGTTAAAGCTGATCGGATTCTCTGTTTTGTGGCGGATTTTAGACGATTATCCTTATTATTTTTCCAAAGATAATACAGAAACACAGAAAGTATGACGAATCGCACAATCATCCACGCCAGAGCAACTGCGCCAACAGCGATAAAAAGTTCAATGTTGCTCTGAAGCCCAACGATGTGCATAGGATTTCTGCTAAGTTTTACAATGGCCAGGTTGTATGGAAATACTTGTTGAAGAGTGACAGTGATTACATCTGGTTTGTCACAATGCATAATCGCAACTGTGAAATAGATTACACAGCAGAGTAGGCTAGATGTAACAAGTCCAGTGAAAAAATATTTCTTTACAGCGCTTGGAACTTCTTGTATCGATGCGTACATGGCAAAATATGTCTGAACTACAGTATTGAGAACGCTATCAGTATAGACAAAGATTGTGAGCACGATTAATATTCCTGTTAGGACGTTCCAAACATCACCGCCAGCTATTAGCGAAAAAAATCCAAAGTTAACAACGTACTTTTGTGGTAATAACATTATAGGCATGAAGCCAGTAGCAACGATAGCAAAAAGAATTAAACACACTGGACAATATGTAAAATGTCGTTTAAGCTCAATGTTGACCGAATATCGTTGTATTACCCAGATAAACATTAAGTTAAGGGAGATTGACACGCTATTTATAACGTAAAATGCTATTCGATAGCCGTCTACCATCCATGGTTCAAAAAATATTTCCATTTTTACTGAAGAGAAGAGGTTGTTAAGGTCGTTTATAAAACGTGTCAACTTACAAATAAAAAGTGCTTATTCGCAAAAAATCAGGCCGGAAATGAATTCTTAATAAATAACTAATGCGGGTAGACTAAAATGTCAAGCAAGAAATAAAAACTAAACGAACCTTTGCGCCTGATCGTTACGACCATACGTTATTACAGTCATAGAACATTTAATCACCTGTTTTATATTTTAAGCTTTAGTATAGCAAAGCTTACAATTTAAAAACGTAGTTTTAACTTTTGTATGACTTTGCATATTTAATAGTACACCATAACTTAGCAATTTATTTGTTGTTCGTGGTTTTTAAAAATAATTACGTTCCTGATACGTCATTAAAGTTTGAACTTAAGATACTGAAAGGCATCATTAGAATGCTAAATGGTGACAATTATGCACGCATTGGACATGGTACAGTGCTTTGCATAATGATAGGAATTTGACATTTTGATCATTTTTATTCTTCTTTGAACCGTTATCAAAGTTCTGTCTTCTCAAATAGTTCTTTAGACCCTTAAAATACTGCTGTTAAAAATTATGCCGAAATAAGCATTTCTCGTCAAAATAATCAAAAATAAAAAAAACAGGCCTTTGCAAAAAGATAGGAAAATTTTTGTATTTGTTAGCAACTCAATTATTTTAGGGTTTATCGCAATATCATTTTCCATTATTGTTAACAGTTGTTATTTAAAGCTTTTTTAATAACAAAACTGTAATTTATCAAGTTTTGTAGAATTAATTTGTAAAACTATTTTAAGTCATTCATTTTGTAATTTTAACGTCAATAACGCTAACTAACCCCCGTTTTTGAGAAAAGGCGTGTAATTAAGAGTTGTTGACCTTTTTTGATTGTTTTAACAGAGAGTCCAGCGGCCGATCCAAGATGGCCGACACCGTCAATTTACACTTCAAAATGTTTTGAGTCAAAAGTGTAGGTATGTATGAGGAAAGATTAAAACCAAAATATTAGGGTCTGAATCCTTCGGATTCTGGAGATATGCCTTCTGAAAGCTTTTCCTTCGACCCGTCATAACTAATTTTGGAAAAAAGGTAGAGGGCTGAAATTTTGGTTACGGGGCTTATTTATGATGACGAACAAAACGCTGTTTTCAGATTTTTTTCAAAATGCTTAAAATTATCGATTTTAGAATTTTGCCTTTTTTAAAACGGTCATATCTTTTGAACGAAGAAACGGCGGTGAAAACAGACGGCGCCATTGGAAGCCTCGTCGTTTTTAGCTTCGGATGACATCGGTTGATCCAAAATAAACTTGCTACCTTTCAACGAAAATTACATTTAAACGCATGCGCGTCCGAAATATGAACATGTGCGCTGGGCGAAATCGAGTGCGAGTGCGATGCGCACGCAATGCTGCATGCAACCTGCGACCCCCCAGTCGCACCCGAGTGCACGCGCGTCTTCTTGCACTGGCGCACATCTCGTTTTTGGGGAAGCGCATGCGTTTATATGTAATTTTCGTTGAAAGGTAGCAAGTTTATTTTGGATCAACCGATGTCATCCGAAGCTAAAAATGACGAGGCTTCCAATGGCGCCGTCTGTTTTCACCGCCGTTTCTTCGTTCAAAAGATATGGCCGTTTTAAAAAAGGCAAAATTCTAAAATCGATAATTCCAGGCATTTTGAATAAAATCTGAGTACAGCGTTTTGTTCGCCATCATAAATAAGCCCCGGAACCAAAAAATCAGACTTCTATCTTTTTCCCGAAATTAGTTATGATGGGTCGAAGGAAAAGCTTTCAGAAGGCATATCTCCAGAATCCGAAGGATTCAGACCCTAATATTTTGGTTTTAATCTTTCCTCATACATACCTACACTTTTGACTCAAAACATTTTGAAGTGTAAATTGACGGTGTCGGCCCTTTCCCCTTGGTCCTAAATCGGCTGCTGGATTCTCTGTTAAGACACGAGTCTTAATTTGACGCTTCCAGCTGACTTAACTTGTAAGCATGTACAATTTTCAAGGCGGTATACTGATGACATGTCATCTCGTTACATTTGATTTTTTTGGCTTAAAATGTTCAAAATAGGTGTACAAAACCGTTGTATACAGAAAAACTTTGATTGGAAGCGTAACAACGCTTGTAGGATGCGTTACATTTCAAAGCATGTATTCCGCCTATGTACAAGGGGCCTAACAGGGTCCCATACAGTACGCTCACAAATCAGAACTTTAAAAGCCAATTTTGCTCTTAGTAAGAACTCCATCAATGCCAGAATGTTTCTAGGGTTATTTTACACCAATATAATTAAAAAAACCAAATGTGACGAGATGACATGTCATCAGTATACCGCCTTGAAAATTGTACATGCTTACAAGTTAAGTCAGCTGGAAGCGTCAAATTGAAACTCATGTCTTAAAACAATCAGAAATGGTCAATAACTCTTATTTACACGCATTTTCTCGAAAACGGGGGTCAGTTAGCGTTATTGACGTTAAAATTTCAAAATTAATGACTAAAAATAGTTTTACAAATTACTTCTACATAACTCAATTAATTACAATTTGGTTTTTTAAAAAGCTTTAAATATGGACTGTTAACAATAATGGAAAATGATATTGCGATAAACCTTAAAATAACTGGGTTGCTAACAAATACAGAAATTTTCCTATTTTTTTGCAAAGGCCTAATTTTTTTATTTTTGATTATTTTGACGAGAAATGCATATTTCAGCATAATTTTTTAACAGCAGTATTTTAAGGGTCTAAAGAACTATTTGAGAAGACAGAATTTTGATAACGGTTTAAAGAAGAATAAAAATTATTAAAATGTCAAATTTTTATCATTATGCTGTGTGTACGTGCGAAACTTGAGCAAATCCAGAATCTCCGCATATACGGTGCCAATTTGGTGGCACATAGTCATCTATGACCCAACCGTGAACTTTGCTGTTTGATAAGATGCCGTCATAGTAAACGTTTCCGCCTTTTTTGTGCAGATATGCTAGCCACCAACCAAAAGTACTTCCAGTTGCTGTGAGTAGTACCGTGTCACAGTTTTCAATGCCAAAACATAATTCTTCGACATCGGTTAATTGAAGTTTGTGCACATCAAAATATTTGACGCCTTTCTGAGGCTAAAAAATGTCATAAAAATGGTTACTTCTAGATTTATCAATCAACTTACATCTCTGTCTAAACCGTTAACGAATTGGGGGTCGTCACCGAAATAAATGACGTTTACATTGCTCTGGTTGGCAGACCTTATGTTTTGCAAAATTGTTTTCACAGCAGGATTTGTAAATTGTTTACTGGAAGCACGGAAAAAAGGAATGCCAAGAAAATCACCGCGGCGAGTATGGACACACAAATTGTGAGACTTGTTGCGCCATTCATTTCTTAAAAAACTTTGTAATGCTGTTATGCAGCCAAACGACCTTTAAAATGTTAAACATGCCTCCAATGAAAATTCGATATGTATCTTCTATCTAAATTTACGGTTGATCGACATGCGAAAATACTTTTGATATCAGATTGATATTCGTCAAAATACTTGTACGATTGAATATAGTTTCCCGCAATTTTTAGATATTTTGTTTTTTTAACAACTCTAAAACATTATGGATCAGTTTGAGGTTGACTTTTATCATTAACATACAACATGGGATCGTCGTATTGCCGGTCATTCATTCCAAAAAGCACAACTTTTTCGCTTATCAGCGATGTATTCTAAAACCCGTATTAAAGAGAACTGCGATTTAGAATTAAAACGTACAATGAGCATGACAGCATCGTTTGCAATATTCGGGAAGTTTTGCTCAAAGTTAAGAAAAGCCTTTTTGACAGTTGGTATATTGGAGTTGAAATATACTTTTCTTTTTAGTTTTTGACCAATACCGTAAAGAGATGCTATCCGAAACAACTAAAAACACGTTTCTGAAGTATTAAAAGTTAACAATTTTAAATTACCTGGTTTCCAAGACCCGAAAAATGATCAAAACGACATGTAATAAACTTCAAAGCGCCATCACTGTCGCCATTGTCAGCATTATGATCAATGTCGCTCAAAATATAGAAACCCGTGTAAGACCAATAAGTTAACAGAATAATAACTTCAATCAGAATCAAAAACTGCGCACGCATTTGAAAGTCAAAAACGACTGTAACAATATGGGGAAAACTCGAATAACTCGCAACAAACTGCCCCCTTTAGCGAAGATAAAAATCTGACTAGGGCAGAAAAATGCAACAATTTTTACCGGTAAATCATTATTTCCGTTGTAGATACCATTTTTTTGATATCCAAAAAACTCGGAACTCCTAATACAAGTTGACAGAGTTCACGGTCATGATTTAAGAATCGTAAAGAAAGGCAATGCACTGAAGCAGACCCATAAACGTTTTTCGAATATCCATGTTAATAAAAAAGTAGCCTTGACACGATCAAAAGCTCGTTAAAGCGGAAACTAAACGTTCAACTAAAGTCAATAAAAAATGATTGCCTATTTAGCAAAACACGAACAAAAAGTGCGCGTCGGCCATTAGAAATGCGCAAAAACCGTCTAAATTTGTCAAAAAAGTTCAGTAATTATTGCTTTTATTTTTCTCTTCTCTTAAAACAGACCCTAAACACGTAAAAATAGCATCATCAATCAATAGCATAAGATTACACAACCGAAAACGGCAAGATTATTGAATTCAAGTAAAAATATCAAGGCCACATGTGCTAGTTACCAAGTGATAAACTAAAAAGTTGATATAAATTGCACAAATATCCAAAATTTAAAGATATATAAACTTCGTAATATAGTCAAAACTATTTAGTACAATACAGCGTATCACAGGAGTTACAATATTTCACAGGCGAAGGTGTCTCTGTTGTTTTTTTAAGTTCGAATGTGGAGTGTTGAAGTTGAAATGTAAATGGTGGTGGTGCCCGATCCGCCCATAGTGCAGTCCTTTCCGGGGTTAGTTAGTAGCCTTACTTCATGGTCTTAAAATGGAAGATTGTAAAACGAACGCCGAGGGAGGGGGTTTAATGAATATTGACCTGCAGCAGTTCGGGATTCTTCTCGATGACACGGGACAGGAGCTTGTCGAGGTAGCCTTCGAGGTCTTTGATCTTTTCCTCCTTTTGACGGTTCTCCTTTTTGAGGTGTTCGATCATTTGGCAGAGATGTTCGGAGGAGGTGTTGGAGTTTGGCTGGAATTGCGACACTAGAAAGGGCTAAAAAACAGCAAAAAAGTTACCATCGGCGGCGACGTATTATGTCCAGACGATCCCAGCGATGCGAATCCAGAAGACGAGGCAATGCTGGTCGGTCGGGATAGATTCGTCTGCGGCTCGCGATGCTTGACTTGACCGCCTTCAGAAACAAGGGATCGTCGATTGTCGAGGGAGCCCATGTTGAATCCGGCCAGCGAACCCGTATCCATGACATCGGAATTTTTGCGATGCTTGTGTGGATGGAGCAGCTTCTCGGCCCGTTCCTTCATCTTGGATCTAAATCCTTGCTTTCCGGATGGAATCTCCGATCGGATGGACGTCATACTAGGTGCCGGGGACAGCTGGCCCTTCGAAGGGGTCTGTACGGGTTCTCTCGACGACGGCATATCGATAGTCAGTGCCGGCGGATTCTGCTGACTGTTCCGAGGAAGTGTCGCAAAGGCATTTACGCGCATGGAATTCTTCCGTTCAAAGGCCGGTGCCAACGACACAGAATCATCGAAGGAGTCCTTTCTCCGCATCTGGTTGGGAGACGGCGAGTTGAAAGCCAGGCCGGAAGTGATGGATGAGAATGAGCTTCGTCGGCTGAGGGACACAGAGGCCAGGGATTGGGCATCCTTGGGTCGGCGTTTGCCAATGTGCATCTTTCGCTTGATTTTGTCGAGCTTTGATTCGCCTGAAACATACCCAATATCATTATTGATCGACTTTATCACTCAAAAGTACCCGGAATCAAGTTTAACTTCATCAAAGCCTTCATAACTCCCATTTAGCCCAATCAATATCACAAAAGATTACTTCAAATCTAACCCCAAACCCATTGAACAAATAATCCCAGTTTGGCCCCTCTTTCCACAACTACCGTACCCAAAAATACAAATTTACCAACCTTTTCCAAGCGTGTTGATCGAAAAACTCGAGATCGAAGTCGCCACTTTGTTGCTAAACTCGAATCCGAGATACAGTGACCCTCGCTCCTTGTCAGCTGAACCCTTCTTCGTAAGCTTGAAGCACTTTGGCGGCTGGAACTGCGGAAACAGCGACAAATCGAAGTTCAAACTGCCTAGAGTTTCCGTCCGTCCGAGCTTGCCCTTGTGACACACACTGACTGTAAGCTCATTTTCGAGTTCGGACAACTGGAATTCGCAGGATTCATCCCAATGGGCCGAGCCATCGGTCGTCGTTTTCACGTCGGTCTTGACTTTGGACTTGAATTCACAGCCCTTGCCGCCAGTGACCAGACTGACGTAGATGTCGAGATTCTTGTGGTTTTTGAGTTGGAGGGTGTCGGCGCGGACCACTAAAGAGGTTCAAAATGCCATTATCGCAACTTTCATGAGATAAAATGGTAAAGCCTACCCCTTACAACGAGATTATTCCATTTGAGCATTCGAGATTCGTAATCCATGGTTATTTACACCTATTAAAGACGTCGCAATCGAAAATGATAAACAAAAGTTAGCCGTCTGTTCAGCGAGACATCGAAGTTGGCTTTTAACGCCGCTGAAAGTGTCAAAAACTTTATTTTAAACCATTTTCATCAAGGCGGATCAATTCAAAGATCTGTCTAACGACAACACGTAGTCCAGACAACCCTCAAAACACGGTACAACTGCACCGATTGGTGATCGAAAAAAGTACGATAACCACGCGAACATAATATGATCCATCACTTGGCGCACGCATTAGACTCATATTTCGCTCAAAACTCGTTTTTTTTAATACTTTATGAGTGAAAATAACGGAGAGGAATCAACAACAAAGATGGTAACGAAGAACAAAACAAGAAATAGCTAATCGAATAACATGTCGACCAATTAGAACCTCGAAATTTCAAGTCACGATCGTAGTCAGTCCCACGATCGTCACACAAAAAGTGAGACGCAAAAAAATTGATCAAAGAAGCAAAAAACTCAACAAACAATGAAACACGGAACAATCGGCAACGTCAGAAAGGGCGCGTGTGGCCAGCAGCCCCACCACCAACAACCACAGCCACGACAGATGTCAGTTCACATTCGAAGTCATTAGGCAACCCTGGCGCTGGCTTGAGTCACGGAGAGCACGACGATGCTGTTCTTGGCCTCGGGTACCTTCCACCAACGACCATTCTTGTGTTCCTGGCCGATGGCAACGACGAGGCGACGGCCGTTATCTATGAATCGCAAGGCGTTCACAAAGCCTTTCTGAAAAATGGTAACGGGGCGATAGAGGTGTGACATCGGGACGGAAGTAAGCCGTGGGCCGTAGGACAAAAGAGCGCCAAGACAAAAGAGCGCCGTGGTAGAAGAGCGCCGGCAAAAGAGCGCCAGACAGAAGAGCGCCGGGGTAAAAGAGCGCCTGGCCAAAAGAGCGCCTGGACAATTGAGCGCCAAACCAAAAGCGCGCCAAGGCATAAGAGCGCCGGACAAAAGAGCGCCTGGAAGACAAAAGAGCGCCGGACATAAGAGCGCCGCGACAAAAGAGCGCCGCGCGAACATTGGGTTCGAATCGCGCTTCCCGATCTCTATGTCTGCCCCTGCCAAAACTTGAACTCAAAAATTCCCGACCTTGGAAATTCTCGACCTCGAAATTTTCCAAACTTAGAAATTTCTTATCTCGAAAATTCTTGATCTCGAAAATTCCCAATCGCAAAATTTTTGACCTCAAAAATTTTTTCAAAATTGGAAGTTTCCGCTCTCAAAATTTCCCGAGCTCGTACTAAAACATTTTTTGATTTCGTGTTCGAAAAACTTGTGCCATAAACTTCTAAATCAAAAAAATCAAGAGTTCAAAACTCTTAAATTTCCAAACTTCTGAATTCCCACACTAGATCATTCTCGAATTTAAAAATAAAACTTTAGAAGTAAGCGGCCAGATGCAATGCGTTTTTATATGTGCATCGATTTTGCCATCAAACAAAATTATGATCATGCCAAACTAAAATCAAACTGAACTAAGTCTAAGTCTGAGATCCCGAGTAAGTGGGGGGCTGCGCCCCCCACACCCCCCGCTAAGTTCAGTGTTTTGCGAGTGCGTAAAAATGTATTGTGATAATGAGAAACAATCTATAATAATATAATTGAAGGAGACGATTTTGATCCAAAAACTTTTGTCAGCAAAATCTTGTTTGTGCGTTAATTACGCTATAAACTTCAAACTTACGTTACAGTACTAAGTATAAGTTGAGTTCTTTGGGTCGAAGTTCGTGTAAGCGGGCCCATTCAATATTAACCCGTGTTTAGAATTCTCAATTTCGAAATTTTATGTTCGAAAACTGAAAACCTCCGAATAAAAAAACCGAGGTTGCAAATTTTCGAGTTCGAGAGTCTTGAATGTTTAAAATTAAAAATTTTTGAGAATGGCATATTTTGAGTTCAAGATTTTTCGAGATTAGAAATTTTCAAACTTGGAAATTTCGAGAGCGAAAATTTCCAAGTTTGGGAAAGTTTTTGAGGTCGAGAATTTTTGCGATTGGGAATTTTCGAGATCAAGAATTTTCGAGATAAGAAATTTCTAAGTTTGGAAAATTTCGAGGTCGAGAATTTCCAAGGTCGGGAATTTTTGAGTTCAAGTTTTGGCAGGGGCAGACATAGAGATCGGGAAGCGCGATTCGAACCCAATGTTCGCGCGGCGCTCTTTTGTCGCGGCGCTCTTATGTCCGGCGCTCTTTTGTCTTCCAGGCGCTCTTTTGTCCGGCACTCTTATGCCTTGGCGCGCTTTTGGTTTGGCGCTCAATTGTCCAGGCGCTCTTTTGGCCAGGCGCTCTTTTACCCCGGCGCTCTTCTGTCTGGCGCTCTTTTGCCGGCGCTCTTCTACCACGGCGCTCTTTTGTCTTGGCGCTCTTTTGTCCGATCCCCAAGCCGTGGGCGGCTGGCTACGTTTTTAGTTTACGAAAAAAACAAGAATGTGTTTCTCCAGGATTGCTACTTGCTTGCGGAAATGATAATTAATCGAAGTAGCATTAATCAAATTTGCGGAAAAGCAAGTTTCATCGACAGACAGGGGAAGAGCAGTTCATTTAGAACGAGCTCCAATCAACGTCTCAAATTCAATCGCAATTAAACAGGGTGCTACATCTGCATTAAAAAAGTGCTGCAAATGATGTTCACGCGTTTATAGAGGCGCTAAACCATATTTTTTTTACATTT
This sequence comes from Panagrellus sp. LJ2284, assembly GCA_024447225.1. Lineage (NCBI taxonomy): Eukaryota > Metazoa > Nematoda > Chromadorea > Rhabditida > Panagrolaimidae > Panagrellus > Panagrellus sp. LJ2284. The sequence continues at coordinate 9,626,664 of JAMRYC010000004.1, forward strand.
GACAGCCGGTTCGAAAACGACAAAAAGGCGAGAAAATGCGTCGTCGTCTAACCCGGTGAAACGGCTGGGAGCGGACCTTGTTTCGTCGCAAATCAGGTGAAAATATGGAATGCACAAGGAACTCAGAGGGATAAAGTCAATTTTCACTTCGACAAGATTTCAATTAGTAAGTTTCGCGCCATTAAATGCCGGAGGGCACATTTCAGGTGAACCGGAATTAAGTCAAGTGCTGCGCGAGAACGCATATTTCTAGGTATGTCGCAGCAGAGCTGACATATATGCGTGAGAAAGACGTAATACTACAAGAAAAATGACACATCTTGCGGGAATGGATCATGAACCTCCAAAAATGCGAGATACTCGCCCTTCGCGACTTCGAAAACAACAAATTATAAACTTTTATGTGGTCACTCTGGCGGTCAGCATACAAAAGATTGTCCATGACCTGGAATGGGATTGTTCGAACTCCAGTTTCAGGCGATAAACGAACAAATTCGTCAAATATCCGATATTTGTAAAGCGGAGGGAGGAAAAAACGCTTTGTGTCAGGAGGGGGAAGAACGCCGGCGATATGCAAGTACTACATTTGGGCGCCTTCAACCGCAACGGATTGAAAACGAGGATCGGATCAGGGCCGGTGGCTGGCCGGCGGCTCTGCGACCAACACCAAAGTGATCGCTTTTCGAAAAACGGTGGTGGATGGAACGACATGTAAGACCGACAACGACCTGGAGGGAGAGAAATCGTTTGCCTCGGTTGGATCGCGGTCAACACTGATCGAACAAAAAACAAATATCAATGCGGCTTTGTGACGGGAATTAATCGCTGCCAGACGGCGGAAGAGTTTGAAGGTGACGCGGATGGAACAGAATAAAATAAATAACCCTGGTGGTTGTAAACAGAATGTAAAAAACGGCTTTAAAAAGTTCTTATCAGACGGGGGGACGTACGTCATTGTGTGATAGTGCGCCAATCAACGGGGAGTGAATCAAAAATTAAATATAAAAACAATCTTAAGAAACAGGGAAGGTGGTAAACACCTCCAGAAACATGACAGAAAACCCGGCTGTCGGCCAAGTACATCAAGCAGCTCTCAATCGACATCTCGCCTCAAGGAAAACGAAAAAGCAGTGCGATGTAGTAGCCGCACCTCACCAGAACAGGTCGGTCGTCATTATTCGCCCACTTCGGACAACTCAACCAACGAGCTCATGACGAGAGGCACAAAACGAGATGGTGGCAGCAACAGCACAAAAGCGAGGAGTTAATCGATTTCACCGCGATAGCAGAGGTGCACAGGTCCGTTTCGACATATTGCATCCATGGAACATCCGACGAGAAAGACAGGGAGACAAACGAGGAGTCTAGTTAGTTGGGTCGCGGAGTCAAGTGAGCACTGCGTTATCTGGTTGAAAAAGTCTTGAGGCGCTGGGGTGCTCCGACCGAAACAACTGATTAGCTTCCCTCCTGTTTCGAAAGTAAAAAAAACATCTCCCATTCCATCGAGTAAAAATACATTTTTCAACGGAGACTTGCGACCAAAAAACGTAGGATTTACTTGGAAGCTAGATGGGTCCGCGCCCAAAAAGGACACAAAGCGAGCTTTACTGGGTTTGTTGGGTTAGTGAGTGGGTGGTCGTCAACGACTAGAAATGGAGGTAGGGTAGCCCCAGGCAACGCGAGGATAGAGTCAAATTGCAATGAGCTAACTAAAAAAAGGTACTCGTCGAAAGCCTTGACAGCTGATAAAACATGTTTCATTCTCCTATTCTCAATAAGGTAAGTAAAAAATGTCTTTTAACCGGGTGATAAGGAGACAGGTGGGTCATACGAGCAGCACGAGACCTGTGGTAACTATGATAAGGAACAATTTCACGATGCTGGCTCTCGCCGGCCAAACATTCGAGGATGGAAAAAAGCATGACTCATCGGCAAAACCTCAAACAATGCTCGAATCGCCGTCCCTCGTCATCGTAATGCTGCTCTACAAAAGTTGAGGGAAACCAAGGTTCCGAAGTGCTAGGCGTGCTGTTGCATGAGCTCGGCATGCGTGAGTCGCGTCGGCTGTGTCGAAGGAGGGGACACAAGGACGAAGGGTTGACGACGCCAACAAAAATGCAAACAAGGTCTACAAAAAGCAGCGCGCACTACTTTGTCGACGTTCACACCCTTTCGCATTTGGTCCATGTTGGCTTCAACGCGAAGTTTGCTCCGTCGTAACCCCCCTTCTTGGTTGACAAACACGGAGATCGTGGACGAAGAACAAAGAAGCATCGAGGCCAGAGTTGAGAAGTCACTTGGACGCAACGCAAGTTTTTTGTGCTTTGAAAAGGTTATTTTAAAAAAGCTGCTATAGTTCGGCGTGAAGCTGCGCGAGAATGCTTACAACTTGAAGATCAAAGCGCAGTCAAGAGGTTTTGAAAAGGCTCCAGGCTGGAGATAAGCGGATTTACAGCGAGCTTTGAAGAAGTTTTGGCGCTATTTTAAGTTGCAATTTTGGAGAAAACACTTCTTTTCGTAAACTTTTAAAGAAAAACTTACAATAGGATACGCTTCAATCTGCTTGATGGCCTTGTAGTCGTTTGAAATCTGCCACAGTCGCAAAATGCCATCAGAACTGCCACTAGCGACCAAGTCCGTGTTGTGCGCAGCGGCGACGGCGGTAATCCAGTTCGGCTCGTTCGTAGTTGTATTCCGGCCGTGTGCCTGTCGGACGACTGTAAGCGGCTTCTTGCGCTGGGCGCCCCAGATGCTCACGGAACTGAAAACAGACTACTGTATTTGCTTTGCTTAATTTAGTATTCCTTTTTTGTAAAACCGCACAAAAAACTTGAATAGTCAGGCTACATTGGACATCGAACGTACAAAAACCAGTCTTTTCATTCTGGTTTTTGATTGACGCTCAATCTTAAACGAAAGATTGCTTTTTTGGGCCAATTGATCGACAATCCCCGTCTTAAAATAGTTTCGAAAGTATTTTTAGTCTGGGACTTACCCGTCAGCGCTGCCCGAAACAAAGTGATCGTCGTCGATGAGCGCAGCCGTATCGATGCTGATACAGTCATTGAAGCCGTTGAACACGAGCTGTGAGTCTTCCATGACTTTGAATAGACGTAAAGTACGGTCTTGACCGCCGCAGGAAAGAACACGAGGCTTGTTGAGCATGTCGAGTTGGAGGACGCCGTCTTGATGGCCGAACATGGTGTCCATGTAGCCCATTTGGTCGAGATTCCAGGCCTGGAGAGGGCTTTGTTCAAAGAAGTTGCATAAAAACGAATAAACAAACCTTGATCGACCTATCAGTACTTCCCGAATACATCTCAAGCGTGCCATGTTGCCGGAAAACGAGCGAAGTCACAGCGCCGCGATGGGTGCCCAAATCTTTGAAGAACTCAAGGGTTTCAAAATTCCAAACTTTGATCGTCTTATCAATGCCACCGGTGACGAGGTATCGGCTGTCTGGGCTGATTGCGATGGCGAGAATGGTGCCTTTGTGGTCGGTGAGCTTTTCTTTTGAGTGGCGGATTGTGCCGACCTTTTTCTTCTCTTTGAGGTCGTCTAGAACGTTTTTATATATATTTTTAACTTGAAGCAGCTATAAACCTACATTTAATGACAGATCCATCCTTGCTGCAACTCACAATATACCTTGAATCCTTCGAAACAGCAACAGCCACCGGCGAATAGCGATGAGGCCGGTAGGTCAACACATCATCGCGATCGATGCCAGCGCCTTCAGCGATTTTCCGATGCAAAATGCCAAGTTTCGTCTGGGCATCTTTGATCAATCTGTGAGAAATAGCATGGTTCTCCTCGTCAGTGTCGCCATCAGAGGCCTCGCCGTCCTGGAACCAAAAATTATATATAAAAATCGCTCAAAGGTGAGCAAAAACCAACCTTAATCTTCTCCAACAACTCTTTCGCCTCTCGATACGCCTTTGTCTGGGTGTCTTCGTAATCATCGTCACTGTGCTCCTGGATTCGGGCATTTCGGGCATCATTGTAGAGGATATCGTCGTCGTCAGAACTGACATCGCCCTCTGCCACGGCAAGTCGGGACTTTTTCGACGCTGGCTCGGCTGTGGTTTTACCTGGCTTTCCGGGGCGTTTACCTTTGCCAGTGGCAACCTTGCGAGTGCCCTTGGCACGCTTGAAGAATGCCATTTGGAACAAAAATTGAGCAAAACCTGGAAGAAAACACATTGTAAATCAAAACCATCAAAAACATCAATAGAACGTAAAGCATCACGCAGTGAGTAAAGCTAATACACGAATAATGCTATCAGGATAGTTCGGAAAGAAAATGGTAGAAAACTAACGAATTTTAGATCGATTTTGATAGGTTTTTAAAAATCAGTTGATAAAAAATGCACTCAACAAAAGTTCACTGCGCGCAACCTGCATACACACTGTAGTTACAGGACCCACTTTGGGGTCATTTTGACGTGCGTTTTCCGTTGACTTTTTCATAATTTCTATAATCGATCATTTCTGATTTCTTTTACCCTTTAACTTTATTGTTTCTGTTCACACTTATCCACCTTCAATTACGCAACCAACTAACATACATTGTGAGTTTATTTTACAAAATCGGATATATAAATTGTCAAGTTGAAGTAAAGCGCCCATTTCATAACTTTTAACCAAGCAGTTTCTTGATTTGACCATCTTGCGCCTTCACTATAGCCTCATTCCGATCCGTTTTCTGCTGAATCCGATCAATCAGTTCATTCTGGCCCTTAATCTCACTGTTCATAGTCATTCCAAGTTCTCGCAATCGTCCCAGTTTTGAGCTCATCAAGCCAATGTTTTCTTCGATTTCGTCGTTGACGCTTTCCAATTTGGTGCCTTTTATGCAAGGGCGTATTTAGAAAATTTTTTTATGGGGGGGGGGGGGGGCATCCGGAAAAAAAGGTAAGGGGGGACCAAAGGGATTTTTCCGGAAAAATTTTTGGAGCGAGTTTTGAAAAATCCAAAGTGGGTATCAAAGGAAAACTTTTTGGCAAAATCGTGAAAAACCGCAAAATCCCTTTGGTCCCCCCTTACCCTTCTTTTTGACGGATCCGGGATATGGGGGGGCACTGCCCCCAGAACCCCTCCCCCCTAAATACGCCCTTGCTTTTATGACGTTTTGGCTTGTTGCCGCTGGCTTAGCAATATTACGAGGACTCCATTGAGAATACTTAGCTCCAATATTATCCATTGTTTGGCTTTGACCACCAGCCGTCGACGAAACAGTTTCTTTCGGTGGCGCTTTAGCGAACAAGTTCTTGAAATAGCCAGTAAAAACCGACGACAAACTGTTCAAATTCAGTTGGGTTTCATGCGTAGCCGAATAGATTTCGTCGAGATTCTTTTCAGTTCGTTCGAGCTTCTCGCGTTGGATCTGGAGGTCTTGGGAAGTGTTGATCGCAAGTTTTTCAGAGTTTTCGAGAAGTCGCACAGAATTTTGTGTCGAATCCAATGTGTTGTTCAGGATGCTTTTATATTCGTGTTCTAATTTAGAAAGTTCGTCGTCATTGGCGTTGTTTTGTCTGGCAAAGGGGGTTGACATTGTTGTTTTTAGCTGAAACGATAAATTTATTATATTGACTTTCATTAAACGCGCGCCTGTTGTTTTGAAGAATCAATGAACTTGGCACTAGAAAAAAGCGACACTACCATCAAATAAGCTGACGCTGTCATAGCTGCGGCGAGCCAAGCAATGTGCTTCCACAAGGTCGTTGCAAATCCTGCTTGGGTGTGATATTTCGAAACTGGTACTCAATCTTCAATTTCCATTTCATCATTCCTGACTTGTTTCGTGCAGTTGTTGTTTTCTTACGCGTTTTCTTTGTCTTTATAAAACTCCAACCATAAATACCATCATTTTCAGCCACATCCATCAGTAAATGTCCTACAGCTCCCTCGATCCATCGACACTGATTCAGTTTGTCAAAGCCGACGATGATCTCGTAACGCATATTTCCTCCACCAAATCGAAAAAAACTGAGAAACTCGATGGAAATGAGATTGCTGACTTTTATCGTAGCCTGATTTCGGAACCATCAACGTCGAAATTCGAACCCGAGAAGCCGAAACCCACCGAAAAACGTGAAAACCCGAAGCCAACTCGTCCAATTTCAAAGCCAGTTTCAACTTCAAAAGTCCAACCAGAGCCCCTGACTTCTCGAGATCACCGGCTATGGTTCAAGGCAGCTGCTGAAAACGACATCAAAACGGTGAAAGAGTACCACGCCAGAGGCATCGACTTGGAGGAAACCGACTTCTTCGGAGCCACTGCCCTCATTTGTGCTGCCGCTCGTGGAGCTGCCGATGTGATCGAGTATTTGCTGGAATCTGGAGCCGTTCCGAGTCAGGAAGCTGTAATCATGGCGGAGAAGAAGCGCCATCCCGAGATTGCTGAATACATTGTCAGTTTTCAGAGGTTTGTTTTTGTAAATTCAACTTTTTTCAAAATTAATTTTACTTTTCAGCCCAAAACCATCCACTCCCACCGAATCTGAGCCCCAAACAGGAACCTGCAACGACTGCCGTCTTGAATTCACCGATATAGCGGCCCATCAGTGCTCCATCGCCCACATTGTCAACTCAAAAGAAGCTCCTCGGCCCGGTTATGCCTACGGTATTCCAATGTCGAACAAAGGCTACAAATTGCTGAAAGACACCGGATGGAATGAAGGTCGCGGTCTCGGCGGTGAAGGAACAGGGCTAAAATATCCATTGAAAACGATTCTGAAGCGAGATCGTCACGGACTCGGATCTCGCAAGTACCCGTTGAAAGTCACCCATTTCGATGCCCATGATGAGCGCGCCGTCCACAGGGGTGTGATCCCGAGAAAACCTGGTAAACGTGAATACTTCAAGCAGCTAGAAGAACGAAAGAAACGCGATAAGCGGATTGATGAAACTATTCGGCATGCTTTGAGGGATTGAATTAGGTTGTTTTACCGGTTTGTTATTATAAAAAGAGTCATTATTTACAATTTTACAAGTTTTCTTCAAATTCAAGTCCATAAATTCAAAAGTACGACTGTCATTACAGTTAAAACGTTGATGTTTTGTCTGATAGCGCTCGAATAACAGCTCTTATTGCATGAATCGACATTGCATAGGGACATTTCACTGGATACATTGCCATGTAGATAGTTTGAGTTTACCCTGTTAATGCAAATCAGTTACAAAAATTTTAATTTCCAAAAATGAAACTTACTGTATCACGCATTGATTCAGTTTAGTCGTCTCAAACCCACCACCAATCAATTCCTGTTGTTGTAGGCATTGATAAACGATATCGGTGTAAGCAGTGCCGTTGTTTGGATGTGTTGTGATGTTGACTGAAAAAACAACATCGATTTTGATAGTTACAGACAAAAAACACTCACTAAATCCACAAAATTTACAGTTTTCTTCAATGTTACCCTCCTTATCGACAATGCATTCAACATTGACACTGCTTATAATTACTGGAACCACCGATAATACAGTCAATGCAATGAATATGCCAAGATACATTATGCGCCATTCAATGACAATGATAATGTACCAAAATGTGAACGTGACTTTAGCAGTTGTCTCACTCACTTCAGACACAACTGAAGGTGTGTGTTAGCCTTTCACTTCTTTTTAAAAGGCGATCACAATAGTTTTGAAAAACTTACATCGTAAAGCACACCTTTGAAGTGCATTGAAAAAGTGCTGATTGAATCCTTGTTCAGGCACACCTCAAAGTCATTCCATGAAATTGAGCTCGAGCTATTTTGATGATTGATGGTAAACCCCGAAAGGTTATGGCTATTTGCACGTAGCCATAAAGCACTAACTTGTTTATTTTGATAAATCAAAATGTTTTGGTGCAGCTTTCCTCAGCGTGCTTTGATCTCAAACAAGATGCAGATGTTTCGAACTTTCAAACTTAGTTGCAATACAGTACCTTTTTAAATGGTGGATTTTTGAAACGCTTTGACATTAAGATCTATCAAAAACAGCGGAACATAACGGAATAAAAATGACTGTTAGGTTTACTGGTTTTGATAAATCCTTGTGCCAACGTTCACAGACAGCATGCTTTAACCTTCGGGGGTTTCATACATCTTTATGACGTCAATAACAATTTTAATTTTAATGGAAAGGACGCAAACCTGAGCTACAAAACGTCATAATGGTAGACGTTTTACAACAAAAATTTATCGAAATGCATAAGGCAAATAGATAGCAGTTACTATTTTTGACTTTAATAGATAACAGTTACTATGAGCCTTATAAATTTGATAAATTTAGTACAATCTTAGGAAAACCAGTGTTTGTTTTCTTAGTATTGCGTATAAAGTGGCTACCTTCTACATTGCCCAATAGCGGAAGTGAAGTGAAGCGTCAACTCGCTTTTCCCTCCGCTTCTTACTTCTACCTGCCACTAATGAGGTAAAATCTGACTCTTCATGCTTGCATGAGTATACCTTTGCTGACTATTCTCAGGGGGTTCGTCACGCGATTGGCCCGCGGATTAGCAAGACTGTAGGCTACGCTACAGATTTATGGCATTTGAGCTTTTTCCATACTAACCCGTGATTATTTTTTGCGTAGGTTAGCATCATTAGTTGCGGCTTTTACTATTTTTGAAAACAAATGTAATGCCTGGGGAATGCCCGTTAAGGGTGAATGTTGGGCCGCGTCAGCCCCGGCCCGAATGAAGAAACAACCAGTACGGGCCGGGCTTAAGTTTTTAAGCAAATTTCGCATAAAAATGCTTAAAAGATGCAGGGGGCGCCAAAAATTCAATCCGAACTGGCATTTTTTATATCCCGGCCCAGAGATGTGACCTCCGGAGGATTTAGACCCGAATCCGGATTTAAATCCGGAGGAAAAACTCGGATTTTGAGATCCGGATACGGAGGATCCGTGAATGAGAATCCGGAGGGATCCTCCGGAGCGGAGGATCCGCAAATTTAAAATTCCTCCGGATTTTGCTCCGGAGGATCCGAATTTGGCCCTCCGGGTTCGGATCCTCCGGAGTTTGCCGCCAAACTGGCGAAAGTAGCTTTGCAAGCATGGCAATAATTACTTTTTTGGCTTTACTAAAGGTCAATTTCCATTCGAACGGCTTTGAAAAAGCTTCCAAAATATTTTTTGAAAAAACAGTAAGGGTCCCCCCTTACTGTTGTATTTATAAAAAAATTTTCGAGCTCCGGAGGATCCGAGACTTCGGATCCGGATTCGGAGGATCCGCTGAGCATACTCCGGAGGGATCCTCCGGAGCGGAGGATCCGTTAATGTGAAAATCCTCCGGATTTCGGTTTCGGAGGATCCGTGGTGAATCCGGAGACAACATCTCTGTCCCGGCCAGGCCGAAAAAAATTTATCCGGGCCGGGTTACAAGACGAAAATAGTTTGCCCCCGTCCATCCTTTATGTTGAACTAGTTTTTCAAATTTTAGGTTAAACTCATACGGTAAAGTACCCTAAAAAATTTTTGGTGTGATGTTGGTTTTTTAAAGAGGACTTGAACTACTTGAACCATTGTTAACAAGATAAACCTAATGCGGCATTCCATCTGTAAGTTTAGGATGAATGTTCGTAAACTTGACACACATCCTTAAACGTACGGATCATATGCCAGACTAAGCAGAACTCTACTTTAACTTGACAGCAAACATGCGCAGGATGCCTAATGACAAAGTGTACTTAGGATTTCCTGCCGGTGTCGGAATGAAATGAGGAAGGCGGAGTTTGTTCGTCCATCGTGTTGCCATGGTTCATCAGTTCCGTGGGCGAAGCTTAATAAATATCATGAGAACAAAAAAGTCAAGTCCTATTCTAGCAATTTCTGTTGTTTTTATTGTTGACACTTGCATGAATCAGCTTAATCACATGTACTTAACATAATTGAGCTATGTAGGCTATCAAGCCTATCTGCATACAGAGTAAAACACTTGACGTGAGGGGGACTTATTGCATATTAACACTAAAAAACTGTTCTTACCAAAGTTAAGCAAGTTTTTTTTGCAAAATCAAAACACAAAACTACCGTACAGAAACAGAAACAACGTTACTAAACGTTTTACATTTAGTGTCAAAGTGTATCAACTAAAGTTGACTTTCCCATCTGTGACTAATGATTGCCTTTTCCGTTGTAATTGTATCAACTGTTATGGCGCTACATGAAATTAAATAAAAAAATTGAAACTGTGTTCTAACTTTTGCCAGTTCTATCTACTTCTTACTTTGTCAGTGCCTTTTAGTGTTCCTAAATTGAAGCTGTTTCCTTTCTATCGGTAGTTTCCAACTTTGGGAAGGTCTAGAACTTTCCCGATAGTCTAAAAATGTCAAACATTGGAAGTGTATTCGAAACCGTTGAAATGTCAGTTTCGTTAATAGGATTAGCACTGAACCTCTTTCAATTCTACCTAATAGCTCGTCATACTACAGCAACAGTGAAACCGTATGCTCCGATATTGTACCAAAATTGCACTAGCGACTGTATTTACATTTTTTCAGTACTGATTAGCCGAATTGTAAGTACGACTTCTCATGACTGCCTTTTTGACGTAATGATTTCAGCAAGCTGACGTCCGAAGCGGCATTGTGTTTTACACTTTGCAGTTGCCGTACATTAAAAATCAACAAATTTACTTGCTAACAGTACTATTTTGGGTCTTTTCTATTGCTTTGTACGCTGCAGGAGTCCCAGTACAGTTCGTTTATCGTTATCTTTACATAATTAAATTCATCAAAGTCCCGAGAATGGTTCACATGTCAATGCTATTTATTGCCGTTTTGCTCAGCTGTCTGATGTGTTGGTTTTTCTATCTTGCTTTCAAGGATTCTCCTTTTATCGCTAACGAAAGCATCTCAATTCTACAAGCACGAGATGGCCAGTTCGATACCACTTACAAATTCGTATCGTCCTACGATACTAACATTTATTTAGCCATTTACCTTTGCTCAGCAGTTGCACTATTGATAGTCAGCGGTATCATAATTTCAATTTCAACAGTGTTGTTTGCGAAACATATTAACAGAAATTATGAATTGATGTCACAATCGACCCGTGATGCCAGTGCCCAAATGACGAAAATTCTAATCGTTCAAGCAGCTGTGCCCGTCATTGTTTGCATCATTCCGCTAACAACATTCGTTTTTCAAGTGTATTTATCGCTGAATTCGTCAATTATTTCTATGCTAATCATCCCGGTGGTATCAGTTTTCCCCATGTTGAACAGCATTTTAGTCATTTATTTCATGAAAAGTTATAGAATGTTTATTGTTCAAAAGTTGTTAGGCATTTTTCATGTTGCGGTACCGCATCCCAATGTGTTGAATATAATTTGCTTTACCAGTGTCGTTCAAACGGTTAAAAGATCCATATTTTAAGTAGTGGAATCTCCCAAAAATAAAATGGTATATTTTTGTACGTTTCAGACCGTAATTCAGCGTGTGATCGAACTCCAAAATGTACTTAACTCTGTTACTCTTCAAGACAAAAGGATCACGATAAAGTGCAGAACGAAAAGACAGGGGTACACGTTTTACGAATACTATTTACTGTTCATGACGATAAGTGGTTGTGTAGCTCATCAAATTCTCAGGGACAACTCATGGTGTCAAACTATAAATTATGACTCACGAGAGCAGTTCCCTAAAATCTAATGGTTCACAAAACTGATTAGTGATTGCTTCTAGTCAACAGTACTTCAAAATTTGTATAGGTAACAAAATTTACAAACAGTATTTTATGTTATCAAACCTAAAGCGACAGTTCATCTGTACCTTTAGAATGTATGTTCGTAAATTTGACACACATCATTAAACGTACGGATCAAATGGCTGATTAAGCGGAAATTTTTTTCAATGCTGCATGTTTAACAAGAAAGAAATACTGAGGGTGTTTATCCAGCCGGAATAAACTGGCAGAGGCGGATTTACTACGTGCATTGTTAATAACATCGCGGGAGTAGCTTCGTCACATGGACTTAGATTATTTGTCATGCTGTTTTTTAACTAACCCAAGACCTATATATAGGTTATTTTGCTGAAAGTGAAAAATCCCCAAGTCCCAATGGTCCTTCCCCTTTTTTCGACACTCCTGTTTAAAAGCATGAATCAGCTTAATCCTAAGCAACTAACGCAATTTCGCCCTGAAAGCAAAAATGTATATTTGCAACATAAAAATAATGTCAGTAAAACTCATTGGATTGCACACAAACGGTTTTCAACAAAGCATAGTAGATTTTTTCTACCAAAACACAATATTACTGTATTAAAAACAAAAGCATCATTACTTGTGATTTTGAGTACGTTCCGTGCCGTAGTGCATCAACTAAACTTGGCTGCTGTGACTGATGCTTGCCTTTTGCGTTGTAATAGTATCAACTATAATGTAGCTACATGAAACTTAATAAAGAACGGAAACGGTGTTTCTACCTACCCAGCTTTGTTTCACTTATTTTGTTAGTGTCTTTAATGTTGCTATTCTGAATCTGTTAGTTCTTACTTTTTGCCTGTTACTTTAAAGTTCTCAGTGGTCTAAAGCTCTACAACTTTTATAAAAATGTCAAACATTGGAACGGTGTTTGAAACCGTGGAAATGACAGTTTCATTGTTAGGATTGGCGCTGAATCTTTTCCAATTCTATCTGATTTCCAACCATACAACGCCAGCTGTTAAGCCGTACTCACCGATTTTGTATCAAAACTGTGCAACGGACTGTATCTACATTTTCTCAGTATTAATAAGTCGCATCGTATGTTTTATGTTTGTCCAGTTTGTTAAAAAATACAAAAAACTTTTAGCAAGCAGATGTCAGGAGCGGAATCGTATTTTACACAGTGCAGTTGCCATACTTTGAAAACCAGCAAATTGTTTTATTATCAGCAACATTTTGGATCTTTAGTATCGCATGCTATGTGTCAGGAGTTCCTGTGCAGTTTGTTTATCGCTATCTTTACATAATTAAGTTCATCAAAGTCCCGAGAAAGATTCACATGGCGATGTTGTTCATCGCTGTATCGATTAGTTGTCTAATATGTTGCTTCTTTTACCTGGCTTTTCGGGATTCCCACAGCATTGCGCCTGAGAGCATTTTAATTTTGCAAGCACGAGACGGCCATTCTGATATCACTTACAAACTAGTATCTTCTTATGTGAGCAACATTTATCTAGCTATTTACCTCTCTGCTGCAATTATAGTTTTGATAATCAGCGGCATCATAATTTCAATTTCAACAGTGTTGTTTGCGAAACACATTAACAGAAACTACGAGTTGATGTCACAATCGACCCGCGATGCCAGTGCCCAAATGACCAAGATTCTAATCGTTCAAGCAGCTGTGCCCGTCTTTGTTTGCATACTTCCGCTGACAACATTTGTTTTGCAAGTGTTCCTAACGCTCAATTCGTCTATAATTTCTATGGTAATCATTCCAGTAGTATCCGTTTTCCCCATGTTGAACAGCATTTTAGTCATTTATTTCATGAAAAGCTATAGAATGTTCATTGTTCGAAAGTTGTTAGACATTTATGAAGCTGTGATACCGTATCCTAAAAGTGTGTTAAATATAGTGCGCTCTACTAGTGTTGTTGCAACGGTTAAATGATCCGTATGCTAAGTAATGGAATAAAGTGAACTATGTTTTAGAATGAAAGCAAAATACAAAAACAATTTTTTGAATGGCATGCCGTTTGCTAAACGTTCATTAGAATGGTACAAGTACTTCAAACAGTATTTTCAACCAAGAAACCGCCTGAGAGGTAAAACTATTCATCTCAGGAAGACTTCACGGTTAAAAAAACTGAGCAAACAACTTGGAATGTCACAATTCTGTTTTACAGTAGCGAACACTTCTATTAGGATGTATCTATGACGGATCTGTTTCAGACAGCACTCTCAACGTCATGGCAGACTTCAAAGTATTTATTAGTAACGTTTTGAACTCACAGCATCACGTTAAAGTGCTGAACGAACTTACTTATGAGTGTCGCGTATCATACTTATCAGATAAATGTTCCAAGCATGCTTAACATGCCAAGGGCTCTCAAGAATCGAGTGACTTAATTAGACGCGTTTCAGACAGCACTTCGGTGTGACACCAAGTCCCAAAAAATAGTTTTAAAATTTTTTGAGACCAAAGCATCACGCTGAAGTGCCGAATGAACCGGAGACACGTTACATACACGCTTTTCACTGTTATTAAACGGTGATTGACCAAAAAAGCTTCTCGACGGCTTTTGACGGGATGTTTTTATTCAACTGACCCAGACTGAGGGACAGAAAGAATGGTGCAAGCTAACACGAGTAATGAGAGCTTGCTTTACTTTTTTGGTTTAATAAATCATTTGTGGCAAAACAACTTTTTATCGCTCAGATTGTCTCATGACAATTAAGACTATTTAGCAATTTTCCATTGCGTTATCTTTTTTTGCAAAGACGATTTGTGCCGAGAGAATTGAACATGGCGTGATCTAGACTACGTCGTGCTAAGTGATGACTCTTCATTTGGTTTTACATTATTACATCTGCGTTTAATTTTGTTTTTAGTTTTTGGCCTCTGTTTTTACCTTACATACACGTTTTTTTTCCTTTAGGCGTAAATGCTAGCTCCTCCCCGACGTCAGCGTAATGGTGCGTTGTCTTGTCGAAAATGACAAGCTTGAAGTTGCGCTTTTGAGGATCATTAGGTTCGTTGCTGACAATGTGAACCGTTTCGCATGACTTCCGGAAGTACACCTTCGCTTCAACATTGTGATGCTTTGCAACCGTGTCAAACCATTGCCCCTTTCGCCTTGTCGAAACTGATAAGAACTGCATTCCAGGATGTACTCATAATTTGTCTGTTATCAACTTCATCAGTGTTTACTTCATTCTTTAGCATAGTATCATAAAAGAGTTATGGTTTTATCTCCATACGTGTGAATTTTCCAGCCGTGATCGTTAATCGAGGTAAGCATCACTTGCACGGGTTGCACACAAATAGTTGTAACTAATCTCGCCGTTATCGCTGCCGAGTCTCCAGTTAAGGCCACTGTAATTCTCCAGATATCCCCATGTTGAATCAGGTTGCACGGTTTCTGCGAAAGTCGGATATCCGGTGTAATTCAAAACTGTGAAATCGTAGTTTTGCCATCCCCAAGGCGACATTGCGCCTGCCCTGTTTAAGCCGATGGTGATTCGTTTCGGAGGGCTGGCCACGATCTTTGCGATAATGTTATCAGTAATAAAGTCTTGTCGCTTTTTAGTATACGTTGTCGCAATAATTCCGGCATTATCGCAGAAAATATAGTCAGCCGATGCTGGTGATGGTATGTATTGAAAGCATTCCGAATAAGGGATGTTGTCGATGATTAGCTGGGTGTAGTCGGGTTTGCAGACACAATTCACTACAATAGTCGAAATTTATTTAGTTCACGTCATTGAAAAGGGCTTACACGCTGATAAAACAGCACCGAACTGGGAAATATTCGTATGCGTAGAGTCCATTGCCAAACCAGGTGATGCTAAGCCAGCAATGTCCGGACTGGGTACACCGTTAGTCGGTGTGAAAGTCACCGTAGCAATTTTAATCCCATCTCCCTTAATATTTTTTGCCACCTCTGTCGGATCATTCTGCGCGTTGCGATTAAATGTCGTGGCATAAAGCAAAATTCCTCGGCTAAGTCTTGTAGAGGATTCTTCTAACAATGTATAAGCTTGGATGAGTGCGCTAAAATGCATTTTTCAAATCAGGGATTTAAAAAATAGTACTTACGATGCAATATTTCCAATCGCTGCGTCAGGAGCCCGTTGACTCGCTTCAAGAAACGCCTTTCGAAAACCGGCAAACGACTGATCATCCGTAAATAGATACTGTATCGACGGATACGTGTTGTACATAATCAGCGCCAATCGGTTACCGTCACTTTTTATGTTCAGCGACTTTATGTAAGTCATGATGTTAGATTCCAGTGCGCCGATACTGCCATACGTCGATGTTGTCATTTCTACCACGACTACCAGATCCATTTTAGCATTGGTGACATTAGTCTCGCACAGAAAACCGTGCTCACCTTGCACGGCAAAAGCGCTGTGGAAGTACGCCAATACAGCGAAAACAAATAGAAACTTCATCGTAATCAAAGGTTCCGATGATTTCCATTGTGAAACAGCCGTTATATAAAGCTAAGCTTAATCGTTATCACCGCCTTAAACGCTTAATACCATAAGAGAAGATTAATCCAAACGTGGCAGACTGTGATGAGTAATAAAGGCTTTATTTAGCTTTAAGTTGTTGGTTAAACAATAGTTGTCGAGGTGTGAAAAGTTTCGAACGTTGATAAGCTACTCAAGGTCAAAAACAAAATGCAGAGAATGTTCTTTGGTATCAAGTCGACTGTTATCTGGCCAATGAATCATGATAGTTCCGCGATCCAAAGTCAAGATGAACTGTAGCTATGCCGAGTATTCTTGTTAGGTTTGTGGGGGGTTTTATCGAGAAGTTCCGCTACTGATAACTAAGGTCTAAACAGCCATAATAAAACCAGGAATGCGATCCCTATGTTCAATGGAACAAGTTGCGATAACAGCTTATAAAAGGCGAACGCTGGCTAAGTTATTTCACAATCAGTGTTTTCAATTAATCAGTCTATTATGAGGTTGATGTTCGTTTTTGTCTTACTAGTATTAGCAGTGAGCGTTTTTGCAAATACTGTTGACCAAAATGGTATTCTCTGTGAAACCGATTTACACTTTGCTACAATGGATTTGGTTGTCGTCGTCGAATTAACAGATTCAACGCTCAACGACAAAAGCGCTTATGCCAGCAATTTGCTATCGTACTTGTACTTTTTGCCGTTAACAAACTCCGGTCCTGGTGTTCGACTTGCACTAGTTACTTACGGGAAAGGTGCTACAGTGAGCTATAGCTTCGATGATGTTCAAAATCTGTTAGGGTTTAAAAGTGCTTTGATTCACGCAATGGATTCTGCTATTAGCAGTGAAGCTGGTGACATTCAGAGGTATGTTTACATACATGCTATTAGTTCTTAAAATAAATTCATTTTTTTCCAGTGGATTATCAACTGCTTTCAATTACATTGAAAGTCACGGCAGTAGGGTCCCTGCTATCCTGCTGTTTGCTTCGACATACGATGATTCTGGTGTCAATGATCCTAATGTCACTGCTATGGGAATTAAAAGTAACATGATCAAGATAATGACGCTGACTTATCAACCCGCCAATGGTGTTGCAAGTCCGAGAATTGCCTCGCTTGCGTCTCCAGGGTTGGCATTTTACACTAAGTACACCACGCCGAGCGTTACAAACAACGCTTTTGCTGCTTGTAAGGGTGTTTTTTTGACTTATATTTCACATATATTTTTACGTTTTAGTGAATTGTGTATGTCCGCCTGGTTATACCCAACTAGTCCTCAACACTAACACATACTATTCGGAGTGCTTTAAAGTTGCTGGCCAAGGAAGACGAATCGCACTTATATTAAATGACGGCGAGATTCTTGCTACTGTACAGTCTCAAGCTCGAAAAGACTTCATCGAAAGAAACCTCGTTGATGACACAATACCGTATATGGCGGGAGTTTCAAGATATGACAAGGATAATTGGTCATGGGATACGTATGATTATCCTGAAACACTACCGTACACTAACTTCCCACCATTTGTGACGCCACCAACAAGCGGTAATGATTTTGGATACTTCCGAACTATCAATAATGGACTAAACATTGGGCTCGATTCTGAAAACGGTACTAGCTATTTTTGGTACATTGTCTCTAGAAGAGCAAGCGATTACACAACGCTACATTGAGGTGTTTTGTAATGTTATAAAACGTATCAGTTATAACTGACAATAAAAAATTTCCATTAGTTATCAAAATCAACGTCAATAAAAACAAAAATGCAAAGAACGTTCTTTTTTATCCAGTGGACTGTTATCTTGCCGTAATGAATCACAGTTCCGCAATCCAAAGTCAAGCTGAACTATAGTTATGCGCCTTTTTCTTATTAGGTTTGTAGGGTTATTATCAGAGAGTAATAAAACCAGCTTCGCTACTGATAAAGGCCTAACAAGCGGAACAGTGTATCTCCTGTTTAACCATAAAGAATGATAACAAAAAGCATATAGAAAAACCTACGCGAATCTTTACCTCAGTGGTTTCAACCAACTTATCGCCAGCATGAAACTGCTATCCTTATTTTTCATACTAGCATTATCAACTGCCGTTTTTGCCAATAACTTTGACGAAAATGGAATTCTTTGTGAATCCAACTTGACCTATGCTACAATGGATTTGGTCGTCGTTGTAGAAGTTACTGATGCAACAGCCGGCGACAAATATGGAGTAATGGGTTCTTTGCTGACCTACTTGTCGACCTTGCCCATAACCAACTCGGATACTGGCATACGACTGGCGTTAGTTACGTATGGGAAAACTGCTGTAACAAGTTATAACTTCAACACCATTCAAAGTCTGTATGCGTTCAAAAATGCGTTAGTTCAAGCATTTGATAATACACCGAGTACCGGAAGTGGTGATATACAAGTGTATGTTTTTATTTTGACATTTTAAAGTTTGAAATCTTGTTTACAGTGGATTATCAACCGCATACACTTACATTCAAAACACGCCTAGCAGCAATGTACCGGCAATTTTGTTGTTTGCTACGACGTACGATGATTCGGGTGTCAACGATCCTAATGCGACTGCTACCGATATCAAAGGAAACAATATTAAAATAATGACACTGACGTACACACCTTATCTTGGTGTATCAAGTCCAAAGATTGCACTACTAGCTTCGCCAGGTTTAGCTTTTGATGCCAGATTTGCCACACCAAACGTAACGAACAAGGCGTTTGCAGCAAGTAAGAGCCTTTTTTGTATACTCAGGTTTTGTCAATATACTTTTTAGTGAACTGTGTTTGTCAGTCCGGTTGGACCCAACTGTTCGTCAACGATAACTATTATTCGGAGTGCTTTAAAGTTGCTGGTGGCCTAGCAAATCGTATAGGGGCAGTTTTGGAGCCTGGGGCAATCTTTGTAACCTTGCAATCCCGGGAAAGGAAAGATTATATCGAGGCAAACGTTGTCTACCGTACAATGAATACTCTCTGCCATTCGTGACACCACCATCGAATAACGCTCAGTACGGATACGTCAGACTAAACGGGAATGGACTGAAACCTGTACTTGATTCTGACGATGGTTTCAATAGCATGCACTATGTTTCAGCCAAGAGAGCAAGCGATTATACTAAACAACATTGATGTGTTATCTATTGTAATAAACCGTAATCGTTTGCACATACGCCGCAAGTTTTGAATACAAAAAGACGTACTTTTGACATCAAGTAGTAGGTGAAACCTATCATTTATATTTCGAAATGACACGTGTGTGTATTATCATAATTACCAGATAAACGCATGCAAAATTTATTTAACAAAATTAACAAACTAACTGAACAACAAAACCTTATCGATGAACCGAACTCGTAAACAATGTCGACTGCTTTTGTATGACTGTAACATTGCTACTGCTACATGGCACCGGTTTCTTACATATTCGAAACAGTGTATTACGTACAGCAATTCTAACTTCTCTTTGAGTCGACACAAACATCCAGGGCATGGTGAAATGTACAGCGTCGGTGAGAAAGTATTGACAAATAATAAGAAACTGTTTGATGTCTGTGAACTTGACGAACGTCTAAACTACTTTGTGTTGTACTTATGATATGCTGACACAATTCTACTTACCGAAACAACGACCAACGCAAACTGTATAACAAAGAGGTAGAACGAGAAAAGAAACATTTGAAAGTTCTTTCGTCCTGCTTTTGATGTTTTTGACGCTTTTAGATACTTTCGTTTCACAATGATTGTCAGTGTATACATATTCCAGCAAAGATTCCAAACTGAGAGTATCAAGCAAATCGAAAACATGTAGAGTGCACTATCCATCCATTTAATATTCTCCAAGTTCCTTTCCATCCAATTTAAACCGAATTCTGGTTTTGCGGGATTTCGGTAATCGATAGTTACATTTTGGAACCACACATTCCATGTTATTGCTATCGGCGACAGGATAACGATTATGTAGACATACTTCATTATGTTTGACCAAATTTGACTGTGTCGTGCACCAAAAAATATTGTCGACGCTCGATTGAAACTGATAACTGCTCCACAAAGGTTCATCGTCGTACCGGAGTAAAGACAACAGAATGCGATTATCGTTGGAAAGAATCCAGATCGTGGCAGTGACAACAAAAACGGTGTCATAGAAGGCGAAATCGGCAATCTGATAACAAAATACAAAGTGCTAGCGCTGATGACCATAGAAACACTTTGAACACCGTATAGCTTATAAAATTCAGATGTGAATCTAAACTTCTCCTTCGAGAAATACAAAACGTAAAACAATAAACCGTAAAGAAAGTACGATGGAATGATGTAAACATGTGGAATAAGCACAAGCAAATCAAACTGAGTCATCAGCATTTGTTATTATGAACTTTGACGAAAGCGAGCTTTAGCAGCCACCATGAGATAACGTTAAGGTAATATATAATTTTGGCGGGTAATGATTACGTACTTTCAGAAAGACCACAGAGAGCACTATATTTTGTTGTAGTATCGTGAGCGTGTGTCTGTGGACTACACACCGTGATGAAGTTGACTAGAGAATATTACAAACATAATTAAACGGCCTAGGGTTCAAAAAATGACATTTTTTGAGAACTACTTTTTTTTTAATAATAACTTTATAATTAGTATGATAAAGATGCTAACACATCTATCAGTCTTGGCCTAATATAATTTTTTTGTCCAACCCATTAATAAGGCCATACGGTCAAAACTGTCGAAAAAAGTTGTTTTGTTTCATCATACAGTGTGAAACTGAACGTGAGAATACGGAAATTGTTTAACAAGGTCGCAAATTCAACCTTATATTGAGTCACGACCTACTGCGTAGGAAGGTAATTACATAGTTGGTAACACATACCAAAACACAACAATTATATTGGCATCGTGCAAGCAGAACTATAACTTCCGCGTTTTTATAAAGCATCTTTTTAGAAGTTGAACCAATGAAAATGGCCTTGATGTGTTCAACTTTAATAATGGTGTTTACAATGTTAAATTTTTATTCAAACTAGTTTGTTTCCAGAACAAGAGTCAAAAAATAGACTTGGCTCTCACAGGTATGGGTTCAAACAACACAGTGTTTTACTAACTATAACATTATGCCAGTGCGTCACAATGCTAGACTTTTTTCACATAGTAAAAAACTGCGATCGAGTGTTCTCTGTTTCGTATTGCAAATAAAAATAGGCAACGCTAGTTTTCATCCGTCGCGCCCATCTGCGCTAGTCAAATGATTTGCCAACTTTTGAAAACGATATCCGCATCAGCACCTGCGAAGTGCTTTTTTGGTAGACACAAAATTAGTTCGTTGTTATGCACTAGTTTCAGTGTTGATACGCTTTCGTTCAGACAGATCAACAACATAAGGTAAAAAAGCTAACGAATCCGGCATAGATTACTCATAATGCGGAAATGTAAAACTGAAACCCATTTAAGTGAATCACGTTTCACGATCACGGTGTTTGTTCGGGAAATGAGGTAGACGTGGATGGAAATTGTGAAATTAACTGTTCAGTTGTTTGTGTTGGTATTGTTTTTGGTTGTGTATGTTCTAAACATGAAAGGGTTAGGTAAAGCATATCAAAAACGAAAAGCACAGAAAAAGAAGAAATGCTGACATAAGTATCGCGAAATGAAATGACAAGTCATCATTTTTTGGCAAAATTGAGGAAGAGCGGCACGAGACAGCCGCACGCGACGGTACAACAAAGTCAGACTGATTTCGGCGCGACTGAACCAGCGCGCGAAACCCGACGTGGTATGACTCGCGCCATGTTCAACTCTCGGTCCACAAATCGCGTCTCCGTGGAAAAACACAAGCTCTGATCACTCGCGCCACTCTTTTTCGTCCCTGTCTGGGTCAGTTGAATGAAAACATCCCGTCCAATGCCGACGAGAAGTTTTTTTGGTCAATCAGTTGTAAATGCTTCGCTGTCAGTGTTCCTAAAATGTCTTTCGATGGCTGCAGGTGCTTTCGAACTGTTCTGACCGTGTCGAAGACGTGAAGCGTCAATGTTTCTGCCGATTTGTCTTGTTTTGTTATGTCATCGTTTTGCTTCTATCTTGGTTAAAACCAATGTGTCATCACTGTGAGCCGTTAAATTTTGCGGTAAAACTTTCGCGTGTCATGATATATAGTTTGTCACCGATAGTTTTACCGGAGAATTTAACGAGTTACGCATCGGCGTGTTGAAGCATCATCATATCAATCGTGAAAAACTTGTGTCATCCTAGTCTTATTGAAACAATTCCCTGTTCGTTCACCACTTTAGCGTGCCACGTTGATCGCAAAAAAAGTTTTTTTGCATAACGTGATATGCCGAAGTGCTGTCTGAAACGAATTCCTGTGAACTAATTGGTTCTCAGCTGTCTTTCCTATGATATTTTGTGCCGGTGCTTTTTTATGGCGATCCATCCAAATGCTGATCGAACGACGATTCGGGCGGGCCTATGAAACTACCGCCTACTTTTAGCCGTGCCCCTTGCTTTCAAACTGTTCTGGCTGCTTGAAAGGTTTTTTCGGATTTGCAATCGATCCATCTATCTGTCTGCGTCTAGCATATTGGCTGATAGAACTATGAAGAACTAACTGTTCTTGCAGTCCGATGGGCTGGATGCTGACGAACCAAGAATTTGAACCTCCCGGCGAATATTTCCCTGATCCCATTTTGATTTTGACATGTAAGAAGCGTTTGTGCATATTTGATGAGATATACATTTGTGAACCATTAAATTCTCTGGTGCACCTTTTCTGTGTCGTGCTTTACGATTCGACTATAGGGAAGTGCATCAGCGACTTCGATGAGCTACACGTCTGCGGGTATATAAGTAGCAGCACATCATCAATGCTGTCGAACATCTCAGTTGCATAAATAACTTTCTGACAAGTTCGTTTAACACTTTCAATGTCATGTTTAAATCTCAAAGTAAATACTAAACTGTTTGTGATGAGCATGGCATTGAGAGTGTTGCCTGAAACTGCAAATGAAAGCATTACAAATTGTGCATTTGACCGTAAAGTTTACTACTTGACGACCGTGAGTCATTTGATTCTCGGTGCCCCTTTTCTATGCCGTTACAAGTAACTCGACAAAGATAAGGTGGCCCAGCGAATTCGATGAGCTACACATGATTTGCATGGATATTGAACCTATCATCAAGGCGGTTACTGCCTTGCAATTTATACATTACATTGATCTGCTTTTTGTTCGCTCAACACTGTCAATGTTATGTTATTATCTCAAAGAAAATACAAACTGTTTGAGATCTAGCGTGACGTTGAGAGTGATGTCTGAAACGGCAACGCGATGTTTATGTCTTTTCAATTTGCAATTTTGGTGAGTCATAGGATTTTCTGTTGCCCTTCTCCTGTGTCATGTTGTATACTGTTCGATTTAGTGCATGTGTGCCAGCGAAACGAACACTATTTTTGGCTAAACAGTCTAGTTTTATGAAACATGATTTATGACATAGAGTTTTCCTGGTAGCGTTAAAACGTACCGTCTAGATTGTTCAACGCTTGCAATTCCCCAGAAATATTTTTACAACAATCGTAAACACTGACGTAAGGAAAAATGAGCAACTTTGCAACCTCTGCGCGGCTTTTGTGGTTAGCTTTATAGTATGTGCTTTACCGAGTTGGTTACCTTATTACCGTAGGCTTTACGATCGATAGATTGGGCGGTGCTAGTTTATACAACACAATGGTGCGTCGCATCGGTTTCTGTACGTCCTTAGGTTTCATGGGGCATATAAATACTGCTTACGTTACCACAATCTAGGCATAAGCAGTTTGGAGTAAGGAGTTGGATCTTACTCGCTTTACATATACCTCATCTACTTCGTCTAGAAAGCGGTATTCCGTCAAGATGCAAAAAGCACTGCTTTTTCTTGTCGTCTTCCTTGTGGCATACTCGTCCGGATTACTGTCCCCTGTCGGTATGTAAAAATCGTTCTTATCTAAATTTTTTACTTAAGTTGTAAAATATAGGATCCTGCCCTGGACACCAATGTCAAAACGGCGGCACTTGCCGGTCCCACATCGACCCGTACAGTCGTAAGCTATCCACTTCTTGCCGCTGCAGTCCACCTTTCACAGGTCAATTCTGTGAACTGCAACTCGACAGTGCTTGTGATTCACTGGATTGCGGCCCCGGATCATGTCATCTTATCAAAAACCGTCTTAATTCTGCCGCATGCATTTGCCCACCTGGATTGACCGGCCCCAAATGCAGTGATATTGATCCCTTGTGTGCCATTGACCGGTGCAACGATCGAGGTAACTGCGCCACGGGGCCCGAAGGCGTTCATTGTGATTGTATTCCCGGATTCAGTGGCCCCAGTTGCGAGAAAGACATTGATGAATGCCAGACAATGAATGTCACTTGCCCATTAAGCAAGTACTGTCTCGACCAACCCGGCGGTTACACGTGCGTCTGCCCTGACGGTTTCGTCGATGAAAACTGCGAACACACTGATCCCTGCATGGATAAAACTAACTCATGTGGTCATGGAACCTGTTATGCCACAGGGGAAGGTGAAGCCTTCTGTGACTGTATGCCTGGATGGACGGGCAAACACTGCCTCGACGACATTGATGAGTGCGATTTTGACACCTTTAACCCGTGCAGAGACAATGAGATCTGCTTCAACACTCCCGGCAATTACACGTGCGTCAACGCTGCTTCCAAAAACTTGGACAAGCACTTGAACGGCGACGGCACTTCCAAAAACTTGGATAAACACTCGAACGTTGACGCCGCTTGTAAAAACTCGGACGAAATTCAGCGATTCAAGGTAGCAGTCAAAGAATACATTTTTGAATTTACCACAGATATCGTTTGCCTTGTTTTGCTCGTTGTTTTGCTCTTCTTGTACGGCTACTTGCGCGTCATGCAAGAAATCCAAACCCATATGTAAGCTGTTGAACTGTGTTCGTTTCATTAGTTGAAACTTTTCCTTAATGGTTTTTCCTGGTCTAATGTGTTCATTGAGGTTTGTATAACATTAATAGTAAAACAAATAAGTTTATTTTACACTCTACTTATAATAGATCTAATAAATTTAATAACCATGCGGTGGATTCAAAGTCAGTGGTCGAGTCTTCGCTGGTCGAGCCGGTGTTGTTGGCGATCCTAAAATTGTCTAAATTTAAGATGATGAAGCAAAAAATTATGATTACGGACGGTGCACCATTTCGCTCAAGGCAAGATTCCAGCATCCTCTATCCAGGTTGCTGGTGTATTTTGTCGATTGCCTTACTCAGAAAGAAATAGGGCCACTGGCGCGACCAGTTGTCAAATTGTAAGTTGCGATAAATGTGTTATTTCCGAGAAAAAGTAAGACAAAAGTTAGTCGCACATTTCCTTGCATTTGTTTAGCAGTCTTCAGAAAGTGGGTTACTCGTCAGTTTTATTATAAAAGTCGTATTTTATATAATGCACAAGTTTTTTCATGGTTTCCAAACTCACATGAGGGTTAGTTTTGAAGAATGACTGTAGTTTACGATGATTTTGTATTAGTCGATCAGCAGCATGTATCGGACAAATGTGATCCGTGTCGCAGCCTTGAACCTGACACATGTACGATCGAGCATCTTGAACACCACATCCGCCACCAACAAAAACGAGGGTTTCGCCGCCATTGCTGTCTGAAAAACTCACACTTTTTTTTGGGTTCCCAGTAGGTTTTTAGTCAAAAACATACCACATGAAATAGTGGCAACACTGATGTTTTACCTGAAGTCACCGAGCTGAAGCAGTCCATTGTAGCGGTCCGTCCATGAAAAGAAGGCTTCTAAATCAAACCGCACGACAAAGCTTCTCCCGGCCGATGCACCATTTCGATTAGGGCACGAATGCCAAAGAACGACAAAATACAAACGTTCTTTGGCATTCGTGCCTTGCGTTTATCACTGCAATACGGCCTTAGACGCCCGACTCTTTAAGCTTTTAGATTGTAGCTTTTAGTCATTTTTTCTGACGTAAAGCATACCAATGCTGTTTATCATTTAATGAACTTTCAAATGGGTATCGACAATTAGATGTCAGACGTGAATGACACTGTCTTTTTTTGTTTTTTTACCAATTAAACCTTTTCTACATTTGCGTGACCACATCATGCACATTTAGACAAACGAGTTTATTTTAAACCATAAATTTAATAAGTGTAATTACAACAAATACATGTCATTAAGAAATTTGCTGTTTTGCCATCTAAAGGTCACAAATGAAAACATCAAAAATATTACCTTGTTGTTCAACTTGAAAAGTGTTCATAGAGTACCGTGTCATCGTAGTTTTGTTGAAAAAGAACATCAAGTCAGGGTTTTCGTCACTATCAGGGACGCCACCAACGATATCCGTCGGCATGTTCGGGAAGTGCACGCGTGGATCGCCCATCATTGTGGGCACATTTTCATGGACATCGTAGGTGGCGAAGACGTCGTCTTTCATCAGGACGACTGTGCCGTTTTTCAAGGGGAATGCGCCATTGGGGTAGAAAAGGACACGGTTGTGGAGGACTTTCGGGAACCCAGGAACCGACACAAGTCTGCCATTTTTGTCAGGCGTGTATCCGTGGATTTCGCGATCGGACAACAGCAGGGTCAGGTTGCCGATGGTGGCGGAAGCGTTGACGTAGGACGGTCCGGCATCGAAAACTTCGATGATTTCCTTGGCCGGTAGGAAGGTTTGGTTTACGAATACCCAGACGAGGTTATCCTGGAAAAAGAAGACCGTTCCATTAAACAAGTTGGTAATTGCTTGGGTGTTGGTAGGGCAGTTATCGCTGATGTTTCTTGGTTCAACGACGAAGTCGGTGAGGTTTTCATAAAGTGTGAAGTCTGAAAAGTACTTTTATACTGTAATTACAGTAAGATTAAAGATACCATAGAAAGTGCGAATCCGCTCAACATCATCATTGGTGATTTCGGGGTGCGCTTTACCCATGGCACGATCGAAAAGAGGATGCATGACAGAATTGGCATCAGCACTGTGACGCAGGCCAAGGACATGGCCAAGTTCATGGACAAGGACGTTGAAAAGCAGGATTCCATCGTCCTCGGGGTCGGTGGTGTACTCTTCATCGGCACTGAGCCAGACTCGGGAAGCAATGGGGCCACTGGCGCGACCGATGGTAAGATCTGAAGATACGATTTTGCTTTTTTTAAACGAAATTTCTAATTTCCAGACGTAAACAACTTTTCAATGTCATTGAAACCGCAAAATAAATTCCCTTTGAAAGTTCACGTTAACAAAATACAAAATTAGTACTCTATTTAATGACCCAAAAATAGACAGACTACCATTTTTCAGACTAATTACTCTATTTTTTTAAATCAGTTTGTGATTAAAAGTGCAATCATCATGGTCATTCACCATCTCCCCACCCATAAATCGCAAAAAAAAACATACGCGTAGCGTCATTCTGCCAATCATTCTCCAAATGTTCAAACGAGATCACGATATCAGCGTTGCTGGCTTCGGGTAGTTCGTCGAAACTGACATTAATCACCACCTCCCACGCAGAAAATGCTTGCTGGATCAGTTCTCTGAGCTTTTCCTCGGAGATCGAAGTCGGGAAGTGGGTGATGTTCCATGTGAGATAGTCTTGCTGCCACAACGGTGTGTCTGAAGAATTTTGTTTTTATCAATTTCAATCTACCTTTTTTTGATTTCTGATTTGATTTAATCGGCACGACCGTAACCCCGATACGATTAAATAAAAAAACAGTTTGCAAACCGGTCTCAACCGTACCCACCTAAGACAGGGTGCACATCTTTGTTTCCACAGCGTTTGCGAGCCATGAGCGACGCCGTTGCTCCGTTCATGACGCCAGTGCTCGGGATACCCATAAACGTTTGAAATGCGCTGCAAGAAAAAAAAACGATTCAGAATCATAATAGAAATAGGTTGAGAGGGGGTAGCGTGGGCGTTGGAAAGGGCTTGGGTCAAGGAGGGGTCGGCATCAGCAGATCAAAAAGTGATTTTTGAAGGTAACATACGTCACTGCCTCGGACATGTCTTCGTTGGTTGGGTTTTCGAGTGATGCGTTCAAGTAGCCGAATGTGCGAAGATAGGTCTGAAGATGTGAAATGATGTCACTTCTGGCAAAAAGTTGTTTGGAACACTTTGCCAAAGTTTTTGGCAAAATGTGCCAAATGCCAAAAAACTTAAAACTTTTCAAATGGGGTTAAATTTGCATTATTTTAACTTGACCTCTTTAGAAAAATTGTTCAAAATAAAATTTAGAGTCGAATGATGTAAAGAATACCCAAATCAGAGATAAAAATGTTTTCAACGACCAACCTTGACAAATTCTTCATCTACAGTAACCTTCAACTTGTCCTTACTCTCTGCATGATCCTTTGCAACAATTTTCGTCGGCTTCAGCACCATGCCTTGTCCAAGGCAGGCCAAGCCGACGGCGATCAAAACGCCGACGGCGAAACACGTCCGACGGAACATGTTTGGTGTTTGTCCACTGAAGAAAAACAATTCAGTTCAACAAAAATCCAAAAACTGACTGCACAGAAAGAACCACGAAACAAAAGTGACTGGCAGTTGCCGTGTAGCCAGCCGTCCGTGAGCGATGGGGAAGAAAGGAAACCTATCGATCAACTCGCCAGAGTCCGCCTTTTGAGAAGGCTTCCAAGGGACAGCACGGGGGTTAACGCCTTCGTCGTCCTTCCGGGGGGTTGGTGACAACTGACTTCACGTCAGTCCGTGCAATGGGTTTAGTTTAAAGAAAGGTTGCGACATTACAATACGAACGTCTTCCTTCCGTACGTGAGGTGCTGTCAACGGACATGTATTCAACAAAAAGTGTTCCTCGATTCTGTTTGTTTCGAAAACATCTTTGACGGTGTAACAACGAAGGTCACTTGGGTCTCGTGTTGCATACTTACTATATGTGATGTTCATTCAAAGGGACAACGTAATATAATAGGGTTAAAAGAGTTTGGCGACCGAGGGGGCCAAGAACACAATTCAAGGTCAGACAAAACGACCGGAAAGAAAGAAAAATCAAAAAATGTACAAAAGTAAAATAAAGTCCGACCCGTAAAAATAGAAGTAAAAGTCAAGTCTGTTCGAAGTTGATCAAAATGTCGCTCATATGTGTATTCTGGATCTTGCCAGTGCCGCGACGCTTGGCAGCCTTCCGTTTGGGGGCACTGTGCATGTAGCGCTTCGGCCCTTGGTCCTTGATGATGCTGAGACCATGCTTGTTGAGATATTCGTCAATCTTCTTCTCGTCAAGGGCGTCGACATTGGAAGACCTCCAGAGGGCCTTGAACTCATCGTCCACGTCGATTCCGACCTCTGTGTCGTTGTAAAAGTATGCTTTGTCCTTGCGTTTGTTCACCTTCAAAATAAAAGTGAAAACATTGAAAAACAAAGAGATAGACCAACCTGACAAGGAATCGTAATGCACGCCGGACCCAACTTTTCCATCCGTTCTTCGGCCTTTGCGAAACATTCATTCAACTCGCTCAACAAAATGGCCCCCTTTCCGTCACGGTAGTTCTTCTGGAGCTGGGCAATGATAGACGCATCGCTCCGCAGCTTGTACGGCGGTTTGAAACAGAACTTTGAGTCGCCATCAAAGGTCAGCTTCTTGTTCTCGGGCAGCTTTTCAGTCAGCCATTTCTCGGTGACTCTGGACATCCCGGTGGCTTTCATCTCATCCAGACAATCTCGCAGAGATAACGGCCATGGAGCGCCCTCGAGATACTTCTTCTTCATGAAGTCCACGATCTTAGCCATCATACCGAACAGGCTTGAATTCGCACTTGTAAACTCGGCACCACGGTCATTATATTCCATGTTCGGAAGGGATTTCATGTGTTTGAGGGGATCATCGCTCTTCGGTTGCTTCTTCTTCGGCTTCGAGGAGGATGGCTTGTGGATGGTTGGAGTGACGGAGGGAATCTTCGGGACGCCAATGTTGCGAGAGTTCGCTTTCAAGAACTTCTCGCGTTCGCGGAGCAGGGCTGGATCCATGGTTGAGGTTTGGGGGCTGAAAGAATGGCAAGTTGAGCATGAATTGTCACAAAAACAGGCTTGCTAGCTCGCGATTCATATGTGCAACGGATATAGACAACTCGTATGTTGGCCACGATTACCTAAAGGGGAAGAATCAGATGTTTCAGAGATATCCAGCAAGCAAAATTGACAAAGTGGCGCAGCAGCAAAGAAGGACTGACGAAAGAAAACAAAACAAGAACGATCGATTACCAGTGCACACACGCGACATGGAAACTATTCTTTATTTGTTAATGAAGATCCTAAAAGTAACTCATTTGCATAGTATTTCTAAAAAACTGTTACCATTAACAAAATAGACTATTTGGTAACACAAATTTTCACAGCACTACTCTTAAACGACAAAATTTCATTTCACGTTTTGATCAGCATGTCGAATTCCCAACTGTGCATGCTTCCCCCATTTGCACGCACCCGCCCCCAAAATAACTCCCACAACGAAAAACAATTGCGCGATGTCGAAACAGGAAGGGTGGTGCATTTTCTCAACCGACCCTCTTCTCCGTTCTGTTTTTCCGTTATCATTCTATCCGCGCGTTCTCTACTAAATCTTTTAATTTTATTTATCCTATATTGTTTTTCCATTACCATTCTTTCCGCGCGTTCTCTACTAAATCTTACAATTTTATATATCCTATTCTGTTTTTCCGTTACCATTCTTTCCGCGCGTTCTCTATATATATATATATCCTATCCCTTTCAGATGTCCCATTCAGACGCCGAGGAACCCCTCGTTTCGCCGAAACACACCTCTGACGAGGAGGAAGCACGTGCACCATCGCCAAAACGTCAGAAGAAGGAACACAGCCGTCGCCGCCATGACAGTGAAGACGAATCAGACAAGAAGGCAGAGAAACCATCCCGACGTCGACATGATAGCGATGAGGAAGATCGTTCTAGGTCGAGCCGACGGAAGCGACACGACAGCGAGGAGGACGAGTCTCGGTCGCGTCGGCGTCGTCGACATGACAGCGATGAGGAAGACCGATCCCGAAGCCGTCGACGATCGAAGGACAGAGATTTATCGAGACGTCGTGATCGGAAGCGGGATGATGATGAGGAACGGGATTCGCGTTCGAGACGGCATCGGCGGGAAAGTACAGAGAAAGAGGCAGATTTGAAGAAGGAGCGCCGTCGACGGCATGACACTCCAGAGGAACGCGGTGATGATGTCAAATCGTGGCAAGAAGGTGATGAACCATCTCGTCGTCGGCATGATACCCCCGAGGAAGATCCTCGACGTCGTCGCCATGATACTTCGGAAAAAGTCGCTGAGGAAGTTGGTCAAGATGGCTCTGTAGATCGTCCTGATGTCGAAAAGGTCAACGAAGTCAGTGAAACTTTACCAAAAGCTGATCAGCCCCGTCGCCGTCGTCATGAT
Source organism: Panagrellus sp. LJ2284 (assembly GCA_024447225.1). Taxonomy (NCBI): domain Eukaryota; kingdom Metazoa; phylum Nematoda; class Chromadorea; order Rhabditida; family Panagrolaimidae; genus Panagrellus; species Panagrellus sp. LJ2284. The sequence continues at coordinate 9,658,227 of JAMRYC010000004.1, forward strand.
ACCCCCGAACCGGCATCGGAAGAACGTCAGGACGCTACAGAAGCTCCCAAAGCTGATCCCTCTCCAGAAGCCGCTCAAAATGACGAAGAACTCCGCCGTCGCCGACATGACACACCAGACGACACCGCAGAAGCAGCACCAGAACCGTCCGAAGACCCCAAAGAGGAACGTTCTCGCCGTCGTCGACACGATACCCCAGTAGACGCCGCTAAAGATGTGGAAGAATCTTCAAAAGAAAAGCGTCGTCGTCGACATGACACTCCGGAAGACGCCGTCGAACCCAAGGAGTCCCGTTCCCGCCGCCACCGCCACGACACCCCTGAAAAGTCCTCCAAATCACGCCGCCGCCACGACTCCGACGACGAAGACCGTCATTCCCGTCGTCGCCGCCATGACTCCGACGATGACACCCGTAAACGTCGCCGTCGGCACGATTCCGATGACTCCCATCGTGCCAAGAAGCGCAGTCGTCGCGATCGCTCTCGTTCCCGGCACCGTGATCGTGACTCCGACGACGAAGACCGCCGTTCCCACCGAAAGCGCCATCACGACGATGATCGTGACCGCAAACGCAAAGATGCTGAAGAAGAGCCCGAAAAACCAGCCAAACCCGAAGCCAATCTTACCCTAACCCGTGGCGGTGGCGCCTACATCCCTCCAGCCCGTCTTCGCATGATGATGGCCCAAGTCGAGGACAAATCCAGCGAGCAGTATCAGCGAATGAATTGGGACCGTCTTAAGAAGAAGATCCATGGTCAAGTCAACAAGGTCAACGTCGACAACATTGTCCAAGTTGTTCGGGAGTTGCTGCAGGAGAATGTTGTTCGCGGAAAGTAAGTCATTGTTTTCAAATTTAATGGTTTTTGTATATAAAAACCTTTGCAGAGGTCTGTTAGCCCGTTCAATCATCCAAGCTCAAGCATTCTCCCCGACCTTCTCCCACGTCTACGCCGCTCTCGTCGCTATTATCAACTCAAAGTTCCCCAATATCGGCAACTTGATTCTGCGTCGACTTGTGATCCAGTTCAAGCGAGCTTTTAAAAACAACAACAAGCAGGCTTGCATCACTATTACGACGTTTATTGGGCATTTGGCTAATCAGCGAGTTGTAAGTTCCCCTTTCTACTTTTTTTCCGTTGTTAATTTTGAACTTTTTTCAGTCCCACGAGCTCCTCGTCCTCCAACTCCTCGTCGTTCTCATGGAAAACACCACCGACGACTCCATCGAAATCGCCGTCTCACTCCTCAAAGTCTGCGGCCAAATGCTGACCCAAGTCACGCCCCAAGGCACGTATGCCATCTTTGAGCAGCTTCGTCGAATCCTGGAAGACTGCGAAGACATTGAATCCCGCACGCAGTACATGATTGAAGTTTTGTTCGCCGTCCGAAAGGAGAAGTTCGCCGCGTATCCGTCTGTGATCGAGGAATTAGATTTGATTGATGAAGAGGACCAGAACAGTCATTTGATCAACCTGGTTTCTGAAGATGGAGCGCCGCTTGATGCCGAGCTTGGATTGAGTACGTTTTTATACCTTTTTTTGAACAATTTGCTAACTCTTGTAATTTCAGATGTCTTCAAATTGGACCCCAACTTCGAAGAAAACGAAGCCGCTTATGACGAAATCCGCCGCGAAGTCATCGGTGATGCTGATGATTCCGACGAAGAAGAAGGCGATGAAAACGCCGGTGAAGCTGGTGGCGAGGCCGAACAGGAAGCTGAACCCGAGCCAGAAGAGGAGAAGCCCGCCGAGAAGATGAAGATCATCGACATGACAGAGCAGGAGCAATCTGCCTTCCGTCGAAAGGTTTATTTAACGATTCAGTCGTCATTGGAGTTCCAGGAAGCCGCCCACAAATTGATTAAGAATGTCTACAGGCCTGGATTGGAAGGTGAATTGAGCAACATGATTGTCGATTGCTGCGCTCAACAACGCTCCTACACCGCCTTCTACGGCAAACTGGCTGAGCGATTCTGCAAGCTGCGTAAGGAGTTTCAAGAAGCCTTTGAACGCATTGTCCGTGACACTTATCACACAATTCATCGATTTGAAATCACGAAACTCCGCAACATGTCCAAGTTTGTTGCGCATTTGCTGGCCACTGATTCGATTTCATGGGAAGTTCTGAAGGAAATCCGCATGACCGAGGACGACACGACCTCGTCTGGACGTATCTACATCAAAACTGTATTCCAAGATCTCAGCGAGACCATGGGCATTGCCAATTTGTATGACCGACTTAATGATCCGTAAGTTTTTTTTTACTTTTTGGCCTTTTTTTTTGAAATAGTGCGATTTTTGCACTTTTACCATCTTACCTATCGATTGTAGTCTACTTTTCTCTGCGGGCATTCCTTCTAAAACCTCCTAAGAACTTGCGCGGGAACTCTATCGATCCCATTAGCTCCGCCCATCCCCAACCCCGCCCAACAAGCCATCCTACCATATAAATACAGCACACGCTCACTTTCAGGACTCAGAAAGACTTCTTCGAAGGTCTCTTCCCCACTGACCATCCGAAAAACATGCTCTTTGCCATCAACTTTTTCACTCTCATTGGTCTTTCCGGATTGACCCTCGACCTGCGAAAGCAGTTGAAGAAACGAGAAAAGAAGTTGAAGGAAGAGCCGGCCGAGGAAAGCTCGTCGGACTCGGACTCATCGTCAGACTCTTCCTCTGATTCTAGCGATTCCGACAGTGATAGCGATTCTGACTCATCGTCGGACAGTTCATCATCCAGCAGCGATTCTGAATCTTCTGCGGATGAAAAGCGGAAATCCAAAAAGAAGAAACGTAGTAGCCGCTAATTCCTAATTTTATTTGTGTCGTTTTTTGTATGATGTTTTTGCGAAGAAAAAAATATTAACTTAGTGACTTTCGTGATTCCGTGGATGATTATGGATTTCGATATCCTGAAATATCTTTCAATTTTGGTTTTTGAATCATGTTTAAATTTGTTTTTTATAGCTTTAAAAGTACCACTAATCATGTCCGACCTCGAAGAACAGAATCTCGAAGACATGTCCATCGAAGACGAGGAGGAGATGGAGGAAGATGACGACTTCGATGCCGGTGAATTCGACGATGAATGGTTCGAAGGCTTCCTGGACGCACCCAAAACGACCGCCGAAGACGAAGACACCGACACCATCATGCATCTGTTGATGATCGGCATGATGAGCAAGAACCGAGCTCAGGTTGTGGAGGACCTTCTGGCCAGGTTGACCCAAGGTGGCTTTCATGTGAGTTTTTCTTGTCAATTTAAGTTTTTATTGCTAAACATTAATTTCGTTTCAGGAGCTTCTCGCCAAGCTGATCGTCCGCTACGTTCTCGAATGCCCTGCCTCCCACATTGAAATGGTGCGCCGCTTCGAGTGTGTTGCCGCCGTCATGAGGGGTTGGGAAGGCTCTGGTGCCCATGTCCTGAAGGCCATCAATGTTGTGCTCGCGAGCGAAGAACCGTTGAAGCATGTTCCCTCCCGCAACTTGTACAACTTTATCCGTTGCTCGTTGGAGGAGAATGCCTTTGACAAACGCGTAAGTCTCACATTTCTGTCTACCCTTAAGTTCAGAAGTCCTATATTCGTCGTTTCAGCTCCTTCACATCTACAAGACCCGCGAAACTAGCCTCATCGACACCTACGTCGAGCGTCTCTACAAGCTCGTCTACGATTACCACAAGATGGATGCTCCCGGCGCCGGCCAACCCGTTCCGCCATCTCTTTATTAAAAAAGTGAGTCGATACTGTTCGCCGCTTTTCTTGATTTGTAAATATCAGTATTACTGGTACCTCTGTTGCTCAATTTTTCACATATCACTTCAGGAACGTTTTAAAGTGCCTTTTTTGTTAAAATTGTATACTTACATGACAGTAATGTCGAGTAACGTAATTTTTTTGTAATAAGCATGTTTTTTTACATTTGTAAATAAAGAAATTTTATTAAATGTAAACTTTTATTAGCGAAATGACTTTTTTAAACAAAACATAAACAATCTGTGCCTATTAGAAGTGCACTACTTTCACGTTCATCGGAATCAGTTCTACTTTATTGCCTGCATGAGGCTCGTCTTCCTGGAGGCCGCCTTCTGATCCACGACCAGCGCCTTGCTTGTTCTTTTTGTAAACTCGTCTGCGGAGGGCCACCGTAAAACTGGCATCAATGCTTGTCGGTCCGGTCTTGCCGATCTGGAGTTTCTGAATTGGAGGCAGATTGTAAAACATAACACTATTAGTGAATGCAGAGACCTACCTCTCCATCAAAGGCCTTACGGTCCAAACAACAGTTGATAAAGTCGAACAGATTCCGCGATTGAAGCAATTTCAGCGGTTCGGCAGCCGTGAGAGCCGCATTGATGGCATTCAGCACCAGGGGACCGGAGTCGGACCATGCTTTCATGACGGCTGCAACACACTCGGTTCGTTGTTTCAATTCAGGTTTACTGTTAGGGCAGTCGAGAATGTAGCTGATGATGCCAGTAGCGAGTCTTTCCTGAAACGAATTGTGTTTTTTAGCTGTTAAAAGGCAAAAAAGGCTTACCGGATAACCGTTTTCGTTCAAATTGCCAACAAGCTCAGTTACACTCTGCTGCTGGGAGGAAGGATTTATACCAACTGTCAACCAGTGCAAAATAGTCTCGGTAGAATCATCTACAGGGACGACTTTGTTGACAGAATTGTCGAAACCAGCGAAATCGGAGTCGTTGTCGAGGTCATCGTAGTAGTCGGTGTCGTCTTCGGATTCATCGTCCTTGATGGACAAGGTTTCAAAGGTTTCTAGGACGTCATTTTCAGACATGGTGGAAGAGTGGCTTCTGAAACTGTAAAAAGTGAAGGCTGAGTTGGAATGGAAACATTTGACATTCTGTTTTGGCATATCACAAAAAAATGAAAGTGGTAGGTACATTCATGGAGTTGCGACCACTTTCCAACGAAATTCGAACTTTTTAGATGCAAATTTTATTGTATCTCGGTAACGTGACAAAGTTTCAAAGCAAAATGGGTACTGTACAAATGGTCGAACAAAAAAGAGTGTAAATAATTGAGCAAAATGTGCTTCTAATAACAAATGAACATTGCTATGTTATACAAAATGCAGATAAACATGGTTAAATCGAGATAAAAACAGCTTTTGATAACAGGTGAGAAGTGTTTCGAGCATTAGTTGGCATTGTGAGTAAAAGAAACATGCTCATTGACGAGAGCATCAGCGACTTCGGTCAGCATAGCTTGGTCAGATTCTCCAATCTCGTAATTGCCGGTGCGGAGATAACCTGTGAACGGTATGCCAATGGCGGTCAGTCCGGTTGTGCCGAGTTGAAGATTCTGAAAGTGGCACAGTTTATAAAATGATGGTTGTCGTCAACTATCAACAAACCGCTCTGGCAATAACACCATGGTTAATGGCACTTATAATAAAGAAGAACAAATTCCGCGAAGGGGGAAAGAGCTGTTCCACATTAGACGTGAGGATCTCATTGATGGCATTCAACACCAGGACACCCGATTGGGGCCAAAAGAGGGCTATGACGTGGAAAACGCAAATGAAGCGATTTATCCTGTCAAGATTTTCATTAGGGCAATTGGGGATGAAGCGGACGAGCATCCTGGCGAGAAACACCTGAAAAGGATCTCTTTGGACTTGTTGGAAGTGATAAAGAGTAAGAAAACTTACATCATAGTCTGGAATAATGGTCAACCTGTTCAACAGAACAGATATCATATCGGGAAGAGCAGTGAGTGCCGTACCGGTCTGCAACAACTGCATGATCTCTTCGACGATTTCTGGGTCATCTTGTTGAGCCATGGTGGAGGGAGGAGAGGCTTCTGTAAATGGGAAGTACAATTATAACAAAATAAGTCGAAATGCACGATGACACACGTCAAACTTCGAAAAAAGCGACCAAAAACACGCTGCACTGGTCGAAAACGATGACTGCGTGGGCGGGCCCGCCGGCGGGTGGGTCCAACGCGCGAACTCTGCGGGCATCGATGGACCACCCACCAGTCAACTTGGACATGCCTCTCGCGCTATTGTCATCATTCAGCCATTTTCGTTTCATTTAGACACAAATTTTTCAAATGTAAATCTTTATTCCTTTCAAAAATAGTGGTAAGATTCAAAAAAAGTATACTGTACAAAAGAGTGATAAAAAAAGTAAATAAGTTAGAAGTAATTACATCTACCGCAAAAAATGATGGCTATAATCTGGCGGAATCGATTGACAAACTTCCTAAACGACGCATTTTTCCTGCCATTTGTGGAGATTCGATGGCGAAGCTCCTTTGTATGCACATCCTGAAGGCTTGTCGATTCGTTTTTATTGATACGAAGGTCCTGAAATTGGTGCACATTATGAAAGAACATATAATTTCGGTCAGAATGGGCTTACCTTTCCATCAAAAACGTTATCATCCAAACAAGAGCCAATAAATTTGAACAAGTTGAGCGACGGAATCCATTTCAGTAGTTTGTCCGCCGCGAGAACAGTATTGACGGCATTCAGCACCAGGACACTGGATCCGGGACATGATTTCATGACGTCTTTAGCATTTGCAATCCGAAGTAAAAGACCAGTTTTGCCGTTGGAGTGGCATTCGAGAATGTAGATGATGATGCCATTAGCGAGTTTTTCCTGAAATGAAACGCATTTTTGACGGTTTGATTGATTGAAATCAGAAAAAGGCTTACCGGAAAGCCGTCTTCATTCAACTTGCCAGTAAGCTTGGTCACAGTTTCCTGGAGGCTGACATCGTGCGGACAACGTTCCAGGGCTAGCTTGATATCCGCGATGACGTCTTCAGGGGGGTGCGTGGGGAAGTAAGCGTCCATCCAGGTGTAATCTTCCTCCTCTTCTTCTTCATCGTCGTCGGACTTGTTGACGAGGTATTCGTGGACGTTTTCTTGGCTAATTTCGTCGGACATGGTGGAGGCGGGAGAGGCTTCTGAAAGTGAGAAGTACAATTTCCGACAGAATGCGACACAACTGAAAGAATCACGCCGAGGTTACAAGTCAAACAGCAAAAAGACAGTCATTATCAGGCCAAAAAGACACGCCGACCACGCCGCACTGATTGAAAATGATGACTGCGTGGGCGGGTGGGTCCAACGCGCGAACTCACAAGGGAAGTGTCTGAACGGGTTGAAACGGATTTGGACGGGACAAAAAACTTAGATAGTACTCCAATATCTAAGACTTTTCCCAAAATATTAGCTGCTGACGGGCCCTTAGGGCCGAGAAATGTGCCGTCAAAGTTCGAAAATTTGCGTTTTTGGAGTGCCATAACTTTTTTTTAAACAGGCCGATTGTCACGCCGTTTGGAGGCAAGTTAGACCCTATTAGGGCCTACAAATGCTGAAAAATTCAAATCGATCAAGACATACAATTCTGAGTTATAATACTTTGAAATTCGTGAATTTTTGAACGATCATAACTCAAAATTGTATGTCTCAAGCAAAGTGAATTTTTCAGAATTTGTAGGACCTAATAGGGTCTAACTTGCCTCTAAACTGCGTGACAATCGGCCTGTTTAAAAAAAAGTTGTGGCCCTCCAAAAACGCAAATTTTCGAACTTTGACGGCACATTTCTCGGCCCTAAGGGCCCGTCAGCAGCTAATATTTTGGAAAAAGTCTTAGATATTGGAGTACTATCTAAGTTTTTTGTCCCGTCCAAATCCGTTTCAACCCGTTCAGACACTTCCCTTGTCAGCGGGCATCGATGGACCACCCACCAACCAAATTGGACATGCCTCTCGCGCTATTGTCATCATCCACCCTGCAGTTTTTCATTTTGACACAAATTTTTCAAATATAAATCTTTATTGCAAATCCGTAAAGCTGTCAAATCCAAAAACAAAGAATATCATATAAAACAATGACAAAAATATGTAAATAAGTAAATCAAATCAAATTGCAACACATGAACGATATAATCCGGTTTAAGCTTCAAATAATGAATGAACATCGCTAGGTTATATAAAATACAGATAAACAAAGTTAAATTGAGATAAAAACAGCTTTTGATAACATGAGAAAGTGTTTCGAGCATTAGGGAGCGGGAGGAGTGGGAGGATTGCCACCGGGAGAATTGCCAGTGGGAGGATTGTCACCGGGAGGATTGTCATCGGAAGGATTGCTGCTAGAGAAAGAAACCGCATCATTGTCTAGCTTTCGAATCAGTTTTTCTAGCCAATCTTCTCTAACTGCTCGTTGGATATAGCTTTTGAGGCGGTCTCTATACTCCGCGCCAATGCTCATCGGTCCTTTATGGTTGAGCGCAAGTTTCTGAAATTGGTCCAATTAAAATCTGGCTTAAAATTGAAACAAAAAAGACATACCTCCGGTTTAAAAGCTTTACATTCCAAACAACAGACAGTAAAGAAGTATATATTGGAAGCTCGAGCATGCGTTTTCAGTAGATCATCATCCGTGAGGACATCATTGATGACGTTTACCACAATGTCACCCGATTTGGGCCAGAGGGTCATGACGTGGCAAATACACTCATAGCGACGCGCCCTATGGAAGGGCGAGTCTGGGCATTCGAGGACGTAGCGGACGATCATCTGGGAGAGAGTTCTCTGAAATATCAGTGTTAGACCGTTGAAAACGCTAAAGAGCAAAGAAACTTACTGCGAAGCCCTCTTTTTTCAACCTATTCTGCAGTTCAGATTTGAGCCGGGGGATATTAGCGGGGTCCGATCCGGTTTCCAACAGCCTGAAGACCTCGTCATCATGTTCTCGTGTACTCATGGTGGAGGGAAGTGGGGCTTCTGAAGATAGGAAGTACAAATTAAACAAAATAGGTCAAAATACGCGATGACATACGCCAAACTTCGAAAAATGCGACCAAAAACACGCTGCACTGATTGAAAATGATGACTGCGTGGGCGGATAAAGGCGGGTGGGTCGAACGCGCAAACTCTGCGGGCATCGATGGACCACCCACCAGTCAACTTGGACATGCCTCAAGCGCTATTGTCATCATTCAGCCATTTTCGTTTCATTTTGACACGAAGTTTTAAATTGTAAATCTTTATTCCTTTCAAAAACAGTAGTAAAATTCAAAAACAAAGTGTACTGTACACAAGAGTGATTAAAAAAAGTAAATAAGTTAAATAAAATTAAATCTAGCGCAAAAATGATAGCTATTATCTGGCGGAATCGATTGATGAACTTTCTAAGCGACGGATTTTACTTGCCATTTGTGTATCCACCCTCTACTTTTTCATTTAAACACATTTTTCGAATGTATACCTTTATAGCAACTTTGCACAGTGGTCAAATTTAAAAACAACGTGTACAGTACAAAATAGTTATCAAAAATTAGGTAAATAGGTTAGAGATACCTAAATCCACCGCAAAAAAGGAAAGACAAAATCTCACAGAACCGATTGACGAACTTTCCAAACAGACTGACGTCCTCTTCGGTTTCACCACGGCTCGCGTCTGCAACGTCTTCAATGTAGTCGTCTTCACTTTCAGATGCAGTTTCTCGCATCCCATTTCGGTTGATTCGCGTGCGGAGCTTCTTTGCATAGGCATCCACAAGGCTTGTCGATTCGTTTTCGTAGATACGAAGGTTCTGAAATCGATGCACATTATGAAATAGCATAAAACTTCGCTCAGAATAGCCTTACTTTTCCGTCAAAGGCTTCCAGGTCCAAACAACAGCCAGTAAACACGTACAAATTCAGTGAACGCAACTCTGACAGCGGTTCGACTGCATCGAGGACGGCATTGATGGCATTCAGCATCACGGTACCGTAGTCGTTCCAACTTTCCATGACGTCCAAAACACAAAGAAGCCGTTTTGCGAATTCAGATTCGCTGTTTGGGCATTCAAGAATGTAGCTGATGATGCCACTAGCGAGTTTTTCCTGAAGTGAAACGTATTTTTGACGGTTTGAAATCAGAAAAAGGCTTACCGGAAAGCCGTCTTCATTCAACTTGCCAGTTAGCTGAATCACAGTTTCTCCTTTGCGGTTATTGTATATACCACTTTTCAAACGCCGAAGGATATCTGAGCAGGTAACATCGTCAGGGGCACCATCATCGTCAACGGTGTCGATATCAGAGGTGGTTTTGTATTTGTTGAAGGCCTCATTGCAATAGTCACCAACGTTATCCTCCTCTTCGTCCGATAAGCAGTCAAAACATTCGCCGCTTTCTGGGAGATTTTCTGCTTTGCATTGGCAGCCGGGGGATTCGAGAATGAAGCTGATGAGCTCATTGGCGAGTTTTTCCTGAATTGAAACGCGCTTTTTATCGGTATGGTGACAAAAAAGGCTTACCTGATAACCGTCATCATTCAAATTGCCAAAAAGCTGGTTCACAATGGGCTGAATGTGATCACCGTCCACACGAGGTTTCAGTGAGTGCTTGATATCTGTGGTGAGAGCATCTTCAGTGGATCTGTCGACCTTGTTGATCACACCATCCATACAATCGAGAGTTTTCTCTTCTTTGATTTCGATGGGCTTGTTTTGTTGGAGGATTTCGGACATGGTGGAGGAGAGGCTTCTGAAAGTGGGAGGTACAATTGCTGACAGAATAGGACGAAACTGGAAGAATCACGCAAAAATAACAAGCCAAGCGCCGAAAAAAGCATTCTTATTGATCAAAGAAACGTTTGACCAGGGTGACGGACAAGGTTTTCGGGCGCACAAGGTTTCCAATTTGGCGCCAGTTTGAAAAAAAAACAGACAAACGGCCAAACAAGATAAGTTGTGCGGCCACAGGTGGTATGCACACGGCATTTGTTTGGTCGTTTGTCGGTTTTTTTTCAAACTGGCGCAAAATTGGAAACCTTGTCCGCCAGCCGTTGACCACACCACACCGAAAAAAGTCGACTGATTGCGTGGGCGGGTGGGTCCAACGCGCGAACTCTGCGGGCATCCCACCAGCCAGATTGGACATGACTCTCGCGCTGCATTGTCATCATTCACCCATTTTCGTTTTATTTTGACACGAAGTTTTCAAATGTAAATCTTTATTCCTTTCAAAAACAGTGGTAAAATTCAAAAACAAAGTGTACCGTATAAAATAATGTTAAAAAAGTATGTAAATAAGTTAGATGTAATGAAAGTTACAGCAAAAAAGGGCAGATAAAATCCGGCGGCATTGATTGAGGAACTTTTTTGCAAGCGCTTTCATGCTGTTTGGATAAATTCGACTGCGGAGTTGCTTCGCATGCTCAGCCTGAAGGCTTGTCGATTCGTTTTCGTTGATTCGGAGGTCCTAAAATCGGTGCACATTGTGAAGTAACATATAATTTCGTTCAAAATAGACCTACCTCTCCATCAAAGGCCTTACGGTCCAAACAACAGTTGATAAAGTCGAACAGATTCCGCGATTGAAGCGATTTCAGCGGTTCGGCAGCCGTGAGAGCCGTATTGATGGCATTCAGCACCAGGGGGCCGGAGTCGGACCATGCCTTCATGACGGCTTCAACACACTCAGTTCGTTGTTTCAATTCGAGTTCGCTGTTAGGGCATTCCAGAATGTAGCTGATGATGGTATTGGCGAGTCTTTCCTGAAACACAACCTGTTTTTTTAGTTGTTTGAAGAAAGACAAAAACGTTTACCTGATAACCGTGTGGATTCAAATTGCCCGTAAGCATGGCCACAGTTTCCGGAAGATTGTCGCGCTCCATACCACGCATCAACAAGCGCATGATATTTGAGCTGGTATTATCTTCACGGACCACATTATTGGCAGAGTTGTTGACACCAGGATTGTATCCGCCGTCGTCGAACACGTCATCCGACAACTCGCTGTTTTCTGAGACATGCGATTGATTTCTCTTGCCATAAATTCGAATGCGAAGTTCATCTGCATGCTTAAGTCGAAGGCTTGTTGTTGTTTCGTCACCCCGACGGTTGGTTGACTTGTACTTGTGGATAAGAAGGTCCTGAAATCGGTGCACATTGTGAAACAATATAAAACGTCGCTTGGAATAGACCTACTTTTCCATCAAAGACGTTCCGATTCAAACATAAGACAATAAAAATGACCAAATTCCGCGACGGAATCGACGGCAGTAGTTTCTCAATCTTGAGAACCTTGTTGATTTCACTCAGCAACGGGGCACGGCATTCGGACCATGCCACCATGACGGCTTTAACATTTGAAATCCGCTTTTCCCGTTCGTCTTTAGGGCATTCAAGAATGTAGATCATGATGGCAGCAGCGAGTTTTTCCTAAAATAAAACGTATTTTTGACGGTATGAAATCAGAAAAAGGCTTACTTGATAACCGTTTTGATTCAATTTGCCAGTAAGCTTTCCCACAGTTCTCTCTAGGCTGACATCGTGCGGACAATCTTCCAGTGCCACCTTGATATCCAATCTGATATCTTCAGGGATGTCCGAAGGGTAGTAAGGCTCCAACCAGTCGTCATCTGGCTCCGATTCGTTTTCTTCGTCGTACATGCTGAAGAGGTATTCGTGGACGTTTTCTTGGCTAATTTCGTCGGACATGGTGGAGGCGGGAGAGGCTTCTGGAAGTTAGAAGTACAATTGTTGACAGAAAAGGACAATACCGAAAGAATCACGCCGAAGTTACAAGTCAAACATCAAAAAGACAGGCATTTTCCGGCCAAATGGACACGCCGACCACGCCGCACTGATTGAAAATGATGACTGCGTGGGCGGGTGGGTCGAACGCGCGAACTCTGCGGGCACCGATGGACCACCCACCAGCCAACTTGGACATGCCTCTCGCGTCATCATCCACTCTCCAGTTTTTCAGTTTGACACAAAACTTTCAAATATAAATCTTTATTGCAATCCCGTAAAGTGGCCAAATTCAAAAACAAAGAATATCGTACAAAATATAGACAAAATAAGGTATGTAATCGGGTTAATTCAATCAAATTCTACCGCAAGAAATGAACGATAAAATCCGGCGGCATCGCCTACGAAACGTTCCGCTTTCCGTTACAGTTCCTCTCGTGGGGTTGGGGTTAAATTGTCTGAGGCATTCTGCGTGCTCCTCATAAACGCCTGTCGATTCGTCGATACGAAGGTCCTGAAAACAGTGAACTTTAGAAAGTAACTCAGAATTTGAAAAGTAGACCTACTTCTTTTTTAACGATAGACTGTTGCAAACACCAGTGAGCAAACTTGCACAGATTCTTCGAACGAGGTTGTTCTTCTCGCACGTTAGCCGTGAGACGCCTGTTGATGGCATTCGGCAGGATGTGACGAGGGGTAAAGAGAAATGTTCTCACGGCGGCTTCAGCACACTGAATTCGATCAGCGAATACAAAGTCGATCTCAGGACATGGAAGAATATAGTAATCGATGACGATATCGGCGAGTTCTTCCTGAAATGCAATGTGCTTTTCAACGATTTAAAGACAAATAAAGGCTTACGTGGTAACTTTCATCATGAAAATGTCTCCTCAGCCTGGTCATAGCAATCTGGAAGTTGTCGGACGCCATAACGTCTCTCAAAGACAGCAGGATCTCTTCCTTGGTCTCATTACCAGGGACCAAACTACTGCCAGAGTTGAAGGAAGAGAGAGAGCTACTTCCGTCGTCGTCGACGTTTTCTGGGGCATTTTGTTGAGCCATGGTGGAGGCGGGAGAGGCTTCTGAAAGGGGGAAGTACAATTTCCGACAGAATGCGCCACAATTGGAAGAATCACGCCGAGGTTACAAGTCAAACAGCAAAAAGACAGTCACTGTCAGGCCAAAAAGACACGCCGACCACGCCGCACAGATTGAAAATGATGACTGCGTGGGCGGAGAAAGGCGGGTGGGTCCACCGCGCGAACTCAGCGGGCATTGATGGACCACCCACCAGCCAGATTGGACATGGCTCTCGCGCTACATTGTCATCATCCACCCTCCAGTTTTTCATTTCACAAAATTTTCATTCAAATGTAAATCTTTATTGCAATTCCGTAAAGTGGCCAAATTCAAAAACAAAGAATATCGTACAAAATAGTGACAAAATAAAGTATGTAATCGGGTTGGTTAATTCAATCAAATTCTACCGCAAGAAATAAACGATAAAACCCGGCGGCATCGCTTACGAAACGTTCCGCTTTCCGTTACAGTTCCTCCCGTGGGTTTGGGGTGGTCCTCTTCGACTGTATGGCTCGTTTCAGCAACGCCTTCAAAGTAGTCGACAGCACTTTCAGCTGGAGCTTCTTTCGGGACAGTTGGGTTAATTCGTATGTAGAGCTTTATTGTGTGCTCATCCACAAGGCTTGTCGATTCGTTCTTATAGATACAAAGGCCCTGAAATCGATCCAAACTATGAAAGAACATTTAATTTCGATCAGAATAGACTTACTTTTCCATCAAAGACTTTCTCGTCCAAACAACAGCGAGTAAACTCGTACAAATTCCGCGAAGGCTCCTGTTTCAGCGGTTCCACAGCCGTGAGAGCCGCATTGATGGCATTCAGCATCAGAGCGCCGCCGTCGGGCCACCTTTTCATGACGGCTTCAACACACATAGACCGTATTCCTAATTCAGAGTGGGCGTTAGGGCAAGGAATAATATAACAGTTGATGATGGTCTTGGCGAGTTTTTCCTGAAATGAAATGTGCTTTTTGATGATTTGAGGTTAAAAAAGGCTTACCTGATAACCGGCTTCGTCGAAATGCCTAATAAACTCATTCACAGCTTCCTGTCGGTGTTCCTTAAGTATACCAAGTTTCAAAAAATGCAGAATAGTTTCGCAGGTATCATCTTCATGGACTACATTGTTGTCAGAGTGGCCGAAACTAGGAGCAGATTCGTCATTAAAGATCTCTAACTCGTCATCATAAGAGTCGTAAACTTGTTCCTCCGCTTCGTCTTCGATGGATTCGTTTTCGCCGTTTTCTGAGACATTTTCTTCGGACTGGGGGGAATCTGAACAGTCGAGATCCTCTTGCTTTTCTTTGTCCTCGTTTGACTTGGTTTTGACGTTTTCTGGGGCAATTTCTTCGGACATGGTGGAGGCGGGAGAGGCTTCTGAAAGTGGGGAGTGCGATTTCCAACAGAAAACATGACAAAACTGGAAGAATCACAATGATATTACAAGTCAAAGAACAAAAAACTGTCATTATCAGGCCAAAAAGACATGCCGACCACACCGCACTGATTGAAAATAATGACTGCGTGGGCGGATAAAGGCCGAAAAGTGCAACGCGCAAACTCCGCAGCCAAGAAAGTATTGATTGCCAGTCTATCAGCCAACTCAAACGTGACTGTTGCATCAACTTGGCCATTAGTACCGTTTTTTGAGTAGCTTTCGTTCATATTGCTTCAAGATTACTCACCCAATGCCCCCTATCTGACCCCCTTCCAATTATAATCGTTTTTTTATTCATAATTTTTCAATCTTCACTCGATACCGCTATCGTATCCGCACATCCGCGGATACTCTTTACAATTGTGAAAACTAGACAAAAAGGTAATAACAAAAAACACCTGCAGGATCAAAGTTGGAAAGAAAAAATCATCATTCATCTGTTGTGGCGAGGCATAAATAACGGGTGTGGTGACAGTGGGCGTTTGTGGCATTTTGAATGGGGTCATTGAGCAGGATGAAGTCTGTCTGATGCTGGTGGTGGTGTTCTACCTGACAAACGCGCCATCTTCCGTGGATTCACGCGATTTCGGGGCAGCTTCTATCCGGCGCAGATCGCCTGAGGTCTTGTGCAGGTTTTTGATGCCGCTTCGTACAATGGGACGGATTCTGATGCCCTTTTCGTCTTCAGTGCTGTTGTCAACGGCGAGTTCATCGGTGATTTCAAGGGACTTGGCGAGGGGGACGTGGTTCTTGGCGCGACGCTCGAGCTTGGCGATGACTTCGCGGGACTCTTCAGAAGCACTGGCTTCAGCAAGGGGGTGGACTTCGAGGGGGATGGCATCGGCGGAGACTTCGGCTGAAGTTTCCTTGTTGAGAGGGACGATCTCTTCGGCACTGCTGCGACCGGAGCTGGTGTGCTCGGCGGAAGCGGAAGTGTGGAAGCTGTTTTCACGGGTCGTGAAGGGTCCGAAGCCGATGGCAACGCTCTGGGGCTGGCGAAGGATGACACCGTGCAGCACGTTGGCGACAGATTGACCGATGACTTGGGGCCGGAATTGACGACGAGCACCGACGTTGCCGACCTGGTTGGTGAAGAAACGGCCGCGAGTTCGGTTTTGACGACGACGACGCTGGCACGTGATGCAGGACAAGCGAAGTGGGACGGCGGAGAGGGGCACGTTGTTTCGGAGGAATGGGCTGGGGTACTGTGGGCACGTCGGTGGTGGGGCTCGGGCATTGGTCGGGTTGAACTGGCAGTGGCGGTTGATGGGATCGAAGAAGGCGAAGTCGCAGTTGAATTCGTGGCAGGTACGGGCACACTGGTCAACGGAGACGACAGTCGCGAAGTGGGTGTAAGTGCCTTGGGCATCGGATGCTGAGGCCGGGCCAGACTGGTAGAAGATGGTGAAGGGGCATTGGCCGTTGCGGAGACCAGTGGGGTCTTCTGGGCGCGGACGAGGAGCAGTAGGACGACGAGTGAAGGGGCGGAAGGGCTGGAGAGGTCGAGGAGCTTGAGTAGTTTGCAAGTTGGGCCGGAATTGCTGCTGAGGCTGAGGCCGGAACTGTTGTGGCGGTGGTGGCGGAGGAGGAGGACGGGTAGTCGTCGGAGGCGGCGGGGGTCGAGTAGTCGGGGGTGGTGGCGGCGGCCGAGTCTGCGGTGGCGGAGGAGGACGAGTAGCCACAGGCTGGGGTGCTGGTCTGAATACCTGGGGCGGTGCCGTGGCAGGCTGGGGTGGTGGTTGCGGACGGAAGGTCTGCGGGGCCGCGGTGAAGGGTTGAGGTGGTGGTGGCGGGCGGGTGTTGAAGTTCTGCTGAGGCTGTTGGGGTTGTTGAGGCTGGAAAGGCCGTTGCTGGAACTGCTGTTGGGGTTGTTGGAAGGGCTGTTGAGGCTGTTGGAAGGGTTGTTGGAACTGTTGCTGGAACTGTTGCTGCTGCGGCTGGAAGGGTTGTTGCGGCTGGAAGGGCTGCTGAGGCTGCTGTGGCTGGAAGGTCTGTTGAGGCTGGAAGGTCTGCTGCTGCACTGGCCGTTGCTGGAACTGTTGTTGCTGCTGCTGCTGTCCCTGGAAGGTCGGCAATGGCTGCGGCTGCTGAGGCACAAACGGTCTCTGTTGAACCGGAGCCTGTGTAGCCAGGGTCTGTGGCCGAACTGGTGGCCGGGTTTGAAGAGGCTGCGATTCCGGCAAGCGTCCAAACGACCTCGTCGTCGTTGGCGGAGGGGGCAAGGTAGTCGTTGTCAACAGCTTGGCAGCCTTCTTCTTCTCTTCCTCTTCCTTGGTAATGCGTTCCTTTTCTGATTCATTCTTGTAAATGAATGGAATGAAGATCTCGCTTTCAGAGTGTCCAGCTTCCCAGACGTTTTCATCGTAAGCCGGGAAGTCCACAGGGGGGTCGGGGTCTACAAAGATGCACTTTTACCATCGTAAAACATCTTTTTTTGCAATTTGAATCTTCAAAACTCACTAAAATTCAACTTAATTCCAGGCGAAACTTCATCGGCAACAACTGGCGTCTTGCCGTCGCGCGTGGGTCCAATCTCTGAAAATCACCATTTTGAACCGTGTAATTTTTCATGCAAAACGACACCCATCAATCAACTTGATGCTTGCAAAAGCGAGCCGATGATGACCGGTACAAACAGTTTTTACGCTTTTTTCGGAACCGGTTTTTGTTTCGACCAGAGATAACAAATGGTCGAAAGTGAAAGTGAAAGTGGAAGTAAAAACGTAGACGGATGTGGAAAAAAACTGTCAACTTTGGGTGTTTGATGGCTCTAACCTATGTAATTGTCCAAAAACTTACTGAAGAAAGCCTTATTAGAGCCTTCAACATCGATAGCATTGGCCCCTGAGGCAATTGCTCTCGCGACCTTCGCACTTGATTCCTCCTCGGCACAGATGACTGTGCATGCCGCTGCCAAGAGGATGGCGGTTGCTACCCGTGGAAGCATACCTGAAAAAATTTAACTTTAAAGGCGAAGTTTAAGTTTAATCACGCAATATTGGATGAGATTTAATCGCGACCGGCAGTGATCAGACACGCTTTGAAAAGTGATGGGATGACACATTTGACAGAGAAGACCGGATCAGGAAGCACGCTTCTCCAACTTTGGGGTTGGTTTGGTGATCATAGACTTTCCAGAAGTAGGGGTTGAGCGAGACCGACTTTCAATTTTTTGATACCCCCTTCAAAAGCAACGCAAAAGAAATGCAGTTTGCGAACTTTGGTGACAAATGCTTTCGATCAAGTTTGAAGGAGATGGATTCGCTTCCTTCGCCTTGCTATCAGTAGATGCTCCGCCTGTGTTAGTTAAAGTGGATCTCGATGCAAGGGGATGCATTTTTTATCCGTATCACCAACGCGACTGATTTCCGTGATTCCGTGTTGTGCGTGGGCGCTGTGCG
This sequence comes from Panagrellus sp. LJ2284, assembly GCA_024447225.1. Classification (NCBI taxonomy): domain Eukaryota; kingdom Metazoa; phylum Nematoda; class Chromadorea; order Rhabditida; family Panagrolaimidae; genus Panagrellus; species Panagrellus sp. LJ2284. The sequence goes on from JAMRYC010000004.1 coordinate 9,676,662, forward strand.
CATCGAATCGCCAGGGGCTAGGAATTGGTATCGGCGTGACAATGTGGTGCTGGTTTATGAGAAAAAAGTGCAAAAACAGTGGATAAAGTTTATCTCGACGGAAAAAAGAAACAAACGGATTCATTTTTTTCGAGATTTCTAGAAAGGTACGTGCGCGCAGGTGTGCGAGATTGCGCAAAACCGATACGGTATCGCTTTTTCGGTAAAAGCGAAAGTTAACAACCGAAAACTATCCATAGCTTTCCGGGTTATGAACGAAAGCAAACTCAACTCTCATCAAGGTCATTTGCCGAGGGTTGTCATTACACGCCCTCCTGCTTCGAACATCTTTGAATCTTTGAACACAAACATAGACGACAAGAACTCATTAATCGGCATCCTGCTGGGTAAGAACAAGTAAAACATATTTCCATTTCCAATTCCACTTCCAACAAAACTCAAAAAGCAGCATTAATAAGGTCCTCCATCAAATTGCCTAATGTGGGCCATCAGAAAATCGCACACAACCTCTGCCCTAAAGCAATCAGACCCAACATTCCACGGCCAACTTTTTCAATTCACAAAACCTGCAAAAACAACCTGCTCCGCGTTTTCGTTGTCCAAATTGATGATTAACAGACTTAACGATGAATTGGAACTGTATTTGACGAGCATCAAAAAGGGTCCTACAGGACTAAAAGGCCTTTTCAGAGTGCAATAGACTTGATCAGCGACACGGAAATGGAGAAAAAACAGTCTTTGGCAACTATGGTGAGACGGCGGCAGTCTTGATTCCAACCCAACCCCAAAGTAAAGTCGAGTCAACTTTTTAATTATATTTTTTGCTGATAGTGGTAGGTAGCCATGTTTCCATATGTGTTTAAGATCGGAATTCCCGGGTTGCCTGGCAGGAGAGCAAAGGCGAAACAAAAACGAGTTGCGGTGAAGACAAAACCTGAAGGAAACGAAACCCCCGAAAATTGGACCCCCGGCTGGCGCGATTTCAAGACTTCTCAATTCTCAAGGTTTTCGCTTCCGTCCTTTTCGTTGAAGGTCTTCTTCACATTTCCAAAAATGTGATCTGAAAGCGATACAAAGCATGTAAACTATGTGTATGACAGCCACGGAAAGCGGGAAGGCCGTTTTGCGCGAAACGACGGACAGCTTATAACGCCGTTTTGGTGATTATAATCAGGAAGGCGTATAAAGTTGCGAAGTAACTGGACATTTGCAAGTTGCAATGCGATCAAAGTTGCTTAAAAAGTTGTCTTCGAGGGTTGATCTGACATCAGAAATGTCAAATAACTCCGATAAGCAGCGCTTCAATTGACTCTGCAAAAACTTAAAAGACATAGCTTTCGCAATTTAGTTAAATCGACTTAAAAAAAACTAAAGATGCAACCTAATTGAATCATCTTCGCCATTATAGTCCGCAATGATTGTTCACCGATCATTAGCCGGGCGGATGATGCTGCCGATCGTCGATAGTCACACGCAACAAAATTGTCTAACGCGCAAAACTGACCATCTCTAATTGTTAGTGTCTTCCGGAAAAAAAGAAAGGCGAAAAAACTAGTGTGCCAGTGTGGGCGATTAAGAACAAACGCATACAGCTATAGGGATACATCCATGATACATGCATAGTGTAAAATCTGGATCCACAGGTGCATCGGAGAAGGAAAGTAGAGTGAAATGACCCTGCAGAATGTGAAGATTGTCCAGAAGGTGGGCTTTGGCTTCGGACAAAAGTTGCTTTGATGGAATCTGAGGACCTTATAATTGCAAATCGCTCGCTGTCTAACGGCTTTGACGGCGCTACATGGAAAATGGTCACCATAGCCATTGTGTCATACAAGTATGTGACTAAATTACCTTCAGTTCCGTCGGTATTTATAATTTCTGAGCAAAAAAGTTAGCAGTTAGCTTCTGGAGGAATGCGTTGCGTCACAAAGATGACACGTAAAGACAAAAATGGACATCGTGTTCAGGTTTTTTCGAATCTAGCCGCGCAGACGCTCATTATGAGTAAACTCACCAGACTGACTCACACTAACATAAAAATTAGCACCCATCACTCAATTTTGACAAGCTACAGCTGGCTATCACTCACAGTCGACTACCCAAAGTCGCCATCCCCACCATTCCTTATAACACCCAAAACAACCATCAAACATTTTCACACCCACCAATTAACCTCACTATCAAACGATTTACCCAACAAAAAACTGATGCCTAAACTTTCGAGACAAAATTACCCTTTCAAATAAGTAAGTGTAATCTGTGTCACACTGCACACTTTACACCTTTGAAAGGGAAGTATCATGTACATACAGACGTTTGTTGCATGGAATTTCACTGCAACGTCGTAAAAAAGGAAAGCGAAAGAAAAAAAACTGCGAAACAATTAACCCGAAAATAAGATACTTGGTAGTCGGATTCACGGGCGTTGGCGGCTATACAGAAAAAAAAACGTTAAACGATGGCTCTGAGCAAAGGGAACGGGAAAAGTTTTATTATTCCCATCAAGTTGTTTTCTTATTTTGGGTGGATAAAAAAAGTTAAATGGCGAGAAATACGAGGATGCGTTTTTTGTCGAGGATTCCCATATTTCCGGAAAAAGGCTGTCGGAATTTTGAAATTAAAAGATGAAATCATGCTTTCAATCAGATAAGGTGGATTTCAGGTCTTTTTTAGGGGTGGAGGCATAAATATTGACACGGATTTGGAGATTTGGAATGTGGCAGTCGAAAGGAGGAAATTTCGTGGTGGGTGGTCCCAATATGGTTAAACTTCGTCGTGGGTGGTCCAACTAACCAAATTATGCCGTGTGTGGTCCTAGTAAAAAATAAATTTTTTTGTTAATTTTGGATTGTTGAGCAGTTGAAACTATCAAAAAAGATAAATCAAAGAAGGCGACAGTGATAAAAGTCCAAAACCGATCACTTAGTTTTAGTGCTAACACCCCATTAACCCAATCACCGCCGTTTCGTTTTCCATCCAAAATGACGTGTAAAAAAAGTCGCGCAATACTTTTAATTCGCCATAACGAATTACGCGTTTAAAAACGTCTAACCACTTTCAAGTAAAGTTGAAAAGCGATTCAGGTCTACATCCATAGCGAAAAACTAAAACGTTCGAGCAAAGTGACTTGAAACGCAAACCGTTTCCGGAACACCGCGAACCATCACTGTTGACACGGTACAAGCACCGCTCATCCTCAAATTCCTTCAACTTGGAAGGCAGGCATAAAAAAGTAATTGACATCGCAACGGGCTATTTCACCGTCGATTGCCCCTCTCTCCATCGGCGTTTTTCCTGAAACCGCCAGCGGCGAGGTGACGCGAATGACCACCACCGGACATCGGTCAGTCAGCGCTGCCGATGCCTCGAGGTAAAAACATGAGTGACCAGGGAGGGCAGTGAAAGTTAACGTTCGCGATTCCCTAAGGGCCTCCGTTTTTGAGTTTGTGATACAAAACTTTATTTGGAACAATTTTAAGGGGCAATTTTGGATCAATTACATGGAGAAAATTACGATTTCGGTTGAAATCAAAAACTTCAAGTTATGGGAAGAAGATTTGGAATTTTGTCAAAAATGGATATACATTTTCATTATAGCTCGACCGTGAGAACTACCACCCTTATCCATGGATGCGCAACATAAAGTGAAAGGAAAATTGAAGGTAGTCCGTCTGCTGTCATCGCAATTTGTCAACAACATGGACAAAAACCGCATTTTGCGTCAGAATGAAATAGCCAGGAGGTAAATAGGTGGACATCTGGAGCAATGTAAATCACTGCCTTTCCAAATCCAAGTACATATCCAAAGATTTGCATGCCAAACCCAAACCGCTGATTACCTCAAACAAAGGTCCTCGAAAGCTCGTAAAAGCTTCTCCAATATGTCAGACGCCGATGTAAACGTGACTATAGATGGACTATGCTCCGCTGATGTCAAAGAATTATCAAATTATGTGGTAGTAATGGGCGGAATTCCGAGTTGGGTGAGGTTGATGTACTTTTTTACAACTTATCCCTAATCTGATTAAAGTGACATCATTTTAGTTTTATTTGATCGTTATGATCTTTATTGCAATGTTCTTAATGTTGATTATGATCGTTTTCGCGATAGAGTTTTACATAAGAAAGGTCAATACGACGGTTTGTCAGCAGAATGTAATGCCGGAAGAGACTCCTGATTATAATCTTGGAATGGTAAGATTTTTACAGAAGTTGAGTTGAAGAAATGATAAGTTTACAGGACACGAAATATTACACCTATGTGTACGCAAATGACGACCCAGTAGCTCCGACCGCGCAAGCTCCAGCGCCGGAAACGAAGACGAAGGAGACTGTTAAGGGTAAAACGACGGAAAATGGTAAGATTTCACAACTTTTTTAAAAAGTTTTTCAAATATTGATTGATTTGTCAATATTAAAGACTTTTAAAAGCTTTAACTCTAACGTTGTTTTGCACTTCCAGCAGATGTCTTCGAAGAAGAGGAGGAAAAAAAGAAAGAAGAGGACAAGAAAAAGGAGGAGGACAAGAAAAAGGAAGAAGACAAAACCAAGGCTGATGACAAGAAAAAAGATGATGACAAGAAAAAATAAATTTCCACGCAACTGGACTTATCCGACATTCAATATGACGAGTGCACCGTCGAGCGCATTTTGTCCTTTTGTTCGAACTTTGAAGACAAAACCCTCCCAAAACCCCAAAAAACGTCTGCGCAGATAAATATGATCATCAATTTAAGCAAGCATTTCACGTCAATAGCGGCACTGACTGACCAACTAACTAAGTGGGCTAAAAGGACAGCTTTTTCAGCCATTTAAACATGCCCGTAGGATGTTTAATGTTTTTTTCCAAAAAGTTTTAAACTAAAAGCAGTTTACAACAAGATGGGATCCATCTAATGGATTGAAGATGCGGCAAATTTGATAATTGGTTCGATTCTGATGAATGATGGGTCAGTGGCGGCTTCAAAGATGTATGCTGGACATGCTGGCTGCGCATCGGTGTCAAGAAGGAAGTCAAAATGATGGCTGGAGGAGGGGATACATCGGGGGAAAACATAAGCGCCATCACTATCGCGATTGGCAGACATATATCCGCAGACAGACAGGAGGGGGAATGGCTTCCGTATAACTTCTCCGTTCTTTGACTTTTTCACAGACCGAACAGATTCAAAGGCTGAAAGCAACATTGGAACGCTAATGCAGCGGAAACAACGGGATGACGACTTTCACATTTGACGATGAGAAGATGGTTGAAGAATTGGAAGTGCTTCTAAAAGGGCATGTTTACGTATTCTGATTCGATCTTTCCAGCACACTTCCTTGATCATACTTTTTTGTTATTTAAAACAAGTTTATTTACATCAAAACATAACACATTATCCAAACAGCCTAAAAGTACTCCAATACCTCGCGAATATCCATTGCCCAGTCACCATCGTAAACGTATTCCACGCCCTTCTCGAAATAACCCGCATTCTTATTCAAAACTTCCCAAGTTGAGCCATATCGCACATTCAAATACTCCCTTACATTGCATGGGGCCAAGAAAAGCTGTCCCCGAAGATCGGCCGTACAGAGCTTGTCGACGATTGGCAGGAAATCTTGCACACGTGTTCCTTTTTGGAAGTTCATCAATAAAGGTGTCCACATATGTGTGGAATTATGCTCATAGACGTAGAAAATGTCCAATTTTGCTTGTTCGTGGTCCTTGATACCATGGTTGAGATAGAACGTGAGCTCAAAGCCGTATTCTCGCCGGCCAATCGATCGCCAAACAGGGTGAAGAGGATCTTTGGCGAACTGTTTGTGAAAGTCTGGGATGAATTGATTAGCGTGGATACAGAAGTCGAAGTCGTGGGTGTGTGGGATGATGTTGCAGTCACGGTACCAACCTGGAAAATAACAAATTATCGAATATCGATTTTTTCAAAAATTATTGACTTTTTTCAAAAGATATTAATTTAAAAAGTTATCGATTTTCCGCCCTCAATCAAAATCATACCCAAAATAGTCCCATGACACATAAACGGTATTTGCCCTGCTTCAATATACTGATCCAACAAGTGCGTCGTAATTGGAACAGTTACATTCGGCAATCGCCAGGTTGTATTTTGACGTATTTTCGAAGCGGTTTCACGGTTGCATTCCATCAATGATCCTGCCTTCAAATACGTCATGTGACGCTTAATCTGCATCGGCACAAAAGCATAGCAGTCGTATTCGCAAGCTCCGTCATCCAAGAATTCCGCTAAGTATATTTTGCTATCATCAAAGTGCCGAATTGCATGGGATTGCAGCTGCTTAGCGCCTCTCAAGTTGTAATAATTCAGGTTACCCTCCTTTTTCAATGTCGAAACAATAATAGACTTCTCGAAATTTTCATGGTACCAATACTGGAGGATCATGGTATCCGGAATAGTTGCGTTTGTTGACCATTTGTCTGTCTTCTTGCTGCCGTCCTGTATCTGTAATTCAAAAAGTTTTAAACTATAAATGCTTAAATTAAACTTACTTTAACAAGCTTTTCATTAAATAACTTCTGAAACTCTTCAATGCTCAAATAAGTCCCAACCCGCGTAGTAGGCGCCGAATACAATGCCTGACAGCCTTGCTCCACTTCAATCGGCACAGTACCAATAAGACAATTCAGACTCGGTTCATCAATAAAAACTATCTTAAATGTCGATGGATACTGTAGCAAACTTTTCCAATGTCGCGGAAAAGTATTGTTCGCATTTCGCGATGGCGAAGTGGTTACGGTGGCTTGTCTCCCGGTGTAATAATAGTGACAAAACAAAATTGTTATTAAAATAACACCCGTATATTTCAGAAGTGAAGGAAAAAGTCGTTTAGTATGTCCAATTCCGTTGTAGTTCACCATTCTTGGAAAATGGTAGAAGTGGCTGGTGAACTTTTGCATAGTAGAACCGTGATAAGGGTAGGGAAGGATTACGTCAGTTTTGAAGATGCTTTTAGAACGTTATATGGGAGGGGTTATTGCGGGCAGTGAATCAATCGTAGACAAACGCCAGCATCGTTGAACAAAAGTAAATATTGAAATATGGCTTTCTTGATTGAGTTATGAGCGAAGACTGTTTTGAAGCGTACAAGAAACGGAAATGCTACAACCGATTTTATATAGTTTACATTATTTTTTATGTAAATTATGTAGAACAAATTTACATCAAAAGCGACAACCAAGAATTTCTGAACTATTATGATACATGGGTGGTTTCAGAATCCGAACGATACCTTTTTTTTTAAACGGCGTTTTATGGTCATTAAAGTAATGTTCTTCTAATACTAAAATAATAATTATCAAAGAGTTATTGTTAGTGAACGTGTATTTTGACGACTATTCTTGACGTTCTATAGGACTGTGAGAATCTCATGTAGCTACAAAAAGTCGTAAAAGCATGTCAAATTGCTTTACGACCTCTAAAAGCAACAGTGATTGCTTCGTAGGCACTGATCAAACAAAAAGCGTTTCTACATTGGATTGTTATCTATCGCTCCAAATGCTGATCAGCTATCATAATGCGCTTTTTAGGAAGAAAACGTTTTAAAACAAAAGGAAGACGTGCTTTCCCACTTTTGGAACAATACAACCTTCTATTTGTTGCATGAACGTAAATTGCGAGCTATCGTACAATAACATTAATTGCTTCATACGCATAGATCAAACTAAAAGCGTTTCTACATTGGACTGTTATCTCTCTCTCCTCTCACTGATCAGTCATAACTAGCATGGTGCCTCTTTTAGTAGAAATAATTTCAAGAAAAAAGTGAATACGTGCTTCTCCCAATACGCGGAACTATGTCGGCATTTAGCGTTTCCATTAAAGACACTGACGACCCTGTAGTCCATTTGATTATCAGTACCGCACTTCGATGAGTGTCTTATCAAAATAAATGGGCTTCAAGCTTTTACACTGATACTGGTTGTGCTTGAAAGCCTACGGTAATCCATGAGCGCATTATAGCAAACTGCAGAGTATTCGTTTTGTGCCCATTTGAGAATGCAATGTTTTCAAAATGTAGCAAACATTGTTTTGTTTCGCTTTTATTTTGTTTCTACGCCGTCAAAATTGTAATATGTTTGCAACAACATCCTTCCGTCAATGCTGAAACATCATCAAATTTGATTAGATTTTACCCCCGACATTTAAAATCATTACTACGGTTACCAGCTACTTTGAAACTGGCATTAATCGATGAATCAACACTAGTCTGTTCGCTTGGAACCGATATTACTAATGTCACACGTGCCTGTGAAAACCTATACATTGTTGAAGCGATTCGAATAGGAACTTACTTATCGATTGATGCTTTTTTAAGCTTGTTTTGTCAGCATAAGTCACAACTTGTATGTTTTTGAAAATCTACATGACAATTAATTATACGTACCTTTTTCAGCTTGATTCAAATGACAGTTGGAAAGTCGAAGCATTGGTCCCCAAAGTATTGACGGATACGATCATTTTAAATTACCACTATTATGAAAACCACGACAAATACATTGTTATTAACAGTTTAGCAGGGCATCGTGACGGTAAACTGACTTTGCGTCCCGTTAAAAAGTTGTCACCGTTAAAACTTCGTCCTTACGCGGTAGATTATCATGATCTTTCATTAATGTTAGGACCTGGAGGTTGTGAATCGATGTGTAGTGTTTCTGTTCCTCGAGATTTGGAACACCATTTGACAAACATACGCAAGGTTTCCACAACAAAATGTTCAAATAATAACGATGCTAGCATACCGTCATCTATACATCCTTGTACTCATCAACTACACAATGAATTGTAAGACTTGAGTAACAATACTTGATTATATAGGTGAAAATCAATCAAAAAACAAAAAAACGTCAAACCTTTGTTTGGTTTATACAATATAATGTATGTAATATGTAATACTTGCAAAGTAAAAGATTTAAAACTGTAAAAAAAGGCTTAGTAAACAAACTTACCTTTGATAGTCACCACATCACACTTTTGAAGTTTCAAAGCTTTCTCCATCATTTTCACAAAGAAGCCGCATTGCTTGAAGATAATTGAATGAAATTTGTAGAAACAAGTGATTATTAACTCCGTTTATGGCATTTATGCTATTGATTGATGAATCGAGAATTAAAAGTAACACGATTCATTCACTCAACAGCGAAAAAGCCATAAGTGGCAGAAAAATCACTTACCTTGTTACCAAACAGCGGTTTTGTTTGTCTTCTTCTGTCTCTATCCTAAAATTAACATATGTAAACAAAAACAAAACCAACCTCTAATTGAGAAAAGCGGTAATGATGTTTCGCACTGACCTAGGATCCTTAAAGGTTGGATTAGGGTCTTCGGTGGTATAAGACGGACCTACTATCAGTTCGGTGTTGTTGGTCACGGAATATCGCAGCTGCGGCTGTCCGGAGGTGTTGGTGGTCTGCGTCGGTGGTGCCGTGCTTCTGTTTATGACGCTTTGGAGAAACTGCAGCACCATCATCTGAGCTTTGTACAGGACGTATCTAGCTGAAAAAAGACGCTTTATTCAGGTGAGCCGAACATAGCTCTAAAAACATACCGTTTCCGCTCCGTGAGAACAAGTTTTTGAACTTGCTCACGTCAGATGCCGCGGCATTCATGTTGAACGCCGCTGCAGGTATACGGACAGTTCACCGAAATCCTTTTAGCCGAAAGCCTTTTGACCGAAACCGTTTCACCGAAAGGACATTTCACCGAAAAGACAGTTCACCGAAAAACCGTTTCACCGAAAGGGCATTTGGCCGAAATCCATCTCACCGAAACGGACAGTTGGCCGAAACGGATAACTGACCGAAATCACAATACACCGAAACAACGTTTTCACCGAAATTCCATTTCACCGAAACAGCAGTTTCACCGAAAGGGCATTTTACCGAAAATACATTTTCATCGAAATTCATAAAAATTGAATTTTCACCGAAATGCATAAATCAGATCAGCGGCGCAAATGCCTGATCAGTTTCGATGAAAATGTAATTTCGGTGAAATGCCCTTTCGGTGAAAATACTGTTCCGGTGAAATGGAATTTCGGTGAAAAAGTTGTTTCGGTGTACTGTGATTTCGGTCAAATATACACTTCGGTCAAAAGACGGTTAGGTGTAATGGATTTCGGTGAACTGACCGTTCCGGTGAAAAAGATTTTCGGCGAAATGCCCTTTCGGTGAAATGTCTTTTCGATAAAACGGTTTTTCGGCCAAAAAGTTTCGGTCAAAAGGCTTTCGGTCAAAAGGTTTTCGGTGAACGGTCCTACATTCGCTGCTCCAGTTCAGGGTGGTGACGGGCATAAATATGCAGCAGTCCTTTGTAGATGTTGTTAGTATGGATACCACATGTGAAATTGTGGTATCCTGGCATGCAGATATGCAAGTGATTGAAGCGGATCATGACAATTCTAAAAAAATTTGTCAAAGTCTATGGTTTTATTAATTGAATTTATTTTCAAAAACACGATATATTCCAACATTAAAAGAAAAAAACGAAACATAAAATTAAAAGAGAAGCAAATACGGTTGAAAATGATGATCGGTGGTAGTTATGGTGGATGATAATAAATGTGGTAGTTGAAACCGGCGACGACGAAAACGAGAAGCTGAAGCAGTATGGCCATTATCCTGTAACTGAAGCTGTTCTGTCAGGGGCTTTTATACTACTTGCATAATAGGAGGTCCTGCCCAAAAATGCCCGCCAAGATGTGTGAAGTATGCTTTTAGCGCATTTGTTCCAATCTGCGCAAGAAAAATGCCTTTTTATTCATGACCTTCAACCGACGAACGCTTATCTGTACTTACCTATTTGTTTTCGCGCCATTATGTCTTTCTGTGGTACTCTGTTTGGCGCGGTGTTTGAAAATCAAAAACAAACGGCCAAACAAATGCCGTGTGCATATCAGCAACAACGGCCGCACAACTCATCTTGTTTGGCTGATTGCCCGTTTTTTTTTGAAAACCGCGCCAAACAAAAACCTTTTTCCGGGCGAAAACGTTCTCCGCCAACCTTTTTGAAGAAACGGATTAATACAATCAATAATATTCTACTTGAACATTTAATATTTATTAATTTTTTTACTTCAAATACTTATGGCAACAGAATAGCATACAAAAAAAATTAACTGCGATTAGTCTATCATAAATGGGCTTTCAATTGCTCAGTTGAAACAACATCTGGCTGACTAGCTTCCAAAACTGTGTGATACCCTGTGGCAATATTGACGCCGTTTTGCTTATTGCTGATTACTGCATGGATGGTTGCCAAGGAATCAGTTTGTTCAATGGTTTTCGTTCGTAGTTGGAGGACATCACCGACACGAGCACCTGCCAAGTACCTGTAAACAAACTAATAATAATGTAACGTCATAAACAGTGATAACGTACGAAACATGTAAGGCGACTGATGATCGTTGTCCTGGGGTTTCTTTTTGGTTCGTGGCAAATGTGCAGGCGTCAATTGCTGTTGCTAGGAATCCGCCATGCACAAGACCGAGAACATTTGTTGCTTCTTTTGCGACTCTGAATTCATAGAGATTTGAGCCGTTTTCGGCGGAGATGAGGGTCCACTGAAAGAAAAAACATGATTGTGGTAACTTTTTACAACGTTTTTACCATGGTGGGATATTTGGTAAACAAATTTGGTGAATAAGTGTCTTTCCATAGTTGAGTGGTTTGCACCGTTTGCCGATTGGTCGCTGGGGTGGCCAAATCGACCTTTTTTACTGGTTTTGGAGTTGGCTTCGGCGCGGTTGGTGCCGATTTGATTGCTACAGGCTTTGAAACTGGCACATTCCCAATCCGCATTAATGCCTGTTTTGCTTCAACACAAACAAGCCCATCAGAGGCTCGAATCAACTGCCCCTTAACCACAGACACTCCAGAATCGTTGTGTCCGACATTTTCCGCCTTCAAAACAACTTTCTCGCCCTCCAATATCGGATGAAGGTGCACCAAGCCCAAATCGACCGTCACATAGTTCTGCTCTTCCCCTCCAACATCACCGCCAAGCGCCCAACCTAACAATGAATCCAAAATTGTTGCAGCACTGCCGCCATGTAGCTGATAAGCGTTGTCGCACATTTCCGGCAGCACAGTGAATTCAAAAGCGATTTTAGCGTTTTTTGTGATGGAAATTGGGTAACACTGGAATACCAAAATTTAGGCACGTTCAAGTTGCGTCAAAACTCACCATCGCAATCTCCTTCAGAAAGCTGTCTCCAAAACTTGGCACCAACTTCGACCATTTCTCCTGAATTATCTGCAGATTGTCACCGCTAACATTCGCTGCCAACATTTTTTCAGCAACTCTGTCTTCCCCGACCACCCGTTGCCCTTTTATTAAGGCAACACGAGCGTTATCTACTTTCTCAGAGTGAGTCCTGCGGGAAAAACTAGCCCGCACAACTTGCCTTATCACTGGCAAACAAGTTTTTCAACCGATGATCGGTGAAAAAACATCGTTCGTTTTGTACTTGCACTTTTAGTTTTACCACCCAGAGTGTGGCTGTACTTTTCTTAATGAGGACAATCGATTGTGTTTCTTTATTTTTGAAACTGTTTTTTTTTGTTTGAGCAAGAAATGTATTTATTTAAATTTAGCAAAATCAACACTTTTCGCTGATCAAAACACAAAAACCAGATCCATAAAAACTTGACTTAAAAAAGTTACAAACAACTAAAAAGTGAATCTGTCTGCGTTCGCCTGAAGCCAGAACGATAAGCCGTTGACGTGTTTGCCAACAAGCCGTCTAATGAAGTTTTTCAGCGTATCATAAATGCGGGAAGGATCCTTTAGTGGATTGGAGCCGATGATTGACAGGTCCGTTTTTACGTCGGAAGAAGGAAGTTCACGTAGTCTGGCAACATTTTCTTCGTACAGTTATAGAAATATCACGTAGCTTTCTTGGGCATATTTTGGTCTTTGCGTTTTGAAAAAGTTGTAACTCTGAAAAGCGGTTACAGTTTCAAACATCGGAACAGTTAACTTGCTTTTGACATTTTACTTGCAAAACATTATCAAACAAATGCAAGTTGAGCAAAGTAACGTCGTCTTTGACGCTGGAACTGCTCGATTGATTTGAAATTTGTGCGTAGAAAGGTCGTTTGTATAAACTTTATACCAAATAACTTGTTTTTACAATGTTTTACTCAAAACCAAAATCAAAACATCTTTATTCAAACTTTGATATGCATTTCATTAAATACCCTTAATTTCCTTGAAAGCTTTCTTCAACGCCGTTCTAAAAGCTGGCATTATCACATCAATTCCAATCGTTGAAAGATGCGCATTATCACAATACAAAGCTAGTTTCGACTTTTTTTCATACAAAAGGCACTTTTCGGCATGACATAGTTGATTTCGTATCCAAATAGGCTCACATCTCGGACATGTTTTTATCGCGTCAAGCATTTGATTCCAACCATGGTCTATGGCTTGTTTGTGTTTCTGAAACAGTTAAGTTCAATTAATGCGACCAATGTAAATACGTGAAAACATACGGCCAAAGTGATAAAAACATTATCAATAGGCTGACCATTTTTCAGCGTTTTCGCCAAAAATAGCGGTACATTATAGCCGACAACCCTGTTTGGTTCGACGACAAATATCTTTTTGGTGTACTTTGAATAATTGGCTAGTGTTTTTTGCAGATAGTCGGCAGTGGTGGTATTTCCGGATCGGCGGGAAGTGAAGGATACGTGGTTGTCGATTCTGCAATGGCATTTTTGATGTTTTTTTTAACCGTGTAAAAATATGTAGAAAACTGACCGTTGAATGATGACCATTACATCAGGCTTTAGAGTTTTCAAAATTTTCTCCGTCAAACCAACAACTTCGGCACAACCAAAGCGTTTCGCGTACATTTGATTGACGCCGTCAAATGCAAGGCATCCAGGTCTTGCCGCAAAGTAGAGAGTTTCATATTGGCCATTTAGGGCTTTTTGAACTGCTTCGAGCTGATGTAAAGCGTAGCTATTGCCGGTCACAAAAACTGTTCCTTTTCCATGACCCTAAAACAGTCATTTACAGTTTTTATTTTAAGTTTCAGTAGTTACCCTAAATCCACAGAAAAATGCCGCATTAGTCGTCGTATTTGGCACAATAGCGTCCAACTCTGGAGCACGTGGACACTTCAACCACTTTTTGTCACAATCTTTGTTGATTTGCTGATTTGCCAATACTGGATCCATCTTTCGGACGTTGACTTTGGTTGACATTTCTGGGATTTCAGTGTTAAAAGACGAAACTAAAACGACGGCTGCTAAGAAATAGAAAATTCCGCAGATTGTGAAAATTCGTTGCGATGGAAGGGATATCATAGGTTTTTCGAATAGGTAATATTGGACAAATGCTACCGTTAAAATGTAGCCCAGTTGAGTGAAGATGTCTAAAAGTCATGAAGCATTTCGATTTCTGAAAAAAAAGGTTCAAAAACTCACTCATGCCATCAAAAATATCCAAATACTGTGCAAAAATAATCATAGGCCAATGTACCAGATAGATTGAATACGAAGCATCACCTAATAGTGCCATGAAGTTTACAAGTGGTTGTAATGACTTTCTTTCATTCACAGTCGGTGCGTAGTACATCAGAATACCCGTCAGGGATGTAGCTAACACTCTAACAACTACTTTGTAGAAAGAATTCTGACTCAGTTCTGGTGCTAATAGCAGTATCACCAGAATAATCGTACTCGTAACAGTTTTAACGTTGCCATTAGATTGAAAATGTGCACTTTGTCGACGTTTTTCGAGATAGAACACAACTGTCCCAATAAGAAACTGCCATATTCTTGATAATACACAACCAAATGCCCATGTCGACGACGGCACAAAGGTCTGAAATCCCAAGCTAAGCCCACTGATAACGCCGCATGTTATCAGTGGACGTTGACTTCTCGCGATCCATGCCAAAATGAACGGTGCAGCGGCGTAGAACTGCACTTCAACACTGAGTGACCATGTGTGTAACAGAAATTTATACTCGCTAACAAGTTGAAAATAGTCTTCTTGGGCCAACATTGATTGAATGTTTGTGCCGAAAATAAGCGCCCAAAAGCTGTCGGTTCGAAGGGATTCGAAATCAGTGGCGATTAGAACCACTTTTCCAACAACAATTGCTGCAAATAAAGTAAAAACATAAGCTGGGCATAGTCTTTTCAATCTTCTTTCATAAAACCGTTTAATGATTGCCGTTGTGATAGCTCCTTGTGATGAGGCTGTGATTAATGTCATTAGGTACCCGGAAATTACAAAAAACCTAAAAGCAAAGTTAGATTGCTATACTTTTTTACGTTTTGCAAACAAAAACTCACATATCAACACCAAGATAACCTTGGGGTACTGATTTTGGTCTCAAGTGAAATCCCAAAACAGCAGCGATCGCCACAAATCGAAGCACCTGGATATCATTGCGTTTGTTTTGACTAGGACGAGGTTTGGCTCCATTTGGCGGCCCTAATAGCGTCATTGGCTATAAATTTAAAACTACATTAAGAATTGCTTTTAAATAATTGATTGGTTAATTATCCAATCGCCTGGAACCACGAAACCCTAACAATAACAAAACCACGAAAACTTCAACTCTATGGAGTCCCGTTAGTTCGCTTAGTTCAACAAAATCAGAAAATCAATTTTGTTATCGGATTAGAATAACTTATCGCTTTTGGCCAAAAAAAACACGCTTTACATCAAAACGACTCTATCATAGATACTTTTTTATCAACAAAAAAACGTGGCACTTACTTCCGTTAACGGATCAAATTTGCGGTTATAATCGCCGTTATCACAGGTTTCTTCAAAAACTCAGTAAACGCGTTAAAGATCAGGGTCAACTGAAAGAGGCTTATTTCATCGAACAGATTACACTATAAAAGCATGTAGCAGTTTGAAGCTTCATTGTTCTCGATGCAGGTTTGTGTCAATAATGGTCGCACGCCTACTTCACAGGACTGAAAATGAAAGCAGACTGTATAATGAGTTCAAACAATCAACGTTGGGTGTTCGCTACAATGCATGGTTTTTTATAAGAACAAAATCCAAGGGTAGTTCTGCACGTTGTTTTGGTAAGTTTGTTACTTTCATTTTCAACTTCTGACTTATGGAATTAACATACTGACACTGAAACGTCGTAAAGTTAAAAAACTATGCCTTGTACAAGAGCAAAACACGAAACTAACTAAAACGCCTGTTTGTTTGAACAGGAAACAAAATGTTCTTTTGTTGCTGCATGTTTAAACAAGAATAAGGATTTGACTTCAACCCCCTAAAATGTTTCACTCTCAAAATATAAAGTTGTTTGTAGTTCCGTTTCAAAGTTCAATCGCTCCTTTATTACTTTTCAGCAAATATGGTAGGTTGTTCGGAAATGAAACATGCTGCGCAGCCGCGACAAGGAAGCTTGAGCCATTTTGTTTGATTTTATTTTTTACTATTTCGGATAAAAAATTCCACACGACATCCGCGTTACAAGCAAATAAAAAAAACTGAAACTACAACTTTGATTTTGCTTTTTTACCAATGGTGTCCTTCAAAACGCGTCGTAGGATTTTTCCAGCGGCAGACTTTGGAATGGCATCAACAAATTCTATGCCACCTGTCAGTTGTTTGTAATTTGCAACCTTTTCGTTTACAAACTCGTGTATCTGTTGCTCGGTCAATAACGGATTCTTCCGAACGACGAAGGCATATGGAGCTTCTCCAGCTCGTTCATCTGGAATGCCGACGACGGCGGCGTCGCTGATATCGTGATGACTTAGAAGAAGGTCTTCAAGTTCGGCAGGAGCTACTTGGTATCCCTTGACTTTGATTAGTTCTTTAATACGGTCGAGGACGTAGATGCGCATGTTTTCGTCGAGTCGGGCAAGGTCTCCTGAAATATTCGGCATCAAGACAATTGCCACGATCGGGTTTGCTAAATATACCTGTATGATACCACCCATCATCATCAATAGACTCAGCCGTTGCCTGTGGCTTTCCCAAATAGCCCAACATCAAAGTCGGCGATCGGAGACACAACTCTCCAGGTTGACCAAATGGCAATTCTTTTCCGTTTTCATCGATGGTTTTAGCTTCAAAGTTTGCCATAAGCGTGCCAACATGGTCCGGCAGTGGT
This sequence comes from Panagrellus sp. LJ2284, assembly GCA_024447225.1. Lineage (NCBI taxonomy): Eukaryota > Metazoa > Nematoda > Chromadorea > Rhabditida > Panagrolaimidae > Panagrellus > Panagrellus sp. LJ2284. The sequence continues at coordinate 9,693,789 of JAMRYC010000004.1, forward strand.
ACTGAAGGATCAATCAACGGCATTGTGCAGCACATTGAGCATTCTGTCATGCCATAGCCCTGATCGATCCGCTTAAAATTTGGCAGACGTTTCATCGCTTTCTTGCAGATGTCGACGCCAGCTGGAGCGGCCCCGGATAGGACAAACTCCAGACTTTTCAGGTCATAGTTGTCGACGATGGGGTCATTGGCCAAGAAAACGAGAATCGGTGGTGCCAAAAAGAGGTAGCGGATCTAAAATAAAAGTTTTTTTTAGTAAAATTTATTTGATTACGACTTACTTTGAAATTCTGAATCGACCGCAAAAAGACATGCCTATCAAAATGGCTCATCACAACCCCTGTCTGACCATTGAGAATCGAAGTGCACAAAATTCCGACCCCATAGATGTGGTAAAACGGTAGCATCAGTAACATTGTTTCTTTTTCAACTTGCCAATTTGGATCTAATTTGGGATAAACATGGATATCATAGTGTGTTCTAAATATTGTCAGCATTGTTGAGAAGGATCTGTGTGTGAGCATGACACCTTTTGGAGATCCTGTTGTGCCGCTAAAACACTTTAAATATTTTTTAAGAATGCTTTCAAATTACCTGGAGTACGGCAACAAAAAAATGTCTCTTTTCACATCAACATCGACTTCCTTTGCGTGTAAGTTAGGTTTCGTACCAACAACATCGTCAAATTTGATAACACCAAATGGGAGATCGTTGGGAAGTTTGACACTGCGATCGGAAACTTGGACTACTACTATTGTCTGCAAGATACTCTTTAAACTAAATCAAAGTTTAAAAAAGCCTTGCTTACTCGGATATTTTTAGCATTGTTCGCAGCTTTCATTACTCGTTCAAGTGAGTTGTCCGCACAAAAGACGATTTTCGACCGTGAATCGATGAACTGTCGAGTTAGTTCATCTGAAAGTCCACATTATCTTCATTTAGAACGTGTTGAATTCAACTTACAATCAGTAAAAAGCATGCTAGCTCCACTAATACCGCCACCCCGAACGCAGGCTCCAACCATAATCTCAAAGAATTCCCAAGAATTCGGCAAAACAAGACATGCCATATCACCATGCGCGAATCCATGGGTTTCCAAAAACGTCGCTACAGATAAACAACGAACGTACAGCTGCCGGAATGTAACGGAAATGTCTGGATTTTCAGCACAGACAAACGCCTTTTTGTAGGGATCAGCAGTGCCATGTTTCCAAATGGCCTCCAAAAGGCGTGTGCCAAATGGCTGGGTTTCAACCGGGACTGGTGTCAAGGGTGACTTAACTGGCATACTTCAAGGCTGCCTATAATTTTAGTAAGGAATGGTAGCTTAAAATATACGACGCGCAACTGCGTCTTGTTTATTTACACACAAATGATGATAACTATTTGGGGGCGATCAGTCTTTGCTCACAGTCGTATTGCCGACGGATAGAAGTTGTGTTCGGACGATAGAGACACATTAGAAAAGAAAAACTACATGTGATTGCCCTTTTAGTGTCATCAGTATCATTATCGGTATGCGTGGAAACTGTGTACTCGTGCGTATTTTGACCACAATGGACATCAATCAATGAAGTGGTTTTGGATGTTCAACGAGTTTTTTTGTGGAGTTTACTCATTTTATCTTGTTAAGACGAACTTTTTGAGAAAATCACGGACCCTCACCAGGGTCAAGACCCCTTGATTTTACGTTTTTTGATATATGATAGGGACCCATGAGACTGCTCTAAATCCCAAATATGAGGGTCTGGGGCGGCCTTCTAAGGGAGTTATGATTTTACAAAAAACGGCTTCTGAAACCACTTTTCAAGTCGCAAGTCGGTCAATTTTACAGATATCCGCATGAAAATTTTTTTCTACCGTCAACTTTTGGTGCTGAATCTTATGGTAAACATCAAATTCTGTTATTGTTGATAAAAATTATCGATAAATTTTTTTCAAAAAATCGATTTTTTTCTTTTGATAGGGCGGGACCGTTTGATTGCAGAAAATGAATCTGCATTCAAAGTTAACATAAAAAAAATTTTTTGTCCTATGGCAAAGGGGGCTGGAACGTCACCGTTATGGCCGCCGAAAGTGATGCAAAGAAAAAAAGTTGCTCGGATCTGGAAATAAATTACATTTTCGGAATCAGCGCAAAAAATGAGTCCGGACAAAGCATTAAGATCACTGAAAATCGATTGTTTGAATTTTGTGGTTTTTATCGTAAAAAAGAAAAAAGTGCGGCCGGGGGTCGAACCCACGCGCGCGGCGCAGTGGTTCCTGTCGCCCGCCACCGCGCGCGGCAGGTTCGATCCCGGTGTGCGTTTTTTTCTTTTTTAAGCAAAAAATGACTAAATTAGCATAAACTCCTACTAAGCTTTTAAACATTCGATTCGACATGATTTTTTGCGCTGATTTCGAATATGTAATTGGTTTCCGAACCTGAGCAACTTTTTTTCTTTGCATCACTTTCGGCGGCCATAACGGTGACGTTCCAGCCCCCTTTGCCCTAGGGCAAAAAATTTTTTTTATGTTAACTTTGAATGCAGATTCATTTTCTGCAATCAAACGGTCCCGCCCTATCAAAAGAAAAAAATCGATTTTTTGAAAAAAATTAATCGATAATTTTTATTAACAATAACAAAATTTGGTTATTACCATAAGATTCAGCATCAAAAGTTGACGCTAGAAAAAAATTTTCATGCGGATAACTGCAAAACTGACCGATTTGCGAATTGAAAAGTGGTTTCAGAAGCCGTTTTTTGAAAAATCATATCTCCCTTAGAAGGCCGCCCCAGACCCTCATATTTGGGATTTAGAGCAGTCTCATGGGTCCCTATCATATATCAAAAAACGTAAAATCAAGGGGTCTTGACCCTGATATTTTCTCAAATAGTCCGTCTTAAAGAAGTTGTATTTTTATAAACGTAAAAAAGCATTGTTTTGAAGTTATTTTTACAATCGTGAAAGGCCAAAGATAGATAACGCAATCAGACCCATACCAATAGCACCAAAACACCTCCACATGGTCTCCACATTGATAAGGAAAACCACAAAGACCACAATTCTGTCTTGATTGACTTGCATAGTGAAAATACAACTTTTGTGGTATCAATCACGCCATGAAAGGTTAGGTCATACTTTATTTGCATATATGTAATGTTGTGGACTAATGTCAGATTTTGATCAACAGCTTGTAGATGTTTATGTTACCGGCATTTTTTATACTTAAAAGTTTTTAGTTCAAAAAAAAAATAGAAAATTCTAAACCAATGAATAAAATTATGTTAAAATAACATAACAAAACTGCTGCAATGACAGTTATGAAAATAAAATGTAATCATAATTTAATTAACCACAGAATCAGTAAAAACCTCAATCTTTGTGGCGCGTCAGTCACTGACAACGCCACCACCACCGGCTACAAACTGTGTGCGACCATTGCCCCAGCACTTGTACCCGTAATCGAATGTGTTTTACATTGCCTTAACTTACTTCTTCGTCTTCCTCATCAGTCTATTTTGACTTGATAATGGGTGTCTGGGCTGTTTTTGAGGACGGTTTCCGCGAATACCGTGGCCGATTTTGTCATTTTGAAAGTTAAAAGTTTGCCGTTTTAGCCAATTAAAAGTAATCTCAACATGGTCATCGTCAAATCAACATACCCAACAGTCCCTGTGGCACACGAACCGTTCGGGGAAACCATGCTGGCCAACCTGTGGACGCATGCCGTTAATAATCCCAACAAAAAGGCTATCATCAGCGCGACAAATGAGAACATTTCTGTCACTTATGCAGAATTGTATCTCCAATCGTTGAGTGTTTCATCGTTCCTGGAAGATCGGCACTTTGGCCATGGCGACGTAGCTTGTCTGGTGCTTCCAAACTCGCTCCAATGGGCCTCCATCTTCTTTGGGGTCGCGTTGCAGGGTGGCGCTGTTAGTGGTGCCAGCGTTGTCTTTACTGATTGTAAGTTGCAAAAATTTGAACGAAAACATTAAAAATAAGGTTATAGACGAACTGGCTCGTCAATTCCAAGACAGCAAATCGAAACTTGTCTTCTGCTCCGTCGCTTCACTCGACCGTGTCCTCAAGGCAGCTAAAACATGCCCCCGTTTGTCGACTATTGTCGTCGTAGAACCCCTAGAAGGCCAAATCCCGCCACCGGATACCCATTACCCGTTTGGTGTCATCAAATTTTCCGAAGTTCTCAAAACACGTCCAGCCATCGGCCGACCTTCAAAGGATATCGATGTCCGTCGCGATTTGCTCATTTTGCCATACAGTTCTGGCACAACTGGATCCCCTAAGGGCGTTATGCTGAGTCATTTGAACTTTGGCACTATGTTGAATGTCATCAATGACCAACTGCTCCGAACAATGAACTTCAAGGGTAATTATGACCCGACAAAGGAGCATCAACTGGCATTGTTGCCGTTTTATCACATCTATGGTTTAGGTGTGATCATGCATCTGTTGGCTGTTGGAAGCACGGTGGTCGTTATGGATCACTTTGATTTGGAGGTTTACTTGAGGTCTATCCAGAAGTACAGGGTTGGTCGTTTGTATTTTTTGAGTGGAAACAAAGTGGAAGTTTCAGATCAGAAACCTCTGGCTGGTCCCGCCAATCCTTGTCGCTCTGGCCAAACACCCCATCGTAGCGAAATACGACATCTCCTGCATCGAAACCATCGTCAGCGGTGCCGCCCCAGCCGGAAAAGATCTTGTAGATGAGCTTAAGAAGCGTCTTCCACAAGTCGAAGTTCTTCAGGGCTACGGTATGACCGAATGTGGCATGGCATCCCACCTCCCCGACATTGCCAATTATGTCCAGGGCAGTGTTGGTCGGGTTTGTGCCAACTGCGAGATGAAAATCATTGACGTTGAAACCTCGAAAGAGCTCGGATTCAACGAAAAAGGCGAAATCTGCGTCCGATCCCCCATGGTCATGCTTGGCTATCTCGGCCGCCCCCAGGCCACGGCCGAAACTATCGATGATGACGGCTGGCTTCACACTGGCGACATTGGATACGTCACCGAAGACGGAAGCGTGTTCATCGTCGAACGCCTGAAGGAACTCATCAAAGTCAAGGGGCTCCAAGTACCTCCAGCCGAGCTTGAGGACGTCCTTCTCAGTCATCCTCAAATCCATGACGCCGCTGTCATCGGAATTCCGGATGCTGCCGCCGGTGAAGTGCCAAAAGCCTTTATCGTCCGTTCTAATCCGAATTTAACTGAACAACAAGTCGCCGAATACGTCAAAGAGCGTGTTGCGCATTATAAACAGCTCAAAGGCGGCGTTGAATTCATCAAAGAAGTGCCAAAATCAGCGGCTGGAAAGATTCTGCGTCGATTTTTGCGTGATCAAAGCCAAAAAAATCAGATTTCCAAGCTCTAAATAGAAAGATTTGCACTTTTAAACATAATCAGGAAGCAAAATGTGTGCTTTTTACATCGTCTGGACAGCCGTACTTGGCACCGTGAATGCTTGTTTACTCTTCGTAACATAAATAATCAGTATTTGTAAACAAAAATGAAACATAAACCCATTTTGTCAAAGTTGAAATAAATATGGACGATCGACTCGAAGGTCGAGAAACACATTTTGCAACTAATTTTGACCTTAAAACTTTAAGAAAAGCAATTTGGGTAAAGTTCAAGGCGATTTGAAGGTGTAATCTTTGGAGTTGGTTTTTTGGGGGGTCGCCCAGTGGTTGAAAAATGCGACATTTGAGGGACACTGTTTTGAACGTCGCAGTCTAAACTGTACGGCCGAAACAATGGAGCTGATGCTGATTTCTAGCTCGATAGAGTGTTAATGTTACGTCTGCTATTCAGAAAGCTTATTTCTGAAAAGAAAGAGGTCGTAAAAGGTCTAATTTCAAGCCAATTGACCAAAGCTTTCCCAACAAACGACCCCCCAAACTGACACCCTAAATGTCGCATCCGTGCAACCCTCCATCCACAAAACTAGGCCGAGGTCTTTTCCTCATGTCTGTCAGATTGACGGACATAAAAGCCGTAATCGTAAAGTCAAATCGCATTTTCAAAGTGACCTTGCAAAAAAACGAAACCAGCGTCCGCCTCTTTCTGGACTCCTTCGCTTTTTGACGTGGCGGCGAAGCTGTATAAAAGCGTGAAGTGTTGTTGAACAACATTATTCAGACGCTTGTCTTTCTGATCGTTTTCCACGTTCCGATTACATCAGTTGTTTGCTGTTCTTATCGCTTCCAATGTCTATTTTGCCCTTCATATCGTCGATTGCTGTAATCCAATCGCAACGGCGCAAAAATATCTACAATTACAGTCGCTGTACAAACAACTGCTACCCGATCGGTGTGACCCCGATAGCTGCCGGCTCAATTTCCGTTTTGATCAGTCGCCTAGCCGTAAAATAAGTTAATCTGTGGCGGACTATTGATGAACGAAGAAGGCTTTTGGTCGTTGGTGGTGGCGGTTGGGGTACATGATGCCCCGTTTGACATGATGCCCCGGTGTAGGAAGTATGCACTGTGCGTAGCGGGGCATCATTGAAAACGGGGCATCATGTACCCCAACCGTGGTGGCGAAGGCGGAGACTACTTGGTGCTCGCGAGCATCAGGCAAAATGGAACAAAAACATAGCCTTGACACCGTGGTCTGCGACCCCTACAAGGTCGAAACAGTTTTTGACGACGACGGCTGTTCATAACAGACTTCTTATTTTTTGGGGGAGCGTTATGGAAAAATCGGTCAGTCTGGGTGTGTCCTCCACTCGCGCATGCGGAAGTGTCGACGTGGCCAGTGCGATCGGAGGAGGAAAGGGTCGAGCGAGACTCATTCTCGCTTTTGTCTGTCGTCGAGAGCAGCGGCTCTCCGGAGGTCACTCGGGTGGAGGTGTTTGGTTAGAGTTTTTGAGGGGTTTTGTGGTTTTTGGATGCGACTTCTTTGCATTTTTTACAATCACAAACTTTTCGATTCATTATGAGTTTATCAAAAGTGTGTCTTTAAAAAATACGTCTTTTATGGTGTTCTTAACTTTTTGAAATTTTCATACGATTTTAAAAAAGATTACTTCCAAAAGTCAAAAACCAAAATCAACGACCCCGACCACACCTAGCCACACACTCTGCGCTCTCTCCTCCTCCCCCACTCTCTCACTTTGTCTTTTTGCAGTCCGAGGAACACCCGGACGACATGAGTGTCCCCACCGACTGCCCTGTTGGCGTTGGCTTTTGACGGTCAAGGTCACCTGTCCCGTTTAGCCATCTCCCTTTTCTGCCCCTTTTTGGTCCCTTTTGTTGTTTTCCATGCCGAGATTAAACGTGTATTGCAAGCTGTTGATAGGCCTTGTGTGAGTGTGTCAACTAAGCTGTTTTTAAGTGAGTTTTCCTCTTTCAGAACCATGGGCGTCACAGTCAAGGCTCTCTTCTTGCTAGCTGCCATCGTTGTAAGTTTATTTCGAACACGTGGTCCTTATCAGTTCTCTAACGGCTAATCTTACAGGGCTCCTTCGCCGCTGACACTGTCACCGTCACCAAGCAGGCCTACTTCGACATCTCCATCGGTGGCAAGCCCCAGGGCCGTATCGTCATCGGTCTCTTCGGTGATGATGTCCCCAAGACCGCTGAAAACTTCCTTGAATTGGCTAAGGGCTCTCGCGGTTTCGGTTATTCTGGCTCCAAGTTCCACCGGTAAGCTTTTTTGTAGCTCTATTACTATAAAACCAAAATCTAATATATATATTTCAGTGTCATCAAGGACTTCATGATCCAGGGCGGCGACTTCACCCGCGGCGATGGCACCGGCGGAAAGTCCATCTACGGCGACCGCTTCAAGGACGAGAACTTCAAGCTCCACCACTACGGCGCCGGCTGGTTGTCCATGGCCAACGCTGGCCCTGACACGAACGGCTCCCAGTTCTTCATCACCACCATCAAGACCTCCTGGTTGGACGGCCGTCACGTCGTCTTCGGCAAGGTCCTCGAAGGCATGGATGTCGTCCGCAAGATCGAGAGCACCAAGACCCGCCCCGGTGACCGCCCCGAACAGGACGTCGTCATCGTCGAATCCGGCGAGCTCCCCGTCGATGCTCCCTTCCAGACGGCCAAGGCCCCCGCCGAAGAGTAAACCAATCCACCTCGCATCGATGATCTGCCTTTCTCGTAACTTGTAATCAATTGCATTGGCGTATTTAGTATTTACAGGTATACCCACAGTAATAATGTTGTTGCTGCTTGATGGTATTTATCTATTTTCGTGTTTTTAACTTAATTTAATAAAAGAAAACATACAGAAATGTGGAAAACAAGTTGACTAAATTCGATTATTCAATCAAAATCTCAAAAACGGCCAATGGAGTTTTGAAATTCAAATAAATGGCCCCCCAATTAAGATCCAATCGCCCAAAACTTGGAAAATTTTTAATTCAACACTTACGCATCGGTCAAAAGTATCGAAAATCAAAGAACTTCCCATCACATAAAGATTCACGGACAGGTTTAATCCGCCGTCAGTGGTCAATCAAGGACATAAATCGCTGACAATTGTTACGCACGCGCTGTTGGTGTGATTGGACCCGATTGCGACATTTGGTTTTCAACTTCAATGATAACGTTTGGTATGAGTGGCAAACTTTGTCATATTAATTTTTCAGAACATGAAGAAAATGACAAAACTAATTATTATTAAACCCAATTTTTTTCACAAATCGAAATTAAGCAAAAAATTTGTAAATATACACTTGTACCCCTGCTTCAAAACTGTCGCAATCAACCACCTCCGATCAATCTCTGCAAATTCACGTAACAAAGATAAGTACCCAACGAAGACGGATAGCCGCAGGCAGTGCGGGATGCATGTTGTCCGAAGAGCAGTATGTAGAGACTGATGAGTCAGCCCCCCGTTTTTGCAAGTTGCATTTTCATTCGGAGATGGCTCATCGGGCAATCAATAGTTATCCATGTTTGACTAGAAGGTGCGTGTAATTAACGTAAATTATTGAAATTTTAAATAGTTTTAATTTCAAAAGTTTTTACTTTTTGTAAAAAAATTAACAAAAGTTCAAAACCCATAAAGATATTTTTTGTAACCAAAATTCCGGAAGTTAAATTCCACACGTCTCCGATTTCCCTTTCCCATTTTAATTGCCATGTTATTCCCACCGCCACAATTCCCGTCGACATTGTCGTTGTCGTTTTTCTGCAGTGATGTAAAGAGGGATGAGTCAGCTTCGTGCTCCAAAACTGTTGCCCTAAAAAGCATCACTTCAAAGTAGCTCAAACACAGCGCAAAACCCTTTTTTACCCCCTGTGCCTCGAGAAAATGCCGTCGCAACACTACTCACAACAACACTGACTGTGTCTCTCCATCGGCATGAATATACTTCTGGATGCCGTCGCAACCACCCAACCCATGCCGTCGTTTTTTTAAGACTGACTTTTTTCCACTGGCTTGGCTCGCGCCTTGAGGCAATTTTGGGTTTTTTTTCTCAAAGGAACAAAAGAGTGACTCACTGTGTCGCTTCAATGTCGTGTTCGAACTTCAAACAGGCGAGAAATGGGACAACAAACATATCTGTTTGAGTGATGTTGATTGGGGGCACTTTTTGTGACAAAAGTGGGTGTTTTTAGAATTTTATCGTTGTTTTGACCAGCCCTACGGGCTGGCAGCTCCGCTGGGGGCGCTTCGCGCCTACGCCCAAAAGTTGCCGGCCTTCGGCCGGCAACTTTTGGGCTCCGGCGCTCGCGCGACTCCTGCATATAAGTTTCCCAGCATAGTAAGTCACAAAGGAATAAAAAGTTACTGAGGAAAAGTGAGTTAAATTAGGGAAAAGTGTGGAATAAAAAGGTCAGGGCCGCCTTCGGCGGCCCCCATATTTATTCTCTAATTCTGGGTGCAGTCAAAAACTAATACGACGGGTGGATTTTGTCTTCCACAGAATCTTGTAAAGTCAAAAAGCGCATGTTCGAAGCCACGGAACGCACCATAGGGCTCACGGGACCTTCTGAATCCGCGGTATACTTCTCTGACGTCAGGGCATTGATTTTGGCAGTTATTCTCTAATTTATGGAGCCGTTTTTATGGGACAGTTGTTTAATTAAAAGATATAAGGCATGAAGGATCACGGAACGCTCTTGGGAAGTTACTGTACGTTGTTTAGATTAAAGTCGCGTATTTTATTTGCAAGACGCTTTAGTAAAACCGAAACGATACATTTGAGTACCATTACAAAACGACATCTTAATTGAACATGCTCCTAATCACGGAAGTTAAAGAAGCTAAAGTTGCTATGAATCTCTCGCGCGATCACGCATCATCTTTTGCAACCAAGGAAATGTGCCGTTGCGGACTCCCTTGTGGCATCACAGGTTGTTTGTCACTGTAAAATGCTGTTACGCAATGCCCGACACAAAGGTAAATTGTTGCAGCATGTCGTTATGAACGTTGCAACAATTTCAAAGAGTCCGTCATGCCTGAGGCGACAATTCACTTTTCGATTGGAATGGATCCACGCACGACACTTTGTACGATGCCATATGCCATCACGGAAATTTGCGAAAACGAATGCGCCACAAATCACATGCTCACGGATCGCTTTTGTTGCTGAAGATCGTATTGTACTATTATGGACTACCTTGTGCCGTCACAGGCCGTTTTGAGCCGCTGGCACTTTCCAACGTGCAACCTTTCACATCTGTGACGCTTTGCCTAGAAGCGATTTCGCTTTTTCCCTAAAATTGAACCTCCGCGCGACTTTTTACGAATCGCTCTCATGTTCATCGCTTAGTATTCGAATCGCTTAGTATTCGAAAAACGTCGCCACAGGTCGATTTATGCCGTTGTGGATTACTCTGTGTCGTTATAGGCTGTTTTGCAACACGCAATCTTTCATGTTCATGACGCTATGCCTAGAGGCCATGGTCCACTTTTCCCCTTGATTTGAACCCGCGCGCGACACTTTCCTCGGACCCTGCAAAAAGCCCTAGGGGTACCCCTTAGGATTTGTAATTTGAGCTGATTTGTATCTTTCCGCCATGCGGGTCACGTCTGTGCGAATGACCTGAGGATCGTTAGGCGCGTCCAAAATTTCGATTTGGGTCTCCTCGGTCGCGATCGACGCTGCACTGCCTGGCCACGCTGCGACCTGTCTAGCTGCCTCTGCTTTTCGCACGCTCCCTCGTCGGACAACGCAGCCGGCCGCTGGGTTCACTTGCTGTCGCACTGTCTGCGCTCTCTCCCATCCTGCACTCTCTCACACGCGAGCGAAAATCGGCTGGCTGGGAGTCGCCCCAGGGCGTCATTTTACAAAACTTTGTTTTGCCGTAATTCACTCAAATGCCAACGAATCCTCACGATTTTCTCTTAGGATCTATAGAACCATGGATGAACTATGCCTGCTTTTTTTCGAATTTTTTGTGGCACTTTGAAGGGTAGAAATAAATGCCAGAATGGAACGTAAATGTTGGCACTCGATTTTCACACCTTCAATGGCACTTTAGAGCTTCGGGCTCAGAGACAAAAGTGTGTAGCTCGAAATTTTGGGTTCAGGGGACGTGATGCCGAGATCGTACCGTGGCTGGCAAGAAAAAGTGCGAAAATGCGGTTTGGCACTTTTGGGCTGAAACGGCACAAAGACGGGCCGCGAAAAATTTTATAGCGCCGAATTCGACGGTTTTAGACAAATTTGGTCCGAAAGTGTCAAAGGGGCAATGTTGTAGGAGTTCGGCAAATATGAGATTTGTCGATTTGGTCCAAAGAATTTGTATTATAAGGTGATAAGATAAAATTACTGAAATTGTTACTTTTAAGTTCGTTTTGTTTTTAATTGGGTACTTTGGCCACTGTTTTCGCGTGTTTTCATTGTTTTGTATCGTTTCCAAGGATTAACACCCCCTTTGTACTTTCGTGTCGAGACTCCAAAATTTGATCTATACACATTTTCCTTCCGTTATTTTTTAATTATGACATTTCTGGCGCCCTTTTCTCAAAACAGTGACGCGTCAAAAGTAGATTATCGCTTCCTCATTCAGAAATCCATGTCCTTTTAGGCTAGCCAGTCTATTTTTATACTTTGATCCTCTTCAATTGACTTAAATTTTGTTTTGTTCAAAGTTAAGGCTAAAGTTTCCTCAATTTCTCACATTTTCACAAAGTACATCCAAACCACAAGCCCGCCACGTTTCCCATCCCTCTAATTACACCTATTTTGAACCTCCCTACATTGCGCCGACTTTAAAAGTGCTCATATTATATTCAAACGATAATAAGCGCCCATTAATGTCATCAGTGTTTACTGCAACACCGGTTGAATGCATTCTGTGACGCCACACTCGAGACTCAAATTAATTTTCAATAACAAGATATGTCGAGCCAAAAGTCGGCGCCCAATGACGCCACTGGTTACGGCTAGCCAGCTTCCGGCTCATTTGCACTCTTGTCAATCGGTCCGTGACCTCAGCACTTCAGGGCACCGTAATAAGCCGCTATTTGTATTGAAAATTGAACGTATCCTACACATGATGGTCAGAGGGAGGCAGAATAAGTAACAGACATGCAAGACTAATTCGGTCCATATCTTCAAAACGAAACGAAACCGATAAAAACTATCTATGATGCGTTCGCTTTCGACGTTGGTTGGCATCTGCGGGGTGTCACTCATGCCCCGTGACAACCGCGCATCAAAAAATGGCACTTTTTAACACGGACCGAGACAGAGTATTTCTTTATTGGGGCTTCAATGTATACGCTCCAGGGAGACTGCAACTGTTTTTTAAGGCTCTGAACGGCGATGGCTATCCAAGATTTGGGGGAAGTGATTGGCACTTCAATTATGGCCTTAGATAATCGGCGGGAACGCCTTTAATGCTACTCCCAAAGCGCAAACGTCTCCCGGAATGCATTCCATTTATGACAACCCCCTCAATGTCCATTTGTCCGAATATCGGATAATACTTTTTGCCATAAACACTTTCCAATGCCAATTTACATGTCTAAAAGCCTCTTATCACGCTTTAGCAAATCCACAGAAAGCTACCTTGACATTTCTGTGGTTTGAGTTTTAATCATTTTTGTGCTAATGTGCCCTATTAATTTTAAACGAGGGAAAAGCAACCCAACCGTGTGAATATAATTGTAACGTTGCACCTAATCTGTGCCCTGTTGATAACTACATAAATTATAAGTGCCACCCGACTGGCGAGACCGTGTACTTTGTGTTTGTAAACGTCAGATTATACAATTTTGTAATTGAATGGATACCATAACAGTGAAATTATGTTGTTATGGGGTGATAATTGACTTTTTATACGCAATTATCACTCAATTGAGAACTCGTAAAGGAGGGTAAAAACACCTGGAACTACACCTGTGCCAAGTGTATTCAACATTTATTAAGTTTCATGGTTGTTAATACTTAATCTGTTTTAACCAGACTATCATGCGCTATAACACATGTATAGTTCAAGAACAAAATAATAGTACTGTAAACTATGCCATATTGTGAACATAGTGAGTATCGATAATTTATTATGCTAAAAACTAGAAAATTACCATTTCCGGTAGTCAGTTTTGTCATGTTTTTAAAATTATCGAACACAAATTCAAAACAGTTTCCGATAGACCCACTCGCAGAACGACGGCCACAGGCCAGCATCGATCGAAAACACCTTTTGCGGGTGTTGTACTCAACCTCTGTTGCGACTTTTGTTTGCACAACTGACTCACCCGACAAACCTGTGATTTTTTTATTCCGTTTTTGGAGATATGCGACTGATGTTGAGGTCTTTACCTGGATGAAGGCCTTTGAAAGTGGATTTGTTCATGTAGATTTTTGAAATTTGTTAATTAGGGTTTTTTGTTTTGAAAGTAAGACCTTTTTAAAGGTAAATTTTATTTTATAAGATTTCACTTAAAGTGTTAAGCTCCCTTTTTTTGTCTGTAGTTTCATTTAAACCATGCAATACCCTCATCCCTGCAAGCCCATTCAATGTTTGCTATACATTTTTTTGCTTTTTTCCACCTAAACTTCACCGATTTTCACTTCAGTCAAGTCGACCCCTAACCTCCTGTTGTCCCCCCTTTTTATTTCTGTATTTTCACGAGAGTACCGACTGGCAACAGTGTTCCCGGTGTTGGAGCCCTCACTTTTCCAATTCTTCCATCCGTCTCTCCTGCGCGACGCGTGAGAGTACCTCACGGAATTTACTACTACGTGTGAGCCGTTTTTCCAGCGAAGATGTGCTTGTAATACTATTCTGTCGCAGTCCCGTTCCCTGTCGTCTGCGCGAAACCTCCTCCATTGCCTTGAGGGCACATGACCCTTCCCCCCTCCGGGCTAACTACAAGAAACACCCCCTAAGTCTGTCTAGTCTATGATATCCACTCCACGTCTGAACCTGTCAAATGCCCCCTGTGCCGTTGTGCACAGGGACATTCAAAGGCTGGCATTATTATTAATTTATACTTGTTTGTGAGGCGCCTGAGATTATATTTTGTATAAAACTAAACGCAAAAGGGCTACAAATGCCGCGTCACTCAGAGGTGCCAAGAGTACGTGTGAAGGACATGCCCACGGAAACTTTGTTATTGCGATTATGCTCACTCTGATGAAACTCAGATTCAGAAGTGTTATAATGAGCTTTCGAAGGCGGCGCAATGTACTTGTTCCTTATTACATGCCAAATGTATTGCTCTGACTTTTAGTCCCTCGTGGTCCCTTCTAAATGCCAGCTGCACCCAAGTATTTTAATCAGTTCACACGCTAATTTATTAATAGGCTTTTCACATTCTCTAATATATAAAAAATATTTAACAAAACACCAAAATTTATCCCAATTCCAACCCAAAAACCCTGTGTTGTCCCTATGATCAGCCCGCCATCCATTATTACGTCCATCCAAATTGGTTTTATTTGCGTCCACCCTTTACACAAATATACATTATATCCGCACATGTCTATCTGCGTGTATGTAAGCGTTAATCTAATGCGCATGTTGTTAAAACCCGTGAAACATCAAAAACATTATCAGTTACGTCAGATTTTTAGTTCCTCCTCTGTTTTTCTATTTTCCTCATGTCTGGAACACTTTTGCTACAAACAGTAAAACAACATTGGGTAAATTTGTTACGTTGTTGGTATTTTTGGGACCAAAAGCGTGAGTAATGCGAATTTGTAATGAAATTTTTTACTTTGGATACTTTTTTTTCTTTAATTGGAGCGTTTTTTGCGGGATTTTCACGTTTTATCACCAGGTAGGCGTAAATGTTTATCACATTTTGAAGTGTTGGTAAGTAAAAATGAAAATTGTTGAATTGCTATTACACTTTTGGCCGACGGTGGAGGCAGACGGGATGAGTCAGCAGACAATTGTCATTGACATTGGAGTTTATTGGCTCATGTTATAATCTGTTTGGTGAGTATGGCTTCTTCATAAACTCATTGTGGCTGTCTATTGTTTTATACTTTTGAATATCAAAGTTCGGTTTTCTTGTATTTCTACCCAAAAATGGTAACCTATATTTGACTTTTGACTTTTCTACAGTTCAATTGCATACTTTTGATATTAATATGACCCTATTAATCTTATATGCTTACATTTTCTTACCAGTAATGAACAGCTTAGCCCTTGAGAGACCAAAATTCCGTTAAAAGACTCCCAAAAGTATTTAAGCCTAAATTGACTTAACGAAAACCGTGTCAAACTTTGAAACATCTGCGCGATACCCACTTTTTTACAATTGCTAACTACCAGCCATTTCTTGGCCTGATTGCTCGTTTTTCCTACACATTACCCATGCATTTACATCGAGGGCTCGTACGAGTATCCCACAACTTTGCTGTTTCACGTCCTTCTGTTCGCGCGAACCTAAACCTCTGTCATGTGGCATTGCACCTGTGTCGATGGACCAGTGGCAGTATTTTTTATTCACAAAAAGGCGGTTTTGAAGGTTTATCACTTTATATATTACATGCCTTGCCTCCGCCCTGTTTAGTGTATGTACTTTTATGTTATTTGATGCGGTTTCCACTTTTATTTACAATAGTTTTGTCTTTTGTCTGACCATTTTAACATGTTTTGAAGCTGCGCTTATCATGTTTACATTTACAGACATCTTTTGACTTTTTTCGATCAAATTTGAAGAGCAAATTTTGATGACTAACCCTTGCCGCCAGCCGAGTAATGTATTTTGAGCACACTCTGCTGCCCCGATAGATACCATACTTTTTTGCATGGTTATCTTTTTAACACCGACCCTGTTCGACGACTGATTGTGTCGTTCTTCTGTTCACTTTTTTATGTATGACCGCATTGGAGTTGATCACTAATGCACGCCACGTACCTTTCACGTTTATGGCCCGGGTTGACGGGGTTCGGAAACGTTTGAAACTTCTTGGAAGCTGACGTCGAATACAAAAAAAGCAAATTAATGGCTCTGCCGCGGTGCGCGAGATACGATAGCAACGATCGGCCTCATTTGTTACACTGTTAAACTGCTTTTAAGACGAAGATGAACAACGTGGGCGTGCGGAGATGCGATTCGACTCGATTTCGATGACGCATCACCTTCCCAGCCTCCCAAGGCTGTTCCGATGCATTTTTCTCTTTTTATTCTTTCTTCTTTTTCGGCGTGACGACGATTGATTGTTGTATTTTTTATGGAAAGAGATTAGGCGATTCATGGGAGGGGAGAAACGTCAACCCGTGGCGAGTCGATCATATTATACACTTCGGGAGGCATCTATCTTTGGTGGTGTTAAAGATGGATAGAGATAAGATGGGGGATGCGTATCATTGAGTAATGCGCGTAGCAATGTGTGTTGATTGCGCTTTGATAAGTATAGGTGATAGGTGTTCTGAATGGGGTGGTTAGGTGATTGGAAACCAATGGTTGCCTGTGTGCGTCATTCGGAGGGTGGTTTGGGGGAATGACATTTTTGATTAATTGGGTTTGGGGTTAATGAACTTTGATTACTTTATCAAAAATTATAGACATTACTAATGGAAAGCGATTTTAAAAGCAGAAATCGGATTTCACATTTAAGAAGAAAAAATAAACAATTGAAAAAATGCAAAATCGTGTCGCACTTTCCCCCAGATGGGCGATCTATGTATTCCCGAGGCGACAGACATCTGAACCCCCTCCAAGTCCCATCCCTATTGACCCCAGCGACTTCCACGCTGAAAATCTACACGCACAACAAACATAGGGACACAGTCTGCCCGCCTGGGCAACAATCATCTGGAGGTCCTTCGGTTCGCTGGCACCAACATTGTCAACGTGATCGGTGGGGACCCACAGGGCGTTGATGTTCGCCACCACTTACGAAGAAGAAGATGAGCATAAAGGATGCACATGTGCATCATACTCATGAATGATAGACGTCACGGACGGTTGGCAGGCTTCTAGCATGTGGAAGGGGGTTCGTTGTCGGTCGGGTAGTCGGGGGTGGGTGAACACTCGGGGCTGGTTTCGGGGGGCTGGGAGCTCGGAAGGAAGGCAAAACGAGCAAAAAGAATGAGCTGACTCAGCGGTCGTCAACATCGTTTTGGGGGCGATGGATGGCGATAACTGACTAGCCGACGCCGCCGGGGTGGCGACGACAACGACGACGACAGACAACATCGACATGGCAGTCACCTCAAACAAAAGCAACGTATCACGCTTTGCCCTTTGAACCCTAAACAAGTAAGTCTTCCTTCCTCCGAACTGCCTCTTTGTAAGCGATGTTCCAAAAACAGCTGTGAAGGGTCGAATGTTGATCCGAAGGGTTTGAGACATTCGCCCAATGGCCATGCATGATGATGATAGTGATCACGACCTGTCAAGTAAGCTCAAGCCGGCCAGTTGTTCCCGAGGCCTAGGCCTAAACCCCTCAACTCAAATCCGCTCCCGGCTTGCGTGTTTGTTCGTTTTTCCACCCCTTCCAGCTTGAAGTAAGCACCGTTCACTTCACGCTGGCTGCGGGGCCCATCGCGTAAATCCCGTGAGGCTGCAATTCCGTTTGATCCATCGCCCCCACCTCCCCTTCCGACGCCACTAAACCGCAACCACAACGTTCAATCCGCTTGTTAACATCCATGGGGGCAATTACGCTCGCACTGTTTCATCTTCCATCCTCATAAATCTCAAACTCACATTCACATTTGTTTAGTACCCCGTCGAAAGGGCAATCAACCACACCATTCACAAAGCATTCCAATCATTAAACTATAACTTATCAGTAATGCCATGACGCACTTCCATTATTTTTTTTCTGACTGTCTTTTTGCATTTGTGTTTTTTCTTTAACAACGTTTTCCATCGCCACAATTGCCCTATCTCGTCGTCATTTTTCAATATCGCGAACACACATAAGTCCTCCGGCACGTCAAAGTTTGTTATTTTTGGCGATCTACAATCATTAAGATCGGTGATGAGCCAGCCGGTTTGCACCTGTGCGATTACCCAAGGTTGTTTCCGTTTAGAAAAAGAGCGTTCGTAGTCAATTCTCGACGCGTTTTGACGTTGAATCGGGAATTTCGGTAACCTGTTTAAACAATACTCGCGTGATATCGTATACAAAAGTTGAATTTGGTGTGGAGTTTGGTGGTTTGGAAGTGCGACATTTTTGTGATCATTGTTTTTGGTTTTGATTACAAACTTTTTAATTTGTTTTTGATTTGCAAAAAAACTGTTTTTAAAAATATCACAACTTTTGGTAAACTGTCTATTTTTAAAATTTATCTTTTTTTGGCCGTTTGACGTGTCGTTAATTGACAAACACGTTATGTCCAAGTTTGTCATACGTGTGCACTCTTTTGAAATTTTTGTAAAAATCGCAAAATTGAAGCCTGTTTTTGACTTAATTTTGTTTTCATCCAATAAATAAATCACTTTCTCAACAGCCAGAAATCCAACCAACCGATGTCCCTACCATCAACACCTCAAATCTCCGTCCTATGAATGCTTCCTTATCAGTCGCCCCTTCCAAAAACATCACTTCCACCGTTAACCGCGCTTACCTCAAAACTCTACTTCTGATACATCCGTTTTTGCGTGTTCGACCGACCGTTGTTATCTCTCCCTAGACACTCTGGCACTATGTCCGCAATCCGCGTCCGTCAAGTCAGCCCCTTCCGTTATCATTGTCGTCCTTGAAGTCAGTCAGGCCTGTCATCCCTGTGAGTCATTAGCGTCGACGAAAACTGCTATTTTGCGTCTCCACAAACACTCGGATTTCTTACTATAACATTTCTGCGTTTCACTTGGGGGCCTTGCAAAAATTCAGACTTTAGGTATGTTGTTTTTGCCTGCGCGATTTTTGCAATTTTCTACCTTCATTTTTCTTGAATGTCGTGAAAGATACATTTTTTCATGCCAACTTGAAACGCATAATAAGCATCTGTCTGTGACATAATCACAACCTTTAGTCTCGTGACATTTGTACCGAGTGGGGCAGTAAGTTTTATAGTCCTCCCCCTCATAATATACAGTAAACCAAAACACGCCTTGTTAGGAGGCAATCTCATTATGCGGACTTTTCAAGTGCGTCGCCCCTGGCACAAACAACATGCAACACTTTTTTACATTTTTGTCTACGGGGGTTGATAATAGGCCTTATTTGAATCCAAAGAAAGTTATGTTTTGAACTTTTTGTCCTCAGGATGACCGTGGCTAACAAGTCCAATTAAAACGGCAGCTGTTTGCACCCGCCTAATTGAGTATTTCCGTACGTGGTCTTGACACTGTCCTTAGCAGACAGTCTCTATAGAAACCCGCCTTCTTAATCCCATTTCCCACCACCAACGTGTCTATAGTGCCGACGACATGTCGCGCTCCAAAGGCACACACCTTTTATGTTAGCCTAATCCAAAGCCAGCCTGCGCAAACATGTCTTAAGGCGCTCGTGGTCTTCAAACTCTGACGTTTCATGTCATTTACACGCGTTTATGTTTTGTGATTATTGCCTGTGGGCAGTACATTATGGAAAGTTGGCTAACTACCGGGTTTGTGGTGGGTGTTGTAATGTGTATAGACTGTGTGATGTGGGAAATTGTGATGTTGGTGAAATGTGATTTTGACGGTCTCCCGAAAGGAAAAACTTTTTTTTCAACTAGGTTTTATAATTGTCTACGTTTCTCACACAACGTCATTACAATTTTGCAAAATTGACTCATAATCCCAGTTTTAAAATTGGTTTTTTCTCTGTTACTTTTCTATACTAATTTTAAGGCACACTGGACGAAATTTGTTAGTTTTGTTTTCCTTTCGTTGACTTTTTTTTAACAATTTTATTTCATATTTTAAAACCTTTCACAAGTTTGATTATTTTACCATTCACTTTATTACACTTACTTTTTCTTCATCAAAAATTCTTACGTATTTATGCCTTGTAACGTGTTTATATAAGATTGGTTCCATCTGTTATTTGGTTCTTGTTACTTACACTATCGATTTGTTTTACAATTGTTCCCAGTGCTTTATGAAAATAATACTCCCTGCTGGGTGCACGTGTTTACGTAAATTCAATGTTAAAACGCTTATTTTTCCCACTTTTAAAACGTAATCCCTATCAAATTTATAACCTTTCAACTTTTATCCCACACTCCAACGCAATCATTCTGACGTAAAACCGCCTTCATTACCGTAGTTTCACAGTCTTCATAAACCCTAATAGTCCATACATCCTTACGTCTCCCGCTCTCTCAACAACCAAACAGTTTAACAAATTTTCACACAGGAAGCTGAAATAATTAACCACTTCCCTCCTTCAGAAGCGTCACGTGCATACAATTATAATCTTATCAGAAACACGAAAAACATTAGTTTGTGTTTTCAATGTGCCGTTTCCTTCCAATCACGCCGTTGCACTTCACTTACTTGGAATGGAACGATTATCTTGAGTTGTTTTTGAGGCAAAAAATACATTTTATGACTAAAACAAAAAATGACTGCATTGCAACAAATCTGCTCTAATGGCTACAATGAGTCAAAAGGTGGATTTAAAAATGTTATGAGGCATTCAATGTCTTTCGCAAAAACGTAGAGTTGTATTGTGATTTTAGCTCGGGGAAGTTTCGTAATTTTGTGCTTGGGGTTAATTTTATTGGGTACAATGTCGTTGAAAAATGTGGTTGACGTTGGTGGAATGATGATTTCATGTTAGGCGCTAATTTAAATACAGCTTTTACGCACAATTTTAACATCCTCGGTAGTTGTAGAGTTTATGTATCCAATTTTTTGGCAAATTGTAGTGGCTATTTTCGTTAAAAGTATACGTATCATTAGAGGTCGGAGAGTATAAAGACCCAAAGGAAGTTACTTATATCGTGTTTACATCAGATTTGCGTGCCGCGTTTTTTGATGGCTTATTTCTCGCGCGGCTATCATTGTAATTTTTAATATATCCAATCTTCCAGATCTTCATCATTGTCCTCCTGCACTGGAGCTCATGACGCAGATGAACGTGGCTGTGTCGGCGGCGCCGTCAAACTCATCCATGTTTTTGGGTGCCGCTACTGGGTCGGCTGAACTCGCGAGCCCGGATACGGGTGGTCCCGGCGCCAGTAGCAATGATTCATCGATAGCTAACAGCGTTGAATCTTTGCGCGACCGATCGCATCTCTTTTTGGATGTTACCGCGAAACCGAAACGCGGAATCAAGGAAGATGTCGGACGCCCGTCTGATAACTTGGGCCTCTTCGGGCTGAAGCCACGCAAGATCGCTGCCGCACTTCCGACGGAAAGTAAGCCCGAGCCTACTGTATCTATGACATCTTCCGCGGCAAACACTGAAGGTGAGTTATTGTTTACACTTAAAAGCACGGGGGTAAAGTATGCTTTGCAATATTGTATTTGGGAACACATATTGGCTTCAACAATTGTGAGCACTGTGCTTCGGCGAATGAACGTCACAAATAAGTACAATTTACTCTTTTTTCACACGTTTGGTACAACCATCGACACAGACTACCGGTTTTTAAAAGATACAAATGTTGACGAAACATAACATAGGTTTATGGCATTTGTGAATGGGAACAGTTCTTTGCGAGCCGCGGTTTAATACTTTTTTCAATTCGTTTATCTCAATATGCTTAGCATGTTTTACCACGAAAAGCTTCTTATCGTGATTATCTTTTTACCTATTTATCAAATTGCTACTCACAAAATCTCATCAATTAGCTTACCATATTATTATGTCATTAGAAAGTAAGGAAGTCAGTTACTTATGTGATTATCCCATGTGACGTATAGGCTACACCCGCGGATAAACTGTTTGGCAGAAAAAGAACAGGAACAGGTACACGATAAACAGTTTATCTCAATGCGTAGTTTCCTCTATGAACCAATCGCAACAATTTCTTACATCCGAAAACACGCGCAGTCATTTGCACCGAAAAATTGTATTCTACAAAATGTATCCCCCACTTTTTTCAACTTACAAAATCTGTGTGTTTGTTCATATAAAGTCAGTCCAATTGGTTAAGCTTCTTCCGTTGCCTTTCATGTAGCCAAATTATTAGCGGTGTTTACGTCGGCGGTGAGATGTGTGCTCACGAGCTGAAGCACATCAAATCCGGTCGGGTTTTAGTGACACAATTTGTTGCAATATGTTTTGACCCTGACTATCGTCCTTCCATGACTCACATTTCTCTCGCGAGCTTCAAACTGATCTTGCGGACGTAGAAGCCGGTGGCTGTACACACATGGAAGCTTTTCATCGACGGCGCCCTTCAGTTTTGTCGCTTTTTTGGTCAATGGTGTTACCAGTGCGCGCCCTTTTTTCGAGGATATCATACGGTAGGCGGAGCTCCGCTGTACAAAGTTGCACTGACTCATAGCCCTGAGGACAGCACCCAGGTGTGTGTTCTGGGAATATCTGAAAAATGCGTGCATTAAGTAAATGTATTATCTGTTTAGCATTGTGCCAAGGGAATTGTAATGGAGTTTTAATTGTCCTTTGAAAACGTACACTTTCCCCCTTAAAAAGTAGCAGGCCAACATTGTCATCATTTTTACCCTAATTGATTTAAATTGGCAGTCCTATAACTTTTATAATTCCACATCCACATTCATTAAAATCCCGCTCACTACGGTTTTTCCTACTTCTTATTGGCTGAATAGCAACAAACAAATACACCTTTCTGATCAAAGGACCCTCGAGGTGCGCGCCTTTTGACGTTGACAGTAGACGTCGACAGCGGCGGCGTCCCTTTTCTCAAAAAGCAATCAACGCTACCGGCGTGACATTCGACGTGGGCACGCTGTCCTCTTAACGAAACAAAAGCATAAACCGCGTAGATGCCAAGAACTCGCGGTCTCATAATCTGGGATAATCCGCTTTTCGGTAATTGCCATTGAACCAATGTTGCGATGTTTACAATCCAGACGCGATTAATTGGGTATATAACACTTCTGGGTTTAAGACGCTTGGCTTAGATGGTCTCAGTGTGATGCATTCAAAAGGCGAACGGTTTCAAATGTTAGAAAAAAGGAATGAGCTTTGCGCTTTCGATTTCGGGCGAAAAATAAGAATTACATAGTTTACACGCGCATATGTCCATTACATAATTTACTTTGTAATGACACGCTCATTAATGAGGTTACTCGCGCACGCGTATCCGTGATTTCGACACTTTCACCCGCAAACGATCGCCAATATACGCCCTCAGACAACCCCCCTCGTTTTGTTCCCCCCTTCAGGATGTCTGACTTCGACTGCCGCTCCGACACATGTATTGGACGAGCCGCTGACCGTCATTCCCTACGAGCGATAGTGATGACATTTCGAAACCCCGATCGAGTGCTACATGCATTCATTGATGGAAAAACTTTGCGCAACCCTAGTCCCGAGTCTTGATGCAACCTTTGAATCGTCCTTTCCTTTAAAAATGCCATCACCGATGCTCCTCTCGGCATTTGTGTTTTGTTTGAATTCCGCACCGTTTTTTGCTTTTACTTTTGGAAGGCTCCGAGCGTCCCTCGACGGGAGTGAGTCATACGTTTTTGCGCACTATATGCTTCAACGGGTTGAGATTTTTCTCGCTTTGGTTTTTTATTATTTTTGCAGCGTGTATTAGTTGAACCTGTAACTGACAAGCGAGAGTAAAAGAGATTCACGCTTGTCCCAGGTGCATTACATCCGACGAAGGACGCTTCAAATTTTCTAGTCAGACTGATTTATTCCCATTTTATGCCCCTGCTCTAGGCTTTTAAAAAGTCTAGTGACATGAGTCATCACTTTATTCAACCACTTCGAAACACCACAGATCGGTCTACTCGCGCGATGACGTCATCCGATTCAACTGAAACCTGCTTACATCGGTTTTGGTCAGTCCATCCGGGGAACACCTTACATATACCGATATAGCTTTGTGAGGCGTCATACTTTGCACAAAAGTGATAACATCGCGGTTATATGAGTCACTTCCGCTGCTATAACGACGTTCGTGCAACGCTTTTTTGTCTCCGACCGAGTATCTGCCAGTACCCGGGCATATTCAGTTTTCTTGGATGACCGTGATTTTGACAAGGCTTACAAACTTCTGTCTGTCGTATCGTTCAAGTAGGCAATCTACCTTATCCATCCACTTACCGGATAATCCCTCTCGACGGCAGCTAACTGTTCCGAATGACTCACCCCACCCACCCCTTTTCATCCATGCCTTTTTACCTTTCATGTTTATCTTTTGGATCTGTGTGATTGTAGATTGTAAATACCCGCCAAGTAGCATCCCGCAACGCTTTTACAACTAATTTTTACTCAGCCTTGTGTGTTGTCACCATTTTTCTCTAACACAAGGTTTTAATCATATAAACAGTTTAATGAACTGTACTGTGCATACGAAACTGCGCATCTAATTTACATGCGTCACGCGAATAATAGCATAAAACTGCGTATTTTGGACTGTAGCCTATTTGAGCAAACTTTACATCTTCTGTAGCGCTTGATTATACGTACGGTAACGATTGTGTGTAGGCTGATCGGATAGGATGGTCAGTGCTGTCAGAGGTTGTAGCCTTTTTATTAGCGTTGTCAAGTTTGACAGTTTCGAACGGACTAAGTACAATAAGGGTGCAACGTTTTGCATTTAGATACAAAAAAAGTGATTATGTTTCGAAAAAGGTTATTAGCGCTAATTATTGAAAAGTTTAGTGATGTAACAGGGGATGTAATTTCGTGAAAAGCACGAACGGAAGCAACGTTGTCTAACCATTATGTATTTACAGCCCTCAAGTCTTTCCTTGGGTTAGCTCAACAGAACAGCCTTGTCAATTCCATTGCTGGCATCACTTCGGAGTCACTGATTCCTGAGACTCCGACACCTAACGGGCTCCTCTACCCTAAGAACGTTTCACGTCATACTGAAGATTTTGCTGAAGGGTTTATCCGTAAGTTTCTGATTCGTTTGTAGTTGTATGTGAATGATATCATTTTAGGCCATCTGAAACAGCTTCAAGAAACTGAACTTCAGCAGAAAGCGCTTGAATCGCCATACAACTTACAGACTATCCTCACTCCCCTCACACCGACATTAACTCCGGCACACGAGATAATTCGGGCGGTGCTTTCAAGGTTTAGCACACCAGCGGGTACTCCCACCGGGTTCCCTGGGCCAATTGTACCTCAGCCGTTGCCTGAACCTATCGTATCGAAAGCGACCGTAGCATCACCGGTGACGAGTGTCGCGCCAGTGGCATCAATTGCTGCGCCTATTACAACGACCTTGAATAATATTGTTTCAAGCGCGAGTAGCGTTAATACGAGCACAGCTCTTACTAAAGCAAAGTAAGTTTAAAACATTTAGAATTTACTTAATATTAATTTATTACTCATCTAACAAGTTATCTTCTTCACTGCGTGTCTTTTCTTCAATTACCGTAAAACCTTTTCATTCCTCTTCTTTCCAATATAAAAAGCGAACAAAATGCCAAACAAGCGAAACGACAGCTTTCTCGACGACAGTCCGTTGACATTTGGCAGCTAGCTTCCCAGGTCGAGAAAACGGTCCAACAGTGCAGGTCTCCTTGACAGCTACAGTACCCCTGGCGATCTTTTCATTTCTCTCTCAGTGTCTCGCACAATCTTGGGGCGACGGAGAAAGAACGAACGAATGCAATACGTTCGGCCCCTCCCAAAGAAGGTGCTTTCCATCAAGCTGACTGAGTGAGGTCGTTACCGAGCTTCATTTGTGATCGTCATCTGAAGCTCGATGAACTTGCCTTTTTCTGTTGTGCGGGGTGAGCAAGAGATTTGCTCACCCACCCTTAGGGGATTCCGGCCCGCACAACCATGTGGTTAATGATGGTGCAATATGACACCACCACGTTCATTACTTTTTTTGGCGTAAAAAGCAAAGTTGGATTAGTCATATTGGGACCTTCGGGGGTCTCTAATGGCTCTACCGGTGTATATTGCTTTTAGGAAAACCTAGGAAGTAGCGCTGCGGTCATTAGTGGCACGTGGGTAGTACGAACTGACTCAATGTTTGTAATACATTTAAGCATTAAATGTAGGAATATGAACTTTGTTACTAGTTAAACTGAAAAAGTCAGCAATGTCGGTGTAAATTTACTGACATCGCATGTTCCGAAAATCCCGTCTCTTCCGCAACAAAGACCCCGTCCCTCTTGAGTTTTACAGTATTCGATCTGTCCTTCAAACAATGCTGAAATCGATTCGAATCACATTTTCCCCGTGCAAACTGCGAGGTTCCTTCGGTGAGCAAAGTCTGCATGACTCAGCCATCCCTGTTTTTCGACGAAACGTACCTCGAGCCAGTTGTTCCATCAATGCTGCCTGACTTTTCGACTACTTTTCTTTGAAATCAAAGGGAATTGCTTAAATTACAGTAGTTTTTGATCTGTCTATGATTGTTTCTTTTCTTGTATTTCGTATTATTATCAATTGATCAAACAATGCTCTATTGAAAACGTTAAAAATGAGTACATTTCAGTTTAATGGATCAGCAGAACTCGATGTTCCGAACGGATTACCCTTTCTTTCTCAATCAAATGCCGCCGCCCCACAGTCAACAAAGTGGGCTTCACTTCCCGCAGTCAATGGCTCAACAGCAACAGTTAAACAATATCAAATCAGAGCCTTCCGCAAATTATGGCAACATGGGAGTACCACACAGTTCGGCGAATATCAACGGCATGTGTCAGCCACCACCTCAAGCTTTGAACTGTTCAGCGACCACATCAGCACATCAGTTGTCGAATTATCAGGGGCATCACTCGAGCTCATCACATGCATCGGAGTCAGTTTTTATACATTTTTTTACGTTGGACATAAGTCTAAGGACTCATTAAGTGTCACAATTTTGAACATCTCCAATAACCTGGTTTAGTTCGTATTCCAGGCTTGACATGACCGATCAAGAGCGGAAAAAGCTCGAACGTAAACGTGCTCGCAACCGTATGGCTGCATCCAAATGTCGGCAGCGCAAAATCGAGCGAATTCAGCAGCTCGAAGGCGAAGTTCAACAAGAACGCCAGCGCTTTGCTGCCCTCCAAGCTACTTATGGCGGCATGGAGCGTGCGATCGCAACCCTCCAGGAAGAGCTCATGCGCCATAAGAACTCCGGCTGCGTGTTTGATAAGAACACATTGCACCTCATGTCCCACATCAACAGCCTCATGAACAACAACGGAATGGGCATGGATGCTTCCATGTAAAGATTACATTTAGTTTCAACATCAATTTGAGTACTATCCTTCGATCTCATTCCAAGATTACTGTAATCTGAAAAACAAGTTCCGCCATACGAATTATTTTATTTTTTTCCAAGTAACGTTTATGTTGGCTCTAATTGCTAAAGACATAGAAAAGTGTAGACCATACGAGTCATAATTGTAATTTCTTTTCTTGACTATCGATTACACGTGATTGATTTTAAATATTAATTGTTAGTGAGCCCAGTGCAAGTCTCCTTTTCTACCCGGCCGTATCGTGACTCCCGTTTTTTTTGTTATCATACCCTTTTTTCATGATTCGAAGAATGCCTCAGAGTGTATCTAGCTCAAGAAATATTATTCGTTTTTAACAAATTGTAAATGTATCCATAGTCTTGGTCTTCTTATCCATTGGCTGGTTCAATCCAATGTTCAAAAGTATCACCACAGCCCGAGTAACCTATTTTCCTTCTGGTGGTCCGTAAGCTACCGTAATGCACACAGTCGACTTTGTGTTACAAATTGTTTGGACTCTATTCTACCCTTTGAATTGTTATTGTTTATAATCTTGGATCTTTTGTAAAGAACTATTTTTATGAATCACGCTGCGTTTTGAGACACAAATAACTTTGATAATGAAAGTATGATACAAAATGGAGGGGGTGGAAAGTGTATTTTGAAATACTCGTGCTTTTTCGTATAAGTTTTTTGGGGATTCTAGAAAAACGTGGAACAATGCTTTTTGCTCAGTGTAAAATGGAAGTTTGTTAGTTAGAAAAAATGCGGAGCAACGTGACGCATAACTGTATTATTTGCAGAAAGTTGAAGCGTATTCGTTAAAATAACGCGGAAATTCACTTTCTTACGTAACTAGTTTCCCCTGTACATAATTTTTAGTGATGGTATCCTCTTTGATGATCCACAGTTCAAGCTGACTGTTGTGCTTATCCCTTTTATCGTGCAACAAAACAAATAAGATAACGATCACCCCTCTGTCGGTCGCCGAAGATGGATGCATGCCCATGGGCGATCTAACAATATGTGAAATCATCGCTCGTTAACGTTTGCAGCAGGAAATGCTTTCCCTTTTTGCAATCTGTGTTGTTTGTGTTTTTTGTTTCGTCGAAGAAGAAAAAGGTGCGAAAGCGAAATTCCAGCTCACCCACCCCCGAAGGAAAGGGGAAACGAAAGCCACCAGCAAGCCGCTCCAGGCATGGATCTCTCAGATCACCAAATGATCTCAGCAGAAGGGCCTAGTTGAATAAGAGGAAAAAGATGCCCGCAGGCGATTGCGCAATCGGGGGCGATTTTCACTTACTGCTGGACGCCGGCGGTCGTGGTGGGGTAGCGTCGCGCCCCCTTCTGAAGACGATTGCGATTCGAGGGACAAGTCCATTTAGAGACACAGGCGACTACGCACTCATCAGAGCTGGCTTTACTAAAGCTTGGATAAAGTTAGTTGGAAGTTATTTTCTGGCCGAAAGAAAGTGTCATGTGGACGGCAGATTCTGCGATGAATGCCTTTGGCGGGCCCGGTGAGCATGATTTTGGGCATAAGTTTGAGGAGTGGTTGAAGGTAGGTAATTTCTGAGGTTGTTGAAAGTGGTAATTTAGTTTCAGTCAATTGATAACTTTGGAATGGATGGGGAATTTTTCGATTTTGATGAATATAATCAAGCTAAATCGGCTTCGTACATACCGTCAATGCCTATGACAGGTCTAGTTTCGGCACCAGATGACTATCCAAATGCAGTGATGGAAGATCCTACTTTCATGACATCGATGACTCCTCAAATAATGCCATCTCCAATGAAATCTGTAGAAAGTGGTGAATGGCACTCCAGTGGGACTGACAACAGCTCTGTCGATGGTGATCGTCAACGTATGTGACCAAACATGTTACTGTAGATCCGTTTTTCATGCTAATCTTACAGCTCGCGTCGGCACCAACCAACTCGGCGGCATCTACGCCAACGGCCGCCCCCTTCCAGAATACCTCCGCGAAAAGATCATCTCCTTGGCCAACTCCGGCGTTAAGCCATGTCAAATCAGTCGTGAGCTTCGAGTATCACATGGTTGTGTTTCCAAAATTTTATCAAAGTACGTATCCCATTAGCAATCATTGATGATCAAAACACTGTTTATCTTCCAACTAGCGGTAGCTATGATCCCTCTGTTGTACAATCCAGGTTGTGCATTGCGCAACAGCAACACAAATTACGAACGATAGAAGCGCCACTTTCGACGAATCCTGTTTTGGGGAAGAGCTCATCGTCCACCTCCACCTTACACCCCCGTCATATGGACACTCGGGGTCCGCGCAAACGCAGCCGGTTGCGTCCGAAAACGCCTCAGGCACTTTCGCTTTTTGGGGGATAGGATAAGGTCGACTTTGGCTAACAACCACAGAAAAACACATAACCGTGGTCATAGAGTACGTAAACTGGTTTTTGTTTTTTGATAATGGTTGTAAAGACAGTTTTTACTGTCTGGAAAAAAACAATTTGAAGAAACAATATCGTAAAATTGGCTAATTTTATTATTAATTTGCAGTTTTTTTATTTGAAGTCACTTTTCTGCATCTGTCTAAACTTTTTCAGATATCGCGACACTGGTTCGATCCGCCCTGGCAAAATTGGTGGTAGCAAACCGAAAAAGTCACTTCCTCAAGTCGTTACTGCCATAGCCATCTACAAACACTACAGACCAACTATGTATTCCTGGGAAATTCGTGACCGCCTTCTCGCAGATGGCGTTTGTGACGCCCAAAATGTGCCGAGTGTGAGTTCGATCAACAGAATCATCCGAACGAAACTCAGCAAAGCCGAGGAACACTTCGCCGCCGCAGGAATGCCATCATTGCCGGATGTTTTCCCGATGGGTTACGGACCTCAAATTGGAATGTTGTCATCAGATCCAAGGCATGGAATTAGTTATGCCGGTAGCTCTTCATCGGCGTATGAATCCGATTACGCATCCGCGATAGCTTCATCGTCGTCGGACTGCAGCAGCCCTGTGTAGAAGCAAGTAGTGATTCGAGTCTACTACCTCAAATTTGCTGAAGATCACTCGACTGCATCCAACCTTATTTCACTTCATAGCTATGAGATATCCCAAAATTGAATAACAGTTATTAATGTACCATATATGCTTTTGGTTAATAAAGGAATTAATCAAGAATCAATGAAACTAATAGTCTTACGAGATCTGATTGCACTTTTACGTATGTAAAACCGTTATAAACCATAATTAGCATGGCACAATGACTCTGGTGTTTTTTTTTGTTCTGAAATCAGTGCAGGATCTGTAAAACGGAACCTTTTTACTAATTTCAAAATGCTTCGATGTTTCCGTTTTGTTGGTTAGTTTTTTTGCCTATTGGAGGCTACAATTGACTTGCAATCATTATTTTTTCCAGAAATTTGCCGAAGCACATCTGAAATCACAAAATGTCCCAACAATCAAAGCTTGAAATACCATGTCACCACCAAAAGATTAATCCACAAGTCCCCACTCGAGCCAGTCCCCGTTGAAACTCGAAACTTTGGAACTCGCATGCTGTTTACCCTTTGGAAGCACAGCCGAGCTGACCCCAAGAAAAAAGCCTTTATCTGCGCTGAGAATCCGAATATTTCACTGACATATCAACAAGTCTTTATGCGGTGTCAATCAGCGGCAGCGTATTTCGAATCTGAAGGATTCAAGCATGGTGATGTCGCATGTGTCGTCTTGCCAAATTCGTGGGAGTTTTTTGAAATATTGGTCGGTGCAACTTCTCGAGGTATTGGTGTCACTACTGCAAGCATGCTGTATACTGAATGTAAGTTTCTAAATTGTAATTTTACAAAACAGTTTGTTACATTTCAGACGAATTATCTCGGCAGTTTGCCGATTCCAAAGCCAAGATTGTCTTCTGCGGGGATAAAGCACTTGATCGTGTTATGAAAGCGGCTAAAAATGCCAAAACTGTTGAAGTTAGTTTTCACACTTTGCAATGTGCATGTTAGTGTAACCTTTTTACAGAAAATAGTTGTGCTTCAAGTTTCTGACCGTGAACAAGAACTCCCAAACGACCTCCCAGATGGTGTCATCCGATACAACAAAGTCATAGAAACCATGCCGAATTTAAATCCCACGGCAGTCAAAATGGATGTTAAAAAAGATATTGCCATATTGCCCTACTCCAGGTAACACTTATTTTACAATGATAAGAATAAGCCTTTGTTACAGTGGCACAACAGGTCCTCCAAAAGGTGTCATGATTTCCCACCAAGCGTTCTCCACCATGATGTCTGTCTTCACTACTCACTATTCAAAATACGTCTACCCAAGGTTGGACCCCAATTGGCAGATTCAGAAGGAACCAATGCTTTTATTTAACCCCATGTATCACATTTACGGAATCGGCTTACTCTGCGTTTCTATTATCATGGGTCAGACGGGTGTTGTGATGAACCATTTTGACAAACATGTCTTTTATCGATCGATTCAAGATTACAAGGTAATGTTAACATATTAACAAAAGCTACAGTATCTTTTGCAGGTCCGTCATCTCTTCATCGTCCCACCGATTCTCGTCCATCTTGTCAATGACCCCGCCGTCGATGAATACGACCTCAGTAGTTTGGAGTTTATCCTAACTGGTGGCGCTCCGACAGGCGTCGATTTTTGCAAAAAGGCTATGAAACGTCTTCCCAACTTGAAGCGCATCGACCAGGGCTATGGTATGACTGAATGTTCGTGTTGGTGCACCCAACCTGTCGTTGAGGATTCGAACCCGATTGCTGAGACCGTCGGGACGCTTATGGCCAACTATGAAGCTAAAATTATTGACTCAAACGGGAACGAGCTGCCACCTGGAGAGCCTGGAGAGCTTCTCATTCGATCGCCGACGTTGATGACGGGATATTTTGCCCAGCCAAAAGCGACTGCCGATTCTCTTGATAGTGAAGGGTGGTTCCGTACTGGTATGGCTTTCTCAACTTTAACTTTAGGCAATTAACAATGTTAAGACGGAGTCTCGGAGAAAATCCTGACCTTCACCAGGTCGATTACCCATCAAATTTTTTTATTTCAAAAATCGATAGGGGACCCTTAGTGGATCTCAGAACCAAAATATTAAGACCTGGCGTCGCCTTCTGGCTGCGCTACGATCGATTGAAAACGGGATTCTGAAATCGAAAAATCATTACTATTTGATCAGTTTTTGGCATAGAGGCATAAAAAAGTTTTTCCCCGGTCAACTTTTGATGCTGAATCTTATGGTAATATCGGTTTTTGCTTACCAATAATATTTTTTTACATATTAATTTTTTGAGAAAAAAACTTTTTTGTCTTTACGATGTAGTGATGTTTCTCTGCAGAAAATGATAACCCAAAACTAGTAAACAATGAAAAAATTTTAAAATCGCTGTAAAACGCCGCCATCCGTGACCGTCTGTCCCATCAAAGGTGATCCAAAAAATTCAAAAGTCTTCGATCGGAAAACTGATGACATATTTGAAACCAGCGCAAAAAATGATGTCGAATGGCATATCAAAAAGAATTTTAGCGTTCCGTTGAAAAAGCGACTTAATAAGAAAAAAAGCGCATATGGCGCAGGGGAACTGAACCTCGTGCGTCGCAGGCGAGCGCCCCACCCTCTACACCAAGGTCGCAAGCGTGCGCCGATTTCGAAATTTTGTACAGTCCTTGGTGAAAAATTGTTTATTTTGATAACTTTTTAACGACACATCTTAAATACACTGAATACATTATTGGTCATCATTTTTTGCGCTGGTTTTAAATATGTCATCAATTTTCCGATCAAAGACTTTTGAATTTTTTGGATCACCTTTGATGGGACAGATGGTCACGGATGGCGGCGTTTTACAGCGATTTCAAAATTTTTTAATCGTTTACTAGTTTTGGGTTATCATTTTCTGCAGAGAAACATCACTACATCGTAAAGACAAAAAAGTTTTTTTCTCAAAAAATTAATATGTAAAAAAATATTACTGGTAAGCAAAAACCGATATTACCATAAGATTCAGCATCAAAAGTTGACCGGGGAAAAACTTTTTTATGCCTCTATGCCAAAAACTGATCAAATAGTAATGATTTTTCGATTTCAGAATCCCGTTTTCAATCGATCGTAGCGCAGCCAGAAGGCGACGCCAGGTCTTAATATTTTGGTTCTGAGATCCACTAAGGGTCCCCTATCGATTTTTGAAATAAAAAAATTTGATGGGTAATCGACTTGTGAACTTCTCCCAGACTCCGTCTTAAATGTTTAGGTGACCTAATACGCATCGATGAAAAGCAGCGCCTTTTTGTCCTCGACCGTATGAAAGAGCTCATTAAAGTCAAAGGCTATCAAGTAGCTCCCGCCGAACTTGAAGACCTCCTCCTGAGCCATCACGACATCAGTGACGCCGCTGTCGTTGGAGTTCTTCATGAAAAAAATGGCGAAGCTCCATATGCCTTCATTGTTCGAAAGAATTCTCTCTTGACTGAAACACAGATTCACGAGTTCGTCAAGGAGAAGGTCGCTTACTACAAACAACTAAACGGTGGCATTCAATTTGTCGATTCCATCCCGAAGTCGCCATCAGGAAAGATCCTGCGACGTATTTTGCGAGATTCTTTAAAAAACCGAAGTGGTTGACGTCACGTTACTGAATTTTATAATTTCTGTCATTTCGCTGAATACAATAATTCCTGCGATAAATTTGGTAACGTTGGTGACTTTTACATATTTATAAAATAACAAAACAATGTTTTTCAAATCAAAATTAGACAAATAAAACTTATTTCAAGAGGATTCACCGCCTGCGTCATTCAGCACCTTGACTTCTTCAAGTTGACGTTGATATTCTTCGCTTTTAGCGTTGGGGTTATGGTCGTTCCACTTGAGCGCCTTCTTGCATCTGTCGTAGGCTTGCTGTTCCTCCCGCTCCTGAAGCTTTCTTTTAAGCCTGTTTTCTTTAACGGTCTCCATCGTTTTGTTACAGTAATCCAACAGACGTTCCTTCTCGGCAAACTTCGTGCGTCGGGTTTTTTCCGCGCGCATCCACTTTGTGGTTTCGGTAATTGCACCTTTCATGTCTTCCTCACTAAAGAAACGGGATTCATCAGGAAAACTGATTGTATCTGTTTTGTTGGTCGTTTGGTCAAGGGCTGAGATGGTGATGGCACCTGCGATGTCAACTTCAACCGTAACTTTAACTTCAGTTTCTTTGCCAGACGATTGTGGAGGGCCATTCAGTAGAATTACGCCAAGAAGCTGATTGTCATCTAGATCTTCATAGTTCCCTTCGACCACCTAAAAGTTCAAATAAATCTTGTAAAAAGTGGTTGAACAAAAAAAGTTACCTTAATCAAAATCTCGTCATCGTCGTCATATTTGGTGGTGATCGTTTTCGAATTCGCAGCAGGAATAGGCGTATCGCGCTTGATAATATCAACCAGTTTACCGTCTTCTTCGATGCCAAGGGTCTGCGGGACGACATGAGGGATGCGCAGACCTTTGATTTCTTCGGATTCATCGCCAGACAGAAGAGCGGCTTGAATAGCGGCACCAAGAGCGGCGGCTTCATCCGTATTGAATCTTTTGATCAGTTTGCGACCGCCGAAATACTCCGAAACCATCTCCTGGATCTTAGGAATGCGACTCGAACCACCGAGAAGAATCACATCGTCAATCTTGTCGTTGCTGATAAAACTTTCCTCAAGGGCGCAATCAATATTAAAAATAATTCTTTGGAAAATGTCAAAGCAAAGTCCTTCGAAATATGTTCTCGTGATTTTGGCTTTGAAGACGATCAAGCGAATAAGGCTTTCAAGCTCAATGACAGCTTCTGTATCCGTAGAGAGATCGCGCTTGACACGCTCGCAGGCGGCGCGGAGACGAATACAAGCGATGTCCGAATCACTAATATCGTAACTGTGTTTCCGTTCGAATTCCGCTTTGAAATAGTCAAACAGGCGATTGGTCACGTCCTCACCACCAAGATGGGGGTCACTGACGGTGGACTTAACTTTCCAAACATCGGCATTGACAGACACCACAGAAACGTCGAGGGTACCGGCACCAAAATCAAAGATGAGCGTATGACGTTTGCCGGGAGCCTTCTTTTCAACAATATGGGTGATGGCGGCAGCCGCGGGAGCGTTGACAACACGGAGGACATTCAAACCAGCGATCTTGGCGGCTTCGAAGACGGCATGATGGTAGCAGTGATTGAGATCAGCAGAGACGGTGATAACGACATCTTTGACGGGAGATCCAAGAAAAGCTTCAGCAGACTCCTTTAATTTGGCAAGCAACATGGCAACGATTTCCTCGGGATGGAAATATTTGGTTTCACCTCTGACTTCAACTTCGAGTATCAAATGATCACCCTCCATGGACGTCACACGGAAAGGGCAGTATTTCAAATCTGATTGAACAGTATCATCTTTGAACTTGTGGCCCATGAGACGCAAAAAGGCGAAGCAGGTGGTACGCGGTATGACGTTGACTTGATTCTTAGCGGCGTCACCAATAATAGGTCCGGAGTCTGTGAACGCGACGTAGGAAGGAGTGACGGCGTGACCTGTAACGGAACTCTTGGAGAACCTAGATAATGTAAAATAACCATACCAAACTCATTGGAAATAATCTCGACTTTGCCGTTCCGGAAAACGCCGACGCAGCACTTTGACGTGCCAAGATCGATGCCAATTGCGTTTACCATACTTTGATCATTCAAAATATTGGACGGGTTTCACAAAATGTACCTAAAGTAAAAAGTAACAATTAAAGCATGCATTGTTAAACCTTAAATCCACGCACGACCTCTTAGTTCACGCTGTTCCTTAGACAATGTTCTTTTTTCATCCATTGCTATCAACGTTATGGTTACAAGGGTCGAGTCTTAGAGCTTTTTTCCACACGCATTATCGTCGTTATCATCAAAAGTAGCGTCGCGTTCACAGAGAAGTTATCAGTTTTTTCTTTTCTCTCTGCAGTTTTGAAAGCTGTGTACTAACAAGCTATTACATATTACTATCATCGTTATCATCAACACCATCTTGAGTTAACAACACTTAGAGTGTCGTTAACTTTAGAAGAAAATAATGAACGGCGCAAAAACCAAAAAGTAAGACAAAAAAGCGTTTCATTTATTAAAAAAACAGTCGGTAATACTAAACATTCATACTTTTCTTGTGCTTATGGTTTCGCACACGATCCGGATCATCTTTATCTTGGAATTGGGCAAAGGCTTCAGGAACTTCGAGGGGTACCATTCGGTGTTTAAGGAGTATCCACGATGCTAGCGTGATTACGACAACTGCGAGTTCGATGTTCCACACCCATCGGGGACCGAGTTCGACGTAAATGTAACTGAAACACAAAAACTATTCAACTTTAATCGTTTAAAAAGAGGGTAAAACTAACGTAATCAAAACAGGTCCGATAAACCTCGCGGACCCGCCAGCCAATTGCAGAAAACCTTGTTGCGCAGCTTGTTGCCGTGGTCCAATAATCTTCGAAAACAAGGTATTCAATGCAATGTTGCTATGTGAAAATGTGAGAGCAATAACGACGACATATCCGGCATAAAATATCCATGGATTCACAGCTGTGGTGTAGGTGCACCAGGTTAAATGGTCCGTATTGCAGCCTACGAGCTCGGTGCCGTTTGCCAGGAGGACGTCTGAAACAAATCAACCGATGTTTTTTAAACGTAAAAAATAAAAAAAAACGTACCATTGTTGTTAAAAGTCGTAATCTCCCCCGGCAAAAACGGCCACATGTAAGTCAAAAGATGGAAGAACACCAATCCAGCCAGACAAGCATACATTGTACGATTACTGTTCAGCCTTCTGCCAAGATTGAACTGAATATAAGCCCAAAAAGTGATTAGTGACAAAGCAGCTTTGATCCCCTGCGCGATGGCGACGTTCCGGACGACGGTTGGTCGGTCCCAGGCAAACATTACCATGGCCAGAGGGGTTCCGATACTGTAACAATCATGTTTAAAGCCATAAATTTGCAATAAAAACTTACCCCTCCAAGTTGGTAATGATAAACATCTGACAAAACCAAGTAAAATAGCAAACTGCAATAGCCAGTTTGTCATACGGCGGCAATTTTCCGTGTTTTTCCTTCTCGGCCTTATCCGGAACACCAATTTGTTTTTCCACAAAGTGGAATCTCACAAGATAGATCCCAAAAATGTTGAACAAACATCCCAGAATTGCTGGGGCCGTGTAAATGTCGATTTGAAGGTTCTCAGTGATGACCCAACCCGGAGAACCCAAAGGTGTGAAAAGCAGTTGGAAAGCGGGGCCCATGGTCATCCCGAGGGCAAGGCCTCCGGTGACATAAGCGATGGCTTTAGCACGGTCAACACCGGTTGAAGCGGTTACGGAATAGGCTCGCAGTAAGCTCATGTTTGCTAGAATTGAGGAAAACTGGATTATTCGAGTACAAAAAATTGGTCTAGAAGCTACTGTGTCAAAACAAACCTGATCCTACGCCGACAAAAACTCGGGCTATCAAAATAAGATACTTTTTAGAAAGTGGAATCGGTAATACTGGTGTCACAAAGTAAAGCACATTGCCAAGAAGCATTAGCAAAAGACCCAATTCAATAGCTGGAACGCTACTGTGGATCTTGTTGGCCCAGATGCCCACGATAGGGCTTACGAGCATTGTGCCCAGGGAATAGAGGGATACAATGACACCAAAAAACTGTTCTGTTACGGTGGGATCGAGCTTAATATCTAATTATGTAACTTTAAATGTAAGGCGACCAAATAAAACCTACAACTAGTAAATACGGCCATAACGACGAAAAGAACAACGAAAATTGCACAGCTCCAACAAAACTCAAACTAGCTGCAACATAAATCGACGTCCAATCAGTCGTTTGTTTTTCAACAGCTTTCTCATCTTCGACGATTTGTACATTTTCAATGCCGAGTTCGTCCAATAATGGTAACGGTGTTGGACTGTCATCCTGCCTGAAACGGTAAAGGAAACGGACATAACTACATGTAAAGCCATAACAATGTATACAAAACTAACCTTATGGATGTGAGTGGAACGGTTTCATGAACGTGGGGCGACATTGCGTCAAATTAGAACGAGCTTGAGGGAGATAAATAAGATCTCGTACTTATATCTGTCTCAAGATAAGTTTAATCAAAAGTTTTCTGCAAAAGTAATCGCTTAAATAGAGGAAATTGCTTGCATTAACCACAAAACACAAACGGGTAGTGACGAACGAAGGTCAATGTCAAAGGGGCGTTATTAGGGGTAAACAAAGCTAAACGAAAAGGCTTTAGTCTTACAACCAAGGATGAAACGTAAAAAAAATGCCACACAATTGTTAAAATTCTAAAATTTTAACAACGAAAAAAGACAAAATAGACCCTCAGAGTGCAACATGGGTTCATTAAGTAGTCGTATTTTATCAGCAAAATGATCAGTCCCACGCTTACAGCACACCAGCTAACAAACCTCAAGAAACGAGCTAATAGATTAAAACACACATTAAGCATAACTTTTGTGTGTCCAGAAATGTATAAGCTTACTCATACCTTTTTAGGATACTGCGGCGCCTAAAAATGGCATTTGTTCTTACTGTTACATTTACTTAGTAAAACCGTGCTGTTTAATGTTTCTGTGTTGTGTAATGGTTTGATAAAACAAAAAAACACTCATAAAATGCTATCTAACCTCTATTTTTCACCCGAGGTGTACATTACGATGTAGTGTTTGCAAAGGCTAACACGCGAGTCGCTTGCAGCACAGATTAAGTCCACGTGCATTGAGCATATCAACGGTTCAAAATAACGTGTCGAATCTGTTGCTTCAATTTTTAAAGCAAATCTTGCGACGAACTCGACACATTTTGAAGGTGCTGTGCTTGTGTTGAGAGGTTAAAAGCGTTTTATAAATGTTTAATTTTTACAAAACAATAAAAACATAGCATAATGCAAAATGGTACAAAAACAATGAAAGTTGTCCAAACCAATTCAAATGCCACTCCAATTGTCATGACGGTCATAAACTTGCTTCACCTCGTCCAAAAGAATGTCCAAAACTTTTTTATTGGCGGACTCATTACGCGCAAGGAAGAGAGTGTCTTTGAACTTTTTGTAGACCTTCTGTTCTTGAAGTTCCCTGAGCTTACGCTTGTTTTCCTCAATATTCTCCATCGCCTGGCGACAGTAGTTGATCAGGGTGTCCTTGGAGGCCTTCAGTTCTTCACGTTTGAGGTTCTCGGCTACGTCAATCATAAGCTTGACTTCTTCTTCGGTAAAACAGTTGTCCCGATTGACGATCTTGATCTGTTCACTCTTGCCAGTCGATTCATCATGTGCCGTAGCGACGGTATTCATGTTGTAATCAACGTCAAAGGTAATTTTGATTTTTCAGTCATTGGAGCTCGAGGAATGCCGTTGAGTTCCAGTGTGCCGCGGAAGATAGGACGTCGAGTGGTAATGGCCGCGCTTTCGGTAACCTGGAAACAAATATTACAAAAAGAAAACAGGAAATGAAAAAAACCTGAATCAAAACATCCGCCTGGGTACTGTATTTCATGGTAATAGTCTTTGATTTTGTCGCGGGAATGCCCGTACCACGTTGAACAACTGGAACAAAACCAGAAGCGGTATCAACACCGAGGACACATGACGTAACATCGATCGAACACAAATTCTGTAAGTTCACAGACTTGTCACCAGAGAGCATAGCAGCTTGAATAGCAGCGCCGCAGGCAATCATCTCATCACGATTGGTTGGCTTGATGAGTTCTCGGTCACGAAAGATCATCTGAAGACGATCCTGGATCATGGGCATGCAGCTGGAACCGCCGATGAGAAGGATTTCGCCAACCGCGTTCTTCACTTTAGCAATTTGAAGAGTATTCTTGATGACGTCCCCTGTTTTGATAACAAAATCTTTGCACAACTTTTGAAAACAAGCACGGGTGATTTTACCCTTGAAGTCGATGCCGTCAAAAAGGTCTTCGAGAACAAAGTCAGCTTGTTTGGACGTCGAAAGAGTGTGTTTGACGCAGGTGCAAGCGATTCGGAGACGAGAAAGAGCGCCAAAATTGAAAGTGATGTCTTTACTGTACTTCTTTTTGAATTCAGCGACGAAATGGTCGACCAAGCGGTTGTCGAAATCATCGCCACCAAGATGGGCATCACCAGTGGCGGCATTGACTTCAAAGATGGTGCCAAACAGGGTAACAATGCTAACGTCAAGGGTTCCGCCACCCAGATCGCAGACCAGGACTGTTCGCGCACGGGAATTCTTCGTCTCGAAGGCGTGGGCCATAGCAGCAGCTGTTGAAGCAGTAACGATACGGATGACGTTGAGACCAGCAACGGCGCCGGCATCGATAATGGCCTGACGCTCAGCATAGTTGAAAGAAGACGGAACTGTGATGACAGCGTCCTTCACGTCGGATTTGAGGTAATTTTCGGCGGACACCTTCAGATATGCGAGCAGCATGGCAATGATTTCCTCGGGGTAGAAGACCTTCGTTTCGCCTTTGAATTCGACTTGGACTTTGGGGCGGCCGTTTTCAGCGGAGACAACAGTGAAAGGCAAGTGCTTCAGACTCGACTGGACAGCGGCATCGTTGAATTTGCGGCCGATCAGACGCAAAGCGGCGAAGACGGTGTTGACCGGGTTCTCGCGGAGCTGGTCCTGGGCAGCGGTACCGAAAAGGCGTTCGGTTTCGGTGAAGGCGACGCAAGCGGGGGTGGTGCGATTGCCTTAAACGGAAGCATTGAACAAGACTGCGTAATGTGAAAATAGTCAAACGAACCGAGCTCATTGGGAATAATCTCGACTTTTCCGTCCCGGAAAACGCCAACGCAGCACTTCGACGTGCCGAGATCGATGCCGATCGCATTTACCATTGCCGGGAAGCTGAAAGTGGGCGATGAAGCGGGCGAAATATGGAAACAAAAACTCGGAGAACAAAGAAAAACGAGGCGAACAACGTCAATCGTCGAAATTTACGCGCCCAAATTTGAGTCTCGAACACACGCAATTCACGAAATTAACAGGCAACTTTTTTGTCTGAATGAATACAAACCGCAATTGACCGTGATGTAAAAATCAGATAAACGATTGAACGTTTTTGCAACTTTTTAATTAAACAACAAACAATAAATCAACTACAATGCAACAACTAAACAAAGATAAAGAAAACAACACAAAGAAAAATTTTAAGCTACAGTATCATTGCCATTGAGCTTGCCACCTCCTTCGACTTTTTCAAGCAGCTCTTCAAATTGTTTCTTACTGGCAGTCTTGTTCCGGTTCACCCAGTCGAGCGTCTTCTTGCACTTTTTGTAGACCTTCATTTCTTCCTGCTCCTGGAGCCTTCGCTTGCGCTTGTTTTCTTCGATAGTTTCCATCGTGTGGCTACAGTAGTCCGTGAGACGATCCTTGGCGGCAACACATTCACGAAGGAGCTTTTCTTCGCGCATCAATTGCTTAGCAACATCAGTCAAGTTTGCGATTTTCTCTTTGGAAAAACGACATTTCGGCTCCGGGACAGTCAGAACTGTGCTCTTGCCCAGGTACTCGTTGCAGCCAGAAACAATAAGAATGCCGTTGACGTCTGCTTCAAAAGTGAACTCAATGTCTACATAACCCCCAGGAGGCTTGGCGAAGTCGACGAAC
This sequence comes from Panagrellus sp. LJ2284, assembly GCA_024447225.1. Lineage (NCBI taxonomy): Eukaryota > Metazoa > Nematoda > Chromadorea > Rhabditida > Panagrolaimidae > Panagrellus > Panagrellus sp. LJ2284. Next base: position 9,736,089 of record JAMRYC010000004.1, read on the forward strand.
TTGACCTCTCCGAGGAAGTAATTGCCTTCGGCTTTTCCTTTTTCGCCGGCGTAAATCTGGAAAGAGCATAATGAATCCCGTGTTAGAACTTGTAAAATAAGACTACCTTAACAGTGAGCTCAGACTTAGCAAGTAATATCCGGTTAACAATGACCGTATTTTTGGCAGGAAGTACGGTATTGCGTTTGATGACGGATTTCATGCTGCCATCGCTATTTTCAACATTGACGGTAAAAGGCATAGCCTCGGGCAGAAGGAGATTTTGGATGCTCTCGGTTTTGTCATCAGAGAGAAGAGCAGCTTGAATAGCAGCACCTTTAGCAGCTGCTTCATCGAGATCAAAAAGTTTGACCGATGCTTTGCCGCCGAAGAATTCCGAAAGCATTTTCGGGATCATTGGAATCCGACTGCAGCCACCGACGAGAACGACGTCATCAATGTCCGCTCTACGCATGCCAGTGTTATCCAGAGCTTCTTTAACGGCGTCCGAGGCCTTCTGGAACAAGCTGAAGCAGAGACCTTCGTAATAGGGCCGGGTGATGGTAGTGTTGAAGTCAATATTGTAAGTCAGCTTATCCAACACGATTGAAGCTTCAGATGACGTGGAAAGGGTTTCCTTGACACGTTGACAGGCAGCAAGTAGGCGGGCTCGAGCGTTGTGATAAACGTCGTTACACAAGATATTCGCAATGTGCTTTCGAGAAATTTCTGCCACGAAATATTTGAACAAAAGGTTGTCCAAATCCTCACCGCCTGTTTGGTTGTTACTGCCGGTGATAACGACATTGAATTTGCCGTCTTCGAAAGTCACGATGGAGTAATCAAGGGTGCCACCGCCAAAGTCAAAGACCAAAACATTGCGCTTTTGAGGGGTTTTCACGTCGGGTCCATAGGCAATGGCAGCAGCCTCGGGAGCGGCGACGAATCGAAGCACATTCAAACCAGCGATTTTGGCGGCATCGAGAAGGGCATGTCGATAGTGGTAGTTGAGAGTGACGGGTACGGTAATGACCACATCCTTGACAGAAGATCCAAGAAAAGCTTCAGCGGATTCCTTCAGCTTGATGAGCAGCATGGCAACAAGCAACTCAGGAGGGTAGTACTTGGTCCAGTCATTGGTTCGGACGGGGACATCACTTCGACTGGTATCAGAATACGTAGACGAAACGCGGAATGGCCAATGCTTACGATCCTTGTAAGTATTATCAGGTTTGTAGCCGAGGAAACATAAAAACGCGAAGGTGGTGTTCTTCGGGTTTTCGGTCAGTTCAGTCTTGGCGCGGTCGCCAATAATTGGGCCGGTATCGGTGAAGGCGATGTAGGAGGGGGTGAGATGGTTTCCTGAAAAAGACAACTGATGTAAAACACGTGTCCCAGAAACCAAAGTGCAAAAAGTGCACTCACCAAATTCATTGGGAATAATGTCGACTTTGCCGTCCCGAAAAACGCCGACGCAGCATTTTGACGTGCCAAGATCGATGCCGATCGCATTCACCATTGTTGAATTACTGAAAAAAATGAAAATAAAGAACATTCAAACAATTGGCATAAGATACATAATGGCCGTCAAAGAACGACTAAATCTCATTGACAAAAGTTGAACTCAGCATTAACTTTATGTTGGAACAGCAAATTAAACAAAGATATAATACCGTATTCCAGGGCCGTATGCAGAAAAAATTTTTACAGGGGGGTGATGGTAAGGGGGGACCAAAGGGTGATTTTTCGGCTTCTGGATTTTGAAAAATCCAAAGGGGGGACCAAAGGGTCTTTTTTTGCTAAAACTCCAAAATGTCGCCAAATTCCTTTGGTCCCCCCTTACCCCATTTTCAAAAAATTTTCTCAAAAGTTCTATATGGGGGGGCGCTGCCCCCCCTACCCCCCCCTGGATACGGCCCTGCCGTATTCGCAAGACAGTCGACAACGAATCAGCTCAACCTCCAGAACTGAACTGTGAACCAAAACTCTTATTCAAATCCTCCGCAAGCTTGAGTCGGCGGCCGAATTCGTCCGACTTTGGAACCTCATTGCCTTCAAGCCAATTGAAAGTTTTCTTGACTTGTTTGTAGACATCATTTTCCGCTTGTTCTTCGAGCTTCCGCTTTCGCTTGTTGGCCTCAATGGTCGTGATCATCGTTTCCAGACCGCTCATGGCAGTGATACGTTTTCGCTTGAGTTGGATGTCGTGCATGAACTTCTGATGAGTAGCGAGCATAACCTTCGTTTCTTGTTCGGAGAAACAGCTGTCTTCATTCGGAAACGCGGCACTTCCACTTTTGTCGGTAGCATTGTCATGGACTGATACAGTAAGCGTGCCGTTGGCGTCGACTTCAAACGTGACTTGAATGGCAGCGTAGTGGTTGGATAGCAGAGGGATGCCGTTTAGTTTGAGCTCGCAGAGGAAATTGACATCTTTGGTGGGTTCATATTCGTCGCCTTCGTAGACCTGAGCGTAGATTTTGGATTTTTGATTTCGAAAAAAGATAAAAACAGACCTTGATGGAAATCTCATTGTTGTCGTCATACTTGACGGTGACAGTATCCGTCTTCTTGGCGGGAATAGCCGTGCCGCGCTTAAGAATGGGGCACATGTAAGTCTGGCCAGTACAGCACACACCGAGGGATATTTGAAGCACTTCTTGGGTTAGAACAGTTTTGCCGGCTTCAAATTCGTGGCCAGAAAACATGGCGGCACGGATGGAAGCACCAGCAGCAGCGGCTTGCTCAGGATTGGCAAATTTCGTAATGTCTTTGCCGGGAAACATTTCCGAGATCATCCTCTCGACAGTATGAATGTGGCCACCGAGAAGAACGACTTCGTCAATCACATTGTGTTCCATTCTGGCTTGAAGGAGAGCTCCTCGAACAACCTTCAAGATGCTCCGGAATAGATCAAAGCAGAGCCTCTCGTAGAAGGATCGGTTGATGGTGACTTTGAAGTTTTCGGTCTTGCCAAAAAGAATGCCAAAAGAAGCAACAGTTTCAGATTCGATAGACAGCTTATGTTTGACACGCTCGCTGGTGGCAAGAAAACGCTCACGGGTTTGAAGACAGTACTCAAATTGCCGGTCGGAGATCATGTACTTTCTCTTCAGTTCAGCTTCGAAGTAGTCGTATAAACGGTTCTTGATGTCTTCACCGCCAATTTGGTCGTCGCTGACGGTGGACAAGACTTTCCATTGGCCATCTTTGACTGACACGACAGAAACATCGAGAGCGCCGGCACCGAAATCGAAGATGAGTGTGTTCCACTTGCCGAGAGCCTTCTTTTGAGCGAGCCGAGCACTGGCGGCAGGAGCGAGGGTGGCATCGATTCCAATGGCATCACGACTTCCAGAAACGGGAAACTTGCCGAAAAAGTGAGCAATGGCGGTAGCCGTGGAAGCGTTGATGATGCGAAGGACGTTCAAACCGGCGATTTCGGCAGCATCGAAGATGGCCCGACGGAAACGAAGACCAAGTTGCCCTGAGGTAGTGATAACAACGTCCTTGACATCGGCTTCGAGGAACGCGTCGGCAGACTGTTTGAGACGAACAAGCAACATGGCAACGATTTCCTCGGGGTAGAAGCGCGCATTCACATGTCTGTCGCCGACTCCAATGACAAAACGTCCATTACTTCCGGTGAATAACGAAAAGGGCAAATACTTTTTGATCGATTGAACGACGGGATTATCGAATTTACGGCCCAAGAGACGCAAGACGGCGAAGATGGTGTTGCCTGGCTTTACATTTATGCCGCTGTTATCGAACACGAGTCCATTGTAAGCGAAGAAGACGGACGAGCTGACTGTCTTGTTTCCTGAAACAGATGAATTGTGAAACGAAATACGTAGTTCAGAAACAAACATACCAAACTTGTCAGGAATAATGTCGACCTTGCCGTCGCGGAAAACGCCGACGCAGCACTTCGACGTGCCGAGGTCGATGCCGATGGCATTCACCATGGCTGGGCAGCTGAAAATGGAGGATAAATCGGGCGAAATGTGGAAACAGCCAACTCGAAGGACGAAGCAAAACGACGCGTCGACGCGATCAATGATTTTCAAAGTTTGCGCGCGTCAATTTGGGTCTCGAACACACGCAGTTTACAAAACGACCGAGCCAGACTCTGGGTGCCTGTATTTTTAAACGCCTACTGTTTCAAAACTGAATGTCACTAAACATATTTTCGACTTTTGGCCAAATTGACGAGGTTTTTATAATACAACCCAACAAACTAACACGCTTAAACACACAACATGTGAAATGTGAAAGTATTTGATAGGTTTTACAACCACTCTAGAAAACCATCAAAAAACCAAATTCATGAAGTATTATTTAATATTAACAATTACCGACAACAAACAAAAAACAAAACAAACAAACACTTAAAAAATTGCTGATAACAAAAAACTTATAAACAAAATCAGTTATCAAGACTGTCAAGGGCTCGTTGGATGCCCTCACGAAGATTCTCCAATTCTTCCTCCATGGCGGCGTCATTACGCTTCAGCCATGCGAGCGTGTCTCGGCAGTACTTGTAGATTTCAAACTCCTCTTGTTCCCGGAGTTTCATCTTGCGCCTGTTGGCTTCCAGAGTCTGCATGGTGCTGTTACAGTAGTCGATCAGCTTGTTCTTGGAGGCCAGACGCTGTTCTTCGCTTTTAAGCTTTTCGGATGCGCCAATCATACGCTCGAGTTCATCTTCGGAAAAGCAGCTGTCCGTATTGACGATATTGATCTGTTCCGTCTTATCAGTCGAATGGTCATGTGCAGTGACGACAATATTCAAGTTGGAATCAACGTCAAAGGTAACTTCGACCTGGGTATCAGTGAAAGGAGTCATGCCGTTGAGCTTCAAGATTCCGAGAATGGTGTTCTTCTTCTCAGCTTCGTAAATCTGAAAAACAAAGAAGTAAAAACGTAGGTTTTTTTAAAACCAAACCTGGATCGAAATATCCGCCTGATCCCCATATTTGGTGGTAATCGTCTTCGAAATTTTGGAGTTAAGAAGCATGTCACGTTTGTAAATAAGATGTGCCTGACCATCGGCAGTTTTAAAACCGAGCGTAAATGGAATCAAATCGAGCAGAAGCATATGCTGGATGCCACCGGAAAGGACCGCACCTTGAAGAGCAGCGCCAAAAGCAGCCAACGTATCGCGGTTGAGGGGTTCGATGAGTTCGGTGTTTACAAAGCATTCGGAGAGAAGATTGCGGATCAGGGGAATGCTGGTTGAACCACCAAGCATAACAACTTCATCAATCTGCCGCTTGTTCAGCTTCGCGATTTGGAGAGCACTGTCAACAATGTCCACGGTTTTGTGAAACAGATCAGAACAGATCCATTCAAAACGGGCACGGGAAATTTCACCTTCGAAGTCGATGCCGTCAAAAAGGTCTTCAAGGAAGAAATCAGCCTGATCGAATGTTGAAAGAGTGTGTTTGACGCAGATGCAGGCGATTCGGAGGCGGGAAAGAGCGTGAAAATTGAAAGTGAGGTCTTTACCGTATTTCTTTTTGAATTCAGCGACAAAGTGGGCCACCAAGCGGCTATCAAAGTCGTCGCCGCCAAGATGGGCATCACCAGCAGTCGCCTTGACTTCAAAAATGTCGTCTTCAATGGTAACAATGCTGACATCAAAGGTGCCGCCACCCAGATCGCAGACCAGGACAGTTCGCGCGCTGGAGTCCTTCGTATCGAAACCATAGGCCATGGCAGCAGCGGTGGAAGCGGCGACGACACGGATGACGTTCAGTCCGGCAATGGCGCCGGCATCAATGATGGCCTGACGCTCGGCATAGTTGAAAAAAGACGGAACTGTGATGACAGCGTCCTTCACGTCGGATTTGAAGTAGGCTTCGGCGGACGCCTTCAGATACGCGAGCAGCATGGCAATGATTTCCTCGGGGTAGAAGACCTTCGTTTCGCCTTTGAATTCGACTTGGACTTTGGGGCGGCCGTTTTCAGCGGAGACAACAGTGAAAGGCAAGTGCTTCAGACTCGACTGGACAGCGGCATCGTTGAATTTGCGGCCGATCAGACGCAAAGCGGCGAAGACGGTGTTGACCGGGTTCTCGCGGAGCTGGTCCTGGGCAGCGGTACCGAAAAGGCGTTCGGTTTCGGTGAAGGCGACGCAAGCGGAGGTGGTGCGGTTTCCTGAAATCGAAGCATCGAACAAACTTCAGAAAAGGCAGAAAATGAAAAACTAACCGAGCGCATTGGGAATAATCTCGACTTGACCGTCGCGGAAAACGCCGACGCAGCACTTCGACGTGCCAAGATCGATGCCGATGACATTCACCATTGTTGAGAACTGAAAATAATCAATGTAAAAATACTAATGGAAAAATTTCAATAAGGTACATTCACAGATGGTCGTTTTTGAACGACTGAATCTCGCGGACACATTTTGACCCCACATTAATTTTATGGTAAATCGCAACAGTGTTAAGTTAGAAACCAAGCAAACTTTAACAAATTACAACATAAAAAATTAACAACAACTACATTGCTAAAACAACTAATCAAAAAAGGACGCATAACAAAAAACTCAATTTCCAGAAGCGTTGCCATAGTCTTTGCCAATGTTCTCGACTTCTTCGAGAACCTCTTCCAGCTGCTCCTTCTTGGCAGTTTTGTTCCTGTTCACCCAACTGAGCGTCTTCTTGCACATTTTAATGACCTTTTGCTCCTGCTGCTCCTGGAGCTTCCGCTTGCGCTTGTTCTCCTCGAGAGCCGCCAACGTGGTGCTACAGTAATCCGTGAGGCGTCGCTTGACAACAGCGCACTCACGGCGGAGCTTCTCGTCGTAAACCAATTCTTTAGCGATGATCATCAAATCCTTCATTTTAGCGTCAGAAAATTGGCTTTCTGGCTTCGGAGCAGTCAAAACTGAGCTTTCGCCAATGAATTCGTTGAAAGCAGAGACGGTAAGGATGCCGTTGACGTCAACTTTAAAACTGAACTGAATTTTGATAAGGACGTCGCGTGGAGAAGGCCGAGGAAAGTCAGTGAACTTGATTTTACCGAGACAGTAGTTGCCATCGGATTTGTCGTTATCGCCGCCGAATACCTGAAAAACAAAAGTCAGAGTTCAAAGATAAGAACAGAATAAAGCTACCTTGAATTCCATCTCAGTCATGTTGTCATAAAGCGTGGCGGAAATAGTCTTCGAATTCGCCGCAGGAACTACCGTATTCCGTTCGATGACAGAAACCATGTAGCCAGAATCCTGTTCAACGCCGACAGTGAACGGGATAACATTGGGCAGAAGGAGATTTTGGATGTCGAGAGATTTGTCGTCAGACAGGATGGCAGCTTGAATGGCAGCGCCAGTTGCGGCAGCTTCATCGGGGTTGACGGTTTGGAGCGGTTCCTTGCCTAAGTACTCCGAGATAATCTGCCGGACCATGGGGATGCGACTGCAGCCGCCGACGAGAATGACGTCATCGATCATGTTTTTACGGAGATTGACACGATTCATGGCTTCCTTAACGGTGTCCAAGGCTTTCTGGAAGATGTCGAAGCAGATGCCTTCGTAGAAAGGTTGAGTGATGCTCGCGGTGAAATCGACACGTTTCCTCGAAGAGTTAAAAATCAAATTGTCGAGTTCAACAGTAGCTTGAGATTCGTTGAAAAGAGTATGCTTAATCTGCTCGCATGCGGTCAAAAGACGAACACGGGCGGAAGTGTCGTAAATGACATTACGGTCGTTCTTTCGTTCAATTTCCGCGGCGAAATGCTTGAATAGGTGATCGTCCAGATGCTCACCGCTCAATTGGTAGTTGCTTCCGGTGACAAGGACTTCGAATTTGCCGTTTTGGAATGTCAAGATTGAGTAATCAAGACTGCCTCCGCCAAAGTCAAAGACCAAAACATGGCGCTTCTCGGGGGTCTTCACGTCGAACCCATAGGCAATGGCTGCAGCCTCGGGAGCGGCGACAAACCGAAGCACGTTCAAACCAGCGATTTCGGCGGCATCGAGGAGGGCATGCCGATAATGGTAGTTTAGACTGACAGGTACAGTAATCACAACATCGTTGACGGGAGATTCGAGAAAAGCTTCAGCGGATTCCTTCAGTTTGATAAGCAACATGGAAACTAGTAACTCGGGAGAATAGCTGTGTGTGCATCCGTTGATTTTGACTTCGACTTCAACGCGATCGTAGCTATGAGTTCCAGTAACATCAGCCACAAAAGGGTAGTGCTCCCGAGGCTTATGAAAAGCAAGAGGATCGTATCCAATCAGCCACAAAATGTCGAAGATGGTGTTACTCGGGTTTTCGACGGCTTGATCCTTGGCAAGATCACCAATGATGGGACCGGTATCGGTGAAAGCGACGTAAGAGGGGGTGATTGGCTTTCCTGAAAAAGACCGCCATGAAATGAGTATTGAGAAACTGAAGTCCAATAAGAGAACTTACCGAATTCATTGGGAATAATCTCGACATTGCCGTTCCGAAAAACACTGACGCAACACTTTGACGTGCCAAGATCGATGCCGATTGCGTTTACCATTTGTTTTGACCTAAAAAACAAGCAATGTTGATAAAACCAAGCAATCACAAATATCCGGATTCAATAAAGTACATCCACAGATGGTCGTTAATAAACGACTAAAATTTCATGGCAAAAGTCAAGCTCAATAACAACTTTATGTTAAAACAAAACAACAACTTAAATACCAGCACCACTGCTAAAACTTCGATTCAACTCCTTGGCTTCTTCAAGTCGATGTTGCAATTCTTCCGTCTTCCGCATATCATTGCGTTCAAGCCAATTGAACGTCTTCTTGCACTGTCTGTAGACCTTGTGTTCCTCCTGTTCCTCGAGTTTCCGCTTCCGCTTGTTTTCTTCGATGGACGCAATCGTTTTCTGCAGGCGGTTCATAGCAATGATGCGCTCGCGACGGACCATGCTTTCACACATCAGATTCTTATGCGTTGAGATCATAACTTTCATTTGTTGTTCGGAGAAACCGTTGTCTTCATTCGGAAAAGTAGCAGTTCCAGTTTTGTCAGTCGACTTGTCATAGGCAGATACGGTAAGGATGCCTTTGGCGTCGACTTGAAACGTAACTTCGACAGTAACAGGACGATCAGGCAGGTAAGGAATGCCGTTCAGTTTGAGTCTGCAGAGGAAGTTGTTGGCTTTGATGGACTTTCTGTTGCCTTCGAACACCTGAAACCAACAAGTTAAGTGCGAAAAAGAAAGAACAATTACCCTGATGGTAATTTCGTTGTTTTTGTCATATCTGGTGTAGACAGGTACTGTATTTTCGGCGGGAAGGATCGAATTGCGTTTAATTACGACCAACATGTTGTCGTATTCTTCGATTCCAAGCGACAGCGGAACAACGTCGTCGAAAATCAGATCAGGAATGTCCTCAGATTTGGCATCGGAGAGCATGACGGCGTGAATGGCAGCACCAGAAACAGCAATTTCTTCGGGGTTGGCGAGTTTGATAAGCTCTTTGCCCGAAAACAGTTCCAAGAGCATGGTCTGCATCGCGGGAATCTGGCTTGAGCCGCCGAGAAGAATGACATCATTAATCCGGCCGATGTCGACTCTGGCTACGCGAATGGCACGTTCAACAAGTGTCAAAGCCCTCTGGAAGATGTCGAAGCAGAGGCCATCGAAAAAGGATCGGTGGATGGTGGAGTTGAAAGCAATGATTTCAAAATGCTCGCGAAGTTCAATGACGGCAACTGTATCATTGGACAGCTTGTGCTTGGCATCCTTGCTGGCGGAAAGAAGACGGAGACGTGCATCCTTGTAATCAATTCTCCAGGCCGTGTCTTTGAGCTTTCTTTTCATTTCGGCTGCAAAATGGTCAAACAGACGGTTGGTCACATCCTCACCACCGAGGTTGTTGTCAGTGACGGTAGACGCAATTTTACGTTGACCGTTTTTGACTGATACAACGGATACATCAAGGTTTCCGTCACCAAAATCAATGATCAAATCATTTCGATCTTCGGCAGTCTGTTTGACAACAACGGGAACATTGGCGGCCGCCGGGGCAGCTGGGACAACATTGATTGTGGCAGCATCGGGACCTCCGGAAACATGAAGTTTGTTGAAAAAGTGAGCAATGGCGGTAGCCGTGGAAGCGTTGATGATGCGAAGGACGTTCAAACCGGCGATTTGGGCAGCATCGAAGATGGCCCGACGGAAACGAAGACCAAGTTGACCAGAGGTAGTGATAACAACGTCCTTGACATCGGCTTCGAAGAACGCATCGGCAGACTGTTTGAGACGAACAAGCAACATGGCAACGATTTCTTCGAGGTAGAGACGCTTCTCTTCCCCTTTGATGTTAACTTCAATTGTAATGCGTCCATTAAATGTCGGAAATACCGAAAAAGGCAGGTTTTTTAGACTTGATTGAACGACGGGATCTCCGAATTCACGGCCCAAGAGACGCAGAACGGAGAAAATGGTGTTCCATGAGTACATTTCGCTTTTGGCACAGCTACTAAAATCAGGTCCATTGAAGTTGAAAGCAACATATGAAGGAGTGATTCGGTTTCCTGAAATGGAAGCGCTGAAGATGGTAGACAAACAATAAATGTGGGCTTACCAAGCTCATCGGGAATAATCTCGACTTTGCCGTCCCGGAAAACGCCGACACAGCACTTTGACGTGCCAAGATCGATGCCGATGGCATTCACCATGGCTGGACAGCTGAAAAAGAACAATAAAAAGGTTTTTTACAAAATTTGGATTCAACAAGGTACATGAATTCATGGTCGCGGTTAAACGACTAAAACAAAATATGAACCACACACCACATCAAACGCATCATTGACTCAATTATTTAGCAACAGAAAAACTACATTAACAAATAATAATAACAAAATCAGAACCACTCAGAAACTTCTTGAAGTTGACGCTGCACATCGTCGGCCTCTGCACGGGGGTTACGATCGATCCAAACAAGAGCATCTTTACACTTTTTGTAGACCTGCTGATCCTCCGGGTCCAGTGCCTTCCGCTTACGTCTGTTCTTTTCGACCGTTTCAATCATGCTATTACAGTAGGCGATCAGACGGCCCTTGGCGGATTTACCTTGGCGACGGCTCTTTTCGTTGCGCATCACTTTCTCCATGGATTTGGTCATGTCCTCCAGTTCTTCCTCCGAGAAGCAGTTGTTCTTATCAGGGAAACTGAGGATTTCAGTTTTGCCAGTAGACTTGTCGGTAGCCGAGATGGTGATAGCGCCGGTGACATCGACTTGAAACGTGACTTCGACTTTGGTACCGTTGCTGTTGTCATTGGGTTGTCGCGGAAACTTATTCAGTTTGATTTCGCCGAGAAGCGTGTTGTATTCGGAAGTATCGTCATCGCCCTCAAACGCCTAAAAAAGAATATGTCTTTCGATGACAGTGTCATAAATATACGAGAAACAACCGACCTTAATCACGATCTCATTGTTGTCGTCATATTTGGCAGTGATAACCTTCGAATTCTGAACAGGAATAGCCGTGCGGTGGTCAATAAAAACGTCCATTTCCCCGTTTTCATCAATACCAAGGGTCAGCGGGGTGGCATGCGGGATAAGGAGGTTTTGGATGTCCTCGGACACATCGCCGGACAGAAGAGCGGCCTGAATGGCGGCGCCAGATGCAGCAGCTTCAGCGGTGTTGAGAGTTTTGATAAGCTGGGCGTTGACAAAGTATTCCGAGAGCATCTTCTGGACCACAGGGATGTGCGAAGACCCACCAAGAAGAATGATGTCGTCGACCCAGTATTTCTCCACACAGGCGTCATCAAGCGCCTTTTCTAAACAGCCCCAGATCCGTTGAAAAAGGTCATAACAAAGTCCTTCGAAGAAGGCTCGGGTAATGGTCGCTTTGAAGTCGATGGCGTGGAACAAGGCCTGAAGCTCAATGACGGCTTCTGTATTCTTGGAGAGGTCGATCTTGACACGCTCACAAGCGGCACGAAGGCGAACATATAAGGTTTCAGCCAAAGTAGCGTCGAAACAAAACTTCCGTTCAAATTCCGCTTTGAAATAGTCGAAAAGGCGGCTTGTCACGTCCTCACCGCCAAAATGGTGCTCACTGACGGTTGACTTGACGATCCATGCGCTATCATCGCCGGAGATGACCGATACATCGAGAGTGCCGGCACCAAAATCAAAAACGAGATGGTTGTGTTCGTAGGAATCCTTCATGGCAACGATGTGTTCGATGGCGGCAGCCGTGGGAGCGTTAACGACGCGAAGGACATTCAGGCCGGCAATCCTGGCAGCATCGCGAATAGCGTGATGATAGCAGTGGTTGAAATCAGCGGGGACGGTGATAACGACATCTTTGACGGGAGACTCGAGGTAAATTTCGGCCGAGTGCTTCAGATCGCCAAGCAGCATGGCCACAACTTCCTCGGGGTAGCACTTTTGACCGTAAAGTAGACTGCCGACTTCAACCATGGGACGCCCTTTTTCATCGGAGACAACTTTGAAGGGCCAGTATTTCATATCCGATTGGACGACGGGGTCCTCGAATTTGCGGCCGATCAGACGCAAAGCGGCGTAGATGGTGTTGGACGGGCTTCTTCGGAGTTTATTCTTGGCAGCTTCACCGATCGTGAATATGGGAGCGAAAGCGATGAAAGACGGGGTGGTGTCGTTCTCTGGAACAGAAATTTATATAAAAGTTGAACGATATCGAAATTTGATAAACTCACCGAACTCATTGGGAATGATCACGACTTTTCCGTTCCAAAAAACACTGACGCAGCACTTCGACGTGCCGAGGTCGATGCCGATGGCATTCGACATGACTGGGCAGCTGAAATCGGACGATGAAGCAGACGACATGCGGAAACAGCGAACTCGGGGGACGAAGACGAAACGACGCAGTCAATAGATTTCGAAATTTGCGCGCGTTAATTTGGGTCTCGAACACACGCAGTTTACGAAATGACTGGGCCAGACACTCGGTGTCTGTTTTTTCAAACATCATGCTAGTTGTTTCATGTCAGAATAAACCAAAGTCAATTTCAGTGTTTTCAATGTTTGTTTTCGCCGTTAAATCAAAAAAGTTATTTATTCAAAACGACAATCAGACAACAAAAAAGTCGATACGAGCCAACAACGGCTGAAACAGTTCAAACAAAAAAGTGAAATCATCAAGAAAACACCGGCCAGTCAATTTGGAAAAATAAAAGCAACACCGACATTCATGAGTTCCATCTGCTGATACTCCAACTCCTCCGTCGCGGCAAATTGGTTGTCATCGATCCAAGCAAGAACCTCATCGCACTTTTCGAAGACCTTCTGGCGGTTGTCTTCGGGAACAGTGTTCATCAGCTCGTTGGCAAGGTTCTTCAGATGGAAGCAGTAGTCCTCGAGACCGATTCTGGTAGCAACACATTTACGTCGAAATTCGTCTTCACGCTTGAGCTTTTTGGCTTCGGCGATCATGTCGGCCAATTCGTCTTGGGTGAAACGGTTGTGCTGGTTGGTCACAATCATGGAGCTGCTGCATGACTTCTTATTCGTTGACTTATCTTCGGCTTTTGCAATGAGGATGCCATCGATCCCGATTTCGAAGGTGATTTTGATCTTTGTCGGACGCCAGAAAGACGACCAAAAGGACGAAGTTATGCCATTGAGTGTAAATTTGCCGAGGAAGGTGTTGTCTTTGGTTTTGGTGTTTTCGCCTTCGTAGATCTGAAAGATAGAAGATATATGGGGTACTGTAGAAATGTCGACAGTGTAAAACCGACCTGAATCCAAAGATCACCCCGAATCTTTCCCTTCAAAGTGAAAATCTTTGAAGTTCGGGTGGGAACAGCCCTGTTACGCTTGATTATCGAAACCATGGTATCATTCTTGCCGAAATTGACACTGAGGGAGACTGGTAGGGCATCCAGCAAGACCAACTTTTTAAGAAAATCGCATTTGTCCCCCGAGATGATTGCCCCTTCAATGGCAGCACCGTATGCGGCTGCTTCATCGGGGTTGATTGATTTCTTCATCTGTTTGGCGGAGAAGAACTTGGAAACGGCATTCTGGATGAATGGGATACGGGTGGAGCCGCCGACGAGGATGACGTCATGGATTTTGGACTTTTTCAACCTGGCGTCGGTTAAGGCTTGTTTGACAGGGTCCATCAGTATACTGAAGAGGTTGGAGCACAGCTTCTCAAACTGGTCCCGAGTGATGGATGAAGAAAAATCGACGCCATTAAAGAGGTGGTCCAACTCGATGGAGGCCACTGTACATCTGGATAGGGTATGCTTTGCGGCTTTACAAGCAGTACGGAGACGACGGACGGCACGTGGGTCGAAAGTAAGATCTTTACCGTACTTTTCCTTGATTTCAGCAACGAAATAATCGACGAAAAGATTGTCGAAATCTTCCCCGCCAAAATGAGCATTACCAGCAGTCGCCTTGACTTCATGCGTAGCGTCAACGACAGAAACGATAGAAACATCGAGAGTACCACCACCGAGGTCAAAGACGAGTACATTCCGCTCGATGGCAGCCTTTTTGCCGAATCCATAGGCAATGGCAGCTGCTGTCGGAGCAGCAACGACACGGACGATGTTCAAACCGGCAATGGCGCCGGCATCCTTGATGGCTTGGCGCTGGGAATAGTTGAAAGACGCCGGAACAGTGATGACAGCATCTTTGACGACAGCTTTGAGGTATGTTTCGGCGGATTCTTTCAGTTTGGAAAGCAACATGGCAATGATTTCCTCGGGGTAGAAGTGCTTGGTGTGATGCTCAAACATTATCAGAACCTTCGGGCGACTCTTTTCATCGGAGATCACTTTGAAGGGCCAGTTTTTCATATCAGATTGAACGACAGGATCCTCGAATTTGCGGCCGATGAGACGCAAAGCGGCATTGATGGTGTTGAACGGGTTCGCGTTGACTTGATTCTTGGCGCTGTCGCCGATGACGCGATCAGAGTTGGTGAACGCGACGAAAGAAGGGGTGAGATGGTTTCCTGAAATTGAGACGTTGGCGGAAATGTACAGATCAAAAGGTCGATAAGGTGTACTTACCAAATTCATTGGGGATGATCTCGACCTTGTCGCCACGGAAAACGCCGACACAACACTTCGAAGTCCCAAGATCGATGCCAATTGTATTCACCATGACGGGCTGAAAAGAAGTAAGTGAATTCTGACAATTACAAAAAACCAAATTGAACGCGAAAAATGGATTCAGCGGGATACATGTATGGGATTTCAACAGGGATTTGGCAGGGCCCATGGTCCACAAATCTGGGGGAGGAGATTTTAGTATTACAAAAAGCTTATCATTGTTATTAACTTGGGGAAATGTTAGTCCCGGTTTGAATCTTACCCTGCCCAGATCACGGAACACGTCGCACAGGGCATCAAAGTGTTACAGGACTTTTTCGTGTAACCACGGGCAACGATCCAAAAAAGGCCTGTCGGTTTTACAGCACAACATAAATGAGTCAGACAACCGTGCATGACAGGTTCAAAAAATGAAAATAAATCGCACAAACTGTAAAAACGCACACGAAAAATGGCTTCAACGGAGTCCATTTCGCACAAGATCTACAGAAATCAAAGCAAAAATGATAAAGCGGATCAGGATTTCGTCAACGGCTAACAGCGCTGACAACCGGAAAAGCGCTAACGAGCTCAGGAAGGGCGCGCAATTTCATCAAAGCCGTGGCCACTGGCCAGCAGGCCAAGCAAGGCAAGGTGCTTGAAACGCAGCGGCGTGCTGGCACGACCAGTGAAGAGCAAAGCAACTGGCTGGAGATTGCGCACGCTTCAACGGACACGACCGATAACTGCGCGTCAAAAGTGATATCCGGCAAAACGACGAAGCTGCCTGCAGCTGTAATGTTCTAGGCAATCTGTGCATGATCAAGTTACTCATTACAGTATTTAAGCAAACAGTGCAGAATTTGATAGTTTATTAGATTTTTCGGCAGCAATACTTCGACTTCTGTTCAACGAAGTAGCCAAATTCAATGCTTTTTAACGAAAATTCAGTTTAACTTTCAATTTCAATAACTCCTTAGCTTTATTTTTAAAAAGTTGACATTTTCCCACGTGACCTTTGACAATGTATATCCATGTGACACCATCAATTTACCTCAATGCAGTTATCTTTAATCGCTTTTTCACCTACCACACCCATGCCCACCGCGAAAACCCCTTCAAAAAGCTGTCAACTTATTCATTGCATAACCATGTGTACCTTTCGCAGCTAATTAATCTGCAAGCATAACGCATCTAAAAACACCACCCCTAGCGGATGTCTTTGTTTGTGCCAAAACAGCAACTGTCTTAATGGGCGCAACGAGACAAAGGAAGACCTCCATCGCATCGATGATCCTAATCCACCTGGTTGTCGTTAGTCACCTTTGAGCTGACAATCTGTGCACCCCTCAGGCGACAGGCTTACATTAGAGATCAGCCTGGACATTGACTGAGGGAGGGCAACACAGCGCCAGCGGGCCAACTACACAAATTGCGTCCCTAGGCCTTGAGGCACGCGGCGGGTCGATCGCCCAGGGCAATATCCGATCTAACGAAGCCAGGAAAAGGCGCTGACAACTCGCTGTAAATCTTTAGCTCGTTTACAGCCTTGGTGCTTTTCGGCGAACGGCGCGTTTTCCCGCATTGCATTTTTCTGCTTTTAAGTTGGTTTGAGTCAGTCTGACTCTATTTTGTCCCTAAAATGGGAAACTGTACTTCCGATTATAAGCGAAATGGCGTGTTTCAAGAAGATTACGGTGATGATCCCAGTGCGTTTCGGGTTTTTATCAAGCGGAGGAATAAGTTTCTTCAAGGTTAGTCACGTGATTTCACCTTTTAAATGCATAATTGGCATGGTTCAGGCTGGCTAAAGATAGCCGATGAGGAAATAATCTTCTCCCGAGGTGGCGGAAACATCGAATGTTGGCCGCTAGCATACTTACGGCGTTATGGCTACACCCGCGCAGGGATCTTTTTCTTCGAAAGTGGGCGGAGATGCAAATCTGGCGAAGGGCTTCACACTTTTCAGAGCCATCAAGCTGAGCGAATCTTCCAGGTATGCAATTCTGGCTACGTTTTTACTAAAAATGTCCTTCAGATCGTCCAATTACGCATCAAAAACGTCGAAATCCGCGCATCTCGAGCCTCATCTGTCGCATCCCAGCGATTTAACTCAGTTTCAAGCAATTCCCGAATCCATCCAGTTCAGCGATTTTCCTCAGAAGGCGCTAATGGCACTCTTTTCAATGTCAATCAATCACATCAAAGTGGAGCTAACCAGGTCCCGGCTTTACCTTCGAGGACGAGCCGTTCCGGGAGCTTGTTAAGCCAGCAGCAGTTATCTTTTGTCGAAGCCTGGCCAAATGAGCCCGCCCCATCGGAATGTGATATTGTCAATGAGCATGTCTTGAGGGCAAAAAAACCAGCTATCGATCCGATTAGTCGCCAACGGAAATATCACAGCTATGTTAATGTTGATATTGCCGAACGGGTTGATCCTGGCATTACGTACGCTTCACAAGGAAGTTTACACAGCCCGAGAAGCGCTTTCTCGGCACACAGTATGCCGGGGCACAACTCTATGAGCGCGAGTTACTGTGGCCCAAGTACGAGCACTATCAATGGATTCGAGCCGATGGGGGCTCTCCCTGAGAATGAAGTTGGCCCGCGAGTTCATCGTGGAAGCGTTGATCCGATGTCGATGAGTGCCACGGCAGCACTGGGGTACACTATGGAAGGTGGTCGAATCAGTTACACGACGCTAGCTATGCCGGAGAATGTGTCATCATCGGGGTCGAGTTCGTCACGGAGGTGGGTTTTGGCTTGATTAATGACTTCAAACGTCGAAACGATCGATTTGTATTGATAAAATTTAACTTTTTGCAGGACAACCTCAACCAGTCAACGCTCCGACATCTCCTCCGCGAGTGCCCCACCATTACGCCACAACATCCATCCCATCGCGCCCTATCAACCAAATAAACAGCCAACGTCGGTGAATTATGCTCGAGTTGAGTACCCAAATACAAACTCCATGTCACAGGTGGCTCCCGGAATCCGCGCACCATGCCGCGCCAACCGTCATTACGGTACCTCCGGGCCCCAACGAGGCCCCCCTCCAATGGCAGTACCACCGCGTCGCCGCGTATAACATCGGCCCTCCGGCCCTGGTCGTCACGGCTGCAGGCCCTCCAGGCATTCCACGGCATTTGTTGGCCGTGAGTGCGAGGAATGCCGCAAATGTGCCATCTAACCATTGTAAATCAAATTTTTCCAATCGGCAGTGATGCCATTTTTAACAACTTTTGTTTTATACATTTATCGCGTTCCAAAAAATTTAAAATTCCATTGAAACAATAATTAGTTTTCATAATTGTGAGCAAAATGACAGATATGCATTTCCAATTTTTGTTGATTTTATTTTCATTGATTATTTTGGTCATTCATGGCCGTGTTTTGACTCGATGTCATATTTAGATACATTGAACTCCGTTGTTCTCGACGCCATTTAATTCGTCGGTTTTGAAACCATATCTTTACCTGTAAAGTTCCAGTTTGTTGTAAATGTTGAGTTTTGTTAAAATAAACTTACTTGAAATTCTGTTAACGCTAAACTTCTCGCCAATTCGCGTCTTGGCTCGCCCACAATGTACTGTTGATTGATAAAATGGGCTTCCAACATGCATAACTGGTAAGATGAGTAGATCGTTCGACGGCGCCGACGTTTTTCGAGCTTCTAAAAAACCAACTTTTACTGTATAAACTGAAAATAATCAAAGTTAAAGATCAACTAAATACCCACCGAAGTCGTTCCACCTTCAATCATACTTATTTCCGACCAAAATCACAGACTGAATGAATCTTATAATAGCAACCACCTCACTTTCTTCCGCAAATTGATGTAATGACACCCTTCAACCCTCGACAAAAGAGGCACTGTGCTATTGCCTCTCGCGCTGAGTGATCACTGCTTTCATAAATGTGTCGCCTCGTCGATCATCATAATCGTTAGTAGCTTTTTTTCATCACTCAATGGGTGGACCGTTTCGACATTACTGGGTGTCATCAACGTCTCTTTACACATGTAATGGCCTGTCAGCATCCTTCCTTTGCGTTTTTTGGAGCATTGTTTCCTATGCTATGACAAAAGGCCCTAATTTGATGTTTGATAATGGCATTTGTATGTATAGCGAAGGCTAATAACGGAGAACGGATGGAAAAGTTGGTTATAAATCAATGAGTTTAATGGGGGAAATGGAATGTATGAAGTGGGAATTGGGAGGGGGCTTTTGAGAGGTGTACTTTTTTGTGTTTTGGATAGGGTACAGTATACTTTGGGGTCACGTTGGAGGCAATGAAATGGGTTTGCACTGAAAAGTGTGTCTATAAAGTGTCTGAATTTCATCAACTGATTATATTAACATTGTTATTTTTTACTTTCACGATACCCTGATGCAATGTTAAGCCAACTTTGTCAAATTTACACTTTTATTATTCACAAAAAAAATCCTATGGTTATTAGATAACCGCGTCTTCATTAAGACCTATGAAATAAAACACATTCAAAGCAAAGCATCGACGAGTTGGTCGAGTTCCTCAGCAGCTTCAACGAATCGGCGAATGCCTTCAGCGAGCTTCTCCGTGGCCATGGCGTCCTGGTTGAGTTGGAAGCGGTACACTTCTTCGGTGACCTCGACTTCCTCGGCGTCAGAAGCCTTGGCTGAAATCAAAATATGTTACAACTTTCCAAAAACTTTAAAACAAGAGCCACTTACCGGCTTCAAGCGTCAACTTAGGCGTAATTGTTTCAGTTTCCGCGGCAAGTTCATCCAAAAGTCGTGGCCTGATCGTCAACAAATCAACACCAACGAGACCCTTGATTTCTTCGGAGCCACGGAAAGAGGCAGCCATGATTTCGGTCTTGTAGCCAAACTTTTTGTAGTAGTTGTAGATTCGCTTGACTGACTGAAAAGAAAATATGACTTTGATGCCAAATGATGTTATAAGTGATGCAATTTTTAACATACCAAAACTCCCGGATCGTCATCACGAGTGTAGTTAACGCCAGTCCTCTTCTGATACCAATCCATAACACGACCGACAAAAGGCGAGATCAAAGTAACCTTGGCTTGGGCGCAGGCGACAGCTTGATGGAAGCCGAAAAGGAGAGTCAGATTGGTGTGGATGCCGTATTTCGTTTCTAGTTCACTAAAATTTCAACGTTTTTTCCACTCTTTTGATGTCTAAAACCAACCGCGCAGCCTGGATGCCTTCCCAGGTCGAAGCCAACTTGACCAAAACGCGCTTTTTATCGATGCCTTCCTCCTCGTAGAGCTTCAGAATTCGGGCACCTTTGGCGACGGAGCCTTCCTTCGAGTAGGACAGACGCGCATCAATTTCGGTTGAGACACGACCAGGAATGATGCTGAGGATGCCCTTACCGAAAAGGACGAACAGCTTGTCAACGGCAAGCTCACGAATTTCGGCCTTGGATTTACCGGCAGCCTTGGTTTTGGCGTATTCGATGGCTTGGGTGATGAGGGGCTTGTAGTCGTCGTTCTTGGCGGCGGCAAGGATCAGGGAAGGATTGGTGGTGGCATCGTCGGGAAGGTACTTCTTCAGAAGGTTGAACTCGCCGGTGTCAGCGACAACAGTGCTGTGCTTCTTGAGCTGTTCGAGGACGGACATGATGTAGACTGAAAGTGAGGAGATGATTTGGATGAGGCTAGGGATCAGCTCTGAGACACTTATCAACGCAACTAGACATTACATTGAAACTGAGTCACGCGGAACTGAAATAATCCAGTATTTGGAGCACTCTTTTTGACCCGCGGGACACACCGCTTCATTACAGTATACCAATGTTACTGAAAGTGCAGCCCCTTGATGATAGTGAGAAGGGCGCATACTAACCAGGCATCCCCCATGCCCTTATAAAGCCACAATGAAGGAGTGGCGTACGTGAAATCAACAAAGAATGTGGACCCATTGATCACACTATCTCAAGGTTACAGAACAACAGTCACGCTGGTAACACACTTCACCAACCATTACTACAACAAAAATTTGATGAGATTGCCGATACACTGTGAACTTTGATACATTGAAGATTGTCGAATATGCGAAAAGCACGACGCAAGGGTTGGATTACTGTAGTAGCTCGCTAAGATCACGGACAATAAATCGGGATCAGAGTACGCTCCCGTTGTAAAAGGCACACGTACAGCACAGCCAGGCACACATCGCAACGTTTTTTCCACATGTCCCATAAATGTATGTTCCATTTTTAGAACTTGGAAGCGATAATGAAGGCGTGGAGAGGCGCAAAGGACGGGCGAAACACAATCATTCAGTCCGATTGGTATCACGGCGGCCGCTAGGGTTGTAGTTTTCGGGTCCTTTAAAAGTCAGTTATCTTTGGACCGGGAAGCGGTGAAAGGTTAGACATGCGCGTAGTTTATGGTCTTAGGGTACCGTAATGGGGTATTTTGTGTAACTTTGGGAAAGAAAAAAAGAAAATAATAAGGATTTTTGCTCGTCCAAGTGGCACAATTGAGTTCAGATTTAACGTAAAAGTAGTTTATTTTTCAGAAACATAACAAAATGGTTCAAGTTCCATCAATCCCTCTCTCCAACGGCCGAAAATTGCCTCTACTTGGTCTTGGCACTTGGCTGGTATATTTTTATTCAAATCTTCGCTCATTTTAAGCTTTATTTTTACAGGCATCCAACGAAGAACAGCTCAACACTGCCATCCGAGCCGCTCTTGATGCTGGTTACCGCTATATTGACACCGCTGAACTCTACAAAAACGAGCACGTCATCGGCGCTGTCGTCAAGGAATACATCGATGCTGGCACATTCAAGCGAGAAGACATCTACATTACGACTAAGTTGCCTCTCTATGGCCATGACAATGCCGCTTTTTATATTGAGCAGTCCTTGAAGAAGCTTCAAGTCGACTACATCGACTTGTATCTGATCCATAATTCGATTCCGCTCGAAATCAACGACGAAAAAACCGACTTCAAGGTTGTCAACGGTGAACCGATTCCGATTACGTCCATTCCGTATATCGAGACTTGGAAGATTTTGGAGAAATACTACAATGAAGGGAAGCTGAAGGCTATTGGAGTCAGCAACTTCAACGAAGAGCAGCTCCAAGATCTGTATAACAAAGCTACTGTGAAGCCGCAAAACATCCAAGTTTGTTGTGATTTTAAAGTAACAGATTTGGGTAGTGTGCAAAATTGCGCACTTAAAACTGCTTTGTGCGCAGGTGGCGATAAAGGTTGCGCAGCAGTTGTGCTTTGCGTGCGTGCACGCAGCAAGGAAAATAATAATTCATTTTTTGCGTCATTATAAATCATTTTTTTAGGTCGAATGCCACATTCTCTTCCCCCAGAAGCCACTCCATGCCCTCTGTAAGAAGCTTGGCGTCACTCTCACCGCTTATGCTCCCATCGGATCCCCTGGCCGTGGTGAAGCTCAAAAGGGTGTAAGCTTTGTCAAAGGAGATTCCATGAGCCATCCGCTCGTCAAACGGCTGGCCGAAAAGTACCACAAAACACCAGCCCAAATTCTGATTCGTCAACTGATCCAACGTGAAATTTCCACCATCCCGAAATCGACAAACCCCAATCGCGTCCGTGAAAACTTCAACGTCCTCGACTTTGAGCTAACTGCTGATGAGATGGCTGAGTTTGACAAGATCCCTAGCGACAATCGACTCTTTTTGTTTGACTTGTAAGTTATGTTTAGATTATTCAGATTACTGTAACTCCGATTTTAGCGCGAAAAACCATCCATGGCACCCGTTTAAAGCCGACTTGAAGAAGGTCTTGGGTTACGAACAGTCTGTTTGAATTAGCTGAATTACGTTTACATAGGAACTGGGCTTACATTTTTTTTGAATATGACGAACGCAACTATTGCTCATGATATTTGATAGGTAAATAAAAAATTGCTTCTAACTCACCTGTAAATCAATACTTATATCGATTCATAAACGCATTGTTTTAGTTTTTATCAGATTTTGACACCTTCTTTAATCAATAAACTACTTGGTTAGTCAACAAATTGTCTCATAAACACTCATATCCATCAAGTGGATGTCACACTTTCAAAGGTTTCCATTCACAAGTGTTAGATGAGGGAAAATTAGCCCATATCTTGCCAAAGCAAGCAGATGCGCATGTGTCCGATCTCACGGACAGACAAGCAAACGCATGCAAAGTGCGTAAGTTCAAGCAGAGGTACCTTTGACCTAGGAATCCATTACCTTTAACCACCTGCTTATTATCCCTCAGGCTACCCATTCACAAGTTTGGCGCACCGCCTCTGTGTCTATAAATAGTTTTTTTCCATCCAATTCCGTTTTGTTTGCAAACCCACTTCCAACCTAAATCAGTCTTTGCCGTCACTGCTTCTTCTTTTTTTCTCATCACTTTTTGTAACAATTTTTTACGTTTTTGATTTTTTCCTTCTTTGAACATAATACTTTCTTAAACACCGCGCCGTGAACCACTTTTGACAACTGATCAAGTCAAGCAAAACCTCTCATGATTTTTACCCTTTAAAAAATTCCTCAAAAATTTCTTAGCAAGAGTAATTCTTCCCACTACATTTCAATCATAAATGTTCAAAACCCGCGACTTTTAATTTTCAGTTGCTTTTCAAATCAAACCTTCCCCCTTGCAATATTTGGTATTTTCCGTGCATTCCTACGAACGTTCTTGTCCATTTATCTAATTTTAAAATGGCAATGCCGGATTAGGACCCTGCGATAAAAACCTAAATTTTGCATGAAACTTGCCGCGTATGTATGACTCCTCTTTTTGTACAGTTTTGCTACGCCAAAATCCTTCAACCTGCCGTTTATTGACAACTGCGCCAAAATGTTTTACATTTTTTGCGTATGTGCTCATTTTTAGTACCGTAGATACACGGTATTAGTTTTTCTTTTTTGTAAACTTATTCCGCCACCCCCTATAACTTCAAAGGTTTATCTTTTTTCATCCTCTCCCTAACTTTTTTTACAGTTTGTTCGCGGTTTGTATTGGTAATCACAATTTGTGGTTATCCTTGTGTGCGAATATTTCCAGATAAGCCCATGCATACATCCGCAAAAATCCAGCCTTTCTGGTTTCTTTGCCGCGGCTTCCTGCTCAAAAAAATGTAATGCTGCTTCGCTAAATTTATTTTTTTTTGACTTTTAACTTATGTATTTTGATCTGTTGTGTTATAATATGTTCGAATGTTGAATAAATTATGTATACCATTTTCACGTTTTAAATTGTGTTTGCTTCGTGATCATTGTTGTGCGACAAACTTTAACATTGTCTTTTCTCCGTTTTAAGTCTGAGTTTTTCAGCTTTATCAAAATGGTGTGCACAACGTTCCAGCATGTGCGAATGCCGGGATCCTGACCAACAAGATCTACTCGGGATTGCTGCATGCCTATGTTCGGCATCATCCCGAGTTGGAGCAACGTATTGCCGGTCTATCGGCGATTCGTGTAAGCCTCTCGGAAGCGTTGCAGAAGGCGTTGAACGGCATCACAGCTGCTTTCAACATGGCCGCCGCCGCTTCCGACATCGCGGCTTTTAATATTGAATACGACGGCAGCAGGACACGACAGGATTGCATAGGGGGGTTCGGTCAGTACACGGCGCACGCAAGCGAGTGGGGTCATGCAAATCAGCGCTTTTTTTGCACTGGCTGCATGCAACTGTGCGCACAGCTGCAGCGTAAAAAGGACTGAAACTTCAGCAGCCTTTTACTAGAAATACTGTACAGCACTTGCCAATAGACTGAAGCACATTTACGTTGGCAGAATTGTAGCCCTGAATCTTCTCTACCGTTTGATTCAAACCGCGGTAAAATTGGTCAAGAAATGACTGAACTCCTCTATTGGAAGCACATGCGATTGCCGATTTTTTGAACTACCAAATTTACAAAGTGCCAAATTTTGCAGCGTCGCCGAAAGGTATCAAATTTTGCGTTGGAGAAGTTGTTCAATAGATCGTTGCCGTCAGTTTGACACCAACGGCGAGTAATTTAGAGTCCTATGTGCCGAGATCCTCTATTGTTTTCTTGAACTGTCCCCAAAATCCTGTCGTGCACAGCCAACGACGACGGCAAATGCTTTCGGCAAGTACCAATTGCGGTTTTCTGTGGACAGCAATGCTGAATTGGTCGTGGGTCCCACCGATGACTTGAAGGCAGCAGTGAGGAAGTTTGGAGACAACCGGCCGGTAAGGCAAATCATCACGGCCTATTTTGTTTGAATAGGTTTGCTGTTTCACGTTATTATTTTGTGTTTTAGATCGATTGCGACTACGATACGGCCGGGACAAACTCTAGTTAATGGTATTCAACGGAAAACAGGTAAGTTTACACTTTATATTTTGTTCAAGGGGGGCTAGCTTGGCCTAATGAGGCCTTTTCGCTATTGGTTGGATGATTTGTGTCTTTTAAAAATCTCAAATCACCAATCAATGGTGGCAATGCTTAATTATGACCAATCGACGTAATTTATCTAAAGTTTTCCGTGTTTTAACTATCTTTTGCATGCTTCTTGCAGTATTTAACTGTATCGAGATTAGAAAGCACCACAACTTTACTACAAAGTTCGGACAACTAATTTAAATTAATTTCAAATAAATTGTACTGTGACTAGACAACTATCAGTAATAGGATCCATTTGAAGTCAATCATTTGCATTTTTGTATTTTGTGCACAAAGTTCGCTTGCACTCCCCCAAAATACAATTACTCTTGCTGAATTTCACCGTTCCTTAAGATCAGCAGTTTGTCGGTGTTCAGACACAAAAGTCCACGATGTCTGACCTAAACAACTTGTCCACAATACAACTTAGTACATACAAAACTACACAGAATGGGGTAATAATTTTCATTACTTTTTTATTGTTTTGGGAAGTAATTAAAAGATTTGGAAATTGTATTACAAAACAATGCCACCAACCTTTCTTTCATCGCTACAAAGCATATTTCATTAGTGATGTTCGATGATAGCACAGAATAGACTTCCACGCCCTACAGGTCACCTTTGTACTGCACCAAGCTTCTGAGTTCCAATAAATCAGAAAACCTTGGAGAGTACAATGATGAAACGCTGCGGACAATAATAGGCAAGTCATTCTGGCATATAGAAGCTGCATCAATATGCCTGAAAGACATTCACGATACAATAAACCAATGAAATAATAGATCTAATCACTTAATAGAAGTAAGCTGGGAATACAACCACAAGCACCACCACCTCGGATCGCAGCCGAGCCACCGAATGAACAACGCTTCGGCGCGACAGGTTGACACCCCCTCGGGCGATGACTCATGCCCTTCGTCGAGGAGCAGAGGAAAGAGGCGAACAAAAAAAACCAAGATAAATCCCATATTTTGGTGGCGACAGAGTGTCGCAGACGACGTCTCTGCTAAAATGAGTCAAAAAAGTCGGCGACAATCGACGGTCGATGGCGGCTTCATCGGCGCCGATGATAGTCGACAACGGTCACAAAAGAGAAGAAGAAAGAACGCAATGGAAGAATGAAGGAATACCAGCTACGACCAGAAGAGGGGAGGGAACGGAGGGAGAACCCCCTCAGGAATGTGATTCCAATCGTGCAAAAGCCGGTGTTTGAGTCATCGCCGCTGCCCCGCGCCGGCACGCAACAACATTTCAATCGGTTGGTGTTCGCGTCGCTTCCGATGACGATGCATAGCATCTGGATGCGTCAGACAAAACAAAATGATTTGTGTGGGAGGGATGCGGCATCGAAATAAACATGCAAAACGCATAAAATACGTGATTCAGGTTTTCGCGTCTGGACCAAAGTTGATCAAAATTGTCACAGAGCATGGAATATGTGGTCATAAACCCCTTTTTAAAAGATACCGAATCCATAAATAGGTGGAATGGTCACAATGTGACAGAAAGCACATCCATTTCACAAGTCGCACACTTGAAAACCTCGAACAAAAGATGAAAGGGTCGGTTTTTGAAAGCGTTGAAAAGCATCGGGTATTTCAAAATGGCTCGGGTTGACTAAGTGCTTGCACCCGCGTAATGTTACGTAATCGGAATGGATGTTAGGACACTTTCAAAACAACGAAATGATAGAAGTGCACATTTTAGGTGTGTTTCGAATGGGATAGTTTTCCACTTGTGTAAAAGGGCACGGTTAATTGGATCATTTGACCTCAAGCAATTGGACTTTACAACCCGCTGTGATCGGGAGATCAATTGGGTAAAAAGTTCAAGTGGAGACTAAAGTCATAAAGACAAGAAAGGCAATAGAATCCGATGTGGTCCGACAACGAAAATGGAATGTGACATCATTTAACTTGATCATCTAATCGGAAATGTCGTCATTCCGCAACGTGTACATAGTGATGATCAAATACGCGTAAATGCATACATTTCATGATGTGGCCGTCGGAAGGTATGTACTATCTCCGCAAACGACCCTCGCCTCCGACTGATCAGTTGCAACTGCAAGCCACAGAGCAAGCAGTTTAGTCAATTCCGCGACGAGGACGACCAAGAGCACCCCCGATGACGCTGATTGTCGACGGCGACGGCAACAATCGTGGGTGGAAATGGCTGGTTCATACATAGTGAGTGACTGATGGGGGTGAGCAGCCTGTGGCGGAGAGGGTGGGAGGCAAGCTTGTGTGCGTCATCGTAGTCATCGGCCGAGTAGGATCCGCCCTCACTTTTACATTAGTGTCGCCTTGCAAACAAGGAACGGTGGTGTGGTCATTCAAGCTTCGGTGGGGGTGGTTGTGATTCGTTCACTTTTTTGTGTTCGACGACGAGTGACGAAACCATGGAGATAGATTGAAATCCCGTTTCGTGGACACAGACGAGGGACGCAAACCAGACACAGACGTTTTGAATGGAAGTTGGGGTTAGTGCTTTTTGGGGAAGCATAATGGACACAGGAAGTGTTCAACTCATTATGCTTGCAGATGTTTTTTGGAGTTACAAAAGGGTCAAAGCTGAAAGCGCATTAGAAATTTTTGACAAAGGTGTTTTCTACGAAATGTCAAAATTCAGAAAATTGATCAAGCAAATCAAAGTCAAAAAGACAATTGAAACGTGGCTTTCCTAATATCAAAAACGTTCAAAATGTTAATTTCGCTACGAACAAATCAAATATCAAAAGTACAGTAACAACAAAAACCAAACGCAGACTATGTTTAGCTGATCTCGGCCAAAAAAGCTTGATCAAACACTTATTCATACTTTGAATCATCAAGTTTTTGTGAGTAAAAATCTACACACAACTGACTCATGAAGTACGAGGATAATGAGGACCCATGAAACTGATTCATTTTTTGATAAAATGTTTTGTTTACGCAGAAATAAACAAACGAATCAACATTTAGAAAGGTATTTTGACAAAATTCAATAGACCGTAAACAACAAAACGTGTAAATGATTACAACAAATGAAGTCGGGTAGAATAACCAAAGGTTTCGAAACCGTCTGAACCCCCGATCCCTATCAAGACGTTTCCGGAACACGAATGACGACGACGCACAAAGAAGAACGGGGTTGTTTTGGTCTCAATTTTTTATACTTCACCCCGCCTAACGCCCTTCTTGCGCTGGCGGCAACAACGCGGCTGCCGCTGGGAAGGAAGGGTTGCTTTGCTTTGCCTTGCCTTCGGGCTGTCTGGGACTCGACTGGCCAGTCCGACCAACAACACAACAAAGAACCTAGTGATGAAACCAACCACATCACCGTGGTGGAGAGGGGTACTGGTCACGAAGAACAACAACCGGGGGCGGGGTTTGAGGGGGTGATTTCGTCAAGTGGGGGTTTTCGACTGCTTGGAGGCATCTATCTGGATTATCTGTTTGAACTAACTTTTTTATGTCTTTAATGTGGATAGACTTACACTTTAGCCGATTACAACTGGCGGGATAGACGATGTCTGACTTACCGTAGACGTAGACACGTACTTTAACTAGGATGTTTAGAGCTATTTAAATACGCTCATAGATAAAGCGAAAAAGGTCAAACCGGCTCGGCTTCTATTCGAAATTAATGCGATTCGCGATCGTTTTCGACGCTGGAAATTAAAGCAAGCCCATTCCAGACACTGGCTGATCAGAGATCTCATTCGACGATGACAAAGGCCCGAATGTGCCTATTTTTCGGGGAGTTGTAAGGATGGTGATGCGTCTATTCTATTCTATCTATCTCACTATCGCCACCACCGCGCCCGAAAAGATACGTACAAAACACGGTCGGTGGCAGATTGTTTAACAAGAGACCAACTGGACAGGATGTGACAGCCTCCAGACAGACAGTTCAAATTTTGATTGAATGAACATTTGAATCATCTCAAATGTTTATTCTTTCGGAGAGTGGTTCAGTCTAATTGGGGAGAAAATAAAGCAAAAAGTCGCGATGCGAGTTTGCAGGATATTCGAGTTTAAGCAAATTCAAACTGATCTGCGTTACAATAAACGCGTTTTGAAGAAGAAAACAAACATTAAGAAACGCTGAATCTTCAAGTATGCCTGGCAAAATGACGAAGGTATGATTGTTTGAAAAGCGCTATTCTTATCACTTTTATAAGTTCGGAAGGATGAGCAAGCTCACTTCCGGGTCACTGTCTAGTGACGTCATTTCCGGCGGTAGGTACACGTTTTTCAGTCAGTGGAAGCACAGCATTTGTTGGGGAACTGCAAACCTTTGCACGGAGAGCCGTGAGGGTTCACAGCAACCCATTCGAACGTATCTTTAAGTGTTCCCATTTTGTGGCTATTGGTTACCCCCGCTTTGAAGAAAGAAAGAAAAAAACATATGGAAAAAAAGACAGTTTGTTGTCGATCTATAAACTGCAAAAAAACTTCCTCCCATACATGTTTGGTGAACTGGTGAGCGACCTTCGAGATCACTGAACTCCCTCTGGTCGCACTACTTCTCCATCGGAATGTTGTGCAAGCAAGCACACAAAAGCAGTGACGCCGGGGGGCCGTCGGACACAGGATCCGGTCAGATAAGTGACAAATGCGTCTCAAACCAGCGACAAACTACCTACCATAAACCCGCATAACACAGAATGAGCCTAAAATATGGTGTCCCAGACACCCCTTTTTTGTTGTCATCTGTTCCAGCTTGTGTCAGTGTATAAAAAAAAGCTGTCATTAGAGTTTCGGCATTCTTCATACTTACCAACACTGCAATCATAAAACACATCACATCGGTGAAGGTCACTCTTCCCCCGTTTTTTGCACATCACAAAAAACACATTCGGCTGTTACTAGTTGTGGTCAGCCGTATCGCCGCCGCGCGGAAAGCCATTACACTTTCAAATAAATATCCGCGAATAACAACTTTTTTCCAACAATAAAAATTGGAAAGATTTTCCTTCACCCTGTAAAGTAACATAAAAAGCGTTCTTTGATACGTTACCTAGCTAGGTAGTCAGACAAAACAGCAATAAAAACAATCGTAAATCATGAACTAACGTCAAAAATTATACAATACGCATGCTCGTAAAACTCGAATTACGGAAAAAAGTATGCCCCGGGTGAGGTTCGAACTCACGACCTTCAGATTATGAGACTGACGCGCTGCCTGCTGCGCTACCAAGGCAGGTGAAGGGACAATTTTAAGTTTGGGTAACAATAGAACGAGAACAGAGTAGAAACTACAGAAATTTTGAGATTGCCGACACGGTGGATACCTATAAGTGAATGAATATTCGAGAATATACTTAACTTATGTCGTTACACTGGATTTTCAAGCTTATAGTTTTAAAAGTATGGATGCGCAGAAAAAAACTATCAAAAATATGAAAATAGTCGCGTCAAAAGCGGCTTATCGCTCACAACTGCGTAAACAGGGGAATGCACTTTGGTTTTCCTGAATGAATAAACCAGGATGGGCATGTGTATTAGAGATGGGATAGTTGTGACGTCGAAATGGGATGTGTATGATGTAAAGAAGGTAGGGTAAAATAAGTGGTAGAACAGGGTAGAAGTTGGATTTGTGGTTTTTGAAAGGTTAACAAAGACGCAGTAATGTGTTAGGATGGTCACGAAATGTTGGTTGTGAAACGTTGGAATTGTTAGAAGTTTAAATTTGGGCTAACATAAAATGAATTTTGGCGTTGTGTGCCGAATGGCAATATACATTTTTACATTTTTACAAAAGTTAAAAATCTTCAATTACGAAAATCAAACATCATACGCCTCTTACAAACAAAAATATTACAAAGCACAAAAAAAGAAACGTAAAACATTGAATAAATGCATTCAAATTTCTTTCAACGCCGCCCCCAGATCCCCTGAGGGCCTGTGAAACTACCGACCAGATCCCGGCACCCAGGAGCAGGACAGCTCCGCGCCGGCGGATCCACTTCCGCCGCCCCTCCGAGCATGGAGGACCTGATTCTCCGTGCTGTCGTCATTGGCGCCGGATTCAACTGGCTGACTTTGACTGCTGTGACCCTCTGGCTATGTTTGAGGAAAAGAAAAGCACATGAAGTCCCTCAACCACCGAAGCGACCCGTTTTTAGTAATATTATCAGTGAAGTCGAGGTATGTTATCTAACTTTACACCTTTACCGTAACCCGTTTCATGTAAAATTAAAAAATTCTAGCAAAAGAAAGACGACAAATCCGTAAAACAACGCAAATCCGAAACCGATGTCGAATTCAACCTCGATCTCGATGGCCCTGAAGATGCCGATGGTCCCAAGGTCAGCAAGAAAGAAGTCGAAGAAGGCAGGCCGTCGAAAAAGTCAAAACGCGAAAATCCGTCGAAGAATGAAGTCTCCAAAAACTCGAAACACGAATCAAAGAATTCAAAACAAGAAATCGGCGAATCCGCTAAGAATAAAAATTCGAAGCAAGAAGTCCCCGAATCGAAACCAGAAGTCGTGGAATCCAATAAAAAGTCGAAACGCGACGGTGGTGAATCGAAGCCCGACAAACCAGACGCCTCGAAGCCAGAACCCTCCAAACCGTCAAAAGAATCGAAGGAAAAAGTCGGAGAGTCAAAAGAAAAGGTGGGCCCCGCCGATGGCAAAGACACCAAACCCGACGCTGCCGATCCGTCAAAGCCCGATAAACAGGAGCCATCTGGGACCAACAAAGAGAAGCCAGAAGGATCTCATAACAAGTCAAAAGAGAAGCCAGAAAGGTCCCAAAACAAGTCCAGAGAGAAGTCGAAACACGACGGCGCTGATAAAAAGTCGAAGATATCGGGTCGTGAATCGAAAAAGTCAAAAAGGTCTGATCAGGAATCGAAGAAGTCAAAACAAGAGAAGGCATCGCCAAAGAAGGAGGAGCTCGAGAGTAAAAAGTGACAAAAGTAGCGTTTTGTTTGGCAATTTGATACAGTTTTGTGTTATTAAATGTTTATTGCATGTAAATACACTGACCCGGGTTACTGTAACTTACAATATCTATGTTTTAGCTACTCTTCAGCATAGGGTTCATCAAAATGTCGCGGAAATCGGATAGCATCGCAGTCATCGATCGTTGCTTTGAGGGTGGTCGAGATTACGGTATTGACAGGTCGAGTTGGAGGGTTTTCGGCCAGGACTTTGATTTTCTCAGTTATCTGATTGTTCAAACCTTGTAAAATCGAGTAATTCGTGCCAGATGTCGCCAATAGGGATACTGTAAACGCGGCTTCATCGGTCCAAGGAACGACCTTGGCAATTTCAACGAGGACCCGATGGAATGTCTGTTTGACAACAACAAACCCAGAAAAAGTTGATGGCGTTGATGTTGTAACGGCCGGGAAGAGGGATTGCTGGATATGCGCTACTGTAAGCTTGTTGAAGGGGGTCTCTGTGATGTCGACAGCGTTTTGGGCTGAGATTTTGATAGTGACGGTCGTTGAGGGGATCTGAAAATGCTTATATTTAAAGATGAAAATCGCTAGAATCAACCCACAAAGACATCATCATCAAAAACGTCGTAGCTGTCGTCCTTTTCAATGAATTCATCGACCTGTTGCCGATCCAGAAGGACATCGAAACTCGTGAAGCAGGCGGTCAAAAGTTCCTCATCCAACAGTTCAGACGCTTCCATTGGATCGACCTTGTCGTGATAAAGGCTGAGAGACACGGATACAATCAATGGCAGCTCCGAAAATCGAGATGGAAGCGATTCCGCAACACAATCGCCAGGGGCAATGTCGCACGGAAGGGTCAGCGTTGACGAGACGGAAGTGGGTTCATCGTGAGCTTTATGGTCTTCAGATTTCTGGGTCTCTGGTTTGATTAATGTAAACTTCAGCTTCAGACGAGGTAACGGCACTTCGGATTCATTGTGGATGACAGCAACGAAGCGGAAACGACTGAAGGGACAAAAGCGCGGCTGAAAAGTAGTTTTTATATATCCAGTTTCTCTTAATTGTTCTAAAAGTTGCCTCAAGATGGATAAAAAGCGAGCTGGGTTGGTTTTCCAGCAAATAGAGATGTGTAACAGCAAAAATAGCATCAGTAATAAGCTGAAATTTTGAAATTTACAACGCTAAAGTTCAGTGTCCGATGCAACTTACATTTTTTGAAATAAGCGTCTTTTCCATCTTTACGAATCGATCTAAACTTTCTTAAAACACTAGTGATTTGGCACTTGTTAATTTGAAAGTAGTTTGGTGAAAGAAAACAAACAACAAAAGTGCGAAATTTAAAATTCCAAAACTTCAGCTAACCTCGAGCGCGTGCGCACTATCAACTCCCATAACGAAAGCGCAAAAACCTCTTTCTCAATTTTACCCAACCTTTTCAAGACTTCTTCTTTTTCCACCTTCTTTCCACCTTTTTCTGTCCTTTCAACTTTCTAATTCGTGTTTTACAATGTTAACGATGCGGAGTGTGATTCGTGGTGAGGATTTGGAGCTTTTCGCGTCACTTTTAGAGGACCTATTGAACAACTTGTATTTCCAGGGTTATCCACTGATTGGCGTCAAAACTACAGCCCCGAAGCAGCGAAATCTTTTCTCCAGAAGTTTGCCGGAGGTCAAGTACGTCTCGAGAAGGATGAAGGCAAAGGTGTTGCGAAGATTGTGCTCGATCACCAGGAAAAGAAGAATGCATTTTCTGGTTAGTTGTTTTTATATATTTATTTTTTCTTAACCGTCAAATTTAGGCAAAATGATGGTCGATCTCGAAGCTGCGGTGACGGAATTGGAATCCTGGGAGACTGGAAGGCTGGTCATTGTCGAGGGAGCTGGGAATGATTTTTGCACGGGCGGCGATTTGAGTTTTATGAAAGCGGTTTGTAATTTTTATATAAAAAAACTGTCATTGTGAAAACTGTTTTTAGATAGCCAACTCAAACGACGCCTTTATGATGAACAAATTCATGGGGTCGACCCTCCGCCGACTCCGACAACTACCCCTCGTCAGCATTGCCAATGGCTATGGCTTTGCCCTCGGCGGTGGCTCTGAAGTCTACACAACCTGCGACATCCGTGCTGCCAAGAGCGGTTTCAAAGTTGGATATGTCCAGGGCCGGCTTGGAGTATCTCCCGGATGGGGTGGCACTGCCAAGATCGCTGATACAGTCGGTCGGGCCCGAGCTATCGAGTTTCTGGCCACGGCAAAAGTGCTTGATGTCAAAACTGCCGTTGAAGCCGGTCTGATCAGCTTTGTATATGACGACCCGAAGGAGTTTGAAGCATATATCCAGAAGTTTACTAAGAATAGGTATGACCTTCATGTTGTTTTCATTGAAAAAAAAATATCAATTTCAGTGTACAAGCCGTCCGCGGCGCAAAACTATGCATCAGCAATGCCGTCGATGCAGGCGTCAATCATGAAGCTCAGGAAGCTGCCGATCGTGAAGTCTTTACATCTCTTTGGGGATCGAAGGGACATTTGGATGCGGTTGCTGCGAATTTGAAGCATAAATAGATTGTCAATGAAGATTTGTATAAAGAGTAGGCCTGTAATTTGTGTATTTGTTGGAAATGTCGTTTTTGCGACTTTGATACCTTTAAACGTTGCTTTTATATTGTCGATAAGCTTGATGTGTTCCAGAATGTCGGATAACACCGAAAATGTCCCCGCGGCAGAAGCCGAGGCCCAAGACGTCGAAATGGACTCCGACGATGATGCCGACAATCTCCTCAATCAAATCGTCTCTGGCGAGGTCCCGACAACATTAAAGCGAGCATACCAAGGCAGTGAGGGTGATGCTGCTGCCAAAGTGCCGAAATTGGTCGATGATCCGCTGTATGAGAAGTTTGAATCTCTCCAGGCTAACTTTTATTCGAAGCGGATTGATGTTTTGGAGAATTGTATCCACGAGGTTGGTTTTTCATCAACTTTTAACCGTCTAAAATGCTTTTTCAGGTCGTCTGTCCCACCGGAATCGAAGTTGAACTCAAAGAACGCCAGACCGAACCCGCCAAGACCTACCCCTTCCAATTGGACGTCTTCCAAAAGAAAGCCATCACCTGCATTGACAACAATCAGTCGGTTTTGGTGTCCGC
Source organism: Panagrellus sp. LJ2284 (assembly GCA_024447225.1). Lineage (NCBI taxonomy): Eukaryota > Metazoa > Nematoda > Chromadorea > Rhabditida > Panagrolaimidae > Panagrellus > Panagrellus sp. LJ2284. The sequence goes on from JAMRYC010000004.1 coordinate 9,771,552, forward strand.
CCATACTTCAGCCGGTAAAACCGTCGTCGCTCTGTATGCCATTGCCCTAGCTTTGCGAGATAAGCAGCGAGTCATCTACACGTCGCCGATCAAGGCCCTGAGTAACCAGAAGTACCGTGAACTCCAAGCTGAATTCCACGATGTCGGTCTCATGACCGGTGATGTCACGATCAATCCCGAAGCCAGTTGCATCGTCATGACGACCGAGATTCTGCGATCTATGTTGTATCGTGGCTCCAGTATGATGCACGAAATTGGATGGGTCATCTTTGACGAGATTCATTACATGCGCGACAAAGAACGTGGTGTCGTTTGGGAAGAGACCATTATCATGTTGGCGGACAGCGTTCATTACGTTTTCTTGTCGGCTACTATTCCGAATGCGTTGCAGTTTGCTTGTGAGTTGCTTTCTGACTTTTAACTTAGCTAAATTTGGCATTTTAGCCTGGGTCTGCTCGCTCCACCACCAACCCTGTCACGTCGTCTACACCGATTACCGTCCCACACCACTCCAGCATTTCATCTACCCTGTAGGTTCGACCGGGCTCTTCGAAGTTGTCGGCACTGATGGCCGTTTCCGCGCTGAAAAGTTCAATGAAGCCATGAGAAACCTGAGTTCTGGCGACCCTACCGATGCCGGTGGCCGTCAAGCTCAGGGTCGTCGCCGTGATCCCGCAATGGACAACAACGTCTTAAAAATGATCAGCACCATCAAGGAACGCGACATGTTGCCGTGCATCGTCTTCTCCTTCAGCCGAAAAGAATGCGAAGGTTATGCCAGTACGCTGAAGGACATCAACTTCACGGCCAACGAAGCCGATCGCAAGTGCATCGATATCGTCTTCCAAAATGCCATCAACTGCCTATCCGAAGAAGATCGCCAACTCCCTCAAGTCCATTCAGTGTTGCCGTTCCTTCGTCGTGGCATCGGCGTCCATCACTCTGGTCTTCTGCCCATCTTGAAGGAAGTCATCGAAATCCTTTTCGGCGAAGGCCTCATCAAGGTCCTGTTCGCGACAGAAACCTTCGCCATGGGCCTGAACATGCCTGCCCGAACAGTCCTCTTCACATCGGTTCGCAAATTCGACGGCAAGAACCATCGTTGGCTGTCCAGTGGTGAATACATTCAGATGTCTGGTCGTGCCGGTCGTCGTGGCAAAGATGACCGAGGTGTTGTCATCTTGATGGTCGACCAAGCCATCAGTAGCGACATTGCCAAGAACTTGATCAAAGGTGCCGCTGATCCGTTGAATTCGCAGTTCCGATTGACCTACAACATGATCCTCAATCTGATGCGCGTCGAAGGTGTCGAGCCGGATTTCATCTTGAAGAAGTCTTTCTACCATTTCCAGAACCAAATGACATTGCCTGACATGTACAAGCGTAAGTGTTGTATCTTTTTTGAATCGAATAATCTTCATTTTTGCAGAAATCCGAGCCAAAAAAGAAGAAATCGCCGCCTTCGTCGTTCCCCGCGAAGCCGAACTCTTCGGCGTCCACGAACTCGAGAAGCAGCTCAACAAGAAGGAAAAGGCCGTCCGTGACATCATCATGAAGCCGGGCAATTGCATCCGTTTCATGAGTCTTGGCCGTGTGATTCGCGTCAAATGGAACGATCTCGACTTTGGTTGGGGCGTCGTTGTGAGTGTCGAGAACAAACCCAATCCCGATCCGACTCAATCCGACCCACTGTACTTCGTCAACACCATTCTCAAACTTGACGTTGTTTCCGTTCGTGAAGGACCCGCTGTCATAGAGCGTCTCCGTCCCGCTACTGACGGCGTTGCCTGGTGTGCCGAGATCGTCCCCGTCAATCTGGCCAGTATCGCGAGTATTGCTCGAGCAAAGCTGAAGCTCTCTGATCGCTTGAACTCCCAGGAGGCACGGAAAACTGTAATGCACAGTGTCGAGGAGGTCCAGCGTCGCGTCGGTCTCGAAAGGTTGGATCCCATTGGGTCAATGAAGATCACCGATGTGCACTTTGCTCAAGATCTCAAACTGTTGACAGAGTATCAGGACCGGTATGCCAAGATGGAAATCCGGAATGATCCCAAATTCGAGGAGTACTACAAGGAATACGAAAAGAAGGTCGATCTCTATGGCGAGCTGAACGCATTGCAACAGGAGTTCAAGCGGGCCCAGTCGGAGTCACTGCTAGCCGAGCTTGAAGGCCGGAAACGTGTTCTACGGCGATTGGAGTACTGTACTGAGGGTGATATTATCACTCGGAAGGTATGTTTTGTTTTTTTGTCGTTTGAAATGGTAAATTTGATGTTTTAGGGACTCGTCGCCTGTGAAATTAGTGCCGCCGATGAACTCCTCCTCACCGAAATGATCTTCAGCGACGTCTTCCGTGACCTCGACGCCCCCACATCCGCCGCCCTGCTGTCCTGCTTCATCTGTCAAGAAAAGGGCGATACCCCGAAGCTCGCAGCAGCCCTCAGCACCTGCCTCAACACGATGCAAACGTTTGCGAAGCGGATTGCCCAAGCCACGAAGGATGCGCGTCTCGAGATCGACGACCAGGAATACGTTGACTCCTTCCGGCCGCTCATGATGGACATTGTCCACAACTGGGTCAGTGGCGAGAGTTTCAAAACCATCTGTGAATCCACTGAAGTCTTTGAAGGTATGTTTTCATTCCGTTTCATTCCATCCCCTCTCCCAAATTTTGATTCAACATTGTCAAGCACCGACTTGTCAGACCCTTTTCAACCGTCCTTGAATGTTGACCGCAAAGCCCCCTCTAAATTGAGTGATTTGTTTCCGATTTCGCGGCATTTGTGAGGATTTCACTGCATTGCGCAGGCAGTTTTCGGTCATTCATTAGCCTCAAGCGTCATTCCTTTACCGCAAAACCGTTTTTCTTTTTGTTTTTGCTGGTTGCGCGTTCAGTTTAGACGGTGTCATTAATCATGAACCTCGTCGGTGTACTGACAGACTCCCCGCTGCGACCTGTCGTTCGAAATGGAGTCGACGTGTGCCCTCACCAGCACTGATTTTTTGTACAGTACCTTTCTGACAAAAGCAATTTTCCAAGTAAATGTAGTGCAGCCTTTTTTTGCGCCTTCTACGAACCAATTTGTAACGAAGACACTGAAACACGAACAAAAAAGTTGCCCCACGTACGAGGTAGTTTTAAAATAACATTTCCAGGTTCCATCATTCGATGCCTCCGTCGCCTGGAGGAACTGTTGCGCGAAATGGTCGGCGCTTCCAAGTCCATTGGCAGTGAAACGATGGTCGCCACGTTTGAAGCGGCTCGCGAGAAACTGAAGCGTGATATCGTCTTTGCGGGTTCGCTCTACCTCTAATGATGAAACAAAACCCAATCCTGGTCGATTTCGTTCGATTGCCTGCGGCGATCTCTTCCTTATCAGTGTTCCGATTGTTGAATTTATTGCTTTTCTGTCTTTAATCATGTCCGGATGGATTCACTTTCATTTGGGATGTTCCATCATTAGTATTTGTTCTCCGTTTTCCGTATGTTCTCCCATTTCTGGCTCTTGTTATCCGTTCTTGTTGTTTCTTTGCCATTGGGCCTTTTCCAAGACGTTATCACAGGTTCGTGGTTTCGGCTTTTTCTTGTTTTTGTTTACGATTTAAATAATATTAGCAGTCTAAATCATTAGTTTAGACGAAATAAATGAGCCTTTTGATATCCCGTTGGAAGATCTGGAGAAAGAGACGACTCGAACTACGACACTGACCGAGCAGTGTCAAAACTATCAGAAGCATTATCACTACTATTGTGAGAGTACTAATATTGCGAAATACAATGAGGAAGTAAGAATTATCTGTGAGCGGTATGATTTGCTGTGCCGGGACAGGGTCCCTGCGACGATTGATCATGTGAGTTGAGTTTAGGTTTGATGGATGTTTTGAGGCGATCGGAAGTTATAGATCCGTCGCCAAAGACTACTCTGGAAAGCCGCCGGCGTCCCGAAACCCGTCGAAAAGCAACTTGTAAGCTGCTACACGTCTTGCAAAGAGACCGACCCGCTCTGTGTCAACGCCTGTGAATGCATCTTTCTCGGATTCATCATGGAAAAGGAGTGCGAGCCCGGCGGACCCCAGAATTCTCTTTTCAATTGTCAAAGGTAGGCTTTTGGTTCTCATTGAAATTGGATTACGGTATTTTTCAAAGACCCGATTTCGAAGTTGTCATTTCGGTTAAATATGGTCATGCCATTAATTTCCCTCAGCTGCAAATCGGTTTCATAAAGCCGCCGGCACCGGTCATGATGATGAGCCTGCCAGCGGGCTTGCTTTATGCCCTCTGGCGACGCCGCGCACCCCCTTTCTGGATTCCTTGTCAAAACCCTCAAAGACAATGAAAACACTGCATTTCTGAATTTACGCGCCCGTTTTCAACTCTCTTTTTTGTCGAATGCCGCGAGCGAGAATGAGACCCATATTCGTGCAAAAAGTATACCTCCCCAACTTTTTGTCGGCATTCTTACAGCCTCTCATTCTGCCCTGACATGACAAGCATTACACATTAGCTGTCGGTCCACTGAGCGTCGCGCAATTAGGTAATGAAAACCGTCTTGGCGGTCGTCGTCGACGGTGTCTCTTTTTTTGCACACTGTGTTCCTTGTGGGCTTTATGTGGTGATCAAAACGTGCTCCAAGCACCGTGGCAGCCGTTTTTTAGATGTATAACGGCAATGGTGTTGTGTTTATGGATCGTTTTGACGTTGTTCTAATGTGGGAAAACGGCTTTTAGATGGTTCAACAAGTGCAAACAGATCTGGGACCCGGTACCGGACTACACACCGTATCCATTTGGAGTGCATGCGCCGCCACCGATTAATCGGGGGGTCTTTTATGGGTATGATCCACTTGGTACGTTTAGATATTTATTTTGGACGTACATTTCAACTCGTAACTTGCAGGAAATGCCGAGATCTACAACCGCCCACGCGATCACGGCGTCTCCTTCTGGCGCGGCACAAACACGGTCATTGTGGATTGGCCCAATGGCAAACTCGGCCAAGCCACGACCTACGAAGTCCCCTTTGCCGGTATCAATGTGGTAGCACCGTCCTGGGAGGTCGGATTCCCCAATCCTGCGACCTTCATGAGAGAGAAATTCGAAGGCCCCAAACTGAATCCTGGCACGGGGCGGCGAAAATTGCTCCTGGCTCAACGTCATCGGCGATTTGCTTCTCCATTATGATTGTTTTGACAATTTTCATAATATTTACTTCCAAAACAAGTTCCATTTATCTTATTTGTCGTGTTCCGAGCCTCGTGGCACTATATCGAAACCATTTTGACTAATAAAATCATAACCCCAGCTGTTTCACTTGTCATGTCACATTAGATCAACTCCAACTTGTAAGCCTTCTTCTGCGAACGCAAATCCGATCAAAGGCACTCTAAAACATTCAAAAACCTTCCAAATGCTTTTTTGAGTTTTCTATTTCCACTTAACCCAACTCCATAAACCTACAGTACACCCACCGCCTACCCACACACTGAAGGCTGTCAATATTTATGAACCTTCCTTCCTTTTGACAATACATAGTATTCAAGAAAGAGTAATATTTGTAACTGCATGCGTCGGCCTTCAGCTTCGGGCCCCTTCCAAATTGGCTGTGCCGTCATGGCTCTTTGAACAATGAAAAAGGGAGCTTACTTAGGATAGGGACAAGGACCGTCTAGCTTGTGGAGCGCTCTGTGAGTAAAAACTAATTTGTGTCAGTGACCCCTGTCTCCAGAAAGTCGTGAAACAAGACAATTGTGCGCAGTTCTTTCAGGCGTCGTTTTGTTCTGCCAATACGGGCGTCCGAGACAAAAGTGGAGGAGAGTTTAATCTTGCCTCCTGCTGAGGGTGTCTCTGGGGATTGCCGGTGGCACGCAAACTGTTAGTTAGTTAAGGGATTCTATTTAACATGGGTAGAGGGTTGGATTACTGTTTGGAAAGCTTGTTTTAACGCTTTTTTGATGAGTTACAGTAACCTGGAAGCTATTTTGACAGCAAATATGGTAGTAATTAAAAGAAATGGAAGCATAGCCTCAGGGGAAGAAAAAACTTTGAATTCACTTCAGAAATCAACATCGATGGGAATACGTCGGCGATGGAAGCGATTCATTCCCACCTTCCCTTCAATCGCTTTGTCTTTGCCTTCAATCGAAATAACTAACCAGTCTTCCATCGCCTACGTCTTCAGTGTCAGTATTGCCTACAGTACTCCCCCTCCTAAGGCGGGGCTAATTGGACGAAACGCAAATGTTGTCACTTGAACGGCACGCCAGCCAGCCACCGCAAGTCGGAGGCGGGGCCCATTTGTTTGGGCAAGTAAATGGGTGCCGCAGGGCAGTGTCGACATATCGCCACAGGGGCGGGCTGTGCCACTACTGCCCATGGGTTTGAACCGATAGATCGCAAATGTTAGGAGTTATGGGGGTGACCTGTGGGGGTGGTTTATTACATGGAAGCCGATAAGTAGCGGGAATTTTGTTTTTTCTCACCCCAGTCTCGCCATTTTGCTTACAGTCGGTCGAAACTCGCGATGATTTCATTCACTAAAAACTTTTTCAACTTGCAGACAACTCAATCATGCCCCGACCCGGCAAGAACTCCTACGACGACCAGAAACCGCCATATTCCTACATTTGGCTGACTTATATGGCCATCCAAAACAGCGAGGAAAAAATGCTCCCTCTGACGGAGATTTATAAATTTATAATGGAAAAATTTCCATTCTATCGAAGTAACACGCAGCGCTGGCAGAACTCCCTGCGACATAATTTGAGTTTCAATGATTGTTTCATCAAAATTCCGAGGCGCCCAGATCGCCCTGGAAAGGGCAGCTACTGGGCCATCCATCCGAAGGCAATGCACATGTTTGAAAACGGAAGTTGTCTGCGGCGACAGAAGCGTTTCAAGGTCAGTTTTGTTGCGAGTTTTAAAGTTCCAAGGGGTAGGGATGATTACTGTACAGTAGATGGGTAGGTGAATTGGTTGGAATGAGTCGATTGTTGAAAATTTACAGCTCGACCAGCCGGAAGACGATGGCCCGTCTCAGCGGAAACGGGCTTGCTATCGGAATAGCGATACTGCGGGACCTTCGGCGACTGTGATACCGTTTTCGGATTTGAATTCAATGGGGTCGAACATCGTGCCTTCAAGTTCTGCTAGCTTCTTGGCTGGGATATCAGCGTCGCCGACGTCATCGGAAAATCTGAAAACTTCAAACATAGATTTCCAACCATCCATAACAGACATCCTAAACATGTTTCTACCATCTTCTGCCAACACCAAAAACTTACCATTCCCTCAAATGGTTCCACTACCGACAACCTCCTCGCCCCCGCCATCAATGGTAGCGCAGCCTCAGGGCTCACCACCAAATTTACCGTTCAACATGAACTTTGACCTCGCTTCAATGTTATTCAACCCCCTCCTTCTATCGCAGAATCCCTTCCTTCATCCGCTTCCAATGATGCCCAACAAATCCACGCATTTCAGTATTGAATCGATTCTAAGTCCACAGGGATAACCACAGGCTACCATAACTTAACCATTAACAATGTAACCCAATTAACACAACTAACTAAGGCACTTAATTAAACTATGTAACAGCCATTTTTGCAAGTGCAAATCCTTGGATTAAGATTTTAATTATTTAACGACGTCAAAACAAATTACATTGTGCTTTCTTTACTAGTTTGTCTACAGTATTCCGTTTAATTATGTCCGTTGTTCTCGCCCAGTGACAGCCGCCAACCTCATTTTTGCAGTTTTTTTTGACAGATGGATTGTTTTGTCTATGTTTTTTTGTGATAAAATAAAGTTGCTTACTTTTGACAAAGTTTTCGATGGCACAAAAAGTTAAATGCGACGTCATTAGTCATATGACGCAAAAACTGGTCGAAATTAAAGGAATTTAGTTCTTTAAAACCGTATTTTTTGTTTTTAACTGTACGATTATTGTTTTCAGACTGTATTTTTGCCGTTTGCCTGAGGCTATCATGAACAATTTATGGTTTTCGATGTGAATTTTGATGTGAAAAAGTGCAAGTGTATGAAATCAGTCATAACACAACGTCAAAATACTATCCGTGATTATTGTCCTCGCTCGGTTAATCAGTTAGGTACTGTCAAATTACAGTCATTTGCTGACAAAATTCGACATTTAAGCGCAAATTAAAACGGAACCCACAAAATAAGTAGTGACGATTGAGTAATCCATCAAGCTACTAGTGAGAGGCAATCGCGAAAGGAGTCAATTCAGTTCGGTAATGACCTGCGTGCGAGACACAGCAACAAGCACTAAAATAAGGAGACTGCCAACAATACTGTTGTTCCTTCGGCGGGGAAGACGGGACAGTCAAATTGACGCGAGAATGGAATAGCATGTGCGCGAAGGAGGAATAAATGCCAACAGCTTGAGGGTAATTATGGGGGTCATAGAGAAGGGGCATGGGCATGATTTTGTGTTTTAATTTCATGCAAAATAATACACTTCTTATTGAACTTGCAGTATAAACATGACCCAGTTTGTCAAAAAAAAAACGTCAAAACCGCTGATAAAAAGAGTGTCTCTCTCGTCGCCTGCTCAACTCGCCCTCTCTTGCGCGTTGCCACCAACCCAATCAGTCCCGGGCATAAAAACACGTGCAACAACAACATCTTCGCCGTGGTCCGATCGGCAAAAGATAGCCTGTTTTCGGCTACATCTAGTGATTGGCAGTACCCCGATCTCTGCTGGCATTCACGCAACAAAAGGTAACCGGCTTCCTGTTGTCAAAGATGGTAGGCGAATATATCCTTTGTACTTGACCGCGGCTCTTTTTTGTCATTCAAAAACAAACTGACAAAACTTTTAAAAGCTAATTTTTTTATTAAAATACACTGTACATCAAAAATGATTGTATTTTCAAAATCAAAAACAGTGATAGATGCGGATAATGCAAAAATGAAGTGGTCAAAGAGTAACATTAAGTTCGAATTCATCTTCAACCTACAGTGAAAGCAACTTTCATGGAAAATTTTGCAAATCACCCGTACAGACTTCTCAGAAAGTTTCATACACTGCATGAGGTATCATCACGCAGAACACGGATTTAATGTCAGCGGACCACACTCGTTGCAGAAAATTACGTGCTTTTATGCCCCGGCACTGATAGGATCAGCGGCAATGCGCGATGGAGGCGGATGATGGCAGACGACGAGAGAGGCACTCTTTTGACAAGCATTCGAGGATTATTTCGAAAACAACTGCGAAAACGAGCCCTCTCTAGCCGCCTGGTCTGATCGACCGCTGCCACGCATTATCAGTGACGTAAACCATGCCGGTCTATAAAGGCACGCGCAGAATGACTTGGACAGCGTGGTCCGAAGTTAATGGACTCTGGCATCTCTAATGACACCTCTAAACAGGGACGGCGGCCTTCTTGAAGATATGTGCTTTCATTACTTTTCTTTTCGAAGCATGCCGCCGGCCCTGTAGGTCGAAGATCGATGCCAGTCCTCCATTAACACCACTTGACCCTGCGCCCCTTTTTTTTAAATCAAAACGTTTTTTAATTACAGATTTACTCTAATTTTGTTGCAACTTGCCCAGAGAGAGCCAAAAGACAATTATCATCGAAAACGGTGTCTGCCGTAAGACCGTTACCATCTAAAAGGAAACATTGCCAAAAAAAAAAGTGGAACAACTCGACAACGCCGAAAAGAACGACGAAAACATGCCTTCTTTCGTCGCCTGGCCTGAACGGTCGCTGCCACGCAATATCAGTGACTCGATCCATGCCGGTCTATAAAGGCACATGCAGATATTGCGAGAGCGTTCGTTTGCATCTGCAGGGCCTGTACTTGGAGCGGTGGGATGACCGGGGCGGGCTGCAGGGGGAAGTTTGGCATCGGAGTCATCATGGCAAGGTTCAGCTGGGCCAGGATCATCAAGGTCGAAGCGTCCATGTTTGATGGTAGCGTGCCATTGGGAAATGCCGATGCAGAGAAGACAGTTTCACCAGAAGTAGTGGATGAAATGCTGTTCGGCGTCAATGTCGTGGATCTGAGTGTAGACTTCGTTTGTTTTTGAATAGATTCTGCTGAAGGGGGTTGTTCGCTAAGAGATCGCGAGGCTGACACATCTTTGTTGGTAGTTTTGACGTTTCGCGGGGTGATTTCGCCTGTTTTCTGGTAGTGCTGCGTGATCTTTGAAACGACGCCATGAGTCAGTTTCATATCCTTGGCAATTTTAGTGACCCTGAAAGAACAAATTTATAAATGTTTTTCGTAGAAATAGGCAGAAAAACTTACTTTTCTTTTCGGATGTACCGTTGGACGATTTCATATCGGACTTCCATTGACAGCGACTTTCCATTCTCGTAAAATCCGCCGTTCTGGTTTTTCTTCATATTTGAAACAGAAGAAGACATGGTGATGTTGGTTGATGAGTGTTAAACTGATGAGTCGAAAACCCTGCTTAGGGTATTTATGTCCAACAACATGGATAAGTTCCGGATCATGTTCGCCCCACCGCGGCGGCAGATGCTTTTATCTTTGTAGCTATGAACCCGGAAGGTCTTCCAATGGTAATGGATCGATATATCATGGCAAGCTAACATGGACTGAGGCTGTGTGATAGTGGCTCAATCAAAGCAGTATTCATTACGCGCAAGCCTATTAGCCATGTAGGACAGATGTACAACACCACCCCGACCCTGCCGCAAACAGGCGCGCACAAGTACTGTAGCTCACATCAGTGGCTTATGGATTTCAACTTGTAAGGGCATTGCTAGTGTTATGGTGCTGGTCAATGTTGCAACACAAGTCGCAAACTAAAGTGGCGCGCAACATACAATTTGGCGCTTAATTTATTAAAGATAGCATTCAATAATGACCATGCATAGCGTGTAACAAATCGATTATGGAAGTTAATAAACGAGCGTAATTAACCCGCCAAAAATAATTCAAACCTCGAACGTTTGTCAAAAGAATGTATCTCTCGTCGCCTGCCACCACCCGTCTCTATCGCGCATTGCCACTGATCCTATCAGTGCCGGGGCATAAAAGCATGTGATTACGCTAATCAACCGTGGTCCGCTGACATTGAAGCCGGCACCTGCCTAATGATACCTCATGCAGTGTATGCAACTTCCTGAGATGTGTCTGTACCGGTGATTTGCAAAGTTATCCACGAAAGTTGCTTTCACTGCTGGTTGAAGCTGGATTCAACTCAATGTCGTACTTGACTACGCACCTTTTTACGTTTCTCGAATGAAACAATGCCAATTCTGCTTTTACAAATATCTTTTTAGTAGAAAATAAAAAAAAATTGTGTTTTTTGAGCTGTCTGGGCACGAGTGATGTTGATGTGATACCTCAAACTTGGGTAATTAAACCTTTATTCATAAAGAACAAAATACATAGAAATGAGCGTCACGGTACAATGAAGCGAATAGGAAGCAAAACGGGGGAAATGAAATGATAACAAAGCAAGTTTTCATATATATTAAAAGTGAAATTGGGCGAAAGTGAGCGTGGCAGCTGGGTGTGTAGGCCAGAGGCTTGGCCTTGTGCGAACAAGCGCCAGAGGCGGCAAATTTGAGTCTGCGACCTCTCGATCGCTGACACTCCGAACACAAAAAGGTGGAAAGGCCGGAGGGCACAATCAAAACAGTGTGAAATGGCCAAAGGGTACAATCAAAACAGTGTGAAATGGCCTACTGTCGGGGGAGAAACAATCAAATGGGGATACAGTAACTTGCAGGACATCAGCGAACTTCTCGCTGGTACAAACGTGGAGATCGTTGACGGCGTCGGACACGTGAAGCAGGGCTGTTGAGATGGCAGAGTAGAGGTGGAGATCGTCAGACCAGGCGTCGATAGGGCGAGATCGAGATGATGGCCGGTGGCTGGGCATGGGCAATGTTGATGGAGTAGCTGGGCTTGAGAGAGGAAGAAAGGTGGTCCAGATGAGGAAATTGACGGGAAATTACCATAGACGTCGGGGCAGAATAGAAGAGTCGGGGTCGAGGTTGAGATGGACGAATTCGGGCAGTGTTCCGAGTAGATGACGGCGCGTGCGGTGAACTTGACAGTCATTGGTTTAGACATCACTCGCGGCTTTCTGTTCACGCGTGTCGTCGGTGTCGGCCGGTTTCGTGGCAGTCATCTCGCTGCGGTCTGAGCAGTGGGAGGCCTCCCGACCAGCGCAGTCGATTTCGAGTGGGTAAAGGTGGCTCACCGATCGATTGATAAGCGTTCCTTTCGTCGTTTTGATACGCGCCGAGCGGCATTGTCCATCGCTGCTGTCGAAGATTTCGATGATTCTACCGGTGGTCCAGTCGTGACGAGGCTTGTCGATATCTTCGATGATGACGACTTCGTTGATGCGGGGGCGACGGTCGACATTCTTCTGCTGTGATCGATGTTGACGGTTCTCGCGGTCGCGCAGTTCGGTCAGGTAAGCTCGTCGCCAAATTAGCCAAAATTTGCTCAAATTCGCATTCAGTTTCTTCCAGAGCTCCGAGAGATCAGTCGCCGTTGTCTGTCGCGGGAAGTACGTCGGGTCGTGCGGGTCGTCTGGTTGGAGGTCGAAGTTTGGCAGCTGGATTCGGGAATACGGAGTCGTGAAGCAGGCCGGGCAGATGATTTCTTCCGAATTGTCGGCGCTGACTGGAGTCAAAGGACGCTTGTTGACGATCAGTTCCGCCTCGGCCACGTAGGTGCTGAATTCTTCGAAGGTAGGTCGTTTTCGGCCGATTGAAGCCTTCAAGGCTGTTTTCGTCAGTCCGATGAGGCGTTCATAGAAGCCTCCTTTCCAGGGTGCCCGCTCGGTGATGAAACACCATTGGATTCCTTCCTTCACTGAGAAATCGGCGACGTCTTGATTCTTCTCGAATGAACGAAGTTCTGGGAGCGTGGCTGCTGCTTTGAACTGGGATCCATTATCGGAAGTGATCGTCTTTGGTGGACCGCCGCGGCGCGCGATGAATCTCCTGAGAGCTTGGATGAAGCTGGCGGTGCTGGCTGAGTACACGACTTCGAGGTGGATGGCGCGTGTAGACATGCAGGTAAGGAGACAGATGTAGCACTTCAGGGTCTGGTTGACATCGTCTGTTCGGAGCTTCACAGTGAAGGGGCCGGCGTAATCAATTCCGACGTGTTGAAAGACTTCCGCCATGCTGATTCGAGCTTGTGGCAGGTTCGGCATTTCTGGAAGCTTGAATGGTCGAGCCTTGCGGCGGCGGCAGTCCATGCAGCGGCGTCGGATCGTGTTTCGGATGATCTTTCGGCCTTGAGGAAGGATGAAGCGTTGGCGGAGTTCGGCGAGGATCATGGATTCTGAGGCATGGCCCAATCGGCAGTGGATGTCCATGACGAGCAGTTCCGTTTCGATGGTGTGTCCGAGTAAAATTGGATTCTTCGTCTCATCGGGCAGTTCGCTGGCATGCTGGAGTCGGCTGTGCTGGCGCCAGATTCCGTCGACGTCTTTGAACAGGTTCAACTCGTTGATACGCTTTTCGGTGAGGGTAAGTTGTTGCTGAATTTGACGGATGATCCAGTTTTCAGCCATGTTCCGCGGCGTCATGTTGCAGCCAATGTCCTTGTTGATCGACTGGGCAGCGTGCTTCCAGAAGTTTGCAATTTTCATTGTAACGCGTGTCAGCTTCAGCCAAGAGGAGAAGGTCGATGGGTCGATGACCGGCTCAGCTTTGTGTTGCACAATGACGGTCGCTCGTGAGGCGATGGAGGCAATTGGGGCAGCGGAGTCGGTGGTTGGAATCTGAGGCCATGTTGCTGGGTCGTCGTGAAGAAATCTTGGACCGGTCCACCACAATTCCGAGTTCATGAGTTCACTCGGACTGCATCCACGGCTTGCGATGTCGGCGGGGTTCTGCTTAGTTGGGACGTATCTGTATTCGACGTCGGCTTCTTGCAACTTCTTGATTCGATTCGTCACGAAGCGGTCGCTGTCCGGTTCCTTCTTCGTCCAGTGCAGAACTGTGGTGCTGTCGGTGAAGATGGTCGTGTTGTCGATGGTGAAGGGCAAGGCTCGGCGCAGGAATGGGATGGTGCCGGCGGCGAGGGCAACTGCAGTCAGCTCGAGTCGAGGGATGGTGAGTACCGGTTTCAGAGGTGCCAATCTGCTTTTGGCAAAGACGAGGGCTGTATCGACTTGACTGGAGGTACGTTGAAGAATGTAGGCTGCCATGCCATAAGCTTTCCCGGAACTGTCGGCGAATATCTGCAGCTCGTAGGTGGATTCCGGCTTGAAGACAAACAGCTTCCGTGGGAACGAGATTCCTTTTCCAGCGCGTTCCATCCAAAGCGCATCGACAGATTCTTGCAGCTTTCGGTCAAAGGGGTGGTTCCACGACTTTTTCTCAATCCACAGTTGTTGTACGATGAATTTCAGCGGCAGGGTTGCTGGAGAGAGAAGCTGCGCCGGGTCGAACGGTTTTGCCGCAAATGAAAGGAGCTGTCTCTTCGTTGACGGTGGCTGGGCGGTGTCCTTGGTCCATCCAATTTCGAATCGGTCGTCGGAGGTCCATTTGATGCCGAGGAGTTTCGATTCAGCAAACTTCCCGTCCAGCTTGGAATCCACGGTGGCATCGTTGCTGCGGAACTTGCGGAGGTTCATTTTGCAATCCTCAAAGATCGTCTTCGCCTTGTTGGCCTTCTCGATGGCTTCTTCAGGTGAGTTGGAGCATTGGATGACGTTGTCGACGTATATTTTCGTTTTGATTTCGTTCGAAATTTCAGCGTCATCTGGATGTTCGAGGGACCATTCGTCAAGTTGCTTCTCGATGACCAGCTGGAGGAGTAAAGGGCTGGCGTTGACTCCAAATGGCATTCGGACCCATCGGAAGTGCTTCAGGTTGTCGCGGGTTGGTGGCTTCGAAGGATCATGCAACCAGAGAAAGCAGCAGTACCGTTGCGAATCGTCGGAGAGGTTTACGGTCAGGAAGGCGCTTTGTACGTCGGAGCTGACGATGATGTTGGCACATCTGGCGTAGAGGGTGATTTCGGCGAGGCTGTTGACAGGAGGCTTCCCGCTGAGAATGCAGTCATTCAGCGACTTTCCATCTTTGGTTTTCGCAGAAGCATCGAACACGCCACGGACCTTTGTGGTTTCTTTGTCCGGATTCACGACGGCATGATGCGGAAGGTAATGGTAGCCGGGGTCAGTTTCAGGATCGAATTCGAGGATGAGTCCGGACTGTTGCTGTTCGTTGATGATGGAGTCGTACTTCTCGAGGATTCCCTGCTTCTGCATCGTCGTCTGTACATTTTCTAGCCGTTTCTTGCAGAGACCGATGTCTGGTTTGATTCCGGTGAGGTCGTGGAAAGGCCAGCTGACGACAGCACGACCGGTGGCGTCCTTCTGGTAGGTTTCGTTGAAGATTCGCTTGACTTCTTCGACGTTGTTGACTGGCTTGTCGTTGATTCCGATGGCTTCCAGCTCCCACAGATTCGGCGTCCAGTCATCTTGCGCGACAGCGAAGGCGGTGATGGCACGGGCTGCAACGGCGTCGCTGGCTGTTTCGACTACACGAACAATCGGTCCAACTTCCGAGTCGATGATGCAGAGGTTTTCGTTGATCGGGAACATGTTTGCGGGTGGAATCACGGTGTCGAGGTGGTCAGCGCCGATGAGTAGCTTCGGCTCCGCTTCGGAGTAGTGTGGCTCGAGGCTGCCGGTGTTGTTGCGCCAGTTTGTCGGGATTCGGGCTGTCAGCATCGGTCCGACGACGGAATCGGATGACAAAATGTCCATCTCCAGCGACTTTCCTCCTTTCAGATGCAGGATGATACGTTTCACATCGTACTTTTTCGTCATCGGCGCAGCTGATCCGAATGTGCTGAGAGAAAGGTTGATGGATCCGACGGTGGGGAGGTTCATGGACGTAGCGAGCTCTGCATCGATGTACGAGAAAGTACTTCCGGAATCACAGAAGGCCACTGTCGTTCGTGTTGTGTTTCGGTTGGTCGCGTTGGAGATTTTGACTTCGGCGGTGTACATTGTGCCGGGCAGGGATGCAAAAACGCTCACCCGACGCTATCGCAGCGTTAGCGTGGGACCCGCACGGAACGAAAACGTTCTGTACGGGTCCATTTTTGTCGGGTCGCCCGCCTGTGCGCACAGTCGATGCTTTTCCCAACTTGTTCGAAACGGTTGGGGTACATGATCCCCCGTTTGACATGATGCCCCGGTGTAGGAAGTATGCACTGTGCGTAGCGGGGCATCATTGAAAACGGGACATCATGTCATCCAATCGTTCGAAACAGGTAGACAGTCCTCAAAAAAAGTTATTCCATTATTCAATACCAAACAATTAGATAATAAATCAACAATTAAGAACTCAACGAAAAACACAGCTAACTGAATTTTACTACTTCTCGATAGAAAAGGTTTACGTGTAATTGACAGTCTCCAAAATTCTATGCATTTCGTTTAGGATGATGTAGTCGTTGATATTAGCTGGTAACAGTCTGTGTCTTGTCAAACCGAAAATGCTTTTTAGTTCGCTGAACATGCGTTCACACGAAGAAGAGCTTGCCGGAACGCAGAATGTTTTCCTTGCGATCTTTGCCAGTTCCGGATACCGACCTTGGTTGCAATTCCACCACTCCGCAATAGTAGTTTTGTCGGAAAATTCAGTGCCAAAATATTCAAATATGCTGGAGCTCACACTGTTTACGGAAGTTTGGGGGCCACCAAATTCGTGAGCTAAATCGTGATTGAAATTGGCTGGCTTGAGTGGCGTGAGGTCGGAAGCTTCCTTAATCAACCGGACCCGATAACTTTCGGCTTTATCGTCGAAGATGGTTCGAAGACATCGCTTATCCAAGTACGGATCCAACGCGGCAGCGACGTAATGAATATATTGTAAAAAATATTTCTCGTTGCGGCGCAGGCTCTGTAATAATTTCGGCTTTCATTCTTTGCAAATGTTTCGGATTTTTGTTGTTCCGGTTTTTCACTTTAACACTTCAGTTGTTTTAACTATAACTACTTCGCACAGTTACCAACAACTGCTGTTATTCATAGTTTTAGTTTGATTCCCCACCCTACAGTAAATGCGGAAAACCAACCTTGAGCAACACTTCAGAAAGACCTCTTATAAACGGACTGGCTTCGGGGTGGTCCAAATGATACAAAAAATGTTGTTCCAATTTGCGATACGTCCGTGCGACCTTGTGCAGTGTGATTGTCGAATCAGATTCAAATACTCGAACAGCACTGTACATAGGTTCCAAAAGGTGTAAGTAGCTTTTCAACAAAGGAATACCCATTTCAGCGTGCTTAAAAAACTGCAAGACTTTACTGTCTTGCAGCATGTGGGATCGGATCAGCAACCGCTCTCTAGGCGTCAATGCTGCAAAGCGCTCCATGGACGAGTACATTGATAAAAATCTGACTTCGACGTAGTTGATCAACCGGTTGTCCAGCGAGTTGAGCAAAGATGGCCGCGCTCGGACAAACGTAATTACTTGTTGAGCCCCATTTGTTACTTTTTGCAGTTTTTCCACGGCTTCAACGGCTTCGGCCGACAACTTGACATAAGCATAAGGTTTTTTAGTCTTCTTTGCCACTGTATTTACCAAATGACAGGCACAAGTGACCATTTCGGTGTCATCGAAGGCACTGTGGTTAGTAGCACAGCCGTCGGCGACGATGGTAACGTCCGAAACAGTCAATCCAAGCTTCTGAAGTTCCTTCTGTGCATGATCCAGAATCCCATCGGCGTTCGCTCCACCATCAAACTTGTCGAGACGTAGTTTAACCTTGTGCATTTCAAAAGTCGGGCTCATGTAGATCAGGACGTAGCTGATAAAATGGTGGTTTTTCGTCGTCATATCGGTGACCAAGGCGCAGCCTTGTGAACAAAGCCCGGATACCTTGTTGTAGAAGGCAGATCTGTTGTTTTCGACCGTTTTTTTGATAATTACTCGAAGATTGGCCGGACTGGAACGATTATTCTCCACATCAAAGGCCGTTTTCGGTTGACCGGCTGTTCCGTCCGACAGACCCAATTGATATGCCATATCGGCCGTCGCTTGCAACAGCTTGGTCGCCCCAGGCTTATGAAACGCTGTCAGAGGAGTCTTATCTTAAACAATACTTCTTATTCAGATTAACAAGTTTCAAACAAATACCCTTCATAGCCGCCTCGATGTAAAATCGGTCAAGTTTACGCCTGTCGGCGGGTGGCAATACGCGGCCTGTGGCATTGTTTGACGGAATATTGCACTTCTTCAAGTGCTCATAAAACGGCCCATTGAGGTGCCTGACCACAGACCAACAAGCCAAGCACACAAACTTTGAATGGACACTTGCATCGAAAAAGCCATAGTCGTAGGTTCGACCGCGGGATACAAATTGCTTCTTTATAATTTGTGTTTTTCCCGCTCGATAAAGGTCATAAAGCATGACTGCTTCTTCTGGGAATCTGACGGATTTGAATTTCACCCCTTCTGGCACTAAAAATGTAAGGTTTTCAACGACGGTGTACAAAATGTATTGGAACGAAACCTTGCACAAACGTCAATTCGGTTGGGTCAGGCAGGGTTTCAATGTCAGGAGTATCATCATCGCTAAAGCGAACACTGTCACACTCCTTGTCTGAATCGGCATCCGATGAGGAATCACTATGCGCGGACCCTAAAAGAATACACTTATTATTTATATTTTTCTTCTTTAACTAAACATGGTTACCATTTGTTTTATCAACATTGTTTGTATCGCCGGTTTCTAAAAATAGAAAGGAGATTCACTAACTTTATATTCAATTTTAAAAAACAATGCTTACCCGATTCGGACTCGCCTTCGGATGGTAGCGGCGATAAGACCTGCCGAAATTCGGTATCAACATCAGTAATGGGACAAGATACAGCTCCTAATGAAGGACATCGATTTTCCGCCGATAATGTCTGACGTTGAGTTGCTTGTTGAACACTTATATCAGTGCTAGACTGTGAAGACTGTGGTTCTTCTAAAATAGTATTATGACAAACAACTAGCTAATACTGAAAATTCATGTACCTGTGGCAGCCTTTGATTTAGACCTTATTGGACTTTTGCCACTTGTCGGTAGGATAAAGCGGATGGTTGGTTGTAACTGCTTATCCGGGGGTAACGGGTATCGCTGAGCTGTAGTTTTTACAAAAAATAAAAAAGAGTTAACATCGAACAACTTTCCATTTGCTCCTACCTGGCTGGCTTTCCTCGGTTAAGCGACGCGAAGATGTGGCACCTCTGATAGGTGATGTATCTGGTTTACGTTTCATTATACCGTACAAAAAGTTACCAATTGGATTTATATTAAAGACAGTATTGACGAGGGACTGAATTCAAATTTCTAACTTTCAAAATTTGAATGAATTGACGACCGTAAACATATAGCAGTCATGATGTCTGACCGCAACCAACGGCATTTTTGAGTTGTGAATCTATTTCATTAACTTGATAGCCTAACGACGACCAGCTACAAGCAAAACGCAACACTGAGTTGCACGGTTTTTTGCTTTATTTCAATCATTCTGGATGACCCATAAAGATCCTCTGCTTTGTTTCTGAATGGTATCAGACCTGCGGCAAACTTTAATTGTAGAAATTGGATTCGCCATAGGCAAACACTCACAAACAACCCTAAAATTCTCACACGGCAAAGTCATTCCGATTACCGTAAGACTGTTTGGAACTGATCTTGCATAAAGAAGTCATGATCTTGTTCATAATCGTGAACTTAAAACATATTACGAAAAAGACCTGTGATACATTGTCGTATTTAGTGAAACACTCTACCGAACGCTCACATGCGTGGAAGAACATGCATGCTTTTGTTATGATGTATAAGGACTTCACAAGAGATCTACGTCAAGTCAATTTGCAGTTGATGTTTGCATAAAGTCATAGAAACGCTCAGCCGAGCGGGATCATGACGATCACTACAATTTCACATGGTCATTATGGCGTTAGAAGGGCTCAGAGATAGTTCCAAATTAACATTAAGTTTCACTTTATCCCGGGTGAAAACATTTTATTTAGTGATTTTTGGTTTTTGCATTACATTTAAAAAAAAAAGAGTGCGTCATTGGGGGTCCTTTCGAACCCTTTTCGCATCGAGAGTACCGCAGACCGGCTGCGGTAAAAAGTGTGCGCGCTGTCCGAAACCCGCGACGCTAGCGTTTTTGCATCCCTGGTGCCGGGCCTGGATTTGCTGTTGCTGCTGAACGTTGATGCATCGTGAGTGGTCGCGTTGACTGCGCTGAATTGACCCGCTTGGTTTTGCGGGAGCATTCGGGAACGGCCTTTACAGATTGCGGTATGGTGGCGGCATTGGCATCGGCTGCACTTGGTCGTTGAGTCGCAGTTGCGGTAGCTGTGGCCGGGCTTGAGGCAACGAAGACACAGATGCTTCTCCTTGGCGATGTTTGTTCGCTCAGGCTCCGTGGCAGCGACTTGGCATTCCTCGCTTCGATGATTGTTGTCGCAGAAGGCGCATCGCTGGTTGTATCGAGCAGGCGCGGCGTTGGCGACATGTTGGTTTGGTGGGTTTCGTCGATTGAGGCGGTTGTTGTCATTTGAGAGGTTCATTCGTTTAATCATTTCAGAATTCTCTTCAATCTTGAGCAACGTTTCGACGGCTCGGCGCAGGGTGTTGGCGGACCATTGTTCGGCGATAGCCCGCTGGGTCATGACGTCTTTCATCATCCAATCTGGCAGCTTTTCATACAGGTCGGTTTCGATTTCCTTCGTGTTGGTATCTTCTCCGAGGTTTTCGAGCTGTTTGCAGATACATTCGAAGTCGTCGATCATCTCTCGGGTGGCTTTGATGGTGCTCGTGTCGAGTTTGACGCGAAGGCGGCGATGAAGCGTCAAGCTGAGGATTTCCTTGTCGCCATATTTCCGTTTCAATGTGTCGATTACGGCTGTGTAGTTGTCTTCGGTGTCGGGGAAGTTGGCGACTGCTCTGGAGGCTTCTCCATGGAGGCATGACTTCAGATGTAGCAGTTTGTCGACGGTGGCGATGTTCTTCCGATGGACGGCGACTTCAAATCGGTTCCAGAAAACGTGGAACTCTTCGGCGCCATGGCTGAAGCGTGGAAGTGCCAGTGCCGGCAGTTTGATGGGAACAACGGCGGGGTTTTCGTTGAAGGCCGCTGGCTGTGGATGTTGTGGTGGGGGTGCCTGTTGATAACCCATCTGTGCAATGTTGACTTGGCGGATGGCTATCGGCGGTGCAACTTGAGGTGCTGCGGGGTTGTTGACAAGGGCAGCATGGGGTGCTGCTGGATTGATGGCAGGTGCAGCTTGGGGTGCTGCTGGATTGATGGCAGGTGCAGCTTGGGGTGCTGCTTGATTGATGGCAGGTGCAGCTTGGGGTGCTGCTTGATTGATGGCAGGTGCAGCTTGGGGTGCTGCTTGATTGATGGCAGGTGCAGCTTGGGGTGCTGCTTGATTGTCGGGTGCAGCCTGGGGTGCTGCTGGGTTGTCATTTTGGGGGCCGATGGGTGCTTGGATGACGGGGGTGAGCTGGGCTAGAAGCTCCTTGGCGTCTTCAACACGGGAGTCGAGGTCAGCAAGAGAGGTTTCAGCAGCAAGTGCGCGGGTTTCGATCTTGCGTTCTCCATCAGCCCCAAAAAAATCGTCGAGAAAGGCTTGCTCTTCTTCGTGTCCGTCGAGGTCTTCAATCGAGTCGATAAGGTTGTTCCAGTAGCCGTGGAGCTCCCAGATCCTGTCGATGGAGGTCCTCGCGGCGGTGATGTCCTTATCCGTGTCGCGGATGTACTTCTTTACGTCGAGGAGTTGCGAGTTTTCATCAGGAATCGGCCGGGCGAGGGCTCGTTGAGTTTGACCATCGAGACGGTTCATGGCAAGTCCGGACTGCGACCTCAACCAGCCAGATGTGATGTTGTTGGCGGTCATGGTGAGGACGAGGGATGGTCGGAGCGGATGGTGGTTGTTGTATGGCGTGAGCCCCCAATTGTCTGGGCACGAGTGATGTTGATGTGATACCTCAAACTTGGGTAATTAAACCTTTATTCATAAAGAACAAAATACATAGAAATGAGCGTCACGGTACAATGAAGCGAATAGGAAGCAAAACGGGGGAAATGAAATGATAACAAAGCAAGTTTTCATATATATTAAAAGTGAAATTGGGCGAAAGTGAGCGTGGCAGCTGGGTGTGTAGGCCAGAGGCTTGGCCTTGTGCGAACAAGCGCCAGAGGCGGCAAATTTGAGTCTGCGACCTCTCGATCGCTGACACCTTTTTACGTTTCTCGAATGAAACAATGCCAATTCTGCTTTTACAAATATCTTTTTAGTAGAAAATAAAAAAAAATTGTGTTTTTTGAGCTATTATTAAATTGCAACGTTTTGCTTTGCTTGTTTATTATAGTTTTGTTTTTGGGTGGCAAAAAATGCCGTGGTCAAGTTTCTAAACAAAGGATTATATCGCCTTCCATCCTTGACAACAGGTTGCGGGATACCGTTTGTTGCGTGAATGCCAGCAGAGATCGAGGTACTGCCAATCACTAGATGTAGCCGAAAACAGGCTATCTTTTGTCAGCGGACCACGGCGGTAACGTTGGATCGCACGTGTTTTTATGCCCGGAACTGATTGGGTCAGTGGCAACGCGCAAGAGGGGGCAACCTGGCCGGGCGACGAGAGAGACACTCTTTCGATCAACGGTTTTGACGTTTTTTCGGCAAACTGGGTCCAATGTAACGCGCCTCCGACTCCGGAGGAGCCTCAGAGTGCGCTTCTTCAATTTAATGTTCGTTTTTGCTCATTTTTAATGCAGCAAAAAAAATGTTGTCGACAGCAAATTCAAAAGCTTTGATAAAAGAAAGGATGTCAGTACCCCCCGATTGAGGTTTTGGACCTCGGAATCTGATTGTGGAACACCCAAAGGGTAGCATCTCGCAGCGTGTATAGGGGCAAAGAGGCGAGGTGTCAGAGCACCTCCGGAGGCGCCTCCATCGCCTCCGACTCTGACTCCGAAGTCAGAGGCGTGGTCGGAGGCAATTTTTACAAAAATGCGTTACACTAACTGAGTCACGTTTTGTAAGGCAAAACTAAAACAGAGCCTAATAGTAATATTTATTTCTGCATACAAACCAAACCCGACTCAACTGTCACAACTAACTAAATCTTGAAATCTATTTTTAATGCGTTGGTTGATGCCGGTTTCTAATTATCGCCGCTCACGGTGGGCAAAAAGTAATTGTGCAAAACAATGTGAAGGTTTATCGCTTGGTTTTCGCATCAGTGGGAGTTTTGTAAGTTTTGCTTGATTGTCATCGTTTGCTTTTTCTTGTTAAACCTCCTTTTCGACACCCCAAAGTGTGACGTTACACAATTTTTGCGTCTATTTTGTTGGCGTCGACATATACACGCATGAGTTTTATTCATGTTTAGTACCTCTAATTGTTTCGATTAGTTCTTTCTCTGGTTCCCCGACAACTTGAAAACTTCTGACTGTACAAATTTCAGACATGTGGTGTCTACAACAGTGTCAATGCGTTTCAGCATAATGTGTTTATGGTGAAATTTTTCCAATGAGAAAATCACTTTCACAATTCGATAATACATACTTGACAAAACTAACGTTGTTAATTTCTTGAATTCTCCAGTAATTACAGTAATTTTATATAGCTATTTACTTAACACAGCAATGTTTTTAAAGTAAAGTAGAACAACGCAACCAAAGAATATATAAAAACTCAAATCCTTTAGATGATTTACTGATATAAAACCAGAAAATGAAAGTGATTGGTAATCAAATACAACGATAAGAAAATTCCTAAAGTTGTTGCATGCGGGGAATACCGCCCCTTCGCGAGGAAACCCGATTCGAATACCGCTTAGGAAAAATCAAATTTTGTTTTAAAATACACTTCACAAAAATTGTTAAGGCACAAGTTAGGACCACACAGATGGTTACAAGAACGATAAACACAACTACCAAAATGGTTCTAAACGGTTCCCCCCGATACCATGACGGTTTTACAGCCTCTATTTGTGGTTCTGATTCAGGTTGTGTTCTTGAAATACAAAAATGTCCTCCATCGAAGTTGACGCACAATTCGTTGGACTCGCACGGAGCTTCAAGACATTCATCAATGTCATATAAGCAACCTACGCCATGATATCCTGGTCGACAGACGCACTTAGCAGCTCCAGTATCTGTGACACGACAGAATCCGTGAATACAAAAAATTGGGTTTTCAGTTAAACACGGATTGTCAAATTCGCAATTTGGGCCGGCTTTGCCTGGAGGACAGATGCATCTGGGTCCTCTCGGGTGGTCGGCGCAAATCCAGTTTGAGGGGCAGCTTGTTGCATTGCAGGGTTTATGTTCGGTTACGGTAACTTCTGAAAAGCGTTTCAATAAAACAAAAATTTGCATATTATGAAACTAACCGATCTGCACAGCGGAAGTTTGATGACAAAAAACAAAAATAGCAGCAATAAGAGCTATGTTTCGATACATAGTCGAAAAACGGTACCTGGTCTTGAGCAATCTTTGGATTAGAAATTGGCAACCCCTTCCGCAATACGAAACCACCGCTAGAATGACCAAAAACGCTGATAGCTCCGTTTTGCCATTTCCCTCGGCGGCGTAGCAGGTGCGATTAACGCACAGTTGAGCCTTTGCCACCGTAGTCATGAACAAATCGATGGCTTTTTGGCGGTGCATCGTTTACAGCACGCAGGAGGGCGTCATTGCGAGGAATGGTTAGGTGTCCTCTGAGCTCGAAGGTCTACGGCGCATTTGCACAGGCAATCGTAATAAGCTATAATCAATACAGGTCTTTGACAAACCATAATTGATAGAATAATCGGTTGAAATTTGAATTGAAAATGGACTTTCGTACTTTTGCAGTGGAAAGTCGGCCAGTAATTGAATTAACCGTAAAATTGTCTGTAAATGCGGAAGACGGTGGAACTCACTTGGTGACAATTAGCACCAAGGTCTTTCAAATTTGTCGTTCCTTAGTTCCTGAATGCGTGGATTTCATGCATTCAATGATTAGGCCTATTTCTGGGCTAGAACCATGCTAATTGACGCCAACGTTTAGATTCTGCTTCGGGCTATACAGCAGTATTGTTGATGATCGCTTACGGTCCTAGGGTCCGAGGCGGTAAGATGAGTTGGGAATTCTTTGATGCTGTCATTAAGATTAACACTGCAGTAATAAAGCGGCTTTTTATTAATCGTAAGTTAATGAACATCCTAGATAGGATACTTCGATCTGGTGGTTGTGTTCTTGAACCGTTTTCCATCAACGGTTGCGACTTATAATTGTGCAATCTGCCTTTGTATCTTTCAGGCTAGAAATCACCTTCAATGACGATAGACAAAACACTAATCTGTTGCGTCAACGGCAAGTAAGTCTTTGGTAATCACCTGAGAATCAGCAAAAATCGTTGGTCGCCAAAAATTATATAAAAACATTATGTCATTATTTTTTATAACTTCTGTGTTCGATTTAATTCAAAATGCATTTACAGTATTTGATCATAGAAGGTGGTATCAAGAAGACAAAACCATTGTTTTAAACATTTTTTATGAAACTGAAGCAGAACTTATGTTTCACTGTTTCTGCTAACCATAAAGTTTTACAGTTCAATGAGAACTACAGATTCACTAGTTTTACTAGTCAGCCGCCACTTCAGTAAATCTTTGAAGTTAAGCTTTTAAAACATAAGTATGAGAGTGAACAACTTTTTCTGTTCTACACAAAAAGAACAGATCCTGATGATGTTTGCAATGAAATCGTATGAACCCACCAGGGCATCATTCACTGGAGCCATCAGCACTGCAGCCCATAAAAGCGATGTCCAACATTGCTTTCATCATCGAGTTCTCATCACCGTTCAAGAAACCACGATTTCTTCATAAAGAGCTCTGTTTCAAGAAAAGTCGCACCGAGACATAGTTGGCCAAGCTAGCTAGGACACGGGTTGCGTTGGCAGTTTCGCCGTCGGTGCTGCGTTAGACCATGCAAACTGCTTTTCAGATTATTCATTTTAAGGCGAAGCTACTTCTATGTTTCTTTATATGCTTTACCTGTCTATGTTATCTATTTTGAATTAGTATGAACCAAACTCCCGAAGCTAAAAAGCAACTGGCATACAGTTCTTTGAATTAGCATAACAAAACTGTATTTGGATGACTATGGAGCATTCTTCCTATATAAGGAAATCAAATTTTTGTAGCAGATCAGTTACGAACATAAAGTACAACACGACGGCGATGAGAATGAGAGTCCAGTCAACGAAGGGGATATGACAACACTGATGATGTTGGATCCATGAAGCAAGTCGTCGACCGTGGACACCACCGTCACCACATATAATGCCGCAACAATAACTTTGGCAGGCTTGCAAAGTTAAAGCGACTGGAACTTTTTTACAATCTTTCATGATTGCCGCGAGAACACAATCGACGATCTGTCAAACTCTCTGTGAAGTTGAAAGACAAAGTGGTATATGAAGGCAGCACGTCGTTCCTTCGAAAATCAGGTCGTAGTACCTCGAGAAGTGTCAAAACAGTAAGCACTATGTGACTGATCAAATCCAAGACGACGGTGAACATGATAGTTAGCAATAGCTGAAACTGTCCAGAGACAAAAAAAGCACATTTTTATGCAGGGTTTCTGGTGGTTGTGCCGTCGGCGAGCGGTTGGTCATCAAGTCACAAACACTGGTTCCGACAAGGAGATGATTTTTTCTTTCCGATTCCGAAATGGAGATAATTCACGGCATCATCGGTTTGAAGATCCTTGATTTTGGATATATAAAATCTGCATACAGTTGACAGAATTCGAGAAAAATGATTCACTTGCCGTGCCGCAAAACGTTCCTTTAATTATATCGTTCTTGTTTCAACGATACCTGTATTATCTAACGTTCTAGCATCTTAATCCTCATGGAGACTGTTACAATTGTTCAAGAAGCTTTTACGTTTATATTCGACATATCAGAGCAATCGTAAAACATTACAGTTCGGAAATGATGATTAAACGTGCCGCACAACTTTCCATCAATCATTTCCTTCTCGTTCCGATGGAACCTGCGTTCTGAGCTCTTCTGGCGTCCGTTTCTCGGTTGAAGCGGCTGCATTTTGGAAAAATCGCATTGACAAATCATCACTTAGTTCTCCACAGATCACATCACCAAAAAATCACAACAGTAAAAAAAATGCCAGATTAGCGGGGAACACTATGTCCCGCGTAAATCTGCATTTACTCTAACCTGGTCTCCCCGGGAAAGGATGGGCTTATTTTCAAGACGCGTCTCTTATTTCCTCGTTTTGCCGCCTTCGGCTATGTATCAACTTTTTTAGTGGCATTACTTAACTCGTATATGTGGCAGCAAGTTGCGCGTCATCTTGCTTACGTCTTCAGAGTTTTAGAAGCGTAACCGACGTGCGAGGTGTTGTCGAAACCGGATTTTCGGGATTGACTTTTGCTTTTACAGTGCTCAAATTTTATAGGGGGCCAGATTTTGGTTAATCATTGTCAAATTGTTCCAAAAAAGGTGTAATAATTTGGTTTTTTTGTCAACTGGCTAATAATCGATGTAGGCAACGCGACTTTTTTCGGCAGAGCGCAAGAAAAATACAAAGATGCGCGTGATTTTCAGGTGCGCTAAGTCATGGAAGGCGTCACGGAAGGTGGACGCCGTCGAAGCTCTGTTTGCGAGCCCACCTTTCGGGGTGATAACGGAGTAGTCCTGGAGGAAGTTGTAAGTTTGAGTTGACTTTTTGACTTTTGATAAATCATTGGATTTAAGGAGCTGAATCCTCGAAGCTGGGGATGTATGCTGCCATTAGCAGCCGGATTTTTCAACATGTATTATGACTGGCTGATCCGCCACCGTCTGGCTACCAGTGATGGTGAGCTTTTTTGAGTCTATTTTGGGTTTCTTGAGTTCCGGGAAAGATTTTACTTCTTTTCGCCCCCTTTGGCAAATATTTGATGATACTTTTAGACATTGGCATTATAGTAGTTGCCCTTTTAAACAAGGATAACTATGTACATAGAGAAGAGTACATGCAAGCAGAAGTTCTGCGCAAAATAGATTTTCTTGCCTCAGGCGTTTTTTTAAACATGCCAACAACAGTGAGCAAGACACATTGTCATGTCATCAGTACTAGGCGATCAAAACTTGCCAAGTTTACAAAGTTTTAACCTATTTTTTTTGACAACTTAGCCCCACAAAACCGGAAATGCTTACAAACCGAGAAACGCAAACCGCATACGACTCAACCTAAACCCACAACTGACTGGTTTCGTCGGCGGTTCAGGCCGTTAGACCCGTTATGTGACAACTCCGCCTCTCATTTCGCTACTTTTTCTTCCTGAGTGGGCGAACGCAGCAGACACGTTTCAGTCTCGCGCTCGTTTTTTGGCCGTTCCGTTTAATAGACTCAGCTAACGGACCAGAGGGCACTACCGTATACATAGCTGGGTATAATTTGAAACTATTGGTGATTACGTATCACGTTTCCAAGCAATTTGAGATTTTGTTTTTTAAAACTTATCAGAATGATGATAAATACGCAAATTGGTTACGTATTACAAGCTACCGTAATCCAAAAAGGGTGCAGCGTTTTTTAAGGATCTTTATTTGTTTAAAATTTTAGCCAAAAACTAACGAAGGGTTTTAGCAAGCTCGAAACGGGTCGACGCGCGTCGGACCTCCGATGAAGGCATCAAAGACGTCATCAAATACGACAGTGTGAACGCAGTTTGTGTTCGCAAGGTTTCGGCCAATTTGAAAGATGCTATCGAGCAACAAAGCAACATCACGGAGGTTGCCATCGCTGAGTGCAACGACTTTAGCAGTTTGCCAAAGGTTCACACTCTGCGTCTGATTGGGTACACCAACCATGATGTAGGTGCTATCAAGATAAAGTGAGTAAACATCAGCCGTTATGTTGTTTTCTAATTTTTATTAATAGCGGCAACCTGACCAATGTCACAAAGCATCTCCATGTGACCCTGTTTGTCAACGCCAACAACGACGTCGAACTCTTCGAGCTTGAAAACTATTATGACATCAATGTCGATAAGCTGTCTCTGTCGGTCTACGTGAAGGACGTGTGCCGCTTGATGTCAATTCAGAAGTACGTCGAGGTTCTGCGCTTGAGTCTAACCAATCTTCTGTTGACCATCACCCGCGGTTTGGACACAGCAACAACGAATTCGCTTCATGTTTCGTTCATCTTTCCGAAGTGTTTCGAACTTGAAGTAAGTATTGTTTTCTTTAGTTGGTCATACCTATCTACAACCATTCTCAGCACACGGATTGCAACCAACTACTTCCTCTCATGCAGGAGTTCGGAGGTGTTATGGAAGACGAACACTTGACCTACACCCGATTTAATATCCCATTTCCGGGGCATGAAACCACCGTTCACGTCAAAGCCGTGTTCAAGGCTGCCTATTCTGTTGGCCAATCGGGCTGCTTCGACGATTTCCTTTTCAACTCGTACCTCGATTAATGTGTTTTTTGCTTTTTGCACTGTCAATGACAGTTTGGACAGGCCGTCAAGGCTTGCGTTTGCAGTTTATTTTTGGCATTTTATCTAAGTTGGCACCATGTAGTTCTTTGCAATTTCACGTTGTTCTCTTTTTAGGCACTTTTTATAGCTGACTTTTTTGACACTGCAACTTGTTTGCATTTTTTGCAAGTTTGTGAAAACCTCCAATTAGCACCCTTTTTTGCACACTGCACGCACTCTTGCTTTTTTCACTCACATTTCAAACTTAATTAACACTTTATTTGCTAACCACTGTTCAAACCCGTTGTGAATCTTTTTAACCCAGTGAACTTTCCAAAACTAACAACAATCTGAAAACTTTTTTCCTTTTAACTTTCAGGACCTATTCTTTATCAACAGGGAAACCTACAGTATCCAAGGAATTAAACCAACCTCACAGGGACCTGCACTTTCTGACTGAAACGTACTTTATCCGTAAACAAAACACGTAATGTGTACTGTTCGGATTGTTTCTTTTACTTTCAGTTTTTATAGACCTATTACGTAATAACCTCGTGACTATAAAACCTCCTGCGTAACATCAATCACTTCTCTGACATTCTGAAGGTTTTTATAGCTGCAATAAGTGAGATTATTCGTAATAAACTGGGAGTAGTGTTAAAGGCGGCAATTTATGAACATCTCAAGAATTATGGCAACGACATACATAACACTAAAGCAGTTTACGCAAATATTTGGCTATGAAACGCTACTAAACTAGGGACCGGCAGGTCAAAAAAAATTTCGTCCAAATTGACTGCAATTAGTCTTATTCGACGCAGAAATGCCGTAGATTACGATTGGTGAAGAAAACGAAATTTTAAAAAAATCATAAAGGCATGAAAATGCCGAAAAAGGAGCTCAAAAATCCAAAAATTTTCTCCAAGGGGACTCGCGTCTCTCGAGTGAAAAACTCCGTTGTCAAAGAGCACGCTTCGCCAAGCCCCTACTGCACACGCGTTTTTCCCATTGACCCATTTCTTTTATTTGAACGCAACTTACGCATTTGCACACGCGCGCGAACGAAAAACGTGACATTAGCGCGTCTTTTTTAACTTTATAACTTACCAATTTTATGCCAAATAAACGCAAATATGGTTTTTACTTTACACAATGGCATCAAACACTTTGTAATTATGCTTTTGATATGTCAAACATGTTTTTAAAACGAAAGTATTTTTTGAAAAAAACGTCTTTGAAAGCAACTTTTGGCACTTTCTAACGTACTTGTAGCAAAACTAATGATACTAATTGATTTTTAGTCTATTATAAGAGTTTAGACGCTATAATCACTGAAATTATGCAACTTTCGAATTTTGTCATTTTATTTAAAAAATTGTGGCACGACCGTCCGGACCTGTCCGGACATCGTGCCAAAACCATTGATGTAACTTTTAACGCTGAATCAAGTGGTAATAGTCCTATCAACGGAGAAGAAGCGGATAGGGCCCAAAACTTCAAAATTTTTGCCAAAATTGTCGTTTTGGCACTTTATGATGTGTTTAGAGCAAAACAAAAAATGGCAATCGATTTTTTGGGTATGAAAATGGGTGTGTAGACACGCTAAACGTAAAGATTGATCAACTTTCATTTTCGGCATTTTCACTTAAAAAATAATGGCGCGCGCATCCGGACGGTTCCGGACATCCCGCTAACATGATAGATGTAACTTTTCATGCTGGATCGAATGGTTATAGTGGCGTTTTGCTGCGCGAGGCTGCTATTGACCAAAAATTTAAAAAACCGTCTAAAATTGTCGTTTTGGCATTTTGGAGCAACTTTTTCTAAAATCTGATAGCATCATTCGATTCGGAAAGGAACGAAACGTCCGAATCACTTATTAAAATTTGAAATTTTGAAAAAAAATTTTGTTACAGTATACCGGGGAACACTTTGTACGCATGCAAAATTTTCGTGACCTGCCGGTCCCTATACTAAACAAATAAAGATGAACCCACAAGTGCACATTGACAAAGTTTTGCATAATTTCAAAAACCGTCTAGACGGTTGTCAACGTAACCCCTGTGTTTTGCCCCAAACTTCAGTAGCGCGTCCGTCTTCGACGATGCGCGGTGTGCTTCCGGTTCTCCTGTGCCTTGGGGCATGGGTCCTCTGTGCTCAAGGCCTTCTCGTGCCAACGAGAGGTCGCGTCCATCTGGTCACTAGTCTTCCCCAACACAACCCCCAGTTGGCTGCCATTGAATCGGCTCTCTCGGGTGCTGACGTTACGAAAAGCAACTTTCAACGGAATCTGCGCAAGCTCTGTGATGCCGCATCGACTTTGCGGTCCGTCAGCAGCGATGACTTAATTGTCGTCGTTGGAGACGTTATCGATGGCTTCTGCGACAGCTCCACGATTCCTGGCTCTTTTATTCAAGTCGCTTTCGGTGGTGAAACTATTCAGTCGTTGCACAAGACTTCGCGGTCGTTCTATCCGAGATCAGGTCCAAAGTCAAAGAATGATTTGAATTCGGTTTTGAAGTCAATGTTCTGGGATGTCATGATGGACAACATTCTGCATGGCGGTAATATCGATATCAATAGCATCAAGGTAGGTACAACGAAACGTCATCCGATTCTCAAAAAGCATCTTCAGGCCAATCCGCGCGGCTTCTTCAACAACCTCTTCTCCGGTGGTTGCACTCCCGCCTGGTTCAGCGCTAGCATCGGCGGCGCTCTCGCCTTCCTCTTCATGTCCTACTATCAGCCTGTTGGTCACTCTGTCGAAGGCTCAAGTGACACGAAACAGATCCAAGAAGAACTCGAAAGCCTCAAACCCGCGGAATTGCGCCAAATGGCAAAGGTCGAGTATACCGGTTTCAAGACGCTTCCAATCACTCCTGATGACTTCCGAAAATACATGAAACTTACTACTGAGCTTCTGATCGACTATTTCATCCATCCCGAAGTGTACACTGTCACCACAAAATACATACCTGGATTTATTCATCAAGCTTTCTCAAAGTTGCCTCCTACGAAGCCGGAGCCGTTTAAGGCTATCATTAGCGATATCTACAGTAAACTTCTTCCTGGTGTAAGATGATTTCTTTCAATTATGATGTTCTAACAAATAACTTTCAGATGACCCACTGGCAGCACCCCCGTTTCCACGCCTACTTCGCGACCGGCTGCAGCTACCCTGACATCCTTGCGGACACCATTGTTAGCGGCTTTGGCATTGTTTCCTTCAATTGGGACAGTTCTCCCGCTTATGCCGAACTTGAAGTTGGCATTGTCAATTGGCTCGGACGTATTTTCAACCTTCCGGAGTCGATGCTCTTCCAAGGCACCAACACTGAGACCAGCAAGGGCGGTGGAGCCTTCCAAGATTCCGCTTCTGATTGTGTTTTGGCGGCTTTATTGGCTGCCCGTCACAAGCGAATCCTTGAAATTGCCAACAAATCGGCTGTCGTCAAAGAAGACCGTGAAAAGGAACATGAAGCCATCACAAAACTCGTCTGTTACGCGTCTGAAGAAGCGCATTCCTGCATCGAGAAGGCCGCTTTGTTGGCTCTCGTCCATATGCGTAGTGTCAAGGGTAATGAGAAGCTGCAACTCACTGGGGCCCAGTTGGAGAAGGACATCAAGAAGGATCTCGATAGGGGTCTCATACCGTTCTTCGTCCATGTCACCTGCGGCACAACCGGCACTGGTGCCTTCGATCGTCTGGATGAGGTTGTCGTTATCGCGCGAAAGTACAATCTATGGGTTCACGTTGACGGTGCTTACGGTGGCACTTCATGGCTCTTACCCGAATTGCGACATACCCAGGCCGGCATCGAGGAAGTCGACAGTATCAACATCAATCTGCACAAGATCTTCCTTCACTCGAGCTCTGCGTCTGTTTTGTGGACACGTCATCAGGCAGATATCAAGAATGCGTTCAACGTTGATCCGCCGTACTTGACGAAGCGTTACCCAGAGTCGACCGACTTCCGTAATTTCGGCATTCCATTGACTCGTCGTCAGCGATGCATGAAGACATGGTTCGTTTTGAGGATGTATGGTGTCGATGGCATGAAGGACTATATCAAACGGGTGTGTTATTGTCCTTCTTTATGAAGCTAACTTAAGGTTTCCAGCTCATCGCCAACTCCAAACGCATGCACGAACATCTTGCCCGCGACCCTCGTCTCGAAATCATCGGCGAAAACACCTTCACCGTCTCCGCTTTCCGCCTTAAGGCTTCCGACGAGAAACTTGCCAACGATCTCACCAAAGCCCTTCACGGCTACATCTGCAATTCGTTGAAGCTGGCCGTCACCTTCGCCCATCCCGGTCATAAGAGCGCGATTCGCATCAGCATTTCTCACCAGATGTCCCTCGACAAGGAAATTGATGAATCCTACGCTCTTTTGAGTGACCTTATCGAAGAATTCCTTCTGCTTTGTGAGTGCGTCGATGTCATCCAATTTGAAAGCTTCTTTTTAGCAAGCAAGTCCAATGTGTCCAACGGCCGTTTCATCGGTGATGTTGGAGTCATTGGATCGCCGAATCTTTCGACGCAGTCCACGATGAGCGGAATCTCGGCGGTCAGCCCCGTCAATAGAACTGAAAGCTTCGTCCAGGTGAAGGATAACAACAATGGAGGGGTACCGGACCTGAACAAGTCGCTGACTGGAAGTGGAAAGTCATCGGTTTTGAAGCGAGCTCAATCGCCGCGTCGCAAGTAACCGTTGTGACGGTAGCTTGTTTCAAATTTACCATTACTTATGCTGTGCTTACAATGACAATGGAATAAACTTTTTAGTATGAAAAAAACAGGTTGAGATTGTTGCAGGGATGGACCAAGTGTAAATTTTTTTTGTTACAACAAGTTTGACTGATTTCTGTTTACGGGTATCTGAATTTTGAAAGTGGTATTGAAAAAGGCGTGTGAAAATCAAATGCGATCAGTTAGTTAGCCAAATATAAACCAAAACTACGATTTTTGGTAGTTTTTGTGCGTAGATAATACAAAAGTCTTCGTCCAGTTTAACTTAAACATGCAATTTCTGCTAATCCACTTCTCTTTAAAAGTGTCACGTAGAAAAATAAGAAAAATCGGTAGCAAAAAACCAAGAGTACAACTGAATGTCCTCTAAACGACCGATTACTGTGATTACGTGCCAATCTCAAATTGAAAACGACTTTTTTTGCATAATTTCACGAATTCGTCTAGACTTCTGTCTACACAATCCTTTTCACCTGTCTCATAAATCAGTGTCGTTGCCGTCTCCGAGGATGCGCGGTGTGCTTCCGGTTCTCCTGTGCCTTGGGGCATGGGTCCTCTGTGCTCAAGGCCTTCTCGTGCCGACGAGAGGTCGTGTTCATCTGGTCACCAGTCTCCCGCAACACAACCCCCATTTGGCTGCCATTGAATCGGCTCTTTCGGGTGCTGACATTACGAAAAGCAACTTCCAACGGAATCTGCGCAAGCTCTGTGATGCCGCGTCGACTTTGCGGTCCGTCAGCAGCGATGACTTGATCGTCGTCGTCGGTGATGTTATTGATGGCTTTTGCGACAGCTCCACGATTCCTGGCTCTTTTATTCAAGTCGCTTTCGGTGGTGAAACTATTCAGTCGTTGCACAAGACTTCGCGGTCGTTCTATCCGAGATCAAGTCCGAAGTCGAAGAATGATTTAAATTCGGTTTTGAAGTCGGCGTTCTATGATGTCATGATTGACAACATTCTGCATGGTGGTAATGTCGACATTAAAAGCCTTCAGGTATGACTAACTGTCAACAAATGTTATAAGATGTTGATAAAATACATCCAGGTCAACTCCCGCGGCTTCTTCAACAACCTCTTCTCCGGTTCTATGCCTTTCTGGTTCAGCGCTGGCATCGGCGCCACTCTGGCCTTCGTTTTCATGTCCTACTATCAGCCTGTTGGTCAATCTAACGGCTCCAATGACTCCAAACATGTCCAAGAAGAACTCGAAAGCCTCAAACCCGCCGAATTGCGCCAAATGGCTAAGGTCGAATACACTGGCTTCAACAAGGTTCCTGTCACGCCTGATGACTTCCGAAAATACATGAAACTCACTACGGAATTGCTAATCGACTACATCAACCATCCTGAAATCTACACTGTCACGACGAAATACAAGCCTGGGTTCATCCATCAGTTCTTCCCGAAGCACGCACCAATCAAGCCCGAGCCGTACAACGCTATTATCAGCGATATCTACAGTAAACTCTTGCCTGGTGTAAGTTTTTTCACGCTTTTTTAGTTGTGTGATGCAACGTGTGCGAGATTTCAGATGACTCACTGGCAACATCCTCGCTTCCACGCTTACTTCGGCACTGGTTGCAGCTACCCTGACATTCTTGCTGATACGATCGCCAGTGGTTTCGGTATTGTCTCTTTTAACTGGGACAGTTCCCCTGCCTATGCCGAACTCGAAGTCGGTGTGGTTAACTGGCTCGGACGCATTTTCAACCTTCCGGAGTCGATGCTCTTCCAAGGCAGCAACACTGAGACCAGCAAGGGCGGCGGTGCCTTCCAAGACTCCGCTTCTGACTGTATTCTCGTCGCTCTGCTCGCTGCCCGTCACAAGAGGATGCTCGAAATAGCGAACAAGACGGCTGTCGTCAAAGAAGATCGTGCTAAAGAGCACGAAGCCCTCACCAGGCTTGTCTGCTACGCCTCTGAAGAAGCTCATTCCTGCATTGAAAAGGCCGCTCTCATTGCTCTCGTCCATATGCGAAGCGTGAAGGGCAATGAGAAGATGCAAATGACCGGAGCGCAGCTGGAAAAGGACATCAAGAAGGATCTCGAAAAAGGCTTGGTGCCCTTCTTCGTCCACGCCACTTGTGGCACAACCGGTACCGGTGCCTTTGACCGCATCGATGAAATCACTGCCGTCGCTAGGAAGTACAACTTATGGGTTCACGTTGACGGTGCTTATGGCGGTGTTTCTTGGCTATTGCCAGAACTTCGGCACACCCAAGTCGGCATCGAGGAAGTCGACAGTATCAACATCAACATGCACAAGCTCTTCCTTCACTCCTCGTCGGCTTCTATTCTTTGGACCCGTCACCAAGCTATCATTAAGAACGCGTTCGACGTTGATCCGCCGTACTTGACAAAACGTTACCCCGATTCGACCGACTTCCGAAACTTTGGCATTCCATTGACTCGCCGTCAGCGATGCATGAAAACGTGGTTCGTTTTGAGGATGTATGGTGTCGATGGCATGAAGGATTACCTCAAACGGGTATGTTCTAACATTTCTCACTGAAGTTAAGCCCTGATTTCCAGATGATGGCCAACTCCAAACGCATGCACAAGCATCTGTCCAGCGACCCCCGTCTCGAGATGATCGGCGAACACACCTTCACTTGTTCCGTTTTCCGCCTTAAGGCTTCGTCCGAAGAGGAATCTTACAAACTCACAAAGGCCCTTCATACCTATATCACCGATTCGATGAGGCTTGCTCTCACTTTCGCTCATCCCGGCGGCAAGGGTTCCATTCGCGTCACCTTTGCACACCAGTTCTGCATGGAGAAGGAAATTGATGAAGATTACGCTATTTTGAGTGATCTTATTGACAAATTCCTGCTGCTCTGTAGGTATAATTTTCTTTAATTTGTATTTTCAAAGGTTCATTTTAGCAAGCAAGTCCACTGTGTCCAACGGACGCTTCCTGGACGATAAGGGCATCGTCGGATCGCCGAATTTGTCGACGCAGACAACGATGAGCGGAATCTCGGCGGTCAGCCCTGTCAGTCGGACTCAAAGCTTCGTCCAGGTGAAGGATAATGAGTTGAACACAAAATCGAAAACTGGAAGTGGAAAGTCGGCGGTTTTGGAGCGTGCCCAATCGCCGCGTCGGAAGTAACTCGGCTTTGCCGTATTTTCGGGTGTTCAATGCAAGGATATGATGTGAAATGCGCTTTTATTGATTGACTAATGTGTAGTGAGATTGAGAAAAAAATAAACTGGAGAAAATTTTATTGTTTTGAACGTTTTGGCTTGATTTTTATAAAGTTACACTTTGTGCTCCCCAAGTAACTCCCGCATGGAAAGTGTGCACGCGCTGCACTTTGCACCCAAAGGGACTCACAGACGGAAAACATGCACGTGCTGCACACCTTGTCCCCGAAACGTGTCCCAAAACGAACGCCTGATTGAACTTGGTGCTCTGATTTGTTCGCGCGAGTCCGCGCCAGTTGTTTTGCTTGTTCTGCAGCCGATTTCCGCCTTTTGTCAGCTGATTTCCACCCTTTCTTTTTCAGAAGCCTTCATCATGAGACCCTGCGACAACATCACTTTGACCGAGCTTCGTATGATGCGTCAGCGGAACTATTGCTGCTGTGGTGTGATTGAAGCTCGCGTAAGTCACTTTTCGCCCTCTTTTCTGCAGTTTCTTTCATCATTCCTTTCCAGGACGGCGCCCTCATCATCACCATCCTCTGGACATTGTCCATTCTCGGCCTCGCGGTCGTCAGCAACAGTCTGTATGCTTTCCTGCTTCTCGCCATCCCGGTCAGCGCCTTCATCGGATACTTTTATGAGGTCCATCAGTTGTACTTGCCGGTGATCATGCTCCAGGTTTGTTTTGCCTTTTTCATGGCCTTCCCATTAAAATTCATATATAATCAACCACATTTCAGATGCTCACGGCCGCCCTCAACGTCACCGTCCTCTTCCTCGTCGTCGTGGCCGAGATCAGCGTCGCACTCCAGGATGACATACTCCGTTTGCTCCGTCTCCAACAGGTCATCGCCGTGCCGACCATCGCTGGCCTGACTGTGTTGACCCTGTTCCACGTCTGGCTCACCATGACCCTCGCCGCGGCCTACCGCTCCGTCCGTGACACTCGGCTTCTCGTTTTGGAGCGCTATGCCAATGCTCCCGTGATGGATGATTCCGATGACTTCTACTTCAAGCCTATTATCATGCAAGTTTAAACTTATCAAAGCACTGTAATTTTGTCAGTCGTTCATTTTGTAATTTTCACCACTTAATTTCCGCTAATTTTTTTATTTTTAAATTTTACGCAACTTCGGTATTAATTTTTTGAAATTCTGTCAGCTTGTTTCCCCAGATAATATGTTCTTTGTAATGACATTACTGTATAAACGTCACTCGAAAAGGTATTTTTAAAAGCGTTGTTGGTTTCGAAGCGGGTGTCATCTTTTGCAGTTATTTCTGTTTCATCTCTGAAACTTTACTTTGTAAAGGTTAATTATTTTTTAAACTAACCTCAAAACCAGTGCACCACGTCCCGTCCATCCTTTGCCGCGGAAAAGGAGGGCGCTGTTGTATAAAAAATTTCGTGTCATTTGGAACGGTATTTCTTGACTGAATATTGGGCCGGACTGGTAGTGGTGAATATTGCCTTTGGGGGGTATTATTCATTGGCGCTGTATTTGTTAGATTACATCTTGGCAGAATAGGTGGTTGGAGCTGATAGTTGCTGTCATGTGGTACCTCTCTTTGAAATGGGAGGCTTGGTGGTTGCGTTATCGGCAGGGATAAAGGTTGCTAAAAACTTCGATGATTACATCATGTTCAAATGACTAATGATATTTATCTAAAACCTACAGTATCCGTGCGCTGACAATTTTGCGTCAACTGATTTGACAAAGGTGTTGTACATGCATCCTCTCCATTATTACAAACGAGGCAACTGTTGGAACCGGTGTCCATACTGTGTTCAAATTGGCAAGCAAAATGGAACCGATGACCACACGAAAGTACGGTTTTCTTTTGGTTTTCGCTGATCGAAGCCAGACAATGGATACACATGACCTCTGCATCCATTTTGAGGCTGAGTAGCAGAGCAAACAAAACCACCAACCAAAAACACTTTTCACCCCAAGACTGACCTAACTTCCACAACTTTCGACCTCTTTCTTATCACTCCACAACAAATGTTGGCGCCTAACCCCATCTTTGATAACCATTTGTTTGTTCAGCGATCACTCAACAATGAAAAAGGTGTACTTCATAGATAAACAGTCATAAACCGTGTCAGAAAGCTCTTTTATTCAGCAGCATTTAAAATTACATGGAATTATATTACACATCGGACGTGTTTCGACATCGGTTATAACTGAGTTGTTCGGCGACGTTTGAGATTCTCAAGATGCTCGTAAGCTCGCATGGACACATTGAGGGCAGGATACATTGGCGATAGCGTGGGCTCATTGAAGATTGATAAAGCAGCAAGGCCAAAGTATGTGTGCAACACGTCTGTAACACAGTCAGATTTGGTTGCTTTGCTTGCACACTTTGTTTGAAAACACAAACCTGAAACCTCTGAGTCAATGGTCTTACAAAAGCCGCCATGAGTCGTGTCTTCGCATTCGAGAATGAAGCTTCGGAGCGCTTCGGTGTCAACGAGGGCTTGGGCGTTCATCATCTGGAATGTCGAGAGTTTGATTGGATTCAAAAAAGATGAAAGCATACCGCAAGAGTGCCACCAAGCCAAAAAGCGTAGCACGTATCATCGGTTTTATTGGTTCGGCCATGGA
This sequence comes from Panagrellus sp. LJ2284, assembly GCA_024447225.1. NCBI lineage: Eukaryota > Metazoa > Nematoda > Chromadorea > Rhabditida > Panagrolaimidae > Panagrellus > Panagrellus sp. LJ2284. Next base: position 9,811,555 of record JAMRYC010000004.1, read on the forward strand.
ATCCGTGCTCTTGGAGGCTAGTTGCCCAGACAGTCAACTTGGATCTTGCCCGTTTGTCGAAGATTTCCTTATCCTGCAGCTTTCTCGCCAAATGTAAACTCGCAATGGCACAATACGTCGAGCCTCCATGGGCTTCCATCAAGGGTCCCTGTCCAAAACCGCCTTCATAACTCCGACTTTTCTGGATGAATTCAACCATGGCATCAACATCAATGTACTCAAACCCGTCCAATATGTAGCATATCGCCGCGGCACAAAAGACAAACCGCATATCAGCTTCACTCGCACCCGCGAACACAGAAAAGCTGCCATCGATAAGTTGGCACTGTCTTACGCCTTCCAGGACGGCAGATCGGTCGACTTGGGAGAGGTCGTCGCCGAGGATAAGTAGACAACATAGAGCACTGTAGGTTTGAGCGATATGAGCAGAATCATGTGGACAGACTTGGTCGGATGTGGGCGGGGCACTGGCGGAGAGGGATCCACGGAAGCCACAACGGCCGGGATCGGCGCCGGAGGAACTTGTTAGCTGCATACTGTAGATACCCTTGATAATTTCGGCCTTTTCGGCTTCACTGACGACGGAATCGAGCTCGCCCAGGACGTCGAGGCCAGAGAGAATGAAGAAAAGGAAAGTCATGCGATTGGTTTCGAGGCTGGAGTAGGCTTCGGGCGCGCATTTCAGCATGTTGTGGAGAAGCTTTTTGTGTTTTCGGAGCAGGAGACCGCGGTAGGGGTCTGCTAGTGACATCGGAAACGGCAAAAATTACATTAAACGACATTTTAAAGCATTTAAATCGATATCAAATGGGTTTAAAACCGCTAAATCAAGCCAACTTTCATCAAAAACCTATCTATTCATTCAAATATCCAACAAAAACAATCTATTTTAACGATAAAAACCATTATCAACCTCAACGCTTCAGCAAAAGGGCCACAAACTGATGGAAGGCGTCCATATTCAAGTCTTCAACCGTATCCATGTTCTCCCAGAAGGGCTTTGGCTTGTACAAACGAAGGCCTTTTTCGTACCAGACAAAGTTTTTAGATTCACCATTGCCAGCTTCCAAGTTGAGATTGTTGAGTTGAACAGCGACAAGATCCAAACGGCCATCAACGAGTTGCACTGTCTTCGCGACGACGGGTTCCTTCAACTCACCCAATTCGGCAATGTTTTCCCGACGAAGATTACGAGTCGCTTGAGCTAGAGCCGCCCCAAAGCACTGAACAATGGCGTTAGCTGCATTTTGTTCGCTAGAAAGGGTAAATTCTATCTATATCCCACGTTAAAGGTAAGTACTACAAAATAGGCTATGGCTACGCTATGCCATGCCCTGAGGGCGCCAAAAGGACACTTACGTTGTCCAGGGATACTTTTGGCTTTGCTGTCGTGTCGTCAGCAATGTGTCGATAAAGAGGCCGGGAATGTTTGCCCGAGGGACGAGAGCGGTGCCGTTGTAGAGGTTCGACAGGGAAAGGTCGATGAGTGGGTCAATGGGCGCGACAGAGGGCACGGTTTGGAGCCTAAAAAAGGCATTTAGGGTTGATAATGAATGCGTTGTAAATGGGATAAAGGGAAGGAAAAACGTACTTAGATGCTTCGATTTCATCAGGCTTGGCCCAGGGGACAAGTGGCTTATCCGCTTGCACGACCAAATGAGGCTGTCCGCGAATGATTAAGGGGGACTCGGCAAATCTGCCTGTGGTGAGGGTGGCCGAGATGTACTGATCCCTGTCGGACCGGAGCCCATTAAGCTGGCCCTCTTTGACGGCGGCGAGGAGGACCTTTCGATAAAGGGCTTCGAGAATAATGTTGCTAAAAAGAGGGAAATTAGTTGTTGCACATTTTTTTGACTCAAAAAATGCCCAAAAAACCTACTTTCGCTTCAGCACTGGAGTGCCGTGCAAGACCGGATGAGAAACCCAGAACAAGATCTTATCATGGCGTCGTTCGAGTTTTTCGAGAGTCGGGTCATAACGCTCGCCCTGAAGGATGCAATCCCGAACGTCTTCCTCGGCAGTGTTGCGCAGCAAGTTGTGCTGGACCTCCGTGACGACTTCTGGCAAGCCCTCGATCTTGACAGCATTGATGAGATTGCAGGCCTGGTCGACGCCATCGGAAAAGGGCTCAAATGACTCGAAAACATAGGCTGGTGTGGTGTTGTAAAGTGGGTGGGTCTAAAAGCATTACAAATACTGTTCAAAGCTCACTTTTATATATAAAAAACAGCCCAACCAACCTGAATCACCGGTGCAGCCAAAGCGGGGTGTAAAGCGCCGTGTGGCACAGGCTTGGGGGTTTCGAACTGCTTCCAGAAGGACGGGTCATTTGGATTATGCACCACAACGCCGGCGGCTTTCACTGCTTCCGGGACTTCAAATTTTGGGAGCGGAATCTTGTTATACGCCTTGGCAGCACGTTTGTACAGCTTCGTGTTGATCTTGCCCCATTGTTTGATCTCGCGATACTTGCGGTAGACCATTTTGAAGGCGGTTTAAACCTGAAATACAATTTTAAATTTAATGTTCGCGCTGTTTTGAAAAAAACAGTAAAAACGCGTCAAAAAAGTGGTAGAAATACATTAGTAGAAGCCGTAAGAAGTTCCGCTAACAATGTAAGATAGAAAATGACCCAAGGGACGGCGGAATGGTTGGAAATGCCGGTGGCAATGATGACGGAAAACAAGATTATCCGAGAAACATTTTCAACATTCACAGGACAAAAAGTCTCTTTGGAAGCGATGCCCGGGTGGAAACTACACGGACGAACGTACAAACAGTGTATTAAGTGCGTTGGTTTGACATTTCGCTTGGGACAGAATATCCAGAGCTGGTCTTACTACGAAAGAAAAATGCACTGGGGTCGTTGCAGATTGCGCGCATGCTTGAAAATAACGAAATCCCCGCCTCAAAAATGGATCAGATTCTCGACGATGTCGCTTCAATTGACCTTTCCAAGCAGGTTATCCATCAACAAAGTGCCAGTGGCGAAACGGTTGTCCATCTGGCTAAGCTAAAAAGTGACGATAGCGCCTACGATGAGATCGAGAACGTTGAGGACTGGCTGACGGCGATTCGCGAAACGGACTCGCCGGTTATCAAATTTGCGCTGCTTTTTAGGGTCAGTTTTACCTTTTTGTTTATCCCACCTCACTCTTTGCCATGTTTGGAACCTATTTCTAAGAAAAAATATATATAAATGCCACTCAAAAATCCCACTTTTCCAGCTCCCCGCCTATGCCGCCGACAAAGACCTCAGCGATGCCACAGTCGCCGCAATCGTCAAAGAAATCCCCTGCGATGTCATTTCCGACTTGATCATGACAGAGAACCCTGATACTGAATACATCCTCGAATTCGCGACGAATCTTTTGGAAGTTTTGCTTCCCAAAGTTGGGTCTGATTCGTCCAACCTCAACTCCCTCCAAGCGCCGTTGATTTACAATCTTATCGACCGTGAGTTGTCTGGTGAGCATTTTGAGCGGATTCTGATCTGCTGCATTCGAATGGGCGTCGATGGGTTCAGTTTGGACGATGCTGTGAGCGTTTTGAACACAAGTTTGGTCAATTTGACCAAAAACACTGATAATGTAAGTCTTCTTTTATTTTGAAATGCTTTATTGAACTTTGTTGCTTATTTTAGTTCCCCTCCATCAATCTCCTTCGCTGTGTTCAACAACTTCTGGAAAGACTCACTTCAAAGCCGAAAAGGGCGGTATTCTTGTCGGTGAACGCGCAATGGCCGAAGAAGCTTGCATTGTTGATTCGGAGGCTGGTTCAGACATACAAGATTGGTATGTTTGACTTTCTCTCCTTCAAACTTTTGAAAAAAAGATGTATTTCAGATGAAATCTACACGATTATCAGTTTCGAACTCGCTTCCGTCATGATCAACCTTCTCGGACCTAAGTACTTTGGCGGTGACGCCTTTTTCCCGATTCTCGTCTGCAGTCTTGCCGATGGCCGCCTTCGGATTGTCATGGAGGACCCGGCGAAGGTTGATGTTGGTTCACTTGTTCCGGCATTGTCGATTTTGGAGTTTTTCATGGATGCTGTCAACGATGAGGGTTCTGTTTTCGATGAAAAAGAGTTAGTTTTACGGTTTTAGTTGAATTCTGATGAATTTTCAACATTTCAGTTCAAACGCAATGATCAAACACATCCGCGACGGCGCTGAATTCCTCATCCAATACATTATCGAATGCGCAAAGGAGTCCCAAACCATCCCAGACGATGTGATCATTCCGATTTACAAGTACATTTGCGGCTTTCTATCCATTGGCGGCATGCAGACGCTTGATGCGAAGAGGATGAATCCGGTCGTTTTTGAGTTGCTAAAGGTTGCAGGTAAGATTTTCCTAACTTTTACGATTTATAAATCCGTTGATTTACAGAAACCTGCGTCAACACAAACAACCTCGACTTTGCCAGCATGCTTCTCTTCAATCTCCAAGACTTCAACCCCCTCCCATCCAACACCCTTTGCTTTGTTATGACCTATCTCAAAGCCGCATCCAAGTCCGCAGAAATCGAGCTCGACACCGCCTTGGCGCAAGCCACATCCGTCCTGCAACAGCTTGTTGATGCTAATCGGCGTGACTTTTTCACCGCCGACAGTCTCGATCGAGCAATCCGAGCTGCGAGAGATCTCAAAGACGATTATCTCATTGAGCTTTTGGTCGGGCTGAAAAAGAAATGATGTTCAAACCGATCCCTATCCTGTGTATTTTTCACTTTTAATAAGTATGGTTTGTTGAATTTGTCCTATTTTAATAAACATGACCGTCATGCCGCTTTCATCGATTGGAAAAAACACGGCGGCGTTAGATGTAACCCGGATGATGTTCTTTGACGGGGAAATCGGCGCTAATGTGATTCCGTTTTTGCTATTTTTAAAAATAACAAGGAGCCGGAGGTGTGATTCATTAGTTGGTGGCGCCGCGCACATTGATGGGTGGCAATAGTATAAAAGTGGGCGGAGCCGAAGTCGGTTTTGTTTCAGAAGAGTGTTTTTTCTATCGATGCTATGATCTGTCGGCTCAAAGCATGCCTTTTGATCTTGAGTTTCGAATTGGGACTGTCGGGGTCAAATGGCGCCAGATGTGTAGATGTGCCTTTGAAAGGTCTTACTTCGTGCGCTTTTTGGAATAGCTTTTAGCGGTTTTTGAACTTTTGTCTGTTTTATACCATTTTAAATCGTGTTTTGTTGTGTTTTAATGCCCAACGGTCCGCTTTGTATCGATCGCGGGGTCGTGTTGGGCATTGATTCACACCTTTTGGCTTTGATTTGGAAGATGTGGCGCGTTGTTTTTCGTTTTGCAACGTTTTGAAGCGGTGTGGTTCCGTTGAAATGCGATATCCGTCCTACTTCCACCTGCACTGTTTCTACTATCTTGCCAAAATGGCGCATTTCTCATCCGCGCACCTTTTCCCCAAACCGCTTTTTCAGCTTATTAATCTTCTACCTTTCCACACACAATGCTGCTCCCCCTAACCACCATCCTTCTTACCCTCCTCTCCACCACCTCCGCCACCACCAAGACCTGCTACTCCTGCTACGATGGCAGCAACAGCGACATACACGGCACCCTTTTGAAGTACTTCACTGTCCAGCTTCCCATTCAAACGATCCTTCCCTTCGGTGATGTCATCTGTCGGAAGCCGCGGTCCATCCAATGCACCGACGCCTGTGTCGGCATCAAAATTGTCAAGAACGACACCTTGCGAGGCTCCACCACCAACTACTTCATGGGCTGTTCGGAGCATTTTGAACCCGTCTCTGATGAGAACCCGCTGAAATGTGCCTTCCGCGACGAAGCAGTCGCCTACAACCGACACGTGTTCATAGAGTACTGTACCTGCGGCCTGACTATGTGCAATGATCCAAAGAAGGCAATGCAGCAGTGGACTTTGAGTGAGTTTATTGTTTTTTTAACACGTTTTTAACTGTCCTGATTCCAGACAATGCCCAGAAGAAGAAATACGTCAATATGGACCCGCCCACGACGTCTAAACCAAAAGAAGTCGCTATCGTTAACTCTGCCGGTACTGTTTTGCTCGGAAGCGTCTTTTTGCTCAACCTTTTGCTTTAATCAACTTTTTCATCAATTGAACCGTGTTAATCTCGTCACAATTTGAACGATCTATCGATCGGGTTTGCATTTTGCTGTTTGTATGTTTTGCAAAGTAATGTTACGTATCACTTATTTTTAATATTGGTGTAGTTTTACATACAATGGACTACCCTCATCTAGAATCAAATTGGCCAGCGCACCCAAGTGCACACCAGGCCAGTGTCGTGCTGAAAGTTACACTGGGGCTGCGTGTTTACACCAGTGTACGCGCGCGCGTTTTGAAATGGACCCACGACCCGACTCGAGCACGGGTGCGTTCAAAAAACGCGCGCGTACACCGGTGTAAACACCCGGCCCATTGTAACTTTCAGCGCGACACCGGCCTGGCGTGCACTTGGGTGCGCTGGCCAATTTGATTCTAGATGAGGGTAGTCCATTGTAAATTATAAATAAAAATCATGGCCGATTACAAAAAGCTTCCCAAATGAACGTGACATTGCTCAAAAACAGTCCTATCAAAGTCAAGTTTGACATGACAGTCCTTCGACTACGTTGGTTTGAGTAGTTTGTTGTTACATTTTCATACGTCATCTTTATAACATCGAGAACTTTGTGGTATTTTGTTTCCCACCAGCAAAAAAGTTCAGTTCAAATTGTACTGATTCTGACAACATTATGTCTTGGAGGCTATTTTCCATCTGCGGTGCACTTTTAAACAAAAATTGTAGTTTTTAGTTTTTTTAACTTTGTACAATACTGTCATAAATGCCCTGAAGGTGGGTTTACCCACAAAAAGAAACAATGTAATAGTTTTTATCAAGTTTTTGGCTTGCCACAGTTACAACATCTCGCCGCTTCGTCTTCGTCACAGGCTGCTTTTGTACGAACTTAGATTGTCGCAGATGTTTGAACTGAGTAATTACGTCTGAACTTTCATTAATTGTAAGTTCATTTTCGCGTTCAAACCTATTTTAAAAGATGGTAAAAGAAAAAGGATAACGATAAACGCTTCCGATTACTCGTAATTCTGAAAAGACAATAACAAATATTTGTATGAACTTATGAGAGCAATAAGAACGCCTCCATATTCATATTCATTATCAGTCAAATTCATATCCATTCCTCTGAAATCTGACGATGCTAACTTTGTTCAACTATATCGTATTAGGTGGTTTCTTACTCCCGCTTTTTGTATATTTGTATGTTGTTTGGATCACATCTAGAATATTGTGGCATTTTATGTGGCGCCAACAGAAGAACTCGATTCGTATCGTTCCAATGCTGACGATGCTTGTTGTTTCATGGTGGCTGTGTGCTATTGTTGGTACATCTTTTTGCACTTTCTATGTTGCTTTTTGGAGACCAGGTAAACTGGAATATTTATGATTTTTTGTAAAAGTCTGTTTCAGAACCGATTTACAACAACTACGCATTTTTGTCTTTTTTTGTGGCAGTAGTTGTGACAATTAATTGTGTTCACGTTTCGCAGTTTTTCATAACATTGGAACGAATTATCATTATAAAACTTGCAAGCTCCATTTGCAGCCACAAACTTTTTTTAGTTTTGTGCATTGTTGTCAATGTTGCTTCATCCGTCTTTCTTGTCGTGCATTATGCCGTTAACTTTAATCCAAAATACGTTAATAATCAAGAAATCCGCATACCAATTCTGCAAATAATTGACATGAAAACGTGGCTGATTCCCTTTTATATCTCAAACGGAATTTGTTGCATCACGCTTATGGCAAGCTTGTATTTCTTGGTTCTTTTTCAAAAAACCAAGGTAACGAAAACAGGAAAGCAGTCATCAAAAATGGAAAGCACCGTCAAGTTTACTATTTGGGTCGATATTTGGCTGGATTTTGTGCCTCAGATTCTAACGGTCGGATTGACTTTGGTGAGTAATAAGAAAACTGTAGATTTAAGAATACACGTAACGGATGTTTTAGTTTGATTCACCCTTTCAACCGTATGTTGCCACAGTGCAGCGGGTGCTTTTCACCTTTTGCGGAATTTTTGTCAATCAAAAGTTTTACAAAGTCTTTGTAATTAATGAAAGCAGTGTTGCCAACGTCAATAGAAGCATAGATCGAACAGTCATTCCATCGTCCAATCCAAGACAACAATCATAGATTCTTCAAACATAGCAGTGGTGCTCACAAGCCTGGTTAAAGTAAAACCGATAGAAAAAAAGCGTACTTAGTTTTATACTACATTTCAAACGGATTTGTGCCGCCACTATTTGTATGTTTTTGTCTGTCTTGCAAAGGCTTTTACGTATTGTTTATTTTTAATATTGCATGGTGTATTTTTACAGAAATTATAAATAAAAATTATGGTCGATTGCAAATAGCTTCCAAAATGGGCATGATACTGCTCAAAAACAGCCCTATCGAAACGCATTTCAGAATCTGCCACCAACAACTTTCTGAGTGAATTGTCTTTTGCTTTGTTTGTTGAAGAAGACTCTGTTTTCGCATTTCCAGATCCTCATAATACGCGACAGTTTTCTTTAAACAGTGATTGTTCGTTGGAGCATAGCCGAAGTCACGTTTAGCTTCTTTGATGGAATAAGTATTCGTCATGGCCAGCAGATTCACTTCGAATCGTGTCATTAGAGGTTCGATTTTCAACGCGTGATACAGACATTCGAATAGAAATGCCATGAAATAGACAAGCTTGTACGGAATGTTGAACTGTGGCAATCTGGCCCCGCGAACTTTGAAAAGAGGGTACCAGAATCCGAAGTTGTCAACAGCGCTTTCGTCGACAATAAAATACGGATTGCCGTTGGCAGGGGAGGCGGATCCTTGACGGAGAGAGATTTCTGATAGACGTAAAGCCTAAAAGTAGACAATAACTAAACAGGCGAGAAAACATTGCAAAAAACTCACCATGGTTGTGTTTTCTGCTCCGCTGTATTGACACAAACATGGATCAGTTTTTTTAAAAGTTGCAAGCACCCAATTACAGTTATCAAGAGTTTTTTGGGTGCAACGCAGCTCTCCAGGTCCGAAAATGCCTCGTAGCCGCAAGGCGCAAGTAGCGAGTTTGCCGGATCGGCCGGCTTCAAGAACGAGCTTCTCGGCGATGCATTTTGATTCGGCATAAGGGGTCAGAAACTGAAAAAAAAAAACTATTTTTTTAAAGTTCAAAACGTGTGGTTAGCTTACTTTGGTCAAATACGGAGCACTCGTCGGCAAATCATAAACTTCTTCCTCGCCAACGACAACTCCAACAGTACTCGTGTAAATGAAGCGTTTGACACCCGAAATCTTGCATTGATCAATGATTTTTCTCGTGTCTTCGACGTTTATGAGATGGGTCAGTTTTTTGTCCAACTAAATAAACTTATGTTAAATTAGCATGTAAACCTAAAACCCACCGATGCTCCGCCACTCATGCCATAGGCCGCTAAATGGAAGCACGCATCCGCGCCGTCCAATACTGTCTGAAGCTTTTTAGAATCCAACAAGCTGCCTTTTACTACGGTAACTTTCTTCCAGTTAATATCAATACTGTCAAATTTAGTGAAGTTAAGATCCAAAATAGCCACTTCATGGCCCTCCTGAAGCAGTTCCTTGGCCAACACTTGACCCAAATAACCACCGCCTCCAATGATAGCAAAGCGATAAGGCTTGTTTTGATTTTCGTCAGTGGTCAACATTGTTGTTACTGAAGAAAAAATACTGTTATTTCGGCAAACAAATATACCGACAATAAGGCAGAAAATAAGCACACGTGTGGTAATTGACTATCTTGGTCAGTCGTTTAGGCCTTTTGTAAAGATATCCAACCTCCGACTGTTGTGGCTTTATAAGCTTCCGCAAAAGAGGGAGGATCCACATTCAGAACGTGGCGTCGGACGATACACATGAATGGCATTGTGAAACACCTGTTTGCTCTGACTCATAAAGCTGCATAGAGACGTCAAAGCGCCTACAATAGCATCACCATGGTTAATAAAACATTAAATGTCTGGCTCAAACGACATGGTACATGAGACAGTCGTGGAAAAAATCACAGTGAACACAAGTTGCGTGTGTTTTGGGACATTGTGTGGTCCAGGAAGCACGTGTGAGTAACCAAGGTTGCGGTCGAATGAGATCTTAAGAAACTATAGAAGATCAACTTGTTCAGAAGATTTTTACAAAACTGTACAAAATTAGTTAACGTCTAAAAAACTTTTGAAGTTTATAAAATAATTTTTTTATTTTGATAATATAATAGAAAAATTATTGTATGCCATGAGAAAACGATGAAACATTTTTCGTACAAATTTATTAATCACAACACAAAAATCAGATAAGTACATTAATAAGGAGCAGATGCAACACGACGGCCACGCTTACCACGGTAGCAACCGTAATAAGGGACAGAACCGCGTGATTGAACGGCAGAATCGGTATTCACTCCGGCACTACGCTGTCCCCGGCTACCAAAACCGCGACCACGACCACTACGTCCACGAGGGGCACGATCAGTCGTACTGATTCCCGGTTTGTTGGTTCGCTTCGCGACGACCATAATCTGTCGACCGAGCAACATCGTCTGATCCATGGCGAGAGCTTTCTGCATGCTGTCGACATCGGCGAACTGCATGTATGCAAATCCCTTCGGTTTGCCGGAATAGTTGTCTTTCTTGATCGTAATCCGTTCGATTAGGCCACAACCCATGAAATGTTGTTTCAAAATCTCGTTGGTGGCAGAATAATCTACGTTACCAACGAAAATAGAGCGCTTGTCGAGTTCGGCTTTATCGGCATCAATGGCGCTAAACGCTGGCATGCAGGGCTTAAATTTTTTATTTAAAATGGTCTGGGCTTCGCACAATTTCGCGGCTTCTTCCTCCATCTGTTTCAGGAGTTCATCAAATTTGAAAGACTAAAAAGCAACATGTTACAGTGTTTATGAATCGTATTATGTGTACGAACCTCGTCGCCGTTTGTAGATGGCACAATATTAAAATTTTGCTTTTTCATCAGGTCGAAGGCATTATTAATAACAACAGCATTCATTTCAGCGACAGCGACATTATTAGGAGCCATAGTTTGTAGACTTAAATAAAATGAGAAGTAGACAGCGAATGAACAGAGCAGGTAATGAACCTCGGTCTGCCGAATTGGGTTGAGCGTTGGCTATTTATATGGCATGCTAGCTGAGCTACACCTCGAATGACCCTTTGCTATCGATTGATATGAGCTAAGTCAATCCATAAGATGGTTTGCGCGACTTCTGTGGAAGTGCGTATACCTGGACAGCAGCCTTGATGCTAATAAGTGGTATGCTAAGCGCGCGATTATGTGCATCCTGGTGGTCCAGAGTAATTAGAACTACAAAAACCGTACAACAACAGCACACCACCACAATATTGATTGATAACTGCGATTTCAGATCAAATTTATTTAGATCGATACACATAGATTCTGTTTCAGAATCACAAAAATAGTCAAAATGAAACTATGTCATGGCTTAATGGCTAACATTGAAACACAATACAACTCAACACTCAAAATACAGAATCATTACTCATCACCACTCAAGAAATCTTCAATGTACTCGTTGACAAGATCAGGCTCGTCCTGCTGAACCCAGTGGGATGCATTCGGAATGATCTTAATCGTCGCCTTTTCGCATCGCGTCAGACTGTCTTCAGCGGCATTCAAGTTGAGAGCAGAATCCTTGGCGCCCCAGATGATGAGCACCTCCGGCTTGATCAGATCCGTGATAATCGTTGTCCCGAGGCAAAGACGGCGTTTCGCGGCCCGGTAGTAGTTGATCGGCTCGGTGAGGCTGTTGCGCTCTTGGAACGTGTACCTCCAGGCGTCAGCGTCTTCAGGGGTGAAGTTTTCCGAGTTGATGATGCCGCTGGGCGGATGAGTGAAGACACCGATGAGATTCTTGTTGGACGTGTGTTCGAAGAAGAATTCAGGGAAGTAAGGGAATTGGAAGAAGAACATGTACCTGGAAATGAGATTACTGTAGATTCAAAGTGGCAAAAAAAGGTTTCAGCTTACCAGCTCTTGAAAAACTGTTCCTTCGACGAAGTCAGCTCCTTGATGAAGGATGTCGGATGCGGCATGTTGAGAATGATCAACTTCCTAACGAGCTCCGGATGGACGGCAGCCAAATACCAGGCCACAATGGCACCCCAATCATGGGCCACGATGTAGGCTTGGCCGTGCCCGGTGGCTAGCATGACTTCAACGACGTCTTTGATCAAGTTTTTGATGTCGTAGTTTTCGATGCCGTCGGGCTTGGAGGTTTGGCCATAGCCGCGCATGTCAACGGCGACGACACTGAAAGCCAATAGGTTAATATTATATTCAAAATTTCAAAAATAAAAAACTCACTGATAATCTTTCGCAAAATACTTCAACTGATGACGCCAGCTGTACCAAAACTCTGGAAAACCATGAATCAGCAGCATCAAAGGTGCCTTGCTATCGCCGGCTTCGACATAGTGCATTCGAACTTGCTAAAAAGGCATTGTTAAACAAAATAAACTTTCCAAAAGTGGCGAAAAACCGACCGACAAATCCGCAAACCCATGCTTCCAGCCAAATTTCAGCACCTCAGGCTTTGGAACCTTTTCTTTCCGGAAGAAACTCGGCCCAGTTTTGAAGAAGCTCAAAGCCAATGAGCCTAAGGCGACGATGGTGTATCCGGATGTCAGTAAAAACACAATAAAGTCGATGAAACAATAGTAAAGGAAGCTGGACCAGCTTCGACGATCCATTTTCGATGACTACAAAGTGGACGATAGCCGGCTGGGCGTGATGATGTTTTTTGATGGGGGTTTTGCGGGGTGTTCTCTGTACTCTGCGGGAAAAGGGGTTTGGTTGACGTAGGCTTTGGATATGTCACTTTTTGGGGGGGTTTTTGGGGTTTTGATTAGTAAAATATAAACTTTGACAATGTTGAGAATGTTTTTAGTTTTTAGGTTTTGTTCAAAGAACCGTTTTGTTTGACTTTTAAAACAGACGTAGTGAAAAAGCAGTCTGAAAACTCGCAATTTTGAATCTTTGTTTGCATGGAAATGTCGCACGGAGAGAGGGAGCAGACTATAGTCAACCGAGAGGGTAAACAGTTCCGTGTTTCAATCAATCGTTTGCGCTCACGTCGTCACGCCATGGCGCCGTACGTACGGACGGACGTAACTTTTGTTGTCTACGCTACTTGGATACTATTCTTTGATTTTTTACCTTTTTACTTTTGTTTTTTACGACCTATTACTGGCTGACTACGGCCAAATGAATGAAAGGCTCAGACGGACGCCATGATCTCCTGCACTTTTTGAACCTTTGCAACTGCAACCATTGCTAAAAACTCCTTTCTTTCCATATAGATATTGCTTCTATTCACCTTTGCTATTCCATTGAAACACCTGTGAGATTAGAAGCCCACGAACTATAAAATTCATTGCTCTCGGAAGCCGGCAGGCCGTTGTTTTCAAACTCAACTTTATTGTTTGTGTCTGGTCATAATATACAACAAACTAACAACCCCTAATGTCACAAACAACCCGAGCATACTACAGTGTAGGCAACACTTTTTTGAACGTTTTTTAAGTGGTGTGGTATCGGCAAATTACAGTGGTGTCGGTGTTATCGGAAGGGGGTTGATCAGATCCGAATCATTTTGGAGCATGTAGGTGTCTTGTGGGCTGCGCACCAGACAGTTGCTCATTGTGATAGAATCCGCTACGACGGAGACTACGGCCTGAAAATGAAAAGTTGAATGGATGTTGTTGCTCAAAATATATTTTTCATAGTCTGTTTGCAGTTTACGTACCTCCAAATCCGCCAAAAGTTCAACAATCAACGCAAAACGGACTCCACCGCGCCGGAAACCGTAGAAATTCGTGATTTCTGCGTGCATCATTGCTGTGAGCTCCTCTTTCGCCGTCATGATGGCGGATTCGGCGATCCCGACGGTTTCCACTGCAAAATCTGGATGAATTTATGAAAGGGCCGACAAGTCATTTGTGCGTAACCGATTTTTGTCTCTTTTTTTGTGCACCGATGTAAAGATCAGTAATGACGACCTTTTCCGAAGAAACTTACTTTGGGTATAAAAAATCATTGCAATGAACGCGGCTATTTCGATGCCGCGGAGATCGAGACGTTTCATCTTCATTGACAAGGCGCGCCATTTTTTGTGGAGGGGCACGAGGTAACTGTAATTTATCACCATGTCACCCGTCGTGTCAAAAACGCATTTAAAGTAAGTAAACTCACGCTTTGATTTCTTCCAAATTAGGCACATCCCCAAAAAATCCGGCCGAATCCGGCAAACTACAATAATATCCATAATGTAGTGCGATGCGTGTATCATCATCACGGGGAAAATGTTTTGATGTGAGATAACATCGGTGCATGTTGAGAAATCGGCTCGCGAAAGGTCCATATACCATTCGGCGATGATCGCTATCAAGGTCCCGGAATTCAGTAAACTGTTCGAGCAGCAATGTGGCGATTAAACTGCTATTCGCGACTTCCATCTTGTTGTGCAGAGCTTTGTGAATCAAAAAGAACGGCTCTTCATCGGGATTCATGACGCCGGAAGCCATACTGTTTTCCAATTTGTACAAGGATCTTTGGGAATTGCAGAAACTTGTGAAGGCTCCATCGAGTTTGTTTAGAAACATGGTCAAAGTGGTTGACATGATGGAGGGAAGGGTCGATGCAGAACAAGAGGGCATCGGATTTGGAGTGGGTGTGGATTGTTGCATAAAATGAGTAGATACAGAAGAGGAGGAAGATGGCGCTGAAGTGAGGGCGGTGATCGGCATTTCGTCGGCTGAACTGGCCGGACTGGAGGCGTTGTCTTCTGAAGATTTTTTTGAATCAGTTGGGAAAATGATAAAAATAGTATTCGATAGTAGCGGATTCGAACTTGACTCAGACTTAGCGTATTGTTAATCTTTAAAAAAAGTAGTGGTCGATAGCGGGCTCGAACCCGGCACTTTAGAAGTGATAACGATTTGCCTTTTTGGGCTGTGATTTTAGTTTTGAAAAACATTTTATCAAAATTACAACTAAAATTACACAAAAATGTTTTCAAGCGCATCATTGGAGCTCAATTTTGTAACGTAAAACTCAACTCACCCCGTCTCATGCCAATACTCAAGCATCGCTTCATCCGACAAGCCCGACATCGATTCCTTTTGCTCATCCCAACATCACAGGTACCTCCATTGCGGCACTTGTACCGTTTGTCTTCTGCCAGCGAACGTCTGAAGAACGCTGCGCAGGCTTTACACGTAACGGCACCAAAGTGATGGCCCGAGGCGATGAGACCACAAACATCACAGGTTGCTGTTGCTGAGGACATTTTATCGCACAGCGACAATGACTAAAGTAATTATAAACGTGAGTTACGTTGAAAACGGGGGTGAGAAAGTACAAATAATAGGCAGAGGTTGAGTAATGCGCGGACACAATAAGGCTAATCAAAGGGGGTACAAATTGAAACGAACGTGTAGAACGTCTATGTAAATCAGATGGGAAACACGTGAAATGGAGTGTTTGCATAACTGACTTGAACTGAGTGAACAATTATAGATAGTTACGGTCATAAAGTTGGGCCCCGAGATCACAAATGGTGCACACAGTCTAACAGGTTTGGAATGCGGGGAAAAGTTCAAATTTGACTTTGACATAAATGTTTCGGTTTTTTGTTTTTTGCAAAAACGCAACAAAGCAACAGAACAATAAACGCACAAATGGCAGTTACGCGTTCGCGTGGCATTCAGAAGTCCCCGTTCGCACGTTCCTCACCCGGCCGGGGGTAGCTAGGGATCATGGGGGTGACGCGTTGGTGATAACAAAAAAACCAAAAAGACGAGAAAAATGTCGGTGCTCACATATTGCGAGCCTTGAATAAGTCGACCGAGAACTGGTGCCCGCGGCCGGCAAAACTGCATGCAGTCGTCGGTAGGGGTGCGTCGGTCTACGCCGACGACGACAGCTACCAGCACCCCATCAACTTCCCCCCACCCTCGAGCACTCGCCTATAAAGACGCAAAGAACATGCAGTCGAAACACACAGATAACCAAAAAGACCCCGAAAAGTCGACGTTGCTCCATCCATCGACCGACGGCTGGCTGGTCGGTGTTACGTCTGTCGAGTCTGGGGGCCCCCTGGCTGGAGGGGAAGCTTCGTCGGTTTGTCGCCGTCGGCCAAGAGGACATTTTTTCGAAAGTGAAGTGTACTTCTTTCTGCATTGATGAATTTTTCGGGTCAAAGTTTTTCTATTCCGAACAATAGAAACATGAATTTTACATGCAACTACCAAAAATGCAAATTTCACACCGTAACCCCTAAAACTACAGTAACCGTCAACCTTTTTTTGACCCCATTTCGCCATCCATCATCATTAAAATCGCCATACAAAGCAAAAAAGGACTGTCTTCAACCAAGCGGAACCCTCCTTATCACCAATTTTGATTTACTCGTCACACGGAGCTCCAACTGCAAAAAACAGGCCCCATATCAAGTTGCCAGCAGCTCCATGCTTGAAGAAAAGCGCCAAAGCTTTCATAAAAAGTTGTTCGAGACATTTCCGTCATGGTGTTTATACACTTCCTGCAGGACCAGACTGACTGTCTTGAAGTTTCTGCGTGGTTTCTTATGTTACGTGTACAGACCAGACAAATGGGTTTTGAAAAATAACCTTTTGCATGGGTTTTTATGAAATGTGAAGTGAAACCAGATGGTAATTACATTAAAGCATGGCAGTCACGTTAGCTTAACGCTTGTCACATTTTGTATGTTGTAATGCGTCAAAACTGATCTTTAGGTAGACAATAATCACTGATTACGGGTATATTCTCGAAAAATGTTAAGCGAACAAATTGCAGACTTGAAAGGAAGTAAGTATAAAAAGAAAAAATGTATGTGTAAGTGGTGCGCTTATTATGAATTGCCAGCCATGGAAAGGTACAAATTACAAGCAGGCCGGATATGTATGGCTAAAAGGGGGTAAGATTATCGTATTTTTGAAGTGCGTCATTGGATGGCACTTGTAATATGTAAATTGGAAGTTAAATGCGGAAAAAAGGGGGTGTTGGACGGCTAAAAATGGCATCCGTTTGACGGAGACGGATCCTCCGTCCACAGTGCCCAGCCTCGAAGGACCCGGATAAGCTGACATGGGCGATCTGTACGAGCCGTTACCAGCTCATGGAGCACCTCCACCACCACCCCCACCTCCGACTCCCCCGCCGCCACCGCCTCCGGGTGGTAATGGTGGAAGGGGTGGTGGACGTGGTGGTAGAGGCGGAGGCCGAGGCGGAGGTCGAGGAGGAGGCAAGAATGGCGGCGGCGGTGAGAAGCGATACACCCCTGGAGCTGGGAAACGGGATCCTGGTGGCGCTATGAATGGCAATGAACCACGAAGGGCAGTAGCCGTCGGAGGAGCGGTGGCTGGAGGGCGTGGAGGCGGTGATGACGGCCCGATCGAGCTTCCGCAAAGTCAAGCAAAATCGGCCATGCAGAATACACCGTCCTCGGCGGCACAGAAAAGTGATCAGAGTTATCATTTTGCTGGGATGGATCGGGAATATGTGAGGGAAACTTTCAAAGATACTGTAATGACTTTTTTGGCACTTCAGAAGGAAGACATGACCGACGACCCCGCCTTCGACATGGCCAATGACATGGAAGCGAACGATATATACGGTATTTTACAACTTTACCACAAAATATATGCCAGATCTTTTCAGCCATCAAAATAAACCGCGAAAAGCAAGATCGAAAGAAAAAAGAACGCATATCCTGTGCCGTGATAATCGTGATGGTGGTCGTCGGATCCATGTTGACCCTGGTTTCACTGGTGTTTCTCGCGATTGACATTACTAAATCGATGTCAGGAAAAAACTAAACTTCAAATATGGTCAAAGTATAAATATTTATTCGCATTTTTTAACTGATAACATAACAAAGCGAATTGCAACAACTTGAATCACCCCATTATTCATTCACTTCCCGCCTGCCTGGGGGCATTGTTTTCATGTTTTGTGTCCGATGGCTGTTTGACGTTTTCCCGACCTTTAAAATCTATCCGCCCTCCGACTTTGAAATAGTCACGTCATCCACTTCCGCGTGAAGCATGTGCCGTCTTGGCTTGGCTAATGCTATAAGACTCCCAAGTCGACATGTCTGCGTGGAAGTGAAGGAAAAGCAAGGAAGTCCCAGTGTGAGTTGTGAGGGGTCTGTGCCGTCGCGGCGACGCGTGCATGCAGAGAAGACAGACGAAAAACGCCTGCCGGCGAGCAATCTATGGTCAGCAAAGGGGGACCCGTCGTCGTTTTCCACTACTTGCAATTCAAAGCAAGCCAGGGAAAACCTCGAACAAACACACGCATATCGACCAAGAGGAAAACAACAACGCTGCCACCTAACCTCGGGGGTTACGTGATGGCGAGCCGATCATCTTCAACTTTCCAGCCAGTGGCCTCCGGTTTAATGGCTGTCCCTTTGGTTAGTCAAACTGCCTTTATCGATAACAAGACAGACCGAATAACCCGTCTCGTCACTTTGTTTGAAGTCAAACGACCCTAACGCCGACCGGTAAACATTCTGTTCTCTGACGGAAGCAAACAAGCTCCACTTTTTTGTTTTCTTTGCTGTTATCAGTCGGGTCTGACTTGTTTAAATTCATCCTTTTCTTTTTTCTGTCTTATTATGTGGTCAATGATCCGTGGTGTTTGAATTTCATATAAAACCAACCCAAATGATTCAAAGTGACCCCCAATTCCAGCCATGACCGAATCCACAACTCTCTGCATCGAGCTCAACGCTGGAGACCACCTTGATGGCACTATCTTCCGTATCCAACGAGGCTGGACCCTTCGATTCATCCTTGGCCGCGGTTTGTATGCACGTGAAGTCAATTTGAGCATAAATCCCGGTGGAAAGACGTTCAAGTTTCCGGAGCCGAAGACGGCATCAGAATTTGATGCTTTTGTGGAATTTAAGTGTACAGTACATGGGTCTTTTCGGTTTGTTTAATTTTTTTTGTTGTTATTTTTGATTTTTATATAAAAATTAGCCATTTTAGATATGAATTCACAACCTCAGACCCGTCCGAATCGGGCACCGGCTACTTCCACGTCTTTCCTGACTGGACCCTCGGTGATAAGAAGCTATCCCTCAACAGTTTGAGCTGTGTGACGCATCTGGCGAAACTCCTAGGACCTTTGAATGAATGGAAATCGCGACTTGAAGTGGCTCATCTGGGCGGGTATAACTTGGTCCATTTGACGCCGATTCAGACTTTGGGCATCAGCAATAGCAGGTTTGTAGTCATTTTTAAGAATTCAATAATCTAAGACGGCCTTTTTTAGCTATTCCATCGCCGATTACCACGCTCCGAACCCCTCCCTCGGCGCTGGGGTCACCTTCGATGATGTGAATACTCTTGTTCGTGAACTTGGCGACCAATGGGGCATGCTGTTTCTCCAAGATGTCGTCTGGAATCACGCAGCGAAGAACTCCCCATGGCTTCAGGAGCACCCAGAATGCTCATTCAATTGCGTGAATTCGCCGCATTTGCGACCGGCCTATGTTCTTGATCGTGCTTTGGTCCACTTTTCGAAGGATATCGGTTCTAACAAGTATGCTGATCGGGGATTGCCTGCCGTGATTGACAACAATGCTCAACTTGGAGTTCTGTGGCACATCCTACGAAACGAATTCCTGCCATCATTAAAACTGTACGAGTTCTTCCAAATCAATGTGGACAGTGTCATCGACAAGCTGGCTACCATAGTCGAAGGAAAAGAACACTCGATTTCCGATGGCCCGACTGGATTGAATTTCGTCCAAGATTCTGAATTCAGACGTCTCGGAAGTTCGGTTGATTTGGACGCCGCTTCAAGATTGCTGCTGTCTGAGTTGGGCCATAATCGCGATGACCCAAATGCCGTCAAAGGAGCGCTGGAAAATATCAGAAACCAGCTGAATTCCATTAATAAGGGCATTGAAGATGGCTTCTGGGGCACTATTGATGCGATTACTAATGCCACGATGGGTGGCGTGGAGTATGAAAGAGTCGCTGGCCATGGGCCGAAATATGGCGCTGTCACTGAGGAGCATCCGCTGGTTACCAAGTAAGCAAATTCCGACATTACTACATTTGAAATTATAATTTTTGCAATTCCAGTTACTTCCTCCATCCATACGACACCAAAGACGTCTCCGAAGACGAAGCCCATGCCTACGATTCCGACAAAGGCCGCTTCCTTATGGCATGCAATGGCTGGGTCATGTCCAACGACCCCATGAAGAACTTTGCCGTGTATCCATCCATGGTGTATTTCCGCCGTGAACTCATTGCCTGGGGCGATTGTATCAAGCTGAATTATGGCGAGAAACCGGAGGATTGTCCGTATTTGTGGGAATACATGACTGAGTATACTGTTACCTGTGCGAAGATCTTCCAAGGCTTGCGGATCGATAATTGCCACAGTACCCCTATCCATGTTGCTGAGGTATGTCATTTTAATGCAATTTTAGATAGTTGAAATTGTCATTTTCTAGTATCTGCTGAATAAAGCCCGCGAAATCCGCCCCGACATCTACGTCGTCGCCGAACTCTTCACCGGAGACGAATACCTTGACAGTGTCTTCGTCAATCGTCTCGGCATTACTTCCCTGATTCGCGAAGCTCAAAACGCTCCAGACAGTCATGAACAGGGTCGATTCGTCTATCGTTACGGTGGCGACCCTGTGGGCGCCTTCAGAACGAAGGATGTTCGCCCCGCGCCGGCTTCAGTGGCACATGCGTTGTTCTTCGATCAGACCCATGACAATCCGCCGCCGATCCAGAAGCGCACTCCGTATGACCATGTTCCGACGGCAGCCATGACAAGTATCGCCTTCTGTGCCAGTGGATCGACTCGAGGCTACGATGAATTCATGGCCTATCACGTCGATGTCGTCAAGGAGGACCGCCTCTACGCCACCTGGCCGCAAGTGGAAGCCCTCGGCGGAGGCATGGTCAAGGCACGGAAGCTGTTTAGTGACCTTCATTTCAACCTCTGCGCCGAAGGTTACAGCGAGATTTTTGTTGATCAGATCAATCCCGACATTGTTGGTGTCACTCGGCACAATCCTGTGACCCATGAATCCGTCCTTCTGATCTCCCACTGCGCCTTTTCCGGGTTCAACTGGTCGGCCAACTGCCGAAGCATCCACATTGCCGACGATATCGACAAGATTTTGTTCGAAGTCAAGACTGTCGAAAACTCAGTGGATTCTGATGGGTCCAAAAATGAGACCTTCTTGGCTGGAAACCCGAAGTACGGTGTCGAAATCTATGAAAATGTGCCATTTGCAAAGTCGTCGGCAGTGAGAATCGAGGGTGGGGAGATCCATTTTACTGGGTTCCCATCAGGGTCTGTTATTGCCTTCAAGTAAGCTTACACCAGTTAGCAAACTTTTCTGATAAAAATTGTTTCAGAATCAAGCCAAAGCCATCCACAAAGGCCTCAACTTCCCAAATCCGCGAACTCGTCACCAATCAAAAGACGCGAAACGACCTCAAGGCAGCTCTCCAGCCACTTTCCCTCCAAAAACTGAACTTCATCCTGTTCCGTTGCGAGAAGGAAGACCAATCCGAGTTCGGTGAAGGCAGCTATGACCTCCCAAATGTCGGAAAATTTGTCTACTGCGGGATTGAAGGCATCTATCCAGTCATCAAGAAGATCCAGCAGACCAATGACCTCGGACATCCATTGTGCGCAAATCTACGTGATGGCCTTTGGCTGGTCGACTACATCAACAGACGCCTTCGACGAATTGAAGCCCTCAAAGGTGTTGCTGACATTTTCGAATCTGCCCTCAAACCGCTCGAACAAGTGCCTCACTTCCTTCGCCCCGCCTACTTCGAGATGATCTTTGCCTATCTTCGCAGTGCCGTCGTTGAAGTGACGCTATCCAAGCTCGATTCAAGCGTCTACGGCAAAACAGCTCTCGGAAAGCAACTCGGCTTGAACTCCGTCGCCTTCTTGGCTGATATCGCCTCAGCTAGAATGCCTCCAGTCGTGAATCCATCCCTCGAAGCCGGAGATGACCAGCCGAACTCCCTATCCGCCGGTCTGCCTCACTTTGCTGAAGGAATCTGGCGAAACTGGGGCCGCGACACCTTCATCGCACTGCCTGGTTTATTGCTAGCCACAGGCCGCTTCAATGACGCGAAGAACATCATTCTCGCGTTTGCTGGCGCCCTCCGACATGGCCTCATCCCGAACTTGCTGGGTGAAGGCAAATGCTCACGCTACAACTGTCGCGATGCTGTTTGGTTCTGGCTTTTCTCAATTCTAGAGTACGTTAACGCAGCGCCGGAGGGAGCAAAGATCTTTGACGCCGAAGTCCTCCGTATCTACCCTCAAGATGACTCGCCCTACACGACGGACGTTAAACAGAAACTCCATGAGACGATGAATGAAGCCCTTCAGAAGCACTATGCCGGAATCAGCTTCCGTGAACGCAATGCGGGCCACCAAATCGATGAACAAATGCAGCATGATGGATTCAATGTCGAAGTTGGCATCGATGAAGACACCGGCTTCGTTCGAGGTGGAAACCGCCTGAACTGTGGCACCTGGATGGACAAAATGGGCAGCAGTGAACAGGCCGGCAACAAGGGCTTTCCCGCGACGCCTCGAGATGGTGCTGCCGTCGAACTCCAAGGCTTGGCTGTCTTCGTTGCCGAAAATTTGGCCAAACTCCACAAAAGCGGTGCCTATCCTTATGATGGCCTGAAAGCTGAAGGCAAATCAACCCTTTCCTGGGCTGATTGGGCTTCCAAACTCCGAAAATCCTTCGAAAAGCACTTCTACGTCGAAGGCGACTCCACGGAGGCTCTCGTCAACAAACGCGAAATCGTCAAGGATACGGTCGGTGCCAGTGAGCCTTTCGCCGACTTCCAGCTCCGTCCAAACTTTGTCGTTGCTCTGGCTGCCGTCCCAGACCTTCTCCCAGCCGAAAAGGCCTGGAATGCCATCGAAGCCGCGACGAAATATCTCATCGGCCCACTAGGTATCAAGACTCTCGACCCTGAAGACTGGGCCTACCATGGCGATTACAACAATGATGAGCAGTCCCACAACAAGGCCACCGCACATGGATGGAACTATCATCAGGGCCCGGAATGGGTCTGGCTTGCCGGGCTCTACCTGAAGGCCCTTGTTTTGGTCGCGAAGCGACTTCCCGGTGATGCAGCGACGCAAAAAGCATTGGAAATTGTGAAGACGCGTATCTATGCTTACAAGAAACACATTGCCACATCTGATTGGCGATCACTGCCAGAATTGACGAATAAGAATGGGTCTTTCTGTCCTGCCAGCTGTGCCGCTCAAGCTTGGTCAATTGGATGTTTGATTGAAGCTTTGGCCGTTTTGGATTGAATTTTGTAGATTTTTCATTGTAATAGCATTGTGAATAAGAGTTGTATGTAGCCAATAAACGATAAGATTTTTAATAAAATAGTTTTAAATGTGTACAGTTGGCATGGACTATGTTGGGATGCGGCTATGCTAATTCCCGCATCTCTCCCACGCGTTTGTGTGTGGCCTCGGCACCCTATAAAAGGGGTGGCCGAGGGCCTAATAAATGTCTATCTTCTACTCGTGTCCCTGGTCACTACAGTGGCGATTGTCGATGCAGCATCCAGAACTCTGAAGCGGGAAGGCGTCGGTGACGAATCGAGGACGAGGAACGGTCGAGCGGGTCAAGGATCAGGATGTCGGCCATGGAGTGCCTCGGAACCTGGATAGGGAGGACGGCGGCGATCAAGGATGGCTCGATGTTGGACGTCAAGAAGAATCGTCGACGTCGGACGAGAACGAAGATGACCCGACGAAGAGGCACGTCGTAAAAGAAACAGAACACGAAACGCGAGAAGATATGAGCCTCTTTTTGTTGTACTTATCGGCTGGTGGAGGTGTTGGGATGCGGCTATGCTAATTCCCGCATCTCTCCCACGCGTTTGTGTGTGGCCTCGGCACCCTATAAAAGGGGTGGCCGAGGGCCTAATAAATGTCTATCTTCTACTCGTGTCCCAGGTCACTACAGACTACTTTCGATGTAAGCTTTTTTCGAGCAAAAGTAGTTCAAAATGGCACAATTTAACATTTTTGTCTTACAATACGCAACCGAAATGATGACGTTTGTAATTTTCATCGATTCATGCTCTTTGTTAAAAAAAAAGATGAAAATCAATTAAAGTGAAAGATAAAATCCAAAAAACAGTGGCCAAACACCCCCAAATGACCAATTATCCAACCTGTGAACACCCCCTGAGCACTTTCACACCTCCAATCCCAGCCACCGAAGATACCCCTCGCACAACTCTCACCCACCCCGTCCTTATCCGAGTCAATCGTTAATCCGCGCCATTTCGACCCACCATGCAGCCCTCAACCCGCATTTTCATCTCTATCATCCTATTTGGCCATCTATTTTCATCAATTACCTGCCTATTGTCGCCGAATTCACCCAAATCCCGACCGAAACCATGTCCCGAAGCCTGCCGCCCCTACCTGTCCAATGTCATCTGTGGCCTGCCCGTGTCCCTGCCCCGCATCGACATCCTGACCCTCGAATTTTCGACCATCTTCGGAATTCGCCCGATTTCGCTGATCGAAAACCTGCATGGCGTTACCAATCAGTCGATCAACTTTGTATTCAACTCCGATGGCTATCCAAAGATCTATGATGTTATTTCCGGTCGGCGTATTGATCCAGATGTACTTATTGCTAGCGGTATCTATGTGACTGTGGATTTGGCCGTGGATTTCACGAATTGCGGAAGGCAAAGCTGTCGATTCAAAAATGGGCAAGAATTGGCGGATTTCTTGACGAGCCGGGAGGGCAGGGCGCTTTTCGGGGTGAGATCATCATTTGCCTTTGTCCATGTGCCCCAAACGAAGGCTAAAGTCTATTTGGTTGCTGGTTTTGTTGGTATTTCTGTTGGATTTATGGTTATTGGCGCTGTTTATTCCCTAGTATCTTGCTATCGATCGAAATTCCGTCAAATTAGCCGTTCAACTTCATCCATCACTACAGTATCCTTCATCAAAACGGACAATGACACCATCGAGGACCTCCAAATGCAGCTCTCTACCAATGAACAACCTTCCGGACAGACTATCTTCCATCTCGCGATCATCAAAAAGTTATCAGCCCTCATCCCAGTATTGATTGAACGCGGCTTCGACCCAAATGCCCAACGAAACGACGAAGAATCGCCCCTTTCTCTGGCTGTTGGCATGAATACCCTTTCCTG
The DNA here is from genome assembly GCA_024447225.1 of Panagrellus sp. LJ2284. Classification (NCBI taxonomy): domain Eukaryota; kingdom Metazoa; phylum Nematoda; class Chromadorea; order Rhabditida; family Panagrolaimidae; genus Panagrellus; species Panagrellus sp. LJ2284. The sequence continues at coordinate 9,836,926 of JAMRYC010000004.1, forward strand.
TGTGGCTGAACTTCTGAAAATCGGCTCCCTCAACATGAACCACTTCATCGGCCCGAATGATATGCCATTGAAGCGTGCCGTTGCCATGGGCGATGTCGGCCTGCCAATTGTCAAAGCCCTGCTTAGCCGGCCTGATGTCGACATTAACGCCGTCGGGGACAGATGTAACTGCCTCTCGCTGTGCCAAACACCGATGCATGTTGCTGTGATCTATGGAAATGTGGCGGCTTTGAAGGAATTGCTCAAAATGGGTGCTGATCGACGAATCGCCGACGAAGAACAGAAAATACCGATGCAATACGCGCTGGAACAAGGAAATGTTGAGATTATCGGATTGTTGATGGATAGACCTGGTGAAAATGTATATGATATTGATAGTTATTCGGATTGTTAGGGGAATTTTATGACATTTTTTTGAATTTTGATTACGGTATTTTTTGATGTCGTAAGGGAATAAAGTTTGTTTTCCTTTTGTGATTTTATTGCATTTGAGGGACAATTGGGATGTGGGGGAGGGAATGGAAAGAAAACAGAACAAAAAACAAACAATAAAGCATCAAAAATGGTGGAAATGTAAAATGAGGGGGTCCTGCTGATGCACGCGCAAACAACCCCAAAACAGGTCCCACCACGAATAAACGCATTTTACTCATCCCGAGTGCGCTGTGAGGAAACGTGTAAAGTTCCGTGACGTGCTTACACGCCAAATACCCGTGCGATCCATCGGGCTTGATCTTTTCTTTCCGAAAGCAACAACAACAACAATCCAACATCCTTCAGGACCAATCCACGCATCGCTTCGATGCTCGAAGGCCTGGTCACATGGGTGCTGAACAACTATGTCGGCGAATACCTCGAGAATCTCAACGCCGATCAGCTGTCGATTGCACTGCTATCCGGTGAGTTTAGAGGCTAAAGATACTAACTAATCAAAACAGCACAATACAACGAATGGAACGGGTTTCAGGCCAGGTCGAACTCGAGAATGTCCCGCTCAAGAAGACAGCGCTATCCAAGTTTGACGTGCCGCTGGCGGTGCGATCCGGGATCATTGGCAAGCTCACACTAAGCATTCCAATCACACATATGAGGAGCGAGCCATGGATTCTCAAGATGAGCGACTTTTTGGTGTTACTAGGGCCGGCGGAGGGGGGCTATGATGCGCGCGATATCGAGGGTTATGAACAGACGAAGAAGGAGCAACTTTTGGAGGCGCTGGAGACTGCGCATAAGGTTGGTTTTCTTTCTTCATCGACAACAACAATCTGACAGGCTTTCCAACTCTTAAAAACATAAATTCCATTTAAAAAATCAGAAAAAAATATATAAAAACCTTCCAGAACCAACTCCTCCTAAACCTCGGCATCCCACTCAAAGATGACGGCACTCAGAACCAATATTGGGGCGCATCTCTTGTCTCGGCAGTCTCGAACAACATTCAGGTACTCTTACATACTATAATTTTACAAAATTATATATACAAACTGCAGCTAATCCTCTCAAACGTGCACATCCGCTATGAAGACAGTCGAACCATGCCCGATGGCGTTCCATTCAATTTTGGCGTGAGAATTCAGCATATTAGCATCCAAACTACGAATTCACAATGGGTTTGTTTTGCTTTCTCTTGCATGCTCCCTAAAATAGTCTCTTTAGAAACAAGAGTTCGTCCAACCAACCGATGGCGTCAACACTTTCAAAAAGCTCGACATCAAAGGTCTCTCCGTCTTCTGGAACTGTCATCAAGAAGTCCATACCGACATTAGCTCCTATGCTGAGTTGAAACAGATGCTGTCGCCCGAATCTTCAAAAGATACACAATTCATTTTGCAACCGTTTTCAATGCAAGCCCGAATGGAGAAGAACAGCTCCAAATTCCCGTTGAAAGGAACCCCAGCGATTCCGCGATTCAAGTTTGATCTACGCCCAGAGAAGATCAATATTGAACTGTCGAAGAAGCAGCTGGCTCAGATTCGGTTGTTGACGCGAGAATGGGCAAGATTTGATCGGGCGAGGCAGCATCGGAAATGGAGGCCGTTGGTGGCCATCAAGGGAAAGTGAGTTGATCGTTTTTGGGGAGTTTGAAAGCACAGAGGATGGTTTCAGTGCCAAAAAGTGGTGGAAATTCGCCATTGACCGCGTCCTCGACGATACCAGTCGAAGTCGTCAACGATGCACTTTGACCTTTTTGCTCACCCGTGCCAAGCATCTCAACGCCTACTGTAGGTCGTATCGACAAAAACTCGAAGCCTACATTGCTGATGCATCCGCGGCGGCGCTATCTGGGCCACGGAAGGGCAGTGTTGCCACGGGTGTGGTTCCTGTGTCGGCAGCTGGAGTCGAGGATACTGTATTTATGAAACAGATCGAACATGATTCGCAGTTCAGCTACCACGTGGGTTTTCAAATCTACTGAAACATATTCAATATGGCATTGTAGGAGCTCCAATTGTTCCGTGAGACCGTCTTCCGACGAATTATCCGTGAAAAAGAAGCCGAACGGAAGGCTGCAGCGAAGGCCGCCGGGATTGAAGACGATCCATCCGACGTTTTCGAGGTGCTTGAAGCTCGGAAGAAAGATTCAATCGTCAATACTGATGAAGTTGATGTGAGACCAGTGGCGGCAGCAGCTAACAATGCAGATGGCGGTGGTGGTCTGTATGGATGGTTTTCGGGATGGTTTGGAGCGGCTGCGCCAGGTTTGTCTTACTTTTTGTAATCCACACAAAAAATTAAACTTTAAAAGGGGTAAGGCTAGTGAATTTTACATTTTTTGTCCCACAACGTCAAAGTTTCAATTTTTACAAAGTTTATTTTCAACATTTCTCTCAACCACACTTGTTCCGACGGTACCCAACTGTAGTCTGAATCGCCATCGCTTGAACAGACGCCGCGAGTTGGCCGTGGAAAGCGTCGGTGCAGTCTTCTTCCGATGGAGCTTTGCCAATTGCACTGGCGAGCAGGCGATTCTGCGCGGCGAAAGACTTTGCTCGGACGAGAGTAGCCTTAGGGAACAGCGGCTTCAGGATGGGGCGCATTGGCGAGTTCGCCGCGACAGCAACGTCCAACGGTTCCGGCACTTTGCCCGGAATCTTCTTCAACACAGCGTTGATCAGCCGGGTGTACATGACTTCATCGACGTCCGAAAGCAGGGCAAAAACGACCGGTTTGAAAGAATCCGTAATCTGGGCATAGATGGTAACAGCGGCGCCGTAGGAGCTGGGAAAAGCGTTGAGAGTCTCGTCGATCGCAATGTGGTCAGCGTCGCGAAGGGCCTTGTAGGTCGGAATTGTGCCGGTGAGAAGGATGTAGGAGCCGTCGTTGTAGTCATAGCGGTAGGTCTTGCCTGAAAAGATGCTTTGGTGAAACAGTTTTTGTTAGAGAGTAACTTACCAAATTGAATTTCGGAGATGCGAGCTTCGTTCGAAGCAGACGGCAAATAGTCCGGCTCATCCTCGAAGCTGACGTTCAGCTTCCGTTTCTTCGAGAACATGTCCCGCACGTTCTGGAAGAGCTGTCCACCCTTGGAGCGCTTCTTCGGCACCGGAGGGCCGTAAGCAAGGGCCTTGCTGCGAGACTTCGGGGCTTCAAGAGACTTTTGACGGGCAGCAATACGGGAGCTCCGCCGGACAGCAGGGTTCTTCTTGAGAATGCCGCGACGGGGAGACGGTTGCGAACCTTGGGAATAATTAAGCTCCCGGTTGGAAACCGCTTTACGTGAAGCTCGCTTCGGAGCGCTTTGAGAGCGTAGAGTGCGGTCCGACTTCGGGGTGGAAGTACGGGAACGGGATCGTTGACGACGCACTGGAGCCGCTTGCTGGGCAACAGGCGACTTGGGAGCCGCGCGGGAACGGCTTCGGACAACGGCGCGCTTAGACGGCGACTTCTTGGAGCTAGAGCTACCGGAGCGCGAACGACTGACACGTCGGCTACGGGAAACGAGCGATGTTGAGGAAGTCGAGCGTCCACGGGCTGGACGCTTGGCAGGCGAGCGTTGGGAACGCTTTGACGAACCGGCGTCATTGTCGACGTCGAAGTAGTCATCGCGTTCGAAGACTCGCTTGGGCCGGCCTTCAGTATCATGGTTGTGGATGAGCTTGGCGTCAAGAAGCTCCATTGAACGGGGACACATGTTTGAGGTAACCAGACGAGCGGGGCAGTTGAATTCATTGGCACTAAAACGCGATTTCAGTTAGGTTAGATTGTAGTGTTAGCTCTTAACTCACCGTTCACATCGCCAAAGATAGTTGTTAGCAATGGGACGCTGCACTGGATTGTTAAACCAGTAGCCTTGCACCTCAGTCCGCTCCGGGGTCTGCTCAACTTCACGGTAGCTGCGGTTGGATCCGAGTTGGGAGGCATTTCGCCGAACTACTTTGTTAGTGGCCATGGTGGCAGTCAGTCAGCAGTGTCAGTTCGGGGTCAGTCAGTATCGCGCAATGGCGCAAATGAGTTTCTGAAGAGTTTTCAACGACTATTTGTAGGAGTTTCAGGAAGATGTAAATTGCGTTTGGTTACAAATTTTGCATTTTCATCATTCTCTCACGCACATTTCAACAAGTGGTTACAAAACAACAGAAAAAAACTGATTGAACAAATTTCAACCATCTATAAGTTTCAGAAGACAAACCCTACGAAGACGACGTCAATGAAGCCAACTTCCTTCAAATGTGGCCCAAAATCGAGGAAAAGGACCTCCCTCCGAACCTTAAGAAAGTCGAGAAACAAATTGAAGACGAGATTATCGACGTCCTCAACGAATCTTGGGACGATTCCACCGTGCTCCGTCGAGACAACTTGCTGGCCGAGATTGTTTTACGTCTGGAGCGAATGATCGTCAGATTTGTGGATGAAGATGCAGTTGGAACTGGAAGTCGTGTTGTCGCGATGGATATGCGCCAAGTTGCTAGTCGACTTCAGCTGTCTCCGAGGGAGCATCGCACGGAAATCAGTCTCAGTGTGGGCGATATGTCAGTTCAGCGACTCAAAATTGCGGATTCTGCGGCCAACGGTGGCAATGTTTCGGGTGGTCATGTGAGCGATGAAGAGGACGGCGTTACCGGTATTTTTGGCTTCGGGGAAACACCTAATGTCGGGCCACAGTTGCTGTTTGCTATTGGTCGTGCCAAAGAAGAGGGCGGTGATGAAAGCATTGATCGACACGAAGGTTTTGTGATCATGTCTGAAGCGGCTCAGAAGGCGAGGAAACCGTTGTTTCAGTGAGTTTTGGCTACTGTAAAGCTTTTCCTTTTTAAATAAAGTTGTTTTCAGAATGGTTTACCGTCGAATGGCGCCCAGACTCAACGTCCTCCACGAACTCGATGCTAAGTTCAGCTCCATTTCCGTCATTTACGATGAAGATGCCATCGATGGGCTGTCCAACTTGTTCGACACTGAAGCCGCTCTTCTTGAAAAGAAGAACGACCTGACCGATACCGATCTCTGTGATCTTGGCGCCGTTGGTGACACCCATGCTTACGTCAATCTTGCCATTCCATCCGTCCTGTTCGAACTCCGATCTCGCCGAACTTCTTTAATTGATAATGCTCGCAGTTCCGTGAGTACACCCTTCGCAAGTGCCAAAATAGCCGATGTCGACATTGGAATTTCCAAAACGGAGCCTCTATTGACGAGGCTGAAGCTCTGCATGGGGTCACTGGTCGTCGAGGACATGTTTGAAAAGACCCCGATCATGCCGCTGATTCGAACTACTGAAATCAAACCTCGAGGATTAATAACATCGAGTTTGTCGAATTCATGCCCAGATCTGCATTCAGTGCCTCATGAAGCTGGCGTGACGTTGTCGTCGTCGTTGCCTTCGATGTTGGCCTTCAAGCCGGTATTCCGCGATCCAGCCCCAACCCTCCCACCAACAGGGGCAAATCGAGCTCGCCGTCGAAAACGGATGCCGTCAACGATGATAGACAACGATTTTGGTGTCCATCGTCATGGAGAACGGCCATTGTTCAGCTTTATTTTTGTTGATTCCAAGCATCCGGACTATGAGTCGAAGTATGCCAAGGTTTGTTTGCTTTTTAAAACTGTATTCACATTGCGCGTCATTTTGACATGACCTAAACATGGGATTCTTTTCAAAAACATGTCAAATATAGCCTCCAGACTTTGAGTTGACACTTTTGTTTCAAGTCACCTGCGTCATTTGTCTCATCTAAATGAGTTGTTTTGTCCTTTTTTGGACACAAAATAACAAATTTAAATTACTTCTAAGAATTCTTTTGTTTCAACTCTGATTTCTAATCGCTTACCTTTAAACTCATGGCTTAGCAACCGTCTTTTACAGACTTACTGCGCAATTATCCCATGTGTTTTCCTACCGTAGTCTCGATTTTTTTCTTATTTATTTATCATTGGTGCTCGATGTTACATTAGCATTACTGCACTTTTTCGTTGGGGCCTAATATTAACAGAAAGATAAGAATTGCAAAGGTTTTTTCGTGGCAACAAGTGACGGCGGAGGACGACGGATGGAGAGTTGAAGTTTGTTAAGAAATTGCAAAGGTTCTATGTATCGGGATAAATTAGTTGGGACCAGCTTCAGGCATCGCGAAGTAGTACAGGAAAGGTGTTTCTTGTTGAGGGGCGTTGTAGCCGCTACGCTTTCCGAATCTAAAAATGCGAGTTTAGAACTTTCCACTGATGGATAGAGGGATACTTACCGCATTCGACTGCCCTTTGATCGTAGTTCACTGACAAGCGTATCGAAATCCTGACGTCTCTCCAATAAATGCGGATGTTCTGCGGCTACGGTAGTCGTCGACGCGGCCAGGAAGAGGACTGCAGCGAATAATGTGAAGATGATGCTAACGAGCTTTGCCATGTTCAAGGAAGTGTCTGCAAAAAGGCAAAATTGTAGTGAGAGACTGAACTTTTGGTGTCGCTTTCAAAAAGTCGCAATGCACGATGAAGCGCCAGGCTAGCCAGCTTTTATCCGTCGACCGGAGCCGGCTCGACTTCAGGATGGATGGAGGTGGGGTTAGGAGCCTTCCCGAAATGTGTTTGGATTTTAATTCAACTAATGGTGACGTGAGGGCGTATGTATTTCGTACAAAACAAAACAATGCCCCGCAAGTCCGACGCCTTGCGCAAAGCGTAACAATGGCCTTGGGATACGGTCAGATTTTTGAATAAGCTCGCCAGCTCACGTCATTCTGAATTTCTGAGACTCTGAGACAAGTAATAACTTTTCGTGCTGGCATTGGGACAAATCCGGACCCTCGGAGAAGAATGCATTCCGTGCGGTTTCCATGCTCTTAGGCCAAATTTGTTTCCACCCCCTTTCAAAAGTAATAATCTTAACGGTAGCCTGGACCGGTCGCAAATTGTCACGAGCTCCATGAACTTTGAAATGGTCATTAAGCTAAAATAGCGACAGTATTACTCTATTCGCGTCATTTTAAGTATATACCTTTTGGAGGGGTATATTTGTACTGTTGACCGCGCAAGTGGGTTACATTTTCATCTGGAACGCAGCCAAAAGACTCAAAACAGCGCACTTTTCATAAGCCAAATGACTTTTGTTAATAAATGACCTCTCTTTTATAAAGCCGTCCTCTCCGGAAGTGATTATGGCCCAGCCAGAAGGGATGCACGCGCAAATTACAACAATAACATCAGGTGGGCTTTTCACGCGTTTGGATGGCACAACTTTGCCACTTTGTGGGCGACAAATTTGGCATGATGGTTTGTAGTATTATGAATTTAGTTGTTGACGTTACATGGGATGAGGCCGCCCGCATCGTAATATCGGATATTGGCAGGGGAAGGAAATGAGAGTGCATTTGTAGGGGGCAGCAGATAAAATAAACTTAATGCAAGTATTTTGATGTTGTTGGGCGATGGAAGACTGCCTGGCAAATGTGAAAAACTATGTCATTAGAAGGCTGTGTGATGTATGTGGACCATAGAGCCGGATACGTTTGAAATGCAATTTACACGCACTTTGGATGGGGAATGTATGCGGGGGAGATTTGTGACGGTGCGACGGGCAAAAGGGCGAGAAAAGACAATGTTGGAATTAGCTTAAAGTTGATTTAAGTTGCAGTTAAGCAACTTTTTTGAAGGGAAAAACAATTGGCTTTGAAATTCTGGGAAATATAGGATACACGGAAATGACTAAAAAGTGATGTGACAAAGTTTGAATCCAAAAATAAGGGAAATGCTTTTTAGCGAAACTGTATCCTCGATGCCGACCTCGCTGGCCTCGATTTGGCCATGAATCGCCGCTCTTGGACGATGTTGCTCGACTTTTTCGGTGCCCTTGGCGAGAAGCCACCCCCACCGGGATCGAAAACGCCACCGGAATACAATCCAGATGCCAGTCTTGGCGCTCTTGACGAGAAATACCTCGAACTGCTGTATGGTGCTGGCAAAGTTCCACCCGAAATGCTGGCCAAAATCGCTGCTGCCGTCGCTCATCCGCATAAAGCCGCGAAAAAAGACGATTTTCAAATGCATCTACGATTCAATGTTGCCGCTGCTCGTGTTCACATGACATATCCTAAGAATCAGAGCCAACTTGGTCTCGTTATTCTGAATGGAGCCGTCTTGGATGTCCGAATTAACTTGAAAAATGTCGCGGAACCGATGCTGATGTCGATAGCTACTTCGGAGCTGTTTATCCATGATGCAACGCCGTTCTACTCGAGAATGTATTCGGAGCGAATCGCTTTCAAGGCGAATCCGGCCCATGGAAGGTCGTCAGAATCCGATGAAGGGAAGAAGATCGAGATCAACATTTTGAAATATCGAACAAACGACCCAGAACTGAAGCGGGATTGCGATATGCGTTTCCGAATCATTGCACCGGACACGGCAAAACTGCATTACGTTCACACCCATCGGTTCTTCTGTGCGATCATGGATTTCTGGATGCACTTTGCGGAGTTGCAGGATCAAGTTAGACGGGTCAATGAAATGGTTTCTGATGTGAGTTTAATTTTTTGAGTTCAAGTTAGTCAATTTTGGCATTTTTAGTGCGAAGACGGTCAAAAAGCCCGAGTCTTTGTCGACATCAATTTCCCAGGTGGCGTTTCACTCGTCTTACCATTGAACCAATTCAGCGAGCAAATCATTCTCTTCGACATGGCAACCCTGAAGGTGTCCAACAAGTTCCAACTGGCTTCATTAACGCCAGAATTCAATGAACAATGCGTCGAACTCAACATGAATGAAGACAAATACGATTGTCTCCTGGAAAACATGTCAGTAGTCTGTGGCGGTTGTTTGATCCATGAAGGCTACCGGGTCTCCGTCGATGGTCCACCGAAAGATTTTGTGTCAGATGTGTTCCTGAAGCATATCGGCCAGGGCAACTTCCAGAACTACTACTTTGCCGTAATGGAAAAGGCGATTCTATCCCGACGGTATGACCTGAAAATTGGGGTTTACCGTAATCTGTCGGCGCTGATTTCGCACAGTGGTGAGTTTGGTTTCATACTGAGTTGAAATATAATTGAAACTGTGTCTTTAGCCCCCGATTTGACGGTCCTGACCCAATTCGAAGACATTGACCTCCACTTCTCATCGGATTTCTACTGTCTCATGCGTGGTTTTCTCGAAAAGAATCTTGGTGAAATGTTGATCCCAGTTCCGGAGACTGTTCCGATTGAAGTTTTGGAGAATCCTGAACGTGGATTTGTAAGTTTTACCCCTTTTTAGTCTTTTTCAAACTTCATTTTTCAGGCAGTCGCAATCGCCTTCAAGTACATCACACTTTCCTTCCGGCTATCATTCCACAATGTACACTTCCACTTCCTTGTTCCAGAAAACCCGAAGATCGTTGCTCCTGGAAAGTTCAAGAAGTTCGGACGCATGGTGCTTCACAAGGCACGAATCTCCTTCGACTGCTACATTGACTCACTGTCGGAGTTCGACTTGATCTGCGAATCCACCGATTTGATTGATACTCGTTTCGAAGGCGGCGACAAGGACGCGGAGAATGTCTTCCCGGTGATTTTGGCCCCAAGGAATCGCAATTCCACCTCCAATTCGAAGAACTCCATGATGAAGCTCATGTCAGAGGCGCATATCATGATGAAGAAAGATGAGGCCCCCGTTGTGACGCTGGTGTTACAAAACTCTCGGATTGTCCTGATTCTGGATTGGCTAAACAATGCCAAAGACTTCTTCCTTCTGAATTCGACGTTTGTGCCGCCAGAGGAACCGACGAACACGAAACACGCTTTCAGTGCTCCAAAAGATGGTGTTCTGACGAGAAGTCGAAGCAGTGTCAATCTGCGACCGCTGCACACTGTCACATTGAAGATAACCCTGCGTGAGTCCGATTTGATCCTGCTCGAACAGCCGAAAGATAGCTCCAGCTTGGCGCTCGTCTGCTTTACCACGGCTGTGCTGAATCTCCACGATCAACACGGTGTTTTTGAAGGCGATTTCGAGGTTCAGAGACTGAACCTTTCCTGGTGCGTCATGTCGTCCGAGACGTCAACCCGCTGTCAGCTGTCGAACGACTTCACTGTCACGATGACCGTCCAGAGGGACATTCCTGCAGTGAGTGCCAGTGAACAGGCATCTGCTTTGTTCGAAGCGAACAAAAGCGGGTTAGGTTCAGTTCCGGCGGTTGGAAGTCTTCCCAAACAGAAGCTGAATTTCGAGCTCGATGAAGCCATCGTCCGTTTATCTTACAAGGACCTTCTCGTTGCAAAGTGTGTCCTCGAAGGCTCCATCAGTCGATTAATGTCGTCCTTTGCCAATTCTGTCATCCCGAAACGCGGTGAGCAACCCGGACGCCCGCCGTTTATCTTTGAAAACGCCTTTTTCAATGCGGCTTCTTTCTGTGTTTGGTTCCTGGACGATTCTCAGGGCGTCGCTCTGCCGATGATGAGGCTGCTTCTGAATGACGTCCACGCCGAGCATCAAGTTGGCAAAGCCACCAACCCTGAATCTCGCGTCAGTGAAAACATCAACGCAAAGCTGTCCATTGGGATGGATTACTTCAATCAGCGCGTCTTCGGATGGGAGCCATTCATCGAGCCGTGGAATATTGAAGAATTCTTCGTGTCATGGAAGGGCAATTTCCTCAACATCAGACTCAGGACGGAGCCCAGCAGTCCGCTGGATATCAATTTGACACAGACGCTGGTCCAACAGATGAAGCACTTTTTGAGTAAATGGGCGTCGATCAAGAAGAGCCTCGACCGGGACTTTAGAAATCTGTGCATTCGATCGCGAGCAGACCATTTGCCGTATCTGATGCGCAATGACACGGGTGCGAACTTGTTGTTTACAACGAATGTAGAGGAAGTCGTCAAAGCACGGAATGAGCAACGGAAACCGACGGCGAAATGGTTTACGACGGCGGCTGGGAAGAGTTGTACGTTTGAGTTTCCGACGAAAAGGTTGATTTCGGTGGGTTTTGAGGCCAAAAACTGTTGATTTGTGATAAGCATTCCTGTTTCAGGGAGACAAGGCCAACGAGCTCCGCCAACTGATTGTCCGTGTCGATGGTTGGGATGAGATCAGCCCTGTCGATGTGGATTCGGTTGGCACGTACTTCCGTGTCACCAAGATGACGACCACCGTAAGTCATTTTTACGCTTTTTACTGAAATAAACGGCTCACTTTTAAGAAACGCGACCCTCCCCGAGCCCGTGTCGTCGTTGCCGTCACGATGGAACCCGATGGCCGTAAAGTCGTTACAATCCGCTCTGCTCTTGTCGCCATCAATGAACTGCCGGATGCCATCACTTTGCGGCTCAACAATCGTGCCATCACCAACACGAATGAAACGACAGACATCAAACTCGAACCCGGTGCCAAGCAGCCGATTCCGCTCCGATTTGTCAACGCAGAAATGGACATTATCCTGAATTCGGTCGGCAATCCAATCAACTGGCGTGCTGCCAAGCAACCCGGTGATATCGTCAATACCATGATCAAATACGCCGACAAAAATGCAGAACGCGCTTTCTGGATGTGTGTTTCCATCAAGCGGGAGCACTACCCAGAGTATGAATCCGTCTCCGGCCACACCATCGTGTTCACGTCTCCGCTGACCCTCTTGAATCTTCTCCCCGTGGAAATCGAATTCAGCGTTGGCGATAATCTGAAGTACAGTGTCGGAGCAGGGAAGCGTTTGAAAGTGCTGCCGATCGACTTGCATCACCCACTTTCGCTTACCGTTCGAAGCGAGCAGTTCCGAACCGTGAAGCCTGTCGTCATCCATCGGGCTCAATTCGCTGAACGACCATCCCACGATGATAAGCGCATCTCTCTGCCGATGATTGACGGTCGTGGGCGGCCACTCGACATGTATGGCAGCGTTTACCTTACTCGTGGTGGTGGTTTGCATCTGTCCTTCTGGGTGCCGTATTGGATCGTCAATCGCTCTGGGATCCCGCTCATTATCAAGCAAGAAGCGACGGAACACGACGCCGCTGGCCAGATCACTGACCATGAAAAGGCGAAAGACCGTGCTCCGCTGATGTTCTCCTTCGTCGATAACTGTCCGCAGAATTGTGTCGTTCGAGTTGGTCGTCAATTTGAGCGTGATCGCGAATACAAGCCGAAGTTCTGCAAGAAATTCCCTCTTTCCGCTGGTGTTCAAGCTTTGAAACTGTTATTGGAACATGAGCAACAAGCTACCCTGATGTACGATATCGGTGTCGAAGTTCGTCAATGTACAGGCCGCTACAAGGACACCCAAGTCGTCCTGTTCACGCCACGTTACCGTCTCTACAATCAATCGACGACCCAACTGTTTGTGTGCCATCAGGAAGATGTCGGGCACCCGTCAAAGCATGTCCCTCTGGCTCCGAAGTGCAATCTCATCTGGCACGAGAACTTTGAAGACAAACGACAGCTCTGTATTCGGCGAGCTGATGTGGCACATTGGTCGTGTCCGTTCCGATTGGACCAGATTGGCAGTTTCCATTTGACGATGCGAAGCCAAGATGACACGCCGAAATTCGTCCGAGTCGAAGTCGCACTGTCTGGAGCCTCGTTTTGGGTCACCTTTACGGATTCAGTCTACTTCCCAGCGCCGATCAAGATTCAGAATTTGAGCGATGTCCCGGTGTTGTACCAGCAAGCGAGCAAGGAACACAACCATTATCGGACGATCTGCAAGGCTAATAGCACTGGTTAGTTTTGAACTTTTGGGGTTTTGATGAAGTTTATTGAAGGTTCCTTTCAGTTGAATATTCGTGGGACAACCTGTACGGCGAAAAACTTCTAACCCTGCAAGTCTACGAAAACAAGTCCCATTCTTACGATCCGTCGAAGCCAAAACGCGGCCCGCCTCTCGTCTATGAAAACTACCTCTACATCCGATATGCGCCATCATTCGCACCGGCACGCCCCACTGATGACAAGCGTACCGAGGATCATGATCTCGTCATGGAGGCCCGTGTCAATGGAAAGGTCGTTTTGACGCCGATGAATGTCGCGGACAGCAGCCAGAGGCAGCTTTGGAGGATGGCATCTGACGGAGCTCTGGAGAATGTTGGCTTGAATCATACTTCGGATCCGGGGGTCCGCCGGGTGCTGGATGTCTTGGATAAGGAAGGATTTGCGTTGATGGTTTGTGCGAGGCGTAGTGAGCGGGATACGACGCAGAGATGGCGATTCACAAATGTGGGTTTTGAAAACTGTCATTATTGTGATTAATTGTGGTTGTTTAGGATGATCGCCTTGCCTGTGGTATCGATGACATGTACGTTGAAGCCGTCAGTAAGAATCGTCTCATCCTCGCTGAAGAACCCTCAACTAATGCCGTCGTATCAATGACGAATGAAGGTGTCCCAGTCGCGCAGCAATTTACGATGCAGCACCAGAAACCTGGCAGTGGCATGCTCGATGTTGAGTGTCTTCATGTTGGACCGACTTTGGTCGTTCGAATCACGGACCATTGGGATGAGCTCGCCGGAACGACTTCGATGCCGATCGCTAACAGCCTTCGATCACGTCAATCCCGTTCGCGCACTCGTTCTCCACAGTCGCTTCAATCCCCGACACAATCCATCCGTGCCGCTGGATCGCGACGACGCTCGAGACCCCGTGAAACGCATGACAGCTTCTCCATCGCGCAGGAGATCCCTTGGAATTTCAATGCCGAGCTCAGTTTGCCGTCTGGAATCGGTGTCAGCTTGGTAAATCGGAATCATGAGGAGCTCGTCTACATGCGACTGCAAGGCGTTCAAGTCGACGTCAGTCGCATCGAATCAACTTATCAGCTGACTGGCCACGTGAATGTCATCCAAGCCGACAATCAGCTCCTAATGACGGACCGTTGGCACGTTCTCTACTGTCAGGTGAACTGTCTCAAGGGAGCCTATGTCGACGGACCAGATACACCGAATTCGAGCTCTTCATCGACATCCTTCATCGATCCGCATACGCCACTCCGACCAGCCTTGAAGTTGGAGATGAACTGCACGCCAATGGAGCACTATGATGCTTTTGATGTGAGTTTGCTTCAATCAAAGCCCATCTTAAATCAATAATTTCAGTGCTTCCGCGTGAAACTCTGCGACATGTGCGTCCTCCTCGACGAAACCCTCCTCTGGAAGCTCGTCCAATTCATGCAGGAAACCGATGCTACCGAAGTCGTCAGCACGTCATCGATGGTGCTGCCACCGAATATTGAGCCCGATATGAGTGTTCCGGGAGCGCATTCGCCCGATGGCACCCCCACCAGGAGATGTTATTTTGGAACACTGGATCTTGAAGTCGGTAACGTTGCCCTGACAGCTGTCACCGTGGCGAAAAACGGTCTGCCGAAGGATCTGCAGTTGCTGAAGCGACAATTCAACATCAAGCTTGTCTCCTTTGAAAATGCGCTCGTTTCATTGCCGCCGTTCCGACAGTTCCACTACTTTGAGACGATGAAGTTTTTGGTTGAATCGCTAAGCAACTTTTACATGCGTATGTTTTTAAACTGACATTTGGATTAAACAGTGAATGTTTTTTCAGTGGTGCTCCAAAACCAAACCTACAACATAGTCGTATCGATGGACGCATTCGGCAATCCTCGCGGTCTTGTCACCGATGTCAAGGAATCTTTCCAAGGCCTCGTTTTCGAAGGCGATATCTCTGGATTTGTTTATGGTCTCGGCTACGGTGTGACAAAGTCGCTGTCAAAGGTGGCTTCATCGATGTCTCATGGCGTTGGATCCCTGACTTTCGACGACCAACACGAACTGATGCGTCGACGAATGCTCCGAATGCAACCAGCCTCGAATGATGGTGGAAGCGCTGCTTTTTCGCATTTGTGCAATGGTGTCAAAGGGCTCGGTGTCGGAATCGTCGGCGGTTTGACGGCTATCATGGGCAATTCGGTGAAGGGTGCGAAGAAAGACGGTTTGACGGGATTGGTGAAGGGTGTGGCTACTGGCGCTGTCGATACAGTCACGAAGCCGGCTCAAGGTTTCTTCGATCTGTTGGATGGAACGGCGTCAGCGTTGAAGGAAGTTGTTGGATCGCAGCAATGTAGGTTTTTCGGTTTTTTAAACTGAGTTTTAATTTCAACTTTCAGTGCGCAAGTCCCGTTTTGCCGAATACCGTGTCCGTCTCCCTCGTGTCGGCACCAACCTCCAATCATTGCTCCCGCCATATTCTGAAGACCTCGCCGAAGCACAGCAAGAACTTCTGCGGATCAACAGCTACTCAACCAACGAAACCCTTCTCGATGTTGAAGTCATTCTGCGACACCAATCTAATGGCAACCGCGTCGAACAACGACTACTCATTTGCTCGGAGCAGTGCCTTTGTTTGAAGCAAATCAACGACGACCCAGCTACCGTGTCTCAGCGGATCATCTATCGCTACTTCAAGAACATCTACGTCGATGTCACAGCCAATCTTGGCCACGGACTCGTCCTAATCTGTGTCGCCTACGATCCGACCCAACGTCCGCCCGCTCCACCGAAGCTCTACTGCGGTGATGCCGAAACAGCGCGTCGAATCTGCGAAAAGGTCCTTCGCGCGAAGCAATTGTACGACCATTCGAAGCGAACATTGGCCGTGTCGGAAGACTTCGACGCCAATGGCGTGAACTACTAGGCTTTTCTTACTAATCGAATCTCTCTTCATTGTGCAACGCTCGCCTAACCCGCTTTATTTTTGATCTGTGATATTTCTAATTTTAATCAAACTTATTTATTCGTTTTTCCTTATCCAGTTGGTCAACTGATATGGGTATAACCTCTAGTGAATCTGCGCCTTTGCCACAGGCAATTCAACTAACTTATTTATATTCAATATGCCAAAATATTTCAACTGTCATTAGTCAGGTTATACTGATAAATGTGCCTTATTAATTTAAAAACTTGTTGGATTTGACCGGTTATACTACCGATAATTACATTTTATTATTTGTATTATGTTTTTATTGTTTGATTTTAAGAATGTCGCCACCAAAACGCTATGGTGCCAAAGTCCTCATTGGAAGTTGTGTATTTTCGGCGATAACCATTGGTAGGTTTTTGTTTTTTGAAAAGTGGATCAGTGGTTTGTTGTTCAGCTTTGGTGTTATACGACGAGCATCTGCAACGAGAACGCCGTCAAGTCAGCGTGAAATACCGTCTGAACACGAATCAGCAAAAGGAAAACATGGCCGAATACGAAGAGCAGCGTCGCGTGTTCGACAGTTACAAAGCCCAGCACAGCTGAATCCGTATCGTCGCCCAATTCGATCTCTATGCTGCCCATTTCGTTGAGTTTCTTCTTTTTTTGCAGTGTCTTAGGATCCGTTGTAGTCAGGTGTAGCGTTATCAGGACGTTATTGGCCATCAAACTGCTGTTAGGGTAATCGTTAGGCGTGTTTTGTTGTTGTTTTTTGTTACCTTTTTAAAGAGTGGGTCTCGGTAAATTGGAAGATTTTTTAAACTGGATCAGCTCGCTTATTTTGGGTTTCACGATGGTGGTCACGGTCGTAGTGAACTACTTGTTGGAAAACTTTTGGCGACAATTAGCGCTTTCGTTAATTATCTGGTTTCTGATTCGACAGTACTTTGGGGCTTTTGTTTTATACATCGGACAGAAGCTTATCAGCTCGCTGGATCATGCTAGTTGGGTGAAACCGGTTGAGAAGGATGTTGTCTATCTGTACCAATTTCACCGAACTTCGACAACTCCGAATCCGTCGCCGTTTTGTATCAAAGTTGAAGCGTTTCTGCGGTATCATAAAATTAAGTATCAGGTGGGTCAATTTGACTTTTTTTTCGTTAAAACTGAACCTCTTCAGAATGTGTTCACGCAATTTCAACGCTCACGAGAAGGCCTTCTTCCATACATCGTTCTGAACGGCGAAGAGATCCCGGATTCGCAGCTGATTCTACAACGACTTCAAGAAATTTATGGTATTCAGCCAAAGTTATCGCGTCATGAAAAGGCCATTGCCAGAGCTGTCGATCGGACAGTTGACAACAGCCTTGCCAATGCTATCTTCTATTACAAAGTCATCTACAATAAGGCTTCATTGTTCAAAGTGTTGTCGTCGCTGATGCCGTATCTGCTGGCGAAGTTGTCTTTTGATCGTATCTATGAATTGGTATGTTTTTGCTTACCCTTTTATTTAATGTTAAAACTGAGGTTGTGTTGATCCAATACCGTTTCAGACTCACCGCCGCCTCTCAGCCATCAACTTCCTCAAACTCCCTGAACCCGCCATCCGGTCAGGCCTCGAAGACGACCTCGACGCCCTACAGCAACTCATGGGTGACAAGCCATTCCTCTTTGGCGAAGAACCAGTTGATGCCGATTTCGCTCTTCTTGGCCAGTTGACATCGATCTACTTCACACCGTACAACAAGCCCATTGAAGGGATGTTGGATGAAAAGTATCCGATTTTGAAAAACTTTTTGACCCGATTTTTGTCAGAGTTGTTCCCGGAGTATCGCTTGTTTTACTAAACTGACTGTATTAATCATGCTATTTGAATAAAACCATATTAGTCGATACGTGTAGATGTTGAGTAAGGTCATGTAGCCTTTTATTATATATTCTTTTCACAAACTGGTTATGATTTATATTGAGATCTAAAGAATGCTGCGGACAATCAACCAAACTGGTCGGCCAGTGGCGCTGTTAGCCGTGAGGTTTGTTTTTATATATTATTTGAAAGTTATGGATCAGGTTGATCATCTGTATAGCTGACAAGCATGTTAACGATTGTCTTTATAGGCCCTATTCGATCCTGAAGTCGCCCGACCTCCACAAAGCGAACTGGAAGCAGGATACCGTTTATCTGTACCAATTTAAACGGTCACCCGTCGTTCCGAACTTGTCGCCGTTCTGTTTGAAGATTGAGACATATCTTCGGGCAAATAACATCAAACATGAGGTTTGTGAGCACTTTCTAAAGAAAAAAATATATAAAAACTCAAAAATTATATATAAAACCTGCAGATCATGCCGACCTGGACCATCCGTTCGAAAGAAGGCAAACTCCCCTTCATCGAGCTCAACGGCAAGCAGATCCCCGACTCTCAGTTCATCCTGTTTCACCTCGCGAAGCACTTCAAGATCGAGGAGAATCTGTCTACGGAACAGCGTGGCATCGCCCGAGCCATCGATCGCATGATCGACACGAGCACGTTCTGGACGTTGCTGTACTTCCGGTCCGTCGAGAACTCAACTAACTTCATGAACCCCAATGTTAGCGGCTTGCCGATCCCGGGATTCTTGACCTATTTCCTGGCGAGGAAGTATCAGAAAGCTGTGGGCCAAAAGCTCAAAACCGAAGGAACGGCCACGCGCGAACGCCACGAGATCATCGAAATCTTGCGTCGCGATCTCCAGGCCATCGATGACATCCTCGGTGATAAGAAGTTCCTCCTAGGCGTTCGCCCGACGACGCCAGACTTTTCATTGTTCGGACATCTGGCATCAACTTATTATTTGCCGTTCCGTCAACCCGTGACCGATCTGCTCGATGACGACTTCCCTCGCGTTCGGGAACACATTGAACGGATGCGGACCCACTACTGGTCGGATTGGAAACGTCCCCAGTGATCCAATTAAGCGATTGATTATCATCAGTTAGGAGTTTTTATAATTTTCTGCCGGTAAAATGAAACTGTTTATTCGTGGCCGTTGACCGACACAAAACCTTATATATTTTTAAGCTTTTGTAATTTACCCAGAATTAAAACTGCTTAAACTGCCGTGTTAGATGAAATAAAGGTTAAATTAGTGATAAACTGTTGGGGAAACTGTCGAGTTGGTTGAAAATGAAAGAGCGTTGTTGCACGCTAGCAAGTTGCACGCGTGCGCTTGTGTACCGTTGAAAGCACAAATGCACTCTTATAGCGAAAGGGCTAGTCGTGTGGACGCATACTGTGTTCGGACGACGTGAGCGTTGTGCTGCACTTGTCTTACCTTTTTCCGTTTTTGTCGATAATTTTACACGTTTTACGTCAGTTTTCGATACTTTTTTCCTTCCCAATCGATGCCAAACCGTGCTATCGTCGTATTTGACAAATTTTGGCGGATTTAAACCAACAAAAGATTGTATTTTTGTTAAATCAAATCTGAAATGCAGTTTTTCCGCAACTTTTATATAATTTTTGTTCACCAATTTGCCTCTTCTTGGCTAAATGCATTTCTGACTATTGTTTCTGCTGTCCGTCTTACGTGCCGGCGTTTTGACTGGGTTTCAAGCCGTGTATCAACTAAATTTTATATAAAACTGTTAACAAACTGTTCTTTAAGTAAAATGGCCGGAAGCAACCCCGCCGTCGAGGCTCTCGCCCTCGGCCTCAACAAGGGCCGTGCTGTCACCAAGATCCAGAAGGCTCCTCGTGCCTCGTCCCACAAGGGCCGTCTCACCAAGAAGACTCGCGTCGTTCGCGAGATCGTCCGTGAGGTCACTGGCTTCGCCCCCTACGAGCGCCGTGTCATGGAATTGCTCCGTATCAGGTTGGTATTCTTTCTTTCCATATATAATTTTTTAATGATTGAATTTCAGCCGTGATAAGAAGGCCCTGAAGTTCATCAAGCAGCGCATCGGCCAGCACATCCGTGCCAAGAGAAAGCGTGACGAGATCCAGCAGATCATCACCAACCTTCGCAAGCACCACAAGTAAGCGTGAATGGAGGATTCTGGACTTTGCGGTTTCATTGATTTTGTTGATGTTTTTTGTTGCTTTTCAAATAAAAAAGTTAATATAAGAACTGTTCTGTTGTGGCATAAGATAGGTTAGTAGTTGTAACGAGTACCCCAGCTGTTTCGCTGAAGTGGAGGTGGCCATACTCGTTTCCATGGATACCCTGGTTCAGCCAAAGGCAACCCCACACTGCAGTGCAAACCTTTTCACTTCCTAAGGTTGTGTCAGTCGAGAATGTTGGTTCCGCAATCAACTGATGCTAATGCCGAGGAATCAGAAGTTCTCGTTGTAACTTGGCATTCATGTCGAGATTTCCTCGCGTGTGCCAATTGCTTTTCAAATGACATCGGTGTGGTTAAATTTTATTCGAAACAGGTAAGCGGTTTTAGAGAGGGTGCTGGCTGGATTAACCGGATTTACAGGGCGGAAAGCTGCTTTACACTTCGAAGGAAAAGACAGCTGCAAAACCGGTGCAAATTCTATGGCATCCGACTGAGGCTGTGGTTGTCGTTGGGTGGGATTCGGGCAAGGTGTCGCTTATCAGTCCGACTAACGATGCGGAAGCGGATATCCCAGGGGTTGAGCTGTCGAGTATCGTCGGGATGGCATGGGATGAGCCAGCTAATGAGATTCTGGTCGCGGATTTGGAGGGGAGATTGGCCATCTTTCAAATCGACTGTAATGACTTGAAAAAATCGTCTTTCAAAACGAAAGCAACCCTCCGAGACGACAAAGCTGTCTCTATCGTCTTGAAAAAAGTCAAACAGTACGACCTTCCCTAATCACTTTACATATTCTAATAGCCGCCTTTAGAAAACCATCCTCAGCATCAAATCAAACCCGAAAGTTAGCCAAACAGGAGACCATTAACGAAAACGATGAAGAAATATTCAATGCAATCGCGGAAACGAAGCGGCATACTGTAACTTTATATATATATTTTCAGCATTCTTGGTCAAAAATAATTTTTAGAATGTGGCGTCGGATGAAACATCGGTCTTTGTCCGAGATACAGCTCAATACACCGGAATTTTCTACATTGGCACCGCCAGCGGCGCCATCCATGCTATGGATGCTGACAGAGTTTTGACCAAAGTTTTCCAATGCGACACGACGGTGATCCAGGTTTTGAATCTACCGGAGACTGATTTGCTTTTTGCCACGACGGAAAGCATGTTTTTCTATCAGCTGATTGCGGAGAGCAAGAGTTTGCAGGAAAAGTTGAGGGTGAGTGCGAATTAGGTTGAACGCTAAAAGTCGATTGTGCGAATGCGTCATGGGGTGTTCTAAACAAAAATAGTGCAAATGCCGCAAGCCTGTTCACAGAAAAATTTGACAAATCGATTGAAACTCTTACAGATAAAACTCACCGGCAAGAAAAACTACTTCAGAATGGTCATGGTAGACGGCTTCACTGTGGCAGTTAGCTATGGAGAGCGAGAAATCCGAGTGTGGGACATCCGGGCCAATGACAATTCACTGTTTCGGCTCCAAACTGACAAGGGTTACGGTTCCAATGACTTCATTGTTTGCTTGGCTTATTCAACCAAAAAGAGTAAAACACACTTTTCAAAGACAAAATCAATCTACATCTGTTCCAGACCACATATCCGCCGGTACCATCGAAGGCAAAATAGTCCGCTGGAAACGGCGCCGCGATGAGGAAACCGTCGATCGCCAATGGCTGCTCCAAAGTGCCATTGAAACAGGGGCCAATATAAGATCCATTGATTGGTCTCCTGTGACTGCAGCTTTGGTTGTCAATGCGGTCCATCATGTGAATATATTCCAGGATGAGGGAAACTTGTTTCACTTTTCTTTTCCGGTGGGTTTTTGGTTAAAAAAAGATTGTTAAAATTAAAACCAACGTGTTTTTTACAAAAAATATTAACTGCAAGAAGTCAAGGCACTTTTAGTACGGCGTAATCTGGAAAAAACCCCAAGTCCTATCACTGGCTCGTCTGTACCCACCCCTCGAAGCACAGGACATCAATCTGCCGTTCATTGTGAAGGGTTTCAGAATTGCAACCACTCTATTGACTATTTGGGAAGAAACTGAGGTAACATTAGACAATTTGGCCAAAGTTTAACCAAGAAAGTGATTTAGATTCACATATATGAGATCAAAGACTGCAATGATCAACCACTGAACATCACAACCATCGCTTCGTTCAGTTGTAGCGCTAAAGATGCCTACGTTTTTGGTGCCGTTGTGATTGTACTGACCGTTGATAACAAGCTGGAAGCAAGGACTTTTCAGGTTTGGTTGCCTGATGGTTACTGTAATTTGAAAAATGGTGGGAAATATCGTTGCAGGGGACAGTCCGACAGACAATCAACTTTCGCGAACTCGAAGGCCTGCCAATCATGCTCGATTTCAGCGGGAAATTCATGGTTGTCGCGACATCGGGTGGTTATCTGAGCATTTTTGATATGACTAGTCGGTAGGGACCATTATGGCGCTTAAAAACTTCAATATAAAGTTCGAGTTAAGCGACCTCAAACCCACCTTTCACTCCTCCCAATTCTCCCAAACCATCCCCGACTTCAGCCGCTTCCTCAGGGTCAAAGTCAACGCCACCGGTACCCGTATCAGCTTTACCGTAACCCTTGTGAGTTTGCGTTTTGTCGAATCAAAAACAAAACCCTAAACCTGCCACTTTTACCTATAGAAAAACGATGAAGTCTATGAAAAGATAAGCTTCTGGGACGCCGAGACTGATTACATCGGTTACTTTTCATTCAAACAGGGTATCACTGATCAACAACAGTATGAAACGGAAGCAGAGCAACTGAAACCTGGCGAAAGGCCGAAAACAACAGCAACGAGGTTAGATTTTTATTTTTATACTTTATTTTAGCACAAAATACAGTAGTAACATCGTGATTCAAAAAAGTGATATAGACATAAGGACATGCGCTACTAGTCGATAAAGTGTGACCATTTCAATGCAAATGGTGGGTCTAGTGACAGAAACTAGGGTCTCATTTTGTAATAGAAGTGCTGAAGCGATGATTAATGGCCGCATTGACGCAAAAACTGAGCATAGGCATCAGGGTTTTTCAAAAGAAGCTCATCAGTTAGAAATTGTTTAGCATCGTTGCAGATTGTGATGGCTTCTTCTAAAATTGGAATGGCTAATTTTAGGAATTCAAGTTCGGCGAGGGCTTTTTTATGCTGGATTTTCTTTTTTAGAAGGTAGAGCCAAGTTGAGCGCCATCGCTGGAACCAAATTTCAACTGAGGGCTTGAATTTTGGTTTCTTTATAGAAAGGGGGTTTTCTTCGGCTAACTGTTTTCGTTTTTCTTCGAGAATGTGCTCAGTCAAAATGAGTTTGGCCTCATCGACAAAATCAGTAAAGGTTTTTGATTGGTCTTCGTCGGGGAGAATGATGGCTTGGTTAAAGTCGTGGAAAAGGATGTGGCTGTAGGTTTCTAGGTATTCTTTGAAGGTTTGGTAGTCGTTTTGGCCATCTTGGAGGTCAGGGGGTACTGTAGTTACGTCAGATGAAGATGGTACGGTATCTACAGTAAGCTGAGGTTGTGCCATTTGACATATCGGTTGAGATGAAAAATATGTATTGTAAAAGTTGTGTAACCATTCTGGGGGTGGGTTAAAGTCAGAATTAGCAATTTTAAGTTGCGGTACTGCCGATGACACGTCACTAGCATGGCTAACTGATGCTTCAGCTGATGTTTTAGTCGCTAAAAGTTTCAAATATCTTTCTAATTCTAAGTTCAAAATGACCTACCGTCCCCCTTAGTCAACGTATTATGCATCAAAATCAGCGCCACCTCATGCGGTTCCATCATTATGTGCGCTTACTAACAAATATAAAGTGAAATATGTCTTGCACGACACAAAGATTACAAAAAAGTCAAAAACGAATGTAGGCCGTCCCCCCTTCACTTTGGCGGTAACTGTTGCATCAATAAATTGCTTTCCCTTCATGGAGTAGTGAATGAAAAGTAGTCTTGTGCGGGCCTTCACTATACTGATAAAAGATGCTTGCCCTGTTTCTTAGTGATAACACGTAAGCATATGCCATTACTTGACTACGTGTTACGTAACATGTACATGTAAGCGTGGTGAGATTATGTTTTCTACTTCCGGTTTTTAGGAAAATTGAACGTGAACAATCACGTTATCAACTACCTTTCCATTCGCCGGGATGCCACCATTTCGATCGCTCCGATCCGAGATTAGTGATTTGCGAAGCTATCCACAATGGCGGCGATGCATCACAGAACTTTCTGATTTCAATGTTTGTGACGATGGAGCATGGAGTGCAGATGCAGGACCTTCAGCCAAAGTCGGAAAGGGCTGATCAGTTGCTGTTTGTCGCGGTGCCGCATTTGTATTTTATCAAAAATGTGAGGTTTTTAGCAACTTTTATAATCAAATTAAGCTAATCCAAGCCATTTAAGACCGATATTAGCGACACTGGCGACTCGCCAATGGAAACATCAATCGGTCTACTCCTCATCCGCAAAACAATGCGTGAATTCATTGGTCTCGACGAAAATGACGACAAAGCCGTCGAAGCTATGGTGAATTTCAGCTATTATTTGTGTCTCGGACAAATGGATAACGCTTTCAAGTCGATGAAGTTCATCAAAAAGTAAGCACTCAAAGTTTTGATTTTGTAATTCAACCAAAAACATCTTCAGCGACAGCGTCTGGGACCATATGGCCCGAATGTGCGTCAAAACACGCAGAATCGACGTGGCTCGAGTTTGTTTGGGCAACATGCACAATGCTCGAGCAGCAAGGAATATCCGTTTGTCAATAGAGCGTGGGGAAAGTGTTGACATGCAAGCGGCGCAGCTGGCAATTGAACTTGGGATGTTGGTGGGTTACTGTAGCACCTATTACAAAATAAGTCCCAAATAACTGGAATGTCAAATTCCAGGATGAAGCACGCTCAATTTACCAGTCAATCGGCCGTTTCGACAAGTTAAACAAACTCTACCAATCGGAACTCAAATGGAATGAAGCTTTCGCCGTCGCGGAGAAGCAGGATCGCGTCAGTTTGAGAAACACTTTCTTCAATTATGCTAAGTATTTGGAAGAGCACGGCGTTATTGAAGCGGCAATTGACAACTACCATAACAGTGGGGTTGGGGAATTTAATATTCCAAGGATGCTATTCGCGAATCCAAAGAGCCTAGAGTCTTATGTGAAGCGGGTTAGAGATCCGTAAGTTACAGTACACCGTTGGCTGTAAAAAATTTGTCGTTTTAGGAAATTTCACGTCTGGTGGGCCCGCTATCTCGAAAGCTATGGTGATATTACAACAGCTAAAAACTTTTACAAAATCGCAGATGACTATTTTGATTTGGTCAGACTTTACTGCATGGATAACCAGATGGATGAAGCAGAGGAAATCGTATCGAAAACGGACAGTCCACTGGCAGCTTTTCACATGGCTCAGCAATATGAACATCGGGGAGAGGTTGACAAGGCTGTGAACTACTTTTCGAAGGCGAAGGCTTATGGGAGTGCGATCAGATTGGCGAAGGAAAACGACATGGTGGATAAGCTTGCCAATCTAGCCCTACAAGCCGGTGGGAAATGCCTCACTGAAGCCGCTGTTTTCTATGAAGATCGGCCAGGCTATGCTGATAAGGCTGTCATGCTGTACCACAAGGCTGGTTTGATAGGAAGAGCGTTGGATTTGGCGTTTAAAACTGACCAACAAAGCAGTTTGGATTTGATCGTTCAAGAGTTGGACGAAAAGTCAGACCCTAGAACTCTCGAAAGAGCTGCCCAATTCTTCGCTAATAATCAACAAGACCGAAAAGCCATCCAGCTTTTAGCTTACGCCAAAAAGTATCAAGAAGCCATCAATCTCTGCCGTGAGCGAAATGTCGTCGTCACAGAAGAATTAGCTGAGTTGCTAACACCCCCAAAAGGTGAAGCTTCCACAAATGCCGCTAGAAACGCTCTATTGACAGAGGTCGCTAAATGCTGCCAACATCAAGGCAATTACCACTTTGCGGCGAAAAAATTCACACAAGCTGGAAACAAAATTGAAGCGATGAGAGCTCTTTTGAAGTCTGGCGACACTCCGAAGATAGTTCTGTTCACAAATACAGCAAGAAACAAAGACATCTATCGCATGGCTGGCAATTATCTGCAAACCTTGGCATGGCACGATGACGTCGACATCATGAAAAATATCGAAACGTTCTACATCAAAGGAGAAGCGTTGGATTCATTAGCTTCGTTCTACAAAGCGTGTGCAGCACTAGAAATCGAAGAATTCAGAGACTATGAAAAAGGAATGCGCGCGATGGAAGCTTCTTTGAAGGCTATCAATAATAAAATTACAAAGGAAGGAGGCGAGCAGAAGTCGCTGAATTTCAGAGAGGAAGTTACTGAAATTATGAAGAACATTCAGCGATTTTTGAGGGCGAAAGAGTGAGTTTTCAATTTTCAATCAATAAGCAATCGATACTTTTTAGACTGTACAAGACAGACGTCGGCGAAGCCCTTCGCGAATTCCAAGCCCTCCTTGAAGTCCCTGGGATTGAAGAATCTGTTCGACGCGGAGATCTGTATGCTATTTTGATCATGCATAATGCGAAACGGCAGAATTTTGACAAAGTTGGTCTAATTTTTCATTGGAAAATCAACAAACTTACGAATTTCAGGCGTATCAGATATTGCAAGAATGTCTGTCTAAAAAGCCACGAATCGACATCCGAAAATTTATGAATACCGAGATTCTCGATCAAATCTGTGACCGAACTGGCAATCCTCGCATTACCGTAGCCGCGACGACAACCGGAGGGTCTGATGACGAAGTCGACGGAGGGGTCGATTTCAGTCATGCAATGCAGCGACGGATGAGTGAGGAAGGTGGAATGAGCGATTCTGACAACGACTTTTGAGATTTTTATCTATTTTTTATGACTTTACCAATATTTGTAATAAACGTGATACCAGTTTAAATGCAGGATCTTGAAGCACTCCCAAACGTCGAATAGGACCTTTTTATGATTCTATCTTAAGAAAAACCGTAAAAAAATGCAAATATACCGTCATTCGAGGCCTTCTCGGCCCCCAAAATGCCGTCCGAAGCAACGCATGTGTTGAGTCGCGTCTGGGCGACTCCACGGAATGAGCCTATTCTTGAAATCTGTCATCCGGAACCTTGATGTCATCCTTCACCTTCTGCTGTGCGTCATTCTTTATATCCTTTATGTAGGTAATTAGGCTAGTTTTAACTCATCTCAAACTTGTTTTACTTTTCCTTTTTCAGAGGCTCCTAGTACCACTGTGTAACTTCCGAATCGATGAGATTCATTATTTATATCCGTGTTTACAATCATTAAAAGGCATATTACTATTTGTGTTCGTACATTTTGGATTTTACATCGGAATCAGACGAGGGCATCGACATGAATATTTAAATAGGTGTTATACTGTAGCGAATGACGATATTGTTGAGTGAGTCGTCTTTATTTTGTAAAATCAATCGATATTGATATCGACTTTGTAGTGACTTATCCCTTCGCCTCAAAATCGAACGCAGAATCTTCGAAGCCATCGCCGACAGTCACGGAGTCGACTTTCTAGCCAACGCCCACGCAGAAAGGGCCCAATTTGTGCCCGCAAATTCGACCTATGTCACTGATACATTCCTACCCCCTAGAGAAGGCATCTTTAGACGACGGAAATATGTACCCATCAAAGAACCAGTACTGGATCCACCCCCGAAAGCACCGCCTCAAAGAAAAACGGGCACAGCACCGAGTGCCGTGAAGAGCTTGTTGCCGTCACCGACGGCTCCAATCAGTGATAATATAGATTCCGTACATAAAGATGCGGAAACAACGAAGAAACCACCACCTGGATCGGAACCTGTACCTCCACCAGTATTACCGACGAATATATCACCAAAATAAACTTTTTTTACTTGTTAGTTTATTTATTTTACTCAGTAAATATAATTATTTCATGGAATATCAGTACATTTATGCAAGCATTTGCTTCTGATGAACCCGGAGACGTTCGACGAGAGGGGAGTGTGGTTTCAATGTACCGCGTTCAAGCAGCAGACTCCTAAATGATAAAAATTAATTATACAATTAAAAAACTTTTACTGTAAATTGTGGTTAAAACTAAACGTAAAAACGTAAAAAATCAGCTAATAATGTTAATTTCAAAGAATTGGCATTGATCACATAAAGCCAAGTTTGTTTGCCATTATGCGACAAACGCCAAAAAGTGACATTTTGTAAAAGCGTTTAACTTTTTAAGCGTCAAAAATAAAGCTTTACGTTACTTGGCTTTTCTGTTCAGATTTTTAAACTGCATAAAACAACGAAAACATTTTACATTATGGTGTCAATGATGTTTCATCGTAAGTCCCGCCCCAAAATCCAAAAACTCACTGAAACTCCTTCGTTCTTCCAGTCTGAAGTGCCGCATGCAGCAACATTTGCGTAAAAACATCCCTCTGTGCATGACTGCCGCCGATTCTGATGATTTCTGTCCTCACAGGGTACAACAATCCAAAACATTTCTCGTAGTCGTCATTGTTGAACGCCACAACGGCATCACAAATGTCCTCACCAACGTCTCGGAAAATTTGACACGTTTGCCCAGACCCTTTGGTGACAAAATTCCGCATGCTGTTATTGTGCTTCGTCTGGAGGGTCGGATCCTCGAGGTTGGATACGATCATGGAAATATGGGCATCGTTGAAAGAAAGTGTGTGATCATCGAAGTGAACTTCGGCCAAGGGTGCCAGAGCTTGCCAACGCTCAGTGCCGACGGTGACATCTTCCATTTCGAGGCGCATCAGAAGGCTGGCTGCATCGACGACGTCAAGCATGGCATTCGATTGGGCTCGGACGCGAACTTGTGTGTCGTAGATATCGACGGCGGCTTCGTATTCTTCGTTTTCAATGTAGAAAAGGGCAGTGTGCCAATAATTGTGGCATGCAAGAATGTAGCAGGGTTCCCAATCTGATTCAGTGGAAGTCATGAATTTGATGGCTTCATTCACACGACCTTCCATTTCCATGACATGGGCAAAGGCGTGGGTGGCCCAACAATCCTGCTTCTGAAGGCTGAGGGCGAGCTTGGCGGAGTGTTCCGCGACAGCATATTGGGCGCATTCTTCAAGGCCGAACGCGAGCATTCCGTGGAGGTAACTAAAAAGTATCTACTTCATGTACTGTAAGTGGCATACTGTACCAACCTGTAACACGGTTCAGTCTTCTTCCACTTCGGCAGCACTCTCGCGACAGAATCCCGCTTTCTATGACTATCTCCCAAGAAAAAATATCCATCATGCGCAAACTTCAATGCCATCAAGTCGTTCGGATACTCGGCCAGAATCTTCTCCCATTCAATGCACGCTGATTCCATATTGCCGTGGGCGAAATGCACAACAGCCCTTGCGTGCCGTTGTTCTCTGACATTGCCGATCTTAACCGCATCAGATTCCAATTTCTTCAACCCAATCTCAAAACTCGGATTTTTTCTAACTGAATCCGAAGTCCCCAGCGCATGCAATCCAAGTGCCAATGCCTGCCCCATCACACTGTCCGGATCAGCCGCAATCATGGCATTGCGAGTTTTTTCCAATCCACCGAGTTTGACACAATCCAGCCAGGACACAAGTTGTCTCAATGTCGCATCGAACATCTTGGCAGATTCATCGGAGGGCGTCGAAACCGCAAGGCCATCACTGCGCCAAGCGTCGACGCCACGTAAGTTGTCCGCGCACCAGTCGCCCATTCAAAACTGATCTTGAACTCTGAAAGAAAAGTGAATAGTAAATTTTAACTCGAACAAAAGCAGAAAGAAAAGATTGTAAAACGCAGTATCAAAAAAGTTCAATTACTATTCCATGGACGCGGATTCCGGTTTTCCACGACGATACAAGGAAGTACTTTTCGAAACTTATATAAATTGTTTGATTTGACGTCGTTTATTGTGTCATTTGTCACATCGGGAAGGAAAAGATGCAGACGCGAAGTAGTAGAATAGGGGTGGCCCTTGTATTGTATCTCGTTTCTAATTTCGTGTGCTGTATGGTTCCGACATGTGCCCGATGCCTATTAAGTTAGACTATTCTGTGGTCGCAGTCTCTTCGCAGAAGACGTTTTCTAACTGAATGAAAAGTTAAGAAAACTTCGCACGAACGCGATCTGATCAGTGCTCCATGTACATGCAGACCAGCGTCAGTGGAGGTTCTCCATTTCAGTTCGCGTTCAATGAGCCCTGTCAGGGGCACGCTTTCGGTTCGAGGTCGCCATTACATAAAGACGCGCGAAACCCAACCCCGGTGGCAAGGATACTACAGTGCCTCAGGCTACACTCGACGATTTGAGCGCCTGATTCTAGGGTGAACGTGAGAGACGTAAATATGGTTTTTTAGTGTCAATAGGGAAAGGTCAATGTTTGTTGGCGTGAAAAAGGGTAATCAACGTGTTTTTTAATCAACAAATTGTTTTTGAGTTGTTTTGAAGTCATTAAAAGACCCCCCTGCGCGCGTTTTTCGAGACCCTAGCAATTCAAACTACAGTAATACAGTACCCCACTCTAAAAATGCCTCTTTTTCAGCACGATTTGCCACTTTTTCATCAAAATGCCAATTCTCCGATGTCAAATTAACATCGCAACCATCGCATTGCTGAGTTTCGCACTATCCCTGCTGGCCCTAGTTTCGTCACGGTCACTGTAAGTTGCCCTTTTCAACTTTTTTTCAAATTCAATGAAAACTTTTTACAAACTTTCAATTTTCAAAAGTGCAAGTCTTCTCCAAACCTTGAAACAGTCTAAAAACTCGCCTCATTTTTCATAGACATGCGCAAAACCTATTAGTCAACAAAACGTTTGCCCAAAAGTATATCGATACAATCAGGCTATCTAATGTAAGGGGTCACTATAATCGATCACGAAACTTTTCTACAGACAGTTCGGTTCGGTTTTTGGACATGTTCGAGGCGTTTCGATGTACACAAAGTTGCCCTGTTATGCATGACTGAGCTAGACCTAGGAAATAGATAGATTTGACATTGGACACTTGCCCGGAACGAAGACATTTGAATCTGACAAGGGCGCGAGGCGCATATCTTTGCAATGTAAATGTTTGCATAGACGGTCATGCTAGCGGTCAGTACATCCTTATCACTGTCGTTACATAAAAGTTATGATGCAGAACATTAGATAGGAAGAGGTTTGTGTTTTGGGGCTTTATAGTGCTACATTTTGAGTTTTAAAGTTTAAGTTAAGTGTTTTCAAAGCGGTTTTGAAGTGTCTGACGCACATGTTCATTGACTTGTTGCAAAAATTAGCCCAAAACAAAACATTAAATTCGTTTTGACAGCGCCGAAACAAACCCGTTTTCAAAAACACATTCAAGAACTGCATGAAAAATAAACAAACTTGAGCACGATGTCAGTGTGTTTTAATAAAAAGTTTCGTGCAGCGGTTTTCTGTTTGATCAGAAATCGAAAACGGAAACCATTGCGTGGGTCTGAATTTAACAGTCCAATCGACTTGTGTTAAATCAAGTCAATTGGACTATCAATTACTCAGAAATCGAACACATTATAATGCACGACTTGCAAATTGCAACAGAGCAGAGCAATGCATAAACCGCACAAACGCGCTAACTAAATGATAAAATGGACCAGAAACCAATGCAAAACGTGTAAACTGCCGTCGATGATTGCACGTTTATTTCGATCGGCCCGCAGGGAATGAAAAGCGAACATTAATAAAAACAGTGACAAAATCATGACGATAGAAAATGGCGACGAAACTAACTGACTGTTGATTCCGGAGCCGGGTGTGTTATGTATCACATGGCGCAATCGGGGCGTTGGCCTTAAGGCTCGGGGTCGCCGTTCGAGGCATAAAACAAATACTATGCGGTTTGCAAGCATGTGGCTGCCCTTTCCGCCCAACGACGACGTTAGTGTGATCGATGATGCCGGAGAAGCGGAGACATGCTTGGTTGTTGTGAAACGAGGGCGGGAGGGAGCGTAAAAGGGCTTCCTTCGGCAACATGGAAAAACAACAAACAATAAAAGTGGAAAAAAGAATGTCGTTTATGCATGCGGACGGGTGTTAAAAACAAATGACCATAGCTGGATTTTTTGAAATCGCTATTGACGACTTTTGCTTTTAAAAATTGGACTTTTTTAATTTGAAATGTTTTTAATGGCAAAAATTTTTCTCCGTTTTCTCCAGCGTCTTGGTTGAGAAGACGTTTTAAAGTTGTAAACTGCCAAAATATAAAAAGTTTAAAAAAAGTTTGGCAAAATGTGTCAAAAATGTTGGCATTCGTTAACCATGTGACGCATCAACGTTGGCAAAGTGAGACCAATGCCAATAATCAAAAACCTCCAAATAAGCTATTTCTATGCTACAAAACACCATTTTCAAAGTCTAGTCTGCCTAATAATTATAGTTACCAGGTGAATTTGTACATACATCAAAACAAAAGTGCAAATGCGTACCTGTATTTAAGACTAGATGCCAAACTTCAACTTTTATAGTTCCTTTATATTTATATGAAAAATTCCAGTGAATCCGCAACTTTTGGCTGTTCAGCGATGGACCACGCCGCCTGTGATGAGCTCTGCAAAACCGATTACTTCTGGTACGGTCATTGTTCCGCGTGGAATGGCGTCGACTTCCAATGCAAATGCTACGAGTACCGTGCCCCACTGAACTCCATCGTATGCCAGAACTACAAAGACTACTGTAACGACTTTTGTCAACGCAAAACCAAGGAGAATGGTTACTGTTTCCCGAGCAAGTCGACACGTGACCCTCGTGGGGAGCCGCAATGCATGTGCTTCAAGGTGTTAGAACCTTTCATTTAATTGCTTTTATAAGTTGTATTTCCTTTCCCTTAACCGACTCAGACAGGATATTTCGAGGCTTTATTACACATTTACATTATAAATAAAACAGTAAAGGCGCATATTTCACCGTGGTATTTCGCAGCAGAGTCATACACATCTAAACAGAACTGAGCAAACAGGAAGGGCATTTGACCGACAGAGGACGTTCTTTTCCTAATTACATAGACGGGTAAAATAGATACAATTAATTATTTTTAAGTTAAAACGGGGTACAGAGATCGAAGAGCATGTCGTGTCGGTAAACGTCAACAAGAGGGACGATTAATGAGTGTTGTTCTTGACGTAGGTTTCAAACTCGGTGTACTCATTGAGTAAGAGCTCGGCAGCTCCGAGGACCTCGTTGACCTTCTCGGTGAACTGCTTGTTGAAGTCGCAGAGCTCGGCGACGGCATTGTTGGCTGGGGTTTCCTTGATGTGGGGGTCCTGATGGCCAAATAGGGCAGAAATGGCGTCGGAGTCGAATTCCGGGAGGGTAACATTGGACGCGCTGAATTCCGTCTTTCCACGAACGACTCTCTCAAGCTCCTCTTCGATGGCATGGATCTTCTCGCTGAGAGATGCGACGAATTTGCGGTCTGCGGGGCTGATGTCGGTGCTGGAACTGGCTCTGGTTTGTATCAATCTCCCCAAAGAAAAAGTCAAAACTCACTTGTCAATGACAACCTTGGCCCTCTGCAGTCTTCTCAACGAGTTCACAACGTCCTTCTTCAAGGCAGGGCTCAGCGTCAAGTTCGCCAGCGTCTCATGGCCATGGTTGTCGAAGGCCTCCCGGTAGTCATGCTTGAAGATGTCGAATTGCTCGCGCAAAAAGTTGCAACTATCCATGGCACGGTCGGAATCGGCATCATGGTGATCCTCCAGACATTCGGCCATTTCTGAAACGCTCGGCGCCGGTTTCAAATCGAGGGTTAGACCAACATTCATCTTAAATAAGTTGATTTCGCTGCCAGGTGCTTCACAGTCGGTTTGTGTCGCCGTCAAGGGGTAGAGGGACACGGAGACCAGTGGCTACAACCGAAAAGGACAAATGAAGCAAAGCCTTATAATTAAAAAGGTGGAAAAGCTCGCGTTTCTTAAAGTGCAGCCCGAAAGGAAAACCAAAAAAGGTCTATAAATCACGCATGCATGGAAATAGTAAGTTGATTATGCATTCAAAATGGAGTTAGTATAACAAAAGCGCACAAATTGATATGTATTTTGTTCTTTATTCAGTGAAAAATGATGACAAATCGCTCTAAAGGTGCTAAAATTACAAAAAGAATAGAGCTAAAAATACTTTACATCCCTATTAATCAACATCGAAGGACAAACAGCTCTCAGTAAAGGAACTTTGACGTAACTATCCACAAAATCCTGCTTTGAGCCACGAAAGTCGACAAAATCGAGGACAAAATCAAAACAGTTAAAAGTGGACGCGTGATAGGTCTGAAAAGCTACTACGTGGAGTCAGTCGTTAAGATGAGGGAAAAGTGCTAGCCTGAGCGTTGTATCGATGCGTCGCTCCACGTAGGAATGACGCTATAAACGATGAATCAACGTGGGTCCCACACGAACAAAGCTCGATTCCTGAAGTCCACTGAGGTTCGCTTCGGATGCCAGAGCAGTAGAAGGATGTCACGAGGGCATGGGTGTGGTCGAGAATGCCGATGTGAAGGTCATCGCCAAGGATGAAACTGCAGAGGAGGGGAAGATGTCAACGTTAACGTAGCTTTGCAAGGGAAATGGAAATAGTCATCATTGGCGAAGGGTGGGAAGCAAAAAGGAAACGAAAGAAACTCACTCAGCAAAAGACGCCCCGTTTGAGGGCTTTAGCACGAGACTGACTCGGGCTTTAGCGACGGCAGCGGTGGTGGTGGCAACTGCCATAGGGCAATGGTTACTTATAAGCTTATAAGGGGTTTGAATATGAAGGTTAACACCAGTCAAATGGCGAAGGAAACAAAGACCATTTGCGTTCTACGCTGTGGGGGAGCGCGGGCCTCCGGAAAAACAAGGTCAATCGATAGCGATTGCGTGAGAAGACTAAGCGTGACATTGACGTGAAAAGGTAGAGGTAGACAAAACGCAGATCAGGTAAGCGTTTCCAACAAAATCAAAGCTAGTATCGACAAACAGCTTCCCCATCGCGATGCAAAGCAACCTGAATGATAAATACGTCCTGCTCGATTAAAAAGACGGGAAAAGGCGAGCAAAAGCGTGACTCATATCAGCGGCGAATGCACTTTCACTTTCAGGACGCACTGTTGCCGGGATGCGTCATTTGGCGTTCACTGGGAAAAGGTCGCATTTACGACTGGTTGGGTGGAAATTCACGGAATCGATTCCAATTTTTCGGGAATGGTGTCCCGGTACACAGGTTTACATATGGGAAAAGGAAATTTGTGATTCATTTAGAAAAAAAGAAAAAATATAACAAAAAATTTGAAATGAAATGTCAGCATCCAACAAAAGCGTGACTTAAACTGTTTTTCCTCGAGAAGTCAAATCGCTGTAAGAGTTCGAAATGCGCACGCGTTCAAAAGAAGACAAAATTTATTTCCAATCAAAAAACACGTCAATTTTACCAAAATTTACACAGTTTTTACAAGTCTTCGATATCACGCAACGGAGCTGGAGCCTTCTTCGGAGTCAGTTGCCCGTCATCGGCAGTGGTGTCGCCCTTTTCAGTGGATTCATCGGCGTCGAGGTCGACAACTTCCGGGTCGTCGTTTTCTTCCTCCTTTTCCTCGATGATATCGATATCCGCGGCCTCATCATCCAGCTCAATGACCTCGTTCTCAGCGGTCACTTCCTCTTCATCAACACCGCCTCCAGCGGCAGCTCCGCCAGCATCCCCGGGTTCGGGCCAATCCTCCAAGGCGTCATCGAGCATATAAAACAACCATGAACGACGGATGGCTCGCTCTGAAAAAACAAAACGTTTCTTTGTCATTGCAAGAACAAGCAAAAAGCTGTCGCAAATTGAATTTCCGACGTCCTTAGGGATTGGGATTAAACAAGGGCAAAAACTCACGAAAATCCTTCATTTGGACAGTTTTTCGGCCATCTTCCTTCGTCAGAACGACAGAGGCCTTGACGAGGGCTGCGATGAAGTGTTCCTGCAACATTTTATATATAAAAGTTGAAAAATTATATATAAAAACCATCAGTTTATTTAAAAAGTTCCCAAAAACTCACAGTACA
The DNA here is from genome assembly GCA_024447225.1 of Panagrellus sp. LJ2284. NCBI lineage: Eukaryota > Metazoa > Nematoda > Chromadorea > Rhabditida > Panagrolaimidae > Panagrellus > Panagrellus sp. LJ2284. Next base: position 9,873,093 of record JAMRYC010000004.1, read on the forward strand.
GAAAGAAATCAACTTGATCGCATCCAAAGTAATGTTCTTAACAGCCGGATCGAGCTTACAAATCCGCTTGACCCTGGCCAGCGGCAATGTCGTCGGAATCGGAGGCTTACTGGGCTTCGTCGGAACCGCCGGAGGCAATGAGTCGAAAAGGTCCTGCGATTCCATCACAGCAGTTTCATCCCTGGTCAAATCGACTTCCTCGACGCCATCCATCGGCTCCATGCTAGCAGACATCTGCGAGTCCTCCATTTCGGCGTTATTTTTGTTAAAATTCAAAATCACACAGCAATTAAGGCAGTTTTCACTTGCGTTTTCTCTTTCGCGCGCATGTGTTTTCGCTATTGGAGAGGCTTTTTGCTCGTTTAGGATGCATCTACAAGTCGACTTTGTTTTTTAATTCTAACAAAATTGAGCGTTGATCTGTTGCTAAAATGATGACAATTCCTTTTTTAACTCAGTTCACAAGCCCATGGAAGTAACTAATCAGACGGAAACCGTCTATAATTATATGTCTTTGAACCTTGTGGCGAGATAGTTTTCATAGCCAGTGGCAATGTTCGAGTGCCTCTCAAAGTCGTTCAAGGTTATTTATTACCTCTAAAGGTGGTTACCAAAACACAATTTGATGGCTTTCACGCCGGGGAAAAGATCAGAAGACTGACAAAGGTTGAAAGTTCTGTCATCATAGACGCATTAATAAAAAAGGGTTGGTGGGGCCGTTTTTTTAAATATGCAATTCCGTTGAATGCAAGTTTCCATCTATTTAAACCACCCTACCCAGTCAGCCGATGCACCCACAATGGTTGGTTGATAGAGGTGCCAGCCGGGTGATCAGTAATGTTATTTCACGTTTTTCACGGTCGTAAATTCCATGACGCTAAAAAAAGGGGTCTGTTTCAGAATCTGGAAATTGGAACTTTACTCGTTCAACTTTCTTCCACCATACACACTAGGTGCTCCATCAAGGCCATTGTGCTCATCTGATTCTAACCAAAAAAGGTCGTCGTGTCCGTTGTCGGTTCGGTTTGTGGTGTCATTTGTTGGGTGTTCAGCGGTCCGGGTGACTTTCCTCTACTTTTGCAATGATTGACGCTGTCAAACAGCAGAGGTTTGTGTTTTCTATATTTTTAGGGTACTGTACCCCCAAATAGGCAAATTTTATCCACTTTTTTGAAATACCGTAATCATTCATAACCAATTTAGATATACTGTAGCTCTAAATGACCCCATTTCAGCGTAAAATCGCCAAAACTAACAATCCCAAATGCACCCATCTCATGTGTTTGGAGGTCAATCCACTTCCTCAGCATCAAAGACCTGTCTTTACTCTTCTCCGGCATCTTGCTAGCCGTAATCGGCGGAGCTGGCCTCCCACATCTCGTATTCGTCGTCGGTAAAATCTTGGACATTTTTATTTCCGTCGACCCATTTAGCGACACTTTTCGTGCCAAGATCACCCCGATATTACTGTATTATGTCATTTTGACAGTTGTTCTACTCATTATTGCCAATTTCCAATATATTTGTTTCCGCATCGTAGCATTGAAGCTTGCCAGACGGCTGCGGAGGGGCTTTTTCCATGGAATCGCGTCCCGCCCTGCTTCTTATTTCGCTGATCCGACGAATGCCGTCTTCGTGAATCGATTCGAGGCTGATATCGCTGATGAGTTGAAAGCGGTTGAGGATGCGTTGCCGTTTATTATTGGCAGTTTTGCTCAGTTGATTACGGCATTTTTGCACAGTTTCTATGCTTCACCAGCCCTGGCAATCCCTGTGGCTATTGTTGGTGCGGTGTGCTTCATCGTCTGTGCCATTGCGAATGTTTTGATCGCGGCGGATGTGAAACGGACAGCTGGATTGGGGGCGTGGTTGAAAGATAATATCCTTCAAAGATCCAGTTTCGAAAAATGGGCAAATTCCACCTATGGCAGTCAACTTCGTGTCGGCATCATCACTGGCTTTGTTTCCGGCTTATTCTGGTTCTTTTTATACAGTGGCATGGGCATTTCTTGCTGGTATGGCAACTACTTCCTCGACAATCACACCCTTTCTCATCCTGGGCACATTTTTGCCATTGCGTGCTCCATTGTCCCAGCGTGTTTCAAGGCAGCTCTCCTAATCGGCCATTTGAACGCCCTTTTCGCCATCGGCAATGCCGTCTACCAAGTAGAAAGACTTGGCGAATCCCGGAGAACTGAAACCATGTCAAACCTCCGAAGTGTCGATCAAACATCGGTCGCTGATAACGTTAGGAAAACATTCCTCACAACAATTGTGAAATCTATGATAACCGGCTATCACGAGGTTTGCACCCCTCCAAAACCTCTAAAACTTTCAATTACCATAGTTTATGCGCTTTCAGACCCTGCACTTCCGTAACTGCCCAACTTTCCTACACATTCGCCAATCAATCTTCTCAAAAACGTCCATCCTCGGTTTCATACTTTGCATCTGTTTTGCGGCGGCTCCACCGACTTTTACCAAGCTTAATGGCGATTTGTACGAGTTTTACACGCCCGTCGAAAGTAAGTTTAAAGTCATATGGGCGTTAACGGTCTCAAATTGGAATTAACTACATGCATTTGTTTCAAAAAAAAACGAATTTGCAACCCACGCGGAACAAATTTCCAAAAAAACGGACCTTGACACAAAACATCAACGTCGACTACAACTCCAGATTAACATAAAAACTGTCCTTTCAGAATCATACTACGATGACGGCTACAGGATGTCCATGTTTTACTATGGCTTTGGTGGCGGTATGGCGCTGCTCGGATTTGCGGGGGTATGTGATCAGTATCACATTGTGATTTGAGTCATTTTCATTCAGTACGACTAATCGGGTCCTTTTTAGTACATTTTGTTCGCTCGTAATGGTGAAAACGTTGCACATATTCTGCGGAACGCGATTTATGATGTTTTTCAACGCCGTTCCGATTCGGAAATCACTACTGCTGATACGCTAAAGAATTATGCTTATTTGACGAAGACTACTGTAGCTTGTAAAAGTGTGAGTTTTCTTGCTGTTTTTATACTGAAAATCATCAAAAAAGGGAAAAGTGATCATTGTATCCGTTTGAAAGTCGTAAAAAGTTAATTGCAATCGTGTTTTTTGTTTTCGAAAACAATCCCTTCGAGACTATTTTTTCGATAAACACCCATAAATTCTGTTTTAATGATGGTTTTTGTTTTCTTAAAAGTGAAATCTATGATTTATGTTTGTTTTCAGGCGTTTGATTTCCGTCTCGCCACATTTGTCGTCGGTCTTTTCAACCTTTTCTTTGGTATCGGCTTCGTTTACGAGAAAAATCTCGCCAGCGCCACCATCACGACTATCTGTTTCATTGTTCAAGCCATCTGCCAGTACTTCATGGCCCGTGCCGCTGAAATTCACACCAAACGCAATGTCGCCAAGCGGAATGCTCACGCCCTGAAGGTCGCGAATTCCTTCGAGGCAATGTCCGTGGAAGAGTTTTCTTCCAAATTGCCAGTGATCGGCGCCGAATTCAACAACCTCCTCGCTTTTCATCATCAAAGACTAATGACTTTTGTTCCGACGCAGGCTCTGCGCTATGCCGCTGCCACGGCGCTTCCACAAGTCACCCAAGCTGTCGCTTACACACTGGGTTGTTTCCTCGTTTCAGAAGGCCTTGTTCGACCTGTTGTTTTGTATAAGGTCGTTCAAACATTGTATATGTCCGCATTTAGTTTTGCTTCTGTAGTTTCGTATAGTTTAGACGTGCACAATTCCCGGGTCGGGTGCCATCAGCTGGACGATGTCGTCAATGTGAAAGAGGCCTCAGGCAAGGCTAATGGCATTCGGGTTTGGGCTGCTTAGATTTTGCCTACCTCATATTGACAAGTGATTATTTTTTCATGTTTTGTACAGATTTTCCATGACCATAAACTTTTATGTTACATTTAACATTGTCTTGCAAAATTTGAAAACTCATGTTTTCATTGTTACAGTAATCTTTAGTTCGATGCAATCGATCGGTTTATTGATGATGGTCGTCGTAACAATGACCAATAGCCAGCCGAGCGATGGGCAATTTTTTCAGCTCATTAACCACCGATTTGTCAACACTGTTGAGGTCCGTGCGAATCTGGCTGCATTGATCGACTCCAGTAAGATCGTAGTTTGTAAAGATGGGCTTGATTTGGGCGTAGAGAGATTGGGCTGATGCCGACAAGCTAGTGACGGAACTGTCACCCTGGGCAATTAACGATGTGATTGTAGAGTTCATGCTTTGTTGCCAAGCGCTAAAGCCTGCCTAAAATTTAAAAGGTTAAACATTTCCGGAAGACTTCACAAAACCAACCTGTGTTTCAGTACTCTGCCCACTCGCCCATTGCTGCATCTGAGCCATCTTCTGATTCCATGACAAATTTTGATTAAACTCAATCGCCTTGTAGGCCTGAACACTGCTGCTGCTCAGACGGCTCAAGAAGGTCTGCTTCGGTAGCAAGTCGTCGCCAAAAACGGCCACAATAACAAACAGAGCGAAAACGAACAAGGAAGTTCCACTAATCATGATGCCAATTCTGTAGCTGATGTCTTCCTCCCTCAGCTTCTGCTTATATACCATTTTATTGTTGTTTATCAAGAACTAGACTGTCCTCAACTTGATTCTTCCTCAAAACGTTGCGTGCATCTTGTTGGTTTCCTCCAACAGTACTTGCAAATTTGTATTGTTGACTAATGAAAGTAAAGCGCGAACGCACAGAACACACAGATCGGCTCCAAATTTATCGTCTTTTGAACAAATAGTAAAGAAAATCTGGCGCTGACCTATTGATCATTGAATCAGCCAAGATGCATAATGCACTGGCAAGAAATCAAAAAAGTTAATTTTTAAATTTCTGTGAACCAATGTAGTCTAACTAATGCAAAACACTCTAAACACACTAATCTAATTGATTTGTTCATCAAAAAGTTTAAAATACAATGACGCTTCGGCTGAATGCGTAATTTGAGGGACTATTTTGTTGTTCGAACTAAATGTTCGTCGGTACAGATAATGCCATACCACAACAGCGGCAAACGTGTAAATGCAGATTGTCTAAAAACACGAAAACAAAGATTAAACTTCAAATTTCGAAAGTAACCACTTACCAATTGCGCGACTTCGGCAGCAACATAAAAATTGACGGGATTTGTGGCCACGGTGAACATGTAACGACAAACATAATTAGCGACTATGTAACCCAGCGCACACAAACTATTGACCAGAGCTAATGGTAGTGTGATGCCGGTAGTTGTTGCATTTTCGCGTATTTGGAATTTCATGGAAAGAGTTGAATGCTTAATTTCAAAACTCGCTGCAGGCTTCCTGGAAGTATTCAGACATTAAACACGTAATAATGCAGGTGCTATACCTCTTGAGGTAAAAGGAACCTGTCTGGTAAAATTTGTTCTGCTTCTGACAATACGAGTATAGCAGCATATTTCCAACAACGCATAAAATATTCAAAACAGCACCGAAATAAAGTACGTTTCGAACTTGGATAAAGTTTTCCGGGGTTGTGCCACCACAATATGCGTTTGGGGATGTCCATTTTTCATTGCCGAACGTGTAAATTGTAACACTGATAACGCTTGACCACTAAAAATAGACTGTTTAGACAACCAAAGCAAAAGAAAAACCTACTAAAGCTACATTTAAAGCAATGCCAGTTCGGGAACTTGAGTGTTCGTATTTCCGGACAAAGATAACTGCCAAACAGCGTTCAATAAAGAAAGCAATTTGTGTGTGATTCAGTCCGACAATCGCAAAATAACCAATTCCACGTATCATTAAGCATTGCCATCGGAGAAAGAATGCACCACATTGGGTATCGCGGAAATGGTAAATGTACTAAAAACTTACAACGTGAGCTTTTTTTTTAATTATCAGTTACTCGTAATGCCGTACCTGATGAGCAACATGTAACACAAACATGGAAAGACTGTTCAAAACTACAAACACAGCGCCAGATTTGGCAATCATTAAGAAATTTAAATGAAATGTCGATTTATGTAATCGAAACATCTTCATCGTATAATACAACTGCACCAACGTTATCACCATTAGAACTAGTTGAATGATTTGGACGATGGACATTGGCGCATTTTTACTGATAGCTTTTGAAATTTGGCACAGAGTTGTAGCACTGGTAACACTTTCCATCGCTGTAAACAACAAATGTTAATGTTAGAAAGATAATAAAATAACTACGAATCACGCTTTTATTAAATTTTGTGTAATTTAATTTTAGTTCTTATAGTCATGTCACGGCAAGCCTGACGTTATCACCAAAAAAGTTCAAATCTCCGCCCCTTTTTAAAAAAAAACCGTGTTCTAAAACAGAACACACGTTTTTGCAAATAGCAATAATGAAAATTGAGATTACTCAGTTGGCTACGATTTTATTAGTGTTCTGTCTTTGGGCAATGCTATAAAAAGACAAACAATTATTAGGATACGTTTTGCACCACATTTGAACTGAAACGGGGAATAAATAATCACAGTAAACGCAAACGTGACATTACAACCTAAACTTTAACTCACCGGAGTCGTGATAAAATACACACTTTGTAAAGTACTTTCACGCTCGCCTACTGCTTTTTAAGCTTATAGAATTACAAGTTTACGCTTTTTTGACTGATGACGGCATTGTTCTGCGCGAGCAATTTTAGTCTGTTTGTTTTCGTCACATTGAAAAGAAAAATAGAAAACAAGGAATAGGCTTGAGCCATTGACGGCAGTAAACTTTATTATAAATTTGCAAAGTTGGAAATAAAATTGTTTGAAAAAACTGTTGCAAAAATATAAACTTGTCCAATTATCATAGTATGTACCTGTGCCTTGGTCGCACTTGGCGGTGTCATCTGGCACGATGATCTCGCCAGAACAGCAGTGTCAGTTTAGCGCACTTTTAGCACTAGCTCTATCGAAAAGATGCGTTCAAAGGCCACCGTTGCAGGTGCAATTCCGGCTTGTCAATGTATAAAAAATGGCTGCTACTGGGGTCCTCCCATCCCAAAACATTCAGCGATCAGCTCGGTAGCTAATAGAGACAGACATTGAAAACAGTTACATTAGTCGGCTGCCTGTTGAGACGAAAGAATGTTTCATAACAGTCAGACATCAATGATGACTGGTTATGACGAGTTTTCATTGCAATCGTTTGAGTCAGCCTGGTATGACGGGTTCAAATCTGCGTATTGTCATTCGCCGACTCAAGTTTACAATGTTTGTGATGCTTCTTATTCATTTGATGCCGGAAGCTTCAGTCATGAAAACTCTGTTTCGGATTTGTCTCCAATTAACGATGAGGCTGAAGAGTTATCGGTGCCAACGCCTTTAATGTCGATTCCTGCTCTCATGAACGGCATGGAAAACATTTCTGACGCTGATCTCGCGGCTAGGATCAACGTTACTCTTGTCAATCCACAGCAATGGCAGTTTGAAGATGCCGGTTTTATGGAGATGATTATCGAAAGGGATGGACGGTCAGTTTTACAATAAAGTTAGCCCAACTTTGAATTTAACTTTCTAGATATCTGAATCCCCGGCTCTCATTCAACATCACCGGACTCGAACCATTCAACTGTTACAACATGTCGATCAGCTTCACTCGCTCGACCGACCACCGATGGCGCTATTTCAACAATGAGTGGCACCGCAGCAGCAAGCCAAAAGACGTCCCTACCGGAGAAGTCTTCCATGGACCAGACTACAAAAGAGTCGAAGGACACTTCTGGATGAGCCAGTCATTCACTTTCAAAGCAATTAAAATTACCAATCGACCGAGCGTGGCTGAAACTGTGCAAGAAGCACTCTTGCTCAACACTTTTCACACTTATTGTCCTGTTGTCGGGATTTACCGTTTTAACACCCACGCTCAACTATACTACTTGCTCACTACGAAAGTTGTAAAGGAAGCTGAATTCATTGCTGTGACGGCATACCAAAATCCAGCAATTGTAAAGTTTAAGCGTGATCAGAAATTAGTCAATGACAAGCGACCGAGATGAATGATGATTGATTTAATCTTTGTGATTGTAATACTTGACGTAAGAAAATTGAGAAAAAAAAAAATAAGTCATTATAAGACTTTGCGTTTTCATGGCAATCTTAACTACTGACAAGGTTTTATCAATTTAAAGCTCCACGCCCTTATTTGTTAAGACCTACACTTCACCTCACAGGGAAAACCCGCGCACCGCCACTAGCGATGGAGAGAGTGTTAGAGCTAAACAGAATGGCGCCACAACAAAAAAATCAATAAGCATTTAGCTACTGCATTGGTATGATTGCCGCCCTTTCTGAAACTCGTTAGATGTTTGCATGACGGTAAAGACCACCACAAAGCGTATTGCGCTATTAGGGCGCCACTGACGAATGCATCGTATGTTTTGTGTGTTAGTTACAGTAAAACGCATCGTGGTGAGAGTTCTGTCGATCCTGCGCAACCAAGGCTCAGTGAATGGTGGTTGTGTAAAAGCATGTCAGTCTTCGGCGATTTACTCAGTCCTACCCAGACTGCGCTCCTTCTTTCAATGGATTTGGTTTGCAACTCTTTTTTAACGTTCATCCAGAAACTAATGAACGTCGAAGATTTAGAGGGTCGCCGGTTGACGTAGTTGAATCCAAACTACTTCAACCGTTGTAGCCTTGATATTTTGAAAAATGTTGTTGAAATTTGTCGACCTGCAAAATCGAATCATGTATTTTGTATGTAATATGAAAATCCTTAGCACCAACTGCCTGAAAAACCAAAAAAAAATCGAAAAATTTAGATTCTTCTGGTAATTTAAAACACGTGATTTTGCTTTGTTTGCATGTCATTTTACTCCTTGATGTTAACCGTTTTCCGTCGTTCATGGGCCGATCCACATTCTCCTACCTATCAATGACGTTATTTTTCGACAACATCTGTTGTTTAAGCTAAATTCAGTGTTTTTACATTGACAGTTTTCAGTGTTTCGATCAAATTATACGCTGTCAACCATGGACTGGACTTCCTACCCCATGCCTTCGGCCGATGATTGCATTTCTGCAATGTCAGATTTCGAGACCGATTTTTACGGCAATACGACCTTCGACAATTGTGAGCCCTTTCCTGAAGACGCCTTCGACAATGCGTCAAACTCCCAATCGTCCTCAGAATGTGCTTTTGACGATTTTTCAAGCATGGATTCAGTCTATCAATCCATTGTCGATGCCACCACCATGCTGGATGGCGAAGCCTCCTTCAAACCCCTCAATTGTGACTTCAATGGTAACATCGGCGTTCAATCCACTTCCGATTGCGCTTTCGACGCTAGCGAATCATGGCCCGACGACACTTCCGTTGTCTCCACCACACCCGAATCCGTCTCCACCTCCGAATCGGTCTCCTACTCTGACGCCGCTCCGGCGACAGACTGCCCGATGGATTCCACCACGACCATCTCTGCCTACACCGAAAACGCCAATGATGTCGAAAAACAGCTTCAATGGGAAGCCATTTACCAATTGGTAAACTACGACTGGGTAAAGAGTCTGACCCCTGAAGATGCCTCCAAATACATGATGTATTGGATCGCCCAGATTGAATTGGCTACCGATGAACGCACCGGCCTTCGAGCTTGCTATGCCGCCCATCAGGCAATCCAGATCCGGATGAACTACGGCAAAGTGCCGGAACAAAAGCGGATGCAGAGGATGTCGATGGCAGTAAACAAATTTAAGGTCCAGTTTTCTTTGGAACTGCGTTTTAAAATCGGCACTGCTTCGTGGTATTGCTAATTGTTGACTTTTTGCATGTTAGATTTTGATTGTATTTTTTGATTACAATGATAAAATAAACCAAACCAGTGTTAATTTATTTCCATACAAATCACATAAATGCCAATGTCTAGGGGTTGTATACAACTTTAATGTTCTTGCGACGACGCGCCTCCATGCCTTGGAGCAGGCTATGGGCAAAGGCCTTGGTGCCATCGGGGCAGAAGACGTAGTCGAAGGCGATGCGGTCTTTGCTGACGTCGACGTCGTCGTAGACGAATTTCTGAAAGATTGACTGTAAGGATAGAAATATTGATTAAAAAGACATACCTGAACAGTGACCGCAATCATATGCTTCTCACCAGGCTTCAGAATGCCGCTGGGCGGATTGGCCGTCAAACGAGGGATGCCATTGGACTTGATGGCGAAGGCGATCCAGTGCTTCGAGTTGTTCTGGACCGTCATGTGGTAGGTGAGGGCGCGGTCGTCGAAGGGGGCATTGAAGATCTGTAAAACATCTAGATTACTGTAATCACTGTCGTAAAAACATACGATGCGCGAAGACGGACTGAAAATCAAATCATTCAAATTGTGTCCAGCCTCAATCGAAGTAGTGGAAGTGCTCGAAGCCGTCGTATTCGGGGTCAACGCATAGTTCCGGTCGGTCGTCATTGGATTCTGGCCCGTGACAGGCATGTAGATGCTGCCCTTGGTGTCGACGGGGGATCCAGCTTGCTTGGAGACAATGGCGGCATTGTTGGCTTTGGTGACGCTGCCGCCTTCACCAGCAACTGGAAGGTAGAGGGATTGCTTAGTTTGACGGGAGGAGTCGTTGTTGGTGGGGGTAGGCTTCTTCGCTTTCTTGGACGACGAATTGCTGGATTCGAGTTCCGGCTTGGCAGGCGACGTGGCAGGGGCATTGACTGCGAGGTATTGGGATTGTTTCTTGGGTTCTTCGTTCTTGATGGGGCGGAGATTGTTGGCTTTGGCGACAGAGCCTTCCCTGAAGGTTTCAAAAATCAAGTTTAGAAGTAGTTTTGGGGATTCTTACTGGTTGGTAGGCAGATACATGGAAGTTTGACGACTAGAGTCTTCACGGCGAGGTTTTTCCTGAGGAGGGGTTGGAATTGGCGATGCACTACAACTTAAAAAATGACAAAAAAACTCAATAAAAAGGTTTAACTCACGCCGGACTGGGCTCCTCCCTCTTCGAAACCGGAATTTGGCTCTTTGCCGGCGGCTTCGAACGCACACTCGAAACCGATGACCCGGTCGTATTCGTCTTCGTGGCCGTTCCGAAGGTCTTTGTCGACTTGACATTGCTGCTTGTCTCTCCCTCCGGCTTCTCCGGCGGTGGCGACTTCTTCGACTTTGCCTTCTCCAACGCTTGCAACTCCTCATCATTAAACGCGTGCTGCTCGTCTTCCGTCGGGGCATCGGAAACCCTCGACTTTTCGATCATTTCCAGAATCTTAGCCGCGCCATTGATAGGTTTTAGGAACAAAATAGCGATCAAAATCAATTTGAACACGTAGTAAGCCGGAAAAGTGTCATCGAAAGCGTCATCGAGCAGCGTCGCCAAGGAAATAACAGCCCAATAGATCAACAGATGCGGCACTGGTGGGCGTTCCTTCGGATAGACATAAGTCAGTATGATCGGCACAGCCGTGAGAATTCCATTTCCGAGAAAGCGTCCCGAGCCGTCTTGGAGCAGGCACAGGGCCGTTACGGCGGCGATTCCACCAGCGAGGACTTCGGTGTCAATACCGCCAGTTTGGCGTTGAAGTTGACGGAGCCAACGCGCCGGAAAGTGCACCTACAAATGTACTTTTGGACTAATTGTAAGCCTGAGGGCACGACAGCTTACTGGGTCATGGATAATTTGTCGGAGGTGAGCAGTCAATTCTTCGGCCATCGCTGTGGCGTCACAGCTGCCAGGAATGAGAAACACAACGCCTGGGGCGCGGTTCCAGTCTTTCTGGCTGTGTTTATGCAAATTGTTTGTTTCGGGTAATTTTAAGTCACCTTTTTATTTAAAATTATCAACAGAATTCACAAATAAACGAGTTTCACAACACAGAGTCAACACAGTCTCTTCAGAGCCCTCAGAAGTTGTTTCCAATCTGGTCCAAATAGTCATCCAGAAGCCGGTCGAAGTACTTCTCACGCAAGCGATTGACGACTTGCATCATGGTCTCCATCTTTCTGAGCTCTCCATCGGTGCCGTACTCGATGCGGATTTGGATGACCCTCTTTACATAGAGGCATAATCTCAAGGCTTCGCGATCGTTTGATTCGTCATAGATAAGGCGCATCTTATTCATGAGCAGCCTGCTCGCGGCTTTTGGTGGCATTGTAGCAAGGGTCTTGAAGTTGCGGCATCGACGGATGGTCTCCTTGAGTTCGGCTTCGATGACCTCTGGCGGAACAGGGATGACTTCGACGTTCTCAGGGCTTGGAGGGGGAGCACTCATGTTTCTCGAAAGTGCTAAAAGTAATGTTAGCTTAATGACGGGGTAACGAAATTATGGGTTGAACCACGATTTTTGTAAACCGACGACAGAAAAAGCGGAAACATCACAAGACTACGAAAGAAATGGTTTAACTTGTACCCCCAAAAAGAGCAAAATCCTAATTTTAAACAACCCCATCTCTACAATAAGTCAGCCCAGCACGTTCTGACACGTGTATATGCCCTCTCCACTTTACCACACCACTAATAAAGAAAAATTGGGCCCAATTTGTGAGTCTAACTCGACTCGTCAAGGTAGGAGGCGTTGCAAAGCGCGAGAGGCTCCATTATTAGGCCACAGCATCACGTGACAAAGTATGCCTTGGTGTTTGACTCGATTAACCGTAACAACCACTTTCGTCGCAACGCCGCATCTCGAGGGATTTATATTACCATTATAAAGCTTTTAGGGGTTACCTGTTACCGCCAACGTTAAGTTCTATTTTTGAGGCATTGTAATGCTTCGGATTTGCAAGCTAATGGGTATTTATAAAAAACAATCAAAAATAGCATCTGATTACGGGAAACAATGAGTCAAAAGTAATAAAAATTAGCTTTTGGAAGTTATATTTAATAAAAAAAACCATCAAAAGTAGCAGCGTTTATATATATATGGGAAGCTACCGTTTTGATCAGACAGTGATCACGACTTTGGTGGTATAGTCGTCTAATTGCATTTTATATATATTACAAGCATTTTCCTTAAAGCAGTGTTGGTGTGGGAACAAACACAGTTTACTAAGGAAGTTGCCCTGCGCACCTTTGCAAGGAACCTCCCATTTTGGAGAAGCACAACGCACTTTTGTCCTCAGAGAAAGTATCTACCCCTTCCTTGGGATGTCTTACGACGATTGTGCGGATACCTAAAATCCGCCCTCAAATGAGGATGTATAAAAGAACTTATCGGAAGGGTAAATACCATACCTTCGTTTTCTATTCACTCTTCCTCTATACTATACTTCTTTACATATTTCGCCGGGCATAAAGTTCCGCTTCCCGGACAACCGCCAAGAAGTTCGACGATTTTTTTTTTTTTTCTTTCTTTCTTTCTTTCTTTGTTTTTCTATATTTTCATTTATTTTTAGAATCGTAAACAAAAAACTACATAAAAAACAATGGCCGCAAAAATTTTCAACGTAAGGTTTCTCTTTATTTTTTCATCACCTTTTTTAATAAAATTTTTTAGAACTCTGCTGACTCCGCCGTCGAGTATTCCTCCTCGGAAGGAGAACGCAATCAAGAAGTCGACTACTCGTCCTCGGAAGAGGAGTACGATTACGAGTACGACGACAGTTTTAAGTCTGATGACGAAGATAATGTTGTGCGTCAGGTCGGCCCCGTTCCGAGCAGCGTCGATGATATCGACACCGCAATGAAGAATTTTGCCACCGTTTTTCAGCAACGGTATGGCAACGCTGGGCCAGACTTCCGCCCGGTGACGCTAAAGGCAGCACTTGCTGAAGCGTTTGATTGCCAGGAAGTTGGCATTCGCAAGCCCTTAGCCATGTACCTCCACAGCGACAAATCGGTCGCGGCCAACATCTTTGCCGGCAATATTCTCAGCGATGAGAATGTTGCGGCATCGCTGAAGGATCATTTTGTCGTGTGGGGGTGCGATCTCACCCAGGAAGGCATGACCGGGCATTTGACCACTGGGTTGGACGATGTTAATGCCGTCAGCGTAGCGGATTACGTTGACGGCGCGCCGGTCGACAACTTCCCGCTACTTTTGGTAATCCAAAAGGACCGCGGCGCCATCACGATTACCGCTAGCGTTAATGGTTTCGATGCCGTTGATACGGTAACTCAAAAACTGTCGCAATCAGTGGCCGCTTTTGATGCCGTTAAGGCACGTCTCTCGGCTGAAGTGCGTGAACGCGCTGAACGTGAACGTCTGCGTAAAGAGCAGCAAGCTGCCTATGAGATTGGCAAAGAACAAGATCGGATCAAGTTTGAAGCCAGAGACAGGCTTCTCCGTGAACAGCGTGAAGCCGAAGAGGCCCTTGCCAAAGAGGAGCAAGCACGCATTGAAAAAAAGGCTGCAGACAAGATCCTTCAAGAGGAATTAGCTGACACAATGCCTGCTGAACCCGATGCCGACGCACCTGGCATCATCATGATAAAGTTCCGCTTCCCGGACAACCGCCAAGAAGTTCGACGATTCTGGCGCAAGAATTCGCTTAAGCTCCTGTCACATTTCGCTGGTAGTCGGGGATGTTTGGCGGCTGACCACCGTATTTTTACATCTGATTTCCCTCGGAAAAATGTAAGTTTAACACATTTCTTGATTTAGCATATCAAGTTTTACAATTACAGGTGACTACATTGAATGCCGAAGCGACCTTTGATGAACTCGGATGGCCACCACGCGAGCAGGTCATCGTTGAAGAAATCTAAAAGCTTGTAACCTTTTTTAACTTTGTAGAATTAGAAATAAAAGCCAAAACCCAATTGCATAAACTACAACATTGACTACAAACTAACAAAGAGATCCTAAACTTGATGACGATTTTATCAGTGATTCAAATTTTATCACTAAAACCCAACCAGATCAACGGTTTTTTGGACCCAACAACCTTGCACTTTTTCCACTTTCTAACGTCCAAGCAGGCCAAGTCTTTCAAAATCAATACGCCTATGTGTGTTTATGTGTGTCTTCTTTGCGACAAGTAGTGTATAAAACGCGAAGGTTGTTTGGTCTACATAGTTCTTTTTGCAATCTTTATCTTTTGCATTGATCTGCTCTTCCTCCTTTACTCACCTTTTTTGCTACAAAGCGTACATCAGATTTATTAGCCTTGGTTATAATTTATACTTTACTATGCCACAAACCCAACAAATTGCGCCGTTGCTAAAAGCCAACATCAAAGGGTAAGTGTATTTTGTAGTTTTGCACATCCATAAAGTCACAATTTGTTATAGGTCATACGCATTTTGTGCGGTGACGGAGAGATGGCCAAAAATTACGACCAAAGTTATAAATCAACTTCGTAGCGACTTTCCGAATGTAAATGACGTCAGTGGCAAAGAAGCTGAAGAAGTTGTAGCTAAGATTTTGGATTTACAATCGATCATGAGGGAGAAGAAAATGTTTGTGGAGTTGGTTCCGATAGATGCGCATCTTGCGGTTTTTAATGAAGAATTAAAGAAATTGAAAGATGAAGCAAGTTTATTTGAGTTTATCCTGTATTTTAATGAAACATAATTCAGTGCGGTGAGGAACACGCCAACTTTACGGACGCTTCATGGCTATTTTGTGGTTGCTATGTATACGCAAAGTTGCATGAGTTCTTTTTGTCTACAAAGACGTTGAAGGGGTACGATCCGTTTGCACCTGAAAAGCAGAGGGCGCTTTTTGCCAGGTATAAAAATTTTACTTAAAGGCAGGTTCTTCAAATTGAACTTTAGCCGACCCCACATCACAGCCCTTGCCGTTGAACTTCTTGATTGGGAAAAAGATCCAAATACAGATGCAAAAGCGGTTGTTTCACGTCTGCTTCAAGTTGCTCTTTGGGGTAATAAGTGCGATTTGTCTCACAGTGGCGGAGATCCACACATAATAGCCGACAACATGTTCACTCAGCTAGATGACTTCCGGCATGCCATTCTCGTCGATGATGTCGAGGCGGCTGCGGAATTGTTGGCTACAAAGTCAAAAGACAAAACTGTTCACATTGTATTTGACAACGCTGGACTTGAGCTTGTAACTGATTTGGTACTTGCTGAGTTTTTGATAGCTCGAGGCCTTGTGAAGAATGTCGTCTTTCATGGAAAATCATTCCCTTGGTATGTGTCCGACGTAACCCCTGATGACTACAACTGGGTCTTGCGAACTTTGGCAAAGGATTTAGATCCAGCCATAGCGACTCTTGGAAAACGTTGGTTGGAACGGCCTGAATTCAGCTTCAAACATGAAGAATTCTGGACGAGACCAAATTGCTTTTGGGACATGAAAACAGACGCGCCTTTGCTTTTCGAAGAGTTAAAGTCATCAGCACTTACCATTTTTAAAGGTGATTTAAATTATCGAAAGTTAGTAGGTGATCGAGATTGGCCGTATCAAATTGATTACAAGGTTGGTTTTTTGACAGATGACAGTTTTAAACCGCACTTTTACAGTTCACCCTCCAATCCATGTCCGAAGTTCCATTATTTGCACTTCGAACACTGAAAGCTGATACCGTGTGCGGATTGTCCGACAAAAACGTCAACATGCTCAAAGCCAAATACGGAGATGATAAATCCTGGATGATTTCCAGTGACTGGGCAGTTGCTCAACTCAATTTGCCCTAAATATGCCTTTGGTTTTTATTGCTTTGTATCAAAGTATTTTTGGTTCTTTCCTGTTAACGCGACCCATTTGGATTACGCAAACACGCGCCCTCGTCTGCGGACGCACGCGGGCGTACGCGGCCATAAACAAACGGGCGCATGCAAATTACAGTCGTTGCCTGCGCCCGTTACGTTTAGCTTTTTAATTTCTTGTTTGAAGACCTCTTTGTTTTTACATAACTGCGGTTAAACTTTGCATGTGCATTGTAAACGATGTGCTTCGCCGCCGCTGACGTTTTCACATCACATACGATCATGTTGACTATGACTTATATTTACCCACCACGGCCTTATGAACTTACCGGGGGGTGCGGGGGGCGGAGCCCCCCGCTTATTACTTAGACTTAGACTTCTCAGACTTAGACTTAGACCATTTAGACTTAGACTTAGACCTTTTCGGCTTTGGCATTACAATTACAGTTCATGTGCACTGTATTTTGACAGGACCCAAATGCTCAAACAATTAAGATCCTGTAAAAGTACATGCAAATGCGCGCGAATTTGAATTTGGATGGTCGTGGGTTGATGCAAATGCAACTTTACGGGGCGTGAATTAAGATTTGCATTCAGTAAGTTTGTGGAAACGTTAAAAGATACAGTTTAAGCGTTCATTCCTCAGTCGGTCTCTTGCGAGTACACGATGCGGTGAGGTCTCCGTCTCAGTTAACCGTCGTCTTCGACAGTTGACTGGCAAAGTTTCGGAGGGGGCTTCACATGACCCCTTCGGGACTTTGCTGGCGATTGCTTTATCCGCATCGTGTATCCGCACGGGGCACGGACACGTGGACGCGGCCCGGACCCTTTTGAAGGCGCGGCCGTGGGCTTGAGACCGCACGGCCGGCCGCGGACTTCTTCCGCGGCCGCGGAAAACATTTGTGCGCGGATGGGTCGCGTTAACAGGAAAGTACCGTATTTTTTGTTCTGCTATTTATAGTCACTGCTCAACTTTTTCAACTTTGACGACTGCCATAAAGTTTTAAACGTAATAAAAGTGATCTATGACCAATGGGTTTTGGACCCGGCTACTTGCACTATTCTCATTTCCGTACGTCTATAAGTCGGCCACGTTCTTGCAATCAATACACCCTTGTGCTTTTTTTGACTAGACTAACTAACGCAAAGAACGTTTCAGTCTAATACTTCTTGCTATCTTATGCAATAGTTGCCTTTGTTTTGCTCCGTTTATTTTTTGAAAAGCAGACATTTTTGTGATGCCGTCATCGCAACAAATTGGACAAGTGCTAAAAGCAAAAACTGAAGGGTAAGTAAAGTTTGTTTGTTTATCATTTGTACTTTATGATGTCATTTTTAGGTCTTACGCTCATGGCGATGTGACAGACCGATATCCAAAAATGTTGACCAAAGTTATCAACCAACTTCGTCGCGAATTTCCGGACATTAATGAAGATAATGGTAAAGATGCAGAATCGGTTGTGTCAAAAATTTTGGAGATTTTAACAATAATAAAGGAAAACAAAGTGTTAGTGGAATTTGACCCTATTGATGAGCAACTTGTGGTTTATAATGAGGAGCTGAAGAAATTAGTGGCAGAGGCGAGTTTTTTTGGTCTTTTGACGTTATCAAACCGTATTATTTCAGATAGGCGAGGAGAACGCAAACTTTACTGATGCTGCATGGATGTTTGTTGGTTGCTACATGTATGCCAAGTTACATGAGGCATTTTTTTCTACGAAGACGTTGAAGGCTTACGATCCATTCTCACATGAGAAACAACAAGCTCTTTTTGATAGGTATACAACTTTTAGTTAAAATTGGTCTGTTCACAGTTTCGACTTTAGTCGCCCCCAACTCACAGCCCTTGCCGTTGAACTTATCGAATGGGAAAATGACCCAAACACAGCCGTCAATGCTGCCATTTCGCGTCTGCTTCAAGTCGCGCTCTGGGGAAACAAGTGCGATTTGTCTCACAGTGGCGCATTCGGCTTTGATCCGCATAAAGTAGCCGGAAACATGTTCTCGCAGCTCGATAACTTCCGTCATGCCATTCTTGTCGATGATATCGAGGCGGTAGTGAAAGTTTTGGCGACAGAATCAAAAGACAAAACCGTCCATATTGTATTTGACAATGCTGGACTTGAACTTTTCACTGATCTGGCCCTTGCGGAGTTTCTGGTTGCCCGAGGTTTAGTAAAGAACGTCGTCTTCCATGGCAAGTCATTCCCTTGGTATGTATCCGACGTGACCCCTGATGACTACAACTGGGTGTTGCAAACTTTGGCAAATGACTCGGATCCGACAATTGCCACTCTTGGTAAACGTTGGTTGGAGCGACCGGAATTCAGCTTCAAACACGAGGAATTTTGGACAAGGCCGAACTGCTTCTGGGACATGAAGACAGATGCGCCTTTGTTGTTTAAAGAGTTGAAATCATCAGCGCTCACTATTTTCAAAGGCGATTTGAATTACAGGAAGTTGATTGGTGACCGAGATTGGCCATTACAAACGGATTACAAGGTTTGTTTTTTCACAACTGACAGTTTTTGATTACAAATTTACAGTTCGCTCTCCAATCATTATCCGAAATTCCATTATTTGCACTACGAACAATGAAAGCCGATACCGTATGTGGATTATCTGATGAAAACGTCAAAATGCTCAAGGCCAAATACGGGGATGACAAATCCTGGATGTATTCCAGTGACTGGGCTGTTGCTCAGCTTAATTTGCCATAACTCAAAGTTCCTAGTTTTACACTTCTTTTCATCGGAGGTTGTCATGTTTTTTGCCTACATTAGGCAAACTTGCTCAAATTTTCAGAGTTCTGACTGCCTTTCATTTTGAAATGGGTTACCGTACTATCAACCTTTATAAAACTGTCAACATAAGTACTCCAAAAACACAAATCCTCTCAATTCGCTCGGCATATAATACACTTGACGGTTTATTACTTTCAAAATGAGTCTCAAGCCATGGCATAAGGACGCTTGGCCCAACGGAAAAGCAAGGGTCTTGAAGCGCTTCTATCGTAATATGCGCTCATCAATGGTGGGGCTTGTTGATGCTGGATGTGGTTGATTCGGACATTTGAACGCCAAGATGGGTGGGGGATACGTTTTTCCATGACGACGTTTTCATCTTCCTGCTGTTGTTCCTAAACTTTTTCGATTAAATTTAAATTATCTTTGTAAAAACTTACGTCTTCCAAAAACTGCCCGAAAACCGAAGCAACTTGTGCCACCAAGATAAAAACCATGAAAAAATAGAAAATCTGCCGACCGAATTGTGCCATCGTTTTGTTATGAGGGATTTAGCAGGAATAAATGTGGGCAGAGGTGACAGAAATACTAAAATATACGATTTAAATATCAATCAAAAATGCGGGGATGGAAAACATGCGTTTAAAAAGGTGAAGTTTTTGAAATAGCGTGAAAAATGGGCAATCACATGGAAAAATAAATAAATGCAAGCGTTTTGGTTATAGAAAGTGCCCTCCCTTATGGCATGGATGGACAATTATGTGGTTAGGAAGTGTTAAAAATTTGGTGCGAACTAAAAAAGTGCTTGCTGGTGACAATCAGCTGTCAAAAACGGCAGGCATTTTAATGACAGTAATTATCTCCGACAGTGAAAACTGCAACTTTTTGGATGGCAAATGTTTCAAGTTGATAGCACGTGCTTTTATAAACACCAGCAACATCTTTGTTTATTAAGACCGCCCAAAAGCCGACATCACAGCGTCAAAACACGTTCCAGTTCCGCGCCACCAAACCTAAAAACCCAAAAGAAATGCCAAAATATCCCTGACCTTTGATGGCACCCACCCTTTGGAACTACATTTCCCCTCATAATATATAAAATACGTCTGAATTGAATTCACTTGAATGAAATTTTCGTAAAATGCCAAACTATTTGACCGCCCTCGGCAGGGTCCCCCGTGCAATAGCACGCTTCAGTGATTTCGGGAGCACTTCAGACATCAAAAATAAGTGCGTTCCGCCTAGAAGGTTTCCCGTTATCCTGAACTTTAGCCTGGATAAGGCTGGGCGGGATAGGCTATGCCGTCAATGACGATTAACACAACCTTTTTTTCGACAAATCGGCAATGTTTTTGTGCGGTTGGTGAATAAATTGACGCTTTACCGAAGCTTCAAAAGTGTTTGTCACAAGTGTTTGCATAAAAAAGTGATGTCTGGCAGATTTCCTGTGCACAGTGTGCCCGATAAAGTAATAAGATTGCCGGCATTCATGTGGAAACTGCAATATTGTTAGGAGTAATTTTATTTTTTCGGTAACAAAACATGAGTATTTTTAGATGAAAAGCAGAGGTAAACGTTTCAACGAAAACGAAAAACCTTTTTTGTTAAACTTTTGCGATAAAACGAAATGTTTGAAAGAATAAAAGGAGTTCTGTGAAACATTTTTGGCAAAAAATAGCTCGAATTTGTGGCTGAAAATGGTGGTATCAAAAATTTTTTTTTGCGAAGTCTCGATTCACACCGACGTCAAAAATGATAAAACGGGAACAAATTTCGACAAAAATCTAAAATAAAAAATAAATTGTCTTAAAAAAACTTGTTTTTATTACCGCTTATTTAACACACGTGTATATCAAAACACAAGAAACAAAACGATACGCTTTTATCTCCATTAAAAACAGTAATTAACCTTATTCGAACATAATATGTTTTCTTAAGCTGCAAAAAACCACAAAACGCCTTATTGCACGCAGCACATGTGAACCCGAAGAAAAAAAGAACAACAAAATACCATTAAGCCGCGGAGATCTCCACGGACGGCGACATCGTTTCCAAAGCCGTCACGAAGCTCTCGCTTTCGTAGACCACGGGACTTGATGACCCAGTCGACGAAGCCGGTGACGGTGTTGACCGAATTCGAAGTTGCCTCTGTCTCGCCGGCACGTAGACTTTCAAACTTTCAAATGCAAAGATTTCCTCGACCCGTTCCGAGACGTCAGCCGCCGTATCAGACGGTTCGATTTGGGGCCAACCCAGGACGAAAGCGAATTCTGTTTTAGCGTCGGTGCCGGGTTGAACCGCCTTCGGACGGAGACGCTTTTTGAAACCGAACTTCACCGTGGAATAAGTTTTTGCTGCGAATTCATGGAATTTGTGAAGGAGGGCATCGACGTCGGTAATTCTGTAGTCGCGGCCTTCGATTGTGAGAACCAGAGCCATCAAAGTTGAAGTAAATGTGCGAAGTGCCGACGAAAAGAGGTCCTCGAAGTTGACTTTGAGCAGGGAAAGGCAGATAAGTCGAGGGCACGTAAAGCGGATTGCGTCTTTTTGGAACTAAAACCACAAAATTATGTTTACAACTTTAAAAAAGTGTGCAAAACCCACTTCAGACCAAGTTCTATCAAGCTTAAGTGACTTCAAATTGTAAAGTCGGCCCATTTCACCGAGGAGGGTGGCGACGTTTTGACTGCATTGCGAATC
The DNA here is from genome assembly GCA_024447225.1 of Panagrellus sp. LJ2284. Lineage (NCBI taxonomy): Eukaryota > Metazoa > Nematoda > Chromadorea > Rhabditida > Panagrolaimidae > Panagrellus > Panagrellus sp. LJ2284. The sequence continues at coordinate 9,895,109 of JAMRYC010000004.1, forward strand.
GACAAGTGAGACTTGATTCAAGTCGAGACTTTCGAGGGTGCCGGCGAGACAGTTCATCAAAATGCCGAAATCATAGGTAGTCATTTGGCACTTTGAGAGGGACAAGTGCTGCAAATTGACATTGGTACTTGCAAAAAGGTGAAAAAAGTTAGAAAGGTACTTACATTTAGCCGAAATAGGAATGGATTATCACACTGTATGGTGGCAGAGTCATTCATCTCGATTTCCAGACGTGTTAGATCCTTGAGACATCGGAATGACGACAAATTGACAGTATGAAGGGGCTTGGATTTGGGGCCACCGACATTGACCACGCGAATTGATAAGGATTTAGCATGGCAGTGGGAGAGGAAGACCTTTTCAAGGTTTTGGAGCTAAAATTTCACTATTTTTAGACATTTTTTTACTATTTTAAACAAAAATTCGACAACTTTTAATAATTAAAAATTAACAATTTTTTACAAAAGGGTTACAATTTTCAGTAAAAAAGTCGTTAATTTGGCCAAAAATGTTGTTACCTTACCTTATCAGCGTTGATGTCATAAAACCGCTGCGACCTCCCGGCAATCACTTCGACCTCGAAGGTCATGGTTGTCTCTGAAGTCAAAAAGACGACAATGTCAACAGAGATTGGGGGTCGCGGGGCCACCAGGGCCAAGGTCGCCGTCAACTCCGTCGCCGAGGAGGACGGCGTTGGGGACGGTGATCGATCCAGCTTGAAGCTAACGCGTTTACGGGGCTGCTTGGTTAGCCGGGATTGACACAACCACTGGGCTCGAAGCCGAGTGAAGTCGACGGCGAAGAAGCGCCACTGAAACGAAGACAAAAGGGTGAAAAGTGCTATAAACAATGCCGAACAATGCATGTAAATGCGTAGTTACAGGTCGGAGAAACATCACGAAGACGAAGAAGGAAAACAAAACAGAAAATCTGCCGTAAAAGAAAAAAAATATTTGACGTAAAACAATATTTTATCAAAAATGCATGTTTAGACTATTTTAGAGACAAAAAAGGCAAAAAGTGCAAAACAAAACAGTCATCCTCATTTCCACGCAACTTTGAAGGCGTTGAAAACCATTCACAATCGATTCGACGAACGAACCCTCGCAAAGTTTTACGAACAAAACTGCCTGACAGCCGGCTGACCGACCGCAAACACATCACGCAAAACTAACGTGAAAAACTTTCAGCGCTATATTGCTAGCAGAAAGCAAGACTGAGGTAAAATCGATGATACAAATCGAATCTACAGCCGAGAATGCTATGTCAACGCGAATAGCACCAAAATTCAGGTTGTCAACAGGCGAGACAGGCTGGTTTTTGCGTCGCATATCCGCCCGAAAATCCACGTGGATTCGTACCAGTTGTGCGAGGTTCGGTCAGTTAGACGTTTTTCAGCACTTTTTCGAGACTATTTTGGAAGAAAGAATAGAAAGACGTGTGTAAATAAAAACAAACTGACCATGGCACTGGCGCTGGCGTATGTATGGCTTGGCTTTCCGGCTGGCGAGACGAGATGATGAAAACTATGAGAATCGAATGAAAGCGGAGGCAATTAATTTCGTTGGCGCTGCGAGGGAGGCACGTTGGACATTCTTAGCTTTCGTCGGTGCCGAAATATTTATTTACAAAATATCGAGATTGGTTTGCCGTGGAACGGAAAAAAATCTAAATAGAGACGAATAAATAAGTCTCACAGATTGCAGGTTCAATTTGGAAGGAAGGAAATTTGCACAGACGGCCAGAAAGGGATTCCTTTTTGCAAATAGTGAAACGAGACTTGATTACAGTTAGTTGGAAAACGACGAAAAACAACCTTTTTAGTTAGTTAACAGAACGGAAAATTGCCAGTTGAAAGACTTATTGGTACATATAACGTCGTACCATGGCCGTAGTACCAATGTGAAAGCAGATTGCAAAAAATTTGCTCCTAATCTATAACTAAACGGCTGCATGACTGGTGACTGGCTGTTCTCGGAAGCATCCACGAGACACGGGCCAACTTGCGAGTTACCAAGACAATGAGCACGTCGACTTTCAGCATTTCCGTGTGCTAATGGGTCATTCTAATGGGCTTGCATCTTAGCAACAGCGAAATATAATGAGAGAAAATAGAGTCAGATGGATTTGTAAAACATTAAATGACGAATAGAACCAAAAATGAAATGAATTCTATGATCATGTACGGTTTAAAAATTAATAATTTACACCAACTTAAAAAAAAACGGAAAGGCTGTTATTTTTTAATTTTGACAAGAACATGGTTGACTGTTGTAATAAAAAATTTTAAATAGTTGTTTTCATTACCGGATTTCAAAATATTAACCACAGCTAGCGTGAGCAAGTTTTTAGGCCAACATGTTTAGCGTTAAGTGAAATGCAGCAAGCTTTTATGATTACTCGCCGGGTCATGACATTTCAGACATAAAAAAACAATCAAAACGCGCTAAACGGTGCTAAACTGAGTTTTGTAGACGTGGAAATCGAAAAAGACCGGAAAATCAAATGGGGGACACTTTGTGCAAATTATAATCTCGATTTGATTCAAATGACAACTGATTCTTTTACGCTTTTTCTTATCAGGGCGTTTTCCGCTGTCATTCACAGAAAGGAGGATTATATTTGGTTGCTTGTACTGTTAATGAGTGACTGGCATGTACAAAATTAATGTTAAAGATTGTCAAAACTAACAAAGACAATATCTGTATTGCTTTATCTGTCTCAATGGTATCAGTAACGATCGCAATCCCCCAATCCCCTCAATTGGCCAAGGCCGTCGTGATCGGCAGAATCACACTGCGAACTTTCGCTCGAAGACCGAACAACTTCGTCGGATCGGTGTCGGCATCACTGCAGATGACGTAGATCAGTTGCAGCTTGTCTTGTTTAGCTCCACCGCCGTTGAGACGGATGACTTCGAGCTCGTTGACGCTGTTTCCGTCGAGGAAGGAATAGACTGGATTGACGCGGAAGAAGAAGTTGTTAGAAGATCGGATTTTGATGGCGAGTCTGTCGTTGGATTTGTTGATCATCAAGTGCCTGAAGAGGGATAAAGATTGAAAGTAAGAAATGGTAAAGCTCACTTGGAAACGCCGCCAGTGGTCGAGAAAACAGCCTTATTCGGATTGATGCACAAAATCGCGGCGGCCTTTGCATTGGCCAACGCCAGCGCATGGGAGTTTGGAAGCGTCTGGCCAGAAACCGGTGTCTGTTTTGCTGCGGCATCAGGGGCTCCAGGGGTCGCTGGCGCGTTCAGGGAGCCAGTTTGGGATTGACCCGCACCGGAGCCTTCTTCCTTTTCTTTGGCGGGCTTCGCCTTATCATCTTTCGGCGCCACAGGAGCAGCAGCCGGACTAGCAGCGGCGACAGGCTTCGGCTTTTCGTCCTTCGCCGCAACAACAGGCGCTCCAGCAGCTGACGGTGAAGCCACAGGTGCCCCAGCTTTCGACTTATCATCATTTTTCGGCGAGATCGGTGGCGGTGGTCCAGTCTTCGACTTATCGTCAACATTGTTCGGCGAAACTGCAGGCTGAGCACCAGATTTCTGCTTTTCGTCAGAATTCGTAGGCGCCGATGGGTTCGTTGGAGGAGCACTGTTAGCATTCTGATCAGTCGGTGTCAACTTGGCCGTCTTAGGTTCCTCAGCGGCAGGGGCTGCCGGGGCCGCTTCATTTGGGGTTGCCATCGCGTCGCAGCCAGTTGGTGTTGGAGTCAATGATGGCGGTTCTGGCTGTTATAGATTCCACCGAATTCTGGAGATAATTTGCATTTTTTCGATACGTGCGTTCATTCCCATTTATCAAAGTGTGCCAAACTTCTTATATACTGTAAGTTTCCATCCCATTTATATCAACTTCCAACAAAATTACTGTACAAATTTAAAAAAATTAACAAAACAATAATCATTTTTGCTTCTGATGCCCAAAATAAGGCTTCAAATAATGAACTCGCTGCAACAGCAAATGAATTATTCTCTGTCCAGCTGATTGCAATTCCTCTGAGCTTTCAGAAGGCAGAGATGTCGTCGGAGGCGGATTCCGCCCATAGGACCGAGTCAGCGTGGCATAGTCGATGACCGGCTTCACAGGGACCCCCAAACACAGGAAGTCATGATGCTCTTCGCCCTCCGGTGTATCCATCTGCATTCGGGGTCGTGTCGCTGAACATTCACTTTTGAACAATGATGCAATTTCGGCCTTGGCCGATTCCGACAGCTGCGCCAACAGGGCCTGCTTTTGGCGACGGATATCCTGGATCTTGATGTATGCTTCACGTGCTTCGGGGGAGAGTTTTTTCAACTGAAACGTTTCGAAATTGAAATGTTTAGTGGATTATGTCAGAAAACGGTCAAAGAACACACCCTCAAAGTGAACCGTTGATCACGTTTCAGAAAAGTGTCCAAATAGGCTTCATAGTTTTCATAGGCAGCTAAGCTAAGCCTTTCTTTGCCCCATTCTTTGAGATAGGTAACTTTTTCTTCTGCTGTCATGGTCAAGTTTTTGAGAACGTCGCCGAATTCTGTTTTTTCTTCGGGGAGAAGTTCAGAGAAGAAATTCGCTCTAAATTTGTCTTCGATTTCGGTGTATTCGGCGATTTTGAGCTTCATGGACATGGGCAAAGTGTTGATAAGCTCGCGGGTGGCGGCCAATTGTCTAGAATAGGGTTATTATGATGGAAAAGGTAAAATTTGGCATACTTGTAGCAGTCCCCATCGACGGGCACACCTGACCAGATGCGTCGAAGCTGTCTGCGCATAGAAATTGGAAGCACTTTGACAAAGCCGGGGACTTTGCATGGGATTGACTGAAAAAATTTAATCAAAAAACACTAAACTTTTGTGAAAACTTACGAATTCTGGTAAATTTGTCGTTGGCAATTCAGGTTCATAGGTGACTTTCGTCTGTTCCGCTGCCACAGACCCAACAAAAACCCCCAAAATCAAAACTCTCAACATCTTTAAACTCAGATTTAAAGTTAGCCAAAACTTTAAGCCAACCTAACTTCTGACTTCTGACCGATCTGATTAAAACTTGAACCTAAGAGCCTCCCAAGTCCTCAGCAACATACCTACATTTTTTCGGAGCCTCCTTCTCGCGCAGTCCCGAAAAGACGCCCTTTTTCGGATTGGATTTGGACCATCGCATCGGCGTGACCTACTCGTCCTCAAAAGTTAAAAACGAAACCCGTTTATTCACGCGACGACTCCGAATTGAGGGTGAAGCTCACAATGTTTACCTTTAAAATCCTAGCTCCTTTTCGCGCTGGACCGTGTAAAGTGACTTGTGTCATCGATGCGAGACGTTCTAAACGGCCTCGGCCCGTGAGAAACTGTGAGTCCGAATAAAAGAGAGCTTTATTCCGCGAAGATGAAAATGACAATAATGAGGATAGGTTACTTTCTGTACTCTTTACTGTAGTTTGGTGGTTGGTGTTTGTTACTTGAGACGAAGTTCGTGAAACGAAGTTTCATTTTTGTCCTTATTGGCTGTCATCGTCATGCTTGATGTCGGGGTTGCCGAAGATGTTGGCAAAGAAGCTCTGGAAACGCTCAAAGAAGCTAGAGTCGGTCGAGTTGCCGTCGGTGGGGAAGACGGGGAGGTCCGAGGGGAGGATCAGCTGAAAAGGCGGTATTAACTTTGCTAAAAACTTGTAAAATGTCTTACAGGCTGGTTGGATCCCTGAGACGGAGCAGCGGCATTAGCCTGAAATTTTCAAAAATACAACTTTATAACACCAAAAAAGTGCCAAAACCCACCGGCTCAACGGCCACCACACTATCATCAGCAAAGGCAGCGATAACGAAAGCGAAAACCGCAAGGACGACAAATCCGAAACGCATGATGAGGCAGGCTATCTGGAGATGGGATATGGAATGATTCCACAGCTATGTTAAGAGCCGCTTTTGTACTGGCGGACCATTTGGGGAAATCCATCGAACAAGGACTCATCCACCTGCAGACACAGTCGGGATTACTGTTTGAACAAATCACCCATTTTGTGACTGTTGGCATAGCTGCACGTTCGATGACTGTTTTCCTGATGCGGTTTCAGTTCCACAAACATTTGAATTTTAGGATTTTCAATAAATTAGGGGTGGAACATTGGCTACGGTAGGATGAAAAAATCAAACAACTTTTCATGCTTTTTTTTATACATTTTTCTAACTTGTAAGTAATGTACAATCGCAGACTTTAACCTTTTTAACACTAAAAAAGTTTTGCTTTTCTTGAAATTAATTTTTTTATTGGCGTTGTGTGTCAAAACAAGAAAACGCACATGTGACTCAATGCGACATTTGGTTCTTTCTTAAATGTATGATTTTTTTATTTGAATAAATAAATCCAAGTTTTATAGTTTTGCAGACGGATAATAATGTGAATTTCGACAGTATTGTAAAACAGATTTTAAAACAATTACAAACTCGCTGTAAAGTTTGTAATCAAAAAACAAATACAGCAAGTGAGTGTGTCGTTTCACCGTCAGCTGTTTCCAGCAACTTGAAACAAGCATGCTTTTCCATCATCCGCCCGCATAAACGTGACTTTGATCAACTTTGCAAGCTATGTTGTCAAATCCAAGACAAGGCTCATATCCAGCGTCGCTGACTTGAACCATAATATCACCGGAAAACGCACGACTTTTGCAATTATTCTGCATTGAAGCATTGGAGAGATCGGTCTCTGTTCGTCATTGGTCGATGCGCCGGCGGCTCTGTTGCACGTGCATGTTATTGCGTCCTTTCTGTACGACGGAATCATCCCTATCGGAAGACTGAACTTTTCCCCCTTCCCTAATCGAATCAGTTCAAGCCGCCGTTGAAGCTTTTGTGATCAGTCTGATGTAACATCGAACTGGTTGTGATTGATATTGTGATCGGTTGTCGGATTATTATTCATCTTTCTTTATATTCATTGACGGTTGTCGGTTTTTTGTGCATTGACGGGCAGCTGGATGTGGATAGGCTGAACACGCTTGTATTATGTTCCTTTACCACAGGTGAGACAAGACAATGGGCTGGTGTTTGTCGCGTTGATAGCAAAGCAGAAGGAAGGAAGGAAGACAAATGGCTGCGATTTTTGTTTTTGGGTACATCGAGCATTCAAAAAACTTTACGTCAGAGAAAATTTGTTGTTTCAAAGCCACAAATATCACGTTGGATCAACAAAATCCCGTTTTTCAAAGACAAAAATCACTTTTCAACCACAAATTGACCTCTTTGATCTCAATTTTAAGCAAAGCAATGTCCCTTTTATCAGTCTAACAATAATCTGTCCCATATCAAGTTACAACCGACTGTTTATATCAACCATTTTGAGCATCGATGCCCATTTGACCAATTCCAGCCAATTCTTGCTTAAATTTGTCCAAAATTTAGGTACATCCGCGTTTCACCGATGGAAAAAGCCTCCGAAGGTCGTCCAAAGCGCTTCAATCGCGATTACTCCTTCGGATGGGCCTATTTCCGATCAATTTCAATCATCTTTAAACTTATTTTTTCTCGATGGGATCTCGCGTTACTCTATGCTGTCACTACAATATGCCTTGTCGGTCTCAGCGAATATATCACAAATCACATTGGCAGCATTACGGGTGACATGTACACAGCCCTTATGAATAAGGATAAATCGGCGTTTTGGAAGGTTATGTGGAGGGCTGCGTACATGTATTTGGCCAAATGCGGGGTTTGTTTTGTTTTTATTGACGAAATGGATCTGAAGGGTGATATTTTTAGACATTGGCACTGATAACCTATGCCTCCTGGCTGACTTATATTGAGTTTCGTCGGAATCTTGTCAAAGCCTTGCAGAAAAAGTATTTCACAGCTTTAACTTATTATAAAATAAACTGTATCGAGAGTGAGGGCATCGATAATCCGTCAGTTTTGCTACTTTTTTCTATAAATTTAATTCATTGGCATGTTTCAGTGATCAGCGTATCACACAAGACGTCGAAAAAGTCTGCAATGATCTCGCAATTCAAATATTACCGTATGGTGCATGTGGGCCGTTTGTCGTGGGCTACTATACTTGGAAAACTTGGAAGACGTTAGTTTTTTTTATAAACGTGCCAATGTAATGATTCTATTTGAATATAGGGCCGGTGCCGGCGGTGTTGGCATGACATATGTCTTCTTTTTGATTGGTGTTTTTGTCAATTTCTTCCTCATGAAGCCAATTGCCAAATGGACGGCACGAGTGGAAAAGCAGGAGGGCAACTTCCGGTGAGTTTTCTTTAATCGGGTTACTGTAATCAATAAAGACATGTTTCAGTTATAAACACATTTCAATCCGAGACAATGCGGAATCCTTAGCGCTGTACCGCTCTGAACAGTTTGAAAACACCGAATGCAATCGTCTTTTCAATTTTCTTATCAAAAAGCAGTTTGGGTTGACCATGTGGATGTTGCCTGTTTCTTGTAAGTTTTCATACTTCCATTTTTCATTTTTATCGTCCATTTTCAGTCTGGCAACAATATTTCGACTACTTTGGCGGTCTCATGTCCTACGGCATTCAATACATTCCAATCATCGTCCTTGGCACCTATGACGATAAATCTGGTCCCGATCTGGCTGGGATTATCAGTAAAAACGCGTTTGTGTACATTTATTTGATTAATAGCTTAACTCGGTACGTTTCTGATTTGTCAAACTCTTAAAAATGTTGAATTTGCTGTTTCAGTTACACCGATCTCGCCATCAATGTTGGCCAACTTGCCGGTGTCATGCAGCGTCTATCAGACTTCGTGATCTACGCAAATGATAGTCACAAGGGATATTCGACGGCACTGTCACATGGTGAATGCAATGAAACTTTCGACAGTGAAGCATCGACTGAAACGTTGCCATCGGCAGTCATTGAGAATAAAGAAAGCGGGGACGACTTTTATCGGTTTGAAAATGTGGCATACGGGTTGCCAAATGATAAGAATCGGGTTTTGATTAAAGGTTGGCTTGACTTTTCTAATTACTTTTGAAATTTTATGTTTAGATCTCACATTAACAATCCCCCGCGGCGCTAGACTTCTCCTAACAGGCCCCTCTGGCTGCGGCAAATCTTCTTTCATCAGAATTCTGTCCAGAATTTGGAACATTCAATCAGGGCGGGCTACATTTGGGATCAACTTGGAAAATGTCATGCCAGTGCCTCAGCGACCATACATGCCTGCCGGTAATTTGACCCTGCGGCAACAATTCACGTTTCCAAGGCACTTTGAATGCACTGATCAGTTGAGCCAAAGCATTTTGGACGGAATTATCAAGGATTTGGAGCTGGAATCGGTGGTTCAGCAGTGCAATGGGTTGGATTCTGCTGTTGATTTTGAATGGTAATCAATTCTACCGTAATACATAGCCTATTTTGATTTAAAAAATGCAAATTCCAGGCACGAAAGATTCACTCCCGGCGAACTTCAACGAATCAGCTTCGGTCGGGTCCTGCTCCATCGCCCCACATTGGCACTTTTGGACGAAGCCACAAACAGTGTTACCGAACAAGTCGAGGAGAAGATGTATACATTGCTTCAAAATGTTGGAATTTCATATGTTTCTGTGGGACACCGAATGAGCTTACGCAAATTTCACGATACTGAAGTCATGTTTGATGGGTCCGGGGGTTTTGAAATTGTGGGTATCAGGGATGATGAAAGTTCTTGTTAGATGAGCTTATTGTTAAGTTATGTGTTTGTGGAAACGAGTAAAATTGAAATACAGTTTTTGACTTTTTTGTTAATTTTAATACAAATTTATATATTTTTGCCACCCTTCAAAGCCGAAACTGCAAAATCAACCAAAAATCACAAAATATACAATTATTCCTCCAACATAGCATTCAAATAGTCGCTATCGAGCTTGCTCCAGAATTTCTTCCGAAGCCGATTCACAATTTCTATGGACTTGTTGAGCTTAAAGCCTTCTGACTTTTGGCCATAGCACAAACGAAGAAGCATGACTCGTTTTGCTGCGATGCAATGCCGAAGACCATCCTGGGCGTCGACGGCATAGTCAATTCTCTCTATCAGTTGCATTAGGTAGTAAGTTGCCGCTTCTGGAGTCATGAAGACTATCGCATCGTCACTGGGTTCGGTATTATACACGATCTGGATGCATTGTCGTTCGATTTCATAGGAGTTGATAGATGCTTCGATGGATTTGAACATAGAAAGGTTAGTAGACATTCTCGGCTGAAGATTATATATAACCTGAAATTAACTTGGGATAAACTTTTTCAAAGCGAAAGATGTAAGCGTAAAACTTGGCACATAGAAAACACAAGTAGTAAGTGTAATAAGAGAGTTAAAGAACTGTTAAAAAAGGGAAAACAAAAACAAAGGCACTACACCACACAAAGCTCGCAGCGATAATGAGAATTTGCTCGTTCTGCTTCACCAACGAACGCGCGCACTAATGGTACTGTGAGTTTCAAATTATGCTTGCAACGTGCGTATAAGTTTGTGTAATAAATTTTTAATCTTAAATTCAGTAGTGTTTCAAAAAGTTGCAAATTTAAAATTTCACATTTTATTGTTTTTTGTTATCAAGTTTGTAAAATTTTATAAATTTTGGCAGTTTATAATAAATTTTAGTTTTGTTAATATAACAAATTAATCTAAGCCATACTCTGGGACTGAACAAGACGATAATACAACCCTCTGTTCCCAACAAGCTGGTCGTGAGTTCCACTTTCAACACACTTTCCACTATCGATGACACAAATCAGATCAGCATTCTGGATGGTCGACAACCTATGTGCTACGGTTATGCATGTTCGGCCATCGCGAGCCCTGTCGATTGCTTCTTGGACCAGTTTCTCGGATTCGCCGTCCAAGGCCGCCGTGGCTTCATCAAGCAACAGGATTCTCGGTTCACGGAAGATAGCCCTCGCAATGGCGACACGTTGCCTTTGACCCCCAGACAGTTGTGACCCTCTGGCACCGGCACTGGTTTCATAGCCTGCTGGTAGACTTCTCACGAACGAGTCGATATTGGCCATTTTTGCGGCTGCGATAAGTTTGGCTTCATCGACTTCAGTGCAGCCGTAGGCAATGTTGTCCCGGATGGAGAGGTTGAAGAGTGTGGGTTCCTGTCCGACGAGAGCAATAGCTGATCGAAGATGTTGGACGTTATAAAGCCGGGAATCGAGACCATCAACACGGAGAACACCGCTGAGGACATCGTAGAAGCGTTCGACGAGCTGGATTACCGTAGACTTGCCACAGCCAGAGGGGCCGACGAGGGCGATGGTTTTGCCGAAGTCGGCTTTGATATCGAGGCCGTTCAGGGTAAGAATGCGGTCACTTGATGGATAGGCGAATTTGACTTTGTTGAGTTCGATGTTGCCTTTGATTGGCTGAAATTTTAATTTTAATTCTAAAAGTTGATAAAAACTGAAACCGTACCTTGACAACACCATGCGGTGAAGTACTATCGACCTTAGGATTCATCTTCATCATTCCAAACATCAATCCAGCCGAAATTCTTGCTCGAATGAATTCCGGAAAATAGGCCGCCGAATTACTCAACAAAGCCGATGCTGTGCTGAACGCTTCAATAGCTTGGAAAACAGCAAAAGGTGTCACCCAACCTCGGTTAATCATGCCCATTCCAATCAGATATGACGCCCAGAAGTTGAATGACATGTACGAAATGCTCAATGCATAACTGACCGAGCTTATGAGCCCTCTAATAATGGCTCTTTTAAGCGGCAACTTTGAACTTTCATCAAAATCTTCAAACGTTTTAGTCTGCCGTGTCATGGCTTGAATTGTCTTCACATTTTCGATGGATTCTGTCACGATTCTACTGGCAGTCCCGGCGATTTCGGCGTCGACGACACCACGACGTTTCAGAAGGGCGCTGATTTGTGCCTGACCGATAACCAGGACGAAGGAAGCCAGCAAGCAGAATGGCGTCATTTTCCAGCTGACACTAAATGCAATCACAATGCCACATCCAAATGTTGTGATAGCTTGAAGGACTTCGGCAAGACGTTGATCAATGGCAGCTTGGACATTGCTGGCGTCTTGGGCCAAGCGGTTTGTCAAAATACCAACAGAGTGGCTTCGTTCATCGAAATAGGCCCCATCTTGGCGAAGGATATTTTTATAAACACAGTGCCGTAGGCGCATGGCTACCTTTTCACCGACAATTCCGAGCAGAAATCCGGAGATAAAAGTGGTTGAGCCGGCTAAAACGCTGATTCCGGCGAAAATCATGGCGTAGATCTGGGCTTGGTGGACTGCGTTGGAGAGGTCGGATTTTGAAAGTGTCTAGAAACACTTTTTTAATAAAAGTTTCATTTGAAAAAAAGGCTTACCAAAAACATTTGACCGTACAAAATAGCAAAACACGGCCAAGACAAGCCACGAATCAGCGAAAACGCTATCCCTCCGACGGCAAGTAACCGTTCAGGTTTAGCAAATCGAGCAATATCCATCAGCGATGCCGTCTGACTGCCTTCTTGGGCCATTTCATCGACGATGTCATCGACGTAGAGGTCGCATTCGACAGTGCGCACTGAAGCGATGGACATTCGGACGCGTTCGGTGGCGATGTCAGAGGCTCGGCGGGATGTTCGACGGGGGACTTCTAAAAGGTTTTTGTGCAATTTTGTGAAATGTATCATCAGCAATACATACAAAAGAATCTTTAAACATACCATCATAATGAACTTCCGGTTCAATCAACGGCTTCTGAACTCCAGTAACATGTTGCGAAGTGACCAACTGCTTATAAAATCCATCCAACTTCATCAACTCATCGTGAGTTCCAGATTCAAGAATGTTTCCCTGGTCGAAAACGACAATCTTATTGGCATTTCGAACTGTAGAAAGGCGATGAGCAATGGTAATTGTCGTTCGACCAGTGGAAGCGGCATCAAGGGCACCTTGAACGAGCCTCTCTGATTCTGTATCCAAAGCTGAAGTTGCTTCATCGAGTAAGAGTATCTTTGGTTGACGAATCAATGCCCTAGCTATGGCAATGCGCTGTTTTTGGCCACCAGAAAGTCGGACTCCACCGTCTCCGATGAAAGTGTCATACTTTTCCGGCAATTTCATAATGAAATTATGTGCATTGGCCATTTCACAGGCTTTGACGATCTCCTCATGAGTGGCATCAGGCTTTCCAATTCTCAGATTTTCAGCGACTGTTGCTTGGAACATGACAGATTCTTGGGAGACGATCCCAATGGTGTTTCGGAGCCATTCAACATTGAGATCTTCTATGGGGACGCCGTCGATTGTGATGCTGCCGGATTCTGGGTTGTAAAAACGCATCAGAAGACCGATGGAGGTCGATTTTCCGCAGCCCGAATGTCCGACAAATGCAATAGTCTGGCCGGGTTCGACGCTCCAGCTCACTCCATTCAATACTTTGACATCTGGTCGCGACGGATACCGGAAGTGGATGTTCGAAAATTCAATCTGTCCCTTGACGGCTTCCAGCTTTTGTCCGGCTTTACTTAATGAATCCAGTTTTGGCTTCCGGTCAATCACCTCAAAAAGCTCCCCAGCAGCAAGTTTAGCTCCAACGATGACACTGATCTGCGGCACTGCCATTCCCATTCGCATGCCCCCGGTGAGCACCGCCCAGAAAGTGGCAAAAACCGTGCCAGGTTTGATTTCGCCCCAGACAACGAGTTGCGTGCCGTACCAGAAAGACGCGCCCATGGAGATGAACAGAAACATGTTGTATAAGCCGGAAAAGAATCCAGTGACGCCTGCTTTCCGGATTCCGACAATTTTCCCCTTGTTGAGGCACTTTTCATATCGATCGGCTTCGAAGGATTGGGCGTTGAATGACATGACTGTCCGAATTCCGGAAATAACCTCCTCCGCAACGGCGCCAGCGGCAGAGTAAGCGCTCATTTCCTTGTAGATTGCGGCATTGACGGCTCTGGCGGATCCGTAGAGGGATAAAATAACAAATGGGACGATGACGATAAGGACTAGAGTCAGACGCCAGCAGAATGTGAAGGCAAGGATGACTCCACTGATGATGGCAGCCGAAGCTTGGAGGACGATGGCTGGTTTGTCTGAGGTGCCGTCTTTTATCTTTTCGATGTTTCTAAAACTTTTTTATAAGGACAAAGTTTGATAATAGACAAACTTACGCGCTCATTTTATGCGTCAAAGACCCAACTTCGTTCTTATCAAACCATTCAATTTCCTGATTTACGATACTTTCAAGAAAGTGCTTCCGAATCTGTTTGCATTGTCGTTCTGTCAATGTAAAAAGGGCACCCATCTGAAATGACGACTTTAGATCCACATAAAACGGTCGATAAACTAACCCCAATGAATGTCAACGCAAAAATAACAACTCCAATGCCAAAAAAGATCCACGCATATTTTGAAATATCTCGAGTGAACTTGTCTGTATCAATATGTGAATCTTCGTATTCTTGCTGGGCTTGATTCAGCGTGTCCACAATGCCTTGAAAAGCGATCATATTCATTGGGTTGATAATGCCATTGACTATGTTTGCGACGATTCCGACGACGAGTAAGAAATAGTCGTATGTCGTTGCGTATCGGAGCTAAATTAACATATTTTTAAAAAAATGTACCAAAATCGATAAAATTGTAAACTAACCATTGTCCGATAAGAAGCCGGACTAGCCTGCTGATTGCGGGGTACGGTAAACCACCGCTTGTAGAGATTGTCTTTTTTCATCATCTTTGACGGTAAAAATCGATTTCAAAGCTCTTTGGTAGAAAGCGTCTAATATTGGCCAACCGAAACGACAATGGGACGTGGTCGGCGTCGATTTCCCCATTCTGAAAGCTTTTTAAGGATGCACAATCTTGGGAGGAGTTTAGCTATCACCACCGAATCGGCTTAGAAGGCTTAGCTAAAACAGCTGAGTATTTAGTTTCATGATGTGGGTGTTCGTCCATAACGGTCATGAAGTTCGAAGTGCACTGTGGTCTACATGGACCCCGTGAGTCCTGATTAGACTGTCTCAGCGAGTGTCCAGACACTCATAAGCGGTATTGCTCAAACGTAGAATAGATAAACATAACACCTTTCAATGCACAAGTGCGACACATAATTTTAGGCTTTTAATCGTTTGAGATCTTTGTCGAACTAATAAAGTGCAGTTGAATTACGCAATTTTTGACGTTTTTATCGATAAAATGAAGGATTACACCCAGATCGTTGAAAATTGGCATTAAAAAGGGCATTAATTTTACAACAAGCACTTCTTTCGTCCACATGATGGCCATGCTTGTCATACGGTCAGTTAGAATCATGTATTCTCTATTCTGTTGTCGCTCTTTGAGTGTTATCACTGCTGCTTCGCCATTGCGTCAGTTAATCTCTTTAGACTTATTGATGTCTGGTTATTTTTGGGTTTTAGCATTCCTTTTGTTGTTGAACTTCCGGCGTGGCATTAATCAATTTTATTTAAAAGACAAAACTTCACAAAATAATGCCAAAAAAGGTATGCTTAAATTATGGATTGACCTGCCTCGCCGTCGGCGGTGACCTATCACGCTCCTCATCTTTCCCAATCGTAATCGCCGCTTCTGGCGATCGTTCATTAAAGCTTTGCGTCTTTTCGGCAAGAATTTCATCCACAGACTTCAACGTCGGCGTCACCTTATTCCGACCACTGCTGACTGTCGCCGGGGTTACCACCTTGGCATTCTTGCCACTGCCGCTGGCTTTTTTCTTACAGCTGTTTTTGCGGATACTGCCTTCGGTCGGGGCGTTATTTCCTTCTTGGGTTTGGGTACCGTTTTTGCGGCTTTGATCTTCCTGGGTTCTTGATCGTGGTTTCTCGCCAGATGCTGACAGCGGTTTATTCGCGGATGCCGACGGCGTTCGACAACGATAAGTATTTGAGGCACGGGAAAAGCTTTTAGTTTCGCAGTCACCGAAGGATAGTCGGACGGAATTTGGAGGCGGTTCGGCGAGGATGGTCATGGCGAAGGGGCTTAGCTGGAGGGCTGGGGCCATGGTGAAGCTTGGGGGTAGGCGTGCGGCGATGCTTCGGATCGCTTTGCTGGTGGTTTCGAGGAACTCGGGTGGGAGGGATTTCAGCATGATCTGACCAACCTGAAAAATGGTCAACGTCGACCCCCCAACAATATGCATCAGAGTCCGATGCGCATTCAACTTCGCCGTCAGCTCTTCCACCCAATCAACGACACCTTTCGCCGGCACTAATGGCTTATCATAGGCCGTAAGTTTAGGTCGATCATAAACCCTAAAATACTTTGCAAAGTCCATCTTGACCCCACTTCGATTAATCGGTTCCAGTCCATATATCTTCCCCAAAACACAGACGGCATTGAAAGCCATGACGCCATGCTCCAATGCCGGAGCAATCACACTCGCATGTTGGGCAATGGCTTTTCTCTGTTTTTTCCATCCATTGCTTCGTTTCGACGGTCTTTTTCAACTAACTTCCGCTCATTTTGATCAAAGTTCGAAGCCGAAACAAACAAGCGATTTCAATTGGAGTCACTGTGTTCCGGATGACACCAGCTTCGGCGGATCTGTCGCCACCGGGGCCTTTGATGAGGGCTAAACTGACGCAAGATAGCACTTTCCCGGCGTGAGCCAGGATGGGATCGATGTGTGCATGTTGTTGGACGAGGTGCAACTTTCCCGGCGTGAGCCAGGATGAGATCAATGAGTGCATTCCAGCGGACAAGGTGCAACTTTCCCGGCGTGAGCCAGGATGGGATCAATGAGTGCATTCCAGCGGTCAAGGTGCAACTTTCCCGGCGTAAGACAGGATGGGATCGATGTGTGCACGTCGTTGGACGAGGTGCATCTTTCCCGGCGGAAGCCCGGATGGGATCGATGAATGCACGTCGTTGAACAAGGTGCATCATTCCCGGCTTTAACCAGGATGAATACTGTCATCAACATCAGAAGTACATAAGCTCTTTTCCTAACTTCCAAATCCCGCTATGCCAACCCCCTTTTCCAGCCATGTTCGACACCACCGACATCCCCTTCGCCATTTTATCCGGATCCTACGCAAGAGTACCGTCAAAAACAAGGTGCTACTATCCAGAGTCCAATCTCGATGACGTCGAGATCGATCTCGTGATGAATTTTTTTTTATTTTGTCATTGTGAGTGGGTGTAATTGACATTTCAGAATTTGTAAAGTTTGTTACAATAAATTTATGATTTTATTACAACAATGAAAATACAAATACCTAATACAATCATGATAACAACAAGTTGTTTACGTTCTAGTACTTTGTAACTGGCCTACACGAACTACAGCAGCGCTAACTCTATTTCGCGTAATGCCAAAATGCTCAAACACGCGTCGTCGATAAGGAACGACACAAAACATTGTGCACAATGTGTTGGCAAAGCCGTGGCAACATAAAATTTTCTCAAAACCGTTAATAAAGTCAAATCCGAAGCGGAGATCCCACCCCCAAATAAGCAAACTCACTAACATTGGCAATATAACCATGATAGTACATAATGCTGTTTGTAAAAAAACGACAAGTAACAAAGATCTTGCCATTTTTGTATTTATATCGGCGGCTTTTGTATGGTTAAACACGTTCCAGATGAAGAATGACGTAGATAAAATTAAGACTATAACCATAACAAGGATAGCAAAAAAGATGATTTTGAGAATTAGTCGTGTTTCACCGCCATTTTCGCTGATGTAAAGGAAAGTTGACTCATTGAAATATTGATCGAGGTCACCATGAGCTTCCGTGTGCGCTAATTGACGGGTTGTTTCGGCATCACTGGTAGCCATTATTATCACATGAGCGAAGGAAATATAGATAATTATATGGAATATCACTATTCCAGCTAGCGTGAACTTGTTGGTCATCAAAGATTTCTTATCCGGCAGAAAAACGAATACAAATCTATTAATCATGGAAAGGATGACGCCATTGTACGCACCAATGAACGAACTGAATATGACGATCGTTGCAGTGACTGTTAATCCAAATGATCCTATTTGACGCAAAAAATAACCACCCTAAAATAAAAAAAATAAACATTTTGTTCGTTTTTTATAAGTAAACAGTACCACAAATCCACCTAAATAGTTTCTAAAAAATATCGGAAGTGTAAAAATAAGGCATATTTCAGAAACTTGTGACCAAATTGATTGGTTAAGAAGGTAGTATTTGAACGCACCAAGTTTTTTTGATTGCGTAAAAATTAAAATGTCCAGATAAATACCAAGCATAGCGCTAATTGTTCCGAAACAGAGAAAAGCAACAGACTGATTGTATGAATATGGTATGACACTGAATGTGCCATTCTCAGACATTGACATCGCCAAAATAGTAAAACGAAAACCGTGAGCACAAAACTTGTTAATCTTTAAGTACATTGGCACCTGTTTGGTAATAATAGGTTGTTAAGTGCATAGAAGAAAGTCAGTACAACTGTCGCCATGTGATACACGCGCAACAAAGTCAGAACTCAGACTTGGCATAATTATTAGATAGTTGGCGTGCTATCAATAACAGGTTACGTAAATTACATATTTAAGCCAAGTATAATTAGTTTTAACATTTAATACAAAAAAGTTGCATTTCTTTTATTCAAAGTTTAACAAGTTCAAACAGAAACACACAAAAATTTAACGAAATCTATAACAAAACTGTTTAAATAAAACAGATTATACAACTACATGATACCTCTTGACCAACCGCCCACCCTGACAGCAACCATGCTGACTCTGTTTCGCGTAATGCCGAAATGCTCAAAAACACGCCGCCGATATGGAACAACACAAAACGTTGTGCACAACGTGTTCGCAAAGCCATGGCAGCAAAAAATTTTCTCAATACCGTTAATAATGTCAAACTCAAAGCGGAGATCCCATCCCCAAATGAGCAAACTGATCAACATCGGAAGTATGACCATGAAAGTGCATAATGCAGTTTGCACAAATACAACCAATAACAAACTTCTGGCCATTTTAGTGCTTATTTCAGCGGCTTTTGTATGGTAAAACACGTTCCAGAGGAAAAAAAGAGTACAGATAAGTAAAATAATGACCATGACAAGTATGGCAAAGAAAATAACTTTAAGAATGAGTCGTGTTTCACCGTCATTTTCGCTGATGTAAATAAAAGTAGATTCGTTAAAGTACTGATCGAGGTCGCCATGAGCTTCCGTGTGCGCTAACTGACGGGTTGTCTCAGAATTACCGGTAGCTGTGACAATGACATAGGCGAATGAAACATAAATAAATATATGGAATATCACTATTCCAACTAGCATAAACTTATTAGTCATTAAGGACTTCTTTTCAGGTAGAAAAACAAATACAAATCTATTAATCATTGAAAGGATGACACCATCGTACGTGTTGATGAATGAACAAAATATTATAATCGTTGCAGTAATGGTAAGTTCGAAGGATCCTTGACGGAGTAAGTGACCACCCTAAACTGAATAAGTGTAAATTCATTTAATTTGTAAGAAACAAAAAACAGTACCACAAAACCTCCTAAATAATTTCTAAAAAATATCGGAAGCGTTAAAATAAGGCCGATTTCACTAATTTGTGACCAAATAGACTGATTTAGAAGGTAATATTTGAAAGCCCCAAGTTTCTTTGATTCCGTTAAAATTAAAAAGTCAAGATAAATACCAAACAATGCGCTGAATATTCCAAAGCAAAAACAACCAACAGACTGATTAAACGAATAAGGTGTCACGGTAAATATGCCATTCTCGGACATTGACTTTGCCGAATAGCTACAGTTGTTTTACAAACAGACTTAGTTTACCAATTATGTTTGGCACCTAATTATTCAAATAACAATATTAAAGATAATATATTTTCAAAACAATTGAAAACAACCACATAGTTGTACGCGTCAAAATACGTGTAGCTTAAATGTACTTCAAGATGAAAACACATGGTCACAAACCAGACATACAGGTGTTATAGTTTAAATTGACCGTGTGGTAATATAAAATAAAAAATGTACAGTTGACATCTTTTTTGTGCTTTTACATGTTAAATCAAAAATAAAAAACATTGCAAATGCTAGACATCAACTATTTCTTAATAAATATGAAAAAAAAAAAGTTTTGGAGTACATTTTCTAGTTAGTCATTCAGTTTTATGACGCTTTTTTCAGTGCCGTTTAAAAAAGGGTTATTGCCTCTTAAAATAATAGTACCCCAAAACGCAAAAGTTACGGGATTTTACATTAATTTTTCTGATTTTTATTTTAGTTTTCTCAAATAGACGTTGGACATATTATGGTCGCAAGCAATCGTACCTCAATTACGCATATCATGCGAATGAATGAGTCGTGAATCGTTGCGAGACAAGGTGCAAATCGCGGAGAGTTTATCGTTTTAAACGATGTTTTACCCCTATTCCGAAGGTACAAATTATATTTTGAATGAATAACTGTAGTCTAATTTTGCATGCCTTGATTAAGTTTATTTATAAAAGCATAGGAAAACAATAATTAACCAATCTTAACAAGCGTCCCTTGAGTTTTGACAAGCTTAGCATCCCACTGATCAGTCAACTCTTAAAATAGAAGTTCGTTTCATCGGGAACTTGTAAGTTCTGACCAGTAATAGAATTAGTTTGTTGAGTTGTCGCTGGTTCGCCGATTCCTCTTTGTTCAGATGTATACACTTTGAAAATACCAAGTTTATCATTGAGATGTGCCATTAGTTGACACACTAATCGGTTTGTACCCTGCTAAAATGTTAACAAAAAAGGGAATTATTATCATAACAGCAATGAAGACGGTGTTGAGGGCTTTGCTGGAGAAAGCGCCTTTGACAGCGTAATCGATTGATTTCAGTCTGGCGGCAATGTTTTTCGCGATTCGCTTGACGAGGGGATCATCACATTTTTGCCAGATTCCGTCATCTAACATGACTAAATAGGTCGTTTTTGTCAACTGAAAAACGTTTTTAGTTTGATTTAAGGTATGCAAGTTCGCATTTGCTCACTTCATTCTGCAACAATCCGGGCCGTCGCATCGAATAAACAAGAAACGCGATGGATTGCATTACCGCAAAGCTAAACCAAGCAAGCTGGATGGGTGTCAACTCGTTTGAATATGAATGCAAAGCATATTGGGACGCGATCTGGCACATAAGACCAGCCATGAAAGTTATGTTCAAAATGCCATTGGCTACATTGTTCAAGTAACAAGCGGCAGTTAAAAAATCGATTAATTGTGATTGGAAGGATTTTATGATGTGTAATTGCTAAAATTTTACACTTTTTCAAAACACAAACTTCCAAATTGCATACCGTGATAGTGCCATCTTTCGCATGAGCTTTAAATTCCTTTCGGAAATACCGATACTCCCGACATACAGTCGCATTTGCAAGCAAGTATAGAATTAGGACGGCCGCACTGGGGATACTACCCCATACAACGAGTATGGTATCAACTATATTGATTCCCAAAGACAATCTGAACATTCATACGTATAAAAACATGTTTCAAAAACAAGAAAGCTTACCGATAACTATTTTTAGCTTCTGCTGAAGCGTTTTGCCACCCTTCCGGAGTGCTCAATAACGAAAAAGTTGTATTAAAAGTTAACCAAACTTGCATGACATAGATTAGAATTGGGATAACAACTATTAAAACAACAATAATTTTGCTGAAGAAGGAGTGAATTGGGGCTTTAGACATCTGAAAAGATAAAATTCATACTTTTTTGTTACAACGTGCTGAACTGCATTTTACTTACCCTATTTAACGAAGCATTTCGCATGTACTGAACCATTTTCTCAACAAATCGACCCCGTTTAAAGGTTGTCAAAATGGCACAGCTGACAAAACCATGTAGGGCTGTGAAAAATATGACTTGTAGTTTAGCCCATTCTAGTGATAACGCCTAAAAGTTTTGTTGCCAGAAATTTGGTACAAAAAGTTGTCAAAACTTCACTTACATGTGCATCACCCATTTGAAAAGCTAAATAATTAACTCTGACCAACAAGAAAATTGTGCTCAGAGCATTCGGAAGAAATTGTAAAAGCAGAAAAAACTTATTTGAAGTTTCTTTAACCGGAACTAACATTCCAGTCCACACTGCAAACCAATACCACGGCCCAAAAATGGCAGCCCTGTAATCGGCATCACTAGCATTGCGGATAGATTTTGCCGAGTTGCAACACCGTTGGTGGGCTGGGCGGTCAAAAATAGGAGAGTACGTTGTGGGCGAGTTTAAAGCCATTTTATAGACAGATTTGGCTTAACAACCGTTTGCTGACTAATAAAATCTAAATTTTAGATCAGCTTTTATACAGGTTGCACCAAAACCAGGTAATGTCCATCCCCCTTCAGAAGCCTGCACCATAACATACATAATGGCGGTGAAAAGAGAATGCACAGAAAAATTGGTGCAAAAGTGTAGCATACATCAGAACCAAAAATGCTGGGAGCGCGAAAGTCGAGCTCACGTAGCTCTCGATGGAGGGGCGCTACAAAACATCCGTTTGAAAAAAAGGTAAATATCGGTAGCGTAGACAGCGCTGTGAGCACATGGAACAAACACATTTTTTGATACCTACTCCTGAGCTTGTGCAAATTTATGTTACACTGTTAAGGAATCAAAACGCTAGTAATTTGATATGTAATACTGCAAAGAAAATACCTAAAAATAAAAACATCATTATTTAAACCCACTACTTCGCATTGTTTCGATAACGTTGGCTCATAGGGGTAACTTTCGGTGACTCAACAAAAACGCACGTAAAGGGATTTATTTTTGCGCTTATCTATCTGGAGGCAAATTTGGCTGTGTATAAAGCCATATACCACACATCCATAATAAGTATGCAAATGTTATGTCGAGGGTGTGCTGACCTACTATTAACTGCATGTAGACTGTTTTTGAAACTTTTGAAGTACAATTTTCAGCTTTCGGAAAAGCATGAGTCATGCGAGTAAATGTGACGCTGATGTAAAGACTTGATAGGTTATGAAGGGTAAACCTAGTGTGCAATAAGAATATCTTTTTTTTAGATCGCTGATCGTGCGTCCACTGTCTTTCTTACAATCAGTAAGAGAAAAACATGATTATAAAAAGCTTTTTGACTTCAGAAAGAACGGTGCAGGTGTGCTTAATAATTTTTAAGTGGTACATAGTAAGTGTAAAAACCGTGGCCCTCATGTATCAACACCAACACCCACTTTTAATCTACTTTTAGTGTGATAAACTGCGGGACCTTTCCAAAAAGAGTCAGACGATGCACTTTCTGGTATACCGTTTATGAAAATAAATGGTTTTTCCATTTAACACTAAACACAAAACCTTGTGACTTATTACATTATTATCGACGCTGATATATGTAAAACATGTACACAAGGGCAACGGCAGGCAGCTAGGTTTATCTGCATTTTCACAATGTCCTTTTCTTTTGATTATGTTGTATTAGGTAATTTTGTTATAAGTTTATCTGTATATTTATACATAATTTGCATAACATCAAAAATAATGTGGCACTTGATTTTCCGAAAAACTAGTTCTATACCAATGTTAACGATGCTTGTGACATCGTGGTGGTTATGTGCTGTTTCTGGTGCATTGTTAGCTGTCTATCATGGTGTTTTATGGAAGCCAGGTAAATGTCAATCAAATCAATAAATGTAAACTGCTAATCGTTACAGAGCCGAATTACATGCTGCTTTCAATCTTCTTGTTTGCCGCTGAGGTCATTAACTTTGTCCACGTTTCGCAGTTTTTCATTACATTAGAACGGATCATTATTATGAAATCTATTAACTCAAATTCTATCATTTCAGTTATTTTGTGCACGATTACCAACGTTGTTTTAGCTCTCTTTATTGGAATACTTTTTATCACCAACTTTAACCCTTACAACGAAAACAGCCTTGTAATTGGCCAGCCAATTCTACGCGTACTCGATATGAGCACAAATTTGAAAGCGTACTATATTTCCAGTGGAATTTCACTGATCACGCTTTTGGCGAGTTTGTCTTTTTTGATTCTCTTTCGGAGCGCCATGCTAAACAGACAACAAGGAACACTTTCATCAAGGATAGAAAATGCGATAAAATTTTCTATTTTGGTTGATATTTGGCTAGATTTTATGCCTCAAATTCTTACTATTGGATTGACTTTAGTGAGTTAAAGTTAATGACCGCAACTTTTATTGTTCCTATTTTAGCTTAACTTACCTATTAATTCATACATGGCTGCACTTCAGCGACTTTTGTTCAACTTATGTGGAGTTATTGTTAATCAACGGTTCTACAACGTTTTTATCAGTACCAAAAACAGCATTGCTGCTCCCCCGAAAACAAACGCTTTACATAATTAATAAATTGCAATGGTTCGAGTAAACGTCTATTCACCGAAGAGTTTGCCTTTATTTATCTACGACTCACATCAGTTTGTCCAGTACGAACACTAATAATAACATTTGGTTTCGAGTTGCTGATAAATGATAAGATATACCGCCGATACGGTACCACACAAAACAACGTACATAACGTGTTAGCAAACCCGTGGAAACATAAAATCAGTTCCATGTGATTGACAATGTCAACGTTCGATTTGACATTCCATCCCCAAATACGCAAGCTTAACAACATGGGAATTGTAAGCATAAAAATACACAAAACAGTTTGCAGTAATGCAACAATGACAAGTGATTTAGCAACTTTTGAACTCATTGTAGTCGTTTTTGTTCGATAAATGACGTTGAAAAGAAAGAATACAATACACGCGAATAAAATTATTACCATGACCACCATAAAGTAAAATGTCAGTTTAAGAATAACTCGTGTTTTTCCACTGTTCTCACTGATGTAAATAAAAGTTGGCTCTTCGAAATACTGATCCAAAACGCCTTGTGCTTCGATGTGTGCTTGCTGGCGAGTTGTTTCAGAGTCGCTTGAAACCATTATTATGACAATGGCGAACACAATGTAAACAACAATGTGAAATATTACAATACCGGTTATTGTAAATTTGTGGTTCAGTAATGTACGTTTAGATGGAAGAAACACGAATACAAATCGATTGACGACAGAAAACACAACACTTGTATAGGCGTTGATAAACATGCAAAACACAACGATGGTTGCGCAGACGGAAAAGCTGTAGGATCCGACTTGACGGAAACTGGGGCCTGCCTAAAACACTAAAAAAGTACTTCAACTACTTATTGTCATGTGCAAATACCATAAAACCGCCCAAATAATTTTCAAAAAACAAAGGCAAAACCATAATAAGGCTTGCTTCCGAACACTGCGACCAAATACATTGGTTTAGAAGACAGTACTTGAAGGCACCAAGTTTCTTAGATTGTGTCAAGATCAAATAGTCTAAAAATAAACCTAATAGAAAACTGACTAATCCATAGCATGAAAAAATAAACGATTGTGTAGTTGAATACGGTTTTACAGGGAGTGTAACATTTTCACTCGCCGTCATTGGCATAAGTTAGATTAATGCACATAAGTATAGAAAATACAGAGACTTAAACCCCTTCAGGTGTTCGACTAGACATAAAAAGTTTAACAAACAGCTGTAAACGGTTTTACATTGCTTGAATAAGTGACAAAGTCCAATAAAAGTAATAGTTGAAACAAGTGGTGATGATCGTTATGTTTTAAGCTGTTTCAAAGCAGAATGCTTTAAAGTAGAAAAATATAGACTACATTAGTGTTAGATAATTACACATGATGAGTGGTTTTTGTCATTTCGTCAATGTTTTGATTGAACATGCTTAGGTCTTCAATGTGGTGTTTTCGACAGTTCTTTTGATCAAAGTTTTATTGCTTTTTGCTTCTTTGTGTACTATTTGCACCTGGATATTTCGTTATTTTAAGCGGCAGTTTTGTGAAAATCACGTGAAAGTGTCATGAACTAATATGCATACTTGAACAGAATTGGCACCATGTCACATGCTCGTATCACCCGCGCCACAAAGTACCCATTTTTCAGATTAATACTGTAAGAAAATTTTAAAGCATCTGCTTATCACGTTTTGCTATCAATCAGCTAATCGTGTATAGTTTTCAAAATCAACAATTTATTTATCAACCCTTTGACGGTCGTATTTTCACAGTGATAACAACACTTGGCTTAATCCTTTCCAATCCGAAACATCTGATAACAAACCGCCGATACGGAACTACGCAAAACAACGTGCACAGTGTATTAGCAAAACCGTGACAACAGAACATTGTTTCCACAAAATTAACAATGCCGTGATTTGTCTTCACATTCCAACCCCAAACCATCAAACTGTATAAAATTGGTAATGCTAACATGAAAATACACAACATCGTCTGCAACATGGCGACCAAAACTAAAGATTGGGCCACCTTTGAACTCAAGTCTGTCGTTTTTACGTGGTAAAACACATTGAATATGAAAAACAATATGCAGGCTAATAAAATTAATATCAGCCCAATAGTACCGAAAAAAGTAATACGAATAATTAATCGTGTTCGGCCACCACTTTCGCCGATATAGATAAAAGTTGGTTCATCAAAAAACCGATCGAGAGCGCCATTGGCTTCGGTGTGGGCTTGAAATCTGGTTGTAGTGGCGTCACTTGAAGCTAGGATTATAATTCGTGTAAATACAATGTAAACGGAAACATAAAAAATTGTAATGGCAAGTAATGTGAATTTGTTGTTTAGCATCCATCTTTTTGTCGGAATGAAAACAAAAACAAATCGATTGACCATTGAAAGAATTACGCTACTGTAAGCATTTATGAATAAACAGAAAATTACAATAGTTGCACTGACAGAAAGTTTGTAGGATCCGATATTGCGAACGAAAGCTCCGCCCTAAAAATTTCAAACTAAAAAAAAGTTTAGATAAAAGATGATCACAGTACCATAAAACCGCCCAAATAATTATCACAAAATACCGGCAAAACAAAAATAAGGCTAGCTTCACTACTTTGCGACCAAAAACACTGGTTCAAAAGGTAATACTTAAAAGCGCCAAGCTTCTTTGATTGTGTCAAAATAACTATGTCTAAAAATATCCCCAATGACGTACTGACCGATCCAAAACACAGATACCCTATTGATTGCCCGTAACTATAGGGTTCAAACAAGAGCGTGAAGTTGTCGGTTGACATGGCTTGAGCAAATATGGAATAAATGGTGCATTTTTGGAAATAATGTTACCTTTTGCAGCTGTTTATATCTACACATAAAGTTTGCTTGACGCATTTACTTGGTAAAAAAATGAATATAATGATGATTGGAATTTGATAAATAAACATCTGCATGCAATAATAAGTGTAATTGTTAAGCATTTTTGATTGTCAGTTGCAAGTTTATAATGGTTAAGAAAGTTTTATTATGATTTATGGCAGCTTAAAAAACGGTGAAACACAAAAGTACACACTTTTAACTGAAACAACTTAATTCAAAAGAGCAAATTGTATCTTTTGTTCCGGTAATTTACATCATTCAATGGCTTCTTTTATGGATTAGGCCAGGCAATATTACATGTCAAGTCAAATTGCGGCTTCGTAAGTTGTGGCACGGAAGCCATTTTTTGTTCCGTGACACAAGTCGTCCTTCAGGGGTGTCTGAAGGTATTCATTATGCTGAGGTATGAAAGAAGGGAAGAATTTCTTAGGTACGAAAGGGGCAAAAAAGATACATAATTGCCTCTTTCCGGGGCATTCGCAGTCGTTTTCATCATTCAGTTAACCGACCTCAAGTATATCGTTTTATAGGACTTTCAAGCTTACTACGGCTTCTACGTCGTAGTTGGTTCTATGTTCCGATTCGGGGTTTTGTATGTATAAGTTTGAAACCAAACCGTGTGTACTCATAAGAAGCTGACTTAAAGTTGAAATTAATTAATGTTTAGCGCGTTATCAGAATGCCAGAAACACGGTCGCGTATCAGCTCCGATCACCCCTCATTGACTTCGACTTCGAGTCACAATGGCATCACCACGTCATCGATTACGGGTAAGGTGACGTCGACTTCGAGTGGACGGAGCAGCGTGAGCATGCCAAATACGCCGCCACCGGTCGAGATTCCGAATATGCCGTCGAGAGATGTCAACTTACGCCGTGCATTGGGTAATGCCATTGTTGCGGCTTCTACGGGTATTGCAGCAGTTAGTATTGATCCTAAGAAAGTCGCTAGAATGCCAAAAGTGTCCGATCGACCGGATACAGCTATTAGTGGGTTGTCTGTTTCAGCGATTCCGTTGGTAATGAAGTCGAAGAATACCTTACACAAGGTTTGTTTTTGTCACTTTAAGTTGAATTTCACCACTTTTCATGTTTATCTTGATCGATTTGACCCCTCAAACTACTCTTTTAACATGTCATTTTGTCCCACTTACAATTATCTCCATCAGTAGTATCTCCAAAGACGCTTTTCTTCGGCTTAGTTCCCAATTCTCAACAAAATAGACGCTCATCTAATTCAATCTCTCATCACAGACCCATTAACCTTTTTCATCATCACGATAAACAGTGATTAAGTCGCCCGGAAGCTTTTAGCTAATCACTATTGCCACTCGCCCTCGCTTGACTGTGAAGCTAAGTAAGGCGAAAAACGACGTGCTACGGGAAAACACGTCGGTCGTATCAGAGAGTTCATTAGATGCCCAATGCGCATACACACGTCCCCGTGGAGTCATTAATATTTTTGCTCGCATATTACACATACAAGATGCAGATTAAGCTTGTATTAGGGAGGCATTGGAGGGTGGCCAAAGCGCAAATAGGCAGAAAAGCAACAAAGTTTTGCTTATTCTGGAAGCATGGTGTACTTTGATTTGTACATTAGTAGCAACAAACAAAATTAACAAGTTTATCGAAATTCTTGTTACAAACACCACAAAATCATTTAGACACTTTTATTTATCGCAGAAATTAAAAAAAATCTGTAATCTTTGCCTTGACAAAAGTTGTAAAGTGTTTATTTTCCTCACATCAGACAACTAATCCTCAAATTAATCTTAAACCAATAAAATTAATCGTGTTTGTTCACCTAGTTTGACATTTGTCAACAGAGCTAACTCCCAGAACACACGAAAACTACGAACTTTCAAAAAGCACAACACTCAAACTTAAAAAAGTAGAACTGACCAATTCGTCTATTCCAAAATAATAACTTTCACTAAAAACAAAACCAAAATTGACCTCTCAACACCGCTGTCAGCTTTCTCTCGACCAACTTTGCAGCAAAAATCAAATTGCCAAAAACATCCGTCTGTCATGTCATTTTTCTCAGCTATTTTTTGCACTTTTTAACCGCTGTTTACGCCTAACTAAATTAATCGAACTTTAAATAAACGGATGTAATGCCTAGTCGATTACTCAATTGCCCACTTTTTCGACTGTAGTCGTTTAACTAAATGTTATGTACTTTAAAAGAATCTAAAAAGACAATTTTGAGCTTATTTTAAGGTATTCTTTTTGAAGTGAGTAAAGTTTTGTAGTCGTTTTTTAAGATAGAGGAACATCAATTTCCCAATTCACACCGTGATTAGGGTAATTTGCCGGGCCGGATTTGTGTTCTCAAGGTAGTCGTGATGTGATGTTTGTACATTTAATGGTATTTTCAATTAAGCTAAAGATCGAAAAGACAGTTAAACCGGGGAGGAATTTCGAGGACTGGGTGTAAGCCGGTGTAATCCCGTGCTTGGGGTGTCCTTTTTCCATTTCAAAAGCAGCAAATTGCATTTGTTTAGTGGTAAATGGAAAGAAGATTGAGCATATTTGAAATTTTTCGATATAAGGTAACAAAATAAGCAAGAAATAATGATTATTATCCGTTCGGGTGGGGGAGGGGGGCGGGCGGTGGTGACTGACACAAATAATATATGAAGTAGTCTTGGCCAGCCTTGGCATAGATAGATATTTTCTTCTTGCTTTTTGCGTGAGGTTTTCATTACATTAGTCTGAGTTGACTTTGGACAAGATGGCTTTGCTTGCTGCATCGCGCAAAAGCCCTGTTCCGCCGTATGAGCGGTCCTTGCCCTCCATGGAGGGCATCAATTTGGATGTTTCACCGGAGCTGATTATCGAGGAAGTCTCGCCTTCACCGGTTCCATGTCCGGATGTGCCGGCTCCCCCATCTGAAATAGTGCCACCATCTCCAGCTCCCATAATACGTTCAGAAATCGCTAAAATGGTATCCCGAGATGTCGCTCGCGTCATGCAAGGACGTGGGCGTTTTGCAAAGGTATTTACAAACTTTATTTTTACAAATACTATCCTGATCACTTCCTATTTTCTCGTACTTTGGTAGTGATAACATAACATTCAACGAAAATAAGAAGATTTTTTCTTTTCTAATTTAATCTCTTAGACTCTTCACCCCCCTGATGCATTACATTAAATACATTGCATTAGCCATCCTGTATCATATTTACATTAGTCTATCTACCTGTAGCCCAAGACAAGAGCCCGGCATGTATCTCTCGCTTCTGTCACCGACTTATTTACAGGCATCTACCCTGCCCTGCAGCTCCTCGGAAGATGATGACTCCATGGGCCCAAAAGACCACATCCTTCGCAATGCCAGCAGTAATTCGCTTCCAGCCTCATCGCCAACACTGTATGAAACGACAAAATTGGCACTCGAAACCGATCCCGGCATCCATCGTGAAATAGCCCTAGGCAAACTGGTCGGATTTTATAAACTTGGAAAAGAACTTGGTTGTGGGAACTTTTCCAAAGTCAAACTTGGCGTCCATACACTTACAAAAGGTAAGCTTCATTTTTTCCAGACGCACTCAACTAAACTAATATAAAATTTGTCTAAATGGCCTAATTTCACGTAAACAAAATAGTTTCTTCCCCCATAGTACATGTATGGCACGCAATAACTTCCGTCGAGGGATCTTTGCCTGCTGTCTTTGGCGTTTTATGAATGCAACAGGAAATTGGAATTGGTTTCTAACAACGTATGAATAATTTTAGAAAAAGTCGCGGTCAAAGTCATGGACAAGTCAAAAATGGACCTGAAAGCATCCAGGCTTTTCGCGAGGGAGGTCGCGAGCATGGAACATCTGCATCATCCGAATGTTATACGATTATTTGAAGTTATTGAAACACTTTCTAAAGTTTTTCTTGTAATGGAGTATGCCGGGGGCGGTGAACTTTACACGTATGTTCATGAGAACGGGAAGTTGATTGAGGATGCGGCTAAGCCTATTTTTGCGCAGTTAATTTCAGCGGTTGGGCATTTGGTGGGTTTGAAACTGATGAAAATGCTATTTTAACAAAAACTTTATAATTTTAGCATGCCAAAGGCATTGTCCATCGCGACATCAAAGCCGAAAATGTCATCTTTGCCCAGCCTGGATGGGTGAAATTGGCCGATTTTGGCTTTTCATGCCGTTACACTGAAGACCCTCTTAACACTTTCTGTGGATCTCCACCCTATGCCGCCCCAGAACTCTTCCGCGATGCCGAATACAACGGCCCAATGGTCGATATGTGGGCCCTTGGCGTCACTTTGTACTTTATGCTCGTCGGTGTGACCCCCTTCCGAGGCGATACCATCAGCATGTTGAAAACTAACATCATGTCGAACAATTACGCCATGCCAGAATACCTCTCCGGATTCGCCCAGTTCGTCATCCAAAGATTATTGTGTCAAGACCCAACAAAACGCGCCGCCGCCGCTGATATCCGTAAAATGTATTGGCTATCTCAAAGCAAATTCCCCGAAAGCTATCTTCAAATAAGTGTGACCCCGAATGAATCAAACTTGGCCACTGATGCAACTGAAAGACGAGTTTGGGCCACATTAGGCGAAATTGGCATTACTCCCGCCATGATAAGGGAAAGTGTTGGCAAAGGCGCGAGAGACGCCATCATTGGCACTTATCGGATCGTATTGTTTCAAGCCCAGGCGCCTGACCATGACAAAGAAGTTCTAAAGGTACGGTAATCTTTTAAAGTTTGAAAACTGAGTACGATTTAAGTTTCTTTCAGGTTCGTGCCCACGCCCATCGAATGAACGAACGAAATAAACATGCTGAAGAACAGTTCAATCAACGATCCAAAACTTGTATTATAATTTAAAGTTAACATTAACTCGCAATAGGCAAATCAATATGTACAATTAACCTGGGAATACAATTAGTAAAGGCATAATGTCTAATTAAATAAATTTTATCATTTTTTTGTCGATTGAAGGTATTTACTTGAGAATTGAGGCATAGAGAAGAAAAGCTACCGTAATCAGCGCCGAGACGTGCCACCAAAACTTGTCGAAGTGTGGGTGCTTCCACCTCCACTTCTGCCGCCGAAAGAACCCCCAGAAGACCGGCTCGGACCAGGCTCATCATGTGCGTATTCGTCGTGGAAGGCTTGTCGGGCGTAGTTTCCGCGGTATCGAGGGCCGGCGCCGGCATTGTTCCTATTTCCGAAGAAATAACCAGCAAGTGCGCCTGCTCCGAGTCCAGAGAAGAATCCAGGACCTTGGGCTTGATTGGGGGCATAGTTGGCGAAGCCGGGACCAGTGGAATTCGAACTGGTATAGGTACCCTTAGTGGCATCATCGTAGGAAGGCGGATAGGGACGGAAACCCGGGGGAGGGGGATGGCGGCCATCGTCTGGGCCACCACCATAATAGCCGCCACCACGTCGATCGCGATCGCCTTCTTGGCCGGGAGTAGGACCGGAAAGGACGAGATAGAGGAGGTACATGACGAAACAGACGATTGCAAAGTAGACAATAGGCTTCCTGAAAACAAATTGCCATTTAAAACGAAAATTATATATAAAAAACTTACAAACTGCTCTCTTCATCCTCCTCTGGCGGCGCTGTCGGCGTCCGCTTGGCATAACCACCCGAACCCAATTGGGCATTGTTTAGCTCGTATTCGAGGCCACAGGATCCGTAAAGAATGTACGGATCGTCGGGGTAGTCGAAGCCTTCGCAACTGACAGAAATCTGGAAATAATCCATCAAAACAGCTGCAAAATATATATAAACAAACCTTTCCAAACTCGTATTCCTTCGGCATACTAGCCGAGCATTCCCACTGAACATCGTTTCCATCAAACCCGCGATTGTAACATTGAACGACGGCGGGGGTATATTGCCCGTGGGCACTTCCGCCGACACATTTCAGCTGTGGCACTGGTGAATTACGTCGTCCAGTGGTGTATTGGCCGCGTTGGAGGGTCAGGGCTTGGACTTCTTGGAGACGGACTTTTTTGTGAGCAAAAGCTGAAAATCATAAACTTAAAGCAATCCAAATTAGGCAAACTCAAAAATGAACTAACCTTCATCAAAGCAGACCGATAGTCCAAAAATAAGTAATATAAGGTATTTCAACTTGACGGTGTACATGTCTGGCAGGATACGGCCAAAAGAAAAAGACGAAATGAAAGAAGATTGAACCGAACTCACTGGACGAATGCGAGGTGAATGAGCAAATGTCGGGTTATTTTGAAAGTTGCCTGTCGTCAGCTTCGGGAATGTTCAATGGACGGTAACGGCGCGCAGCCAGTGCAATACATGATTGGGTACAATGATGTCCCGAGCACAAAGATGTCCCAACGACCGAAAAACGCACGCTGTATCCCGCAGCATTGTCTGTCTGTGTGTCCGACCTTACCGACCGACAAAGCAACGGATGCAGGGTGCGTTCACTCGGTCGTTGGGACATCTTTGTGCTCGGGACATCATTGTACCCAATCGCAATACATGGACAAACTGTACTCTCGAAGATGTTGGGTGCGTTGTTTTTTCTGTCAATAGTCGAGCCGAGAAAAGCCAAAGACAGCTAACGTCAGCATAAATTGTGAAACGTCCGCGGACACAACGTCCCGGTTTCCTTTTCGAATTAACTGTGTTATATGCAATGTGCGTCACTTTCTATGAATGAACTCAACCGGGGCATAACCTCCGTGAAGACATTATGTCTTCATACCATTTTTTAACGCAAAACAACTGATAAGCTCGTCAATACTGTTTGTGAAAGTTGTTTAAATGACATGAAGCAAGGATAACAATAATGATGCAATATGGTCAATAGTAAAACATATTTCATTTGAATTTTGATCGTTGAACACAAAAATTTAACTTGTGAATTCCCAGTTTTTCTTCTGTAATTGATTTCTTTGTTGCAATGTGAACAAGTTAGTGTCGTCGCAACTTTGGTTTTGCTAATTTTTTCAATAAAAACGTTGAAGGGGAGACAATGTCCCCTAAGACCTTTTGCCCGCGATAAAAAAAAGGCAAAAAACCGTTACGCACATTGCACACAAAGATGAGTGCAGCAGAAACATACCTGGGACATAATGTCTCCGCATGAATGACATTGCTTCGCTATCCATGATAATTCCTATTTCATCAAAAAAGCCCTAGACCATTACCCCAGTACAACTGATCCATCGAGTTACTAGACACAGGTACCAAACCTGCTATATGCTTTCAACGAAAGTTACACCCCGTCTTCTCCCTGAGGCAATCAAGCATAATGGATCACAGCTTGTCACAGACATGTTGCATCATTGAAGAATTTGGCGTAGGCGGACCAGTTCAGTGGTTCAATAGCCTCATTGTAGCAACGTTCGTTTCCAAACGATAGCGTCTGCGCAATGTGGAACGAAACCGGCGGTAAAAAAACAGAATCAAGGTCGCTTCAAGCGATTCAAGACATAGGCGGGCTTTTCATTGTTAAGTTGGCCAAACCTTTGTTCTCCAATTAGGCCTAAATGCTATATAAGGGTAACCGAGGTAGTTGGTAGGCAGTGCAGTTCACTGATTTTGAGCTCATCGTCTTCCTATCGAACCAACATGGTCGCCATCGTAGGCTTCTTCTGCGTTTTGATCGCAACCACTTCGGTACAGTATGCCCAAGCGGGTGGTTACGGTGGAGGCCAACAGGTCGGTGGATACGGTGGTGCTCAGCAGGCATGGTCCGGAGCTGGATACGGGTAAGGATTGGGTGGATTTGGAGGGTAGGTAGTTGATGGACATAGTTTCAGAGGTCAGCAAGCTGGCGGTTACGCCCAGTCTGCCCCCGCTCCCGCTGCGGCCCCAGTGTACTCCGCTCCCGTTCAACAAGCTTCGTTCTCGCAGGGCGGTAGCGCCGGTGGCTACGCCGCTGGTCCGGCCCAACAGTCCTTCCAGGCTGCCCCGCAACAGTCGTACCAGCCTCAAGTCCAGCAACAGGCCCCTGTTCAGAGCTACCAGCCCCAGGCTCAGCAGAGCTTCGCCGCCCCCGCCCAACAAGGCGGTTATGCTTCTGGTCCGGCCCAGTCCTTCCAGGCCCCTCAACAGTCGTTCCAGGCCCCGCAACAATCCTACCAGCCTCAGGCCCAGCAGAGCTTCGCCGCCCCTGCCCAGCAAGGTTACGCTTCGGCCCCTCAGCAAACCTTCCAGGCCCCTGCTCCCGTCCAACAGACCTACTCTGCCCCGGCCCCCGTAGCCCCCATCGCTGCCCCGGTCCAACAGACTTACTCTGCTCCCGCCCCGGCCCCTATCGCGGCCCCCGTCCAACAGCAGACCTACTCTGCCCCCGCTCCCGTCGCTGCCCCGGCCCCGATTGAAGCCCCCGCTCCGGTCTACAACGAGCCTGCTCCCGCCCCTGCCCCGGCCCCCATTGTCGAAGCCCCTGCCCCGGTCTACTCCGAGCCTGCCCCGGCCCCCGCACCGGCCCCTGCTCCCCGCCCTGCCCCAGTCCGTCGCCCGGCCCCCGCTCCTCGCCCGGCCCCGGTCCGTCGTCCCGCCCCTGCTCCCGAACACCCCGCCAGCGCCGGTGGCTACGATGTCCCTCGCTCGAACGTCGCCCCCGCTCCCGTCTCTTACTCCAACACTGTCGCTGAATCCTACTAAACTGTGATAACTTGACCCTCACAGTCTTTCACCCTCAAAGATCTTCTGTAGACAGACAGTCATCT
This sequence comes from Panagrellus sp. LJ2284, assembly GCA_024447225.1. Classification (NCBI taxonomy): domain Eukaryota; kingdom Metazoa; phylum Nematoda; class Chromadorea; order Rhabditida; family Panagrolaimidae; genus Panagrellus; species Panagrellus sp. LJ2284. The sequence continues at coordinate 9,930,956 of JAMRYC010000004.1, forward strand.
GGCTGACGACACTCATTTTCATACATGTATTTCTTATTTTTGCGTTTATGATTAAATAAACATGAAAATCTTATATATTTGACGAGAAAATGCCATTTCGGCCGATTTTTAAAGGCTTTTAGGTCATCCGTATCAATGTTTCTTGGCCAAAGGCAATTCGACTCGCAGCTGATTTGTCGGCAACTAAAAAGAAATCAGCATAAACAAACGGCGATAGGTGGGTGTTTAAAATGTGTTTTAAGACGGAGTCCAGGAGCGGTTTTGAAGTCGTATGACACTCATTTTTTTTTATTTCAAAAATCGATAGGGCTATGTGAGCAACTGCTAAAACCAAAATATCGCGGTCTGAAACCGCTTCTGAACGGAGCTACGATTTTTTGAAAATTTGGCCCCAAAATCGATAAAATTAACATAACTCGATCCGTTCTTCCTATAGAAGGCTGAAATTGCGGTTCCAGCGTCAACTTTTGATGCTGAATCCAATAGTGATATCGAAATTTTGTTATCAGTAACTCTTATCACTGATAAAAATTTTTTGAAAAATCAACTTTTTCAGTTTGGCCGCGGGGCGCTGTTTTATTGTAAAAAATCAATCTTCTATTAATGCCAAACAATAAAAAATTTTTGTACTGCAAGATTTCGTAGCCGTTTGTGCGGATTTTGACCTCAAACATAGTCATGAAAAACTTTTTGGCTCAAACCTTCATGAAAGTCACATGTTTGGAATCAGCATAAAAAATGGAGTCGATTCATGTATAAAAAGTGGTACTTTTGATGAGTTTCGAAAAACACATATTTATTGGTAAAAACGAAAAAAAACGCGCCGAGGTCGAACCTGCCCGCGCGCGCAAACCGAGCGCCGTACAGCACTGCACTGGGAAAGGAAACAGGGCAGGTTCGACTCCGGTGTTCATTTTTTTCTTTTTATTATTAAATATGTGTTTTTCGAAACTCATCAAAAGTACCACTTTTTATACATGAATCGACTCCATTTTTTATGCTGATTCCAAACATGTGACTTTCATGAAGGTTTGAGCCAAAAAGTTTTTGATGACTATGTTTGAGGTCAGAATCCGCACAAACGGCTACGAAATCTTGCAGTACAAAAATTTTTTATTGTTTGGCATTAATAGAAGATTGATTTTTTACAATAAAACAGCGCCCCGCGGCCAAACTGAAAAAGTTGATTTTTCAAAAAATTTTTATCAGTGATAAGAGTTACTGATAACAAAATTTCGATATCACTATTGGATTCAGCATCAAAAGTTGACGCTGGAACCGCAGTTTCAGCCTTCTATAGGAAGAACGGATCGAGTTACGTTAATTTTATCGATTTTGGGGCCAAATTTTCAAAAAATCGTAGCTCCGTTCAGAAGCGGTTTCAGACCGCGATATTTAGGTTTTAGCAGTTCCTCACATAGCCCTATCGATTTTTGAAATAAAAAAAAATGAGTGTCATACGACTAGGTGAGGGTCAAAATTTTCTCCTGGACTCCGTCTTAACCTTTAGTGTTTAAGAACAAGGCGCTTTATCAATTGGTGCAGTCTTTCCGACAACTGTCCTAAACTAGGTTGGTTACCTCAGATTGAAACGTTGTACTTTTGCTTTTTTTAAGGGAAGTTAATTCGATTAGGTTTAGTATTATATTAAACGATTGCAGTCGACATTATTGATTTCAGGCAATCAGAACATGAGCATCTTCACTGGTACGAACCGCGCTGTTATACTTTCCGAAGCCGACGTTGCTATCTTCATTGGATTGTTTGTGCTGCTTATTGTTATCATTTCATGCTGCTTGTGTATTCTGTATGCAAAAGGGTGGCGTGTTCACCGGCCATATGTGACCGTAAACTCGAATGCTGTACCCGCGTTATAACAAGTTACATATTTTCAAACACTTTATTTCTTCTTTTTGCGTTTGTTATTAAATAAACATTTATTTTCACTGCTTAAAAACAGTTACACTGTTACCGTACTCGTACCGTAATACTCGGCGGTTCTGAAATTCGACTACCCAAACCCCGAGATCGACAAAACAAACTCATACAAAATTTTCGATACGGAACAATAAAATATAATATTGTTACAACGTCTAATGTAGAATGGATGGACATACATGCAGTGTAGAAACTAACGAGATTTGCAACTCCCTGTACCCGAAATGACCAGAAAATCACTAAACCAATTGCAGGAACAAATAAAAACAAGACACATAATGTTGACAACAACAATGTGGAAATAATCAATGACCTCGCCGTTTTTGAGACTATCTTGGAATGACGATTGACAAATACGCTGAAAAAGAAAGTGACAATGCTTATTGTTAAGGCCGAGCAGACGCAAGTTGCAACAATAGTGACAAAATCAAGAACGAAGCGGACAATAAATAGATTACTGTTTGCGTAAACAAATGTTGATTCCACAAAAAACTGGTTCAGGGCGCCGTTTGAAGAGATTGTTGCATCGGTGTAGATAGTTTCCGGGGGTAACCAAACTAATCGTAATCCAAAGATAATTATAATGTAACATGTTAAAAAGAAGAAGACCAATAAGGCAAATGTGTACTTGTTTTCCATGTAGATGCGCCATGCTGGATGAAAAGTGATCACAAATCGATAAATTAATGAAATTATAGTGCCAAAAACGGCGTGAACGTATAAGGCGATGATTATACCGTAAGCTACATAGGTTGTGTGGTAAGTTGTATGACGGAGAAGTCCACCCTAAAATTAAAAAAGGTTAAATCGAGAAAATTATATATTGAACGTATTACTCACCATGAAGCCAGAAAAATAAGGCATAAGAAAAACAGGATTAAAAAAAATCAACCAAATACCAAATAACTGAGTACAAACTGCTTGGTTAAGCAAGTAATATTTGAAATGTCCAAGACTTTTCGGTGATTTTGTCAAAATTACGTAATCCAAAAAGCCGCCAAGGACTACATTTGATATTAAAAATGGTAACTGTATACTAGTTCGATCGATAAGATTGGGGTTAATATAAATCAAAGCCGGAGTTGAACCGTTCATGTTAAAAATTCGCGACACATAATTCAACATAACACATTAAGCCAGTTTTAAACCATTACTTTTATACTACGACTTCCTTAAAGGTTCGCACCTGTCATGTTTAAAGGTAATAATAAAGAAAAAGTTTTGTTAATGCATGTCTACCGTTCATAAAGTCCAAAAAAATACGCATATACTTCAAAGGTGTGAGTGTCCAACCATCAAGATTTGAAAAAAATCGCCATTAGCAGAGCAGCTGTACGCGCATGTGTGAACCGAACGGAAAGCAAATCCAATTAGACGAGGGGTGCCGCGGCGAAAGGCAATCCGAACTCCATCTATCTATCTGGTCTGCTTGCGGTTATCGGGTAAAGAAGAGGGTGTCAATGCCATCTGTCACTGATGGTAGTGAGCGAGCATGGGTTGGTTCGTCGAAGGCAGTCTGCAAGAGTTGCGTCTTTGAAGGGTGGATAGATCCGGATCTCTTTAGCGTTGCTTTTTCTTACATTAGCTATCGTGATGGTTGTGTTGCGATAGTGTGGCCATCTGGTGTTTTTGTAACTTCCTGCGTTTGCATTTTGGTCGGATTGAAATTCAATGCTCCTCAAATCGATGCAATGTTAACTTTTAGCCCTTTAAAATCCATTCCCATCCCCTTACCAGTGTCATATTTGTGATGGATGCCTTCGAGGTACACTTCCACCATCAATCAAACATGTGGCGACTTTGTTCGCGACTGCCGGAACGGGCCAAAGGGCCGTTATTCAGCTCTATTTCCTAATAGCCAGTGTCCGAAAACATAGTTTTATGGCTTTTCCCGTCTTTGTTGCTTCCATCCGCCCTAATCCCGTAGCCCTCAATCATAATGAACATCAAGGCTCTAATTGGCATGACCGGTCGACCTATTCAGAACTACCCCGAAATCCAATCAAGGCACTTCGCTTCCGCGTTCGCCATCGACGCAACAGATCGCCGCAAGTCCCTTTGATGCTTGCCGCCAGCCTCGCGCTTCGCGGCCGACTGAACTGACCTCGTGTCGGAGGGTGTCGCTGCCGTAGTCGTCGTAGCCGTTGTCTGTTTTCTCCCATCACATTTTCGATGGATGGTCGGAAAAAAGACTGGAAAGAGGTCCCCCCTTCCAAACTGCGCAGACCGTGATGTGAGTGCCACTCCCTCTCTCGCGCTTATGTTGGACCGAAGCAATCAATCGCCGCCACCATCGCCCGCCGACTGTGTATGCGCGCGGGGCGGCCGCCATCGTCGAAGCCACATAGCAGCATCATCTCTCGACTTTCCGACACGGGTGGAATGCTTTTTTGGCGCGTTCAACGTTCAAAGGGCATGCTTTTCCGGAACCTGGCGTAACCTGTCTGCTCCATCTGATTCGAGGCATGTCAAACTGTCATGACGGAAGTTGAGGGGTGTCTGTCAACTTCCTCATGCTTGGATGGGAGTTGCAACGTCGCGACTGTTCTGGATCGATCGATTTTCATCAAATTTGCGTTTTTTGAAGTTTTCTATTTTCGGTACCAGAACACTTTTTTTTGACATTTTTACCTTACGAGGTTCTGGTAGTTTCTGCGACCACCTACAGTTTACAATCATTTTGCTTCACAATACATACAAACTTTTCAACGGAGTTCCAACGTTGCAATTGTTTTGAATCGACTGATTTTCATGAAATTCGAGTTTCTTTTAAGTTTCGACGTTTTTGTATCAGAACACTTTTTTGCACTTTTCACCTTCCGCGGTTCAGTTACTTTTCGCGACCACCTACAACTTACCTTTAAAAACAGTTTTAAACCCTAAATTCTCATTTTAGCCGGCCATGTCGGTTGTCTCCGCACCATCCAGTTCCTCCTATCGTAACCAACACAGAAGTCGCGCCACACCGTATCGACCACCCGCACCATCCGGCAATAATGCATTCAGTCGATTACGGTATGATCAGGATAGAGGGCATTTGTTGCCACATTCAAAAAGTTTTGACAAGGTAAGCTTTCTAATCGATGGATCTTGCCCAAATTACCATTATCAACTTCCAGAACGCCTCCTATCGCGAGCGTGACCGCGACCAAGATGACCGTGGCTCCGTCTGGGATGGCAATGACAACTCGACAGTCGTATCTGGGTGCACATCCGTCTGCAGTTACTCAGCACTTGTAACCCAACAGAAGCGTCTCGAACAGGAACGGAAGGCAGCACGTGAAGCATCATTGAAACCGTCGACTTCAGGGCATTGTTGCTGTTTGCCGAGCTGTGCGGCCCTTTGCAAGCTGAATTATGCCGCTATTGCCAGCTTATTGGTCATTCTTGCCGTACCAGTCATGGTTTTACTTCCATTCATCGGCCCGAAGTTCGGATTCGACTGGCCGGGGATCAACGTTGACTCAAACTCAGAATGCTACCTAATAGTGATCGGATTCGGATGGATTATCCACGTCATCGCTGCCTACAGGGTCCATTCCCGGAAGGCATGTGCCAGATATCCGCGCATCGTCGTATCAAGAACCATCTTCACTTTGGGAATCATCTTCGCACTGACAGCTTTCGGCCTGTTCTACATCGCGACCGATGTCCAGCCACGAAACCCGAACTATCAATACATTTTGCTCCACGCTTTGTTGTTGCTGATTCTGAGCTTTCTTATCCATACACTACTGTATTTGTATGAGATCCGGCAACCGTACCCCCATGTCACCGTCTACATTACCCGTGATCCAGATGGCGAAACCCATGCCATTTCAATTCAAAAGGGCCCCATCCAGGAAGCGTGTACGGAGATTCTGAGCAAGTATGCATCAACCTTTAGCGGATTCAATCCCTACAAGTTCCGTGCCAAGAAGGAAGGCGTCGGTGCCTTCAAACTCCACAATGGCATGAATCCCGTCGTTACCGGCTTCAAAGTCTATGCGATCGAAGATTTCGACGGTTCCGGCGCGTCTGAGCAGAATGGTGTCATCAGTGTTGCCAATGCAAAGACCCTGATTCAGGCTGCTGTTCGGCGGGGGCGGAGGGACCGGACTGACAACTTCCATCAAATTATGGATTTCCAGAAGAAGGTCGAAAAGAAGAAGTCCGATTTGGTCATGGCCACGGAGGAAGCCTTTGCCCATGTCAATGCTATCAACGCTAACAATGCCAAGTTCAATGTAAGCCATTTTTATCGATTTTTCACCTTTTAATGTTCAAAAATTCCAGGTCAAACCCATGGACCCCGGCGAAACGGCTAAACTCATCCTGGGCGTCATCGGCCGACCCCTCCTGAAGTACCTCAAACTGACCCAACAACACAACTTCTACCTCCTCCCCAACATTGAGGACCATCTCCGTGAATGTTTACGCTATGGATTCACGGCAGACACGTTCCTTCAGCAATACTTTGGCCAACGGGTTCCCGTGGAAGAGCCCCGATCAAAGTCGAAATGGTCCATCCTGACAGGCCTTCACCCGACCAACACCATCGACCACGGACATCAATTCGTGCTGCGATGCCTCGATAATGATTTGAATAACAACATTCGGCTACTGTGTCGGGTCGAAGCGAATCCGGTCTTCAATATCGTCCAGGAACGGCACCGAAATGCGTTCTACACGTACAACTTTTCGAATGCCCATGGAAGCGATCCTGATTCACCTGTTTGAGAGGGTTTGAAGTTTTTGAAACTACATATTGTAGTCGAATTTGAATGGAAATTTGCGGGTAGTGTTTTTTTTGCGTTGTTTTTGGATTGATTGATTGATTGAATTAGAATGATGCTAGTTAAAGATGTCCAATAAAGGAAATTGGTCAGATAGGTATTGACAAAACTATTAAAATAAGAAAAAAAACAGCAAAAATAAGAACAAAAAAAAATTGCACGTGTACACATGCGTAAACTTGATGTAAAAGTGGGGTCTCTCAAAAATGGTCCCGACACGAAAAGTTAAAAAAAACTGTTATTAAGATAGGAATTTTACATTTAACCTTCTCCATGCATAACAGAGACTAGAAAACTGTTTAAAATACCGAAAATATGAAAAATTTGGGCAAAACTAACATTTTTGTTTTAAAAAAAAGCAAACAAACTTTGGTAAAAAAATTGTCTGCATAGACAAGCTTATGCAAACCGATCAAAAACCAGTCACTGATAACATCTTTAAAGCTGTAAACCAGACCCATGTAAGCCTCCGACGTCACCTTTCCGTTCGCACTTTGCACACTGCCCCACGAATGCATCTCACAGCGAACGCGAGCCCCGCTCAGCTGAGAGCTTCGACACATACATGCAATGTGTGTGTCTTGTTGCTTGCGGCGGGCGACTACTAAACTAACCCCGGCCCATTCATACTCATCCATTCCCCTGCTTTGTATATATTACTTTCTTTCAAGCGGCTCATTTGACGACCATTTCGATAAACTTGGCCAATTGAAAACGTCAACAAACAATCTGGCCATTGTTTGAATTACTTTTTCGAAGCCGTTTTTCATTCCGGTCAACGAATGACAACTGCAGCTGCCGTGTCATTAGTTGCAGTGATTAACTCTGTTGTCATTGTTGTTTTGCCGAGCCCTAATCCCCTGCTGGTAAAGTCGATATTGTTGCCATGGCGCGTGGTGCCGGTATGCCCGACATGGATGACTTGCTGGATGCCCTCGAAGACGGTCCAGTCCCAACTTCTGGAGATCGGTCTGCAAAGTCGAATCAGCCCAATGCAGGGTTAGCAATGGTTCACGTTCCAAAGGTGACACAGCCCCAGGGCATGGAGGCAGTTTTGGACGCACTCGATCAGGAGGTTCGTTCGTTTCTCCCTTTTTTATCTATCTATCCACCAGTCCAGTGCAAGTGAATTGATCGAAAATATAATTTTTGTTGTCTGTTTTTTCAGGACGCATCCAGTCGCACTCCGACCGTTCCATCGATCGCCTTGGACCCGCCAGCAGAGAGCGAAGTGTCGCCGGAGTCATTGAATACGGCATTGGAGTCGGCCAGTGAGCGTGAATCCGCTTCGGAATCGCCGAAATCTGTTCCACCATCCTCAAACGACACCCAGAACAACATGGAAGGCTCAACACCACCAGCAGTCCCAGTCAGTAGCCCAAACTTGACGCCTCCACCGACACCTTTTTCGAGTCCAGCCAATGTTGACCCATCAAGTCTGCCAATTCCGTCTCCACCAGCGCCGACCCCGGTTGGATCCGTACCGGAATCTCGTGCTTCGCCGACACCCATGACAACGACCATATTACCGGATGATGATAGCATTTTGGAGTTGAAGCCAGCCCCACTGCAGGACGGTGGCGGCGATGATAGCGGTCATTTTGGCGGAAGTGCGTCATCGGGTGAGGTCGCCGTGAAGAACGAGGAGTCATATGTTTTTCCGTCTGGACGGGTTGCCGGGAAAGAGGACGACGATTCTATGGATTCGGAACGGAATGAAGCAGCCGCAAAAAAAGCTATCGCGGATACGGTCGACGAGCTGGTGGCAGCGGTACTGGGCCAGATTAGCGACAAGGATGTGAAGAGTGATCAGACTGACGATGGAACTGAGGAAACTGAAGCGATGGAAACAGATGTCGAGTCTGAGAAAACGGATGAAACGAATTTGAGCGATTTTACGACAACTCCTGAACCCTTGGAAGTCGAATTTGAGCTTGAAACGGCAACCTTACCAAAGATTGACGAATCTGAGGTCATTGAAGCTGTAGATCAACCAATCAATGAAACTTCATCCGTCAGTGAACCGGAACCTATCGAGTCTGGGGAACAATCAACTACTGTAGCTTCAACTGTCAATGAAACCGAATCTATCGAAGCTGAATCTCTTTCAACTACACAAGCTTCAACCGTTGAGGAATCTGAACTCATCGAGTCTGAAACCCCTTCAACCGCAGAAGATTCGATTGTTAAAGAGACCAAGCCTATCGAAGCAGAAAATCTTGCAACTACACAAACTTCGACGGCTGAGGAATCTGAATCCATCGAATCTCAAATCCAACCAACTACAGAAGCCTCAACCGCTGAGGAACCCAAGCCCATCGAGTCCGAAACCCCGTCAACTACAGTAGCCCCTATCACTGATGAACTATCTGAATCTCCAAAAACGACAGAAACTACAGTATCTAATCCTCTAGAGCCGACTTCATCTGACCAGGTTGAGCCAACAACATTCACCCATGTCACTGTGGATGAACTATCGCCAGAAGCCAACTCGCAATTGTTGAAAGAACTGTTAGAACTCGAAGTTGACGATGTTCCAACGCAAGAAGAAAGCGGATCCACATCCACCGATAAGCCTGATGCCACCCCGACAGCGTCCACCGAATCTGAAGCCACTGCCGATGCCCAGGTCACCGAAGAGCCATTTGACCCTGAAGGTACTGTCAAAACACGCGATTCTGGCTCATCCTCAACTCGACCAACTTCGGTCATTCTGAGCACTCATGATTTGTCGGTCATGAGCCCGGAATTCCGGCTTACTGAAAGTGAACTCCAGCTTGGAAAGGTAGCCTTTTATATCCTTATAAACCATTTTCAAAGTATTCTTTTAGTCCAAACCGTACTGGATCCCCGACGAAGACTGTCCGAACTGCATGCTCTGCACAACCCGATTCACTGTAATCAATCGCCGGCACCATTGTCGCTGCTGTGGTCGAGTACTTTGCTCTGGTTGTTGCAATTTGAAGCGCTCTCTCCCCTACAACGATGAATCCGACAAAAAGGAAAAGGTCTGCGAGCCGTGTTCAAAAACGCTTGACCGAATCGTTGAATATGAGCAACTCGTCGAATTGGGGATTGTCAATGGTCCTGGTGATGAACGGTAAGCCTAATATAATCTCATAAACAGCCAAATGAAAACTATATTTCAGATCTGACGCTGTCCCAACCACCGACCCGACCGTCGACGACGAACCTGGCCCGAGTTCATCTACCACAACACCAAGAACACCAGGCTTCCGGAAAAAGTCAGTCCTCAAGACTAAGAAACTCGAAGGCACCGATCCGGAAGCGCCTCCAGAGCGGAAGCGTACAGTCCAATTTCTGGATGGCGTTCGACCCGGATTCGCGTCAGATGAAGCAGGCCCGTCAAGACCGAGCTCAAGCAGCGTTGGCAGCGCCGATGGCAGCAGTGAAGCTGGTTCGAGTTCAAAGTTGAAGAAAGTTCGACGTCCGAGTTCACGGAAAAACAGCCAGAAACGGATCGATGAGGAAGGGTTGACCCTGTTTTCGACGACTCATGTCACTTTGATCGAAAACGAGCTTCACAGTAATCGGACTGATATTTTTGGCGTTTTGAGGCGGATTCTGGATGGCGAGAGGATCACCATCGCTGTTAAGCGGAATGTTTGGGCTAATATTCAGCTTTCTTATCATGGTAGGTTACTGTAGTATTAGATTACGGTAGCATTGATAAGGATGTTTTTTAGGTCTATCAAAAAGCAAGGTGTGGTCCTGCTCGACGACTGGGCTCCAATCAATCGGAATCGATGAAATATTTTTGGCTTTTGAAGCGACAGATGCCGATTACACCGCTGTTGAAGCCGCTATCAGTGCTTTGGAATTGCTGCCGAAGTCGCCGACATCAGAGGTCATTGAGATTGATCCAGATGCGGAAGATGTCCCCAAACCGGAAGAAGAAGCCGAGCCACAGATTTCACCGGATGAACTCCGAAAGATCGTCAGGGCGGCCGTCCCGATTCAATTGTTGCGTCTGGTGCTTCAAATCTTCTGCACGGCATTAAACGCCGCCGATGACAGCCTCGATGAGCGAATTGGCATCCGGCAATGTGGGGCACGCATGGGACGGATCTATACCATCGAAAACAACATTCTTGGAAGTCATGAAGTCTCTTCTGTGCTGTTTTCAAGGCCATTGGGACAGGATTTCGGCGAGCTTACGGCACCGGAAAATGCGCCCTTCTTGATTGGGACACTTGTGAAAGCCAAAGAAGTTCCATGGGTCCAAGCAATTCCAAATAGATTACTGCTAAGGATGGGAAATTCGACTTCCTGTAAGTTTTAGTTTTTTATAAACTATCCTTATCAAAGTTTTTTTCAGGTTTCCCCTACCCAATCGTCAACCCAGTCAACCGCGAACCCCTCTACACCGACATGACCGAGAATTCCATCCTCAAAATGTTCAATAACTTTAAAAGTTGGACCTACAAGATGCCCCGGCTTCTCGGATCGACCATCATCATCGAAGGCGGTGCCATCGCACGGGTCAATATCCCGCCCCTAGCCGGGGAAGAGCTCCGCCAATTGCTCGAAACCAACAAAACCATGATTGCCTTCTCGACAGACCTCTCCGACCACGTGGATTCGCATCTCGTCGCAGTCCAACTACCAGATGGTCCCTTCAGAACTGAAATTTTCACCGATGTCAACGCTTCCAGGGATCGAATCAGCGCATCTTTCGTCGTTTTAGACGGATCTTTGCGGAATCCGAACGAAAACTTCTCCATGAACATTGTCGAGGACGGCATTGTGCTCCGATTCCCAGTTGAACGGATGGAAGACGTCGTTCGACATTTGCAAACGAAGACGCCATTGTCCATCGAAAGCGGATCCATGAAGGTTGTCTTCGAATTTGAATCACCGCCATTGCCGTTAAATCCGATGGGGGCGGTCGTTTCGCCGATTGATGAAAAATATCTGCTTGTAAGTTGACTTTTTTGCCTTTCCTGTTTTAAACTAGCGCTTCCAGGGCAATTACCAATACGGTCTAACCCTCCACCGCCAACTCAAAACCCAAATCCCTCTCAATGGCCTCCCCGAATGGGCCCTCCGTCTCACCGCCGTCGTGAATCTCGAATCCGGCAAACTGCCCGTCGCCATGCAATCCAGATACTTTGAAATGTGCGAACAAATCGGCAACGTCATCGGTGCCACCATCGAGCCAGCAATCCCGATGCTGGTCGCCATGCGGACCCGAACCATCGCAATTCGCATCAAAATGGACACGGAAAACGTTTCCTACGAAACACCTGAATGGCTCGGTCTCGAAGAAGATCGAAGTGCATGGATTACATCGCTTGATGATTTGGTCAGCCTTTCAACACTTTCTTGAAACGCATAAAGTTAAACAACCCCATTCAATTTCAGTTAATTCCATATTTATACACGCTAATCTCGCTGACACAAACTCCATTCAACATGGAGCTGTACTTCTACATCCTGTCGATTCGACTCCTCGAAAACGTCACGTATTAACCTTGTTTTTTCTTCCTTGTTTATTACTCGGCCCCTGTACGGTTCTCTACACCTTAAATAGGGGATTAACATTGAATATTATATGCTTTCAAAACTAACAGTTTATAATTTTCGTAAAGTTAAAGTTTGTAAGATAAGGTAAGATCGCCCACATGCATATGAATTGAAAGTTTATGCTGGTGTGTTAAAACTTAATTTTGCTTTATCAATAATTGTGATAAGATAAGAAAGACTTTTTTGCTGCTGAATAAATAGATTTTTAATCAAAAAGGAAGAAAAAATTGCACATGTCTGGTCTCGCCACGAAACTAAAAACAAAATCGTCATATAAGTATGCTTGTAGTCCAAGTCTGATGTGAGGGCAGTATTTAATGACCAAACAGGTGATTTGACAAAAGTAATGTAATTTGGTAGTTGTAAAATATCTGAAGGACACATGGTTTTTAACGTAAAAAAAGAAAAATTTATACGTGCTTTGTGTTTTGAATGTATATTAGTGCATGCAATAAGAAAGTAAGACTGTTCCCGGCATCAATTAGAATTAATTTAACCTTCAGAAACCTCCTTGATTTTGATAGAAATTTAAAAAGTATCGCCAGTCAAAGTGCTGTTTTAACAAATTTAAATAATTAACGACTTTACGTTTCAAAGTTACACTAAACTGTTTACTACCTACCAAAAAACTGCCCTCCAACCGTCTTATTTTCATTTGAACACAGTAATAAACACCTGGTCTACAACACTTTTCGCTCAGACGTGGGCTACTTTACTTTTCTGGACAACCTTTGTACCATAGTGCCATAATTTGCCGTTGGCTGTTCTATAAATGCGTTATCAATGATGATAGTGACAGACAATGAGACTATTGCCAACGTATTAGCTGTAATTCCATTGTTCTATCTGGTGCCAACAATTGTTTTATATATTTTTATAATGTACATTATTCGATTTAAGCATCGAAAAGTAAAACATGCCAAATATAGAGGCGCTTTTTATTCAATCTTCTTTTGTATGTGTATTGTCGCAGTTACAATGGATTTTGCGTTGTACTTTCAAGCGAGAATCCTCGGAGCACACATGTTTCTACCTTTTGTGAAGCAGCTACCGTCAATTGGGATCGTTCCGATGACTTTGATAAGCTTGCAGTTTGGAACCATGCATGCTGGTCAAATGATGAACTTCTTGCTGGCTTTTAATCGGTATACTGTCGTTTTGTTACGAGAAAAGTATACAAATTTCTGGAAAAAGTATTTGAAATGGTTTCTCGGTGGAGTTTTTGGTATCTCACTCCTCATGGTGCTCCAATATACAGTAACAGAGCCATCGTTGGAATTGTACGATCCAGATTTGCCCAATCATGGCTACTATCTTAGAGCAAGAGTTGAAATGTTGATTTTTAACAAATTCATTCACAATGCACTACTCTTCGCGACGACAGGGTTAGCCTCACTTTACATGAATGTCTACGTATTACGATATTTGATGCGACATCGCCAAAAGAGTGTCCATTTCCGCGCGCCGAATTCGACGAATGAAATAACACCGAGTGATTTTCGATTTTTGGCGTATAATGCGTCGACTTTTTTCCTTGAATGCATGGTGGCTGTTATTCAGGTATGTTTTACATCTCGAAAACTGCAGGCGAAAAAGGGTTTGACGTCATAATTTCAGATATCGATGTTTTTCATCAAATATGGCCCAAACAACGCTACCAACCCATTCTTATTGACATTCCAATTCTTCGTGGCCGATGTCGCGGCATCCGTGCCTGCATGGTTTCTCTTTTTTGCTCACAATGGCCTACGGCGGGAAATTCTTAGTTACTTTTGGTGCTTCAAAACTTATACGATACGGACCCCGAGGACTCAGATAAGGTTTACAAGTGAGAGTCCGAAGGGTCTTCATATTTTTTGATAACTTGTAGTGAAATTCTTTAAATTTTAATAAAAACTAAAATTGCATGGTAGTAAGAAAACAGTCTAGTAACATTGCTGACGTCTGAAACCAGTAGTTGTTGTAATGACACTTTAGATATAAAGCTTCGAAAACATTTATTTAACAATTTTTACATAATAAATTACCAACCCATCATTAAATCGGTAAAGCCCCCGGTCGTGGGTGACATACCAGGAACTTCTTACAACAAATTGCAAGTTTTAACCGAAAAATATTCAACATTCAAAACACGCTATGTCGAACTTTAGCTGGATTCGTCGTGTTTGATATATGAGGCTTTGCTTTTTTCATGCTAAAGCAAAAAAAGTAACGTAGAATCTCTCTTCGAAGTTGTTTGTGCGCGAAAAATAAAAACCAAGCAGGTGCAAGTGTAGCCACATCAGCGACAAATAACTGGGCTGTTAACAAGACTGGATGGGTGCAACAGTTGTTTTTGCCGTATTTGATAAAGATCATCAGAACCTGAAAATGGAATTTATTTATGGTAACGCAATTAGATTAGCATAATTGTATCAAATTTTACAGAAGTAAAAACAAAATTATAACTTAATGAGAATTTGTGATGTATAAAGTTCAGTTTAACACCCACCTGCACAACAGCAATCATACACTCAAAAACAAAAGTTGAAATGTTGTACGCCAAAAACCGCGCATTTATCGGCGTCAAATCACTCATAGAAACAGCGACAGTGACATGGATGTGTTTTGTATCAGTCTTTCTTCGATGTTGCATTAAATGTTTCAAAACATAGCAGTTCATGCACAATGAAGACACACCAGTGAATCCAAACAAAATCACGGACCGTATCGACTTGTCGTAAATTGGCTTGTTGATTCGCTCTTTTAAATAATATCCTAGTTTTGGATCTGATTCATCGTACAGCAACATCGCTGGCTGCGTCACGGTAAACTGGATAGTCAAACATAATGGAATTACAAAGGCGGAAAGCAGAAAAAATTTCAAATATTTCTTCCAAAATTCGACATAATGCGTCTTCAGATAAATGACGCTGAATCGATTAAATGATATCATCGCATTTAACAGCTGTCCACAATATATCGAACCATATCCGATAAACATCAAAATCATCGGCACTGCACCATCTGTCGGAATCGCTTCAACAAACTCGAGATATATCGGAGCCCCGAGAAGACGTCCCTGATAGTAAATCGTCAAATCCATAACCATGGCGATGACGCAAACAAATGAAAACAGTGTATAGAAAGCACCATTATAATGCACTGAATGTTTCTTGATTCTAATCGTGTACAGTATCAATACATACAATGTAAAAGTTGGAATCATGTAAACCAGTGGGAATAATGCGAGAAAATTCGCGACACCGTCCTCGAAAACAATCATAGTGCAGACATTTAGAGTGGAACAAGTCTGATGTGGTTGGTCTGAGACTTCAGAAAAATATAATATGAAATTTTTAAGTTAAACCACCTGGTATCAATGTGGTTTATGGTTGATGTTTTATATAGTTTTCAGTGCTCGCAGGTGAAATCTTGTATTATGGCAGCATAATGGTAACTTGTTTTAAGTACAGTAGAATTCATAAGTGTTAGTTCGTAGTAGCTGATTGAAAAAAACAGACATTTGTCGACTGTCTGGGTACAAGGAGTTCATAATAAACAGTGAAAGCGGTGTTTAGTGTGAAGTGGGAGGTCTGATACGTCAATTAAAAAGTGTGGTAAATGGTTTCTTTGAAAATGATAGACTTTGATGATATGAATTTATCGATAATGAATAAGTAAGATTGAAATTCAAAAGATCAAAGTTTTTGATCAGACTACATTGTGCGTCACGATAAACGCTTATATGCGATACAAAATTAAATCTATAGAACCTGTGCCGCACGAACTCTCAAAATATTTGAAGTATTTGACGCTATCTCAGCGATATGCGTATCCGATGCTGTTGTTTTAAAACAAGGAAAAATGCCCAAAATGTCTGTCCGAAGTTGTTTGTGCACGGCAAGCATAAACCAAGCAGGTGAAAGTGAACCCAAATCACAGGCGAACATTGTAGCGACAAACAAGACTGGATGTATGCAACAACCGTTATTACCATACTTGATAAAGACTCCCAGAAACTGAAAAACCGGCTGGAATTCAAAAAATTAATTATTGACAACTGACCTGAAAAATAGCCACAAAGCATTCACAAGTAAATGTGTTTATATTGTACGCTAGAAACCGCGGATTTACCTGCGACGAATCATCCATGGAAGCCGAAGCGGTAGCACTATTTTTACGTTTTATCACATGGTTTAAAACATAGCAATTCATACAAAATGAAGACACACCAGTGAAACCAAACAGAATTGAAGATCGCCCTGATTTACTAAATACTGGCTTGTCAATCCGCTCCATTAAATAATACCCCATTTTCAAGTTTGTTTTGTCATACAATAGTATTGCCGGCTGGGATACAAAAAACTGAACTGTCATTAGAAAAGGAACTAACACCGACGCAACGAGGAAATATTTTAGGTATTTTCTCCAAAATTTTTTGTAATGTGCTTTTAAATAGATTACACTAAATCGATTGAATGAAATCATCGCATTCAACAGTTGTCCAGACCAAATCGATCCATATCCAAGAAACATGAAAGTCATCGGAAGTGCACCATCTTTTGGCAGCCATTCAGCGAAACCGAGGAAGATAGGAGCCCCAAGAATGCGACCCTGTGCGTAACACGCTAAATCCATCAGCATACAACTGACACCAAAAACAGAAAATAATGAGTAAAATGGTCCGTCGTAATGTTTGTCATGATTAGGTCTGCGCATTGTGTAGATCATTAAGAAATACAGTATGTAGGATGGAATTACGTATATTAATGGAATAAAAGCGAGATAATTTGCAACAGTATCCTCAAAGAATATCATGGCGTAAACTTAAACCACTCAATACGTTTGGCGTTGTTGATAAGGAAAATGAAAAGCATGACAAAGATATTTCCGTCAAATAAAACCGTGAACTGTGCATTCTTTATAAATTTCTATCCGTTTCCAGGTGAAAAATCAGAAGTTTATTGGCTATGCGGGTACACTATGATTATAACAAACGGGAAAGGTAATACACGTGTTCAAGAAAACTGCTGATTTGATGAATTAGAAGAACTTGTGACAAACTTAGTAACATTTTATATTCTTAGATCATTTTTCATCTGCGCTCTGTAATACTACAAAAAACAAAAGTCACAGAATGAAAATTATTGAAATCCAAACTGTACATGTCGATTATGTCTGCAACCTGGTCCGAATCAAAATAACCTTTTTTGATTTTTCAACATATTCGAGGCGTTTGACGATGTTTCGGCGATAGTTGGTTTTTTCTTGAACTTGTTGATAAAACGAGGACCCAAAATATCTTCTTGAAGCTGTTTGTGCACGGCAAGCATGAACCAAGCAGGTGAAAGCGAAGCTACGTCAGTGGCGAACATTGTGGCAACAAATAACACTGGATGAATGCAACAATTGTCTTTGCCAGCTTTGATAAATACTCCCAGGACCTTGAAATTTTAATCAGTTCCATTCAAATTAAACAACCAAAATGCAAAAATAACCCACCTGAGCGATGGCAACTACAAGCTCACAAACGAACGTGTTGATATTATACGCTAAAAACCGAGGATTCACCGCTGACGAATCGTCCATGGAAACTGAAGCTGTAGAGTTTTTTTTGCGTTTAATTAAATGTTTCAAAACGTAGCAATTCATACAAAATGATGACACACCAGTGATCGCAAACAAAAACGCAGCTCGCCCTGATTTACTGTAAATTTCTTTGTAATTCCGTTCCATTAGATAATATCCCATCTTTGGTTCCGTTTCGTCATACAGTAGTATTGCCGGCTGCGATACAAAGAATTGAACTGTCATTAGAAATGGTACTAAAACCGATGCTATGAGGAAGTATTTCAAGTTTTTCTTCCAAAACGTAGCGTAATGTGCTTTTAAATAGATCACACTAAATCGATTGAACGATATCATTGCATTCAAAAGCTGCCCAGCCCAAGCCGATCCGAACCCCAAAAACATGAAAATCATGGGAACCGCTCCATCTTTTGGTAGCCATTCAGCAAAACCAAGATACACCGGAGCTCCAAGAATTCGACCCTGGGCGTAACATGCTAAATCCAACAGAATGCAACTTATGCCAAATGCGGTAAATAAAGAGTAAAAAGCTCCTTTATAATGTTTTGCATGATTCGGTCTTCGCATTGTATAGATCATAACACAATACAGTATGTAAGAAGGAATAATGTAAACTAAGGGAATAAAGGCGAGGAAGTTTGCAAGACCGTCCTCGAAAAGTATCATACTGTACGTATTAAAATGTTACACAGTGTCATAGACAATGAAAATGAAGTTTGACAAAATATGTGTAACTGTATGGCAGTGAACTTCATATTCTTTATACAGGTTTGCCGCTTCCAGGTGAAAAATCGAAAGTTTATTAACTATCTGGGTACAACAAAATCATTGTAAACGGTAAAAATAATACACGTGTTCAAAAAACCCGGCAGGTTTTGTGAGTTTTAGGAATTTACGACAATCTTAGTAAAGTTAGATATGCATAGATCATTTTCCATCTGCGTTCTGTGAAACTACTCGTGACGTAAAAATGCAGGTTACAGAATGAAAGTTATCAAAATCCAAGTCGTAAAAGTAAAAAACAATTAGCACTATGCAGCGATCCGATTTACAGGTCGGACAGGTCCGCGACCCGGTTCTTGTCTAGAGAAAATACAATTGTAAAGATGATAATCAATCGTCAAAATAACCTCTGTCGGTTTTTCAATATGTTCGAAGCGTGCGATGATGGTTCAGCGACAACTTTCTTTTTCTTAAACTTATTAATAAAACGAGGACCCAAAATGTCTTCCTGGAGCTGTTTGTGCACGGCAAGCATGAACCAAGCAGGTGAGAGTGAACCCAAATCGCAGGCGAACATTGTGGCGACAAATAGAACTGGATGTATGCAACAATTGTCTTTGCCAGTTTTAATGAAAACGCCCAGAACCTGGAAAGTTTGTATTTGAACAACTGAATCAACTTTTTACAATCAAAGTTAACCCACCTGAACGATAGCAACTATACACTCGGTAACAAACGTGTTGATATTATACGCTAAAAATCGAGGATTCACAGCTGATGAATCATCCATAGAAACCGAAGAGGTAGAACTTTTCTTCCGTAAAATTAGCTGTTTCAAAACGTAGCAATTCATGCTGAATGACGACACACCAGTGAATCCGAACAAAAGCGCCGATCGTCCTGATTTGCTGTAGATCGCCTTGTCAATCCGTTCCATTAAATAGTATCCCATTTTTGGGTTTGATCTGTCATACAATAAAATTGCTGGCTGTGATACAAAGAATTGAACTGACATCAGAAAGGGAACAAGGACCGAAGCAATAAGAAAGTATTTCAAGTTTTTCTTCCAAAATGGAGCGTATTTCATCTTCAAATAAATAACGCTGAATCTATTGAAAGAAATCATCGCATTCAACAGTTGACCGGACCAAATTGAACCATATCCAAGAAACATGAAAATCATGGGAAGCGCTCCATCTTTTGGTAGCCATTCAGCAAAACCAAGATACACCGGAGCTCCAAGAATTCGACCCTGTGCGTAAGCTGCTAAATCCATCAGCATGCAACTTATGCCGAAAGCGGTGAATAAAGAGTAAAAAGCTCCTTTATAATGCTTTGCATGATTAGGTCCGCGCATCGTGTAGATCATAACACACCACAGTATGTAGGATGGGATTACGTAAACCAATGGAATGAAAGCAAGAAAGTTTGCAAGACCATCCTCAAAGAGGATCATACCGTTAGCATTAAAAAATAAACCAGTGTCGTTGATATCGAAAACGAAAAATATGACAAAACGTGTGTAATGTCAAATATCATATGACTCCGAACTTTACATTCTTGATACAGGTTCCCCTGTCTCCAGGTGAAAAATTAGGAGTTTATTGGCTATACGGGTACACCAAGATTATAAAAAAACTGTAAAGGTAATACATTGTCCAAGAAAGACGGCTGGTTTCGTGCGTTGGTAAGAA
The DNA here is from genome assembly GCA_024447225.1 of Panagrellus sp. LJ2284. Lineage (NCBI taxonomy): Eukaryota > Metazoa > Nematoda > Chromadorea > Rhabditida > Panagrolaimidae > Panagrellus > Panagrellus sp. LJ2284. The sequence goes on from JAMRYC010000004.1 coordinate 9,951,204, forward strand.
TTTGTAACAATCAAATTCTTACCAATGAAGCCAGGAAAGAGAGATAATTGGAAACTTCATGTAGCTTTTTCCACCTGCGTCCCGCGAAACTACACAAAGATCATCGCTCTGACACATCGTTTATTAATTCTCAACGAAAACACAACTGTGTGTCATAACGGGAAATGTCCAAATTATTAAAATTATGGCTTTACAATGAAATTTTAAAGAAAAGTCAAAAACAGTCATCAAAATTCGATTTGCAGAATTTTTAGCACATTCGATGTTGGTAGACACTGCCCAAACTGGGTTTCGAATTTTTCACGCTATGTAACCAAGGATGTCCTCCCGAAGCTGTTTTTGTGCGATAAATAAAAACCATGTGTAATGCCAAATAGCATATGATTGTGACCCTTACATTCTCTATACAGGTTCCCCATCCCCAGGTGAAAATTCAGAAGTTTATTGGCAACGCACACATCAGCAAGATTTAAAAAACTGTAAAGGTAATACATTGTCCAAGAAAGACGGCTAGTTTCGTGTGAATTTCATTGTTTAAATTCTTAACAATCCATGAAGCCATGAATGAGAAAAAATTGGAACCTTGTAGTTTTTTCACCTGCGTGCTGCAAAACTACACAAAGATCATTGTTCTTGTTTATTAATTCTCCAATGAAAACACAACTTTGTGTCATACGAGAAGTGTTCTCATCAGCAAAACGATAGCAAATGTAATTTTGTAGAAAAGTCAAAAACAAACATCAAAATATACTTTGTCGGACTTTTGGTACATTAGATGTAGACACCGCCCAACTGGGTTTTGGTTTTTTTACGCTATAACAAAAAAGGTAACCAAGGATATCTTCCCGAAGCTGTTTATGAGCGATAAATAGAAACCAAGCAGGTGAAAGTGAAGCCACGTCAGTGACAAACAGCTGGGCCGTGAATAACACTGGATGGGTGCAACAATTGTTTTTGCCGTATTTGATGAAGATCATCAGCATCTAAAAATGTGTTTAGATACCTTATATCAGCGAATGAGCAAAATTAAAGTTTATTTTTTTTATTTACACTAACCTGGATAAAAGCAACCATACATTCACAGCCAAAAATTAAAAGATTAAAAGCTAAAAAGCGGGCGTTTGTCGGAGACAAGTCACTCATTGAAACAGCTACGGTAATTCCAACTCTTGCTTTGGTCTTCTGTCGATGCTTCATCAAATGTTTTAAGACGTAGATGTCCATACAGAATGCACAGACCCCAGTGAAACCGAAGAGAACCGCAGACCGTGCAGATTTATTGTATATTGGTTTGTTCACTCTTTCTTTTAAATAGTAACCCATCTGTGGTTCCGAGTCTAAATAGAATAGTATTGCCGGCTGGGTTACTGTGAATTGAATTGTCATAAGTATCGGGATTACAAAAGCCGCGATCAGGAAGTATTTCAAATATTTTTTCCAAAAATCAACATAATTCGCTTTCAAATAAATGACGCTAAATCGATTGAATGATAACAACGCATTCAAACACTGTCCACAATAAATTGATCCATATCCAAGAAAGGCAAACACCATCGGAAAAGCGCCATCGGTAGGAAGCGATTCAACAAAACCAAGAAAAACCGGAGCACCGAGAATACGACCCTGACAGTATGCCGCCAAATCCATCATCATGGCAACGATGCAGGAGAAAAAATACAATGTGTAGAAAGCACCTTTATAATGCACAGAATTCCTCTTAACGCGGAGGGTATACAAGATCAAAAAATACAATATGAAACTCGGAACCATGTAAACCAACGGAAAGAAAGCGAGAAAGTTCGAAACATCGCCCTCAAAGACAATCATTCCGTAATCATCGACCGCTTAAGTAAATAAGTGTTGCTTTATGTCAAAAATTAATCGTATGACTAAAGGTTTTGAGTGTCGTGTCAACTACCTGTTGCCACCGTCAATCATGCTCTATGCAACAGCTTCCAGGTGAAAAAAGCAGAATTTTCTTAGCTAATTGGATACATTAGGATCATATAAAGTAGTAGTGGTAGTTGTCACGTGCAAAAAAGAACGGCTGATTTTGAAAATTTAAAAGAAACCAGTCACGAATACCGTTTTTTTTAACAAATTAGAAGTTCCTTCCAAGCGAAGGCTACATGCTCAGGCGTCACTTTCAAGAGTTTTTTTATTCGCAAAACTTAGACATTCAGATGTGTATAAAAACATAACAGTAACGCCCTTTTTGGCAAATCATATTAACGCTTTAATAATACAAAAAAACAAAGATGACAAATTCTAAATATATAAAAAACCAGACAAAAAACCCAAAATAGCCACTAAAAAGATTATTTAAAACACATTTTGCCTAACTTTTGCAAAGTTTGATGTATTTGATCTATGCACTTTGGGCTTTTTAGAGTTAATACCAAAAAAAGATCGTAATATTTCTTCCCTAAGTTGGTTATGTGCAAAAAATAGAAACCAAGCAGGTGCAAGTGTAGCCACATCAGCGACAAATAATTGAGCTGTTAATAAGACTGGATGGGTGCAGCAGTTGTTTTTACCGTATTTGATGAACACCATTAAGATCTAAAAATTTGCATTTATTTAAAGTTTTATAAAAACAGTAAAAACACACCTGAACAACAGCAATCATAACATCACAAGCAAACGTCGAAATGTTATACGCCAAAAACCGCACATTGACCGGTGATGAATCACTCATAGAAGTTGCGACAGTACCCGAAGTTTTGTTCAAAACAGTTATTTTTCTGTTTGCCATTACGTATTTTAAAACGTAGGTGTTCATATAAGCTGAAGCAACACCGAGAATTCCAAATAGAAGAGCTGACCTTATTGATTTGTCATAAATTGGCTTGTTGATTCGCTCTTTTAAATAATACCCCATTTGCGGCTCTGATTCATCATACAACAACATTGCTGGCTGAGTAACAGTAAACTGGATTGTTAAACTTAATGGAATTACAAAAGACGCTAAAAGGAAGAATTTCAAATATTTTTCCCAAAATGCAACATAATACGTTTTCAAATAAATGACGCTAAATCTATTGAATGACAATAATGCATTCAAACATTGTCCACAATAGATCGAACCATATCCGATGAACATTAAAATCATTGGCACTGCACCGTCAGTGGGTATCGCTTTCACAAAATCTAGATATATCGGAGCCCCCAGAAGGCGTCCCTGATAGTAAATAGTCAAATCCATGACCATGGCGATGACACAGGAAACTGAATATATTGTGTAAAAAGCGCCATTATAATGGGCTGCATGATTTCTCTTGCGAATGGTCCAGATCATCAATACGTATATCAAAAAGGTTGGAATCATGTAAACCAGTGGGAATAAAGCTAGGAAATTCGAGACACCGTTCTCAAAGACAATCATACTGTTAGCATTTGGGATTTTAAAAGTTTTGCGTTGTTGGTGTTAAAAATTTGATAAAACGTTTTTAGTCAACAATCTGGTGCTATTGTAAACGGTATGTTTATATACTGTCATTTTTCCACAGGTGAAAAATTTTAGATAAAATAAGTTCCTATCAGACTACATGAATTTGCGTCACATTACAAGAATTTCTGTTTTAAGCGCTACAAGGAATTAGTAAATTTGCACGGATAACGGAATGAAAGTGCGAAGAAACAATGAAACTTCCGCGCAAAACAAGAGCCACTTATCAAATCCTATTTTAAGTAGCGAAATTTCTGACGCTGGCACGTGTAGCATCTTCAAATTGCCTCAAGGCACGACGTCCTGCGGCTCCAATGAGTTTAGACTGGCCGCAGGGGCCCCGATAAGGAAGACAACACGAAACCCAGGACTGGACACACTGGACATTGATGGCATTGAATGTCCAAGCAGCATCCATCCTGCGCTGCTGCAAAAATGTCGGAAGGATGCGTCGGTTGTCCCTTTTCTCCTCTTCCCTCCAGCCTTATAGCCTCGAAACATACATACATCGACTCGGAAGGCCATTTTTTGTCTGTGTTTTGGCTGCGCCGTTGGGGGCCGACCGCCTGGCCTCGGAGTGTGAACCAGCTGCGCGCATCCGATCCGACTGTCTCCAGCCAGCCAGCGGCCATCATCGGTCGATCCGAAGTAACAGCCAACCTTGCGGACGCGACCACAGAATATACCCCGAAATAGACGTCCTCATATGAGTAAGGGTTTGCGCTGACCACAACTATATCCCCGTGGCTTTGGTCAATGTCCGAATGTTGACGCGCATCTGTGTCTCTGTGTCGAACCAGCTGGTTGGCCATAAGCCATTTCCGCGTTTTTTGGGTTGGCTGACCACTTGTTTTTGCGGATTTGGGTTATTTTGTTACTTTTCTGCTCCTATTGTTGCCATTTGAAATTGATTTTTTGTTTACGCAACTTTTTCACTGTTTTTCTACCATTTTGTTAAAATTTTGCAATAGTTGTGTTTTTAAAGCAGTTTTAACATGTAAATTTACATTGGTTGAACAAGTTTTAGCAATTCAAACTAAAATTACTCAAAATCCGTCCATTAAACATAAAATGCCGTGGAACCCATGAGCCTACGGGCCGCCTTGGAGTCGCGTATCTTCGAGCTCGCCCAAATCGCCATCCAGGAATCCCTTCTCTGTGGCGCACTTTGCATCGGCGTGTTCATTGTCGTCGCGACATCATGGCTCTGGCCTGGCTTCGATCCAGATAGCCATTTTAATTTGTGGGCTTGGACGACGCCTTTTAGAGTGAGTTTTGACTTTTTATCGATTTTTAGTGATTGTTAACCGTTTTTTATCGCTGTTTACACCTTATTATCACAATCTATGTCCGATAAGTCCAGTAAATTATCTAAAAATAGTCATAGCTGCCGCTTTTGTACCTTTAAAATACAACTTTCCTTTAAAAGCGATGTAGCCCACCTCCTCTCCTCAATCGCACGCCATCCAGCCAATTTATGGCACCTGCCAAGTCTTCCCGAATCCGGAAATTGCCCCCAAGGAGCCCCCAAAGCCATTTTCATCCCAACGGCGATGGCCAGGTCGCCATCCATTTTCGCACGATTTTCAAAAGTGTCAATGTGTCAAGCGTGGCCCCACCGCTGTGCCAAAAAGTCCCAAAAAAGCACATTCCACCAATTTCAACGTGCTAAAAATCGTCATGCTCCGACGGTAGAGCGGAAATCTTACGCGTTTTAGTCGAATTGCCATTGGCTTATGCCTGGGAAGAATGTCTATAAAGTCCTATCCCGAAAAAGGTCCCCTAACTAAAGCCAATGCTTTTCTTTTCCATTTCTGACGGAAGCAAGCGCAAGCTGAAGGATTGAAAAGGTGTTTCATTGTGTTGGAAGTCTGGTTTTTTCCCTTCCAAATACATAGTGAGATTTTTAGTCGGTATAGTATTGAAAAAACTCGAGTCTTTGTGTACAACAGGTGGGGTGGTCAAAACTATGAGGGGGATCGGATTGCATGGGTTGTTGATTTGAGTTTAGTATGCTGTATTATGGTTTTAGAGTACTTTTAATTAAACTTCATATGGCTAGTCAACTTTTTTCAGCTGTCTTTCATACACTTTTATCCATTTCACTCATTCTGTGTCGAATTTCACTCTTTTTAGCCTTTCAGTTGCTCATATTTCACATTTACAACCCTTATGTGCCTAAATCTGGCCAGTCAGTAAAACTTCCATTCCCTCAGGGCGGCAGTTTGAAAAGTGACCACGTCGCTATAGCTACCTGTGTCCACTTTAGGGCATTTTGACCGACCGAAATTTGTCGTAGGAGTCCAGTGTCGCCGCAGTCTTGCTATACTTGGTCTTTGTTGAACGGAAACTGTTTATATTTGCCGATTTTCTTGCCGTGCCGTTTCGCGCAGCTCGGAGCTTACCTTTAGTTGCCGATTTTCGGGGGTCCGAACCTATAATTGCCTGTTTTGCCGCATTTGGAATTCTTTCAAATTGCATTTTGGTTATACATTATGTAACATTTTTACAAAAACAAATAAATTACGCCAACTTATCACTTAAAAAAGATAAAAATCGTATATTTTTTACTACTGTTTTGTCCGGGGTGACAGTTCGCTCCAATGCCCCCAATTTGCCAATTTCTAACCCCCCACTTTCGCCAAAGACAAAGCAATGCCCACTTTCGCGCTTCATAAACCTCTTCCATGGCCCAATACGCTTTCAAATAGGCCTTGGGGACAAAATGGACACCATTTGAAGCCGACCCTGCGCACCTGTAGGCAGCCATGACGTGACCACGGTTATGCATGTCCGTTTTTACTGCCATTTGCCCTGCGTTGCCTTACACATTACATCCCCAAGGGTATAATCCGTTCTGAATATGAAGTCCCACGACCTCACTTAACCCCTTTGAAACAACGACGCCATGAAACTGACTGCAAGCGTGCATGCATTTATGATACATACAAATCTGTGGATATCCGCCTATGCACTTTTTTGCTACATTGTCCAAAAAAAGTGCAATTGCCCTTGTTTAGATGCAAAAAAAGGCCGTAAACAAGTTATTGATAGCTTTTTTGCGTTAAACTATGTATTTTTCACTTCCTTCTCAGTGCCAAAAGAGCTGGTCACTCGCGCCAGGGTATCGATTCACGACGCCCTTTTTGCCTGAAGGGCATTGTTGATAGTCCACTTTAGTTTTTTTTCTTACATTAGTCAGTCAACCTCTTTAGACCGTCTAATACCTCATTTGCCACTGGCCATACGCCTTTCAAGAACCAGCGAAGGCGATGGTCGGGCAATCATCGAACGGCGATTGTTTTGATTCCATCCGAGTGCCATTGTCGCTGACGTCGTCGAATGCTGCTGTTTAGTCCGTCTGCCGTTCTCGTTGATCTCGTAAGCTAACATGAGAAAAATATTCTTTTTAGATGGTTTTATTGGGGGAAAGTACACAAAGACTCAAGTTTTGGCATACAAAACTGATAAACACCTCTTTAACTATGCCTTTTTTAAGCTTATCCGCGTAAACATATTGAATTTCAATCTTTTTGCAGAGGAAACACCGACCCGGTGAAAAACTCAAAGTCAAAATGCATTCCGACAGCGAGCTTGACAAGTCGTCCTCGCCGCCGGGCAGCAGCGGTGCCGATGGGAGGGCCGAGGTTCGGAGTCGAACTGCGTCAGGTTAGTCATATCAGTTCAACTTACTTGTCACATTGCTTGTGTTCGATTTGCACTGACATTCGCATCCCTATACCCTCAAAATGCCCTATTCCACTCTTTTAGAGCTAAAACAAGTCCCATCCGATCTGCACAAATACCGTAAACGCATCGACTCCAGCATCCAGGACCAACGCAAACATCGCGAAATTCTCCAGGGGCTCCAGGATAAGGTCATGCGGTATCGGCAAAAGGCGGCTGAAGCAGAAGCGGAAGCGATTGAATCGGCGAGAGGGTCAAGCCTCGGACATGGATTGTCGCTGGCAAGCTTAATGCCGAGTGATTTGGTCAAAGATTCTGGTTATGGCTATGCTTCGACATCCAATGTGGCCATGTATGACAGTATCGGTGGAACCTACAGTCGATCGACACCTGGATTGGCGGGGCGAAGGCCAAGTGTGCGTTTTGCCGAATCTTTGGACGACATTTTGTCGAAGAAAGTTGTGGTCGATGATCCGACGACGGAACTGTACAAACAGAGATTGAAGGAGGAGCAATATCGGTAATTAAAAACACATTGTTCAAAAATCAAAATTTTTTGAATTAAAAAAAATTTGACATGTTTTTATCCAAACAAGTTTTTTATCGACTTTCTCTAAAATATACAAAAATTCCAGAAACAACGTCCTTGAAGAGATGGTAGACACCCTGAAGCGCCAAGCCGAATCAACGGCCCATGCCAATGAGACCCTTACGGCTGATTTGGTCACCCTCCACGACACACTGTCCCGGGCCGAGCACCAACGGCTCCGAATAGCGGAAGTCACGAAGCAGCGTGAACAGGTGAGTGCCTTTCTGTCCATTTCACTATTTGGCCAACTTCCAGACGGCCCGGAAGTACCCTTGACTTGGCCTTCCATTTCTAAATCCTCTAAATTTACTACAATGGTAAATTTTTTAGAAAATTCGACGCGAAAAAGACACACTTCAGCGTCATTTTTACGATTTGAGCATGGAGATTGGCGCGTTGCGACGGAAGGTGTGTTTGTTGACCTTTGATATAGTTTATGGTTGGAATTTCAGCTAAAAGACCTCCGGCACGAAACAGAAACTGAGCTACTCAACTATAAGGCTGAATTTGATCGTGGCGCGAAAACAATGGATTCACGAATGAAACATTTCGACACATTAGTAAGCTTAGAAACTACCGTAACCCATTACAGTATAAATTTTAGCAATCGACTTATGTTCAACGAACTTCCAAAGAACACGATTTCGCCCTGGAAGAAGTGATGCGAAAGTACGATGAAGCCATGACTAAATCTATCTCCGTCGAACATGAACGTAATGAAACTGCGCGGAAAGTCATATTTTTGGAAAGCAGTCTCAAACGCGCTCAAGAAGAACGGGATCGTGTTGAAGACGCCTTAAAGAAAATCCACCAACTTCCGGAAGTAGCTGAAGCTTTGGGTCGACGGACGCGAAGTTTGAGTCCGGCGCCGGGTGGGTCTCTCGGGCATGAAACTATCAGGCATGTTCGATTGGCACTTCACGCAAAAACAGAAGACATTGCTAGTCGGAAGCGGGAGGCTGAACATCAGGCAGAAAAGTTGGCCGAGGCTGGAAATCAGATTCAGAAACTTGAAACTGAAAAACGTCAATTGGAGCGAACTTTAAAGGAAGAGCGTGCTTCGAAGGCGGAAGTGCTCGAAGATAAAGATATTGTCGAGAAACAGCTCAATCGGCTCAACGAAAAATACGAAAAAGTGGAATCTGATCGGAATCTGTTTCAAGCCAACATCAATAAGCTGAATGATACGATCACTGAACTTAAATTGACCCATCAAGCGGCTATTGATGAGCTAAGGGTTAAAAATCAGCTCGAATGGGATGAAAGGTGGAAGCAGGTCATGGCCGATCACGACCAGGTCGAAGAAGGTTACAATCATCGGCTACAACGAGCCCGTCAAGAAGCTGATTCCTTGAGGGCTGATGTAGTCCGTCAAAGAGATGCCTTCCATGAACTTCAAAATGAGCTAACTGCCGAGCGACGACGTCTGGCGGAGAAGGATTCCGAAATCGCTGAAGCCCATAAGAAGATGGAAACCCTCAGCTTGGAGATTGATAGCCTCGGGGTGCAGCTTCAGGCCAAAGAGTACAATATCATCCAGCTACAGAAGGAGAATCTAGACTATGAACATAAAGAAAAGCTGAATACTGAAAAGCTGGACGAATTGGCGGAGGAAAAGAACACCCTGATGCAGGAAAACAACGGCTTGACCAGTGAAATCTCTCAACTGCGCGGCGAAATCGAGGAGCTGGTTAGCAATTTGGATTCGCAGTCTGATGAAAAGGAAGAAGCTCTGAACAAGGCAAAGTCATACAAAGATCAGCTGACAACTCTGGAAAAGATAAACACGCAAACACGGACGGCAGTGGCAGATTTGGAAATGAAATTGGAAGGCGCCCTGGATCGATACAAAACTCTGGAGCGTGAATTGGCCGATGAGAAGGCTGAAGTCGCGAAGAGTGTTGCTATTATTGGGGATTTAATGAAAGAGAAAACTGATATCATCAAGTGAGTTTGATTTATTTATTTCTTGAGGCAGTCCGCTTTTGCGTGTAAAAAATACCCAGTGCGCAGGGTGCGTGCACTGTGTGTGGTCCCGCACACTTTTTTATCAGGCCGTTTCTTGGTTAATAAAAATTGATTCCACAATGAGAAAGTTGTTTTCAGTATCCGCGAAAGTCTCACAGTAGAAATCTCCGACTGTAAACGCACCCTGAACGATGAACGCGCAAAGCGACAATCCGCCGAAGCCAGACAAGCCGACCTTGAATCTAAGCTATCTGAAGCCGAAGAAAGACTTGACTCTCTTGAATCGGCAAGACAGACGCTTATGAACAAACTTAAAGAATCAAATAGTCAAATTTCCAATCTGAAAGGTTTGCCAGTTTTTACTTTTTGAGCTACAACAATCCGTTTTTTCAGAATCCCTCTCAAAATCCGAGAAAACTGTAACCGAATGTCGTGAAACCATCCAAATAGAGATTCAAAAGCACCGAGACACCCATGACGACTCCCTTGAAAAACTTCGCGCCGAACATTTGGTAGAATTGAACCGACTTGAAGCCGATAAAGCGTCGCTTCGTTCGGAACTGGCAGAACTACGGGACAAATTAGACAAACTTCTGGACACTCATGCAAAGGCCGAGGAAGAACACAAGTTAGAATTTGAACAACTGACAGTCCAAAAGAGTGATCTGACACTGGAAGTCGGTCGACTGAAGCAGGAACTCATCGAAGCCGGCGAACACGCGCGTCAGGACTTGCTCGAGGCAATGGAAGCCAGATCGAAGGATAAAACTGACTATGAAGCACGGCTAGCAAAAGCTGATAAAGATTTACAAAGCGCTGAGGAAGACATTCGGGAAGGACTGGGTCGAGAAGCCGAACTACGTGCCAAGATTGAAGTTTTGGAGGGAAGATTGGCGCAGGGAGCCGATATGGTGTTGAAGTTGAAGCGACAGTTGGAGGATTTGGAGTGAGTTTTGAATGTTCTTACTTAAAGAAGTTAATGTTGTGATTACAGTGAGCGATCGGAAGAGCTGAGTGCCAAAGCAGAATCCGAACGCGAAACACTCCGTTCACAAATCGAGCAATTGAATGCCAATCTGGCCTGGGCCAAACAGGAAAAGGAAGAAAACCTTCGGAAGATTGCGGATTTGGAGAAAAATTTGCAAGTTTTAGAAGCAAAAACGACCAAACGTAAGTTTTGTTTTGCGTTTTTTGGTTTGGTGTTGTGCACGCAAAAAATGCTCAGTGCGCGGGGGCTACTTTCGGTGTGCGTGTCTGCACACGCAATATGTGCAATCTCCAATCGTCATCAAATTTTCAGAACAATCCCGCCTCAAAGACATTGACGACGAAATCCATTCCACGAACACTAAACTCCGCGAATCCGAAAATGCTAACAGCGAGCTCAAATTCAAACTCCGTGATGTCGAATCCCATCTCGCCGAAATCACCGACCTCAAAGATAAGTTCCGAACCCTCCACCACCAGGAAGAAACCCGAAATCACGAGCTGACCGCCGATTTGACCGCAGTTAAAAAGCAGCTGACAGTCACCGAAGCCAAGCTGCAAGATGCCGATCAACGTTATGAGCGTCGATTAACGGAAATGCGGAAAGTCAACGCAGAACGCCGGAATTTGGAACTGTCTTTCACGGATAAGAGCACCGAAGTTTCATCGCTGAATACCCTAATCAAGCAGTATGAACATCAACAAAATGGGTATCTGAAAGAACTTTCCGAGGAGAAGGAGCGTTCAATGAAGCTGGAACAGGAGAATATTGCCTTACGAGGAGAAAACCACGGAACGAAGGAGGAGTTGGCCCATGCGATGGCAACATTGGAGAAGAAAACGGCTTCTAATCAGGCTGTTATCAACGATCTGTTAGATAATTATCGACAGTCGGAGAAAGGAAAGTTGGAAGCGCTGAGAGAGTTGGAAGAGAGGGGAGCTGAAATTGAGATATTACGGTATGTTGAGCTAATTAGTATAGGGTAAGGTTAAAATATTGGTTTCAGGCATAAGTTGGATCTTTGCGAATCGAAAAAGCGCGAAATGGAAGACCGAATCGTTGCCGTCGAACGGGAGAAGGATTCTCTTCTTGATAAACTATCTTATTATGAGCGTAGTGCCAAGAAGGTGCTCAGTTTTGCACGTAAGTCACACAAATTACGGTCCGCGGATGTTATGTCCCTGCAAAAACCGTTACAAAACACGCACATTAGATGCTCAAACGCTGTGTTTGTCCGTGTGTTTGTACAAGAAGATTTGTTCATCGGGACATTTTATCCCTTTAACAAAATTAGTAAAATTTTAAAAAATAAACTATCCTTGCAGGAACCCAAACCTCGACAACAACCCGGACACGATCCCAAGGCCCATCCATCCGCTACGGCACCACTGCCGCCGATTTTGAATTCGATGAAGACTCCGCCCTTTCGCCCAGATCTCCACGTGGTCCCACTCTATCCATCCCGGATCTCACTCATGTCGACTCCGTTTCCCGGTTGCCACGCTCCTCTAGCCATCTCGCCGATCTCGACATTCAGAACTCCATGGAAGTCACTTTCCGCATCCTGAAGGACCGTATTGCCGCCCTTGAAGCCGATAAATCCCAAATGGCAGCGAAACTCCGTGCTCAAAAGGCGGAAATCAACGATGTCCAGAATACCCTTTCCGAAGAACGTCGTAGAGTCAACGAACTCCAGCGTACTGTCCATGATTTGACGACTGAAAGAGCTAGCCTCGACGTGAGACTCAGCTCAACGAGACAGATGCTTGTCAGTCGTGAGGAAGACGTCCGCGCACGTGACCAAAAAGAAAAGGCATTCCGAGCCAAGATGGCTTCATCCGACATGCATGTCCGTGACAAGGAAGCAAGATTAAAAGCGCTTCAAAACGAGGTTGCTGCACTAAAAGTTGAAGTAGCCAACCTGGAAGAGGACAAGAAGGCGTTGAAAGACGCAGAAGGCCATTGCGATCGAGAGCGAAGATCCATCGAGACACAGTTGAAAGAACTTCGATTGGAATTGGATGTCTGTCAGAGAGAGCGGGCATCGTTGGCTAAAGATAAAGAGGTAAACACATTGATTTTTGAAAAAAAACCAACAAATTACTGTAAAAAACATGCAAAAACAGAAAAATTTAATGATTTTAGCGTGTTTCCGGCGTTCGTTTGGTTCATTCGGTCGATAGAATTGTGAGTTCCGCCAACGGATACTAACAAAAAACCGGTGACGGAATTGGGGATCTTTTTGCACGCATGCTAATCACAGCTTCTAAAAACTAAATCTTACTAACCAAAACTTCACAAAACTGCTTGCTTTCACGGAATTTAGCTTTTAAAAGTTGTTCAAATCTGTTTTTCAGACACTGACCCACCGTCTCAAAGAAACTGAACAGAATTCAACAATGTCTTTACAACGGTGTTCCGAATTAGAGCGTACTATCGAACATCGCCAACAATCATTAGCACGAATCCAACAAGATGAGTCCGTCTGGAAGAGCAAGTTCGATTCCCTCAGAAGAACCGCCCCTGACGCTCAACAACTCGAGTTAAGATTAGAATCCGCAAAGATTGAGCTTGAATCAATGACACAAAAGTGGAGGAACGCTGAAGCTGATCGTGAGACCATGCGTAGAGAACTTCTGGAAATGAGAAGCAAATACAATACGACTTCGTTAAAAATGAACGATCTTCAGGTGGGACTTCCATCTACTTTTTGATAGATTTTGACATTTGGAATTCTAGTTGGTGATCACCGAGCTCACTGCCGAGAAGAAACGTTGCGTCGAACGGATTGAGATCCTTGAAAAGTACGAACGCGACAATTCAACGACGACTCGAGAAGTTCGACGTGAGCTAGACACCCTGAAGGCGGAGCGACTTGGCTTCGTGGCTGAAATCGAGGAACATCGAAGACAGCTTCACAAAACTGAGATTGCGAAAAAGGAACTCGAAGCTCAAGTGAGTCGATTAGAGCGTGAACGGACGGCGCTGAAACGGCATGTTGAAGCGGTGGAACTCGACAAACAGAGGATTGAATCCGCTGTGCGGCAGACGGCGATGGAACGGCATGCTTTGGACAAGTCTTTGAATGCCATGGAGAAGGAGAATTCGGAGTTGTACAAGAATTGTTCGCTGTTACAATCTCAGGTTTGTGTTTGGACTGATTTTGAGTTTGCGCTGGTGTGCGCGAGTGCGCATGTATGTGCGCGGGTGGCGTGCTGTCGAGCACCTACGCACGCACGCAAAAGATACCTAAATCTGAAAAATTTTGAAATTTTAAAAATAAAAATAAATTGTGTTTTTTTTTTAGCTAAACCAACTCGAACGTGAAAACACAACCCGCGCAGCTGAAGCCAACACCAAGAAGAAGATGCAGTTTGAAGCCGAGATTCACAAACTGAACAATGAAAAACGACAGGTTCGTTGTTTTTCAGCAGTTCTTGTCCAAACTTACTTATCATTCCACTCCCTTTACAATGACACATCTTTTAAAACCTACATTTTAGCTCGAAAAGCTAATTGAACACCGCGAACAAAACTACATCCAAAAGATCAAGATGCTCGAGAGCCAAGTTGCCATGTTGCGTGAACAGCTCGAACAGGAGCGCCGTCGACGACGTGAATTCCTATCTACCGGATCCTTACCGAGTTCCAATAGCCGACGCCCCGGGACCGGCTCCGGTGGGGCCGGGAAGCCACCATTTCGGGTCTAAATTGACAGTATCTATCAAATAGTACATTCCTGATTCTCTAATTTTATGTTTTTATGTTAGCCATTTTGTACTTTAGAACTTTACTGTAAATACCTTTTTAACTTTGTTTTTCTCGAGTGTTAATCCAATTCCCATATGACTTTCGGTGTTTTTGCATAACTGCCGTCTAGGAAAAAGGTCTCCAGTGAAAATTTATAAGAAGTCAGTAAAACAGATATTAACAAAAGAGTGTTATCATTGCAAAACAATAGGAAAGAAAAATGAACAAAAAACGATACAACAGAGATCGAAACATGTCGGCCCTATCTAAACGGTGTAATAATACTGTCTATGGAATTTGATGATTGTATAATGGGTCTATGCTGGATCCCCGTTTGAATTGGTATGTAAAGTTGAAACTGAAATCAGATTCGAGGAGGCAGGTTGAAAGGACAGACGGGCAAGACGATAGCCGACAAGTTTACGGCAGACCGTTCATGACGGAAGCAAAATCCTGAAGGAGCTCCGACGGGGTACGGTCGATGGTATCACGGGGTGGGTCTTCGGGAACACTGGCGGGCAAGGTTTGAAGGCGATGGGTACGAGCATCGATGTAGCGGGTACGGGCTTCGACTTCGCGGCGTTTCGCGTGGATGAGGGCCAGATTTGCGGAGTGGAGCTCCTCTTCGCGGCGACGACGTGCGAGGAGGTCGGCTTCGTCGAAGTAGTTGGAGGAATTGCCTTCATTGGACTCCGTCACGGAGTTGTATTCGGCATGGGTACTGGGGGAACGGGTCGGGGAGTGGTCCTGAAGGGTGGGATGACTGTTAGGATGAAGTTGGATATATAAAATTTACCATGAGCGCTTCAGGATCCACCAGATAGGGACGCGTAATGGGTTCGCTTTGCCGGGGCTTCTTGTTCTTCGTCCCATTCGAACCTCCAGTATGTCCAGAAGGCCGCTTAGCAGCCGGGGTCGGCTGATTCGGCTGCTCACGCATCAACGGATCCGACTTGATCAGCGCCGACAACCAGGCTGGGGGCACCACCCTCGGCACGGTGACATCGTTGTACCGAACCGTGTGCTCCGTGCCCTTGATACGGCTGTAGTACATCTCGGCAAGGCACTGGGTCTTGTTCTCCTTGAAGCTGTAGCTCGAACGCATCGACTTCCAGCGAGCTCGAACCTGAAATATCCACCTTGGTATTCATGTCATGCCATATAAAGAACCCCACCTGTTCCGGAGTCCGATCCGACCCATCCATCTTCCGCTTCAGTTTCCGACTGATAAGCTCCCAAACACGGTCCTTCTCATCCTTGGCCGGTCCGACGCAGGCCGTGTTCGTGATGGTGTCCTCGTACTGGGCCACGAGGAACGCCACGACCAGGTTCTCAATGTCCGTGAAGACGATCGGTGCGGAGCGGGTCTTGGCCTCCGGGGTGGGCTCGGCCTTCTTTTCAATCGGGGCAGCCGGAGGACTGGCAACCTTCTCAGCCGAAGCCGCGAGGGCAGCCGCAGTTTGGCTCCGACGCGTCATGGCCGGACGGGGCGCAGGCAAGGGCGTCGACATGGCAGTGGGTCTGGCTGAAAGTGGACAAGCTTGGGTTATCATCCATGATAGAAGCGCCTAGAATCAACCCACGACACGCGAAGGGAGGAGAACCGCACGAATACACCCAGGCCCTGTGGCGCTCGGAGCAGAGGAGCGAGAGGCGCCGTCGTCCCGAGTCGGAGGGGAACGCGCAAATGGACCATGGAAGGAAAGGACACCGACCCGGCCGGGCGAGCTCCCACCACGGCAGCCCCGTCCTGGTGGTACGCTCTCTCTACCCGCTTGCGCATTGCGCAGCCATGGTCCCTTGGGGGGACTACCGTGCCAATGCCATCCAACTCCACCACGTACTTTATTCATCCCCCCATTACACGTGTAATCACTGAGCAAAAATCAATTTATTAAAAAATAACAAAAAAGAGACAACAACAAAGGGGACCACCACTCTACTACGTCGCATCGTGTAGCTCCACAGCTACACGCCTAGTGCAAGTCACAAAAAAATAAGAGAGAAACAAATTATTATTACACGTTTTGAACGAAAGGCAGCATTATGCGAGGTTGCTGAGATTACCTCTTCTTCTTGTTGCTTCGGCCGCCTCCAGGCACGGACACCGTTTTACCCTTCTTCAGAATGGTCTTGAGGCCGTCCTTTCGGCCCTTATTACGCAGCGGAATGTAGGCATACGGCTCGAACTTGTCACCCTTCTTCTTGCCGTCACCACCACCACTAGCCTTTTTCTTGCCATTGGTCGTCGTAGCGACCGACATGGCGTTACTCACAACCGATTTTGGTGCCGCTGAGGCACGATGGATACCCTTGCCACCGGGTCGATAGGTGCTGGCAACCTGAAAGGCAGCAGATAAGCCCTCTAATTAACAAAGTTAAGCATCAATAAACATACCACAGTAGCGTTATCCTCGTGCTCCTCCAACGCGACATCATCTTCTTCGACGTTGGCGCGCTTGTCATCGTCCTCGAACATTTCCGAGTTGTAGCGCTTGCGTTTCTTGTCAATGTTTACGATGACGATCTTGCCTTCCTTGTTGACAGTGAAGGCATTGTCCTTGTGGGTTTCGTCGATCTGGACCTTCTTCGGTGCCGCTCGAGGATCCTTGGTGCTGAGACGCTGAATGATAGTGTCACGATCAAGCAAATCGACAATCTCGTCCTCGTCTTCGTGCAAGAACACCGACATCGAGTCAGCAGCCTTCTTCGGCTTATGCTCAGCCATGTCTTCGTCGTCCGAATCTTCGAGAATGTCAAAGATGGTGTCAGCCTTGACAGTGTTGGCCGAAGTGAAGGTAGATTGAGTATCGTCTTCTTCCATTTCTACGTCTCCGGATTGAGGACCAGATGTGGTCTTGTTCTCGCGGCGGCGCCTGAAACAATTAGAATAAGAAAAACTGTGCGGAACATGGTGACAAAATAGACTTACTTGATCTTAGAGATGTTCTTGATCTGTTTCAGGAAGTTTTCATTGTCAGTGTTGTTGATCAGCATCTCAGGGCCATAGCGATCAACCAGCACTTCAAGCAACAGCCTGTTGGCCTTGCGAACGCGAAGGGTTTCATTGGAAAGATCCTGCTTGAAGATGGCTTCAAACAAGAGCGACTTGAACTGAGTCATGACAAATTCCTCGAGCTTGTTGCATAGGATACGCATGCATCTGACAGCCAAGATCTTGACGGCACCACGCGTGTCTTCCATCGTAGCGCAAGCCAGATGGATCAACTTGCTGAGAACCGACGGGTTGAAGTACTTGACAAACTTCTGCACCAGCATGTTTTGAGCGATGAGAGCAGCACGAGCCTGTTCGAAGCTGACTTCCGTGCCTTCGATAGGCTTTGTGTAAAGCTTGATGACAGTATCCAGGACAGGCTCTAGCGCGACCGATGGAGTGATCTCAGCTTCGGCAGCAGCAGACATTAGCGCGGAGCAGATCTGCAGGAAGCAATGGGCAGCTTGATGGCGGGTCTGCTTACCGAAACTCTTGTCCTGGCTTACGATAACTTGCTCCAGAATACTTTCAACAAAGTGGGTGACGTCGTTGTAGTCGGACATGGTCACGAGGATCTGAAATAGAAATAGTGACGGTGGAACGTTTAACGTCACAGACTTACAGCTCGGTAAATCGCAATACGCGGACCACGTGCCGATGGCAGGACTCGAGTCATTCCAGAGGCAATCATGCTCTTGACGAAGGGCGCATTCTTTTCAAAAAAGGAAGCCAATTCCGGCTCAGAAATGCGCTTGTACATCTCGCCGAGGATACGGTAGGCCTTCTTTTGGAAAGATGCCAGATTCGATGTGAACCACTTCTCAACGGCGGTAAAGACTTCACCGCACTGAGCGGCATTCAAACCTCTGACAAGAGCAATGACAAGATCAGCGATAGCCTGCTTCTTCTCGAGGGATTGTTCGTCGTCGCGAAGTTTGCCGAGCGCTACATTGACATAGACCGATCGGACATCCTCAGGGGACTGCGTGACGTAGGCGCGGACAGTTTCAAGACATGAAAGTCGAACGGCACGGTCATCATAGTTTGTAAGGCCCTGCTTGGCAACAATTTCAGCCGTATCAGTAGGTGTGGCCGTGTAAATGTTGAACAAAATTGGCAAGTAGTTCTTGGCGAAGCGCTTCATCACCTCGATTTGGCCTTCTTTCTCGGCATATCGCAGCGCTGAACGAAGTGACTTCAGCAGGACAAGGCGCAAATCGAGACGTTGAGTAAGGGCAGAGCCAATCATCGGGGCCAGGGTCACAAACTGATCGACAAAGTCGGTGGGAGTTGTGAGGAGGTTGGGCAGGATTCCCCAGATTTGGAGCTCGATGACAGCATACAGTTTGGAGGTAACTGGTGGGAGTTTGTCGAGTCTTTCGTGCAACTTGACGAGCACCGGAATGACAGAGTTGACAAAGTAGTGGATGGATTCATCGCGAACATTGTTAGCCAACAAGGGCAACATCCAGGATCGCTTGAAGTCGTCGGGCATGACAGGGGCCGAGGGGTCGATACCGAGCTCGATGATGCCGACAACGCGGGAAAGGCCAATGTTACGAATGACGGACGCAATGACGGCATCAATCTCGGACTTACAGAAGCAGTCATCCTTCTCGCGCAGATTAGCCAGCGTGTTCAGCACCTTCTCAAAGATGGGGCTGTCGACGGCCTTCTTGGATTCATTAAAGAGGATCGTCATGCATTGAAGGACGTATTTCCAGAGATTGGTGTTCTGGACGTTTAATGAGCTTTCAAGGATGGTGAGACACTTGGTAGCGCCGATCGGGTTCTCCTTGATGCATTCAGTGATGAGCCTGTTCAGCGAGACGTAGACGGCATGACCGAGTTCGTTGCTCGGGGTGTTGAAGGCTTTGCCGAAGAGGTCGAGGGTATCAGGAAGCAAGTTGATAGACTTCTCCGGTGTCGAGCGAGCAAGGCAAACGTGGGCTTCACTCAGAGCTTGGAGCCAGTACGCAAAAACACTGATATCGGCCGGGGTCGTGTGGGATCGCAAGGCGAGGATGAGTTCGGCATTGCGGGACACCGGGAATGAACCTTCCAATGGCGGACGCTCCAAAGTGCGTTGCATGCATTGGAACGCGGAACAACGGACCATGGAATCAGCTGATGCGCCAAGATGGAGCAGAATCTCGAGCATCGAAGCGAGGGTAGGCTCGGCAACGCGATAGAGAATGCCTTCGAGGAGACACAAGGTGCGGGTGATAGTGTCGCGGTTTCCTGGAAACGTTAATGATGAAGTTTTGATCAAGAATCAATAACTGCGCATCGATTTTGGCCAAAAAGTTAAAAACAAACCTCCAGCAGTTTCAATCTGAGTCTTGATAGCCTTCGCAACAACCTTCGCAGCAGGATGAACAGAACCGTCCTTCACATAGGGCTCTTCCGTGAGCATCGATCGAAGCATTCGACGGCTCATCATGCGAACACCAGGATGGGGATGGTTCGTGAACGGCACAAGATCCGCAAGGACTTGCTTGTTCTCTTGAACTTGCCAGAAAGACTCCGGTTGAGCTTTCAACAAGATTCCAAGAGCAGCAATCAGGAATTTGATGGCGCCGTAAGCTTCTTTCGTGTTGGCGAGAGCTTTGATCTTGCGTTCGAGAACCTAAAATTTTATATATAAATTTCCAATTAAAAGGTAAATAAAGACACATACAGCTTTAGCATTGCCATAGTAGCGAATCAGCAGCTCTTTCGGCACTTTTGGGGCAATCAGCTGCAACAAATAACTGCTCGCATAGACCTTCTTCGTATCAGCGACGTCCAAGGCATCGAGTGTCGATAACAAAACGCCATAGTACTCAATATCCGATTGGTTTCCCTGCTTCTCCTTGATAACTTCAACAGCAGAAGCAAGAACAGAGATCACGTCGTTTTGAATCGTCGATCCAGACGTCCAAATGCGATTCACGGGTTCAAACGTCGGATTCGTGCAGTTGGTGAAGCGCGAGATCGCTGTCATGCCACCGGCGGTGATTTCGGTGTTAGCATCATCGTTATCGAGGTTCATCGTGTCCTAAATTTATATAAAGTTAAGTTTTATAAACCAGTAGCGAAAAAAATATAAAAAACTAACAATATCCAATCGATTGACAGGATCCTCGGCGATCATTTCCTCCCGATCATCGATAGCAATCATTGGTTCGGCCTTGGCAGCTCTCTCAGCCTTGGCTTGATCACGGAATCGGGTGATCGGCGCATTATTCGACGATGTTTGGCCCTTCGCGATCTTGACAGCGCCCTTGCGATTCACACGAACACGGAATGCTTTGCCCATGGCACCGGCAGTGTAGCACTTGCAGTGTTAATAAGGCGTTTGACGAATTGGAACAACGAAGTGGCACGAGCAGAGTGTAGAAATACGTGCAAAATCAAGCAACAACGAGCATCACTTGAACGGAGGAACCAGCCTGTAAGACAAAAAAATCATATGATTGGTGTTTGTTAGGGGAACTTCAGACAATCAACTCGTTTTCAAAACTGTTAAAAAATGATCGGATAATCATTAATAAGGGACAGAGGGGAATCCTATTGATCCGGGGTACGAAATTAAGAAACGTGGGTGCACGCTTCGTAAGATCTGGACGCATGGATGAAACGGGCTTTTTTCGGACGCTCGGCCATGCGTACCATATCCGCACGAAGCGGGGTTTGTTTCGTGGCGGGAGTAGTCTTGGGTGCATTGTGTGAGGGGTTTTTTGGGGGAAGAGTGCGCACGCAGTCGATTTGTTGCTGAGTCTTCCTTGTTTTTTGGGCTTTGAATCGTCAATTTTGTATTTTTATCGTTGAATTTTGTTACTTTTTCATCGTCTATCACAATTGTCAACCGTGTAAGCATCTTCTGCAAAAAATTGAGCGACTTTTTCTACGTTTTTTGATCATTTTATCAGCAAAAACAAAAATTGAACATTTTCAAAACATTTTATATATACAAAATTCTTGGCAGTAGTCCTAATAGCTTGAAATCCTTATCACTTCTTCATGAACTCGAGCTGAAACGGATCCCATTATTTTTTCCATTATTTTAGCGTTTTTTTGATTATTTTCTTACCTGTTGCGAAATACTTCGCGGTATCCTGCCCGATCGCCCTGCATTGATGATCGACCCTCCAGAAGCTGACGCCGCAGAATACTCTTCAACGGCGACACATGGCTCCGACTCTTCTTCAATCCGATGCAATGCGTATTTGGCCGATTTCCCGGCAGATGTCGACGAATTTGAGTCATCGCCGTTTTTGCCACTCGACCCAGGGCCATAGGCTTTCTGTTCACCCGAATCGAGGCTATACACTGCGCCCCCACGACCGCGACCATCATCGGATTCTGATGGCATGAGAAAACTGTCACTCAGCGAGCCCGTCGTGTCAGCAGGGGATCCGAGGCCACAGCTGGAGGCCTCTGGCGATGAGAGGCCGGGAGAGTCGCGTCCGGGGAGATATTTTCTTTGAATTGAGCCGTTGGTAGCCGATACTGTCGTTGTGGTTGCATAATTGTTGTTCACAGATCCCGATGATGTGGGAATGTTAGATTGAGCGGTAGCTAGTCGAAGATTAGCTCGACGTTGGGGGATTGGAACGGGCGGCTCCCATGGCGGGTCGGGTGGTTCGTACAGGGGTGCTTTTTCCTGAAATTGTTCTATAAACGTGATCGTGTTATTCGAATCCTCACTTTAAATGGAACAGTTTCGGAAATCGGTGCCCCTGGGTTCATTTGATGAACACCCGTAGTCGATGGCGTCCGTGCCGGAGCGATGCATCGGTTTATAACTTTCTGTGACGCATAGGTTCTATCAATGGATACCAGTTCCAGCTCCGTTGTTCGGTCGTCCTCTTCGTCTTCCTCCTCGAATTCTTCGTCGTCCTCAGGAATAGTGGCGCAACTTTTAGTAGTTCCGGCTTCGAGGGAAGTAATCCGCGAATCGGGAGTGCCGAGGATGGGCACAGGACCAGGGCGATCTGTAAATCTACTGTATTTCATAGTATTAGGTAGTCAGAAACCCACGCATCCGATTCCCGCTTCCATTCAACGGCACAATCAACGTCTTCCCTGCATGTGACCTCCTCGGCGGTGGCGGCGAATCACTAGAAGCTGCCATGAGTAACTGGTGCCTTGACGGTTTGAAGGCAGCTCGCGGCGGACCACTTTGATGTCGTAATTGGGCTTGTTTGTTTCCATGTCCGATGCTTGTGTTCGGAGAGACTATCAACGGTGTTAGAGATTCAAATTCATCCAATTTGGCGAACATTAGGCTGAGTAGGCCTCGCTGAAAGGATGTTTTTGTTTAAATCGGTCCAATCGACAACACTAGTAGTAATGACGATTATTATTAGTGTTTTCTTTTGGTAAATAGGAAAACGTACTCTGTTATCAGTGCCATTGAGCCTCCTGTGCCGGCGATACTTTCGTTTTATACAACGACAGCATTCAAAACAACAGCAACAACACTAAATGGGCCTATTAGCTAAACAAATAATACTAAAGGAACGCACCAAAAGTATAATAATACACGCAATTACGCCACCCCCAATAATTAGTGTAGCTTCACCGACATGGATACGGTTGGCAGTCGTGAATCGACGAAAAGCTTGGCGGGCTTTTGTCCACAGTAGGCCAACGTCGTCCATTTCGATGATGCTTGCCGTTGCTACGGCGCCATAGGAGATTTTATTGCTGAAACTAGGCCATCAGCATTGATAGAAATCACACTTTTTTTGTTAGTACATCGCTCAAACATGGATTTGTCGACACGAACTGATGTTTCAAACGAATCTTGTTGTTTTCAACAAAAGTCACTGAAACTCGGAAGGCCTCGGCGGAGGGGCTGACGCTAAAAGACTCCCCTGGGAGCACTGTACAGCTTGCGCGCGAAACTTGTCAATGAGCTTCTTTCTTGAAGACATCTTGTAGGAGGGCATACTCAAGAATAGCCGGGGACAGAAACACAAGCAGTGCATAAATGCCATTGCATGCTTCTGGGGCAATGGCTTTATGCATCCGACAACTATTGAATTTCAAACTGGGACCTCGGGAAACAGAAGCCGCGCAGACGGAACAGGACTTTTTGACGAGTAACGCAATGGGCCATAATCGAGACTTGGAACGCCTAGCTGAGCTTTCGGACATGAGCTGTCCGTCTAAGGCATCCTGTTAAGGTCATGCCTTCCCGAAAAAGGACTCTCACGCGGCTCATTTTTGAATACACTGAACGCGGCCCCAAAGTCGACGTCGGCATCTGACGGGAGACGATGGGGATGGTTCGCTTGAGTGCGCGCTTCATGGATGGCCTTCGGTGCCGAATTAGACAATTGTTTTAGGGCCTTTCTTTTTTCGGGCAAAGACAACGAAAAAAATGGGGGGCCCACATCCTGATGACTGTTGTGGCGGCGGTTCTAACTGACAAAAAACGGAATGAAAAAGTCAAAGTTAACGCGCGTGGGTTTCGAGTGTCAGGGTCGGCATCGTCGTTGAATTGAAATGGATCTTTTCGAAGGGCGGGCGACTGTCGCCCGACGTAAGCAGGCATAACAATACAAAGCGGGTGTCCTTTCGGTAATAATACCGTTAAAGAGAAATTTGACGCAGAGCTAATGTAAATGCAATTGCTACGAAAATACCGATGTCGACATCTTCTGCCAGCTTGTTTTGACAACTGAAGCTTCAAACAGCCCCCTTGACATTTACAAATTACAACGTAAAATGACCATTGCGCAAACAAAAACATACATTTGCTTTAAGGGCACAAACGTCAGTCAGTTCATTGTGCAGGGGGAAGTAGATTGGCCAAATTTACCCACTTTTGTGGCGAGCACGGAACGGAATGCTGCTTCACCCACAAAAGTTGACATGACTTCACTGAAGACACAACTCAAAGACCACCCTCCTCTAAACTCCCGCGGAACACTAATTCGATGCCCCGGGTCGAACAACGTTCGGGCATCTCCAACATGTTGGAGAAGCTCGGGATGTGACAAATCGTTGTTGCGCGGAAGACCGGCGGAATCAAATGACGCCCGACAACGCTTTATGCAAATTTGGCTTTGCTACAGGGACAAGACTGATGAAAATCACGATAAATGCCATTATTCTTCAAAGCCAGGGTGGGATGGATGGCATTTACGAGGTTGTATTTGTCATTTTTGATGGTATGGAGCGGGTTCTGCTTGCTTCTGATAAGGGGATTGAAAAATAGGGTAACTGAGGCCATTTTGGGGTTTCTGTCTGCCGGTTGGGTATGAATTGGATTAAGTTATAGGTAGTTTTGATGCAAGTCAACAGAAATGACGTCAAGCAAAGTTGTAATTGAGTTCGGTGGGTTCGTAGTATGGTGTTAGAGTGCAGGTTATGCTTGGATTGGTGATTGATAGTTAATGAAGGTTGTTTTTTTTATGTCAAATTGCACTTTTCGTCGATATTGTTAACGTTATTTTTATCTGAACTTTAAAAAAATTGATGTATTTCAAGAAAAACAGCCACAATAACAATGCCTCATGCTTATTTATCCCTCTTCAACGCTCGAAAATCCGCCCAAAAACAAACCCATTTATTTCCCCTTGACAATAAGATGCAACCTTTCAAACGGGACTCCATGGATGCAAAAGGCCTCCACCCGTTTAGGGCTATCGATCCTGAAGCCCCACCACAACAAGCCTGCTTTTGCCGCCCCCAGCATCCAAATGCCCTGAGGCCCATGAACGCACATGCGCGGCCTG
Source organism: Panagrellus sp. LJ2284 (assembly GCA_024447225.1). NCBI lineage: Eukaryota > Metazoa > Nematoda > Chromadorea > Rhabditida > Panagrolaimidae > Panagrellus > Panagrellus sp. LJ2284. Next base: position 9,976,362 of record JAMRYC010000004.1, read on the forward strand.
GACCGCCTTCCTCGTGCCACAGGCCTGCTTCAAAGTGGATGCATGGAATGAAGGAAAAAGGCGAAAGCAAGCAAGCGAGCCTTAGGTTTCGGACCACTGAGTCGCCAACGGCACTCCGAGGCTCGCTCAAAACCGACTGACGTCGTTGACGTCGAACGAAACAGAGTGGCGCGGCTGCAAACTCGAAAAGCCTCTAGTTCGCAGTTAACACCAAAAACAACGTCCTAAGATGGCAACAGCCATTGATCCCGATGATTCCCTGTTCGCCGCGGAACAACGCGGCGGTGCCGGTGGCGGGGATCGGCCATGGTGGCAGAGATCCATCAATTTGGATGATAAACTGTCCTTTGGAACGCCTACTGTCATGGTTACGGTGCTGGTCAACATCTTTGGTATTGTTATTTTCATGCGAATGGGATGGATTGTAGTAAGTTTTGAAACTGTTTTACTTGTCCAAATTCATAGAAATGGATGAAAATCAAACAAGTTCCGGGAAAAACGGCTGTCAAACTGTGTTTACGCGCATTTTTTAACAAGCTGTTTAGCTATGCAGCACATGTCATTCTACTTTTTGTCACATGATAAAAATTTCGAGCTGTTGCATCAGCATTTTTACGTACTTTTTTTATTAACAATCAAACAATGCCCTTTTTATGAGAAAAAATTGAACAAAGGGAAGTCCAAATGTACTTTTACAGAAATCTTGTAGCCTATAATTTAGCCGGATTAAAACTATAAATAACGCTGAGCAAAAAAGGCATAATTAAAGCACGTCTTTGCAGGGCACAGCCGGTGTCAGTGGAGCCCTTGCACTTCTAGCCATTTCCGTTATAACCGTTCTCGTCACAGTCTTCTCTGCGATCGGCATCTGCCAGCGATGCCAAGTCCAATCCGGCGGCATTTACTTCCTGATTTCACACGTTTTGGGATGCCAGATCGGTGGTGCCATCTCACTGGTCTACGTTTTCGGGCAAGCTGTTGGAAGCAGTTTGGTGGCGGTTGGATTTGGTGAATCTGTTGCCCGGCTGTTTGATAGTGATAGTCAGGTTGTAATTAAGCTGATTTCTATCGTTACTATCATTGCTGTCACCGGTATGATCCACTTTTTTAACGTTTTGAAGTTGATCTTTGTAATTTTTAGCGATCAATGTCGCCGGTGTCCAACACGCAGTCCGCGCCGTTACCGTACTCCTGATCTGTGTCGGCATCGCAGCCTCTGATTTCGTCCTTGGCGGTCTTTTTGGTTCCAAAGAAGTCGACGGCGTTGGTGGATGGAACAAAACTCGCTTATCTGAAAATTGGGATTCCCATTACGAGGAAATCGACTGTGCCGCCCTCGGATTCGACTATAAAGCCGGTCGTCAGACCTTCTTTTCCCTGTTTGGCGTCCTTTTCGCCAATTTCCTCGGCGTCTTGGCCGGGGTCAACATGGGCGGTGAGCTCCAGAATCCCTATAAGAACATTGCCAAAGGCGAATTGAGTGCCATTGGGGTCAGTGCTGTCGGCTGTTTCCTGTTTATCCTGACATTTGGTGCAAGTGTGGACCGAGAAATGCTTCTCTGTGACACGCTTGTCGGTGAACGCGTCTCCTTGACGAAGCTATTTTTCCTTGCTGGCATCTACATTGCTTCTCTGAGCTCCCTGACAGCTGGTCTCATCGGAACTCCACGGGTGCTGCAAGGCATCGCCGCGGAGGGCTTCATTCCGAGTTTGAACGCATTGGCAGCTAATAGTGACGGAAATGGGAACAGTCCGGTCAAGGCTACGATTGTGCTTACTGTCGTTTCGATTATCTTTGTCCTAGTTGGTGATTTGAACTATCTCGCCATTTTGTCGACTTTGCCGTTCCTCTTCACCTATGCCGCTGTCAACTGGGCTTATGTTTCCCTCGCCATGTCCACCGATTTCAAAGAGCTCAAAACCCAGCTAACGACGGATTCAAACCGCCCGATCAACAACTCACAAAACTACGGCAGCAACAACAACATGACCAATGCCCATAATGACCTGAATCAGCTCTTCCCGGAAAGACAAGCCGGCCAAAACGTCGTCGACATCGGCGCCGGTGGCGACTTCTACAGTCCCTTCACGAATCGCTATGTAGCCTTCTGTGGAGCCGTGGTCAACGTTCTCATCTGCTTTTTAGTCAACTTTTGGATGAGTGTAGCTCATGTCATCGCCATCGCCGCCATTTATTACCACATTAACAAGAAGTGCCCGGCGATTCACAGCGGAATCAGCGAATTCTCGGTCCTCCACATGATTCAAACTGTCCTTCGAGGCGATGCGCCATTATCACAGGGCGAAGGAAACGCATCCCTTCTCGTCGGAGGCGTGGCCACAGGGCCGAGAATGGACGTAGAAGCATCTCGCTTAAACGAAGACAACGAAGATTACGCACATCGGAAGCAGTATCATCACGCTGAAAATATTGACTAGCACAGATAAATTGTCTCAATTTTTCATATCTGGATGTTTGTGCGATGTTTTTGAGATTAGTTTATTTATAAAGTATCATTGCCATTTTGAAATTTAGTGGTTAGTATGTGGCTATTTTTGGCATGTGCAAACAAAAGAGACAATTTGTAACTATAGACACACAAAAAGCTTAAATTAAAGATCAAAGATTGTTAACTGAATAAAAAAAGGGTCACTGAGAATGTTATATCCCTGCATGGTTGATAAAGATGTCATAATTTGATAAAGCTACGTTGCGCGGCGGGTTTCTTGGAGGACGGAGTCGCAGCAATCTTGCTCTTCGAGATCGTCGAAAATCATATCTTAGTTGTTCAAAAGCCTGCAACTACGGCCAATTGACTTGTGATAAACTGGTCTGTTAAACTTACATATTAGGTATGAGCAGTGAAATTTTCCCACTTTTTTTTATTTCAACCAAATTTCATTATTTTTAACCGGGTTTGAAATATGTTATAGCGCAACATTTGAGTGTTCTACAAAAAAAATAGGAAGGCCCTGCGGCGCGAGAGTGCCGATCTATGCGATCAAAACCAAAATGGGCAACTGAACTTTTCATTCTGGGACTGCGCACAGAAGTGTTTCCGGGTTCAAAATTCCTAAAAAGTAATCAGAGGCTTCCTAGGAACCATCACGCCACATATCTACCAAAGCGCCTGAGGCTTCGAGAAACTAGGCCAATTTCGGGATTTTCACATTCCTAGCGCGCGGCGATCCGGAAACTTCTGGAAAACAATTACACAGTTGATATTAGTATTTATGCAAATTTACATAAAATACTAATCAACGTTGGCTGAGAAAAAATTTTTTAAATTTTTTACGCTTCAGAAATCTGGAAATGCGCGGGTCGCAAATTTGAAAAAAATTTTAAAATTTTTACATGACCGCGTCTGATCTGAGTTTCCTAACTATTATGTAGCCCAGTACTAACCCTCTTTAACCACCTCCGGTCGGGGGCCCTGGAGCCACTTCTGTGCTGAAACGATTCGATCAAAGTCGACGACCTCTCTATTTTACTCATCAACTTTCGATCGATGCCGTTCCTTTTGTTCTGAACGGACCGCCGTGGTTTCAGACCCGTGAAGGCACAAGATATTAAGGGTCATTATTAAAATAACCCCGTCGATCCCAGGTTCAAACTAGATTTTTTAGAATTTTTTTAACGAAAATTTTGGGGGTGGGAAAATTTCACTGCTCATACCTAATAGGTCATAACAAAGCCAAGAATGCAGCCTATAAATCCGCCGAGAAATAATCGAACTAACATATCGCTTGTCGGTAATCGTTGCAAATAGAAAATGCAATATAAGGCTCGTTGGTCGCCGGTGGCACTTTACAATCTTGTGAAATGGCAAAGGCTATATTTAATTGAATGCGAAAAGTGCCAGGCTATATTGGCCTTAGTTAGGTCGCGCTTGGTTGTATGTTTGCAACGGGGAAGACATCAAAGATTGAAACATTTGAAGTTTTTTACGGACTATTCAGATATAGAACAAGTAACGAAAAGTAGTTTTTTATAAATTTCGAGGTAACATTGCTAAGAAACCCCCGTAAATACCAGCAGAAACACAAACTATTGTCATAATTTGCATCCCCAAAATCATGAGCGACCACATTTTAGTACAAAAATTGCCATTATTGAAACTAAATCTTGTTCTTAGTCCATGCCTTCGCCGGTACCACAGAACATAACACAATCTATACATCTGTAAGAAAAACTGTCTAATTATGAAAACTGTATGTTTTTCTTACATGAAAAATATTATGGCCGCCAATAAAACCAACAGATAAGCCAATGAAAAAGTGAATATATCTGACCAAAATTCTTAACATTCCTTTGCCTCAACTCGACGCACACGCCAAATGGAATGAGGCCCGTAAAGCCTACGGCACTTACATGTAAAACAGCGAAGGCTGTATTTAATTACGTGCAAAAAAAGCACTCGACTGTTAGCTTGTAATAGCTTTTCGCGGTGTCTTTGCTTAAAGTAAATCGCTCCACGAAAACAACTTCTTATAAACACAGAAAACGTTTCCACCATTAGTGAAGTTGCTATTTTTAGATACAACTCTCTCTCAAAACTGACGAAGGCAATTTGGGTGTTTGAACTTAGTATAAGTTTTCATCGGAACTCAAAACTGATTGGAACCGGACATTCAATGATCGAAACTGATGATCAATGATAAAAAACTAATAATTTTCACTCGAGCAAACAAAGCGGTTTACTCACCGATGTACCCAAATGTTGCTGCATGTGACACAAGTTGTAAAACATTATATAGATTTATATATAACGCTCAACAAAAACAAGACGCCAAATTATAACAAAAAATTAGATAACCGGCGCTACCGCTTTAGATGTTGCTGGGGTACAGAAGCTGAAAAAAAGACATCAATCAAAACCATGTTCACAAAATCCGTAAATGTTAAACTTACAACGCGGATCTGCTTGCCCATCGCGCCAGCGGGGAGGTTGTGGTGGAACTGAGCTCGGACGGCGCCGGAGTTACCGTGGACGTTGGTGATACGGCCCCAGATAGCACGAACCTTGGTCTTGTCACCACCCTTGAAGGCGACCTTCTTCTGGCCCTTGAAGACGTAGACGGCGCGCTTGCCGATGTAGAACTTGGCGTCATTCTTGTTGTGCACACCATCAAGCTTCAGGAGAGAAGTGGTTTCATGCTGGTTTCGGAGACCTCGTCGGAAACCGGTGAAGACAGCGCGGGTGTAAAGCCTAGAAAAAGTAAAATTATATATATTCTTTTGAGTCAGATTGGGAAATCGGTGAAAAAGATGTATAAAATAGTGAAAACTTACTTCTTTGAGGGCTTGGGTCCGTGCTGACGCTCCATTGCAACGATCTGAAAAGTTACCTGATTCAAAATAGTGGGGTTATCGGATAAAAATTACGTGAAAAGTCGCGAAATGGAGGAAAAAAGGGTCGAAAGGGAGAAATCGCACACACTTTTGCTGGCTGGGCTGGTCGCACTGCGAGACACACGTACGGTAGAGTGGCGGGACATTTGAAATGGGGAGCATTTGCGTTGGATGCGTTACGCCAAGGACTCGGTGTGGGGCGCGTTTTGCGTGGTCCATTTTTACAAATCTGCACATTTCGAAGCTTTGAACGATGGCAGAGATCGAACAGGTGATACGGAAGATCGATGAGGAGTTTTCGAAGGAAAAGCCGGGGTCTATCAAGGTATTTTTTCAGTGTTTTCTTTGGTTTTAGTGAAATTTATATAAACGTGTTCAGGAATACCTCGACGTCGATCCAGAACTCTATTACGACATCCTCAGCGCCTTCGACACTGCTGTTGACGATGGTGGCGTGGATTACAAGGGCAATGTGAAGCTGAATGCTCAGGCGGTAGGTCTCCTTGAGCTTTCATTCTAAATTTTTATATATAAAAACTTTTAGCTCTTCCCGGCCGACTTCAACAAACTCGAATTCGTCTCCTGTGGCGCGGAAGACCCGGCGACACGACAAAGACTTGTGAAATTGAAGACACGGCTCTACTACAAGCAATTGAAGTTTAATTTATTGCGGGAGGAAGCCGAAGGATACGCGAAAACGATCGCAGAACTGTTTGCTGGCGATAAGCACAATGATTCGGGTAGGACTTTGTCGCGGTTACAGAAGCTTATCGGTCAGTTTATGCGTTTCTTTATATATATTTTAAAATTTGTCAATTTCAGGACAGTTCAATCTCGACCCCAATCGCGTGATCGACATCATTTTGGAATGCTTCGAAGCCAATAGCGACCGAGCTTCTTATTATACGGCTCTGTTGTCGGCTTTAAAGGTCAACAAGAATGATTTGTCGGATAGTTTGAAGCGAAAGTTTATATTTGAGGAGGTTAGTTACCATTTTCCATTGAAGTATTTGACGCTTATTGTTTTCAGAAAGTCGATGGCAACGTATTTTCACTTTGCAATCTTTCTGCGATCATCTGTGAACAGGGGCTGATAGATCTTATTCCGTTTTTCACTTTTGTAAGTTTTCTTTTAAGTTTATAGTTCGACAGTAAATCGTTTCAGCTGAATCCCGAGCAAACAGCGATGATGGCAAGTCAACGAAAACACAACGAACTGGTCAAATCCCGCGCCAGAAAGGCCCAAGTCGTTGTCACGACCACCGTTGTCGAAGCCCGACTGGTAGAACAGGATGAAAATGCTGCCCAAACTGATACTAAAGCGGCGGCAGCGGTACCGTTCCACTTGGCTTTTGAGGGTCAAATCAGCGAGGATCAGAAACTCATGGGAGATTTTTACAATGATGTTAGTTTGATTTTAAAATTGATTAATTTTCAATCCAAAAATTGATTTTCAGGACATCACCCTGGCCAAAAACATGAAACTTGGCCTACTGTGCGCCCTTCTCGAGCGAGGCTCTTTCGATCTTGGCTTGAAATTGCTCGACAAGTTCCCGAAATTCCTCCCAGTCCATCGAAGCATCCGAATCCGGACTGCCCTAGCAAAGTTGATAAACGCTTCAATCTCCAGTCTATATGCTTCGATCTACCCGCCGCTTGATGGAGCCCCTTCTGCCGTCCCCGACGATTCTGAGCAAGTTCTGACTGTCGAACCTGTAGCATCATGGAACGATTTCGTCAACCGAACAGTGCCCATGGTCAATGAACTCGGTCCTTACATCGCGACTAACCCTATAACGGCATTTAAAGTGCTACGATTGATTTCGGCGTTTATGAAGGATTTGAAAACGGACAGCAATTTGCAGTCTTTGAAACCCGCGATTATCGGAATTCTTGACAGTGCCGTGTTACCAGCGTTGTCGCTTCTGGATGGCAACCATGCTTACAGCGATGAGCTCTGGGAATTGCTAAACACTTTTGATTACAAAGTTCGATTCAGGTTGTATGCCCATTGGAGGAATATCGCCACGCCGGCGTTTTTGGAAGTTCAGAGGGCTGCGGTGCTTGGACGGACAAAGTACTCTTTAAAGTAGGTTTAACTTTATAAACGTGTTATGTAGATCAATGGTTCTGTTTTCAGACGTTTGAGCAAAGACACCGTGAAACTAATCGGCCGTCAAATCGGCAAACTCAGCCATATCCACCCATTTGCCGTCTTCGAATACCTCTTGGAGCAAGTCCAAGTTTTCCAGAACCTCATCGGCCCTGTCGTTGATTCACTGCGGTTTTTGACCCCGCTCGAGCTTGATGTCATGACTTGTACGTTAATTTTTGTCACCTCAAGTGAAGTTTAATGTCGACACTTTCAGTCTGCATCATCGACAGCCTCGCCTCCCCCGAAAAAGGCCAACTCAAAGCCGAAGACGGCACCCTTTCCATGTGGATCACTGCGTTAGCCACCCTGATCGGCGCCCTTTACAAGAAGTTCTCCACTGATTTGACAGGTATGCTGCAATTCATTGTCAATGAGCTGAAAACCGGCAAATCAATCGATCTTCTGATTCTTCGTGAAATCATCTCAAACATGTCTGGCATCGATTCTAACGTGGCCCTAACCGAGAACAGTCTCGAAGCCCTCACCGGTGGCGATGTTCTCAAACAAGAAGTGCTCCACACAGCCACCATCCGCAATTTGAAGCGTCTGTCAAGCCGTCTGCGTGATGCCCTTCTCAAAAACGACCTCCTGGCGACCCTTTTCATTCTGATGCCCCAGCAAAACAACTGTGTAGCCTTTGAAGACTCGCAACACCTACCATTGAAGCTGGCTGGACAGTTATTCGATCAATGCCGCGAGACGTTTATCCAATTCAACAATTTCATCCAATTTGCGTTCAAACCTGAAGAATTAGCCACCCTTCTGCCCGATGCCAAGACCCTTGTCTCTAAAGCCTATCTTCCGATTGTGACGGTCATGCACTTCTGGCGCGAGAACTACATGCGTGAGATCGTTACCAACTGGCGCAAAGACCTGAAAAAGCTCCAAGGCGGCGAAGAAACGGCGATTTTGGAGGATTCACAGATACAATTGGCCTTCAACAGCGCGGCCAAACCTACCATCACATATCTGGAGGAAAGTTTCCAGCCGCTGTACAACGCTGATTACTGGCTTGATTTGACGCCACGACTTTTCGCTCTTTTCTGGCTATTCGATCTCGGCGATTTGCAAGTTCCGACGGCGCTGTATGAAACGTTGATCGCGAAAGCCAAGTCAGAACAAACCCATGAAACTTCCCGGAAGCGGCCGAAGGAAGACAAAGCCCGAAAGCTGAAGGACGAACTCAAAAGTCGGGAAGAACATGTGCATCGGGTCGCGAGCTTGTTACAACATGAAGCTGACAAGTTGTTTTCACCAATTCAAAGTGAGTTTATTCAACGTTGTGCCAAAATAACTCAACGTTTTCAGACCGTTCATCCCAAATGCTCCGCTTCCTCCAATCCTGCATCCTCCCTCGAGCCATGTTCTCCGAATCCGATGCCGCCTATTGCGCCAAATTTGTCGAAGTTCTTCACCGTCAAAAGACACCGAATTTGCAGTCAATGCTGTTCTTCGACAAGATATTCTGCGATTCTGTTTACATATTGAACGGTCTCAGCGAAACGGAGAGTCATGCTATTGGCAAGTTTTATCAGCTCATGCTTGAGCTATCTCTGCGGTGGCATGATAGTAGCCGTGTTTTTGATGATGTGAGTTTGACTTCCGTCTTTAAAAGTGCTTATTTTTGCGTTTCAGGAATGTGTTGGCTTCCCAATGCTTCTCAAAGTCAAAAAGACCGAGGAAGGCGAGATCAAAGAAACCGTTGGCTTTGACGAGTACCGCTCAATCTGCTTCAAATGGCACTTCCGGCTGACAAAAAGCTTCAATCACTTAATGAAAGAAGGCTCGTACGTCAGCAAACGCAATGCACTGATTGTGATGACGAAGATCCTGACAGCCTTCCCTATCGTCGACATCCATGTGAATTCGCTCCGGAAGACGGCTGAAACCCTCAAAGACGCGGAGAAGAATGTCCGGAACGACTTGAGCCTACAGGCCGCGACATACATAACTCAACTCATGCGAAAGAAGTCAGCTACCCTCAAGCCAGATGAATTTTATACTGTAAGTCCGATTTCAAACTGCAAAGATAGAATAAGGTTAACCTCTTTTGAGATTCAACAGAAGGAAAAAGCCAAGGTCGATAAAGCGCCGCCATCGAAAACTCCGGAAGCACCGGCCCGTCCCAGTCGCAAGCGTATCACCACCACTGAGGGTATGTTTTTTTTAAACATAGCCATTTTTTCTTTCTCGATCCAAGTTCATTTGATCTCTTATTTTCATTTTTGCAGACTCGGAGGCCTCATCACCCAAGAAAGCCGCACCCTCATCGCGGTCATCCAAGCGATAGCTGTCAAGTCCGTCAAAGATCGCACGGCCCGAATTTTGTTGATTTACTCTTTTTTGCTCGCCCCTTTTGCATTTTTTTCGTTTTCGTTGCCGTTGGCAATCCTGCGTCGGTCGAAATCTATGTGTATTTATTAAGCGTGTGTACCTATTTAATGTGCTTGCCCCTAGCAGCTTTGCCCCTGCCTAGTCGGTCGGTTTTTCTGTGGAATAAAGTTTAGCTCAACCTCCCTCATGTTTTTGATCGATCCTTCGGGCTTACTGAATGGCTCTGTTCTATTGCTCCTCGAACCGGAGGTATACAAACACGACATAGCCTAAGGCGATGTGCCGCACTTTTCGAGGAGGAGTAAAAATAGGGGGGAAAGGGTCTACGCCCACTCTATCGCGGGGGCTGACAACTGCTACCAGCCTGCCATTCAACGGCGATAGTGGCGGCTTTACACCCTCAGGCGGTCCGCAGCTAACGGCACAGCCCTGTGCGTCCGGGAGTTATGTGGCCTCCCCGGAAAACAACACCGCGGATCACCCCCTGATCGGCTAAAGCTTTCTCTCTCTTGCCCCTCTTGCTGCATTATCGCTAGAGGCAGTCTGGTAGAGTCAGTCCAATCTCGCCCTACGTGCACACGAAGATGTCGGAATTCCCTGAGAGGTTTGTTATTTGACTATGTTAAGCCTTGTTTTTATCGTTTTTACCCCGTTTTGGAGGGCACTGTACCTCCGGGGATTACTGTAGCCCTTCCTTTTTCGCCCTTTTGATACCCATTTACCCCGTTTTTGTAGCGAAGAAGAGGTCCGCTACGGCGGTGCCCTCGCCGAAGAAGGCGATGAAGCCGCCAAGAAGGCCGAGGAGCGTGAACGCAAGAAGGCTGAGGTGCGCAAGCGTCTCGAGGAAGCCGGCAATAAGAAGAAGGCAAAGAAGGGTTTCCTCACGCCCGAGCGTAAGAAGAAGCTCCGTAAGCTGCTTATGATGAAGGCCGCTGAAGACCTCAAGCAACAGCAGCTCAAGCGTGAACAGGAACGTCAGAGCGCTCTGGCCTCCCGGATCCCCAAGCTGCCCGAGCTCGATAGCATCAACGACAAGGGTCAGCTCGAAGGCATCTTCAATGACCTTTTCTCGAAGGTCGTCAAGCTGGAGGAGGAGAAGTACGATATCAACGCGGCCGTCGCGGCGCGGGATGCTGAAATCAATGAGTTGACTATTGCTGTCAATGACTTGCGAGGCAAATTGTACGTTTTCAACACTTTGAAGTTGTAAGAAGGTTAACTGTGAGGTTTCAGCGTGAAACCAGCCCTTAAGAAGGTGTCCAAATACGACAACAAGTTCAAGAAGCTCGGCGAAGCCCAACAAGAAAAGCAAGGCGAAAAGCAAGATTTCCGTTCACAGCTCAAGGTCGTCAAGAAGGAGAACGTGTTGGATGATCTCGTCAAGAAGAAGTCCGACAAGCCCGAATGGTCCAAGAAGGGCAAGGGTGGCGCCGAAGAGGCCAAGCCTGCCGCCGATGACGCTGCCGCCCCCGCACCGGAGGCCGCCGATAAGCCCGCCGCCGAGGAGCCCGCACCGGCTGCCGAGCCCGAGGGTTAGTTTTTTGCGTTTTTCTTTTCGCAGTCTTTCAACACAGCTGTTTTCAATCCTCTTATCACTAAATGTGCCCCGTTCAAACCACTGCCTTTTCAGAGGAAGAAGAAGAAGGCGAAGAAGAGGAGGAGGAAGAAGAGGAAGAGGAATAAGCCCCTCGCCCCCGCCTTCCAAATCCTTATTTTGCCAATTCTTGCCATTTCATCGTCACCTGTGCCGTGCAAAACCACACCATCCAGCACTGTCTCTCTTCCAAGCTACACCATAACCTTAACATCGCCTTTTTGGTTTAGCATTTTGATTCACGCCTTCATTTTGTATTCTAATGTCGAGTTCTAAGTTTGACCTAAACACTTCTATTGTATGACTGATCAAATAAAACTCGTTCAACTTTATCTTTAGTTTTTTGAAAATGAAATTTCAGCGCCGCGAGCACTGCGGCCGCCGACAAAAGCCGTCCTGTTTGACAAGAAATTTTAAAGAACACTTGAAAGCAAGACTTATTTGGTCGATATCGATTAAAAATGCGTTCACTTTGAGACCCGCATCGGCTTCGGTAGGATATTCCATGTTTGGCACGAGCTCTGGGTATACGCTGCACCCAAATTCATCGATAATTTCGACCCGTTTGTTTTTTGCAGATTCGATGGAACTGTGGGAAATGCTGCAGGAATGGACCATGATACAGTAAATGCCGCCAGTGGATGCGCAACTCCAGCGGTGATAGAGGGGGTCGCCGATAGAGACGCGGCTGGAATTGGGTTTAATGTTGACAAAATTGGCAAAAATTGGGTTCAAATTTGAAAAATGCTCAAAAAACGGGGTAAAACTTAATAAGCAGCGTTAAACGTTGGGAAAAGCTAAACTGTGACAAAGTTAACCAAAGTCAAACCCACCCATCGATGACCTTCCCCTCAGGTCCACCTCGTCTCACAGTATAATCACATTTTGGAGGCTCAAATCGCGCTGCTGGCAATTCGGACACCTCAATTTGCTGTTCTTCAATAGCTGTAACATTCAAAACGGCCAAAAGGACAATAACAAAACATTTCTTGACCGACATATTAGACCGGCTGCATGTATGGATGATACCCCCTCAAGGTGACAAAATACGGTTCAACGTGGACCTTGAGCATGACCTTGATGTGATGGCGGTGCTGGGGGCATGTCTCATGTCTCCAAAAGGTCGATCGACTCCCGCGCGAACGTTAACTGGCCCCAATTTGATTTGCATGGGAAACATCTTTCACAAACAGTGTTTTACGATGTGAAAATAGACATTTATTACCTTTTCGCATTATGTATAGAGTTGAAAGAGTCTTCAAATAGATTAATTTCGATAAATTAAGTCAAATAAATACGATAAAAACTGCAGATGTTAGACAAAAGTATCCCTGAGAATCTCAAAATTGCAATCCAAAACAGCCTCACAACCCCATGGCACTACTTCTCCCATTGAGAATAGGTGCGGCACGAAGACGCTTCGGCCAGGAAAACAATTTCGCTCGCAGAGGGTACTTGGCAAACATCCGCAGGGTGGCGTATGGCGAGGACCCAGTGGCATTCGAGGATGACCGCGGACGCCGATCACCTGTCACGCCATAGATACCAGAAGAATGATTATTGGGCCCGATGGCCGTGTTGATGAAGACCGGGCTCGACAGTGCTATTGTAGAAGCGGGCGGCACCGACATGGGCCGCGGCGTCGTGGACCGAGCGCGTCTGCTGACGAGAGTCGCTGCGACTGAGCGCCACCTGTAAGGCTGCATTTGATTTACACTCTTTATCGGATTTCTAAAGTTATAAAAGTAATCTGGAAGGGTGGAGGTTACCTTCGAATCAGCAGGGATCCAGCAAGATGATGAATGAGCCGCATCATAGCCATTTAGGCTTCCGGATGGAGGTCCATTGGCACGGCGAAGATACTTTTGAGGATTGTTTCCAGAATTCGGAGCGTTATTTGGGGCGTGGCTTGGCGGGCCGGCCATGTATTGATGCTGAAATGACTTTGATTTTATCACTGTCAGTTAAAAGTTGAAAACTCACATGTAACTGGTGGAAACTCTCACTCTTCGTCATCCCATAATGCCCCCCATTCTGAAGCGGAGGCCAATTTCGGGAAGCTTGATTCTCATTTTCAACGTTAATCTTCAGATGATTGAAAGACCTCGTTTCTCGCAACGGAATCATCCTCGGATCATGCTTCCAATGACCCCCGCCACCGCTGACTATGTCATCGACAGTTACCGGCAACCCCATGGCAGCCCTATCACGTCGAAGCTCATCCTCGCGCTCTCTCAAATTTGCAATTTCAGCGGCAATACGCGATTCAGTTCGCTGAGATGGCTGTTCCTGTTGAACTTGATGCTGCTTTCCAGGTGGTGGCGGTGCCGGTTGCTTCCCGCTCGCATACAATGGCGTTGGTGATGTCGACTGGCGCTTTGTTATGATTCCAGCCGCCGATTTCTTCACAAATCTGTGGTTCTTCTTGCTGTTTTGATACGCTGCAGCCCATTTTTCGTCATTTTGATCACGCTGAGAGTACGGTTGATGCATAGATTCAGAGATAGAGTCCATCAACGGCGGCGGCGTGCGTCGACCAAAGCTTTCTTGTCTCCCAGTGCGTTGATAGACGCGTTCATCTTGGTATTGGTGATGTTGTTCATGCTGGGATTGTTGTTGCTGTTGTTGATGAAGTTGTTGATGTCCCCGAATTTGAGCATGTGGAGCATACGTCACATCATCATCCACAATTTCGGGTTCACGTTGACGTTCACGTCGTTCACGCTCACTCGGCGAAGGCGCTCTTCGCTGAAGTGTCGATTGCTGGCTAACCATGTCCTTCAGATCTTCTTCTCGCATGCTCGAAACACGATCCAAAACTCTTCTATGAAGGTTGAATCGAGTATTTGTCGTCCGTCGAGCGCCACGGATGCGCTTTGCCGGTGGTCGACGGAGCGTTTTTCGAAGTTTGGCGAGGTCACTGGCATCTTTAAGAAAAACGACCTTCCTGGGAAGTCTGTTCATACGGTCGACGATTCCGCGTGGCATCTTTATTTGTAGATAGTCGACGAGCTGCCAGTTTGATTTGAAGAAAGACAGCAGCAAATCGGCTTCATCGGACAGGGGGTCATCGCTATTCGGCATCTTAGGTCCATCGGATGCTTTCTGAAGCTGTTTCGGCGGCGGTGGAAGTGAATCCGTGAAAGAAACGTCATCAGTCGCCAAAGATGTCAAGGACGGTTTAGACGTTTTCTGCTTACTGTAGGATCCATTATTCAAGCCCATAGTTGGCGGAAGTGGTGGCGGAGGCGGGATTTCGAGCGTTGCCGGGGGCAGTGGCTTGATAGGCGGCGTGGAGGCAGATTTGAAAATGACATTATCGTTGCCTGAGGCGAGTTGCTGTTTCCCGACATTGATGACAGAGCGCATTGAGTCCTTTCCGCCTTTTGGGACAGGGTCTTTGTTTAGTTTGTTCACGACGCTTCGGACTTTGTTAACGTTGCCAGAATCTCCATTCCGATGCCCCGTTGGAGTGTGTTTCAACGGCTCCCAAGCTCGGGCAGCTTCCGGAACCGGAGCAGGGGACTTGTCGGCGAAGATTTGGATAGTTTTCGAACCACTTGAAGACTTTGGCGTCGGCAAATCCAGCGATTCAGACGGCTCTTGCTCGCATCCTCTACCATAGCGCTCATTTGGTTCTTCAAAAACTTCCCGACGCGAATTCACAAACGCATTTCGACCGTAGCCACCATTGCCGTCATACTGGTTTCCTGCCATTGGTCGGCCTGAATCCTTCGAAACATTGATACTCATGCCCTGAGGTGGTGGAGGTGGCGGTGGGGGCGGAATCGGCGTGCTTTGAACGCTATTTTGCTGTTGTTGGAGGCGTTGTTGCTGCTTAACAAGTGGATGGTTAGACAAAGCCGTCCGAAACGAACCCCCAACGGCACCGATTTTGGATCCTGTCTTTGCTGGAGGGCTGGGATGACCATTGTTCGCGTTTTTAACGGCATTCAGACGGGTGTTTGGTTGAATTTGTTGATTCTGCTTCGCGTGTGCGGGCTGATGCGAAATTCGTGATTCTTCGAGAGTAACTTCGTCATCAAAATCACTATCCATGGCATTGGATGTTGGCTGTTTGTAGCAATTTTCATACTTTGGGGACCGCTGGGCCGATGGAAGTGGGTGATGGTTACCATTTTGATGGTTCGGGAAGGGTCTTTGATGACCATTTCCAAAATCGAGTCTCGGATAGGCCTGATGATCGCGTCCATCGACCATTTCATAGTCGTAGTTGTTGAAATCGTCTTCATCATTGCTCGATGGAGAGTGGGAGGGGGCGAGAGATGGCTGGTGGCTAGAACGCACTTTCTTTAAAAGCGAAAAATTACAGTACAACTCACCGTCTCACAGCCTGAACCTCTTCCCGTTGATACCCTCTCCGAATCGCTGCCCCAACCGGCTTATCAACATTGACCGTAATCACGCTAGCACCATATGGCTGCTCTTTCGGCGTCGTAGCTTGATACCGGGCACCAGCAAGTTGGCGCGGATCCTTGGAACGCACCATGGTACCACCAGGAAACAATAATAAAGGGCAAAACAGTAGCTGGCTAGAAGAAACCGAATAACACCCGACCGAATACGTCTGCTGTGGCTTCAGCAAACTGTCACGGCTGTCGATGTCGACCTTCTGATCGAAAATATCGAAAAGTCGAAAAGGGTCGGCCGCGCATTGATGGACAGCTCGCGAAATAGGGCGGTTTTGACAGGTCGGCTCGGCCCTCGCGCGCGCAAACAACCATGTTAGCAACAAAATCGGCTGGTTTTGCCGCATTGGGGGTCAGATTCGAGAAGTCTGACTCAATAAAAATAGCTTTGTGTTTTTTGGATCATCACACCAGTCACCCCTCAAAGGATGACTCTGTCCATGGAAAAAAACGACATCTGATAACAATGAAAAAGCTTGTTTTATACAGTAAACCTTGCTTGCTATAGAATAATGTGTTAGAAAAACTTAAGAAAGAAAAACAAATGCCGGGATGGTTTATTGTGCCCTGGAATGATTGAAACAGTACACGGTTACGGTGGAGCGTCATCTTTTGCGGGTGGTGTTTCTTTTGGACATATTAACTTGAAAACCGTCTCAAAGTCGGGACGATTTGCAGGATCTTGCGTAAAACAAAGTTTCATAACTGCTGCCATCATGGTTGGTGTGCCTTCAGGCGGCTCCATGGGATCCTTTCCGGATATGATTTTCTGTTTCGCTTGCGCATTCGATTCCCCGGGGAATGGGTCAGTTTTGCAGTAGCTGTAGATCTCCCACATGGTGACGGCAAAGGCCCAGACATCGGATTTGGTCGAGAATTCACCTTTCTGAATCAGAACTATTCACGTTCATGTCGTTACAAACTGCAAATAGTAAACCCCACCTTTAACACCTCCGGCGCGAGCCACCGAACAGGCATTTGCTTTAACTTGTCCAGCTTCAGTACATCGGTATTGGCTACGGAGAGCCCAAAATCGCTGATTTTGACTTCATCCTGCTTGCCAAGAAGACAATTCCTTGCAGCAATGTCGCGATGGATTACCTTTCGAGCAGACAGGTAACACATTCCACGACAAGCGTCTGCACAGTATGCTGTTAGCTTATCCTTGGGTAGGTCGGGGTTCTTTTTGAGGTGCCCAATTAGGCTGCCTCCAGGACAAAGTTCTAGGATGATCATCATCGGGGTTTCATTGGGAGCGATACCAATGAGGTTTACCAAGTTTGGATGGTTGAATTTGCGCATGATTCGGGCTTCCTGAAATAAAAAGCGATACATTATCGATAAAAATCAATAAGATTAACAGGTTATTGACTGATACGATTAAAATCAAAACCATTATTGATTGATATGCGAAAAACAATGCATTATCGATTGATGTACAAAAAATCAATACGTTATCGACTAGTTTTTCTTTTTTACAGTTTAGCTTAAAAGTTGAACTGACCTTGATAAACTGACATCTCTCCTTTTTATGCATGACACCTTTTAACATTTTGATAGCAACATCAACATTTTCATTGGCCTTTTTGTAAACGCCAATGTGAACATCGCCGAAAGCACCGCCGCCGAGCTTCTTTCCGAGTTCAATGTGTTCCTGAAACCCAAAATTATCAATTTCAACTTGGACAATTTAAAACATACATGAAGAATGTAATAATCCGGTCTCGGTGCACCCGTCAGTAACACTGTACCATCAGTTTGGACAGGACTTTTGTTTTCGACAAAAGCTTCGATCAACTCAATGATTGTTTTGCGCTTTGTATCCCTGATGGCCCATTGATTATCTTTGTAATTCAACAAAATATGTCGGATTCTCCCCTTTCCGTACACCGAGACTGCGTATTTTGTCTTATTTGCGACATCCGTTTTTCTTACTGTAACGGTTTATTAAAAACTGAAATAGCCAACGGCAACAAACCCAAAAAATCCCCGTCCTTCTTTAGCAATTCTTCAATTTCGTCTCGTGGCATCATTCCATGGTACCATTCATGATGAGACAAAGTTTTATCGTCGTCAACGTCATTTCCTTTGCTTTTCGACCCTTCGAGGAAGCTTTTGTTCGTTGCAGTGGCGGTACTCTTTTCGGTGCGTTCGGTGATTGATGTCACTGATCTGTCGGTTTGTTAATTTTGGTAAATTTATCAAAAAAGGTGTAAACGTACTTTCGTGAAACTCTTGGCTCGGACATGTTGAGATTAGCAGCCGGTTTGCGGAACTCCCTGCTTGAGGGCACCATCTTCTTGGGCGGCATAGCTCGCTGTCAGAACCGCCACCGTCGCCGGGAGATCGACTCCGGAGACTAGGCGGATTCAGAGGCTCCTTTGGTGACTGGTGGATATGGTAATTTGAATTTGGAGGGAGGGGTTTTGAGGTTCCCATGCTGCCGGGAGTCCCCTGTGTGGATGAACTTTCACCGTTACCGTATTTTTTTGACGAAACTGTAGTGTTTCATAGCAAGGCCGTATCCAGCCAAAAATTTTATGGGGGGGACATGGTAAGGGGGGACCAAAGGGATTTTTTTGAAAAATTTTTTGAGCGATTTTTGGAAAGTTCAAAGGGGGTACCAAGGGGAAAAATTTCGCCAAAGTCGTAAAAAACCACAAAAACCCTTTGGTCCCCCCTTACCCCACTTTTGGCGGATCTGAGATATGGGGGGGATATTCCCCCCATTCCCCCCCCCTGAATACGGCCTTGTTTCATAGTCAGGTAAAACTTTTTTATTTATTACTTTTTAAACAACACAGACAAAATAAGCAGCCGTAAAACAGTCAACTTTGACCCACATGGCCGTTTTCATGTCCACAGTAGTGCAATCAAGACCGTAGTTGTTGTGACTGAAATCGGTGTAATCCACGGGCGTGCCATCTTCCCATGAATAGTCATTGTTTGTCAACGTGGTCAATCCGATGTAGTACCTGTCAATCGATGGAAAGATTTCACGGGCAAAGTCTGAAGTTCGATTTCGTCTAACAGTTTTTACAAAAATTCATCTTACCGGCAATATACAAGTTGTCAAACCCACTGTGAACCGAAGTCAAATGTCCTTTAAAGTTGGTCTCACAATAGATTTCAGCCTGGATAAACGTCTTCGTCTCGTTAACATGGATGAAGCACTGCCCGGTCGAGTGGGACTTGATACCATTCAAGTCGGCACAGGCTGCTGAAGAGATGGTCGGTACTGCCGTCGGTTCGGGTCCAATTGTTGAAACATCATTGCTGAATCGAATGGCAATGGCATTGGTGGATGCGATTATGCCAATGGCGAAGACAAAAGCAAAAGAGAAGTTGGTCATCCTAGATAGGCGTCGAAATGTGGTTCTTGAAGTTTTGGTGACAACTTATATAGCGTTGGGTTAAAAAGGCACACCTTTAAATCTTATCAGTTGTAACACCCATGTTGTAATGGTTGATTCATTACATTCTTCCAGCAAAAACAAGGGTCAGTAATAAAATGGTTTTGCGTACATCTTTATCAGTGACGAAGATGATTAGCTACACTGTACCTTTAAAAAAGGTGTGCCCCTCTTTGATACAAAACACAATTTGTATAATTTGAACCAGTGACATACGGAAAAATTTTTATTATTGTCAACTTAAAACGATATATTAATGACTAACATATAATCAAGACTCTAAATCAAAGATAAATCACAGATGTTATCAGTATCACACGAACGGCGAGCACAAACATAGGCTCTGGCAACGGAGCCGTCATCAGTCCCAAGTTCCCAGTCTTCTTTTGTGTTCAGATACCCATAAACATCCCCAGGAGCAGTATTATTTAGCTCCGGATACCCTGTGTAGCCGACAGTGCCACCAATAGTGTGCCATTTCCATGTCGCCGCCGGTCCTTCGCGAAACAGCCCAACACTGACGCCGGTCGGTTGGCTCAACGGCGGCAAAATTCGTTTCACCAGGAAGTTGAAGCGACTTTCAGTGTGAACCGCAACCAGAAATCCGTTTTCAGGGCACGTTAAAAGATCGGGCTCGGCTTCGGATTCATAGGGTTTGAAGCATTCGGCATAGACAGTAGGAGTTGGCGATGATGGCGTGGTGATGATCAGTTGGGTCCATTCTTTCGGGCAGACGCAGTTCACTGAAATGTGTTTTTTAGATGCTTGAAAACAGTTTTTCAAAGCTCACAAGTAGCGATAGCTTTTCCAAAGCCGCCAGTGGTCGTACTGTTGAAAGCCAGACCCTCAGATGCCAATTTGCCAATCTCAGGCGTGTAGATACCCAAAATGGTTTCAAAAGTGATAGTCGAAACTTTTATCATGTCACTTTTGAGCTCACCAGCAGCCACAGTTGGGTCATTGTCGTCTTTGTCATTGTAAGTGGCTGCATAGAGGACTACGCCGGGGATTTTCTTGGCTTTGTTGGCGTCGATGTGGTTTTTGGCTAATTGAAGGCCTCTGAAACCAGCATTTTCTAACAACTTTTCTGAAAACATGTACCCACTTGACGATGCTAGCCTTATCAGAAGCCACAGTCGACGCTTTCAACTGATTAATCTTTCCTGAAATCGCAGCAAAACTCTGTTCATCCGTAAACTTATGGATCAAAGTGGCATTGTTTTCATCATAACCAATAATCGCAATCCTCGAAGAGTGTCCATCACTATTGGCGATGGTCAACTGCTTCAAATAGGTCTTCAAGTTGTTCTGAATCTCGAGCAGTGGATCCGACATGACTTTGCTCAGCTCAATCACGATGGTCAGATCCAGCCATGCGTTTTTCGGCGTATTGGCGCATGGAAAGCCGTCAGGGCCCGGTGGTGATGGCGGTGGCGGGGGTACTGTAGTTGCACAATCGGGGACTGGATTGGCCAAAGCAGCGACAATGAGCACGAAAAGGGAATACAACAGCTTCATGGTGGACAGTGTTGTTGAAGAGTGAAGCTAATGGTCACCTTCGTGGCTTTTATACCTCATCAAAGCGACTATTTTGGTCTCAAAACTGACCAGGACCAAAAACAAATGGATTCCAATACACCTGATAAGCGTTATCACTGGTGACAAAACTACGATTTCGTTCCGGTTGTTTGTTTAAACACGGTTTTTGCTTGTTTATCGGTTTGTAGGATTATGTATACATTGTTCGTATGTGATTTAGCTCACTTTATACTTCACAAAATTGTCAATTTGAGAAAAAATACAGCTTGGCAAAAATTCATTGCTATGATTATGTCAAAATTATGCACACTCGGAAGCTACCCGTAAATATATTAATGTACAACAGTAATCAAGTCTGAATCGACCACTTATCCGTAAACTTAGACCTCTGACATGGAGCCATACTGGAAAAGTACGTCTTGACATTCAGAATTCGCGGCGGCATTGGCGTTTTCGGGGTTGACAGCAACTTTTCGCAGAGATTGCAGACGGCTGGAAGGAACAAGGATTACTGTAAGTCACACTAAAAGACAACAAGCAACCCACCAAGAGTGTATCCAACCGCATTCCAATTCGCACGTGTCCATCCCTGCTCCCGGTACTTGAAATACTCCAAATATGCCGTCTGATTTCCGACCAAATATCTCAAATGATCAGCCATTGCCTTCGGGGAAGGGTAATCATCGAAAGCGATGAAACTGCCAGGCGGAATCAGCTTCTCATAGACGTATCTCCGCATCACGATGGGGACCACCGGCAATTCATGGTGGACCCAATACTTTTCCGTGATGTAATCTACGCAATCGGCGTTTTCCAGGGCCATGAAAAAGTAGTACTTCTCGTAGACTTCATCGCAGGTAGCGGGAAAGGGCTTCGAACAGAGCGATGTGATGTTCTTGTCGGTCCCGCACTTGCCAGCGATATCGACACGGAAGTGTTTTGCCAGTGCGGCGACAGCCTTTTCACGTTTTGACGTCGTGATACAGTTGGAGACGAGCCAGAAAACGCCAGAGATGGTTTTATTAGCGAATATCGTCTCAGCATCGTAAGGCAAGTTCAATGATGGGAATCCGTGCCGTTTTGCCGTAAAAGCATCGACCCAGGGAGTGCCATAGGGGGCTGACAGATGGGAAGCACGGGGGTATGACATGATCCAGTGGAAAAAGTTGCCTATAAAAAGTTCATTAATCAAATGTTGTCCGCGTAAATACGTCATTGGTGATCATTGACATTGTGTCGAATCACAAATAGGGCAAGACAAATGACCCAAAGCAGACACCATCAATCAAAAAGGCAACTTACGCGGTGATCGTTTGGCGTGTTGGTTCACTGAGACTGGATTCTCCTGGGTGTAGAAAACGTTTTTGAAATGATACTCGGCTTTTTGAAACGGAAACACGTCTGGGAGGTCGTAGGCGTGATAGACGACGGCATCGGATTCTGGCATTCGGTCCTTTGACAAAGTCAGTTCACATCGATCAGCATAAGGGCATCCGTCTAGGAGGTTGTCTTGCATGGTGCCAAAAATTGGAGTATAAACCAAAATAAGCGGCTTCTTGCCGTTCAAATCGATCGACGGTACGGTATCTGCCGGGGTTACTGTAACATTGAAAAGCACGAAAACTGCCACAATTCCGACAATGCCTATCAACACCAGCCATCGATAGACATATCGCACCCCCATCTGAAAGATCCATCCATAAAGTTACATAAATCAAAGCCAAAAATGTAAAAATGGCACCGCTACCGTACTCCAGTTCAACATAAATTCGCATATTCAGGTTTATTACAAGCCCTCAGGCAATTCCTCATCAACATCCCACTCATTCTCCCTCGTTTCAGTCAAAATGTTAACATAAAGATAGTCCCAGGTCCAGGGAACTGTTTCGTCGACGACTTCTTCCTCAAGTTGCAGGAATCGCATGAGCGGGGTCAGGTCCAGATCGCCGAACTTCTTAATCTCAGGATTATCGAGGCCAGGCAAATCGAAGTTGTAAGCTGCCGAAATGTGATTCACATGAAATTCCGGTGCTCGGGCGACGGTGTCCAGGGTGAGAGGGACTTTCTACAATCTTTTTTGTAAGAAATATATATAAAAGCATTACAAAGCGTACATCGACCGATTCCGCCTTTGAAACATTGTCAGCATTGTCGTTAGCAGCAACTTCGGACACTTCCGTGCTTCGGGATTGATCGCGATTGCCTGCTTTAGAGGTTGGGCGACGGAAGAGGCCTGAAAATTTGTAATTTCAACGAATTTTCGACAAAGTATATATTTTTTGACGCAAAATGTGAAATTTATATATAAATTTACAAAAAGATCGTAACTTACTCGATATTGGCCGCTTGAGAGTTTCCTTGAAATCGCTCTTCGGCGGCGATGCCATCATCGAAATCCGCGGTGACGCCGCATCACGTGAAAATGGGTTCAACTGCCCCAAGCGACTTTTCGGACGCTCCACTTCCGCGGTGTACGCCTTGTGATCTTTGAGGCGGACAACAAGCTGATTGTCTACAACATAAACAACCCATGACTCAGCTTATTTGATAAAAAAATATATATATAAAAACACGCATACCATCGATGCTGCCAAGGTCAGCCGGTGTTGCACTATCAACGTTCAAGTAGTGGCCGCCACCGGCAGTTGCGGGTGCTGGTTGCCGGCGTCGAGTTTTTCCAGATCTTGCTCGAGCACTTCGACTTTCATCCGACATGGTTAGAGGGCTTCAAGGCATCGAAGTGCCATGGCATCGCAGGTAGATGGGTTGTCATGGTGACAAAGCGTGAACCTGCGGCTTGTTGACAGCTTCTCCCTGCCAT